>OY759259.1:3020000-5520000 GCA_963662185.1 Eilema griseolum
TGCACAATATCCGAATAGGTGATCTTTTTATACATGCCAATAACTTTATCACATTCATTAAGTTTATCCTTTAAATATGCGTTTTCTTGATTTAGGTTCGCTACTTCCACGTGGGCCGTTTCCAACAGTTTTTTTAATTCGTCTATTTGTTGTTGTAGATCAGATAATGCAGACCTATCATGCAACATAGTATTAATCAAGCTGGATCCAGACAAATCGTCAAAACTGGTTGCATTAAATAAATCCTCTTTGGTCTCAGATAGGTTGGATATTATATTTTCGTCTGATCTACTCTTTTGAAGTATAGGGTTTCTAGGCTTTCTCCGGGTAACATTATCAAACATAGAAAACATTGTTGCAAACCAGTCTTTATGTCACGTATGCTAATTGTGTTGATTTATATAACGTAAGCTAAATATGTTTAATTTCTGCTTGGAGGGTAGATGTTGTGTTTTTATGTCACGTATGCTAATTGTGCTTTTATTTAACGTAAGCTCAATATGCTTAATTTCTGCATGGAGGGTAGATGTATGTTCACACTCGATGAATTGTTGTCTCTGGGTTAATTTAGTGATGTTGGTTGATTTGATTTTTTTTTTTTCACATAACGATTCCACTTTTGTGATTTTTGTGATAAAAATTATGTAAGACTAGTTTTTCAGGATTCTTATCTTAGTATCCGAATTAGTCACAACATTTCACTACTTTATACGTGCTCAACTTGATAACTCAATACTGTACAATGATTAGGCGAAGTATTTTTGTATGTGGATTTGTTTATTATACTTTCTTTTTGTATTTATACACTGTATAAGTGGGAGATCTAATAACACTTTGGCTGGTTTATCACTTTATTACTATTAAATTCCACTTATTTATTTACACTTTATTGTTCTTAAATATTTTATATGTTGTATATTCGGCGCAAGATGGCAGTAGTGGTATTTTTGTTTACAATAATGGATTAGAAATTGAAATTTTCAAATTGAAATTTTGGTGTAACCGCCTTTTGAAAAAAATTTTTTTAATACTCTTCACAATCCGATTTATATCACTTTCACTTAGTCCACACTTTCTTCTTTAGGTTTATTGTTGCACATTTCACTACTCGGAGTTAACTCGGTGTTATTTAAAGCGTATTTTATGGGTCCTTACTATTGAAATGTTAGACACTGCTGTATATTCTATTATATTAACTGTTTTGAGCTACGAACGATACCACTTGAGTAGATCGATGAATATTTCAATTTTTGCACCAGATAAACACTTTTTACTCAATTTTTACTATTTTTAAAGATTTTAAATACGCGGGCGATGTTAGCTCCTCGAGTGTTGCCACCCTTTCTTTGTAGAATATTATATTATTATTTCATATTTTCCGTGAAGCGACAGCCATCTGACCTCCACAACCCAAAGGCGATAACGAAGTATTGCAGCTTGAACAGTTGTTGGACTGTTTAGGGCTCCAACTACCCGCAACACCAGGGGTGTCACACTCGCGCTGCCGTCCATGAAGAAACCTTCTGATGCCCCTCTTGAAGAACCCCATATTGTAGGCGCTTGGGAAAACCGCAGCAGGGAGGTCATTCCACAGCTTGAGTGTGCGTGGGATGAAGTTTCTTTCATACCGCACAGTGCTACGACCAGTCCAATGCAAATACCCATATTCATGCATACAAATATTTGCACTGAGCGGGAATCAAACCTGCGGTTCCTGTGCAGCGGCCGCGTTTATTTCCGCCACGCCACAGAAGCTGGCTATCTCCACCTTTTGGTTTATCTCAGCATTTACTCGAGCGATGGCTAATTCACCCCCAATTCCAAACGAAAAGTCAGCGCGAGATCCTCGTCCGTATATCAGTAGGGTGAGATTGGCTTGGACACTGACGATCTTGCTAGGGTATTAGATAAAGATAAGATAAATACTCTTTATTGCACACCAAACATAGGATAGGTACATACGGTGGATACATGCATGTTAGATTGTTGTACAATGGGCGGTCTTATCGCGGTCTGCGATCTCTTTCAGACTACCAGTGTATGGACTATACTGCCAGTAATCAGGGTAGTTTGCGGTGTGCACTAAGTTATAATTATATAATATTTCTATCTAGTATTATATTTCTTATCTATACTTGGAACATATATCTTCCTGGCCTTAAAAAGAGCTCTGAGCGCGCAGTACACGTTTCTTAGGAGTCTCTTGGGGATAGGTACTAAGACGGTTGACGAACCCGACGAACTCACATTCACCAAGCATGGTTTATTGCAAAGCATTCTGCGCGCGACAGAAACTATTTGTCTCGCGATTCAGGTCCAAGTTCCAAAGTGCCTTGAGGACCCATCCTTTTCAACCCTATGGGTACACGTAGACCATGGCTCTACGAGTCAGATCTATGTGTGCCTCTACCGTTCCCATACAGGAGATGCTGAGACAACTCGACTCTTTGAATATCTGAGTCAGGCGGCAGATGATGCGCAGGAACGGTTTCCAAACGCCGAAGTGGTATTTTTGGGGGACTTTAACACCCACCACGAAACCTGGTTGGGCTCCGCCAAAACAGACCATGCGGGAAGAGCCGCCCATGCATTTGCTCTGGCGCATGGCCTGACCCAATTGGTACACGAGGTCACTAGAATACCAAGAAGGTCGGGCCTAGCACCATCTCTGCTAGACCTTCTGCTGACGAGTCACCCAGACCTGTACAGTGTTTCGGTACAAGCCGCTTTAGGCAATTCCGACCACTGTCTGGTCTGCTCCAAGGTGCCAATTATAGCGCCCTCACGACCCGTGCAGGGGAAGCGGCGTCTCTGGCACTACTCGTCAGCAGATTGGGATGGGCTGCGCAACTATTTTGCGTCCATCCGTGGGTTGAACGCTGCTTTGAAGGTAAGAAACACTCAGATTGTGCTACTGCTGTTGCCGGTGAGATCGGTCTGGGTATGGAATACTATATCCCGTACACTGATGTCACCGGTGCCCGAGGAGTGCGCCCTTGGTTCGGGCGCGAGTGTGCGAGGGCTGTTGACCAAAAGCAGTCCGCGTATCGCGCTTGGGTAAGGGCGCGTGCCACGCACGATCCCAATGTGGGCCACTTCAAGGCGGCGTACAACAGAGCCACAAAGGACTGCAAGAGGGCTTACGTCAGAGCGGATGCCCTGCGCATTGCACGGCTTGGTCAAGAGCTAGTGGCACATCCCACGGGCAGCCGTGGATACTGGCGACTGGCCAAAGCCGTGCAGGCCAACTTCTGTCAGCCTTCGCTGCCACCGCTGCGCTACCCTGATGGATCCCTGGCCCATGGACCGCAAGAGAAAGCCAATATGCTAGTAAATCTCTTTGCGGCCAATTCCCGAGTCGATGATTGCGGTATACAGCCGCCGACACTACCCAATGGTGACCACGTAATGCCTGAAATACGTATCAGGCAATGCGATGTCCGTGCGGTGCTTCAATCACTCGATGTCCGGAAAGCCAGTGGCCCGGATGGTATTCCAGCGGTGGTCTTACAAAAATGTGCAGCGGAGTTGTCTCCGATGCTTACGCGGCTGTACCGACTGTCCTACAGCTCGGGTACAGTGCCTTCGGCTTGGAAAGAGGCGAATGTACAGCCGATCCCCAAGAAGGGGGATCGCTCAGAGCCAGCCAACTATCGACCCATAGCCGTTACCTCAGTGCTGTGCAAGGTCTTCGAGCACATCATTAACAAACAGCTCATGCGTCACCTAGAGGATCACTCCTTAATTAATGACCGGCAATATGGCTTCAGGCCGAAACGGTCAACGGGTGATCTTCTAGCATACGTTACCCATCTTTGGGGTGAGGCTATGGACAAGCACGGCGAATCACTGGCAATTAGTCTTGATATCGCCAAAGCTTTCGATAGAGTCTGGCACAAATCGCTTCTCTCCAAGCTACCAGCCTTTGGTCTGCCTCCTAGACTGTGCAACTGGATTGCTAGTTTCCTGCGGGAGCGCCGTATCCGCGTCCTCTGTGATGGACGGGCTTCGGAGTTCTTGCAAATAAATGCTGGCGTACCGCAGGGGTCTGTATTATCTCCCGCTCTCTTTCTTCTGCATATCAACGACATGCTGTCCACCGGCAGCATACATTGCTATGCAGACGATAGCACCTTACACGGGAGTTATCACGGACAACCTGTGGCCAAACAGTCTGATATCGTGGAAAAAAGACAGCTTCTTGTCACTGAACTGGACCGGATCTTGAATCACATTTCTCAATGGGGCTCTGAGAACATGGTCGAGTTCAATGCCAAGAAGACGCAGGCTTGTGCGTTCACAGCAAAGGTATCTTCTTTCCTTCCCCTTCCCACTCTTCAGAGCACGCCACTGCCACTGCAGGACAATCTCAATATCCTAGGCATGGATATTCGCTGCAAACTGAATAACAGAAATTACATCGAGAGCATCATCAAAACAGCCTCGCGGAAACTCGGACTCCTAAACAAAGTGAGACGTTTTTTCACGCCGGAGCAGCGGTGTCTTCTCTATAAGACACAAATTCGCTCCTGCGTGGAATACTGCTCGCATCTCTGGGATGGCTCCGCGAAATACCTACTAGATGCTCTCGACAGGTTGCAGCGACGCGCGGTCCGAATTATTGGGAACCCTGAGGTCACGAACACCCTCGAGCCTTTGCAGATGCGTAGAGATATTGCTTCCTTGGCTGTATTTTACCGTCTCTACCACGGTGAGTGTTCTGACGAGCTCTTCCAACTAATCCCACCATCTCCTTTCCTACATAGGACAACACGTGCAGGCCTTAGATGTCACCCTCACACTGTGCAGAATATACGAGCAAGAACCAAGCGGTTCGGAGACTCTTTTCTTTGCCGCACCACCAAGACCTGGAATTCATTACCAGCACACGTGTTTCCTTCTTCCTACAGTCCCGGAGCCTTTAAGCGGGGCGTGAAAAAGCATCTGATGAGGCCGCCAAGCTGAGTGCCACCATTGTAGCACTTAGTGTCTGTAGTGGTGACCCTCTTTCCTGAGACTTTGCCTTTAGCTTACCATCAGGCGAGGTGAGGTCAAGTTGGCGTGTCCTATATAAAAAAAAAAAAAAAATAAAGTTATGCGACCTGAGGTAAACACCCATTATTACTACGCGAGCGAGGACTTGGGGCTGCAAACATTGGTGAAGTGGCATAGGAGCTGCCACGGTCTGCCCTCGTGGCGACCGTCGGAGTGAGACATCTAACGCCATGCTTGCGGTTATTGTCAATTAGACTTTGCCTCGCCTGATAGTAAGCTGAAGGCAAAGTCTCAGAAAAGAGGGTCACCATTACATACATCTCTCTACTCATCATATGCTTTTTCTCGCTCCGCTTATAGGATCCGGGACTGTAGGAACAAGGAAACACTTGAACTGGTAATGAATTCCCTTAAGCTGGCCTTATTGGTGCGACAAAGGAAAGTCTCCGAACCGCTTGGTTTTTGATCGGATATTCTGCACCGTATGCGGAACTGCCGCTGCCTCTTAGCAAGTAATGCTCGGACAAGTGCCTTGCATGTTGGGAGCCTTGGGATTCTCCCGACACGCGGAGCCCGTGGAGTGCTAAAGTAGAGAAGGTGGTATTTATGAGGTAGGACACGACGGCATTTTCGCCCAATAGAGCAGTCCAACTGGGGTAGTACCTCCACCCTATAGAATACCGCGGCCATAATAACCTCGTGTTGTGTTCCCGGCGGTGAGTAGGGTAGCCAGAGCTCACTGGAGAGTTTTGGTAGGAAGATCAAAAGCTTACTGCTTTGTTTTTTACGCTAACGGCACAGAAACTCTCTGTGCTTACAGGGTTAGCAGCGCGAGTGTGACTCCCTTGGTTTTGCACACGTCCATAGGCCGCGGTAACCACTTTCCATCAGGTAGGCCGTGTGCTTGTCTGTTACCTAAGTTGTATAAAAAAGGTGGTCTTCGGGGGTGGTTCAACGACCTCCATTCTCCGTGATTTCCGGGGTAACATGACGACACCAGTTTACCACACCCGAAGAGGTCATCTTGAAACTTGGGGATCGCCTAGGGTCAGCTGGGGTACGAGGGAAATGCCTTATTCGGTCACCTAACACACCATAATTTGAGACCCGACACGGTGTAGTAGCGGGACCGTATCCGTGGGGATATCCGCACAAAAAAAAGGGAAAACCTAATTTTTACGACATCTAACACGATTTTATTTTTTTCAGAACTGCTGGTAAAGACGATGAGACGGCACGAGAAGACACGAACTCGGAGCCGGTTGAAGACCCCGAATTTGTGATCACGCTGAGACCCACTCAGATAAGAACTTTCGTCATATGGTTCGAAGCCACCAGGAAATTTGGCCCCGGCTAGAGGAACACGTTTGAGTTTTTGATAGGCTATGTATCAAGAAGATAGATCCAAATTTTCAGTCTTTCTATCGACTGCATCGCGGTTTATTTCCCGTGGATTCATTCATATTCATATATTCACGTCTGTAAGTCTCTGAAAGGGTAGGCAGTGGTGTATTAAAACCCAATTTTCGCCAACTATGATTATCGGTCCCACCTAAGGAGAAGAGCCTGTTGCTGTTAACTAAGCCAAATTATTTGATGTCCGTATGGTATTCCGAAATACCGCTCACCGAATAGGACGGTTGACCGATAACACTCTACTCCGACCGTTAGTTGAACGAAAAAATACTTGACCGATGGAACGTTTCGCCGAAAATATTATTCATCGACGGTTGGTAGTCCAAATGAATCCTTCGCCGATGGAACGGTTCGCCGAAAACACTCTTCAACGACAATTGGTTAAATGAATGAATCTTTCGCCGATAGCACTCGTCGTAGGGAAATTCTTTTACCAAATGTGCATGATGACAGTTTTGACTGATAAATGTATGTTCATAACAATTAAATAAAGTTGTTACACTTACACCACAGCCACTTGTTTGTTTTCTTGTACACAGCATTAGAATCGTGGCATGGAAGCTGGAACACGCTTCTCCATAAAAAAAAGAACATTTATAAAACAATTATGGAATTTCCAAAAGAGTAGCAGCACACAGAATGTGTCATTGAACGAATCAACTCCTCGGAACCCTTGCCAAATCGGAGACGTAATGCACAGATTGAATATGATGCTAAGATACAAACACACTTATCACAAAAGAGTGAAATGAATATTGAATCTTTCTTAGGTGGATTGGCCCATATTCTATACATTAAAAACAAGAAATAAATATTTTTTGTATCAATAATAAATAAAAAATAATTATAAGTACAAATAATAATAATAATAACTATATACTCACTATTTACTATAACTTCAAACATTTATCACGTTGTGTTACTTTTGTTTTTGTTCAGTTCGCACAGTTTCTAATAGAATATGTATTATTTAATTATTATTTTTTATCTATTGTCACATTTCTAATAGAGCTACAATTGAAATTTGTCTATTTCATTAATTTTCTTATTTTAAATAAAAAAATCATTACAATTAATGTGTAACTTAAATCGTATTATGTTTTGTGTTGTTTTTCTATAGCCACACTTTCATGTTTTATTTTATTATTTAACATAACTTCTACATTAACTAAGGGTGTAGTCAAGCTGAAAGAAAAACTATCCATTTGGTAAAAGAATTTCCCTACGACGAGTGCTATCGGCGAAAGATTCGTTCGTTTAACCAATTGTCGTTGAAGAGTGTTTTCGGCGAACCGTTCCATCGGCGAAGGATTCATTCGGACTACCAACGGTCGATGAATAATATTTTCGGCGAAACGTTCCATCGGTCAAGTATTTTTTCGTTCAACTAACGGTCGGAGTAGAGTGTTATCGGTCAACCGTCCTATTCGGTGAGCGGTATTTCGGAATACCATACGGACATCAAATTATTTGATACATCAACTATTACTATTGTTTTTGGAAAGAGTTAGGCTCGTATTCTAAAATGGTATTTACTCGTGACATATATAATGAACTTAAGATGTGCACTAAAAGTGCTCTGTAAGCGCAGTACACGTTTTTTGAGTGTCTTTTGAGGAAACCGCGAGGTGTTATGGCTGTAGACGAACTCAATTTCACCAAGCCTGGAATATTACAAAACAATACACACGCGCCAGGGGCTCGTTGTTCCCGTGATTGGATGGAGGTAGGTCACGACGGTATTTCCGTCCAATTGAGCAGTCCGACTGGGGAAGTACCTTCACCCTACAGAATACCGCGGCCATAATAACCTCGTGTTGTGTTCCCGGCGGTGAGTGGGTAGCCAGAGCTCACTGGAGAGTTTTTGTGCTGTCAGTGGGAAAACCAGTCTTGCCTGCATTGTCTTCAACACTGACGGCACAGAAACTCTGTACTTACAGGTTGGGCAGCGCGAGTGTGACTCCTCTGGTGTTGCATACGTCCATAGGTATGGTATCAGAACCAAATGTCGTACTAAAATACGGGCGTTGAATTTTTTTTTTTTATACAACTAAGGTGGCAGACAAGCACACGGCCCACCTGATGGAAAGTGGTTACCGTGACCTTTGAACGTGTGTAACACCAGGAAAGTCACATCGGTGCTGCCAACACTATAAGAATAGAGATTTTATGTGCCCTCAGTGCGGAACACAAAATAAGAACAAGCCTTCCCACTGACAGCACAAAAACTCTACAGTGTTTGTTAGCAGTCTTTGACTATACCTATTGTAATGCTGTTTAGCTATAATTACAGCTTAATTAGTAAGATACGATAAACTTACCACGTTGTTATATTACAAATGTAGTATTTTTGTTATTGTAAATAAACATAATATTCTATTGATCGATTGTATTATTTTATTTAACACCTGGGAGACATGATCGAATACATTTTTTTTTTATTACCACTTAGTTGGCAGACAAGCACACGGCCTACCTGATGGGAAGCGGTTACCGTGGCCTATGGGCGTATGCAACACCAGGGGTGTCACACTCGCGCTGCCGACCATGAAGAAACCTTCTGATGCCCCTCTTGAAGAACCCCATATTGTAGGCGCTTGGGAAAACCGCAGCAGGAAGGTCATTCCACAGCTTGAGTGTGCGTGGGATGAAGTTTCTTTCATACCGCACAGTGCGAACCGTCTCAGGTCGCACTGTGTGTATTGTTATTCAGGCTATATCTATATTATTTTTATGTAATACATGTTGTACCCGGCAGAGTAGAATTTATACCACCCTATCTCTTCCCATGCGGTGACGTACAAGGCGACTAAGGGATAAAGCTGTTTTTTTTTTTTTTTTTATACCACTAAGTTTGCAGACAAGCACACGGCCCACCTGATGGGAAGCAGTTACCGTGGCCTATGGAGGTATGCAACACCAGGGGTGTCACACTCGTGCTGCCGACCATGTAGAAACCTTCTGATGCCCCTCTTGAAGAACCCCATATTGTAGGCGCTTGGGAAAACCGCAGCAGGGAGGTCATTCCACAGCTTGAGTGTGCGTGGGATGAAGTTTCTTTCATACCGCACAGTGCGCACCGTCTCAGGTCGCAATGTGTGGGGATGAATTCCCTGCCTATGGCGAGAGGTGCGATGATAGAATGTAGCTACGGGCATCATGTCAAACAATTCATCTGAGCACAAACCATTGTATAGGCGGTAGAACACACACAGTGAGGCAAAATCCCTCCTAAGGCTAAGAGGTTCCACTCTACCTGTGAGTATGGGATTGTCAACCAGCCTCAATGCCCGTCTTTGCAACGAGTCGAAGGGGTCAAGCTGGTATGCAGGTGCTCCAGCAAAAAGGTGACAGCAGTACTCCATGTGAGGCCGGACCTGTGCTTTATAAAGAAGGAGTTGCTGCCCCGCAGTGAAGTACTGCTTCGCCCTGTTGAGCACTCCGAGTTTTCTTGATGCCAACTTAACCTTGTCCTGCATATGACTTCGGTATTGGACGTCGCTGGAGATATCGACACCAAGGATCCCGATACTCGAGGAGATGGTAAGCGGTGTGCCCAGGAATTGCGGCGCTACAATGAATGGGGTTTTCTTAGCGGTGAATACACATACTTGTGTCTTAGTGGGGTTGAATTGGACTAGGTTTAGTCGTCCCCAATCGGATACTCCAGAGAGAGTAGTCTCGATTTTAGACACAAGTTGTTCGCGACTCTTCTCCACCTCGGACTGAGGGATATTTGCACGGCCCGTGTAACACGTGTCCCCGGTACTGTCGTCCGCATAACAATGAATGGAGCCATCAGACAGCATGTCATTGATATGCAGCAGAAACAGCGTCGGAGACAACACGGAGCCTTGTGGGACACCAGCGTTTATGTTCATGCGGTCCGAGCAGCTGCCGTCGACGACAGCTTGGATGCTTTTGTTGGACAAAAAGCTGGCGATCCATTCGCAAAGTCCCTCGGGGAGTCCATAGTACGGCAACTTCGAAAGAAGACCTTTGTGCCAGACCCGATCGAAGGCCTTTGCTATATCGAGGCTGACCGCTAGTGCCTCACCCCGACTCTCGATGGCTTGCGACCACCGGTTTGTGAGATACACAAGAAGGTCACCGGTTGAGCGACGGTGGCGAAAGCCGTACTGTCGGTCGCTTAGTAGATCGTTTCCTTCAAGGTATCTCAGGAGCTGTGTATTAATGACACGCTCCATAACCTTCGAGAGTAGGGAGGTTATAGCGATAGGCCTGTAATTGGTCGGATCTGTCCTGTCACCTTTCTTAGGTACAGGGTGCACGAATGCGGTCTTCCACTTGCCTCGCGGAGTATGAGAGTGCGAAAAGGCGTGTAAGTACAGGGCACAGCTCGGGGGCACAGTGCTTAAGCACCATCACCGGTATACCGTCCGGCCCACTCGACTTCCGGACATCTAGGGACTTAAGCTCGCGCCGGACCACCCGTTGCGTGATTTTAACTTCGGTCATGGAAGCACCACAGCTGGGGATGATGGGTGGTTCGGCGTTCCCGTCGTTCATAGTCGAGTTTGACCCAAAAGATCGGCCTTCTCCTTAGCGCCATGGGCCAGACTACCGTCGGATTTTTGCAGCGGCGGAAGGCAAAATGGCAGAAGTTTCCCTCGGCAGCTTTGGCGAGCGACCAAAATGCGCGACTGCCAGATGGGTAGCGCGCAAGCCGTTCGCCAATTCTGCCGATGAACTCAAACTTTGCCCTAGACGTTGCCTTTTTACTGGACGTCGAAGCAGCATTCAACTTCCGCTTCACTTCAGCGATGTTCGGATCCTTATTCGCAAGAGCCGTGGTCCAAGCCTTGTATGCAGATTGCTTGCGGTCTCTAGCTTCCCTGCAAGGCCTATTAAACCACGGGCGTTTGTTCGCTCCTGTCGCGACCCAGCGGTTAGGGATGTAGCATTCCATACCCACTAGAATCGCGTCAGCGACTGCTGTTGCACAGGAGCTTGGATCATCAGAAGTGAAGCAAAGCTGCCCCCACGGGTACGATGCGAAGAATTCTCGCAGTCCGTCCCAGTCTGCCGACTTGTAGTGCCACACGTGTCGCCACTGAGGTGACCGCGGTAGTTCAGGCCGCGCGAGTGTCACTTGCGCCCGGACGAGGCTGTGGTCCGAATTACCAAGAGGTGCTTCCACCCTTATGGAATATTCATCCGGGCGCGTAGTCAGCAGAAGGTCCAGTATAGAGCTTCTGTGGGTCTCAATTTCTGGTGTTCTAGTGATAGAATGTACCAGTTGAGAGAGCCCATAGGTCAGGGCAAAGTCGTGAGCAGCCCTTCCCGCGAAATCAGTCCTGGGAGACCCCAGCCACTCCACGTGGTGAGCGTTGAAGTCCCCCAAGAATACTAAATCCGCAGTGGGGTACTGCTCAATTACGCTGTCCGCCGACCGTTGCAGATGCTGAAACAGTTGAGCCGTGCCCAGGTCACCGCTATGAGACCTATATAGGCATGTATAGATACGGGTGTGGCCACCGTGATCTATACGTACCCAAATAGTTGACAGGTCTCTGTCCTCAAGACCATGGAGACGGCGGCAGCAAATATCATCCCGGACGTACAAGCATACCCCGGCGCGACTCATAAAGTTGTGCTCGAGTTTGTACCCGGGGTACATTAGGTAGGCTGTATCGGCCGGGCATGATTTTAGTGTCTCCGTCAGAAAAAGCAAGGTAGGCTGCGCGGTCTCTAAGTGGAGATGGACCGCGTTAAGGTTGGAGTGTAGGCCCCTAATGTTGCAGAAATCCACATTAACTGTGGATGATGGTGCCGCTGTGGTAACGTTGCTCTTGCCTTTTGTAAATTTCATGTTTGAGTTGGGGGGAGGGGGGGGGGGGGGGGAGAAGGTAAAAAGAGATTCTGTGCCTCCAGTGTAGAAGACAGCAAGGCGTCCCTCCCCCACAGACAAGTTGGGGTTGTGTGACTGGCTGGCGCGGTGGGCGGAAGGGCCCCCGGTCCCCTCCCAGATACTGAAGCCGAGTCCACTCCGGTTTCCTCCTCCGGCACGGCTACAGCACCCGGAACTTTACACAGGCTGCTGGTTCAGCCTCCTGGGGCGGAGATTAAGTAATCCCCAGGTTCGGGAACCGTACAGCCTGCGGGCGGCCAGCGGATAACCGTTTCACCGGGTCTCCCTGACCACCACGCCAACATTTCACGCCCCCACCAGTCAGCGGGGTCAATTTAAACCTTTGGTCTTCCCACTGACAGCACAAAACCTCTCCAGTGAGCTGTGTTTAACACCAGACAGATATATACAGCTCTGACTCAGCCTCAGATGCATGGCTCGAGTCATCAATAGTGTCCGGAATACGGCAATAGGCTTCAATCACGCCTTTATCCCTGGTGGATTAGGCAGAGGTGAATTAACGCCCACATTTCACCAATAATTGTATTCGGTCGTACTATACGTCGCACGTAATAGGGAGTGAGTCTATTGTCGTATTCCAGGCACTATTGTGGCGCCTCCTTCTGCGAGCAAGTAATGCTCGTAAAGGAGGAGGCGGGGCGAGAGCGGTAGCGGGAGCGACGACGGATCGCAAGCCAAGCTGCCCGCGTACGAAGGCAACTACCGGGAACTATTGTTGACTCGAGCCATGTATCTATCTGAGGCTGAGTATGGGCCGTTTATATCTGTCTGATGTTAAATAACCCTATCCCTTAGTCGCCCTGTACAACACCGCATGGGAAGTGATAGGGTGGCCCTAATTCTACTCTGCCGGAAACCACGCGGTAGATAGTAGATTTTTATCGCAATAACGATCTATTATTTGTTTTGTATCAATATCCAGAATCCGTCTTGTTTCAAGCACCTGTTGTCAACGTACTTCCGATCCTCTCTCTGTATTTAGCGCCCTCTGTGGTGACATTTTAGTATTAAGCGCTCGTGGCGGGAAACGACCGCTATTATTGCCATTATAACATAGTTTTTCGCGCCATTCAGTTGCCATACATTAAAAACTTGACAAGTATTTATTATAATTTTAACTAACTTCTATTATTTTCTATTCTGAACTTAAATTATCTCTGTTTGCCGAAGTAACAGCAAATCAAGTAGTCCCCGGGACTGTTATAAAAAAATCGATTCAAAATAAAAAATGTTCCTGTGATTCGTCTTTGAGTAGTGAGGTTGTCTCCGATAAGCTGCGAACGGCAGAAGGCGTAACTCGAGAAAGAATTCCAACACTGTGAGTCATGAACAATTTGAGTTTTTGTCACAAAATGGCTTTTTAACTGATATTATGTATATCGAAAAATTAATCTGATGTGTCTTATTTAACTACTCAAATTGCTAACAATGTGTCGATTACTTAAAATGATTTCAATTTACAAGATCCTGGGGTAGTGTATAAAAATAATCTACTTCAAATATTGGTGGCGCGATTCTCATGCCACCTATTCCCACCTCCTTCCCATGGCCCTACCAACCATCTTGGTTATAACGGGCCGAATCTTGGGAGATGCGCACCCTACTGGCGTCTGCTCTCTTTCAGGCGCGCATTTCTTGACTCCCTACAAATTATTTTATGTGCCTCACCATTTTCGCTCTCTCCCCTTTCTGGGGCAGCACGCCACACTAACAGGCTTCGTCGCCGTTAGAGACCTCACGAGCTTTGCGCCTCTCGTGCCAAACGCGCGCAAAGCTCCGCAGCCGTCCGAAGTTTTGGGGTGTACCTACAAGGTCCGAGTAATACATAGGCCCAGCCTCCGATCTTACCACACCTCCCATCATGTTGTCGCGGATGTCATCATACAGGGGGCAGACCCACAGCACATGGTGTAGGTCTTCATCTTCCAAACCACAGAAACATACACTTTCGCTACCAAGGCCAAGGTCATACAGTCTCTTTCGAAAACATCCATGTCCAGTGAGGAGCTGGGACAGCTCATAGTCCGGCTCGACCCAATGCCATGCAAGCCGCTGTTCTACCAAAGGGAAGAAAAGGTACGTTGTTCTTCCCTTCTCCTCTGTATCCCAGCGTCTCTGCCAGGTTCATAATGCGTCAGCCCTAGTGGTCTCCCTCCACTGTTTAAGCTCCTCCTGCAGCTGCCTACTCGATTCCCCATGTTCAGCCAGAAGACTCAGTCTAGCTTTCTCCAGCGAACCAGCACGGATTACCTCCAGGTCACCCGGCAGCACTCCCGCAAGTACCGCTAGCGCGTTCGTGCTAGTCGTCCTATAGGCCTTTGTGAGCAGCATTAAACTGGACCGCTGCGTTCGCAACAGGGGGCTGCGAACAGCATGCAAAAGGGCTCGTTCGTACCAAACGGCCGCAGCATATGTGACCGCGGGGACATAGGTGCCCCTATACACCGTGAACAGACCCCTATATTTAACACCCCATGATGATGCCGATACCCTACTCATTTTGCCGAAGCATTTGGCTGCTCGTTCGCCAATATCAAGGGCATGTTGCGCAAAGGACAGGCCAGAGTCCAGTACCACCCCCAGAACCTTTGTGGATTTCACGGACCCAATCGTGGTGCCATCCATCTTGATAATGGGAGGCCGTTGGAGCCTGCCACCCAGTGTCATCGTTGATGACTTGCTGGGCGAGAAGGACAATCGATTTCGCGAACCCCAATCACTGAGCAAGCCCATTGAAACGGCGCTTTTACGCTCAATTTCGGCTCGCGATGTCGCCTCGACAAGGACCGTGATATCGTCGGCATATGCAACGATGCTGACCCCCAGCGGTAGTGGCAAGCGCATACTATCATCCATTAGAATATTCCACAGTGTGGGGCCCAGCACCGATCCCTGAGGGCAGCCCATCGTCAGGTCCTTCCACACCACCCGGTCACCAAGGAATAGACCCATCCGACGGTTGATGAAATATGATCTCACCACGTTAAACACATTTGGGGCACAGCCCCGTCCCTTTAGTTTGATTAGTATCATTGGCCACCAGGCATTGTCGAAGGCGCCTGCTATATCTAGGAAAATAGCCTGGACATACTTAGCTGGACTATCTCTTACAGTGCGCAGGATTGTCATCAGCGCCGTGACAGTTGACTTACCTAATGAAAATCCGTGCTGGCTCGGGGAGATTTGACTGCTGATTGAAGGGGCGCATTGTAGAAGTGCGCGTTCTAGGATTTTGCCGAGCACAGACAAGAGTGTGATCGGGCGGTATGCCTTTGGATCAGTGGGGGGCTTACCATTGCATTTGGGCAGGATCAATAGCCTGCCAGTTTTCCACGTAGTGGGAAAGATTCCCTCGATTATGCACCTGGCAAAGACGTGTGCGGCCTCCATGGGGGCCGCTCTCCACGCCTGCTTTATTATGGAGGCGCTGATGCCATCCAATCCCGGAGCAGTGTTTGGGAGCCGTCGTATGATCTGCCCCAACTCTCCAAGTGTTGGGGGAGACGCATCGATTCTAGCGGGGGTGATCGAGGCCAGGACACGGATCCGCTGGTGGTGCGCAGAATCCTGAGAGCTGTTGTCATCAGGACACAGCGCCCGCAGCAAGCCGTTCATAGCCTCGGCCACCGTCCCAGTGTGTCCTGACGTTAATTGAATCCCGCTGAGTATGTTGCTGGGTGGCCTGACCCTGCCGCTCGCGGCTCGGTATGCCAGCCCCCAGGGGTCTTGGTTGCCTGTCTCCGCTGTTGTGCGAAAGAAGGCGAGTTCTGCTTCTCCCATTCTTCTTCTATACTCTGCTCTCAGTCTATGAAATTCCGTTCTTAAGGTTGCTTCCTTACCACCCCCTGCATGTCTAGAATCCTGCCACCTACGGCAGGCACGATTATGCTTTCTTCTTAGGTTGTCCAACTGGGGGCTCCACCACTCATACCGGTTATTCTTGGCTGGTTTTTTTCGGCCGAGGTACTCGTCTGCAGTTCGGATTAGTATGTTGGTATAGCCCTCAGCCAGAGCCTCGGCTGGTGTGTCGGTACGAAGTCGTCCCATGCGCGCGGCTATGGCAGATCGGAAGCCGGGCCAATGCACCCCCCTGTCCCTGTAGTGCACCGGTTCGTGACTCAGCGTGGTTCGATCGTTGAGAGGCCGGCTATGATTGGCGGTCACTATGTCAAAGGTGATCAGTCTGTGATCGCTAGAGCTCTGACAGTCCCTCACCGCCCAGTTAATGATTTTGACGTTCCGGGTGTGCAGCGTAATGTCAATGTTGGACTCCCCCCCTGGTCCATTGAAAGTGGACAACTGGCCCTCCACGTTCGCAATCTGCAGGCCGTGGGCGGCAATAAAGGCCTCAACAAAGTTGCGGCGTTGTGCCGTTTCTCTTCCTCGGCCGACGTAATGTCGAGGGAAGCTGTGCCATTGTGGCGAGTGCGCGTTACAGTCCGCTCCAATCACAATTGGATTCCCGGGTGCAGCACTCATGATATTGTCGAGCTGGTGAAAGTGAGGTCCTACATCCTGACTGTATTGAAAATAGGCAGAAACCATTGTTATATTTTGTGGGCCGAGTGTGACCGCGAGGCAGTGATCATTGCTAAGGTGTGTCAACACCGTACAGGCTCGGGTATTGCTGTGTAGGTATACGCCTGCCATCGGGGTTGTGCCATGTTCGATAACACCTAGTGAACCTGGGTGTTGCTCCTGTATTAGTAAGATGTCGAGGTGGTGATCCTCTGCAATCGCTGGGAGCTCCCTTGAGGACCGTATGGACTTGCCTAGGTTAATCTGCCCACACTTGATGACCAGCTGATTATCCATAGTTGGTCATGGACATGGTTCGGTTTTCCGCATATTTCCGCGCAGGGCAGCCAGGTGCGGCCGTCCGATGATTGGTGGCGTCTCCGCGTCCAAATTTGTGGCAGGTGGCGCATCTGGTTGTCTGGCTGGTGCACTCAGGTTCCCGGTGGCCAGTTATCCCGCACTTGGAGCAGGTAGGTTCCGTCATTCTGCAGTGTCTTTCTGGGTGCCCATATTGCTGACATTTATTGCAGCATGTCACAGCGACGTAGTCAGTCGCCTCAATCACCTGCCAGCCAAGGAATAATTTTCCACGCTCTACCAACTCCTGTCGCAACTCTGGAGTGCACTCGAACACAGCAGCAACGGCCGCGCCTCCCCGTCTTGATTTTTTAAAAGCACCTCTCATTTCTTTACCCAGGGACTCTCTTGTCCACTTAGCATGTTCCCGAAAGTTCTGGTCATGTAGCGCACTCTTAATGTCCTCATATGACGGATCGCCGTCAATGGGACTAAGGCAGACCAAAGGTTGACGACGGCTGAGCTCGGTGACCCTCAGTGATGGCGGAGCCGCCTCTTTGAGACGGTTGGCAGCCTGCACAGTGGTGGTCTGGATAACCACTCTCGCACCTCCTACCTTCCTTAAGTTAGCCACTTGGGCGCCTATAGTAGCTGGGTTTATAGCTCTCTTTAGTTCTGTTTTTGTCTCCTCGGCGGTTTTGAGCGTTCCTTCTTCTGCTGGCGCGAAAGCGAGGGTTGGTCCCATGTATGCAGGCATCGGTATGGGCGGTGCCTGTCGACCGCATCTTAAAACCGATGCGAAGTCCCTTTTGGGAATGGGCGCATAGCCAGCTGAGTTGGGCACCTGTTCAGCTATTCTTGAGACGAAGTTAGTTCGCTCAAGAAGAGCCACCTTGCCTTCCGCAGCTGCCAAACGTAGAGCCAATTGGGCCACTATTGAGGCCACGCGTTCAGTGCTGGCACCAATTATGGTCAGCTCTTCCTTGTTTAGTTTGCTGCCTTTTGAACGGACCGCGTCCATAATACTGCGCGTCTGCGCAGCTGCAGCGCTTTGCAGCTGATCCGGTGTTGCAGCCATCAGTGGGTCCGATTCTAACTGTGCCTTGCCTCCTGGTGTAGTAAGTGGTGCCTCAGTTCCCTCCACGATAGTAGCTCCGGACGGTGTGCTGAGGATTCCACTAAGTGGGGGAGCCTCACCTCCACCAAGACGCTTAGAGTGAAAGTTGATCCGGCGCCTGTTTTGTTCCTGCAAGTCTTCAGGAGATGTAAGTGGTCGTTTTTCCCGCGCCGGTAGTTGTAGGGCGGCCGGAACTGCTGTCAAAGGGGTGCTGAAGGTTTCGGCCTGACTGTGCGTGGGGGTACTGAAGTCCTGGGGTGGGGTCCTGCTTAGTGACGCTCTACCGGACATAAATCCCGATGCTAAGCCACGTTCTGATAGCAGCCGAAGTTCATCCTCCAATCGCAAGCGTCGAGTGTCATCATCCTCCTCCATCTTGATGAAGGGGGAGTAGAGGGGGTAGATTCAATTAATATACCCCAAACGCACGTATAAACAAAGAAGAGAAAACAATAAATAAATAAATAAACAATTAGAACCCGTATAATGTATTGCGAGCACCAGCACAACACATGAGATAAAAGTCCGATTATTTAGTTCTAGGTCGTTCACTAGATGGCGTTGTTTAGTTTTGCCGTTTTCTAGATCGCGGTATTAAAAGTCTCAAGTAGTGTGTTATAACATCCAACGTCCAAGGTTAAACGGATTAAAGTGAGTCAAGACGTCACTCTCAACACTGTCACCTCACCACAGCCAGACTGACAGCACGTCAGTTAGGGGCGTCACCACAGCTAAGTGTCACTATCACTTGTCAATCGTCACAGACAGACGTCACCGCCACTGAGTGTCACTGTCACTTGTCAAACGTCACTGTCGCACTGATTCTATCTCCCTCCTTGTGGAGCAAAACCAAAGATGGCCGCTGCCTCCTATGGCCACTCGCGTAAGAGGAAGCAAGAGGGACCGATCTCGCGCACAACACAGCACAAAGAGTCACTATCTCTATCCCGTACTGATTCCAATATGGCCACTGCCTCCAATGGACCGATGCCCAAGAGAGAGCAGGAGGGTCCGAGTATTGGATTTCACAGATGAATTATTAGTTACGAGGGTAGTGTAAAAATTAGGAAGGAGCTCCGCGCACGCGTCCGTCCTCGACCACTGCCGACGACGACGTCTCATGCCACCTGAGCTAGTGGACTGTATTTTGCGGGGGGTGAAGCTAAATGTTTCATATGACACTTTACACAACAAACAAGATAGATGATCGGGTTGCCGCGGAGGTGGTTTAGGCAGTGAATGCAACCCAAGAAATTAGAAGAGGATGCACTAACCTTTATGACGCCACGTGCTGTCGGAGCCGGTGCACCGGTCTTCTCTTCCTGGCTCAGGAGTTGCTGCCCACATCACTAAATCACTTGAGGGACACGAGAGGCACAATCCGATCAGTAAAGGTCTATGAAAGCGGTTAAAATCCAACAAACATTATTAATTTCTGAGAGTCGCGCGCGCCGCCGCCATTGCTGATTCTAGTTCAAAAACGGAAGTCAAGATGCGGCCATTTCAACCATTGGTCGGGGCGAAAACCATTGCTATCTCACTTCAAAGGCAGTGCGGGAGGGAGATGGGTATAGGGAGCGTGTGTTCAGTGTCATCAATTGAGAGACGATTTGAATTTACTACTATTGGCGCAACCATTCCCCCCGGCTTGAAGGGTTACCTTCAAAACGAAAAATGCGGAACAAATCCAAAGTCTAATCTAAATCTAGGTTTGGGAAATAACAACTAAAATATAAACCTAGATTTGAACTCGTGCCTACTGCTGGCTAGGCAGAGGGCAGAGGCGAACAACCGGGCGCAGATACGATCCGGTTGCGGTTTTAACCCGTACAACACGAGTTATCCCGCGGGAATCGGGAAAAACTTCCTCTACTACTCCTAGAGGCCCATGCAAAGGAGGCGCATTCCCAGTCATAAAGACTACCACCGTACCTAAAGTAATTGGGTTAGATGGAGTATTCCATTTTTGACGCGACTGCAGCGTGTGCAAACAATCGGTTCTCCAACGATTCCAAAACGATTGGACTAATCTATCTAAAAGAGCGTGACGAGTTAGAAGGTGCATTCTATCGTCATCAACATCTATTGCGGGCAAATATTTTAGCGTACTTAAATCACCGGTCAACTCTATATGAACCGCGCGAGTTGTCATACAAATGAACAAACAAACATAAGCTTTCGTGGAGCGAATGCCACGACCACGAGCAATAGTGACTTTGAAAGGCCCAGCAAAGTCTGTGCCGGTGTGTACGAAAGGTTTTGCGGATTGAACAACACGACAAGAGCGATGATCGGCCATTTCAGGCGCGATAAAACGCGGGCGGAGTTTAAAACAAGGTACACATCTGTGTACTCTAGCGCGAATCAAATTACGAGCGGAAATTATCCAGTATTTCTGTCTCAAAATAGACATTAACAAATCGGGACCAGCGTGACAATTCACCTTATGATGATAATCTACTAACAAATCCAATACGTGGTCCTTACGCGGGAGAACTACTGGATGCCTTTGTTCAAATCCTAAACTTGAATTTCTCAAACGACCACCTACTCGAATGAGTCCATCTTCCAAAAATGGTTTCAAGTGTCGGAAAGAACGACTACAAGGTTTGTTAAATTCCAAATTTTTAAATTCAGAAGCAAAATAAAATTTCTGCAACTCGCGAAGTATGACCAATTCAGCTTTATCTAAATCAGCGGCGGTTATATGACCGCGCGTAGATAAAATTCTCAAAAATCGGCCTACATAAATAACACAACGCAACAGTCTCGACCAAGACGAGACGCGATTAGCCAACAACAAATAAGGGACTCTTCACGCGGGACCGATACAACAAGCGAGTGCTTCTTCTCCTCGGGTGGTTCGGAAACCGTAGTGGGATTGAATTGACTAACTGGCCACTTATCTAACGCGGCATGAATCCAGGACGGTCCACTAAACCATAACGGGTGATCTAAAATTTGCGAAGGAAGCAATCCACGAGAGAGACAATCGGCTGGGTTGTCGGTGCCAGCAACGTGAAAGAGATTTTGTGGCGCTAATTCAGATTGAATTTTTGCCACTCTATTAGCGACGAATGTGTCCCAACGATGGGGCGAAGAGTGGGCCCAACACAAAGCGACTGTTGAGTCCGAAAAAGCTAAAATTCTACTAATATTAATGCGACACGGAAGTGCTAGTCTTAGCACTGCCATCCAAAACTACGCGGAGTTTAGTAGTAAGCTTATCTTCTCTAATAACTCCGTGGTGCGGGATAATGTACGAAGGCTGGGTCTCGTCAGTGTCCGCAGGCGCAGGTGAGATGTAACCTTTATCTAAATATTCGTTAACAACCTCATCATAGGCTTGCTTTAACTTTGGAGACGCCTGCATCTTTCGTTCTAAACAAAGAAAGCGTTTTTCAGCGGATACACGGGAGTCACCGAGCGAAAAAATATCTCCCTTGAAAGGGAGCGCGACAACATAACGACCCTGCTCATCACGAGTAGTCGTGCGACAATAAATCTCCTCAGCCATCTTGTCATCAGGGCCTAGGATAGGTGGGACATTGACCTCTTCAATTTCCCAAAACTTGCGGATGGTAGACCCCAGTGGCGGCTCGACGGTGCAACAGAACGAAGCAGTCGAGTGACTAAAACTATCTATAGAAGCGGGTGCGGAACCAATTATAACAAAACCTAGAACTGTTTCCAGTGCGTGCGGAGCGGGGTACGTCGGTCCCCCTTGAACCTTACGTGATAACTGGAGGTGCGGGCGAATCGAAGCGCCGATCAATATATCGACGACTCCAGGAACAGCGTAAGTCTCATCTGCTAAAGGCAAGTCTTTAAATTTCGTTAATAAAGACGTGTCAACCGAGACGGTAGGCAACTGTTCAGTTATTTTATCTAAACACCTCAACAAAGTCTAGGGAACAAGATGACCCCAATTATTTTTTTTCGTGTAAATCTTGTTTTGCAAATAACTGGCAGCAAATAAATAAAAATAGAATAAAGTAGATTACAGAGTTGTTCGAAATTTAAAAATAAATTTAAATAAGTAATGATTTTCGAATATGGAGGGAAAACTTTTAAAAGTGTTTGATTGTGCAGTTTCTCTGAGGCAAAATAATTTTTCTTTTTTTATTGTAAATAACGTTTATTATCAATAATACGTCTTTTACGTATGGTTTGTGCATTTTTGTGACTGTAGTCATCATGTCACGTCGTCATTTAAGTCGCGAAGAGATGTTAAGGGCTGTTGGTATGCTACAAGCTGGACGAACTCAACGCGACGTAGCGGATGCTGTCAACACCCAACCAAGCGTAATTTGCAGATTATGGGCACGCTACAGGTCTACAGGGGATGTTTCCGAACGTCACAGGGGACGAAATAGGGTTACTAGCCCGCGACAAGATCGTTTCTTGCAAAATTCCGCAAGGCGGCAACCCACGATTACTGCTCGTCAGTTGGTCGCAGGCCTCCAGTCTCAGCATCAAGTGGTTATTAGCGATCAAACTGTCAGAACAAGACTACACGAAGCCAATCTTTATGCTCGCAGACCGCTTAGGGTTCCAGCTCTTCGACGTGGAAATCGAGGTCGTCGCTTATTGTGGGCTAACGCACATTTACAGTGGACCGACCATCAATGGGCACGGGTTCTGTTTTCCGACGAATCTTGCTTCGGTTTTCATCCTGATTCGAGAAGAGTGCGTATATGGCGAGTTCCTGGACGTCGGAGTCGTCTCCAGAAACCGCAAGAAGTTCATCCTTACCAAGGTGGAACAATCATGGTATGGGCTGGAATTTGCCTTGGTGGAAGGACCGACCTCGTTTGGATACGGGGCAATTTGAATGCAAACCAATACATTCAGGAGGTTATACACCCCATGGTAATCCCTCATCGACAGCAGTTCGGTCAAGATTTTATGTTCATGCAATATAATGCACGGTCACACACCGCGAGGGTAGTGGTCAATGCGTTAAGCGAGCACAATATGACGACGTTGGAATGGCCTGCTCAGTCTGCCGACCTCAATCCCATAGAGCATGCCTGGGATTTGCTTGGGAGAAGAGCTTTCAGTGATTCTTTGGAAAATCTGAACACTGAAGAACAATTTTTTTTACACCTTCGCAGTGTATGGAGCCATATTCCACAGACGATGATTGACAATCTCATACTAAGTATGCCACGCCGTGGTCGAGCTGTTGCTAATGCTTTAGGAGGTCCTACAGATTATTAAAAACGTTTAAAGTACGGTTAATTACTGTATTTCTTACTACCTCGTTATTTTTGTGCCTAATCATAGAAGGTTGTAATACTCAATACTGGCACTATTCAATTCTTTCTTAAAAAAAAAAAATTTGGTATGAAAATGTTTTTATTAAAATTAAAATTAAAAACGGTATAAAAATACCCTTCTATTGATATAAAACACTCACTATTACAAGAAAGGGTTTTTAAATAAAAACTAGAAATGTCCTTGTTCCCTAGACTTTGTTGATGTGTGTATAACGAGCGAATCCATGTCAAACCAAATATTATTATTAAAACGAGATCCAAACCTTGTTTTAACGGTGCCATGAACAGCTGACCGTAAACCTCCAAAACCCTTCACCACTGAGCGGGTTGAACGCTTATTAACATTGAAACCAAGACGTTGACAACAATCTTGAGTAATAAAATTACTTTGCGAAGCGCCATCTAATAGCGCTCGAACAATGTGCGGTTTACCTAATGCATCAACAATAATGACGCGAGCAGTCGCGAGAACAACAGTAGTGAGCGCAGCACTAGCTGACAACGAACACAAGGTGACGTCATTCGCAGCGGTCTCCGGGCCGGCCGGAGCGCGCGCGAGCGCGGGCTGCGGCTGTGGCGCGCTATGCGACGGTGTGCCACCGCTCGACGAACCAACTGTGCTCACATTGGATGCGGCGTTACTATTTTCAAAATGGAGTAAAGTGTGGTGCCTCGCTGAACATTTGCGACAACTATTGCTACTATTACACAAAACAACGCGGTGTTTAGTACCGAGACAATTAAAACAAAAATTATTAGCGCGAACAAATTTATAACGATCATTAGGCGATAATTTTAGGAAACCCGGACACTTGTACAATTGCGAATGATGAGTATTACACAAAGAGCAAACAGGTGATTGTACATGTGCTGGTGCGGTATTAACATAAGTATGAGTTGACCTCAGTGACCTCGATGACGCATCTATTTTACGTTCGGAACTAACAACTTTCTTCGCGCCTTCATGTTTCGATGAAGAGCGTTGCAATATTTTTATATGCTCGCGAACAAAACTTTCTAAGTCTTCGAACTTAGGAATTTTATTGCCGCGATGATCCGACTCAAATAAACGAATGGTTTCGGAATCTAATTTCTTTAAACCCATATACAAAAATAAGAAGTCGCAGAGGTCTTCGATCTTTAGGTTCTTTACGGCGCGAACAGATGATGCGAAAGTATCTAGAAACTTCTCTAAGTTTTGATCGTTACATGCCGTAATGGCTTTCAAATCAAACATCTGATCCAAATATGCATTAGCTACCGATCTTTTATCCTCATACTTAGCTTTCAAAGTATTTAAAATTAAATTATAATTTTCGGCACTAAACGTAATTCCAGCGCAAACGGTTATAGCTTTACCAGTTAATTTTTCAACGAGATAATGCAATTTTTCGTGATCTGTCAACGAAACGTTCTTATCTATTGTATTCTCAAAACTATCTATAAATAAACACCAATTGCGGATGTTACCATCAAATTCGGGTATTTTAATTGGTGGCAACTTAGGTCGGTCGCGAGTGGGATTGGGTCGGTCAGACGGTTTCTCCAAACTCCTAGCGACGCGTTTGATACGACAATACAAATCGTCAAACGACGACAAGGCCTGATAACTCACTGAGTAATCGGGATTTAAATTTAACTCTAAAACGTTGATGTCATGTACTAAGGATTCGAAATCCGCGCGTAAACTATCTAAGTTTTCTATAGAACATAAGAACGAATCTCTAATAGCCAAATCAGAGGTTTTAAGTGCATTATCACAAATCGATTGTACGCGAGAGTAAATCATTTCTCTTTTAGCGTATAAAAGTTTCAATTGAACCCCACTACCGGTCCTACCAACCTTTGGGGACATTTTTACAACTAAATATCAAACTAAAGTGCGGTAAACAACAAATGAAATGACTCAATCTTAGCGGTATAGAACAGCGACGCGGCGCGAACGATATTCCGTAGGTAGGTAGGTACTTATAACTGCGAGTGTAAGTTTGAACAAAACGCGCATAACAACCAGATCGTACCTACGCGAGCTAGATCGCTGTCTAGGTTCAACTATTATTTCAGGGATTAAGTATTGCGTAATATCTATTCAAATTAAAATACTTTCGTATGAATTTGAATGAAATGCGAGCGAGGTATAACCGCGTACCTACCTATGTATGTATTAGGTAAATACGCTGCGAACTAGCGGCGAACGGACAACTTAGAAATTGAAACAAATAAAAACAAAGCCAAATGCGTTAGGTATTACACTGTGCCTATGCACTAGGGTGTCTAGGATACCTAAGATCTAAACCTAAATGCCTAGATGCGGGGTTTTCTACTAAAATAACTAGGTATTTAGGTGCGGTGCGTTTATTCCCAATGGAATAAATAACAAAATGCGAGCTACGACTAAGGATCCGGTACGATAAGGACCAAAAAGAATGGTGGCGCAATTCTCATGCCACCTGAGCTAGTGGACTGTATTTTGCGGGGGGTGAAGCTAAATGTTTCATATGACACTTTACACAACAAACAAGATAGATGATCGGGTTGCCGCGGAGGTGGTTTAGGCATTGAATGCAACCCAAGAAATTAGGAGAGGATGCACTAACCTTTATGACGCCACGTGCTATCGGAGCCGGTGCACCGGTCTTCTCTTCCTGGCTCAGGAGTTGCTGCCCACATCACTAAATCACTTGAGGGACACGAGAGGCACAATCCGATCAGTAAAGGTCTATGAAAGCGGTTAAAATCCAACAAACATTATTAATTTCTGAGAGTCGCGCGCGCCGCCGCCATTGCTGATTCTAGTTCAAAAACGGAAGTCAAGATGCGGCCATTTCAACCATTGGTCGGGGCGAAAACCATTGCTATCTCACTTCAAAGGCAGTGCGGGAGGGAGATGGGTATAGGGAGCGTGTGTTCAGTGTCATCAATTGAGAGACGATTTGAATTTACTACTATTGGCGCAACCAAATATTATCAGAATTAAGAATAATTGTTAAAGTATCTATTTTATCCAACGGCAGATACAAATTTTCTTACAAAATTAACTCGATTACAACTAAGAAAAATGTTTTTATTTTACTACCCCTGGTTTTGTATATCTTACAACTAATGAAGAATTGAAACGTTTTGTATCGGCACTGCTAAATGAAAATTCTCGATCGTATTTATTAGATCGTTCCTTCAAAGGTTCAACTAATGCGTTACTTTGTCAAAAGGAAGAATAACAAACTACCTTACAAACATTGTAGATTGGTCTACTTAATCAATCAATCATTATTTAAACCTTTCTACGTGTAGCAAAGTTACGGATGATTTATTACAAATAGTATGTGGTAGAAGACATTTTATTCACCTAGGTCATGAGGTCTTAATTCGTCAAATTGATAAAATATTTCACTAGCGTACTTTCCATATTTAACGAAGAGTCTATTCAAATTGTGGTGCCCGGCAGAATAGAATTTGAGTAACCCCATCTAAAATGTACCTACACCGTGCATAAAGAAAAATAAATAAAATAAAATAAACAAATCTCTTACCATGTGGTGTCGTACAAGGCGACAAAGGGAAAGGGCTGTTTAACATCAGACAAATATATACAGCCCAGACTAACAATAGTACCCGAAATACGGCAATAGGCTTGCCCCCTATTACGTGGAACCGAATGAAACGATTAGTGAAATGTGGGTGAAATAATTTCACCTATGCCTAAACCTCCGGAGATAAAGACGAGACTAAATGTATGCCTGTTGAAATCTACCTTAAAAAAATTGAGGGTGGATAAACTTCGTGTTGTGTTCCCGGCGGTGAGTAGGGTAGCCAATCTCACTGGAGAGTTTTGGTGCTATCAGTGAGATCAAAATTTGTCCTGCTTTGTCTGTTACACTGGCGGAACAGAAACTCTCTGTGCTTACAGGGTTGGCAGAGCGAGTTTGACTCCCTTGGTTTTGCACACGTCCGTAGGCCACGATAACCACTTTCTATCAGGTAGGCCGTGTGGTTGTCTGCCACCTAAGTTGTATAAAATAAAAATAAATAGTCTCAACAACTCAGGTAGCCCGCGGAGCACGTCAGCAACAGCTCCAGAAAAGAAAACAGTCCCTCAAACAGTATCATACACTAATGGGATGACAATTTTACTTCGTTTGTGCCTCATTATCAATCTCAATTAGTGCTCTACTATCGGAAGTCAAATGTACAACCCGTCAAAATGTAAATGATTTTTTTCGAGGAGACTAGCTGATTTAAAAATTGCAACGCTCTTCATCGAAACATGAAGGCGCGAAGATAGTTGTTGATTCTGCACGCAAAGTAGATGCGTCATCGAAGTCGCTGAGGTCAACTCATACTTATGTTAGTACCGCACCAGCACATGTACAATCACCTGTTTGCTCTTTGTGTAGCACTCATCATTCGCAACTGTACAGGTGTCCTGGTTTTCTGAAATTGTCGCCTAGTGATCGTTATAAATTTGTTCGCGCTAATAATTTTTGTTTTAATTGTCTCGGTACTAAACACCGCGTTGTTTTATGTAATAGTAGAAATAGTTGTCGCAAGTGTCAAGCGAGACACCACACTTTACTTCATTTTGAGAATAGTAATGCCGCATCCAATGTGAGCACAGTTGGCTCGTCGAGCGGTGACACACCGCAGCCCGCGCTCGCGCGCGCTCCGGCCCGCCCGGTGACCACGGATGACGTCACCTTGTGTTCGTTCTCCGCTAGTGCTGCACTCACTACTGTGTGTCTTGCGACCGCTCGCGTTGTTATTGTTGATGCATTAGGTAAGCCGCGCATTGTTCGAGCGCTGTTAGATGGCGCTTCGCAAAGTAATTTTATTACTCAAGATTGTTGTCGGCGTCTTGGTTTCAATGTTGATAAGCGTTCAACCCGCTCAGTGGTGAAGGGTTTTGGAAGCTTACAGTCAGCTGTTCGTGGCACCGTTAAAACAAGGTTTAGATCTCGTTTTAATAATAATATTTGGTATGACATGGATTCGCTCGTTATAGATAGACTAGCTGAACAGTTGCCTACCGTCCCGGTTGACACGTCTTTATTAACGAAATTTAAAGACTTGCCTTTAGCAGATGAGACTTACGCTGTTCCTGGAGTCGTCGATATATTGATCGGCGCTTCGATTCTCCCGCACCTCCAGTTATCACGTAAGGTTCAAGGGGGACCGACGTACCCCGCTCCGCACGCACTGGAAACAGTTCTTGGTTTTGTTCTAATTGGTTCCGCACCCGCTTCTATAGATAGTTTTAGTCACTCGACTGCTTCGTTCTGTTGCACCGTCGAGCCGCCACTGGAGTCTACCATCCGCAAGTTTTCGCTCGGTGGCTCCCGTGTATCCGCTGAAAAACGCTTTCTTTGTTTGGAACGAAAGATGCAGGCGTCCCCAAAGTCGAAGCGGGCCTATGATGAGGTTGTTAACGAATATTTAGATAAAGGTTACATCTCACCTGCGCCTGCGGACACTGGCGGGACCCAGCCTTCGTACATTATCCCGCACCGCGGAGTTATTAGAGAAGATAAGCTTACTACTAAAACTCCGCGTAGTTTTGGATGGCAGTGCTAAGACTAGCACTTCCGTGTCGCTTAATGACATTTTGTATTGTGGTCGGAATCTTTAAGGTAATTTATTTGACATAATTGTAAATTTTCGCATTAATATTAGTAGAATTTTAGCTTTTAGGACTCAACAGTCGCTTTGTGTTGGGCCCACTCTTCGCCCCATCGTTGGGACACATTCGTCGCTAGTAGAGTGGCAAAAATTCAATGTGAATTGGCGCCACATAATCTCTTTCACGTTGCTGGCACCGACAACCCAGCCGATTGTCTCTCTCGTGGATTGCTTCCTTCGCAAATTTTGGATCACCCGTTGTGGTTTGGTGGACCGTCCTGGATTCATGCCGCGTTAGATGGGTGGCCAGTTAGTCAATTCAATCCCACTACGGTTTCCGAACCACCCGAGGAGAAGAAGCACTCGCTTGTTGTATCGGTCCCACGTGAAGAGACCCTTATTTTGTTGTTGGCTAATCGCGTCTCGTCTTGGTCGAGACTGTTGCGTTGTGTTGTTTGTTCGCCTCTGCCCTCTGCCTAGCCAGCGATAGGCACGAGCTCCAATCTAGGTTTATATTTTAGTTGTTATTTCCCAAACCTAGATTTAGATTAGACTTTAGATTTGTTTCGCATTTGTCGTTTCGAAGGTAACCCTTCAAGCCGGGGGGAATGGTTGCGCCGATGTAGAAGCTGTATTTCTTGACGCGGAAACACACTCCTTCTATACCCAGCTCCCCTCCCGCACTAACCATAGTATAGTACTAGAGATAGTTTCCGTCCGCCATTTGTGATATATAGACACTCAGTCCCGCTTTGAACTAGCCAGCGTAAAGGCGGACCGCGCCCGCGTCTCTCAGAAATGAATAATATTTGTTGCATTTTAACCGCTTCATAGACCTTTACCGATCGGATTGTGCCTCTCGTGTGTCCCTCAAGTGATTTAGTGATGTGGACGGCAGCTCCTGAGCAAGGAAGAGAAGATCCGTGTACCGGCTGCGATGCAAAACACGTGGTGTCGTGAAGGTTAGTGCATCCTCTCCTAATTTCTCGGGTTGCAGTCATTGCCTAGATCACATCCGCGGCAACCCGGTCACCTGTCTTGTTTGTGTGTAAAGCGTCAATGGAACAGTTATCTACATCCCCGCAATACAGTCCACTACCGCACGTGGCCAATCGCGCCACCATTTTTTTTGTTTGAGTATCCCCAGATTGATAAAATATTTCACTAGCGTACTTTCCATATTTAACGAAGAGTCTATTCAAATTGTGGTGCCCGGCAGAATAGAATTTGAGTAACCCCATCTAAAATGTACCTACACCGTGCATAAAGAAAAATAAATAAAATAAAATAAACAAATCTCTTATCATGTGGTGTCGTACAAGGCGACAAAGGGAAAGGGCTGTTTAACATCAGACAAATATATACAGCCCAGACTAACAATAGTACCCGAAATACGGCAATAGGCTTGCCCCCTATTACGTGGAACCGAATGAAACGATTAGTGAAATGTGGGTGAAATAATTTCACCTATGCCTAAACCTCCGGAGATAAAGACGAGACTAAATGTATGCCTGTTGAAATCTACCTTAAAAAAATTTAGGGTGGATAAACTTCGTGTTGTGTTCCCGGCGGTGAGTAGGGTAGCCAATCTCACTGGAGAGTTTTGGTGCTGTCAGTGAGATCAAAATTTGTCCTGCTTTGTCTGTTACACTGGCGGAACAGAAACTCTCTGTGCTTACAGGGTTGGCAGAGCGAGTTTGACTCCCTTGGTTTTGCACACATCCGTAGGCCACGATAACCACTTTCTATCAGGTGGGCCGTGTGCTTGTCTGCCACCTACAATTATAAGTGGTATTAAAAAAATGCAGAACGAAAATTGTCTTTTCTAATATCAAAACTAGACAGCGCCTGTCGACCCATTTCCCTTTCAAAGTAATTGGATTAATGCGTGGGTAGCAAAGCTCAACTATTCAGCTACTTTCGGTTACGACTCCTGGACTAGATAATAATAGGAGACTTGTTCCAGACATATTTCCATAAATGCCGCGTTGTTTCCGGCAGAGTAGAATTAGGGCCACCACATCTCTTCCCAAGCGGTGTCGTACAAGGCGACTAAGGGATAGAGCTGTTTAACATCAGACATATATACAGCTCAGACTCAGCCTCAGATGCATGGCTCTAGTCAACAATAACATAAACCGTTTGCACAGCAACGTCAAAGTTTCATAAGGCTCAATTACGATCCGGGTCCAAGCAAACACAAACTCCGATTGACGTGCTTGCCGTTCGGTCCCTTTGTACCAAGAACGTTTGCCTTAATAACAAATTGATATAGGTTAGAAGGGTACTGGCGTCGTGTTAGGTTTCTTGTGTTAAAGCAAGAAGAAATATAAAAAAAATATAAAAGAGCACTGTAAGTGCTTATTGAATATAGTTTCATTTAAATTCTTTTGACATTTTGAGACTCGGTCATTTTGAGACTTGGACATTTTGAGACTCACCGACATTTTGCGACTCGGACATTTTGCTACCACGTGACATTTTGCAAATTGGACCTTCTGCGACTAATGAGATTATATTTTATAGCTATTTTCTGGTGTAATGTTAGCCACTTGGTCATGTCTGTGTTTATAATCGGTCTGTGCTAAAAAAATACAATCTCAGCAGTCAAAACAAATAAAAATGTCAAAAATTGTTTTAACGTAACACTATTTTGAAGAAAGAACCTTGACAAGATCGTTTTTTTTTATATAGGACACGCCAACTTGACTTCACCTCGCCTGATGGTAAGCTCAAGGCAAAGTCTCATGAAAGAGGGTCACCATTACAGACACTAAGTGTTACAATAATGGCACTCAGCTTGGCGGCCTCATCAGATGCTTTTTCACGCCCCGCTTAAAGGCCCCGGGACTGTAGGAAGAAGGAAACACATGTGCTGGTAAGGAATTCCAGGTCTTGGTGGTGCGGCAAAGAAATGAGTCTCCGAACCGCTTGGTTCTTGCTCGTATATTCTGCAGTGTGAGGGTGACATTTAAGGCCTGCACGTGTTGTCCTATGTAGGAAAGGAGATGGTGGGATTAGTTGGAAGAGCTCATCAGAACACTCACCATGGTAAAGACGGTAAAATACAGCCAAGGAAGCAATATCTCTAGGCATCTGCAAAGGCTCGAGGGTGTTCGTGACCTCACTAATTCGGACCGCGCGTTGCTGCAACCTGTCGAGAGCATCTAGTAGGTATTTTGCGGAGCCATCCCAGAGATGCGAGCAGTATTTCACGCAGGAGCGAATTTATGTCTTATAGAGCAGACACCGCTGCTCCGGCATGAAAAAACGTCTCACTTCGTTCAGGATTCCCGAGTTTCCGCGAGGCTGTTTTGATGATGCTCTCGATGTAATTTTTGTTATTCAGTTTGCAGCGAATATCCATGCCTAGGATATTGAGATTGTCCTGCAGTGGCAGTGACGTGTTCTGAAGAGTGGGAAGGGGAAGGAAAGAAGATACCTTGCTGTGAACGCACAAGCCTGCATCTTCTTGGTATTGAACTCAACCATGTTCTCAGATCGCCCCCTGTGAGAAATGTGATTGAAGATCCGTTCCAGTTCAGTGACAAGAAGCTGTCTTTTTTCAGCGATATCAGACTGTTTGGCCGCAGGTTGTCCGTGGTAACTCCCGTGTAAGGTGCTATCGTCTGCATCGCAATGTATGCTGCCGGTGGACAGCATGTCGTTGATATGCAGAAGAAAGAGCAGGAGATAACACAGACCGCTGCAACAAGTTTAGAATAGTTTCTTTTTTCTATAGGCCACGTCAATTAGACTTCGCCTTGCCTTTTTTTTATACCACTTGGTTGGCAGACAAACCACACGGCCCACCTGATGGAAAGCGGTTACCGTGGTTTATGGACGTGTGCTACGCCAAGGGAAGCACACTCGCGCTGCTAACCCTGTTAACAAAAGTTTCTGTGCCGTCACTGTAAAAGACAACTGACAGCACAAAATCTCTCCAGTGAGCTCTGGCTACCCTACTCACCGCCGGAAACACAACACGAAGTTATCATAGCCGCTGTATTCTGTAGGGTGGAGGTACTTCCCCAGTCGGACTGCTTAATTGAACGGAAATACCGCCGTGTCCTACCTCCTATATTTTGTATTGCCTGATGGTAAGCTGCATAGTTTCAGATCTATTACATACATATACCATGTTACAATGGTGATACTCAGCTTGGCGGCCTCATCATATGCCTTTTCACGTCCAGCTTAAAGGACCCGGGACTGTAAGAAGGAAACACGTGAGCTGGTAATTAATTCCAGGCCTTAATGGTGCGACAAAGGAAAGAGTTAATCGGATATTCTGCATTTTTTCATGGATTGAATGGATTTTTATAAGATTAGGTTTTCAGGTTATTGTGCGGTAAAGAGAGATTTAGAGAGGAGATGAGATGTGTCACAAGAACACGTAACTCTTTCAGATCCTTGTTGATTTGTGTATCTTCTGGACGTCTTCAGGATATTCTTCTGACATTTCTTGTCTTTTTTACACTACTTAGGTGGCAGACAAGCACACAGTCCACCTAACAGAAAGTCGACATTGTAAGAATCTTCTCTTACTCTTCTTGAAGAACCCCATTTAGAAGTAGCTTGGAAGAACTACAGCAAAGTTTCCTCCTGGTAGACCTTAGTAACTTGATTAGCAGGTAAATGTTCTAGAAATCTTCGAACCGTCTTCTTCTTTTCTTGACAATCTTCTTTCCTAAGAAAAAAAACTCTCCTTCTGGAGAAGAATTGTGACTTTTATCTGTATCAGAAACTGAGAACCATATTTTTTTTTATTTTGGCGGCTATATCTTTTTTTTACAAAACGAAAAAAACCTCACAAGTTACTTTTTTCTTGTGTTACACGTTCATTATATAAGCCGCCTTAAACTGACTTAGAAAAAATATTTTTTATACCGCCTTGTATTTTTTTAACGGCTTGAAAAGTAATTTTTTAATTGTATCTTTTTTACAATATTACATAGTCAGTGTTATGTCTATGTTCTATAACTAATATGTACATTAGACGGACGTGTGTTCTAGTTTAATTATTGCTTATCAAGTACTACAATACGAAAGCTCCACATGGAATTTTATTAATATATCGCAATTTAAATATAGTTCAAAAAAGTTCAACTAATTTCAAAATCGTTCAATTAAGTTCAAAATTAAATCGAACCTAAAAATTACTGAACAATTTCTCCATCTATTCAACAATGTAAGTGTGTAGAAAGACCAACATTATGAGTTTAAACCGAGAAAAGTATTTGTCGAAATTCGCATATAACGAAATTGAGAAACTCTCGTCGATTCATAATCTGTGCAATTCGATCGTTACCTCGGGAACAGAAACTGATGTTAATTAGATTTCATAATTGAATAGAATTCAGTATAATCATTCTACACACAAAACATTTTCAAACAAAAATTATATTCTTGTCCCTGGTTTTTCGAACATTTGTCAAATTTGTCACGGAATAAGTCACTTGGCCATAGCAGTCGCAACATGTAATGTTGCCAGTATCGTCTTTATATTTTACCAGATGTTTCATTGTTCAGATACGTTCTTATTTAGTTGAACTGCTGAACTTAAGAAGTTAAAGGAGTGAAACCTTCAGCCAAAGTATATTGTCTCTTTATATACTTCGGCTGAAGTTTTCACTCCTTTAAATTTGAGTCTTGGAGAGTGTTTGAACCTCTCAGGAATACACTTTTTAATGTGATTAGTGGGTTTCAGCTCTTCAGGCGCCATAGCACCTCATGCTATCCTCCAAAAAAATGTTGAATACCAAACACTAATGACAATCAACCAATAAGCGTTCAGTATTAGTTTTAAATTGACAAACGTACATAAAACTAGGACTATAAAATTACGAATATTATTAAAAAACCGAAAGTAGAACTAAATAATTACAAAATTATTTTAAAAAATCCGAAGGTAGTACAAAAAATTACAAAAATTATTTAAAAAACCGAGGGTACTACTAAAAAACTGCGATCTTTTTTAAAATTCCAATTATCTTTTACGTTTAGTACCAAGGTCACTAAAGCACACGGCCGCCGGATCCTAAATCTACAAACAATCAACGTATATACAAAATCAAAGGAATCTAAACAAAACATCTAGCGGTACAATTGCTACTTCTATACACATTAACTTATGAAGCAAATTCCAATGGACCGTGGACTAGAACCTTTTAAGATCATTAAATATTGTTTGGTGAACTGCCTATCCTTGTACTAACGGAGAAAGAATATAACTATCACCACCCCATCACAACCGAAGGGTGTTATAAGTTCCTGGGGGTGACCGGTGGAGCCGCCTGTCACCCTGGCAGAAGCAGGCCGCGGTGGCAGCGCGCCTCGTGCGCGTCCCCGTTTCCGGGGATGAGTTGGGGACCTTGTAGTCCCCACACCCGAGGAGGGCCAGATCGTGAGAGATGGCCCTGGGTCGGCCGGGGTGCGATGGATATGCCTGTCTACCTCACCTTCGGCAACCAAAAAACGACCCACAGGCGGCGTGCGTTTTAGTCGGTTCGAGTCTGACATAACCTCTTCCACTGGCTCCGGTTTTGCGCACGTAAAAAAAAGGGTGTTATAAGAAGCGACTAACGGAAAAATACGCAGACTATACCACTGCGAGAGAAGGAAAACTATACAAACTTCTATGGCAGTTATTATGGGTTGTTGAAACCCTCGAAAATTGAAAACCCTTGTTGAAGTCTTACAACTGCTCTAACTGCAATACTTCTATACCGACAGTGGGTTGTGGAGGTCAGTAGCAGTCACTTCACGACAAATATCGAAGACCAGCTAAACCCATAATTAAACTGGATAAATCTGACGCCATACTCAGAGATGACAGCTTCAGGAAACAGACCAGAAGCTCGGAAGACCTCCAGGATCTGAAGATGGAACGGATCGTAAGATATTGCCAAGAAATGTTTGACGAAACATCGTGACCGCCGGGCACCATTTAGCCTCCCCAAGAGGAAATAGGGGGACTTGGGTGAAGTACGGGTCACAGAAAGACCGATCACCAGTCGGGTCGACGGTGGCGTTCCGTTCTGGAAATAAGTAACTACGTATTGGTTCCCGGTGGAGTAGAAAAAGGCCACAAAATTCCTTCTCGTGTGTGTCGTAGAAGGCGACTAAGGGATAGGGCTGTTCTGTACTGAGAGAAGACTTACAGCACCTGACAAAGTGCTCGATTGACGGTCTACTGAGACAAACTGGATACGGAAGACGGGAGTGTTACATGGTATGGCGAGAGAGAAACTGGTTACAGAGGCCTATAGACTTGTGCAACACCAATGACGTCACTCTCTGTGAGAACCTTCTAATGACCTTGTAAAACCCCATATTGAAGTTGGAAAAACCACAGCAGGGAGTTCTATTCAAAGCTTGAGAGTGTGTGGGATGAAATTCCTTTCATACCGCACAGTGCACACCGACTTGAGACAAAACTTCATCCAGTACTTTTCGAGTTCAACCATAACAACATATTTTTGAATAACCAAGAGATTCGGATCCACGGTTCATTTTAACAACCTTTGTCTTCCTAACCGCAGAGCGCACTCACTAAACAAAACAATTAGTTAAGACTATTAAAAACTAATAACCCATATATTTTGAGAAACATAGCCTATACTGGGATACGAACCCGCTACAATTTTATTTCAATGACTATGTTTCCCCAAATATAATACTTATCACGGAATATAAAATCAAGAAAAACACAATGCTGAACAATTGTCAAACGACGGCTACTGACATTTTTCGGTTTCAACCACAAACAACCAATCATATAATAGTTTTGTATGACATTGTTCATTATAGCATTACCCCTCGTTTTTATATTCTCTGATGTTTCTTATATATAAATTAATAACTACATAATTTATTAATAAAGAATAAAAAATATTATGTAACATTATTGTTCCGTCATACACGGAATCGTTGAGAGTAGTACACGCTGTATACATAGAATATAAAACTTAATATTTTTATATAACATATACATACATACACTCACGGCTTTGTCCTTTGAGGTAGGTAGAGACAACAGTCTGGTATCTACTTCTAATACTTACATATTTCACGATGTTTAACCTTTTAAGGAAGCCCATTAAGTGCTTTTGACTTGTCATTTTAATAATAATGTTTTTTATATTACTTAGGAGACAGATAAGTACACGGCCCACCTAATTGAAAGAGGTTACCGTGACCTAAGGACGTATGCAACACCATGGGCGTCACATTCATACTGCTTACCCTGTAAAATTTGAAAAGCTCGATATTGTAGGCGCTTGGAAAAACCACAGCAGGAAGATAACTCTACAGTAATAGCAGGTCTGCCCTAACCTGGTTAATATCGACTTTTACGGGAGCAATATTCGTCAACCCACCAGCTCTTGAGAGGAAGGCTCGCACCAGAGCCCCAAGGACCCGTGAGCCATTAGTATTCTGATCTTGGTATACTCCATATACGGCTACTACTATTAATAATACGCTTTTTCGTCCGGAGACCCCCCATGGGATACACTCCAACAAGCTAAATCTACAGTGTTTCGTCATACAGAACTGTGGGTCGGAATTTCAGAAATACTTAGGTAATAAACTTGTATGAAAAGCACGTGAAGTGTGTAAAGGACAAAAGTTGATTTAGACATGTTGTCTCTCTCTATCTTGTAAGGAGATAAGTTATATGACTGTAAAGGCCAATGTAAATACGAATTCAACATATACAGTGTGTTACCACTCTCAAAATTAGTCTATAACATAAGCAAAACTCACAAGCTTGTTAATAATTAAATAAAAACAAGTGACGATTTTGGCTAGTTTTTAGTATTTTATGACGAAATACTTGAACGGTCCCTTGGGACCAAAAATCATAGTAAAATGTGAGTATTACTACACCTCTGCCTACCCCCTCGTTTAAAATACTGTTATTCTATATTCCAGAACATATCTAGTGCTATCTAAACCTAGATAGATATGGGAGTAGAATACTGGTGTCAATTCAAGAGAATGGACAGAACTGTCAAAAAATACTAAAAACTAACCCGTCAAAAAAGGATTAAATTATTCCAGATACCTTAAAACTTAAACCTCCGTACTATAAAACGCGATCAAACTAAACCTAGTTCAATAAATCTACGTTTTGTAGTAAGAATGAATATGAATTAAATCGCTCCACGGTACTAGTGCGTCTAACTTTGCCATTGTCTAATAACAAGTTTCTATCGAATATTTCATTGCATGTCTACCCTCATTTAACAATCATCATCCGATCACCCATCAAAGCTTGCACTTTGGAGCCCCTGGGTCAACTCTAATAGTCCTCCTCCTTCCTCCTTTTAATATTAATTTATCTAGTTATTTCAGGGCGTGACTGTCGTCTGATCCATCCACTTTTTTGACAGTTACCATAATGATTTTAAAATGAAGGTACACGAACAACAAAACTAACATTTCTTTACTATAATTACAATATCTCCAAGCTTATATCGTAACGAGGTAAGCAGGAAGGCTTATTGCTTAAAAGCGTTGACAAGCTTTTAGTTAGAATTAGAAATATTTGTAATTTGTATAAATGCATGTGTTATTATAAGTTATTTGAAAATTGAACTGAAATATAGTCTTAAAAGACTATATAAAGCTTTATGATATCTATTACCAAAGTTTGTTAACAAAAAATTAAACATGCCAATTAAGGGTCGTTTCGAATTTCTTGGTGTGCCTTTTGGTTCTTGTAATGACTCGTACTTAAACAAGAGTACGTGGACCTCTTTTTGCAAGTCAATTCAACTCACTTTGGACCTGAATTATACTGAAAATGTGAAAATGCACGCCTCTTGGTCACTTCTTCGACGTTGCTAACAGGCTAGCTTTGAGCTTTACGCCTTAAGCTCACTTTTTCTGTATAATATCCGACATAGAGGCTGATGAAACTCCATTAATATCAATTTATTCTGCCATTAAATAAATTTTCAATTCAATTCTCTAAAAAAAACTCATAATAACCATTACAGGATATAAATATTTTTTGTAATAAGTATGTCCTTTTCCTAAATGATCACTTCGCAAAATTATCGACATATTTTTTTAAATCTAAGAAGTCCATTGATGCGTTTTGACTTTTACGATGCCGTGAATTCAAATAACTTAAATTCGACACTGCTGAAATTGGTACCGGAGTTATAGTCATTTTAATGATTACTCGATATCAGGTACGATTAATCAATACTGGTATCGAATAAATCGTACGCGACAGCTGCACCGCGTTCTAGGAAAGCGTATCGTGTCGGGGGCTCATCCTGTCCCTCCACGGATTTACCCGAACGCGGTATAACTGTTGCAGTCACACTATAATACAATACAATCGATACCAGTACGATTGCATTAGAATGCTATCGTACTGCAGACATATTTGTCTACTGTACTACTGTAGACATCATTGTCTACAGTACTATTGACAAATATGTCTACAGTAGTACAGTAGACAATTATGTCTACAGTAGTACAGTAGACAATTATGTACTACAGTACTACTGTAGACATAATTGTCTACAATACTTCTGTAGACATAATTGTCTACAATACTACTGTAGACATAATTGTCTACAGTGGTACTGTAGACATAATTGTCTACAGTAATACTATAATCAACAATAACAATAGCAGATTACCTATGTAATAAACTAATCGATAACCTCACGAAGTGCACACAGCGCGTAGTAGACATGCCTCAGGCAAGTCGTAAGTAGTCGCTACAAGTGTCCGCGAGGGCGGGGGTCAGCGCGCCGTCAACGTCTCCAAGAGCGTTCCTCGTCTGCCTCTTCCTCCTCTTCCTCGTCGAAACGGAGAAGGGTCTCTGAAGAGAAGGTGCTTGATGCCTGTGGGTGGGATAAATATGTTAATGCTATTATTATTATATTACTCGTACCTAAGCCTAAGAATCAAAGAATCAATTTCATTTATTCAGTTTAAGCACACAAAGAGCACATATGAACGTCAAAATTTTACAATTAGGTATGTCAAGAAATAAGACGGAATCTACCAAAAAGTGGAGAAGACTCGTCTCCAATTTTGTTGCTATTTTGTGATAAGAGAATCAAGTTGACAGTAACGTGTTTTTATTTCATTTCTAACTCTTCCAAATCATTACTGCTTAATTTTGAATGTGGATTCCTAGACAATTTAATTTTACTTGGTACTGCCAGAATATCAGTACTGTACTCCATTCAGTTATGTACTAGTAGTAGAATTTGGGCTACCCCATCTCTTCCCATGCGGCGTCGTACAAGGCGACTAAGGGATAGGGCTGTTTAACATCAGACAGATATATACAGCCCAGACTCGGCCTCAGGTGCATATGTTGAGTCAACAATAATACCCGAAAGACGGCAATAGACTACCCTATAGGGTAGTCTATTGCCGTATTTCGGGTACTATTGTTGACACATTGAATTCGGTCCCACGTTATTACGTGAAGAAGAAATTCAATGATTGGTGAAATGTGGGTGTTTATTCACCTCTGACTAACCCTCCGGGGATAAAGGCGTGATAATTTGTATGTAAAAGGCATTAAATCAAAAGACGGATATTTTGGTCCCGCAGTGTGTTCTTACCTCTTCCTTGGTGTCTTGCGGCGTGTCTCCATTCCTGGAAGGCGCAGGCCGGGGCTCACCCGCCGCAGGACTAGTGCGGCTGTTAGTGGGGTTACCCACCCACGTAATCTACAACAATATGTCACTCATTACTTCTTAATTTAGGCCACGCGATCTTTTATAATCAAAAGTTTCTATTCATTTCTAAAATTTTCATTTTAAAAAATAACGTGTTAACTGTGGCAAAATGTGGTGTTTGATGTTTATTTATGTATTTGTGTATGTTTGTATGTAACTCACCGAGAGCGTACGGTCATTGTAGTGTTTGCCGTTAGCGGCTGCCAATTCCGCGTGCGCACGAGCCTTGTACTGCAGCACTAACTGAGGCACCGAGAGTTCCTCCTCTTTGCTCATCACCTCGCCGTATTGCTGTAACACACCGTACGAGTCAGAACACATACTAGCACAAACATTCACCTTCACAGACATATTCTTGCACATAAATTCGCCCTCACTCGTTCACTTGCTTACATTAACCCAAACACACATTCACCCTCACAAACATTTTCTTGCACATAAATTCACCCTCACTTGTTCACTTACATACATTAATCCAAACACATATTCATCATCACACACATTCACCCTCACACACATATTTTCTTGCACATAAATTCACCCTCACTTGTTCATTTACATGCATTAACCCAAACACACATTCATCATCACACACATTCACCTTCATATACATTCCATATCATACATATTCTGTCACATAAATTCACTCCCTCCACATATATTTACCCTCACACACATACAACAAATTGATTTGCAAAAATGGCCATAAATTTAAAATCAACTTTTTGTCGATACTCACAGAAAAGTGCGCAACGAGAGCGTCCAATTCATCAACTTCGAACCCAGATATAAGCAGCGCACGAGGTCTGTGGTCCACCGACTGATTCATACTGTGATTGAACACCTTGTTGACTGTCAGGTTGTGCGCCCGCGCCGGTCTCGTCAGACCGCCGCGGGTGAAACGTGTCGCTGTGTTGAACCTGCCCCCTCTGGGAAATATTGAAACAAAGTTGACGAACAACACATAAAAAAATTAATTAAATTTTAAAGCATTTAGTGTGCTAACTATTTAAATGGATGAAGATAGAAAAAAAATTTTTCAGGCGGGATTTCGCACGAGTATTTGTAGATGACTCCTTACGTCGCCGCAAGACGGGTATATATAGGAAAATTTGGATGGCTTCAGGTGAAATCAGGTGGTTCAGTGTTCAGAGCGTTCCTCCTGTAAGGGAAAAGTTCATGGGGTTTCGAATCTTAAATCCCGCCAAAATCGGTTATTTTTTTTCTATCTTGATCGGATACAAAAAGTTGAGAACAGTTAATTTAAAAGGATTCCGTAGCCGACCGCATAAGACAACCGCAGACATCGAGCGTACCGTGAAATAGACGTGAATATGATATTTTTGTTTATTGTTTTAATTCATTGCGGCTTCTCAAGGGTGCCGTTTATTCATATCGAAGTTTCTCAAGTAATGTATTTGAAAAAATGTACATGTATACTTATAGATAGATAGATAATTCTTTATTGTACACCAACAGATTTAAAGTAGGACAAATATAGTAGGATAAGTATAGAAAACGCTTCAGTGATAAGACCGCCCATTGTACATTGTACTATATGCATGTAGCAGCTTCAGCGATAAGACCCCCCATGGTACATTGTACTGTATGCATGCTACATGCATATAGTATCATAGCATCTTTTCGCTGAAGCGAGTTCTCCCAGACAACCTTGGGATGGATAGTATAACATTTTTTTTAAGAATATCTGAACCGAAATTACTAATATTCCATATAACCCCTCTAACCAAGCTAAATTGCTTGTGCTAGGAGTTCACGCCGGTGGTGTAATGGGCAGGATTCGAACTCGGGACCTCTCGATCGTAAGGCCGACTTCTTAACCACTGAACTACCGACGCTTTCTTTAACATTGCTTGTTAAACTTCAATAAGTATTCGAAACGGCACCGCAATGAATATTGTCAATTTTTTTTTACTGTCGAAAATAGATTACTTTTGTATAAAATAATGAACTGCTAGAGACATTATCTTATGACAATTAGTTTTAAAGATATTTGATTTTGAAAATTCAATTTCTCAAGCCGACCGAAAACGCTCCATACAAAATCGTACTTGGGAGTGACGTCACACGCCAGTTGCGCGTAGTGCAAACGTATGGAATGCAAGAGAATATCGCATTTATCTCAGTCCACGTTGCGTTTACATGTGTATAGTTCATAATAAAATAAATTTGAAATGTAATGAGGAATCTAAAAAGTTAAAAATTGGGACTGAAATTTGGGACTTAAAGTTTGAGTTACGAAATATCTTATTTTGTAAGCTAAATTTTTCCACAAAAAACTAAGATATTAAACGGTATTGGTAAGAATGGAACAACCTTGTTAATTAGCCTATTAAAACAGTAAACAATATCATCACATTCAAGTCTATATCACGGTACGCTGTGGTATATAGTCTGTATCTGCTGCTGCGGTCTGCGGTCGGCTACGAAATTATACCTTATTATAATAAATAATAACTGAAATAAAACTTGGTAGGCGTGCACTATGTCTCAGATATAAATGAAACGTAACTGGCTATGAGAGAAAAAAAAGAAAGGGTATTCGTACTTCATAGGTATTTAAACTATCACGGTCACTCACATCAGTATCAAAATAATCGGGATATTTACCATGTTGTATTGTTTCGAATTTCATGGTAAATATCCCGATTATTTTGATACTGGTGTTCGTATCTCCCTCTCTTGCCACCCTAGGCAGGATGTTCTCAAAGAAATAGATTTACAGTAATATACAAGACGTAAATCTATTTTTTTTAACTCCCTCTCAATTTCCGTTTGCCTCGACCGATCACTCTTCTCGTAACGCTTGACTTGGGAGTAAGCTCGTGATTGCGTCACGAGCACTCGACGTGGTTTTCTCCTAAGTCAAGCGTACATAATCAAGTTTTACTTCAAAAACAATCTAATATTCCCTCACCTTGATTACACGCAGTTAGTGAAGTAGCGAGACAGTACAATCGGTTGTCGGTGTACGGTACGTGTGAAGTACTCAACGCTATGTTCAAACGTACCGAGCACTAAGGAGGGTCTGATCGAGAGAGATGGTCCTGGCTCGCACGGGACCATCTCTCTCGGCGGGGGCCTTCGGTAACTAAAAACGACCCACAGGCGTCGTGCGTTTTAGTCGGTTCGAGTCCGACATAACCTCTCCCACCGGCTCCGGACGTGGGGACTTTAAACACGTAAAAAGAAACATACCAAGCACTCGGCCAAGTTTGTCACTGTCTCGCCACTTCACTCAGGGCGTGTGATCAAGGCATAATAGGTACACAATAACAGAACTAAGTGATCGAGACAAAATTGGTAAATACATGTGTTGTTCTAAACACTTTGTCTAGTAGAAAATATTAATCATTGCGTTTTGACTCACAAATCTGGTTAGTAATATAACCCAACAAAAGAAATATAACCTAATAGAATAATATTTTACTAGTATTAATTCTAGAAGAAGTGCCATAGGTGTTTAGTGTTAAAAAATAGAGTCTATGACCGATAACACTAAGATATATCAGTCGTAATCAAATAGCTGGTGTGAAAATCCCTTACAAAAACATGTTAAACGCCATGAAAATAACAAAACGCTCGTGGCATACAGCAAAACCCCGCATTACCGCTTTAAATATGCGCACAATTTATTATTTTTCAAATAACTCTGGAAAATTTGTAGACAGGACAAGGAAGGGTTCCTTGATAAACGAATTATCAAACAAAATGATGGTAGCCAGAGCTCACTGGAGGGTTTTTGTGCTGTCAGTGTGTCCTGCTTTGTCTTTTACACTGACGGCACAGAAACTCTCGTCACTCTCTTGGTTTTGCACGCTGGTGGGCCGTGTGCATCTGCCACCTAAGTGGTATTAAAAAAAATGAATTTTTTGAACCAGTAATTTCCGAGATTAGCGTGTTAAAACCAAATTTTCAACTTTACAATAGTAGTTTAGTAGGTACGATTTTTTCATGGCGTTCAGCGTGTTAACAATTCAAAGAACATATAACAACCTACATATAATTTAGATATATTCTCACCTAAGTTTTCTTTTGATAATACGGTAGCTTTAAAGCAAAGAAAAACAATTATTAATATTTTAACAACTGTCTTATTTAAACTATCATGGTCACACACATTAATATTAGAATTACCGGGATATTTATCATAACTTATTTATTCATAAAGGTATCATTTCCAATTCGGTGACTCTTTCCTCTGTCGCACCATTAAGGCCTGAAATCCTCCTTCTTGCTACCCCTCCAGGGATAAAGGCATTGAATTCGGTCCCACGTAATAGGGGGTGAGCCTATTGCCGTCTTCCGGGCACTATTGTTGACTCAAGCCATGCATCTGAGGCTGAGTCTGGGCTGTATATATCTGTCTGATGTTAAACAGCCCTACCTCTTAGTCGCCTTGTCGTACAAGGTCATCCCATCGGTACGATGTACCGTGTGGGTAGAGATGGGGTGGTCCTAATTCTACTCTGCCGGAAACCACACAGCAATATGTATGTATCTATGTAATAATAATAGTTTTTCACTGTTATCAGTTCGTCGAATGAGCAGAATGCTTGCTCGCATATCCAATGCTTTAATCGAAGTTTGAAGGACCCAGATTTCTCATCAATCTCATGTTGCATTGTTTTGAGTTTCCAATATTTCGGCGCTGTTGCAAGCACCATGATCACGAGGGAACAATGCAACATGGTAAATATCCTGATAATTCTAATAGTAACCGTCTTATTATACTTAGTCTAGGGTTTCACAACCAAGGGGTGTAATAATTAGGCGTTAAGGATCCACAGAGGTTGGGAAACCCTGATGTAGTCCAATAGTCGGTTTTTGAATTGAGAAATTAAATCTAGTAAGCTATTGAGTCTCTCTTAATGGCTACTCATATAAACTTGTATTTCCCAATTCAGAAACTCACCAATAGGAACTTAACCTAGAATCGAAAACATTATGTATCTATCTTATATCGATGGTCATACGTTGACAACACGTAACTACATTGTGTCAAATTTTACAGGAGAGATAAAAAACTGTGTAACTTTGAAAATAAATCCCAGTAAAATAAAACAAAAAAGTAGTTGGTAGGTAATCGAAATATTTATTGATTAAATTAAAAACAATGAAATGTTCCCATAGGGTTTTCATTAAATAATCAATTCACAAACAATTATGAGGAAACAATATTAATAAAACTGCACTACTAACGAGTTACGAGTAATCAATAATTACTTACGAGTTGTCAATTTAAAAAAAAAACACTTTTTATTAAATGATTATAGTTACATGTGCGGCAAATTTTCATAAAAAGAGTGGTAATCTGAGGGTATAACAGATTTTAGAGCTTGCAAGTCATTAAATTTGCATAAAGTAAGTTTAGGGGGGTCCTTAAAAAGTTGCTCGTAGTTTGTAATTGGATAATTTATATTTTTAGGCCTACTTGGCAACAATGAATAATTTTCATCACAAATATTAATTTTAAAATAAATGTTACCATCTGGTTTATATAATAAAACTTTAAGATCTGTGACCAAAGGATCTCCTTTTTTCTTCCCAGGCCTAATACTTTCGTAGCGCATCACTTTAGGATCATCAAATTTTTGGAAAAAGTCAAATTTTAACATCTTGACGTCGTATGGATTTTTGCGTGATTTTCGAGCTATGTCCGCATATTGCGACGGAACATAAATAGCATCATATTTCTGAATACTACGTTCGATGGCTGCGTGAACACTATCTACTTCCATCTGCGTATGTCCAGGTTCGAGGTATTTATGATAAATAACAACATTCTTCATACCAGCAAAGTTGGATAGAGCATTTGACAACACTGCATTCCTATTTTGGTAAGTGCAACCGTCACTCCATATAATTATAGGCTTTGTCACAGATTCGCTTTCTGAGTTCGAAATTAAATCTTCTATGTAGTCTAATATGCAGCTCACAAAAACTGAGGCTTGTGTATCGGAGTTGACCTCAGAAAACCAATAGCATCTTACTTTTTTCGACGGATATTCATAAACAGTAAAATTGTGGTTTATCAACTTTCTTCGGTAATAAGCACTGCTGGCTCTTATATAAGGACATACTTTTACGGCTTGAACATCCTGTTCTAATACAATACATTTTCCTTCATCTGCTTCCTTTAAATCCTTTTCTTTTTCTTTTCTAGCATTTTCTTTCCTCAGCTGGTGATCATTATATTGCTGTTCTGTAATTTGTTTAGTGTGATAACTTAGGCACGTATCACATAAATCTTTTTTCGGCTGCTGGAAGCCAATATTTTTTTCTTTTATAATTTTATCAAACATAGTTCGACATAAAGGTACCAGGTTATTTGTAATACTCGCTTCGGTATAGGTCCTATACACTTCTACCATACCTCCGGGAATAGGTTCTAAGTATGCCTTACTGGTGTCTTTGCGGCAATAGTGTGATGGAAGCTTTGGTAAGTTTTCTATAAACTCGACTAAAAATTCACGTGACAGTCTTTTATTTTCTCCCCTCTTTTTTCTCTCTATTTGCTCAAAACTTTCTCTTGCCAACATACCACTATCAGATTTATTAATCCAGTTTCTGACCGACCATTCTCCAATATTTAATGTGTTTAAGTACATTTTCTTACAAACTCTCAATTTTATATCCCCTTGTTTTAAGTAGTATTGAAGTGACGCTCCTCTTCTGGTAGATCCGTTAGATCTTAAAGTTTTTATTTTGTCAGTAGTGTTAATGACAAACATTTTCTTTTGATCCCAACTTAAACTCCAAAACAGGTCAAACAATCGCTGTCTACATTCTGATGTGAATTCATGGCAATGGCGTTCTTTGGACGAGCGACAGAATGCAGAACTGCAAGTCTCTTTTAATATTCTCGCTGATCGTGGTGCATTATGCGTATTACATGAATTTTCATTTCTTCTCCATCCAATGTAGTCTTTCCCATGTTCTCGTAAACTTTTATTCATGCGGGCTTTCCAAATTTCCGGTTCAGCTAAACCTTTTCTTTTCTTTGACTTCCTTGCAGTAGTATTTTCATTATTTATAGAAGTATCATCTTCTTCAGAAGAGCAAGACGTGTGATCCGGATCATAGGTAAGTTTATCACTCGTGGGTACATGAGAAGTTGATGGCACAGGTTCTAAGTTAAAATCATAGGAATTCAAAATAGTAGGAGAGTCTGTATCACGTTGTGTCTCTTCGTCTCTTTCCTCCATAACGTGAGAAGTGCCAAATTCAAAATCAGATGGATTTAAAATTGTCGGAGATATTGCACCAGGTATGGTTTCAGTACTCTCAATAGTATTTTCCGAGTTATAATGTGGGCTAGAAGGCAATTGAGGCTGGTTTAAAAATGATGAAGGGGTGCATTCATTTAAAGCAGTAAGAAGTGATGAATCTGTCAAAGTAACTGTCCCGCCATTATCTTGCCAACTGTATTCAGCGTTAAGTACATCCAAAGGAACGTTCTCTAAGCGATTTGATGAACAAGATTCTGACAAAAATACCATTTGTCCTTTTTTATTTATCTCGTAGGTGTACACCTGTAACTTGGAGGAGCTCGGTGACATAAGAATAGATTCTTGTGATTGACTCTCATTGACAAACTCACTCTTCTGATTACGAGAAACCTTAACAGAAAAACCTTGCTCCTTCAAGCCTGTTACAACTTCATTGAAAAGCTGCTCTTCACTGTTTTCCTCCATGATAATAGATACTAAAACAAATAAAACTATTTAAGTACCTAATTACCCCATTGCCTGCCTACCTGATCCACTAGCTATTCGATGTTCTGATGTAAATGCAAGTTTCATCAATTTTTAGTAGTTTTAGCATGAAGGAATAACAAACATCCATTCATTCATCCATCCGTCCGTCCTCACAAACATTCAAAATAATATTAGTAAGGTGATAAATAAAACTTAAACGTCTTGATTTTTGTCGATAAAGAAAAATAAACCAAGTAGGTACAATAAGCTAACGTTCAAAGCAATTCTTACATCAATTAAAAATGTAAGTTCATAAGTACCTAGTTAAATTTGTGTCGCGTTATTGATTTTATAATTAATAAAACCTAAAATACAATAAAAACTTACCAATATCAATACAGGGATAGTTTTCAGTAATAAACAGACGTATTTAAAGAAGTAATTAAATATAAAACTATTTTTTGAATAATAAAACTCCCGCTCTGTCACTGATTTTTTGCGAACTGCACTTGCATTGACACCTCGTATCTCGCGCGCTAGCGAGTTCAAGTTGTTACTTGTTTTATGTTAGTTGTCAACTGTGGCATAAATTGTTCGAGCGACAATTTTTGTGAATTATGAGTTGTCAATAGGAAGAATTGGCGCTAAATTTTAAAAAAAATACCGTATTAAACTCATTTTGCGAAAAAATGAGGGTTACGAGTTGTCAACGTATGACCATCGATATATAAAATTCTCGTGTCACGGTGTTCGAACTTGAACTCCTCCGAAACGGCTTGACCGATTCTCATGAAATTTTGTGAGCATATTGAGTAGGTCTGAGAATCGGCCAACATCTATTTTTCAGCCCCCTAAATGTTAAGGGTAGTCCACCCTAATTTTTTTTAACATGGCAAAACAACGTTTGCCGGGACATATAGTGGTTTTATATAATTTATAATATATTGGTGGGTGTGGTGACGTGAAAAATACAAGTATCACCACCCCATCTCATCCGAGGGTGTGTAAGATGCGGATAACGGAGACAGACGCAGACGATATCACTGCGAGAGAAGGGAAAACTCGAAATACCTCCGTGGCGTGGCGGTAGAGCATTCGACTGCTATGCAGGGGGCGCGGTTCGATTCCCGCTCAATGCAAATATTTGTATGCATGAATATGTATATCTGCATTGGTCTGGGTGTTTCTATGTATAATATGTATGTATTTACAACAAAAAAAAAGTATCTAAGTATGTTTATCCGCATTCTAGATCCCATAACACAAGCTAGTTAAGCTATGCTTACCATGGGTCTAGATAGCGTTGTGTAGAATGTTGTGGAATATTTATTGTACCAACCCGTCTGGTCAACGTGGAAACTGTAAGCCAAAGTCTTCCGATATTGAGAGAGGCGTATGTCCAGCAATGGAATACGATAGGCTTGAATAGTTGCTGGCTCTGTTGGTAGAAGCTGTAGTCACCAAGACAGACAGTTCAGGCTTTTACCTAAACCTCTACTCGGTACAGCCTGGACAACGGACATGGCAGCGCCCCTCTTCCTCAGAGGAAACATTACCACGAATAAAATATGGTAATTTATCCCGGTAAGAGCGTAAGAGCTTCAAAATAGAGAATCATCTCCCCTTTGAGTTCGTCAAAAAAGCGACAATTTTATTGGTGAAGCACAGTCGAGCAGCCAGCATACGAGGCATTTTCATCAGAACTTCGTAAGTCGACTTGTACTACATACTCGGGGGTTAGATCTGAACCCCGTGGTACTCACACCTGAAGAGGGCCAGCTCGAATGAGATGACCCTGAGTCGGCCGTTGTCCACAGACGGCGTGCGTTTTCTTTTACCTTCTCGTTTGGAGACGACACTAAAGCATAGTTTGGTGTTGCCAGTGTTGAAAAATCTAGAGGTGGTACGATTTAAAAGGCGGTATAATTAACTCCTCTACATATTTGTCATTCGAATTGCCACTTGTCAAATATGTATATATAATTACACTGGCTCAAAACAATTGTATAAACTATCATACCTGCCGGTTGGTCGTCTCATGATGTGCGCGGGGAACTGGACGGCCATTTGTCGACGCAGTTCTGTAATCTTGTTCTGTAGCTCCGTGACGTCTTGTCCCTCCTGTCAATGATGATAAATACGTTAGGGGTTACCTTAGAAGTTTGTTGTAGGACTAGATTATTATTACATATTACATAGATTATCCGACAAAGAACTAAGATTACACATTGCGACCTGAGACGGTGCGCACTGTGCGGTATGAAAGAAACTTCAGCCCACGCACATTCAAACTGTGGAATGACTTCCCTGCTGCGGTTTTCCCAAGCGCCTACAATATGGGGTTCTTCAAGAGGGGCATCTGAAGGTTTCTTCATGGTCGGCAGCGCAAGTGTTACACCCCTGGTGTTGCATACGCCCATAGGCCACGGTAACCGCTTCCCATCAGGTGGGCCGTTTGCTTATCTGCCAACTAAGTGGTATAAAAAAAAAACAGGTCACAGAATAAGCAAACCGAAGTGGCAATGGGCTGGCCACGTTTGTCGAAGGACCGATGGCCGTTGGAGCAAACGAGTCTTAGAGTGGAGACCGCGAGAAGGTAAACGAAAGGTAGGACGCCCCCTAGCTTGTCTGCCACATACGTGGTATAAAAAAAAGTTGGTGGTCCCGGGACCGCAAAAAAAGGAAAATGGAAATACAACTATTTTATCTCTCGCTCTCTCTTTTACCTCTCCTCACCTGTGTCTGACAGGTTAGGAGTGAGAAAAGGATGGGGTTGGCAGCACGAGCATGATTACAGTGTGCTTATCTGCCACCTAAGTTGTATAAAAAAGCAGTTTACTCCTTTCCTACATAGGACAACACGTGCATGCCTTAGATGTCACCCTCACACAGTGCAGAATATACGAGCAAGAACCAAGCGGTTCGGAGACTCTTTTCTTTGCAGCACCACCAAGACCTGGAACTCATTACCAGCACACGTGTTTCCTTCTTCCTACAGCCCCGGGGCCTTTAAGCGGGGCGTCTGATGAGGCCGCCAAGCTGAGTGCCACCATTGTAACACTTAGTGTCTGTAATGGTGACCCTCTTTCCTGAGACTTTGCCTTTAGCTTACCATCAGGTGAAGGGAAGTCAAGTTGGCGTGTCCTATAAAAAAAAGGTAATGTAAATTCCGTCCACTAACCTGTTGCTTATTAAACAGGTCGAGCTCAGCATCGAGGATCTCCTTCTGCGCTTCCTCCATGGTCTTCGGCTTCTTAGCCTGCTAACAAAATGTAGACGACACCGTTATAGCTATATGTACAAAGCCTCAAGCCAAGAGCATCACGAGCATCCTGTAGTTATACAATCCTGATTTGATTGTCGTTTTTGATCAGTTTCGATTGGAAAATCTTCTGGAAGTCTTTGACCATATACATGTATGTATTTTATTATCATCTGGTATATGTCTGGGTATGTATCATGTATTTATTATATTAACCTAGTATTATCATACTAGGTTAATTAAATACATACATATATACAATCACGTCTTTATCCCCGGATGGTGAGACAAGTGTGAAATTAACATTTCACCAATCATGGAATTCGATCCCGCGTAATAGTTGAGCCTATTTTGCCGTCTTCCGGGCAATATTGTTGACTCAAACGATGCATCTGAGGCTTGAGGCTGGGCTGTATATATCTGTCTGATGTTGAACAGCCCTATCCCTTAGTCGCCTTGTACGACACCGCATGGGAAGAGATGGGGTGGTCCAAATTCTACTCTGCCGGGAACGGGATAATAAAACGCATCGCAATTGAAATACCCATTCTCCTCTTTTTATCTTTGCGTTAATCCCAGTGGCATCCGAAGCTTCCAGCATTCCAGCTCTTTATCGTGCCTCAAACCGTTTGGTGCGAGACCTACCACTGTAACTATTATGTATCAAACTTCGTGTATCATTTCATAACATAACATAAACTCACGCCTATATCCCTGAAGGGGTAGGCAGAGGTGCTAGCACCCACATTTCGCCAGATTATGTTTAGGTCCCAACGTAATAGGTGGCGAAACCTATTGCCATTAACCGGACACTTATAAACCTGCGATAAATACACACATAACTTCGAAAAGCATCGAAAAGTCATTGGTGTGTGCCATGGTAAAACCTGGGATCGAACCCGAGACCTCGTCTCAGCAGTCCATTACCCATATCACTAGGCTACCGCGGTACTCTGAATCATTTCATCATTGTATAAGAATCGCGGGAGCTCCCTAGCTCGCTAGGACTTTGTGTTTGACTTATTTTGGCGTCTACGGGAGTGTTTGATCGTGACTCAGGTGCAGGCTTGTCACCTCTAACCTGAGATAAAAGCCTATACAAGAGTCTCTCCCTCTGTCCGAATAACTAAAGACCTACTATTTCTAAACTAAATTTTAAGTGTCAACATACTTAACTATAAATACCTAATTCAAAATTACACAATTTACAATAACTAAAACTTTACTATTAAAATAATAAGTAAAGCTTTTTATTTCCAAACTAATATTATTTAAATGACTTATAGCTTATCTTAACTATAATGACGCACCCCATCATATTTGCATTATCTGTGTTAAAACGTCGATCGCGTCGCCAACCTTGCGATCAACTTGTCGAGTGACAAGTCCGAACACGCTTACCGCTCGTTTTCTTCTAAGTATAATACATGTATTTGACAAGTAGCAATATGTCACAGGCTTCAGTGTGAACGCAAAGTGTTTTAAACTTATTTACGACGTGTTGGCTATACGTACTATGTGAACGAAAAAGTGTCTGAGACAGTCGCACTAAATGTATAAAACAAGTATTCTGTTTTGACTAGACTTCTACAAGTTTTATAAAAACTCTCACTCACGCCTATATTTCCCGAATGGGTAGGCAGAGGTGCTAGCACCTACATTTCGCCAGTTTATGTTTAGGTCCCAATGTAATAGGTGGCGAGCCTATTGCCATCAACCGGGTACTTATAAACCTGCGATAAATACACACATAACTTCGAAAAGCATCGAAAAGTCATTGGTGTGTGCCATGGTAAACCTGGGATCGAACCCGAGACCTCGTCTCAGCAGTCCATTACCCATACCACTAGGCTACCGCGGCTGTTTAAGTTCAAGTTTTATACTAGTATCAAACAAGTTTACAACTTGTTATTTGAAGAAAACGAGAGATAAGTATGTGCACTAGAGCTGACATATTGAAAAGAACAAGACGTCCGCTCGCTCGGGCGTTCTGTCACATTATGACTAGTTGACCAACAAATCTGGAAGCTATCGTTGTCGATTTGATTGCGGTGGGGCGCGTCACTTTGGCTTAAACAAGCGGTTTGGTAGCAGAACGTCCCATTCCCAAACTCGTCACGCTGTTTCAGATGGTCCCAATCCCAGATGGTCCTATTCCCAGATTGTCCTATTCCCAGATTGTCCTATTCCCAGATTGTCCCATTCCCAGATGGTCCCAGGGATGGTAACGCATGACGCAATTTTAATGATAGGAGTATGAATAAAAAATGCTTCTTGAATTAACATACAAATTAACATTTACTGAAATTAAAAAAAAAGTTGTGATGATAAAATATCATTAAAAAATGTATTTGTATAAGATACTATATCAAATAATATTTTTTATTAACTTAAACAATAAAATAAATTAAATCTTACGTAAATGGCGTGGTTCTAGTGTCAAAAATGTTTTTTTTTCGTAAAAAAAACATTATTTCTTCTAAACGCTGTATCATTTATTAATTGAATAAAAGTAACTAAAACACACACACACAAGGCGATAAATGTTATAAAAAACATGTTTTAAAAAAAAACTATTTGGATATAGACGCTATGGCCTTGTGTCTGACGCAGTGTGACTATTTATTTTGAATTAGACAAAAGAAATCAAAGCTGCCTAGGAAATAAAAGAATGATTAAGTAAAAATAATAGTCAAATACTAAAAATAATATCATCTAAAATATTATTAATATTATTTCTATAATAATATTATATATTAATATTATTATAGAAATAATATTTATATAATATTTTTGAGACTAGACGCCATTTACGTAAGATTTGATTTACTTTATTGTTTAAGTTAATAAAAAATATTATTTGATATAGTATCTTATACAAATACATTTTTTAATGATATTTTATCACAACTTTTTTTTCAATTTCAATAAATGTTAATTTGTATGTTAATTCAAGAAGCATTTTTTATTCATACTCCTATCATTAAAATTGCGTCATGCGTTACCATCCCTGGGACCATCTGGGAATGGGACAATCTGGGAATAGGACAATCTGGGAATAGGACAATCTGGGAATAGGACCATCTGGGATTGGGACCATCTGAAACAGCGTGACGAGTTTGGGAATGGGACGTTCTGCTACCAAACCAAACAAGCTATACACTCGCGTAACAAAGCTATATTAGTCAAAATACACACAACTAAACTATATTATATACACAATCAGTACATTTATACAGCAAAACACACAAATATCACCTGTATTATGATTACATAAGCTTCAGTAATGATGTATAGTTACTATATTACAATGGGGAAATTAGCCTACCTTCTAATCATCATTCCTATGTATATTACTAGACTCGCTGTTTGAACAAAAAATAATTGGTACCGCTGAAGACGGCCACTAACTTCTTGAAATTATTTTATTTTATTATTTATTGCACACACACAGTACAGAGATCAGTGTACCTTTAGTTAAGTTCCTAGCCGATAAGAATATTCTGAAACCTAACTTCTGCGCCTCATCCAAAATTCGATATTGACGGTTGAAAGGCTAAAGGCCGTAAGCGACAAGAATAGTTGATGCTCAAATTACACTGTGTTGTAGAGTGTTTCATGTGCTTTAAGACCTTTTTTGTATAAAATTTCGAGGTCGCTTGTAACTTTTTGCTTTTCAGCCGTCGATATTCATTTTTTCTTTAACCGCGACACATTTTTTTGTTCTAAGCAGTTGGTCTAGTATACATACAACTGAATGGTTCTATCATTATATTTACATGTGAATCAGATATATGTTGCGTTCCGCATGCTTAGTGCCATGATAATGATACTATTTAACTAAAAGTAAAACCATAACTTACACTATCACTCAAAATAACTTATGGTTTCTCTGTAAAACCTTTAAATTCCCCATTTTCAATGTTGCAAAAAAAAAGACATAACATAAACTCACGCCTATATCCCCGAAGGGGTAGGCAGAGGTGCTAGCACCCATATTTCGCCAGTTTATGTTTAGGTCCCAATGTAATAGGTGGCGCGAGCCTATTGCCATTAACCGGGCACTTATAAACCTGCAATAAATACACACAACAGAAAAGTCATTGGTGTGTGCCATGGTAAAACCTGGGATCGAACCCGAGACCTCGTCTCATCAGTCCATTACCCATACCACTAGGCTACCGCGGTTTTACAATTTAATTAGGTAATAATTTATAACTAACTATAATTTCAATAATGAAAATGAGTTGAGAATTATCGCAATAGCGAGAAAAAATAATTAGTTTACTTTTGCGCGCGCATCTATCTACTTCAGCCATGATGAACGGCCAAAAACTAAAATTATGAGGATTATTTTTCCTCGAATAATAAAATAGAATAGGCTCGCCACCTATTACATTGGGACCCAAACATAAACTGGCGAAATGTGGGTGATAGCACCTCTGCCTACCACCCCTTCGGGGATATAGGCGTGAGTTTATGTTATGTTATTAAATTGTCTACAAGTACTAATTATAAAGAAAATATTTTTTTCACCATCCGATATAGGATATGAAGCCCTTAACGTTATGGAAAGTTTACTACCTAAAAACTACAAGAGCAAATATCTATTTTATATTATTTTATTCACAAGTGTGTTGAAAAACGTCGTATGATACTCGTGTGTATTAATGATTACCATCCTCGGGTCTCTTAAGACCTTCACCTAACGGCTCGGGTATCAATGGCGCCTCAGCGGTAATCACCAACATTACACACTTGTACCATAATGTACTATTATTTATGTTTCTACTACTATGATTGCCAATAGGGAACGCCGTTGGCCGGACGTGGGATCAGCCTTTCTATGTGGCCCATTCCAGCCATTTTCCCTATATAACGACTGCCATACACTCCGAGGCGGGGTAACACCCAGAGCAATGCAAATACAAATATTAATACATACAAATATTTGCAGTGACTGACACTAGGCCATAGTAACCACTTCCCATCAGGTGGGTCATATGCTTGTCTGCCACCTAATTGGTAAAAAAAAAACTGAGCGGGAATCGGATCCCCGACTCCTGAGCAGCAGTCGAATGCACTACCGCCATGTGTGGATGTCCAAGTTTATTTATGGTATGAATGGCTAGTGACGTCATCGGTGGGCCACATCACACATACATACTAAACATAGTAGCCTTTCTTTAAATCTGTAGTATTCCCCCTAGAAAACAACTGCTGCGAATTCAAATTCGATCTTAAAATCAGGCAGTTTCCAAATTAAAATTAATAAATTCGTATAGTAAATGTATCAAAAACAAATCATTCATATATGTAGGTATGGTTGTGATACAAAACACAAGATGCTATACAGTATAATATGCATACAGTTTAGTAACTTCATGTGCACACCGCATGCGTAACGCAATATCTAGCGCAGATGTTGGACGATGCATTTGGGTATGGGGTGATGTAGTCTCACTGGATGGGAGGGGGTTGTTTGGGAGGGTTGAATAATGGAAATCGACAAAGTACAAATTAAAGCCCTTAACTCTTGAAGTGGGTGGCGTAGGGTGTGTTCATTGTAAATACATTTTGCCGAAGTATTCTTAAAATTGAAAGACAATTGTATAGAAGCCATTATAAGCAGAATACTGAACGAATGAATAGGTACTGAACGAATGAATAGGTACTGAACGAATGAATAGGTACTGAACGAATGAATGAGTACTGAACGAATGAATAGGTACTGAACGAATGAATAGGTACTGAACGAATGAATAGGTACTGAACGAATGATTAGGTACTGAACGAATGAATAGATACTGAACGAATGCATAGGTACGGAACAAATGAGTAGGTACACAAAAAGTATTGAACGTGTGAGTACTAAACGAATGAGTACCGAATGAATGAGTACAGACCGAATGAGAACCAATTGATAATTCAATCGTCTGTACTCATGTACAGATCGAATGAGACCAGAACGAATGAGTACCGATAAGTGCCGAATAATTGAGTACCAAATGAATGAGTACCGGTTTTTTTTTATATAGAACACGTCAGTTAGATTTCGCCTTGTCTGATGGTAAGCTGAAGGCAAAGTCGCAGAAAAGAGGGTCACCATTACTTACACATTCCATGTGACAATGGTGACACTCTGCTTGACGGCCTCATCATATGTTTTTTCACGCGCCGCTTAAAGGAAAAGGTCGAATGAGTTTCGAATGATTGAGCACCGAATGCATGAGTACAAATCAGTACTGCAATAAAATGTAAGTGAACCAATTCGACTTCCACCCCAAAATACACTGAAAGTTTAAAGGAATTTTCAAAACTTTTGGGACTTTTATGGTGAAGCATCAGTTGCGATCAGGCTTATGATGATGATGATGGCGAAACCATTAACCCATCTTCAGCAGTCGGATAAAATATGAAGATAACTCAATCAAGGATAGACGAACCAGTGAGACTACATCAGATCTGTATCACCGCTTCCCACAGCTCAATATACACAGTAACATACATCATCCATCGAGTGCACTCTAGTACCTGGGCCAGGTGCAGCCGCGACATCGAGCGCGCTACCGACTCGTCCTGCCACGACAGTGGTATGTTATCAATCACAATATATTAAATTGAACTCTATTTCTATAGCAACAGAGTCAGTTTTTGTAGTATCAATGTGGTAAACTTATTACACATTATAGCAAGAAAAAAGATAAAGATAAATATATAAAGACTACAGAAAATTTATGCTTGTATAGTTTGTCTAAATTGAAAAGACGCGCCACACACACATTCACTTCATTTGTGTAAAAATGTCGACAGTTTCAAGATAATGTATGACATTTTTTTTTAATGAATATTTTTTTATTTGTTTATACTTTATGCACGATGTACATGGGCGGACTTCATGCCGTAGGCATTCTCTACCAGTTTACCATTGGGTGGTGCAGAGCTAGTACGTGGTAGGCGCATATTAATAAATAAACATTCCACGACATTCTACACAACGCTATCTAGACCCATGGTAAGCATAGCTTAACTAGCTTGTGTTATGGGATCTAGAATGCGGATAAACATACTTAGATACTTTTTTTTTGTAAATACATACATATTATACATAGAAACACCCAGACCAATGCAAATATACATATTCATGCATACAAATATCTGCACTGAGCGGGAATCGAAACCGCACCCCCTGAGTAGCAGTCGTATGCTCTAATGAGGGATAAGTTAGGATTGTTCGATAGCATGTAGATAATACTATAGATTAATTACATACACATACATACCGATGTTACTAAAATTCGCTCTAACCCCTCCAGCTAAGTTAAATTACTTGTGTTAGAAGTGGGTTCACGTCGGTAGAGTAATAGCCAGGATTCGAACCCGGGACCTCTCGATCGTAAGGCCAACTCCTTAACTACTAAGCTACCGACATGTACGCGAACCTTGCGGTCGATTAGTCGTCCGATATATCCGAGTACGCTATGTGTGTGAAATAACGCTGACACATTTTATAGAACAAGACGTCCACTCGCTTCCGCGTTGTGACACATTATGACTAGTTGACCAACAAATCTGAAAACATTTGGAGTCAATTTGCTTGTGTGCGTGTGAGGCGCGTCATTTGAGTTCAGACAAGCTATACTCTGTATTTTTTATTAATTGGACAGAATTACAGAAGCAGTTCCGAAAGATCTATTTGGGAATTGATGTTACCAAATTTTTAGTAATACAACATCCGGCCTGCGCTGTTAATTTTTTTAACAGCCAACAAATTTTAGATATGACATGTATATTTAAAAAATCTAGTACCAGAAGAGACTCGATCCTGTGACTGCTTTTAGACATCGAACTATTTGCACTAATGTTCCGTAACGATGCAGCAGCTGGTCTAAAAAGATCACATTGAGCGATACTGCTTAAAACTAATAACTTTATGAATTGCCAGTAGATCTAATAAAGTCATATAAAATTCTGTAAATGGTCACTCATATGAGCCAAATTACAATAATTCATGTGCTATATCGCCGCAAGAAAAAATATTAGCCTAATACGATTCCAATACAGTGGCCTTTTTAGACCTGCCGGACCCTGTCCCCATTGTCGACAGGGGTATACCATTCTTATCCACAAAAAGACCACACATTCTGGTCTACAAAAAGACCATCATTTTAGTTACATACCTGCATCTGTTTTACAGTGTCGTTGTATGCCATCAGATGCTTGCGGAGTTTCTCGATGCCCTCCTGAGCGGAGTTGATCGCTTGGAGTAAAGCGGGTCTCTGCGCTTCTGTCACGTTGCCTGCGGATGGTAAGTGCGTTTGCGTGTTATGATAGTGAAGACTTCTATGTATAATAATCTAGTTCTAATATAGTTCGCCGAGTTTCTTGCAGGTATCTTCTCATTAGAACTAAACTACAGTACCAGCGAAAGAATCATTTTCCAATGGTTTATTTTTCGTTGATTATTTGATTGATACACATAACAAATGTAGCGAAAGATGAACTATAATATATGCATAAATTTTTGTTGTTATACCTCAGGACATAATATTACATACATGCATATAATAAACACACCTTTATTCACAAAGGGTTAGGCAGAGGAAAATTAACACCCACATGAAATGTAGGTTCGGAGTAGTAACAGGCGACTAGGGGATAGGGCTGTTTAACATCAGACAGATATATACAGCTAACATATGCAGCTAACATATGCAGCTAACATATGCACAGCCCAGACTCCGCTTCAGACGCATGGCTCGAGTCAACAATAGTGCCCGGAAGACGGCAATAGGCTCACCCCTATTACGTGGGACCGAATACAATTATTAGTGAAATGTGGGTGTTAATTCACATCGCCTAACCCTCCGGGGATAAAGGCGTGATAAATGCATGTATAAATCCTCGAAGGCAGAGGTGGTCCCACGTAATGGATAGGGACCCTATTGCCGTCTTCCGGGCAACATTGTTGACTCGAGTCATGCATCTGAGGCTGAGTCTGGGCTGTATATATCTGTCTGATGTTAAACAGCCCTATCCCTTAGTCGCCTTGTACGACACCGCATGGGAAGAGATGGGGTGGTCCAAATTATATTCTGCTGGGAGCCACGCGGCTATTTTTAGGCGTAAATGTAGATATATAGATTAATTAACAAATTATTAAGGTACTAAAAACATTAACATTAAAATTTGTTGAGACAATGAATGAAAGAAGACTAACGAAACAGGTGTATGAGGCGAGTGTGGATGGTACCGTCGGAAGGGGAAGACCTAGGCGCACATACCTGGACCAAATCTGAGAAGTTTTAGAAAAGGGGCAGGTCAGGAGTACTCTAAACCTACGAGCATGCATGAAGAATGTAATGAGAGTGAATGAAGCGAGAGTAGTATGTCAGGATCGTAGTAAATGGAGATCCGTGATCTCTGCCTACCCCTATGGGAGACAGGCGTGATTTTATGTATGTATGTATGTAAAAACATTAAATATCAGTACAGTAAGGACAGTTACCTGACTCCAGCTTCTGTATCAACAGCATCTGCTGCTGCAGTTGTGTCTCGAGCAGCGCCTGCGCTCGTTTGTGTTGGTCCATGATCTGTTTGCTCTTGGCCACGGGTTTCACAGCCTCTTTTTTAGGTTCGATTCCATTTTCTACTTCTTTTTCCTGTGAAGAATGATATAGTTATAAAAACACTTCTTTATGCTACTTAGGTAACTGATAAGCACACTGTAAACCTGATGGGAAGTATTTGACTTCACCTCGCGTGATGGCAGAGGCGAATGGTGGCACTATGCATATAGAAGGTTTAAGGAGCAGAAGTACGCTTAAGAGAAGACAGATGGATTGTGTGAAAGTGGATATGGCAAAGAAGGGAGTGATTGAATGAGATCTCACAGGAAGGTATGGAGGAGCGTGACATGTTGCGCCGACCCCAAGTAATTGTTACATAGGGAAGTAACTGATGAGCCCTCTGCTTGAGTCTCATTAAATAATTTTTCACACCTCTTCGCCTGGCCTGATAGTAAGCTGAAGGCAAAGTCTCAGGAAAGAGCGTCACCATTACAGACACTAAGTAATGTTACAATGGTGGCACTCAGCTTGGCGGCCTCATCAGATGTTTTTCACCGTGGCCTATGGATGTTTGCAACACCAGGGGCGTCACACTCTGCTTCCACATGATCAGCTTACCTTCTCCTGCTGCTGTTTGCTATCGGCGGTGGCCTTAATGTTGTCTCTGTTGATGAGCACCTTGTTGTGCGACATCGGATGCTGGTTGTTCTGTCTCTCCGTAGGTTTGGTTGCTGGCTGACCTGTTGGTGCTGTATTCTCTTGCTTATTCTACAAAGAAATATTTTTAGGTTAAGTATCAGAAATTTCAAAGGCTACTCGAATAATGAACAATAAAATCAGTCAACCTTATCGCAGTAAACTCCGATACATACACATATACTCACGGCTTTATCCCTGGAGGGTTAGGTAAAGGTGAATTAACACCCACATTTGACCAATCATTGTATTCGGTCCCACATAATAGGATGTGAGCCTATTGTCGTTTTCCGGTCACTATTGTTGACTCGAGCCATGTATCCAAGCTGAGTCTGGGCTGTATATATATATGTATGATGTGAAACAGCTCTATCCCTTAGTCGCCTTGTACGACACTGCATAGGAATAGATGGGGTGGTCCAAATTCTACTCGGGAACCACGCAGCTAATTGATTAATGGCTTATACATAACGGCGGACATAGGCCTCTCCCAATGTAGCAAGGCTTTGGCCTACTGTTTCCACCCTGGCCAGACAGATTGGTACAAGGTTTTAGTTGGAGTGTTCTTTCTCTCGCAGTGATATTGTCTGTGTATTTTTCCATTAGTCGCCTCTTACACATCCTCGGATAAGATGGGGTGGTGATGTTTATATTCTTTCCTTGTCACCACACCACCAATCCTTACTAATATTATAAATGTGAAAGTAACTCTATCTGTCTGTCTGTCTGTTACGCTTTCACGCCTAAACCACTGAACCGATTTTGCTGAAATTTGGTACAGGGTTAGATTAGATCTTGGGAAAGGACATAGGCTATGTTTTGTCGCGATAACCGACATCTACGCGGGCGGAGCCGCGGGCAAAAGCTAGTATATTATAAATTATAGAAAACCATTATAGCATAATTTTGGTACAAGGTTTTATTGCGAGTTTTCCAGCAGTGGACTGCGATGGACTAATTGATTGGGCCCGGTAGTGCTGTGCAGCACTGCCGTGCCAGAGATTGTAATCCAGGATCAGACAATAGAGGAAATACCGAACAACTTATTTCGCGACAGATATTAAAATCGTGACTCACATCAATATTATTATTATTATGCGTGTTATGCCAGAACACTTTGATAAATCTATTGTTGAGTACCGCCTCCGTGCTCTTGTAAGCGATGTTTGCCTCCGTTGGGTTCGAGAACGTTATCAGGGCCGCTTCTGGGTCACCCTCGTAGCACACCTGGAAAGTAAAAAAAACACTTGTATCCAAATCGACTACGATAGGAAAATTTTTAGAATCGGTACCCCTAGCACGTTTTAATCGGGGTGCGCGAGGAATATGCCAAAGGCCGTGCGGTTTTAGTCGGTCCGAGTCCGACATAACCATCCCCACCGGGTCCAGCAGGGTGGTATCAGAGGGGACATCCGCACGTTAAAAAAATATTCCCCCTAGCACGAAAATCTATTTTTTTTTATACCACTTAATTGGCAGACAAGCTAACACGGCCCACCTGATGTAAAGTGGTCACCGTGGCCTATGGACGTGTGCAACACCGGGGACGTCACACTCGCGCTGTCGACCCTGAAAATACCTTCTAATGGCCCTCTAAGAACCACGCCTGCCTGAGCATAGAGAATTTCTGTGCCGTCAGAAGATAAAGCAGAACAAGACTTCAGTCTTCTGTAGGGCGAAGGTATTTCCCCAGTCGTCCTACTGCCCTACCACCTACCAATTGTGACGTCATAATATTTAATAGACAAATAATTTAATGTTATAGGTCGCGTGGATGATGATGATCAATAAAATGATATTAATTTAATTTTATTTAAAATCAATCAACTTTATCGCAGTAGACTGCAATACATATACATACATACATATAATCACACCTTTGTCCCCGGAGGGTTGGGCAGAGGTGAATTAACACCCACATTTGACCAATCATTGCATTCGGTCCCACATAAAAGGGGGTGAGCCTATTGTCGTTTTCCAGTCACTATTGTTGACTCAAGCCATGTATCCAAGCTGAGTCTGTATATATCTGTATGATGTGAAACAGCCCTATCCCTTAGTCGCCTTGTACGACACCGCATGGGAAGAGGGTGGTCCAAATTCTACTCTGCCGAGAACCACGCGGCTAATTTATTAATTGGCGCCTGTGGGTCATCGTTGGTTGCCTATTAAAAATAAATTAAAATGATAAAATAAGAGCCGACGTAGGTAGGCAGGACCTTATAATCTTACCTGTATATTGACAATCTTGCCGAACTTGGAAAAGTGATTGTTCAGATGGGTGATATCATTCAGCCCCCGGGGTACTTTCTTCACATCCAAGGAGCAGTTCGCCGCGTTGCCAGGTAGAGGGGGACGGGAGCCTGGAACAAAAGGAAATTTTATTAGCATTGTTGAGGGAGAAACCGATTTTAAATTGTTAGTATCTCGCATCATCGTTCTTGCGTTAGTCCTTAAATACGAGGTAGGACACGGCGGTATTTCCGCCCAATTGAGCAGTCAGACTAAGGAAGTACCTCCGCCCTACAGAATACCGCGGTTATATTAACTTCGTGTTGTGTTCCCAGCGGTGAGTAGGGTAGCCAGAGCTCACTGGAGAGTTTTTGTGCTGTCAGTGGGACGACCAAAGGCTTGTCCTGCTTTGTCCTCTACACTAACGGCACAAAATCTTAAGGTCGGCAGCACGGATGTGACTCCACTGGTGTTACACACGTTCATAGGTCATGATAACCACTTTCCATCAGGTGGGCCGTGTGCTTGTCTGCTACATAAATTGTATATAAAAAAAGGTGGGCCCAGTGCTTGTCTGCCAACGAAGCGGTATAAAAAAAATACCACCTTTTTTCCCCATATTTGGGGAAATAATATTGAATTGTAAATACCTTTGGGAATACTGTGAGGCGAAACCGGTTAGGTGAATAATAAAATACAGTGGAAAAGTAAAAAATGTCTTATTTAACTCTTCAGTATACTCACCAAATCGCGTATAATCGAAGTTCTTCTTGTGTGGCGCGTTGTGCCGAGGGACCATGGGGGCTGGAGCCCTAGGCCCGGGGACAGGCGGGGCCGGGCGTATCCGGTGTGGCACGCTGGAATGGACGTACAGTTAGTACAGCGGTACAGCTTCGAGGACTCCAGAAATGTAGGAAGTACTAATATTATATACTAATTTTATAAAGATAAATAGTGTTTCTTTGCTTTTTTGGTTGTAGTTCTTGAGATTAGCACGATCTCAGCAATTAACTCATAATTCATTTATTCATAAGAATATTACACGTCATATAAATACATATCAGCACTTTTATCGATTACATACATACATACATACATAAAATCACGCCTGTCTCCCATAGGGGTAGGCAGAGATCACGGATCTCCATTTGCTACGATCCTGACATACTACTCTCGCTTCATTCACTCTCATTACATTCTTCATGCATGCTCGTCGGTTTAGAGCACTCCTGACCTGCCCCTTTTCTAAAACTTAACGATTATACAAATACTTATCAGTTTTAGTATTATCACATGACATGACATGACATGACATAACATAAACTCACGCCTATATCCCCGAAGGGATAGGCAGAGGTGCTAGCATTAGTCTGGGTGTAATGTGTATATTTTATTTCCAAAAAAAAAAGTATTTAAGTCATTATAGATTCGATAACACAATCTAGTTTGTCTATACTTACCATGGGTCAAGACAGCGTTGAGTATAATATTGTACAGTGTTGTAGAGTGTTATAGAATGTTGTAGAGTGTTATAGAATGTTGTAGAGTGTTATAGAATGTTGTAGAGTGTTATAGAATGTTGTAGAGTGTTGTGGAATGTTGTAGAATGTTGTAGAGTGTTGTAGAGTGTTGAAGAGTGTTGTAGAGTGTTGTAGAATTTTGTAGAATGTTGCAGAATGATGTAGAATATTGTAGAATGTTGTAGAATGTTGTAGAATGTTGTAGAATGTTGCAGAATGTTGCAGAATGTTGTAGAATGTTGTAGAGTGTTGAAGAGTGTTGCAGAATGTTGCAGAATGTTGTAGAATGTTGTAGAATCTTATAGAATATTACAACATTCTACAAGCTACAGTCCGTTACCTGGGAATAGGTATGAGTTCCCTCGGAGGGTGCGCGTGATGCGGGAGGGGGTGCGGGTGGGGCGGCGCGTAGGGCGGGAAGGCGCCCGCGCCGCCGCACCAGATGTCCGGCGTCAGCGGGTTGTACTCTGCGGACCATACATTACTCATTATACCGACCATCAAATCTTCACAATCAAATTAACCTCATAAAAAAAGAGGTTCATCAACAGAGGTCCTATTAGGATTAAAATGAGATCCTATCTTTAGACTAGTATGTTATTATTTCCCCAATCATTATCATCAATCAATCAATTTAATCAAGTAGTCCATCTCAGTCCACTGCTGCACATAGACCTCACCCAATATTGGGAGCCTTTTTTTTATTGTGCGCAAAATCCCAACGAAGATCACCCATCACCGGAGCCTAAAACGCACGCCGACTGTGTGGACTGGTAGCCGGAGATGAGATTACCTGAGACAAATTCCTCGCGCCCCGTTCGGCCCAAGACCGTCTCATAAGAGACGGCCCTCTTCGGCTGTGGAGACCACGAAGTCCCTATCTCGTTCCCGGGTATAGGGAGCCACGGCCTGCTTCTGCTAGAGTGACAGGCGGCTCTACCCGTCACCCTCAAAGTTGGGAGGCTTTGACCTACAATTTCCACGCTGGCCAGATTTTTTTTTTATACCACTTAGGTGGCAGACAAGCGCATGGCCGACCTGATAGAAAGTGGTTACCGTGGCCTATGGACGTGTGTAACACCAGAGAAGCCACACTCGCGCTGTCGACCCTGTAAGCACAGAGTTTCTGTGCCGTCAGTGTAGAGGATAAAGCAGGACATCATCCCACTGACAACACAAATTCTCCAGATTCACTCCAGATCGGTTGATATTAGGGTTTTATTCGAGTTTTCCTTCTCTAGCAGTGATATCGTCTGTGTATGTTTCCGTCAGTCGCCTCTTACGACACGCTTCTGATGAGATGGGGTGTGATACTTGTATTCTTTCTCCGTCACCAATCAGATAATCAGCATTCTCTGACTCTTTTTCCAACTCTGTTGGCGTCGGCTTTCTAGTATAACTAAGATGCAGCTGAAACCGCGAACAGAATACCGCGGTTATAATAACTTCGTGTTGTGTTCCCAGCGGTGAGTAGGGTAGCCAGAGCTCACTGGAGAATTTGTGCCGTCAGTGGGAAGACTAAAGGCTTGTCCTGATTTGTCTTCTACTGACGGCACAGAAACTCTGTACTTACAGGGTTGGCAGCGCGACTGTGACTCCTCTGGTGTTACAGACGTCCATAGGCCACGGTAACTACTTTCCATCAGGTGGGCCGTGTGCTTGTCTGCCAACTAAGTGGTATAAAAAAAAAAAAACCTTCGTGAAGCGACTGCCACCTGATCTCCACAACCTAATAGCGGTATCGAAGTGCTGTAGATAGACTAGTCGGAGTTTTGACGGCTCAAACAGATGACAGTGGAGTTCGACAACTCAACGTGCTCTCTGAAGTACGGCTAGACCAGTGCAAATAGCTATAACATAGGTGGCAGACAAGCACACGATCCACTTGAAAGTGTTTACAGTGACCTATGAACGTGTGCAACACCAGGGGAGTCGCACCCGCGCTGCGGATCCTGTAAAAACAGAGTTTCTGTGCCGCGTTCAGGTTCAGAATGTCCAATTCTCTAAAAGTCAATCGGTATCAAAATGTCCAATTCCCATATTATACAATTTCTAAAATGTCCAATTTCCTGATGTTCCAGTTCCTAAAATGTCCAATTCCCAAAATGTCCAATTTTTTTGATTTTTTTATTCAATAAGCACTCGCAGTACTCATTTAAAGGATATGTGAGCTATGTCGACGGAGCTATAGTATAGGACAATCAAACCTGTGCTGTTAGTGCAGAAGAAACAATCAGAACAAGCCTTTGGTCTTCCGACTGACAACACCCAAACTCCCCATTGTGCTCTGGTTACTCTACTCACCGTCGTCGATAACACAACACGAGGTTATTATGACCGCGGTATTCTGTAGGGCGGAGGTAATTCCCCAGTCGGATTGCTCAATTGGGACGGAATACCGTCGTGTCCAACCTTACCTTACCCATATATTGAAATATTTGCACTAAGCGGGTCGCTGCCGTGGTTCCACTGGCACAGGTACAGCTATACCGGGCCCCGGGCCCCGGGCCCTAGCCCCTAGTGGCGTCACTCACCGGGCACGGCGGGCAGCGCCAGCACGGTGGAGAGCGCGGCCGCGGCGTCCTCCAGCACGACGGGGTCGCTGCCGTGGTCCCACTGGCACAGGTCGCCGCGCATGCAGTAGCCCTTCTCTGGAACAACACAAAATATATTACCATCAAATCTCTAACATGCATCAGAATGTTCAATTCTCAAAATGTCAAGCGGTTTCAAAATGTCAAATTCCCATATTGTACAATATCTAAAATGTCCAATTTCCTAATTGTCCAGTTCCTAAAATGTCCAATTCCCAAAATGTCCAGTATTGTAGATTTTTTATTCAATAAGCACTCGCAGTACTCTTTTAAAGGATATCTGAGCTATGTCGACGGAGCTATAGTATAGGACAATCAAATAATCAATTAGCCTATCGCAGTCCATTACCAGACATAAGCACAGACCAAATAATAGTACTACGAACAGAAGTTACACTTCTTTGATATTGAAGAAAGCCGCTGTTTTAATAACCTACGCGATTTCTTAGCCGCCATTTGTTCTGAACATACAACGCCGTCAACTCGAGTGTCAGCCTCACCGGCCACGCTGGCATTCGCACTCGTTCACGACACTACGTCAATATCGCATTGATATTAGACGACACATGTCCGCAATTGCTTTCACGCTCGAAATTAGTGTCTCGGCCACTTGGCGACACGCGCGTACACGCTTATGTACATGTCTGCGTCGACATGTGAGAGCAAATGCGGCGGTACTGTACCATAGGTTTTAAATACTGCCACCGGCACGCGACTCGTGACGGCCGATGCGAGTGGGAACAAATGCGACGGGGCTAAGGGCTGTCGCTTAGTCAGAAAATTAAAAAAAAACCACCTAAACTTAGTGTTATTTTAATTTTGTAATATGTGTTTATATTTATTTAACTTTTATATTATGTATAATAATTTTTTACCTTCTCTAAAGTTCCTGTTATTAAATTTTGTTGTTGCAATTTTTTTCAATTTTACAAATAATTTTAATAAATATTTTATCAGAAAACTTGTTGCCTATTGTAATTAACTTAATGTTTTTCAACAGCGATATTAGAAGTCATAAGACTGGCTACAATTGCTCAAATCATGTACCGCGAGAGTTCGCAAGCGCGCAAGCCCTGACTGTGCTTGCAGCCCGGGGCTGTAGCGCGCCGTAGGTATTTAAGGGGATTACATTGTTCGAATCATAGAAATACGCTGGGGTCAATTAAATTTGTTCAAGGATCCATACATACAATGGACGTATTAAAAATATATAATAAACTTAAGGTCATCATAAACAAATTGTATTGTTTTAATTTTCAATAAATTCGTTCTAAATTTATAAAAAAAAATGTGGAAAAAGAGGTAATTTCTAACATAAAATGTAAATGTTCTCATAACGGGATAAATAGTTTGGCATGATTTTTATACCAAAAAATAGCTTACTATATTTCTAACAATTTGTATTGTTTTATTTTTATAGTTACTTTCACTATTTTGAAAAAATGAAGAAAACACTGAAACCTGAATACCCCCCGCGAGAAGCTCCCCCGCTGGGCCCGTGCCGCACAGCCGAGACTCGATATATTAGTGGCCTGCGGGCTCTTGTCAGGGGTAGACGTATGTGCGTTATTTCTAGCGAATAAATTTCATAACTTATTAATTTTCTAAAACGGTGTATTAAACTATATTGTAAATAATATCATTATAAACAAAGCGTATATTAAAAATAAATTTTAATTTTGTAAATATATTAAAAGTAAATTGTAAATTTCGTCTCAGCTTCGCTTTGTTCATAGAGTATGCCGTAAATAGCAACCAAGTATTATGCCTAAATATAAAGTCAAAAGTAAAGTGAAGCGTGGCCGAGCACTTCAAAATTATTGGTAAGTTTCTTTGTACCTAGTCGTACCTACGTATCTAACATAAGAGAAGTACTTACTGTTATTATTTAAATTATGGTATGGTAAATTAAGTTCTACAATAGCTTATAGCTATTATGATATCCTATACTGTATTTAGACACAGATGCAAGGATTGCACCTCCCTTGTGGTGTAGCCAGAGGTCGTTGATTAGATGGGATGGGATGATTATTCATGAAAAATTGCTACTTGCATCATAAATGCACGCAGATAGAGTTTAATACTTAGTACAAAAGTTGATAGCACAGTTGCAAAATTTGGTACTCAGTACATTTATGATTTCAGGCAAACGAGGAATGAGCGGAACTGTCAATTACAAAATGAAGATCAATTAACAGAACAGACAATAACAATAAGTATCACACCTCAGTCTGATAATTTAACAGAAACCTCCGGTATTCTTAAAATGGCAGTTAATGAGGAGGCAGTGCGTGAAAATGAGGAAAATTTACCTGATTTAACTATAGAAGAAGGAGCATTAAAAGTAGAAACTCAAAGTATATCTGGCAGACGAATTATTGATATTTTTTTTTTTTTTATATAGGACACGTCAATTGGACTTCGCCTTGCCTGATGGTAAGCTGAAGGCAAAGTCCCAGAAAAGAGGGTCACCATTACTTACACATACCGTGTGACAATGGTGACACTCAGCTTGACGGCCTTATCATATGTTTTTTCACGCCCCGCTTAAAGGACCCGGGACTGTAGGAAGAAGGAAACACGTGAGCTGGTAATGAATTCCAGGCCTTAATGGTGCGACAGAGGAAAGAGTCTTCGAACCGCTTGGTTCTTGATCGGATGTTTTGCACCGTGTGCGGATGACATCTAAGACCTTCACGTGTTGTCCTGTGTAGGAAAGGGGAGGGTGGGACTAATTGGAAGAGCTCATCAGAACACTCCCCATGGTACAGACGGTAAAATACAGCCATGGACGCAACATCTCTACGCAGCTGTAAAGGTTCTAGGGTGTTTGTGATCTCGGGATTCCCAATGATGCGGACCGCACGTCGCTGCTACCTGTCGAGAGCATCTAGTAAGTACTTTGCTGAACCATCCCAGAGACGCGAGCAGTACTCCACACAGGAGCGAATTTGTGTCTTGTATAGAAGACACCGCTGCTCCGGCGTGAAAAATCGTCTCACTCTATTCAGGACTCCGAGTTTTCGTGAGGCTGTTTTGATGATGCTTTCGATGTAGTTTTTGTTATTCAGGTTGCAGCGAACATCCATACCTAGGATATTGAGATTGTCCTGCAGTGGCAGTGGCGTGTTCTGAAGAGTGGGGAGGGGAAGGAAAGAAGATACTTTTGCTGTAAACGCACATGCCTGCGTCTTCTTGGCATTGAACTCAACCAGGTTCTCAGAGCCCCATTGAGAAATGTGATTCAGGATCCCGTCAAGCTCAGTGACAAGAAGCTGCCTTTTCTCTGCGATATCTGACTGCTTGGCCGCAGGATGTCCATGATAACTCCCATGTAAAGTGCTATCGTCTGCATAACAATGAACATTGCCGGTAGACAGCATGTCGTTGATATGCAGAAGAAAGAGAGTGGGTGATAAGACGGACCCCTGGGGCACGCCAGCATTTACCTGCAGAAACTCCGAAGCTCGTCCGTCACAAAATCTCTCGAAAATACAAGAAATAGGTAGTCATGGGCCTATTAACTGTGGTATACAAAGTATGAAACTTGTAGGAGAGAAACGTGTGGGGCTTGTGTCTAATTTTACCGTACAATGTTTGATGTGCAAAAATAAGTTTTCTTTTACTAATATCTCTGGGAACTTACAGCAGTGGTCACGGGTGCAGTATCAATTGGGATAGGGTATTCGCAGTTAGAGGAGTTCTTAGCAGCAATAGACTTGCCCGTGATGACTGAACCAGTTTACCAGAAACGGCATGATGTTGTTTCCACTACATGGGATAAAGCACTTAATACATCTATGAATGAAGCTGCTGAAGAAGAAAAAAGAATTGCAATAGAAAAAGGTCGCATCAGCAAAGATGGGATTCCCATTACAGATGTGGTTGTAGATGGATGCTGGAGTAAAAGGTCTTACAAAAAGAACTATTCCGCACTATCAGGAGCTGCTGCCATAATTGGTAGAGAAACAAAAAAAAAATTGTATCTGTGCATCAAAAATAAGTACTGTAGCATATGTGCTCAGGATATTAATAAGAATCAAAACCCAAGGATTCACCAATGCTTTAAAAATTTTACGGGGTCTTCAACTGTTATGGAGTCAACAATAATTGTAGAAGGTTTTAAAGCATCTGTCGAAATGTACGGTCTGATTTATGGACGCCTTATTTCGGACGGAGATTCGAGCACGTACGCGAAAATTTTGGAAGCAAGACCTTATCGTGAATTTACTGTTGAGAAAGTAGAATGTAGGAACCACCTTTTGAAAAACTTGTGCAACAAATTAGAAAACCTAACCACTGATACCAAATATCCTATCGCTTTAAGAAAGTTAATTGCTAAAAAACGAATCATGAGTATTAGATCCGCAATAAGAAAATGCAGCAAAAAGTACCACGATTCATCAGAAAATATGGATTTCTGTACTCATAAACTTTTTGAAGACATTCAGATTGTACATTTACATGCTTTCGGCAATCATGTCAAATGCAAAAAAAAACGATTGTTGGCCAAAGTCCCAAGGGTAAAATGAGCACCTTAGATAGTAAGTACCGTAAAAGAAGACATTTATTAAGACAGACAGTACATCATAAAAAACGGTATAAATCGGATGCAATAATAGCAAATAAAGATTATGGAGAAGAAAGTACTAAACCCGATGTGAGCGATGCTGTCTTAGAAGAAATGAAGAAGAACTTTCTAACCAATTTAAACAAAACTAATGACGAAAGAAAACAAATAGAGAGATAAACAATTTTACAAAGTGAGTCAAGTGAATGGCTCGAACTCCGGCGCTCTTTATTGACAGCTTCAAACTTTGGAAGAGTTATTAAAATGAGGCCTGATACTAGTTGTGCCAGTATAATAAAACAAATGCTATACAAAATTAACATTGATGCTACGCCAGTTCAACATGGAAGAGATAATGAAAAAAAAAGCACTAGATCAGTTGGCAGAGCAAGAAGTAGTGGATATTATGTCTTGCGGTCTCTTTATAGATCCTGAAATTCAATATTTAGGTGCTACACCAGATGGGCTTATTGGAGAAGATACAATAGTCGAGATAAAATGTCCTATATCAGCGTACAAGATAGGACTAGAAGAAGCTATTGCCCAAAAGAAGATAAATTTTTGGGTTAAAGATAAATTAGGCATATTGCAAATAAATAAAACCCATAATTGGTATTACCAAGTACAAGGGCAATTGCATGTGACCAGGAGAGCAAAATGTTTATTTGGAGTATGGTTCAATGAGTTCAAGCCTTTGAAAACAGAGGTAATTATTAGAGATGACGATGTTTTCGAAAAAAAAATGAGGGATAAATTAAGTTCATTTTATTTAAATTGTATCTTGCCGGAACTTTTAGATCCGCGTCATAGTCGAAATATGGAAATTAGAAATCCACCATATATATTACAGGCAAAGAAACAAAAGGAACAACGGAAAAAGATACATAACGTCCAACAACTAGAAGAAGAAAATATCCGCGTGCTTCAAGAAACCGCACAAGGAACATCAACGATTTCAAACCCACTGAGTGACCAACCCACATGTTCACGGTATTTGGATTTTGAGGATTTCTGAATTTCCTTCTTCTGTCGTGAAATGTGACATTAAAACGAAATTTAATTCATATTATCTTTCATTTAGCTAGAACATCCTAACAATTTCCATTACAGAGAACCGCTAAGTACTTGCCTAATCATCACCAGATCCTCAAAATGTATGATGTACCTAGTATAAAAGAACGACGGGTTGCACTCTGGGCGTGCCGGCAGAAGTGAAAATTTAAATATTAACAATTAATAATAATTAATAATGTAATTTTACAGACACAATTAGCAAATTATGCGTTTTTATAAAACTAATCTTCAATCAATGCGGTAGAATTTCCAAAAGGATTTTTGTGTAAAACTGCAGTACATACTTCCAACCACTAGACCACCTAAACGGCCATGTATCAATTTAGTGATCTTATTTTAGTGGGCATAAAGGTCTACTCTCCATCAGTCTTACGAATTTTCGATCAGGTCACGTGTCCCCTGTGGCGAGTTTAACATATTTTACCCATTACAAAATAGTGCACAACGCCGCTAAAGAAGTATTCACTTCAAAAAATTTGCTTACACACAGATACTTCAATTTTATTTATGGGAATTGATTTAGTACACTAAAATGTTCATTTTTAAAATATCTAGAACTATACATAAAACTGTTACCTCATCTTACCTCAAGTAGATAACGTACAAGAAGAATAAGTTCTAGTTGAAATTTTAGGGTCGGAATGAAGATAGGCAAAAACGTTGAGAACATTGCGGCACGTCTGTTACCGTGGCTAACCGTTTAATACCTTTTATTGTATGCCAGTATTGCCAGTAGACGGCGCCACACAGTGACAATTGGTGACAATACTAACTCAAAATTCAAATCCTCAAGGTCATTGAGCAATGTAATATCCTTAACTCTATAGTTTGGGCGAGTGACGGATGCTTGATTTTGATGGCTTGGGATTTGACGTTTATGAGTCGTCAACGAATGTCATAAACGTCAAATCTTATTTATTCGTCATATCTACGATACGTTGGCCAACGATATGCCACTAGTCTAATGGGGTAGTACAAGGGCCCACCTGATAGAAACTGGTTACCGTGGCCAATGGACGTGTGCAACACCAGAGGCGTCACAATCGTCTGCCGACCCTATAAGTACCTTCTAATACCCTTACAGAACCCCATATTGTACGGTTGTTGAAAAGAGTCTCAATGACGATGATTTGTCGACTTACCATCAAAATCTCTACAGCGGCGTTTGTAAGCATCGTTGTGCTCTATTCTCCTTTCTTCGAGAGGGGACGCCGAGCGATCGCGCGATCTGTCCCGAGACCTGCAACAATACATTGACACAATTCACTACATAGTTTAAAACAAAGTCACTTACCGCTATCTGTCCCTATGTATGCTTAGATCTTTTCAATTACCAAACAGATTTTAATGAGGTTTTTTAATAGATAGAATGATTTAAGAGGAAGGTTTATATGTATAATACAGAAACATCCTAGCGGGCAGAAGGTAGAAAGCTTTTCAAACATAAGGAGGTCCACTAGGTTTATAATTTGTCCACCTGATGGAAAGTTGTTGCTTGCTAGAGGAATCACTCCTGCCAAACAAACAAAATTTGGCATACATACATACATACATATTATATTCATACCTGGCAGGCAGAGGTTTATTAATTATTTTCGGTCCTGCGTAATACGAAGCGGGCCTATTATCATCAACCAGTGTTGGGCACATTTTAATGACAATTAAACTTGCATTAAACTAGACTGCTGTTTAAAAGAACGAAAAAAGTTTGACAGCAGGCGGTACTTATTAATTTTTCTTTCGGCTTATGACTGGCAATAGGGCTCAGCATGGTGTCAAAGTTGTTTTTATCTATTGGACAGCAGTGAGATCAAAAAAAAAAAACAAAAAAAAAAGAAATATACAACTATAGCACATAAATAGATATATAAAGTAGATAGTAACATACTAATAAGAAGGGAAAATAGTGAGTGCACGTTTTTCATTTATTTTTTATACCGCTTAAGTGGCAGACGAGCACACGGCCCACCTAATGGGAAGCGGTTACCATGGCCTATGGACTCGTGCAACACCAGGGGCATCACCCTCGCGCTGCCGACCCTGAAGAAACCTAATGCCCCATATTGTAGGCGCATGGGAAGACCGCAGCAGGGAGTTCATTCGTTAAGTAGTACAATTTACTTACCGGTCCCTATCTCTGGAGTTCGACACCCTCTCCCTATGATCCCTGTCTCGCGACATTCTGTCTCGCTCCATCTCGCGCGGTATGCGCAGTCTATCTCTGTCGTGATCACGGTCGCGGGGTACTGGAGATCTAGATCTAATTAAAAAAAAGGAAAATTTCAAATCAATTAACATAAACTCACGCCTATATCCCCGAGCAGTAGGCAGAGGTGCTAGTATCCACATTTCGCCAGTTTATGTTTAGGTCCCAATGTAGGTAATAGGTGGCGAGCCTATTGTGTGGCTACGTATGCTATATATTCATGCATACAAATATTTGCACTGAGCGGGGATCGAACCCGCGCCTCTTGCGTAGCAGTCGCGTTTACTACCGCTACGCCACAGAGGCTGTCTTCAAAATGAGTTTCTAAACAGAAAAATAGTATTAAACTGAGTTTTTAAATAAAACATTTTGAAAAGTCGACAAGTGGAGTATAGATGGAGTCGTTGTGTCTGGCATACATACCTAGAGCGGCTAGTGGGTCTTTCCATAGCGGGGGGCGGGGGACTCCTGTTCCGGTAGCGACCGCGGGGAGAGGGCGATCGAGACGGAGGTCTCCTGTCACAGATAATAAAAATCATTTATAGTGGATGCCCCACACTACGTTTGCCCGTACGCGGTCGCGGGTGCAAACGTAACGTAGGACGCCCAACGGCCAGGTGAAAGGACATCCTCATCAAGGTCGCCGGCAAGCGCTGGATGCGGGCTGCTTTAGATCGGTCATTCTGGAAGTCTGTGGGAGAGGCCTATGTTCAGCAGTGGACTATATGTGGCTGACGTGATGATGATAGTGGATACCGGCGCTGCTGCTGCATCTGCGGAAAACCTCAAACGGCACAAATACTGTAACCTGACAGGTGATAGTGTTTTTGAGCCGTTTGGAGTTGAAACGTTGGGGACGTGGGGTCCAAGTGCCCGTTCTCTGTACAAAGACTTTGCAAAGTGGCTGATCGACGCCACGCGTGACCAGAAGGCCGGTTATTATTTTGCACAAAGGATAAGCATTGTCATTCAACGTGGCAATGCTGTCAGCCTTCTGGGAACGTTACCTATGTGTGTATAATCAGATAATCGTTTATAGTGGATATTCTGGACGTTTTATATGTGATTACATGACATTTTATATTATTATCTCACAAAATAACGTACCTCCTGACGTCATTGTTGTGTTCATTATCTCTGCCGTGCCGTCTCGCTCTCGCGCGCCGCTCCCAAGAACGAGAACGTCTCCGGCGCCGATCGTCCTTGTCACGAGTCTGCGTATGAAAAACATACATATTATTTATACTGTTAATATAACATGCTCATGGTGGTTAAGTCAATCATCTGCATGCCGTTACACCTGCTGACAGACTTTCCTGTCGAGGTTGGACGGTCAGACGCCAGTCGCTCTCATAAAAGTCGACAAAAATGGACGATATATTCGTAAAATTGTGTGGACATAATCACAGTATATAATGACAGCCTCTGTGGCGTAGCGGTAGTGACTGCAACGCAGGAGGCGCGGGTTCGATTCCCGCTCAGTACATATATTTGTATGCACGATAATGTATATGTGCATTGGTCTGGGTGTTTCAATGTATAATATGTATGTATTTACAAAAAAAAAGTATGTTTATGAATGTTTATCCGCAATCTAGATTCCATAACACAAGCTAGTTAAGCTTTGCTTACCATGGGTCCAGATAGCGTTGTGTTTATTTTGTAGAATATTTATTTATTTACTAGCTGACCCACCCCAGCTTCGCCCAGGGTATATTTTGAAGCTTCATATCCCTTTGAGTCCGTATGTTTTAGTCTTCAAAATATGTATGAAAAATTGCCGAATTTGTTAACATTTATTATCAATGCTCCGCTCCCTTAAGTAGTAGCGTGATGATATATAGCCTAAAACCTTCCTCGATAAATGGACTACCCCACACTGAAAGAATCATTCAAATCGGACCAGTAGTTCCAGAGATTAGCGCGTTCAAACAAACAAACAAACTCTGCAGCTTTATAATATTATACTTAGTCTGGCCATAAATACTGTTACAATTAAAATAAGAAAGATATTACATTTGAATTTGGAATCTGTCATTTTTATACGATTGTTCATTGTGTTTTCTAATTTTGGCGCCATTACATTGTACAATGTTTTGCTATATTAAAATGGAGTGGGGTGATAAAGAAAACCGAATCGCTGTGATTGCATTACACAAAGTTGGTATGGAGCCGAATGTAATTTTTAAAACTCTCCATACGCTTGGTATTAGTCAAATGTTTGTGTACCGGGCTATTAATAGGTACAATGAGACCTCCTCTGTTTGTGATAGAAAAAGATCTGGCCGTCCACGTAGTGTTTGTACAAAAAAGGTGGTCAAAGCAGTAAGGGAAAGAATTCGAAGAAATCCTGTCCGAAAGCAAAAGATTTTATCTCGGGAGATGAAGATAGCACCCAGAACCTGTCGCGCATTTTAAAAGATGACTTAGGACTTGCAGCCTATAAGAGACGCACTGGTCATTTTTTAACTGATAATTTAAAAAAGAATAGGGTGGTAAAATCGAAGCAACTACTGAAGCGGTACGCAAAGGGAGGTCACAGAAAAATTGCGTTTACGGATGAGAAAATCTTTACAATTGAGCAACATTTTAACAAACAAAATGACCGTATTTATGCTCAAAGCTCTAAGGAGCTTAAGCTAAGCTTCCCAATTAGTCGACAGAGTGCAACGTGGGCATTATCCGACTTCAGTGATGGTTTGGTGGGGTGTTAGCTATGAAGGAGTGACTGAGCCATATTTTTGTGAAAAAGGTATCAAAACATCGGCACAAGTGTATCAAGATACCATTCTTGAGAAGGTAGTTAAACCCCTTAACAACACCATGTTCAATAACCAAGTATGGTCCTTCCAACAAGACCAGCGCCGGGTCATAAAGCTCGGTCCACGCAGTCTTGGTTGGAAGTGAACGTTTCGGACTTCATCAGAGCTGAAGACTGGCCGTCGTCTAGTCCCGATATTAATCCGCTGGATTATGATTTATGGTCAGTTTTAGAGAGTATGGCTTGCTCTAAACGCCATGATAATTTGAAGTCCCTAAAACAATCCATACGATTGGCAGTGAAGAATTTTCCCATGGAAAGAGTGCGTGCTTCTATTGATAACTGGCCTCAACGTTTAAAGGACTGTGTTGCAGCCAATGGAGACCACTTCAAATAAGCTTTTTATATTTTAAATTGTTATATATTTATGTATTAAACTAACACACTGTAAAAGTAATAAATATTATTTGCAATAAAAAAAATGTTTTTTCTTCGTAACAATATTTATGGCTAGACTATGTAGGTATATTAGTATAGATATAATGTTGTCATAAGATCATCTGTCGCATTTATTAAGGGTAATTGAACTTCGACAACGCCAGTGGGTTGAAGGTCATATGGCAGTCGCTTCACGGAAAATATCCACTAATTCGTAGTTAGCGGAGCCCGACTAAGTTGGTTGATGAAAGTACTAACCGCGTCTCCTCGTCTGTCTCGTCTTCTCGGAGGCTGGTCTACTGGTTCTTCTAGCAGCTCAGTCAATGGGAGTACCTGTACAAAATAAGGTTAACTAAAATACCGTATGTTAATAGTAGTGGACGAAGGGCTCATATAGATGATTTCGAGAAGGCAATATGGTCACCCTCGATTACGTGGGACCAAATTCAATGGTGAAACCTTTACCTAACACTAGTTAACAGACAAGCACACGGGCCACTTAATGAAAAGTAGTTACTGTGACCTATGAACGCGTGCAACACCAGGCGTGTCACACTCGTAAGAACAGAGAGTTTTGTAATGTATATTTGTTAAAGTTAGGAGGTAGGACACGACGGTGTTTCCGTCCAATTGAGTAGTCCGACTGGGGAAGTACCTCCGCCCTACAGAATACCACGTTGTGTTCCCGGCGGTGAGTAGAGCAGCCAGAGTTCACTGGAGGGTTTTTGTGCTGTCAGTGGGAAGACCAAAAGCTTGTGTTGTTTTGTCTTCTACACAGACGGCACAGAAATTCTTTAAGGGTCGTCAGCACCACGAGTGCGGCTCCTCTTTTGTTGCACACGTCCATAGGTCACGGTAACCACTTTCCATCAGGTGGTCAGTATGCTTGTCTGCCACCTAAGTGGTATAAAATTTGTGGATTTTCTTTCAATGAGCGATATCCTTGTAAAGTTGAGACGGTACTGTTATATTAGTGAATGTATGTATGTAAGCTCACCTTGACCAGGGTTTGCTCGTTGTGCGGATGCCTGTTGGCGGGCGCGGGCGCGGCGAGGCGCGCGGCCCGGTTGACGACAAGGCGCGGCGGCGCGGCGGCGCCCGCGATGGCGCCGGCTGGCGGCGAGCGGCCGCGCGTCTCGCCGCCCGCGCGGGGACCCGCGCCCGATGGACCTGCCACAGAGCTCGCGGCTACGGGGTTCACAGCCACTGCAAGAAGACCATAGCTTAAGAAAACGAACCGTGGATCTACCATGCCGTTGCATAGGTACATCCGAGAAGGGCCAGATCGATAGAGATGGCTCTGGGTCATCATATCAACCTCACCTCCGGGAGCGACCCACACACAAGTCGTGCGTTTTAGTCGGTTCGAGTCCGACATAACCTGGCGGTATCCATGGTGATTTTTCACACGTAAAAAAAAGCTATGCCGGTGTATAGATGTTCGTTTTCTAGGCACGAAAGAGGATGCAATCAGGAAAATACGTCCCCGCGATGATGATGAAAAAGGGATGGAGTTATACAGGGTGCAGTTCCATCACTCTTTCCATGCTAATATACCTACCTAAATGCTAATGTTGAGAATTTCTGTTTAACTTTAAAATAACATCCATCAAACTGAACTGTCTTTAACGAATTTAGTACAGTCTGACGCATTACACGATAATATTTGATCGTTTCGGTTGAAATTAATACGACTCGAAGGAGTTTTTTTGGCAGATAACACCCAGGCAGTTGGTATTATCATAATTACTGTTAATTATATACTGAGTTTATTAAGTAGGCTTAGTGAAAAAGCGATGAAAATCGCATTTATTGATCCGACACAACAAGATTATAACTGCACAATTTAGGTATTTAAACTATCATGGTCACTCACATCAGTATCAGAATAAACGGGATATTTACCATGTTTCATTATTTTGAGTTTCCGATATTTCGGCGCTGTTGCAAGCACCATGATCACGGAGGAACTGGAGTAGTGGCGGTGAACAAAGAAAAAGTTTTTTCCTAGGAGTAATTATATCGATCTAACCACTTTCGAGATCTTTTACTACGCGTATCTGCACTACTATTGGTTTCACTCTCACCACAAACTCGAACAACAGCGCCGAAATATCGGAAACTCAAAATAATGAAACATGGTAAATATCCCGTTTATTCTGATACTGAACTGCACAATTGTTTATTTCATACAAATTTTCTTATAATTCACCATTTTGACATTTACTAAAAAGTAAATAATTTGATTAGACAGTGAAAATACCCAAAATTGGAGTTCGTGATAACCGATATCCACACATACGGAGGCTCTAGCAACTGGTGAGTACCGTGGGTACAGTACCTACAATGTGACTTAGGGATTTACCTGTGGATAAATTTGTGTCAGAAAGGCTAAGATCCAAGAATACTTGGATGATAAACAAGCTTGGAAAATCATTTCCACTCAAGTAAATTTTGTATTTAGATAAGTAGACTAAGTGTATCTTTGTAAATAGACCAAAAAGAAATGCCCGCTGAGTTTCTTGCCGGAGTCTTCTGAGGTCGCGATTCGAACCGGTGGTCCATTTTTGTGCTGACGTTTTTTAAGGGGCGATTTAATGGTCTATGCAGAATAAATGATTTTCGACTTTGACTATAAAAGAAGGTGTAACAATCACTCACAATGGTTCTCAACCGGTGGCTGCACCTCCTTAAGCGGTTCCTCGGGAGCCAAAAACGGCAACTCATTCTCCGGTTCGTGCTTCAAATACTCGTGCGACTCCAAGGACTTGAACAGCATCTCCACGAACGGTTTCGTTTCTAGAAAGCAGATTAATTCACATTGTTAAAATTTGGTCGATTTGAATATTGAAGGTTTTTTTTTTCACGTGCGCAAAATCCCCACGGATACCTCCCCACCGGAGCCGGTGGGAGAGGTTATGTCGGACTCGAACCGACTAAAACGCACGCCGCCTGCGGGTCGCTTTGGTTGCCGAAGGTGAGGTTGACAGGCATATCCCTCGCACCCCGGCCGACCCAGGGCCTCCACCCTACAGAATACCACGGCTATAGTAACCTCGTGTTGTGTTCCCGGCGGTGAGTAGGGTAGCCAGAGCTCACTGGAGAGTTTTTGTGCTGTCAGTGGGAAGACCAAAGGCTTGTCCTGATTTTGTGTTCTGGACTGATGGCACATAAAATCTCTTTTCTTACAGGGTCGGCAGCACGCATGTGACTCCACTGGTATTACACACGTTCATAGGTCACGGTTACTTTCCATCAGGTAAATTGTATAAAAAAAACACTACGCTCTCGTTGACGGATCACCCAAGCGCTGGTTCGCAAAGGCGTGGTGCTCATTCGTCTTCTAATTGGGCGATGCCCAGATACACCAGTACATAACATCTAAGCGGGAAGCTCTACAGTGGCAGGCGAGCTAACCGGTCCATCCACATACGGCCACAATCGGCTTTGAGAAGTCAGACGGCAGTCACGCCAAACCAATAGAAGGAAGAGGAGTAAGTAGACCCAGCGCTAGAGAAAAGCCTCTTTTTTTATGCACAAAATCCCCACCACCGAAGCCGGTGGGGGAGGTTATGTCGAACTTGAACCGACTAAAACGCACGCCAACTGTGTAGCTACAGGTGACCGGAGGTGAGATTATCTGAGATATATGCCTCACACCCCGGCGGGTACAGTAGGCTGATGATAATACCTATAAACATGTTAACCACAATAATTTCCTTCTTCCTACAGTCCCTGGTCCTTTAAGCGGGGCGTGAAAAAGCATATGATGAGGCCGTCAAGCTGAGTGTCACCAATGTCACATGGTATGTGTAAGTGATGGTGACCCACTTTTCTGAGACTGCCTTCAGCTTATCATCAGGCAAGGCGAAGTTGGAGGCGGGGCGGGAGCGGTAGCGGGAGCGACGAAGGATCGCAAGCCAAGCTGCCCGCGTACGAAGGCAACTCGGACGTCGGAGGTCGATGAACGACCTTCGCCCCCCATGAGCGCCGGTCTGGTCACCCTGGCAGAAGCAGGCCGCGGCGGTGGCGCATCTGGCGCGCCTCCCCGTTTCCGGGGACGAGTTGGGGACTCTGTAGTCCCCACACCCGAGAAGTGACCAAATCGTGAGAGATGGCCCTGGGTCGGCCGGGGTGCAAGGGATATGCCTGTCAACCTCACCTTCGGCAACCAAAACGACCCACAGGCGGCGTGCGTTTTAGTCGGTTCGAGTCCGACATAACCTCCTCCACCGGCTCCGGTGGGGAGGTATCCGTGGGGATTTTGCGCACGTAAAAAAAAAAGGGCAAGGCGAAGTCTAATTGACATGTTCTATATAAAAATTAAAAAAAGTATTACATTCTATGGGTACATTCATGTTTATATAGAGTTGCTTACAAAATTATACACCTGTTAGCATTCTATTTCAATATAAAATAACAGATGTTGTTCAATATGGTGGATGTAAGTTTGTTTATTGAAAATAAACAACGTGGGTGGGGAAATAAACGCTTTAGTCACGTTAAAAAATAACTTCGCGTTGCCACACTGGAGTTAAAAGAAGATCTTCCAAGGAGACTTGTGAACTAACCTAATTATAACCACTTGAATTTTTTTATTCTTATTCATATTCATTTATTTATTCACAGAATGCAGGTACAACAAGTGTGGTCTTAAAATTAAAATAATGTATCCTTGTACATTCTACCACTTTTGTGTAGTATGTAAATATTCAAACAGTCAATAATTAATTTGTGACTCAGTAGATATAAACATAATAGTTAGAAGAATCAAGCATGCAATCATAAAATTAATTCAATTATCAATGTGATTATAAATATCAAATCGTAAAATTAATAATAAATTGTCAAATTTAATGATTGTCAACATAACTAGGTACATATTATCATGTCGAAAAGACTTTGTATAAAACTTTTTCGAAACTAGGTTGGAGTCGGCTTTCGGTCTTTTTAGGGTTCCGTACCTCAAAAGGAAAAAGATGGAACCGTTATAGGATCACTTCGTTGTACACTGGAGTTTTTCTCAGAAATGCGTGGAGGTATCAAGATATCATTATCATCGCAGACTATCCGACGCTGTCCACTCGTATAGCCAAGTAAGGCAGTTGTAACTTGATGTAATCTCACTCACCATGCTGTAGGAAGACGTCCAGCTGATCGACCATGACTTCTCGTAACTCCTCGACCGGCTTGTCCTTCTTGACGAGGGCGTACACATATTTGGCGAGGGCGGCGGGGTCTGCATCACAACTGGAAGAGGAGAAAATGGATATTAGTAAGGACTATTGTGGATATCATAAGTATTCTTTGTCCTGCTAACCTAAATTACTAGTAGTAAACGTAACACATTGGAACCTAAGACTGTGTGCACCGTGCGTTATGAAAGAAATTTCATCCCACGCACACTCAAGCTGTGGAATGAACTCCCTGCTGGGGTTTTCCCATGCGCCTACAATATGGGGTTCTTCAAAAGGGGCATTAGAAGGTTTCTTCAGGGTCGGCAACGCGAGTGTTATGGTGTACAATAAAGAATATCTTATAATACATAAAATGTGTTTATACAAGAATTGTATTAATGTTCCGTAAGAGCCGCGTGGTTCCCGGCAGAGTAGAATTTGGACCACCCCATCTCTTCCCATGCGGTGTCGTACAAGGCGACTAAGGTATCAGACACATACACAGTTCAGACTCACCGTCAGATGAATGGCTTGAGTCAACAATAATGCCCGGAAGATGGCAATAGGCTCACCCCTTATTACGTGGGATCGAATTTAATGATTGGTGAAAAGTGGGTGTTAATTCACCTCTGCCTCTAACCCTATAGCTTCACTACATCCGGACTAAAGTCGGACTAGGACAAACTATTCGGTTGTGTTCCCGACGGTGAGTAGGGTAGGCAGCGTTCACTGGAGAGTTTATATGCTGCCAGTGTGAAGACCAAAGGCTTGCCCTGCTTTGTCTTCTTCATTGACGGCACATAAACATAAACTCTGTTCTTACATGGTCGGCAGCGCGAGTGTGACTCCCCTGGTGTTCCACTTGTAGTCACTTCCAATCATGTGGGCCGTGTGCGTGAGCCACACTCGCGCTGCCGACCCAGTAAACACAGAGTCTCTGTGCCGTCAGTGTAGAAGACAAAGCAGGACAGGCCTTTAGTGTTCCCACTGACAGCATAAATTCTCCAGTGAGCTCTGGCTACCCTACTCACCGCTGGGAACACAACATGAAGTTATTATGGCCGCTGTATTCTGTAGGGCGGAGGTACTTCCACAGTCGGACTGCTCAATTGGGCGGAAATACCGCCGTGTCCTACCTCCTGATTTGTCGCACGTAAAAAAATATGCTCTATACACGCAGTATGCGTTTTTTTTTAGTGTCTTTTGAGGATAGCGTGTGGTGCTATGCCGGAGGAGGAGCACATTACCACCCATCATAACATAACATAAACTAACGCCTATATCCCCGAAGGAGTAGGCAGAGGTGATAGCACTCACATTTCGCCAGTTTAAGTTTAGGTCCTTTAATGTCAGAGCAGACATGTCTATTATGTACATTGAATTGCTAGCTATTAGTGAAGCCCTATCTTATATACATTCCATAAATCGCGACAATTTCGGTATTCTTACTGATGCTAGGAGTGCCCTCCTTCATATAGCTCGCTGTACCTCGACAATTCGAGGAACACCGATAACTTATACTATTGTTAACCAAATTTTAGAGCTAGAACACAGCTGCAAAACGGTGCAGCTTCAGTGGATACCGTCACACGTCGGCGAAGCTGGTAACGAAAGAGTAGACATACTAGCAAAAGAGGCTTGCTCCGAAGGCATACCTATCTCCTTACTACCTTACTTCTCAGACTGCTTGTACCTGGTAAAGAGATATTGCTACCAACTTTGGAAGGAATATTTCGATAAGAGATCATTAGAGAAGGGTATCTGGTACAAAACTATACAACCTAAACCACTGACTATACCTTGGATTGATAAATGTTCCTATAGTAGGTCTAAACTAGTGTTGGCTATGAGATTGCGGTTCGGGCACATTCCATCTAGAAAGTTCACTTTCCTTATGGGTTTGTCACCTTCGCCAAACTGTGAAATATGTGGCGTGGTTGAAGACGTACAACATATTCTGATGGAATGTGTTCGGAACCAACAGCGGAGAGCAGACCTAACGCAAACTAATGTAATGGATATCGGAGGATGCAATAGCGTCCTTGCGAGACCTCTTTCGGATGCAGCCCAAGACATGTATCTGTTATATCATGATTATGTGACAGCTGTATAATGTATTGATATATATATAAAATTACTGGTACTGTATACAAAATGGCTATGATGGAGCGACATAGTCATGTTGTGGCTAAGCTCCGTAAATAAAGATTAAAAAAAAAAAAGGTTAGGTCCCAATGTAATAGGTGGCTTGCCTACTGCCATTAACAGGGCACTTATAAAACAAAACAAAACCGAGACCTCGTCTCAGCAGTCCATTACCCATACCACTAGACTACCGCGGTTATTCATATCATAGACTAGGTAAACCAGGGCCACGCGCACCAAGACTTCCGTCTCTCTCGGCTTGGGCTCAAAATATATGTCGGTAACTATACTAAAAACATCATGAAAACCATTTCCATGAAAGCAATAACTAGAAACGATAACAATACAAAAACAGCTACGAAAGTCTTATGTAATTTACACAACGAAACGTGACGCTTATCTCTGTATTGCCAGGTGATAACAAACGATAAAGAATAATTCGTATTTATGTAATAAAAAACTTACATATTCATAAGATAACTACATACATGCTCACGCCTATTTAACTCTGGAGTAGGCAGAGATATAAAAAAAAGCAAGCAGGAAGGTTATTATTACGCACTAGGCTTAATTCACACCGTCCTTTTGGAGGGCAAAAAGAGATCCCCCCTCAAGTTGGGTCATGGTCTGTGGAGCAATTCCACACTCACACTGCAGGTCCACGTCATCTGAGAAACCCTACCTAGACCGATTCTCCTTGCTTCTACCGAACTGTATTCGGAGTCTGTTTAGGTACTTCCACATGATCCAGGAAAGGTCATCCCAAGGCAAACTCTAACAGTGGGACGAAAAGGGTTGGTGGCGGGCTCCGCGCTCTCCAGAGATTTACTCTGGCCCGGGAGAGCCCAGAAACTCTTTACAAAGCAATACAGTGTCGACCAGTTTGGGATTCAGCTCGTGTAGTCGCCGAATAAGGGGATGCCATATGGTGAAGACTTGATTGCATTTTCTATGTGACAGATGTTGACACAGAAAAAGGAAGCTCGCTCGGTTGTGCGTTCATATTTTTTTTTTTTTTTTTTTTTTTTTTTATATAGGACACGTCAATTGGACTTCGCCTTGCCTGATGGTAAGCTGAAGGCAAAATCCCAGAAAAGAGGGTCACCATTACTTACACATACCGTGTGACAATGGTGACACTCAGCTTGACGGCCTTATCATATGCTTTTTCACGCCCCGCTTAAAGGACCCGGGACTGTAGGAAGAAGGAAACACGTGAGCTGGTAATGAATTCCAGGCCTTAATGGTGCGACAGAGGAAAGAGTCTCCGAACCGCTTGGTTCTTGATCGGATGTTTTGCACCGTGTGCGGATGACATCTAAGACCTGCACGCGTTGTCCTGTGTAGGAAAGGGGAGGGTGGGACTAATTGGAAGAGCTCATCAGAACACTCCCCATGGTACAGACGGTAAAATACAGCCATGGACGCAACATCTCTACGCAGCTGTAAAGGTTCTAGGGTGTTCGTGATCTCGGGATTCCCAATGATGCGGATCGCACGTCGCTGCAACCTGTCGAGAGCATCTAGTAAGTACTTTGCTGAACCATCCCAGAGATGCGAGCAGTACTCCACACAGGAGCGAATTTGTGTCTTGTATAGAAGACACCGCTGCTCCGGCGTGAAAAATCGTCTCACTCTGTTCAGGACTCCGAGTTTTCGTGAGGCTGTTTTGATGATGCTTTCGATGTAGTTTTTGTTATTCAGGTTGCAGCGAACATCCATACCTAGGATATTGAGATTGTCCTGCAGCGGCAGTGGCGTGCTCTGAAGAGTGGGGAGGGGAAGGAAAGAAGATACTTTTGCTGTAAACGCACATGCCTGCGTCTTCTTGGCATTGAACTCAACCAGGTTCTCAGAGCCCCATTGAGAAATGTGATTCAGGACCCCGTCAAGCTCAGTGACAAGAAGCTGCCTTTTCTCTGCGATATCTGACTGCTTGGCCGCTGGATGTCCATGATAACTCCCATGTAAAGTGCTATCGTCTGCATAACAATGAACATTGCCGGTAGTCAGCATGTCGTTGATATGCAGAAGAAAGAGAGTGGGTGATAAGACGGACCCCTGGGGCACGCCAGCATTAACCTGCAGAAACTCTGAAGCTCGTCCGTCACAAAGGACGCGAATACGGCGCCCCTGCAGGAAGCTAGCAACCCAGTTGCACAGCCTAGAAGGCAGACCAAAGGCAGGTAGCTTAGAAAGAAGCGATTTGTGCCAGACTCTATCGAAAGCTTTGGCGATGTCAAGACTAATTGCCAGTGACTCGCCGTGCTTGTCCATAGCCTCACCCCAAAGATGGGTAACGTATGCTAGAAGATCACCCGTTGACCGTTTCGGTCTGAAGCCATATTGCCGGTCATTAATTAAGGAGTGATCCTCTAGGTGCCGCATGAGCTGTTTGTTAATTATGTGCTCAAACACTTTGCACAGCACTGAGGTGACGGCTATGGGTCGATAGTTGGCTGGCTCCGAGCGATCCCCCTTCTTGGGAATCGGCTGAACATTCGCCTCTTTCCAAGGCAAAGGCACTGTACCCGAACTGTAGGATAGCCGGTACAGGCGCGTAAGCATTGGAGACAACTCCGCTGCACATTTTTTCAAAACTACCGCTGGAATACCATCCGGACCACTGGCTTTCCGGACATCGAGTGATTGCAGCACTGCACGGACATCGCGTTGCCTGATATGGATATCAGGCATCGCGTGGTCACTGTCGGGTAGTGTTGGTGGCTGCGTACCACAATCATCGATTCGGGAGTTGGCCGCAAAGAGATTAGCCAGCAGATTTGCCTTCTCTTGCGACTCATGGGCCAGGGATCCATCAGGGTTACGCAGCGGAGGCAGCGAAGGCTGACAGAAGTTGGCTTGCACGGCTTTAGCCAGTCGCCAGTAGCCACGGCTTCCCGTGGGATGCATCACTAGCTCTTGACCAAGCCGCGCTATGCGCAGGGCATCCGCTCTGACATAGGCCCTTCTACAGACCTTTGTGGCTCTGTTGTACGCTGCCTTGAAGTGGCCCAGATAGGGATGGCGCGTGGCGCGCGCCCTTACCCAAGCGCGGTACGCAGACTGTTTTTGTTCAACAGCTTCCGCGCACTCGCGCCCGAACCAAGGGCGCACCCCGCGGTCACCGGTGACATCGGTGTATGAGATATAGTATTCCATACCCAGACCGATCTCAGCGGCGACAGCAGTAGCACAATCCGATGGGTTCTTACCTTCAAAGCAGCGCTCAACCCACGGGATGGACGCAAAATAGTCACGAAGTCCATCCCAGTCCGCTGACGAGTAGTGCCAGAGACGCCGCTTCCCCTGCACGGGTCGTGGGGGCGCCATAATAGGCACCGTGGAACAGACCAGGCAGTGGTCAGAGTTGCCTAACGCGGCTCGCACCGATACACTGTACCGGTCCGGATCACTCGTCAGCAGAAGGTCTAGCAGAGAAGGTGCTTGGCCCGACCTTCTTGGTATCCTAGTGACCTCGTGCACCAATTGGGTCAGGCCGTGCGCCAGAGCAAATGCGTGGGCGGCTCTTCCCGCATGGTCTGTTTTGGAGGAGCCCAACCAGATCTCGTGGTGGGCGTTAAAATCCCCCAAAAATACCATTTCGGCATTCGGAAATCGCTCCTGCGCATCATCTGCCGCCTGACTCAGATATTCAAAGAGTCGAGTTGTCTCAGCATCTCCTGTATGGGAACGGTAGAGGCACACATAGATCTGACTCGTAGGGCCATGGTCTACGTGTACCCAAAGGACGGAGAAGGATGGGTCCTCTAGGCAGCGCAAACGGCGACAGCAAACATCCGCCCTAACAAACACGCACACCCCGGCTTTTGCACGAAAACTTTCCTCAAGAACATAGCCAGGGTAGAGCAAGTAGGTCGTGTCGTCAGGGCGGTGTATTTGCGTCTCCGTTAGAAAAAACATGGCAGGTTTCGCCGTCTCTAGGTGTTGGTGGACGGCGTTGAGGTTTGCATGGAGCCCACAGATGTTAGTGGACTCCACCTCAAATAGCAAGCTTTTGGGAGTGTGACGAGCCGCTGTGTTGCCTTTTTCTATAAATTGCGCTGCCATGAGTTTGGGTGGGAGAAGGCGTGAAAAAAAGAAGTGATTGCCGCCGCAGCACCGTGTGACAAAGCGCGGGATATTGGTTTTATCTATGAATGTGAGGCATGGCGAGAGCCGACGCGCCGAACGGAAGGGCCCCCGTACCCCCCCGAGTATGGTCGCCGGGCTCCCAAGTCCGGTCACCAACCGGCACGACGAACCATATCGGGATTATGCGCGGCCTGGTGAGGCAGCCTCCCAAGGTGGTTAACCCCAGTTGGGCCCCTGTACTATACCGCGGGCGGCCAGCGGCACCACCGTTTCTACAGGTCTCCCTGTTCAGCGCATCGCCCCGCGCCATCCCCACTAGACTACGCCAAGACCCACTGGTCCCACTAGTGCTGCGACAACCACCACCTCTGCCCGGCTATGCACATGCTGACCCCTGAACACAATCCAACCGAGATTGAATTGCTATGGAGGGTTTTTCGCAATAGTGCACGGTGGTACCTACCCGGTCGAAACTTGAGACAAATTTGTGCCACCAAGTTTCTACCACCAGTAGTCATATAAGCAACATGTGGACTTCCAAGCGACTATTATACTGAGATTGTTCAAGAACAGCATTAGAAGGTTTCTGCAGGTTCGGCAGCACGAGTGTGCCGCATCTGGTGTTGCACTCTCCAATAGGCCACGGTAACCACTTTTTTTTGCCTACCTGATGGAAAGTTGTTACCGTGGCCTATGGACGTGTGCAACATCAAGGGATTCGAACTCGCGCTGCCAACTTTATAAGCACAGAGTTTCTGTGCCCTCAGTGTAAAAGACAAAGCAGGACAAGCTTCCCACTGACAGCACAAAATCTCTCCAGTGAGCTCTTGCTATCCTACTCTGGTATGCTTGTCTACCACGTAAATGGTATAAAAAAGTCAATCAAGTGCGAGTCGTACTCTCGCACCGAGGGTTCCGTAACTTAAACTACATAAACCGTAATATATTTTAAATTCGTTGACTTAAAAGTTTGATTTTTACAGTTTCAAAACGTTTACAAACTTGAGTAATGGAATGAGTTTCAACGTGATATCTGTACGCATTCCTGAGAAAAAGGTCTTGACAGACAGACAAACAGACAGACAGATAGACAACAAAGTAAGCCCATAAGGGATATTTACCATGCTGCATTGTTTCGAGTTTCCGATGTTTCGGCGCTGTTGCAAGCACAATCGATCACGGAGGTAGCTTAGTGGTTAAGGAGGAGTTAAGGAGAACACAAGTAATTTAGCTTAGCTGGAGGGGTTAGAGGGAATATTAGTAATTTCGATTCTGATATTCTTAAAAAAAAAGGAGGTGTATTGGCGGTGAACAGAGAAAATGTTTTTGTCTGTTCACCATCAAATATCCTGATAAATATATCTGGTAAATATCCCGATTATTTTGATACGAATGTGAGTGACCATGATAGTTTATAGGTATACATATATCCTTTAAGGGATCCGTTCTATTCCTTTTTAGGTATGGAAGCCCAAAAATGGTGAACTTTACAAGTCGGCGTGAATAGGCAAAGTCGAAACTCTAAAAAGTAGTGAGAAAAACAACCCACGACGAAGTGTTGCTAAGACGTTTGCACACGTAAAATCAGAGGTTGCGAGTTCGATTCTCGCTCACTGAAAATGTTCGTTCTGTATGACTATAATTTTGCATTTGTTTGGTTAATACTTTGTATAATATGAATGTATTTACGGAGTCATCGCCTCAAGACGAAGTTTAGTAGAAACCAGGTAGTTCAGTTGGTCAGAGTAACTCCTCTAGAAAGATACGCGGGTTCAATTCCTGTTTTGAATGTTTCTAGAACCCATATTAAAAGTTATACTTAGTTTAGCGCTATGCAATATTCCCGAATATTCGTTTATTATCAGGTGCCGTGAACTTGTTCGCTATCTTAACAATACGAAAAATTAATAAATCAAATAGGGTCATTATCCTTATTATCGTTTAAAAGCAAGGTTACAAGCTTAAAAACTGACATACAAACACGAAACAGCCATGACGTATGTCTGAACCAGTTATGTTACGCAAACAATTTCTTAATTCAGAAATAATTGGACAATTACTTGTATACTAATATTTTAATTTAAAAAAGCGGTTAAAATTATAACTATTTCGACAAAAACCGCGTGGTTACCAGCAGAGTAGAATTTGGTCCAACCCATCTCTTCCCATGCGGTGTGGTACAAGGCGTCTAACGGCCTATCCCTTAGACGCCTTGTGACGCCTGTTTAACATATACAGACAGATATATACAGTCCAGACTCAGCCTCAGCTGAATGGCTTGAGTCAACAATAGTGCCCGGAAGACGGCAATATGCTCATTACCTATTACGTAGGACCAAATTTAATTATTGGTGAAATGTGGGTGTTAATTCACCTCTGCTTAACCCTCAAGGGATAAAGGCGTGATTATATGTATGTATGTATGTATTTCGACAAAAATAATGATATCAATGCAGTGGCTAGGTGTCCCCATAACACGATCCCTGTCTGCTTCCCAACGGGTCGCACGGTGGTCACCGCGCGCCACATTAGGTACTTTGGTTTTGAGTTATTTTGTTATATTTGTTTAAATTTAATGTACAATGGACGGCCTCATCGCTGGAAGCGATTTCTTCCAGGCAGCCTTGGGATGGACGGTGATGTAATAAAGCAAAATATTTGGTGTAGTTAGCAAATAAACTAGAAACAAGGTGTATTAAAAACAAAAATAAAGAAAGTAATGAGAGAAGTTCAAATAAAGTAAAATAAATACACAACTTTAGCACATAAATAGATATACATAGTAGATAGTACATACTAATAACATAAACTCTAACATAAAATAAACTCACGCCTATACCCCCGAAGGAGTAGGCACCCACATTTCGCCAGTTTAAGTTTAGGTCCCAATGTAATAGGTGGCGAGCTTATTGCCATTAACCGGGCACTTATAAACCTGCTATAAATACACACTTAACTTCGAAAAGCAACGAAAAGTCATTGGTGTGTGCCATGGTAGAACCTGGGATCGAACCCGAGACCTCGTCTCAGCAGTCCATTACCCATACCACTAGGCTACCTCGAGAAGCAAAAATAGTGAGCATATTAATTGTAAGCTATCACAGTGTTCAAAATGATAGGTAGTAGTCCTTTACCATTGTTTTAAAGACGTTTAGGGACTTTGCTCGTCTGATATTCAATGGCAATGCGTTCCATAAGCGCACATTCTCTATTAGCAACAAAAATCTATAACAATATTACCTACGCTAGGATTAACTCCCGTTCTAATTTTACAAGATCCGTGAGGTGACGGGCGGTGCGTTGGCGCAATAACTCTCGTAGAAAGGTTGCACATATTGCTAACAGTTGGTCTATAGATCAGTTATAAACTTTGTTTAAGAATAAATCTGTTGTTAGTTTTACCACACTCTGAGTTTGTGTTTCATCGTTCCCTGAGCTGAAGAGCCGAGAAACATAAGAGCAATTCAACCGCCTGCCTGCGCTATTTGTCCCAATTAGGTATATGGGGTCAGCGCAATGTGGCCCCACCTTATGGAAAATGTTTACCGTGGCCTATGGACGTTTGTAACACCAGAGGAGCCACACTCGCACTGCCGACCATATTGCTAACAGTTGGTCTATAGATCAGTTATAAACTTTGTTTAAGAATAAATCTGTTGTTAGTTTTACCACACTCTGAGTTTGTGTTTCATCGTTCCCTGAGCTGAAGAGCCGAGAAACATAAGAGCAATTCAACCGCCTGCCTGCGCTATTTGTCCCAATTAGGTATATGGGGTCAGCGCAATGTGGCCCCACCTTATGGAAAATGTTTACCGTGGCCTATGGACGTTTGTAACACCAGAGGAGCCACACTCGCACTGCCGACCCTGTAAGCACAGAGTTTCTGTGCCATCAGTGTAGAAGACAAAGCAGGACAAGCCTTTAGTCTTCCCACTGACAGCACAAATTCTCCAGTGAGCTCTGGCTACCCTGCTCACCGCTAGGAACACAACACGAGGTTATTATGGCCGCGGTATTCTGTGGGGTACTTCCCCAGTCGGACTGCTCAATTGTGCGGAAATACAGCCGTGTCCTACCTCCTAGAATGTGTTTTTCTCCTCCATACATTCCTGTCAGATATTATTTACTCAATCACTCCAATCTAGCACGGATTTTTTTCTACAACTTAGGTGGCAGACAAGCACATGACCCACCTGATGGAAAGTGGTTATCGTGGCCTATGGGCGTGTGCAACATCAACAACAATCGTGCTACCGACCCTGTGAGAACGAAGAGTTTCTGTGCCGTCAGTGAAGAAGATAAAGCCTTTGGTCTTCCCACTGACAGCACAAATTCTCCAGAGAGCTTTGGCTACCCTACTCTCCGCCGGGAACACAACACGAATAGTTTCTCCGAGTTAGACTTTATAATATTTCAGATGTAGTGAAGCTCTAGGGTTAGGCAGAAGTGAATTAACACCCAGATTTCACTTATGAATAAATTCGGTCCCATGTTATAGGGGGTGAGCCCTAGTAGTCTTCCGGACACTATTGTTGACTCAAGCCATTCATCTGAGGCTGAGTCTGGTCTGTATACCTGTCAGATGTTAAACAGCCCTATCACTTAGTCGCCTTGTACGATACCGCATGGGAATAGATGGGGTGGTCCTAATTCTACTCTGCCAGGAACCACTTTTACGGAACATTAACACAGTCTTGTATAAATACAGATAAGACATTCTTTATTGTACACTATAAGATAACATTTAATGTACAGTGGACAGCCTTATCGCTAAAGCAATTTCTTCCAGGCAACCTTTGGATGGAGAGAAGCAAAAGAAATGATAGGGTATCTCACAATTATTTTTAAAAGAAGAAGGAAAATTTTATTATTATTATTTAGATTAACTTCTCAGCTTTTTCGGCTGGTATGTGTGAACGTATCACAGGCTTAAGCCAAGTGAGTCGGTTCATTTAGAATTGTGTAGTGGTGGGTATTTGTGTAGTGGATGTGAGGAATCGCCTAACTATGGAACATGTATATATAACAACTGATCTCTGTAATGAAATATATACTTTTTTTATGTAGACCTAATTCTGTGAGTGATGTGTGTAATGATTTATGTATAGTATATTGCATTCAAATCCTATAAATATTTACAAGGATATTATATATGTGCAAGAGACACATTATTGCAATCAATGACCTCATGCTGTATATGAAATAACAATGTCATAACAATTTTAATTATCTGGCATGAGTGGTGACTAAGAGTAGATTTCGCAAACTGCGATCTAGTCAAACTAGACTGGATTACCATAGTAATCATGGATATGATGGTTTTTAGTTGTACTATTGTACTTTTAAGAAATAAAGAATGTGTCTTTTTTTTTATAGCACTTAGGTGGCAGACAAAAACACGGAACATCTGATGGAAAGTGGTTACCGTGGCCTATGGATGTTGTTTACATCAGAGGAGTCACAGTCGCGCTGCCAACCCTGTAAATACAGAGTTTCTGTGCCGTCAGTGTGGAAGACAAAGCAGGACAAGCCTTTAGTCTTCCCACTGACAGCACAAATTTTCCAGTAAGCTTCTAAATTGGACTCCTAATTCCGAATTTGACACAGTGTTAGGCTTCATAGTAAGTACAATATAATATTACAATAATAAGTATAATATTAGGTCTTTACATAAGAAATTGCCGAAATTTTCTTACAGATTCATGAGTTCATTATTCCTGTAAACAAAATATAAATAATAAAAATATATTACTATTTCTATTAGTTAGAGAAAGCACTCGCAGGAAAGATTTTCAGAGCAAAATTGTGCCTAGCCTGGACGTCGTACAGCATAGTAAACTCTACAACTCCAGAATCCTCAACAATCTGCCTCTAGATTTAAAAACTATTATTTACAAAAGAGAGTTCCAAGACAAACTGAAGGCTTTTCTGTTACAAGGGTGTTATTATTCAGTTGATGAGATATTTAATAAATAGATTTTATACTGATAGCAGTTTTTACGTGTCATGATATTTTCTACTGCTTTTGATTGTGTTTTTCTTATATTTTTTTTTATTGTATATTCAAATGTGTACAAACCATGTTCAAACACAATGTAAAAATTATAATGAATAAATATTGACTACTGAATTATTTTTATTTTCTTTGAAAGTTTGATTTCAAGATTTTACAACTCTGTATTAAATTTTGTTTTTATTTGCTGCTTTATAAATTAAATTCGATGTTCAAAAACAGTAAATGCCTTCCTAAATGCTATCCATTTTGATGATAAATTTTGTATTTCTTTTTCTTCTTTACTGCTGTCACTTTTCAAAAATGTTATATAAGTGTTAGATTGATGTTGTCTCATTCATACACAAAAAAAATCATAAAATTGGGTTTTGTCATTCTTAAAAAAATGCAAAAATGTTAGTACTTCTTCTTCTTTGTGTCAATGGCTAAGTCTGACATATAAGTAATGGTCTGGTAACCAGAGAGCTGGTTTAATCCTTTTGCAAAGGATTGGTATTGCCATTCAAAGTGGCAATGCCGCCAGCCTTCTGGCCACCCTACCGGTTGACATCGATGGGGAGCAATTTTTTGACGTCTGAACCTGCAGGATTGTTCAGTGTAATAATTAATAAATATGTGTTATTACAAAGTAAAAAAAATTGGTTCGCAAGCGTCAGATGTAATAATAAAAAAATATGTGTCATATGACAATGAAAGAAGTAAGTGTGTAATCTCCTATTTAAAAGAAATATAAATAAAATTGGTTTGTAAGTACATTACCATAAAAGTTCGGGCGCCTTGGAGATACACATGCCTAAGATAATCAGCGGAGATTGGAAACTTTTAATCTTCCGGAGGTGAGCTAAATGAAACCAAACTGTGAGGTTTAAGGTTTTATTGTCCACTCCAGTGTGCATTTAGAAATAGTTGCAAGGATACATTCCTAATGTATATCTAACCTTAAATTTAAAATTAGAGTTTTATAAGCTAGGTCAAAATGATCTTATGTCACCAATGCATTTTTAGGTTATTTTGAAGTTTAGATTTAAAATATAATTAAAGTAAGCTCACGGCATCCCTCGGCGAGTATATGTAAACACAGCAGCGAGAAAGCTCGTAGCAGGCGAAGTTTTCAGTTTAAGCCCATGCGGTACATCCAGGTTTGAGGCGAAAAGTCCAAACCCTCCATAAGGAAATGCAGATGACCGAAGACAAAGGAACGCCGAAAAAGGTGAAAGAAAAGAGAAAAGGCAAAGACAAAGGCGGTTCCAACTTGGAAACCTGTAATAAAATTGCATGTCATTAGAACAAACTCCAAATATGAACACGAGGTCCTAATTTTTTATAAATTTGAGCGACTTACCGCCTTAATTTGCTGGAACAATGCCAATAGCAAAAGAAATCATAATATTCTCAGATTAAGAGCTGAAATAAACTATAATTCCACAAGAGGATAGTTGTGAGGACACAAACTATTATCCTTTAGGCCAAAATACTCTCATTTTTATGAGATTTATTGAAATTAAGTTACGAAGCCATGAATATCGACCATCCAGCCTCCACGCTAGGAAGAAAGGTCCTTTGACAGGTATACGTCAAAATGTCATTCACTCCGCGTTCCGAAACTTTTCGTTCAAAAATAGAATTAAAACCGGTGTGACGACGTTCGCAGAGCGCGTCGTTACATCAGGTATATTCAGTTTTTTCTTATTTAAATACTTTAATTTAGATAACTTCCGTGTACATTATGGTCTGGTTTTTAAAATACTGAAAATTGGATTTCCTCCAAATTCTTTTAAAAAAAGGCAATTTTATATGTATTACTATTATAATAGTGGTGTTATTGTATTGTGTTGACTGTATACTCTCATAATTTAACAGAAAGTCTACTCACATAATAAATGATAAATAAAACAAATAGTATTGAAGTGCACTAAATAATATAATCTAATGTTATAGAACTAAGTACTTATGATAGACTCTTCCTCTCTCCAAACAAGAGAAGCCACACTCATGCTGCCGACCCTGTAAGCACAGAGTTTCTGTGCCTCAGTGTAGAGGACAAAGCAGGACAAGCCTTTAGTCATCCCCCTGACAGCACAAATTCTCCATTGAGCTCTGGCCACCCTACTAACCTCTGGGAACACAACATGAAGTTATTATAACCGCGGTATTCTGTAGGGCAGAGGTACTTCCCCAATCGGACTGCTCAATTGGAAAGCAATAAATAAATTGAGTATTGAGCAGCAAGTAGAAGTTTTGTTAATTGCTGGTTTTTCCTGTTTTGAAGACAAGGTTGAATGCTAAGGCAAATCCAATGAGTGGTTGCTGCATTAAGCCTCATTTCTGCCCTCACTGGGCAACATTTTTTTTTGTTTATTTATATTTGCAATCAGTCCATGGTTATGAGCAGATTTATTGGTTAGTTCGTCTAGAACACTATTTTCAATGGTGAAATCCCATATGAGCTAATTATTCTAATTGAGAAGAAGGGTTCCCGTCCCAACAGAAAAGAATTTGGGTATCACTTTCCATGCACAGTCATACAAAGTGACTAAAGGATAGGGCAGTTTAATATCAGACATATAACAGCTCAGACTTTGACTCAGATGCATCGTTCGAGTCAACAAGTGTCCAAAATACAGTAATAGGCTCACCCCTATTATGTAGGACCGATTTCAATGATTGGTGAAATGTGGGTGTTAATTTCCCTCTGCCTAACCGTCCAGGGATGAAGATGTGATTATATGAATGTATGTTTGTAAAGGTTTGCTTCCTTTCTGATAGATTACAAGAAAAGTGTACTACACTGGGATATCAAATTACACATCTATACCATACTGATATTATAAATGCTAAAGTAACTATCTGTCTGTACTTTAGACTAGTTAGATCAGACCTTAGGGAAGGGTATGAGCTATGTTTGGTCGCAACAGGGGGCTCAAAATGAGTCATAGGGGAAGCCAGGGCAAACTAGCTAGTGAGTTATATAAATTTAATTAGTGAAATTGCCTACCTATAGATGTAAAGTTTTTTTTTTTTTTTTTTTTTTTTTTTTTTATATAGGACACGTCAATTGGACTTCGCCTTGCCTGATGGTAAGCTGAAGGCAAAATCCCAGAAAAGAGGGTCACCATTACTTACACATACCGTGTGACAATGGTGACACTCAGCTTGACGGCCTTATCATATGCTTTTTCACGCCCCGCTTAAAGGACCCGGGACTGTAGGAAGAAGGAAACACGTGAGCTGGTAATGAATTCCAGGCCTTAATGGTGCGACAGAGGAAAGAGTCTCCGAACCGCTTGGTTCTTGATCGGATGTTTTGCACCGTGTGCGGATGACATCTAAGACCTGCACGCGTTGTCCTGTGTAGGAAAGGGGAGGGTGGGACTAATTGGAAGAGCTCATCAGAACACTCCCCATGGTACAGACGGTAAAATACAGCCATGGACGCAACAAAGTACAAATAACAAGCAACTTTACGACTGTATGAAGGCTTTCAGGACCTAAACTATAATTTAAACTGCTGTTAAGACAGATAGATAGCTCAAATATAAATAAATTCAATTACTTAGGTAAGGTTATGTATGAAAGTGCCATCGTAGAGCTAAGATGATCGCTCTAAGGCGAATATTTTATACTAAACGACTTAATCGCGATGGTATGGTAGTGACTGCTTACTTTTTGTATTGTTCGTTAAACAAAACAAGTAAAAAAGTAACTTTTTACAGTTATACGGGTTATTCATGACGTATAATTTCCACTGAATGAAGATTTTCCAAGTATATAAAAGTTTATTAGTACGAATTTATAGATAAAATTAAGTTTAAACACTTAAATTTATGGAACATGTGAAATATGTCAAACTATCAAAAGATTTTTGAAATTTGATACATTACAGTAATGGCAAACAATATTTTCAGCAGCAAAAATTTGCCAGATATAATGTTTTAGTTGGTTTTATAGTATTTATTTTCGAAATTCTAGAAATGTATACACGAAAATATGGCAGCGAATGTACTCACAGCGGTTCCAATATGGAGGTTAACCACGATTTGAAAGCGTCAGGATTTTCAATGAGCATCTCGTTACAATAATTATATCATCCACAAATGACAATCCATCCACTATCCACTCGGTAGAATGGTTAAAGTAGCGCTTCAACGAATAAAAAGTTATTAAATCACTAGAAAATTGTCGTCCTTTGAGTTTCACTTCACTTCACTTTTATGTAATTATTTTTTGATGAATGCAAAAATGCCTACAGACAACTCAAGGGGGTCCAGTTATTTGGACTTATAAATGTTGCCATTTTTCAAAATTTAATTTCTACTACTCAAAAATGATTAGAAATTCTTATCAATCTATTTATTATTAACGCACAGACTTGTTACTATTTTTAACTTAAAAATCTGCCTTATTGTAAAAGTTTTATGTAATTATTTATAGTATTTATATCTTTTTCTCAATTTCAATGTTGCCATACTCAATCATTAGACTATGACCAAGAAAAGAACAAATTATTTTTTGAATTTTTTTCTTGTCAGATTTCATAGTCTTCGAAAACGTCTTGATACTTACTTATTGTGGTCATTTTTGGAAAATTCTCAAAGAGCAGTGATTATTTTTAATACTGGCATATTGTAAGATTTATAAATTATTTACTTTACTTAAATAATTATTCAATATTTTATAGTAACTGACTAATAATTATTTTTTAAATATGGGACATTGAGTCCGAGGTTCACTTAACTTTAAAGGAGTATAAAGGATACTTGATTTATTATTCATGAATATCTAACAAAAATTATTTGCGTTGTAGAGGATAAACACGTCATTTTTTGAGTCACACAAACCGGCTAGCATTATGCTGCTTATACACATATTGATTTTCTTTATTTTTAACCCCAGACGCAAAAACGACAAGGTGTTATTAAGAACTTTATACAAAAAGTACAATTAACCGCATGTCATTGGTACCATGTAGGCTGCAACTCTGTTTTATCTGAGTATAGTCAGTGTTGCAACCGGTTGATTTTCAAATTTGGCGTTGTTTTTTAGAAACCATCTTTCACGGGCCAGAATCTAACTGTCACTATTACAGTCACTACACGGCATATTTATTATGAGCAGTCCAAAGCAAAGAGAGGCACCCATGGTCTGTGGCACCTTTGCTTTGGACCGTTTTGGTCACGAACATGCTTTGGGTCGAACTCTTTTTGGATGTGCTCAGATAAAAAAGGTACTTTGGTACAAAACTCAGTCTCATATTCTACACATTATTACTTTTCACAACGAATGTATAAAGATTTTCTTCTCCAAAAAAATTCTCGTTGTATAATGTCATGTTGCGACGTTTCGTCGTGAAATCATTCACCGCTTAATCAATCTGCATTTGATTCTTTGTCTAAATTCTACTGCTGATCATTTTCTAAGATATCATAATCACATTTGGTAGAAAATGACAGCGCGCGTTGGAGTATGATCACGATAACCACGTGTGCTCAAGAATCTTAATACGAATTGTGTAGTACGTTAGCCATGCTGCGAATACAATCGTTATTTCTATCAAGCTTTATATGCAGTAATTACATGTGTGACGCCGATTGAAAATTCATTTGCAGAGCTGTTACTTTCGATATCCAAGATCGCTAAACAGTCAGCTGAATAGACCTTGAATTCAATTTGCTATCTTTGAATTATTAAAGTTCTTGTAAGAGTTTCATGGTTGTATGGATACTCTACTGCAAACTTTATGCATAAAAATATTTGCACTGAACGGGAATCGAATCCGCGCTTCCTGCAGTCGCGTTCACTACCGCCACGCTACTAAGGCTGTCTGTTTCTGTAGAATTTCAAGTAATTTTTGAATATAAAGAAGAAATAGAATCTACTCTGATTGAAATGTAATTAACTTAAGCTTCTGTTGTCGGTACAAAAATTGAATAAAATATTTCTGTGTTTTTAGTGTAGACCAGAGTTTCCCAAATAGCATACTAATTGCTTTAAAACATTAACTTTTTTGAGCGGAGAAATCATAAAGCAATATTTTAAAAGATCATATTTGTTGTTTCCTATAGTTTGTGCTTCGACGGTTGGTAGATGGCTAACATCATCACCCTAGTATGGTTGTATAGGAGAATTTATTTATTTTTTAACTAGGACACGCCAACTTGACTTCACCCCGCCCGATTGTAAGCTAAAGGCAAAGTCTCAGGAAAAAGAGTCACCATTACAGACACTTCACACTACAGCTACTACAGCTTGGCGGCCTCATCAGATGCTTTTTCACGCCTTTAAACACGTGAGCTGGTAATTAATTCCAGGTCTTAGTGGCGTGGCAAAGAAAAGAGTCTCCGAACCGCTTGGTTCTTGCCCGTATATTCTGCACAGTATGAGGGTAATATGTAAGCCCTGCACGTGTTGTCCACATGTCTACGCATCTGCAAAGTCTCGAGGGTGTTCGTGACCTCAGGGTTCCCAATAATGCGGACCGCGTCGCTGTAACCTATCGAGAACATCTAGTAGGTATTTAGCGGAGCCATCCCAGAGGTGCAAGCAGTATTCCACGCAGGAGCGAATTTGTGTCTTATAGAGAAGACACCGCTGCTGCTCCGGCGTGAAAAAACGTCCCACTTGGTTCAGGACTCCGAGTTTCCACGAGGCTGTTTTGATTATACTGCCGATGTAGTTTTTGTTATTCAGTTTGCAGCGATCATCCATAGAATTTGGAATTCTCAGCTCAGCGGTCCGACGTGGCACAGTAGCTCAGTGGTCAGAACATTCCCCCTTAAGAGATTGGTCTTAAGTTAACGTTTTTAATCGTAGGTTTGGGAAACGCTGGTCTATAAAAATGTAGCAACATTTTCTTCTAAACATTTTATTCTACTATGACAGTAAATTGGTAAATTATATTGAAAACGGGGAAACTGGATTTATTTCCTAGAAGCCTTGCTTCTAAACACTTCTAAGGTTTTTAGGAAATTTAAAATCAGTAGGAAATGGAATTACTTTTAGTATACAATATTCCTGTTTGAAAATATTGTACATAAAAACTACCATTTAAGGAACGTTTTTAGACATGTCTTTGTGTATATTTAAAAAAAAGTTAAATAGAAGTAAAAAACACCCTATACATACATACATAATCTGTTTAATTTATTTTAATGAAAATTCATTATAGTTCAAATGTGAGATTTTAATTTAAATACCTCACTATATTATAGGTAAATTTAATGTAGGTGTTAGTGATATGAACTAAAGATTACGTTGGATTATAGTTATAGCGGCTTCGATTATGCCCTTTGGATTAATTTAAACGTATTCATAACGTGATTGGTAATCGTAGCAGCGGCATTCGACGTTACATAGTGTAATGTAATATGTTACGCAGTTAGCATACGTGTTAGTAATGGAAAATAAGCAAGCAAAGAGTCAGCAGCCAGAATGAATATTTAGAACATTAGATTTTAGCTATGCACACGTGCGCAACGCAACTAGTAAGTTAAAATACACATTTACGTATGTCTGACAGTCTAATACCAGTTTTTATTGGTGAATAAAATTGTCTTGGTAGATCAGATCCTCCTTCCTCCAAAGGAATATGTTTCCTTGGTTAGACGGAGGACCCTACATGAATGTCTGAAAACGTCAAGATCAAGACAAACTGTCAACTGTCAGGGATTAAAGAGACAGAATCCCGCCATTTATAGATAAATGGAAATTTACTATGAATTTCAAAATGTTACATTGCGCCATGCGACACGAAGTGCCGCGTCAGTCTGTAACTACCTTTAGCCTTCAGACTGATAAAGAAATACAGACATAGCATAATTAATCGTATGAGCTAGAGATTATGTATTTAATCAAGAAATTCGTTCCGACAAATATTTTGTATAGAGATAATAGCTTTGGCTAGCGGTAATTGGTGTACTTATAGGGTTTAGGGCCCCACCATGAAATTAAGGGTTTAAAAAAAATAATTAAAATACATTTATATTCTGACCATCGATCCATAGTGTTAGTAACAATTTAAATTAAGAACCAATGTTAGTAATAAATACAAATAAATAACAACACTCCACTATCTTTGACACGTGTGGAGCGTCATCCAGTGCTGCAACAAGAGGGAGTCCCACCTGTCCTTAAACACACTCAGGAGACTGTTGGAGCTGCAGCGGAGTCGTGCGGGCCTCTGCAAACATTCCTGATGCACTGCATCTCCGAGACAGCCCCAACAGCATCCTGAATGCGTTATTATACTGAATGCGCAGGTCGTTATATGCCCGTAGAGTGTAACACATCCACAAGCATCACATCATCTACATTATTTCTATTCTATCTTAATATTGTTCTTATTAATATTATTGACATTGTTAATTGAAATTGAAGGAATTTTGAAATGACTATTTGTAACGAACGAATGAGTTTTGAACGATAACACATTTACTGATTTAGCTATTAGAATTGCATGCCTATTATGGTGGAATATGGCGAAACTATGTACCTACTGGATATAACACCTTTATGTAACCCATATTTGTAATGAATGAATGAATAAATGAATAAAAGCTGCATGTGTAGAAGGAAACACGAAGAAGGGCGCATCGGGGTAGGTATAATTTTATTTCGATTAAGATATAGAAAAAATTTAATTGGTTCAGGCGGGATTCGAACCCGCGATCTTTCCGACCACTAAGCCACAGGAACCTTCGCCCAAAACTAACCAAATTCTGTACAATATCCGTCTTACGGATGCCTGAACTGATTAATTTTTTTTCTAAATCGTATTTAATTTGAATAGTGAGCATACTAAATGCTTTTTTTTTACGTGCGCAAAATCCCCACGGATACCTCCCTACCGAAGCCGGTGGAGGAGGTTATGTCGGACTCGAACCGACTAAAACGCACGCCGCCTGTGGGTCGTTTTGGTTGCCGAAGGTGAGGTTGACAGGCATATCCCTCGCACCCCGGCCGACCCAGGGCCATCTCTCACGATCTGGCCCTCTTCTCGGGTGTGGGGACTACAGAGTCCCCAACCGCCGCGGCCTGCTTCTGCCAGGGTGACAGGCGGCTCCACCAGTCACCCCCAGGCCGGAGCATACTAAATGCTTTAAAATTGAATGAATTTGAATGAAGGAATTCGAGTTTTTATGTATAAAAATGGAGAATTTTACAACGTGTAGGATACTGTCATATTACAGCGAATTGTAACTTTTCGTGTTGGTTTCCAATCTCCCTAGTGAGCTTAAAGTATAGTCAACAACACCCGTCCCTAGCCTGCACTCCACTGTGCCCTCTTCTAGCTAGAGAGACACGTGGCAAGCCTCCGATGAGCAGCCCTATACAGGGCCGCTCGCGCCACGGCCAGTAGGTATTTCAATATTTACCGTAGGCGGTAGTCATCTCCTTTGGGAGAGAGAGAGGCTTCTTCTTTCATCTCCATTGCCCACGAATATAACTGAACCTAAATCTACATAAATACAGAAGGAATAATCTTAACGTTCATAAGTAAATACTTTGTGACTGTATTTTGATTTAAACTATCATGGTCACTCATATTAGTATCATGGTTATCGGGATATTTACCATGATGTCTATAGGAGCTAGGACACGGCGGTATTTCCGTCCAATTGAGCAGTCCGACTGGGGAAGTACCTCCGCCCTACAGAATACCGCGGCCATAATAGCCTTGTGTTGTGTTAACGGCGGTGAGTAGGGTAGCCAGAACTCACTAGAGAGTTTTTGTGTTGTCAATGGAAAGACCAAAAGCTTATCCTGTCCTGCTTTGTCTTTTACACTGACGGCACAGAAACTCTCGATTACTTAATGATACTAATGTGTTTTGATTTTTATACCACTTAGGTGGCAGACATGCTCACGGCCCACCTGATGGAAAGTGGTTACCGTTGCCTATGGACGTGTGCAACACCAGGGCGCCCTCTAGCGCCCATAAAGTACTGTGTTAAAAAATAAATTTGAGATAAATATGTCGTGCTGAAACATGGTTAATTAGCCCATTTCAAATGTGTATATAATATACCTATTACTTAGGCGTGAGTTTATCTACTGAAAACGTATTTAACAAGAAAATATCAAGGATAGCCGTGGTCGTATGCCACTTAGTCTAACAAAACATTCTAGGGCAAATTGTCATTTTCTTGTTTGATACTTTGTAATGCGTGATTTTTCAGATGTTGAGATTTAGTTTTATAAACTGTATTATTATATACTTACATTATTTTGGGGCAAGTAACGGCTATAATTGATACATAAGCCTTTGCGCAAGGATGACACGCAAAATAGTGAAGCGTTCCACATTTTTAATATAAGTGATGATGGTTTCAAATATGTACCTTCTTACGAAAGTAGCTATAATACTTATCTACTAATAATAGTACTATCCTATAGTTATAATTGAATTCCGTATTCGGACATATTGTTAAATGTAATTAATTGAATAAGTTTATCTTTTAAGTTTTCCTCTTTATTCAATATAAGAATTAATTTATCACATACAAAATAATTAAAACATAAATACACGAAACAAACCCGCGATCATGTCGCGTCAAACAACCCACTCCGCATCGTCCCCGCGCAAAGAGGCCCATGATGCTGGCCGCGTTGCCGCGCTGAATAGCAATAGCCAACCTTTGCCCCAGGAACGAGCCGGATCGGAAGTCACCGCCTTGGTCGTGGATGCGGCGGCCAATTTCCGTGATTTTTTATGTACAGCAATCTCTTTTAAGTATAATAATAACTTTGTGTTGTGTTCTCAGCGGTGAGTAGGGTAGCCAGAGTTCACTGGAGAATTTGTGCTGTCAGTGGGAAGACTTAAGGTTTGTCCTACTTTGTCTTCTACACTGACGGCACAGAAACTCTGTATTTACAGGGTTGGCAGCGCGACTGTGACACCTCTGGTGTTACAAACGTCCGTAGTCCACGGTAACCACTTTCCATCATGGCAAGGCACCAAAGACATACCGTCCGGTCTCTTGCCATCGTTGCGCACCAAGCCAACTGGTTCAAGTATAGCTGGAACACCAGCGGTGACAACAGCCCAGCGGATAATGTCATTTAAATGTGCATGACGTGACATGCGGCCTGCGCTCCTGCCGCATGATAGGCCGTGATGCCCAAGGCTGTCGACTGCCTCACCACAGTGACATCGATGAGGAGAAACACAGGGAGCACCCAAACGAAGACAGGCTGCAATTCTAAAAGTCGTGTCGTCCAACATGGTGCCAATGTTGGACGACGGAAGGGCCTGAAGCCACACACCAGATTCCCACTCTCCCACAGCCAGAAGGCGAGCACGCTCTGCAACACTAGAGGACGTATTCAGTATATCATTCGTCACTTCACCTTCAGTCTACCATCACGCGTGTATAAAATAAAAATATAATTCGTTTTAATTTCCATTTATTTGTATATTATAATTACAATTCAAAAAAATAAGCCTAAATCATCTTTTCATATTAATTATATTAAATTCATACCCTCAAGATGAATAAATGTGATAAGTGCAATAAAAATATCACGGCCAAAAGCCCTGGACTAGAATGTGCTGGATGTGAGAAGATTGTTCATAGCACCAAGCTCTGCTCCGGTCTCTCGAAAAAGCAGATAAGTGCACTTCGTGCTGCGGAGACTCTAGAATGGACGTGTCAGGAATGTCTAGAGTTCTCGGGCAGAAAGTCATCATTTATAATCCCGAATGAAGATGAAGAAGGGAATGAAGAATCGTTTACAGAACCTAGTACATTAGTTAATATTGATGCAAATAAACTCCTAAAAAATATAACCTCAGAAGTACAAAAGGCTATAAACAAGGAGATGAAAGATCTGAGACAGTCCATGCAATTTCATAGTGACAAGATGGATGAAGTGCTTGAAAGCGTTCACGCACTTAAGCAAACAATTATTGACGTAAAACGGAAACTTGTGGAAGTCACTAACAAAAATACTAATTTAGAAATTCGTATAGGCGCTCTCGAACAACATATCCAACAGATGGAACAAAAACAACTGTCTAATCACATCGATATAAATAACTTGCCACAACAAGACCAAGAAAATGTAATAGATATAGCGGAAACACTGGCCAAAAAACTATCGATGCCTAAAGCAGACATTATAAGTGTGAAACGAATGAGTGGTAGAAAAGACCACCCTGGCCCCGTTCGAGTCATAGTGAAGGACGACAGTACGCAGGAGAAATGGATAGTTGCAGCTAAAAGCATCCCACTGCATGCAAAGAATTTCATCTCCAATGTAGCAAATGGGGTCGGTGAGCAAAAAATATATGTTAACGAAGCTCTCACACCACATAACAAAAAACTACTATGGAACGCGAAGCAAGAATTAAAGAATACCTATAAATTCATCTGGTGCAAAAAAGGAACAATATTAGCTCGAAAATCTGAAAATGAGAAACCGATAATAGTAAGATCTTTGAGTGACGTAAAAATAGCAACTAGTGAAAAATAGGTAGGTATCTGGCAGGCTTTTTTTTTTTTTTATGTTTTTTTGTTTCGTTTAATTTAGATATATATTATCATTATGTAACTTTTCCACATCCAAAATGACTTCTTTCGAAGAAGATAATGTGTTTGAATTAAAAAATTGCTCAAATATTCCAAATTATTTAAAATCTATACCAAAGGGACTAATGAAGTTACTATGTCTTCATATAAATATTCGGTCAATAATTAAAAATTTCTCAACATTAGAACAATGCATTAGCTCATGCCCACAAAAAATAGATGTTGTCATATTAACTGAGGCTAATATTTCAGAAAATCTTAGTTGCTTATACAATATCGACGGCTATAACATGATAACAGAGTTACGGAATGCTCGAAAGGGTGGGGGTATAATAGTATATATACATAACACACATAAAATATCAAAACTTAAAATTAAAACAGAACACTTTGAATGCCTCACTTTTAAAATACATACACAACTTCACTATTCCGCGACTGTGTGTGCAGTGTATCGGCCACCGAAATATAGTAAACACTTGTTTATAAATGAATTGCAGCATACTCTGTCTAGTATTGATGCGGATTGTGATCTATACTTGCTGGGAGACATTAACATTGACCTAAAGGTTGACTGTCCTGTGAAACATAAATACAAAACTTCTTTGTATGGCTGTGGTGTTGTGAGTGGGATATCCGATTACACACGAATTGAAACAAAGGACGGTAAGATAAGCAAAACATGTATCGATCATATTTTCGTGAGATCTCACTCACAGGAACTGTTTACGGCCGCACTCGGAACTGTACTGGCCGATCACCGGGCGACAGCGGTAGCTTGCATTGGACCGATGATACAGGATGTTTCATGTACTTCTTTTAAAACAATAACAGATTCTAAAAAATTAACAAAACTATTACATCACATTGACTGGCAATCAACTAATAACATGTCGTGTCCTACACAGATATACACATTTATAAATGATAGTATAAATAAAAGCTAAGTATAGTCAAGCAGAAATCAATATTAAATGTAATACCAGATCGTCTCGGCAAAACAATACGTGGGTTAGTAAAAAAATAAATAAAGCATGTGAATATAAGGACAAATTATTTATCGAGTGGAAAAATGATTCAAATAATAACATATTGCGTTTGAAATATAATAAGGCTAGAAACTTTGCTAATAATTTAATAAAGAAAACAAAAAATAAACACATAAAACAAGAAATATATGAAAACAAAAATAATATAAGACGACTCTGGCAATTACTGAATAGATTAACCGGAAGAATTAAAACATCCATTGACAAGTCTATCGTTGCAGCATTTGAAAAAAGCACAAGTGGGCCGAGTGATATAGCGAATAAATTTGCACAGACATTTGAGAGAAGTGTGAAGTCTATCTCACCAAATTGTGATAATCCATTGCTAGATAAATCAACATACAGTATGCCTAAAAATGTTACAATGTACTTCACTAAAGCCCGATCAGAACTGGTGCAACCCCTTATAAAAAATCTGAACAATCAAAAAGCACCAGGTTCAGATGGCATACGGGCAAGTGATATAAAGCGCATAATTGACAAAATAACAGCAACTATTGTCAATCTAATTAATACGAGCATAGTCACCGGTAGATATCCTGACCAGCTGAAAACCGGAATAGTTAGGCCAATATACAAAAAAGGCAGCCATACAGATTATGAAAACTATAGACCTATCACTATTCTCCCCACAATTGATAAAGTTGTCGAAAAATTTATAGGAAATCAAATGTATTCATACTATAAAAAGAATGACATCATTTCATCAAAACAGTATGGCTTTCAACCAGGTAGGAACACTACACAGCTACTTTCGGATTTTACGGATTCTGTCAATAAACATTTAGATGGCAAACAACATGTAATTGCAGCTTTCATTGATTATAGTAAAGCGTTTGATACACTCCGCCACTGTAAAATAATAGATAGTCTGGAAGAAAGTGGGATTCGTGGTCCGTTATTGGAATGGTGCAAAAATTATTTACAGGACCGCACTTACCAGGTGAAAGTTGATAGCGCTTTCAGTGATAAGGTACACGTTAGCGAAGGGACAGCACAAGGCTCAGTACTCGGACCTTTACACTACATAACTTACGTTAATAATTTAGGAAACGTCATAAAAAACTGCGAAGTCTATCAATTTGCTGACGATACTTGTTTACTCTCGGCCGACTCGGATATTGACATGGCTCTTGGTAAATTACAAAGCGATTTTACTTTTCTGTCTAAATGGTCCCATGATAACGGACTCGTCCTAAATAGTAGTAAAACAAAAGTTATGTATATAAGTACAAATCAAAATAGGAAAACATCTCCTATTACAATAATATCGCACAGTCATAATTGTTTACATAAAAATATAAATTGTGACTGTGAGGCCCTAGAAGTAGTGGATACACAGACTTACCTAGGTGTGATTATTGACGACAGATTAACTTGGTCTAATCACATTCAACATGTATGTGATAAATTGCGCGCAATACTGGCCAAATTCTCTATACTAAGGCATAAAATTCCATATCCAATTTTGCTTTCATTATATAAAGCATTGGGTGAATCAGTGATATCTTACGGATTAAGTAGTTACGGGCGCACTTTTAAATCAAAAATAGACAGAATCTATGAACTACAGTTACGTATTCTGAAAACCATTGTTCCCCGGAAGGTAAGGGAAGAGTATAAAAATAATCAACACGAATTGTTCTCATACTGCTCTTTGATGCCAGTTCAGGATAAAATAAAATATAATATCTTAACAGAACAATACTTTAACGAGGACCTACAAATAGTTAATTCTCACAATAAATTAACCAGAAGCGTGACCAATAAAAAGTTGATAATACCAAGATTCAATAACCTACATGGAAAAAGAACATTGAACTATATGGTCCCTAACTTATTAAACAAATTACCTAAACTTTTAAAAAGTAAAATAAATTGTAGAAATCTAAAAGCTACATTAAAAACCTACCTTATTAATACACTAAAATAATTAAGTAGCTAGAAAATAAAACAAAAAATCAAAGAAAAGAAAAAATCGAAAAGTAATGAAACATCCTGTAAGCAGATCGGTGAGTCGCAGCGGCAACTTATTCATATTGTGAGCCATTGTGCGCTGTAAATTTACCAATCTACCCGCACATTATTTTACTATACACTTAAAAAATATTATATTACGAACACAGAACGAAAGTAAAATTATATTGTTGCAATAAACATATATGTACCCACAATGTAACATATTTTTGTTGTGCAGATTTAATTCTGATATTGTTATACCTAGATTTAGTGCTTGCCTACCTGATGTACAGAATTAATATTATATAGACTCGACGACGAACGTAGTGTACGGACAAACCTTTCTGGTTTTTGTTACACTACTAAGGCATTAGACCCAATGTATTTTTTTCTGGTTAAATAAATAAATAAAAAAAAAAAAAAAAAAAGTAACTGTTGTCTCTTGTTGCCTCTGTGGCGTGGCGGTAGTGAACACGACTGCTGCATCCCCGCTCAGTGCAAATATTTGTATGCATGAATATGGGTATTTGCATTGGTCTGGGTGTTTCTATGTATAATATGTATGTATTTACAAAAAAAAAGTATTTAAGTATGTTTATCCGTATTCTAGATTCCATAACACAAGCTAGTTAAGCTATGCTTATCATGGGTCTAGATAGCGTTGTGTAGAATGTTGTAGAATATTTATTTATTTATTTATTATAATATGCTGCAAAGCGGCTCATCCCACTGTCTCTGGGAGCCTAGGTTGATGGGCAAAACAGTGTTTGGGCAAAACATTTTCCAAGCATTTATAGCTTCGGCTTTGCCTGGCACTTCGGAATAAACCAGTGTGGGTATCAAGATTTTCCTGGTTAATTCCTCTGTGCCATGAATCGAAGCTAAAAAAGCTGGTAAACTTACATCGGAATTTTTTTTATTTTGAATTTGAATTTGAATTTGAGTCTGAGTCTGAGTCTGAATTTGAATTTGAATTTGAATTTGAATTTGAATTTGAAAACTAACAACTTATGCAATTATAATTACTTACGTTAAGCGGAGCTACTTCGGAGCAGCTCGGCTCGATTCGTGCGAGCTCGGAGTGGGGCTTGTTAGGTTTTTTTCGTTACGGAATTTCTGGATTCGGTCCCCACGCTCAAGGCCCGCGATAAAAGCTATGCAATAGCTTAAAAGTGTACAATGTAAGTTCTTTGAGATAATAATAATATATTTAAACCGAAAGAGTGATGTATCAGCAGTCGGGTTTTAGTTTTAACCTTTTTTAAGAGAGTGCATGAACCGTGTTCGGTTCGTGATAAGGTCATCTATACATATCGGTATATTTAGGGTACCGTACCCAAAGAGTAAAAACAGAACCTTGAAACTAAGACTGGCTGTCTGTCCCCAGGCTGTTTTTCATGGACTGAGAAGCTAGACTTTTTTTTTTTTTATATATAGGACACGTCAATTGGACTTCGCCTTGCCTGTTGGTAAGCTGAAGGCAAAGTCCCAGAAAAGAGGGTCACCATTACTTACACATACCGTGTGACAATGGTGACACTCAGCTTGACGGCCTCATCATATGCTTTTTCACGCCCCGCTTAAAGGACCCGGGACTGTAGGAAGATGGAAACACGTGAGTTGGTAATGAATTCCAGGCCTTAATGGTGCGACAGAGGAAAGAGTCTCCGAACCGCTTGGTTCTTGATCGGATGTTTTGCACCGTGTGAGGATGACATCTAAGACCTGCACGTGTTGTCCTGTGTAGGAAAGGGGAGGGTGAGACAGTTGAAATTTTCTCAGATGAAAAAGTTATAGTCCTTGCTGTTGGAGAAGTGTTACTACACAGTGAAAGAATTTGTGGATGATGGCCGAGACGTATTTCTGACTAAATGTAAAGTGTGTTATTGTATTGTATTTTTTATTTTTGTATTTTTATTTTATCTTGACGTTATAGTGTATTTCATTGATTATATACTATATATTTGTTACTTATAATTAATATTTCAATACAAACTACCTATATTTGTTTAGAAATAAATAAATTGAATTGAATTGATGATGTTGCATATCAAATGTACTGTGTATTATCTGTACTATATATACAGTCTGTAGATGTTATCTATGGTCATTAAGGTTATTTAACTTTTGACAGTCCACAGACTAATAAGAGATACTCAGTCTGCCCTTCATTGCGACTATTTAAATAAATGTGCTGTGCTAATTAATATTTGTGCTGTCAGTGGGAAGAATAAAGGCTTGTCCTGCTTTGTCTTCTACTGACGGCACAGAAACTCTGTACTTACAGGGTTGGCAGCGCGACTGTGACTCCTCTGGTGTTACAGACGTCCATAGGCCACGGTAACCACTTTCCATCAGGTGGGCCGTGTGCTTGTCTGCCAACTAAGTGGTATAAAAAAAAATAGTTTTATTAACAGATGATGTATTTCTGTTGCCGGTACCTATAACACCAATAGTAGTAGCAATAATAGGTACCTATAACACCAATAGTAGTAGCAATAATAGGTACCTATAACACCAATAGTAGTAGCAATAATAGGTACCTATAACACCAATAGTAGTAGCAATAATAGGTACCTATAACACCAATAGTAGTAGCAATAATAGGTACCTATAACACCAATAGTAGTAGCAATAATAGGTACCTATAACACCAATAGTAGTAGCAATAATAGGTACCTATAACACCAATAGTAGTAGCAATAATAGGTACCTATAACACCAATAGTAGTAGCAATAATAGGTACCTATAACACCAATAGTAGTAGCAATAATAGGTACCTATAACACCAATAGTAGTAGCAATAATACGTACCTATAACACCAATAGTAGTAGCAATAATAGGTACCTATAACACCAATAGTAGTAGCAATAATAGGTACCTATAACACCAATAGTAGTAGCAATAATAGGTACCTATAACACCAATAGTAGTAGCAATAATAGGTACCTATAACACCAATAGTAGTAGCAATAATAGGTACCTATAACACCAATAGTAGTAGCAATAATAGGTACCTATAACACCAATAGTAGTAGCAATAATAGGTACCTATAACACCAATAGTAGTAGCAATAATAGGTACCTATAACACCAATAGTAGTAGCAATAATAGGTACCTATAACACCAATAGCAGTAGCAATAATAGGTACCTATAACACCAATAGTAGTAGCAATAATAGGTACCTATAACACCAATAGTAGTAGCAATAATAGGTACCTATAACACCAATAGTAGTAGCAATAATAGGTACCTATAACACCAATAGCAGTAGCAATAATAGGTACCTATAACACCAATAGTAGTAGCAATAATAGGTACCTATAACACCAATAGCAGTAGCAATAATAGGTACCTATAACACCAATAGCAGTAGCAATAATAGGTACCTATAACACCAATAGCAGTAGCAATAATAGGTACCTATAACACCAATTAAGTACTAAAAATAGAATAAAATGGCAATCAATCAATAAATATATTTAAGTATTAATTTATTTCAGGCAAAAGTAAACTTATAATCTAAGACATTACACACTGATCATTTTCAGTCAAATATTTCATTCAATAGAACTTGTGTCTGAACTAGGTATATAACTTAATATCAGTGGTTCAGACAACAACGCAATTATACAATACATAATATAATATTGTATAGTTAGCATAGATTTTTACTAATTGTATTATTTATATAAAAATATATAATCACGCCTCTATCGCTGGAGAGTTAGGCAGAGGTGAATTAACACCCACATTTCACCAATAATTGTATTCGGTCCCACGTAATAGGGGGTAAGCCTATGGCCATATTCCGGGCACAATTGTTGACTCGAGCCATGCATCTGTATATATCTGTCTGATGTTAAACAGCCCTATCTCTTAGTCGCCTTGTACGACACCGCATGGGAAGCGATGGAGTGGCCCTAATTCTACTCTGCCGGAAACCACACGGTGTATTAAATATACCTATATATTAAATAATAATAATATAATATCGTACGAATTTAGAAAATATGTAAAAGAATATAAGTACTTACAAGAAAGAACTTGTCCTACCATGGTGAGTGTTCTGATGAGCTCTTCTAACTAATCCCACCCTCCCCTTTACTACACAGGACAACACGTGCAGTGCTTAGATGTCACCCTCACACTTTGCAGAATATACGTGCAAGAACCACGCGGTTCGGAGACTCTTTCCCTTGTCGCACTATTAAGGCCTGGAATTCATTACCAGCTCACGTGTTTCCTTCTTCCTACAGTCCCGGGTCCTTTAAGCGGGGCGTAAAAAAGCATCTGATGAGGCCGCCAAGCCGAGTGCCACCATTATAACATTACTTAGTGTCTGTAATGGTGACCCTCTTTCCTGAGACTTTGCCTTTAGGTTACCATCAAACAAGGTAAAGTCAAATTGGTGCAACCTGTATAAAAATATTTTATACCATCTTACACATAGCAGTTTAGCCTATTGCACTTCACTGTTGCTGGATACGGCGGTATTTCCGTCCAATTGAGTAGTCCGACTGGGGAAGTACCTCCGCCCTACAGAATACCGCGGCCATAATAACTTCGTGTTGTGTTCCCTGCGATGAGTAGGGTAGCCAAAACTCACTAGAGAGTTTTTGTGCTGTCAGTAGGAAAACCAAAAGCTTGTCCTGCTTTGTCTTTTACAGGCAGGCACAGAAACTCTCAATGCTTACAAGGTTGACCACTATCCATCAGGTGGGCCATGTGCTTATGGTATTAAAAAAAACAAGCCTTTTATAATGTGTGCCGTTAATCCCGAGCCTTCACCTTCCACAACCAGTCTGTTCCAGCTACATTTTTCAGGTCATTAGTACACCTGGCGAGAGGGCGTCATCCCGCCTTCTAAAAATATAATTGTACGGAACTCTAAAAGCGCGTGTCCGACTCGCACTTGGCTGGTTTCTTTAAACTAAATTTTCACGATAATGTTTCTTTCCATTGAGTAAAGAAAGAACGTAGGACGTAGGTATAGCCAGTGATGAATATCACATGTGCTGATAATAGATTTCATAGTGATGGGATATAATAAGTATCGTACTCGATATTCTCGGTATTTCTTTTCCAAGAATTTAATTTAACTAGTATACTGTGATTTAAAAAAAGGCCAAAGAATTGACCACATTTCATTTTCCATATTAAGGTAAAACAATAAATCTATTTAGAGATATTAGGTTCATGAAGACAATATATTATTTTCAGATTTTTCGGTTCACTATTTTCATAATACACACATGTTTCACAAATGTAAAAAAACGTAGGATTAGGATTGAGATATACTCAATATAACGTGTAAAAAATGAAAAAAAAACTCTCGAAGCTCCGTGTGAGTCTTAGATGAATTAAAAATACATACCCATTTTAATTCATCTAAGGTGTGAGTACTTATTATCAGAAAATAAGTATACGAAATATTGGGTGACCCAACTCTTTAAAATTCTATTGTAGAGATTGCTAAAACTGACATCAATGCCTATGCTAAGCGTACTACATCGAAATTTTCAGCACATGGGTTGCAGTGAGCAGCTGATTTTTAGAGGTCAATGACCGGTGGGATCATGACTCGAGAGCCCTCGAATTCCGAATCGCGGCCCCGTAATACGAAACAATAAGTGAAAAATTAACAAATCTTTTTTTTTAGTTTTTTCGGGCATAGTTATCAGTATCGATCAACCCACCAAAGTTAATTTTGTTACACTTTATACATAAACGTTATTTTAATATCATGTGATTCCCAAATTAATTACCTTATCCATTATTCTATATAGGTATTAGCAGCGTGGTTCCGAGCAGAGTAGAATTTGGATCTTCCCATGCGGTGTCGTATAAGGCGACTAAGGGATAGGGCTGTTTAACATCAAAACGATATATACAGCCCAGACTCTGCCTCAGATGCATGGTGAAGCAGGTCGAGACGGCGGCGCGATTATTTCCTCTCCGCCTTTTTCTAGGAAAAGATGGGGACGCCGTTGACCCCCACCCGATGGGGCCTTCCATAGGCTTGGGTGCGCGAGGGATATGCCAGAGGCGTCCTCACCCTCGGCAACAGACGGCCGTGCGGTTTTAGTCAGTTTTAGCCCGACATTACCACCCCGCTGGCCAAGGCGGGGGGTTATCTGAAGTGGATTTCCGCACGAAAAAAAAACAGCCTCAGATGCATGGCTCAAGTCAATAATAGTGGCCAAATACGACAATAGACTCACCCCTATTACGTGGGACCGAATTTAATGATTGGTGAAATGTAGGTGTCAATTCATCTCTGCCTAACCCTCCGGGGATAAAGGCGTGATTATATAAATATATGTATGTACTATTCTATATTTTGTTTAACTTTCCATCATTTGACTATATCTTGGCGCGATTAAAGAGCAATCGTTCCCATAAAAATCTTTTATTAACCTTATTTTCATGCTTACCGGCCGAGTACTACAGAATTATGGAATTTGCCCTCCCCCCCATCTCTTCCCATGCGGTATCGTACAAGGTGATTAAGGGACTAAGGGATAGGGCTGTTTAACATCAGACAGATATATATAGCCCAGACTCAGCCTCAGGTTCATGACTTGAGTCAATAATAGTGTCCGGAAGACGGCAATAAATTGTTGAAATGTGGGTGTTAATTAACCTCTGCCTCCGCGAATAAAGGCGTGATTATATATTTGTATTTAATACTTTATGGCTTCTGTGGCGTAGGGGTAGAGCGTTCAACTGCTACGCAGGAGGCGCGAAATTAATTCCCGCTCAAATATTTGTATGCTTGAATATGTTCATTTGCATTCATTGGTCTGGGTATTTCTATGTATGATATGTATGTATTTACAAATAAAATAGTACGTAAGTATGTTTATCCCTATTTTAGATTCCATAACAAAAGCTTGTTAAGTTATAAACAATTCTATTATGTTCTATTCTATTCTATACTTACCATGGGTGTTGATAGCATTGTATAGAATGTTGTGGTATGTTTATTTTTTTATTTAATTAGTTACCTATATATATTATTTTTATTCACATAATTTATTTATTACAACTTTCTTAAATTTTTAAATTTTATTAATAAACAAATCAAGAAATAATTTATAAATATTAAATACAATAAAAATAAAATAACTATTATACAACTTATAGCTAAGAACAATTAAAATGCGTCGTAGAATTCCTCCGCATCGCATGCCTCTTGTGGTAGCGTTCCCAGAAGACTGGCAGCATTGCCACGTTGTATGGCAATGCTTATTCTCTGACCTAAAAAGAGGCCAGCCATCTGGTCACGAGAAGCGTCGACCATACGCTTCGCAATCTCACGGAAGAGGTGGCAGGAGGCGCGGGTTCGATCCCTGCTCAGTGCAAATATTTGTATGCATGAATATGGGTATTTGCATTGGTCTGATCGTGCCTCGAAGAGCACGAGTATGCCGTCGGTCCTCAGGACCTCGGACTCGGACCCCATGACCCCAAAGTCTCGACTACAAACGGCACAAATTCATAATCTCCGATGAGATTGGAGTATATCTCTAATTACATAGAAATTATAATTAGAGATATGTGGGCCTACCCTCATGTCACTAATTACGACTTTGATTTTAGTCTTTGATATTTTATTTAGTCTAGTCCTACCAAATACTCAATAGATAAATAATAACAGTTTTAACAATGTCAGCGATATACCTAAATCGATATTCATAATATTTTTTCCCATCCCTAAACCTAAAAGTAGCACACCGATATTCATCTAAGTTCAGGGATCACCGCATTATAAATTGTAGTACAAAATCGCTTGATGTCGCTTCAAACGCAACACAGGCTAGACGTAACAATGTTATCACAAGGTTAGCAGCCGCTGTATTTATAAAGTGACATCTCTTGACTGTGATTTACACGTGCGTAATATACTGCGTGAACAAGTAAATAATATAACCAATACGTGTTTGCTAAATCAGAATAATGATTATGTTGATATCGTATTGTAATTATAATCTGTTTAATATTTAAATTGCGTGTTTTCGAAGTGCTTATCGAACGTTTGACGCGAGCGGTTGTCATTCTTGGCGGGAATTTCGAATTTCGAACAGTCGAAGACATGCTGTGATAGTGTAGTGATGTGACGTACTTTTTATTTATTTTATGTTGCCGGTTATTTGTTTTATTGTTTTCGTTTTCATTTATGTTTTTATTAAGTTTGATAAAGGAACAGAGGATATAAGTAAGTATTATATTTTTTTTATTTGCATAAGAACATGCGTTTTTTATGAATTATCTATATGTAAACCATTCGATAAAAATCATAACATTAAACTTTTAACCCCAACCTATAATGTTTCGCACGTTTGAAATATTAGCGCAGTGATTTAGAGGTTATTTTGCGTTGTCATTATTTATGTGTGAATTAAAAATGTGGCGATCACTAAATTGTCATTTGAATGAATATTAATCATTGTTACTTTGACTTCCCGAGGTCTACGACTGTATAACATTTACATATAATAGTTCATACATTATTGTTACAACTATTCAACACTTGAAGAGCGACTAGTATACAAATAATTATAATTTATTATAGCCACTTAAAGGAAGTGTCGTGCGTTATATCACGTAAACATATTTTTTTTAATTAGATTGGAGTGACACATAATGCATACCCTGATGCTTATATAAGCGTAAGGATATTCAGAACCATAACATAAACTCACGCCTATATCCCTGAAGGTGTAGGCAGAGGTGCTAGCACCCACATTTCGCCAGTTTATGTTTAGGTCCCAATCTAATAGGTGGCGAGCCTTAACCATTAACCGGGCACTTATAAACCTGCGATAAATACACACATAACTTCGAAAAGCATCGAAAAGTGTGTGCCATGGTAAAACCTGGGATCGAACCCGAGACCTCGTCTCAGCAGTCCATTACTTATACCACTAGGTTACCGCGGTTGTTCATATTCAGACCCAAAGGTATCAGTAAGCTCTCACACCAGACGGTAGAGGTTCTTGTTTAGCTTCTCCTCTCGGGGTTCAGGTGGTTAGGTGATAGTCGCTTACGTAAAAGCCAAAATAAACTATTGAGGAGTGGGAGACAAACTATTCTATACTTTTTTTTTTTTTTTTTTTTTTTTTTACGTGCGCAAAATCCCCACGGATACCTCCCCACCGGAGCCGGTGGAGGAGGTTATGTCGGACTCGAACCGACTAAAACGCACGCCGCCTGTGGGTCGTTTCGGTTGCCGAAGGTGAGGTTGACAGGCATATCCCTCGCACTATTCTATACTTATAACCCTATTGGCATTCGCATGAAGAACAAGATGATTATAATTATAGGCATATTAGAATAGTTTGAACAAATTAGATAAATAAAAATTGAAAGAAAAATGAAGGCCTTGGCAATAGCGCCCCAGACGGATCCCAGTAGGAGGAGTAGGCCCAACAATTTCTGACTTCCGTCGTACAAGGTGGTATGCGTGGCGCGAGGTCTCTCACCATGGACGCTCAAGTTTGTGCGTAGGGGTGGAAAAAGAGCTGGCAGGTGCAATCAATTAGTCCATCGTTGTTAAGTCCACTGCTGGACTCCCTGCCTATATATATGCCTCTCTCAATGCGCGCCATTTTTTCTAATCCTCAGCCTTTCGCATCCGGTCTCTTCCAGCCACCTTTTTCAGGTCGTCCGTCCATCTGGCTAGGGGGCGTCCTACCTTCCGTTTACCTTCTCGCGGTCTCCACTCTAGGACTCGTTTGCTCCAACGGCCATCGGTTCTTCTACAACTTTTTATGACCTTGAATCAGTGGAGTTAATGAATACTTGAGTATTCGGTGAAATAGTTTATTGATCTATACAGTGTGCAACACCAGGGGAGTCACACTCGTACTGCCGACCCTATCAATAGGCCAACGTTAGATCACTATCTCACCTGTTATAAGTGATGATGTGTTCGGCGATTGAGCACATTTCCCAGTAATTAGTGTTTTGTGTCTCTTATATCTAATCACATCGCTGACCAGTTTAATTGTCCGTGATATTATGATACAGATGAGGTAAATACCACCTTAAGAATGGATAATCGCTTATTAACAGAATACCTACAAATTTTATTAACTTATCCCTTTCGTATCAGTTAACCTACACCTCATCATGGCGAGATAGACATATATCTCTCGTTTCTCTTGCACCTATAAAAATTGCTGAAAAAATTTTTCACGTGACCAAAACGCCATGATGTAGAAAGGTTGAAGAAATATATGCAATAAATGTAGAAATATTGCACATATAACAACAAATTCCACCAAGTGCCATCAATCAACAGTATAAATAGTATGTAGAAATGTGTATCCAAAGCCTGCACCTCGGCGTCTAGGGTCAGCTTTACTACTCTGACTGTGTGTTTGGCTGAACTTTGAAATTTTCCGTGTAGCGACTGCCATCTGACATCCACAACCCAATGGCAATATCGAAGAATAGACTAGTTGTTGAACTTTTTAGAGCTCCAACTGACTGCCATAATCGTTCGTATAGCAAGCGGGACCGACGACATAACGTGCTCTCTGAGGCACAATCAGACAAATGCAAATACTCATATTCATGCATAAAAATATTTACACTGAGCAGGCATCGAACCCACACCTCCTGCCACATATAACAAATACTAAAGCACTTTGCCACAGAGGCTGCTAAAATCTAATTTATCACTAAACACTACTCAATATCATGAAAATAAACATGGTGTAGGTATATTAAAATCGTTTAGAATATTTTTGTCTATAAATATTTACTTGAATATAAATTATTATACATTAAATATTTAGTCCAGTTGTTTTTACAATATTTACCGGTTTTACAATACTAGAGATGTGACACGTGTTTCGCTAAAAACCAGTTTTGTCATAAACTAGATCGTTGAAGGTTTATTAATGAGTGGCAAAGACATAATAGTGATGTGAATGTAATTTATTTGGCCAATTTGCTTATTTATAATTGTGTAATCATAAATCCTCGTAAATGATTTTATTGTTCCTGATAGACAAGCTCTAATAATTATACTTTCACGAATGCAGCAATGTCTATGCAGTAGTCTATGCAGTTTATGCAGGTTGTAAATAGAATCGTTAGGCAAATAAAATGATTGTCATTATCAATTGCTGGCGATTAATGAAGACAGGCCGTGAGTTTTATTGCTTGATTTTTTTATTGCAGGCTTTACTTACTCCCTTGCGAATTTAGCTCTAATGTACAATGTAGGTGCAATAATATTTAAGTTTATTAGTGGTATCTTGTGACCTATATGAATAAAATATTTGATTTGCCACTTTAGCGCGTACAGTAGCGTCACAAACGACATTAGGGGCTGTCTATTAATCAAGTATATTATTATCTATACTAATATTATAAAGCTGAAGAGTTTGTGTGTTTGAACGCGCTAATCTCATATATATATGTATATGTACAACCTACAGATTATTCCCGATCGTGTTATGTACACAAAAGATAGATCTCACTACACCACACACTGTAACACTAAATGATTTATGATCTAGCCTAGTGTTGGGCAAAGTATGGCTCCCGGGCCAGTTCCGGCCCGCGCAAGCATTTAATCTGGCTCGCCGATAGTCGTTTGACATGAATAATATATGGCCCTTACATTTTGGCAGTCCGGAAGTACAAAATAGATCCTATATTATTATAATAATAGACGAATAGACAAAGAAACCTGCTGAAGGGACAAAGAGTGACATACCGATTTTGCATTTTTTACCGATTTGCGCAAACACTTTAACAAATTCTTAACACCACCCCCGCCGTCCGGGGGAACGGATTGCGGTGTTATCCCAGTATATAAATTCTGGTCCTCCTCTAACATTTATTACACTTTCTGGCCCCCCATAAAAAAAGTATGCCCACCCCTCTAGCCCTTATTCCGAATTTGACTTTCTTTTCCTTCCTTGGAATCTGGTTCGCTCAGCAGTGTATGGCCCCAATCTTCATCAATAAGGTAGCCAATGACATTATTGACAAAAGTACTTGGCTGTGGCATACTCCATTACAACATGATAGATATCTTCCATCATACTTTGCTTAAGTTCATAATAAATTCTACATTCACAAACAAAAACATACAAACAAGATTTAATCCGCCAGTTTTCCAAAACCGCCTTTGTTGGCTTACTGCTATCTCTATTGCCCCGGCAGTACTACCATTGTTCGTCAATTGGTAAATAATCCTTGAACATATTCGACACAATGCTCCGATTAGATATAATATCTAATCTTATTTATGCGAATGTAGATCACAGCGAACGATCTAATCTTAACCTATAGGACTCCATAACTTTCTGCTTATGTGATTTACATATATACATATTTTGATGCATGCAAATCTCCGAAGGGGTAGGGAGAGGTGTATTAGCACCCACATTTCGCTATGATTTTCGGTCCCATGTAAAAGGGGGCGAGCCTATCGCTGTCAAGCCGGCACTTAGTCATACTGTCGGATGGAGAACAGCCCTTACTCGCCTTTTACGATACCCATAGGGAGAGATGGGGTCTATTCGTTTCCATCGGGACCCAACACGGCATTTACAGTATACGGAAATTATGCTATTTAGATTGAAAAAAGTAAATGCTCAGACGGAAAGGACAAGGGAAGAGAATTTCGAATCAACAACTCAGTAGCTCAGTGGTCAGAGTATTCCCCTTGTAAGGAACTGGTCGTGGGTTCAACCAATTTTTATTATGCTTTCCCTACTAGTCCTAGTCGGTTCAAGTCTGACATAGCTTCCCCCTCTGAGGGGGGAGGGTGTGGCGTACCCTGCTGTTGCTTGAAAAGGGTGCGAACCTATTAGATATATTATCATGGGCTGTATGCTCACAATATTGTACCTGGTGCCGCCGTAGTCGGTTTATTTTCCGTGCGAAGACAGCGAGGTCGGGACGGATCAGTCAGTGAAAAAAAAGGACTTCATTTATTGTGATTTACTGTCTGACCTAAGCGAATAAATTAATTAGAATTCACGTGTCATTGAATACATAACAGTACTGCGTGCAGGTGTGTACCGATTTAGTAATTAACTGAGCTCAAACTTTTCACTAATATGGATAAGACACTGGCTGTTGCCCGTGGAATTTTCTTTTACAATATAGGTACCTACCTATTATTGTTGGGCAAATTTTAATTGTAGGTAATTAAACTTACAACTTAATCCGACTGCTGTCTAAAAGATCAAAACAAGTTGGACAGCAGGCCAAAGAAAACTTAATGGATACCCCATTAAGTTTTCTTTCTGTTTATGATTGGCAAAAGCGTACAGCTTGCTGTCAAACATATTGCAATCTTTTAGACATCAGTCGTGTTTACTTCTTTCCGTAACCTAGTGGTATGGGTAATGGACTGCTGAGACGAGGTCTCGGGTTCGATCCCAGGTTTTACCATGGCACACACCAATGACTTTTCGATGCTTTTCGAAGTTATGTGTGTATTTATCGCAGGTTTATAAGTGCCCGGTAAATGGCAATAGACTCGCCACCTATTACATTGGGACCTACACATAAACTGGCGAAATATGGGTGCTAGCACCTCTGCCTACCCCTTCGGGAATATAGGCGTGAGGTTATGTTATATATAAAAAAAAAGAATTGCTCACTAATATTTCAATTTTATTGTAACACGTTACAAGCAAATGAATAAATGAATTGAATTTGTAGTCGTTAGCACCACTGACTAAATTGTATTGGATATAATAATGTCACTAAAATCACTAGTAACATCAATTTGTCCTATTCTCGTAAAGTTATCAAACGTCCTCTTTCACCTTCACAACGTGAAACATAAAATGTCACACTGACACTACCTCGACATTTGAACCGCGATAACCGTTACTGCGATAACGAATTATGGCAACGACTCTTCCTAAAGGCGCATCACTAGCTGCAGTCAAAATTGGCGGTAATTTTCAGTGTTGCTATGCGTGATAATATTTGTTATTTGATAAAAACTGGCATTTATTTAAAAAAACACCAGCCGGCTGACCTACGAGATATTATCTGGACTTGAGTTTTTTTTTATACACTTAGGTGGCAGACAAGCACACCGCCTCCGCCGATATCTAGGAGGTACTTAAAAGAAGTAGGTGTAATGACTTCTAGCTTCTAGTATACAATAAATTTCTTTTTATTATTATTTGCTGTTATATTATTTATTTTGTGATTGTTTTACATTCCTATTAGGAGAATGCGTGGTTCCCGACAGAGTAGGATTTAGGCCACCCCATCAATTTCCATGCGGTGTTGTAGGTATGTATAAGGCGACTATGGGATAGGGCTGTTTAACTTCAGACATACAGACAGGCTGTATATTTATACAGCCCAGACTCAGCTTCAGATGCATGGCTTCAGTCAACAATAGTGCTCGGAAGACCGCAATAGGCTCACCCCCTAAAACGTGGGACCGAATACAATGATTGGTGAAATGTGAGTGTTAATTCACCTCTGTAGGCAGAGGTGAATTAACCGGGGAAAAGGACGTAATTATATGTATGTGTATGTATTATTTATTTTGTGATTTTTTACAATTCTATGAGGAGAAGCAACTTAATTATATTACCTACTATATCTATAATACTAAAGAAATAATTAAATAAAACTAAAAACTAACACACTATTTAACTTTTTATTTATCACATACAAAATAATTAAAACATAAATACACGAAACAAACTCGCGATCATGTCGCGTCAAACAACCCACTCCGCATCGTTCCCGGCGCAGAGGTGCCCATGATGCTGGCCGCGTTGCCCCGCTGAATCGCAATAGCCAACCTTTGCCCCAGGAACGAGCCGGATCGGAAGTCACCGCCTTGGTCGTGGATGATCGGAAGTCACCGCCTTGGTCGTGGATGGATCGGAAGTCACCGCCTTGGTAGTGGATGGATCGGAAGTCACCGCCTTGGTCGTGGATGTAGTATGAAACTAACATGTACCTAAGTAAAAGTAAGTGTTATTAAAAATAGGTACCTAATGTACAACTTGTTTATTTATTTAATCTATATGTATATAATTTTTCCTTCTTCTTAAGGTTGACATTTTACATTGTTATTGATTTGTATTTAGTAAGTGGCCCATGAGCCGCAAGAGAAGGCATATCTGCTGGCTAAACTCTTTGCGGCCAACTCCCGATGATTGTGGTACGCAGCCACCGACACTACCCGACAGTGACCACGCGATGCCTGATATCCATATCAGGCAACGCGATGTCCGTGCAGTGCTGCAATCACTCGATGTCCGGAAAGCCAGTAGTCCGGATGGTATTCCAGCGGTAGTTTTGCAAAAATGTGCAACGGAGTTGTCTCCAATGCTTACGCGCCTGTACCGGCTGTCCTACAGTTCGGGTACAGTGCCTTTGCCTTGGAAAGAGGCGAATGTTCAGCCGATTCCCAAGAAGGGGGATCGCTCGGAGCCAGCCAACTATCGACCCATAGCCGTCAGCTCAGTGTTGTGCAAAGTGTTCGAGCACTCGAGCACATAATTAACAAACAGCTCATGCGGCACCTAGAGGATCACTCCTTATTTAATGACCGGCAATATGGCTTCAGGCCGAAACGGTCAACGGATGATCTTCTAGCATACGTTACCCATCTTTGGGGTGAGGCTATGGACAAGCACGGCGAGTCACTGGCAATTAGTCTTGACATCGCCAAAGCTTTCGATAGAGTCTGGCACAAATCGCTTCTTTCCAAGCTACCTGCCTTAGGTCTGCCTTCTAGGCTGTGCAACTGGGTTGCTAGCTTCCTGCAGGGGCGCCGTATTCGCGCTTCGGAGCGGATGGACGAGCTTCGGAGTTTCTGCAGGTAAATGCTGGCGTGCCCCAGGGGTCCGTCTTAACACCCACTCTCTTTCTTCTGCATATCAAGGACATGCTGTCTACCGGCAATGTTCATTGTTATGCAGACGATAGCACTTTACATGGGAGTTATCATGGACATCCTGCGGCCAAGCAGTCAGATATCGCAGAGAAAAGGCGGCTTCTTGTCACTGAGCTTGACGGGATCCTGAATCACATTTCTCAATGGGGCTCTGAGAACCTGGTTGAGTTCAGTGCCAAGAAGACGCAGGCATGTGCGTTTACAGCAAAAGTATCTTCTCTCCTTCCCCTCCCCACTCTTCAGAGCACGCCACTGCCACTGCAGGACAATCTCAATATCCTAGGTATGGATGTTCGCTGCAACCTGAATAACAAAAATTACTTCGAAAGTATCATCAAAACAGCCTCACGAAAACTCGGAGTCCTGAACGGACTGAGACGATTTTTCACGCCGGAGCAGCGGTGTCTTCTATACAAGACACAAATTCGCTCCTGTGTGGAATACTGCTCGCATCTCTGGGATGGTTCAGCAAAGTACTTACTAGATGCTCTCGACAGGTTGCAGCGACGTGCGGTCCGCATCATTGGGAATCCCGAGGTCACGAACACCCTAGAACCTTTATAGATGCGTAGAGATGTTGCGTCCATGGCTGTATTTTACCGTCTGTACCATGGGGAGTGTTCTGATGAGCTCTTCCAATTAGTCCCACCCTCCCCTTTCCTACACAGGACAACACGTGCAGGTCTTAGATGTCATCCGCACACGATGCAAAACATCCGATCAAGAACCAAGCGGTTCGGAGACTCTTTCCTCTGTCGCACCATTAAGGCCTGGAATTCATTACCAGCTCACGTGTTTCCTTCTTCCTACAGTCCCGGGTCCTTTAAGCGGGGCGTGAAAAAGCATATGATGAGGCCGTCAAGCTGAGTGTCCATTGTCACACGGTATGTGTAAGTAATGGTGACCCTCTTTTCTGCGACTTTGCCTTCAGCTTACCATCAGGCAAGGCGAAGTCTAATTGACGTGTCCTATTAAAAAAAAAATATATATTCTCGAATTTTTTTTGACATTTTTATTGATGCCACGCCATTTGACATTATACTGTTATAATTTTTACAGGAATCATGTTTGTTGAGAAATAAATGAATGGAATTGAATAATTGTACGATTCCATATCATTTCTTTTGCTTCTTTCCATCCAAAGGTTGCCTGGAAGAAATTGTTTTTAGCGATAAGGCCGCCAATTGTGCATTATAATTGTTGTTAAATTGTTATCTTATAATACTTTTATGGTGTACAAAAAAGAATATCCACATAACCTCAAAGTATTTCCTAATGAACAAAACAAGAATCTATTCCTTTCAAAAATATATTTCGCACCTAGCTATGGCGCTTACTGGGTATTCAACGACTCAATAAAGGCCTTGGGAATGGAATGCCATCGATTTTCATTATAAGATTCCTGTGAGAACTTGGAACTTGGAAACGGCGTCGGTCTAACGAATATCAATATCATTGAGATATACGTATAGTATAAAAACCGCGGTAGCCTAGTGGTGTGGGTAATAGACTGCTGAGACGAGGTCTCGAGTTCGATCCCAGGCTCACTGGAGAATTTGTGCTGTCAGTGGGATGACTAATGGCTTGTCCTGCTTTGTCCTCTACACTGTCGGCACAGAAACTCTGTGCTTACAGGATCGGCAGCGCGAGTGTGGCTCAGAGGAGCCACACTCGCACTGCCGACCCTGTTACACTCGTCCATAGACTACGGTAACCACTTTCCATCATTTGGGCCGTGCGCTTGTCTGCCACCTAAGTGGTATAATAAAAAAAAAAACCTTGGCACACACCAATGACTTTTCGATGCTTTTCGAAGTTATGTATGTATTTATTGCTCGCCACCTATTACATTGGGACCTAAACATAAACTGGCGAAATGTGGGTGCTAGCACCTCTACCTACCCCTTCGGGGATATAGGCGTGAGTTTATAAAAAAATAGTTAAAGAACTACGGACAATTAGTATCTAACCTTGTCTTTTCAAGGTTATGGAGAAAATAGTGTGTAGACAGCTTAGTGAGCATTTGGAAAAATATAGTATTCTACCAGAGTTACAGTCGGGCTTTAGAAAGAGACGGAGCACAGCCACAGCTTTTGATAGACGTCACTGACAATATTTAGACTGCTCAGGACAGGGGGCACGGTGTTGGTTCTGTTGGATTTTTCTCGTGCATTTTTTTTTATTTTTTTATACCACTAAGTTGGCAGACAAGCACACGGCCCACCTGATGGGAAGCGGTTACCGTGGCCTATGGACGTATGCAACACCAGGGGTGTCACACTCGTGCTGCCGACCATGAAGAAACCTTCTGATGCCCCTCTTGAAGAACCCCATATTGTAGGCGCTTGGGAAAACCGCAGCAGGGAGGTCATTCCACAGCTTGAGTGTGCGTGGGATGAAGTTTCTTTCATACCGCACAGTGCGCACCGGCTCAGGTCGCAATGTGTGGGGATGAATTCCCTGCCTATGGCGAGAGGTGCGATGATAGAATGTAGCTACGGGCATCATGTCAAACAATTCATCTGAGCACAAACCATTGTATCGGCGGTAGAACACACACAGTGAGGCAAAATCCCTCCTAAGGCTAAGAGGTTCCACTCTACCTGCGAGTATGGGATTGTCAACCAGCCTCAATGCCCGTCTTTGCAACGAGTCGAAGGGGTCAAGCTGGTATGCAGGTGCTCCAGCAAAAAGGTGACAGCAGTACTCCATGTGAGGCCGGACCTGTGCTTTATAAAGAAGGAGTTGCTGCCCCGCAGTGAAGTACTGCTTCGCCCTGTTGAGCACTCCGAGTTTTCTTGATGCCAACTTAGCCTTGTCCTGCAAATGACTTCGGTATTGGACGTCGCTGGAGATATCGACACCAAGGATCCCGATACTCGAGGAGATGGTAAGCGGTGTGCCCAGGAATTGCGGCGCCACAACGAATGGGGTTTTCTTAGCGGTGAATACACATACTTGTGTCTTAGTGGGGTTGAATTGGACTAGGTTTAGTCGTCCCCAATCGGATACTCCAGAGAGAGTAGTCTCGATTTTAGACACAAGTTGTTCGCGACTCTTCTCCACCTCGGACTGAGGGATATTTGCACGGCCCGTGTAACACGTGTCCCCGGTACTGTCGTCCGCATAACAATGAATGGAGCCATCAGACAGCATGTCATTGATATGCAGCAAAAACAGCGTCGGAGACAACACGGAGCCTTGTGGGACACCAGCGTTTATGTTCATGCGGTCCGAGCAGCTGCCGTCGACGACGGCTTGGATGCTTCTGTTGGACAAAAAGCTGGCGATCCATTCGCAAAGTCCCTCGGGGAGTCCATAGTACGGCAACTTCGCAAGAAGACCTTTGTGCCAGACCCGATCGAAGGCCTTCGCTATATCGAGGCTGACCGCTAGTGCCTCACCCCGACTCTCGATGGCTTGCGACCACCGGTTTGTGAGATACACAAGAAGGTCACCGGTTGAGCGACGGTGGCGAAAGCCGTACTGTCGGTCGCTCAGTAGATCGTTTCCTTCAAGGTATCTCAGGAGCTGTGTATTGATGACATGCTCCATAACCTTCGAGAGTAGGGAGGTTATAGCGATAGGCCTGTAATTGGTCGGATCTGTCCTGTCACCTTTCTTAGGTACAGGGTGCACAAATGCGGTCTTCCACGAGGCTAGGACCTGCCGCGCGGAGTATGAGAGTGATTTTTTGATTTGATTAGATTTTTGATTAGAGTGACATTTGATGGTGTATGGAGTTCAATGCCAAGAAAACGCAGGCTTGTGCGTTCACAGCAAAGGTATCTTCTTTCCTTCCCCTTCCCACTCTTCAGAACACGCCACTGCCACTGCAGGACAATCTCAATATCCTAGTCATGGATATTCGCTGCAAACTGAATGACAGAAATTACATCGAGAGCATCATCAAAACAGCCTCGCGGAAACTCGGACTCCTGAACAAAGTGAGACGTTTTTTCACGCCGGAGCAACGTTGTCTTCTCTATAAGACACAAATTCGCTCCTGCGTGGAAAAAGCATCTGATGAGGCCGCCAAGCTGAGAGCCACCATTGTAACACTTAGTGTCTGTAATGGTGACCCTCTTTCCTGAGACTTTGCCTTTAGCTTACCATCAGGCGAGGTGAAGTCAAGTTGACGTGACGTTTATAAAATATATATATATATATGTACAGGATTGATCTTATCTAAGCTTAAATATTGTGGTGTAGACTGTGTAGAGTGTAGATGATAGATCAGTTTCATGGTTCCACAGCTATCTGAATGGACGCAAGCAAATGAGCACTTAAAACGAGCGATGAAAATGACATAGTTTAACCGCTTGCGTCGTTATACTTAGTTTCAGCTGAGAAACTTCGTATGAGTTATTAATTAAGGATTTTCGCTAAAATGTCTTCTAATCGTGAAAAAATTGACTTATTAGAAGCGTATTTTGTCAATAATCGAAATGCGGGAGCTGCATTAGTGTGGTACCGCAATAAGTATCCGTTGCGGCATGTGCCAACAAGAAAGGTTATTACAAATCTTTTGAAAAACCTGGAATTGCAGGGTTCTTTCAAAAGAAAGCGGCAGCCTCGTGTGGACATGGACACGGAGATTGCGGTTCTGACTTATGTCGAAGCATATCCAGAGGTATCGTCCAGGCAAGTCGCCCTTGAAGTAGGTGTATCCCACTCCCTTGTGATAAAGATATGGAAGAAATACGGCTACAAGTGCTATCGATATGGGCTATGAAAATGGAAATCATTTTGAGCTATTTATTTCATAAACCAATTTCTTAAATGTTTAAATGATTTTTTTTTATTTAAAAAAGTTCAAAATTTTACCTGACCTATGAGTTTCGAGTTGATTTATCATATTTCCGTACGAAATGTATGGGAAACGTTTTTGGCGATTTCTGTCTTTTCTAGTACTGAAAGCTAAAATGGTCCCATAGAGTTTTTTGATCCCCACATGAAATAGAATCGATTGGCATAAAAAAAAATTAGAACTTTTTGCATTTTTTTTGCTAACTGTAAGTTTTTTACAAAATCTGTGAATGCAGTTCAAAATGTCCCAAAAAGTTAGGGAAGGTCTTTTAAGAACGTTTTGCTGTAACTGCAACGGTTAAGGTACTTGCCCTTACTGCCCCGTTTCAAAAATACACCCTGTATATGCCGAAGATGTACAGGTATACTCGTCATTTGACCCTGATGAACATCAAGCGGCCCTTACAAAGCTAAATGACGATCTCAGGCGTTTGACAACGTGGGCGGCAAACAACTGTTTGGTATTGATTGAACCCTCAAAAATAAAAATATGTATATTGTTACGACGGACGTCGATATCTCGAAAACTAATAATCGAATCTTCAAGAAATAAAAACGCATTGTTAGTGACGAGGTACTCTACCGCATAGAAAAATCTAGAATCGTCAACACAAAGTCACAACCTACCTACGAGTACCTACACTCTTTTGAATAAAAACATACAATAGGTAAATATCGAGAATGAACTCGAATGGTCAGCGACGGCGAGTAGGTAGGTATTTATCGCTCGCTCGCTTCTAGATGATTCGACCCTCCTAATTGAGAGTTATAAAAACACGCTCGCATAGCTACACCATTAATTATCTTTGAGAAAGAGAGAAAGTCTTTGAGATCGATAACGAACACAGCGAGCTTAAGCGACCGAAGAAGATTATACCTGCGACCTGAGCAACGACTGTGGACTGTTGTGAACTACTGAGCGACTGGAACTGTTGAAGAGTACTGTGTGTACTAGTGATTTAATTGTCTAGTTTGTGGTTTGTGGTGAGCTAATAAATCTCTTCGTTGAGTAAACGGCATTTAATTGTATCCCGTGCACGTAACAATATCCTGTTTGGTATCAAAAACCAGATCGGTCGGGTTCCCACTAGCCTAAACCTGAGTCTCAAGGGAGAGCCAATAGGTAGGGTTACTGCGGCTCGCAACTTGGGGTTATATGTTGATTCTAGCTTAAGATTTGAACAGCACATTGCACAGTCAGTTCTGAATTGCTTCTATCGCCTGAAGATACTCTATAAAATGGGGCCTCACCTATCCGAGGACCTAAGGGTCCGTGTAACAGAGTCCCTTGTGGTATCGAAGTTAAATAGGGTTGTGTATTTTTTTTTATTGTCGTAAACTGTACATTGTACAATAATATAAAAAGTAAAAGCAAAACTTTGTTATGACAAATAGTTTTAAAGATATTTGATTTTAAAAATTTAATTTCTCGGCACGTGGTGACGTCATAGCGCACTGGCGCGTAGTGAAAATGTACAGAGTGCAAGAGAATATCGCATTTATCTCAGTCTACGTTGCGTTTACACGTATACTGTTCATAATATTATTGATTTGAAATTTAATAAGGAATCTAAAAAGTTGTAAATTTTGCTTTATTTCGAATGTTAATATTTTGACCTATTTTGGGAATTAAAAATAATGAAAGGTCATAGTTTCAGTCTAGTTAGGCAATATCTTAGTTTACTTTGTATATTTTTAGATAAAATACTAAGACATTAAGTAGTATTAGCAAGAATTCGAAGACTCAGGAAACTATCCTATTTCGTCGACGTAGTTTACGGCCCGCGCTTGTTGGCCCGAACTGAGAGGATGATACAGCGAGTTCAAAATGCCTGTGCTCGTTTTTGTTTCTCGGTACCGGCCAGAGGTCATGTCACACCATATCTCAGTAAAAATTCTTTACTTAAAATGAAAACCAGAAGAAAAATGCGTGTGGCATGTCTTCTGTTCGGTGTTATCAGGTGCGGTGAGCCGCGCTATTTGTTTCAGAGGCTTGGCTGGGTTACCAGTAGAAGATTGCGTGCCAGAAGACAGTACACCCAACTGTCAATACAAAGGCTTCGATCTAAAACATTTAGGGGTAGTTTCCGTTGGAAAAACATGGAATAATCTAAAACGATCACCACATTTAGGAAACATTTACGATTGTTCCTCTTGGAAGCCCAATGGAGGCTGGATAACGTGAACTCAAATGTTTCTTTAATTTGATTTGGTGGGTTCTGTGCGGGCTTTTACTTTGAAGTGTACAGGTTGTATGACTATCGCACTATTGTTTTATTTTTTGTTTATATATTTTATTTTATTGTTTTATTTATGTACGTATTTTATTTGATCACTAAAATCTTCTATCGCCTGTTATCACGATATATGTTTTTTTTTAATATTTACGATATATTATTGTTTACTTTCATATTGTAATATAAGTACATAATTTCTACTTACCCTCATTGCATGTGCACAATACTTTCAATAACCATACCACATACACTGCAAATATATTTATTTAATTATAGACTTTAAAATAATTCATTAAAATTCAAAATAAAAGACTTTTTGCAGAATGGTTGGAAAATATAACGAAACTCTTTTCATTTAATTTTGAGCTTTAATAAACTGTCATAAAGTCTAAAATTTAATATCATTTTTACATTGTCTGTGGTGTGACAGTGGTTTTGCTTTAGCAGAATCAAAGGCCAGGATTTGAACTTTTGACCTTTCGATCGTATCAGTAGGTAGGTACATAATCTAACTCAAATAACTTGACGCCTGCAGTAAAAGTAACATACATAAAGATAAAATCTTGCTCTTAATATTTAATCAGGCGTTAGTAGTTTAGATTTCCACATTCTTGTTCGACGCGAACCCCAGGGTTAGATTATGTCTTGTTATTTTTAAACTATCAAGGTGATTTTTTTTTATCTAGGACACGCCAACTTGACTTCACCTAACCTGATGGTAAGCTAAAGGCAAGGTCTTAGGAAAGAGGGTCACCATTAGTGACATGTAATGTTACAATGGTGGCACTCAGCTTGGCGGCCTGATCATATGCTTTTTCACGCCCTGCTTAAAGGACCCGGGACTGTAGGAAGAATCGTTTTGGTTGAGAAGTTTGTTTGTTTGATATGATGTATAATTAGAAATTTGTGGGATATTTTTCAAATGGTTTAGCCTGCATTCGGTTAAAATAAGTACGTCTACTTCGATAAATAATTGGGACAGAGTTATTTGAAGGTCATCGATATTTTTATAAATACTACGGATATTTTGTGTTATAATAGAAAGATTAAAAATCAAGTGGCATAATTTCATTTTTAGGTCCTGAATATTACATTTAAATGATTCTATTGGTTTAATCTCGTCAATTTCTAGTAGGCTATTAAAACTATCCATTAGTATGTGGGTAAAGATAATTCAAGTTATAACAAGGTTGTAATATTTGTATAAATGGCTGTAGTTGTTTTCTTTGTATTTGCTTAACGCACGTTAGTACACTAGTGATTTTAATGAATGGTATAAGGTTGATTTCAATGAGTGGGAGGTTAGATAAGCGTAGTAGTGTATGAATGAGTGTATTATGTGTGAAATTGTGTGTGAAGTTGTAATATTGTGATGAATATACGGGTGTAGGGTAATTAAATCTAATTGGTATAAAAACTGAGAGAAGATATAAAACTAACTTAAGTACTTGTAGACTAATCATAAGTATTTGCACTTTAAGATATTTGCATATAAATATGGGTATGTTGTAAAATATGGGAATGTTGTAATACTGTGAGGGATATAAGAGTGGATTGTACTTAAGTGTAATTAATACTAAAAGTGAACTAACATATAAAATTAACATAAGTACACATTTACAAAAAATAATTATTTGCACTTTAAAATAGTTAAATAGTCATTTTTCATTCATTAGTTGCTGTACTTGGGCTTCATGTTGGATATGAATCACTTTTGAGTTGTCGTCTTTTCTAACTAGCACTTTGCCATGGGAAGTCCAGCAGTATTTAACCTTATTTGATCGTTTAAGGTCCCGAGCCAGAAAGAACAGGCGTGAGCCCTTTATAGTGAGCTGTTCAGATATATAAATTGGCGTATCTTCTAAAATAGTTATGCCTAGGTGTTTTGCCTGTAATCTAGATTTGTACAAAGTGTTGAAATTTGTAACTTTTTCTAGAAATTCAGTTCTGAGAATAGTTGAATGTAGTTCAACAATAATTGTAGGTTTTTTTTCCTACTCGTTTATGGCTCTTAATCGGAAAATATCACCTATATCTCGATCGTTCATATCAACTTTTATAGTTTTTGACAGGTAAGTGATATAGTTAATTAGATCATTTCTGGATTCCTGAACCTTTTTTGGTACGTTTTTTATTTCTAAACTTGATTTTAGGGAGTTTCTCTGCAAGATTTCTAATTTGTCCTCGAGAATGTGAATATATTCACGATCTTTCTTTACTTGCTGTTCAAGAAGTGTTATTTTATTGCGAAATTCTTCGTTTTGCGCGGTTAATAAAGACAGAGTGGTTTCGATTTTGCAGTTTGATTCCTTAATTTCCTGAAAATCTTGTTTTTGAGAACTAATCAGCGCCGAAAACATATCTTTCATTTCCTCTTTGAGCATAGTAAATTGAGAAGGTGGCGATACTTCGGGTTTTGATCGTTTGGAACGATGCGAAACATAATTAGGGGTTACAGGAATGTTTTCTCCGGTTTCATTCGGCTTGTATAATTGTGGGTCAGAGTTATGAAGCTCTCCCGGCAAAGGCAAATTTCTCATAGTCGTAGTATTTGTTGGATTAGGTGATTGAGGAGGCGGTGTACGTTGAAGAGACATTTGTTTATAGTTTATTGTGAGTAGCGTAGGCCTATTTGAGTCGATTACCGTCGGCGGTATAAAGTGAGTACTCAAGTAAGCGGAGATTTCTGACTATAGTAAAAATTAGTGGGTGCGTAGAAGTAATTAGTCGTCTCGTTTACGCTGAGTATGTCGGTCTCACTCTGAAAGTGGGTGGAGTTTTGATTCCCCCGGTAGTCTCACTTACGCAGTGCGTCTCGCTTCCGAGTGGGGAGGTTTCTTCTGTGGGTAGATGCAATGACCGGCGCGGGCGCAGGCTAGTTGTCTCACAATTCTGGCTATTCTGGTCTTCTTCACACTATCCGGGCGGCATCAAATGTTGTTTGCTTACACAGTGGATCTCGTTTGCTGGTAGCCTGGTACACAAGACAAAACCGATAGCCTGTCTAGTGATATAAGTATTATACAGATCGTTATATTGATTTTGGCAAGCAGAAAAAGTCACCAGTATGTTCTACATAAATGTGTGTGTAACAAAACTCGTTTCCTCACTCACACACACATATACACTCGCAACTTACAATTGATTCAAAACCATTCGTATTTATTTATCATCAGTTACACTTTCTTTAGTAATAACAATAACTCATAAAATTCTTATTACTGGTATATGAACGTAGTTTTTGTTAAATTCTTGTAAGTCTCCGTGACCCCAGGGTTTACAGCTTCGCTTTTTAAGTGTTAAAATCGTGCAAAGTTTTGAGTTCGAATCCCAGTCAAATTTTATTTTTTGAACTTTTAAATATTTGTATATCTTCATGTTAATTACTTACCTATTAAGGGAATGTTGAGGTAACATCACAAAAGTATCTTGATATTTTAGTTATTTATTTATAGCAACTTAAATCAGTAGTATTTTTATTATTACTGAGCGAGTATTGTTGCACACACATTGCATTAATGTTTCTCGTATTGGAATTTATGCTACCCTCATTCTCATGTAAGTATAAATAACATGATAATTTTATTTTTAACTGTCAACAATTGGATGCATTGTGCTTTCCACACGGTTAATTAACAACTTAAACGTTCTTTAATATCACAAACAAAATAAAGAACAAAAACAAAACTATTTATTAACGTCAACGACTACATCAATATAGTTGCGGTTCGAACTCGCTACCTTCGAAATGTCTTTACGCCTGTAATACCACTCAACTACGTGGGCCTGTGCTAAAATGGTGAAATTTACTTTCTCATTCGATGGCAGGCAAATCAGTCACACATATTCAAACGTTCACGATTCACGAATATTCACGATCATGCGCACTGGCACACATAAACGTATTACACTAATACGCCTTTAACGATGACGCACACATGTGACTTCAAAGCAATGAGTTATTGTTGTGTGAACACACATATATGTAAAACATACGGGTGCTTCCACTTGACCCAGATCATAAATACATTTTATTAGATAGATAGGCTATCTTTTTTGTCTTGTGTACACTGAGTTTATATTTTAACTGACTTAATTTAAAATAAGTATTTTAAACAATTTGCGCGGAACAATTAAGCACGTCCGTATCGAACGGAGTCCGGGGGGGAAGAGGATCAGTTAATATTGCCTATATTTAAAACTCCATTATTGAATGTCTACCAACTCTATCAGTTCTTAAAACTTCTCCTCACATTATCATATCATATCATATCATCAAATCATTAACCAAAACGAAAAATAAATGAAACTGTGTACAATAGCAAATGCCTCTCTCCAAACATTGTGCTGTGCCCGACAGGGTCCATAATGGTAACTTAATCTTATTCTGACATCTGTATCACATTCTGGAACGCAATAAATGTATTGAGAATTGAATATTGGTTTTTGTTTCCAGATACCAAGATGTCGGAACACAAGGAGGACGTTCGTTGTTCCTCGAGCGAGAGTGACAACTTTGAGAAGATCGAGACAGAAGAACCTGGACGCGATGAAGAAGCTAGTGACGTAAGTACTTCTAACTACTTCTGTGTTGCCCTTGGACGCTGAGAAATGAGTTCCATTCATGGGCGTACCCTGTACCCAACTTTCTGTAAGGCATGGGTCAAAAGTCAAGACGGATCATTATTTTAAGTATTCTAAAACATTCCAAAACGTTGCCACGTGGTTCCCGGCAGATTAGAATTAGGGCCACCCCATCTCTTCTCATGCGGTACAAGGCGACTAAGGAATAGGGCTGTTTAACATCAGGCAGATATATACAGCCCTACTACTAGAATACGGTAATAAGACTCACTCCCTATTACGTGGGACCGAATACTATTATTGGAATGTGGGTGTTAATTCACTTCTCTATTATTGGAATGTGGGTGTTAATTCACTTCTGCCTAACCTTTCAGGGATAAAGGCGAGATTATATGTTTATGTATGTAAAACATTCCACACAACGCTATCTAGATTCATAGTACCTTTTTTTTACGAGCGCAAATAATAAAAATATGGAGTCTAGAATGCGGATAAACAAACTAATAATAAAAATGAGGAGGTAGGACACGACGGTATTTCCGCCCAATTGAGCAGTCCGACTGGGGAAGAACCTCCGCCCTACAGAATACCGCGGTTATAATAACTTCGTGTTGTGTTCCCGGCGGCGAGTAGGGTAGCCAGAGCTCTCTGGAGAGTTTTTGTGCTGTCAGTGGGACGACCAAAGGCTTGTCCTGCTTTGTCCTCTACACTGACGGCACAAAATCTCTGTTCTTACAGGGTGATACACACGTTTATAGGTCGTGGTAACCACTTTCCATCAGGTTGGCCGCTTGTCTGCCACCTAAGTTGTATAAAAAAAGAAAATACTTTATAGAAAGAAAGAAAGAAAGAAAACGTAAACAATACTGATGTGTCTTTTTGATACTTTTACTCAGTTTCTAAACTGAGTTTTAATGCCTTTTTATTTGCCGTTTTAATGTCCACTCATTTTAATGCCTAAAAACTGAAATTGAACCACTAGTTAGTCAGACTAATTTATTTGGTTTAATATGTGTTTTTATAAAAAGTCGCTACAAGATTGTTCACCTTTAGTGAAGTATCTAACCGAATGGGTTATATATTATAAATAGGATGGTATTTAAACGTTTATCAAAAAGAGTACATTTTGTACGACAAAATAATCCAAATTCACATCAAAAATACTGATTGAGCACCAACAAACTACTGCAAGTAAGTAGTTAGTTAGCAACCAACCAACCAACCAATTATAAAAAAAATTACCACAAAGACATAAGGCGGGGGCTCCGCTTCGCTTCGCTCCCGCCTTAGTCTTCTAACCTAACCTATCCATTTCGGGGTGGGTGGTGATCATTCTGAACTTAATTAGATGCACAATCAGTATTTTTACTGAACGCGAAAATATTATCTTTATATATATTGTAAATACATACCTATGATATATAGAAACATTCAGAACAATGCAAATATACATATTCATGCGTACAAATATTTGCGCTGTGCGGCAAGCGAACCCGTGCCTCCCGCTTGGGGATCGTATGGTTTAATTTTGTCATTATATAATTTTTCCTAAAAATTCTTAACTTCGTCGGGGCAGTAAGCAGGATGGTACAAGCGCCCGACCGTTTCCCTTCCTGTCCAGAACAACTCGTGCTGGTTGCGGTATCTCCCACACACGGTGGAAACCATACCGTTTGAGGCCTCCTCCCCCTGTCACACGATAAAGAGCTGGAATGCTAATAAAAATAAAAAAGTTAATAATTGTTTTTATTTTTCTTATTTCAGGACCAGAAGCCCAATGCAAACTTCACCGTTGGAGAGGAACCTGAGCAGGAACCTCCCGATGAGGGTCCAGCTAATGAGGGAAGGGATTTCTTCCCGAACGCTCCACCACCAAATATTAGAAGAGTCCTCACGATAGCACAGCAGCTCGCTCTAGCGGAGAAGAGGAGTAAACTTAGGTGAGTAGTTTACTTTTAAACGGTGTAGATGGCGTTGTTATAAATATTTTCATAATATACTTACTGTTCTTACTAGCGGCCGCCTGCGACTGCGTACGCGATGACTCGTTTTACCCCCTTAGGGGTGGATTTTTGTAAAATCCATTCTTAGGATCTTAAGGAATATACCTGCCAATTTTCAATTTTGTGGTTGTTAAAGTTTCTCACTTTTATATAGTTTTTCACTTTTATATAGGTACCTATATTGGTAATATGGGTTTATAAATATCACAGTCTAACGATCTTTCAATACTTGTAACCCCTCGTTTTCGCTAAGAAACAAGTCGTAAACTTGTTTGATACTAAACTTGTCGAAGATTAAAAAAGGCTGTCTCAGAATTTTTTTGTTCAATATAGTATGTTTAGCCAACAAGTTGTAAACAAGTTTAAAACATATTTACGTTCACATTGAAGCCTGTGACTTATCTTATTGCAACTTGTCAATAACATGTTATGTGCTTAGGTGAAAATGAGGGGTTATTATTATTACTTACGTGCTTATAATATTTATGACGAATGATTGGAAACTTTCCTGTTAGTAGTTAAAATAAATTACTAAACTTATTATGTTGTTATCTGTGACTAAACTGTGAATGGTAAAAGAGCGGTAAACGTAGCGTCTATTAATATTTTATCGATTATATTTATTTTTATATTCCACCTACCTATAATAGTAAAGAGATTGACAATTAAATATTATAACGTCACAATTGTTTATTTCATATAAGTTTCCTCATAATTACCATTGTGGACGTGTGATAAAAAGTAACTAATTTGACTGGACAGTCGTGGTCCCAATTATAATAAATAACTACGTTATTTACGAATGTTACGATATAGGTAGGAACATTGCAATATATTATGATATTATTGTAACGATTTTACATGTGAAATATCCGGATCTAGAAATCCACCATTTTTAAACAGGCACAGACTAATAAGAGATACTACGTTAAACAGGCAGCCATATGTCAATTGTCAGTTCACACTTCACCCTCATAGTAGTGATGAGGTAGTGTAACCGTTAATTAATCAAATCATTAATCGATTATAATTTCATAGAACTTGGAAATCGATAGTGACATGTTTCTGATGTAGTTTTAGGTTAGTATGAATTTCAATTTTAATAATTGAATGTCAGACCTTTTCTACTTATTACTGTCAACGATAAGTGTCTAGTTAATTACTTAGTCATTCATAAACTAGATATTTTGTATGTATCTAGACTAAGTCTAGATCTGCAATACGGAGTGACATCGTAACATCGTATGAAGCCTCACGTTGCAGACCCTGGTCCTGCTGTGCAATTCTCTATGTATACAGCATCGAGCGCAGCGCTGCAACAACCTTGGTGGGCATTGTAGTTGGTCGATCTCCAGTGACGTCACTCAGTCCGACCAATGATAATCAATCAACGATGTCGCGGTGGTGTGCTCGACGCTGTAGCCTTAGATACACACACACACAGCACAGCTGGCCTTAGTTAGAGAATGCATGGAATGCCATTAAGCTGTTCGAATGATTCGGGCCAAAGAGACGGTGGAGAAGAGAGCCAGCAATTTTAGCCGACCTCCATAAGTATGGGCAAATCTAGGTCCAGAGTTGCGGCGTGTCATATTTTCACCCTCCCTTCTCTATAAAGAGTGGTCCAAATTGATCTCTAAATAATGCGTTGGGGTTGCCAACAGTTTCAGGAATAAGTATTAAAAAATACAGTGCGGTTTTATTCGATTTTACATACTCATGTTATTGTTAACTTCAGTTAGGTGTCTTAACAAGTAAAAAAAATTAGTCACTTTTTCTTGTGAGTCTAATATTCTGTTTTATGAATATTTTACCGTTACGATGCAAATATATGAATTGATTGATTGGAAATATCGTAACTGCAGTTGTCTAACTGTACTGTAACGTTGGTTTTACATTTTGATTCTCTTTATAATTCTCTCTAGAATGTGACACTCACTAATGCATTTACTGAGTCTTCCTCTGCACCACCTTTTGTTGACTGGTAGAGAATGTCTGAGGCATTAAATCCGCTCATGTACTTGTGCATAAAGTTTAAAGTAAAATAAAAATAAATACCTAACTATCTAATATACGCAAGACAATTCTAAATAATTAATATCAATATTATAATAACCTTTCTCATATACCATGTCCTGCCCTGATAATTAGCTCTGAGAAGTTTATTATTTAATACTTACTTACATTATGATTTTGTTAATGCTTAAGAATGTAAGAAGGAAGACTCAGTTGAAAAATAAATGGTCAAATGCAGTTACGATACAATATCTACGTAGTGTCGAAATGTGACTAACTGAAGGTGAGAAAGTGGTTTTTACCATATGAGGTAACAGATACACAATTTTGGAGCTAATGAATATTTCATAAATTAGGTTCCCATAGCGTCGAGAGGTACGTGGTTGGTTTATTCTTTGAAGCCAATAGGCAATATCTTATTATCTTAGATTCATAGCGTGATCTTCTCTTTAATATTCTATACTAGGCATACTAAGAAATGTACGTTCCAAATTTCGGATCGTAGTTTCATATATTTAGTACCGTGAAACGTATTTATCAATCAGACGCGAAAACAGCACATAACACTTCATTACGCTTAAACCCTATTTATTTATTAGTAATTTGCAATATAAGCTTACAGTCTACACCGAATTGCTTATATGCTATATATTAAATTAGGCATTACACTGCATTTAAAGACATTAAAATTAAAAGTACTTCGTTCATTCTTACAGTTCGTCAAATAATTAGGTAAGCAATCACTCAATAATAATAAAAATAAATCCTATACAATACAGATGTCTAGTGAATGATGTCGAATGGAAGGCAAGGATATTGAAAAAACAATGCAATATAAAAATAAAAGTATCCTGAAGTTTCCTATATACGTTTCATGGTAAACCCTAAAGTCGTCGCAATATATTTTTTTCCTAATTATTTTTGGAAGCGAATAGACTGCGAAATTATTTAAAATTTGCGCTCTTATGTTCATCTAATCCAACATTTTGGAATTGTCAAGGTGATCTGTTAAAAGGGGCGAGGGTAATGCTGTATGGATTATAGACCACCTTAAACCCCAATATCTGAAGACTTAACACGACGCGCAGTTTTAGTCGGTTCGAGTCTGGTATAAACTCCTCCGCTTAAGGGTTATCCGAGGAGCATGCCATACTATACTTCTTTCGTTGCTTAATCATTAATTAGCTACGAAGTACCATTTCCGATCCAAATTTTTTCATAATTAAAAAATATAGATCAACAAAAATTTATTTAAATGAACGGAAAATTAATAAATTTTGAACCATTAAAATATTTGAACAAATTTAACATAACTATTAGACATTAAGATGCATTAAGCGTTTTCTTATGTAAGTAATCGGTCACGGACAGCCATTGCTGTGACGTAAGAATTTTCGCGCCCAAACAAGCCTTCAGTGAGTTTCTCGACTGTGTCGCCGGTTGACGTTGCGCACATCACTATTCTGTGCATTCGAAATACAAACTACGTGAAATATTTTTTTTAGTGAAAAAAACCTAAAATTTGTATGTGCTTGTGTGAAGTGTTTTTTTACGCGCCAAGTCATTACTTTTAAATACTTGACGTTTCGTTTCGTTGGATTTTTTTGTGGGGTTTTAGATAAAGTTATTATTGTTTCTATGAGTTTATGAACTAAAACATAGTTTTTTACTCAAGACCTGATATAATCATTATAATGTCCTTAGTTTTTTAAGTAAAAATATAAAATCGTTTCTACTTTAATAATTCGAATAATAATAAAACTATGCTTCAATTTTTTTTATACAGTGCTATTACAATGTATTAAAAAAAGTATAAATAAGATAAACACGATAAGAAAAGAAAAACTACACAAAAAACATAAATACTAAAACGAAAGAAATTTCTACCAAATCGTTTGGAGGTAAAATAGACCGGATCTATTTTACCTGCAAATGGTTTCTTAACTCAATTATATGAGAAGATTTTCCCAGTGATGGAACCGAGATTAATTAACAAATTAACTGAGCTATCACATTTTATTCTATGAAGTTTTAAGCTGGATTTCACCTGTAAAAAGTGTTCAACGATTCAAACTGGTTTTCCACGTGTCTTTTAATGTTTATTGAGTTAAACGTTGCAGCCCTAGATGGGTCGGCAGTGCGAGGCACATGGCTATAGGCCTCTATAACTACTTCCCATCAGGTAGGCATAAAAATAAAAAAAAATTTTTAAATAAAGCCCTCAAAATTCCGACTGCTCTAAATGCAGAACGATGCCTTGTGGAGGTCAGATGACAGTTGCTTCACGGGAAATATAAGTTCAGCCGTATTACAGTTAGATTGGAATTTCAACCCCAACTGTGTTTTGAAAAAAGGTTCATAGTAAAAAAAATAATAGCGTCGATAGCTTAGTGGTTAAGGAGACAGTCTTACGTTCGAGAGATCCCGAGATCAAATCCTATTCTTTGATTCTTAAAAAAAAAGACAAATTGTTAAAGTTAACGCGAATATCATTCATTGAAATAAAACCACTTTCGGTATTATCACAGACTAGCTGACCCACCCCAGCTTCGCCCGGGGTATATTTTGAAGCTTCATATCCCTTTGAGCCCGTATGTTTTAGTCTTCAAAATATGTATGAAAAATTGCCGAATTTGTTAACATTTATTATCAATACTCCGCTCCCTTAAGTAGTAGCGTGTTGATATATAGCCTAAAACCTTCCTCGATAAATGGACTACCCAACACTGAAAGAATCATTCAAATCGGACCAGTAGTTCCAGAGATTAACGCGTTCAAACAAACAAACAAACTCTGCAGCTTTATAATATTAGTATAGATAATATGCTTAATATAAATGGTCGTAGCTATGCCATTTATTCTTAAAATTGTTTTGTTAGACTAAGTGGCATACGACCACGACTATCCTAGAAATTTTCTTGTTTAATACTTTTTAAAGCGTGATTTTTCAGTGCTCGGGTTTTAGTTATAAAGTTAATTTTCTATTTAAATTATTTTGGGGTAAGCAACGGCTATAAATTATATATATTTGTAGTGTGCTAATTAAGTCCTTTCACTTGATACCAAACACGACATATTTATCTCAATTTTTTACGCAGTACTTTATGACCGCTAGAGAGCGCTACATTAGATTCAGTGACACGTTATATAGCCTATAACCAGCGGACGACTAAGACGCTTCTAACGATACCTCATTTGTCCAGTTCTAATAAGTGGTTGAGGAGCTATGAGGGAACAGATGAACCTACATACATACATAGCCTGTCAAAATCATAACCCTCGTTTGGCTTCGCCGAAGTCGAGTAAAAATGGCGCCGAGTCGCTGCAGAAGCCATCAATAAGAAAATAAAGTTTAAGTTTAAGTTTAGTTTTATTTCATAAACAATCTTACATTGTATTGAAACTTAGTACAACAAAATAATAAAAATCAAATAGAAATTCAACAAATAAAAAAATAAAAAAAAATACCTATAAAAAAAATATTTCAAAAGTTGCATGTCAAGAATATTTAAATTAAAAAATTGTTTTCTCTAGTTCAATAAAATACTTAAGATTATTATTTATATTACAAGTAGTCATCATTCAATTCCACTACAAATTCACGAGAAAAGAAAAATCTTTGCTTGCATCTTCTAACATGTCACTTAACAAATTCTTCAAATGAGTAGAAACACCCCTCAACAAGAAATGCCTTAAGTATGGCTTCGAACTTCTTAGTGTATACAGCGCTTCTAATGTTCAGAGGAAGACTATTAAACAGTTTGACTGCACTGTAAGATGTGCTATGTTTGACCACATTAAGAGTGGGTGCAATGATTGCAGGCATATGCTTCCTTCTCGTGCTTTCACGCCGCGCTGTAACCTACCATCTCTGCTTTCAAAGTTGTGTATGTTTTTAGCAAAAAAAGTCAAAGTGACCAAAATATACAAACAGGACACAGTTAGGATCCTTAGTTCCCTAAAATATTCTCTACAAGAGTGTTGCTGATCTATGCGTGTCATAGTTCTGATGGCTCTCTTCTGTGCTACGAAGGCCTTCTGAACATATTATAAATTCTGAAATATTATTAATACCTAATATCATGTTTGTATCGTAATAATATTGTAGTAGGTATGTATAAATTCGATGTATTTGCAGTTAATATCTTCAATGGCCTACTTTACTACATAATATAAACAAAAATACCTAATGATGTTAACTTGTCATTTGTTGAAGGTTGTAATTAAACATAACGTAAACTCACGCCTATATCCCCGAAGGGGTAAGCAGAGGTGATATCACCTACATTTCGCCAGTTTTTGGCTCGGTCCCAATGTAATAGGTGGCGAGTCTATTGCCATTAACCGGGCACTTATAAGCATGCGATAAAATACATACATAACTTCGAAAAGCATCGATAAGTCATTGGTGTGTGCCATGGTAACACTTGGGATCGAACCTGAGACCTCGTCTCAGCAGTCCATTACCCATAAGAGGTTGTAATTATTAACTAGATAATGCGAATACTTTTAAATTTACACAAAGCTATGCTAACTATACAATATATACAAAAATGAAATAGAGAAAAAGAGGGAGACTGCAACTTTAGGCATCGAAAAGTTCCTCTCCATCGGTCTCTACTGGTACCGAGCTCAAAAGAAGGTTGTTCAATACATATAAAACATATACATATATAGTTATGTTAGTTGGTTCCCGGTGCAGAAGAATAACGCCACTCCATCTCTTCCCGCGGGTATCGTAGAAGGAGACTAAGGGATAGGGCTGTTCTCCATCCGAAAGTAAACTTACAGCCCATGACATACTTAGTGCTCGCTTGACGGCGATAGGCTCTCCCTGTCCCAACAGCTATAATTGGTGAAGTAAACAATCTTGATGTTTTTTTTTGAATTATGTTTTATTCAAAAGCTCAGATTATAATTTTTTTTTATACCACTTAGTTGGCAGACAAGCACACGGCCCACCTGATGGGAAGCGGTCACCGTGGCCTATGGACGTTTGTAACACCGGAGGAGTCACAGTTGCGCTGCCAACCCTGTAAGTACAGAGTTTCTATGCCATCAGTGTAGAAGACAAAGCAGGTCAAGCTTCCGACTGACAGCACAAATTCTCCAGTGAGCTCTGGCTACCCTACTCACCGCCGGGAACACAACATGAAGTTATTATAGCCGCGGTATTCTGTTTCGAAACTCGTTTACCACCGTAGCCGGTGGGAGAGGTTATGTCGGACTCGAACCGACTAAAACGCACGACTCTTGTGGGTCGTTTTTGGTTGTCGAAGGTGAGGTTAACAGTCATATCTCTTGCACCCCGGCCGACCCAGGGCCATCTCTCTCGATCTGGCCCTCTACTCGGAGATAAAAAAACCAGAATCGAACCATAAATTAATCAGTTAAATTTTATTTGTTTAATTAATGTATGTTTTTATAAAAAGACTACAAGATTGTTTACCTTTAGTCAAGTTCCTAAACGAGGAATTAAGAAGACGGGAGGAATTGGGTTATACTCCTCGCCACTGGGCATTAATATAACTATGTTAGTATATATGTTACCTAACATAACATAAACTCACACCCGTATCTCCGAAGGGGTAGGCAGAGGTGCTAGCACCCACATTTTGCCAGTTTATGTTTAGGTCCCAATGTAATAGGTGACGAGTCTATTGCCACTTACCAGGCTCTTATAAACCTGAGATAAATACACACATAACTTCGAAAAGCATCGAAAAGTCTTTGGTGTGTGGCATGGTAACACCTGGGATCGAACCTGAGACCTCGTCTCAGCAGTCCATTACTCATACCATTAGGCTACCGCGGTTAAAAGTATAAAATTTGTTTATTGTGTGTATGTTACCTATAAGTATAAAATTTGTTTAGATGACGTCATTGTTATGTATCACGTGATTATTTATAATGTACGAGAGTTTGAAAACACTAGTTTGCATATTAATGAGATTAAAGGTCATTTCCACTTGATATTATATTCTGCGTCACAGTTTTCACAACAGAATTAATGAAAGAGAATTGTGGTATGGGTAATGGACTGCTGAGACGAGGTCTCGGGTCGATCCCAGGTTTTGCCATGGCACACACCAATGACTTTTCGATGCTTTTCAAAGTTATATGTGTATTTATCGCAGGTTTATAAGTGCCACCTGATGGAAAGTGGTTACCGTGGCCTATGGACATGTGTAACACCAGAGAAGCCACACTCGCGCTGCCGACACTGTAAGCACAGAGTCTCTGTGCCGTCAGTGTAGAGGACAAAGCAGGACAAGCCTTTAGTCATCCCACTGACAGCACAAATTCTCCAGTGAGCTCTGGTTCGTGGCAATAGGCTCGCCACCGATTACATTGCGACTTAAACCTAAACTGGCGAAACGTGGGTGCTAGCACCTCTGCCAACCCCTTCGGGAATATAGGCGTGAGTTTATGTTATGTTAGATTGGAAACTGCTCAAGATGAATGAACGACGAAAGTCTTGTCCTGATTGTGTCTTCTCACATGGCACAGAAACTCTTCGTTCTTACAGGGTTGGTAGCACGGGTGTGACTCTTTAGTGTTGCACACATTCATAGGTCGCGGTAATCACTTCCCATCAGGTGGGCAGTGTGCATGTCTGCCACCTAAATTGTTTAAAAAAAACGACGGGTTGCACTCCGGGAGTGCCGGCAGAAGTGAAAACTTGAATATTAACGTTGTGCATTTTTGATATTTTGGAATGGTTAGAGAATAATTTTGTATGAATTGCTTTCATTATCAGTATAAAAGTACTATTATTTATGTGGTGGAATACAATATTCATTTATTGCGCTATCGTACACAAACATGACAATTTATATTACATTAAAAAGTTTATCACCGCCATCACACATGTGACAGTCGTGTGTCCTCTCTCCATCCGTCTTACGAATTTTCGATCAGGTCACGTGTCCTGAAGCGAGTTTAGAAATTTTTACCCATTCCAAAAAAAGTACACAGCGCCGCTAAAGAAGTTTTCACTTCAAAAATCGAATTTTACCTATGCAACCATCTTAAGGCAATGGTGTAGCCATCTACAATCGCCTTAAGATGGTTGATGAAGGCAAATTCTGAGGAAATAGGTTAACCATTTCATACAGCAGTAATATTAGCTTGACGGCCTCATCAGATGTTTTTTAAGCTCCATTTTAATGACCCGGGACTGTCAATAAGCCTATTGCAGTCCATTGCTGGACATAAGCTCTACCGATGTTGGGAGGCTTTGGCCTACTGTTTGCAGACGCTGGCCAGACGGGTTGGTACAGGGTTTTATTTCGAGTTTTCTGTCTATTGCAGTGGTAGATCAGTATCTTGATGATGGAAATGCGTGGCTTCCCATGCGGTGTCGTACAAGGCGACTAAGGGATAGGGCTGTTTAACATCAGACGGATATATACAGCCCAGACTCCGCCTCAGATGGATGACTCAGGTCAACAATAGTGCCCGGAAAACGTTAATAGACTCACCCCTATTACGTGTGACCGAATACAATCATTGGTGAAATTTACGTGTTAATTCAAGTCTGCCTAACCCTCCGGGGATAATAGGGTGATTGTAATATGTATGTAATCTAAAACATATGTTTTGTGGATTATAGATAGTAGGAATGACCGGGTATAGGTATTAAGGCTACGATAATGATTGTTAAGCTTGCATGAAGATAAGTAAGAGATTAGAATCACATAATTCATGTCTTATCGGCTGAAAAATTGCAAAGTTAAGTGATACTATAGTAGTAGTATTAGGGGGTGACCAACGACCAATGTCATCCATGAGCGTAAGCCTGGGGGTGACAGGTGGAGCCTGTCATCATAGCAGAATCAGGCCGGGGCGGCGGTGCGTTGTGCGTTCTTTTCAGTATAAAGTAGGGATACCGTGGTTCCACACCCGAGAGGGCCATCTCGAAACAGAGATGGTCAGTGTCTACCAGAGTGCCAGAGAAATTCCTTTTTATACCACTCAGGGGCAGACACGGCCTACACATAATGTAAAGTAAATGAATAAGTAAATTAAGTACTTTAAATTAATAATGTATCCATCTTGCATTGTGTGTGGTCGTAAATAAAATGTTTTCTTTCTTTCTTTCTAACCACTCGACTCAGGGCCATCTCTCTCGATTTGGCCCTCTCCTCGGGTGTGGGTACCACAGAGTCCCCAACTCGTCCCCGGAAATGGGGAGGCGCGCCGTTCGCGCCGCTGCCGCGGCCTGCTTCTGCCAGGGTGACAGGCGGCTCCACCCGTCACCCCCAAGCCTGAAGTCATGGGAAGCGGAGGTCGTTCATGGACCTGCAGGACAAGTCTTTGGTCTTCCCACTGACAGCACAAAAACTCTCCAGTAAGCTCTGGCCTTATAGGGTAACCTTGCATTCTGACCTTTAAGACTTGTGGCGCGGTTAGCACCACTAGCTTAGTTATCCGTGGGGCTCTTCGTTAAAAAGGACGGGCTGTATAGAACAAAAATTGCTGAATAGCTATGTTACAAAAACAATAACAGAGTATTATAAGATAGTAAGATAAAACATGTTCAGGTTATCTAATCACTCATATAGTTTCTAATATTTATGATAAAAATGGCTAACGTTAACTAATAAATATAAATCCAATGTTAATGATAAATTATCTGTATGGTGACAGAGAAAGAAAACAAGTTTTCAGGGAGTTCATCCCCACACATTGCAACCTGAGACGGTACGCACTGTGCGGTATGAAAGAAACTTCATCCCACGCACACTCAAGTTGTGGAATGAACGCCCTGCTGCGGTCATCCCATGCGCCTACAATATGGTGTTCTTCAAAAGGGGCATTAGGAGGTTTCTTCAGGGTCGGCAGCGCGAGTGTGACGCTCCTGGTGTTGCACGAGTCCATAGGCCACGGTAACCACTTCCCATCAGGTGGGCCGTGTGCTTGTCTGCCACCTAAGTGGTATAAAAAAAAAACAAGTATCATACATACATAACATAGTCTGACGCCTATATCCCCGAAGGGGTAGGCAGAGGTGCTAGCACCCACATTTCGCCAGTTTATGTTTAGGTCCCAATGTAATAGGTGGGCGAACCTATTGCCATTAACCGGGCATTCATAAACCTGCGATAAATACACACATAACTTCGAAAAGCATCGAAAAGTCATTGGTATGTGCTATGATAAAACCTGGGAACAAACCCGAGAACTCGTCTCAGCAGTCCTTTACCCATACCACTAGGCTACCGCGGCTTTATAATATTTGTTAGTTAATCAGTCTTTGTGTACTAATAGTTATTGCATCATATCAAAATGTAACTTTGTTATAACGATAGATTAATAGCTTCTAAGATCAGCGCAAACAAACACACAGACTATTCAGCTTTTTAATGTTGCTATCATTATCTCGGCCTTGTTTTTAAGTTTTTATTGTATTTTTTTAGCAAAAAGTTCATGTTCCAAACTATGCATTATGTATTGTATACGTGCAGTTACAAGGTTACCTTCAAAACCAGATAAAATCAACAGGGATGCGGTAAATGCTTACCATTATATAGTCTGTGTCTTGTTTGTTACCTTAATGGTAAAAAATTAGGCTTTTTTTTATACCACTTAGGTGGCAGACATGCACACGGCCCACCTGATGGAAATATTACCGCGACCTACGGACTTGTGTAACACCAGAGGAGTCACACCCGTGCTACCGACCCTGTAGAAACGGAGAGTTTCTGTGCCGTCAGTGTAGAAGACACAATCAGGACAAGCCATTAGTCTTCCGACTGACATCACAAAACCTCTCCAGTGAGCTCTGGCTACCCTTCTCACCGACGGGAACACAATACGATGTTATTATAGCCGTGGTATTCTGTAGGGTGGAGGTACTTCCCCAGTCGGACGTGCTCAATTGGGACGGGAATACCGTCGTGTCCTACCTCCGCTAAACCTCTGCTTTTGAGACCCCACGAATATTTTCGGGGCCGAAGATAACCTCACCTATAGGGGTACTACAGGTGTACCCATAGATGAAATGCCTTACAAGACAGTATACCTACTGACGAGACTCTGGCAGAGGTTTACCTTTCTCGATTAAGAGGTCACACGGCAGTCACTCCCGTACAAGATGAATTAGCCAAACTAAAAGGAGGAGGTGTAAGCGAATCCTATTTTTTCGTGTGGAAATCCCCTCGGATACCCCCCGTGGGGGGTTATGTGGTTTCACCCCTAGGACGGCTGCGCAAATAAAAACACAGTGTGTGCTTTTCAACAAATATTACAGGCGATAGTAAAAACATACCTAAATCGCGATAGAATCCAATTAACTATATAGGATATTTATAGGAGGTAGGACACGGCGGTATTTCCGTCCAATTGAGCAGTCCCACTGGGGAAGTACCTCCGCCCTACAGAATACCGCGGTTATAATAACTTCGTGTTGTGGTCCCAGCAGTGAGTAGGGTAGCCAGAGCTCACTGTAGAAGTTGTACTGTCAGTGGCATGACTAATGGCTTGTCCTGCTTTGTTCTCTACACTGACGGCACAGAAACTGTTGTGTTCCCGGCGGTGAGCAGGGTAGCCAGAGCTCACTGGAGAATTTTGGTGGGAAGATCAAAAGCTTGTACTGCTTTGTTTTTTACGCTGACGGCACAGAAACTCTGCGCTTACAGGGTCGGGCAGCGCGAGTGTGACTCCTCTGGTGCTACACACGTCCATAGGCCACGGTAACCACTTTCCATCAATTGGGCCGTGCGCCCATCATGGGGGAGTGGCTAGAGAGGCCACACGGCAGCCTCTCGTACCGTCTGACGCAGATGATCACCGAGCACGGATGCTTCTGAAAGTATCTGCGTCGGATGCAGAAAGAGCCAACGTCCGAGTGCCATCACTGCGACGCGAGCGAGGACTCAGGTCCGCACACGCTCACCGAGTGTCCGGCGTGGGAGACGCCGAGGCGGGAGCTTGTGGCGGCCCGGGGAGTGAGGGTTTTCACGCTCTCCACCTTGCTCGCGGCGATGGTTCGCTGCGCGGATGCGTGGGCGGCCGGCGCCTCCTTCTGCGAGCAAGTAATGCTCGTGAAGGAGGAGGCGGGGCGGGAGCGGCAGCGGGAGCGACGAAGGATCGCAAGACAAGCTGCCCGCGTACGAAGGCAACTCGGGCGTCGGAGGTCGATGAACGACCTCCGCCCCCCATGAGCGCCGGCCTGGGGGTGACAGGTGAAGCCGCCTGTCACCCTGGCAGAAGCAGGCCGCGGCGGTGGCGCGCGTGGCGCGCCTCCCCGTTTCCGGGGACGAGTTGGGGACTCTGTAGTCCCCACACCCGAGAAGAGGGCCAGATCGTGAGAGATGGCCCTGGGTCGGCCGGGGTGCGAGGGATATGCCTGTCAACCTCACCTTCGGCAACCAAAACGACCCACAGGCGGCGTGCGTTTTATTCGATTCGAGTCCGACATAACCTCCTCCACCGGCTCCGGTGGGGAGGTATCCGTGGGGATTTTGCGCACGTAAAAAAAAAAAAAAAAAAATTGGCCCGTGCGCTTGTCTGCCACCTAAGTGGTATAAAAAAAAACTAAGTACCTATGTGCCTCCATATATTTTAGGGGGGAATGGGGAATGGCTTTTCAAATGGAATAAATGGTTGTACACACATTCGTCAATGCCAATATGTCTAGTTACTAGAATAGCCTATAATGATAATTTCGGTATAAATAAACATAGCAAGTCAGTGTTACTTAGCTAGGGTTGTCAACCGTACTAAATCTATCTTATTACTAAATTGTATAGTGGTCGATTTCTGTTTGCTTTTTTTTCGTGATGAATGCCAGACATTAACATTTATAATAATCTTGCTTAATATTATAAATAAATGTGAATAGATAAATCTAAAATTACATTCAAATTAAACCGTACAGAATACTTTACAATCTCAAATCCGAAATTAATACTCGATATTATTGCCGGCAGTATCGATTACAAAAATTATTTAAAAATTGAATTATTGTAAAATGCGGCGTTCCCAATCTACCCGTAACGCAAATAGCTACATTTCAATAAACAATTCCATTAAAAAAAAACTTAAAGCTGAAGAGATTATTTGTTTGTTCGAACGCGCTAATCTCAGGAACGGCTGATTCGAATTGAAAAATATTATTGTGTTGAATAGTCAGTTTATCGACGAAGGTTCTAAGCTATATATCATCATGCTACTACTTGAGAGCGCGGAGCAGTGATCATAAATGCCAACAAATCCGTCAAATTGCCTATACATTATTTGCAAACTAAAGAAATACTGACTCAAATAGGTAATATGTATGAGGTTTCAAAATGCCGTGTGGTTTTCGGCAGAGTTAAGGCCACCCCATCTCTTCCCATGCGGTGTCGTACAAGGCGACTAAGGGATAGGGCTTAAACAGCCCTATCCCTTAGTCGCCTTGTGTCACCAGACAGATACAGCCCAGATTCAGCCTCAGATGCATGTCTCGAGTCAACAATAGTGCCCGGAATACGTCAATAGGCGAATACAATGATTGGTGAAATCTGAGTGTTAATACACATTTGCCTAACCCTCCAGGGATATGTATGTATGTGTTTAAAATATTAGTAGAATTTACATTATTTTTCTATAAAGCATAATTGGCAACCCTACTTCTATCCTTGGCACATTATGGTGGTGTGAAATGCTTACAAGTGATAATCAACTCAACCAGTAATGGGATGCGATGTCAATTGAATCGAATTACCTGTTTACCTACATCTTATCGCAGTTTATTAATAGAATAGTGGTAAATAGTTTGATTTAATGACAGCCTTCGTAGGGTGACAGGTGTGAACGAGGACGACTTTTTTCGGGGAGGTAGGACACGATCATATTGACGTCCAATTGAGCAGTCCGGGTAGTACCTCCGCCCTAAACAATACCGTAGTCATAATAACCTTGTGTTGTGTTCCCGGCGGTGAGTAGGGTAACCAGAGCTCACTGGAGGGTTTTTGTGCTGTCAATGGGAAGACTAAAGGCTTGTCCTGATTGTGTCTTCTGCATTGACGGCACAGAAAATCTCCGTTTTTACAGGGTCGACAGCACGGGTGTGACTACCCTAGTGTTGCACAAGTTCAATGTACAAAAAATACCTATAGAATTGAGAGCCTGTTCCTTTTTTTTTATTCGGTTAAAAACACTTTAATTGCCACCAACATTTGCGGCAGTTTAATTGCTAATTGACCAATGTAACTACTTCAAACAACGACTTATTTTTTAGTTAGTAGAATTCGATTTTATACATAGTAATGAGAATTAATTACTTGGTACCTGCCAAGATAATGCTCGGGACATATATTGCACCTAAACTGTGATCATAATGTCTTCTATATGCGCAGTAAATGCTTCTTAGGTGTCTTTTGAGGTTGCACGGGTGCCTACGGCGGTGGACGAGCATAAATTCACATACCATTGATTATTACAAAACAATCAGTGCGCGCCAGGGCCTCTGTGGTCCTCATACCTGAGGAAGGCCATATCGAGAGAGATGCCCCTGGGTCGGCCGGGGTGTGAAGGATATGCCTGTCAACCACACTTTCGGCAACTAAAAATGACCCACAGGTGTCGTGCATTTTGAGTCGGTTCGAGTCGGACATAACTTCTCCCACTGTCTCCGACGGAGGAGAGGGGGGGGGGAGGGGGGAGATTTTCTTAGAGGATTTTTCGCACAATAAAAAAAAAATGGTGTCGTAGATGGCGACTAAATGATATAGCTGTTCCTCATCTGACAGTAAACATACAGCCTATTTATTTTATACCACTTAGGTAGCAGATGAGCACACGGCTTGGTTACCTTGGCCCATGGATGTGTGCAACACCAGGGGAGACACACTTGCGTGCAGCGATAAGGCCGCCATTTGTACATTTTTTCATGATGTTGTCCGTACATTTACTGTAATTTGTTAGTGTACAATAAAGATTATATTATCTTATCCTATCTTAACCGCGGTAACCTAGTATGGGTAATGGACTGCTGAGATGAGGTCTAGGGTTCTCCTGGTTTTACCATGGTACACACCAAAGACTTTTCGATGCTTTTCGAAGTTATGTATGTTTTTATCGCAGGTTTATAAGTGCCCGGTTAATGATAATAGGTTCGCCACCTATCACATTGGGACCTAAACATAAACTGGCGAAATGTGGGTGCTAGCACCTCTGCCTACCCCTTCGGGAATATAAGCGTGAGTTTATGTTATGTTGTCTTAACCCTCTTACGTGGGTAAAGTATAGTTGGTGTGATGATATTACGCCTCTGCCTATCCGTTTGGGGACTAATAGGCGTGAATTTAGTAGTATATGACGCTTTTTAACTCGTCTGCTCATTATATATCTATGTACGTGTTCGTCAAATGCTGAGTTAATAGATTAAGCAAAGTATAAAGTTCCTATTTCGAAGGTCGCGTGCACTGTTTGTTTCCACTCTTCATGTTCATTAGGGTTGTCACTCAATATTGAGTAGATGATTAAATTATTTAGCGCACTCTGAAACTGTTGGATGAACTCCCAGTTGTGGTTTTTTCATGTGACTGCAATATGGTTCGAGGAGGTAAGACACGACGGTATTTCCGTCCAATTGAGCAGTCCAACTGGGGAAGACTACCGAATACCGCGGCCATAGTAACTTCGTATAGTGTTCCCGGCGGTGAGCAGAGTAGCCAGAGCTCACTGGGGAGTTCTTGTGCTGTCAGTGGGAAGACCAAAAGCTTGTCCTGCTTTGTCTTTCACACTGACGGCACAGAAGCTCTCTGTGCTTACAGGGTTGGCAGCACGAGTACGACTCCTTTGATTTTGCACACGTCCATAGGCCACGGTAACCAGTTTCCATCAGGTGGGCCGTGTGTTTGTCTGCCACTTAAGTGGTATAAAAAGAAAATGGGGTTCTACAAGAAGGGCAATAGAATGTTTTTACGGGGTCGGCAGCACGAGTGTGATGCCCCTAACGTTGCATACGTCAATAGACCACAGTAGCCACTTCCTATCAGGTAGACCGCTATCTAAATGGTACAAAAACACGGTAGAGCAGTGCCTCCGCAAAAATGGGTTGAAAGAAGTGTGGTATCCCCATGCAGTCAGTCTATTCTTCTCCATTCTGGTTGCGGTATTTCCTGAAAGTTAACCTATCTATTGTAACCTGTGTATCTAGTCATGACAAAAAGAAACAAATTTTCATTTTGGAGATCCACTCTCCTATTATCAAGTTCTACAATTTGTCCTAATTTTGGATTTTCGGAAACGACAGACGCCTGACCTCTGACCCTTTCAAAAGTGCGACCTACGCCAGAGCCTCATCTCGTCCTGGTAGGATTCTTCCTATGTTTGTCGACAAATATATCGATATTATTCTTCGTCTAATATGAGATCACGCGCCCCGACATGGTAAATGCATAAACCATTTGCTTTCTTTCGGGCACTACTGTTGGCACAAGCCATGCATCTGGGGATGAGTCTGGGTTGTATAAATGTTTTTTTTTTTATATATATCTGTCTGATGTCAAACAGCCATATCCCTTAGTCGCCTTGTAGGACACCGCATGGCAAGACATGGGGTGGTCCAAATTCTACTCTGCCGGGAACCATGCGGCTAATTTTGTTTAGAGATATTTCTAAACGTTTAATAGACTCTACCCGTGACCAGAGGGCTGGTTTATTCCTTGCGCAAAGGATTGGTATTGCCATTCTACGTGGCAATGCCGCCAGCCTTCTGGCCACCCTCCCGGTTGACATCTATGGCGAGGAATTCTTTGATGTCTGAACCTGCAGGCTTATATAGGTATATTCGGTATTGTTGTAATGTCCGCATCATTGGGAATCCCGAGGTCACGAACACCCTAGAACCTTTACAGATGCGTAGAGATGTTGCGTCCATGGCTGTATTTTACCGTCTGTACCATGGGGAGTGTTCTGATGAGCTCTTCCAATTAGTCCCACCCTCCCCTTTCCTACACAGGACAACACGTGCAGGTCTTAGATGTCATCCGCACACGGTGCAGAACATCCGATCAAGAACCAAGCGGTTCGGAGACTCTTTCCTCTGTCGCACCATTAAGGCCTGGAATTCGTTACCTGCTCACGTGTTTCCTTCTTCCTACAGTCCCGGGTCCTTTAAGCGGGGCGAGAAAAAGCATATGATGAGGCCGTCAAGCTGAGTGTCACCATTGGCACACGGTATGTGTAAGTAATGGTGACCCTCTTTTCTAGGACTTTGCCTTCAGCTTACCATCAGGCAAGGAGAAGTCTAAAATTGACGTATTCTATATAAAAATAATAATTTAGATAAATCCCATGTACATTATGTAAACAAAAAGTAATATTGAATTAAAATTATTTTACCGTCGCACTGTTAATTTCTATGTGAAGTGACAAATGTGACAACCCTAACCTTCATTCGCATGACGCAACTGTGTATTTATTGATTCTTGGTTTATAAGTGTTTGTGAGGACTGGTCAAATAGTTTGGCGATACAACAGTAAACTTTTTAAATAGTTAGTTATAGTTCCCGGCAGAGTAGAATTTGGACCGCTCCATCTCTTCCCATGCGGTGTCGTACAAGTCGACTAAGGGATATGGCTGTTTAACATCAGACAGATATATACAGCCCAGACTCAGCCTCAGATGCATGCCTTGAGTCAACAATAGTGCCCGGTAGACGGCAATAGGCTCACCTCCTATAACATGGGACCGAATTCAATGATTGGTGAAATGTGGGTGTTTATTCACTTCTGCTTAACCCTCCGGGGAAAATGGCGTGATTATATGTATGTGTGTGAATATTTAAAAATTACTACGAGTCGAACTCGCGCACGAAATCTTTCGTTAATGTGCCTACAGGAGCATTATAAGCCCTCCTTATACATATAATATACTAGCAGTCGCCCGGGGCTCCGCCCGCGTGGATGTCGGTTATCGCTTAGTGTTGAGTCAACGCTATTGAGCATAAAAAATTTCAAAAAAAAATTCTAACGTAGTAGGAGGAGGTAGGAGGTAGGACACGGCGGTATTTCCGCTCAATTGAGCATCCCGACTGGAGTAGTACCTCCGCCCTACAGAATACCGCGGCCATAATAACTTTATGTTGTGTTCCCAGCGGTGAGTAGGGTAGCCAGAGCTCACTGGAGAATTTGTGCTGTCAGTGGGAAGACTAAAGGCTTGTCCTGCTTTGTTCTCTACACTGACGGCACAGAAACTCTGTGCTTACAAGGTTCGCAGCGCGAGTGTGACTCCTTTAGTGTTACACACGTCCATAGGCCACGGTAACCACTTTCCATCAAATGGACCGTGTGCTTGTCTGCCACCTAAGTGGTATAAAAAAAAGCTCCTCAACTACTTATTAGAATTAGACATTGGATTAAGTACGCCGACTTGGAACCGCTGTACCAGTTTGTGCCAATCGCGGTGGAGACTCTGGGGAGTTGGGGCAAGGAAGCTAAAAGCCTAATTAAAGAAATCGGACAGAGGCGCATCGAGGCCACCGGTGACACTCGTTACGGGTCGTTCCTGGTCCAAAAGCTGTCCATCGCCATCCAACGTGGCAACGCAGCAAGTGTTATGGGCACTTTTGCACCGGGAGCGATCAGGGGCGGGTTATTTGATTAGTACATGGACTAAGCATTGTTTGTTGAACCATTTTGACATACTTAAATTGTATTTAATAAAAAAAATATTGTTTAATTAGGTAATGTTAGTAATGTTATTAGTATTTGTTGTTATAGCGGCAACAGAAATTATATAACCTGTGAAAATTTCAACACTCTTTTTTTTTTTTCTTACGTGCGCAAAATCCCCATGGATACCTCCCCACCGGAGCCGGTGGAGGAGGTTATGTCGGATTCGAACCGACTAAAACGCACGCCGCCTGTGGGTCGTTTTGGTTGCCGTAGGTGAGGTTGACAGGCATATATATGTCAGTCTGGGCTGTATATATCTGTCTGATGTTAATCAGTCATACCTCTTAGTCGCATTGTACGACACCGCATGGGAAGAGATGGGGCGGCATATCCTTCGCACCCCGGCCGACCCAGGGCCATCTCTCACGATCTGAACCTCTTCTCGGGTGTAATTTCAATTCTCTAGCTATCACAGTTCATGAGATATAGTCTGGTGGCAGACAAACAGACAGACGGACAGTGGAGTCTTAGTAACAGGGTTCTGTATTTACCCTTTAGGTACGGAACCCTAAAATTTTTGTACAACTTTGTTTAAACTGATCTAAATCACCTTTATTATCCGACTATGGCGAAGGAAAGTTACAATTTTGACAGGCTATGTATGTATGTATGTAGGTTCATCTGTTCCCTCAGAACTCCTCAACCACTTATTAGACCTGGACAAATGGGGTATCGGTAGAAGTGTCTTAGTCGTCCGCTGGTTATAGGCTATATATTACCCTACAGCCGTACCCACAAAGAGACGGCAGTGTAGTGTCATTCAATGCAACACTGCATCCGTCAAGGCGCCGGGGAAGGAGCCTTGTGATGTGGAGGACTTCAAAGTTGTTGAGAAGAAGAAGAAGAAGTCCTCCCGCAAGAACCAGTGTGGTACTGCAGCGAGGAGCATTGAGCAGCAGTTCCGCGCAGAGGTCCCTTCGACGATGGTCTACGTATCTCGTGTACATCACAGCGTGAAGATCGTAGACGTCGCGAACTATCTCCAAAAGAAAACCGGGATGGGCTTAAGGGTGGAGAAGCTGGACTCTCGTCACAAAGTGAGCTTCAACTCTTTTGTGGTACGAGTTCCAAACAGCCACACCGCTACCATCCTGCGTCCTGACTTTTGGCCGACGGGGGTGAAGTTTCGGCGCTTCCGAGGACGCCTGCCGACACGCGACACCCCGTCCCGTGACACGTCGACGTCATTACGTGTGTTTTAGGTTAAGATATATTATATGTATTTTTAGTTTTAAGGTATATATTTATGGGCCGTAGAATAAGTTTTTAACATCCTGTAACTTTTCTATTATTGCCTGAAATAAATGATTTATTATTATTATTATTATTATTATTATAACGTGTCACTGAATCTAATGTGGCGCCCTCTAGCGGTCATAAAGTACTGAGTAAAATAAAATTTGAGATAAATGTGTTTGGTATCAACTGAAAGGGCTTAATTTTAGCACATTTCAAATATGTATAAATTATGCCTATTGCTTGCCCCAAAATAGTATTTTAAAAAATAAGTTTAAAACTAAAACCCGACTATTGAAAAAGTATTAAACAAGAAAATATCAAGGATAAGATTGGTTGTATGCCAGTTAGTCTAACAAAACAATACATTCTAGGGAAAAGTGAAATACGACCACGGCTATCCTTGATATTTTCTTGTTTAATACTTTTTCAATAGACGGGTTTTAGTTTTATCCAAGCACCAATGCCGGTTCAAAAATACAAAGCTTGCACCGAGCCGGGAATCGAACCAAGATCATAACGTTTTCTTAAACATAACTAGCTCGGTGCAAAGTCGAACATTATAAGGAAGATTTATGCAATCAAATACGTCTTAAAAAGTCGTTATGATAAATTCAAACTGATACTATCGCCATTTTTGTTATTGTACAGTCGCCACCAGTATTACTTTGACTCTTTGACACTTGCCAAGTTAAAAATCACTTAAGCTCTAATACGCTAATACTCCCGAGGGGGGCCAGCTCGAGAGAGATCCCTAGCCAGGTTGCGAGGAATATGCCTGTCAACCTCACCTTCGGCAACGACCCACAGGCGTCGTGCGTTTTAGTCGGTTCGAATCCGACATAACCTCTCCCAGCGGCTCCGGCGGGGGGATACTCGTGGGGAATTTTTCGCACGTAAAAAAAAGCTGTGGAATGAACTCCCTGCTGCGGTTTTCCCAAGCGACTACAATATGGGGTCCTTCAAGAAGGACATTAGAAGGTTTTATCAGGGTCAGCAGCACGAGTGTAACGCCTCTGGTGTTGCATACGTCCATAACCACTTCCCACACTCGCGCTGCCGACCCTGTAAGCACAGTGTTTCTGTGCCGTCAGTGTAGAGGACAAAGCAGGACAAGCCTTTAGTCATCCCACTGACAGCACAAATTCTCCAGTGAGCTCTGGCAACCCTACTCACCGCTGGGAACACAACACGAAGTTAATATAACCGCGGTATTCTGTAGGGCGGAGGTACTTCCCCAGTCGGACTGCTCGATTGGGCGGAAATACCGCCGTGTCCTACCTCCTACATGTGCTTGTCTGCCACTACAAGTAGTATAAAAAACTAGCTAATGCCGGCAGCCTCACCCGCATGAAATTTTGATCCCGAATCCGCTACCCATCTGAACGTAATCCCAGGATAAACCGTAGCCTGTGTGTTATTCCAGACTAGATTATAATCTATCCCTATACCAAGTTCCAGTCAGATCCGTTCAGCCGTTAGAGAGTGATTGAATAACAAACATACAATCATTTTTCATTAATTATGTTAGTAAGGACCGGCAGAGTAGAATTTGGACCACCCCATCTCTTCCCATGCGGTGTCGTACAAGGCGACTAAAGGATAGGGCTGTTTAACATCAGACAGATATATACAGCCCAGACTTAGCCTCAGATGCATGGCTTGAGTCGAATATAGTGCCCAGAATACGGGAATAGGCTCACCCCCTATTATGTGGGACCGAATACAGTGATTTATTTATTTATTTAATAGGTTTTCCACAGCAAATGTATAACAAATTGTTATAAGATATGTTTAGCGAGTAATGTGGCTGATACATTTGCCAATTACTATTAATTATAATATATATAATATATATATAATTATTGAAGAGAAAAGAAAAAATAAACATATATTAGGACAGAGAATTGATTAGACAAGTGACAGTTATGCGTGAGTTTAGCAGAGATAAGTAAAATGAATTACATACATACCTACATGATGGTGAAAGGTGGGGGTTAATTCACTTCTGCCTAACCCTCCGGGGATAAAGGCGTAATTATATGTATGTATGCGTATATTAGTATCTACTATAATGTAGGTATGAATACCTTACAGCTTATCTATTACTAGCTGACCCACCCCAGCTTCGCCTGGGGTATATTTTGAAGCTTCATATCCCTTTGAGCCCGTATGTTTTAGTCTTCAAAATATGTATGAAAAGTTGTCGGATTTGTTAACATTTATTATCAATGCTCCGCTCCCTTAAGTAGTAGCGTGATGATGTATAGCCTAAAACCTTCCTCGATAAATGGTCTACCCAACACTGAAAGAATCATTCAAATCGGACCAGTAGTTCCAGAGATTAGCGCGTTCAAACAAACAAACAAACAAACAAACTCTGCAGCTTTATAATATTAGTATAGATGTAGTTGTAGAGATCGCCTAGTTACTTTTCATGATGCACCTACTTTTTTATTTTATTTTACTCTTTTCTCTCTTTCTTTTGTTTTAAAACACTATCTATTTAAGTTTAGTCGGTAACTACACCATATCTTTTGTTTTTAAAACATTACTGTCCATCCCAAGGTTGCCTGGAAGAAATCGCTTCATCGATAAGGCCGCCCATTGTACATTGAACTGTATACATGCTACCTACTTGTCCTACTGTAAATCTGTTGGTGTATAATAAAGAATTATCTACCTATCTATCTATCTACTTTGTTATTCTATGTACTATCTATAAGGTTGACTGGTAGAGAATGCCTGAGGTATTCAATCTTATCCTGTACCACATACATACATATGTATATGTAGTACAGGATAAGATTTTTTCAATGTTCCTTTTGTGTCTTTTTTTTTCTTCTTTACTTGCGCAAAATGCCCGCGGATACCCCCCGCACCGGAGCCGGTGGAGGAGGTTATGTCGGACTCGAACCGACTAAAACGTACGCCGCCTGTGGGTCGCTTTGGTTGCCGAAAGTGAGGTTGACAGGCATATCCCTGGCACCCCAGCCGACACAGGGGTTCCTTTTATGTCCATTCATACATTCTGAGTATGAATGTAGGTACCTACCATATCAAGTCAACCATCTTAGATTTCATCATTAGATACCTAAATACTAAAATGAGATATTCTTTGTTTGGTAGATTTTATTGTTTTGACCTCAATATTAACTATATTTCTTTTATGGTAATATGGCCTGAAGTGGTTCTTCTGTAGTCTCTGTCTACCCCACTGGGGAAAAGGCGTGACTGTATGTATGTAATATGACTTCACCTCGCCTGGTGGTAAGCTGAAGGCAAAGGCGCAGGAAATATGGTCCCTGATAATGTTACGGTGGTAACCATCAGTGTGACTGCCTCATCAGAAGATATTTGACGCCTGCGCCTTTACCGGACACTTATAAACCTGCTATAAATACACAGATAACTTCGGAAAGCACCGAAAAGTCATTGGTGTGTGATATGGTAAAACCTGGGATCGAAACCGTGACCTCGTCTCATCAGTCTATTAATTACCCATACCACTAGGCTACCGCGGTAACTTGTATAAAGTGGTTGCTAAAAAAATCGCCTTCTCATTTTCCAAGTACGATGGACTGCGCATGCGCTGCTGCTGCTGCATCAACGGCGCAAATACACTAATTTAACGGGTAATTATATTTTTGAGCCGTTAGGAGACTAAACGTTGGGTCCGTGGGGTCCAAGCGCGTGCGCTATTCAAAGTAATAGTGAAGGGACTAATCGACGCTTCCCGTGACCATATAATAGGGCTGGCCATTACCTCGCTCAAAGAATTGGCATCGCAATTCAGCGTGGTAATGCCGCCAGCCCTATGGGCACGGTACCAGTAGAGATCGATGGGGAGGTATTTTCCGATGCCTAAAGTGGCAGTCTCCCTCTTTTTCTCTATTTAATTTTTGAATATATATTGTATAGTTAGCATAGTTTTGTATATATTTATAAGTCATTGCAATATTTTTTCACAAAATACGAAGAATATATAATAGTTATTTTATTATTCGTATCTTAACGCGCACGTACTTTGCCCTTTGACATCGTCCTCTCGACGCCTATTATGTGTGCCTCGACATGTGCGCTATTAAATTTAGGAATTGTAATGCTGGCGACAGATTTAGCACAAATAAAAATATCCCTGAAGAATCAAAGAATCAATTTCATTTATTCAGTTTAGGCACACAAAGAGCACATATGAACGTCAAAATTTTACAATAAGGTATGTCAAGAAATAATATAAAAATATTAAATAATGTAAAAATAAACCATTGGAAAATGATTCTTTCGCTGGTTCGGTAGATTAGTTCTATTGAGAAGATACCAGCAAGAAACTCAGCGAACTACATTAGAACTAGATTATTTTTCTTTTTTAAATTTGCTTTAGTTTACAATTTATTTTGTCCGAGCAAGCAAGAGACTTATGTTGACCACGCATTAACATCATTAAGATACTCATCCACTTTATAGTAACCTTAGGGTTAGGCAAAGGTGAATTAACACCCACATTTTACCAATAATTGTATTCGGTCCCACCTAATAGGGGGTGAACCTATTGCCGTATTTTCGGCACTATTGTTGACTCGAGCCATGCATCTGAGGCTGAGTCTGGGCTGTATAAATCTGTCTGATGTTAAACAGCCTTATCTCTTAGTCGCCTTGTACGACACCGCATGGGAAAAGATGGGGTGGTTCAAATTGTACTGTGCCGGAAACCACGCGGCAATACGTAATATAAAACCTATTATAGTAATAAATAAACATTTTAAAATCTATCTTGTAACTTACAAATCAAGGACATTTAACTTTAACATGAAAAACACATGTTTACTTCATTTATACGCTAACGAAACGAAACAATAGTATTTATCTTTATTTCTCAGAATAATAAACACTTATTATGATATGCGAATGATTCTATGAACTTTCCGCATTCGTTTGGGCTAGAATTCGTAGGAAGAGTATTTTGTACAATGTTGAAACGAAGGACTTCGAAACGATTCGTTCTTGGGGAGGAGAATGCTGTACAGCAGTCTTTCGACGATGAGGATCCAACAGAAGTTATACCCAACTTGACAACGCAGTTCCAAATGACGTTGCAAGCCGATCCTGAGGATGAGGCCCGGCAGGTGGAAGTGAAGACTCAGGTGGATTCAAGGTTGTTGAGAGTTGCGAGGACTTTGACGTAAGTATTTGATTTATAGTTGTTTCTAGAACATTCTTACACTTCTTTCTTTCCTCGCACACCGGGCCATCGAAGGCCACCTCGGATTTGGAAATACGGTTTCCTCATCTTTCCCTGGAAAAAGGGGGGCGCGTACCGCATACCGCATACCGGGCTAGAATAGAGTAGATTGATGAATGTATGAGATTGACTGTCATTAAAATCAAAATACGTGTCAACCCCCTGGCCAATAAATTGCCATTTGCCTAGGGGAACTGAGTCTGTAACCCCTCGTTTTCACCCAAGTATAAAGCATGTATTGACAAATTGCAATATGTCACAGGCTACAGTGTGAACGCAAATGTTTATACTTGTTTACAACTTGTTGGCTATACATACTATGTGAACGAAAAAGTATCTGAGATACATGTATAAGACAAGTATTGCGTTTTGATTATTCTTCTACAAGTCTTCAACAAGTTTTGTATCAAACAAGTTTAACTACAACTTGTTTCGTGGTGAAAACGAAGGGTAATTGTGCGTATGTGCGATTTGCCCTAACTACGCCGAAATTGGTTCAAGATATTTTCCGCTATCTGTATATTATAATTCAAAATATCGTTTTCCTCTTAGCTGCTATTATATTATTTTCTATAATTTTATATAATTCGTGCGTGATAGATGTATTGTTGTCTGCTATTATTTTACCTACGTTTTTGTCTTCAAGAATGTGCTAGAATTTATTGAAATGTTATTATACCGTTAGAAATAAAACTTTTGACGAATTCCATTCAACTCCATCGCGATATATTTGATGTTAAGTTATATATAAAACTAGCTGTTGCCCGCCGCCCGCATGGATGTCGATTATCGCGACAAAACATAGCCTATGTACTTTATCAAGGTCTAATCTATTCCTATCCTATTAAAATCGGTTCAGTGGTTTAGGCGTGAAAGCGTAACATACAGACAGACAGACAGACAAGATGCTTACTGATTACTGCGTGACTAAGTATACGGCGACTGATACAATCATATTTTAAATCTGGACAGTATTCCAAAATATAGCATGGTTAAGAGGAGAAGGTGCTATATTCTAAATACAAATAGGGGAATCCTTTATAATTATTTATCTATTTATCTATATTCATTAATTAAATCTATATTACCTATTAATACTGTAGATTGATGGCACTTGGTGGAATTTGTTGTTACACATATTGATAACTCACTTGTACTTTTCCACATTACTTTATTGCTTATTACACCTGACCGGTTTCGCCTTACGGCATCCTCAATTAAAAAAAAAAAGTTAAAATGCGTCGTGGAATTCCTCCGCATCGTGTAGCATTGTGGTAGCTTTCCCAGAAGACTAGCAACATTACCACGTTTTATGGCAATGCTTATTCTCTGACCTAAGAAAAGGCCAGCCTTCTTTCTGGTCACGAGAAGCGTCGACCATACGCTTCGCAATCTCCCTGAAGAGATTGCGGGCGCTCGCGCTCGGACCCCATGGCACATCTTGAATTCACCAAGCATAGGTACGTTATAACAAAACAATCTGCGCGCGCCAAAAACTCGTTTGTCTCGAGATTTAGGTCCAAAATACGTATCCCGAGATATAACTACATAACAATTTAAAAAAATATAATAAAAAGTTAACGGTTTCGATGTTGCCAGAATGCAAACTTGTGTAATTTAATAACGTTACACATATCATAACTGAATACAATTAGAATTACATACCGACATACAATTATTCAAAAAGTGTAGGTTATGTTCTAGTTATTAACGTTTTATGCAAATTGCGGCGCGTCAAGGGATGGTAATAATATTTATTTTTATCGATATTCATTATTAGAAAGACTTCTTTAAACATGCGTAGTTTTATAGTTTAGGTAAAAAAATTATGGGTAGCCGGATATTAGCCGGATATTGCGCGGATGTGTGGGCGGCCGGTGCCTCTATTTGTGAGCAACTTATGCTTGTGAAGGAGGCGGGGCGTTTAACGGCAGCGGGAGAATCGCATGCCAAGCTGCCTGCGTACTGAAGCAGCTCGGGCGCCAGAGGTCGATAAATGACCTCCGCCCCCCATGAGCCAGACTTGGAGTTAAAGGGTGGAGCCTGGCAGAAGCAGGTCGCGGCGGCGCGCGCCTCCCCGTTTTCAGGGACGAGTTTGTGGTCCCCACACCCGAGGAGGGTGCGAGGGATATGCCTGTCAACCTCACCTTCGGCAACCAGAAGCTACCCATAGGTGCCCTGCGTTTTAGTCGCCTCGAGTCTACTCGAGACTCGAGGTATCCGTCGGGATTTTCCGCACGTAAAAAAAAGGTGATGTTTTTGTTTACATTTATTGCACGTCGCGTCATCAGTTATACAATATGCAATATTAGTAATAGTTTGTCATAATCTGCTCATAATCTTAATACCGAATACGGGATCTCTTTTCGTTCTTGATCCGTTTTGTTCAATGAAAATACGTCAAATAGATATGTACTTGAATGATAAAATCTATATTAAAACATTCAACTGCATTTAATAACACTAAATTAATATAGTAATAGATGATAAGTATATCCAGATTTATCCAGAAATTACAGCCAGAGTAAGTATGTCGATATAATAAGAGATTAGAGTCCGCTAGAATAGCCGAGTAGTAAATAAAAGTTTGCCTATGTAATTGTGCATAAAATTCAATAAATAAATAAAAACGCCTACTTGCATACACGTTGCTCTTTTCGAAGTTTACCAGAGGCCTGCGATTTGTTTAAAAACAATTGGATATTTCACTATTTTTTTTATTATCAAAATATTTGGGAATTAAGAAAGTTCCACTTTTACCGTTCATTATATTATTGTAAACTACACAGTTCATGATAATAATAAAAAATAGGACACAACCCTCCCGTCCACCCATAGCTGTAGTAGATTGCGCAATTGGTTACCTACCGAACTTGTTGGGTTTCAACCTCACCTCTAGTAATGTTGAGATGCCTATACTTGGTATACAACACAAGATATCAACCTTCTCACAATGTCACTACAAAAGTACCTACCTACTGGTTTCACCTCGAACCTTTTGTATTAAAAATTGTTAGATAGTAAGTATTACTTATAGGACTTTCCGCCCAATTGAGCAGTCCGACTGGGGAAGTACCTCCGCCCTACAGAATACCGCGGTTATAATAACTTCGTGTTGTTCCCAGCGGTGAGTAGGGTAGCAAGAGCTCACTGGAGAATTTGTGCTGTCAGTGGGATGATGGCTTGTCCTGCTTTGTCCTCTACACTGACGTCACAGACTCTGTGCTTACAGGGTTGGCAGCGCGAGTGTGGCTTCTCTGGTGTTACACACGTCCATAGGCCACGGTAACCACTTTTCATCAGGTGGGTCGTGTGTTTGTCTGCCACCTAAGTGGTATATTTTTTTTTTAAAAATGTATAATAGTTTAAGCCGCGTAGTACCCGGCAGAGTAGAATTTGAACCACCCCATCGCTTACCATGCGGTGTCAAACAAGGCGACTAAGGGATAGCGCTGTTTAACTTCAGACAGATATATATAAACCAGACTCAGGCACAGATTCATGACTTGAGTCAACAATGTAGCCCGGGATACGGCAATAGGCTCACCCCCTATTACGTGGGACCGAATTTAATGATTGGTGAAATGTGGGTGTTAATTCACCTCTGCCTAACTCTCCGGGGATAAAGGTGTGATTATATGTATGAATGTATGGAGTAAGTATAATTATTCACTAGCTGATACGCCCCAGCTTCGCCCGTGATATATTTTGAAATCTCACATCACCCCTTTGAGTCAGTAATTTTGTAGTCTTCAAAATAATGTAGGGGAAATCTGCCGGATTTCTTGACATTTATCATCACTGCTCAGCTCCCTTCTTATATACCACTTAGGTGGCAGACAAGCACTCGGCCCACCTGATGGAAGGTGGTCACACCATGGCTTATGGACGCGTGCAAAACCAAGAGAGTCACACTCGCGCTGACAACCCTGCAAGCATTGAGAGTTTCTGTGCCGTCAGTGTAAAATACAAAGCAGGACAAGCTATTGGTCTTCCCACTGACAGTACAAAAACTCACCAGTGAGCTCTGGCTACCCTACTCACCGCCGGGAACACAACACGAGGTTATTATGGCCGCGGTATTCTATAGGGCGGAGGTATTTCCCCAGTAGGACTGCTCAATGGGAAGGAAATACCGTCGTGTCCTACCTCTTACAATAGTAGTCCCTTAAGTAGTAGCGTGGTGGTATATAGCTTAAATCCTTTGTCGATAAACGGGCTATTCAATACAAAAAGATTTTTTCAATTCGAACCAGAAGTTTCTGAGATTATCGCGTTCAAACAAATAAACAAACTCTTCAGTTTTATAATGTGAGGTGTAAATTTTAATCAAGACATATTCTAAGGTGTATTTGGTTTGTACTGGTTTTTATGGGAGCGACTGCTATCTGACCTTCTCATACCAAGAGTGTTTTCGCACATCGGTATTAGTTACTAACGCCACAAAGATTTGTAGTAAGTAAAGCTCACTGGAGAGTTTTTGAGCTGTCAGTGGGAAGACCAAAGGTTTAACCTAATTGTGTCTTCTGCACTGACGGCACAGAAACTCTCTGTTCTTACAGGTTCGGCAGCAGGAGTGTAACTCCCTTAGTGTTGCACATGTTTATTGGTCACGGTAACAACTTCCCATCAAGTGGGCCGTGTGCTATTCTGCCACCCAAGTTGTATAAAAAAATCCTGTACTATACCTATATGTAGTGTAGGTAATATTTATTTTCAGTATATATTTAATTATTGAAACAACTTGTAATAATAATAATAATAATAAAGCCTTTTATTCGGACAAAATATACAATTAAGTTTTAAAAAACCACTGCACTGTTTTTTTTTGTTTTTTTTTTTTTCGAAATTAAGTATATTCGACTATTGGATGCTTCTTTATTTTTTGTAAGTCCGTTTGCCAATTGGCAAAGGCCTCCTCCAACCTACTCCATTCTGATCTCTCTATGGCTACTCTACTCCATGTTGTACCTGCAACTTGCCTTATATCGTCGTCCCATCTTTTTTGTTGTTTGCCTCTGTTCCTTTTGCCTTCCCTTGGGTACCAACGTGTTGTTATTTTGCTCCATTTATCCTTTCCTCTGGCCATGTGTCCCGCCCACTTCCATTTACACAAACAACTTGTACAAAACATAAATAATACTTAAATGAAATTTGTATTTATCATCTACTTAATAACTCCAACTAAATATACACATACATACATATAATCACGCCTTTATCCCTGGAAGGTTAGGCAGAGGTAAATTAACAACCACATTTCACCAATAATAGTATTCCGGGCACTATTGTTGACTCGAGCCATGCATCTGTGCCTGAGTCTGGGCTGTATATATCTGTCTGATGTTAAACAGCCCTATCCCTTAGTCGCCTTGTACGACACCGCATGGGAAGAGATGGGGTGGCCCTAATTCTACTCGGCCGGAAACCACGCGGCAAATAAATATAATATAAAAAACTAAATATATAAAAGAATCAATTTCATTTATTCAGTTTAGGCACGTAAAGAGCACATATGAACGTCAAAATTTGATGCATTCCTCGAAGAGCAATTATTCGAATAGCAATGATTCGAATAGCAACGATACCATTCCTCGAAGAGCAATGATTCGTATTTTAGATCATTGCTCTTCGCGGCATAAAAAATAAACTAAATTTTATTCCTCGAAGAGCAGGTTTTTCTAAGTAGCTGATAGAGATGTGGTACTAATATGAATTATTTTGCTCGAATTTCATAAAATATCGATAAAATCATCAACTCGTTTATTTTTCGAATAATAATTGAATACTACAGTGAAGCCGGATCCTAAAGTTACGTATGATGTAATATGTCAATTTGGTATAACTAGTGATTATTTCAAATGATATTAATATTAGAAAACATTTTTTTTTAGTTTAGAGTTATGATAATGTATATATTTTGTTTGTAATTAATTTGGAAGGTATGGTATTATTTAATTTTGATTGGAAAAGAAATAGCGGTAACAAGGTTATAGCGACCTGTCGTTGAGTTCTCATACGTAACTTTAGGATTTTTGGACATTACTTGTGTTGCCGGTTTTATGCAATTAAAAAAAAGTCATGTGCCACAAGTATCGAAAGTTATCGATAAATTAAATTTAGTACCTACAGATATTTGTAAGCTAATCTATAAAATTTATAAAATACCTACTAATTTTAAATTCAAAAATAAAACAAAGCTTATATTATAATTGAAACGAAATGGCGCCCAATTTGCGTCACTTGGGTTTTCATTGTAAAAATCTTACATAAAGCTTCATAAGTTTCATTTAATCGATCTGCAGAGACTATCGATAGAGATGACTATATACTAGTGTTAGAATCTGAAAACTGTAGGTATGTAAATTACAGAATTTTTAAATTTTGGTGCTCTAATTTAAATTTAAAATATAAACAAAAACCCGATTGAGACTAAAAAGATCGACGAAGTTTGATAGCAGACATTACCCATTAATTTTCATCTGGTTTATGATTTACAAATAGCCATAGTTTCGAGTGCACCACTAAACACAAAGCTGGTATCATTATTTCACAATTTGACATTTGCACTTGTCAATTTAGTATCTGAGATAAAAAAAACAGACTATAGCTGACCCGGCGAACTTAGTACCGCCATATTTTCTGATCCCGTGCCCGCTGCATATTTCTAAATTTATCAGTGTTTCTCTTCAATATTATGCATGTATTATACATATAAACCTTCCTCTTGAATCACTCTATCTATTAAGAAAAACCGCTTCAAAATCCGTTGCGTAGTTTTGAAGATTTCGGCATACATAGGGACGGACAGACAGCGACAGCGACTTTGTTTTATAATAATTATGTAGTGACATTCTAAAGACTGATTTAGTAACAATACTGTCAACATCTTAATTAATATCCTAGACTATATTCAAATAATGAAAGATCTGTAAAAGATTGATTTAATATTACGTAAACTTGTAAAAAATGGAATGATTTATATATATCTTGTAAACATCAAAGAAACTGTGATTTAGACATATTATAATAAGCACTACAGTAAATTAATGTAAATGATTCATCATTCATATTTACGCGTAAAGTAGAGCCGAATCCTAAAGTTACGTATGAGAACTCAACCACAGGCCGCTATAACCTTGTTACCGCTATTTCTTTTCCAATCAAAATTAAATAATACCATACCTCCCTAATTAATTACAAACAAAAGATATACATTATCATAACTCTAAACTAAAAAAAAGTTTTCTAATATTAATATCATTTGAAATAATCACTAGTTATACCAAATTGACATATTACGTCATACGTAACTTTAGGATTCGGCACCACTGTAGTATTCAATTATTATTTGAAAAATAAACGAGTTGATGATTTTATCGATATTTTTATTAAATTCGAGCAAAATAATTCATATTATTACCACATCTCTATCAGCTACTTAGAAAAACCTGCTCTTCGAGGAATAAAATTTAGTTTATTTTTTATGCCGCGAAGAGCAATGATCTAAAATACGAATCATTGCTCTTCGAGGAATGCATCCAAAATTTTACAATTATGTCAAGAAATAATATAAAAATATTAAATAATGTACAAATAAACCATTGGAAAATGATTCATTCGCTGATTCGGTAGGTTAGTTCTACTGAAAAGATATCAGCAGGATACTCAGAGAACTATGTTAGAACTAGATTATCTTTCTTTTTTAAATTTGCTTTAGTTTACAATTTATGTTGTGCGAGTAAACAAGAGACGTATGTTGATCACGCATTAACATCATCAAGATACTCATCTACTTTATAGTACCTAACCTTTATTTATTAAAGTTTTTTTCACGTCTATTTAAAATGTATTTAGTGGTTTAAACAATATGTAACATAACACTATGGATCTCTATCTGAAATAAATTATTCATTGTTATATGATATAGCGCTAGGAACTTTGTTCATTTAAGAGGCGTTTCATACTTTTTTTTTTTTTACGTGCGCAAAATCCCCACGGATACCTCCCCACCGGAGCCAGTGGAGGAGGTTATGTCGGGCTCGAACCGACTAAAACGCACGCCGCCTGTGGGTCGCTTTGGTTGCCGAAGGTGAGGTTGACAGGCATATCCCTCGCACCCCGGCCGACCCAGGGCCATCTCTCACGATCTGGCCCTCTTCTCGGGTGTGGGGACTACAGAGTCCCCAACTCGTCCCCGGAAACGGGGAGGCGCGCCAGATGCGCCACCGCCGCGGCCTGCTTCTGCCAGGGTGACAGGCGGCTCCACCTGTCACCCCCAGGCCGGCGCTCATGGGGGGCGAAGGTCGTTCATCGACCTCTGACGCCCGAGTTGCCTTCGTACGCGGGCAGCTTGGCTTGCGATCCTTCGTCGCTCCCTCTGCCGTTCCCGCCCCGCCTCCTCCTTCACGAGCATTACTTGCTCGCAGAAGGAGGCGCCGGCCGCCCACGCATTCGCGCAGCGAACCATCGCCACGAGTAAGGTGGAGAGCGTGAGAACTCTCACTCCCAGGGCCGCCACAAGCTCCCGTCTCGGCGTTTCCCACGCCGGCCACTCGGTGAGCGTGTGGGACTCTGAGTCCTCGCTCGCGTCGCAGTGATGGCACTCGGACGTTGGCTCTTTCTCCATCCGACGCAGATACTTCCCGAAGCACCCGTGCTCGGTGATCATCTGCGTCAGACGGTACGAGAGGCTGCCGTGTGGCCTCTCTAGCCACTCCCCCATGATGGGTCTTACCGGGGGCGTTTCATACTGTCATGAGTTGGTCTGAACCATAACTCAACTATGCGTAATGTCTTTTTACTTTTAACAGTTTTAGAATACGGATAAAGCAATAAATTTATAATTATTGAATGGAATTATAAAGCATTTTAAACTATTGAAACCGGTTAAGATAGGATTTTTTTTATATTTTTTTTATGTAACTATAATTGAATCAGTTGAATTCAAACGGATCTTTCCGTTACAGGGGGAAAGCTATGCCGATAAGCCGTCGCCGTAAGACGGAAATATATAGGAAGATTTAATAATAATAAATAAATATTCCACGACATTCTACACAACGCTATCTAGACCCATAGTAAGCATAGCTTAACTAGCTTGTGTTATGGGATCTAGAATACGGATAAACATACTTAGATACTTTTTTTTTGTAAATACATACATATTAAACATAGAAACACCCAGACCAATGCAAATATACATATTCATGCATACAAATATTTGCACTGAGTGGGAATCGAACCCGCGCCCCCTGCATAGCAGTCGAATGCTCTATCGTTACGCCACAGAGATGATTTCAGGAGTAGTTCGATGGCTCAGTGGTCAAATCATTCCTCCTGTAAGGGAAAGATCGCGGGTTTGAATCCCGCCTTTTTTTTTTATATAGGACACGTCAATTAGACTTCGCATTGCCTGATGATAAGCTGAAGGCAAAGTCCCAGAAAAGAGGGTCACCATTACTTACACATACCATGTGACAATGGTGACACTCAGCTTGACGGCCTTATCATATGTTTTCCTATCTTAATCGGTTTGAAATTGATAATTGAAAATGAAAAAATGAAAAAAATATTTATTGATGCAAAATGTTACATAGGCACACAATTTCATAACACAACAAGTACAGTCATTTTGGGTAACTCTGACCAAGTTTTGTGTAATAAGTATGTTATGATCTAATGAGAAACATTCTGCAGAAAACCCACTTAACTTAACCTAGATCTATCTGTGGTTTCCTCACTAGGCAAGCCTGTATCGAGGAAACCTATTTAAACATATAATTGCTTTATCACTATTAATAAAATTGTCTCTCACCTCAGCAAACAATCAATTCTAATAGATTATTATCTACATAGACAGGCATAATTCAAATAATAGATTTCAACAGAAGGATTGGTATATGTGCTTACAGACTAGCATGTTATTTCTAGAAGATCTTCTGTAGCGTTATAATTCAATGTCAATTAATGTGTATTACCTATATTTTTACTACAGGTCTGACACAAATGAAGAAACTTGGTAACTATGTCGTTATGTTTGGCTTATTTATTTATAAGTGTCGTCGGTAGCTTAGTGGTAAAGGTGTCAGCCTTACGATCGAGATGTACCAGGTTCGAATCCTGGTAATACACTTACGTGAACCCACTCCTGGCACAAGCAAATTAGCTTAGTTGGAGGGGTTAGAAGGAATATTAGTAATTGCGGTTGCTAATATTCTTAATGACCCACCCCAGCTTCACCCGCGGTATATTTTGAAGCTTCATATCCCTTTGAGCCCGTATGTTTTAGTATTTGAAGTATGTATGAAAAATTGCCGGATTTGTTAACATTTATTATAAATGCTCCGCTCCCTTAAGTAGTAGCGTTATGATATATAGCCTAAAACCTTCCTCTATAAATGGACTACCCAACACTGAAAGAATCGTTCAAATCGGACTAGTAGTTCCAGAGATTAGCGCGTTCAAACAAACAAACAAACAAGCTCTGCAGCTTTATAATATTAGTATAGATAATACTTAGATCTTATATCTACTTTAGTACCTGTGGAGTGGTCTCTTAAGGTTCTTCTAAGGTACCTACTATGATTGAATGAAATTTTAAAGCATTTAGTATACTAACTATTCAAATCGGTTAAAATATAAAAAAAATTGAATCGGATCAGGCGGGATTCGATCCAGCCCGAATCGGTTCAGGCGGAATTCGATCCAGCCTGAATCGGATCAGGCGGGATTCGATCCAGCCTGAATCGGATCAGGCGGGATTCGTTCCAGCCGGAATTGGATCAGGCGGGATTCGATCCAGCCTGAATCGGATCAGGCGGGATTCGTTCCAGCCGGAATCGGATCAGGCGGGATTCGATCCAGCCTGAATCGGATCAGGCGGGATTCGATCCAGCCGGAATCGGATCCGGCGGGATTCGATCCAGCCTGAATCGGATCAGGCGGGATTCGATCCAGCCTGAATCGGATCAGGCGGGATCCGATCCAGCCTGAATCGGATCAGGCGGGATTCGATCCAGCCTGAACCGATTCAGGCGGGATTCGACCCCGCGATCTTTCCCTTACAGGGGGAACGCTCTGACCACTAAGCCACAGAACCTTCGCCCGAAACCATCTAAATTCTTTTATGCATATATCCGTCTCACGGCGACAGTGGTAGCCATCTACCGATATTAGTACGATATAGTTGGCCTTAACCTGACGTTGCACACCTCCATAAGCTATGGTAACCCCTTTCCGTGTGTTGTGTGCTTGTCTGCCACCTAAGTGGTATTAGCAAAAAATAACCAAATTATGGAAAACGCGGAGTTCTAAGGTTCTTATGCAACCAGGATTGATGCTCAGATGAACAATAATTGAAACATTCTATTCCTACATTCTGACACTGCAAAAAAGTGGCATTCAATTTTGAACTTCGTTATTCCTGTAATTGAATAGCTACTTCTATTATTTATATTTTGTTTAAAAGTTTGACTCATATTTATTTATTTATCTATTTACACTTAATGTATTTTAAATCTATGCTAATATTTACATTAATAAAAAATAATAATTAAATAAAACAAAAGTTTAAATTCCTCCGCATCGCATGCCTTTTGTGGTAGCGTTCCCAGAAGACTGGCAGCATTGCCGCGTTATATGGCAATGCTTATTCTCTGACCTAAGAAGAGGCCAGCCCCCTGGTCACGAGAAGCGTCGACCATACGCTTCGCAATCTCCCTGAAGAGATTGCGGGCGCTCGGACCCCACGGCCCAAACGTTTCTACTCCAAACGGCATAAACTCATAATCACCAATGAGATTAGAATACTTGCGCCGCTTAAGAGTCTCTGCAGAAGCAGCAGCAGCACCAGCACAGCCAGCCGTGCCAGGTATATGGGTAGGGGCAATGGTATCGACACATGTTGCGTCCCACACCAGAGTCCTACCCATTCTCCATGGCATTAATGACACTCTTTCATTCGCACTGCAAAATGGCTTTAATAATTTTAGACTTTTGGCCGCTTACTTTAAATACTAAAATTAAATGGGTGTTTAGCAGTGTTCGTGGTATTACAGTAGTTTTGCTTTAACAGAATCGAAACCGATATATGTAGGTACTTGTATATAAACAATTATGTGTCTTATCGACCTATCATGAACAGTACCACAGATTATATACACGTGCGGCAGATAATTGTAGGCGTGGGGTGTTTAATTATATGTATAGATGAGATAATGAGTTAAGTCCTACATTACGAAGCAAGTTTACTATAATAGTAAAAGAGAGGACGACAGTAAACCAAGTGCCATCTATATCACCGTCGTAGACGCGTCTTTAACGAAATGGCTTTGTTGCAAGGCTAAAACCCTGGTGATGATGCCAAAAATCCATTTTTAAAAACCAAAAAAATCAGTAGGTAGGTAAGTATCTTATATATACGATAAGATTACCAAAAAAAACGAGATTCATCTGAAATGAAATCAAATTCTGTGTATGATAAACAACTGCTGCAATTCGAAAATACTGGCGAAAGTGGTGGCAGCAGAATTTGAAGGTGGCTGAAAGTGCCTGTTCATTTTGTAATAGCAATTATTTTATTGTTAACACAGCTAGATAGACATTTATGTATCTAAAACAAAATCAACAGGCGCTTTCTGCTACTTTCGTACGCTGCTGCCACTACTTTCACCTGTGTCAATCAGAATAGGTAATGCTCCTGTATAGTGCCCACTCTCAGGATCCAAACACCAGTTTGCAGCTCAGCTTATATCCCAGGTTTATCAGTACACCAATCCCATGAAACCTTTCAATAAAGAGAAATAAATAAGAACTATCGTGACTTGTGCATTGATATCAAAAGGCACAATTCCAGAAACCTAGCAAAACAAATATTATGTTAATTAATTTAATTAAACTTAGCGGTGTCCTCGCCAAAAAGAAATGAGACAAAGAAGAAAGAAAAAAAACATTTTTTATTTTACTTAGCATAAAAAATAAGATATACACAGTAACAAACAACATGTGATAAAAGCCAAATAGAAATAAAAGGCCGCCTCTCCTCTCAGCTTAATGCTGTCCGCACACAACCGACAAAGCTACTATTTTATTAAAATTGTCTGTTTTGCAAACTACAAATTTTAAGCCGCGTGGTTCCCGGCAGAGTAGAATTTGGGCCACCCCATCTCTTCCCATGTCGTACAAGGCGATTAAGGGATAGGGCTGTTTAACATCAGACAAATATATACAGCCCATACTCAGGCACAGATACATGACTCGTGACTCGAGTCAACAACAGTGCCAGGAAGACGGCAATAGGTTACGTGGGACCGAAAACAATGATTGTATATGCATGTTACCTACTTGTCTCAGCTGTAAATGTATTGGTGTACAATAAAGTATTATCTATCTATCTATCTATCTAACCCATCAGGGATAAAGGTGTGATTATATGTATGTATGTATGTATAAGTTTACCCATTCAAGAATGATGTAAACGTAACAAAATTAAATGGCGTCTCACGAGTGCATAATTAGCAAACAACTCGTATTACTATATTAACGACGTACTTCTCATTAATTTAGATCGACCTTTGATAAGTTACGTACTTCTCGCTTTGTTCAGTAGATACATACATAAATATAATCACGACTTCATGCCCAAAGGGTTAGGCAGAGGTGAATGAACACCCATATTTCACCTATCATTGTATTCAGTCCCACGTAATAGGGGGTGTGGTTATTACCGTTTTCTGGGCACAATTGTTGACTCGAGCCATGCATTAAATAGAAGAAAGAACAAAACATTGTTTCAAGAGATAATTCAGTTATAAAGCAATTCGCCTTGACTGTTCTGTAGCTCAATTCTACTAAAGAAAAACCACTTTGAAACCACAGACAATGCAAAAAATGGCATTAAATTTTGAACTTTATGCGTGTGACTTCAAAGTTCAAAATTAAATTAAAAGAATTTCATTACACTTTTTCATTACGTCTGCAAAAAGCCGTTTAATTTTGTACACTAAAAGTATTGTATCAAAAACTAAAATTACATGGATTTTTAGCAGCGTCTGTGGTGTGACAGTGTTTTTACTTTAGCAGAATCTAGGCCCTGCTGGTCTAAAAAGGTCATATTGAGCGATTCTGTTTAAAACTAGTATCTTTATGAATTTCCAATAGATCTCCATAGATTACCATAAAATTAATTAAAAGGTGTGACCATTTAATTAATGGAGCATAATTAAAACAATTCAGTTACCAAGCAAGTTACTTTATGTTGTGTTCCCAGCGGTGAGTAGGGCAGCTAGAGCTCACTGGAGAATTTGTGCTGTCAGTGGGATGACTAAAGGCTTGTCCTGCTTTGTCTTCTACACTGACGGCACAGAGAGTCTGTGCTTACAGGGTCGGCAGAGCGAGTGTGGCTACTCTGGTGTTACATACGTCCATAGGCCACGATAACCACTTTCCATCAGGTGGGTCGTGCGCTTGTCTGCCACCAAAGTGGTATAAAAAAAAGCAGATTCTAATTTCGTTAGTAGGTAAATATCGCAGCAAGACAAAATATTATCCTAATACGATTTCAATAATGGACATGTCCAGAATATTGACGTCTGACAGGTTTGTTGTCCGAATAGACCCATATGTTTTGATGCTAGAGAGATCTATGGAAATTAAGAAATAAATGTACCTAATGTTCTACCTAAGTGAGCTGTTATTGATTTTTATAACATTTCAGTTAGTCTTAGTAGGTATACGACATAACACAGTCACTGAGCATAAAAATAAGCTGCTTAATGTTTGTACGAGCGATAAATTACATAGTTATAATTCGCATGATACGTTGTAGGTTCTGTTTATTCTTGTGATCAAGGCGTTGTTTTGAATATTGTTCTTACAACTACGCGAAGTAATCAAAATCAGCTGAACCTGCTCTTTTATTGCGTCATTAATTTCTACATTTGTTATCTACAAGTCTTATAACTGTATTTGAATTCTGTAATTATATTTTTTAATTGGATATTTTAATGAAATGTGCGATTGTTATTGTATGGTTATAACCGTGAGTTATAATATAATATTATAATAAGACAATACAACGCTAGATAGATGCATGCCGACATCCATCGAACTTGTGCTTCACTCTTATCTTGTTATCAGACGCCTAATTATGAGATTTATTTATTATTAGACCAATTACTGTGATAAGCTGTAAATATATTGACAGTAAATTGTAAATGTAGGTATGTAAAGTGCTTTCTCTTATCGATTTTAATTGACCCTTTTCAACCCTGCCCATTCGATTATATTTTCTTATGCAACCTGCTTGCCATTTTCTTGTAATGGCAACTATAAACTAATAAACAAGCTATCTCGTTTGCACTTGTACAAACTAATGTGTGTGAACGGGAACAAACGATCGTATGATCCGTCATACGAGTTTTCATTTGCGAATTCTTTACGTCAAAATAAGAAAACAAAACTGTCCCACTGTTCACTTCGAAGAAATGATATTTTCCTATCGTTTAAAGGAATTTAAACACTGTTAACTGTTTTTATATTAACAATAGTTATTTCAGTGTTGTATTGGATTTATAAAATGTACCAAAGGATGAACGGACTGTATTCTGACGCGCCATACAGGTTAGAAAAAAGTTGTTCTATGAATTGGTTTTGTTTTTTTCTTTATTTATTGTAAATACTGCGCGGTAAACCGCATGGACTTTGTATATGAGTGATGTAAAGGCCGATTTTGGCATTCAAACGGTCAAAACAATAGATTTATGTACAGGTCGATATGTATGCCACGAATCCTGATTTCACTAAGTTTCTCTAATTAGAATTTACCTTACAAATAATATAATTTAAAATATTAAATTCTTATTTACGATTATACTTCATTCAGTTTGGTACTTAACTAAACGTAAAGAGTATTGCTGTGTATTTTTAATGTTTCATTTAAAAACTCACTTTATTAATATTTTTCTGTTTAGAAACTCATTTTAAAAATTTAAAACGGAAATTGAATCACTACTTAATCAGTTAGTTAGCCTAGTTTATTTGTGTTTTTACTGTTTTTATGAAAAGTCCCTACAAGATTGTTTTAAGTAAGAAATTGGGAGAGTATAATTAATGAAAGAATTTTCTATCAGGAAAATAAAGAAATAAAATTAAGTATTGAGTTCGTCCTAGAATAGTGGGCCAAGAGACCTGAGGCCCAAGTCTAAATAATCTCTCTCTAATCTCTAGTAGTAGTATTCTAGTAGTATTCTATTCAATTTTTAAAAAAGAATATTAGACCGGGAATTACTAATATTTCCTCTAACCCCTCCAAATAAGATGATTGGAAAATGGAGTACTCTGATAGGACATGTCGCAGGTACAATGCCTATCGGAGCATCACTTTTTTCAATCTCATCTTCAACTTATGACTTATATGGTGTTATGGGTTCACTTTACCAGTCTAACTGCAGATGTGGCTGATATTTGTGATAGCCATATAGTACATACATACACATAATCACGCCTTTAACCCCGGAGGGTTAGGCAGAGGTGAATTAACACCCACATTTTACCAATGAAATAGTACATAGCTGACCATAATATACCATAAACAGCTTTCAGCATAATTTGGTATTTGACTGGCTGGTTTTTACTTAACGTCAAAACGGTAAGTTATTTATAAGGAAATTTGTATGAAATAATTTATTGTGACGTCATTATATTTAATTGTCAAATCATTTCCTATAATAGTTTAGTGGTGATAAAAATAAATAAAAACAGATGCAACTTCTACGGCTCTTGTACTATTCTTAATTTGTTAAGCTTAGTTAAATTCTATTTATACTGTTGATTGATGGATGGCACATGTAGAATTTGTTGTTACATATATTGATAACTCACTTGTACTTTTCCACATTACTTTTAAGACCTGACCAGTTTTGCCTTACGACATCCTCAAAGGTTTGGGAGGTCTGTAGCTACTATGTTGGCCGATGCAAATACTAAACCCATATAGTGGTTCAAATTATATAAATGTTTAAAATTCTCAAAGGTTGTAAAAAAATATATTTTTACTACAGGAAAATACCCAATTATGAAACTTTAGTTTGATTTAGTGTATTTCAAATGTCAAGGTCTAAAATCTTTACTCATCATTGAATTGAGAAGAAATACAAGCTTCCTGTGACCTTCGTTGTTGAAAAGCTACTGAATCATCAGGAACATTGCGAATAATACGATAATGTAACTTTTTTTTAGTATAATGACTTAACTGAACGGTTCCTCATAATAATTACAATCTAGCCTTGTACATACATCTTGTCTGAGTATTTTACATTTTACTTAATTTCCTAGGACACAAAATAGCATAAATATACACACAATAGCAACCAAAAAACTTGCTTTAAATTGTTCGTAATATTGGTTATTGTTGGTGTTAGTTCACAAGATTATTGGTAGATAGCTCCAGCGCCGTCCCATGATGTATATACAGGAGAAATATTTCAAGTTTAGGAGGTAGGACACGACAGTATTTATACGGCCATAATAATCTTGTGTTGTGTTCCCGGCGGTGAGTAGGATAGCCAGAGCTCACCGGAGAGTTTTGGTGCTGTCAGTGGCTGTCAAAAGCTTGTCCTGCTTTGTCTTTCACACTGACAGCACAGAAACTTTCTGTGCTTACAGGGTTGGCAGCGCGAGTGTGACTCCCTTGGTTTTGCACACGTCCATAGGTCACGGTAACCACTTTCCTACAGGTGGGCTGTCTGCTTGTCTGCCACCTAAGCGGTATATAAAAAAAAGGTCCAGGTTCAGTTGGTCAGAGTATTCCCCTTGTGAGTAACTAGATCCGGGTTCAAGTCTCTTTCTAGGTATTGAATGAAATTTTAAAGCATTTAGTATGTTAACTATTGAAATCCAAATCAATTTAAGATAGGAAGATTTTTGAATCCGTTCAGAGCCTTGATTCTGCTAAAGCAAAACTATTGTGATAACACAGACAATGCTAAAAAAATAATTTAATTTTAGACTTTAATGCAACATGTTTAAAGTCCAAAATTATAAGGCTTTTTGCAGAGTAAAAGAAGAAGTGTAATGCAACTCTTTTTTATTTCATTTTGAACTTTAAGGGTAAAGAAATAAAGTCTATGTTGAATCGAGGGCCAAGCGGGATTCGTACTGCCCGATTCGTATCGGCCCCGTTTTTTTTTTTTTGTTATACATCTTAGGTGGCAGACAAGCACACGGCCCACTTGATGGAAAGTGGTTACCATGACCTATGAACTTGTGTAAAACCAGTGGAGACACATCTGTGCTGCCGACCCTGTAAGAACAGAGATTTGGTGCCGACAGTGTAGAGGACAAAGCAGGACAAGCCTTTGGTCATCCCACTGACAGCACAAAAACTCTCCAGTAAGCTCTGGCTACCCTAGTCACCGCCGGGAACACAACACGAAGTAATTTCCCGTTGCCATAAGACAGATATATAAGATTTGGATTGTTTCAGGCAAAGTTCGTTGACTCAATGGTCAGGGGATTCCCATACAATACATACATATTATCACACCTTTATCCCCATATTGTTAATTTATATATAGTTGTTGTAATTCTTATATTGTTAATATAAACAATATTGTTAAAATACATGTTTTCCTCTTTTCCAGGCCATCTATGTCCCAAGGTACTGTGATCCACAGCCAGCGGTTCCAAGAAAAAGATTTCACTGTTGCCACTCCTGAAGAGTTTGTTAGAAGGTTCCAGGGCACTAAGCCTATTAATAAGGTAAGCTTTTTTTAACCTATAGGACTCTAGGAGTATCTTAGGAGTCATAGGACATAAGACGGGCAATTGAATGTTTTTAACAGGGACAGCAGTGCTAATTTGATAATGTTGCTTAGCTACATGCGAACACCATGGTTCCCACACCCGAAGGGGCCATCTCGTGATGACCTTGGGTCCGATGGGCCAGTGGCAATCTTACTCGCTGTAAATGATAACCTAAGACGGTGGTTTTGGTGTGTTCGAGCTGGACATGAACAACCCAGCCAGCTCCTGTTGGGGAAGGGGGGTAACCGAGGGTATTTTCGCACTATAAACAAGAATTCATGCATTTTTAAGTCATGCCATTCCGAGTTATACATTACTAATAATAATTATATACACTGACTAAGACCACACCCTAAAGAATACCGTGGTCATAATAACCTTATGGTATGTTCCCGGCGGTTAGTAGGGTAGCCATAGCTGACTGGAGAGGTTTTGTGGTGTTAGTGGGAAGACTAAAGGCTTGTCCTGATTGTGTCTTCTGCACTGAAGGCACAGAAACTCTCTGTACTTACAGGGTTGGCACCTCGGGTGTGACTCCCCTGGTGTTGCAAACGTTCATTGCTAATGGTAACCACTTTTCATCAAATGGGCCGTGTGCTTGTCTGCCACCTAAGTTATATTTAAAAAAACATTTACAGTAGTGACGTCACGACCTAGCTAAGAATCGGTTGCTTAGACCACCTCCTCTTTGTGTTTGCTTTATCTGATGATACGGCAAACACAGAGAGGAGGGTATCTGTATGTATTAATATATTTTTTTATCTATATTTCAGGTACTGATCGCGAACAACGGTATCGGCGCAGTAAAATGCATGCGCTCAATCAGACGTTGGTCTTACGAAATGTTCAAGAACGAACGCGCCGTGCGGTTCGTGGTCATGGTGAGCATTATTGTTTTGTTTGTACTACGAGTAGCTTGTTGACAACAAGATATTCGCATTTGAAGATTTCACCCCAGAGACTGGAGCCCACTTCTTCGATGAATTGGTGTGGATCGAATCAAATGCCCACCCTAATGCACCGTCAATGCATTCAAAGGTAAACTTAAGGCGTATGTACATGCTCTTTAGGTTTACTTTCGAGTGTACGTGTGTTAGTACATACTGTGCAACAAACGTGTGTTGTGTTGACATCCCAGCTCGCCAGATGCAAATGTTAATACAATTTTTAAGTAATATCATCACTATGTATCTCATTTTAAGCTACTATTGTTGTTCTTATGAGAATTTTTTTTTTAAATTATTATTTTGGACCTAACGTGCGATCGGTTTCAGTTAAAACCATAAGCAGTTGTTTTAGGAGATATTTGGCGTGTTAGGCATGCCTTCCCACTGTTAGGCCGCCTTCCTTTAATTCTCTCTCAGAGGTTATCCCATGTGTGTAATCTTTTTAACCGTCTTGTTACCAGTTGATTTCCGAGATTCTGTGCTAGTCTATTCTGGTGGTGAGTGATCCGGTTTTTGTAAGACTGGGTAGTTTTAACTATTTCCTCTTTTACTGTGGAAATATCTAGGTATTTGTGCAATTCATCCATTCTAGTGAACCATGGAGCATTTGCAATAGATTGGAGCACTAGCCGCGGTAGCCTAGTGGTATGGGTAATGGACTGCTGAGACGAGGTCTCGGGTTCGATCCCAGGTTTTACCATGGCACACACCAATGACTATTCGATGCTTTTCGAAGTTATGTGTGTATTTATCGCAGGTTTATAAGTGCCCGGTTAATGGCAATAGGCTCGCCACCTATTACATTGGGACCTAAACATAAACTGGCGAAATGTGGGTGCTAGCACCTCTGCCTACCCCTTCGGGGATATAGGCGTGAGTTTATGTTATGTTATGTTATGTTATGGAGCACTTCTTATGAGAAATAAAGTTCTTTAAACCGAATGCAAATACCGCGCCGTGACGTGCAGTTGCGGATAACAGCCCGTGATGCCATACCATGTACTTCTTCATCCTAGCGGTAATCCTAGTTGAATCCGAAGCTTTCACCTCTGTGTCTGGGGTCCGCTTTACCACTCTAACTGCGGATATGGCTGAACTTTAATATTTTCCGTGAACCGACTGTCAACTGACCTCCATAATCCAAAGGCGGTATCGAAGTATTGCAGTTAGATCTATTATTGAACTATTTTAAATATTCCACGAATAAATAAATATTCCACGACATTCTACACAACGCTATCTAGACCCATGGTAAGCATAGCTTAACTAGCTTGTGTTATGGGATCTAGAATGCGGATAAACATACTTAGATACTTTTTTTTTTTGTAAATACATACATATTATACATAGAAACACCCAGACCAATGAAAATATACATATTCATCCATACAAATATTTGCACTGAGCGGGAATCGAACCCGCGCCCCCTGCATAGCAGTCGAATGCTCTACCGCTACGCCACAGAGGTCGTCGATTCTCGATCGGTCGTCGATCGATTTTGTGCTTCATCTACCTGTAACAAATACCATAGATGTCTGTATGGCAACCGGGATGAACGGCTTAACGTGCTCTCCTAGGCATGATATTCATGAATACAAATATTTGCACTGAGCGGGGATCGAACCCGCGCCTCCTCCGTAGCGGCCGCGACACTACCGCCACACCAGAGAAGCTGTCGACTAGACAAGATATCCACTCAATAAAAATTAGGTTTTTTAACCTAATTTTGTGTTTTCCTTTAATCTCGTGTTTTTCTTTTATGCATTTCATAGATGAGCTATTTTCATAGATAAAAGACCATCACGAGATTAATAGACGAACCGTTATACTAATAACGAATGACAGCTACAAAAGTAGGATATATTTAAGTCGAAAATGGATAGAAGAGAGTGATAAACCTCATCCAGTCTATCGGAGCTGAATAAACCTGCAGGCTAGTCACTAGCCGTTTGACTGGCCATACAGCTGTCTCTGCTTCAAAAGCTGCTTTAGCACCTGTTGCATCCAAACCCTGCACTTAACTGAAACTGTAATGATGATTAAAAAATGCTTAACTTTACTTCTCCAGGTGACCCCCGAAGATCTAAAAGCGAACGCCGAGTACATAAAGATGGCGGACCACTACGTGCCTGTGCCTGGGGGCTCCAATAACAATAATTACGCCAATGTGGAGCTAATCGTGGATATCGCCGTGAGGACACAAGTGCAGGTTAGTACTTAGTCCACATAGCATATGCAAAGAGGAGGTGGCTTTAGAAATTGTGAGCGAACGCCGAGTACATAAAGATGGCGGACCACTACGTGCCCATGCCGGGAGGCTCCTATACAATTTAGTCCACAGAGCAAATACAGAGAGGAGGCGGCCTGGGTCAAATCCCACTACCTCATCAAAATAGGCGAAACGTCAGGTTGATTTCGGCATCAGCTCCCCCCCCCCCCCCTTTTTCCAGTCGTTACTTTGTCCGCAGAGCATATACAGAGAGGATCCATCACTCGGGTCTGACGTCATCATAATAGGCGAGACGTCAGTGTATTACCGGCACAGCTCTCTTGACTCGGTGAAGACGCCTGAATTGATAAAATTTTTCCTTTATAAATCATTAATCTCTTTCCGCAGGCTGTATGGGCAGGGTGGGGTCACGCGTCCGAGAACCCAAAACTCCCAGAACTCTTGCACCGAGCGGGTGTGGTGTTCATCGGACCCCCGGAGAAGGCCATGTGGGCCCTCGGGGACAAGATCGCCTCGTCCATAGTGGCGCAGACCGCTAATATACCTACTTTACCTTGGAGTGGAAGTGGTAAGTGGATTTTATCTGTTTGCTGGAAGAGAACTCAACATCCACACATATAATCACACCTTAGGCAGAGGTGAATTAACACCCACATTTCACCATAATTGTATTCGGTCCTACATAATAGGGGGTGAACCTATTGCCGTCTTCCGGGCACTATTGTTGACTCGAGCCATGCATCTGAGGCTGAGTCTTGAGCTGTATATATCTGACTGATGTTAAACACCATTTTATAATGGAGATGTTGAAAAGAAGTTATTGCAATGCACCTATTATACTTTTAAATTATTATCCACAGAATTGAAAGCCGAATACAACAGCAAGAAGATCAAAATCTCCTCCGAACTGTTCGCCAAAGGCTGTGTGACTTCTCCCGAGCAAGGTCTGCAAGCCGCGCACAAGATCGGCTTCCCTGTAATGATTAAAGCTTCTGAGGGTGGCGGTGGTAAAGGAATCAGGAAAGTCGAGAATCCTGATGATTTTAATAACATGTTCAGACAGGTGGGTGAATTTTGATTCTTCTATTTATATAAAAAAACTAAAAAACCGCGGTAGCCTAGTGGTATAGGTAATGGACTGCTGATACGAGGTTTTGGGTTCGAACCCAGGTTTTGCCATGGCACACACCAATGACTTTTCGATGCTTTTCGACGTTATGTGCTTATTTATCGCAGGTTTATAAGTGCCCGGTTAATGGCGATAGGCTTCGCCACCTATTACATTGGGACCTAAACATAAACTGGCGAAATGTGGGTGCTAGCACCTGTCTACCCCTTCGGGGATATAGGCGTGGGTTTATGTTATGTTATTTATATGGTTTAGGTAGCAAACTAGCAAATATATTACTGTTTTGGGTTTTTTTTAAGTCAATCAGTTTAAAGTACATAGGGGTTCTGTTTTTGTCGTGAAAATCTCCATTGATACCACCCCCAGTGCCCACCGATTGTGATTATGTTGGAGGGTCTCAGTTACCTGGTTGTAAAGTTACCCAAAAAAAAAAAGGAAAGAATGATAGAAAGAAAAAAAGATAGAAAGAAAGAAAGAAAAAGAAAGAAAGAGAGAGAGGGAGAGAAGGAAAAGAGAGAGGAGAAAGGTAGAGAGAGAGAGAGAAATTACGTCGTGATGCATTCGTCACTCGCACCCCCGATCTACAGTTCTATCAGCCCGCCCCTTGCACTGGTCTCCACTGTTTCCTTCATTAGTCAGAGGGACACGTTAAAAACCTCCACCGCGCACTTGGCCGGCATTCGCTGTAGGCGGTGGCGTCTCCTCTGAGGGAGAGGTGCTACCATCGCTGTTCCCAGGGGTGTACAGCGTAGAGGTTCCGATAACCCTTATGTTGACGCACCAGCTGCATACATCTCGTCATAGTGCTACCCGCTTATTGGTAGTTATAATATGGCGTGATATTAACGCATCAATAGGACGACTTGGTCGACTCGAGGAAGGAGCTTCACCGTGCAGCTTTGAAGCACTCGCAAATTAACATTCCAATCGAATTAATGTACGGGCTGCCAGATTAAATTTTTGTAAAAAATATTTATCGTAATATACTTTTAAATTCAGTCTTCGTATAATCATTTCCGCTGCCACTCGAGTCTCCGCTACACCTTATAAAACTTGTAATTTTCATTACATTTTGATTTCAGGTACAAGCTGAGGTGCCTGGCTCCCCAATATTTGTGATGAAACTCGCCAAATCAGCTCGCCATTTGGAAGTACAACTTCTAGCGGACCAGTACGGTAAGCATTACTTACGCCTTAATTATGAATATTTGCACTGAGCAGGCATCGAACTCGCGACCTCAGACGTAGCAATTAAATACTCTACCGCCACTTCACCTCCATTTAATTTTTTATATTCATACACAGTTATTTTTTTTTACGTGCGCAAAATTCCCACGGATACCTCCCCACCTGCCACCCCCAGGCCGGCGCTCATGGAGGACGGAGGTCATTAAACCTCCGATGCCAGAGTCGCCTACGCGCATTGCGGGCTATGCGGGACGGCAGGGACCTAAGTCTCCTCCGCCCCAGTTCCCCCGCCTTCTACATCCCTTGTCTTGGTATCGGGCTACATGTCCTGCCCAGTTCCACTTCTGTTTTAGACCAAAATGGAGAGCATCTGTTAATTTAGTTCTCATACGGATAAGAGAACTATAAATATAATAAAATATAATATAAGTAATCAAAAGAATATAATAAAATAATATTTTCGTCCCCAGGTAATGCCATATCGCTATTCGGTCGAGACTGTTCGATCCAGCGCCGCCATCAGAAGATCATCGAGGAAGCGCCAGCCGCCATCTCCAATCCTGACGTCTTCATTGAGATGGAGAAGGTGAGACCTTGGTTTTTGTCCTGCTTTATCTTTTACGCAGACGGCACAGAAACTCTCTGTTCTTACGGGGTTGTCAGCGCGAGTGTGACTCTCTTGATTTTGCACGCGTCCGTAGGCCACGGTGACCACTTTCCATCAGGTGGGCCGTGTGCTTGTCTGCCACCTAAGTGGTATAAAAAAAACTGCAATAACTACTATTTCCTCTAATCCCTTTAAAGTAAACCACTTCTGTTACCAGTGGGTTAATTTTGGTAGTGTAAAGGCCAGCAGGCTGATTCTCCAAGCTACTGATCCTTAGTCAATCGGTTACTGACACGCCTGTTGTCAGCAGTCATACATACATACATATATTCACGCCTTCATCCCTGGAGGGTTAGGCAGAGGTGAATTAACACCCACATTTCACCAATAGGTTCACAAAACGGCAATAGGCTCACCCCCTATTACGTGGAACCAAATACAATGATAGGTGGAATGTGGGTGTTAATTCACCTCTGCCGAACCCTTTGGGGATAAAAGCGTGATGTAGTCGGGATGGAGCCAATAAGGAGCCAGGTGTAGTTGTCACATTCCTTTTAATGATTAATTTCACAATTTTAGGAACAAATAAACTTAATTATTAGGACAATGATTATAATTCGTGTAGTACGTTGGCGTTCGTTTCTCCGACTCGCCGAGCCGGTCGCGCGGGCCTGTGATTGGCTAGCGCTATGGGCGCGTTCGTAAATTAGTAGACGGAGAATAACGTCTCGGCGCCCTACCGCGTGTATTACGGAGAGGGAGTTTAGGATTATCCGCTACATACTCCCCCTCGGGTTCGATAAAGCGTCCTCGCTCAAGAACCCGTTCGTTTGAGATAGAAACAGGCTCTGGAACCCGTTCAGGTGAAATGGAAACAGGCTTAATCTGACGAGGGCGGCCTCGGTTACGTTTGGGCATGACCGGTAGAGAAACCTCGTTCCTTTTAACAAATGACGTAAGTTGTGACGCGTGAAATTTACCTATGATGTCGTTAGGATTATCAAGTTTAGAAAGAATGTAAGTAGTAGGACTCGCTACCTTAATTATTGTATAAGGACCATCTCTTTTTGGTACAAATTTAGCTGAAATCCCTTTTGCAGCGTTACTTAATACGTGCGATTTAACTAACACTTGGTCATTGACATGAAACTCTTCAATTTTACGATTTTTATCCGCGTATTCTTTACGTCTATCCTGTTCCTTCTCTACTCTATCTCGAATTGAAATTAAAGAATTCAAGAAACTCTTTAAATAAGGAGTAATCTGGGGTACAAAATTATCTTTCTCTAGGACTGTCCTGATGTCAAGATTGACTTCGATAGGTGAACGGAGATCCCTAGCAAAGGTGAGAAATGCGGGCGAGACACCAGTTGTATTACACATAGCTGAGTTCATAGCGAAACGAACCGACGGTAGGTGTTTGGGCCATGAGTTATGCTTGGTGTCAACTATCTGAGCCAGCTGTACCTTAAGGTCTCTATTTTTACGTTCAGCCGGATTTGCTTCCGGGTGGTATAAGGGTAACAGATCCTGTTGAATCCCCAGGATAAACATGCATTGTTGCATAACAGATGAGACGAACTGTACTCCATTATCGGAGACGACACGACGCGGTAGGCCATACCTGAGGAAATATTCCTCTATCAGTGTTCGGGCACAGACTTCTGCCGTGGCGTCAACAAGAGCAAAGAGTTCGACCCACCGAGTAGCTGTGTCCTCAACCAACAATATGTATTTCTCCCCCTTTTCTCCAGATGGGAGCGGGCCAAATAAGTCAACTGCTATAACCTCACCTCTTTGTTGCAAAACTGGTGTTTGCAAGAGGCCTGATGGCTTTACATTTGACGACTTATACCGCTGGCATGTAGGGCAAGACTTAATAAAATCAGCCACAAGACGTCTCATACCAGTGAAAAAAAACCGTTGTGAAAGTCTATGTAACGTTCTATCGATGCCTTGATGACCAGCAATAGGAGTGTCATGGCATTCCTGCAGGACATCGAGTCTTAAACTCACAGGAAGTACGAGCTGTGGTTCTTCAACATCGACGTCAGGATTATACCTATAAAGAACTCCTTGTTGCATGAAGTAACCTCGCTCAGACCAGCGTTTGTCTTCAAGAGCATCATTACTTTCAAGACTACTAATAATTTTTCTCAGTTCCGAGTCATCTAACTGAGCTTGGCGAAGATCAGCAGGACTTCTCGAAGGTAAGTCTACAATGACTGAGCAAATCCCGCACTGATCCTTACTATCTTCTTCGCAGGTAGGACGACTCAAAGTGTCAGCGACAACATTGGCTTTACCAGGAGTGTATTCAAAGCGAATATTAAACTCTTGCAACTTTAAAGCCCATCGCACGAGTCTACCTGAAGGCGATTTTAAACTTAATAACCACTTAAGAGGTTGATGGTCACTACTAACAACAATTTCATGACCCTCAATGTAACCTCTGAAGCGTTCAACAGACCAGACTACCGCTAGAGCTTCTCTTTCAGTAGTACTGTAGTTGCGTTCGGCGGGGTTAAGGAGACGGCTCGCATACTCAATTGGCCGTTCATTGTTTCCTTCGCCCTGCAGCAAGACGGCACCTAAGGCGTAATTGCTAGCATCCGTACGTAATACAAATGGTTTGCTGTAATCAGCTTGGATTAAAATGGGAGCAGACGTTAAACTCTTTTTGAGCTCTTGAAACGACTGTTTCTGCTCATTACCCCACTTCCAAGGTTGATTCTTTTTCAGAAGACGTGTTAGTGGTTCAGCGACTTTCGAAAAGTTCAAAATGAACTTTCGGAACCACGAGCACGTTTGAAGAAAAGTTTTGAGATGGCGTACCGAACTTGGTTCTTTCATATCCACGATAGCGCGTATTTTACCAGGATCAGGGAGGATCCCTTCCTGTGTGATGACGTGGCCAAGATATTTAACCTCTTTGCGTGCGAAAACACATTTTTCGCGGTTGGCGCGAAGATTGAATAGGCGTAGTCTATCAAAAACTATACGTAAATCTGCGATATGCTGGTCGAATCCATCTGATATAATTAGCAGGTCATCTTGGTATGCTAAAATGTTTATGTTTTTCAGTGATGTACCGGAGCGCAACCTGTCTATTAGCCTAGCAAACGTCATTGGCGAATTTTTAAGACCAAAAGGCATGCGTTTAAAACGAAACGTTCCTAAATGTGTCTGAAAGGCCGTTTTATCCCTATCACACTCGCGTACGCTTACATTCCAAAACCCACTTCTCATATCTAACGTAGTCATGATGCAATTGCGTTTTGTTGACTGTACAAGTTCGTCAATAAGCGGCATTGGATACGCGTCAGACTTAGTAATTGCGTTAAGCTTACGATAGTCGACACAAAAACGTACCTGACCATTTTTTTTTGGAACTAATAACGCCGGAGCGGCCCATGCCGACTCGCATTCCTCTATGATGTCCTCGGCTAACATCTTTTCTATTTCAGTCTGCATAACAGCCTTTTTCGCGGGCGTTAACCTATACGGAGGTACCGCGATAGGAGCGTGGTCACCGGTATCTATTACATGTTCCGCGAAACTAGTTGGTTCACCTGTCAACTTAAAAATGTCCTCATTTTCCGTGAGAACTTGAGCAAGAACCTCGCGTTGTTGATCGGTAAGACCTGATGCTTCATCATCCCTAAATATGCTGTTAACATAGACATGTTCATAAAATAAATCTTTTTCGAAAAGAAGATCAAACTTTTTATCATTATCGTTAAAGTACCATTTAGCGTTACCAAAATCCACACTGATATCAAAATTTATCAAAAAATCTATACCTAACAAAGTATGATTACTATCCGCGTCTGGAAAAATTAAAAAACTTATGAGCCTGGTTCTACCTTCAAGACATACATACACTTCCGTAGTAAGTACATTCATTAATCTAGTAACACCATCAGCTAAGCTTACATTTTTCACACAAGACAACATACGATGATTTCTCATTTTAAAAAGATTGTACAATGTATAGCCAGCCACACAACATTTGGCTGCTGAATCAATCATTGCTGTACCATTCTCACCTAAAATATTAATTTTTATTACTGGACGTAGAGAAGATTTATTTTCACAATTAACTTTAAAAAAACTTTGAGATTCATTAGCAAAACATGTTTGAGAATCATTAGCAAAACATGTTTGAGCACCATTTACCAAATATGTTTGAGCACCACTGACTTTCCCATGAAACTGTTTAGAGCTACTTGACATTTCCAATAAAGATTGTGAGCCACCAACTTTGTCAGATAATGGTACAGCAATACTGGTGTTCGGCCTAAAATCATTATTAACATGAGATTTTGATCCGACAAAATTACCAGAAACACATTGAAAACCATTTGACAACATAAAGCGGGGATTACAATTGTTACAAATACAAGTTGAAGTCTCAGTCTTTGAACTAAGGGAATAAAATGCAGTGTGCTCACCATATGAGCTTAATTTAGGGTTACAATTAGGACATTTAGATTTTATAACATTTTCTGTACCGCAACCATAACATTTAATATCTTTGTACTTTGAAGTATCACTATCACTAGACTTATTATCATTAGATTTATTAATATTAAGCTTTTCACACTTGTCTTTAGTGTGACCACTACGCTTGCAATACACACAGAACAACCTGGGTTTCCCACGTCTTGCATCTTGACCATCAACAGCTGTGCCAGTGGAATACGCAGGTGCTGCAGAGGCACGTGCGGGGACTGCAGTGGCACGCATAGGGTTAGAAGCGGGGCGCGCAGATTCCGAAGTCGTCGCGACGGATGTGTTGCAGCTCTCGGACTTGTGGTTTTCCTTTAACGAGTCCTCAATAGCGCGAGCTTTAATTAATAATTCGTCGAATGTACTGATAGCTGATCTATCTAATCTTTTCTTAATGCGGCGATCTAATAACCCATATACCATGTCCAACTCCACTCGTTCACACAGATCACCATGCGGAAGCTTTGCTAATAAAGCTCGAATTTTCGCAATAAAAAGATCTGTATTCTGCTGACCTTGAGTGGTTGAAAATATTTCGGAGTAAATCCTGAATGGCGGACGACGCTCGCCGAAGGCACTGCGCAATCTGTTTAGGGCCTCTTCCCAAGTTTTCGTTGAGTTTTTGACGCCTTGCCACCATGTTCCCGCCGATGAACCCAGTAACATAGAAAGTCCTAACATGGCGTTCTCGTCGCTTATGTTTAGGCACGCCTTGTATACTGAGATGGCATCAATAAAATTGTCAACAGACTCACCAGTATTTCCGTTGAAACGCGATGCACATTTCGCAAAATTATTTTTCATAATGGCGGAGACATTAACCTCGTTTGGTGTGGACGAACGTACCTCTCTCATTATTTGAGAATATAACTCAGCTTGAGACTGCTGCATACTCGTAATAAGCGTTGTAAGTGCTTCTTGTGTAAACACAACGTTATTATTTGTTGAGTTATTGCTATTTCCCTCCTGTACAGAACTATTTTGATCTAGCGATTGTCGTTTGCGCGGCATCTTGTTGGACGAACTTTATGCTCCTTATATACACGTTGGGCGTCAGTTGTAGTCGGGATGGAGCCAATAAGGAGCCAGGTGTAGTTGTCACATTCCTTTTAATGATTAATTTCACAATTTTAGGAACAAATAAACTTAATTATTAGGACAATGATTATAATTCGTGTAGTACGTTGGCGTTCGTTTCTCCGACTCGCCGAGCCGGTCGCGCGGGCCTGTGATTGGCTAGCGCTATGGGCGCGTTCGTAAATTAGTAGACGGAGAATAACGTCTCGGCGCCCTACCGCGTGTATTACGGAGAGGGAGTTTAGGATTATCCGCTACAGTGATTATATGTATATATATATATATATATTTCACCAATAATTGTATTCAGTTCCACGTAGCGGGGAGCCTATTGGCGTATTCCGGACACTATTGTTGACTCAAGCCATGCATCTGAGGCTGAGTCTGGGCTGTATATATCTGCCTGATGTTAAACAGCCCTATCCCTAAGTCAACTTGTACGACACCGCATGGGAAGAAATGGGGTGGCCTTAATTCTACTCCGCTGGAAACCACGCGGCTAAAAACACTAGCTGGTGCCCGCGGTTTCGTCCGAGTGTTATTACGGCCAAACATAACCTATGTCGTTTAACCAAGGTCTAATCTACCTCTTTACTAAATTTCATCAAAATCGTTTTAGCGGTTTAAGCATAAAAGCGTAACAGACAGACTTTGGTTATTAATATAGATTTTATCCCTCTAGGCCGCAGTTCGTCTAGCCAAAATGGTTGGCTACGTCAGCGCGGGTACAGTAGAATATCTATACGACCCAGCCACAGGAGCGTATTACTTCCTGGAATTGAACCCTAGACTGCAAGTGGAACATCCTTGCACTGAGATGGTAGCTGACGTCAATCTACCCGCCGCACAGTTACAGGTAAGTTGTTGAGTTGAGAGAAGACGGATCTACGAGTAGACCAGAAGACGAATGAATGAGTAGACCAATAGATGAATTTATTAGTAGACCAGTAGATGTATTTAGTAGTAGTGAGTATACAAAAAGGCGAAACGTACGAGTAGATGAAAAGACGAATCTGTAAGTAGACCAGAAAATGAATTTACGAGTAGACCAGAAGACTAATTTATTGGTAGACAAAAAGATTTGTGTGAAAAGTCCGATTTGACTAGTGATTGAATTTTTTCATACTAGTAGACCAGAGATTGAATTTATAAGTAAACCTAAAAAAACTATTTAGTTGTTCAAAATTGACATGTGTCATACAATCAATATATTGTCCCCTCACAGGTTGCTATGGGTCTCCCCCTATACCACATCAAGGATATCCGCCTGCTGTACGGGGAGTCCCCATGGGGCATGACGCCTATAGAACTGGACGAGCCTAAACAGAGACCCTCGCCCTGGGGACATGTTATCGCTGCCAGGATTACTTCTGAGAATCCTGATGAGGGTAAGTCTACATTTTAAAAAAAGTTGACAAAACGGCTTTAGCCTCTTAGCCTCAGGTTTACCAATAAAAAAAAAATTATGGCCAAATTTTCTCAGCACACGGTACAGAACATCCGATCAAGAACATAGCGGTTCGGTGACTCCTTCCTCTGTCGCACCATTAAGGCCTGGAATTCATTACCAGCTCACGTGTTTCCTTCTTCCTACAGTCCCGGGTCCTTTAAGCGGGGCGTGAAAAAGCATATGATGACGCCGCCAAGCTGAGTGCCACCATTGTTACACAATATGTGTAAGTTATGGTGACCCTCTTTTCTGAGACTTTGCAGCTTACCATCAGGCAAGGCGAAGTCTACGTACTTGACGTATTCTATATAAAAAAAGACGATTTTACTATCGAAATTGTTCCTAAAATATTTCACTCCGAAACGACTATAATATACCCGGTATATATAGGTAGTTACACATCGACGGTTGAAAGGCTAAAGGACGTAAGCGACAAGAACAGTTGATACGCAAATTACACTGTGTTGTAAAGAGTGTTTCATGTGCTTTAAGACCTTTTTTTGTATGAAATGTCGATGTCACTTGTACCTTTTTGCTTTTCAACCGTCCATATGAAATAGCCGTTTTTTTGAAGAAATTTGAGGAAACCCAAGTTTCAGTACTAACATTTTTGCATTTTTTTTTCGGATTAACGTTTTTGTGTATGAATGAGACAACATTAAGCTAACGAACACTTTTATTACATTTTTGAAAAGTGACAGCTGTAAAAAAGTAATACGAAATTTATCATCAAAATGGATAGCATTTAGGAAGTACTGTTTCTGAAGATCGTATTTAATTTATCAAGCGGTCAATAAAAACAAAATTTAATACAGAATTGTAAAATCTTAAAATCAACTGTCAAATTAAATATAAAAAATGGAAATAGCTATTAAATTACAGGTAGCCTAGTGGTATGGGTAATGGACTGCTGAGATGAGGTCTCGAGTTCGATCCCAGGTTTTACCATGGCACACACCAAAGACTTTTCGATTCTTTTTGAAGTTATGTGTGTAGTTATCGCAGGTTTATAAGTGCCCGATTAATGGCAATAGGCTTGCCACCTATTACATTGGGACCTGAACATAAACTGGCGAAATGTGGGTGCTAGCACCTTTGCCTACCCCTTCGGGGATATAGGCGTGAGTTTATGTTATGATGTTATTACAGGAATAACGAACTCATGAATTTTAAGAAAATTTCAGCCATTTCATATGTAAAGACCTAATATGAATCTCTCTCCCCGCAGGCTTCAAGCCGTCATCAGGCACGGTGCAGGAGCTGAACTTCCGTTCATCCAAGAACGTATGGGGCTACTTCAGCGTGGCGGCGTCGGGCGGCCTGCACGAGTTCGCCGACTCGCAGTTCGGGCACTGCTTCTCGTGGGGCGAGACGCGCGAGCAGGCGCGCGAGTCAGTACACACAGACACATACATATGTACTCACACACTCACTCTCGCTCACACACTTATTCATACACTTATTCATACACTCATTCATACACTTATTCATACAATCATTCCTACACTTTTACCATCATTACACTCATTCATACACATATTCATACGTTCATTTATATATTCATTCTACACTCATTCATACTCTTTCTCACACTGTCACTCCAACACTCACTCACATTCTCACCCACACACTCACTCACTCACACACTCACTCACACTCACTCACACTCACACTCTCATACATTTTCATACACACTCGCACTCTCATTCCATCACTCACTCATATACACACCTCTCACTCACACACTCACTCATATACACACCTCTCACTCACACACTCACTCATATACATACACATTCATACATACTCTTACACTCTCACACGCACTCTCGCTCACACACTCACTCTCGCTCACACACTCACTCATACACACACTCACTCACATACTCACTCATACTCTTAGATAGATAATACTTTATTGTACACCAATACATTTACAGCTGAGACAAGTAGGTAACATGCAAATACAGTTTAATGTACACTCTTACTCACATACTCACTCAAAAATTTAATCTATCCTGGACTATCCCTGTGAGAACTTTCTGACTAATGCAATCTCGTCGCCAGGAACCTGGTGATAGCTCTAAAAGAATTGAGCATCCGAGGCGACTTCCGGACGACAGTGGAGTACCTCATAACGCTGCTGGAGACGACCGCCTTCCAGGAGAACAACATCGACACCAGCTGGCTAGACGCACTCATTGCGGAGAGGGTGAGTGTAACAGGAATTTTATAGGCGGTAGGACACGACGGTATTTCCGTCCCAATTGAGCAGTCCGACTGGGGAAGTACCTCCTCCACCCTATAGAATACCGCGGTTATAATAACCTCGAGTCAACAATAGTGCCCGGAATACGGCAATAGGCTCACCCCCTATTACGTGGAACTGAATACAATTATTGTTGAAATGTGGGTGTTAATTCACCTCTGCCTAACCCTCCGGGAATAAAGGGGTGATTATGTGTATATATGTATGTAATAACCTCGTGTTGTGTTCCCGGCGGTGAGTAGGGTAGCTAGAGCTCACTGGAGAGGTTTTGTGCTATCAGTGGGAAGACCAAAGGTTTGTCCTGATTTTGTGTTCTGCACTGAAGGCACAGAAATCCTCTGTTCTTACAGGGTTGGCAGTACGAGTGTGACTCCACTGGTGTTACACACGTTCATAGGACACGGTAACCACTTTCCATCAGGTGGGCCGTGTGCTTGTCTGCCACCTAACTTCGCTACTACGGCCTTGTATATGTGTTCTTTAACTTAGTGTTCTGTCTCGTCAGGTACAATCAGAGAAGCCGGACGTTATGCTCGGCGTGATCTGCGGGTCCATTCTGATAGCCGACAGCATCATCACAACCAACTTCCAGGAATTCAAGAGTGGGCTTGAGAAGTAAGTTCTTTGTTATTTTTAAACTTTCGCAGTGTGAATTCATAATTATACTAGGTATCGGGACTTCTCGCGAATTATATCTTGGAACTTACTATTTCTGCCGACGTTTCGGATGCGTTGCAGCACCCGTGGTCACGACTTGACTGGAGTCAAGTCAGTTCCAAGATATAATTTGCGAGAAGTCCCGATACCTAGTATAATTATAAGTTCTTTGTTTTATCATGTTGTTTTATTATGAGTAGGGTAGCTAGAGCTCACTGGAGAGATTTTGTGCTGTCATTGAGGAGACCAAGACAAAAACTCTGTGCTTACAGGGTTGGCAACGCGAGTGTGAATCTATTGGTTTTGCGCACGTCCATAAGCCACGGCAACTACTTTCCACCAGGTGGACCGTGTGCTTGTCTGCCACCTAAGTGGTATAAAAAAAAAATACTGCTCTCCCTTTAACTGTGTTAATAACTTCACTGGGTTATTTACTTTGTCTTTACTGACGCGTGGTTCCCGGCAGAGTAGAATTAGGGCCACCCCATCTCTTCCCATGCGGTGTCGTACAAGGCGACTAAGGGATAGGGCTGTTTAACATCAGACAGATATATACAGCCCAGACTCAGCCTCAGATAGCTCGAGTCAACAATAGTGCCCGGAATACAGCAATAGACTCATCCCCTATTACGTGGACCGGATACAATTATTGGTGAAATGTGGGTGTTAATTCACGTCTGCCTAGCTTATCTGTGTTATGTATGTATGTATGACTGGGTCATACTTTCACGTACGCCACATAAACCTGTATCATCAGTCTTCTTTCGTCCATCTTCTCCACGTGCCCGAACCATCTAAGCATCCCTTTTTACATACACACATACACATTATCACACCTTTATCCCTGGAGAGTTAGGCAGAGGTAAATTAACACCCACATTTCTCGGGTTTAATTCTCCCTGTATAAATATTTGTATGCCTGAATAAGTTAATTTGCATTATCAACAATAAGTTTGACTTATAATTAAAATTACACTACAACTGTCATACTTTTATCCCACAGGGGTCAGATCCAAGGTTCCGGCCAGCTGTCCAACTGCGTGGAGGTGGAACTGATCCACTCTGGTTCCAAGTACAAGGTGTCAGCCACGAAGTCGGGGCCCACGTCGTATTTCCTCGCGATGAATACCAGCTTCAAGGAGTTGGAGGTGCACCATCTCACTGATGGGGGTTAGTAGAATGTAATTGTTGTATAGGAAAATTGAATACTCAAGACGTGACTCGGTAGCACAGTGGTGTAAGGGACCGGTCTCTTCAAGGTTCAAGTACCGTCTTGAGCATATTTTTTGTCCAATTGATATGATTGAAAAGAATCACGTAAATAGGCTATTTGACAGAGTTGTCCGTTTCTTCCCAATACTGTTTAATATGTTAGTTTGTTCTGAAAAAATAACCCTTGCGAAATAAGATATTGCCTAACCAAGCTGAATCTATGACTTTTCATTATTTTTAATTTTCAAAGTAAGTCAAAATATAAACAACTAGCTGACCCACCCCAGCTTCGCCCGGGGTATATTTTGAAGCTTCATATCCCTTTGAGTCCGTATGTTTTAGTCTTCAACATATGTATGAAAAATTGCCGGATTTGTTAACATTTATTATAAATGCTCCGCTCCCTTAAGTTGTAGCGTGATGATATATAGCCTAAAACCTTCCTCGATAAATGGACTACCCAACACTGAAAGAATCATTCAAATCGGACCAGTAGTTCTAGATATTAGCGCGTTCACACAAACAAACAAACAAACTCTGCAGCTTTATAATATTAATATAGATTAATAAACAATTCAGTCCCAAATTATATATTTTTTTGATTCCTCATTAAATTACAAATTACTTTTATTATGAACTATACATGTGTAAACGCAACGTAGACCGAGATAAATGCGAAATTCTCTTGCACTGTTCGCGACTGGCGTGTGACGTCACTCGCAAGTACGATTTTGTATGGAACGTTTTCAAGCGGCGCGAAAATTTGAATATCATTAAAACAATTTGTCGTAAGAATATTTTTTTCACTCCATACATTTGCACTACTCGCGACTGGCGTGTGACGTCACTTGCAAGTACGATTTGTATGGAGCGCTTTCGGACGGCGGTTTTTTTTTCACTTTGGCATTTAGTTAGGTAGTTTGACTATATTATTATAAAGTGGTCATTTTGAAAGAATAAAGAAGATCCTGTGGCTTAGTGGTTAGAGCGTTCCCCCTGTAAGGGAAAGATCGCGGTTTCGAATCTCGCCTGGACCGGTTCAATTTTTTTCTATATCTTAATCGATTTGAATAGTTCTCATACTAAATCCGAGATCCTTGAGACCGTCTAGGAACGTGACGCTGGGATTGCCAGCGCATTCTACTGTTTACTATGGCAAATCTTTTACGGTGAAGGCCATTGGCCTATGGAATGCATTGCCAGTAAATATTAAAGAGGCACAATCCATAAATATTTTTAAAACGATGGTAAAGAGACATTATCTCTCTGCAGCGTAGTCGTTGAAGTCTTCTCATATTCACTTATTATTTTATTTATCTATATTTCATATTTGTATACTATGTAATTATTCATGTAACACACTATTTTATAAATGTTGACAAATTACACCAACACTCACTTATATACTTTAATTCCTGTCCATCCTAAGGTCGCCTGGAAGAAATCACTTTAAGTGATAAGGCTGCCCATTGTGCATTTAACTGTAACTTTAATTATGTCTGTAATTTTTTTTATAATATTGATGTGCAATAAAGAATTATCTATCTACCTATCTAAATGCTTTAAAATTTCATTCAATAACTCCTTTTATTGGCTGCAGTAGAAGAACGAACCCTGGGCTCAAAAGATCAAACCATTAATATTGTCTTCTCCTTCCAAAAGGTAGTCTACTCTCCCTCGACGGGGCCTCCTACACCACCTACTTGAAAGACGAAGTAGACAAGTACCGCATCGTGATCGGAAACCAAACCGTGGTCTTCGATAAGGAGAAGGATCCTTCGAAGCTACGGGCGCCATCTGCCGGGAAACTGATCAACACTCTAGTGGAGGATGGAGGGCATGTGGACAAGGGACAGCCGTATGCCGAGATTGAGGTTAGTGTGACTTTTTGACGTTTTGTAAGTGCCGTTTTAGTGGTCTATACTGTGTAAATTACTTTTGACTTGCATCCGGCTTAAGAGTTAGTTAGCCGCAGGACTCGAACCGACTAAAACCGCACACCTTCGTGGGTCTGTAGTTGCCGGAGTTGAGATAGTCATTTGTATATCTTTCGAACCCCGACTGATTGGAGGCCATCTTCGGTTTCAAAATGGCCCCCTTGGATTCTAGTTTTGACGTTTTGTAAGCGCGATTTTCTAAGTTTTTTTTTATACCACTTAGGTTGCAGACAAGCACAAGGCCCACCTGATGGAAAGTGGTTACCGTGACCTATGGACGTCTGTAACACCAGAGGAGTCATAGTCGCGCTGCCAACACTGTAAGTACAGAGTTTCTGTGCCGTCAGTGTAGAAGACAAAGCAGGACAAGCCTTTAGTCTTCCCACTGACAGCACTACCGCGGCTATAATAACTTCGTGTTGTGTTCCCAGCGGTGATTATGGTAGCCAGAGCTCACTGGAGGAAGAGCAAGACTAAAGGCTTGTCCTGCTTTGTCTTCTACTGACGGCATAGAAACTCTGTACTTACAGGGTTGGCCAACTAATTGGTATAAAAAAAAAATTAAAAAAAATGTCTCGTAGCAATACTGCCGCGGGCGTTGGCGGCGGATTTTTTTTTATGTGCGCAACATCCCCACGGATACCCCTTCCACCGGAGCCGGTGGGGGAGGTTATGTCAGACATGAACCGACTAAAACGCACGCTGACTACATGGGCTGCAGGTTGCCGGAGATGAGATTATCTTTAACACATCCCTCGCACCCCGGCCGGCCCAGGACCGTCTCTTATTATTCGGTCCTCTTCGAGAGACGCCGCCGCGGCCTGCTTATGTTAGGGTGATAGGCGGCTCCACCAGTCTCCCTCAGGCCCGCGCTCATGGAGAACGGAGGTCATTGACCTCCGACACACGAGTCGCCTCCGCTCGTGGGTTTACGAGTCTGACCAAATCTGATGCTCGATTAGTTTAAACTCCCCGCGTCTCGCCGCGCACATACCCAAAGACCGATACAGTGGTTTCTGTCGGTCTGTACGAAAATTGACCTTCAGTTCGCAGCTAACATAATTATGTATAAACCAATCACAAATTTTCTCATCAGGTCATGAAAATGGTGATGACACTATCGTCCCCGGAGTCTGGCAAAATCACCTGGCTACTGCGACCTGGTGCTGTACTGGACATGGGATCACTTATTGGCAATTTAGGTGAGTTTAAGACTGTTTTTTTTAAATTATCATTTAATCTGATAACTTGTTTTATGGAAAAAATATAAACAGAAATCTGATCTATAAAAGGCAAAGAAAGAAATTGTCTCAAAGCGATAAGGCCGCCCTCTGGGTGTTATTCAAGAAGAGCGTTAGGATTCTTCAGAGTCGGTAGTACGAGTGTGACGCCCCTGGTGTTGCATACGTCCATAGGCCATGGTAACCACTTCACATCAGGTGGGCCGTGTGCTGGTCTACCACGTAAGTGGTATAAAAAAAACCCGCTACCTGTCCCTTACAGTGGGAATGCTCTAACCAGCTGATATGTAAGTTTCATCATATTTAATTAGGAGTGTAGATTTTTATTACTATATTACTAATGTATAGTATTGATTAAAATTTCGTTTGGGTTTGTAAGATCTAGAAGACAGTAATATTTGTCCTGCCTACTTCAATAAAGAAAATATGTGACCTAAATGTTGCAATGCCTGGAAAAGGCGCTAAGTTTTAAGTACTGACATATAAATTGTAAGATCTATGTACACTTTTTTTTTATACCACTTAGATGGCAGACAAGCGCACGGCCCACCTGATGGAAAGTGGTTAACGTGGCCTATGGACGTGTGTAACACCAGAGAAGCCACACTCGCGCTGCCAACCCTGTAAGCATAGAGTTTCTGTGCCGTCAGTGTAGAGGACAAAGCAGGACAAGCCTTTGGTCATCCCACCGACAGCAAAAATTCTCTAGTGAGCTCTGGCTACCCTATTCACCGCTGGGAACACAACACGAAGTTGTTATAACCGCGGTATTCTGTAGGGCGGAGGTACTTCCCCAGTCGTACACTTGGGCAGCAATAAATGATTTGATTTAACTACTAATATGGTCAGTCTTTGAAAGAGTCGCAAGCGTGGAAGTTTCAACTAGTTACATTAATGTAACTACAAGATAAATAGAAGGAGCATACCTTCAACTCTCACATATTTGACCTCAGTGGCGTAGCGGTAGAGCATTCGACTGCTATGCAGGGGGCGCGGGTTCGATTCCTGCTCAGTACAAATATTTGTATGCATGAATATGTGAATATTTGCATTAGTCTGGGTGTTTCCATGTATAATATGTATTTACAAAAAAAAAAGAATCTAAGTATGTTTATCCGCATTCTAGATCCCATAACACAAGCTAGTTAAGCTACGCTTACTATGGGTCTAGATAGCGTTGTGTAAAATGTCGTGGAAAATTTATTATTTATTATTCCAGAACTGGACGACCCATCGCTGGTGACCACTGCCCAGCCGTACAAGGGCCAGTTCCCTCTCGAAGAGAACACCACGTTTTCAGAGAAGCTCAACCATGTTCACAACAAGTACAGGACCATACTAGAAAATACACTCGCAGGTATGTATTATTTTATTTATAGACCGACTGTGAGTGCTGTACTGCTCTAATGGTAGGTAACGAAAAAGAAAGAAAGACTACATACCCCAAGGAGTTAAACCCCCCCAACTGGAGCCGGTGGTAGAGGTTATGTCGGACTCGAACCGACTAAAACTCACGACGCCTGAGGCTCGTTTTTGGTTGCCGAAGGTGAGGTTGACAGGCATATCCCTCGCACCCCGGCCGACCCAGGGCCACCTCTCTCGATCTGGCCCTCTCCTCGGGTGTGGGGATCACAGAGTCCCCGGAGACGGGGAGACGCCACCGCAGCCTATATCTGCTGCGGGTGACAGGCGGCCCCATCCGTCACCCCCAGGCCTGCGCTCATGGGGGGCGGTGCAAGCGAGATACCGTCTTTGCTCGCTCTCGACTCATAGTCTCTCGAGGGGATTTCCGCACGAGAATAAAAAATGTCACAAAATGTCAGATCATGTCGCATCCACTTGGCCCAGATAGGAGATAGAGACCGAAGAAGTCCTGGCTTGATGTCGTAGTGGATAACATACGTGTCCAATAATCTCACTACCATGGATGACCAACACCAGATTCAAGAAGGTCGTCAGAAGATTAGCCTCGTGGTACCCGGCAGAATAGAATTTGGACCACCCCATCTCTTCCCATGCGGTGTCGTACAAGGCGACTAAGGGATAGGGCTGTTTAACATCGAACAGATATATACAGCCCAGACTCAGGCACATGCATGACTCGAGTCAACAATAGTGACTCGAATACGGCAATACGCTTACCCCCCATTATATGGGACCGAATACATTGGTTGGTGAATTGTGGGTGTTAATTCACCTCTGCCTAACCCTCCGGGGATAAAGGCGTGATTATATGTTTGTATCAGAAGATTCTAACAGGGTCGGCAGCACGAGTGTAACTCCTCTTGTGTTGCACACGTCCATAGGCCACGGTAACCACTTCCCATCATAATCATAATCATAATCATAATCATAATATTTATTCTGTGGATCATAGGTTAGGTATAAAGGTCTTATAAATTATGTTATGTACGCTATGTCCTACCACATGTGGTTTACAGATTATTAAGTACAGGTTTCAATTTCGAATAGATTATTATTATTACAAATAAATTATGTCAAAATAAATAAGATTAATTTAAATTGATGAGATTAAGATAAAATTAAATTGAATTATTACAATTCCAAGCCGTGTCAATTGAATATTAATTTCATGAATATTTATACATCAATTCAAATAAATTATGTCAAAGTAAATAAGTAATATAAAATTGAATAGAATTATTATAATGTTATAAATGCAAGCAGTGTCAATAAAAAGTAATGTCACCAAGAAAAATCATATAAATTATGTCAATAAAAATAATGTAAAATTTAATAGAAATGAAGTCAGAAATCGGATTAACTACTCTTTTCATTAAGATACTCCTCTATTGAATAGTAGGCTTTATTCAGGAGAAATGCTTGTAATTGTTTTTTGAACATTAGTAGGTTTTTACAAGATTTAATAGCTTGAGGCAGTTTATTATAAACCTTAGGTGCCATTACGAATACACTTTTATGTAATAGGGCCGTTTTGGATGGGACTAAGCATAGCCTGTCAGACCTGCGACTGCTGGTTATAACAGAGAATTTCTCCCAGTTCTGTTTAACAAACATAACTATCTCAAATATGTACATACATGGCATCGTCAGTATCTTCAGGCTAATAAAATACGGTTTACATGTATCAGTCGTTTCAATCTTACATATGGCTCTAATGCATCGCTTTTGAGCTTTAAAAACTAATTCTTTACCAGTTGCATTGCCCCAAAATATGATCCCATACCTTAAAGTAGAAGCAACCAGTCCAAAGTATGCTGTAAGTACTGTGTTCCTGTTTACAATTTTACCAAGCATGTATAATGCATATGCATGTTGGTGTATTCTATTGCTCACCATTTCAATCTGTGCATTCCACTTTAGTGTATTTTCAATTTGTAGGCCTAAAAACTTTATCACTTTAATGTTATTTATCTTTTTATCGTCATACTGTATTTCTAGATTTGTTTTGTTAACCCTTTGATTAAAGTCCATTATATATGTCTTGTGCAAATTAATTTTGAGATTGTGTACCTCTAGCCAGTTTATCAAAGAAATAATATTTTTGTTGATAGCTGAAACAGTGGTATCAAGATTATCATTATTGAATACCACTGTACTATCGTCGGCGTACATGATCATGGGGAATGGTGTGGCTGATGGGAAGTCATTAACATAGATAATGAACAGAAGTGGTCCAAGTATACTTCCCTGTGGAACTCCATAGCGTATGGTTCTTGTGTCCGACATGTACGAAATTTCACTCCTAGTTCTATTACATATTTTATTTATTACAGTTATATGTTGACGATTTTCAAGATATGACTTGAGTAAACATGACAAATTCCCGCGAATACCATATGCATTCAATTTGTCAATCAATATTCCATGGTCTACATAGTCAAACGCTTTGGTCATGTCCATATATAGCGCCTGAACTGGCTGTTTTTTGTCCATTCTAGAGATAATTGTACTTAGAAAGTCATATATGGCAACATTGATACTTTTGTTTTTTCTGAAACCTTTTTGGTTATCTGTAAACAGATTATATTTCTCAAAGTAATTACTAATACTGTTATGGATGACCTTTTCGAAGATCTTAGAAAATACCGGTACTAGAGCTATTGGTCTATAAGAAGTCATATTCTCTTTATCCTCTTTTTTAAATTGTGGTTTAATGAGAGACAACTTTAGCTTTTCAGGAAAAATACCCTGTGTGATACAATTATTAATAAGATAACTTAGCACGGGAGCAATAATAGTTGACACGCTTTTTACAATCCTAGTGCTAATGCCGTCGTATCCTGTGCTAGCTGTGTTTTTTAATTCCATTATTATTTTATATACATCCTGGGGCACAGTAGGCAACATGAACATAGATGATAGTTTAGAGGAAAGGCAAGATTGTCGATTATTCGTGGAGGTAGGTTCAGACGGTGTCCCCAGATCTGCATAAAAATTGTTAAAGGCTTGTGCGATTGCCTTTGGATCAGTCAACATTTGGTCCTTTAATTTAATCCGTTCAATATTCTCACTGGGGAAATCAATTTTATTTCGATTTATTATTTGCCATGTAGCTTTGCATTTATTTTTCGCCAGGTGTAAAGCATTGATATTCTGTGACCGTTGTGTAAATTCAATTATCTTCTTAAGTCTAGCAGATAAAGCTTTAAAGTTGCATCGGTTTTCTTTAGTTGGATGTCGTCTATATTTCCATAGTAGTTGACGCTTTCTTTTACAGCATGTTCTAATACCCCGGCTTATCCATTTGGATTTTATTCTGGTTGATTTTTTTACTCTAACGTTTGGAAAACATAGATCATAAAATAGTGTGAATGTATCATGAAATAAATTAAACGCATTATTTGGATTTGTCTCCTCGTATACATCATTAAACTTAAGGCTTTGTAGGCACTCAATGAATTTTTCTATATTTTCCTTAGAGAAGTCACGTCTGAATGTAAACCAGTGATCAGATCTACAAGTTCTAGCCACAGGACACTGTAATAACTGGGCTGTGTGATCTGAAACAGCTAGTTCTAGAACCTCACTTTTACCTCCACGTATGTTGTGTAGAATGTTGTCAATACATGTACCACTAGATAAACGTGTTGGTACATCTATTGCACACTTCAAATTAAAACCCATTATTAATTGTTTGAATTGCCGTGATAACGGTGTATTTTTTAGAATGTCAACATTAAAATCGCCGCAGACGATACATTTCTTATTATTTTTAAGGGAATTTGATTGGAGTAAATTATCTAAATTATTAATAAAAATGTCAAATTTAATACTAGCGTCTCTATTTTGTGGGTTTCTGTATACACATATAATAATAATATTATGCTCAATAAGCTCTATTCCACAACACTCAACAATATTGGACACATTATAATTCATTACATCGTCAACAACTCTATATTTTAGACCATTTCTAACCATAATACAGGAACCCCCATTTCTAGACTTCCTTGTAAAATATGTGGCCAATTTGTAATTAGGAATATGCAGACAACTGACATCAGACACCTTCATATTATGTTCACAAAAACACAGAACATCAACATCCCTACCCTTACTACGTAAATTCTCCAAACACAATGTAAACATATTAGACTTACTTATTAGACCATCTATATTTTGGTGCAACACAATGATGGTATTATACACGAAAAAGCTGATCAGTCATTGAGTAGTCTCCTATAAGTTTGTTATTATAAGAAGATTGTTTTTCAGCAAATGTCAACTCAGAGGAAAAAGTTGAGCTTACATCAAACAAAATATTATCTCGTATCCTTCTATATATATCTCGCATGCCGTATTTATTCATTTTACCAGTACTATATGAAAACATATCATGAGTTAATGTAAGATTACTATCAAAGAAGTATCCATAGTCATTATTTTGTATATCTAAAGATAACATACCATTAAACATTTCGACTCTATAGTTATACATTAGAGCACCTTTTATATAGGTGGGTGCACAAATTATTTTATTGGTGTGTTTAATGTTTTGTAAGGAATGTTTTATTGTATTTATTAAATCCATAATATGGGTCTCCTTCTTGAGGTCATTCTCTCCCAGAATAATTATGCAGTAGTCATTCATGGTGAAACCTCTCAATTTTTCTTCTATGTTGCGTAAGCGATCCTTTATGTTGGAATTTGTCATTTTGTAGTGACAATATTCAAATTGATTTGCACTAAACACATCCTCAATTGTCGATAAATGGGTTTTTATATTACTACCACTACTGATACATAATTTTGTTCTCTGATGTTGTGTCTTTTTCATTTCAGAGTTGTGTAACTTCGAGTGTAAATTACGTGGTCGCCCCTTTATGGTGGTAGATATTATTCCCTTTGCAGAAGGTTGTGTAGGGCTTTCGTTGTTGGTCTGAGTACCTATGCTGTGCACGCTGGTGGCTATGATGTTCCTATTTTGTAGTGTATCTGGAAGAATTGGACCTATAATCGGAATACAAGTCGGGGATATAACTTGGCGAGGTGTTTTCTTTAAGCGCTTAAGAGGTGTAGTACTTATTCTCTCCGGCGTTTTACAAATCGTCTTATAAGTATTGATGGTCTTTAGGCTACTTTCTAGTTCCTTTTTTAAGTGTACATTCTCACTGCTCAAGTTCTCAATTTCTAGGTGGGCACTCATTAATTGCATTGACAATGTTTTCACTTGGTCATTAAGATTCAGTAGACTGTCATTGTTTTCTAAGAAATTATCGGGTATACTTAGCATAGTAGAATTCAACATTGTTCTACTAGTGTTATTCGTCAAGTTGATGAAGTCGTCATCCATCGAGTTTGTTCCGCGAGGTCGGCGATAAGTGATATTATTTGCCATTATACTATTTAGTTGAGATGTTTGTCACTAGATGTCGCTTATTGACCTCTTTTAGATTTCTATAGTTACCAGTTACGACTAATTGATATCGTGACGATAAGTCGTGTCGTTCCAAATATAAAAGCGCCCGTACACAGATTATTTTAGGTCTTTATTATTACCATGTAAAAATTGATTAGAGACGGTCTTTCTAGTTACTGTGAAAAAATATAGGCGTTTGAATGTAACTGATTTTGATGTTATGATTATCACTTATTTTCGTCGTTTTCACTTTTGTTTATAAAATATGTAGTAAGTAAGTTTAAATATCATCACTAATTAAAGTTATATGCATTTGTTTTCTTTATACTGTTATTAATTTATCACATAACGGAGTAAATTAAACCTTCATTTCACACTTCTATTTTGCACATATTATGTATCACTATTATTATTATAACATTTCTGCACGTATATCACATTTGTTGGTAACGAATTAAATCTGTTTCTATCGTTATAAATGAAGATAACTATTTTTCTTATAATTTTATATACGGAGTTAATGTTTACTTATTGGCAGCAGTGTTGCCACTGTTGCCATCAAGTGGAACGTGTCTCCCATCTAAGTGATTAACTTTTCCGATATAAATCAATTTTGTATTTTGTCAAGGGTACTGCCTCCCCGAGCCGTACAACACCCCCAGGCTGCGGGAGGTGGTTGAGAAGTTCATGCAGAGTCTGCGGGACCCGTCGTTACCGCTGCTCGAGTTGCAAGAGGTGAGTGTGTCGTATTATTATTATTATTTTCCCTGCACAGACACTTTGTTTGGTTGATAGCGCTAATCTCAGGAACTACTACTCAGGAGCGCACTGGAGACTGTGCTGTCAGTGGGAGGACCAAAAGCTTGTCCTGCTTTGTCTTTTACACTGACGGCACAGAAACTCTGTGTGCTTACAGGGTTGGCAGCGCGAGTATTTTTTTATTTTTTTTTATATAGGACACGCCAACTTGACCTCACCTCGCCTGATGGTTAGCTAAAGACAAAGTCTCAGGAAAGAGGGTCACCATTACAGACACTAAGTGTTACAATGGTGGCACTCAGCTTGGCGGCTTCATCAGATGCTTTTTTAGGAAGAAGGAAACACGTGTACTGGTAATGAATTTCAGGTCTTGGTGGTGCTGCAAAGAAAAGAGTCTCCGAACCGCTTGGTTCTTGCTCGTATATTCTGCACTGTGTGAGGGTGACATCTAAGGCCTGCACGTGTTGTCCTATGTAGGAAAGGAGATGGTGGGATTAGTTGGAAGAGCTCATCAGAACACTCACCACGGTAGAGACGGTAAAATACAGCCAAGGAAGCAATATCTATACGCATCTGCAAAGGCACGAGGGTGTTCGTGACCTCAGGGTTCCCAATAATTCGGACCGCGCGTCGGAGTGTGACTCCCTTGGCGTTGCATATGTCCATAGGCCATGGTTACCACTCTCCACCAGGTGGGCCGTGTGCTTGTCAGCCACCCAAGTGGTATAAAAACAACTACTGGTTTGAATTGAAAAATTATTTTTGTATTGAAAAATTTGTTTATCGACGAAGGTTTTAGGCTATATATCATCACGCTACTATTACTTAAAGGAGTGAAGTAGTGATAATTTTCAGGAGGTAGGACACGACGGTATTCCCGTCCAAATTGAGCAGTCTGACTGGGGAAGTACCTCCACCTTACAGAATACCACGGCTATAATAACCTCGTGTTGTGTTCCCGGTGGTTGCTCACATAACAAAAACTCACGCCTATATCCTCAAAGGGGTAGGCAGAGGTGTTAGCACCCACATTTCGCCAGTTTATGTTTAGGTCCCAATAGGTGGCGAGCCTATTTGCATTAACCGGGCACTTATAAACCTGCGATAAAATACCACATATGTCCCATCAGGTGCTGTCATCTACATCGGGCCGCATCCCCATTGCCGTAGAGAAGAAAGTCCGCAAGCTGATGGCTCTGTACGAGAGGAACATCACCAGTGTACTGGCGCAGTTCCCGAGCCAGCAGATCGCCAGCGTTATAGACCAGTGAGTGCCTTTTGTTGTACTACGATTTTAAAGCTAAAGTATGTACTAGCGCCATCTACCCCGTTTCCGGGGTCGAGTTGGGGACTCTGTAGTCCCCACACCCGAGACGAGGGCCAGATCGTGAGAGATGGCCCTGGGTTGGCCGGGGTGCGAGGGATATGCCTGTCAACCTCACCTACGGCAACCAAAAACGACCCACATTCGGCGTGCGTTTTAGTCGGTTCGAGTCCGACATAACCTCCTCCACCGGCTCCGGTGGGGAGGTATTCGTGGGGATTTTGCGCGCGTAAAAAAGAAAAAAGCGCCATCTAGTACATAAAACACGACTACTAGAAAATCACGCTTTAAAAAGTATTAAACAAGAAAATATCAAGGATAGCCGTGGTCGTATGTCACTTTTCCCTAGAATGTATTGTTTTGTTAGACTAAGTGGCATACGACCACGGCTATCCTTGATATTTTCTTGTTTAATACTTTTTAAAGCGTGACTTTTTTAGTAGCCTGGTTTTAGTTCTAAACTTTTTTATTTATTTATATTATTTTGAGGCAAGCAACGGCTACAACTTATACATATTTGTAATGTTCTAATTAAGCTCTATCAGTTGATACCAAACACGGCATATTTATCTCAAGTTTATCTTTTAACACAGTTCTTTATGACCGCTAGAGGGCGCCACGTTACATTTAGCTACACGTCATATAGCCTATAACCTGCGGATGACCAAGACGCTTCTATTGATACCTCATTTGTCCACTTCTAATAAGTTGTTGAGGAGCTATGAGGGCACAGATGAACCTACAAACGTACATAAATACATAGCCTATCAAAATCATAACCCTCCTTCGCCGTAGTCGGGTATAAAGAGGCGAACTGCTATAGAACTTTTATTAATTTTTATGAGGAGGTAGGACTCGGTAGTATTTCTGCCCGATTGAGCAGTCCGACTGGGGAAGTACCTCCGCCCTACAGAATACCGCGGTTATAATAACTTCGTGTTGTGTTCCCGGCGGTGAGTAGGATAGCCAGAGCTCACGTTTGTGCTGTCAGTGGGAAGACTAAAGGCTTGTCCTGCTTTGTCCTCTACACTGACGGCGCAGAGGCTCTGTGCTTACAGTCGGCAGCGCGAGTGTGGCTTCTCTGGTGTTACACGCGTCCATAGGCCACGGTAACCACTTTCCATCAGGTGGGCCGTGCGCTTGTCTGCCACCGAAGTGGTATAAAAAAAAACTAGCGTTCCTGCGCACTAATGAATTTTACGCAACATTTTTTTTACTAACATTGCATATTTTTGTTACAGCCATGCAGCATCTTTGGCGAAGAGGGCGGACAGAGATGTGTTCTTCATGAGTACTCAGGCGTTGGTGTTGTTAGTGCAACGATATAGGTGAGATATTGCTGTTTAGTAGCTGTTTATGGTGACGGAGAAAGAATACAAGAATCACTACCCCATCTCATCCGAAGGGTGTCGTAAGAGGCGACTAACGGAAATATACGCAGACGATATCACTGCGAGGTAGGTAAACTCGAAATCAAACCCTGTACAAACCCCAGACGGCCAGCGTGGAAACATAATTCATAATTCATTTATTACTGTAAAATAGTACAACATTCTCCTTAGGTGACAAAGATTTGTGAATAATAGTAAGTATCTATTAGAGATATAATATCCAAGGAGTGCTGTGGCACTCGTACTAGGTGACCCTGTGTCACGAGTGCCGTCACCTTCCTTGCAGTCTGAAAGTACATTGTTAGGTACATCACTACATTTTAATTAATAGAAATTGAATTGATTATTTACATAGTTAGGAATACAATAATGAGATTTGTAAAATTAATAATAACTTGTCATGCTATAGAAATAATTTCATTAATATTATGTTTAAATATATATTATTTTTTTCTTTTTTTTTTTTAATATTCATAAAGTAGATATGATTTAGTAGGCAGTAGGGCGAAGCCTCCCAACGTTGGGAGAGACCTATGTCCAGCAGTGAACGGCGATAGGCTTAATTAATTGATTGATTTAGCTGTTTATCGACGAGTTTTATCGTTATCTATCCATTAATAAACCTCGCCGCACACGCTCTCTCTCGCTTTGGTTTAAGACACTGCTCAAATGGTGCATTGTCTTTGTTCGACACGTGTATCCGCAATAGGTTATTTGAGTTTTTTTTTATTATCGAATAATTACCACTCAATAATATAATAGGTGTTACATATGAAATTGACGATTTTTTGAAGAAATTGGAGTAAACCCAATTTTCAGTACTAACATTTTTGCACTTTTTTAGGAATGACAAATCCAAATTTAATGATTTCGTTTGTTTAGAATGAGACAACATCAAGCTAACAAACACTTTTATTTCATTTTTGAAAAGTGACAGCTGTAAAAAAGTAATGAATGAATGAATGAATGATTTGAATGAATGATTTATTTATTTAAAAACAACAGTGGTTCATCTTTGTTAATATCATCATACGAAATTTATCATCAAAATGGATAGCATTTAGGAAGTATCGTTTTTGAAGATCGAATTTAATTTATAAAGCGGCCAATAAAAACAAAATTTAATACAGAGTTGTAAAATCTTAAAATTAACTTTCAAACAAAATATAAATAATGGATATAGCTATTAGATTACAGGAATAACGAACTCATGAATCTGTAAGAAAATTTCGGCAATTTCATAGGTAAAGACCTAATATAATGAACTTTTAAAGTGAAATATTCTTACGACAGATACACACATCAACAAAGTCTAGGGAACAAGGACATTTCTAGTTTTTATTTAAAAACCCTTTCTTGTAATAGTGAGTGTTCTATATCAATAGAAGGGTATTTTTATACCGTTTTTAATTTTAATTTTAATAAAAACATTTTCATACCAAATTTTTTTTTTTTTAAGGAAGAATTGAATAGTGCTAATATTGAGTATTACAACCTTCTATGATTAGGCACAAAAATAACGAGGTAGTAAGAAATACAGTAATTAACCGTACTTTAAACGTTTTTAATAATCTGTAGGACCTCCTAAAGCATTAGCAACAGCTCGACAACGGCGTGGCATACTTAGTATGAGATTGTCAATCATCGTCTGTGGAATATGGCTCCATACACTGCGAAGGTGTAAAAAAAGTTGTTCTTCAGTGTTCAGATTTTCCAAAGAATCACTGAAAGCTCTTCTCCCAAGCAAATCCCAGGCATGCTCTATGGGATTGAGGTCGGCAGACTGAGCAGGCCATTCCAACGTCGTAATATTGTGCTCGCTTAACGCATTGACCACTACCCTCGCGGTGTGTGACCGTGCTTTATCTTGCATGAACATAAAATCTTGACCGAACTGCTGTCGATGAGCGATTACCATGGGGTGTATAACCTCCTGAATGTATTGGTTTGCATTCAAATTGCCCCGTATCCAAACGAGGTCGGTCCTTCCACCAAGGCGAATTCCAGCCCATACCATGATTGTTCCACCTTGGTAAGGATGAACTTCTTGCGGATTCTGGAGACGACTCCGACGTCCAGGAACTCGCCATATACGCACTCTTCTCGAATCAGGATGAAAACCGAAGCAAGATTCGTCGGAAAACAGAACCCGTGCCCATTGATGGTCGGTCCACTGTAAATGTGCGTTAGCCCACAATAAGCGACGACCTCGATTTCCACGTCGAAGAGCTGGAACCCTAAGCGGTCTGCGAGCATAAAGATTGGCTTCGTGTAGTCTTCTTCTGACAGTTTGATCGCTAATAACCACTTGATGCTGAGACTGGAGGCCTGCGACCAACTGACGAGCAGTAATCGTGGGTTGCCGCCTTGCGGAATTTTGCAAGAAACGATCTTGTCGCGGGGTAGTAACCCTATTTCGTCCCCTGTGACGTTCGGCAACATCCCCTGTAGACCTGTAGCATGCCCATAATCTGCAAATTACGCTTGGTTGGGTGTTGACAGCATCCGCTACGTCGCGTTGAGTTCGTCCAGCTTGCAGCATACCAACAGCCCTTAACATCTCTTCGCGACTTAAATGACGACGTGACATGATGACTAAAGTCACAAAAATGCACAAACCATACGTAAAAGACGTAATATTGATAATAAACGTTATTTACAATCAAAAAAAATAATTTTTATTTTGCCTCAGAGGAACTGCACAATCAAACACTTTTAAAAGTTTTCCCTCCATATTCGAAAATCATTACTTATTTAAATTTATTTTTAAATTTCGAACAACTCTGTAATCTACTTTTTTTTCTATTTTTATTTATTTGCTGCCAGTTATTTGCAAAACAAGATTTACACGAAAAAAAATAATTGGGGTCATCTTGTTCCCTAGACTTTGTTGAGGTGTTTAGTTTTAAAGATGTTTAAATTTGAAAATTCAATTTTTCGCGCCGCCCGTAAACTCTGAATACAAAATCGTACTTGCGTGTGACGTCACACGCCAGTCGCGAGCAGTGCAAATGTATGGAGTGCAAGAGAATTTCGCATTTATCACGGTCTACGTTGCGTTTACACATGTATAGTTCATAACAAAAGTCATTTGTAATTTAATGAGGAATCTAAAAATGTCTAATTTGGGACTGTATTTGATTGTTTATATTTTGACTTTATAAATTATGAAAAATCATAGTTGTAGTTTTTTTTTTTTTTGTACCACTTAGTTGGCAGACAAGCACACGGCCCACCTGATGGGAAGCGGTTACCGTGGCCTATGGACGTATGCAACACCAGGAGTGTCACACTCGCGCTGCCGACCATGAAGAAACCTTCTGATGCCCCTCTTGAAGAACCCCATATTGTAGGTGCTTGAGAAAACCGCAGCAGGGAGGTCATTCCACAGCAATATCTTATTTTGAGGGGCCTATGTCCAGCAGTGTACTGCGGTGGGCTAATTGATTGATGGGACCATATAATGAACATTAGTTTATTATATTTATGTTCCACAGAAACGGTATCCGTGGCAGAATGAAGGCAGCTGTACACGATCTACTGAAGCAGTACTACCAGGTCGAGAGCCACTTCCAGCTGGGTGAGTGTACATAGCGTTGACAGTGGTGTTCCTTCCACTTGAATTAACTCAACAAATGGGCATACCTAGGAAAAATTATTAGTGACACATATATTTGTAGGTAAAATTCTAAACATTGTACACGAAATGTACAATTAAAAGTTTGTGTATGTGTTTACAAAAAAAGTATCTAAGTATGTTTATCCGTATCCCAGATCCCATAACACAAGCTAGTTAAGCAATGCTTACCATGGATCTAGATAGCGTTGTGTAGAATATATTTTTTTTTTATAATTTATTTATTTATTGGTTTCCGGCAGAATAGAATTAGGGCCACCCCATCTCTTCCTATGCGTTATGTTTAACAGCAGGCAGATATATACAGCCCAGACTCAGCTTCAGATGCATGACTCGAGTCAACAATAGTGTCCGGAATACAGCAATAGGCTCACCCCCTATTACGTGGGACCGAATACAATTATTGGTGAAATGTGGGTGTTAATTCACCTCAATAGGTATTTAAACTATCATGGTCACTCACATCAGTATCAAAATAAACGGGATATTTACCATGAAACTCAAAACAATGAAACATGGTAAATATCCCGTTTATTTTGATACTGATGTTAATTCACCTCTGCCCTACAAAGGCATTCGTGATACAGGGTTCACCTAGTACGAATGCCTAAGCACTCCTTATAACCTAATTTAATTGTGTATAGCATCTGACTTTTACCTACATTCCAGGACTGTTATAAGGAGAAATTTATAGTGTACCTTTTGAAATAAATTATTCTTATTAAAAAAAAAAAAACTCCGTATTCCAGATTCCATAACACAAGCTAGTTAAGCAATGCTTACTATGTGTTGTGTAGAATACTTATTTATTATGCCCAATATTTGCACTGAGCGGGAATAGAACCTGCCATCTTCAACAAAACAGTCCAAGGACTAATGAACTAAACCGATATGTTACCCAGGATCGTACGACAAGTGCGTGGTGAGTCTGCGCGAGCGGTATAAAGACGATATGCAAGCTGTCGCCAGTATCATCTTCTCCCACAACCAAGTACCCAAGAAGAACTTACTGGTAAGTAACTACACACATCAACAAAGTCTAGGGAACAAGGACATTTCTAGTTTTTATTTAAAAACCCTTTCTTGTAATAGTGAGTGTTTTATATCAATAGAAGGTGGTTGCGCCGATAGTAGAATTTGTATTTTTTTTCGCTCAATAGTAGTAATTCAAATTGATGACACTGAACACACGCTCCCTATACCCATCTCCCTCCCGCACTACCTTTAAAGTGAGATAGCAATAGTTTTCGCACCGCTCAATTGTCAAAATAGCCGCATCTTCACTTCCGCTTTGAACTAGCAAGCAACAATGGCCAGCGGCGCGCGCGACTCTCAGATATTAATAATGTTTGTTGGATTTTAACCGCTTTCATAGACCTTTACCGATCGGATTGTGCCTCTCGTGTGTCCCTCAAGTGATTTAGTGATGTGGGCAGCAGCTCCTGAGCCAGGAAGAGAAGATCGTTGCACCGGCCCAGCCAGCACGTGGCGTAGTAAAGGTTAGTGCATCCTCTCCTAATTTCTTGGGTTGCATTCAATGCCTAAACCACCTCCGCGGCAACCCGATCACCTATCTTGTTTGTTGTGTAAAGTGTCATATGAAACATGTTAACTTCACCCCCCGCAAAATACAGTCCACTAGCTCAGGTGGCATGAGAATCGCGCCACCAGAAGGGTATTTTTATACCGTTTTTAATTTTAATTTTAATAAAAACATTTTCATACCAATTTTTTTTTTTTTTAAGAAAGAATTGAATAGTGCCAATATTGAGTATTACAACCTTCTATGATTAGGCACAAAAATAACGAGGTAGTAAGAAATACAGTAATTAACCGTACTTTAAACGTTTTTAATAATCTGTAGGACCTCCTAAAGCATTAGCAACAGCTCGACAACGGCGTGGCATACTTAGTATGAGATTGTCAATTATCGTCTGTGGAATATGGCTCCATACACTGCGAAGGTGTAAAAAAAGTTGTTCTTCAGTGTTCAGATTTTCCAAAGAATCACTGAAAGCTCTTCTCCCAAGCAAATCCCAGGTATGCTTTATGGGATTGAGGTCGGCAGACTGAGCAGGCCATTCCAACGTCGTCATATTGTGCTCGCTTAACGCATTGACCACTACCCTCGCGGTGTGTGACCGTGCATTATCTTGCATGAACATAAAATCTTGACCGAACTGCTGTCGATGAGGGATTACCATGGGGTGTATAACCTCCTGAATGTATTGGTTTGCATTCAAATTGCCCCGTATCCAAACGAGGTCGGTCCTTCCACCAAGGCGAATTCCAGCCCATACCATGATTGTTCCACCTTGGTAAGGATGAACTTCTTGCGGATTCTGGAGAAGACTCCGACGTCCAGGAACTCGCCATATACGCACTCTTCTCGAATCAGGGTGAAAACCGAAGCAAGATTCGTCGGAAAACAGAACCCGTGCCCATTGATGGTCGGTCCACTGTAAATGTGCGTTAGCCCACAATAAGCGACGACCTCGATTTCCACGTCGAAGAGCTGGAACCCTAAGCGGTCTGCGAGCATGAAGATTGGCTTCGTGTAGTCTTCTTCTGACAGTTTGATCGCTAATAACCACTTGATGCTGAGACTGGAGGCCTGCGACCAACTGACGAGCAGTAATCGTGGGTTGCCGCCTTGCGGAATTTTGCAAGAAACGATCTTGTCGCGGGGTAGTAACCCTATTTCGTCCCCTGTGACGTTCGGCAACATCCCCTGTAGACCTGTAGCGTGCCCATAATCTGCAAATTTCGCTTGGTTGGGTGTTGACAGCATCCGCTACGTCGCGTTGAGTTCGTCCAGCTGCAGCATACCAACAGCCCTTAACATCTCTTCGCGACTTAAATGACGACGTGACATGATGACTACAGTCACAAAAATGCACAAACCATACGTAAAAGACGTATTATTGATAATAAACGTTATTTACAATAAAAAAAAATAATTTTTATTTTGCCTCAGAGTAACTGCACAATCAAACACTTTTAAAAGTTTTCCCTCCATATTCGAAAATCATTACTTATTTAAATTTATTTTTAAATTTCGAACAACTCTGTAATCTACTTTATTCTATTTTTATTTATTTGCTGCCAGTTATTTGCAAAACAAGATTTACACGAAAAAAATTAATTAGGGTCATCTTGTTCCCTAGACTTTGTTGAGGTGTTTATTATGGCACTAACACGTGAGGAGGTAGGACACGGCGGTATTTCCGCTCAATTGAGCAGTCCGACTGGGGAAGTACCTCCGCCTTACAGAATACCGCGGTTATAATAACTTCGTGTTGTGTTCCCAGCGGTGAGTAGAGTAGCCAGAGCTCACTGGAGAATTTGTGCTATCAGTGGGATGACTAAAGGGTTGTCCTGCTTTGTTCTCTACACTGACAGTACAGAAACTCTGTGCTTACAGGGTCGTCAGCGCGAGTGTGGTTCTCTGGTGTTACAAACGTCCATAGGCCACGGTAAATAGTATCCATCAGGTGGGCCGTGTGCTTGTCTGCCACCTAAGTGGTATAAAAAAATAAATCTCTCTGACCCCTCGTTTTCACCAAGAAACAAGTTGTAAATTTGTATGATAAAAACTTGTTGAAGACTTGTAGAAGACTAACCCCTCGTTTACACCTTATGTCATAATATGTCACAGGCTACAGTGTGAACGCAAATGTTTATACTTGTTTACAACTTGTTGGCTATACATACTATGTGAACGAAAAAGTGTCTGAGATACATGTATAATACAAGTATTGTGTTTTGATTAGTCTTCAACAAGTTTTTTATAAACAAGTTTACAACTTGTTTCGTGGTGTAAACAAGGGGTAATCAAAACACAAGACTTGTTTTAAACATGTATCAGAGATACTTTCTGATCACAAAAAAAATGTTTGTTTTGAATGGACGTAAAAACTACTGTACGGATTTTGATGCTGTTTTCTTTTTATTAGAAAGATCTTGATCAGTAAGCACATGCTGTAAGAATGTTTCGAACAATCGAAGAGATTTGACAGCTGAATTCGCTGTGAGATTTCAATTGCGCATGCTCTAATGTGACGTCACCAAATTTAGAGTAGGCCAGGTGGAAGGACGACCTCATTAAGGTCGCCGGGAAGCGCTGGATGCGGCCTTCTTTAGATCGGTCACTCTGGAAGTCTGTGGGAGAGGCCTATGTTCAGCATTGGACTATGTGTGGCTGACAAGATGATGATGAATTAAAATGTCTCTTAGAATTCAGCTGTCAAGTTCGTTCGATAGTTACGTTCTAACTGCATGGGCCTGCTGACAGCATTCGGTTGAGTATAACCGGAGATTTGACCAAAACTCACGATAATGGAACAGTCTGGAATAAATCAGAAGCTTATTATCTCGCGAAAAGGTTCCAATTGGATGAGGGAACGGAAAACAACGTTACACGCTGATGGGGGCCGTAGGCAAGCTAGTGTAAGTATACCTAAAGAATACCACGGCCATAATAACCTCGTGTTTTGTTCCCGGCGGTGAGTAGGGTAGCCATAGCTCACTGGAGAGTTTTTGTGCTGTCAGTGGCAAGACCAAAGGCTGGTCCTGCTTTGTGTTCTGCATTGACGGCATAGAAACTATCTTTCTTACAGGGTCGGCAACACGAACATGACTCCCCAGGTGTGTTGCACACGTTCGTAGGCCACGGTAACCACTTTCTATAAGGTGGGCCGTGTGCTTGTCTTTCACCTAAGTAGTATAATTTTATCTTTTAATCTTTTTTATCAACAGGTGACCCTATTAATTGACCACCTATGGTCCAACGAACCGGGCCTCACAGACGAGTTAGCGACCACATTGAACGAGCTGACGTCACTGCACAGGGCCGAGCACAGTCGGGTTGCGTTGAGAGCGAGACAGGTGAGAGAGACAGTCGATTAACTTAACGCTAATTGTAGTTTATGATCATGCCACTAAATAAAACTAAAATAGAAGTGAAAAAAACCCTTTGCACGAGTTACGTGCAAAAAGAAAAATGTACAATCGTATAATACGACGACCTCCGTGGCGTAGCGGTAGAGCATTCGACTGCTATGCAGGGGGCGCGGGTTCGATTCCCGCTCAGTGCAAATATTTGTATGCATGAATATGTATATTTGCATTGTTCTGGGTGTTTCTTAGTATAATATGTATGTATTTACAAAAAAAAAGTATCTAAGTATGTTTATCCGCATTCTAGACCCCATAACACAAGCTAGTTAAGCTATGCTTATCATGGGTCTAGATAGCGTTGTGTAGAATGTCGTGGAATATTTATATTTATTTATTTATTTAACTAGGGAAATGCCAAATATGAAATATGTCTGATTATAAATACGCTAAACTGTAAAAACAACCAATTATAGAAAAGTCCAACAACAAATATGTCCAGAAATAAATTTGTCCAACCAGAAAAATGACAAACTATATAAATATCTACTATAGTCAGTATAGTTCACTATAGTCGCGTGGATTCTGGCAGAGTAGAATTTGGACCACCCCACCTCTTCCCATGCGGTGTCGTACAAGGCGACTAAGGGATAGGGCTGTTTAACATCAGACAGATATTTACAGCCCAGACTCAGCCTCAGATGCATGGCTCGAGTCAACAATTGTGCCCGGAATACGGCAATAGGCTCACCACCTATTACGTGGGACCGAATACATTTATTGGTGAAACGTGGGTGTTAATTCACCTCTGCCTAACCCTCCAGGGATAAAGGCGTGATCATATGTATGTATAGTCATAGCCATATATACAATATCCTCTTAGTTGGTTATTAATATTTATTTTGGTACTGTCCAGGATCCTTAGAAAAAAATCGACGTTTTACACATTTATTGCGAATTTCTCTCGTATTAATTGTTATTATTGGACATTGTTATTGTTGGACATTTTTATTATTGTACATTGACTATGGACATTTTTCCTTTTGGACATAAGTCGTGCAAACGAAAGATACTAATTTTTGACATTTTAATATTGTATGGTAATTTAACTTTTTAAAATTTTTACACCTATCAAAGGTAATAAGCAGAGCACTGCACATATTATGTAAACTACTGACCAACCCTATGTACCTGTCTTATGCGAAAAAAAATGATTTGGTTTGATTTGAATGAATAAATCGATCAATCAATCGATTTGAGACACTTCAATGCTAGACTATAACTATCAAAATGCACCTATTCAATCATTTCAACTATGAGTATTTATTACATAACATACATATAACATAAACTCACGCCTATATCCCCGAAGGGGTAGTCAGAGGTGCTAGCACCCACATTTATTACACTAAAAATATAAACCTTAAAACCAACCTTTCACGATTCAAAATCCCCCGCAGGTTCTGATAGCCGCTCACCAGCCAGCCTACGAGCTTCGTCACAACCAGATGGAGTCAATCTTCCTCTCGGCAGTGGACATGTACGGCCACGACTTCCATCCAGAGAATCTCCAGAAGCTGATACTGTCTGAGACGAGCATCTTCGACATACTGCACGATTTCTTCTACCATACTAACGCTGCTGTGAGTACCTTTTTTTATCTAGGACACGCCAACTTGACTTCACCTAGCCTGATAGTAAGCTAAAGGAAAGAGGGTCACCATTACAGATACTAAGTAATGTTACAATGGTGGCACTCAGCTTGGCGGCCTCATCAGATGCTCTATCACGTCCCGCTTAAAGGACCCGGGACTGTAGGAAGAAGGAAACACGTGAGCTGGGACAGAATTCGAGGTCTTTTTGTTTATTAGAGGAGGTAGGACAAGACGGTATTTGCGTCCCGATTGAGCAGTCCGACGGGGGAAGTACTTCCACCCTACAGAACGGCTATAATAACCTCGTGTTGTGTTCCCGGTAGTGAGTAGGGTAGCGAGAGCTCACTGGAGAGTTTTTGTGCTGTCAGTGGGAGGACCAAAGGCTTGTCCTGATTTTGTGTTCAGCACTGAGGGCACATAAAATCTCTGTTCTTACAGGGTCGGCAGCACGGATGTGACTCCACTGGTGTTACACACGTTCATAGATCACGGTAACCAATTTCCATCAGGTGGGCCGTGTGCTTGTCTGCCACTTAAGTTGTATAATAAAAAGGTCTGGACGTAATGTATAAAATTAAAATGGTTGAAAAACTCTTTCGTAAAATAAACAAATGAATACCATGGCATGTGATATTCCATGTTTACGTAAACATTTGTTAGTACCTATATATAAATTTCTTCTCATTTTTCTTTTTTTGGGTAATGTATGGGTCAATCAATCAATTAACCCACCAAAGTCCACTGCTGACATAGGCCTCTCCCAATGTGCGCCATTTTCTCCGATCCTCCGCCTTCCGCATCCAGTCTGTCCCAGCTACCTTTTTCAGGTCGTCCGTCCAACTGGCTAGGGGGCGTCCTACCTTTCGTTTACCTTCTCACAGTCTCCACTCTAGGACTCGTTTGCTCCAACGGTCATCGGTCCTTCGACAAACGTGGCCAGCCCACTGCCACTTCAACTTGCTTACTCTGTGACCTACGTCAGTAACTTTAGTTCTCTGTTGGATAACCTCGTTCCGAATTCTATCCTTCAGAGAAACGCCAAGCATAGCTCGCTCCATAGCCCGCTGCGTGACTTTTAAGCTATGGACCAGCCCCACTGTAAGTGTCCATGTTTCGGCACCGTAAGTCAATGTATGGGTAATGAATGCTAGGGTGTATTTTTGAAAGGAGGTAGTAAGGGCAGGTTCCTCAACCATTGCTGTTACAGCAAAACGTTCTTAGGAGACCTTCCCTAACTTTTTCTGATATTTTGAACTGATTTTAAGATTTTACATAAACTTAACAAAAAAAGAACATGCAAAAAGTACATATTTTTTTTGTGCCAAACGATTCTATTTCATGTGGGGGATCAAAAGACTACGGGACCATTTTAGCTTTGAGTACTAGGAAAGACAGAAATCGCCAAAAACGTTTCCCAAACATCTGGACAAGAGAATCAAATTTCTATAATGATGAAACTTTTTGTTATGGGTAGGATTGACTATAAAGTAATTAAAAAGAATATACACGGAAGTTATCAAAATTAAAATATATTAAAAAAAAAAAACAATATTTATCTAAATAATCCTGTAGGTTCAGGCGTCAAAGAATTCCTCCCCATCGATGTCAACCGAGAGGGTGGCCAGAAGGCTGGCGGCATTGCCACATTGAATGGCAATACCAATCCTTTACGCAAGGAAAACCAGCCCTCATGTCACGGTTAGCGTAAACAAAAGACGGGCACTTGGACCCCATGATCCCAGCTTCTCGACCCCAAACGGCTCAAATATGTAATTACCACTTATATTAATATACTATTACTATTAAAAAGTATTATAAATTTATTTAATCGTTTTAAATAATCTATAGTTTAAATGTTGACAAATTGCTATAAGATTGAAAAGGGGGAAAGAATGAAAAAGTAATATTGAAGTAAAATAAGCTCGATGGGGTAGCCAGTTAAGATCTTAACAGTGTGAACATGGAGTAGGATGTTCGCAGAATCTGGAACAAAAATATAACCTTAGACCACGAATCAAATCTATGAAGCGAGGATGAATGGGGTAGTACCTCCACCCTATACTGTGACTATAATAACCTCGTGTTGTGTTCTCAGGCGGATAAAGATAAAGATAATTTTATTTGCGGAAACATGTGTAGGTACAGGTGGAATTTTATAATATAATACATTACAAGTTTCAACATGTTCTGTCAATGTAGACGTACAAATTTTTTGAAGCTCGTTAGCTGTTGTAGCATCTCGGAGAGTAGGGTAGCCAGAGCTCACTGGATAGTTTTTGTGCTGTCAGTAGTAAGACCAAGATTAAGGCCAAAAGCTTGTCCTGCTTTTTCTTTTACACTGACGGCACAGAAACTCAATGCTTACGGGGTTAGCAGCGCGAGTGTGACTCTCTAGGCCACGGTGACCTCCTACCATCAGGTGGGCCGTGTGCTTATCTGTCACCTAAGTGGTATAAAAAAGACTTCAGATCGACAATATTTTAAAGAAAGGACAATTTTAAGAGTACCCGAAACTGGTGGAGCGGCATCAAAGGAGACTCGCAAACCGCGCCGCCCGCGTGCGGAGACGGTTAGGGCCTCGGAGATAGCAAAATGACCTCCGTCCCCCATGAGCACGGGCCTGGGTACGACGGAAGGAGCTGCCTGTCACCCTAACCGAGGGTCACCGAACTGCGGTGGCGCCTCCACATACCCGGAGATGAGATGTGGACTCCGTGGTCCCCACACCCGAGGAGGGCCGTCTCATAATCGAAGATCCTGGGCCGGCCGGGGTACGACGAATATGTCTTAGATAATCTGACCTTCGGTAACCTGCAGCCCGCACAGTCAACGTGCGTATTTTGAGCACATTAAAAAAAGAGTTCCCCAAACTGGCGAGCATCAATCAATGAATTAGTAAATAATTAAAAGTAACTAATTCCAAAAGTAACTAATTTGACTTGTCAGTCAAAATCCCCATTCGAGTGTGGTTCCACACTGGTAGTCTAGTATACTGATGCTAGTAGAATATTTTTTAAAATCTGTTATCATAGTCTATTTATTTATCATTGTTTTTTGTACATTACAAACATCGTACTAGTAATAAAAAAAAGAAAGTTACCGATACAAATAGCTCCATATCGAAGTTGATCATGTTCATGGCAGTAATTTGAGTGGGCACCTGGCAGAGAAGAAAATAATGCATTAAATTCTTAATATTATTGGCCCTTTTATGTTTAGGACCACCATTCTAAAGAGTGCATCGGGAATGGTGACCCCAACTCTCTTCACCTTAGGTCTTCTTTAGTCAGAGAGATGGTTCATATAAAAATTACAAGTAAATATAATACCTGCGCACGCGCAATCATAAGCACGAGCAGCTTCCTCATCGACTGGTTGTGTACATTTTCCCAACCGCAACAGTAGATCCTGTCTGCCGTTTCCAGAGACTAGAAAAATAACTGTTTCATTACATAACAGGGGTGGTCCTTCGAGCCGGATCACTCTTACCATCGTATGTCAATCAATTTTTGATAAACGTGATCCTGCTCGAAGGACCATGACTGTCTTATATAACTTTTTCGTATTAAGTCAATGATTACTAGACTGTGCGAAATAGTATATATGACCACAATTGGGAATTTGAAGGAAGTCGTTTCGTTGTATTAAATAAAGTAAATTTTCACCATGTCCTTCAATTTGGCTGCGTATCTACAAGGCAGATATATGTGCGCCACCGCTCCAGCTATGAATATCATGTACCTTAGATCGAAGCCGTAACCCTGGAATACAGTTTTAATGAGTAAAGGTTACTATAAAGTGGATGAGTATCTTAATGATGTTAATGCGTGGTCAACATAAGTCTCTTGCTTGCTCGCACAAAATAAATTGTAAACCTAAACAAATTTCAAAAAGATAAATTATGTAGTTTGCTGAGTTTCTTGCTGGTATCTTCTCAGTAGAACTAATCTACCGAACCAGCGAAAGAATCATTTTCCAATGGTTTATTTTTACATTATTTAATATTTTTACATTATTTCTTGACATACATAATTGTAAAATTTTGACGTTCATATGTGCTCTTTATGTGCCTAAACTGAATAAATGAAATTGATTCTTTGATTCTTTGAATGGGGATAATTACAAGGTTGTCTGATTCTACCCAATACTGCTTAATAACTTAGCATACATAAATACATATAGTCACGCCTTTATCAGGTTAGGCAGAGGTGAATTAATACCCACATTTCACCATCATTATATTCGGTCTCACGTAATAGGTGATAAAAATTTTGCCGTTTTCCGTGAACTATTGTTGACTCGAGGGATGTATCTGAGAATGAGTCTGGGCTGTATATATCTATCTGATGTTACACAGACATTAGTCGCCTTGTACGACACCGCATGGGAAGAGATGGGGTGGTCCAAATTCTACTCGTGCGGTAACCACGCGGTTATCTTAGTTTTTGCTAAAAATATATGCCTTCTAAAATAAAATATTGCTAACTAAACGGAAACTATGACTATCAATCTAACTATCTTATTATTTATAGTTCTCAAAGTAGGTAAAAATAATTAAATTGAGTCCAAATTTATTATTTTTAGGGTGTCGTACCTCAAGAGGAACAAAACGGACCCCTTAGGATCACTTCGTTGTCCGTATGTCCGTCTGTCTGTCTGTCGAGACATTCACAGCTATGCTAAATTTTATAGCTTAAGAGTTGGCTCAGGTCGATAATGTAATGACCAGGAATTTAACCTTGAACCCTTTGATCGTGAGACCGATGCCCTAAGTACCAAGCTAAGCTAATTATATTCCATAGACGCCATGTGTATTATACGTACTTCAGTGACCTGAAACAGACAGGTACATATTTGTATCATGGTGGCTATTAAAATTATCCCCAGCCATATATTAAAAGTATCCTGTATCAATTCCACGAATCTGAAATGTATTTAAATTAAATTAAACCGACTCCAAATCTATATATTTCTACTCGGGCGTCAGAGGTAGCAGAATGACCTCCGTCTCTCATGAGCGCAGGCCTGGGGGTGATGGGTGAAGACGCCTGTCATCCTAGCAGAAGCAGGTGGCAGCTGCACCTTGCCATACCCGGGGACTAGATGGGGATACCGTGATTCGCACACCCGACTTGGGCCAACTTGAAGAGATGGCTCTTGGTTGGCCTCCGGCATCCTATGACCCTTAGACGGCGTGCGTTTTAATTGGTTCAAGTCCGACATAACCTCCCCTACCGACTCTGGCGAGCGGGGAATCCGTGGGGATGTTTTGCACAATAAAAAAAAGTATCTATTTATTTTTCGAAACAAAGTCAGAGTTACTTTCGTATTATCGTGGTATCCCCACTAGAGGGGCCAAAATGGAATTGTAAGTAATATGTATGTCCAGTGGCTAAGTCATTTTGGGGGTGTAATGTGCGCTGGCCCTTACTACTTGTTTCAAAATTTAATTTATTATATAGTATACTTACTTGAACATTCTGCGCTGCTCCTTAATCACACACACCATCTTCCAATAAATCTCTTTCTCATCACCCCTCATTGCCTCCTCCAACGCCGCACAGTACATATTAATCTTCAAACAAGCATGGTTAATTGCCAGCCCAAAAAAACCATCATACCCTACATAATTTATCACATATACCACCGCACAGTAACACATATAGGTAAACATCAACTCGAAGTAAGGAGACTCGAATCTGACCTCTGGATCCATATTTGGTAATCTCAGGTCATGTACCATATATTTCACAGGGTCAGATTTAAAAAGGTAGTTATATGTGTTGAGAAATATTGCCATAGCAGGGAACGTCATGACGACAAAAGTGACAGTAATTACCCAACAAGCTTCGGTGTAAATTTGGGAGTTTTTTATGCTAGCTCTGGCAATATTTTTGTATTTTTGTGGGTAGGCATTGAAGAGGAGGTAATCGCGGGTGATTTCGTCCATGATTTGTTTCGCTTGAATGCGTTTGAGGTACATTACTATCATCTGGGGAGAGATATTTAGATTAAAATGTTAGTATAGTTACTGGCATATAACATAACATAAACTCACACACACCCACATTTGGCCAGTTTATATTTAGGTCACAATGTAATGGTGGCGAGCCTATTGCCATTAACCGAGCACTTATAAACCTGCGATAAATACACACATAACTTCGAAAAGCATTCGAAAAGTCATTGGTGTGTGCCATGGTAAAACCTGTGATCGAACCCGAGACCCGGTGCTATCCTCAGAAAACACCCAAATAACGCTTACTACGCATATAGTGTACATTTTGTGACTCGAACCGACTAAAACGCACGCCGTCTGTGGGTATTTCTTGGTTGTCGGAGGAGAAGTTAGCACGCTTATCCCTCTCAATAGCGTTTACTACTTTATGGCGATTAATGTACTCTCCGAGGCACAATAACACCCAGACTAAAACAAATCTCCAATTTCGGGGACGAGCTGGGGAACTCTGTGGTACCCACACCCGAGGAGGGCCAGATCGAGAGGGATAACCCTGGGTCGGCCGGGGTGCGAGGGATATGCCTCTCAACCTCTCCTTCGGTAACCAACAACGACCCTCAGGCGCCGTACGTTTTAGTCGGTTCGAGTCCGACATAACCTCTCCCACCGGCTCAGGCAGGGGGTATCCTTGAGCATTTTTAGTACATAAAAAAAATAAAATAGACACGCCGTCGACTCGACAGAAGAAGAATGCATACCTTCATATAACCACCAAAAAATGGGCCCAGCACAGTGCTGTGCCTTATAATGTTGACAATATCCCTTTCTTGCCAATACCGGTACATATCTATAAGTATCATCGTGCCCACCGGTACCATTGTGCTGATCATTAAAGCTGTGGGAACAATTGTGACCATTAACTACCAAGATAATAATAATAATAATTAAATACACATATTATGAACCCACTTGTACTAATTCCACAGATTTTTTGTTAGACCTGACCGGTTTCGCCTTACGGCATCCAAAAATGTTCGCCTTTGAGTATGTATCTAATTAGTATCTTAATTAAATTCCTGTATCTTAAAAGAACACACTTGTACTTTTTCCACGGTAGTTTTTGTTAGACCTGACCGGTTTCGCCTTACGGCATTTAAAAAGGTTCACCTTTGAGTTTGTATCTAATTAGTATCTTAATTAAAGTCTTGTATCTTAAAAGAACACACTTGTACTTTTTCCACGGTATTTTTTGTTAGACCTGACCGGTTTCGCCTTACGGCATCCAAAAATGTTCACCTTTGAGTTTGTATCTAATTAGTATCTTAATTAAAGTCCTGTATCTTAAAAGAACACACTTGTACTTTTTCCACGGTATTTTTTGTTAGACCTGACCGGTTTCGCCTTACGGCATCCAAAAATGTTCACCTTTGAGTTTGTATCTAATTAGTATCTTAATTAAAGTCTTGTATCTTAAAAGAACACACTTGTACTTTTTCCACGGTAGTTTTTGTTAGACCTGACCGGTTTCGCCTTACGGCATTTAAAAAGGTTCACCTTTGAGTTTGTATCTAATTAGTATCTTAATTAAAGTCCTGTATCTTAAAAGAACACTCTTGAACTTTTTCCACGGTATTTTTTGTTAGACCTGACCGGTTTCGCCTTACGGCATTTAAAAAGGTTCACCTTTGAGTTTGTATCTAATTAGTATCTTAATTAAAGTCCTGTATCTTAAAAGAACACACTTGAACTTTTTCCACAGTATTGTATTTTCCACAGTGTGTACAAGTGTGTTCTTAATATGTATAACAAGAAATTCCACTAAGTGCTATCAATCAACAGTATAAATAAATAAATATTGTACAACATTCTACACAACGCTATCTAGACCCATGGTAAGCATAGCTTAACTAGCTTGTGTTATGGAATCTAGAATGCGGATAAACATACTTAGATATCAATGAATTAATATGTTCGCCCATGGCCTGTCTGAACACTTACATTTAAAAAAATAGAACATTAGTGACCGCAATTACTACCCCTCTAACCCCTCCAGTTCTAGGAGTGGGTTCACGTAGGTAGTGTCAGAATTCGAACCCGGTATCCCTCGATCGAAAACCCGTGGTTTAACCAATAACCTACCGAGGCTTCAATATCAATCAATTTTTTAACTTAGTTTAGGTTATAATACACTGCAATGGAGCCACAATATCATTTGGTGCCCATTGCGGTGGAGACTATGAGCAGTTGGGGGTCGGACACGAAGAGATTGTTCGCGGAAATTAGCCGCCGCATCCACGACCAAGGCGGTGACTTCCGATCCGGCTCGTTTCTGGGGCAAAGGTTGGCTATTGCGATTCAGCGGGGCAACGCGGCCAGCATCATGGGCACCTTTGCGCCGGGAACGATGCGGAGTGGGTTGTTTGACGCGACGTGATCGCGAGTTTGTTTCGTGTATTTACGTTTTAATTATTTTGTATGTGATAAATTAAGTTTGGGTACATAAAATATGCTATTATAATATACAGAAAAAATATATGCAATTACTTATAAATTTATACAAAATGGTAACTATACAATATATTAGCCGTGAGTAGGTACGTGTCGCCATTCTGCGCCGGTACACCTACGTTATAATATTAAGCTACCTACATTTATTTCTTATATTTTACTTTGTGATTTCTAGTGATTATTTTTTGTAACCTGTATTACCTATTGAAAAATAACTCGTTGCATTTATTACAAACCTCAGTGGTTTCTAAATGCACTGTAAATAATTATGTATATATGATGTTTTTAAGGTGATAAATAAATAAAAAAAAATAAAAAATAAATAAAAAATATACAAAAATGAAATAGAGAAAAAGAGGGAGACTGCCACTTTAGGCATCTAAGAAATCCTTCCCCTTCGATCTCTACTGATACCGTGCCCAAGAGGCTGGCGGCATTACCACGCTGAATGGCGATGCCAATTCTTTGAGCGACTTATAATTTTTTAACCGACTTTGAAAAGAGGAGGTAGTTGTGGTACTTACGTATGGCAGCTATACGGCACTTGTCCGTCCTCGGATTGGGGTATATCATGCCGACGCAAAGGGCGAAGGTGATTTTTGTATGTGTCTCGTGAAAAGATTTGAACTGATATTCATCCATTATGGCGAAAGATTATAAAGAAAGAAAGAAAGAAAAATATTTTATTCAAGCCCCACACAGCGGGCACCCCACCAAATACAAACAGGCAGGCAATACAACTGGAGTTTTGCTCTGTAATTCAAAAATTTTTTTTAGGTACTAGATTTGATTTTGTAGATTACAATAAATACTTTATTATACACATAAATTTGAACATATCATTTATTCATTTACAATTTTTAGGTAACAATCGTGTCTGAATGCATAATATCAATAATACAACATCCCTTAATTAAAAACCTAGATCATAAAATAAATACAATCCTCGCACATATTAAAATTAAAATTAACATAAATATTTTACTATCCTACTTTTTAATTTTTTTATTATTCATTTTTATATAACATGTAAACTAAAGTAATAAGATATAAACTAATATTTACAAGAGTATAAAATAGGATACAAAAGGATCAAATTAAGCATCGAAGAATTCCTCCCCATCGATGTCGACTGGTAATGTGCCCAAAAGGCTGGCGGCATTGCCCCGTTGGATGGCAATGCCAATCCGTTGAGCGAAAAAGAGGCCAGCCCTTTGGTCACGCGAAGCATCGACCAGTCGTTTTGCTATTTCTTTGTATAGCGACCGTGCGCTTGGACCCCACGAACCCAGCGTTTCAACCCCAAACGGCTCAAATATGTAATTGTTTGTAATGTTATCATATTTTCGCCGTTTGAGGGTCTCAGCAGATGCCGCAGCAGCACAGGCGCAATCCGTCGTACTTGGAAGATGGGAAGGGGCAAGGGTGTCGACGCATGTTGCGTCCCACACCAAAGGCCTACCCATCTTCCAAGGCACCAAAGACATACCGTCCGGTCTCTTGCCATCGTTGCGCACCAAGCCAACTGGTTCAAGTATAGCTGGAACACCAGCGGTGACAAGAGCCCGGCGGATAATGTCATTTAAATGTGCATGACGTGACATGCGGCCTGCGCTCCTGCCGCATGATAGGCCGTGATGCCCAAGGCTGTCGACTGCCTCACCACAGTGACATCGATGAGGAGAAACACAGGGAGCACCCAAACGAAGACAGGCTGCAATTCTAAACGTCGTGTCGTCCAACATGGTGCCAATGTTGGATGACGGAAGGGCCTGAAGCCACACACCAGATTCCCACTCTCCCACAGCCAGAAGGCGAGCACGCTCTGCAACATTAGAGGACGTATTCAGTAACTGTTGACGTAATATGCTGCAAAGCGGCTCGTCCCACTGTCTCTGGGAACCTAGGTTGGTGGGCAAAACAGTGTTTGGGCAAAACATTTTCCAAGCATTTATAGCTTCGGCTTTGCCTGGCACTTCGGAATAAACCAGTGTGGGTATCAAGATTTTCCTGGTTAATTCCTCTGTGCCATGAATCGAAGCTAAAAAAGCTGGTAAACTTACATCGGAAATTTTACGAACACCGAGCCCACCCCAGCGCACCGGGAGCGATGCTTGGAGCCAGGCTCGGTCGTTCAAATCTACATTAAAAATTTTGCATAGGGTATTTTGAATAATTTTGTCCAACTTACCTAAAAGTGCCAAATGTTTAAAAAATTGTGATGATCGTAGAGCATGAGTTAATTTTGGGACGAAAAGACAATATCTAATAATGGTAAAAGCTGAATGTATATTAATTTGGAGGAGTCGGTCCGAAACTTCATTAAAATTTAGAATTTTATCCTCAATAAAGGCATCATAGGCTTCTTCAAGAATCGGGGCTCCTAGGAGACGGAGTGAACTTTTATCTAACACTTTCAAATTAGGGGCCAAAACATTAAATCTCGAAATTGCCAAAGATTTGTTAATATTACCGTTAAGAAAAATTTCACATTTTGCGGGATTTAGTTCTAAACCAATAGTTTTAAATTTATCTTTAAGAAAAGCCAAATCTCGAAGCACTGTGTCTATATCCCCTCCTAGAGTACCGTCATCAAGATACCAGATGTTAAATTTCGAATTTAGTTGCCGAATGATTGGATGTATTGATAAACTGAAAATGAGTGGCCCAAGAGGGTCGCCTTGTTGACACCCGACCGCCGACTCTAAAACATTTTCCTTAAATAGTAATTTGGAAAGGTGTCTGTAGCACTGCCAAAGAAATTTGAATATTTTGGGGGTTTCTAACTTAGCCTGTGTCAACAAGGTATCCCTGTTAACTGAGTTAAAGGCATTCTTCAATGGTGGCGCATGGCCGAGTGCGGTAATGGACTGTATTGCGGGAAGTAGCTAACTGTTCCATTGACGCTTTACACACAAAAGACAGGTGGTCGGGTTGCCGCGGGAGTGATCCAAGCAATGAATGCAACCCGAGAAATTAGGAGAGGATGCACTAACCTTCACGACACACGTGTTTTCATCGCAGCCGGTACACGGATCTTCTCTTCCTTGCTCAGGAGCTGCCGTCAGCATCACTAGATCACTTGAGGAACACACGAGAGGCACAATCCGATCGGTAAAGGTCTATGAAGCGGTAAAAATGTAACAAATATTAATCATTTTTGAGAGACGCGAGCGCGGTCCGTCATTACGCTGGCTAGTTCAAAGCGAGACTGAGTGTCTATATTTCACAAATGGCGGACGGAAGCTACATCTATGGTTAGTGCGGAAGGGGAGACGGGTATAAAAGGAGTGTGTTTCCGTGTCAAAAATACAGTTTCTACTTCGGCGCAACCATTCCCCCCGGCTTGAAGGGTTACCTTCGAAACGACAAATGCGAAACAAATCTAAAGTCTAATCTAAATCTAGGTTTGGGAAATAACAACTAAAATATAAACCTAGATTGGAGCTCGTGCCTACTGCTGGCTAGGCAGCGGGCAGAGGCGAACAAACAACACAACGCAACAGTCTCGACCAAGACGAGACGCGATTAGCCAACAACAAAATAAGGGTCTCTTCACGTGGGACCGATACAACAAGCGAGTGCTTCTTCTCCTCGGGTGGTTCGGAAACCGTAGTGGGATTGAATTGACTAACTGGCCACTTATCTAACGCGGCATGAATCCAGGACGGTCCACTAAACCATAACGGGTGATCTAAAATTTGCAAAGGAAGCAATCCACGAGAGAGACACTCGGCTGGGTTGTCGGTGCCAGAAACGTGAAAGAGATTATGTGGCGCCAATTCAGATTGAATTTTTGCCACTCTATTAGCGACGAATGTGTCCCAACGATGGGGCGAAGAGTGGGCCCAACACAAAGCGACTGTTGAGTCCTAAAAGCTAAAATTCTACTAATATTAATGCGAAAATTTACAATTATGTCAAATAAATTACCTTAAAGATTCCGACCACAATACAAAATGTCATTAAGCGACACGGAAGTGCTAGTCTTAGCACTGCCATCCAAAACTACGCGGAGTTTTAGTAGTAAGCTTATCTTCTCTAATAACTCCGCGGTGCGGGATAATGTACGAAGGCTGGGTCCCGCCAGTGTCCGCAGGCGCAGGTGAGATGTAACCTTTATCTAAATATTCATTAACAACCTCATCATAGGCCCGCTTCGACTTTGGGGACGCCTGCATCTTTCGTTCCAAACAAAGAAAGCGTTTTTCAGCGGATACACGGGAGCCACCGAGTGAAAACTTGCGGATGGTAGACTCCAGTGGCGGCTCGACGGTGCAACAGAACGAAGCAGTCGAGTGACTAAAACTATCTATAGAAGCGGGTGCGGAACCAATTATAACAAAACCAAGAACTGTTTCCAGTGCGTGCGGAGCGGGGTACGTCGGTCCCCCTTGAACCTTACGTGATAACTGGAGGTGCGGGAGAATCGAAGCGCCGATCAATATATCGACGACTCCAGGAACAGCGTAAGTCTCATCTGCTAAAGGCAAGTCTTTAAATTTCGTTAATAAAGACGTGTCAACCGGGACGGTAGGCAACTGTTCAGCTATTCTATCTATAACGAGCGAATCCATGTCAAACCAAATATTATTATTAAAACGAGATCTAAACCTTGTTTTAACGGTGCCACGAACAGCTGACTGTAAGCTTCCAAAACCCTTCACCACTGAGCGGGTTGAACGCTTATCAACATTGAAACCAAGACGCCGACAACAATCTTGAGTAATAAAATTACTTTGCGAAGCGCCATCTAACAGCGCTCGAACAATGCGCGGCTTACCTAATGCATCAACAATAACAACGCGAGCGGTCGCAAGACACACAGTAGTGAGTGCAGCACTAGCGGAGAACGAACACAAGGTGACGTCATCCGCGGCGGTCACCGGGCGGGCCGGAGCGCGCGCGAGCGCGGGCTGCGGCTGCGGCGCAGGCCGCCGTGTGTCACCGCTCGACGAGCCAACCGTGCTCACATTGGATGCGGCATTACTATTCTCAAAATGAAGCAAAGTGTGGTGTCTCGCTTGACATTTGCGACAACTATTTCTACTATTACATAAAACAACGCGGTGTTTAGTACCGAGACAATTAAAACAAAAATTATTAGCGCGAACAAATTTATAACGATCACGAGGCGACAATTTTAGAAAACCAGGACACCTGTACAGTTGCGAATGATGAGTGCTACACAAAGAGCAAACAGGTGACTGTACACGTGCTGGTGCGGTACTAACATAAGTATGAGTTGACCTCAGTGACTTCGATGACGCATCTACTTTGCGTGCAGAATCAACAACTATCTTCGCGCCTTCATGTTTCGATGAAGAGCGCTGCAATACTTTTATATGCTCGCGAACAAAACTTTCTAAGTCTTCGAACTTAGGAATTTTATTGCCGCGATGATCCGACTCAAACAAACGAATGGTTTCGGAATCTAATTTCCTTAAACCCATATACAAAAATACGAAGTCGCAGAGGTCATCAATCTTTAGGTTCTTTACGGCGCGAACAGCTGACGCGAAAGTATCTAGAAATTTCTCTAAGTTTTGATCGTTACATGCCGCAATAGATTTCAAATCAAACATCTGATCTAAATAGGCGTTAGCTACCGATCTTTTATCCTCATACCTAGCTTTCAAAGTATTTAAAATTAAATTATAATTCTCGGCACTAAACGTAATTCCAGCGCAAACGGTTATAGCTTTACCAGTCAATTTTTCAACGAGATAATGCAACTTTTCGTGATCTGTCAACGAATCGTTCTTATCTATTGTATTCTCAAAACTATCTATAAATAGACACCAATTGCGAATGTTACCATCAAACTCGGGTATTTGAATTGGTGGCAACTTAGGTCGGTCGCGAGTGGGGTTGGGTAGGTCAGCCGGCTTCTCCAAACTCCTAGCGACGCGTTTGATACGACAATACAAATCGTCAAACGACGACAAGGCTTGATAACTCACTGAGTAATCGGGATTCAAATTCAACTCTAAAACGTTGATGTCATGTACTAAGGTTTCGAAATCCGCGCGTAGACTATCTAAGTTTTCTATAGAACACAAGAACGAATCTCTGATGACCAAATCAGAGGTTTTAAGTGCATTATCATAAATCGATTGTACGCGAGAGTAAATCATTTCTTTTTTAGCGTATAAAAGTTTCAATTGAACCTTACCGGTCTTATCAACCTTTGGGGACATGTTTACAATTAAATCTCAAACTAAAGTGCATTAAACAACAAATATGAAATGACTTAATCCTAGCGGTACAGAGCAGCGAGGCGGCGCGAGCGACACTCGGCAGATAGGTAGGTACCTACAACTGTGAATGCACGCTTGAACAAACGCGCATAGCAACAAGGTCGTACCTACGCGATGGTCGCTGTCTAGGTTCAACTATTATTTCCGAGATTAAGTATTGCGTAATATCTATTCAAATCAAAATACTTTCGTATGAATTGGAATGAGGTACAACCACGTGTCTACCCACGCAGGTACCAGGCAAATACGACGCGAGCCAGCGGCGAGCGAGCAACGTAATTGAAAAAAATAAAACAAAGCCAAATGCGTTAGGTATTACACTGTGCCTATGCACTAGGGTGTCTAGTATACCTAAGATCTAAGCCTAAATACCTAGATGCGGGTTTTCTACTAAAATAACTAGGTAATTAGGCGCGGTGCGAAAATTGCAAACTACGACTGAGTGTTGATACGCTACCTAACCTATTTATGTATTAGGTAGGTACAATGCGAGCCAGCGGCGAACGGACAACAAATTCTAAGCCTAAATGTCTGGATGCGGGGTTTTCTACTAAAATAACCAGGCACTTAGGTGCGATGCGCTTATTCCCATTAGAATAATAACAAAATACGAACTACGGCTAAGAATCCGGCTCGATCCGGACCAAAAATGGTGGCGCATGGCCGAGTGCGGTAATGGACTGTATTGCGGGAAGTAGCTAACTGTTCCATTGACGCTTTACACACAAAAGACAGGTGGTCGGGTTGCCGCGGGAGTGATCCAAGCAATGAATGCAACCCGAGAAATTAGGAGAGGATGCACTAACCTTCACGACACACGTGTTTTCATCGCAGCCGGTACACGGATCTTCTCTTCCTTGCTCAGGAGCTGCCGTCAGCATCACTAGATCACTTGAGGAACACACGAGAGGCACAATCCGATCGGTAAAGGTCTATGAAGCGGTAAAAATGTAACAAATATTAATCATTTTTGAGAGACGCGAGCGCGGTCCGTCATTACGCTGGCTAGTTCAAAGCGAGACTGAGTGTCTATATTTCACAAATGGCGGACGGAAGCTACATCTATGGTTAGTGCGGAAGGGGAGACGGGTATAAAAGGAGTGTGTTTCCGTGTCAAAAATACAGTTTCTACTTCGGCGCAACCATTCAAGTCAACCTTAAGAATGACCTCTCCTTCGCCGCAGTCAAGGTACGTGGACAGGGCATGTACAGCAGCCTCACAGCCCCCTTTAGACCCAAACCCGAGTTGTAGGGGCTGGAATTTGTTGGCCATATCTGTACTGTAATAATTACAGCATATTTTGGCTGCCATACGCCTGTACGTACAACCTACGGCAATGGGACGAACGCCACCATCTTTTTTCCGCAATGCGCATAAATTTGCGCCATATAGGATATCAATAATGGCTTCGTCCACATTGCCGGATAACATTAAGTTTATCAAACCTGTACGCTCCCTCAAAAGTGCTCCACTAGCATCCCCAACGCCCGGACTCAGAAGATCTTTTAGATGTTGTGGAGTCAGGCCATCGAGGCCGCCAGCAGAACCATTCCGGAAGGAGCCCACAGTCGATAACACGTCCTTGGCTGTTACAGTCAGAAAGTTGGTGTCAGAATTTGGAGCATCGGGGAAGGCAAGGTCATCACCTGGCGCTGGGTGCTTGCTCTTTAGATCTGCAAGAGTCTCTGGAGAGCAAGGTGCCACTACGTCGCTGCTGAATAGTAACCTAGCTGCACCACTGATATCACCTTCTCTCAATTTAGATTCTACATAATGGAAAATAGTATTTTTACGAAAAACAGTGAATTTAGGGTCGAAAGTACTGTTCGAAATACAGTTGTCTTTAATTTGTGATGTTAAACTTTTGGGGGTTGCCTGATTTTTTGAAATGTGTAAAATCCTATAGGAGAAGGTGAATAATTGTTCCCAAGCTCCGGTAGAATTTTCCCGTACTACAAGGCCAATGCAGTCTGCCAGATTTTGCGCCACTAAAGGCCTTGCACCACGGGGAATCCTCTTTAAAATTGGTATAGAATTTTTTAATTTTGCAAGGTTCTGCCAGAAGGGAATTTGGGGATTGGACAACTGTGGTGGCGTTGCGCTTGGAAGCACATTTTGGGGCTTATGTACCCTCCCAAAATGTATTTTCAAACCACGCTCACTTTTAAAAAAACGAGCTTGAGTACAATGTAGGCAGCGTACTAAAGCATTTTGCGACGCAGAAGGCTGACTTCCGACTCTCAGAATTGCAGCACTGTTGTTATTGTTTTCTTGGGACATAAACTATTTAAAAATAATACTTATCTTAGTTAAATATCTACACATACACACACACAATATATACATTTTATAAAAATTCGATAAAAACACTGAAAAATAACCACCAAAAACGTCAAAACTGTTGCTACAGCGACGGTTGTCGTAGCACCGGGGCGGCGGCGTCGCTATCCATAAAGCACCATAAGTAAACCCCCACAAACTGCAGACTTTTTGAACTGTTTTACTCTGTTTGATCGGGTTGGGCAATTGCCCCAACTAAACTGCCACTGGTTTGACTGTGAGTGCTCCAAAGACCAGCAATTGGCCGAATATGTAAATTATTAAATGTTGATTTGCTTTTAATTTATATGATTACAATTGTATTTTAATACTTTATGGTTTATTTATATTACTCATTATTTTTATAAAATTTCTTGATTTCTTTCTTACAATTCAATTCAATTTTTAATTTGAATTTTTCAATATTTTCGATTTTGACACTTGTATGTGAAATTAAATTAAATTATTATTGCAAATGCAAGTGTGTCAATAGAAAATTAATGTCACCGATATTCAAATATAAACATATTAATATTATTATTATGTCTCTTTATCACATAAATGATATATTCACCTCGGAAATCCTAATCACCTCGTTTTCACCTCGTCCAGGAACGTTTATATGAAGCACCTATACACACCAGTGACAATACACGGTTGATAAAACAATGTCAAAAGGAAAGAGACTTTCGCTAACATTATTGTATCTTAATTGCATTTGTAATTGAAGTAATTATTTTATTACTTCAAAATATTAAAGGTTATTATTAGAGGAATCAAATTGTTAAAGACTAAGGAATTATGATTGCAATTATCGCCCTTTGATGTGACATACGATAATAGGTTTCCTTTGAATTAGCCACTTTTATTACACTAGTAGAATTGTCTGGATTTATACGCGAAAATTTCGTAAAAAGAATTCAAAGCCACCTTATGTATAGCCGTACCATATGTAAAGGAGGTAGGACACGGCGGTATATATGAGGTAGGGACACGGCGGTATTTCCGCCCAATTGAACAGTCCGACTGGGGAAGTATCTCCGCCCTACATTACGGCCTTAATAACCTCGTGTTGTGTTCCCAGCTGTGAGTAGGGTAGCCAGAGCTTACTGGATCATTCGTGCTGTCAGCGGGAAGACTAAAGGCTTGTCCTGCTTTGTCTTCTACACTGACGGCACTGAAACTCTGTGTTTACAGAGTAGGCAGCGCGAGTGTGGCTCCACTGGTGTTACACACGTCCATAGGCCATAGTAACCACTTTCCATCAGGTGGGTCGTGTGCTTGTCTGCCACCTAAGTGGTGTAAAAAAAAATGTTTCATAGAATCTATACTACCTTTAACTGGTGCAAGTCTATAAGTTGTCAATAGATACAATACAATACGGCATAGCGTATAAAATAAAATAAAGACACATGCAAGCACAGCAGGGGTGAAGTTGACGGATCAGGTGAAGAACAGCGTGGTTAGGGAACGTTGTGGTGTATTTGAAGATGTAGTGACTAAGATAGAAAAAGGGATGCTTATATGGTTCGGACATTTATGAAGAGAGAGTGAATGGACAACCCGGTGGGGTCGACGTAGACATACGTATGTCAATTAGATCGAAGGTATTTTAAAAAGGACATGTCAAGGGTATCCGAAACCGGTGAGCATGTATGAAATTAAAAATTAAAGTAGAAGAATCGAAAGAACTCTAGTCTCTGCTTACCCCACTAGGAAAATGGCGTCACTGTATGTATGTGTATACACGCACGCACACACACACGTCTAGGTACCCATGGACACAGGTTAGGGGTGGAGCCGCCTGTCACCCTAGCAGAAGCAGGCCGCGGCGGCGGCGCGCAATGCGCGTCTCACCGTTTCCGGGGACAGTTGGGGACCCTGTGGTCCCCACACCCGTTGAGCGCCAGATCTAGAGAGATGGCCCTTGGTCGGCCGGGGTGCGAGGGATATGCCTGTCAACCTCACCTTCGGTAACCAACAATGACCCAAAGGCGCAGTGCGTTTTAGTCAGTTCGAGTCCGACATAACCTCTCCCACCGGCTCCGGTGGGAGGTATCCGTGGGAATTTTTCACACGTAAAAAAAATGTAGTAGAGATCGATGGGGAGGCATTTTAAAGAAAGGACATATTATATGAAAGGACATGTATGAAAATAATTATGAAAGTTGAAGAAGGGAAATACTTATGCCAGGATCGTGACAAGTGGAAAGCTCTAGTCTATGCTTACCCCACTGGGAAAATGGCGTGACTGTTTGCATGTAAGAATGTGTATAAACGCACAAGCGCACACACACACCCATACGTTCAGGTACATATGGGCACCACTCTTTTGCAAGTAAAAAGCTTACCACGACCCTGACATCTGTCTACACTCAAGGAGACACGAGGTGTACAAATCTTACAAAAGTGTCGCAAGTCCAATTCCCATATCATAACTCCTGATGTAAATAAAGTACCATTTCTTCCTTTCATAGGTTTGCAACGCAGCGTTGGAAGTATACGTGCGCCGAGCGTACACATCGTATGACATAACATGCCTGCAACATCTGGCGTTGTCTGGAGAGCTGGCTGTCGTCCACTTCCAATTTGTACTTCCCACAGGACATCCTAACAGGTATGTAATAAGAGAGACCCTTTGTGCTTTCAGAGAATGTTCAACCGATAGTCTCGGTTGCTAGCTGGAACTAAATAAGGAGGTAAGACACAATGGTATTCCCATCCAGATTGAGCAGTCCGACTGGGAAAGTACCTCCGCCCTACAGAATACCGTTGTGTTCCTGGCGGTGAGTAGGGTACCCAGAGCTCACTGGAGAGTTTTGTGGTGTTAGTGGGAAGACCAAAGGCTTGTCCTGCTTTGTCTTCTGCCCTGATGGCACAGAAACTCTCTATTCTTTCAAGGTCGGCAGCACGAGTGTGACTCCCCTGGTGTTGCACACGTACGTAGGCCATGGTAACTATACTTTCCATCATGTACTTGGCTTTGCCATAGTATTGCAATTCCTCTGAGCACCCCCGGGTTTGCTGGAAGAAAACTGGAAGAAAAAATAACCTGAGGGCAGAATCTTCTGCAGAATAGACTAATATATTCAAGGGAATGACAAATCTGAGCGAGGAATCGGGGCTCTACACGCTCACAGAGTGTGACTGAAATCCTATTACGCCGATGTGTTGTGGACGTCAGATGGCAGAAAATTTTCGTGAGTTAGGAAAAGGCACGGAAGATAACGATCTTCATAGAATCTTGAGGAGATCGACAATCGCTGCAGAACATTTTATCTCGATGTTATATTCCGTGTTTATAACCTGTCAGTTAATAGATAAAAAAAACATTTCATTTGTGACAGGATCCCGATCAGCCAATCAGAGATCGAGCTCTCAGCAGCGGAAGACCAGGACGGTATCCCAGCTGAGCTGTCTACTGCCGCCATGAGGAAGTGCCACCACAGGACCGGGGCCCTGGCGTCTTTTGAATCCTTCGACCAGTTCGTGCAGTATGCTGACGAGCTTCTAGATCTGGTGCACGACTTCGCCAGCACAGCCACTGTGAGGAGAGAAGTGAGTACATATACCCTGGACTTTCTCTGTTGTACCTTCTAGGAACCATTGGATGATTGTTGCAATATTTCTCCTATTCCGATCCCTTAGAGTATTATTATTAGATTAGATCCGGTGCTGTATCGTTTTCGAAAGGCGGTGTGGGAGCGGGGTCATCCCGAGACTGGAGTAATTCAGGTAGCGAGATCCCGGCTCCACATAGTAGCGGCGGTAAGACCTATCATGGGGGAGTGGCTAGAGAGGCCATATGGAAGCCTCACGTACCGTCTGACGCAAATGATTACCAAGCACAGGTACTTCGGGCAGTATCTGCGTCGGATGGAGAAGCGAGCGAGGACTCGGTGCCGCACACGCTCACCGAGCATCCGGCGTGGGAGACGCCGAGACATCTATCATAATTGGCTATGAAAGAAAGAGACACTCTCACTAACACTCTCTCTCTTTCTATCTTCAATAACTTCCGTTCGCCTCGTCCGATCACAATTTTCGTAACGCTCTAGTCACGCATTCACCAGTTTATAAAGAAGTTTTACTTCATAAAGCTTCATTGCCTGGAAGAAATTGCTTTCAGCGATAAGGCCGCCCATTGTACATTAAACTCCTCAGATGCATGGCTCGAGTCAACAATAGTGCCTGGAAAATGGCAATAGACTCACCCCCTATTACGTGGAACAGAATACAATGATTGGTGAAATGTGGGTGTTAATTCACCTCTGCCTAACTCTCAGGGGATAAACGCGTGGTTAAATGTATGTTTGTATGTAAATGTGTTGGTGCACAATAAAGTATTATATCTATCTATCTATCTAATTCTCGACCAACTGATATTCTTTACTAAATTTGAAATAGTCTCAACAAGTCAACCATTGACTTGTGGTGCTCATCATAAAATCGCCCAAATCCTTTAGTTTCTACTTTCAGTACAGTACAGACACAGTACAGTATTGTGATGATTACAATATGATTTTTTTGCCATAGGACCTGGCTGCTCTACAGGAAGGTAGCGAAAGTCGGGACAGCACTAGCATCAACGTAGGATTTGACTACAAGCCCGTCGACGCTGAGGATGTGGTATGCACAGAAACTCAAAAAAATTATCATTTATTTGTATGTTTGTGTATAGTTCCAACACTATTTCGGCGCATACGTATAAAGTAATCTTGACATAGGATTAAATCTATAAAATACTAGCTGTACCCTGCAACGCTTCGCTGTCGCAGATTGCGATTGAATGGTTGCGAAATGAGAAACAACACAAAGTGGTACACAGCTGATCGTTAAAAATACTTTTTTCGCGGTCGCGGATCTGTGACTGATGCATAAATTAGATTATATATTGTTTATGGAGGTTTTGAGGCGATTCACCCAGCTATTGCTTGTGTGACTGCGGTTTGTGCGTTTTGTACCTTCCAGTTTGAGAACAGGCTTCGATGAAATCAATGAAGCCTTTTATTACAAATATTTAAAGTATGTACTGTATTTCTTTGATCTTTACAATGATTTATAATTAATGCTAGACGAGATGCACTGTGTGTGTTCGAAAGGCTTGTGTCCTCCGGTCGCACTCCTCGCACCGCGCACCGCTGCGTTGCACCACCGATGGTGTTACTCGTTAACATATATATTCATTATTATTATATAAAGATAAAGATAAAGATAAAGATAAAGATAAAGATAAAGATAAAGATAAAGATAAAGATAAAGATAAAGATAAAGATAAAGATAAAGATAAAGATAAAGATAAAGATAAAGATAAAGATAAAGATAAAGATAAAGATAAAGATAAAGATAAAGATAAAGATAAAGATAAAGATAAAGATAAAGATAAAGATAAAGATAAAGATAAAGATAAAGATAAAGATAAAGATAAAGATAAAGATAAAGATAAAGATAAAGATAAAGATAAAGATAAAGATAAAGATAAAGATAAAGATAAAGATAAAGATAAAGATAAAGATAAAGATAAAGATAAAGATAAAGATAAAGATAAAGATAAAGATAAAGATAAAGATAAAGATAAAGATAAAGATAAAGATAAAGATAAAGATAAAGATAAAGATAAAGATAAAGATAAAGATAAAGATAAAGATAAAGATAAAGATAAAGATAAAGATAAAGATAAAGATAAAGATAAAGATAAAGATAAAGATAAAGATAAAGATAAAGATAAAGATAAAGATAAAGATAAAGATAAAGATAAAGATAAAGATAAAGATAAAGATAAAGATAAAGATAAAGATAAAGATAAAGATAAAGATAAAGATAAAGATAAAGATAAAGATAAAGATAAAGATAAAGATAAAGATAAAGATAAAGATAAAGATAAAGATAAAGATAAAGATAAAGATAAAGATAAAGATAAAGATAAAGATAAAGATAAAGATAAAGATAAAGATAAAGATAAAGATAAAGATAAAGATAAAGATAAAGATAAAGATAAAGATAAAGATAAAGATAAAGATAAAGATAAAGATAAAGATAAAGATAAAGATAAAGATAAAGATAAAGATAAAGATAAAGATAAAGATAAAGATAAAGATAAAGATAAAGATAAAGATAAAGATAAAGATAAAGATAAAGATAAAGATAAAGATAAAGATAAAGATAAAGATAAAGATAAAGATAAAGATAAAGATAAAGATAAAGATAAAGATAAAGATAAAGATAAAGATAAAGATAAAGATAAAGATAAAGATAAAGATAAAGATAAAGATAAAGATAAAGATAAAGATAAAGATAAAGATAAAGATAAAGATAAAGATAAAGATAAAGATAAAGATAAAGATAAAGATAAATTTGTTTGTAGAAACATGTGTACAGATAATGTTACAAAGTATATTACACAATGCATTGCGAGTTTCAACATGTTCTGTCAATCCAGACGTACAAATATGAGTTTCGTGAACTTCATGTACGAGCACGAGAAATATAATATTTGTTAAGTTATTAAATAGTGAGCATTATTAAATAGTGAGGCGGATATGTGGTACCACGACTTTCAGTTCCAAACCAACGTTAACTGCAAGGACCTACCCCTTTGGGGGACTTACAGGCGTGACTATAAATATGTATTGAATTGTTTAGATTCCCAAGTATAGATTGATGAGTTTGTCTAACATCTGCGTTGTGGCGCCGCCCCCGCAGCCGCTGGAGCCCATCCACATCCTGATGATCGGCGTGCGCGACAGCGGCGAGAGCGACGACGCCGCCGTGTCGCGCCGCTTTGGGAACTTCTGCCGCCTGCACCGCCACGAGCTGCACCTCAAGCGCATTCGACGCATCACTTTCATGCTGCTCATCAAGTGAGAGGGGGAACCCTAAATGTTTAAATTACAGGAGCTTTTTTTAAAAAAGAAAAACAAAGTTCGTGCTCGAACTCGCCGGGATATCTTTTTTATCTAGGCCTGATGGTAAGCTAAACGTACAGTCTCAGGAAAGAGAGTCACCATTACAGTCACTAAGTAATGTTACAATGGTGATACTCAGTTTGGCGGCCTCATCAGATGCTTTTTCACGCCCCGCTTAAAGGACCCGGGACTGTAGGAAGAAGGAAACACGTGAGCTGGTAATGAATTCCAGGTCTTGGTGGTGCGGCACAGAAAAGATTTTCGCTTATTATTTTCGCTGAGTTACCGATATTTCGGCGCTGTTACAAGAGCCGAGCTAGTTGTTATAAGGTAGACCATATCGATCTATTCTCTTCTGCACTCGTTTGTTACGCGCATCGCCCCTACTACAGTCCGCGTATTCGCACTGGATTCGTTCACGTTCACGTTCACACAACACTCACTGAGTCGACTCGCACATGTTTCGAAAAATTGGTTTGCTCATGTCTTGTAAACATACGGATCACTTCATAATTATACAAGGTATTGGGACTTCTAGCGAATTATATCATGGGACTTACTATATCTGCCGACTACTAAAACCAAAAACAGTGCCGTTAAAAACTGACATAGTGAGTGTGGTGTGTCGCCAGCCTAACCGTTCATAATAAGTGTAATGGTGGGTAGGCGCTCAAAAAATGTTCCCCGCATACCTCTCGACGCTCGAAGACTAGTCAAGTCGTGACCACGGGTGCTGCAACGCATCCGAAACGTCGGCAGATAGAGTAAGTTCCAAGATATAATTCGCGAGAAGTCCCGATACCTTGTAAAATTATGAATTCACACCGCGAAAGTTTAAAAATAACATACGGATCACTTGATGCCAGACACACGACGAGGCGAAGCGGGTTTAACATTATTAATGTAAATGACCATGTTAATCTCAAATCATAAAATAAGGTCAATATTTATTAATGCCCCTGGTGTTGCACACGTATATATGTTACGGTAACCGCTAATGTTAACGGGGATTAAAGCAATCATGTTATAGGTACATACATACCTTTGGTTTGCCTGACGTTTCGACCAGGGTACACCGGCCGTGGGCACAGGCTGACTGGCTCAGCGGTGCACGCCCGCCGTCTTCGAGCTCGTGATGTAGAAGATTCTTCCTCTCCCCGGACATTCTCGATATTTTTTATATTTCGTTTTCGCCATGTACCGTCACATATCACACTCACAGAGTCCCTATGCTGTAAGCAAACTGTCCTTGTCTATCCGACTGCACAGAAAAAGTTTGAAAGTTATTACGGTAACCACTCTCCGTCAGGTGGGCTGCCTGCTTGTCTGGTGTCTTCATATATGAGTGCAAATATTCCCATTTTGACTAAAATATAAACTAATACAGAGCACCTGTTCCACAGACGCCAATTCCCCAAGTTCTTCACGTACCGCGCGCGCAACGACTTCAAGGAGGACACCATCTACCGCCACCTGGAGCCCGCCTCCGCCTTCCAGCTGGAGCTGTACCGCATGCGCAGCTACGAGCTGGAGGCGCTGCCCACCAGCAACCAGAAGATGCACCTGTACCTCGGGAAGGCGAAGGTATGTGGCTTGATGGGGGCATCATGGTCTCCACACCCGAGGGGATCATCTCTAAACCCACACCTCGGCTGACCCAGGTCAGCTGAGGTGTCAAGAATATACCCTTGGCAATCTCACCTCAGCCGTTTGAAGAACCAAGATAACGTGCGGTTTTAGTCGGTTCCAGTCTGACATTACCGCTACCGCCGACCAACTGGGCCGGTGTCCGAAGTATGTCAGTATTTTCTTTCTTAAATATTCCACCCGCGACCAGATCGCGGTAGCCTAGTGGTATGTAGACCGCGATAGCCTAGTGGTATGGGTAATGGACTGCTGAGACGAGGTCTCGGGTTCGATCCCAGGTTTTACCATGGCACACACCAATGACTTTTCGATGCTTTTCGAAGTTATGTGTGTATTTATCGCAGGTTTATAAGTGCCCGGTTAATGGCAATAGGCTCGCCACCTATTACATTGGGACCTAAATATAAACTGGCGAAATGTGGGTGCTAGCACCTCTGCCTATCCCTTCGGATATGTTATATAATATTCCACCCTAGTCAATCAATATGTTTATCTACAGGTAAAGAAGGGTCAGGAAGTGACAGACTACAGGTTCTTCATCCGCTCCATCATCAGGCATCAAGATCTCATCACCAAGGAGGCTAGCTTCGAGTACCTGCAGAACGAAGGCGAAAGGTACCTATTGATAATTTTTCCTTTATCTGTGTGGTAACGGAGAAAGAATACAAGTATCACCACCCCATCTCATCCTAAGGGTGTCGTCAGAGGCGACTAACGGAAAAATGCGCAGAGGATATCACTGCGAGAGAAGTAAAACTCGAAATAAAACCCTGTACCAACGTCTGGCCAGCGTGGAAACAGTAGGCCAAAGCCTCCCAACATTGGGAGAGGCCTAGTCCAGCAGTGGACGGCGATGGGCTAGTTATTTGATTGATATATTGATCCTACACATCTTACTAGCTACTAAACAGCTGTAGAATTGTGATCCATTCCCGACAGAAATTTGAGCTCAACAAACAACATCGTCTTGCGCTGTCCTACTTATCGCACTGATTTCGTCCAATCTTCCTTTCCTGTACAATCTATATTTCTTTGGAACGAGCTACCTCTCGGGATCAGGAGGGCCACAAGCCGTTATATGTTCAAATGGGAGTTCGGAAGCTCATGCTGGATAATTGGAAAAATCTAAATAAAACCCTGTAGCAACCCGTCTAGGCAGCGTGGAAACATTAATTAAATAAATAAATATTCCACGACATTCTACACAACGCTATCTAGACCCATGGTAAGCATAGCTTAACTAGCTTGTGTTATGGGATCTAGACCGCGGATAAACATACTTAGATACTTTTTTTTTGTAAATATAAGTACATACATATTATACATAGAAACACCCAGACCAATGCAAATATACATATTCATGCGTACACATATTTGCACTGCGAGGGAATGGAACCCGCGCCCCTTGCATAACATTCGAATGCTCTACCGCTACGCCACGGAGGTCGTCTAATTGTTTAGTAGGCCAAAGCCTCCCAACATTGGGAGAGGCCTATGTCCAGCAGCGATGCGACTGCGATGGGTTAATTGATTGATATAGCCTAAAACCTTTGTCGATAAACGGACCATTCAACACATTTTTTTTTAATTGGAACCTGTAGGTCCTGATGCTGAGGACTGTTTAACATCAGACAGATATATACAGCCCAGACCCCGCCTCAGATTCATGGCTCGAGTCAATAATAGTGCCCGGAATACGACAATAGGCTCACCCCCTATTACGTGGGACCGAATACAATTATTGGTGAAATGTGGGTGTTAATTCACCTCTGCCTACCCCTCCACGGATAAAGACGTAATTATATGTATGTATGTATGTCCTGAGATTAGCGCGTTCAAACAAACAAGCAAACAAACAAATTCTTCAGTGTAATAATATTTTTTATAACAAATATCGAAGGATATTTTAGTACAACGACGAGCTTAAGTCAATGTTCAGTTATCTTATTTATATTTTTTTTAAATCTAATTTCTTCTTCTTCAGAGTACTGCTTGAAGCCATGGACGAACTGGAGGTGGCCTTCTCCCACCCCCTCGCCAAGAGGACCGACTGTAACCATATATTCTTGAACTTCGGACCCACGGTCATCATGGACCCGTCTAAGGTATGTCGCTTCACTATTGTAACAGTACTGCACCGCGTCTGTTTGTTCGTCATAAACTCTAATATTACTAAACGTATTTTCAAACGGTTAACAGTAATCTATACTATGATAGTATCTGTACGTGTGTAGTGTTTCCATATATTGACGTATTGTAAGTGCCGATTTAATGGTCTATGCAGAATAAATTATTTTTGACTTTTACATATAATCCATAACTAAGTGCCCGCTTGATGGCAATAGACTCGCCGGCTTACGAGGGACCGAAAATCATAGTTGGCGAAATGTGGGTGTCATTACACCTCTCCATTGGGGATGAAAATCGCATAAAAATGCGTTCTTGAGTTTATTGCGAAGAGAACTTTTACAATGTGATTACTTTCAGATTGAAGAATCAGTTCTAGGCATGGTCATGAGATACGGCCCTCGCCTCTGGAAGCTGCGAGTCTTACAAGCCGAGATCAGGTTCACTCTACGTATGGGTAAGTTTGTGTCTTTGTTTGTCTATCTGTCTGTGTGTTTGACTAACAAAGTCTCATCGGTACTGGTCGATGGGATCTGGTGTTGGGCTATATTTTCTGTTAATATTATCTATTTATGTTGCTGGTATATATGCTGAGTTATATAGTTTGTCCTATACGCTGACGGCACAGAAACTCACTATGCTTACAGGGTTTCCAGCGTGAGTGTGACTCCTTTTGTATTGCATACGTTCATAGGCTAGGCACTTTCCATCAGGTGGGCCGTGTGCTTGTCTGTCAACCAAGTGGTATAAAAAATAGTTCAACTGGAGAAGTTAGGGAGAATATTATTATTATATACAGTATTAAAAAAAAAATAGTCTCGTTCAAAACCTCGCATTTAGTTTAAATTTTATAATTGAATAAACTTAGTATTTTGTATCACTAGTTTCATTATGAGCTTGGCGTTATTAAAGCCCGCATTCCAGAACAAAGCTCAGTTGTGATTCGACACTTGTCTAAACTGGCAGATTAAGAAAGCCAGATCATGAGAGATGGCCCTGAGTCGGCCGGGGTGCGAGGGATATACCTGTCAACCTCACCTTCGGCAACCAATACGACCCACAGACGGCGTGCGTTTTAGTCGGTTCAAGTCCGACACAACCTCTTCCACCGGCTCCGGTGGGGAGGTATCCGTGGGGATTTTGCGCACGTAAAAAAAAAAAGACTGGCAGATTTAGTTATAAATCGAGATTTGATACTGAGTGAGTATACTTTTGGAATACGGACCTTATCGTCTTATACTCAAGGTTAATTTTCAAAGTGTAGATAGGTATATTATTTTATATTGCCTCCGCACCTTCTTGTCTGTCCCTCGCTTGCTTCTGTGTTCTATTTTCTTTTGGCTTACAACTCTTTCTATTAGACGACAATTCTGCTATTGTGAACTATTTTATATCTCACGTTTTCTCTCACCGATAACAAAAATATGTAGACGCAATAATATCGCTAACTACTGGGTGGCGCAAAAGTACTGGCACTAAAGAAAATACCTTTATTTTTTTTATATGACATTTTCTGTACTTCTGTTGTTGAAAATTGTGTAGTGAACAAATGTAAAATACACTGAAAATAAACATGGACCGTTTTACTCCCCAAGAACGTGGAATAATTGTGTCAATGTTCTTAGTGGACGCTTTTCCAGGCCGAGTTATCTCTCGTTTTGGCGATTTGCCTTGGCCTGCAAGATCACCCGATCTGACCAGTCCAGACTTCTTTCTTTGGGGTTTTTTGAAATCTCGGGTGTATGTGAACAAGCCACAGACTCTCGCAGCTCTAAAAGAAAACATTCGTCAAGAAATAACGAACATATCGCAGGAAGTGTCACGGCAAGTTATGCAAAATGTCATAAATAGGGTTCAAATGTGTATCAACTCTGGAGGTCACCATTTAAAAGACATCATCTTTAAATCCTAATGGTACGAAATTTAATGGTACAAATATACATTTAAAAAAACCTAAATCTAGTTTTCTAATTTAGAAAAAATGTTATAGCCGAACCAAATAGGGTCTTTACTTTTGCGCCACCCAGTATATCGCTTCGAAATATGCTAAGATTGAGTATTTTTCTATACTTTTTTTTTACTTGCGGATATCTCTTCGGATACCACACTCTGCCCTCCTTCCGCCGTCCGGCATAACCCACGAAACCGGTTGGTTATGCCAGATATGAACCGCTCTGAAGTCTCCGGAGGTGAGAGCTATCTCACCGCCAGAGTATACTCTGGCATATCCCCCATTAATCTCACTGACCTAGGGTCTTGGAAGGCCTCCTCCGGTGTACTTTTTTTATTTATTTATTAAGGTATACATTTTCTATAATAGTTGCATCCGTGTAATATTCCAATATGCATACCCATTAGAGACTTACACAACATTCGCATGCATTAAAATAATAATTGGATGAATTTATTTAGACAAAAAAGTGAAACTAGCATACATTAATTTCATAATAATTTGATTATTAATAAAACATCGATTTGATTCGATCTTAGTCTGATTAATAAAATTAAATAATGGAATGAATAAAGTGTGAAATTCGCATAGGTACATTGAAATCATAATAAAATAGGTATTAAAATAATTACAACGATATACTGCACATTGATTACATTTATTAATTTGATTACATTGATTGAAATTATGAAATTAATTGATTCGAATTTTTGAATCGATTTTAGTTAAATTCTATACTTTAAATGTAGTATTTAACTGAACCTATTGAGTAAATCATGATATATAAAGGTTTCATTTTTATCCTTCGGACACAGATCACTAAAAATCTTCAATCGTACTTGTTAATTTACCACTTGTTAAGTTAAAATCTGTCAAATTGTAATTTATCATAATTTCTAATAATATGCTAATATAATATACAATTACTTACAAATTTATATAAAACTATGCTAACTATACAATATATACAAAAATGGGATAGAGAAAATGAGGGAGACTGTAATTTTAGGCATCGAAAAATTCCTCCCCATCGATCTCTACTGGTACCATGCCCAAGAGGCTGGCAGCATTACCACGCTGAATGGCGACGCCAATTCTTTGAGCGAGGTAATGGCCAGCCTTATGGTCATTCACAACAAAATACACTGCACCTGTACAAGCATAGGAAAATATTTATACCACATGCTGCAGCTAATTTGCACTTTATTTCATAGTAGCGAAAGTCGCTATTTCAATGAGCCTCTTGAATGGATTATTAACCATTCTGTCTCCTAACTTACAAACTGTCAAATGGTTTCTGAAGACGAAATACCGGGTGCTGAGAATCCACTCTATACAGACTTATATCTAGCAAGTAGACTACGGTACGCTCTTCAATCAATTGATTTTTTAAAGTGAAACTTGTTAACTCACGCTTCACTTGTGTAGTAAGATGGTGGACGCGTGACAAGTGTTACGTTGAGATGGAGATAGAAAGAGATAAAATAAGATAAGATAATCTTTATTGTACACCAACACATTTACACAGTACATGGAAAACATTATGAAAAATGTACAAATGACAAGAGACAGAATTACGTTTCATATATTACTTTAGAAGTAAGAGTTCCGTCCAATTGTTGTTCGTGTTGTGTTCCCAGCGGTGAGTAGGGTAGCCAGAGCTCACTGGAGAATTTGTGCTGCCAGTGGGAAGTCTAAAGACTTGTATTGCTTTGTCCTCTACACTGACGGCAAAGAGACTCTGTGCTTACAGGGTCGGCAGCGCGAGTGTGGCTTCTCTGGTGTTACACACGTCCATAGGCCACGGTAACCACTTTCCATCAGTTGGGCCGTGTGCTTGTCTGCCACCTAAGTGGTATATAAAAATAATAATTGTGCAGTCCGACTGGGGAAGTATCATTGACATCTTTTTTTTAAAACTGTGCCTATTGCATGTGTTGATATTTAATGATAAATAATGAAATTAATCAATGTAAAATTTGTACGTCAGAATCCACAGAATATAAGATCTGAATTATGTACCTAAACACCATTTTGTACCATATTCAACGAACTTTGAGTGAGATAAAAAAAATTGATCACAATATCAGAATTGGCGCCAACAATACAATTTTTTTGTTATAAAATTTGACATATTAATACGTTGTCCAATAGGCCCCCTCCACACAGGCGCGGCGCGGCGTACAAGTCTAGCTGCCTCACAGCAAGGCAAGTTATCCCCCACTGTGTGATTGCTATCTCGCTCTATTACGGCTGTACTATAACATTCCCGTGTTTATAGGTCCCGGTGTTCCCACAAAGAATGTGAGGTTATGTCTCTCGAACGGATCTGGGTATTCATTGGATATTTATACGTATGAGGAGGTTTCTGATCCGAGGACCGGTGTGGTGAGTAATTTCTTTTTTTTTTTTGTAATATCCTCCATTTCTGACAGTATCTGTGGTGTGGCGGTAGTGAAGGCTACTGCAACTCAGAAGGCGCGAGATGATTCCCACTCACTAGGACACGACGGAATTCCCGTTAAAATTGAGCAGTCCAACTGGGGAAGTACCTCCAACCTACAGAATACCACGGCTATAATAACCTCGTGTTGTGTTCCCGGTGGTGAGTAGGGTAGCCAGAGCTCATAGAGTTTTTGTGCTGTCAGTGGGAAGACCAAAGGCTTGTCCTGATTTTGTATTCTGCACTGAGGGCACATAAAATCTCTGTTCTTACAGGGTCGGCAGCACGGATGTGACTCCACTGGTGTTACACACGTTCATAGGTCACGGTATCCACTTTCCATCAGGCATGATAATGGCTATACGCATTGTCCTGGACCTAGATTCTACTAAAGCAAAACCACTATCATAAAAACTGCAAAAAAAAAAAAATTAAATTTCAAACTTTATTTCTATAAATAAATAAATATTCTACAACATTCTACACAACGCTGACCCATGGTAAGCATAGCTTAACTAGCTAGTGTCATGGAATCTAGAATGCGGATTAACAAACTTAGATACTTTTTTTTGTAAATGCATACATATTATACATAGAAACACCCAGACCAATGCAAATATACATATTCATGCATACAAATATTTGCACTGAGCGGGAATCGAACCCGCGCCCCCTGCATAGCAGTCGAACGTTCTACCGCTACGCCACAGAGGCCGTCAAAAAAAACTAAAACAAAAAACTATACAGTAAAAGTCCAAAATGAAATGAACAGAGTTTCATTGCACTTTCTCATTCACTCTGCTAAAAAAGCCTTTTAATTTCGAACTTTAACTGCATTGCTTTAAAGTCTACAATTAAATGTATTTTTAGCAGTCCGTGGTATGACAGTGGTTTTGCTTTAGCGGTATCGAGACCCTAGTCCTGCCTTGGAGAGCAAAAAGCCGTCGGTTCGGGTGCCTTACGAACATCTATAGCAGTCTTAACGGGTAGTTGGAGCCCTAAACAGTCCAATAACTGGTCTAACTGCAATGTATCGATATCGCCATTGGGTTCTGGCGGTCAGAGGCCAGTCGCTTCACGAATAATATCGAAGTTCAGCCAAATCTGTAGTTAGACTGGTAAAGCGGACACCAAACACTGAGGTGAAAGCTTCGGATGCGACTGGGATTAACGCTAGGATGAAGAAGAGGTGGAGAGCAGGTAGGATACGGCGGTATTTCCGCCCAATTGAGCAGTCCGACTGGGGAAGTACCTCCGCCTTACAGAATACCGCGATTATAATAACGTGTTGTGTTCCCAGCGGTGAGTAGGGTAGCCAGAGCTCACTGGAGAATTTGTGCTGTCAGTGGGAAGACTAAAGGCTTGACCCGCTTTGTCTTCTACACTGATGGCACAGAAACTCTGTACTTACAGGGTCGGCAACGCGAGTGTGGCTTCTCTGGTATTACACACGTCCATAGGCCACGGTAACCACTTTCCATCAGGTGGGCCGTGCGCTTGTCTGCCAACTAAATGGTATAAAAAAAAGGAGTGGACTGGTTTTCCAGGCTCAGACTTGTTTATGACCAGGTACGGCCACCTGTCCCCATTGTCGGGGTAAGATAGGCCGTCTGAAAATGGGTCAGCCGGGGTACGAGGGAAATACCTTATTGAGTTACCCTGCACTTCGTACGTAATTGAGACCCAAAATGACGTGTGATTTTAGTCGGTTCGAGCCCGACAAAAAAGCACATCGGTGGCCGGCGGTGCTCATATCGGACTCGGACTCCAAAATGCACGCCATAAATGCCGCGTGGTTTCCGGCAGAGTAGAATTTGGGCCACCCCATCTCTTCCCATGCGGTGTCGTACAAGGCGACTAAGGGATAGGGCTGTTTAACATCATACAGATATATACAGCCCAGACTCAGCCTCAGATCTCGAGTCAACAATAATTCCCAGAAAACGGCAATAGTACCTACTATTGCCGTTTTCTGGGAATTATTGTTAGAATTATTGTTAGAATTATTGTATTGTCGTTTTCCCATATTACGTGGGACCGAATACAATGATTGGTGAAATGTGGGTGTTAATTCACCTCGTCTAACTCTCCGGGGATAAAGGCGTGATTATATGTACATATGTATGAAAATCCAACTGGTAAGGGAAAATCTAAAATTTACAAACTATGAAGGAGACATTTTTGATCTTTCTGTAAAATTATGACTTGGTTCGCAGATAATGTTCCAATCGTACGGATCCCGGCAAGGCCCTATGCACGGGCTTCCGATATCAACGCCATACGTCACCAAAGATTACCTGCAGCAGAAACGCTTCTTGGTAAGTTCGTGATAGGCAATTCCAATGTTCTTATTTCTTTTGTGTACTTGGTAAAGCATATGAACATCGAGATTTTTTGTAAATAATGAAGCACTTATAAATGCAAGAATTTCCACATTAGCTATTTAAATATAATAATATATAAATATTAAATACAATAAAAATAAAATAACTATTATACAACTTATAGCTAAGAACAATTAAAATGCGTCGTAGAATTCCTCCGCATCGCATGCCTCTTGTGGTAGCGTTCCCAGAAGACTGGCAGCATTGCCACGTTGTATGGCAATGCTTATTCTCTGTCCTTAAAAGAGGCCAGCCTTCTGGTCACGAGAAGCGTCGACCATTCGCTTCGCAATCTCACGGAAGAGGTTGCGAGCGCTCGGACCCCATGACCCCAAAGTCTCGACTCCAAACGGCACAAATTCATAATCTCCGATGAGATTGGAGTATTTGCGCCGCTTGAGAGCCTCTGCAGAAGCAGCAGCAGCACCAGCACAGCCAGCCGTGCTAGTTATATGGGTAGGAGCCATGGTATCAACGCATGTGGCGTCCCACACCAGAGTCCTACCCATCTTCCATGGCATTAACGACATGCCATCCGGTCTCTTGCCATCGTCACGCGCCAAACCGTTTGGTTCTAGTACAGCTGGTACACCGGCGGTGACAAGAGCACGGCGGACTATGTCGTTGAGGCTGGCGTGCCGTGGAATTCGCCCTGCGCTCCTGCAGCATGATAGACCATGGTGTCCGAGTCTGTCAACGGCTTCTCCACAACGGCATTGATGCGGAGAAACACACGGCGCACCTAAACGGAGACAAGTTGCGATGCGGAAGGTAGTGTCATCTAACATAGTCCCTACGTTAGATGACGGAAGAGCTTGTAGCCAAAGACCCGATTCCCACACTCCAACCGCCAGTAAACGGGCACGCTCAGCAGCATTGGAACATGTATTTAGTAATTTTTTTCCAACTAAGCTGCAGAGCGGCCCGTCCCACTGACGCTGTGAGAAAAGGTTCCTTGGGAGATCGGTGTTTGGACATGCAATTTTCCAAGCGTTCACTGCATCAGTCTTACACAATACTTCAGAATTAACTAGTGTAGGTGCAAGGATTTTCCTAGTTAATTCTTCCGTACTGTGGACTGAAGACAGGAACGCTGGTAAGCTGACATCTGAAATTTTGCGAATACCGAGCCCACCCAAGCGAATCGGTAGAGTCGCTTGTAGTAAAGCTCGGTCATCCAAGGCCACATTTAAAATTTTGGTGAGGGTATTTTCTATAATTTCATCCATTTTTTTCAAAATTGTTATATGTTTAAAAAATGGCGTCGATCGTAGGGCATGGGTGAATTTTTTGAGTAGGCGATCCGTAAATTGAAATCTTTTTAAAATCCATACTAATATTATAAAGCTGAAGAGTTTGTTTGTCTGTTTGAACGCGCTAATCTCAGGAACTACTGATTCGAAACGAAAAAATGTTTTCATATTGAATACGCCGTTTATCCACGAAGTTTTTATGTTATATATCATTATAACACTGCTTAAGGATCCGGCAGATTTATGTAGATTTATTAGGTCAGCTAGTGCTATACAGGTGAATTTTTAAAAAGGGCTTGCCTGACCAAAGCTGAGGAATAGCGAAAAATATTCAAAGGAGTCACGAGTCTGATTTTGAGGAAACTTAAAACCTCATCATCATTAGATTTTTGAAAAACCAATAATCCTAGCTGAGAATCGAACCGGTTGATTTAAAAAAAAAACAACTTTTATAATTACACTATACGATAGTGTCGCTGTTAAGGATCAAATTCTGTGAAGTAATGATATACTTAAATTTTGTATCATAATTTTGAATGAACTATTTGAATAGCTGGAGAATTTGCCATTGACCCAGAGCAACAAGTTTTTTTTTTCAACAAGATGGAGCTCCAGCTCTCAATAGCCATATAGTAAAAGAAATTTTGATTCAACTGTTTGGCGACAATTTTATTGCAACGCATGGTCTTGTGCCTTGGCCAGTGAGATCTCCGGATCTTACCCCCTTAGATTATAATAATAATAATAATTTTATTTGTCTTTAAACATAGTAACATGGATCTTACAATATATATTAAAGTATAGTTACTTACAGTATTTTTCGTTTTATAATGACATTAACAAGCACAATATTCTATCTATATATTACTTTCTCTGGGGGTATGTCAAAAGCGAAATTTACAGAATTTCTAGAAATTATTTTTTATCACATACACACAAATGATCGCGAGAAGATTGGATAGTCGCCACGTAAACCATTGCTGTACCATAGCGGGGGGATGGTGCAGGAATGGCCTATGGAGATTTTTAGATTTTTATAATTTTTACTAACATAGACATAAGTAATACTAACAAATATTGAGCCTTTGTTGCTTATAAATAAAGAAATTCATTCATTCATTCAATTATTGTTTCCTGGCAGGCCACGTCGCAAGGCACCACGTACGTGTACGACATGCCGGATATGTTCAGGCAAATGGTGGAGAGGAGATGGAGGGAGTGTATAGAAGAAGGCACCGTAGATGGTAAGACTTGCTAGAATTTGTTCCATAGCATTGAGGCTAGAAATGGACGTAGGACACGATGGCATTTCCGTCCAATTGAGTAGTCCAACTGGGGAAGTACCTACAGAATACCGCGGCCACAATAACCTTGTGTTGTGTTCCCGCCGGTGAGTAGGGTAGCCAGAGCTCACTGGAGAGATTTTGTGCTGTCAGAGGGAAGACCAAAGGCTTATTCTGCTTTGTCTTCTACACTGACGGTACAGAAACTCTCTGTGATTACAGGGTCGGCAGCATGAGTGTGTTGCACTCGTCCATAGGCCACGGTAACCACTTTCTCTCAGGTGTGCCGTGAGCTTGTCTGTCGTCTAAGTGTAATAAAAAAAAAGATAGAGACGGTAGAATTTGGTTAATGACAAGAATTTTCTTTCTTCTCTCACAGTGATATCGTCTGCTAATTTTTCCGTTGGTCGCCTCTTACAACAGCCTTCGGATGAGATGAGTTGGTGATACTGTTTTACTCTTTCCCCATCACTTCACTGATTGTGTCTATTGAAAGGAGAGACAGGTATCGTAAGAGGAGACCAATGGAAAAATACGCAAACGATATCACTGCGAGAGAAGGAAAACTCGAAATAAAACTGTACCAACCCGTCTGGCCAGCGTGGAAACAGTAGGCCAGAGCCTCCCAACATTGGGAGAGGCCTAGTCCAGCAGTGGACTCCGATAGGCTATTTCATTCATTCATTAGAATTACTATATCCTTATTAGGTTCTGTAGCGCATCACATATGTTCGCGGAGACACATTATTTAAGTAAAAATGTATTTTTATATCAATAAAGTTTATTATTATTATTATTATTATATTTTTACGGTATAATAATGAAGTGGAGCGCGTCAATGTTTGCTCGACTGCTAGGTAGCACCAACAGCATCCTGAAGGTATTGTCCGAGAGGTGGGACCTTCCTGTTCTGCAAATGTGGACGCGCTTACATGCTAGCGCGTGTAGTCGATTTCTTTGATAATTTTGTAATTTGTGTTTAAATGTAGTACTAATATAGTTATAAGATCATTGTTACTAATGTACTACATATGGACCGATATCTGAGATTAAATGATTATTATTATTATTACGTAGGTAAACATTTGGTTTATATTGTATTATTTTTTTGACAGGTCCACCTCCAGACAATGTGATGTCGTTGGTCGAACTGGTCGTCGAGCCAGATGGCGAGAAACAAGTGGTCGAAGTCACCAGGTTGCCGGGTCAGAACACTGTGAGTATATAGGGTCCTACCGGACATGTAGAGCTCCACCAGGGCTTAATCTAAGCAGAATGACCTTCGCCCCCACTGAGCGCAGGCTTGGGAGTAACGGATGGAACCACCTGTCGCCCTGGCAGAAGCAGGCCGCGGTGGCACCTCTGCATTCCCGGGGATGATATGGGGACTCCGTGGTCTCGAGGAGGGCCAGATCGAGAAAGATGGCCCTGGGTCAGCTGGGGTGGAAGGGATATATGCCTACCAACCTCACCTACTGCAACCAACAACGACCCACAGATGCCGTGCGTTTTTGTCGGTTCGAGTCCAACATAACCTCTCCCAACGGGTCCGGGTACCCGTGTACCCGTGTGGACTTTCCGCACGTATAAAAAAAAATGGGTCAATCTAGCTAACCTACCAAACCGGTACACTTACTGATGGAAGGAAGAAATTCACGTTATTTCTTATTTCTTCCGCGTTAGGGGAAGAGGAACGGGGGGGGGATATTAACAAACTCAATAATGGCGAAATACGACCCATAAAAACAAAGTTGTTGAAGGGAAGAAAGAGATGCCTTCAAGAGCACGATAAGATGTTGATTCCAGCTGTCATACGAACTTCTATGGCAGTCTTTACCACAACAGCATAATGACGAGGTAAAACAGTACCACCAGTTTTGGACCTTATATATATTTATACATAAAGTCCAAACCGGTGGTACTGTTATATGGTAATTCGAGGATATGAATAATAGCCGCGTGGTTACCGGCAGAGTAGAATTTGGACCACCCCATCTCTTCCCATACGGTGTCGTACAAGGTGACTAAGGGGTAGGGTTGTTTAACATCAGACAGATATATACAGCCAAGACTCAGTCGAGTCAACAATAGTGCCCGGAAGACGGCAATAGCCTCACACCCTATTACGTGTGACCGAATTTAATGATTGGTGAAATGTGGGTGTTAATTCACCTCTGCCTAATCCGCCGGGGATAAAGGCGTGATTTAATGCATGCATGTAAGTATGAATGAACAAATTATTGTTTATATAAATTAGTGTATATATTAATATCTCACACTAACTTTTAAACTTCCACAGGTGGGCATGGTAGCGTGGCGTTTAACCCTGTACACGCCGGAGTGCCCCGAAGGGCGTGACGTCATCCTCATTGCCAACGATCTGACGTACTACATGGGTTCCTTCGGACCTCAGGAAGATTGGGTGTTCTATAAGGCCTCACAGTACGCCAGGAAATTGAAAATTCCTAGGGTGAGTAATAGAAAAATTTTGGATTTATTTAGACGCGTTGCTACATGACATCGTTTAAAATAATTGGTTATTTCCAACTATGTAGAATAGAATAGATGAACCGAAATCCTTACTTTAATATTATAAATGTGAAAGTAACTCTGTCTGTCTGTCTGTCTGTCTGTCTGTTACGCTTTCACGCCTAAACCACTGAACCGATTTTGCTGAAATTTGGTACAGGGGTAGATTAGATCTTGGGAAAGGACATAGGCTATGTTTTGTCGCGATAACCGACATCTACGCGGGCGGAGCCGCGGGCAAAAGCTAGTTACTAATATTCCCTCTAACCCCTCTAGGTAAGCTAAATTGCTTGTGTTAGGAGTGGGTTCACGTCAGTAGTGTAATGGTCAGGATACGAACCCGAGACCTTCGTAAGGCCGACTACTTAACCTTAACCACTAAGCTAGTTATGCGTGTGGTGACCGAGAAAGAATTTCCTTCTCATAGAACTAACTTTTTAGGCTCCTCTTTCTTTGTTGAGACTGTTCGCCTATGGAACGCACTTCCTCTAGAGATCAGGAAGAGCACGAGCCGCAATGTGTTTAAGTATAGGGTACGACAATTGATCACCACAGAATTGGCAGAATCCTCGTCTCAACGATATGGGTATCTATATGTATTATATTTATGTTATATATGTGCATATATTTTATGTATATGTATAACCATTCTGATTTATTTTAAATATGATAAGTAGGTATAAGTACTGTTTATGTTTAAGAACCTATATATAGTTAATCTATAGTCCTTATAGAACCAAACGCATCTCTTGTTAATATGCGTCTACCTCGTACTAGCTCTGCACCACCCTACGGTAGACTGGCAGAGAATGCCTACGGCATTAAGTCCGCCAATGTACATCGTGCATAAAGTATAAATAAAAGCAAGAAAAAAAAGAATACAAGTATCACCACCCCATCTCATCCGAAGGGTGTCGTAAGAGGCGACTAACGGAAAAATACGCAGACGATATCACTTCGAGAGAAGGCAAACACAAAATAAAATTCTGAAGGTCTCCACGGAAGCGGATTATATTATTCTGGTTATTTCCGTGCCTTGGAGAGCACGTTAAGTTGTCATACGAACTACGTGTAACTGGAGGCACGTAAGCACTAAAGGGGGTTTGTGGATTGCTTATTTTTGATGACATGGTTTGCGGGGGGGTCTAGATAATGATTACATAAGCTGTATTTATTACTTTTATATAGCATAACCCTAAAATAGCAAACATGAAACGAAATATGCATATAGGTACCAATGTTTACGTAAGCATTGGGCAGAGGGGGTAAGAGTTTTGCTTACTTTTGCTGGCAAGGGAGAGGGGGTTAAATAAATGTAATACATCTGCTTACGTAATACTTAAACGGCCCCATAACACCAATAAGTTGTGGAGGTCATATGGCGGTCGCTTCACGAAAAATATTAAGCTTATAAGAGTAATTTTATTTACAGCTATACATAAGTGTGAACTCCGGCGCCCGTATCGGTGTAGCCGAGGAGGTGAAGGCGGAGTTCAACGTCGCTTGGCTGGATTCCGAGCGGCCGGAGCGAGGTTTCAAGTACCTGTACCTCACCCCTGAGAGCTACACCAAGCTGTTACCCAACGGGTCGGTGAAGACACAACTGATTGAAGAGGAGGGGGAGTCTAGATACAAGATTACTGATATTATTGGTAAGTGATTAAAATCCTGCATTTCATGTGTGAAAATTCAACTGTATTCTGTTGGATTACGGACTGAAATGGTTTGGAGAATCAAAATGTCTTATCACACTTTGGTCCTTCGAACGGAATAAATGTATCGAAGGAACAAAGAGTCTTACCGCGTTTTGGTCCTTCGAGCCGACGGAAATTTTTCGAAGGAATAAAACAGGTAATCACGTTTTAGTCCTTCATGACATAAACCTTCGAAAAGACTAAAACGAACAGTAATGGTTCAACCTTTAATTAGATTTACGGCAAGATTCAACCTTAATGCATTTATGTCGGCTCGAAGGACTTAAATGTATGTTATGTGGTTAAACCCATAATTTGATTTGCGACAAAATTCAACCTCGATACATTTCTACCGGCTCGAAGGACCAAATGTGTGTCACTCGGATTGATGTGAATTGAAGGCCGAGTTGTAAAGTGGCTTGGTTGGACCTTGGGCGACAACAGTGCGGATTCAAGTAACCCAACGTAAGAAGTTCAGCTAATATCATATTTTCCTTTCACAGGTAAAGAAGACGGTCTCGGAGTGGAATGTCTGAGAGACGCGGGTCTGATCGCTGGGGAGACCGCACAAGCTTACGAAGATATCGTCACCATCTCGATTGTCACCTGCAGGGCTATTGGCATTGGGTCCTACGTGGTCCGGTAAGTCTTCTTTCTTTTAATGTTATTTTTACAACAAATTGGATAAATAAAGTTAATTTAGCAATTCTCAATATATCAAACTCACAGTTTGATTATAGAGGTACCGAACTGTCAGCCCGATCTACGACGAAGAAAGTCGATCCTTACCAGCTTTTCACTCTTCTTCCCAAGACCGCGGTACTGTGTCTGAGTACGATCTTGCTAGTGACATATAGAGTGAAATAGTTATACTACGTTGCTGTTTACCAATGCCTCATTAGACCACCTGACACGTACTTGAGACCCAAGATGACATGCGGTTTTCGTCGGTTCGAGTCCTACATAACCACCTCACCGGCTGAAGATCCGTGAGGATTTCCGTATATATGCCGTGAGGATCACATTTTTTTCATAGGGAAAGCTAAGCTAATGATATGCTCTGTGCTCCTACCTAACGACGCTTCTCACATGTCCTCCCGTCCTCTGCCCCTCAGGCTCGGGCACCGCGTCATCCAAGTAGAGTCGTCGTACATCATCCTGACGGGGCACGCGGCGCTCAACAAGGTGCTGGGCCGCGCCGTGTACGCCAGCAACAACCAGCTGGGCGGCGTCAACGTCATGCACCACAACGGGGTGTCGCACGCCGTCGCGCCCACCGACCTGGAGGCCGCCAGGACGGCGCTCAGGTGGCTCTCATTTGTGCCCAAGGTACGTACGGCAGGCGCACACACACACTAACACCGACCTGGAGGCCGCCAGGACGGCGCTCAGGTGGCTCTCGTTTGTGCCCAAGGTACGTACGGCAGGCGCGCACACACACTAACACCGACCTGGAGGCCGCCAGGACGGCGCTCAGGTGGCTCTCGTTTGTGCCCAAGGTACGTACGGCAGGCGCGCACACACACTAACACCGACCTGGAGGCCGCCAGGACGGCGCTCAGGTGGCTCTCGTTTGTGCCCAAGGTACGTACGGCAGGCGCACACACACACTAACACCGACCTGGAGGCCGCCAGGACGGCGCTCAGGTGGCTCTCGTTTGTGCCCAAGGTACGTACGGCAGGCGCGCACACACACTAACACCGACCTGGAGGCCGCCAGGACGGCGCTCAGGTGGCTCTCGTTTGTGCCCAAGGTACGTACGGCAGGCGCGCACACACACTAACACCGACCTGGAGGCCGCCAGGACGGCGCTCAGGTGGCTCTCGTTTGTGCCCAAGGTACGTACGGCAGGCGCGCACACACACTAACACCGACCTGGAGGCCGCCAGGACGGCGCTCAGGTGGCTCTCGTTTGTGCCCAAGGTACGTACGGCAGGCGCGCACACACACTAACACCGACCTGGAGGCCGCCAGGACGGCGCTCAGGTGGCTCTCGTTTGTGCCCAAGGTACGTACGGCAGGCGCGCACACACACTAACACCGACCTGGAGGCCGCCAGGACGGCGCTCAGGTGGCTCTCGTTTGTGCCCAAGGTACGTACGGCAGGCGCGCACACACACTAACACCGACCTGGAGGCCGCCAGGACGGCGCTCAGGTGGCTCTCGTTTGTGCCCAAGGTATGTACGGCAGGCGCGCACACACACTAACACCGACCTGGAGGCCGCCAGGACGGCGCTCAGGTGGCTCTCGTTTGTGCCCAAGGTACGTACGGCAGGCGCGCACACACACTAACACCGACCTGGAGGCCGCCATGACTGCCCAAGGTATGTACAGACACTAATAATATACATACAAATACATACCGACAGACAGACAGACGTACAGACACACAGATATAGTTTATGTACAGTAGTTTTTCATAAACAATTTAATCTTTCTGATGAGTCTGATTTTTTCTGGTCATCTTATCATATTAGATAACGATTTTTTTTGCTTTTGTGTTTTACTTGCTGTGTTTTAGCTCACCTTTGTCCAGCAACCCTTGTAATGTGCCCATTTTACTGGATTATTGTTTTGTTTACTGTGTTTTGTGCAATAAACAAATAAATGAAATAAAATGTAGTCTTGACACAACTTACCCCTTTTTCCCCCAGGACAAACTGAGCACTGTCCCCATAATGCGCTGCGCCGACCCCATCGACCGCAAGGTGGAGTGGTACCCTCCCCGCGCCGCGCACGACCCTCGCCTCATGCTGACGGGAGACGGCGCGAGGCCCGGCTTTTTCGACGTCGGCAGCTTTGACGAGATCATGCAGCCCTGGGCGCAGACTGTCATCACCGGTGAGTAGCAATGGTGGAGTTTATAGTTGTGGAAAAGGGTGAAAAATTCAAAAGGGAGTCAATAGAAAAAAACTCACCTCGGTCTAGTTTGTTATAAAAACCTTTGTGAAGCCGGCAGGAAAGAATTTGGGAACTAAACCCAGTATAATAATCTTCCTACTAATTGGATATTTTCCTTTACTTGCAATAAATTATTAAACTGAGCTAATTAAATTAAGAATGGTATAGATAGTTGAACTCAGTAGTACGCGCGGCCCTATGTGTGCGTGCGCTTGTAAATAAACAACTTTCATTCGTGTGGCAGTGACGCGTGTGCCACACGAACTATCTATAAGCAGCGGTAAAAGTTTCGTCTGTTCTTATTTTATCGTTTCCCATCCACCTAACCTATGATTGTAGATGAATTGCCTACTAAATATTATGACGTCATAATAAAAAAAATCATACAAGTTTCCACCGTTTCGACATTTAAATAAAAAGTAACTAATGTAACTGGACAGTCAAATACTCAATTAATTATTTTATTACCTAAACAGAGATCGTGCATTTGTCTAATACATATGTGAAACCCCAGGTCGCGCCCGTCTCGGCGGTATCCCAGTAGGAGTGATTGCAGTCGAGACGAGAACCGTGGAGGTGACGCAGCCGGCTGACCCCGCCAACCTGGACTCAGAGGCCAAAACCTTGCAGCAAGCCGGACAGGTACTACCGTCTGCATACATGTTTGGTGTCTTAAATCAAACAATTATGTATTACCATTTTGCTTTCGTGGACTTCGGCTCTGGGTTTTTTAGCTGATTCTTGTCTTATATAAGGTGTAACAAAATTAGCCCTTGGAACTTTGTGGAGTTGATCAGTATCGGTAACTATGGCTGCAAAAATTTGTAATAATTTGCATTTTCTATTTAATTTTATGTGATAACTAAATTAATAATTTAATTAATAATCTAATAACTTAATAAAATTAATAATCTACTTAATATTGTATACCCAAATGGTGAAACATAGCCGAACTAATTATTATGTGAACATCTTATATACCTATGATTTACCGTAAATATGATTAGGTTTGATTTGAAAAAAAAAATAGAAAAATTATATGTTGCTTTTTCTAAACTAAAACTGCCCGCGTAGGTCTCTTATACAATGCAATTTAACAAATGTAAGATTTTAAATCTGACCAAAACCTGTCTTAACAAAAACCATCGCATCGAAATTCGTCCAGTAGTTTTTGAGTCCATCGCTGAAATGAACATTTCCAAATTACCATTTAAAAAGAAAACAAGAAGATAAATATTTACAAATACATTTTTTTCTCGGGTTTGTTACCATAGATTCCAAATAAACATTTATTTTCTATGCCCATAATGTAAAATGGTCAGAAACATATATATCCATTTAATTAATTAAAATTGTATAATAATATAGTTTCGCTCATGTTTGTATGCTAACACTACCACGAGGCTGTAAGTTGGAATTCATGAAACTTACGTACAAAACACCCACCGGTCATTGACCTCCAAAAGTCAGCTGATTACTACAACCCATGTGCTGGACATATCGATGTGGTATGGTTAGCAGAGGCATTGATGTCAATTTTTGAAATCTTTTTAACTGAATTTTAGAGGATTGGCTCACCCAATATTTGTATAATTTTTACTTATAATACATATTTTTCGATATCAATTATTAATGATACGAAGTTCCGAGAGTTCATTTTGTTATACTTTATAGATAGTGTAGCCGCGGTAGCCTAGTGGTATGGGTAATGGACTGCTGAGACGAGGTCTCGAGTTCCATCCCAGGTTTTACCATGGCAATGACTTTTCGATGCTTTTCAAAGTTATGTGTGTATTTATCGCAGGTTTATAAGTGCCCGGTTAATGGCAATAGGCTCGCCACCTATTACATTGGCAATAGGCTCGCCACCTATTACATTGGGACCTATACATAAACTGGCGAAACGTGGGTGCTATGTCTGCCTACCCCTTTGGGGATATAGGCGTAGGTTTATCTTATGTATGTTGTACAGTGGCAGTAGTGTTCAACAGTCAGCCTTAAGGTCTTGAGGTTCTGGGTTCGAATCCCGACTATTACAAATGACGTAAACCCACTCCTATCACAGCGTAACATATGGAGTTACTTACCCAATTATAATATTAATATATATAACTATATGGTCTCTGCTACCCCCAGGTGTGGTTCCCAGACTCCGCCTACAAGACGTCGCAGGCCATCAACGACTTCTCGCGCGAGGGTCTTCCCATCATGATATTCGCCAACTGGCGCGGGTTCAGCGGGGGACAGAAAGGTAAGTGCGCTCGCTCACTCATTACTATTTGATATATATTATTACGTTGATATTGCCACATGGTTTCCGGCAGAGTAGAATTAGGACCACCCCACCTCATCCCATGCGGTGTCGTACAAGGCGACTAAGGGACCACCTTGCTCGCGGCGATGGTTCGCTGCGCGGATGCGTGGGCGGCCGGCGCCTCCTTCTGCGAGCAAGTAATGCTCGTGAAGGAGGAGGCGGGGCGGGAGCGGCAGCGGGAGCGACGAAGGATCGCAAGACAAGCTGCCCGCGTACGAAGGCAACTCGGGCGTCGGAGGTCGATGAACGACCTCCGCCCTCCATGAGCGCCGGCCTGGGGGTGACAGGTGGAGCCGCCTGTCACCCTGGCAGAAGCAGGCCGCGGCGGTGGCGCGCCTCCCCGTTTCCGGGGACGAGTTGGGGACTCTGTAGTCCCCACACCCGAGAAGAGGGCCAGATCGTGAGAGATGGCCCTGGGTCGGCCGGGGTGCGAGGGATATGCCTGTCAACCTCACCTTCGGCAACCAAAACGACCCACAGGCGGCGTGCGTTTTAGTCGGTTCGAGTCCGACATAACCTCCTCCACCGGCTCCGGGGGGGAGGTATACGTGGGGATTTTGCGCACGTAAAAAAAAAATGGCGACTGAGGGATAGGGCTGTTTAACATCAGACAGGTATGTACAGCCCAGATTCAGCCCAAGCCCAGATGCATGGCTCGAGTCAACAATAGTGCCCGGAATACGGCAACTGGCTCACCCCCTATTACGAGAGACCAAATACAATAATTATTGGTGAAATGTGGGTGATAATTCACCTCTGCCTAACCATCTAGGGATAAAGGCGTGATTATATGTATGTATGTATGATATTCAGAGATTATTATTCTTTATTTTTTTATTTAATTTATGTACACACAAGAACAAATATAGAGATACAACGTGGCAATAGTAGTACAGAGTATTCTTAATTCGTTTAAAAAAAATATATGATTTATATTTTTAAATACCTACATATTTTTAATAAAAACCATTCAAAAATATAATAGTGCCCCACCGGCATCTGGTACAGGGATTAAGCGACCAACCTAACTTTAAATCCCAATACTAACTCGGTCCGGGTTCGATCCCCGCTCCGTGCAAATATTTGTATGCATGAATAGATATAGGAATATTAGTCATTTCTGTTATACAGTCAGAGATAAATTAGCACCAACATTTCACCAATAATTGTATTCAGTCCCACGTAATAGGGGGTGAGCCTATTGCCTCGAGCCATGCATTTGAGGCTGATTCTGAGCTTTACAAATCTGTCTGATGTTTCCAAATGGCCAAACAATGTTATTATATATTCATTTTAACATTAATTAATTTAAATTAATGGTAGGGTTAGTGTTTGGTTTAATGCTGACACTGAACACGTGATGTGAGCCCACTGGGGACGCGACTCAATTAGACAAGAAAGTTCAATTATTTAGTGTACTTTCGGTTACCGTCGCGACCAGGTGCATTCACCTAACATTTCCAACAGTAACATTTGAACAGTAACATCCTAACATTAACATCTCATACTTGTGCAATTTCTGAATTTAACTTTCTCACAAAAAATATCTCTTGATTCCAACCCCACTTCCGATCGTATCCCGAACAGTTAGAAAGTGGAATATTAGTAATTTCTGATACTTAAATTCTTTAAAAAAATATAAAGATTGGTGAGAAGTATCGCCGTTAAACGAATCATAATTTAATTTATTATTTTATTCCCATAGACATGTACGAACAAATCTTGAAGTTCGGCGCAGAGATCGTCCGCGCCCTCCGCGGGGCGACTGCCCCCGTCCTCGTGTACATCCCCCCCGGGGCGGAGCTGCGTGGCGGGGCCTGGGCCGTGGTGGACCCCAGCGTCAACAGCCTGCGGATGGAGATGTACGCGGATCCTGAGGCCAAGTGAGTGCACGCGTACATCATACATATATATACGCCCGGGGCCGTGGTGGACCCCAGCGTCAACAACCTGCGGATGGAGATGTACGCGGATCCTGAGGCCAAGTGAGTGCACGCGTACATCATACATATATATACGCCCGGGGCCGTGGTGGACCCCAGCGTCAACAGCCTGCGGATGGAGATGTACGCGGATCCTGAGGCCAAGTGAGTGCACGCGTACATCATACATATATATACGCCCGGGGCCGTGGTGGACCCCAGCGTCAACAACCTGCGGATGGAGATGTACGCGGATCCTGAGGCCAAGTGAGTGCACGCGTACATCATACATATATATACGCCCGGGGCCGTGGTTGACCCCAGCGTCAACAGCCTGCGGATGGAGATGTACGCGGATCCTGAGGCCAAGTGAGTGCACGCGTACATCAGAGTGGAAGATTTTGACCTTACGTAGAGGGAAAATACTCTAATTTAGAAAATTACAGTGGTAAAGTGATCGGTTTCGCCTTAAGGCAACCTAAACCTTCTTAGATGCCGTAAGGCGAAACCGGTCAGGTCTAATAAAAAATACTATGCGCTAGATATAGCTGAAACTCATAGCTCTCATTGCACGACTGATAAAGTGACAATTTTATCCATGTGTGCAGGGGAGGAGTCCTCGAAGCGGAGGGCACAGTGGAGGTGAAGTTCAAGCAGCGTGACATCCTTAAGACGATGCACCGCCTCGACCCTGAACTGCTGAGGGTTGGCGCCAGGATCAACGGTACGTAAGCTTATTTCTGAACTTACCTTTTACCGTCTTACCCCTAAGCCCTCAAAGGATAGCCGGTGCCAGAATCTCGTCCGCTCCTAGGATCAGCATATATCTCCTACATGGAGATATATATATATATATAATATATATCATATCTCCGAAACTATACTTCATTCGGTTTGAAATCTTGTTGCGACATTTTCATATGTTTTTCTTAAAAACTCGCTGCATTAATATTTTTCTGTTAAACTCAAAACTCATTTTAAAGACTACAAACCGAAATCGAATCTCTATAGTTGCGGCACGCTAAGATGGCCGTTTTGACACGACTGGTTTTGGTCGTTTTCTCTTGTTTGATGCGTTTAATATTGGACAACGAATTATTAGACTAATAATTAAAGAAAAATATGGCGAGACTGACACAGAAGAAAATAAACTTCACACACAAAAATGAGAAAACGAGCAAAACCTGTTTTTTATACCACTTAGGTGGCAGACAAGCCCACGGCCCACCTAATGGAAAGTGGTTACCGTGACCTATGAACGTGTGTAACACCAGTGGAGTCACATCCGTGCTGCCGATCCTGTAAGAACAGAGATTTTGTGCGGTCAGTGTAGAGGACAAAGCAGGACAAGCCTTTGGTCATCCCACTGACAGCACAAAAACTCTCCAGTGAGCTCTGGCTACCCAACTCACCGCCGGGAACACAACACGAAGTTATTATAACCGCGGTATTCTGTAGGGCGGAGATACTTCCCCAGTCGGACTGCTCAATTGGGCGGAAATACCGCCGTGTCCTACCTCCTTTTAAATTGTAAATTTTAACTGACTAAGTATATTGTTAGATAGTTACACGATAACTGTTGCTGTACGCGGGGTTAGTCGACAGTAGTCACACTCGAACTGGACTTAAAGTAAATGGCATGAATAATGAAATATAAATAATGCTTAACAAAATATAATAAATAAAGCAATGTACGGGACGCGTACATGTTTAATGTGTTATTATAAAAAGTCGCTACAAGATTGTTTACCTTCAGTTAAGTACCAAGCCGAATGGAGTTTAGTTAAATTGCCAGTAGCGTACATTATCATATCGATCTTGACTAGCGAAGTACTCTAAATTAATATCTACCATTAATGTTAATGCCGCGTGGTTCTCGGCAGAGTAGAATTTAGACCACCCCATCTCTTCCCATGCGGTGTCGTACAAGGCGACTAAGGGATAGGGCTGTTTAACATCAGACAGATGTATACAGCTCAGACTCAGGCACAGATGTTCGGAAGACGGCAATCACCCCCTATTACATGGGGCCGAAAACAGTGAATAAATAAAAAGTCAATTCTTAAGTTAACATACATACATAAACATAAACTCACGCCTATATCCCCGAAGGGGTAGGCAGAGGTTCTAGCACCCACATTTCGCCAGTTTATGTTTAGGTCCCAATGTAATAGGTGGCGAGCCTATTGCCATTAACCGGGCACTTATAAACCTGCGATAAATACACACATAACTTCGAAAAGCATCGAAAAGTCATTGGTGTGTACCATGGTATAACCTGGGATCGAACCCGAGACCTAGTCTCGGCAGTCCATTACCCATACCACTAGGCTACCGCGGTTATAATAATAATAATATATAATAATAATAAACCTTTTATTTCATGCAAAAGTACTACTACATACATATTAATGTTGTTTTTACACATAAATTACTTAGGTAATGAAAGTTCCTAGACTATGTGAGTAATGGTATAAAAATAAAATAAAAAATACGTTTGATTGCATGAACCCTTCTTCAAGTGAAGGTGAAGGCCTCCTCTAAAGAAAACCATAATTCTCTCTCTTGGGCTATTTGCGGCCAGCAGGGACCAGCTATTTTTTCCAACTCGTCTGCCCATCTCGTGTAAGGTCTGCCTTGGAGACGTTTGCCGATTGGACCCTTCCACGTTGTTACCCTATTGGTCCATCTCTCGTCCTGTAGCCTCGCTACGTGCCCAGCCCACTTCCATTTTAGTTTTTTAGCGTATGTTAGAGCATCTATGGCTTTGGTGGTTTCTCTAATTTTTGTGTGACGTATTTTTTGCGTCTTTTTAATGTTGAGCATGCTTCGTTCTATTCCGCGCTGGCAAGTAGTGATTCTGCTTTTTATTTTGGATGTGTATTTCCAAGTTTGACATGCGTAGGTTAGGCAAGGTAGAAGGCATGACGTCATGACTTTTGTTTTGATATTTATTGGCATGTTGCTTTTGAATATCTCTTTTAAGGACCAGTACTTGTTCCAAGTGTTTTGTACTCTGCGCTCTACTTCTAGTTCGTGTTGTTTTCTGTTGAAACCAATTTGTTTTCCCAGGTAAATGTATTTTTCGGTATATTTCAGAGTTTCATTGTCCAATGATATTTTTCTCTGTATACTATTTGTCATGACCATAGTTTTTGAAAGGTTCATTTCTAGCCCAACCCTTTTACTAGATGTGTTTAGTGAATCAATCATGTTTTGTAATTGTGTGCCAGATTCTGATAGCAGAACTAAGTCATCTGCGAAGCGTAGGTGGGATAAATATTTGCCATTGATGTTTATTCCTGACTTTTCCCAGTTGAGGCTTTTTATTATTGACTCTAGAACAGCAATAAATAATTTTGGAGACAGCGGGTCGCCTTGTTTCACGCCTCTTCCGATGGAGAACAGAGGTCCACTTAATTCCAATCTTATTTTTGCTGTACTATCTTTGTAAATATTTCTGATTACTTCTATATACTCATGTTCCACTTTTTGAGCTTGCAGGGCAGTCCATATACTTGAATGTGATACGGTATCAAAAGCTTTCTTGTAATCTACATATGCGATGTAGAGCGCTCTTTGCTTCTCTTGGTATTTTTCCATTATTTGTTCTAGGGTATGTATGTGATCGATTGTTGAGAAGCCTTTACGAAAACCTGCTTGTTCTATTGGTTGGTTTGCTTCTATGGTGGCACTTATTCTTTTGTTAATTATGGATGAAAATAGTTTGTAGATAACTGAGAGTAAGCTTATGGGCCTGTAGTTTGTGATATCTTTTGAGTCACCTTTTTTGTAAATTAAAATGATTTCCGACTCTACCCATTGCGATGGTATTTCAGCAGTTCTTAATATAAGGTTAAATAATTGTGTTAATAAGGGAGCCAGTAGCGGCCCGGCGGTCTTTATAGCTTCATTTGTAATGCCGTCTGGTCCTGGGCTTTTATCTAGCTTTAACTTTTCTATTTCTTGTGTGATTTCTTTTTCTGTTATTGCTGTTATGATCGTAGAGTTTGAAGTGTTTGTGGAGTTTGTGGATTTTGTAGGGATAGTATTATTTGAATTGCTATGGCTGGTATCTTCGTTTTCTTGTTCTTTATATAGTGTTTTATAGAAATTGGATGCTACAGCTATGATATCTTTGCGGTTATTTATGGTTTTGTTATTGCAGTTTAGGCCATCTATCCAATATTTGTTTGTTCTTAGTTCTTTAAGTGCCTTTTTTGAGCTTCCCGCTTTCTCCAAGTGCTTTTCAATGGTCATCGATCTGTAGCTTTTGTAGTCATTTTTAATGAGTTTACTTATAAGTTTATATAGAGCTGATAGTTCATTTTTTGAGGTTCGAGTTTTTATCTTAGCCTGCTGTAACTCTTGTCTTCTCTTGATGAGTTCTAGTGTACGTTCTTTTAAAACTTTATGGTCTCGTTTTGATATTTTAGTGTTTTGAGCGTCCTGTAAACTCTGAGATATGGCCTTGGTTAATGTGTTATAGAAAGCCTGCAGTGGTATTTCCTCTTGGTATTTATGTAGATCCTGTAACTGAGAGGAAATGTTTTGTTTATACGATATTATTTCTTCTTTGGTTTTCAGTGATGAATATCGATTGGTTTTGTACGCTGTGCGTTTTTTCTTCTGTTTTGTGATAGACATTGTTGCTCTAATTGCTCTGTGGTCAGACGGGTAATTCAGATTTAGGACTTCTATATTTTGGAAGATGTTTGGCTGGTTTGACAGTACGAAATCTATTTCATTTTTGTATTTTGCATCCGGAGATCGCCAAGTCCATCGTTGGGTGGGTTTTTTATGAAAGAAAGTATTTAAAATCGCTAGTTTGTGTTCGAGGGCGAAATCAATTAGCCTCTGACCTCTCTCGTTTCTTTCACCATACCCGTTTGGTTTCATTATTAGGTATTCATCTTTTCTTGGTTGCCCTATTTTTGCGTTGAAATCACCCAGTAGAATACGGTTCTTGTGAGCTTGGACTAGAGCCCTATTGACGTTCGAGTAGAAGGTGTTAATATCGTCTTCACACGCGTTTGCAGTTGGTGCGTATGCTTGTATAATTGACAAGGAAAATCCCTGTATGTTTAAGTTCAATAATGCTACTCTATCATTTATGCCCTTATAACTTTCAATCCAATTCTTGCGGGTTTTATTTATTATGAAACCGACTCCATACTGTCCAGGTGTATTTCCCGTGTAACAAAGTATGAAATTATTATATTCTTCTATCCGGTTCCCTGACCTCCTTACCTCGCACAGTCCAATTATGTCGTATTTGACTGTAATGAGTGCTTCGCTAAGTTCGATTAAACGTTCGTAAGTAGCTAATGTTTTGACGTTGTAGCTTAATATATAGAGCAGGTCTCTCTTCTTTTTAGTTGAGGTAGGTATTTCTTGGATCAGTTTTTCTTTTCTTGGTATTGAGGAAGTTTGGGATATCTTCTTTAGAGGGTTTTGGTCTTGATCTTCCACGGTGACCAGCCGGGTTGGAAGATAGTTTTTGTTGCTTAGTTGAGATTGGTTATGTGTTGAATCGTTAAGGGAGGGGGTTGTTGGTTGCTATAAATGTAAGTTGTTGGTTGTATTGTCATTGGTTATATTGTCGTTGGTTGCACCGTCGTACGTTTGGTTTTGTGGTGTGTTGACATTTTTGTTTGTCAAGTAGCTTAAAATGCTTGGCTTTAGGACTCCTTCTGAGACGCTGTTTGATCTGGTTATAGATGGGTTTGAGCGTTTTACCTTGTTTTTCTTGAGGGGTCTTGTTGTACTATTACTATTTAGTGTTGGGTCTGGCTCCGGTGAAGTCATCAGTGTCCTTTTGCTATTTGATTTTAGTATAATAAGCTTGTCGTATCTTATCGTGACTTTATTTCCTTTCTCGCGCTCTTTATTTGCTTCTTCTTGCAGTTCTTTTCTTTTTTCTAATATATATTTAGGGTAATCTTCGCTTAAATAATATTGGGTTTCTTTCAGTAACCTTTTTTGCTTGAGAATGCTAATCTTTAAACCGAGGGTTGAAAGAGTTATAATTATTGGTCGCGGTTTAACGCTTTTTTTCCCCACTCTCTTTATATCTTGAATATCTCTACAGTTCAATTTTAAGGACAGTTTTTCACTTATGAATTGCAATAAATTATTCTCCAAGTTATGGTAGGATGACTCATTCTCCTCGATACCGAAGAAAATTATATTTCTCTGTCTTGCTTGTTTTTCCATAAATTGAATTCTTTTTTCTTGTTGTTCAACTTTTTCTTTCAAGGTTTCGTGTTTTCCCTCCAATATTGTAAATTTCTCTTCTAATTTGTTAGTTATGTTGAGTGTTACCTGTTCAGTCACCTTTTCACAGCTTTTTTGGATTTCTATTTTTTGTACGTTCAGCTCCTTCTGGATATTTTGTAAAGCTTTCATAATTTCCTCCATGATGTCTGTTTGGTACTCTTTGCGTTGTCTTTTAGTGAATTAACAAGTTGTAAATAGATTCTTTGTTTACTATCCTAGTGGTGACCTCTCGTGGCGTTACTCGGAACGCTATGCAATGGATGATTGTAGTTGAAGGATCGGTCTAACGATTATGAGCTAGTATAACTGCTCATCGATAGATGGCGCTTTAATAAATATTGTGGTGGATAATGACATTGAGTTTTTGATCGATGTTAATCTTTGAGGTTATTTATCACTATTATTTGTACATAAGTTGTTCTTGTTGTATGTTTAAACTTTATGTCTTCCAGTAACCACCAAACCAAACTAAATAACACGATTTATAGTCACTTGCCGTTTCTGGCTTGTGTAATTGGTAAAAAACACTGCACGTACAAAAAGTTATTTTCGTTGATTTTCGCGGTATTTGTTTATTATTCTTCTGAACTTCACTTTGTCCTTGGTTATTATGCACTTATCTAACTTATTGGTGAATTGCACTTTAGATCGGCGTTTCTTTTATATTTTTAGTAAAAAGTTTCACAGAGACGATGTTGACAGTGGCACACCAGCGCCCCCACCTTGCGCTACTGGCTACCGCGGTTACCTTAAGTTAATCCATTATTAATTTCCATGCGTTTGAAGAATAGTTCTTTTTGCATAGTAACGTCTTTCTTTACATACGTAATATTTCAAATCGATTAAGATATAGACAGTAAGACGGATACATGTATAGAAGAATTTGGATGGTTTCGGGCGAAGGTTCCTGTGGCTTAGTGATAAGAGCGTTCCCCTTGTAAGGCGAAGATCACGAATTTGAATCCCGCCTAAACCGATCCATTTTTTTTCTATATTTAATCGCTTTGAATAGTTAGCATACTAAATGCTTTAAAAATTTCATTCAATTCGTAACTTTTCTTTTACAGAACTGAAGGAACAAATCAAGGACATATCCAAGAGTTTGGATCGCAGAGGCTCTATAGACGATAGTTTGGTCAGGACAGACGTCGGCAGGCAAGGTAAGACGAGGGCATTTGTTCCAGGCCACACCCGGGGACGAGTTGGGGACTCCGTCGTCACCACACCCGAAGAGGGCTGTCTCATAACAGACGGTCCTGGGCCGGCCGAGGAGCGAGGGATATCTTTCAGACAATTTCAACTCCGGCAACATGCGGCCCATGCAGTCGGCGTGCGTTTTAGTCGGTTCAAGTCTGACATAACCTCCCCCACCGACTCCGGTGTAGCTGGAGACACGACGGTATATCCGTCCGATTGAGCAGTTCGACTGGAGAAGTACCTCCGCCCTACAGAACACCACGGCCTGTGTTGAGTTCCCGGCGGTGACTAGGGTAGCCTGAGCTCACTAAAGAGTTTGTACTTTGTACTGTCAGTGGGAAGGCAAAAAGCTTGTCCAGCTTTGTCTTTTACACTGACGGCACAGAAACTCATGTGCTTACAGGGTTGGCAGCGCGAATGTGACTCCCTTGGTTGATAAGCTCTTCCAATTAGTCCCACCCTCCCCTTTCCTAAACAGGACAACACAGGCTTAGATGTCACCCGCATAATATACGAGCAAGAACCAAGCAGTTCGGAAACTCTTTCCTTTGTCGCACCATTAGGGCCTGGATTTCAATACCAGCCTACGTGTTTCCTTCTTCCTACAGTCCCGGGTCCTTTAAGCGGGGCGTGAAAAAGCATATGATGAGGCAGTCAAGCTGAGTGTCACCATTGTAACATGCTATGTGTATGTAATGGTGACACTCGTTTCTGAGACATTGCCTTCAGCTTATCATCAGGCGAGGCAAATATATACCTATATTTAAAAAAAACACTCGTGCTTGCCAGTGTAAGCTATAACATTGGTTTGTTCCAGCCGAGACTCGGGTACGTGAGCTGGAAACGGAATTGTTAGCCGCCGAGAAGACCGCCAAGGGCCGTGAGAAGGAACTCAGCCCTATCTATCACGAGGTAATTACCTAGTCACAAGCAGAAGCAGATTGCCCCCTCCCCTTTCTGGGGCAAGATGGGGACTCTGGCTCCCTCACCCGAGGAGGCCATCTCGATCAGATGGTTCTGAGTCAGCTGGTGTGAGGGATAAGTCTTAGCTGGTTCATCTGAACCAACCATCTCTTAACCGAAGACGGTCCTGAGTCGGCCGGTTACAATTCTATCAGCGCATCTCTCGTCATAGGGAGGGAATTCATCCTCACACATTGCGACCTGAGACGGTGCGCACTATGCGGTATGATAGAAACTTCATCCCACGCACACTCAAGCTGTGGAATGACCTCCCTGCTGCGGTTTTCCCAAGCGCCTACAATATGGGGTACTTCAAGAGGGGCATCAGAAGGTTTCTTCGTGGTCAGCAGCGCGAGTGTGACACCCCTGGTGTTGCATACGTCCATAGGCCACGGTAACCGCTTCCCATCAGGTAGGCCGTGTGCTTGTCCGCCAACTAAGTGGTATAAAAAAAGGCAATCTTACTCCCTCGGCATCTGATGACGGCGTGTTATTTTAAACGCTTCGAGTCCGGCATAATACGTCTACGTGGGGAGTTAGGCAGAGGTGAATTAACACCCACATTTCACCAGTCATTGACCCACGTAATAGTGGGTGAAGCTATTGCCGTCTTCTAGACACTATTGTTGACTGGATCCATACATCTGAGGCGGAGTCTGGGCTATATATATCTGTTTGATGTTAAACAGCCCTATCCCTTAGTGGCGTTGTACGACACCGCAGGGGAAGGGATTTGGTGACCCAAATTCTACTCTGCTGGGCACCGCACGTCTAGACTTGGACCTAGTTTATTTATTTAATATATGTTTTCATAAATGTCCGTAGATCGCAGTGCAGTTTGCGGAGCTACACGACACAGCTGAGAGGATGTTAGAGAAAGGCTGTATATTTGTAAGTGTACCATCTTATTGTTATTTTTCAGTATGCAGCGCTATAATACTGAAAATTCTTTCAAGGCCGACGCAGACGAGAGATACTTGTGTTCACAAAAAGAAACTTATGATAGATTCTTTCACTCGTTTCGTCACTCACATCAAAATCAAAGTTATCGGGATGTTTACCATGTTGTTTTGTTCAGAGTTTCCGATATTTCGGCGCTGTTACAAGCACCATGATCACGGAGGAACTGACGGTGAACAGTGAAAAATGTTTTTTAGGAGTAAATATATCGATCTACCCTTTTTCGACTTCTTTTACTACGCGTATCTGCACTACCACTGGTTTTTCTCTCACTACAAACTCGAACCCGATCTCGATCACGTTCATGACACACGATGCTTAACTGCATCTACTCGCGATTGTTTTGGCTTGTTCCCGGTTGGTAAATATCCCGACTACATTGATACTAAAATTTAGAATCAGTTTAGGTGGGATTCGAATCCGCGATCTTTCTCTTAGAGACCGTTCAAGTTCAGGATTCCCAATAATGCTGACCACGCGTCGCTGCACCCTGTCGAGAGCTGATAAAGAATTCCAAGACTTTATAGTGCTGGAAAGAAAAAGTATATGAATGAATATATGTGTTTGTTCTACAGGATATAATCCCGTGGCGTTCGGCTCGCACGCAGCTGTACTGGCGGCTGAGGCGCCTGCTGCGGCAGAACGAGCAGGAGAGGCGCATACAGGCCGCCGTGAAACCGGCAGACTCCATGGACCAGGGGGCGGCCGCCGCCACGCTACGACGGTGGTTCACCGAGGACAGGGGGGAGACGCAGGTCAGTAAAGTGGACAGGACAGGGTTAGACGGAGGGTAGTACAGGAAACAGGGTGAGACGACACCCTGGGTAACACAAGGATGTTTAATTAATGATTTCGATGCTAATGTAATGTTCCGTGTGGCCGCAGTCGCACCAGTGGGAGCACGACAACGCGGCCGTGTGCCTGTGGCTGGAGGCGCAGGCCGGCGACGACGGCGCCGTGCTGGAGACGAACCTGCGCGCCATACGGCACGACGCGCTGCTGCAGGCCGTCAACAAGCTTGTGCTGGTACGTACACTGTGGTCCCGCCGGGGGGTGGGGGGCGGGGGGCAGGGGGCAGGGGGAGCACGACAACGCGGCCGTGTGCCTGTGGCTGGAGGCGCAGGCCGGCGACGACGGCGCCGTGCTGGAGACGAACCTGCGCGCCATACGGCACGACGCGCTGCTGCAGGCCGTCAACAAGCTTGTGCTGGTACGTACACTGTGGTCCCGCCGGGGGGTGGGGGGCGGGGGGGCAGGGGGCAGGGGGAGCACGACAACGCGGCCGTGTGCCTGTGGCTGGAGGCGCAGGCCGGCGACGACGGCGCCGTGCTGGAGACGAACCTGCGCGCCATACGGCACGACGCGCTGCTGCAGGCCGTCAACAAGCTTGTGCTGGTACGTACACTGTGGTCCCGCCGGGGGGTGGGGGGCGGGGGGCAGGGGGCAGGGGGAGCACGACAACGCGGCCGTGTGCCTGTGGCTGGAGGCGCAGGCCGGCGACGACGGCGCCGTGCTGGAGACGAACCTGCGCGCCATACGGCACGACGCGCTGCTGCAGGCCGTCAACAAGCTTGTGCTGGTACGTACACTGTGGTCCCGCCGGGGGGCGGGGGGCGGGGGGCAGGGGGCAGGGGGAGCACGACAACGCGGCCGTGTGCCTGTGGCTGGAGGCGCAGGCCGGCGACGACGGCGCCGTGCTGGAGACGAACCTGCGCGCCATACGGCACGACGCGCTGCTGCAGGCCGTCAACAAGCTTGTGCTGGTACGTACACTGTGGTCCCGCCGGGGGGTGGGGGGCGGGGGGCAGGGGGCAGGGGGAGCACGACAACGCGGCCGTGTGCCTGTGGCTGGAGGCGCAGGCCGGCGACGACGGCGCCGTGCTGGAGACGAACCTGCGCGCCATACGGCACGACGCGCTGCTGCAGGCCGTCAACAAGCTTGTGCTGGTACGTACACTGTGGTCCCGCCGGGGGGCGGGGGGCAGGGGGCAGGGGGAGCACGACAACGCGGCCGTGTGCCTGTGGCTGGAGGCGCAGGCCGGCGACGACGGCGCCGTGCTGGAGACGAACCTGCGCGCCATACGGCACGACGCGCTGCTGCAGGCCGTCAACAAGCTTGTGCTGGTACGTACACTGTGGTCCCGCCGGGGGGTGGGGGGCGGGGGGCAGGGGGCAGGGGGAGCACGACAACGCGGCCGTGTGCCTGTGGCTGGAGGCGCAGGCCGGCGACGACGGCGCCGTGCTGGAGACGAACCTGCGCGCCATACGGCACGACGCGCTGCTGCAGGCCGTCAACAAGCTTGTGCTGGTACGTACACTGTGGTCCCGCCGGGGGGTGGGGGGCGGGGGGGCAGGGGGCAGGGGGAGCACGACAACGCGGCCGTGTGCCTGTGGCTGGAGGCGCAGGCCGGCGACGACGGCGCCGTGCTGGAGACGAACCTGCGCGCCATACGGCACGACGCGCTGCTGCAGGCCGTCAACAAGCTTGTGCTGGTACGTACACTGTGGTCCCGCCGGGGGGTGGGGGGCGGGGGGCAGGGGGCAGGGGGAGCACGACAACGCGGCCGTGTGCCTGTGGCTGGAGGCGCAGGCCGGCGACGACGGCGCCGTGCTGGAGACGAACCTGCGCGCCATACGGCACGACGCGCTGCTGCAGGCCGTCAACAAGCTTGTGCTGGTACGTACACTGTGGTCCCGCCGGGGGGCGGGGGGCAGGGGGCAGGGGGAGCACGACAACTCGGCCGTGTGCCTGTGGCTGAGGGCGCAGGCCGTCAACAAGCTTGTACTGGTAAAGAAGAAAAATATTAATAAACCTAGTTTTGAAATACAGTATTTAAAAATGAAACCAATCGAATTTAAAACCACCTCCTCCTTTTTTGGAAGTCAGTTAAAAAGACATCAAGATTGTTTACGTTTAGTTAAGTACCTAACCGAATGGAGTATAGACGAAATTATCGTTAAAGACAAATTTAGCATACATACGCTCACGCCTTTTTCCCTCTGGGGTAGGCAGAGCAGCAGCCCGCCATTTGACTACCCTTACATAAATTATAAATTATTTTTATTTATTTCAGGAATTAACTCCATCACAGCGTTCCGAATTAATAAGAAAATTGTCCGCGCTAGAGATGGAACATTAATTAATTAATTTAGGCAGATTCATTAGGAGGAACAAATTAATTAAGACATATATTTATTTGGGGCTGTAGTGGGTGCGAATGATTGCCTGTCTGTGCACTTGTAACTGCAAAACTTGATACAAAAACTGTTTCAGTTATGATATTGTATTCCTAGTTTCGGCCTCAATGGCATGGGCATATTCATGCCTGTAAATACTCAAAGGGATCGGCAGAGGTGTATTAACACCCACATTTCGATAATTATGAATTTCGATATGAACAGACACTTTGTCGTGGGCTATATGTTTACTGTCGGATGTTTACAATGCCCGGTTAAGATATAGTACCCGATAAATAGCAATGGGCTGACCCATGGTGAAATATGGATGTTTTTTCACCTCTGTCAAAATAGACGCTATTAATGTTGATATACAAGATGTTATCAACTACAAATAATATTCTTCGTGTTCTAGAAACCATATCACAAGCTTTTTGTTTAGTTCTAGATGGAATTGAATGACGTAGAATATTATTTTGTTGTTATAAGTCTCGCAATTACAAATGCACGAATAAGCTTGTGGTTTTAAGTTCAGAATATAATAAATTAGCCTATAGTTTCCAAGCCAAACTATTTCTCTTATCTCAGTTGCAGGACGTTTTTCTTATTGTGCGAATACTCCCCCCTTTTCCTCCTTGAAAGTGATGATTGTATAAAACACTCCCCTTAATATTTTTAATGTTTATTCTAACAATATCAACAACATTTCAATATTACCCCCACTTCGAAAATATTACCCCACTTTACGAATCTTGCCCCATTGTAAAAATATTTCCCCCTTTAAATTTTATTCCCTTCTACTTTCATATTACTTTTCCTGTATATATTAAATTAATTTTTTTGGCTATCAAACTATACGTAAAAAGAACATGACAACTTTAACATATATTAATTTTTCAAAAATGTAACGCACACCTCGTGTTAGTGACCTATCGGTGCGCTAAAGTTGTATGAATATAGGTCCGTCCTATTCTCTTGTTATTATTTGCTTAGCTTTTTAATATAAGCTGTTATGTACAGTATACAGTCAGCATAAGAACGATCTTGACTGCAAAGTCTCAACTTGATCTTAATACCAAGGCACATTTTTTTTTATCTAGGACACGCCAACTGAACTTCTTTCCTGATGGTAAGCTAAAGGCAAAGTCTCAGCAAAGAAGGTCACCATTACAGACACTAAGTAATGGTACAATGGTGGCACTCAGCTTGGCGGCCACATCAGATGCTTTTACAAGGCCCGCTTAAAAGACCCGAGACTGTAGGAAGAAAGAAACACGTGAGCTGGTAATGAATTCCAGGTTGTGCGGTAAAGAAAAGAGTCTCCGAACCGCTTGGTTCTTGCTCGTATATTCTGCACCGTATGCGGGTGACATCTAAGCCCTACACGTGTTGTCCTGTGTAGGAAAGAGGAGGTTGGGATTACTTGGAAGAACTCATCAGAACAATTAATCAACAGTAAGGGGGGAATACCAAGGTATTAAAATCATTTTGAGTAAATTGGTCGTCAAGAACGATCTGATGCTGACTCCAAAATGATATCTTGCATGAAAATTCTTCTTGGTGTTGTGTATATATATAATATATACATTATTATAGCAATATATTGTACAATCGACGGCTATTAATGTAGGTACGTCGGCAAGAAGAAGTGAGGCTCTCACCCCTCGTTTACACCTAAGTATAAAACATGTATTTGACAAGTTGCAATATGTCACAGGCTACAGTGTGAACGCAAATGTGTTTTATACTTGTTTACAACTTGTTGGCTATACATCCTATGTAAACGAAAAAGTATCCGAGATACATGTAGGTATAATACAAGTATTGTTTTGATTAGTCTTCTACAAGTTTTTTATAAACAAGTTTACAACTTGTTTCGTGGTGTAAACGAGGGTATACATGGTACTGTATGATATAAATTTTTCGCAAAGCAATTTTTTTAGCAATAATTTTATTGGGAATTTAGTACATCATGCATATAATGTGATTATGTATATTATATAATGCGTTATCGTATACAAAGATATTGATTTAAGGAGCCGTTCAAGTATTACGTAAGCAATAAATAATCTATACGTACGGGGGTTTTTTTACGTGCGCGAAATCCCCACGGATACCCCCACCGGAGCCGGTGGAAGAGGATATGTCGGACTCGAACCGACCGAAACGCACGCCACCTGTGGGTCGTTTTTAGTTGCTGAAGGTGAGGTTGACAAGCATATCCCTCGCACCCCGGCCGACCCAGAGCCATCTCTCTCGACCTGGCCCTTTGCGTACGGGGGGTTTAGATAATGATTACGTAAGCAGTAGTTATTTTCTTTTTACACACAATATATCATGCATTACCCATACATTACCCTAAAAAAAACATGAAATGAAATATTCATATAGGTACTAAATGTTTACGTAAGCATGGGGGCTAAATTTAGCTTACTATTGCTGACAAGGGGGAGGGTATAAATAATTGTAACAAATCTGCTTACGTAATTCTTGAACGGACCTAAAACCTGTACAAGGTACAAAATTGTACTATAACATTCCTTTTTTTTTGTTTAGTTTTATATATTGGTTGCAAGTACCTTAACGCAGTTTGGAAAGCATTTCTTTACTTCTCAGTTTCGTTCTAAATTATGAACGTAGAATGAACTGCTATGGTTCTCCCAAGCGCCTACAATATGTTCTCCTAGAAGAGAATTAGAAGGTTCCTACAGAGTCGGCAGCACGATTGTGACGCCTCTGGTGTTGCACACGTCCATAGGCCACGGTAACCGCTTTCCATCAGGTAGGCCATTTTCTGCCACTTTAATGGTAAAAGTTCTTGACGATAGACCCACCAGGAATGGCCCTATAGGAGTGCTATTATTACCAAAGATATTTTAACTAAAGGTAACTTTTAGCCATTTTCTTTCGGTATTATAATATACCAAAGAAATATTATCTTCAGCTGAGCTTAAAATAATTTTAAAAAGAATATAAAATGTCATTCAAAATGTGTTGAGGTACAAAAGTTAAAATACATATTGGAACTCTATTACAGAAGCAATTTTAGAATTAAAAGTATAACAATTGCGTGAACTAAAGGAGACCGCCATTTTTCCTTCAATAATGTCAAATCATGCTGAATTGTCTTTGACGCATTTGACAACCGTAATTCCTATTGCCGCCATTTCGCAAAATCGTTGGTTTTAATATAAAATTATTTTCTCAAAATGGCTGCCGTTGTATGTTTACTGTTCAAATTTTCGAATCTCTTAATAGCAATACAGTATAATACATTCCTCAGTCATTTTGAGAATAATAAAGTTTTGAACTCTAAATGCAATATTGAAATTATAATTGCTATTTTAAATTGTATAAATTTACTCAACCTTGTCGTCCGATGATCTCCTTGAGTGAATGGAAAAGGCATAAGGTATAATCAAAGTGAATCGTATCCGCGCCTTATCCGTGCACGCCTGTGTCTTAGCTCCTTTACCTCGGGGCATATATCTTGAACCTATGTTGCGAGACAAACGAGGCCATGGCGCGCGCGGGTAGTTTTCTAATTAGAATTAGAGCTTGTCCACCCCGTGCTATACTCAAAAAACACCCTAGAACCGTGTACAGCGCGGATAGAACACATTTTAGGCCCTAGATATATGTCCTGACGTTTGACAACAAACAATTTTGAGCCATATGGTAGCTGTAATAGAGTTTCAATTTGTTTCTTATACGTTGCAATATGGCTATTTTGATTCTGTAATCATGCTAAGAGAATTATTCGTGAAGGTGTATTCTCATGCCTTGAAGAGAAAAGGTTGTGCTGCGTTTCCTGCATAGATATAAATATAATCACGCCTGAAAATCCCCGAAGGGGTGTGCAGAGGTGTATTTACACCCACATTACGCCAACTATAATTTTCGGTCCCACGTAATAAAGGCAGAGACTGTTACCGTCAAGCGGGTACTTTGTCATGTTATCAAATGGAAAATAATGATTTTCATTATCTGTGATTCAAATTTTCGAACGAATCATTCTGTTCTATAATTCAAATCTGGCGCGATTTGTAATAATACTCAATTGTTGAAAGGAATGTTTTCTAATTGTGTTTTAAAAACCTTTTTATTATCTTAAAATAAATATTTATTTGAAAAATGTTTTAGAATTAGAACATATCACATATTACTTTATACTTAATGTAATTTCATATTAAAAAATGTTTTTTGCCCAAGAAGACATTCCTTTGAAGGCATGAGAACATTTTCGCACGATTCTCTAGTTTGAGACACACTGTATTGTCTCGTATGGTATCCAGTCAGTGATATCTCACGATACGCTTTAATTTATTATGTTATGTTATTGAATGGGACCAATGTTTAAATAAATGGTGTGATTCCTGGTTGAAAGTGTACTTTTATTTATATCCTATCTTCATTCGAGTGTTTTTTTTTATACCGCTTAGGTGGCAGACAAGCACACGGCCCACCTGATGGAAAGTGGTTACCGTGGCCTATGGACGTTTGTAACACCAGAGGAGTCACAGAGTGAGTGTTACATCCTGTTTGAATTTAGGGAGGGTCAAATTCCCACTGTAAGGCTCATATTCCAGAACAACGCTTAGTTGTGAATGTAAAGTACGCGCCACGAAATAAGTTCCTTGCCCGCGGCATGTATAGATGTTGTGATGAAATTGGGATTAATATGCTGAAAACTTCAAATGAATATTTATTACTTAGGTTTTTTTAAACGCGAGGTTATAATGTACATGTTATGATTGGGATCAAGATATATGGCAGATACTACAATTCCTACTAGTACAATAATACATCTTAAAAAAGTGTTGGCAACTAAACCTTAACGTCACGGCCTGAACCAACCAACACACAATATGACCGAGTATGGCGGTGATGTCATTTTTAGTTCCGAGTTTGATCGCGGGACTTGCGTTGACTCTGGAGTCAACGCCGGTGCTGCAATGGTGCCCGAACCTTCACACAACTATTAGTAGTAAAAAAATATTCATTGAGAATATTCAGAGTGGAGTTCAAAGAGTTTAATAATATTATGAAAAGGAAAGATTTATATTTTTGTATGTAAAGAGTAAACTCAAAAACTACAGAACCGTTTCGAATTTTTTTTAACTAATAGATAGCCGTAGGTAGGACACGGCGGTATTCCCGCCCGATTGAGTAGTCCGACTGGGGTAGTACCTCCGCCCTACAGAATACCGCGGCTATAATAACTTCGTGTTGTGTTCCCAGCGGCGAGTAGGGTAGCCAGAGCTCACTGGAGAATTTGTGCTGTCAGTGGGAAGACTAAAGGCTTGTCCTGCTTTGTCTTCTACTGACGGCACAGAAACTCTGTACTTACAAGTTTGGCAGCGCGACTGTAACTCCTCTGGTGTTACAGACGTCCATAGGTCACGGTAACCACTTTCCATCAGGTGGGCCGTGTGCTTGTCTGCCAACTAAGTGGTATAAAAAAAAAAGCCACAATGTTTGAGCGACATAGGTTATATATCATCACGCTTGTCTAAGGGAACGGAGCAGTAACCATAAATGTTAGTAAAACAGCTAAATTCATAATTTCAAATCGCGATTACGAGCGAAAATGAAGAGGGAGAATCTGCTGAACCGGATTAATATTCCACTTGGGTGGAGCCCGGAGTAGTAGCATATAAATTAAAACACGCACTATTAAAAATATATTTATTCGCTAATATATATCACATTAAGTACATCACTATCATAGCGCCTAGTGTTGTGACACTTTCGACCGTTTTTGTACGATAACATAACTTACTACAACAAATAAAAATAACGTTTGTTTATAAAAATAAATAATTCTACAACCGAATGTGCAACAAACTAAGGTTGGATTTCACCGATTTATTAAAGTTTAAGACTAATAAAAGCTATTTATTATATTTATATATATTTTGTAATAGATCTGGCTGTTTGAGGAACTAAACATCAGAATATATTCTAGAAGTACGAGAAGGGCTTAACAGAATACCGCGGTCATAATAACCTCGTGTTGTGTTAATATATCGGTAATAAAATCATTTATTTCTATAAAAAATAATACAAAACTACACACTATTTAAATATTATATTACACAATGTAAATTAAACAATACAATTGACACTATAATTGCATACAATATACGCTATTAAAGGCATACACACTAATTACTAAACTTTATACATTACGAAAATCTTATATTGGGGCATAATATAACCTAAAAAAATGCCAATTTTCTTGTAGGCGTTAATAATTCGTTAACTTTGACAGTAGGTTTTCTCTTATTTACAGTGGCGTGATAACTTATGCTATAAAACGATCGCGACCGCTGTACTGTACTCCAGACACGCGCGGTATCACCGGGTACAGAAAAATAATGAATCAAGAGCGAGAGCATACTGCCGTGTCAGTTGGTGGTAGACTGACCAGGCCCTCGATGTCGCTAATTTCGCTGTTATGCCACAGATACGGCAAAAAATGACATTAAAATTTAGACTTCAGCATGTTTTTAAAGTTCAAAATTAAATGGCTTCTTGTAGAGTGAATGAATAATGTTATGAACTTTATTTCATTTTGGACTTTGTGTATATCAGAGTCTAAAATTTAAGGGAATTTTCTGCATTGTCAGTGGTTTTGTTATGACCATAAACTTAGCCCTGGGTCAGCCGGGAGGAGCATACATGTTAACCTCACCTTCGGCAACTAAAAACGACCCACAGGCGTCGTGCGTTTCAGTCGGTTCAAGTCCGACATAACCTCTTCCACCGGCTCCGTAGGCGGGATATTCGTGGGGATTTTCCGCACGTAAAAAATACCATAAATTTAGTAGAATCGGGGCCAGTCAAGACACGGTATAGCGGTTACGCATATCATGGCATTATTAAAGTATGGAGTAATAATTATAGTATCACTCTTTGTATAAAAATGACACCAATATGTATGTGTCTATCTATGTCTAACATAAGAAGTCCTACTTTTTGTATTGGCCTTACATTTTTACATGGTTTTATTTATTCTATGCAGGTATTTAAACTATCATGGTCACTCACATTAGTATTAAAGTTATCAGGATATTTAACATATTGTATTGTTCTGATTTTCTGATATTTCGGCGTTGTTGCAAACACCGTGATCACGGAGTATTGGTGGTGAACAGTGAAAAAGTTTTTAGGAGTAAATATATCGATCTACCCTCTTTCGAGTTCTTTTACTACGCGAATTCCAATAACCCTAATACTTATTATTTCTTCTTTATTCGAAATTGTCAGTGATTTATGTCTATAATACATCACTGACAATTTCAAATATAGAAGAAACCTACATAGGTAGGAATATATCATAGCAAATGTTATTAATATGGCTTATTAATAAGGTAACGCTTTTAAATTCTATATTTGCTATAAAGTAAGAATTCGAGAGGTGACTATGGTTCTAATTGCTTCTTGGCGTGAAGAGCGACTTAATTACAAATTCAGCTATGTTTAGAGCACAATACAGAAATAGCATACTAAAATGTCCACATATGCAGAATGGAAGCAAACAGTTCTATTTTAATGGTTCGTTTCACATATGGACAAATTTAAGTTAATTTTAAAGATTAGATTAAAGATTTTCTGAAAATATTCACAGTTAAATTCAATTAAAACATTAAAATAAATAATTAAGTTGGGGCCATTTAAGGTATTACGTAAGCAGGTTTATTATAATTATCTAAATTTTGCTGACAAGAGAGGGAATTATAGCAAAACTCTTAAATGCTTACGTAAACATTAGTACCTGCCTATCTTACGTAATCATTATATCATTATCTTAACCCCTCCCCCCATGTCATGAAAAATAAGCAACGTTTTAGTGCTTACGTAATACTTGAACGGCCCCTTAGAAGCTTAAAACAAAGATTAATCTTCAGAAAATCAATTAATGAATTATTGTAATATTAACTTTAGTGGTAAGTTCCCATTCCCATTTAGAGTCTTAAGAACAGTTGTGTGTATAAAGTTGTATATTCAACTAATTTTGGAACATATAGTGTACAAAACACATCGCATATAAATATAAGTACAAAACAATTCACACAAATAACATTAAAAAATAATTCGATAAACTGAAGAAATACTGATAAATTCGTATATCACATGAAGGTTATAAGATTAATTTATAATGTAATAAATAATTATAATTGTGTTGATATCAAAACAGAGTTTTACCAAAAAGTAAAACTTAATATTTTTTTATCAATATCCGGAATCAATCTTGAGTCAAGCACCTGTCTTTCTACCTGTTGTCAACGTATTTCCAAAACCTCAAGTAAAAGTCTTGTTTATCTCAATAGTTTCGTTCCACCTTCTGCTTTGCATGTCAAGACTACTGGTGTTTCATCCAGGATACCCATAACCTTCATGACGTTGAGCTGTTAGAATTAGATAGTATGTCACCGACTTGACACGTATGGGCATGGACGCCCCTAAAGCCTGGTCTCACCATTCCATCTCTGAGCGTACTGGTTGAAGATACTAGACGATAAGAGTCACAAACAGTTGTTGAGACTAGTTTATCCATCCCACCAATTTTTTGAAGGTAAATTTTAATAGACATACATATAGTCACGTCTTTATCTCCGGAGGGTTTGGCAGAGGCGAATTAATACATTTCACTAATCATTCCATTCGGTCCCACGTAATAGGGGTGAGCCATGTTTAACAGCCCTCTCCCTTAGTCGCCTTGTACGACAATGCGTGGGAAGGGTGGTCCAAATTCTACTCTGCCAGGAACTACAATTTGAATAGACTCTTCGTTAAATAGGTAATGCACGCAATTAAATTGCAATGAAATCTTTTACCAAGTTGAAGTAAGAGCTCACGACTCACGTAAATAACATGTCTTTTACCACAACTCATTTGTAATAAATCATCCGTAACTTTGCTATAGGTAGAAAGGTATTTATTCATTAAATAATGATTGATTAAGTAAACCAACCTACCAATGTCTGTAAGGTAGTTTGTAATTCTTCCTTTTGACAAAGTAACGCATTAGTTGAACCAGTGAAGGAACGATCTAAAAAAATAAGTAAACGACCGAGAATTTTCATTTACATTGTCGATACAAAACGTTTCAATTCGTCGTTAGACGTAAGATATACAAAACCGGGGGTAGCAAAAAAAATTGTTTCTTTTATTTTTGTGCATCTGAAATCTTATCGCATTTCGCAATCAAAACGTAGTTGAGTTAATTTGTAAGAAAAATTGTATTTGCGTTTGGATAACATAAGTTTTTAACAATTATACTCAATGCCGATAATTAGAATATTTTTATACATTACCCCAGGATCTTGAAAATTTAAATCATTTTAAATAATCAATACACTGTTAACAGGTTAAATAGTTAAGACACAGAGTAATTTTTGAGACAAGATCAGTCAAAAACCATTTTATGGTAAAAACTCAAATTGTTCATGACTCACAGTTTCGGAATCCTTTTTCGATTTACGCCTTCTGCCGCTCGATCCACTATCGAAAATACCTTCACTACTCGAGAACATTTTATTACTAATGGCAAACGAAGATAATTTAATTTCAAATAAAGATCTATTCTATTCTATTCTATTCAGAATAGAAAACAAAACAAACGGTCAAAATTATAATACTTCTAAAGTTTTTTCCGCAAAGTATTTTAATGTACGCTGACAACCGAACGGCGCGAAAAACGATGCTATAATGGCGGTCTTTCCCGCCACGAGTGCTTAATACCAAAAAGACACTAAATACGGAGAGAGGAACGGAAATACGTTGACAACAGGTAGAAAGACCGGTGCTTGACTTAAGATGGATTCTGGATATTGATACAAAACAAATAATAGATGGTTTTGTTGGTTGAATATTATAAAAAATGAGGTTATATTTTTAGAAAAAATAATTCTTAATCACTGAACTTTTTGTTAAGTGTAAATCGTGAACCCAAGCAGCCATCTCGATGGCTCTGAGTTCGCCGGGGTGCGAGGGATATCCAGTGACAATATCACCTCCTGCAACAAATGACCCAAGACGGTGTGCAGTTTTAGTCGGTTCGTTTCCGACACAACCACTTCCACTAGCGGAGCCAGTGGGATTTCTGCACTTTAAGAAATTGTGCCAACCTTTATTTGAATTTTATTTTTCGTTTTGTTTATAATTGTAAGATTTAGACGAAAAATTTTTTTTGGAATAACACAAACAGAACAGGAGCCGTAGTTTGTACAGGAGATAGCTACTAAATTCGGTCGTTAACTACGTAGCGACGCAAACTTACCGATATTCCCAAGTCTCTAATATTTGTCGAAATCTTATCGAGAGTCTTCGCAAACTTAACGTGTTTTCGGTAGCACTTAACGAATACTCTTGACAATGGGTATTTTCCTGTATTTAAAATAAATTATTTAACTAACCTCATGAAATTGAGAATGGTAAAAGAGCGGTAAAAGTTAAATTTAATATTTTATATTTATTTTTAATTAGCCACCCAACCTATAATAGTAAATGATTTGACTATTAAATGTTATGGCGTCACAATAATTTATTTCATACAAGTTTACTTATAGCTTACCGTATTGACATTTAGTAAAAAGTAACTTATTTGACTAGTCAGTCTAATACCCAATTATTACTCGCTATCTCATTTTGTAGAAACTTGGGTTTGACGCAAGCATACCGATGTTTGTCGCTATCTTTGTTTACGATTTCGTAAGATAAGCATAGCGACTAATGTACAGACTACGGCGCCAGCTTAATTTTAATAAATACATGCTAATACATATATTCAAAAACCTCTGAAATAAAAAAACATTCATCAGAATAATTCTATTGCAGGCATATTTGTAGGAATTTAAGTACCTTGTAATGATAGGCTAGACTCAGTTAGGTTAGGTTCTTATCAAAAGGTAAACAAACTTGATAACATAACATAAACTCACGCCTATATCCCCGAAGGGGTAGGCAGAGGTGCTAGCACCCACATTTCGCCTGTTTATGTTTAGGTCCCAATGTAATATGTGGCGAGCCTAACACATAACACACATAAGTTCGAAAGGCATCGAAAAGGCATTGGTGTGTGCCATGGTAAAACCTAGGATCGAACCCGAGACCTCGTCTCAGCAATCGATTACCCATACCACTAGGCTACCGCGGTTTTTTAACTTGATATGTCTGCTAAAAATGTTTTTTTATTTGAAACTCAAATTATGAAGCTCTTTTCTGTTTACGACTAACGTTTGCGACTAAAAACTGAAAATCTAGGCGCACATACCTAGACCAAATCGGGGAAGTATTAGAAAAGGGGCAGGTCAAGAGTATCCTAAACAGACGAGCATGCATGAAGAATGTAATGACAGTGAATGAAGCGAGAGTAGTATGTTAGGATCGTAGCAAATGGAGATCCTTGATCTCTGCCTACCCCTATGGGAAACAGGCGTGGTTTTATGTATGTATGTATGTAAAAACTGAAATCTAACCGCTAGATTAAGCAGTAGTTTATTTGTTTAATAGGTGTTTGTGTTCAACACATCAACATTGTTTAACTTAATTTAAGTATCTAACCAAATGAAGTATAAATTAATTCAGTTAGAAGCAAAATTTATAATATCCTAATTAATTTCTTTATTGTGTATAAGTAGATAGTAATGTAATTATTAATTTTAAACAGTGCCTTATGTTTATTAACCCATATATGCCCAGTGATTCGAAAACGAAACAGGAGTTAGTACTATCGTTAAACCATCACAATACATTAGTTTTCATAATTAAATGTAAAAAAATGCCATCTATCGCAAGTTTATGAAACTATCCCTTAGTTGTAAGAAAAGGTTTGATCACTGTTCACATTTGATTCAAATAGTAGGTAGTGCAAGTTGCAACGAGTTTTTCTTCGTCAAAAAATTATGTCATCTCCCAGAAAAAAGTAAGTAATTATTCAATTTAGTACTATTTGCTACTTTTCAACGTTATTTTAGTTAATTTAGATAGATTATCAAGTTATTGTAGTTTTTTCATTGACTATATTCCAATTTATAAATACCTAAATCGATCTCTCAACTTTTGTATTTCGAAAACGATACATCGGGCAAATATACTGCTGAGTCTTGTACTAAATAAGGTTTTTGTGTTTTAGACGAAGTAGTCAGCTGACCACTAATGAAATATTTGATTTGCTGAATGATTTGGATTCGGACGATGAGACTACAGGAGCTGATGTTTACATCGACCCTCCAGGTGATGGCCTCGTATCAGATTCGGACTCAGGGGATGAAACCAATTTTAGTTTTGATAATTTATCGCGTCGACAACTTTTGGCACCAGCTGAGCTGATACTGCATGGCCATAATATCAGTGAAGACAGTGAATCTGAAGGAGAAGAACGTTCATTGCCCGTTGAATCAGTAAGTTGTGAACCTGTGTATCCCAGCACATCAAGTCAACCCTCAACAACTCGTAAGCGAGGACGACCACAATCTGTAAATAATAATACGAGTGTACCTCCGCCGCGTAAGGTGGCCCGAAAATGGGTGAAGAGAGATTTACCTCAACATCATGATGAGTGGATAATACCTTTACCAAGGTCAGTACTAACTTTATCTGAAGCTTCGGACCCTGTTGAATTCTTTGAATTATTTTTTAGTCATGATGTTATTATGCATATTGTCCGACATTCCGTAATGTATGCAGTGCAACAAGGTAATCTAGGGTTTACCCTTTCTGACAGTGACATTTATTGTTTTATTGGCATTTTGATATTGACTGGATATTGTCCACTGCCACGACGTCGGATGTATTGGGAAACAAACGAAGACACACATAACATCTTAGTGGCTAAATCAATGAGGAGAAACAGATTTGAAGAAATTTTTCGTCATTTCCATGTGGCTGATAATACCAATCTTTGTCCAAACGACAAAATGGCAAAGGTACGCCCCCTTTTTGATTTACTGAACAAAAAGTTTTTGCAATACGCTGTGATCGAAAAGGACATTAGCATAGACGAATCAATGATCCCTTATTACGGTAGGCATGGCTGTAAACAGCATATCAAGGGTAAACCTATCCGATTTGGGTTCAAAACATGGATTGCGGCTTTGCGATTAGGATATTGCTTATATGCAGATCCATACCAAGGTCGTTTTGAAAAATATAGTACTGGACTTGGTCAACATGTAGTGCAAAAGTTGATGACTGAGGTGCAGAATGTCTACCAAGGAACAAGTTTTTCAGTTTACTGTGACAACTTCTTTACTGGATTACCTTTAGTTACGGAAATGAAAGAACAAAATGTTTTACTAACCGGTACCGTACGTAGCAATCGCATAGAAAAGTGTCCATTGAAAGACGATAAATTATGCAAGAAAGAACCGAGAGGTTACCATGATAGCCGACTTGACCTAAACAGCGGAATTTGTGCTGTGCGCTGGAATGATAATAGTGTTGTAACTCTATTATCAAGCGAATTTGGTGTGGAACCTATGCGAACTGCGAGGAGATTTTCAGCTGCCCAAAAACAAAGGGTAAATGTACCACAACCCAACCTTGTATTTCAATACAATCGTTTTATGGGAGGTGTTGATAGAATGGATGCCAACGTTGGAACGTATCGTGTAGCCATTAGGGGCAAAAAGTGGTATATACCTATACTCTTCTGGCTGTTAGATGTTGCAGTCAATAATGCTACTCTTCTGGCTCGAAATTATTGCAGTGATGTAGATACGCTGGAATTTCGGCGCAGTATCGCCAGATCTTTACTCCAGAAGTACGGCTGCGATAAGCAGCGTCCGGGACCCAGCAAACGGGTATCAACGAATGTACCTGCTTCAGTGCGAAAGCATAATGCCGAGCACATGATCGGCCGGGCACCAAGTAGACTGCGATGTGCCTACTGTAAAAATCTTACAGTCACTTTCTGCCAAAAATGTCGAGTCAATTTACATTCAAAATGTTTCACTGCTTTTCATTCCTAATTTAATTTAGCTTATATCTACATACAATTGAAATATACAATAAAATTGCTGTTTTATTTACGTATGTCAAATGTAGCATATTTGCCCGTTGTTTCGTTTTCGAACACCTCCAAAATACCTACTTAACAAATTCTAAAACTAAAAAATCTATTCATTACATTTACAGGGGCTTATTATGAGTAACATTACCGACAATAACAAAAATCGGAGTCAAAAATAGTTCTGGGCATATATGGGTTAAGTAACTTTGATAACATTACTGGAGCACCTTATAATGCAGGCGTTGAGAATAAGGCATTTTTATCGCAGACAAATTCAGACAATTGACCTATTTTTTGAAATCTATGTACTGTAACATGGGGTGAGTAGAGATAAACGAGTGAATACAAATAAAATGGCCGTTACATTTCTTGGAAATAATTTCTTTTACAAAACTATTAAGTAACTAAATATTTTGATAATTCTGTTCATTATTATATTGAACTGACTTCATAGACTCTGTTGTAGCGGGTACTTACAATCCAGTAGTTTGGCTGGGCAAATCTAACCCCTCTAAAGCATGGAAACAGTAGGCCAAAGCTTCCCAACATTAGGTGAAGCTTATGTCCAGCAGTGGACTATGATAGGTTAATTGATTGATCGACTGGGAAACATTTGACGCGCAAGATATGTTGCTCAACGTTGCGCAACACGCGTGATCGATGTTGCCAGCTGTCGCGCGGTTTGTAGCTTATTTTACGATTGATCATGTGTGCATGGCAACATTGTTCCGCAATGTTGCACGTCTTTGCTGTTCAACAGTGGATACTGGGCTTAAGTGCGTTAATAATATTTCTAAATTTGTTCCTATATGCTTGATAATAAATACATTTTTTGTTTATACATAAAATTAAACTATTGTTTGTAAATATTAAAAATGGCAGTCATAAGGAATGTGTGGTTGTATATTCACGAGTTTTTCTTTGATTCCTCCATTTTCTTGTAGCTCTGTAAAAAAATAGATACCGTTAAGATTTATCTAACAATATGGGGCAAGGGGACGAGAGGAGGAACCATTCCATCAGAGGAGGTAGGACACGGCGGTATTTCCGCCCAATTGAGCAGTCTGACTGGGGAAGTACCTCCGCCCTACAGAAAACAACGGTTATAATAACTTCGTGTTGTGTTCCCGGCGGTGAGTAGGGTAGCCAGAGCTCACTGGAGAGTATTTGTGCTGTCAGTGGGACGACCAAAGGCTTGTCCTGCTTTGTCCTCTACACTGACGGCACAAAATCTCTGTTCTTATAGGGTCGGCAGCACGGATGTGACTCCACTGGTGTTACACACGTTGATAGGTCATGGTAACCACTTTCCATCAGGTGGGCCGTGTGCTTGTCTGCCAATTAAGTTGTATAAAAAAAAACCCCCCACTTCGAAATCGAAGACGGCCCATATGCTTTAGGACCGCTAACTCCCTGGTATTTTAAGATACGAGACAGCGTGCGGTTTTAGTCAGACATAACCGAAAAATTAGAAAAGACTTTTCTAGTATTCGTCGAACACATATATAACAAGATTTCAACGAATTGAGAAACATTTCATCGTTGATATTCTTAACGAAATTACACCACATGTAGCAATTTTAATTGGTTTCTTTACTTGTTTTTTTCATACATTTTTGTTTGTTTCTACGACCTAGTTAGGTTAAGCAAACTTAATATAAAAAATTAATAGGTCAAAATTTAAAAATATCAAAAACATACCTCTTCCGCCATTTTGTACAACATAGCGGCAGATTCCTGTCCAGTCTGCTCGACCAACGCCTTGAAGATACCGTTGCACTCCGCTTCGGAAACCTCCGATCTGAAGGAATTCATATTATAATTATATCATCAAATATATCATAAGCAAAGACGTTTTACTAATAGACATAGCATGCAGGAATATGGCAATTCTTAAAAATGGCGCAAACGCTAAGTAAAAATGTTTAATTTAATAAAAAAGAATAATGCTATTATTTTACTAATGTTTTCTTTTATACCACTTAGGTGACAGACAAGCACACGGCCCGCCTGATGGGAAGTAGTTACCGTGGCATATGGACGTATGCAACAACAGGGGCGTCAAACTCGCACTGCCGACCCTAAAGAAAACTTCTAATACCCCTTTTGAAAAACCGTATATTGTAGGCGCATGGGAAAACCGCAGCAGGGAGTTAATTCCACAGCATGAGTGTGCGTGGGATGAAGTTTCTTTCATACCACACAGTGCGTACCGTCTCAGGTTGCAATGTGTGGGGATGAACTTCCTGCCTACGGCGAGCAGTGCGATGATAGAATGTTGCTGTGGGCATCATGTAATATTGAAGTTCAACCAAATACGCAGTTAGACTGGAAAAAGTTGAGCCCAGACTCTGAGATGACTTCGTCGACTTAGTCGAGATGCGAGACAAAAAAGACAATATGTCATGCAAATAAATTTTTATCATTCATTCATTCATTCATTCATTCATGTGGTATGTCATTCGTTCAGTACTCATTCGTTCTCCGCGCCCAAAGATCTCACCTGTTCGAATAAGTGCGTATTCTGTCCTTCGCGAGAACGAACGTCTCGTTTTGATCCGATTGCTCGCTGCTCGGCTCGTATGTGAAGTTCTCTGGGATCGCTAGAGGCGCCTGGGAAGCATAATAAATGTTATCGGTTATATGAAACAGAGCTATCTATACCCAAACTGTAGACACATGCTGTAAGAAATATATAAAACAAGCACAAACACTGGAATTCTTTAAATAAATGTTAAAAGAACATTATCTATCTTCCCTTGAATATTTTTTTTTATTCATTTATTACTTGCAAATATGGGTTACATAAGATGTTACATAGATTAAGTAGTGTCACCATATTTCACCTTAATAGGCATGCAATTCTTATAATACAACAAGTCTAATAATTATAATCATTAATTAATACAGTAATCTGATCAACAATATTTTTAAACAAGAATATGGCTAAGTAATCACTTTAATACAGCAATTACCTTATTTATAATTCCGACATTTCCACATAAAATAATAATATTGACAATAGCATAATGATGTCATAACATAATATTTATACAGTCAATTTATTATAATGTCAGTTTAAATTCAGTAACTATATTCAATGTCAGTCAATTTATTAAATACTACAATACTAATACATAATCAGGATATAACATATACACAATATATACATAATAACACAAAGTCACATAACTATATTATGTGAGTTTGTGTACTTATAATGTTGTGTTGTATATAATATGGATACTGAGTAGTATATATTATAAATATTATGTACTGTATAGATATATTATTTTGACATACTGTGAAGTATATGTATGTATTCAATTTTGACTAATGTATAACTTTTCAAATCGATTAAGAAATAGAAAAACCTATTGGTTCAGGCGGGATTCGAACGAGCGATCTTTCCCTTACATGGGGAAGGCTCTGACCATTAAGACACAGAACCTTCGACCGAAACCATCCAAATTCTTCTATACTATCCGATTTTTTTTATTTCTGATCCAAATCTCCAAAGGATCCAAGACGGTATGTCGCATTTCGGAAAATTACTTAATTTTAAACCATATCGGAAGAAATCCTAATAGATTCTTTTATGTATGATAATCGTTCTCACTACTTTAATAGCGCGATGCAGAATCAATAGTTTCTAAGTAGTTCAGCCTGCTGTAACTAGATGGCGCTGACACATAGTATAACAAAACTACATATGAAGTAACTATTGTTACCATTACCTGGCTTTTTGAAAGCAGTGAGAGTCTCCTAGGCGGGACGTCCTTGGATTGTGAGGATGTCAGCGTCAGCAGCTCGAATGGATGTCCAGATTCTGCTACCCGGCCCCTGTTGAGAGAACAGAATATATCAGACAATTGGAAAGATTAGAAATCAGAATATATTCGGGATTTAAACTATTGTTAGTCCCTTTCAGGGGGAATACTGTATTTGATCTTTGAAAGATTGACCTAACGAGACCGGTTTTTATACAAAGAGAATGATAGTTTAACCACGAGCTCTGTGCGACTCCCATGATATTTGCGTGGCGGGAGATGTGGTAAAGAAAAATCATAAGATGAGCTCACGCCAGTGTTCAGGGCGGTAACTTTTACGTGCTAATAATCCCCACGAATACCCCCACCACCGGAGCCGGTGGGAGAGGTTATATCGGACTCAAACCGACTAAAACGCATGACGCCTGTGAGTCGTTTTGGTTATCGAAGGTGAGGTTAACAGGCATATCCCTCGCACCCCGGCCGACTCAGGGTCATCTCTCTCGATCTGGCCCTCTCCTCGGGTTTTTTATACCACTTAGGTGGCAGACAAGCACAAGGCCAACCTGATGGGAAGTGATCACTATCTCTCGCGCGTAACATGCGAGCGGTACAGTGCTCGCGATCTCACTACAGTGTTCTGGTCTAATTACAGATTGTTTTTAAGTCATGTGCGGGACTACGATGTCTCAGATAGGAGAAGAATCGCATCGCGCCGTCTCGGCGTGTATCTGTTAGAGTGACAGGCGGCTCCACCCGTCACCTCCAGGCCGGCGCTAATGGAGGATGGAAGGTGGTTAAGCGACTCCCGATACCCGAGCCGCTGTCGCGATAAGCTTACTCCGAGCTTCAAAGTACAAACTTTAGACGCAACTGATCGCTATGATTATGATGCTGACGTGATATCCTCAAATTTAAACGACACGTTATTGGTGAAAACTTGTAAATGGCCTTCAATATCCTATTTATACTGTTGGTTGATGGCACTTCGGGGAAATTTTTGTTACACATATTGATAACTTACTTGTACTTTACCACATTACTATTAATATATGTTAATTATTAAATTAGTTATTAAAATTATTTAAAAAAAAGTAGTAATTAAAAGGCCTTCAATGTGTTATTTGATTTTCACCTACTGTTATTTTTTTGCTGTAAGTTTTCCTAAAATGTTAAAATAAAATAAAACGATGTAATGATGATTGATAATGATAATGTGATGATATGATGATGATATGATGATGATGGTTGTGCGACTAACTTGTCCATGACGATGACTCGGTCGTAGTCCATGACGGTGTTGAGTCTGTGCGCGATGGTGAGCACCGTGGAGTGCTCGAACTTGCTGCGGATGGTACGCTGGATGTGCTTGTCGGTCCTGCACAAGGGATATTATATTATGGTTAGTACGAATCATAAATGAAGATTTATTTTAAAAAAAAAGTGAAATGTTCTATAAACTATAATAAATATTTAAATTTATTTTAATTTTGCATATCACTTATAGAGCAAACACAAAGAGAAGCCGGTAACAGTGATCCGTTTAAACTGCACCGCTAAAAATAGAAATAAATAGCCGAGTGGTTTCCGCCAGAGTAGAATCTGAGCCACCCCATCTCTTCCCATGCGGTGTCGTACAAGGCGACTAAGGGATAGGGCTTTTTGTTTTTCTTTACGAGCGAAAAATCCTCACGGATACACCGCCCTGGTGGGAGACGTTATGTCGGACTCGAACCGACCAAAACGCACAACGCCTGTGGAAGGGTTTTGGTTGCCCCAAGTGAGGTTGGTAGGCATATCCCAGGGCCATCGATCTGGCCCTCTCCTCGCGTGTGGGGACCACACAGTCCCCAACTTGTCCCCGGCAATGGGGAGGCGCCGCCGCGGCTTGCTTCTGCGGTGGGTGACAGGCGGCTACACTTCTTACAGGGTTGGCAGCGCGATTGTGACTCTCTTGGTGTTGCACTTTCCATCAGATGGGCCGTGTGCTTGTCTGTCAACTAAGTAGAATAAAAAAAACCTACTTATTTGATTCAATTAACTTACTCAGTATCAACATTAGCAGTCGCCTCGTCCAGGATAAGAACCCGGCATCCCGCGAGAGCTGCACGGGCCAGGCAAACCAGCTGCCTCTGTCCTACAGAGAGGTTACCTCCTCCATCTCCGACTTTAGTGTTCAACCCCGCTGGGAGGTTGCCCACCATCTCGCGAAGTTCGACCTGTTAGGAAAATAAGAGTTACATATAACGTGTAACAAAACTGAAAATAATTTAATTTTGAACTTTAACACCATAGAAATAAAGTCAAAAATTTAATGCCATCTATTGCAGTATCTGTGGTATGAAATTGGTTTTGCATTAATAGAATCTAGGGCCTGGTTTAAAACGCGACTCCGAATTGAGAAGACACCGGTAAAAAACTTAAAGGGCATTTTTTTGGCATTTTGAATAAGACACTTTGTACTTTTTATTTTTCACCTAACCGGTTTCGCCTCACGGCATTCTCAAAGGTTTTAGTGGCGTTTATCGTGTCAATGGTCTGTTGAAAAAGAAAATATAGTGGAAAAATACAAAGTGTCTTATTCAATATGTGTAGCAAGTTCAACCAAGTGCCATTAATCAACAGAATTAACAGCTTTAGCGTTTATTTTTTGACCAAAAATAAATGCAAAAGCTTCTTCACTGGTCAAAATTTCAACTTCCAGGATGTTTACTTTTTCTAACGAATTATGTTAGTTACCTGATCAAGCGCCTTGTATATATCCGCATCAGAGTATATCCCCTCGGGGTCCAGGTTATCCCTGAGGGCCGCTGCGAAGAGGGCAGGTCTCTGCGGGAGGGCACACAGGCGAGACCTCCAGGCGCGAAGACCAGCTACTTCAGCCGTTACTCCGTCTACTTTGACGTTGCCGGACACTTTGGCTAGCCTGGGGTATAGGTATTTTTATCAATGAATCAATTAGATTATCAATCAAAAAGAAGAGGTAGGACACGGCGGTATATCCGCCCAATTGAGCAGTCCGACTGGGGAAGTACCTCCGCACTACAGAATACCGCGGTTATAATAACTTCATGTTATGTTCCCAGCGGTGAGTAGGGTAGCCAGAGCTCACTGGAGAATTTATGCTGTCAGTGGGATGACTAAAGGCTTGTCCTGCTTTGTCCTCTACACTGACGGTACTGAAACTCTGTGCTTACAGGTTCGGCAGCGCGAGTGTGGCTTCTCTGGTGTTACACACGTCCATAGGCGACGGTAACCACTTTCCATCAGGTGGGCCGTGCGCTTGTCTATCACCTAAGAGGCATATAAAAAAAATTGCTTTAGTATTAAAGTTAGAGTTAGAATAAATAAATAAATACTCTACAACATTCTACACAACGCTATCTTTTTTTTTTATTTATTTATTTTATTTCTGCAAAACATCTAGACCCATGGAAGCATAGCTTAACTAGCTTGTGCGGATAAACATACTTAGATACTTTTTTTTTGTATCATGAGTCATGACTCATTTATTTGTATATAAGTCATCAGTCATCGGTCATCGGTCATCGGCCATCGGCAATCGGCCATCGGTCATCGGTCATCGGTCATCGGTCATCGGTCATCGGCCATCGGTCATTGGTCATTGGTCATTGGTCATTGGTCATCGGCAATCGGCCATCGGTCATCGGTCATCGGTCATCGGTCATCGGTCATCGGCCATCGGTCATTGGTCATTGGTCATCGGTCATCGGCCATCGGCCATCGGCCATCGGTCATCGGTCATCAGTCATCATTCATCAGTCATCAGTCATCAGTCATCAGTCATCAGTCAACAGTCATCATTCATCAGTCATCCGGTCATCCGTCGTCCGTCGTCCGTCGTCAGTCTTCAGTCTTCAGTCGTCAGTCGTCAGTCGTCAGTCGTCAGTCGTCAGTCGTCAGTCGTCAGTCGTCAGTCGTCAGTCGTCAGTCGTCAGTCGTCAGTCGTCAGTCATCAGTCAACAGTTATCATTCATCAGTCATCAGTCATGTTGTATTGTATCGAGTTTCAGTTGCTCCGTGATCAAATTTTTATATTTAGATTAAGTAAACTAAGTGTATGTTTTACAGGTCGGATTTCGAACTGGTGGTCCATTTACTAGAATAATTTTCATATTTCCTTTTGTACTGATGTTTTGTAAGTGCCGATTTAATCGTCTATGCAGAATAAATGATTTTTGACTCTGAAATGGTGCTTGCAACAGCGCCTAAATACTGGAAACTCGGCCAATACATCATGGTAAATATCCTAATAGCTAATACTAATGAGAGTGATCATGATAGCATATCGCAGTCCACTGCTGGACCTCTCCCAATGTTGGGAGGCTTTGGCCTACTGTTTCCACGCTGGCCAGACGGGTCGGCACAGGGTTTTATTTCGAGTTTGCCTTCTCTCGCAGTGATTTCGTCTGCGTATTTTACCGTTAGTCGCCTCTTACACCCTTCAGATGAGATGGGATGGTAATACTTATATTCTTTCTCCGTCACCACTCAAACCAAGAAGGTTGATAATGTATTACCTGAACAGTGCGCTCAGCAGAGAGCTCTTGCCGGCACCAGTCCTCCCCACCACCGCCACCTTCTCCGATGCCTTGATGGTAAAGTTCACCCCTCGGATGGCGTAGCTGGGGTCTCCCGTGACCCCGGGGGGCTTCTCATATTCCAGAGATACGTCTTCGAATACTATTTCACCTGGTAAACAGATTGGAGTATTAATTCTCCTGGAGAGAGAAACGACCCTGTTTTCTACTTTTTTACCCGACTGTGTTGGAACCAAAAAGGAGTGTAATTTGTATTACTGTGTTTTTTTGTTACCGCTAGCATCTGAGGCATTTACCTCGGAGCTAGGAATTCACTTTTTAGTGTCTTCTCCTTTCCTTCTTTTTTATTTATTTTGGCTACAACAGGAATGAAGCCCCCTGAAAACAGCCCGCGCCGGAGCTTCTTCCATCGATCAGACTTGCAGGTGAGATTTGCACCCAGGACCTTGACGGGGACCGTCCTCCAAATTGGGGTCAAATGGTAGTTGCTCCCGTAAAAAGTAATCAAAAGGAGACTGAGATTTTAGCTTAAGCTTACCATCAGGCGGGACCTTAACATACAGTACATAAAGTAGTGTAAAAAGTAGAATCTGCCACGTAGCGGTGTGTCGTGTGACACGTCACGTCCCGCTACTGATAATATGACATTGACTTATCAAATGTCATATTTGGCATCAAAATGATGTGTCACCTCACCCGCCACAGTTTATAAAATTACATTGTATTTTTTTTTATTTTCTCTATTTGCGTTCAGTGTTTTTTTTGTACTGTATGCTGTGTATCACAATAAACATTTTTTCTTTCTTTCTTTCAAATCTAAAGAGACAAAAGACGTACCTCAGGTTCCAAAATACAAGCTGTGGATGGAACAGGGAAATCGTGATGATAATGATGATTGTATTAAGTTCCTCACCTTTAATAGGCCACTTCTCGAAGTCCAGCTCCGGATAGTTTTTCTTCAGAGCTTCCTTATCCGTCTCCACCGGCTGCTCGGGAGGTAAGTTCTGGTATTCTAGTATTCTTTCAACCTGAAGACCAAGAAAACCGAGTTCGAAAGACTGTATTTATAAAAGTAGCAATAGGGACAGTCAGCATCATATAGATCTTGACTGGTGAAGTAACAAATATTAGAATAATTAGTCAACAGATAGAGAGGAAGACGGAGGATCATTTTTTTTGTACAGTTATAGGAATTATATTATGGTATTCCAAAGATACCAGTCCATGTAAAGGTTGTCTGGAAGAGATCGCAGTCCGCGATAAGACCGCCCATTTGTACCTACTACTGTGAACTTTGTTGATATTTATTTTGTGTTGATTTCGGTGCACAATAAAGATATATTCAATCATTCATTCATTCATTATTGGGAGCTGGTAAAAAATCGGGGAGATTTAGTTATTATACTTTTTCATTTAATCAAAATAAATTACTTTAGGCAATCTCACATCCTGGCATCTAAATATCCAAGACTGTGTATGGTTTTAGTCGGTTCGAGTCCGACATAACCGCCGGGCGGGGGAGGAGTATCTGAGGAGATATCCGAACGAAAAAAGGATACGGTTAAGTCACATATTTTTTTTAAAGAATATTACAACCGAAATTATTAATATTCCCTCTAACCCATCCAGCTTAGTCAAATGATGAATTTGTTTTGGACACTGAATTATCTTGGACATTATGACTATATTATTATTATTCTGACTATTATTATTCTATGTTATTATATGTTAATATGATTCTCATAATCTTAGTTCTGATGGTATTCCAATTCTGTTTTGAATACCCAAGCAAGCAAATGTAATTTAATGAAAGAAGAATTAAATAGAGCCTAAGCGAATATTTGCATGCCATTGAATGGTAGATGTGCTGAACTGTATCTAATCTTACTTAACACCATGTATGACCACATTTCTGCAAATAAATGAAAATTGAATTTTTTTTTTGCTTGTGTCACGACGTTACGTCGGTAGTGTAATGGCCAGGAACCGAACCCGGGACCTCTCGATCGTAAACCTGACTCCTTAACCACTAAGCTACTGACGCTCAAAATAGGCAGACAATTAGTGGTGGCTTCTCGCGATACCAAAAAATTCTCTTTATAAATTAATATACAAAATATAAGAGACACTTACCGAAGTCATCTGGTTCTCGACTTCAGCTGTTTGTCGCATGCCGTACTGGCACATGCCCACAAGACCTATGACCTGCGTGATGGCCAGGCCTACGTTGCCACCTATGCTGTCTGTAATTCAAAATCATTGGCTAATAATTACTAAGAAATTTGCTTGTTTTAAATTAATGATATAAAATTATTATTATGACCGGCAGTGAACTGCAGTGGGCAATCTATTGATTGAATGCTTTTATGTTTTTTCTGATCATGTTTAACTTGAATTGTAATGAATCTGGAACAATAATTTTAGGTTTCTATCGGGGGAGTGGTGTTGATGCCTGCGCCACAGTGTATACTTTTGTAGCTATCATCGATACAATCTGTGTTTATCTGTATTATGTTTCCTTGCTCCAATAAAGATTATTATTATTATTAATGCTTAACGAGGTTCAGGCAATGAACGGTCTGAATTTACCGAATATTTATTTACTGAATTTGCAGAATACCGCGGTCATAATAACCTCGTGTTGTGTTCCCGGCGGTAAGTTGGGTAGCCAGAGCTCACTGGAGAGTTTTTGTGCTGTCAGTGAGAAGACCAAAGCCTTGTCCTGCTTTGTCTTCTACACTGATGGTACAGAAACTCTCTGTGCTCACAGGGTCGGCAGCACGAATTCTATCTTATCTTAATAATTTAAATTTAAATAGGGGATCGAAATGGAACATTCGGATTCTTGTCACACTATAATAATTGATGAACAGAATATAAAGAAAGACAAAAGGTCTACTCACCTTCACTAGCGAAGAAGAAGAAGCTGAATGCCACACACGCGAGGTACACGCAGCAGACCATGTCCATCCAAAAACCAAAGGCCCTGTTGGTACAAAGGACCAGGGTCCACGACGAGGAGTGGAGGTCTTGTAGCTTGTCGAACTCTCGAGCTAAGACCCGCTGTTGGACCCGAGTAGACCTGATCGTGGTGAGACCGGAGACGGTTGCTGATAGGTGGTTTAGGGACTGGCTGCGAGCTGATGACAAAAAGACCTGTGATGAATATGGTAGTATCTTTTAACTATCACTTTTGCGCTAAGTGTCACTTTGCCATCATCGTATTTTTATCGTGCAAAATATCCCCCTGTATAACCCCCCCACCAGAGCCAGTGAGAGAGGTTATGTCAGACTCGAACCGACTAAAACGCACGCCGTCTGAGGGTCGTAAGTTGCCGGAGGTGAGATTGCACTTTGCCATCATCTTAGATTTGTTCTACATTGCATCGGAAGCCTTCATTTTGGAGCCCAGGATCCGACTACTCCTTCAGCTTAGGAGCATCACAACGGGATTGGGAATACGTGATGTGCGGTAACGAGGGAGCATCGGGATGGAACGAGAGAAGTCTAATACTCTCTGGTGCCGCGGGAGAAGCACCGGGCGGTGGAGATCTTAGAAGTCTCTAGTCACCATGAGCGTAGGCCTGATGAAAGAACGGCTACTTGTATTTTTGGGCTCAAATCTTGGTCCAAGTCTAAAGGGAGAAGGTTACTTCTAGACTAGCGTGCTCAACTATCAACCACATCTTCTTTTATCAACAGCAGAGGAGAGGTCAAACGCGAGAGGCTATTTTAACCCAGAGATACGTTCCTGGGAGGAAACGGAATCAGTGCAGTAAAATATAGTATTAGCAAAATATGAAGAGAAACTCACCAATAGCCTCTATCCTCTTCAGCTCGCGACTGGTGCTGAGGAACAGTGCCCTCAGCATGAACAGCAGTATCGCGACAACGCCGGTGGGTAACAGTAGCCACCAGTTCACCAGGCACACCACTATGAGGATGGCTATCACTTCCAAGAAGAACTGGAAGAGAATATAAATATTTATAGTTTATTACAGGAGCGTACGCTTTTTTAAGGTACGCCAAATCTTCACGATTTTCCTTCGTACCGGATACGGAGAGGAAATCGAACCGACGAAAACCGCAAAGCCGTTTTGGGCTATCTCTGGCGTATTCCTCGCGCACCCCGATTGGCTAAGAGCCATAGAAGGCTCCCTATAGTGCATACGGCGTCCGCATATTTCCCCACCCTTAACGTACGGCAAGCAGCGTACAGTTCTGCAGCATAAAAAAATTGTCCAAACTCACCCCTAAACAGTCCACTAATGCAACTGGCAGTAGCGTGTCCACTTGTCCCATATCTTTGGAGAATCTGTTCAGGATACGACCCGAAGGGTTATGGTGGAAGAACCACATTGGTGCGCTGGTCACGCCTCTGTGAACCAATAAAAAAGTTATTTACCATGAAAGTGTAGGTAGCAAATACAGAAAGGAGGTGGTCTAGAGAATTATGCAATTATATTGCTGTTGTGTGTTTCTTTGTTTTTTTTTTTTTTTTTGTAAAGAAGTATATTACAACCGGAATAACTAAGGAGTCACCAGTTGTTTTGTGTTTGAAACATACTTATACATTATATAACAATAACGAAAGAAATATATTACTTAATTTATGCATATACTTGACACAATCATAATAAATATAGTAATAATTATCTTATTGTAAATAATTCATTGAAAAATAATTAAAAAGAATTATTTTATGGTAAAATAAAATTATTGGAAGTACTATGAAAAATGAAATGTGGTGGCGCAATTCTCGCCACGTGAGCTAGTGGACTGTATTTTGCGGGGGTGAAGCTAAATGGTTCATATGACACTTTACACAACAAACAAGATAGGTGATCGGGTTGCCGCGGAGGTGGTTTAGGCAGTAAATGCAACCCAAGAAATTAGGAGAGGATGCACTAACCTTTATGACGCCACGTGCTGTCGGAGCCGGCGCACCGGTCCTCTCTTCCTGGCTCAGGAGCTGCTGCCCACATCACTAAATCACTTGAGGGACACACGAGAAGCACAATCCAATCGGTAAAGGTCTATGAAAGCAGTTAAAATCCAACAAACATTATTAATTTCTGAGACTCGCGCGCGCCGCCGCCATTGCTGATTCTAGTTCAATACGGAAGACAAGATGCGGCTATTTTGACAATTGAGCGGGGCGAAAACTATTGCTATCTCACTTTAAAGGTAGTGCGGGAGGGAGATGGGTATAGGGAGCGTGTGTTCAGTGTCAACCAATTGAGAGACGATTTGAATTTACTACTACTGGCGCAACCATTCCCCCCGGCTTGAAGGGTTACCTTCAAAACGAAAAATGCGGAACAAATCTAAAGTCTAATCTAAATCTAGGTTTGGGAAATAACAACTAAAATATAAAACTAGGTTTGAACTCGTGCCTACTGCTGGCTAGGCAGAGGGCAGAGGCGAACAACCGGGCGCAGATACGATCCGGTTGCGGTTTTAACCCGTACAACACGAGTTATCCCGCGGGAATCGGGAAAAACTTCCTCTACTACTCCTAGAGGCCAATGCAAAGGAGGCGCATTCCCAGTCATAAGGACTACCACCGTACCTACAGTAATTGGGTTAGATGGAGTATTCCATTTTTGACGCGACTGCAGCGTGTGCAAACAATCGGTTCTCCAACGATTCCAAAACGATTGGACCAATCTATCTAAAAGAGCGTGACGAGTTAGAAGGTGCATTCTATCGTCATCAACATCTATTGCGGGCAAATATTTTAGCGTACTTAAATCACCGATACAAAAAGCGAGTGCTTCTTCCCCTCGGGTGGTTCGGAAACCGTAGTGGGATTGAATTGACTAACTGGCCACTTATCTAACGCGGCATGAATCCAGGACGGTCCACTAAACCATAACGGGTGATCTAAAATTTGCGAAGGAAGCAATCCACGAGAGAGACAATCGGCTGGGTTGTCGGTGCCAGCAACGTGAAAGAGATTTTGTGGCGCTAATTCAGATTGAATTCTTGCCACTCTATTAGCGAAGAATGTGTCCCAACGATGGGGCGAAGAGTGGGCCCAACACAAAGCGACTGTTGAGTCCGAAAAAGCTAAATTCTACTAATATTAATGCGACACGGAAGTGCTAGTCTTAGCACTGCCATCCAAAACTACGCGGAGTTTAGTAGTAAGCTTATCTTCTCTAATAACTCCGTGGTGCGGGATAATGTACGAAGGCTGGGTCTCGTCAGTGCCCGCAGGCGCAGGTGAGATGTAACCTTTATCTAAATATTCGTTAACAACCTCATCATAGGCTTGCTTTAACTTTGGAGACGCCTGCATCTTTCGTTCTAAACAAAGAAAGCGTTTTTCAGCGGATACACGGGAGTCACCGAGCGAAAAAATATCTCCCTTGAAAGGGAGCGCGACAACATAACGACCCTGCTCATCACGAGTAGTCGTGCGACAATAAATCTCCTCAGCCATCTTGTCATCAGGGCTTAGGATAGGTGGGACATTGACCTCTTCAATTTCCCAAAACTTGCGGATGGTAGACTCCAGTGGCGGCTCGACGGTGCAACAGAACGAAGCAGTCGAGTGACTAAAACTATCTATAGAAGTGGGTGCGGAACCAATTATAACAAAACCAAGAACTGTTTCCAGTGCGTGCGGAGCGGGGTACGTCGGTCCCCCTTGAACCTTACGTGATAACTGGAGGTGCGGGAGAATCGAAGCGCCGATCAATATATCGACGACTCCAGGAACAGCGTAAGTCTCATCAGCCAAAGGCAAGTCTTTAAATTTCGTTAATAAAGACGTGTCCACCGGGACGGTAGGCAACTGTTCAGTTATTTTTATCTATAACGAGCGAATCCATGTCAAACCAAATATTATTCTTAAAACGAGATCCAAACCTTGTTTTAACGGTGCCATGAACAGCTGACCGTAAACCTCCAAAACCCTTCACCACTGAGCGGGTTGAACGCTTATTAACATTGAAACCAAGACGTTGACAACAATCTTGAGTAATAAAATTACTTTGCGAAGCGCCATCTAATAGCGCTCGAACAATGTGCGGTTTACCCAATGCATCAACAACAATAACGCGAGCAGTCGCGAGAACCACAGTAGTGAGCGCAGCACTAGCGGACAACGAACACAAGGTGACGTCATTCGCAGCGGTCTCCGGGCGGGCAGGACCGCGCGCGAGCGCGGGCTGCGGCTGTGGCGCGCTATGCGACGGTGCGCCACCGCCCGACGAACCAACTGTGCTCACATTGGATGCGGCGTTACTATTTTCAAAATGAAGTAAAGTGTGGTGTCTCGCTTGACATTTGCGACAACTATTGCTACTATTACATAAAACAACGCGGTGTTTAGTACCGAGACAATTAAAACAAAAATTATTAGCGCGAACAAATTTATAACGATCATTAGGCGATAATTTTAGGAAACCCGGACACTCGTACAATTGCGAATGATGAGTATTACACAAAGAGCAAACAGGTGATTGTATATGTGCTGGTGCGGTATTAACATAAGTATGAGTTGACCTCAGTGACCTCGATGACGCATCTATTTTACGTTCGGAACTAACAACTTTCTTCGCGCCTTCATGTTTCGATGAAGAGCGTTGCAATATTTTTATATGCTCGCGAACAAAACTTTCTAAGTCTTCGAACTTAGGAATTTTATTGCCGCGATGATCCGACTCAAATAAACGAATGGTTTCGGAATCTAATTTCTTTAAACCCATATACAAAAATAAGAAGTCGCAGAGGTCTTCGATCTTTAGGTTCTTTACGGCGCGAACAGATGATGCGAAAGTATCTAGAAACTTCTCTAAGTTTTGATCGTTACATGCCGTAATGGATTTCAAATCAAACATCTGATCCAAATATGCGTTAGCTACCGATCTTTTATCCTCATACTTAGCTTTCAAAGTATTTAAAATTAAATTATAATTTTCGGCACTAAACGTAATTCCAGCGCAAACGGTTATAGCTTTACCAGTTAATTTTTCAACGAGATAATGCAATTTTTCGTGATCTGTCAACGAAGCGTTCTTATCTATTGTATTCTCAAAACTATCTATAAATAAACACCAATTGCGGATGTTACCACCAAATTCGGGTATTTGAATTGGTGGCAACTTAGGTCGGTCGCGAGTGGGATTGGGTCGGTCAGACGGTTTCTCCAAACTCCTAGCGACGCGTTTGATACGACAATACAAATCGTCAAACGACGACAAGGCCTGATAACTCACTGAGTAATCGGGATTTAAATCTAACTCTAAAACGTTGATGTCATGTACTAAGGATTCGAAATCCGCGCGTAAACTATCTAAGTTTTCTATAGAACATAAGAACGAATCTCTGATAGCCAAATCAGAGGTTTTAAGTGCATTATCACAAATCGATTGTACGCGAGAGTAAATCATTTCTCTTTTAGCGTATAAAAGTTTCAATTGAACCCCACTACCGGTCCTACCAACCTTTGGGGACATTTTTACAACTAAATATCAAACTAAAGTGCGGTAAACAACAAATGAAATGACTTAATCTTAGCGGTATAGAACAGCGACGCGGCGCGAACGATATTCCGTAGGTAGGTAGGTACTTATAACTGCGAGTGCAAGCTTGAACAAAACACGCATAACAACAACCAGATCGTACCTACGCGAGCTAGATCGCTGTCTAGGTTCAACTATTATTTCAGGGATTAAGTATTGCGTAATATCTATTCAAATTAAAATACTTTCGTATGAATTTGAATGAAATGCGAGCGAGGTATAACCGCGTACCTACCCACGTAGGTATTAGGTAAATACGATGCGAGCTAGCGGCGAACGGACAACTTAGAAATTGAAACAAATAAAAACAAAAGCCAAATGCGTTAGGTATTACACTGTGCCTATGCACTAGGGTGTCTAGGATACCTAAGATCTAAACCTAAATTCCTAGATGCGGGGTTTTCTACTAAAATAACTAGGTATTTAGGAGCGGTGCGTTTATTCCCAATGGAATAAATAACAAAATGCGAGCTAGCGGCGAACGGACAACTTAGAAATTGAAATAGCCAAATGCGTTAGGTATTACACTGTGCCTATGCACTAGGGTGTCTAGGATACCTAAGATCTAAACCTAAATGCCTAGATGCGGGGTTTTCTACTAAAATAACTAGGTATTTAGGTGCGGTGCGTTTATTCCCAATGGAATAAATAACAAAATGCGATCTACGACTAAGGATCCGGTACGATAAGGACCAAAAAGAATGGTGGCGCGATTCTCACGACACGTGAGCTAGTGGACTGTATTCTGCGGGGGTTGAAGCTAAATATTTCAGATGACACTTTACACAACAAACAAGATAGGTGATCGGGTTGCCGTGGAGGTGGTTTAGGCAGTAAATGCAACCCAAGAAATTAGGAGAGGATGCACTAACCTTTATGACGCCACGTGCTGTCGGAGCCGGCGCACCGGTCCTCTCTTCCTGGCTCAGGAGCTGCTGCCCACATCACTAAATCACTTGAGGGACACACGAGAAGCACAATCCGATCGGTAAAGGTCTATGAAAGCGGTTAAAATCCAACAAACATTATTAATTTCTGAGACTCGCGCGCGCCGCCGCCATTGCTGATTCTAGTTCAATACGGAAGACAAGATGCGGCTATTTTGACAATTGAGCGGGGCGAAAACTATTGCTATCTCACTTTAAAGGTAGTGCGGGAGGGAGATGGGTATAGGGAGCGTGTGTTCAGTGTCAAACAATTGAGAGACGATTTGAATTTACTACTACTGGCGCAACCAAAATGAGTATGGCGTGTCGTTAGTCAGTTCATCATGCACAGCGTCTTCAAATATAATTCTACTCGATACTAGATGGCGACACTCTGTATCTGAGATCTGGGTCGCTGTTACATTTAGTGACATCTAGAGTGAGATAGTTACACTACGTAGATACAACGAAATAGAATGAAGTGAATAAGGAAAGTTTAGTACACCTCCTCTCCGTGTTTGCTTTGTGGGGATAACCTATTGCCGTCAATACTCTTTCTGATTCCATATCGTTAGTGAGAATCTAAATATTATAATCTAAATATATAATTTAAGTTCAACTTTTTATTGTTGTCTGTATGTATGTGTGTTCATGTATGAAGTTATGCGTGCGTGTGTGTTTATGTGACTGACCGAATGCGTGTTTAACACTAATTTATAAAATTATTTTTTTATAATTTGGCTTTTTGTTTCCGAAATATAAATAAATAAAGTAAAATAATTTATGTTTGTTTGTTTACCTGAACATGTCATCATGTAACGCCACTGACGCGTTGATACAAGTATTGTAGAACACCACCAGCTTATTCCAAGTGAATAAGATGCACACAGCAATGAGAGCCCCGTACATATATAAGCACTGTTCTCTTGTCAAGTGGAAGAAATTGCTGGGCAGTTGTTGGAAGTCTACGGCTGGAAAGTAAAAGGATAAAGTTACACACTGGTCTGGGGTCCGATACAGTATCACCACGTTTCGGAAACACGTGATTTCAAATCTATTAGAGGAAAAAAAGTAAAAAAATACTTTGGTATTCCGTATGATCTAGCAAAATACACATATACAGAATCGCTCACAGGTTGTCACGAACACCCTCGAGCCAATGCAGAAGTTTTTTACCGTCTCTACCATGGTGAATGTTCTGATAAGTTCTTCCAACTAATCCCACCCTTTCCTTTCCTACACAGGACAACACGTGCAGTGCTTAGATGTTACCCTCACACTGTGCAGAATATACGAGCAAGAACCAAGCGGCTCGGAGACTCTTTTCTTTGCCGCACCACCAAGACCTGGAATTCATTACCAGCTCACGTGTTTCCTTCTTCCTACAGTCCCGGGTCCTTAAATCAGTCCGTGAAAAAGCATCTGATGAGGCCACCAAGCTGAGTGCCACCATTGTAACATTACTTAGTGTCTGTAATGGTGACCCTCTTTCCTGAAACTTTGCATTTAGCTTATTATCAGGCGAGGTGAAGTCATGTTGGCGTGTCCTAGATTTAAAAAAAACTTTCCTTTGTTAAATCTTCGGTCCCGGTTGGAATACGAATATCTATGGCAGTCGTTATGGGTTTTTTTATATAGGACACGCCAACTTGACTACACTTCGCCTGATGGTAAGCTAAAGGCAAAGTCTCAGGAAAGAGGGTCACCATTACAGACACTAAGTGTTACAATGGTGGCACTCAGCTTGGCGGCCTCATCAGATGCTTTTTCACGCCCCGCTTAAAGGCCCCTGGACTGTAGGAAGATGGAAACACGTGTGCTGGTAATGAATTCCAGGTCTTGGTGGTGCGGCAAAGAAAAGAGTCTCCGAACCGCTTGGTTCTTGCTCGTATATTCTGCAGTGTGAGGGTGACATCTAAGGCCTGCACGTGTTGTCCTATGTAGGAAAGGAGATGGTAGGATTAGTTGGAAGAGCTCATCAGAACACTCACCAGGGTAGTTGGGAGTCCTAAAAAGGTCCGACAGCCGGTCTAACTACAGACCTTCGATATCTCCAATGGGGTTGTGAAAATCAGATGGCAATAGCATCACGGAAATTTTGGAAGGTTAGCTTCTTCGTCTTCTTCTTAATCATAGCGTTAATCCCAATCGTATCCGAAGCTTTCACCTCGGATGCCGGAGTCCGTATTTACTGGTCTAACTGTGGGTTTTTTTTTTACGTGCGCATAATCCCCACGAATACGGGAGCCGGTGGGAGAGGTTATGTCGGACTCGAACCGACTGAAACGCACGCCGCCTATGGGTCGTTTTGGTTGCCGAAGGTGAGGTTGACAGGCATATCCCTCGCACCCCGGCCGACACAGGGCCATCTCTCACGATCTGGCCCTCTCCTCGGGTGTGTGGGGACTACAGAGTCCCCAACTCGTTCCTGGAAAACGCCGCGCCTGCTTCTGCCAGGGTGACAGGCGGCTCCACCTGTCACCCCCAGGCCGGGGTCTAACTGTGGGTTTGACTGGACTTCGATATTTTCCGTGAAGTGATTGTCATCTGACCTCATAAACCAATATCGGAGGATTATAGGTAGACCAGTTGTTGGACTTTTTAGAACTCAAACTACCCGTCAATCAATTAGCCCATCGCGGTCCACTGCTGGACTAGACCTCTCCCAATGTTGGGAGGCTTTGGCCTACTGTTTTCACACTGGCCAGTCGGGTACAGGGTTTTATTTCAAGGTTTCCTTCTCTCGCAGTTGCGTATTTTTCCGTTAGTCGCCTCTTACGACACCCTTCACATGAGATGGGGTGGTGATGCTACCCATAACCACTGCTATAGATGTTCGTATGGTAACCGAGATCGGCGGTGTATCGTGCTCTCCGAGGCTCAACCAAAGCAATATAAATACCCAAATTCATGCATACAAAATTAAATATTTGAATCGATTAAGATACAGAAAAAAATTAATCAGGTCAGGCGGAATTCGAACCCGTGATCTTTCCTTTACAGGGAGAACGGTCTGACTACTAAGGCACAAAACCTTCGCCCTACACCATCCAAATTCATCAACACATATATCCGTCTTACGGCGATGATCAAGTTTTGAATAGTTGACATACGAAATGCTTTAAAATTTCATTCTATACAAATATTTGCACTGAGCGGAGATCGAAGGCAGGTCCTACTCTAGGAGGTAGGACACGGCGGTATTTCCACTCAATTGAGCAGTCCGACTGGGGAAGTACCTCCGCCCTACAGAATACCGCGGTTATAATAACTTCGTGTTGTGTTTTTAACGGTGAGTAGGGTAGCCAGAGCTCACTGGAGAATTTGTGCTGTCAGTGGGATGACTAAAGGCTTGTCCTGCTTTGTCATATACACTGACGTCACAGAAACTCTGTGCTTACAGGGTCAGCAGCGCGAGTGTGGTTTCTCTGGTGTTACACACGTCCATAGGCCACGGTAACCACTTTCCATCAGGTGGGCCGTGCGCTTGTCTGCCACCTAAGTGGTATAAAAAAAATCGAACCCGAACCTCCTGTGTAGCGTTGACTACCGCCACGCTACAGAGGCAGCCAGCATCAGGCTGCTGCTGGTGATCTTTGGCTGTTTTAGCTTAAAAGCCGACTCGAAAGCCGAGTCGATTTGAAAGGGTAGGTCAGAAACACTCGACACTGGGCTTGCATGAAAGGTTTACCGACAGTAGAGGAAGCTCGTGAAGTGTGTAAGGATAGTTGTCTCTGCCTACCCCGCAAGAAAATAGGCGTGAGTATATACATCGATAGTATCTGACCTGGTGGTGTATCTCCAGTTGCTGTGTTGTTCTTCTGCACTAGGACTGCTGCGCTGTTGGCCTCTTCTAAGTTAACCCTGGAAGGGAACACAATATTAGGTTGTTTATTAATGTCTTGGAACTTCACCTAGATATACGTATGTCAAACAGATCGAGGGCATTGAAAAGATAGGCCAATTAGGCCATTTTTTTTATTACCACTTAGGTGGCAGACAAGCGCACGGCCCACCTGATGGAAAGTGGTTACCGTGACCTATGAACGTGTGTAACACCAGTGGAGTCACACTCGTGCTGCCGACCCTATAAGAACAGAGATTTTATGTGCCGTGTGATTGTCTGCTACCTAAGTTGAATAAAAAAACTGCAATGACTCGATATCGCCATTGGGTGTGTGGAAGTCAAGTGACAGTCACTTCACAGAAAATAGCGAAGTTCAGCCAAAGCCGCAGTAAGTCTGGTGAAGAGGACCCCAGACTGAGGTAAAGGCTTCGGATGCGACTGGGATTACGGACGCTAAGATGAATGAAGTTCCCTGGTAAAATTCAATATCTTTCTTAACTCACCACTCCTTGAGCCATATATCCGTGGACGAGTAGAACAGCTGCGCCAGCAGAAACAGCACTATCAGCAGCATCATGGACAGCGTGCTGCCGCCGCTCCTGATGTACGCCACGTACACGCTGTTGTCCACAGACCCTTTTTTCTGACTTTCACCTGGGATATAGAGAAAGGTAGATAAGTAGCGTGTATAAAAGATTACAAGGTCAAGGTTAAGACCAAATACAGGGAGAAGGTGGCCAACACACATATGGGTATGTAAAAGATTGCACGGTCAAGGTCAAGACCAAATACAGAGAGGAGGAGGCCAGTGCATATAATATATATGTAAATGTCTCCAAGGCAAAGATCAAGGGCACACACAGAGAGGAGGATGCCTATAAATATAGTTTGGTAAATAACTCCAATGTCAAGGTCAAGAACCAACATAGAGAGGGAGCCAATTAATATATTATGGTTGTGTTAAGGACTCCAAGGTCAATAAACATATGGGTGTGTAAAGAACTCCAAGGTCAAGGTCGCGAGCAAATACAGAGAGGAGAAGGTCGAAATTACTTCGAATGCAACCAAAAATAACGCTAGAGTTAACAAAGTCACTCTTAAATCCAATGGTCCCGGGTTAGAACATATTAATAAAATGATAACTCAAATTCAAATATAATTTTTATGATGTATGATGATGATGATGAACGATGATGTAACGTTTTTTTTAATGCCTCTCAACCGATCAGTAGTTCTACTTACCTTCATATTTAGGGTCAGTATTCTCCAGATCTAGGTTGAAAGACAGCTGCGACGCTTCAGACATAGACCTTTGCGATCTGAGCTTGCTGTAACTGTGCTCCTGTGGAAATATATTCAATTATTCATCATATTGTACCTTTGCCTTCTTTGTTCTTTACGGTACCAACTCTGTGCTTTACTGTAACTACTTTGTACTTTATTGTATCAACTCTGTACTTTACTGTACTTACTTTGTACTTTACTGTGCCAGCTCTGTATTTTACTGTAACTACTTTGTACTTTACTGTGCCAGAACTGTACTTTACTATAACTACTTTGTACATTACTGTACCTACTTTGTACTTTACTGTGCCAGCTCTGTACTTTACTGTACCTACTTTGTACTTTACTCTAGACCCAAAGTAAGCATAGGTTAACTAGTTAGTGTTATAGGTTCTAGAATGCCGATATACATACTTAAAGCTCAAAATTTTTTATTTGTTTAGCATGGTACAAAAGTGATGTTTACATTATAATGATATTTCGCCGACTGTGGCGTACAAATTTTACAATTTGTATTAATTAATGATTATACTTACAATATTAGATTAGATAAAACATTTGTAATATTGTAATTAATATTGTAATATTATAGTTTTTTTTTTCGTAAATACATAAACATTATATATAAAAACACCGCTATCGACCGAGGAAATGTAACTAGTATTTAGAACTACCTTATATTATAGAGTATGATGTTACAAAATACAAAATTAGTACTATATGATATCAGTATAGATAAGATTTAAAAACTAACACTCCGTTGTATGGCATCCGGTTTTTCAGGCTTTGTCATGACGTTGTATACCTTGAAAATTAACGTATTAATTTATATTGAACGTATGGAAAAGACTTCGACTGAGCGCAGGTAAGGGGTCACTAGTTCCACTTTATCGTACATTTTTATTATACTTTGCAAAATCCCCGCGGAAATTATACCCATCCACCCAAGGCAGCCGCTGCCAACAAGGGGTGGTTGTACTAGACTCGAACCGGCTGAAACGTATATATACGTAAAGGAGGTAGGACACGGCGGTATTTCCGCCCGATTGAGCAGTCCGACTGGGGAAGTACCTCCGCCCTACAGAATACCGCGGCTATAATAACTTCGTGTTGTGTTCCCAGCGGTGAGTAGGGTAGCCAGAGCTCACTGGAGAATTTGTGCTGTCAGTGGGAAGACTAAAGGCTTGTCCTGCTTTGTCTTCTACTAACGGCACAGAAACTCTGTACTTACAGGGTTGGCAGCGCGACTGTGACTCCTCTGGTGTTACAGACGTCCATAGGTCACGGTAACCACTTTCCATCAGGTGGGCCGTGTGCTTGTCTGCCAACTAAGTGGTATAAAAAAAAAATGCCATCTTTGGGGCGTAAGCTTTCTTTTTTTAATTTTGTTTTTATACCACTTAGTTGGCAGACAAGCACACGGCCCACATGATGGGAAGCGGTTACCGTGGCCTGTGGACGTATGCAACACCAGGGGTGTCACACTCGCGCTGCCGACCATGAAGAAACCTTCTGATGCCCCTCTTGATGCTGTCGTATTGCCAGATACATATAACCTGCACCTCGGCCGATACAGGGCCATCTCTTTGAAATATCCTCTTTGAGCCTTTCGTTTACACCGCGAAACAAGTTGTTGTGTGAACAGTGGTTGTAAACTTGTTTATAAAAAAAAAATGTTGAAGACTTGTAGAAGACTGATCAAAACGTAATACTTGTTTTATACGTGTATCTCAGATACATTTTGCTCAGGTGATTGGATTCATTCGATATTATAAACTCACGCCTATATCCCCGAAGGGGTAGGCAGAGGTGCCAGCATCCACATTTCGCCAGTTTATGATTAGGTCCCAATATAATAGGTGGCGAGCCTATTGCCATTAACCGGGCACTTATAAACCTGCGATAAATACACACATAACTTCGAATAGCATCGAAAAGTCATTGGTGTGTGTCATGGTAAAACCTGGGATCGAACCCGAGACCTCGTGTCAGCAGTCCATTACCCATACCACTAGGCTGCCGCGGTGTATTCAATCAATAGACTGGAAAAACTCACCACGCACTCCTGGTTCTCATACGCCGTGGTCTTCTGTTTCTGCTTCTCCTCTTCTACCTTTGAGCCCATCTCTATCAACTTCTCGAACTCTGCTACTCCATTCTTCAGTTCATGGTAAGTGCCTTGGGCTACGATCTGGTGAATATACATTTTTTGCATTTAAAGGAATTTAGGCCTTATGCTGAACAGGGTAAAGGTGAGTTTCGCTCGCAGCCAAATGCGCTCGTTGTTCGGTATACGATCAGTGGGTCAAGCTAATTAAGTACGATTGCCATTTAGATGGGTGAATGCTTAGTGGTTTTTTTTTTTTTAATTTATTTAACAAATTACATAATACGGATATAAATAACAGTTTAGTAGTATTAAACCGCGTGGTTCCCGGCAGAGTAGAGTTTGGACCACCGCATCTTAAGCCGCGTGGATCCCGGCAGAGTACAATTTGGACCACCCCATCTTAAGCCGCGTGGTTCCCGGCAGAGTAGAATTTGGACCACCCCATCTTAAGCCGCGTGGATCCCGGCAGAGTAGAATTTGGACCACCCCATCTTAAGCCGCGTGGTTCCCGGCAGAGTAGAATTTGGACCACCCCATCTTAAGCCGCGTGGATCCCGGCAGAGTAGAATTTGGACCACCTCATCTTAAGCCGCGTGGTTCCCGGCAGAGTAGAATTTGGACCACCCCATCTTAAGTCGCGTGGATCCCAGCAGAGTACAATTTGGACCACCCCATCTTAAGCCGCGTGGTTCCCGGCAGAGTACAATTTGGACCACCCCATCTTAAGCCGCGTGGATCCCGGCAGAGTAGAATTTGGACCACCCCATCTTAAGCCGCGTGGATCCCGGCAGAGTATGAGGAGGATGGTTCTGACGGGATTCGAACCCGCGGATCTTTCCTTTACAAGGGGAACGCTCTGTCAACTAAGCCACAGAACCTTCGCCCGAAATCATCCAAATTCTTTTATACATTGTAACATTACTTAGTGTCTGTAATGGTGACCCTCTTTCCCGAGACTTTGCCTTTAGCTTACCATCACGCGAGGTGAAGTCAAGTTAGCGTGTCCTATATAAAAAAAAAAACATATATCCGTCTTACCTTGCCTGCTCGCATGACACATACGTTGTGTGCATGCTTGGCGTACTGCACATGGTGTGTGACTAGTACTGTGGCCTTGTCGCGTAGGAAATGGCGAATGCACTCCTCGTAAATGGCTTGAGCTACCTGTGACAATAATTTTACTAATATTTAATTAATAAAATAAAACCTAACATTGCGACCTGAGACGAAAGAAACTTCATCCCACGTACACTCAAGCTATGAAATGAACTCCTTGCTGCGATTTTCCCAATTAGAAGGTTTCTTCAGGGTCGGCAGCGCGAGTGTAACGCCTCTGGTGTCGCACACGTCTATAGGCCACGATAACCACTTCCCATCAGGTGGGCCTAATAAGTGGCATAATTTTTTTTATGATTTCTCGTGACCATGACTGCTGATAAGTAACCGATCAGTGTAAATAATGATGGCATGATATGAATATGAAAACCAGTGCTGTGATGGCAGATACCCATCGCAGTGTATGCTGAGTGCCCATCCTTTGTGGACAGCGTACTCGTATGTGTATTGGGTTAAGTACCTCCTGTGTTTTTAACCCCCGACGCAAAAACGACAGTGGTTAAAAACGGTGGGGGGAGCTGGGATCGTTCCAATAATATGACGTAGTGCTCTACCACTTAGGGTCCCCCGACATGACAAGGCTTGAATCAAAATATGTACTACTAGGTATATCAAATTTATAGGGCTAACTAACACAACTTATTTTCGATTTTTTGGGGGTTGTTTTTTGTGACGGGGGTTTTTTAATTAATAAGTAAAGTAATGTAAAAAGTAGAATCTGCCACGTAGCGGTATGCCGTGACACGTCACGTCCCGCTACTGACAGATATCACATTGTCTTGTCAAATGTCATATTTGACAGTGTCATTAAAATGACGTGGCAATAAACATTTTCTTTATTTCTTTCTTTCTTTCACACAAAACCTTGTGGAGACACTGACAAATAGGGTGGATCCTTCTAGGTAAGGTGATCACGCCTAACGGGTCACCAACCGACGGTTGACCCGCCAGGCGTGATCACAACAATTAGATGGCGGTGGGTACACCTTCATCATTGTTTTTTTTCTGTAAATTATCATATAGGGGAATTGGTTGGTGTCCTATTTCTTACCTTAGCATCCACAGCGGCTAAGGGATCATCTAATAAATAAACCTCAGCATTCTGGTAAACGCACCGCGCCAGAGAAATACGGGCGCGTTGACCGCCTGACAGCGACGCTCCTGGAAAAATGAGGATAATAAGTATGTGGAAAACGGGATGAGATGTTCCTCAGAGATAAAAGAAGGATTTTCCGACCAGGCAACCAGACAAGTTCACGCCTAACGTGTCACCCATTAATGGTCGACATTTATATTATGTTATATCAGCGCATATTGCGCGCCCGTGTTACTCCTTTTGTTTTTTCTTTTTTTATAATAGTTGGTATATTATTATTAGACTAACCCTGATTGCCGGAAGCATATCCCTCGCACCCTGGCCGACCCAGAGCTATCTCTTTCAAGCTTGTCTTCGGGTGTGGGGGCCACGGAGTCCTCATCCAATCCCCGGACAAGGGGAACGCACATCACGCCTGCTTCTGCTAGGGTAACAGGCGGCTCCATCCGTCACCCCCAGGCCCGCATTCATAGGGGCCGGAGGGCATTCTGCGACCTCCGACGCCCGAGAAGCTTTCGCTCATCGTGGGCTATGCGGTTAGCGAGTCTCCTCCACTCCCGCTCCGCCGTCTCCTTCACGAGCATTACTTGCTCGCAGAAGGATGCGGCGGCAGCCCACGCATACGCGCAACGTACCATCGCCGTGAGCAAGGCAGTGAGCGAGAGAACTCTCACTCCCAGGGTCGCACATTGAGGGTTCCGTATAAAACTTGGTACTACGAACTTATGTTACATAAACGGCAATATCTTTTTATTGCAATTACTTTGAAGTTTGATTTTTACGCAGTTTCTAGACGTTACAGACCTGAGTATTTGAAATGAATTTCCACTTTATCAATCAATCAATTAGCCTACCGCTGCTGGACATATGCCTCTCCCAATGTGCGCCATTTTATTCAATGCTCTGCCTTCCCCGCATCCAGTCTCTCCCAGCCACCTTTTTCAGGTCGTCCGTCAATCTGGCTAGGGGGTGTCCTACCTTCCGTTTGCCTTCTCGCGGTCTCCACTCAAGGACTCGTGCTCCAACGGCCATCGGTCCTTCGACAAACGTGGCCAGCCCACTGCCACTTCAGCTTGCTTATTCTGCGACCTATACCGGTAACCTTATTTCTCTGCCGGATAACCTCGTTCCTTCAGAGAAACTCCAAGCATATACCTTCACTTATACTTTCCTTTCTTTCTTCACGCATTCCTTAGAAAAATGTCTTTTTTTTTTTTTTTTTTTTTATACCACTAAGTTGGCAGACAAGCACACGGCCCACCTGATGGGAAGCGGTTACCGTGGCCTATGGACGTATGCAACACCAGGGGTGTCACACTCGTGCTGCCGACCATGAAGAAACCTTCTGATGCCCCTCTTGAAGAACCCCATATTGTAGGCGCTTGGGAAAACCGCAGCAGGGAGGTCATTCCACAGCTTGAGTGTGCGTGGGATGAAGTTTCTTTCATACCGCACAGTGCGTACCGTCTCAGGTCGCAATGTGTGGGGATGAATTCCCTGCCTATGGCGAGAGGTGCGATGATAGAATGAAGCTACGGGCATCATGTCAAACAATTCATCTGAGCACAAACCATTGTATAGGCGATAGAACACACACAGTGAGGCAAAATCCCTCCTAAGGCTAAGAGGTTCCACTCTACCTGTGAGTATGGGATTGTCAACCAGCCTCAATGCCCGTCTTTGCAACGAGTCGAAGGGGTCAAGCTGGTATGCAGGTGCTCCAGCAAAAAGGTGACAGCAGTACTCCATGTGAGGCCGGACCTGTGCCTTATAAAGAAGGAGTTGCTGCCCCGCAGTGAAGTACTGCTTCGCCCTGTTGAGCACTCCGAGTTTTTTTGATGCCAACTTAACCTTGTCCTGCAAATGACTTCGGTATTGGACGTCGCTGGAGATATCGACACCAAGGATCCCGATACTCGAGGAGATGGTAAGCGGTGTGCCCAGGAATTGCGGCGCTACAATGAATGGGGTTTTCTTAGCGGTGAATACACATACTTGTGTCTTAGTGGGGTTGAATTGGACTAGGTTTAGTCGTCCCCAATCGGATACTCCAGAGAGAGTAGTCTCGATTTTAGACACAAGTTGTTCGCGACTCTTCTCCACTTCGGACTGAGGGATATTTGCACGGCCCGTGTAACACGTGTCCCCGGTACTGTCGTCCGCATAACAATGAATGGAGCCATCAGACAGCATGTCATTGATATGCAGCAGAAACAGCGTCGGAGACAACACGGAGCCTTGTGGGACACCAGCGTTTATGTTCATGCGGTCCGAGCAGGTGCCGTCGACGACAGCTTGGATGCTTCTGTTGGACAAAAAGCTGGCGATCCATTCGCAAAGTCCCTCGGGGAGTCCATAGTACGGCAACTTCGCAAGAAGACCTTTGTGCCAGACCCGATCGAAGGCCTTTGCTATATCGAGGCTGACCGCTAGTGCCTCACCCCGACTCTCGATGGCTTGCGACCACCGGTTTGTGAGATACACAAGAAGGTCACCGGTTGAGCGACGGTGGCGAAAGCCGTACTGTCGGTCGCTCAGTAGATCGTTTCCTTCAAGGTATCTCAGGAGCTGTGTGTTAATGACACGCTCCATAACCTTCGAGAGTAGGGAGGTTATAGCGATAGGCCTGTAATTGGTCGGATCTGTCCTGTCGCCTTTCTTAGGTACAGGGTGCACGAATGCGGTCTTCCACGAGGCTGGGACCTGCCGCGCGGAGTAGGAGAGTGCAAAAAGGCGTGTAAGTACAGGGCACAGCTCAGGGGCGCAGTGTTTAAGCACCATCGCCGGTATCCCATCCGGCCCACTCGACTTCCGAACATCTAGGGACTTAAGCTCACGCCGGACCGCCCGTTGCGTGATTTTAACTTCAGACATGGAAGCACCACAGCTGGGAATTATGGGTGGTTCGGCGTCCCCATCGTTCATAGTCGAGTTTGACGCAAAGAGATTACCCAACAGATCGGCTTTCTCCTTAGCGCCATGGGCCAGACTACCATCGGATTTTTGCAGCGGTGGAAGGCAAGACTGGCAGAAGTTTCCCTCGGCAGCTTTGGCGAGCGACCAAAATGCACGACTGCCAGATGGGTAGCGCGCAAGCCGCTCGCCAATTCTGCCGATGAACTCAAACTTTGCCCTGGCCGTAGCTTTTTTACTAGACCTCGAGGCGGCATTCAACTTTCGCTTCACTTCAGTGATATTAGGATCTTTATTGGCTAAAGCCGTGGTCCAAGCCCTGTATGCAGATTGCTTGTGGTCTCTTGCTTCTCTGCAGGGCCTATTAAACCAAGGGCGTTTGCTCTCTCCTGTTGCGATCCAGCGGTTCGGAATATAGCATTCCATACCCGCTAGGATCGCATCAGCTACTGCTGTTGCACAGGAGCTGGGATCATTTGAAGTGAAGCAAAGCTGCCTCCACGGGTACGACGCGAAGAATTCTCGCAGTCCATCCCAGTCTGCCGACTTGTAGTGCCAGACATGCCGCCATTGAGGTGGCCGCGGTGGTTCAGGCCGCGTGAGAGTCACTTGCGCCCGAACGAGGCTGTGGTCCGAAGTACCAAGTGGTGCTTCCACAGTTACTGAGTATTCGTCCGGGCGTGAAGTCAGCAGAAGGTCCAGTATAGAGCTTCTATGGGTCTCTATTTCTGGTGTTCTAGTAATAGAATGCACCAGTTGAGAGAATCCGTAGCTCAGTGCAAAGTCATGAGCAGCCCTTCCCGCAAAATCAGTTCTAGGAGACCCCAGCCACTCTACGTGGTGAGCGTTGAAGTCCCCCAAGAATACTAAATCTGCGGTAGGGTATTGCTCAATTACCTTGTCCGCAGACCGCTGCAGATGCTCAAACAATTGAGCTGTACCCAAGTCACCGCTATGAGACCTGTAGAGGCACGCAAAGATACGGGTGTGGCCACCGTGATCCGTACGTACCCAAAGAGTTGACAGGTCCCTGTCTTCAAGGCCTTGAAGACGGCGGCAGCAAATATCATCCCGGACGTACAAGCATACCCCGGCGCGACTCAGGAAGTTATGCTCGAGTTTGTACCCCGGGTACATTAAGTAGGCTGTATCGGCCGGGCATGATATTTGCGTCTCCGTCAGAAAAAACAAGGTGGGCTGCGCGGTCTCTAAATGTAGATGGACCGCGTTGAGGTTGGTGTGTAGGCCCCTGATGTTACAGAAATCCACATGTATTGTGGATGATGGTACCGCTGTAGTAACCTTATTCTTATTTTTTCCTTTCATGACCTATGTGGGGGGTGGGGGGGAGGAAGGTATAGAGAGTTTCTGTGCTCCCAGTGCAGAAGACAAAGCTAGGCTTCGTACCACCACTGACAAGCTGGGGTTGTGTGAGTGGCTGGCGCGGCGGGCGGAAGGGCCCCCGGTCCCCTCCCAAATACTGTAGCCGAGTCCACTCCGGTTTCCTCCTCCGGCACGACTACAGCATTGGGCACTTTACACAGGCTGCTGGTTCAGCCTCCTGGGGCGGAGATTAAGTGATCCCCAGGTTCGGGAACCGTACAACCTGCGGGCGGCCAGCGGATAACCGTTTCACCGGGTCTCCCTGACCGCCGCGCCAACATTTCACGCCCCTACAAGTCAGTGGTGTCAATTTAAGCCTACGGTCTATCCACTGACAGCACAAAACCTCTCCAGTGAGCTCTGGCTACCCTACTCACCACCGGGAACACAACACAAGGTTATTATAACCGCGGTATTCTGTAGGGCGGAGGTACTTCCCCAGACGGACTGCTCAATTTGAGACGGGAGATACCGTCGTGTCCTACCTCCATCAAATGCTTGTGTCTTGACAAACATACAGTCAAGAAAGTGATTCTGTAAAGGTTCCGTTTCCTTCTTTTAAGGTAAGGAACCCATAAAACATCTTAACTCACCTCTTTCTCCAACTACCGTCTTATCCCCATGCGGCAGTATCTCCAGGTCGGTCTTGAGCTGACAGCATTTGATCACCTGCTTGTATCTTCGAAGGTCCATATCTTGGCCGAAAAGGATGTTTTGGCGGACCTGGAAATAATTTATACAATCTGGAAAACCAACTATAGCTGGAGCGAGCATGTCGCACATTTTAAGTAAAGCACGTCAATATGACTACACTTGAGGGAAACTGGACGAAAGGAATGAGGGACATTGACCAGTCGATTGGAGGGGATTGATCCCACGATCCACGGAATCCTTGTTTGAAGATCCTCCGAGAGGACGTTAAGCCGCCGGTCCCAGTAGTTATACGAATATCTATAGCAATCGTTACGGGTAGTTGGGAGTCCTGAAAGGTCTAAAAAGTTTTAGGAGGAGGTAGGACACGACGGTATTTCCGTCCAGTTGAGCAGTCCGGCTGGGGAAGTACCTCCGCCCTACAGAATACCGCGGTTATAATAACCTCGTGTTGTGTTCTCGGCGGTGAGTAGGGTAGCCAGAGCTCACTGGAGAGTTTTTGTACTGTCAGTGGGAAGAACAAAACCTTGTCCTGCTTTGTCTTTTACACTGACGGCACAGAATCTCTATGATTACAGGGTTGGCAGCGCGAGTTCGACTCCCTTGGTGTTGCACACGTCCATAGGCCACGGTAACCACTTTCCAGTTCAACATCTGGTCTAACTGATATGGTTCGATATCGCTAACTGGTTGAGGGGAATAGAATAGAATAGATCTTTATTTGCTAAAACATTGTGATAAGGATGTTACAAATTATGTCTTATGACTAGGTACATCATGTTCTGCCTTAATTGGGCATTCAAATTTTTCTTATTTTATAAAACACTTTGGCGTTCAAAATGGTTTGTGCTCAGATGAATTGTTTGACATGATGCCCGTAGCTACATTCTATCATCGCACCTCTCGCTATAGGCAGGGAATTCATCCTCACACATTGCGACCTGAGACGGTGCGCACTGTGCGGTTTGAAGAAACTTCATCCCACGCACACTCAAGCTGTGGAATGACCTCCCTGCTGTGGTTTTCCCAAGCGCCTACAATATAGGGTTCTTCAAGAGAAGGTTTCTTCATGGTCGGCAGCGCGAGTGTGACACCCCTGGTGTTGCATACGTCCATAGGCCACGGTAACCACTTCCCATCAGGTGGGCTGTGTGCTTGTCTGCCAACTAAGTGGTATAAAAAAAATGATACGAAGTCAAAAGGAGGCTCAGGTGGCAGTTGCTTCACGGAAAATATAGAAGTTTAGCAGCTTCAGATGCTACTAGAATTACTGCTAGGATTTTTTTTATACCACTTAGGTGGCAGATAAGCGCACGGCCCACCTGATAGAAAGTGGTTACCGTGGCCTATGGACGTGTGTAACACCAGAGAAGCCACACTCGCGCTGCTGACCCTGTAAGCACAGAGTTTCTGTGTCGTCAGTGTAGAGGATAAAGTAGGGCAAGGCTTTAGTCATCCCACTGACAGCACAAATTCTCCAGTGAGCTCTGGTTACCCTACTCGCCGCTGGGAATACAACACGAAGTTATTATAACCGCGGTATTTCCTTCAAAGGTAAATTAACAACACTTCTGCTAACTCCTTCCCAGTATACACTGTCCTGAGTATATGTATGTACTTACCGAAGCCTCAAACAACCAAGGCTCTTGCGCTGCGTACGCTATCGCCGCGTTTGTATGCAGATGTCCACTGCTGGGCGTCAGTTCCTTGAGCATTGCTTGGAGGAGCGTGGACTTGCTGGAGCCCACTGTGCCCACTATTGTTGTTAGAGACTCTGGTTTTACCTGGAGAGAGAGAGAGAGATGGTATATATAAAGATTATATATACATACATATAATCACGCCTTTATCCCTGGAGGGTTAGGCAGAGGTGAATTAACACCCACATTTCACCAATAATATAATAAACCAGCCCTCTGGTCACGGGTAGTGTCAATTAAACGTTTAGAAATGTCTCTAAACAAAAGACGGGCACTTGGACCCCATGATCCTAGCGTCTCGACCCCGAACGGCTCAAATATGTCATTAGTAAGTATAGGTATTTAAACTATCATGGTCTCACACACAATGAAACAACTCAAAACTCAAAACAATGAAACATGGTAAATATCCCGTTTATTTTGATACTGACATTAGTAAGTATGTTTTGTTGTAACAAACGATACGGCTGAATTCATTGAACGGCGCCGTTTAGTTAACCATTTAGGCGGTTAATTAAACGGCTGATTAGGTAAATTTTGTTTCTGATTGTTTTTACAAAGATGGACTTGATTTGATGTGTACTTACAACTAGATTGATTCCCACAAGCGCTGGGATCTTCCCGTCCACCTTCTCATCGTCAACGTTCCTCCAGTAGGCGGTGTAATCCTTCATCTCAATTAAGGTCTGTGGTTTCAGGTGTTCAAGGTTTGTTTCCGATTTGATGTAAGCTTGTTGGCTGAAAGAATTTTTAGAATTAAAATAATACCGAAATAACGAAATAGAACGACATAACATAACATAACATAAACTCGCGCCTATATCCCCGAAGGGGTAGGCAGAGGTGCTAGCACCCACATTTCGCCAGTTTATGTTTAGGTCCCAATGTAGATAGATAGATAGATAATACTTTATTGTACACCAATACATTTACAACTGAGACAAGTAGGTAACATGCATATACAGTTTAATGTACAATGGGCGGCCTTATCGCTGAAGCGATTTCTTCCAGACAACCTTGGGATGGACAGTAATGTGACAAGACAAAAGATATATAGTGTAGTTATCATATAAAACTAAATAAATTGTGTACTAAAACAAAAAGAAAGACAGAGTAAAGCACGGATAAAGGAAAATAAAATAAAAAATACATATGTTTAACTTAACATAAACGTTAAGCATTATAAACATAATCACACAAAAAATGTAATAGGGCGAGCCTATTGCCATTAACCGGGCACTTATAAACCTGCGATAAATACACACATAACTTCGAAAAGCATCGAAAAGTTATTGGTGTGTGCCATGATAAAACCTGGTGGGATCGAACCCGAGACCTCGTCTCAGCAGTCCATTACACATACCACTAGGCTACCGCGGTTATTATATTATAGAACAAAGTATATAGTAATGTATTTATAAAACAGTGATACTCCGAGAGTCAGCACTCTCAGCAGTGAAAACTTGGAAAACAGGTCCAATATAGAATCAAAAAAAAAAAAAAAAGAAGAATCAAAAATCAAAGAATCAACGACGACCTCCGTGGCGTAGCGGTAGAGCATTCGACAGCTATGCAGGTTGCGCGGGTTCGATTCCTGCTCAGTGCAAATATTTGTATGCAAATATATGTATATTTGCATAGGTCTGGGTGTTTCTATGTATAATATGTAAGTACTTACAAAAAAAAATAGTCTAAGTATGTTTATCCGCATTCTTGATTCCAAAACACAAGCTAGTTAAGCTATGCTTACCATGGGTCTAGATAGCGTTGTGTAGAATGTCGTCAAATATATATTATTATTATTATATTATTATTAATTTCATTTATTCAGTTTAAGCATATAAAGAGCACATATACCTAGTCTAGCCATAAATATTGTTACGAAGAAAAAACATTTTTTTTTATTGCAAATAATATTTATTACTTTTACAGTGTGTTAGTTTAATACATAAATATAAAACAATTTCAAATATAAAAAGCCTATTCGAAGTGGTCTCCATTGGCTGCAACACAGTCCTTTAAACGTTGAGGCCAGTTATCAATAGAAGCACGCACTCTTTCCATGGGAAAATTCTTCACTGCCAATCGCATGGATTGTTTTAGGGACTCCAAATTATCATGGCGTTTAGAGCAAGCCATACTCTCTAAAACTGACCATAAATCATAATCCAGCGGATTAAGATCGGGACTAGACGACGGCCAGTCTTCAGCTCTGATGAAGTCCGAAACGTTCACTTCCAACCAAGACTGCGTGGACCGAGCTTTATGACCCGGCGCTGAGTCTTGTTGGAAGGACCATACTTGGTTGTTGAACATGGTGTTGTTAAGGGGTTTAACTACCTTCTCAAGAATGGTATCTTGATACACTTGTGCCGATGTTTTGATACCTTTTTCACAAAAATATGGCTCAGTCACTCCTTCATAGCTAACACCCCACCAAACCATCACTGAAGACGGATAATGCCCACGTTGCACTCTGTCGACTAATTGGGAAGCTACCTTAGAGCTTTGAGCATAAATACGGTCATTTTGTTTGTTAAAATGTTGCTCAATTGTAAAGATTTTCTCATCCGTAAACCAATTTTTTCTGTGACCTCCCTTTGCGTACCGCTTCAGTAGTTGCTTCGATTTTACCACCCTATTCTTTTTTAAATTATCAGTTAAAAAATGACCAGTGCGTCTCTTATAGGCTGCAAGTCCTAAGTCATCTTTTAAAATGCGCGACATGGTTCTGGGTGCTATCTTCATCTCCCGAGATAAAATCTTTTGCTTTCGGACAGGATTTCTTCGAATTCTTTCCCTTACTGCTTTGACCACCTTTTTCGTACGAACACTACGTGGACGGCCAGATCTTTTTCTGTCACCAACAGAGGAGGTCTCATTGTACCTATTAATTGCCCGGTACACAAACATTTGACTAATACCAAGCGTATGGAGAGTTTTAAAAATTACATTCGGCTCCATACCAACTTTGTGTAATGCAATCACAGCGATTTGGTTTTCTTTATCACCCCACTCCATTTTAATATAGCAAAATATTGTACAATGTATTGGCGCCAAAATTAGAAAACACAATGAACAATCGTATAAAAATGACTGATTCCAAATTCAAATGTAATATCTTTCTTATTTTAATTGTAACAGTATTTATGGCCAGACTAAATATAAACATCAGCATTTTACAATTATGTCAAGACATATTATAAATATATTAAATACTGTATATGATTCTTTCCTGTGCTCCTGTGACGTGGTGGTAGTGCATTCGGCTGCTACGGCAGCGGTAACAGCGTCAATTCCCGCTCAGTGCAAATATTTGTAGCTATGAATGTCGCTATTTTCATTGGTGAGTGATTACAGATCGTTGGACCCCAAAAGAGTTTCGATAAGTCTAACAACTACTAGAGCTTCGATAGAAGTCAGATGGCAGTCGCTTTACAGAAAATATCAAAGCTCAACCGCATCATAGTTGTTTAATCTATAAATAAAATATAAAATGGTTCATACCTATAAAATAACCAAAACTTAAACGTAAATTGTTGCAAACCAATCATCCTGTATCCAGAGTGCGTCTATTAGCGAACGCGTGCAAGTAGGTGCAAATAGCAGCGTTGCATCTACCGTAAACAACAGCCGGTTTACACTCAGAAGACTACACCTACCTACTCTGCACTTACTATTCCTTGTCACCGGCGAAACTTATTTATATTTTTGTTTGATATGTATTTATAATTGTATTTTTTGTTGATTATATAAATTAAATTTAATGTACACTCACACCCAAGATAAACCTATGCGGGTTTTATGGGTGCTTCTATGAGATGAACTAATGTAATAATATGGAAAAAAAAAAGAAAAAAAAAAGAAACCCAAACTCAACTGAGGTGGGAAAAGGTTCAGAGAAGAAGATTCATGATGATATATTGTTTCTCACCCTTCTCTCTCTGTCTCTCTCTCACACACACTCTCTCCTCTGACCTTTCTCTGTTCTGTCTCTCACTCTCTCCCTATTATTTCGAAGTCAATTCTCATCTTCGTCTACAATTTGTATATTTGCATTGGTCTGAGTGTTTCTATGTATAATATGTATGTATTTACAACAAAAAAAGTATCTAAGTATCTTTATCCGCATTCTAGAACCCATAACACAAGCTAGTTAAGCTATGCTTACCATGGGTCTAGATAGCGTTGTGTAGAATGTCGTGGATTTTTTTTTTATACCACTAAGTTGGCAGACAAGCACACGGCCCTACGGATGGGAAGCGGTTACCGTGGCCTATGGACGTATGCAACACCAGGGGTGTCACACTCGCGCTGCCGACCATGAAGAAACCTTCTGATGCCCCTCTTGAAGAACCCCATATTGTAGGCGCTTGGGAAAACCGCAGCAGGGAGGTCATTCCACAGCTTGAGTGTGCGTGGGATGAAGTTTCTTTCATACCGCACAGCGCGCACCGTCTCAGGTCGCAATGTGTAGGGATGAATTCCCTGCCTACGGCGAGAGGTGCGATGATATTTATTTATTTATTTTGCTTCCGAGAGAAAAGCTTCCCCCAGATGTCACCTCTCAATTCCTGTTAATAAACCACTAAAATTAAAACAATAAAATAAATCCACTCACCCATTACCAATCTTCTCAAACACGCTATTCTTCTGAGTAGCCTTCTCGTCTATCGTTACCAAATCAACTCCATCTTGATTATCAACTTCAGGCAGCAACAAAAACTCTTGTATCCTTTTCACACTCACGTAAGCTTCCAATGTAAACGTAATTGCGAGAGGGAGAAAGTCTACTAGTGAGTATTTTAGTATTTCGTAGTAGGAGAATATTACGAATACTTTGGCAGCTGTAAGTTCATTGTCTAAGGAAATGTAGGAGATTATACTTAGGAGTATTGCAACTTTGGTGTTTAGTTTTACGCAGGATATCATTACGGCTCGGAGCCAGGACGTCTTTTTTATTACGCTCATTTCTTTTCTGAAATAAAAAAAACGTATTTTACATAAATAGTTATTTGTTTTTGTAACACCATTGTAACATACCGTGTTTCGAGCAATAAATGATTTACTTACTTACTAGGTTATTTTTTATACCACTTAGGTGGTATACAAGCGCACGGCCCACCTGATGGAAAGTGGTTAACGTGGCCTATGGACGTGTGCAACACCAAGGGAGTGACACTCGCGTTGACAACCCTATAAGCACTGAGAGTTTCTGTGCGGACTAAAGACAAAGCACGATAAGATCTTGGTCTTTAGCACAAAAGCTGTCCAGTGAGCTCTGGCTACCCTACTCACCGCTGGGAACACAACACGAGGTTATTATGGCCGCGGTATTCTGTACGGCGGAGGTACTTCCCCAGTCGGACTGCTCAATTGGACGGAAGTACCGTCGTGTACCACGCTGAATGGTGATGCCAATTCCTTCTTTGACGAGCATGGCATTTGGGCAAGTCATACACACACACACAAACACGCACGCACGCACGCACGCACGCACGCACGCACGCACGCACGCACGCACGCACGCACGCACGCACGCACGCACGCACGCACGCACGCACGCACGCACGCACGCACGCACGCACGCACGCACGCACGCACGCACACACACACACACACACACACACACACACACACAATTATGTTATTATTATTATTATTTTAGGACTTACTTTCTAGCCTTTTCAATGATTCTAGCGAAGGCGAATTCCCAGGCGTACATCTTGATTGCTTCGATACTCTGTATCACTTCATTCATCAGCCGTATACGGTTATCTGTCCGCACAGCCGTTTTTCGTCGGAGCTTACTTGTGATCTTGCCGAGATACCCTGAAAACAAAAACAAGTTTAAAATTAAAAATTATAATTAACTTTTTTTATCCTCAAAACTTGGGATAAAAAAGTTTTTACTAACTCGAGACAAAACCAAACAACACTGAGGTTGTGTCACCTCAAAATTATTATTATTATTATTTTTTATATAGAACACGTCAATTATACTTCGCCTTGCCTGATGGTAAGCTGAAGGCAAAGTCTCAGAAAAGAGGGTCACCATTTACACATACCGTGTGACAATGGTGACACTCAGCTTGACGGCCTCATCATATGCTCTTTCACGCCCCGCTTAAAGGACCCGGGACTGTAGGTAACCTTAATTCTGTCGCAAACCTTTGAACCATAAATATTATATGCCCCGCAATGTATTATTTATCAAATAACGTATTTAAATCTATAGAATCTTCTTTTGAGTAGTAGCGTAATGATATTTAGCCAAAAATAACATTCCTCGATAAACTATATAATAAACTATTCAACACTAGCACCACGCCGCGGTTTCACCCGCGTAAATCCTGATCCCATGGGAATATCGGGATAAAAAGTAGCCTATGTTACTCACGGAGAATGTAGCTTTCTAATGAAAAAAGAATTATTAAAATCGGTCCAGTACTTTTTGAGTTTATTCGTTACATACAAAAATACAAATCTTTCCTCTTTATAATATTATAGTATAGATAAAATTAATTTTCCAATTTCAATTCATTTCCTCTCCTGATGAGGCCGCCAAACTGAGTGCAATTGTAACATTACTTAGTGTTTGTAATGGTGACCCTCTTTCCTGAGACTTTGCCTTTAGCTTACCATCAAGCAAGAAGTAAAGTTGGCGTGTCCTAGTTAAAAAAATCAAACCAGTAGTTTCTAAAATTAGCACGATCTAACGAACAAACAAACTCTTCAGCATTATATTATACTGAAATAGATTAGTAGGACATTGTGAAGTTCTCTTACCTTGTAGTGGTATAAACATAAGCAAAAACGCCACCCCCACGAGGGTAGCGACCCCTATCTGCCGATACATCAGGAACACTATAAGGGTGCTTTCGATGGGGGTGCGGATCAGGTCCGTCATAAATAGGCTGGCCATGTCGAACCGTTGGGCGTCAGTCGTTAACAGGTTGATGACGTGGCCCGCCAGACCCTCGGATGCTTTGCCTCCGGCAGTCAGATCTAGACGGAGTAGCTAGAATATAAGAATAATAATAAATAAATAAATATTCCACAACATTCCACACAACGCTATCTAGACCTATGGTAAGCATAGTTTTTTTTTTTTTTACGTGCGCAAAATCCCCACGGATACCTCCCCACCGGAGCCGGTGGAGGAGGTTATGTCGGACTTGAACCGACTAAAACGCACGCCGCCTATGGGTCGCTTTGGTTGCCGAAGGTGAGGTTGACAGGCATATCCCTCGCACCCCGGCCGATTCAGGTGGTAAGCATAGCTTAACTAGCTTGTGTTATGGAATCTAGAACGCGGAAAAACATACTTAGATACATTTTTTTCGTAAATACATACATATTATACATAGAAACACACAGGCCAATGCAAATATACAAATTCATGCATACAAATATTTGCACTGAGCGGGAATCGAATCGCCTCCTGTGTAGCAGTCAGTCAGCGGTAGAACGTACCGCTCCGCCACAGAGGCCGGCAATGATAATAATATAAAAAATATAATAATTGAATGAAACTTTGAAGCATTTATTATACCAACTGTTCAAATCAATAATAATATAGAAAAAAATAGGTACAGGCGGGACTCGAACCCGCAATCCCTCCCCCACAGGGGGAACGCTCCGATCACCAAGCACACGAGTGCAATCGAAATGGCACTACTTTTTATTTTAGTGTAGTGTTGGTAAGACACGTTAGTTTCTAAGACCTACTTACAAAGGTAATCATATTCGATGCACTTAAAGAATTGACTTCAAGAAACTTCGAAATATATTTTTAAAATATTTATTTCTATTTAATTAGGTTCTCTGAGTGAACAAAAAATTAAAAATCCTGATATTAACAAAATACACAGCTAAAAAAATAGCAGTGCATGTCACAGGGCCCCGAACTTTCGACCAATTACGCCTCTTTCTTACTAATGTAGGCAGGGACAAGATGTTTTCACTTGCTGTGTTTTGGCATACACCTTTCGCTTCTAACATATATAATACTAGCTGACCCACCCCAGCTTCGCCCAGGGTATATTTTGAAGCTTCATATCCCTTTGAGACCGTATGTTTTAGTCTTCGACATATGTATGAAAAATTGCCGGATTTGTTAACATTTATTAATTATCAATGCTCCGCTCCCCTAAGTAGTAGCGTGATGATATATAGCCTAAAACCTTCCTCGATAAATGGACTACCCAACACTGAAAGAATCATTCAAATCGGACCAGTAGTTCCAGAGATTAGCGCGTTCAAACAAACAAACAAACTCTGCAGCTTTATAATATTAGTATAGATAATCACACCTGTAAATTGCACGAAGGGGTTGGTAGAGGTAAATTAATAGCTACATTTCGCCAATTATGATCACCGACGTCAATCGGGCATTTTGTTATGAGTTGTACGTTTACTGTCGGATGGAGAACAAGCCTTATCCCTTAGTCACCTTCTACGGAACCCACGGGAAGAGATAGGGTGGCTCTATTCTATTCCTCCGGGAACAAATTTTTTTTTTCAAGCTCAATGTAAATTGTTCATGAAATAAATAAATCAAATCAAATCAATCACTTACCTTTCTATAAATAAGGGAACAACACGACACCCTGATTTTCATCGCCATTTCTAACAACCATAGAAGCATGGGGTGGATCATAGCGGCGCTTATTGCCATGAACCTGAAACATAATACATAATCAGATTGGAACTCTAGTTGTTTTCACTGCTGAGGAATAGGATGAGGTGTCCCTCCAACATAAAGGGAAAATCCTTCGACCAGGCAAGGTGATCACGTCTAATGGCGGCCATACACGCTACGGTCTATCGATTCCTGTGCAGGTAGACCAGAATGTGTGTAGGAATAGACCTGTGCAGTTTTTTTAGGCCTGCACAGGCGACCGGTGCAAGATCGAAAATCAACCGTACAGTGTACCTGTGCGTGTACTCTAGTCGTCTGCGCAGGTTCAAATTTTAATTCATTCAATAAATTAACATGACAATATGTTATCCATTTCAATAATCAATGCTTACACCACATTTTTCGCTTCCTTTTCGTTGCTTTTGTCGTTGTTGCGCTGTTATATTGAATTAGATCTATTTTTTTTTTTTAATAATGTTTTCATGCATCAAACAATTCGAATAGTACCTATAATTAATTATTATTTTAATTAAATTGCAATTGTGACATTACTATATACTCTGACATTTGATAATATATTGAGATTTGATAATATAACGGACTGCAAACAAAGAATCCAATTCTACTAACATAATTTGTAAGAACAATGGTACTAACTAGATATGGACTTCTTTGTTCGAAATAAATGATTTATTTATTATTATTATTTATTATAGCAATGCCAGCGCGTCATCGTCCGCATTCAATGCCATCCCAAAAAGAACTGAAGACCAATGTTTGGTTGACCTGCACGGGCATATCTGTACAGGTGGACCTTTCCAGTAGACCGTAGCGTGTATGGCTTACTTATTGGGCCGCTTGCCAATGACAAAAGTACACCCGATTCCTGCCGGCTTTCAACTGGGCCACATAGTGCAGGACAAACTACATCGAGGTAAATTTTTTCCAAGGGTTTACTTTTTGAAAATTTTCACCCTTTGCCACTGCTGCCTAACAATATTTAGCGTGCGTGTGAATATCGCTTTCGTGATGCAGGATCGGTAGATCTGTAGTAATATCGATTTTAGTTTAGCTTACTGTCGCTAGATGGCGCTGTATACATGGCTACGCACGTGCACGCGTGCATGAAAACGTGTCCGTGCATGTGTAAAGCACCAAATTATTACTTATTTCTATTAATAAAAATATTCAATCTGTTTTACCCAACAACTCCGAGCGCGTACAAATATGCATGCTTGGCCGGCACCCCTCCATGTGACGGGGAGAAGTAATTTATTAGTCCTTCAAGGCACATCGGTATTGATAACCTGTAAATTTGAGTTGAGTTTAAACTCTGGATTTGTGTTTCAGTTGGGAACTTAAGGTAGATACTTGACAGGCCTGGGGGTGACGGGTGGAGCCGCCTGTCACCCTGGCAGAAGCAGGCCGTGGTGGCGGCGCGCTCCCCATTCCCGGGAACGAGTCGGGGACACTGTGGTCCTCACACTCGAGGAGACGGCCAGATCGAAAGAGATGGCCCTGGGTCGGCCGGGGTGCGAGGGATATGCTTGTTAACCTCACCTTCAGCAACCAAAAGCGACCCACAGGTGGCGTGCGTTTTGGTCGGTTCGAGTCCGACATAACCTCTTCCACCGGCTTCGGTGGGAGGGTATCCGAGAGGATATTGCGCACGTAAAAAAAAAGTAGATACTTCACATAATACTAATGTGACATTATTAATTATTCGATACCTTTTACAAATTACATTCGATGTAACAGTTTCTTTATTTTTTGTTTTTTATTTTTATACAACTTAGGTGGCAGACAAGCACACGCCCCACCTGATGGAAAGTGGTTACCGTGACCTATGAACGTGTGTAACACCAGTGGAGTCACATCCCTGCTGCCGACCCTGTAAGAACAGAGATTTTCTGTGCCTTCAGTGCAGAACACAAAATCAGGACAAGCCTTTGGTCTTCCCACTAACAGCACAAAATCTCTCCAGTGAGCTCTGGGTACACTACTCACCGCCGGGAACACAACATGAGGTTATTATAGCCGCGGTATTCTGTGCGGTGGAGGTACTTCCACAGTCGGACTGCTCAATTGTTTTTTTTTTTTAAATAAGACGCTTCAATATGACTTTACCTTACCAGATGATAAGCTAAAGGAAAGGTCTTAGTAGAGAAAGGATCATCATTACAGACACCAACAGTGTTACAATGGTGGCACTCAGCTTGACGACCTCATCATATGCTTTTTCACGCCCCGCTTAAAGGACCCGCTGGTCTGCTTCTGCCAGGGTGACAGGCGGCTCCACCTGTCACCCCCAGGCCTGGGCTCATGGGGGGCGGAGGTCGTACCTCCGACGCCCGAATTGCCTTCGTACGCGGGCAGCTTGGCTTGCGATCCTTCGTCGCTCCCGCTGCCCGTGCTTGGGGTACTGGTGTGGTTGTACTTACCTAATAGTGGCATCTATTAAGGTGAAGATCAGATTTCCTATGATAAATTTGAGACCGTATACTTGAATTATAGCTAGTAGAAGAGATGGTTTCTTTTCTTTGTCTGGAAAAAATATAATTAAATTATAGTCTTGCATAGTATTATGCTCGCTATAAGCAGAGGATAGCAATATGTTTTATATTGACTAAGAAAGACAACTAAGATACAATGAAGCTGACATATTTAGTGGTACAGTCGGCCTCAGAAATGTTCTTCTGAGGCATTTCTTTTTTTGGTCTATTTACAAACATACACAACTGCCGGTTTCTGAAAGGCCTGTCAAACCATTAGTCTACTTAATTACATACACTTACTTACATACACACTTATACAACTAAAGTGGCAGACAAGCACACGGACCACCTGATGGAAAGTGGTTACCGTGACCTATGAACGTGTGTAACATCAGTGGAGTCACACCCGTACTGCCGACTCTGTAAGATTTTCTGAACCTTAAGTGCAGAACACGAAATCAGGGCAAGCCTTTGGTCTTCCCACTGACAGCACAAAAGCTCTCCAGTGAGCTCTGGCTACCCTACTCACCGTTGGGAACACAACACGAGGTTATTATAGCCGTGGTATTCTGTAGAGTGAAGGTACTTCCGCAGTCAGACTGCTTAATTGGGACGGAAATACCGACATGCCCTACCTCCTACAAAAAGTCCTCCTCCTATATGTTGTGTTATTCGATCAGTTCTGTTAAAACTTACGTACCTTGCTTTTTTTCTAGTTGCTTTTTCCATTTGACGCCCAACTGGTCTCCTCTTGGAGCAGCCCTGTGCCCTGGAGTACATCTGCAAAGATATATAGTGAACTCTTTTATTTATTTATTCTTTATTGTACATTTCTCTTCACCCCTACCGCAATGCCTTAAAACAAAGGTCTTTGAACAATGCGTTCTACCTGTTATGACTTACGGTGCCGAAGCGTGGACACTTACAGTGGGGCTGGTCCATAGCTTAAAATAGCGCAGCGGGCTATAGAGCGAGCTATGCGTGGAGTTTCTCTGAAGGATAGAATTCGGAACGAGGTTATCCGACAGAGAACTAAAGTTACCGACATAGGTCACAGAATAAGCAAATTGAAGTGGCAGTGGGCTGGCCACGTTTGTCGAAGGACCGATGGCCGTTGGAGCAAACGAGTTCTAGAGTGGAGACTGCGAGAAGGTAAACGAAAGGTAGGACGCCCCCTAGCCAGATGGACGGACGACCTGCAAAAGGTGGCTGGGGCAGATTGGATGCAGAAGGCGGAGGATCGGAACAAATGGCGCACATTGGGAGAGGCCTATGTCCAGCAGTGAACTACGATGGGCTAATTGATTGATTGATTGTACATTTACAAGACATATTATACAAAGAAATGAAATTTTATGTAATAGGGCGAGCTTAATTCAATTTTGAGTTCTCTTTCAGCAAACCTGGGAGTGTACAGAGGAATTGCAAGAATTGATATTCTTCTGTCTAGAATGGTGATAAAGATACTTATACTTGGTTTGGTCAGGTTAGGTTAGGATTGATTTTGACTAACAAAGTATTCAAAATGATCTTAACACCTTAGTATTCCCCATTCCTGTTGACTGATTTTACTGTTTTTTATACCACTTAAGTGACAGACAAGCACACGATCCACCTGATGGAAAGTGGTTACCGAGGCCTATGGACGTTTGTAACACCAGAGGAGTCACACTCGCGCTGCAGTACAGAGTAAGTACAGAGTTTCTGTGCCGTCAGAGTGGAAGACAAAGCAGGACAAGCCTTTAGTCTTCCCACTGACAGCACAAATTCTCCAGTGAGCTCTGGCTACCCTATAACACGAGGTTATTATGGCCGCGGTATTCAAAATAAATTCATTCATAATTTGGTTGAAGCTATAAGCAGTTGTAATTTTTTGCAGCATTTTGTATTTATTTTTAAGTGACAAACTTGTATTAGCAATAGTGAAATACATAATGTTGTTCTAAATTGTAATTTCGTATGATTGAACTGTTACAAGTTGTAAGAAATGTATTTTGATCTTTGAAATATATTGAGAAAGCAAAATATTCTTACGCGGAAATACCGCCGTGTCCTACCTCCTTGATATTTGGTACAAACCTTTAGTTCGAATGATAATACAATTTTAATCAATAATTTTGACCTAATAAGTATGACTTAATGTTAATAACTTAGTATTAAGGTCATTTTCTGTTTTTAAATTTTGTCCGTGCCGGCTGATCTCTGAAACAGCCGGACTGATTTTAACAGGCCTTTCACTGGCAGATAGCTGATGTAACAAGGTATAACATAGGCTATCTCAGTATTTTTTTCCGGCGGGAATAGGAAAACATAAAACATTGTCACGCAGGCGAAGCCGCGGGCGTCCGCTAGTTTATGACATAAACAGGATGTATAGGATTAGTAAGACATTACCAGCTCACGTGTTTCCTTCTTCCTACAGTCCCGGGTCCTTAAAGCGAAGCGTGAGAAAGCATCAGATGAGGCCACCAAGCTGAGTACCACCATTGTACCATCACTTAGTGTCTGTAATGGTGACCCTCTTTACTGAGACTTTGCCCCTAATTTACTATCAGGCGAGGTTAAGTCAAATTGGCGTGTCCTAGATAAAAAAAAATGTATGATTTACTAACCTATAAACATCTGATATACTGAGCTGTCCTTTCCTTCCCTTAACAAATACTTGGCGTGTGTACCTGAAAACAAAACAAAACAAACTAATAAATAATTATTTCATTTATTGTTAACCACAGAAGAAATACAGAAAGGAGTCGGTCTAAGTAAACCTGTGATTCATAACTAGGTTCTGACGTCATCAGCGTAGGCTTGAACTTAGTCAATATTATGTCGGCGTTACGCTCTATTTACATACATACATATAATCACGACTTTATTATCGGAGGGTTAGGCAGAGGTGAATTAACACCCACATTTCACCATCCCTGTATTCGGTCCCAGTTAAAAGGGAGTGAGCCTATTGCCGTTTTCCAGGCACTATTGTTGACTCGAGCTGTACATCTGAGGCGGAGTCTGGGCGGTATATATCTGTCTCATGTTAAACTTCACCGACTTGTACGACACCGCATGGGAAGAGATGGGGTGGTACAAATTCCACTCTGCCGGGAACCGCGCGTTCTGTCTCCATCATATAGCAAATAGGGCAAGGAGCACTGCATTGTGACTCTCAGAGTCACGATACAGTGCATCTCTTAAAGCGTATCACAGTAGGAGTGGCCTTACTCAGTGTCCAGTCAGAGCTATTTCTATCGGGGAATTTATGTCAGACTTGAACCGACTAAAACGCACACCGACTGTGTAGGCCGCAGGTTCCCAGAAGTGAGATTATCTGAGAGTCTGAGACACATCCCTCGCCCTCCGGCCGGCCCACGTGGGAACCACGGAGTCCCCATCTCGTGCCCAATCAGTGTATCGGTACATACGCAAAAAATACCGTTATACATTTAAATATTTAAATGACATACAGTGACCGTTTTACATTTGAATATGCAAATGACATGCATTTGACGTACAATATGTCAGATGTCGCATTATTGTACTTGACAACGAGTTTCAAACGCGGTCGTAACGTGAGTAGATTGTGAATTTCAATTGGTTAACATAGAATATAGAACTGAGGGTCAATTAAAATAAGAACCTGCAGACACATGCTGTAAAAAACGTTTCGAGCTATCGAGCGGACTTGACAGCTAAGAGGGGATTTCAATTGAGCATTCTCTAACGTGACGTCACCAAATTTAGAGCATGCGCAATTGAAATCTCACCACGAACTCAACTGTCAAATCCTTTTGATCTTTCCAAATGTTCTTTCAGCACGTGCCTGCTGTTCAAAATTTGACCTGCGAAAATCAAATGTAATATCAAAAACAGTATTCTCTTAAAACAATTTTCAAGAAAGAACAAACACATGTAATCATAAAACGGTTCGGAACTTCTTGAAATCATGGAACTTAATATTTTTGCCGACGTTTCGGATGCATTGCAGTACCCGTGGTATAATAATTTAATAGTAAGTTCCATGATTAAATTGCGAAAGTCCCGAATAAATAATTATGAATTTACACCGCGATACATAGAGCGTACCCCTAAAATGCCACCACACGCCCTGATCGACCACCTAAATCCCATGTGGAGCGGACACAAATTTATTAGCTTAGCTAACATAGCTCTGGTAGAATTTCTTTTTTAATTTGAGATTCGCGTCTCGCCATTAATAATTTTATAGACTTCTGTTGTGTTTACTGGGTCGGCAGCGCGAATGTGGCTCCTCTGGTATTACACACGTCCATAGGCCACGGTAACCACTCTCAATCAATTGGGCCCTGTGCTTGTCTGCCACCTAAGTGGCATAAAAGAAGAAGAAATGACATCGACATCGTAATTGTTTTTAACAGAACATCAGACGCATCACAGTTTGATTGGAAAGCCGACGCCTACATAGTTGGGATAAGACTCAGAGATTGATAGATATTAGCAGTATTTGTCTAGCGTGAAACTAAACCAACTAAATTGTAAGGAGGTAGGACACTACGGTATTTCCGTCCTATTGAGCAGTCCGACTAGGGAAGTACGTCCGCCCTACAGAACACCGCGGCCATTATAACCTCGTATTGTGTTCCCGGCGGTGAGTAGGGCAGCCAAAGCTGACTGGAGAGTTTTTGTGTCGTCCTTTTTTGTCTTTTACACTGACGGCACAGAAACTCTCAATGCTTACAGGGTTGGCAGCGCGAGTGTGACTCTCTTGGTTTTGCACACGTCCATAGGCCACAGTAACCACTTTCCATCAGGTGGACTGTGTGCTTGTCTGCCACGTAAGTGGTGTAAAAATATACATATGTCGACCAACACGAACGCACATAGTTACGTTACGTTCGGTCAAGCAGACTAAGAGCCCTGTTTTATGAAGTAGAAGACGTCTAACAATGAGAAGATTTCAATTTAATGGACAGTTTCACAATAGAAGCAACACTAAGTAATATTACCGAGATATTGGCCAATTATGGAGTTAGTCACTTTGAGCAAGGAGTTACGAATAATATAATAAGAACAGACGGTCTAAAAAGGTCACATTGAGCGATTCTGCTGCAAACGATGAACAACTGTATGAATTTCCAATAAATCTCAATGGATTCCTAAAAATTCGTAAAATGGTCACTCATTTGAGCAGAATCACAACAATTCATTTGCTAAGCACAAATCGCAATATTATCCTAATACGATTTAAATAACAATTTATTTTTTACCTTATTAGGCAGGAGTACCGTAGTAGCACAATCTTTGTGGTAAAATAACTTATGAAGTATTTTTTAAAAAGTCATTGCCTAGCCTAAAATATTGCTCACTAACTGTTGCCCGTGACTCCGCCCGCGTGGATGTCGATTATCACGACCAAATATAAGCCATGTCCTTTCCCAAGCTCCAATCTATCTGTGTACTTCGTCAAGTTATCTTCAAAAATGACGAACTTTTATACAAACTTTCATCCCCTATTTGAATCATTTTTAACCACTTTTCTCATGATAAAAGGTATCCCTGTCCGTTCCCAAACTCTAATCCATCTGTATACCTACCGAGTAGGTAGGACACAACGGTATTCCCGCCCCAATTGAGCAGTCCGACTGGGGAAGTACCTCCACTCTACAGAATACCACGGCTATAATAACCTAGTGTTGTGTTCCCGGCGGTGAGTAGGGTAGCCAAAGCTCTTTGGAGAGTTTTTGTGCTGTCAGTGGGAAGACTAAAAACTTGTCCTGATTGTTTCTCCTGCACTGAGAGCACAGTAACTCTCTGTTCTTACAGAGTCGGTAGCACGGGTGTGACTTCCCAGGAGTTGCACACGTTTATAGGTCACGGTAATCACTTTCCATCAGTTGGGCCGTGTGCTTGTCTGCCACCTAAGTTGTATAAAAATAGGATCGATCCGTGCAACCTGAAAGCGTAACAGACAGAGTTTGAGGTGGACACCGCATAACCTGTTATACTAGGTTTCAAATATTAGCTTGCCAGTCAAAACAAAACTATTCTTGGGACACCAACATAATATCATGCGTCTGTGATCATATCACAAACACAAAAATTGACGACAGGAAGGGAATTTGATATTTTTATTAATGTCTAGACGAAAATGAGATCAAATATCCTAAAGTCAGCTGTACACTATCGGTCGAGATGCTGGGCCAGCATGTTGAGCATAACGGAATTTTAATGTTGCCGTTTAGGCAGTTGGCACACTGCCCCGCAACATGCAATGCCGTGCTGGAGTGAGTGTTTTTAATATAGAAAACCGCGTGTTTCCCGGCAGAGTAGAATTTGGACCACCCTATCTTTTCCCATGCGGTATCCTAGGCGATTAAGGGATAGAGCTGTTTAACATCAGACAGATATATACAGCCCAGATTCAGTCTCAGATAAATGGCTTGAGTCAACAATAGTACCCGGAAGACTGCAATAGCCTCACCCCCTGTTACGTGGGACCAATATATAATAATATAATAATATTATATAATAATAAATAATTGGTGAAATGTGGGTGTTAATTCACTTCTGCCTAAGGAGGAGGTAGGACACGGCGGTATTTCCGCCCGATTGAGCAGTCCGACTGGGGAAGTACCTCCGCCCTACAGAATACCGCGGTTATAATAATTTCGTGTTGTGTTCCCAGCGGTGAGTAGGGTAGCCAGAGCTCACTGAAGAATTTGTGCTGTCAGTGGGAAGACTAAAGGCTTGTCCTGCTTTGTCTTTTACTGACGGCACAGAAACTCTGTACTTACAGGGTTGGCAGCGCGACTGTGACTCTCTGGTGTTACAGACGTCCATAGGCCACGGTAACTACTTTCCATCAGGTGGGCCGTGTGCTTGTCTGTCAACTAAGTGGTATAAAAAAAAAAATATAACCCTCCGGGGATAAAGGCGTGATTATATGTAAAACGCGATAGTATTTGTTGGCCATGCTATGTTTAATTTGTCAGGTAGGTATATGGTAGGAAATTACCTTTTTATAGTGCTTTTACCCCGGCTATGTGTGTGTGTGTGTGTGTAGTAAGAGTAGTATACATAGATAAATAAATAATATGATTAGGTAGATAAGTATTTATTGTACACATAAAACACCAAGAAATTTACATTAGAGACAAATAGTACGCAAACATTTGTTTGTACAAATGGGCGGCCTAAGAGAAGTGATTTTTTCAGGCAACCTTCTATAGTAATCAATGCAAATGTCACAACATTATTTGCAATCAAAGATTTTGTCATATTATGTCACGTCAAATAACCCGCCCCGTATCGTTCCCGGCGCAAAGGTGCCCATGACACTGGCGGCGGCGTTGCCTCACTGTAACGCGATAGCCATAAGTAAATTAAACAATAATATGTTTAAACGAGGTACTACATACAACACGTTACAGAATTAATACTCTATAAAGCATCTGATGCACTGCATCAGGAATGTTTTCCGAAGCGCGCACTGACTGTTTTAACACCATCCTGCGTAAGAGGATAGCATCTATGATGCTCAGGGTGAGTGCGAGCGTCAACGGCATTCTAAAGGTCATCAGTGAGAAGGCGTGTTGCGCTATCATGGCGCATTGGGTGCGTATACATATGCAGGTTCCATGTGCGTCAGGCAGGCGGAGCCGGTATATGAACAGATTTTTGTAATTTTGTGTTATCATGTTACTAACATAGCTTTTAAGTGAGTACTACTTCCATTGTTTATCAAGGTCAGAAATAAAGTTTTATTATTATTAAACCTTTCAAGATCACGTGACAATCAAATTGACTTTATACTGTGACGCATATTGAGGTCATGTTGACCCAACATGTACAGCCGTCTTAAAACAAAACGTGTTTTGAAACACAATAATGAGATTTCCTTCGGCCGTCATTAATTATGTATGCTGGCAGTCAAAATGGCGTGGAAGTAATGCTTTAGGTATTTCATTTTCATGTCACTGATGATAACATTATCATGGCCTGAATATTGTGCCATAAAATGATGCAGCAACACAATTTGAAACGTGCTTACTAAGTTAGATTCTGGCACATATGTTGTGATTCCAAGTCTATCCTTTCGCCACACACTGCCACCTGAGAGAAGCTTAAAAACGGTTCCATGATATACAATAATGATTACGGGAATTACCGCAATCATGATAGAGCCGCGTGCTTTCCGGCCGAGTAGAATTTGGGCCACCCCGCCTAGTACAACACCGCATGGGAAGAGCCCATGCGGTGTCGTACTAGGCGACTGTGGAATAGGGCTGTTTAACAGCAGACAGATATTTACAGCCCAGACTCAGCCTCAGATGCATGGCTCGAGTCAACAATAGTGCCCGGAATTCGGCCATAGGCTCACCCTCTATTACGTGGGACCAAATACAATTATTGGTGAAATTTGGGTGTTAATTCTCCTCTGCCTAACCCTTCAGGGATAAAGGCATGATTATATATATTATGTATGTATGTATGTTTTATTTTTTAATACCACTTATCTATACTAATATAATAAAGCTGCAGAGTTTGTTTGTTTGTTTGAACGCGCTAATCTCTGGAACTACTGGTCCGATTTGAATGATTCTTTCAGTGTTGGGTAGTCCATTTATCGAGGAAGGTTTTAGGCTATATATCATCACGCTACTACTTAAGGGAGCGGAGCATTGATAATAAATGTTAACAAATCCGGCAAATTTTCATACATATATTTTTTTTTTTTTTTTTTTCTTTATTGAAGGGCTTTGTCGCTTGAGCGATTATGTTGCCCATATTGTAAACAAACACATACAAATACAAATCAACACATACAAATCAAACAAAAAAAAAACAAATACATATATGCACAGTTATCATATGCTTAACCTCTAAACTTAACTAAGTTGTACAGTGCCCGGGCTGTATCCGATAATGGCTCAGACAGGGCACTGTTACAACTCCCCACCATTAGGCTACTCTTCAACAGAGGATCCCTGTGCGTTTCATTCCGTACACATTCCATCAAAATATGGTACAGGTCATCGAGTGTATTGCAGGTGGTACAGTTTGGGGATGTTGATTGCCGCATTAGGAACGCAAATTTATTTGATGGAATGTGTCCGGAACGAAGCCGAAGTGCAATTACTGTATCTTGTCGATTGAGACCACAACCATCAATCCAAGGAGAGCGTAGAGGATAGGGCTGAATCGTTCTATACCAGATTCCCTTTTCTTTCGACCTCTCATCAAAATATTCTTTCCAGCTTTTATAACAAAGTTGTCTGGTAACTGGTAGATAGTTGGTGAAGTAAGGCAAAAATGAGACTGAAATACCATCAGTAGAGGCTTCACTCGCAAGTTTGTCCACAAGCTCATTGCCGACGATACCTACATGAGACGGAATCCATTGCAGTTTAACTATTTTATTTTGCGACTTTAATCTTAAAATTGTTCTTAATATATCGTAGGCTATCGGCATACCTCGAAATATCGAGGTGCACCGAGCCAGATGCTGCAATGAACTTCTCGAGTCTGTTAGAACTACGACCTTGTTATAAGATGCAGATTCTATGTAGGACAGGGACTCTGAAATTGCGAGGAGTTCCACATTCATAATAGAAACATCCACATTAATTTTAAATTTCATGCTTGTATTCTCCTCAAGATCTAAGAAGGCTGCCCCAATATATTGGTTATTTTTTGAGCCATCCGTAAATATTTTATGGTATCCAGCAAAAGCGTCATTAATAAAACCGTCACATAAACCTTTCAAGACATGACTATTGTAATAATCTTTGGGTTTGGTTAATATGTCCATGTTGGGCAGTATGACATCCGCCACATCAATATTTGTTACCCACGTCTCCAATCGAAACATATCTAAACAGCTACTGGTATAAATGGGCATCGCCCTAAGCTTACTATGAGTATTGATTAGTAAAGGCTTCATCTTCTTAAGCCAGTACCGGTTCCGACACGTACTCTCCAATACATATTTTGAAGACTAAAACGTACGGGCTCAAAGGGATACGAAGCTTCAAAATATACCCCGGGCAAGCTGGGGTGGGTCAGCTAGTGTATGATTTTTGTTTTTTTTTTTTTTATACCACTTAGTTGGCAGACAAGCACACGGCCCACCTGATGGAAAGTAGTTACCGTGGCCTATGGACGTCTGTTACACCAGAGGAGTCACAGTCGCGCTGCCAACCCTGTAAGTACAGAGTTTCTGTGCCGTCAGTAGAAGACAAATCAGGACAAGCCTTTAGTCTTCCCACTGACGGCACAAATTCTCCAGTGAGCTCTGGCTACCCTACTCACCGCTGGGAACACAACACGAAGTTATTATAACCGCGGTATTCTGTAGGGCGGAGGTACTTCCCCAGTCAGACTGCTCAATCGGGCGGATATACCGCCGTGTCCTACCTTTCATGATATAAGTACATACATACCTTTGATTTGCCTGAAGTTTCGACCAGGTTACACCGGCCGTGGTCACAGGCTGTCTGACTCAGATAGTCAACCTGTGACCACGTGTATGTGCCTATACCATGATCGCCTTAATTCCCTTAAATATTATTGTAGACCTTAAAACGGTTTCTGTACAGCTAGAGTAGATTGTCAAGATTTTTGCCGGTCTCTATACCTACATACTATCGTAGTTCAAATCAAATCAATTTATTGCGATATATGGGTACACAGGTTACAAGTAAATATGTTTAGGTTCCACCATATTTCAGCCAGATTGGCATGCAATAACGTCACACATATTATGACGATATTTGTTTATAAGATTAGAAGCTAAGAATTTTTGCAATTTAATATAGAAAATTTCATAACATTGGATGTCAATATTTCCGTGTTAAACATAATAAACACCTCCATGCAAAATAATCATTAAATTAGTCAAATACAATTTATATACCTAATAAGAAATGTCAAAGTTATGATTGAATTTAATTATTTACCTAGTACAATAGTAATAAAAAATCTGGGTGGCGACGGAGAAAAATACAAGTAGCACCATTCTTAGCCAAGTTGACCATGAGCGCAGGCCTGGGGGTGACTTGCGGAGCCGCCTGTCACCCTGGCAGAAGCAGGCCGCGGCGGCGGTGCACCTCCATGTTTTCCGGGGACGAGTTGGGGACTCTGTAGTCCCCACACACCCGAGGAGACGGCTAGATCGTTAGAGATGGCTCTAGGTCGGCCGGGTTGCGAGGGAAATGTCTGTCAACCTCACCTTCGGCAACCGAAACGACCTACAGGCGGTGTGCGTTTTAGTCGGTTAGATTCCGACATAACCTCTTCCACCGGCTCCGGTGGGGAGGTATCCGTGGGGATTTTGCGCACGTAAAGAAAAAACAAAAGTAGCACTATTCTATTTCAACCAAAAGTCTTAGTAGGTGACTAACGATACGCAGACTATACCACTGCGAGACTCAAAATACAACCCTGTACCAATCCGTCAGTGTGGAAACTGTAGGCCAAAGCTCAACATTGGGAGAGCCCTATGACCTGCGTTTGCGATAGGCTAATTGTTTGATGAGTAATAATAATAATAATAATAATAATAATAAATTTCTTTATTTCGAGCAACAAGACTCAATGTGTTAGTAACAATTGACTTATATAAATCTATGTTAGTATGTATAATAATTTAAGAAAAGTCTGGAATTAATTCAATTAAAATAAAAATAAAAATTGCAATATAATATAAAATGTCAACGAAAAATTACAATTTAATTAATTCAATTACAGATTAAAATGTCAAAGAAAATTACTATAAAATCAATTTCAATTAAATTTATTCCGAATCAAATATCACAATAATTACAATTAAATTTACATTTTTAATAAAACATGCTCTGCCTCTGAGTCATTTGTATGTTTGTCAGCACATGAACCATGCACGCATGGTTGATGTACCGACAATCAAACCTACTTGCAAATACATTCAGGATAGTGTTACCGCTGCCCCGGATCCTGCGCCCCAGGGATGTGCACCGCTTTCGCATCGTCGTATAGAAACAGTCGATGCGAGCGTCGGCGAACATCCCCGACGCGCTACAATTCCGTGGCAGCCCCAAGAGCACCCGAAACGCATTATTATATTGTACACGAAGGGCGCTGTACTGCTTCTGCGTATACGACACCCACAAGCTGGACGTGTACAGGGACGTACAAAATGCTTTGAAAAGAGTCACCTTGGCACTCCCCGAGCAACGCGCAAACCTGCGGGCGATCATATTGGCCCTCACAGACAACGCCCTTCGCTCCCTATCGATATCTGCATCGTCTCTCAGGTCAGAGGTCACGATATGCCCGAGATACTTGAAGTTTTGAACCTTTTTCAGTTCGATACCGTTCAGTCTAATTGGTGGAACCGTACTAGGACATTTCCGACCCATGGCCCGAAAGACCATGCACTCACTTTTCGATCCATTATACACCAGACCGTGACTCAGCGCATAACGTTCGCAGACTCTCAATAGCCTAGACAAGCCACACACCGAGGCGCTCAGCAGGACCATGTCGTCAGCATAACTAATGTTATTGATAGCAACTCCATCAATATGGCAACCGACACGAGTGCTACTGAGCTCCTCGATGAGCGCGTTTACGTAAAGGTTGAAGAGTTTCGGCGAGGTCAGTCCTCCCTGCCTCACCCCGCACTCCAGTCTATACGGCTCCGACAACGCGCTCGACCATCTAACGACGTTGACCTGGTTCAGATACCAATACCTTACAATATGTATTAGTTCTCTAGGCATAGAAATATCAGCAAGTTTTTGCCACAGGATGTCATAATTAACCAGGTCAAACGCCTTCGAAAGGTCGAGGAAACAGGCATATACAGATGTACTTCTATCGGCGTAGTACTTGACAGTTTGCTTCAAACATAAAATGGCTGACTCAGTAGACAGTCCTGGTTTAAAACCAAATTGATTGTCATGGCAAGTTATGTACTGGTCAAGCTGTGTATTTAGCAAACTGTCAAGCACCTTCGCAAGTACCGTCGCTAGGGAGATTGGCCTATAATTGTTCTTATCATTTAAGTCCCCGGTTTTACTCTTAACGATTGGCACCACCACGGTCTCCATCATCTTTGTGGGTAGATACGAATGCCCAATGCAGAATGTATACAGCATTGCAAGGGCTCTAGGCAGGTGTACGCCAGCATACTTGAGGTGCTCAATACTCAAACTGTCATGACCAGGAGACTTACCTCCCGACATTGACTGGACTGCTCTCCTCACTTCCTTCGCATCAAATCTAGTGCCAAGCTCCCGATCATGACGCTCCTCCACACTTGAAGACCGGGATGGCCCCAATGGAGATCTTACAGCAAAGTGGTCCCTAAAACTGTCCGCAATGAGCTTCGGATCACAAACACCGTTGATACTCACGGGCAAGCCCGGCCTGTTGTTTAATTTGCTTGTGGTTTTCCAAAAGCTCCGAAAGTCATGATTGGAATGATGAGAAGCGAGCATGTCCATCTTTATCTGCTCCCTATTCTCCTGACACCACTTCAGGCGCGATTTAAAAATTTTACGACTCTCACGCATCTCGTCCCAAACACGACCCCGTCCCGGTTTACCCCCCTGTACCCATTCCAAAAACTTAGACCGGGCCACCCCGTGAGCCTCACGCACATGTCTGTTCCACCCGACTACAGGTTGCTTCCTCCTGTGCTCAACAACAGTATGACTTTCAGAGGCAGACATACTAAGGGCATCAATAATTTCATCATACAATTTATCAATCACATACTTATGGTTTAGCTCACTACAATATTTATTACAGCATTGTCGAAGTTCAGATGGGAAGTCAATTAATTTCAAACGATTATTACATAATGTACTATATCTTTCTATCTGGTCTTGGTCTCTTTCACCCCATTTTACCTTATTACACATATGTTTACTATTGTTAATTTTCAATGGTACATTGTCTAGGTTACACTGAATAATGAGAGGCAGATGGTCGGACCACACGGGATCATATTTAATGTATGTCTTATGTACAGTGTGAAAAGCCGTCTCAGTCACAATGCAGTGGTCTAACCAACTTAGCGACCCATTTACGTCACTAATGAAACTGTAAGTGTCGGAAGTTACACCCAATTTAAGAACATCCGCACATAACCAATTAGAGTCGTTACAAAAATTTAAAAGTTCTTTATAAAATGGCTCACCTGGGTGCGCATTAAAGTCACCGAGCATGTAAACACTCTCAATGTCTTCACTGTCCACTATGGCGTTTAAAGTACTCAGACAGTCCGTGAACTCTGCCAGATTAACACTGTTGTCAGTAGGCATGTACACACTGAACACTAATAATGACCTTTGACCTAGTACAACTTTTATGCCGCACACACGCGTATTATTACACTCCACTACAGTCACGTTTTGAAATACCTTTGTGTCCCATAATAACGCCACTCCGCCCCACGGTCGTCCTGTAATCATCCCTTTCGACGTATCCATTGGCGAGATACCCGTATAAGCGAAATCACTATCTATACCTCTCAGGAAATGTATATCATGCGGCAACAACCAATGTTCTTGTAAAGCAATAATGTGGCATGTTTTACATAGCTGCCGGACATCCTGTATGGAGCGCTTCACATTTTTGCAGTTGAAGCTCACCATATACCTCACCATATTACACCAGTCCTTATGTGTCATTATTGTTCTTATTGGCCGATACAGCGTTATTGCCATTCGCATATCGTTGTTTAAAATTTACAAATCGTCTAAACACGATTCCCTCTGGCCACAGACTATCATTTAAATACATTGATAATTTACTCTCCGATACAAAAAATTTAAATGATTTATAATATTTTTCCGCTTTAATTGAGATTTGTTCTAATTTTATCGTTTCTTTCGTTTTTCTAAATACATAGTCAATAACATCTTTATCAGTAGTATCTATATGTACTCTCGTTATGAATATTGGGACTTTTCTATCTGCAGCTTTAAAGTTTCCTTCCGTGTCCCTCGAAATACCAGATTTACCGTGAAAACGGTAAAAAGGTTTCTTTCGTTTAGAAACGATTTTCCATCCTTCTTGATCATCATTTCCGCTAGGCTCGGTTTCGTGTACTGAATTTACTGCGCTGTGGCGCTCGACGTTCTTCTCAGTAGGCGTGCTATCCGCCGGCGCAGGTAGCGGTGACGTCACCTCGACCCGATGCTCCTCGCCGCTTGTTATTGTACGACGATTATCGGCACCTTCCAACACAGCTAACTCGCGCTTGTTTTTATTGCCTACCCTCAATATATCTCGATATCGTCGCATATCACGGCGATCGCTTGATTTCTCGTTTACAACATCTATCGAATCATTGAAAGTAGAATTACTTATATTATGGTGAGAAATACCTATAGGCCCACTATCACACTGCTGCCATGCGCCTCGCCTCAAATTAACGTTTTGTGTAATCATTGGCGGTAATGAGTCATATTTTAATTGTGATAATAATTCTGTTCGGCACTCACTCAGCTGTTCATGGGTAACATAATTAGATTTAATTTCCTCTAACCCGTTTTGCATTTTAAGGAGATCCTTCAATAGTTTTGTGCAGTCAAGGTGGTCAAATAGTATGGGAGGTAGTTTTTCCAGTTCTCGGGCCACAAAAATAGGAACAATATCGGATTCTGTCGATTTCAAAACGTTTAATATATCGAATAAATCCCTGCTTTCCTTCCCTTTGTTTTTCCTATTTGTTTTCGCTATACCTGTTGGAACAGATTCAAACAGTAACGTCTTCGCATTCTTGATTTCTTCACTAGAAAACGATGTCGTACATATACGCACTAGTGTCTCTTCATCCACTATCGAAATTTTGTTTTGTATATACGATAATAGTTCGTTTATCACTATATTGCATGTATTGCACTTAACGATCGACATTTTAACACACTCGGAGTACGCTCAAACAACGCCCGTCACGGAGAGATGCGCGCGTGCGACTCGACTCGTAATAAAACTAATACATACCAAAAACATAACTTGGAGAATATACTAGCTTGCTCCTTTGGATTCTGTTTCCTCTCGATATCAAAGTATCCGGGGTCCATCTTGTGCGCTTAAATATATGAGGTTCTGAGGTTATAACACCTTGATATAACCACTGTTTATTGTCTCTGACTTCTTAAGTACGTTAGACTAGGTAAGCACCATTGTTTGGATTAAGTACCTGTAACAAAATAACATTATTTTAGTTATAATGAGTTCTTCAAGAGGGGCAATAGAAGGTCGTCAGCGCGAGTGTAACACCCCTGGTGTTGCATACGTTCATAGGCCACGGTAACCGCTTCCCACCAGGTGGGCCGATTGGATGTCTGCCACCTAAGTGGTATAAAAAAAAAAGTTATATTCTGAAAGACAGGTCTATAGAATAAAAAGCCGGTCAAGTGCGAGTCGAGCTCACTCTTCGCGGGTTTCGTACCGAATTATATTCAGGGCCGAAATTATGCTACATAAACCGTAATATATTTTGATTGCGTTGACTCAGAAGATTGATTTTTGCACAGTTTTAAGTCGGTACAGAGTTTAAGATATGGTATGAATTTCAACTTGATACCGCCACGCATTACTGAGAGAAAGGAATTGACAGATAGACAGACAGATACACAGACAGACATTCGGACAGACAGACGGACAGACATTCGGACAGACAGACAGACCAACAGACGGACAGACAGACAGACAGACGAACAGACAGACAGACAGACAGACGGACAGACAGACGGACAGAAAGACGGACAGACAGACGGACAGACGGACGGGCAGACAGACGGACAGACAGACAGACAGACGGACAGGCATACGCACAAACAGACGGACGGACAGACAGACAGACAGACAGACAGACGGACACACAGATGGTGATTTCTTCTTCGTGAGGTACGAAATCCTAATAAAAGGTACAAAAGGAGCTCCCCTCATGCTCCAACCATACTTTAGTGTGACTCAAGCAACTACAATATAGGGTTCTTCAAGAAGGGCTGCGGGGAACCGCTTCCTATCAAGGGGGTATGTGCTTGGCAACGATCTAAGTGGCATGAACTCCCATCTGCTGCATCTGCTGTAGCCACGATGCTATCACGTCGATAGCATCGTGGATTACATGCAGGAGAGTCGCCTTCCCTGGTGCGGTGACTGCCTGACTATCGTTGGGAGAAACGAGGACATCCCGCTCGGAGTGGTGGATTTGTGATATATAGCAATAAATAACACACACAACCGTATTGCGCATGTACAATACATTTTGTGACGCGACTGTAATCAAGATATTATATGCTAGAAACTTGTAACAATTATAATTTTTGTAATATGTTATAATGAAGTTAAGTGAAATCAGTTAAAATAATTGAGATAAAATGAATGAGTCTATATACCTGACTGGCTAGCGGGAGACATGATATAAATAAAAGTTTATTTTGAATTAACAACAATTGTAATTGATTATTGAAGAAAGTCGTTACATCTACAGTGGGTCGTAGGACGTATGTAGGAACAGTAAGAACAGCCCACAGAGAAGTGTAGGAGACGGACACTTAGCTGGCTGTCCCCTGACACGTGCTGCGCCGACTTTCACCGCCGCGTGGCTCGTTCAGCGTCACCTAATCCTCGTGTGCAGGGTGCAAGGTCTGCACAGTATTGGAGCCGACGGTGAAAGGGCTGATCTTAGGCCCGCGAGGGTTTATAAGGATCACCCTCGGGGGAAGTGAATCATACGTCTGTTCTGCTTCCAATACTAAAGCACCCGAAAGATTCCGTGCGGCTACATATTTTAGTGACTGTTATCCTAATAAGGATATTGATCGGCCATTACTTAGACCTCTAAAGTCGGCCGGCGCCTCCTTCTGCGAGCAAGTAATGCTCGTGAAGGAGGAGGCGTGGCGGGAGCGGCAGCGGGAGCGACGAAGGATCGCAAGCCAAGCTGCCCGCGTACGAAGGCAACTCGGGCGTCGGAGGTCGATGAACGACCTCCGCCCCCCATGAGCGCTGGCCTGGGGGTGACAGGTGGAGCCGCCTGTCACCCTGGCAGAAGCAGGCCGCGGCGGTGGCGTGCCTAGCGCGCCTCCCCGTTTCCGGGGTCGAGTTGGGGACTCTGTAGTCCCCACACCCGAGACGAGGGCCAGATCGCGAGAGATGGCCCTGGGTCGGCCGGGGTGCGAGGGATATGCCTATCAACCTCACCTTCGGCAACCAAAACGACCCACAGGCAGCGTGCGTTTTAGTCGGTTCGAGTCCTACATAACCTCCTCCACCGGCTCCGGTGGGGAGGTATCCGTGGGGATTTTGCGCACGTAAAAAAAAAAAAAAGATCTCTAAAGTTGGTAGATGCACACAACCAGAGACAATCAGTGGATTTGCCTAGACCAACAGATAAAAAATATAGATAAAAATTATATATTTTTAGTCGATATGGATATCACTCGACTAAAAATTATATAATAAAATAAAGTTACAATATATTGATAACTCACTTGTACTTTTCCACATTACTTTATTGCTTATTACACCTGACCGGTTTCGCCTTACGGCATCCTCAAAGGTTTATAATACTACCAAGGTTAAAGGTTACAATACTACCATTTGCATCGTTACAAACTATACATATGGCTATGCCGCCTCCGCCAGACCCATGAGTTGCAGCAGACACGTGCAGTAAGAACTTTGAACTCAAATCTCAAAGCAGATTCACCTGTAGAGTTCGTTCGATTTGAAACGTTATTACAGCATGGATTGCGGGAACGTGATCACCGTTATCAGAATTCCACTAAGGCGGAGCCACGGGCAAAAGTTACGTGAGTAATATTCTTTATTTTTCCTTTCGCCCTCGACAGCGACCTTGCGAATAATAAAAAAAAAATCTTTGTTATCCTACAGACAATAAATCCTGGTCGTTTCCTGTAGAACGTAACACGCAACAGCGAATTGCTACTTATTTTTAAATTATACCTTTTTTGTGTTCTCTTCATGTCAGCGATAAATCTATTGAGCATAGACAAGTGACCGGAGTATTATAGATTAAAAAGTATTTTGATGTTTATGAAAATCGTCAACGTATGTATGGTATATTTGAAGGTAAAAGAGGTAGGACACGGCGGTATTTCCGCCCAATTGAGCAGTCCGACTGGGGAAGTACCACCATACAGTATACCGCGGCCATAATAACTGCGTGTTGTGTTCCCAGCGGTGAGTAGGGTAGCCAGAGCTCACTGGAGAATTTGTGCTGTCAGTGGGAAGACTAAAGGCTTGTCCTGGTTTGTCTTCTACACTGACGGCACAGAAACTCTGTAATTACAGGGCTGGCAACGCGAGTGTGACTCCTCTGGTGTTACAAACGTCCATAGGCCACGGTAACCACTTTCCATCAGGTGGGCCGTGTGCTTGTCTGCCACCTAAGTGGTATAAAAAATGGTACCGCGGTAGCCTCGTGGTATGGGTAATGGACTGCTGAGACGAGGCATCGGGTTCAATCCCAGGTTTTACCATGGCACACACCAATGACTTTTCGATGCTTTTCGAAGTTATGTGTGTATTTATCGCAGGTTTATAAGTACCTGGTTAATCTGCGTCGGATGCAGAAAGAGCCAACGTCCGAGTGCCATCACTGCGACGCGAGCGAGGACTCAGGTCCGCACACGCTCACCGAGTGTCCGGCGTGGGAGACGCCGAGGCGGGAGCTTGTGGCGGCCCTGGGAGTGAGGGTTCTCACGCTCTCCACCTTGCTCGCGGCGATGGTTCGCTGCGCGGATGCGTGGGCGGCCGGCGCCTCCTTCTGCGAGCAAGTAATGCTCGTGAAGGAGGAGGCGGGGCGGGAGCGGCAGCGGGAGCGACGAAGGATCGCTAGACAAGCTGCCCGCGCACGAAGGCAACTCGGGCGTCGGAGGTCGATGAACGACCTCCGCCCCCCATGAGCGCCGGCCTGGGGGTGACAGGTGAAGCCGCCTGTCACCCTGGCAGAAGCAGGCCGCGGCGGCGGCGCGCGTGGCGCGCCTCCCCGTTTCCGGGGACGAGTTGGGGACTCTGTGGTCCCCACACCCGAGAAGAGGGCCAGATCGTGAGAGATGGCCCTGGGTCGGCCGGGGTGCGAGGGATATGCCTGTCAACCTCACCTTCGGCAACCGAAACGACCCACAGGCGGCGTGCGTTTTAGTCGGTTCGAGTCCGACATAACCTCCTCCACCGGCTCCGGTGGGGAGGTATCCGTGGGGATTTTGCGCACGTAAAAAAAAAAAAAAAAAAAAGTACCTGGTTAATGGCAATAGGCTCGCCATCTATTACATTGGGACCTAAACATAAACTGGCGAAATGTGGGTGCTAGGACCTCTGTCTACCCCTTCGGGGATATAGGTGTAAGTTTATTTTATGTTATGAATTAACACCGACATTTCATCAATCATTGATTTTGGTCCCAATTAATAGGGGGTGAGCATATTGCCGTCTTCCGGGCACTATTGTTGACTCAAACCATGCCACTGAGACTGAGTCTGGGCTGTATATATCTGTTTGATGTTAAACAGCCCAATTCTTTAGTCACCTTGTACGATACCGCATGGGAAGAGATGGGGTGGTCCAAATTCTACTCTGCCAGGAACCACGCGGCAGCCATGTAAAGGGTGTGAACTTATGACCATAAATCATAGGTTTCTTCCCTTCGCCCTCAACCTTGCGAATAAAGGTCAGTTAGATATGGCAATAAATCTGGGTCATTCACATCGAACGTTTACACGCAATGGCGAGGAAGCCATCTTTTGTTTTATGCGAGCCCATAAACCAATGATAAACGTAAAATCATAAACTCATAAAAATCAATAAAATTTCGATAGCTTAGTGATTCAGGAGTTGGCCTTACGGGTCCCAGGATCGAATTCTGACCACGAGGAAGCCATCATTTTGTTTTATGCGAACCATGACTCATAAATAAAACGAGCACATGGCCCACCTGATGGGAAGTGGTTACCGTGGCCTATGGACGTATGCAACACCAGGGGTGTTACGCTCGCGCTGCCGACCATGAAGAAACCTTCTAATGCCCCTCTTGAAGAACCCCATATTGTAGATGCTTGGGAAAACCGCAGCAGGGTGGTCCTTGAGTGTGCGAGGGATGAAGTTTCTTTCATACCGCACAGTGCGCACCGTCTCAGGTCGCAATGTGTGAGGATGAATTCCCTGCCTATGGCGAGAGGTGCGATGATAGAATGTAGCTGTGGGCATCATGTCAAACAATTCATCTGAGCATGAATAAATATTTAACCTTGGTCTCTGTCACTGTACTAACTGTACTTTTCTGTACATTGAACAGCAAACTGATAACAATGTTTCGAACAATACCACGTAGATATTATGTCCGGTACACACCAAAAGGCGAAAGCGAACGGAGATAAACTGATCGTTGATTGTTGTTGTGACTAGGAAAACCTACTTGAGCATTAATTTGTATGACATTGCATTATCATTTATAGTTTAAATATTTGATTAATATTTTTTTATTTTACAAATTAATATAAATTCAAATTATATTTAATGTATTAACCCGCCTTTCACCTTCACCGTAACAGGTGCAAAGGCGCCTATCACGCTGGCGGTATTGCCGCGCTGAATGGTTTTATAGTTCTTTCTCAGTTACCTACACAATATTGAAGTGAGTTTAGTCAGTCAGTGCTAGACGAAATAGATAAATAACACTACAAACTAAAACATTTATACGTAAATGTTTCCAATTAAGCATTTAAATATTGCTATTTTTCTTTCGTCTCGAAAAATTCCAGTGTCTTAAATACAGGTTCTTTTTTATCTAGCATGTAGTTAAGTTCCTTAGACATCTTCTTCTTAAGTAATAATACAGTTTCACTGTACTAATAACAGACATAAATAACATATCGTGTCTTGCACCAGTGGCTGTCATTACCTACAGCATACCAATCGCGTGAATTGAGTTCTGCAGGCATACGCTGTAAGAACGTTTCGAACGAGCAAACAGATTCGACAGTTGAATTCGCGGTGAGATTTCAATTACGCATGCTCCAAATTTGGTGACGTCACGTTAGAGCATGCGCAATTGCAATCTCACCCCGAATTTAGCTGTTACTCCGTTCGATCGTTCGAAACGTACTTACAGCTTGTGCCTGCTAATATAGCACCTCATTCGTTCAACTTCGCTTGTCGGTGTATACCAGTCCTAAGACTTTTTCATATTGACTTACAATAGTTATACCAATGCATAACTAGACCAAATCTGTAGATATCTTCTCTCGTCACTCTTTTATCAACTTCTATCATAATTCTATTGGTGATAATAGTGTGCATATTCGAGATATCATCGCTATCATCAGTGATTATTAACGGACGGCCTTCACACAAATCCTCTGTATAGATGTACCTCATTCGAAAATGAAAGGCAGTTGAGTATTTTCCTGTAGATAAAATAAATGATGTAACTGAACTTATTACGTTAAGATAAGAAATCTGACTCTCTGTACGTTGTGTGTTCGTGAATAAATGTTATTTCTTTCTTTCTTTTCTTTCTTTCTTTCTTTCAAAAGAGCGGTAAAAGTTGTGTCTGTTTTAATTTTATCGTTTTGATTTAATTTTCAATCATCCACCTAATCTATAACAGTATTTTTTTATACCATTTGGTTGACAGACAATCACACGGCCCACCTGATGGAAAGTGGTTACCGTGGCCTATGAACGTGTCCAACACGAAGGCAGTCGAAATTAAATATTATGACGTCACAATTGTTTATTTTATACAAGTTTCCTTCTAACTTACAATTTTGACGTTTAGTGAATAGTACCTATTTTGACAAGACAGTCAAGTACGCAATTCATGACGGCTCATTAAAATAAAGTCAGGAAAATAACCTGCCATTTCCATGTGTACAAGACCAGCTATTTCGAAAAAAAATGTAGCGCGGTCCCTATAGACAAAAAATAGTGATTAAACCTGTTGAAGATATTTGAAGCTTCATCACAAAGTGACAAATGAAATCATTAAGTTTTTATTAATTAGTACTTAAACCAAAAACCATTTTAGATACGTAGCGTTTTTTTATTTCATCTTTTCATGCGACACGGGAGAGAATTTTTTCAAGTTTTTAGGCGCGTTGAACACTTTTTTGCAGGTTGTTTTTACTTCTGTCGGAACGGGGGGAGGGGGGGGGGGTGGCAATTTTTATATGGGGGAGGTTATGTCGGATTGGAACCGACTAAAACGCTCGCCGTCTGTGTGGCGCCGTAGGTGAGATTAACTGAGACATATCCTTCGCACCCCGGCCGGCCCTTTTTGGGTGTAGGGCATTCCTTTTTTTATACCACTTAGGTGGCAAAAAAGCACACGACCCACCTGATGGAAAGTGGTTACCGTGGCCTATGAACGTTTGTAACACCAGAGGAGTCACAGTCGCGCTGCCAACCCTGTAAGCACAGAGTTTCTGTGCCGTCAGTGTAGAGGACAAAACAAGACAAGCCTTTAGTCTTCCCACTGACAACACAAATTCTCCAGTGAGTTCTGGCTACCCTACTCACCGCTGGGAACACAACACGAAGTTATTATAGCCGCAGTATTCTGTAGGACGGAGGTACTTCCCCAGTCGAATTGCTCAATTGGGCGGAAATACCGCCGTGTCCTACTACCTCCTTTTTAATGCTGCTCCTTTATTCCTGCTCCTCTAAACAAGTGGACAATCATATAGGTACGTCAAATACCATACATTCATCATTGTATTCTACAATACGCCGGCCAACGAATTGACACTATCTAGGAGGGCTGGAATGCCAATATTTTTTTATAAAGCCTTCGAAACTAGCAGATATACATGAAAAATTTTAATATAGTAAAGAAAGTAACCGACAGAGTAGAATTTGGACCACCCTATCTTTTCATGCGGTGTCGTACAAGGCGTCTAAGGGCTGTTTAACATCAGACAGATATATACAGCCCAGACTCAGCCTCAGATTATGGCTCGAGTCAACAATAGTGCTTGGAATACGGCAATAGGCTCACCCCCTATTACGTGGGATCGAATACAATCATTGGTGATGTGTGAGTGTTAATTCACCTCTGCGTACCTCTGACAAAGTCGTGATTATATGTATGTAAAGGAAGTTCGTGAAGAACAGATAATGGCGGCTGTACTTGTATCTACCTACCTCGGAGGGAAAAAGGCGCGAGTAACATTTCGTATCTGCTCGCGTAAAAGAATCTGCTGCCTTACAATTCCGGAATGGAAGGTCACGGTTCGACCAAGAACGTAGCTTTTTGTCCTACCCAGCCTACTGGTAATGCGATAGCGGCTTATAGGCATTTCCTGTGACAATATGACATTGAGTAATTTAGCCCTTAAACTAAACTTTCACATATTTGTGTCGTAACGGTAGTGAAAGTGACTCCTACGCAGGAGGCGTGGTTTCGATTTCAGCTCAGTGCAAATATGAAATGAAATATAATTTATTCACGATAGACAAGCATTGTTACAATATTTTTCTTCTGCCAAACTGTATAACAGTTTTTTTTTATACCACTTAGGTGGCAGACAAGCACACGGCCCACCTGACGGGAAGTGGTTACCGTGGCCTATGGACGTTTGTTGGCAGATGAAGCTCCCTTATTTATACACTGAATTTTTCATTATTTATTTACCAAAATTAGATACATTATATAAATTAGATATAAAAATAAAACACATTATCATAGGTATTATTATTAATTTGTTATTATTATTCATATGCCTGAATAAAACAGCGTATTACATTATTGTTAATATTTATTATTTATCCTATATTAAATAAGTATTGACCTCCGTGGCGTAGCGGTAGAGCATTCGACTGCTATGCAGGGGGTGCGGGTTCGATTCCCGCTCAGTGCAAATATTTGTATGCATGAATATGTATATTTGCATTGGTCTGGGTGTTTCTATATATAATATGTATGTATTTACAAAAAAAAAGTATTTAAGTATGTTTATCCGCATTCTAGATTCCATAACACAAGCTAATTAAGCTATGCTTACCATGGGTCTAGATAGCGTTGTGTAGAATGTCGTGGAATATTTATTTATTATTTATTTATATTGTGGAATAATGGCAAATGTATCAGCCACATTACTTGCTAAACATATCTTGTATAACAATTGGAATACATTTGCTGTGGAAAAACCTATTAAATAAATAAAATAAAAATAATAAATAAGAATAAAACGGCGCAAATACTGTAACCTGACAGGTGATTATGTTTTTGAGCCGTTTGGGGTAGACACGTTAGGGACGTGGGGTCCAAGTGCTCGGTCTCCATATAAAGACTTGGCAAAGCAGCTGATCGACGCAACGCGTGACCAGAAGGCTGGTTATTATCTTGCACAGAGGATAAGCATTGCCATTCAACGTGGCAATGCTGCCAGCCTTCTGGGTACGTTACCGGTCGGTGATGATGCGGAGGAATTTCATGACGCATTATGTATGTAATTTTTATGTTTATTTTATTTTAGTGTATTTTAGTAGCTATCTAATAATAGTTTTAGATTTAATTTTCAATTGCATTGTAATAATAATCGCAACATAAATTATATTCGATTGGCATATTAATCAGAATAAAATATATGTATCTGTAAGTATGATTATGGCTATTTGCATTTAGTTTTTTTTTTATATTTCACTTAGGTGGCAGACAAGCACACGACCCACCTAATGGAAAGTGGTTAACGTTGCCTATGGACGTGAGAACACCAGAGGAGCCACACTCGCGCTGTCGACCCTGTAAGCACAGAGCTTTTTTTTCAACTACCCGTAATGACTGCCATAGATGTTCGTATGGCAACCGGGACCGACCGGGACCGTGCTCTCCGAGGCACGATCAGACTAGCGGTATTTCCACCCAATTGAGCAGTCCGACCGGGGAAGTACCTCCGCCCTACAGAATACCGCGGTTATAATAACTTCGTGTTGTGTTCCCAGCGGTGAGTAGGGTAGCCAAAGCTCACTGGAGAGTTTGTGCTGTCAGTGGGATGACTAAAGGCTTGTCCTGTTTTGTCCTCTACGCTGACGGCACAGAAACTCTGTGCTTACAGGGTTGGCAGCGCGATTGTGGCTCCTCTGGTGTTACAAACGTCCATAGGCCACGGTAACCACTTCCATCAGGTGGGCCGTGCACTTGTCTGCCACCTAAGTGGTATACCTAAACTAACACTCATTATTTACATCTAGCCCGACGTTTCGGCTATTTTTCAGGAACCATGAATCCGTGAGGATTTTTCGCAGGTAAAAAAAGCCGCGTGTTTCCCGGCAGAGTAGAATTTGGATCACCCCATCTCTTCCCATTTATTTAGTTATATTGATACACACAAACAATACAATCTAACAGTTAACACCAAATCGCTTATAATGTTATACTACTTAACGTGACATAACATAAACTCACGCCAATATCCCCGAAGGGGTAGGCAGAGGTGCTAGCACCCACATTTCGCCAGTTTATGTTCAGGTCCCAATGTAATAGGTGGCGAGACTATTACCATTAACCGGACACTTATAAACCTGCGATAAATACACAAATAACTTCGAAAAGCATCGAAAAGTCATTGGTGTTACCTCTGCCTACCCCTTCGGGGATATAGGCGTGAGTTTATAAAAAAAATATATACTATACTATCCTCTATAATAGTGAAAACATTGAGGATCCACCCACTTGCACAGTTCAGGATGGCGCGTTCAGAAATGTTAATACGTTTCTTGTTATTTGGCCATGCGGTGTCGTACAAGGCGACTAAGGAATAGGGCTGTTTAACATCAGACAGATATATACAGCCCAGACTCAGCCTCAGATGCATGGCTTGAGTCAACGATAGTGCCCGGAATAGGGCAATATGCTCACCCGCTATTACGTGGGACCGAATTCAATGATTGGTGAAGTGTGGATGTTAATTCACCTTTGCCTAACCCTCCGGGGATAAAGGCGTGATTATATGTATGTTAAAAAAAGAGACTAATATGCGGCTTTATATTCCTGAAAGGCTCGTATTTCTCACTTACGATATTTCCACGAATGGTGCGAAATCACAGAACGTATGTAGGTCACGAGTGTTGACCGACATTTTAGTCTCGTCATATTTTATCTAAATGGCAAAATAATACTAAGTAATAATAATTTATGAATATTTATAGTTACTAGCTATTGCCCGCGTCTACCCGCTCGTGTGGATATTGGTTTTCGCGACAAAACATAGTCTATGCCTTTTCCCTACTGTGGTTTTTCTTATATCACTTAGGTTACAGACAAGCACACGGCCTACCTGATGGAAAATGGTTACCGTGGCCTATGGACGTGTATAAAAATAAGGGACACGCGCTGCCTACCCTGTAAGCATAGAGTTTTTGTGCCGTCAGTGTAAAAGACGAAGCAGGACAAGCTTTTGGTCTTCCCACTGACAGCACAAAAACTCTCTAGTAAACTCTGGATACCCTACTCACCGCCGGGAACACAACACGAGGTTATTATGGCCGCGGTATTCTGTAGTGCGGAGGTACTTCCCCAGTCCTTCTGTTCAATTGGACGGAAATACCGTCGTGTCCTACCTCCTTATGACACACGTCCATAGGCCACGGTAACCACTTTTCATCAGGTGGGCTGTGGGCTTGTCTTGTCAATATATTATTAATCCCCTTTTTTCGCGATAAAAGATAACTTAAATATGTCTTTTCCCAAGGTAAAGTCCTTCTGTGAAACCGTGACAGACCGACAGACAGTGATACTTTCGCATTAAAGATATTGTATAGATGTAATTATACAAATTACAAGCAAAATTGTTACGATAACCGACTATTAATCAACATGTAATTATTTAATTGCGATTCTGTATCCTATCTTGGTGTTTGAATACGTAAGATATGTTTAATACAAGGGGTCAAACTAGTCTGGTTATTGAAATAGGTCTGATAGTAGGCAACACGTGTTTGAGATGTAATAAAGGTCTGTTATATAGGCAGATAGCTAATTTGGATGTTTTGAATATATTCCAGGGTAGGGCGCGCCGTAGTAGCGGCGGTAAGACCCATCATGGGGGAGTGGCTAGAGAGGCCACACGGCAGCCTCTCGTACCGTCTGACGCAGATGATCACCGAGCACGGGTGCTTCGTGCAGTATTTGCGTCGGATACAGATTTAATAATTAAGCCTTTTGATTAAAAATTTTGTTACGTAAAACTTGTTTTTGACCTTTTTCCACCACCAGGGGTACCCGTGCCGCTAGTCTGATGTGATAAATATTGTTTCAATTTCTTCGAAATACGGATGCATAATATAGCAAACAGATGGCAATTAGAAAATATGACTCAGTCGCATCTGGCTAGATAAGGGGCTGACCCCTGGCTAGACATAGGCCTACAGTTTCAAAATGATGTGACTTTTGGACCAAACATATGCACATATTATAGCGTGTGTGGTTCCCGGCAGAGTACAATTTGGACCGCCCCATCTCTTCCCATGCGGCGGTACCATACAGCTCAGACTCAGGCTCATATGCTTGGCTCGAGTCAACAAGAGTGCCCGGAATACTGTAATAGCCTGACCCCCTATTACTTGTGTGTTAATTCACTTCTTTTTTTTTGTAATTGTTTTAATTACAGAGTGAGTGGTGAGTGTTCTGATGAGCTCTTTCAACTAATCCCACCATCTCCTTTCCTACATAGGACAACACGTGCAGGCCTTAGATGTCACCCTCACACTGTGCAGAATATAAGAGCAAGAACCAAGCGGTCGGAGACTCTTTTCTTTGCCGCACCACCAAGACCTGGAATTCATTACCAGCACACGTCTTTCCTTCTTCCTACAGTCCCGGGGCCTTTAAGCGGGGCGTGAAAAAGCATCTGATGAGGCCGCCAAGCTGAGTGCCACCATTGTAACACTAAGTGTCTGTAATGGTGACCCTCTTTCCCGAGACTTTGCCTTTAGCTTATCATCAGGCGAGGTGAGGTCAAGTTGGCGTGTCCTATATATAAAAAAAAAGTGAACGAAATAGTATTCGAAAAAGTCTATTCATTTAATTTTGAACTTTAAGCATTTAGAAATTAAGTCCAGAATTGAATGCATTTTTTGCAGTGGACTGTGTTGTGACAGTGGTTTTGCTTTAGTAACATCGAGGGCCAGGACCGACAGCTTCTTAACGTGCTTCGAGCGGGGATCGAACTCGCGACTCCTGCGTAGCTCTGCGTTCACTACCGCCACGCCACAGAGGCTGTCAAAGGGGGTAACTATTTATACTGTTAAGATATACACATACATACATATAATCACGCCTATATCCCCGGAGGGTTAGGCAGAGGTGAATTAACACCCACATTTCACCAATAATTGTATTCGGTCCCACGTAATAGGGGGTGAGCCTATTGCCGTACTCCGGGTACTATTGTTGACTCAAGCCATCAAATCAATGAAATCAAAATCATTTATTGCTGACCAAAGGTACCTATTACAAAGGTATTTAGTACATTTTAAAAGTCCTCTTCGGCCTACCTTGTTGGCATGCAAGAATATAATATATTTTCTTAGGTATTATTAAATAAAATTATCAAATTATCAAATTTTAAAAATTTTAAAAATTAAAAAATTATCAAATGTATATATTGAATAAAATTATCAAATGCTAATAAAAAATATAAAACAACCAATTCAATACAAATACAAATATGTCAGTTATATATCAGTGTCAACAAAGATCTCAAAGAAGTCAGAAGATACATGTCAACAATAAAAAATAAAAAATAAAAAATATGTCAAGGAAAATCATAATTATAGGTACTGGCCATTAACACAATAACTATGTAATTCAAAATAACAATAATTAATTTATCAAAATAAATGTCAAGTATATTATGAATTCAAATTTATAGGTAACAAATAAAAATATCCAGTTATACATCATATTAATTGCCTGCGAGAAAGTCACTGACTGTGTAGTAGCATTTCTCTGACAGAAACTCATGTAGTCGGTTTTTAAATAGATTAATATTTAATGTCTTAATTTCTGGAGGCATCTGAGGCTGAGTCTGGGCTGTATATATGTCTGATGTTAAACTACCCTATCCCTTAGTCGCCTTGCACGACACCGCATGGGAAGAGATGGGGTGGCATTAATTCTACTCTGCCGGAAACCACGCAGCTTTATACTGGTAAGAATATGTTAAATATGGCCAGTGCCGTTAATACCATGAGTTTAGTAGACACTGCAGACAAATTTTGACAGCTAAATGACTGGGTTTACAGAATTAATCTCGATCAACCTTGGCATTGATTTAGAGCGGAATAGTTAGATCAACAAGATTCCCACGTCACGCTGTCCGGTCTAGTTTATTTACGGAAAGTTTTTATAGAAGATTACCCTATGCCGTTTTTAACGTATTTTTGAGATTTTCTCATACAAATGAATAAACATAAAGACAGTACTTATTTCGATCAGCATTCCCAAATATTGAGAAGTAGCCCTAACGAGAAGTAGTCCAACTGAGAAGTTACCAAAGTGAGAAGTAGCCCAAAGGATAAGTAGCTCTAATCAGAAGTAGCCAAAAGGAGAAGTGACCATAGTGAGAAGTAGTCCATTAGACAGTCGGTTGCCATAATTAGCCCTAATTGCACATATTGAGTTCTCGGCAAAATAGAATTTGAACCACCCCACCCCATCTCTTCCCATTCGGTGTCGTACAAGGCTACTAAGGGATAGGGCTGTTTAACATCAGGCAGATATATACAGCCCAGATTCAGCCTCAGATGCATGGCTCGAGGCAACAATAGTGCCCGGAAAACCGCAATAGGCTCACCCCCTATTACGTGGGACCGATTACAATGATGGTGAAATGTGGGTATTAATTCACCTCTGCCTAATCCTCCGGGGATAAAAGCGTGATTATATGTATATGTGTATGTACTTGGTAAAAAAATCGTAAAAACTCCACAGTTGTCGAATCGAATTCAGTTAGTTCTCAGAAGAGTCTAACGAGTTTGAAGTTCTCAGAAAAACACCGGTCAATCATTTTCAAGGTTTAAATATCATATGTTTATACCTGCAAAGCAGTTAAGGAAAGTGTTCTAGAGTATCTGTATTTCCGCTCGGAATCGGGAGGCCAGATAGCAGTCGCGCCCATCAATTAGCTCGACACAATCCACTGCTAGACATAGGCTCTTCTAATGTTGGGAGGCTTTGGCCTACTGTGCCCACGCTGACCACGCTTCGAATTTCAAACAAACTTCAAAGAGAGAAACAAAAAGTGGGACAGGATCGCGAGCCACGAGCTCCAAAACACAAGTGTTAAATATGACAGGATATAAGTGGTTATATTAAAGTATATTTTTTAATATATGCATAGAAACGCTCTTTGTCTCGCTGTGTGTGTTCTACCGCCTATACAATGGTTTGTGCACAGATGAATTGTTCGACATGATTCCCACAGCTACATTCTATCAGCACGCCGCCCGCCATAAGCAGGTAATACATTTTCATTGCGACAAAGAGACGGTGCGCACTGTGCGGTATGAATGAAACTTCATCCCACGCACGCTCAAGCTGTGGAATGAACGCCCTGCTGCGGTTTTTACAAGCGTTTACAATATGGGGTTCTAAAAGAGGGGCATTAGAAGGTTTCTTCAGGGTCGGCAGCGCGAGTGTAACGCCTCTGGTGTTGCACACGTCCATAGGCCACGGTAACCACTACACAGCAGGTGGGCCGAGTGCTTGTCCGCCAACTAAATGGTATAAAAACACAACCAGATATCTGTAGTGGTGACCCTCTTTTCCTGAGACACCCTATATAAAAGGTCTCTAATCGGAAATCCAACGCGTCATCGTTGAGATACAGCCACATCTCTGTGCAAAAGTCATATAAGTTGCCTTAAAGTGCCTTAGCTGTGATGTGTTCAGTATACATTTGGTAGAAATGGTGATGAAAGGTTTTTTTTGACATTTACTATTATAATATAAGTATGATTAAAATCTATATTATTATAAATTTATTATACAATTGAAATAATACATTATGACATTGTTAATTTTATTTTTTAAGTAGCCAATTACATTTTTATTTGTATTCTGGAATGTATTAATATAAATAATTCGACAGTATGAAAATTTTTAGAAGTACATAAGATAAAAGATTATTTAGTATTTTGTTCCTAATTTAGTTTTTAAATTGCATGCCTATTATGGTGGAATATGGCGAAACTACATATATACCTAATGAATGTAACCTTTTATGTAACCCATATTTGGAAAGAATAAATAAATAATTAAAGTTTCATGCAAAAAGTAATGGTCTGTCATCGGAGCCGTGGGGGTCATTTGCCGGATATTTTATTCCATACTTAATCGGAACATGTCTTCTTTACTAACATAAACTCACGCCTATATCCCCGAAGGGGTAGGCAGAGGTGCTAGCACCCATATTTCGTCAGTTTATGTTTAAGTCCCAATGTTATAGGTGGCGAGCCTATTGCCATTAACCGGGTACTTATAAACCTGCGATAAATACACGCATAACTTCGAAAAGTATCAAAAAGTAATTGGTGTGTGCCATGGTAAAACTTGGGATCGAACCCGAGACCTCGTCTCAGCAGTCCATTACCCATACCACTAGGCTACCGCGGTTAGGTATATGTATGTCTTTACTAAACAATAAAAATAACACAACTCTGTCATAAAATACTTGTTTTTATTATAAAATGAAAAAGTGCACTATTACTGAGACATCCTATTTAAAAAGATTAGTATCAGTCATATTCTATTTTTACACTAAATAGGAATCAAACCAGCAACCTCTGACTAAGCAGCCGAACACTCTACCGTTACGCTATCCAGGTTACGTCATAGCAACAAAATTAATCTATTGCACAATATCTATCGAAGCCCTTCAGCATTGTCTATTGAATTGATTGACTGTATATAGACTATCACATGGGTACCATCTTATCAATGTGTGTCAACTTCTATAGTACACTATGTATAATAAATATTGTTAGGTAATCGTGTCTGTACATTGGAGATGAGAGAGATATTGCAGGAGGTAGGACACGGCGGTATATCCGCCCGATTGAGCAGTCCGACTGTGGAAGTACCTCCGCCCTACAGAATACCGCGGTTATAATAACTTCGTGTTGTGTTCCCAGCGGTGAGTAGGGTAGCCAGAGCTCACTGGAGAATTTGTGCCGTCAGTGGGAAGACTAAAGGCTTGTCCCGATTTGTCTTCTACTGACGGCACAGAAACTCTGTACTTACAGGGTTGGCAGCGCGACTGTGACTCCTCTGGTGTTACAGACGTCCATAGGCCACGGTAACTACTTTCCATCAGGTGGGCCGTGTGCTTGTCTGCCAACTAAGTGGTATAAAAAAAAAAAAAAAGATATTGAGTGTATGAGGTAGCACATGACGGTATTCCCGTCCGAATTGAGCAGTCCGACTGTGGAAGTACCCTACAGATTACGGCCATAGAAACCTTGTGTTGTGTTCCCGGCGGTGAGTACGGTAGCCAGAGCTAACTGGAGAGTTTTTGTACTGTCAGTGGAAAGACCAAAGGCTTGTCCTGATTTCGTGTTCTACACTGAAGGTACAGAAAATCACTGTTCTTACAGGGTCGGATTCTGCTCAATATAGAGTTTTTGTGCTGTCAGTGGGAAGACCAAAAGCAGAACGCTTTCTTTTACACTGACGCGACGGTACAGAAACTCTCTGTGCTTACTTCTTTCTTTCTTTAGGAGAGTTTTTGTGTTGTCAGTGGCAAGACCAAAGGCTTGTCCTGATTTCGTGTTGTCGCTTTGTCTTTTCCACTGACGCGACGGTACAGAAACTCTCTGTGCTTACTTCTTTCTTTCTTTAGGAGAGTTTTTGTGTTGTCAGTGGCAAGACCAAAGGCTTGTCCTGATTTCGTGTTGTCGTTTTGTCTTTTACACTGACGCGACGGTACAGAAACTCTCTGTGCTTACTTCTTTCTTTCTTTAGGAGAGTTTTTGTGTTGTCAGTAGCAAGACCAAAGGCTTGTCGGGAATCTAACCCTCTCGATCGTAAAGGTGGAATTCCACCAGTGTGCTGAACTGTGCGACACAAATGATTATTTTAGTTGACTCACTCAAGAAAACAATAATGTTACGTGCACGGGGTACAATTAAATGCCGTTTACTCAACGAAGAGATTTACACACAGTACTCTTCAACAGTTCCAGTCACTCAGTAGTTCACAGTAGTCCACAGTCGTTGCTCAGGTCGCAGGTATAATCTTCTTCGGTCGCTTAAGCTCGCTGTGTTCGTTATCTATCTCAATGAATCGTGTCGCTATGCGAGCGTGTATTTATACCTCTTAATTGGGAGGGTCGAATCATCTAGAAAATACGAGAGCGATAACTACCTACTCTCTTTTGAAGTTTACCGCTGACCTTTCGAGTTCATTCTCGATATTTACCTATTGTTTGTTTTTATTCAAAAGAGAGTAGGTACTCGTAGGTAGGTTGTGAATTTGTGTTGACGATTCTAGATTTTTCTATGCCAATCGGTTGAGTACCTCGTCACTAACAATGCATTTTTATTTCTTGAAGATTCGATTATTAGTTTTCGAGATATTGACGTCTGTAGTAACAATAATAAATTCTGGAATCATTCTGGAAATGTTCGCGCACATCTGTATATTTTTGTGCGCACACACGTACAGGCAGTGGACTTGCATCAACGCGTACATACTTAACAATTCTGCTCAGTGAACATGTTCTTGCACAAGTATGCGAAACTGTGCGCTTACAAAAGTTACGTACAGCCTTACGCGTAGCCGCGTTGTTACCGGCTGAGTAGAATTTAGACCACCCCATCTCTTTCCATGCGGTGTCGTAAGGGCTGTTTAACATCAGACATATATAAAGCCCAGAATCAGCTTCAGATGCATGGCTTTAGTCAACAATAGTGCCCGGCAGACGGCAACAGGCTTACCCACTATTACATGGGAGCGAATTCAATGATTGGTGAAATGTGGGAGTTAATTCACCTCTGCAAAGCCCTCCGGGGATAAAGACGTGATTATATGTTTGTATATACAGTCTTACCAGTGGACACAGGAACCAAATGCACTGTGCACTACTGGTGTGTTGAACAAAATGCTTGTAAGCAAATATGCTGCACACTATTTTGCTGGAATTTTACATTAAGGCTGACTCGCTGCTGACTTTGTAATTAATTAGTCAGTTTACTCACTGTTAGTAGATAGTAGATATATCTAAAACCCCGCGGCCACATCCGAATCACCACAAAGTAAGGTTTGAATAATATATTATGCATGTATGTACGAGTATGTACCAGTTCACAGGATGTTTTGTTATGAATCATTGAAACAATGACGAATATGAAACATGCCTAGTATGTGAACGATTTTTTGGAGTGGAAACTTAGCTAGTCGCTATATGTCGTATTCATTGAAAAAAAAGCCGATAAAGTGCTAGTCGAACTCCCACACCAACGATTCCGTAACTTAAGCTGCATAAACTATGTTTAAGATCGGCATCAGAAGGATTTCTTCAGGGTCCGTAGCTCGATTGTAACGCCAGTAGTGTTTACGTCCATAAGCCACGGTAACCACTTCCCATAAGGTGGGCCGTGTGCTTGGTTTGTGGGAGGCTTCGGCCTACTGTTTCTACGCTTTTTTTTTTACGTGCGCAAAATCCGCACGTATACCTCCTCACCGGAGCCGGTGGAAGAGGTTAAGTCGGACTCGAACCGACTAAAACGCACGCCGCCTGTGGGTCGTTTTGTTTGCCGAAGGTGAGGTTGACAGGCATATCCCTCGCACCCCGGCCGCTCACGATCTGGCCCTCTTCTCGGGTGTGGGGAGACGGGTTGTTACAGGGTTTTAAGTTTACCTTCTCTCGCAGTGATATCGTCTACGAATTTTAAAGTTAGTCGCCTCTTTCGAAACCCTTCGAATGAGATAGGGTGGTGATAATTATATTCTTTCTCCGTCACCACACAGATACCCTCTTGCATTTATAATCTCAGATAGAACTAATTCGTCAGACGACTCAGCAACCGGTTTTAGATATTTCATTGAAATCGAGTATTAGAAGGTGATTGAACCTTAGACTTTTGAATATTAAGTTGAACTCACAAGGTCATATAATACCGTTAATGGTTATTTCTTGTTATTAAAAAAATACGTTTAAAACTAAAACCCGACTACTCGAACAAAACATGCTCTAAATTTTTTCTCTAGAATGTATTGTTTTGTTAGACTAAGTGGCATACGACCAACGTTTTTTTTTTTAATTGGAATAATGGCAAAAACAGTAAGCTACCTGGTTTGGTTAGGCTACAGTTGAAAACCAGCGCTGCAGATTGTGCCTAATCTGTAGCATCAGCTGAACTGCGGCCTTTTAAACACACACTCCACACTGACACATGGTATTAATGGCATTACAATTTTTTTGTGTGTGTTTAATAAACGTATTTTCTTTCTTTCTTTCTCAACGCTATCCTTAATATTTGTTTAATACTTTTTAGAGCGTGATTATCCAGTAGTCGGGTTTAAATTCTCAACTTATTATTTTTAATTTATATTATTTTGGGGCAAGCAATAGGTATAACTTATACATATTTGAAATGTGCTAATTAAGCCCTTTCAGCTGATACCACCGACGACATTTTTATCTGAATTTTTTTTTAACACATTACTTTATGACCGCTGGAGGGCGCCACAATATATTCAGTGACATATTATATAGCCTATAACCAGCGGACGACTAATACGCTTCTAACGATACCTCATTTGTCCAGTTCTAATCAGCACTTGCAGAGCTATGAGGGAACTGATGAACCTACATACATACAAACATAACCTTAGACAGTCTCTGTGGCGTGGTGGTAGTGAACGCGACTGCTACGCAGGAGGCGCAGGTTCGATCCCCGCTCAGTGCAAATATTTGTATGCATGAATATGGGTATTTGCATTGGTCTGGGTGTTTCTATGTATAATATGTATGTATTTACAAAAAAAAAAAGTATTTAAGTATGTTTATCCGTATTCTAGATTCCATAACACAAGCTAGTTACACTATGCTTACCATGGGTCTAGATAGCGTTGTGTAGAATGTTGTACAATATTATTATATGTATATTATAACCTGTTAAAATCATAACCCTCCTTTTGCTACGCCGTAGTCGGGTAAAAATACCATATATCCACGCCTGTAAATCACTGAAGGTGTAGGCAGAGTAATGTCCACATATCGCCAACTATGATTCCGGTCCCACGTAATAGAAGGGAACAAATTTTACTTCAAGAAAGCCCGCATCTGATACCAAATCATAACAATAAATTAGCTTATAGCAGTCCACGGCTGAACATAGGCCTCTCCCAATGTTGGGAGGCTTTAGTCTGACGGGTTGGTACAGGGTTTTATTTCGAGTTTTCCTTCTCTCACAGTGATATCGTCAGCGTATGTTGCCGTTAGTCGCCTCTTACGACACCCATCGGATACGATGGGGTGGTGTTACTAGTATTCTTTCTCCGTCACCACACGAATGATTGAAGGTAAATAGTTATGTTTACCTAACAATATGTCAGAAATCTGATATCACAAGTTAAACATAATATATCTATATTAAACATGATGACATAAATATGTACTTATATTAACAAAGGCGTTTACGCACTTACAGTAGGGGTACCATGCATTTCAATTTACGAAATACATTAGTATAACATAAACATAACATAACATAAACTCACACCTATATCCCCGAAGGTGTAGGCAGAGGTGCTAGCACCCACATGACGCTAGTTTTTTTTTTTTTTTATACCACTAAGTTGGCAGACAAGCACACGGCCCACCTGATGGGAAGCGGTTACCGTGGCCTATGGACGTATACAACACCAGGGGTGTCACACTCGTGCTGCCGACCATGAAGAAACCTTCTGATGCCCCTCTTGAAGAACCCCATATTGTAGGCGCTTGGGAAAACCGCAGCAGAAAAGAACATAAATAAGTGAATAAATGATCTAGTTTATGTTTAGGTCCCAATGTAATAGGTGGTGAGCCTATTGCCATTAACAGGGCACTTATAAACCTGCGATAAATACACACATAACTTCGAAAAGCATGGAAAAGTCATTTTTGTGTGCCATGGTAAAACCTGGGATCGAATCCGAGACCTCGTCTCAGCAGTCCATTACCTATACCACTAGGCTACCGCTTTTTTTACATTAGTATAAGATTCGTAAAGGTGTCGGATGAAAGACGGTTGCATGTAGCCGAGATGCGAATGTCGAGATGGATGTGTGGTGTAACAAAAATATGGAATGAATATATTAGAGGAAGTTTGAGAGTAGCACCAATCACTACAAGGAAATCGTTTGTCCTGGTTCGGACATGTAATACATAGGGATGAAAGTAATGTCGTAAGGTAGGCACTAACTGTGGAAGTGGATGGCTACAAGAGGAGAGGGAGACCTAAAATGAGGTGGATGGACTGTGTGAAAGATGATATGGTTAAGAAGGGAGTGAATGTTAAGATGAGTGCGACTAGAGATGAATGTGAAAAGAACACATGTTGCGCTGACCCCAAATAATCTTGGGATAAGGGCAGGAGGATGATGGTTATTGGTATAAAAGCTATCGGGATATTTACCATGTTGTATTGTTTTGAGTTTCCGATATTCCGAATTCAGTATAATAACGCATTCAGGATGCTGTTGGGGCTGTCTCGGAGATGCAGTGCATCAGGAATGTTTGCAGAGGCCCGCACAGACGATTTCTATGCTATTATTAGAAAGCGTTCGGCCTCTGCCTTGGCACGACTCCGCCGCAGCTCCAACAGTCTCCTGAGTGTGTTTAAGGACAGGTGGGACTCCCCCTTGTTGCAGCACTGGATGACACTTCACACGTGTCACAGTTAGTGGAGTGTTGTTATTTGTTTGTATTTATTACTAACATTAGTTCTTAAGTTAAATTGTTATGGATCGATGGTCTGACAATAAATGAATTTTAAATTTTTTCCACAGATTTTTTCGATGCTCTTGTAAGCGGTATGATCACGGAGGAACTGTTTTGGCGGTAAACAAAAAAAACTTATATTGTAAAGTTCATGTTTATTTTGTAAACTTCAGGGGCAGTAGGTGTTACCTCCTCATGATGAAATCTTGAGGATAAAAGGTTGTATTAAATAAAACCAGTAAGAGGTTACAGGGCACGACACATGCTGTAAAAACGTTTCGAGAGAACGAACGAACTCGACAGCTGCTGTGCAATTCTGTAAGCACACAGCATCGAGCACAGCGCTGCAACAGCTTAGACAGAGATTGTCATTCGTCGTAGTGGGTGACGTCACTGGATATCGACCAATGACAATCAAGGATGACGCAGCGCTGCGCTCGACGCTGTGTGCTTGGAGAATTGCACAGCTGAATTCAATTGCGCATGCTCTAACGTGACGTCACTAAAATTAGAGCATGCGCAATTGAAATCTCGCCGCAAAATGGAAGTACTCGCACTTACGCACCATTTCATTGGTTTATTGCCATAAACACTTGCATATATATCTTTGAGGAGGTAGGACACGGCGGTATTTCCCCCCAATTGAGCAGTCCGACTGGGGAAGGACCTCCGCCCTACAGAATACCGCGGTTATAATAACTTCGTTTTGTGTTCCCGGCGGTGAGTAGGGTAGCCAGAGCTCACTGGACAGTTTTTGTGCTGTCAGTGGGATGACCAAAGGCTTGTCCTACTTTGTCTTCTACTGACGGCACAGAAACTCTGTACTTACAGGATCGGCAGCACGGACGTGACTCCACTGGTGTTACACACGTTCATAGGTCATGGTAACCACTTTCCATCAGGTGGGCCGTGTGCTTGCCTGCCACCTAAGTTGTATAAAAAAAAAAAAACTGTTACGACCGACGTCGATATCTCGAAAACTAATAATCGAATCTTCAAGAAATAAAAACGCATTGTTAGTGACGAGGTACTCTACCGATTGGCATAGAAAAATCTAGAATCGTCAACACAAAGTCACAACCTACCTACGAGTACCTACTCTCTTGAATAAAAACAAACAATAGGTAAATATCGAGAATGAACTCGAAAGGTCAGCGACGGCGGCAAACTTCAAAAGAAAGTAGGTAGTTATCGCTCGCGTATTTTCTAGATGATTCGACCCTCCTAATTGAGAGGTATAAAAACACGCTCGCATAGCGACACGATTGATTCTGTCTTTAGGATCGATAACGAACACAGCGAGCTTAAGCGACCGAAGAAGATTCTACCTGCGACCTGAGCAACGACTGTGGACTACTGTGAACTACTGAGCGACTGGAACTTTTGAAAAGTACTGTGTGTACAAGTGATTTAATTGTCGAGTTTGTGGTGAGCTAATAAATCTCTTCGTTGAGTAAACGGCATTTAATTGTACCCCGTGCATGTAACAATATATATAGTTACATTTCCGGTAGCCCTACACAAGGCTCAGGGCCTGTCCTGTTTGTGTAAAAAGTCACATTATACCAAAAGAATAAATACCTACCTAATACCTACCCTAACCAAACGGAGTAAAGATAGCCCTGTGCAATGCATCACAGAATATCAACATCACATTTTTTTTTAAAAACAGGACTTGTCCTGTACTTTCATATGAAAGAATGGTGGTTGTACATTCATGTAAATACATTTTACAGATTGTATACAGAAAGTGCATTTACCTACACTGAATTATTTACCCTTAAGCACAGTTGTCTTTTAGAGTGCTTTGTTTAACAATTAAATTTTACTGGTGGTAGAAACTTGGTGGCACAAATTTGTCTCAAGTTTCGACCGGGTAGGTACCACCGTGCACTATTGCGAAAAACCCTCCATAGCAATTCAATCTCGGTTGGATTGTGTTCAGGGGTCAGCATGTGCATAGCCGGGCAGAGGTGGTGGTTGTCGCAGCACTAGTGGGACCAGTGGGTCTTGGCGTAGTCTAGTGGGGATGGCGCGGGGCGATGCGCCGAACAGGGAGACCTGTAGAAACGGTGGTGCCGCTGGCCGCCCGCGGTATAGTACAGGGGCCCAACTGGGGTTAACCACCTTGGGAGGCTGCCTCACCAGGCCGCGCATAATCCCGATATGGTTCGTCGTGCCGGTTGGTGACCGGATTTGGGAGCCCGGCGACCATACTCGGGGGGGTACGGGGGCCCTTCCGTTCGGCGCGTCGGCTCTCGCCATGCCTCACATTCATAGATAAAACCAATATCCCGCGCTTTGTCACACGGTGCTGCGGCGGCAATCACTTCTTTTTTTCACGCCTTCTCCCACCCAAACTCATGGCAGCGCAATGTATAGAAAAAGGCAACACAGCGGCTCGTCACACTCCCAAAAGCTTGCTATTTGAGGTGGAGTCCACTAACATCTGTGGGCTCCATGCAAACCTCAACGCCGTCCACCAACACCTAGAGACGGCGAAACCTGCCATGTTTTTTCTAACGGAGACGCAAATACACCGCCCTGACGACACGACCTACTTGCTCTACCCTGGCTATGTTCTTGAGGAAAGTTTTCGTGCAAAAGCCGGGGTGTGCGTGTTTGTTAGGGCGGATGTTTGCTGTCGCCGTTTGCGCTGCCTAGAGGACCCATCCTTCTCCGTCCTTTGGGTACACGTAGACCATGGCCCTACGAGTCAGATCTATGTGTGCCTCTACCGTTCCCATACAGGAGATGCTGAGACAACTCGACTCTTTGAATATCTGAGTCAGGCGGCAGATGATGCGCAGGAGCGATTTCCGAATGCCGAAATGGTATTTTTGGGGGATTTTAACGCCCACCACGAGATCTGGTTGGGCTCCTCCAAAACAGACCATGCGGGAAGAGCCGCCCACGCATTTGCTCTGGCGCACGGCCTGACCCAATTGGTGCACGAGGTCACTAGGATACCAAGAAGGTCGGGCCAAGCACCTTCTCTGCTAGACCTTCTGCTGACGAGTGATCCGGACCGGTACAGTGTATCGGTGCGAGCCGCGTTAGGCAACTCTGACCACTGCCTGGTCTGTTCCACGGTGCCTATTATGGCGCCCCCACGACCCGTGCAGGGGAAGCGGCGTCTCTGGCACTACTCGTCAGCGGACTGGGATGGACTTCGTGACTATTTTGCGTCCATCCCGTGGGTTGAGCGCTGCTTTGAAGGTAAGAACCCATCGGATTGTGCTACTGCTGTCGCCGGTGAGATCGGTCTGGGTATGGAATACTATATCTCATACACCGATGTCACCGGTGACCGCGGGGTGCGCCCTTGGTTCGGGCGCGAGTGCGCGGAAGCTGTTGAACAAAAACAGTCTGCGTACCGCGCTTGGGTAAGGGCGCGCGCCACGCGCCATCCCAATCTGGGCCACTTCAAGGCAGCGTACAACAGAGCCACAAAGGTCTGTAGAAGGGCCTATGTCAGAGCGGATGCCCTGCGCATAGCGCGGCTTGGTCAAGAGCTAGTGATGCATCCCACGGGAAGCCGTGGCTACTGGCGACTGGCTAAAGCCGTGCAAGCCAACTTCTGTCAGCCTTCGCTGCCTCCGCTGCGTAACCCTGATGGATCCCTGGCCCATGAGTCGCAAGAGAAGGCAAATCTGCTGGCTAATCTCTTCGCGGCCAACTCCCGAATCGATGATTGTGGTACGCAGCCACCAACACTACCCGACAGTGACCACGCGATGCCTGATATCCATATCAGGCAACGCGATGTCCGTGCAGTGCTGCAATCACTCGATGTCCGGAAAGCCAGTGGTCCGGATGGTATTCCAGCGGTAGTTTTGAAAAAATGTGCAGCGGAGTTGTCTCCAATGCTTACGCGCCTGTACCGGCTATCCTACAGTTCGGGTACAGTGCCTTTGCCTTGGAAAGAGGCGAATGTTCAGCCGATTCCCAAGAAGGGGGATCGCTCGGAGCCAGCCAACTATCGACCCATAGCCGTCACCTCAGTGCTGTGCAAAGTGTTTGAGCACATAATTAACAAACAGCTCATGCGGCACCTAGAGGATCACTCCTTAATTAATGACCGGCAATATGGCTTCAGACCGAAACGGTCAACGGGTGATCTTCTAGCATACGTTACCCATCTTTGGGGTGAGGCTATGGACAAGCACGGCGAGTCACTGGCAATTAGTCTTGACATCGCCAAAGCTTTCGATAGAGTCTGGCACAAATCGCTTCTTTCTAAGCTACCTGCCTTTGGTCTGCCTTCTAGGCTGTGCAACTGGGTTGCTAGCTTCCTGCAGGGGCGCCGTATTCGCGTCCTTTGTGACGGACGAGCTTCAGAGTTTCTGCAGGTTAATGCTGGCGTGCCCCAGGGGTCCGTCTTATCACCCACTCTCTTTCTTCTGCATATCAACGACATGCTGTCTACCGGCAATGTTCATTGTTATGCAGACGATAGCACTTTACATGGGAGTTATCATGGACATCCAGCGGCCAAGCAGTCAGATATCGCAGAGAAAAGGCAGCTTCTTGTCACTGAGCTTGACGGGGTCCTGAATCACATTTCTCAATGGGGCTCTGAGAACCTGGTTGAGTTCAATGCCAAGAAGACGCAGGCATGTGCGTTTACAGCAAAAGTATCTTCTTTCCTTCCCCTCCCCACTCTTCAGAGCACGCCACTGCCGCTGCAGGACAATCTCAATATCCTAGGTATGGATGTACGCTGCAACCTGAATAACAAAAACTACATCGAAAGCATCATCAAAACAGCCTCACGAAAACTCGGAGTCCTGAACAGAGTGAGACGATTTTTCACGCCGGAGCAGCGGTGTCTTCTATACAAGACACAAATTCGCTCCTGTGTGGAGTACTGCTCGCATCTCTGGGATGGTTCAGCAAAGTACTTACTAGATGCTCTCGACAGGTTGCAGCGACGTGCGGTCCGCATCATTGGGAATCCCGAGATCACGAACACCCTAGAACCTTTACAGCTGCGTAGAGATGTTGCGTCCATGGCTGTATTTTACCGTCTGTACCATGGGGAGTGTTCTGATGAGCTCTTCCAATTAGTCCCACCCTCCCCTTTCCTACACAGGACAACGCGTGCAGGTCTTAGATGTCATCCGCACACGGTGCAAAACATCCGATCAAGAACCAAGCGGTTCGGAGACTCTTTCCTCTGTCGCACCATTAAGGCCTGGAATTCATTACCAGCTCACGTGTTTCCTTCTTCCTACAGTCCCGGGTCCTTTAAGCGGGGCGTGAAAAAGCATATGATAAGGCCGTCAAGCTGAGTGTCACCATTGTCACACGGTATGTGTAAGTAATGGTGACCCTCTTTTCTGGGATTTTGCCTTCAGCTTACCATCAGGCAAGGCGAAGTCCAATTGACGTGTCCTATATAAAAAAAAAAAAAAAAAAAAAAAAAAAAAAAATGTTTATTTTGTTTTACAGTTTGGTGTTGGTTGTCGGTAAAGTAAAATAATAATAATAAGCATTTCATCTCTCCCCGTGGGTGTCGTAGAAGGTGTACACGTCCGTAGGTCACGGTAACCGCTTCAAATATATTTAGGGAGGTAGGACACGGCGGCATTGCCGCCCAATTGCGCAGTCCGACTGGGGAAGTACCTCCGCCCTACAGAATACCGGGGCTATAATAATTTCGTGTTGTGTTCCCAACGGTGAGTAGGGTAGCCAGAGCTCACTGGAGAATTTGTGCTGTCAGTGGGAAGGCTAAAGGTCCTGCTTTGTCTTCTACACTGACGGCACAGAAACTCTAGTACAGGATTGGCAGCGCGACTGTGACTCCTCTGATGTTACGAACGTCCATAGGCCACGGTAACCACTTTCCATCAGGTAGGACGTGTGCTTGTCTGCCACCTTAGTGGTGTAAAAAAAATAATCAGGCCCTCATTTCTACTAAGTATACTTTCATACCACAGACAATGGAATTAAATTTTAGACTTATTAAATGAAAACCACAACCATTACACTTTTTCATTCATTCTGTGTAGTCTTTTAATTTTAGTAAGTCCTCCAATTTCTTCAAAAAAACGGAAATTTCATATCCAACGACCTATTATTTGCACTGAGCGGGGATTGAACTCCCTGGTGGGAGTATAACAGTATGCCGTTAAAAAATCTGATCATGCACAATGACATAGCATTTAAGACCCCGTTCGCGCAGCCCAGAGGAGCCTATTCTCAGAACAAATTATATCTCGGTTGTATTGTATCACATCACATTACAATATTCTACATGTGTGCCAAATTCCTGCTAAATTCATGCAGCCGTTTTTGCATAAATGATTCACAAACATAACAAAAGAGCAAGGTAAACCGCACAGCGGGTTTTTAAAAGCATTTGAAGCCCTATTTAATAACTAATGGCTTCTGTGTCAAACAGTTGTATGGGTACGTTTTCTCACCTAGAAAGAAGCCTTTAGGTCAGGCTAACTAGATGTTAGTCTAGATCAGTGATATGAACATTGCGGCCAACTCTGGCCCGCGCAAGCAATTAATCCGACCCACCGACGGTCCTTTGACATAAATAGTATTTAGCCTCGTGTTCCCGGCGGTGAGTAGGGCAGCCAGAGCTCTCTGGAGAGTTTTTGTGCTGTCAGTGGGAAGACTAAAAGCTTGTCCTGCTTTGTCTTTTATATATACTTCAGGTCTAGCATATACCTATTTATCTAGAGCAATCGTGGGCAAAGTTTCTTTAAAGTGGGGCCAGAAAGTGTTAAAAAATTTAGAGGGGGCTACAATTTAGCTTGGTTTTGCATTCGTCCATAGGCCACGGTAAGCACTTTCCATCAAGTGGGCCATTCTGTCTGCCACCAAAGTGGTACAAAAAAAAGTATCTATGTAATTTTCCTTTTTTTCGTAAATACATACATATAAGAAACACCCAGACCAAGGAATAATATAATAGGTTTTAATTAATCTATATTACTCTGTATTAATCAATTTGATTTTAGGTACATAAAATATTCTATTATAATATACAATTACATACAAATTATATAAAACTATGCTAACTATACAATATATACAAAAATGGGATAGAGAAAAAGAGGGAGATTGTAATTTTAGGCATCGAAAAATTTCTCCCCATCGATCTCTACTGGTACCGTGCCCAAGAGACTGGCGGCATTACCACGCTGAATGGCGATGCCAATTCTTTGAGCGAGGTAAAGGCCAGCCTTATGGTCACGGGAAGCGTCGATTATTCGCTTCGCTATTTCTTTGAATAGCGCGCGCGCGCTTGGACCCCACAGACCCAACGTTTCGACTCCAAATTGCTCAAAAATATAATTACCAGTTAAATTGGTATATTTGCGCCGTTTGAGAGTCTCCACTGATGCAGCAGCAGCGCATGCATCAATTTGAACAGTTAGCATACTAAATGCTATATATAATTGTAATTAATGCTAAGATATATATTTTTATATACTTATACTTAGTTATTTCCTTAAGTGATCGCGTCAGAAATGATGATATCCGTAGGAGAACAAAAGTAACCGACGTAGCCCAGCGGATTAGCTCGTTGAAGTGGCAATGGGCGGGACACATAGCGCGCAGAACAGATGGCCGATGGAGCAAAAAAGTTTTGGAATGGCGACCGCGTACGGCAAACGTAGCGTAGGACGCTTAACGGCCAGTTGGAAGGACGACCTCATGAAGGTCGCCGGGAAGCACTGGATGCGGGCTGCTTTAGATCGGTCATTCTGGAAGTCTGTGGGAGAGGCCTATGTTCAGCAGTGGACTATGTGTGGCTGACATGATGATGATGATGATACTTAGCTATTATGTTCATGTGTTTTCTTTTCTTTATATATTTTCTATGAACACCTAACTGCGCACCGGAATTGCGCACTGTTGATAGCATTGGGTCCAGCAGTGTCAAAATGAAACTCAAATTGCATTGCCTAAAATCACTTGTTTAAGTTTTTTTTTTACCGCTGAGGCATTGATTATAAACCGCATAGGTTTTGTTTTGTAAATGCTTATGAATCTTTTTACTGTCCTATGTAATTGTTTAAATGATAAATAAATAAATAAAAAAATGAACTGCCCTGAAACATTCTTCTCATATATTTTCTCTCCTCCTATGGTTGCCTGTAAGAAATTGCCGCAGAGCGATAAGGCCGCCATCTGTACGTACCACAAAACTTGATATCTCTTATTGTGATATGTTACTGGTGTACAATACATACATACATTCTGCCTTTATCCCCAGAGGGATAGGTAGAAGTGAATTAACACCCACATTTCACCAATAACTAAATTCGGTTACACGTAACTGGAGGCTGTTGTCTCAAGCCATTCATCTGAGGCCGAGTCTGGGCTGTATATAAACACCTCAACAAAGTCTAGGGAACAAGATGACCCCAATTTCTTTTTTCGTGTTAATCTTGTTTTGCAAATAACTGGCAGCAAATAAATAAAAATAGAATAAAGTAGATTACAGAGTTGTTCGAAATTTATAAATAAATTTAAATAAGTAATGATTTTCAAATACTGAGGGAAAACTTTCAAAAGTGTTTGATTGTGCAGTTTCTCTGAGGCAAAATAAAAATTATTTTCTTTGATTGTAAATAACGTTTATTATCAATAATACGTCTTTTACGTATGGTTTGTGCATTTTTGTGACTGTAGTCATCATGTCACGTCGTCATTTAAGTCGCGAAGAGATGTTAAGGGCTGTTGGTATGCTGCAAGCTGGACGAACTCAACGTGACGTAGCGGATGCTGTCAACACCCAACCAAGCGTAATTTGCAGATTATGGGCACGATACAGGTCTACAGGGGATGTTGCCGAACGTCACAGGGGACGAAATAGGGTTACTACCACGCGACAAGATCGTTTCTTGCAAAATTCCGCAAGGCGGCAATCCACGATTACTGCTCGTCAGTTGGTCGCAGGCCTCCAGTCTCAGCATCAAGTGGTTATTAGCGATCAAACTGTCAGGAGAAGACTACACGAAGCCAATGTTCATGCTCGCAGACCGCTTAGGGTTCCAGCTCTTCGACGTGGAAATCGAGATCGTCGCTTATTGTGGGCTAACGCACATTTACAGTGGACCAACCATCAATGGGCACTGGTTCTGTTTTCCGACGAATCTCGCTTCGGTTTTCATCCTGATTCGAGAAGAGTGCGTATATGGCGAGTTCCTGGACGTCGGAGTCGTCTCCAGAATCAGCAAGAAGTTCATCCTTACCAAGGTGGAACAATCATGGTATGGGCTGGAATTCGCCTTGGTGGAAGGACCGACCTCGTTTGGATACGGTGCAATTTGAATGCAAACCAATACATTCAGGAGGTTATACACCCCATGGTAATCCCTCATCGACAGCAGTTCAGTCAAGATTTTATGTTCATGCAAGATAATGCACAGTCACACACCGCGAGGGTAGTGGTCAATGCGTTAAGCGAGCACAATATTACGACGTTGGAATGGCCTGCTCAGTCTGCCGACCTCAATCCCATAGAACATGCCTGGGATTTGCTTGGGAGAAGAGCTTTCAGTGATTCTTTGGAAAATCTGAACACTGAAGAACAACTTTTTTTACACCTTCGCAGTGTATGGAGCCATATTCCACAGACGATGATTGACAATCTCATACTAAGTATGCCACGCCGTTGTCGAGCTGTTGCTAATGCTTTAGGAGATCCTAAAGATTATTAAAAACGTTTAAAGTACGGTTAATTACTGTATTTCTTACTACCTCGTTATTTTTGTGCCTAATCATAGAAGGTTGTAAAACTCAATATTGGCACTATTCAATTCTATCTCAAAAAAATAAAAATTATATGAGAATGTTTTTATTAAAATTAAAATTAAAAACGATATAAAAATACCCTTCTATTGATATAAAACACTCACTATTACAAGAAAGGGTATTTTTTAAATAAAAACTAGAAATGTCCTTGTTCCCTAGACTTTGTTGATGTGTGTATAAACACCTCAACAAAGTCTAGGGAACAAGATGACCCCAATTTTTTTTTTCTTGTAAATCTTGTTTTGCAAATAACTGGCAGCAAATAAATAAAAATAGAATAAAGTAGATTACAGAGTTGTTCGAAATTTAAAAATAAATTTTAATAAGTACTGATTTTCGAATATGGAGGGAAAGCTTTTAAAAGTGTTTGATTGTGCAGTTTCTCTGAGGCAAAATAAAAATTATTTTCTTTGATTGTAAATAACGTTTATTATCAATAATACGTCTTTTACGTATGGTTTGTGCATTTTTGTGACTGTAGTCATCATGTCACGTCGTAATTTAAGTAGCGAAGAGATGTTAAGGGCTGTTGGTATGCTGCAAGCTGGACGAACTCAACGCGACGTAGCGGATGCTGTCAACACCCAACCAAGCGTAATTTGCAGATTATGAGCACGCTACAGGTCTACAGGGGATATTGCCGAACGTCACAGGAGACGAAAATAGGGTTACTACCCCGCGACAAGATCGTTTCTTGCAAAATTCCGCAAGGCGGCAACCCACGATTACTGCTCGTCGGTTAGTCGCAGGCCTCCAGTCTCAGCATCAAGTGGTTATTAGCGATCAAACTGTCAGGAGAAGACTACATGAAGCCAATCTTCACGCTCGCAGACCGCTTAGGGTTCCAGCTCTTCGACGTGGAAATCGAGGTCGTCGCTTATTGTGGGCTATCGTACATTTACAGTGGACCGACCATCAATGGGCACGGGTTCTGTTTTCCGACGAATCTCGCTTCGGTTTTCATCCTGATTCGAGAAGAGTGCGTATATGGCGAGTTCCTGGACGTTGGAGTCGTCTCCAGAATCCGCAAGAAGTTCATCCTTACCAAGGTGGAACAATCATGGTATGGGCTGGAATTGGCCTTGGTGGAAGGACCGACCTCGTTTGGATACGGGGCAATTTAAATGCAAATCAATACATTCAGGAGGTTATACACCCCGTGGTAATCCCTCATCGACAGCAGTTCGGTCAAGATTTTATGTTCATGCAAGATAATGCACGGTCACACACCGCACGGGTAGTGGTCAATGCGTTAGGCGAGCACAATATTGCGACGTTGGAATGGCCTGCTCAGTCTGCCGACCTCAATCCCATAGAGCATGCCTGGGAATTGCTTGGGAGAAGAGCTTTCAGTGATTCTTTGGAAAATCTGAACACTGAAGAACAACTTTTTTTACACCTTCGCAGTGTATGGAGCCATATTCCACAGACGATGTTTGACAATCTCATACTAAGTATGCCACGCCGTTGTCGAGCTGTTGCTAATGCTTTAGGAGGTCCTACAGATTATTAAAAACGTTTAAAGTACGGTTAATTACTGTATTTCTTACTACCTCATTATTTTTGTGCCTAATCATAGAAGGTTGTAATACTCAACATTGGCACTATTCAATTATTTCTTAAAAAAAAAAAAACTGATATGAGAATGCTTTTATAAAAATTAAAATTAAAAACGGTATAAAAATACCCTTCTATTGATATAAAACACTCACTATTACAAGAAAGGGTTTTTAAATAAAAACTAGAAATGTTCTTGTTCCCTAGACTTTGTTGATGTGTGTATGTCTGATGTTAAACAGCCCTATCTCTTAGTCGCCTTGTACGACACCGCATGGGAAGAGATGGGATGGTCCAAATTCTACTCTGCCGGGAACCACGCGGCATACAATAAATATGTTTATTATTATTATTATATTATTAATTAACCGCGGTAGCCTAGTGGTATGGGTAATGGACTGCTGAGACGAGGTCTCGGATTCGATCCCAAGTTTTACCATGGCACACACCAATAACTTTTCGATGCTTTTCGAAGTTATGTGTGTATTTATCGCAGGTTTATAAGTGCCCGGTTAATGGCTAAAGGCTCGCCACCTATTACATTGGGACCTAAACATAAACTGGCGAAATGTGGGTGCTAGCAGGTCTGCCTACCTCTTCGAGGATATAGGCGTGAGTTTATGTTTATGATGTGTTTTAAAATTCCATTCAATAGGTATCACGCATACAAATATTTGCACTGAGTGGGACTGACTACCTAGTCTTGTGAACCAGAGCTGGTGTTTGATATTTTTACCAATGTTATGGCAACACTCGATGGAAGTTGACTCCAATTGGGAAAATATTTATCGTAAAAGCAAACTGATCAGTATTTTTTTTCTATAAACAGTCACTTACAGAGAATAGTGGTTGTTGAACTTTGAGGAAACTGGATTATACTGGAGTGAGCTCATAATTTATGACACGCCAACTTGACCTCACCTCGCCTGATGGTAAGCTAAAGGCAAAGTCTCAGGAAAGAGGGTCACCATTACAGACACTAAGTGTTACAATGGTGGCACCCAGCTTGGCGGCCTCATCAGATGCTTTTTCACGCCCCGCTTAAAAAAGGCCCCGGGACTGTAGGAAGAAGGAAACACGTGTGCTGGTAATGAATTCCAGGTCTTGGTGGTGCGGTAAAGAAAAGAGTCTGCGAACTGCTTGGTTCTTGTTCGTATATTCTGCACAGTGTGAGGGTAATATCTAAGGCCTGCACGTGTTGTCCTGTGTAGGAAAGAATCCGATTATATTAGATTAGCTTAATTTTAAATTCATTACTATCTAGTAAGTTAATTTCTCTTATATAGTGCTATGTACTTAGGCTTACGAAGGCTGTGCATATCTATAATTCGGTTATGTACTAGATGAAAGACGGTTGCATGTAGCCGAGATGCGAATGTTGAGATGAATGTGTGGTGTGACAAGAATGGATAAGATTAGGAATGAATATATTAGAGGAAGTTTGAGAGTAGCACCAATCACAGAAAAGCTACGAGGAAATCGTTTGTCCTGGTTCGGGTATGTAATGCGTAGGGATGAAAGTAATGTCGTAAGGAAGGCACTAACTATGGAAGTGGGTGGCTACAAGGGGAGAGGGAGGTCTAAAATGAGGTGGATGGACTGTGTGAATAATGATATGGTTAAGATGGCAGTGAATGTTGAAATGACTGCAACTAGAGATGAATGGAAAAAGAACACATGTTGTGCCGACCCCAAATAATCTTCGGATAAGGGCAGGAGGATGATGATGATGTACTAGATATAATTCCACAAAACCTGTTATTTAAGTTTGAAATGTAATATACATAAACTGTTGATGTGCCTAATAAAATAAATAAAATAAAATAAAATACTCCTTCTACGCGCTCTCATCTTTCTGAGGTAAGATGAGAACACCGTGGTTTTCACAACTGTGAAGACCATCTAAATGCTAGATTTTTTTTAATTTTTATATATTTATTAATAGCTTACGCGGCAAACGTTGTTTATTTTTTTTTATATAGAACACGTCAATTAGACTTCGCCTTGCCTGAAGGTAAGCTGAAGGCAAAGTCCCAGAAAAGAGGGTCACCATTACTTACACATACCGTGTGACAATGGTGACACTCAGCTTGATGGCCTCATCATATGCTTTTTCACGCCCCGCTTAAAGGACCCGGGACTGTAGGAAGAAGGAAACACGTGAGCTGGTAATGAATTCCAGGCCTTAATGGTACGACAGAGGAAAGAGTCTCCAAACCGCTTGGTTCTTGATCGAATGTTCTGCACCGTTTGCGGATGACATCTAAGACCTGCACGTGTTGTCCTGTGTAGGAAAGGGGAGGGTGGGACTAATTTAAAGAGCTCATCAGAACACTCCCCATGGTACAGACGATAAAATACAGCCATGGACGCTTCATCTCTACGCATCTGTAAAGGTTCTAGGGTGTTCGTGACCTCGGGATTCCCAATGATGCGAACCGCACGTCGCTGCAACCTGTCGAGAGCATCTAGTAAGTACTTTGCTGAACCATCCCAGAGATGCGAGCAGTACTCCACACAGGAGCGAATTTGTGTCTTGTATACATAGAAGACACCGCTGCTCCGGCGTGAAAAATCGTCTCACTCTGTTCAGGACTCCGAGTTTTCGTGAGGCTGTTTTGATTATACTTTCGATGTAATTTTTGTTATTCAGGTTGCAGCGAACATCCATACTTAGGATATTGAGATTGTCCTGCAGTGGCAGTGTCGTGCTCTGAAGAGTGGGGAGGGGAAGGAATGAAGATACTTTTGCTGTTAGCCTGCGTCTTCTTGGCATTGAACTCAACCAGGTTCTTAGAGCCCCATTGAGAAATGTGATTCAGGATCCCGTCAAGCTCAGTGACAAGAAGCTGCCTCTTCTCTGCGATATCTGACTGCCTGGCCGCAGGATGTCCATGATAACTCCCATGTAAAGTGCTATCGTCTGCATAACAATGAACATTGCCAGCAGACAGCATGTCGTTGATATGCAGAAGAAAGAGAGTGGGTGATAGAAGATGGACCCCTGGGGCACGCCAGCATTTACCTGCAGAAACTCCGAAGCTCGTCCGTCACAAAGGACGCGAATACGGCGCCCCTGCAGGAAGCTAGCAACCCAGTTGCACAGCCTAGAAGGCAGACCAAAGGCAGGTAGCTTGGAAAGAAGCGATTTGTGCCAGACTCTATCGAAATCTTTGGCGATGTCAAGACTAATTGCCAGTGACTCGCCGTGCTTGTCCATAGCCTCACCCCAAAGATGGGTAATGTATGCTAGAAGATCACCCGTTGACCGTTTCGGCCTGAAGCCATATTGCCGGTCATTAATTAAGGAGTGATCCTCTAGGTGTCGCATGAGCTATTTGTTAATTATGTGCTCGAACACTTTGCACAGCACTGAGGTGACGGCTATGGGTCGATAGTTGGCTGGCTCCGAGCGATCCCCCTTCTTGGGAATCGGCTGAACATTCGCCTCTTTCCAAGGCAAAGGCACTGTACCCGAACTGTAGGACAGCCGGTACAGGCGCGTAAGCATTGGAGTTGTTTTGCCATATATATTATTTCTAGGAAACATTCATTTAGTTCAATAAAAATAACGATCTACTTTAAGTGTACGGCGTTTTACTTTTTTTTTTTTTTTTTTTATACCACTAAGTTGGCAGACAAGCACACGGCCCACCTGATGGGAAGCGGTTACCGTGGCCTATGGACGTATGCAACACCAGGGGTGTCACACTCGTGCTGCCGACCATGAAGAAACCTTCTGATGCCCCTCTTGAAGAACCCCATATTGTAGGCGCTTGGGAAAACCGCAGCAGGGAGGTCATTCCACAGCTTGAGTGTGCGTGGGATGAAGTTTCTTTCATACCGCACAGTGCGTACCGTCTCAGGTCGCAATGTGTGGGGATGAATTCCCTGCCTATGGCGAGAGGTGCGATGATAGAATGAAGCTACGGGCATCATGTCAAACAATTCATCTGAGCACAAACCATTGTATAGGCGATAGAACACACACAGTGAGGCAAAATCCCTCCTAAGGCTAAGAGGTTCCACTCTACCTGTGAGTATGGGATTGTCAACCAGCCTCAATGCCCGTCTTTGCAACGAGTCGAAGGGGTCAAGCTTATTATAGAAAGAATTATTATAGAATTATAGAAAAATTAATAATATTATAGAAAGCGTTGTAGACAATTGAAGTATGCTTTATTTGGGTTAATTAATAATCGAAAAACAACACTGCAAACTGAATAACAAAAACTACACCGAGAGCATCATAAAAAAACAGCCTCGCGGGAACTCGGACTCGGACACATGAGACATTTTTTCACGCCGAAGCAGCGGTGTCTTCTCTATAAGACACAAATTCGCTCCTGCGTGGAATACTGCTCGCACTTCTGCTTATGCTCTCGACAGGTTGCAACGACACGCGGTACGCATTATTGGGAATCCTGATGTCACGAACACCCTAGAACCTTTACAGATGCGTAGAGATGTTGCGTCCATGGCTGTATTTTATCGTCTGTACCATGGGGAGTGTTCTGATGAGCTCTTCCAATTAGTCCCACCCTCCCCTTTCCTACACAGGACAACACGTGCAGGTCTTAGATGTCATCCGCACACGGTGCAGAACATCCGATCAAGAACCAAGCGGTTTAGAGACTCTTTCCTCTGTCGCACCATTAAGGCCTGGAATTCATTACCAGCTCACGTGTTTCCTTTTTCCTATAGTCCCGGGTATTTAAGCGGGGCGTGAAAAAGCATATGATGAGGCCGTCAAGCTGAGTGTCACCATTGTCACACGGTATGTGTAAGTAATGGTGACCCTCTTTTCTGGGACTTTGCCTTCAGCTTACCATCAAGCAAGGCCAAGTCTAATTGACGTGTTCTATATAAAAAAATAAATTAACAACGTTTGCCGCGTAAGCTATTAATAAATATATAAAAATAAAAAAAAAATCTAGCATTTAGATGGTCTTCACAGTTGTGAAAACCACGGTGTTCTCATCTTACCTCAGAAAGATGAGAGCGCGTAGAAGGAGTATTTTATTTTATTTTATTTATTTTATTAGGCACATCAACAGTTTATGTATATTACATTTCAAATTTAAATAACAGGTTTTGTGGAATTATATCTAGTACATCATCATCATCCTCCTGCCCTTATTCCAAGATTATTTGGCCTTTGCAGATGCGCAGAGATGTTGCTTCCATGGCTGTATTTTACCATCTCTACCATGGTGATTGTTCTGCTGATGAGGTCTTTCAACTAATCCCACAGTCTCCTTTTCTACACAGAACAACACGTGCAGGGCTTACATGTCACCCTCACACGGTGCAGAATATACGAGCAAGAAGCAAGCAGTTCGGAGACTCTTTTCTTTGCCGCACCACCAAGACCTGGAATTCATTACCAGCTCACGTGTTCCCTTCTTCCTACAGTCCCGGGTCCTTTAAGCGGGGCGTGAAAAATAATAATAATAATATTTATAATAATAATATTTATTTCCGTAAAAAGTACAGTGTATAAGCACAAAAGAGCGTTATATAATGCTAATAAATCCAACAGCATGATTTAACATATCAATCTTAAATATTGAGTTACAGTTAAATTTGAGAAGATCCTGCCTCCTAAACTAGGGTTACCCCTGTATCATAAGAGGCAGAAAAAGCATCTGATGAGGCCGCCAAACTGAATGCCACTATTGTAACATTACTTAGTGTCTGTAATGGTGACCCTCTTTTCTGAGACTTTGTATTTAGTTCACCATCAGGCGAGGTGCAGTCAAGTGGGCGTGACCTAGATAAAAAAGATGTTAACGACCGTATTATATAAAAATCTGCCTTCAAGGCTTTTCACTCAACAAACTTGTAATAATAATTGACATAATAATTACAATGGTGTTGCAATATTTTGTTTGAATTATCACACGCCGCCATTGTTTGGTTGTTACCTTGTAATAAACATAATATGGTAAATATTACTATCATTTATTTATATGCTAAATAAATTTTCCTCGATGTGAATATACATTACCTAGGTACTATTTGATTGTAGCTTTAGAGTCTAAATCCATGTTTATAATGTATGAATGACTATTTTAGTTACTTTTACTTTTGTTCATTACTTTTTGAACCACTGCATACGTTTATAATATTATACATAACAGAACATAAACTCACGCCTATATCCCCTAAGGGGTAGGCAGAGGTGCTAGCACCCACATTTCGCCAGTTTATGTTTAGGTCCCAATGTAATAGGTGGCGAGCCTATTGCCATTAACCGGGCACTTATAAACTTGCGATAACCTGCGATAAATACACACATAACTTCGAAAAGTATCGAAAAGTCATTGGTGTGTGCCAAGGTAAACTTGGGATCGAACCCGAGACCTCGTCTCTGCAGTCCATTAGGTACCCATACCACTAGGCTACCGCTAGCTTATCAGGAATGTAAAATCTACATACATACATACATATAATCACGCCTTTATCCCCGGAGGGTTAAGCAGAGGTGAATTAACACCCACATTTCACCATCATTGTATTCGGTCCCACGTAATAGGCGGTGAGTCTATTGCCGTAATCCGGGCACTATTGTTGCCTCGAGTCATGCATCTCTGGCTGAGTCTGGGCTGTATATATCTGTTTGATGTTAAACAGTCTCATCCCTTAGTATGCCACCACATGGGAAGTGATGGGGTCGTCCATCTGCCGTCCATCGTCTACTCTGCCGGCAACCACGCGGCAAAAAAAACCTTTAGTGTTTATTTATTTATTAGGAACAAAAAACAGTTACCTACATGATAAAGTTATATGCAAATAATGTTATAAATTTATACAAATTATCCTCCATGTAACCAACACAATTGTCCAAGAATTGACCATAGAGACCGACTGGGGAAGTGCCTCCACTCTACAGATTAACACGGCTATAATAACCTCGTGTTGTGTTCCCGGCGGTGAGTAGGGTAGCCAGAGCTCACTGGAGAGTTTTTGTGCTGTCAGTGGGAAGACGAAAAGCTTGTCCTGCTTTGTCTTTTACACTGACGGCACAAAATCTCTGTTCTTACAGGGTCGGCAGCACGGATGTGACTCCACTGGTGTTACACACGTTCATAGGTCATAGTAACCACTTTCCATCAGGTGGGCTGTGTGCTTGTCTGCCACCTAAGTTGTATAAAATAAAAAAGAAATTATATATCTTAATCGACTTGAATACGTAGCATACTAAGTAAATACTTCAACAGTAATTAAACATTTTCAGCTTCATTTGAGAGCAATTACGCAAGGAAAATAAGTACCTATATTAATAGGTTAACAACTCACTTAATTAGAAATGAAAATCTATTACAAGGAAACCTATAAAACGCTGTGTCGCAAACTCACGACAAATATTCCTAAAAGGGGTTTATTTGTATACAAGGTCAACCTTGATTATATACTCAAGCTTGTACATCGTTGAAGGAGTAGATATAATATATTCTACAACATTCTACACAACGCTATCTAGACCCATGGTAAGCATAGTTTTACTAGCTTGTGTTATGGAATCTAGAATACGGATAAACATACTTAAATACTTTTTTTTTTTGTAAATACATACATATTATATATAGAAACACCCAGACCAATGCAAATACCCATAGTCATGCATACAAATATTTGCACTGAGCGGGGATCGAACCCGCGCCTCCTGCGTAGCAGTCGCGTTCACTACCGCCACGCCACAGAGGTGTTTATTTGGGTTTTTTTTATATAGAACACGTCAATTAGACTTCACCTTGCCTGATGGTAAGCTGAAGGTAAAGTCTCAGAAAAGAGGGTCACCATTACTTACACATACCGTGTGACAATGGTGACACTAAGCTTGACGGCCTCATCATACGCTTTTTCACGCCCCGCTTAAAGGACCCGGGACTGTAGGAAGAAGGAAACACGTGAGCTGGTAATGAATTCCAGGCCTTAATGGTGCGACAGAGGAAAGAGTATACTTTATTGTACAGCCGCGGTAACCTAGTGGTATGGGTAATGGACTGCAGAGACGAGGACTCGGGTTCGATCCCAGGTTTACCATGGCACACACCAATGACTTATCGATGCTTTTCGAAGTTATGTGTGTATTTATCGCAGGTTTATAAGTGCCCGGTTAATGGCAATAGGCTCGCCACTTATTACATTGGGACCTAAACATAATCTGGCGAAATGTGGGTGCTAGCACCTCTGCCTACCCCTTCGGGGTATAGGCGTGAGTTTATGATATGTTATGTTTATGTTACACATAAATGCCATTTATACAAAAGATGAGATGTAATCACAAATGTCCATATCTTTTGCTTTTATTACATCACTGTCCATACCATGGTTTTCTAGAAGAAATCGTTATAATAAGGCCGCCCATTGTACATTAAACTATATGCATGCTAACTACAAGTTTTACTGTAATCTATTGGTGTACAATAAACAATTATCTATCTATTTTACATATGATATTTTGAATGTTCAGATGCGGTAGTTGTACAAAAAACTATTTATTTAATCTTTCTGTTTGTTTGACATGTCCAATCTCGAAAAAGGGTTGGCCGATTTTTATGGGACTTTCACAGGTAGATAGCTGATGTAATAAAGCGCAAGTTATGCTACTTTTATTGTTAGAAAAGAATAAGATTTCCGCGCAAAATAATTGAAACACAGATCCAAATTTCCGCTGCAGAAATCGTAGGCATAGGTAGTCAATAAATGAATCAATGCTTATTACAGTTTTACCCGTGGATATACTTATCTGTGGATGTAAGGCGAGCTTAACTTAAAGTTGAGTTCTCTTCTAGCAAACCCGGGAGTGCACAGAGGAATTGAAAGAAAGAAAGAAAAACATTTATTCACGAATACACAACGCACAGAGAGTCAGACAAATAATATCTTAATATATATATTTCTTGTGTGCGTGTGTATGTGACTGAACTCCTCCTAAACGACTGGACCGATTTTGATGAAATTTTTTGTGTGTGTTCGTGGAGATTCGAGAATGGTTTAGATTTACAATTAGTATGAAATTAAAGACGTGTGTACAGGACAACGTCTGTCGGGTCCGCTAGTTTATATATATATACACAACAACAAGATATCACAACAAGAATACTCTCACTGCACATCGTGCGCACCCAAATGGGCCACCATCTCAACATGAATGCCCCGCACACCAGGGTATGTGAAGCGCTGGTTTTCAGATGGCGCCGCTAGTGGTTCCGCCGCCACGCAACGAGTCAGTGACGCATGAACACACAACAACAGAATTTTTTTAATTTAATTGCAATTGAATTGCAATACGAGAGGCAAAGTCTAAAGTGTAGATTGAATATAAAAAGGTATACAATAATATGTATACCCCAGACAATAGGTATTTTATAAGATAAATACTCTTTATTGCACACCAAACACAGGATACATACGATGGTTACATACATGTTAGATAGTGGTACAATGGGCGGTCTTATCGCGGTCTGCGGTCTCTTCCAGACAACCAGTGTATGGACTATACTGAAAGCATTCAGGGTGGTTTGAGGTGTACACTAAGTTATAATTATTTAGTATTTATATCTAGTACAGCATTCAGAGAAAAGAAGTGAAGAAGAATAAGAGATTATATTATTTCATGAAATAAATACCGTTGTCGTACAAGGCGACTAAGGGATAGGGCTGTTTAACATCAGACAGATATATACAGCCCAGACTCAGCCTCAGACGCATGGCTTGAGTCAACAATAGTGCCCGGAAGACGGCAATAAGCTAACCCCTATTACATGGCACCGAATTCAATTATTGGTGCATGCATTTATGTAGGTAAGGGTCATGTGTTTAGAGACTGTCCGGAAGTAAAACAAATGTCTGTGGAGCGAAAGTTTGAATGTTGTTGTATTGAACTTCTTGACTCCAAAACTGGCATTGTTTGTATTTATAGGACACCTTACAGGGATAACCTTAACATGTTTTTTGAATGGCTGGACAAGGTTTTGATTCGCTTGTCAAAAGTTAGATTTAAAAATATAATTTTGGCAGGTGACTTCAATATAAATGTGCTTAAAAAAAACCAAGACACTTTAGACTTTGAATGTTTATTACTAAATTATAATTTAAAATTGGCGCTCTATGCACCAACCAGACCAGTCAGTCGTACATGTCTGGACAACTTCGCACATGACTTCAAAAGAGGCTGCAGCACTGAAATTTTGGACTTTGGCTTATCAGACCATTCTGCTCAAATAATAAAACTACCGGTTAAAAATGGCTTGCTAAAATACTGGCGCACCTCAAAAAGAGACTACAGCTTGAATAATATTAATAGGTTCAAAGAATGTATTAGAAACATATCCTTCTCTAATATATACCAGACTGCAGATCCTAACATAGCATTTAGTCTTTTCTTGGAAGAATTTAAGCTTTTCTATAACCTATGCTTTCCGGAAAAAATTATAACTATAAGAGCTCATACCAAACCGCGATGGATATCACGGGGAATCAAAGTGTGCTGCAAAAAGAAAAGAGATTTATTATGGACGTATAGGGCAAATCGGTCAAGGGAAAATAAAATAAAATATATTAATTATAGTAAAAAACTAAGAAAAATAATTGTATTAACTAAACGCGCCCAAAATAACTACAGAATTCAAACGTCTCTTAATAAAAATAAAACAGCATGGCAAATTATAAACACTCAACGCTTCAACTTACCAAGAGAGTCCGTAAATAATATAAAAGTTAGTAATGACAGTATTTTAACGCAGCCCTCAGACATAGCTAATGCTTTCAATAATTACTTTATCGGAAAAGTATCCCCCATTCAAGGTGCTGGAAAGAAAGTAACATCTCTCATACAATCTTCTCTAAAGTCAATGTTTCTTGCACCCAGTACACCGCAAACAATTTTCCTAATAATAAGAAACTTAAAAAACACTCACAGCGTAGGATACGATGGTATTTGTACTAAAATAATCAAAGCTGTAAATGAACATATATGTTATCACCTCAGCCACATTATCAATTTATGTATAAGTACGGGTACATTTCCAGCAGCACTCAAAATAAGTATCATAAAGCCTCTCTATAAAAAGGGAGACTCACAGTTAATGGATAGTTATAGACCTATTGCTTTGCTACCAATATTCTCAAAGATATTTGAAAAATTTTTATATAATGCAATAAATACTTTTTTTGAAAAAGAAAACTTATTATGTAATGAACAGAAGGGGTTTCGTCAGAATAAAACTATAAACATGGCAATCTATGACTTTTATAAAAATGTTATTACCTATGTTGATAAAAAAACACCTGTTTGTGCTATGTACTGCGATATGTCCAGTGCTTTTGATTACGTGGATCACAAAATACTTTTAAAGAAACTGGATACTTACGGAATAAGAGGAAATGTTCAGAATTTGATTCAGTCTTATCTAGAGAACCGTCAACAAATGACTGCTATTACAAGAGTGAATAATAATACTCATTTAGAAGAAATACATACTTCCAAGGCCCAGTATGTATCATATGGTGTCCCTCAGGGTAGCGTCCTTGGGCCACTTTTGTTTATAATATATATCAATGACTTACCAAAATGCACTATACACAATATGACATTATTCGCTGACGATAGTACCATAACCATACCTTGTAAAGACATTGATGATTATAACTCTGACATTAACGAATCACTGACATCGATAGTTTCATGGTTAAATAATAACAATTTAAAAATTAATTTATTAAAGACAAATATAATGCATTTTGGACAAAGGCACCAGAACCGATTAAATGTGAACCTGATGCATGACCAGGTGCAAATAGAAGAGTCTATGACTGCGCGGTTTCTGGGGTTGACATTAGATAGTAAGTTGAAATTTAAGGAACACATTGACATACTTTGTAAAAAAATTAGTAGCTTATCTTACGCTCTCTATAAACTTGCACCTATTGTTAACAAAGTAGCTTTACTGTCAGCATACCATGGTTTAGTGGAGTCAGTACTTCGATATGGTGTAATTTTTTGGGGTAATGCAACTAACTATGACATGGTCTTTAAAATGCAAAAGCGTTGCATCCGTGCCATGTTTGGTATTAAGAGCACTGACAGTTGTGGGCCATTTTTTAAAGAGCACAATATTGTGACACTCCCCGGCATATACATACTAGAGGTAGCACTGTTTACCAGGTATAACCCACACCTGTTTCCAAGATTAATGGACAAAGTCGTGCGTAATCGGCGCGATAATAACAGGCTATGTGTCCATCCTGCTAAGACTGCCCTATTACATAAAAGTGTAATATGCATGGCTCCATTAATCTACAACAAAATTCCCAAAAATATAAAAAATTTGAACAACAATCGTTTTAAGTGGGCGCTCAAAAGATTGTTGATTGAGAAGTGCTACTATAGTGTTAAGGATTTCCTCGAAGACATGACTCTGTAGGATTGACTTTTGTTTGTAACTGGATGACTGATGTATAATGTAGATGTGATGACTTAAAGTTAAATAATAATTTGTACACCACTCAATGGTAAAACATGTTGTGTCCAATCGAAGTTTAAGACCTATATAATAAGCACTTGACTATGTATATTATATGTACACATGTTTTTTGCAAATAAATATTATCTTATCTTATCTTATCTAATATGGATGTTAAGATACCCCCGCCTAATCCTCTGGGTATAATAAACGCGTAATTATATGTATGTATATAAAAAAAAAGAGTTTTTACTCTTTTCGTCAGTAAATAATCAGGAAATGAAATGTACTCCACTGACAGCATAACACGCCCCCTATCATGTGGCTTACGCGTGGAACTACCGACCAAAAAGTCGCAGGTTCGAACCCCGGTCATTAATTTAACGTGAACTCACTGCTCACTATCCTTTGAGCAGTTTCCCAAAGCAGTTAGGGTCGGATTTCACTCTTATTATGAAACGGCTGAATTTCGATATTATCCGTGAAGCGACTGCCATCTTACCTCTATAATTCTGGAGGAGAACTTCTAAGATTAACATTTTGAAGTATGTATGAGTTTAAAGTTTTTCTTAGAAGGAAAAAAACTATATGATAATGTAGAAAATATTTAGGTATGTCCTACACAAAGCTGTATGTGTGTGCGCATGTCACGTACTGGTGTGTGTACACACACATACAAGCATCTACATTTATGTGAAGATGACTTGCTTACTCGATGGGAATCCCCACGCGCAAGTACAGTCACATAATAAATAATAATACCTACTACAGTACAGTCGCCAAGGATATTAGCTTAACACATTCCAAGTTATCGTTCACCTGTGACCTTCAAGTAAAACCTTACACAAAGTAATTTATATCGATTAAGATTTTGAATAAGCACAGGTGCATTTGACATAATTACGCTCTCGTAGACCTGCCGCCTGGATTCCAGCTCCAGTGGCCAGCATGGAAGTCTCTAAACCGCCTGCGGACCCAAGTTGGCCGCTGCAGAGAAAACATGGTAAAATGGGGCTTTATCAAACGGTCGCAAGAGTTCTGCAACTGCGGGGCCCAACCCCCGTCCATGTCACATTTGCTTTCCTGCCCCTTCACTTGTACTACCGACGACCTATGTAGAGCAAGGGCGAGCTCTGTTGCTGTGGCCAAGTTTTGTGTCAATAAAATTTTAATACCAGACAGATATGCCAGACCTAGCCATTGGCGCTGCATGTCACCCTGGCAGAAGCAGGCAATTTCCGGGGACGACTTGGGGATTGTGGTCCCTACACCCGAGGAGAGGGTCAGATCAAGAGAGATAGCCCGGAGTCGGCCGGGGTGCGAGGAATATGCCTGTAAACCTCACTTGGCAACCGGCAACGAAAAACGACCCACAGGCGTCGTTCGGTTCGAGTCCGACATAACCTTTTCCACCGTCTCCGGTTGAGAGCGGGGGGGTGGGGGGGGGTTGGGGATCCGTGGGGATTTGGAACACGTAAAAAAAAAGTCCTAGCCATTGACTTGAAAATTCAAATTCTACATATATCCGTCCAGTGATTGTCATTGTCGCAGCGCTGTGCTTGACGCTGTGTGCTTAGAGAATCGCACAGCTATCAATTATACAATATGTCCTCAGATAACCAGCGGTAGCCTATTGGTATGGGTAATGGACTGCTGAGACGAGGTCTCGGCTACGATACCAGGTTTTACCATGGTACACACCAATGACTTTTCGATGCTTTTCGAAGTTATGTGTGTATTTATCGCAGGTTTATAAGTGCCCGGTTAATGGCAATAAGCTCGCCACCTATTATATTGGGACCTAAACATAAACTGGCGAAATGTGGGTGCTAGCATCTCTGCCTACCCCTTCAGGGATATAGGCGTGAGTTTATGTTATGTTATGTCCATAGATAAATCGAGATTCGAGTAAGTATCATATCTAGAATAAGGGCCTAAAAGACGTAAAAGGATATTGGAGAACTCCGTCTTAAGGCTACACCCAGCTGTGAGATTTAATATTTGTCTTTGTATTCAAAACTCTTTGTATATTGCTTAATACTTCAGCTCCAGTTGGACAAACAAAAGATTAATGAATATTATTGTCAGGCAGCCAAAACAAATATACAAAATATACAAAGAAAATTATAAAAACCTATTGAAATATTTGTGATTTTGTTTTTCATATAGGACACGACAATTACACATCGCCTTGCCTGATGGTAAGCTAAACGCAAAGTCTTAGAAAAGAGGGTCATGTTACAATGGTGACACTCAGCTTGACGGCCTCTTTACATGCTTTTTCACGCCCCGCTTAAAGGACCCGGGACTGTAGGAAGAAAGATACACGTGAGCTGGTAATGAATTCCAGGCCTTAATGGTGTGACAAAGGAAAGCGACTTCAAACCGCTTGGTTCTTAATCGGATACTCTGCACCGTTTGCGGGAGACATCTAAGCCCTGCACGTGTTGTCCTGTGTAGGGAGAGGGTGAGACTTACAACATTCTACGTATACACCCCCCCCCCCCCCCCCTTTCTCCATGGTGATACGTGGTGAGGTTAGCAGAGATTATAAAACAAATTAAATTATTTAAAAATAAAAATCCCGACTGCAGGCTGTCTAAAAGAACAAAACAATTTTAATAGCAGGCGGTACCCATTAATTTTCTTCCGGTTTATGATTGGCAAGGTCAAAAATATGTTTAAAAAAATAGGACCGATTCTCAATCCTAGCAAAAATGGACAAATATTTTCATAACAATGAGTCAAGCCGTTTCGGAGTTTACAGACAAACATTATGATGCGAGAATTTTAATAGGAATTCTCATATGGGCAGGTCAATGAACGAATGAAAGACATTATAATATTACATACATTCAATCACTCATGTACACATCAAACGATATGCGTACGCGCAGTTTAACTTATAAAGATCAACTGTCTGATTGATCGTAATTTATCAATAGGGGCGATTATATTGTCTTAATAACTTCTTCATCGTGTCAGACTTCAGACAAGCATACGGCCCACCACATGGTTAGCAAAGCAGTATTAGCCTTTGGTCTTTCCTCTCACAACACAAAAAATCTCTCCAGTGAGCTCTGGCTACCCTACTCACCGCCGGAAACACAACGCGGTATTCTGCGGAACAGTTTAAAATAGTTAGATGAGTTCTTTTTTTTTTTTTTTTTTTTTTTTTTTTTATATAGGACACGTCAATTGGACTTCGCCTTGCCTGATGGTAAGCTGAAGGCAAAATCCCAGAAAAGAGGGTCACCATTACTTACACATACCGTGTGACAATGGTGACACTCAGCTTGACGGCCTTATCATATGCTTTTTCACGCCCCGCTTAAAGGACCCGGGACTGTAGGAAGAAGGAAACACGTGAGCTGGTAATGAATTCCAGGCCTTAATGGTGCGACAGAGGAAAGAGTCTCCGAACCGCTTGGTTCTTGATCGGATGTTTTGCACCGTGTGCGGATGACATCTAAGACCTGCACGCGTTGTCCTGTGTAGGAAAGGGGAGGGTGGGACTAATTGGAAGAGCTCATCAGAACACTCCCCATGGTACAGACGGTAAAATACAGCCATGGACGCAACATCTCTACGCAGCTGTAAAGGTTCTAGGGTGTTCGTGATCTCGGGATTCCCAATGATGCGGATCGCACGTCGCTGCAACCTGTCGAGAGCATCTAGTAAGTACTTTGCTGAACCATCCCAGAGATGCGAGCAGTACTCCACACAGGAGCGAATTTGTGTCTTGTATAGAAGACACCGCTGCTCCGGCGTGAAAAATCGTCTCACTCTGTTCAGGACTCCGAGTTTTCGTGAGGCTGTTTTGATGATGCTTTCGATGTAGTTTTTGTTATTCAGGTTGCAGCGAACATCCATACCTAGGATATTGAGATTGTCCTGCAGCGGCAGTGGCGTGCTCTGAAGAGTGGGGAGGGGAAGGAAAGAAGATACTTTTGCTGTAAACGCACATGCCTGCGTCTTCTTGGCATTGAACTCAACCAGGTTCTCAGAGCCCCATTGAGAAATGTGATTCAGGACCCCGTCAAGCTCAGTGACAAGAAGCTGCCTTTTCTCTGCGATATCTGACTGCTTGGCCGCTGGATGTCCATGATAACTCCCATGTAAAGTGCTATCGTCTGCATAACAATGAACATTGCCGGTAGACAGCATGTCGTTGATATGCAGAAGAAAGAGAGTGGGTGATAAGACGGACCCCTGGGGCACGCCAGCATTAACCTGCAGAAACTCTGAAGCTCGTCCGTCACAAAGGACGCGAATACGGCGCCCCTGCAGGAAGCTAGCAACCCAGTTGCACAGCCTAGAAGGCAGACCAAAGGCAGGTAGCTTAGAAAGAAGCGATTTGTGCCAGACTCTATCGAAAGCTTTGGCGATGTCAAGACTAATTGCCAGTGACTCGCCGTGCTTGTCCATAGCCTCACCCCAAAGATGGGTAACGTATGCTAGAAGATCACCCGTTGACCGTTTCGGTCTGAAGCCATATTGCCGGTCATTAATTAAGGAGTGATCATCTAGGTGCCGCATGAGCTGTTTGTTAATTATGTGCTCAAACACTTTGCACAGCACTGAGGTGACGGCTATGGGTCGATAGTTGGCTGGCTCCGAGCGATCCCCCTTCTTGGGAATCGGCTGAACATTCGCCTCTTTCCAAGGCAAAGGCACTGTACCCGAACTGTAGGATAGCCGGTACAGGCGCGTAAGCATTGGAGACAACTCCGCTGCACATTTTTTCAAAACTACCGCTGGAATACCATCCGGACCACTGGCTTTCCGGACATCGAGTGATTGCAGCACTGCACGGACATCGCGTTGCCTGATATGGATATCAGGCATCGCGTGGTCACTGTCGGGTAGTGTTGGTGGCTGCGTACCACAATCATCGATTCGGGAGTTGGCCGCAAAGAGATTAGCCAGCAGATTTGCCTTCTCTTGCGACTCATGGGCCAGGGATCCATCAGGGTTACGCAGCGGAGGCAGCGAAGGCTGACAGAAGTTGGCTTGCACGGCTTTAGCCAGTCGCCAGTAGCCACGGCTTCCCGTGGGATGCATCACTAGCTCTTGACCAAGCCGCGCTATGCGCAGGGCATCCGCTCTGACATAGGCCCTTCTACAGACCTTTGTGGCTCTGTTGTACGCTGCCTTGAAGTGGCCCAGATTGGGATGGCGCGTGGCGCGCGCCCTTACCCAAGCGCGGTACGCAGACTGTTTTTGTTCAACAGCTTCCGCGCACTCGCGCCCGAACCAAGGGCGCACCCCGCGGTCACCGGTGACATCGGTGTATGAGATATAGTATTCCATACCCAGACCGATCTCACCGGCGACAGCAGTAGCACAATCCGATGGGTTCTTACCTTCAAAGCAGCGCTCAACCCACGGGATGGACGCAAAATAGTCACGAAGTCCATCCCAGTCCGCTGACGAGTAGTGCCAGAGACGCCGCTTCCCCTGCACGGGTCGTGGGGGCGCCATAATAGGCACCGTGGAACAGACCAGGCAGTGGTCAGAGTTGCCTAACGCGGCTCGCACCGATACACTGTACCGGTCCGGATCACTCGTCAGCAGAAGGTCTAGCAGAGAAGGTGCTTGGCCCGACCTTCTTGGTATCCTAGTGACCTCGTGCACCAATTGGGTCAGGCCGTGCGCCAGAGCAAATGCGTGGGCGGCTCTTCCCGCATGGTCGGTTTTGGAGGAGCCCAACCAGATCTCGTGGTGGGCGTTAAAATCCCCCAAAAATACCATTTCGGCATTCGGAAATCGCTCCTGCGCATCATCTGCCGCCTGACTCAGATATTCAAAGAGTCGAGTTGTCTCAGCATCTCCTGTATGGGAACGGTAGAGGCACACATAGATCTGACTCGTAGGGCCATGGTCTACGTGTACCCAAAGGACGGAGAAGGATGGGTCCTCTAGGCAGCGCAAACGGCGACAGCAAACATCCGCCCTAACAAACACGCACACCCCGGCTTTTGCACGAAAACTTTCCTCAAGAACATAGCCAGGGTAGAGCAAGTAGGTCGTGTCGTCAGGGCGGTGTATTTGCGTCTCCGTTAGAAAAAACATGGCAGGTTTCGCCGTCTCTAGGTGTTGGTGGACGGCGTTGAGGTTTGCATGGAGCCCACAGATGTTAGTGGACTCCACCTCAAATAGCAAGCTTTTGGGAGTGTGACGAGCCGCTGTGTTGCCTTTTTCTATAAATTGCGCTGCCATGAGTTTGGGTGGGAGAAGGCGTGAAAAAAAGAAGTGATTGCCGCCGCAGCACCGTGTGACAAAGCGCGGGATATTGGTTTTATCTATGAATGTGAGGCATGGCGAGAGCCGACGCGCCGAACGGAAGGGCCCCCGTACCCCCCCGAGTATGGTCGCCGGGCTCCCAAATCCGGTCACCAACCGGCACGACGAACCATATCGGGATTATGCGCGGCCTGGTGAGGCAGCCTCCCAAGGTGGTTAACCCCAGTTGGGCCCCTGTACTATACCGCGGGCGGCCAGCGGCACCACCGTTTCTACAGGTCTCCCTGTTCGGCCCATCGCCCCGCGCCATCCCCACTAGACTACGCCAAGACCCACTGGTCCCACTAGTGCTGCGACAACCACCACCTCTGCCCGGCTATGCACATGCTGACCCCTGAACACAATCCAACCGAGATTGAATTGCTATGGAGGGTTTTTCGCAATAGTGCACGGTGGTACCTACCCGGTCGAAACTTGAGACAAATTTGTGCCACCAAGTTTCTACCACCAGTTGTGCCACCAAGTTTCTACCACCAGTACCACCAGTTCAACTTAAACTCAGCGAAATTGACCACACCCTCCGTAGCTTCATCCAGGCCAGCAAGAGGGCCGATGTAGGAGCCCAGCGGGCTCGAGGAGGTAGTACACGAAGATACTTCCGTCCAATTAAACAGTCCGACTGGGGAAGTACCTCCGCCCTATAGAGAGAGTTTTTATGCTGTCAGTGGGAAGACTAAAGGCTTGTCCTGCTTTGTCTTCTACACTGACGGCACAGATACTCTGTGCTTACAGGGTTGGCAGCACGGATGTGACTCCACTGTTGTCACACACGTTCAGTTCACGTTCAATCAGGTGGGCCGTGTGCTTGTCTGCCACCTAAGTTGTATAAAAAAAAAGCCGAAGTCTAATTGACATGTCCTACATATATAAAAAAAAGTTGTTGGACATTTTAGAACTTTGTACCAGTAAAGAATGCCGAAGATATTCATGAAGCGACTGCTATAAGACTTTTATAACTGGCTATGTAGAAGTTCCAAAAGTCTCGGTCTTTTCAAAGCTTCAACTACCCGTAACGAATACTACAGATATGTCCGTATGACAACTGGAACCGTACGTGCCCTCCGAGGCACGGCAACAGTCATATCAATAATATGTTAGAGTTATTAATAATAGTGTACAATAAAGTATCTATTTTATTACCTTAAATGGTTTCCTTCTTCGCGGTTAATACATTAACCGCTTGAATGTTACATTGTAAATATCACTTTTTTCGTCATTAACTTATTTAATGTCGAATATATTAGAGGAAGTTTGAGAGTAGCACCAATCATAGAAAAGCTACGAGGAAATCGTTTGTGCTGGTTCGGGCATGTACTGCGTAGGGATGAAAGTAATGTCGTAAGGAAGGTACTAACTATGGAAGTGGATGCCTAAAATGCGGTGGATGGACTGTGTGAAAGATGACATGGTTAAGAAGGGAGTGAATGTTGAAATGACTGCAACTAGAGATGAATGGAAAAGGAACACATGTTGCGCCGACCCCAAATAATCTTGGGATAAGGGCAGGAGGATGATGATGATGAACTTATTTAATGTCGGTAGATGGCACTTTACCGTCGCCGTAAGACGGATATATGTATAGAAGAATTAGAATGATTTCGGGCGAAGGTTCTGTGGCTTAGTGGTCACAGCGTTCCCCCTGTAAGGCGAAGATTGCGGGTTCGAATCCCGCCTGAACAGATATAATTTTTTCTATATCTTAATGGATTTGAATAATAAGCATAATTTCATTCAACTTATTTAAGTGTTTCTTTAAAATTCAATTCACTGATCACCGTATTTATTACATCACGATTTCATCTCATCATTGTATTTGGGTGTCGGAGGTCGACAACGACCTCCGTCCTGCATGAGCGCGAGGCAGGAGGTGAAGGATAGAGTCACCTGTCGCCCTAGAAGAAACAGGCTGAGGCGGCAGGGCAATGCGCACGCCTTCTCCGTCCGTGGCAAAATGAGGACACCGTGGTCACACAACTGAAGGGGCCATCTCGATAACGAAGCCACGTGAAGCCCGGCAGAGTAGAATTTGGACCACCCCATCTCTTCGCACGAGGTGTCGTATAAGGCGACTAAAGGATAGCCCTATCCTTTAGTCGCCTTATAACTTATAACTTAACATCAGGGAGATATATACAGCCCAGACTCAGCCTCAGATGCATGGCTCAAGTTAACAATAGTGCCCGAAAAACGGCAACAGGCTCACCCTCTATTACGTGGGACCCATTACAAAGATTAGTGAAATGTGGGTGTTAATTTCCACCTCTGCCTAAACCTCCGGGGATAAAGGCGTGATTATGTGTGTGTGTTATTACAGATTAATCGACCAATTTACATCACGACGTGACCCTTAGGAGCTGAGTAATAAGAGTAGAAGCCGAGTGCGGCAGAAGAAATCGCAGACAACAATTAGTTTTCTAATCCTGTATGAAATGCCACGTTGATTTCGGGTGGACTAGAATTGGGCCACTCCATCTCTGACCGCGGGTGCCGTAGAAGGCGACTAAGGAATAGGGCTGTTGTCCTTCCGACTGTAAACACCGTTATAAAATGCCCAAACAACTAGCCCATCGCTGTCCACTGCTGGACTAGGCCTCTCCCAATGTTGGGAGGCTATGGCCTACTGTTTCTACGCAGTGATATCATCTGCGTATTTTTCCGTTGGTCGCTTCTTACGACACCCTTTAGATGAGATGGGGTGGTGATACTTATTTAATATTTATGTGTGTATGAAATCCTATAACCAACCCATCAATGAAATCAGAATTCAAAAAAACTTAGTCGGTTTTAAAAGGGAATTGAGCTATGCCAGCGTGGTTGATTGCCCGAACTATGACAATGACGAAAGTGGGCCACTTGTTTAGCCAGTTCAGACAGAGCATACATTTCAATACGAGGTTTCTAGACCAGTATAGATAACAGTAAGCTCACTACATCTAGCATATGCGATCCAATTTAATTCAGATGATTCCTTTACAGGACACGACAATATGACGTTTCACAGCGTGATGGTAACCTGCTGTACAATTGGCAAAGTTGTAAGTTGTAATATTTGAACATGAACTAAGACAAAATATTAAACCTATAAATAACTAACTTATAGGAGGTAGGACACGGCGGTATATCCGCCCAATTGAGCAGTCCTACTGGGGAAGTACCTCCGTCCTACAGAATACCGCGGTTATAATAACTTCTCTCTTCCCGCATGGTCGGTTTTGGAGGAGCCCAACCAGATCTCGTGGTGGGCGTTAAAATCCCCCAAAAATACCATTTCGGCATTCGGAAATCGCTCCTGCGCATCATCTGCCGCCTGACTCAGATATTCAAAGAGTCGAGTTGTCTCAGCATCTCCTGTATGGGAACGGTAGAGGCACACATAGATCTGACTCGTAGGGCCATGGTCTACGTGTACCCAAAGGACGGAGAAGGATGGGTCCTCTAGGCAGCGCAAACGGCGACAGCAAACATCCGCCCTAACAAACACGCACACCCCGGCTTTTGCACGAAAACTTTCCTCAAGAACATAGCCAGGGTAGAGCAAGTAGGTCGTGTCGTCAGGGCGGTGTATTTGCGTCTCCGTTAGAAAAAACATGGCAGGTTTCGCCGTCTCTAGGTGTTGGTGGACGGCGTTGAGGTTTGCATGGAGCCCACAGATGTTAGTGGACTCCACCTCAAATAGCAAGCTTTTGGGAGTGTGACGAGCCGCTGTGTTGCCTTTTTCTATAAATTGCGCTGCCATGAGTTTGGGTGGGAGAAGGCGTGAAAAAAAGAAGTGATTGCCGCCGCAGCACCGTGTGACAAAGCGCGGGATATTGGTTTTATCTATGAATGTGAGGCATGGCGAGAGCCGACGCGCCGAACGGAAGGGCCCCCGTACCCCCCCGAGTATGGTCGCCGGGCTCCCAAATCCGGTCACCAACCGGCACGACGAACCATATCGGGATTATGCGCGGCCTGGTGAGGCAGCCTCCCAAGGTGGTTAACCCCAGTTGGGCCCCTGTACTATACCGCGGGCGGCCAGCGGCACCACCGTTTCTACAGGTCTCCCTGTTCGGCCCATCGCCCCGCGCCATCCCCACTAGACTACGCCAAGACCCACTGGTCCCACTAGTGCTGCGACAACCACCACCTCTGCCCGGCTATGCACATGCTGACCCCTGAACACAACGGGAACACAAGGGGCCATCTCGATAACGAAGCCACGTGAAGCCCGGCAGAGTAGAATTTGGACCACCCCATCTCTTCGCACGAGGTGTCGTATAAGGCGACTAAAGGATAGCCCTATCCTTTAGTCGCCTTATAACTTATAACTTAACATCAGGGAGATATATACAGCCCAGACTCAGCCTCAGATGCATGGCTCAAGTTAACAATAGTGCCCGAAAAACGGCAACAGGCTCACCCTCTATTACGTGGGACCCATTACAAAGATTAGTGAAATGTGGGTGTTAATTTCCACCTCTGCCTAAACCTCCGGGGATAAAGGCGTGATTATGTGTGTGTGTTATTACAGATTAATCGACCAATTTACATCACGACGTGACCCTTAGGAGCTGAGTAATAAGAGTAGAAGCCGAGTGCGGCAGAAGAAATCGCAGACAACAATTAGTTTTCTAATCCTGTATGAAATGCCACGTTGATTTCGGGTGGACTAGAATTGGGCCACTCCATCTCTGACCGCGGGTGCCGTAGAAGGCGACTAAGGAATAGGGCTGTTGTCCTTCCGACTGTAAACACCGTTATAAAATGCCCAAACAACTAGCCCATCGCTGTCCACTGCTGGACTAGGCCTCTCCCAATGTTGGGAGGCTATGGCCTACTGTTTCTACGCAGTGATATCATCTGCGTATTTTTCCGTTGGTCGCTTCTTACGACACCCTTTAGATGAGATGGGGTGGTGATACTTATTTAATATTTATGTGTGTATGAAATCCTATAACCAACCCATCAATGAAATCAGAATTCAAAAAAACTTAGTCGGTTTTAAAAGGGAATTGAGCTATGCCAGCGTGGTTGATTGCCCGAACTATGACAATGACGAAAGTGGGCCACTTGTTTAGCCAGTTCAGACAGAGCATACATTTCAATACGAGGTTTCTAGACCAGTATAGATAACAGTAAGCTCACTACATCTAGCATATGCGATCCAATTTAATTCAGATGATTCCTTTACAGGACACGACAATATGACGTTTCACAGCGTGATGGTAACCTGCTGTACAATTGGCAAAGTTGTAAGTTGTAATATTTGAACATGAACTAAGACAAAATATTAAACCTATAAATAACTAACTTATAGGAGGTAGGACACGGCGGTATATCCGCCCAATTGAGCAGTCCTACTGGGGAAGTACCTCCGTCCTACAGAATACCGCGGTTATAATAACTTCGTGTTGTGTTCCCAGCGGTGAGTAGGGTAGCCAGAGCTCACTAGAGAATTTGTGCTGTCACGGGGATGACTAATGGCTTGTCCTGCTTTGTCCTCTACACTGACGGCACAGAAACTCTGTGCTTACAGGGTCGGCAGCGCGAGTGTGGCTTCTCTGCTGTTATACACGTCCACAGGCCACGGTAACCACTATCCATCAGGTGGGCCGTGCGCTTGTCTGCCACCTAAGTGGTATAAAAAAAAATGAAAAAAAGAACTGCTATAAATAAATTGTTGCAAACCAATCATCTTGTATCCAGAGTGCGTTTATTAGGGAACGCGTGCAAGTAGGTGTAAATAGCAGCATTGCATCTACCGTAAACAACAGCCGGTTTACACTCAAAAGACTACACCCACTCTCATACTCCGCGCGGCAGGTCCGAGCCTCGTGGAAGACCACATTCGTGCACCCTGTACCTAAGAAAGGTGACAGGACAGATCCGACCAATTACAGGCCTATCACTATAACCTCCCTACTCTCGAAGGTTATGGAGCGTGTCATTAATACACAGCTCCTGAGATACCTTGAAGGAAACGATCTACTGAGCGACCGACAGTACGGCTTTCGCCACCGTCGCTCAACCGGTGACCTTCTTGTGTATCTCACAAACCGGTGGTCGCAAGCCATCGAGAGTCGGGGTGAGGCACTAGCGGTCAGCCTCGATATAGCGAAGGCCTTCGATCGGGTCTGGCACAAAGGTCTTCTTGCGAAGTTGCCGTACTATGGACTCCCCGAGGGACTTTGCGAATGGATCGCTAGCTTTTTGTCCAACAGAAGCATCCAAGCCGTCGTCGACGGCAGCTGCTCGGACCGCATGAACATAAACGCTGGTGTCCCACAAGGCTCCGTGTTGTCTCCGACGCTGTTTCTGCTGCATATCAATGACATGCTGTCTGATGGCTCCATTCATTGTTATGCGGACGACAGTACCGGGGACACGTGTTACACGGGCCGTGCAAATATCCCTCAGTCCGAGGTGGAAAAGAGTCGCGAACAACTTCCGTCTGAAATCGAGACTACTCTCTCTGGAGTATCCGATTGGGGACGACTAAACCTAGTCCAATTCAACCCCACTAAGACACAAGTATGTGTATTCACCGCTAAGAAAACCCCATTCGTTGTGGCGCCGCAATTCCTGGGCATACCGCTTACCATCTCCTCGAGTATCGGGATCCTTGGTGTCGATATCTCCAGCGACGTCCAATACCGAAGTCATTTGCAGGACAAGGTTAAGTTGGCATCAAGAAAACTCGGAGTGCTCAACAGGGCGAAGCAGTACTTCACTGCGGGGCAGCAACTCCTTCTTTATAAAGCACAGGTCCGGCCTCACATGGAGTACTGCTGTCACCTTTTTGCTGGAGCACCTGCATAATAGCTTGACCCCTTCGACTCGTTGCAAAGACGGGCATTGAGGCTGGTTGACAATCCCATACTCGCAGGTAGAGTGGAACCTTAGCCTTAGGAGGGATTTTGCCTCACTGTGTGTGTTCTACCGCCTATACAATGGTTTGTGCTCAGATGAATTGTTTGACATGATGCCCTTAGCTACATTCTATCATCGCACCTCTCGCCATAGGCAGGGAATTCATCCCCACACATTGCGACCTGAGCCGGTGCGCACTGTGCGGTATGAAAGAAACTTCATCCCACGCACACTCAAGCTGTGGAATGACCTCCCTGCTGCGGTTTTCCCAAGCGGCTACAATATGGGGTTCTTCAAGAGGGGCATCAGAAGGTTTCTTCATGGTCGGCAGCACGAGTGTGACACCCCTGGTGTTGCATACGTCCATAGGCCACGGTAACCGCTTCCCATCAGGTGGGCCGTGTGCTTGTCTGCCAACTTAGTGGTATAAAAAAAAAAAAACCTACCTACTCTGCACTTACTATTTCTTGTCACCGGCGAAACTTATTTATATTTTTGTTTTATATGTATTTATAATTATAATTATTGTCGATTATATAAATTAAATTCAATGTACACCCACACCCAAGATAAACCTATGCGGGTTTTATGGGTGCTTCTACGAAATGAACTAATGTAATAAGTACTATTAAAATAAATTTAAAAAAAAAAGTATTTTTAATTAGTCACTAGGGGCAGATTTTTCAAATTTGGGATCACTTCGATGTGACTTCACCTATTCAGGATTGTAAGCTAAAGGTAACGTCTGAGGAACGAGGCTTCAATGGTGGTCCTCAGCTTAATGGCCTCGTCAGATGATTTTTTCATGCCCTTGTTAAAAGACACGACGGTATTTCAAAAGGAGGTAGGACACGACGGTATTTCCGTCCAATTGAGCAGTCCGACTGGGGAAGTACCTCTGCCCTACAGAATACCGCGGCCATAATAACCTCGTGTTGTATTCCCGGCGGTGAGTAGGGTAGCCAGAGCTCTCTGGAGAGTTTTTGTGCTGTCAGTGGGAAGACGATAAGCTTGTCCTGCTTTGTCTTTTACACTGACGGCACAGAAACTCTTATGCTTACAGGGTTGGCAGCATGTAACTCCCTTGGTGTTGCACACGTCCATAGGCCACGGCAACCACTGTCCATCAGATGGGCCGTGTGCTTGTCTGCCAACCAAGTGGTATATAAAAAAATGGAGCAGGGACTGTAGGAAGAAGGAAACACATAATGCTGGTGAAGAGTTCCAAAATTCTATCATGCGGCAAAGAAAAGAGACAGCGAACCGCATGGTTGGTGATTTGATGACTCAATAATCAGCACAGATATTCGAGTAATCAGCGACACCAATCGCTATTCGATTTCTCAAGTGCTCAGTTGATTGATGATATTAAATCGTACAGTTAGCGACAAAAGTGGAAACGTTTCATAAAATAATAACCATTATGAAATTATGTATATAACCTTGAAATGTGTGAGTACTTAATAAATATTAAATACATTAATACCGAATACCGCGGTTATAACTTCGTGTTGTGTTCCCAGCGGTGAGTAGGGTAGCCAGAGTTTACTGGAGAATTTGTACTGTCAGTGGGATGACTAATGGCTTGTCCTGCTTTGTCCTGTACACTGACGGCATAGAAACTCTGCGCTTACAGGGTAGGCAGCGCGAGTGTGGCTCCTCTGGTGTTACACACGTCCATAGGCCACGGTAACCACTTTCTATCAGGTGGGCCGTGCACTTGTCTGCCACCTAAGTGGTATAAAAAAAAACATATACGCTTATGCGCTAAGTCATAAAACTGTAATAAGCATTCATTTATTTATTGACTACCCATGCCTACGATTTCAGCAGCGGGATTTTGGATCTGAGTTTAAATTATGTTGCACGGAAGTCTAATACTGTTCTAAGAATAAAAGTAGCCTAAATTGCGCTTTATAACATCAGCTACCTGTGAAAGTTCCGTAAAAATCGGCCAACCCTTTTTCAAGATTGGACATGTCAAACAGACAGAAAGATTAAATAAATAGTTTTTTGTACAACTACCGCATCTGAACATTCAAAATATCATATGTAAAATAGATAGATAATTCTTTATTGTACACCCATAGAGTACAGTAAAACTTGTAGTTAGCTAGCATACAGTTTAATGTACAATGGGCGGCCTTATCGCTTATATAGGCTCATATCCTGCTATTAGGGTCTATGTGCTACTAACCGATATTATAGTCGAACTTTGCTTTTTTCTATAGCTCTCCAATCGCCATTGAAACTTTGCTTATGTGCAAAATTTCAACTAAACACGTACAGCCGTACAATCAGTACAGCCGTTTTTGAGGGTTATGATTTTGACAGGCTATCTTTAATTTTTTTTATACCACTAGGTTGGCAGACAGGACACGGCCCACCTGATAGAAAGTGGTTACTGTAGCCTATGGACATGTGCTACGCCAAGGGAGTCACACTTGCGCTGCCAACCCTGTAAACAAGAGTTTCAGTGCCGTCACTGTAAAAGACAAAGCAGGACAAGCTTTTGGCCTTCCCACTGACAGTACAAAATCTCTCCAGTGAGCTCTGGCCACCCTACTCACCACCGGAAACACAACACGAGGTTATTATAGCCGCGGTATTCTGTAGGGCGGAGGTACTTTCCCAGTCGGACTGCTCAATTGGACGGAAATACCGCCGTGTCCTACATCCTATAATGTATGTAAGTATGTACGTAGGTTTATCTGTTCCCTTATAGCTCTTTAGCCGCTTATAAGAACTGAACAAATGATATATCGTTAGAAGCGTCTTAGTTGTCCGCTAGTTATATGCTACCTCTAGCAGTCATAAAGTACTGTGTTAAAAAATATATTTGAGATAAAAATGTCGTGTTTGGTATCAACTGAAAGGGTTTAATTAGCACATTTCAAATATGTATAAATTATACCTATTGCTTGCCCCAGAATAACATATTGTTACGACAGCCGTCGATATCTCGAAAACTAATAATCGAATCTTCAAAAACGCATTGTTAGTGACGAGGTACTCTACCGAATGGCATAGAAAAATCTAGAATCGTCAACAAAAAGTCACAACCTACCTACGAGTACCTACACACTCTTTTGAATAAAAACAAACAATAGGTAAATATCGAGTATGTACTCGAAGGTCAGCGACGGCGGCAAGATCAAAAGAATAGGTATTTATCGCTCGCGAACTTTCTAGATAATTCGATCCTCCTAATTGAGAGGTATAAAAACATGCTCGCATAGCGACACGATTCATTCTGTCTTTGAGATCGATAATGAACAGAGCGAACTTAAGTGACCGAAGAAGATTTTACCTGCGACCTGAGCAACGACTGTGGACTACTGTGAACTACTGAGCGACTGGAACTGTTGAAGAGTACTGGGTGTACTAGTGATTTAATTGTCTAGTTTGTGGTGAGCTAATAAATCTCTTCGTTGAGTAAACGGCATTTAATTGTACCCCGTGCACGTAACAATATATTATAAAAAAATTCTAATACCCGTAACACGTACACGAAAAAATCACTCTTTCCAAAAGTGTTAAACAAGAAAATATTAAGGATAGCCGTGGTCGTATGCCACTAAGTGAACATAGTCTAAACAAACAATACATTCTAGAGAAAAGCGGTTTACGGTTACGGCTATCTTTGATATTTTCTTGTTTAATACTTTTTAGAGCGTGATTTTTCAGTAGTCGGGTTTTAAACTAATTTTTATAGCGTGACTGAGTAGCAAACAATTGTTTGTTTGTTCGTTATTTAGTCACGTTAAGAGTTTGTTTTGACCTTTCTGACCTTAGCGTTCATAATACAAGGATTTCAAGGTGAAGTTCGTTTGTAGGAGAAACTTAATTTCCATACAAATATGGACTTAATGATAAAGCCTCAAACACACAACATTAATAGCGTTTGCTCTATCGCGACATCTGTTTTTTAGTGCCCGGCAGAGTAGAATTTGGACCACCCCATCTCTTCCCATGCGGTGTCGTACAAGGCGACTAAGGGATAGGGCTGGTTTAACATCTGACAGAGATATACAGTCCAGACTCTGCCTTAGATGCATGGCTTGATTCAACAAAAGTGCCTAGAAGACAGCAATAGACTCACCGCCTATAACGTTGGACGGAATTAAATGATTGGTGAAATGAAGGTGTTAATTCACCTCTCCCTAACCCTCCGGAGACAAAGGCGAGATTATACATATGTATGTATGTATGTTATTGGTATTATATGTATTAGGACGTGACTAAGGCAACTCCATTCATTAAAGTCGTAGAAAAATCAAAATTGTAGGAGGTAGGACACGAAGGTATTTCCGTCCAATTGAGCAGTCTAATTGGGGAAGTACCTCCGCCCTACAGAATACTGCGGCCATAATAACCTCGTGTTGTGTTCCCGGCGGTGAGTAGGGTAGTCAGATCTCACTGTAGAGTTTTTGTGCTGTCAGTGGAAAGACCAAAAGCTTGTCCTGCTTTGTCTTTTACACTGACGGCACAGAAACTCTTAATGCTTGCAGGGTTGACAGCGAGAGTGTGACACTCTTGGTTTTGCACGCGTCCATTGACCACGGCGATCACTTCCATCAGGAAATCCCGTGTGCTTGTCTGCCACCTGGTATAAAAAAAATATTTTCTTCCTTTCTTTCTTTTAAAAGGAGGGAAATGAGTGAGCGGATCATGAGTTCCCAGCTGAGCGCAGATTAGAAACACAACTGTCTAAAGACATAGAAATAAAGATATTCATGTCTCATGTTTTTTTAAGACTTAAAGAAACTGTTTTGTCTACTATGATATCCTGCAAATCTAGTAGGTAGACAGCTTTGTATTATGAAAGGCTGAGCACAGATTGGAGCTGAGCGCAGAGAGAGAAATTAGAAGCTCGATACTCAGTTCCATTTCTATTAGATTTCATTAACACTTTTGTAGTTGTCTGTACAAATTGAATGCTTGTTCGAGTCTAAAGTTAAATTAGACATACACCTAATAACTATTGTTGTTTGGTTGTTGCTAAAATCTTAGTGTTTTTTACATGAATTTTGTATTTTTTACTTTTACTCATATATAATTATACTAGCTGTCCCGGCAAACGATGTTTTGCCATGTTAAAAAAATACTAGAGTGGACTACCCTTAACATTTAGGGGGATGAAAAATAGATGTTGGCCGATTCTCAGACCTACTCGATATGCTCACAAAATTTCATGAGAATCGGTCAAGCCGTTTCGGAGGAGTACGGGAACGAACATTGTGACACGAGAATTTTATATATAAGATTTATGTGTGTATTAGATATAATATACCTATGTACTTACTTATTATATTTGTATTGTAAACGTACGCCAAACAACTACCACTCATTCCTACAACTTTAATCACCATCCAAAGGTTGCCTGGCAGAAATCGCTTGAAGCGATAAGCCCATTGCACTGATTCCTTGTTTTAGACTTTAGTAATGATATTTATTAATGGTGTACAATTTAAGTATTTTTCAAAATGAGTCAAAATGACGTGGCACCTCACCCGCCACAGTATATAAAAATTATACTGTATTTTTTATTTAATTTTCTCTTTTTGCATTCTGTTTTTTTTGTACTGTATGCTGTGTCGCAATAAACATTTTTCATTATTTCTTTCTTTCTTTCTGCAGGTAAAATAATTTTTAAACTGATTATATTAAATTAAGAATGATAAAAGAGCGGTAAAAGTTACGTCGGTACTTATTTTATCTTTTTTTTATATTTAATCATCCCTCCAACTTATAATAATACATGATTTGATTAATAAAAGTTACCTTACAAACTATTTATACTGTTGACTGATGGCCGATGCAAATATGCATAGTTTTTGCTGTACACATCAAGAATCGAACCCGTGACCAACGTAGCAATCGAAATCTCTACGCTACGGAGGTCATCCAGTTGGTAGAATTGGATATTTGACTGACCAGTCAAATTAGTTACTTATTACTTAACGTCCAAACGGTAAGTTGTAAGGTAACACATATTGATAACTCACTTGTGGTTTACCACATTACTTTATTACTTATTACACCTGACCGGTTTCGCCTTTGAGGATGTCGTAAGGCGAAACCGGTCAAATGTAATAAATAATAAAGTAATGTGGAAAAGTACAAGTGAGTTATCAATATGTGTTACCTGACTCTACGCGGGTGTCGTGCGGTCCATGGCCCTGTACGGGTGTCCCGTGTGGTCGGACCCCGAGGGTCACGATCCCGAGCCCGAAGAAATTCGGGCCGTGAGATCCCGGCTCCACAGGGAAATGGTGGCGGAATGGGAGCTACGACTTGGGCGACCAGGCGCAGGGCGCGCCGTAGTAGCGGCGGTAAGACCCATCATGGGGGAGTGGCTAGAGAGGCCACACAGCAGCCTCTCGTACCGTCTGACGCAGATGATCACCGAGCACGGATGCTTCGGCAAGTATCTGCGTCGGATGGAGAAAGAGCCAACGTCCGAGTGCCATCACTGCGACGCGAGCGAGGACTCAGGTCCGCACACGCTCACCGAGTGTCCGGCGTGGGAGACGCCGAGGCGGGAGCTTGTGGCGGCCCTGGGAGTGAGGGTTCTCACGCTCTCCACCTTGCTCGCGGCGATGGTCCGCTGCGCGGATGCGTGGGCGGCCGGCGCCTCCTTCTGCGAGCAAGTAATGCTCGTGAAGGAGGAGGCGGGGCGGGAGCGACGACGGATCCCAAGCCAAGCTGCCCGCGTACGAAGGCAACTCGGGCGTCGGAGGTCGATGAATGACCTCCGCCCCCCATGAGCGCCGGCCTAGGGGTGGCAGGTGGAGCCGCCTCTCACCCTAGCAGAAGCAGGCCGCGCCTGGCGCGCCACCCCGTTTACCGGGAACGAGTTGGGGACTCTGTAGTCCCCACACACCCGAGAAGAGGGCCAGATCGTCAGAGATGGCCCTGGGTCGGCCGGGGTGCGAGGGATATGCCTGTCAACCTCACCTTCGGCAACCAAAGCGACCCGCAGGCGGCGTGCGTTTTAGTCGGTTCGAGTCCGACATAACCTCTCCCTCCGGCTCCGGTGGGGAGGTATCCGTGGGGATTTTGCGCACGTAAAAAAAAAAAAAAAATATGTGTTACCTTACAACTTACCGTTTGGACGTTAAGTAATAAGTAACTTATTTGAATAGTCAGTCAAATATCCAATTCGACCAACTGGATGACCTCCGTAGCGTACAGATTTCGATTGCTACGTTGGTCGCGGGTCGCGGGTTCGATCTTCGATGTGTACAGCAAAAATATCTATGTATATTTGTATCGGTCTGAGCGTTTCCATGCATTGTGCCTAATGGGTCATCATTACAGATTTTGTCTCTCTTGTAGATTGGTGGTGTAAATAAAATGTACAAAAGATAGTGGAAGTATGGTTATCCACAGTCTAGAACTCATATTGCAAGCGTACTACGAGTAGAGTACGCTAGATTTCGTACTAACCAGCTTTAGGACACTTTCTTTCCATTTTTTATACCGCGGTGACACCAATATGGCTGCTTCAATTCGAACAATTTGAAGATTTGTGACAATTATGACAGCTGTCATAAACGACATGTGTCAAAAATATGAAGTATTTTAATTTACTATGGGATTAGCTTTTATTGGACTGTATTAACGCGGAACATTCCGTCGTATACGTCATTATTGGTACAATTGAATGCCACCCTGGGTCAATTGAACAGACAGGACAGATGTTGTTTATGGGACTCACAAATTTATTACATACAACAGAGTTATATTAGAAGTACTAGCTGTTGCCCGCGGCTTCAATCGCGTGCAAATCTGATCCCGTTCCTTCAACCTATGGGAAACTAGGCCTGGAGATTAAAAATAGGCAGTGTTATGAATAACTTATGTCAGATTATATTTTAATTTTTGCCTGTCGTCTAAACCTTTTTACCGGCCCGTAAAGTCAAAGGAGGGTTATGATTTTGACAGGTTATGTATTTCAGCTATTTCATTGGTTGAAGAGAATGAAGAGATGTGTGTTACTTGCCATGCTGAGTTATTTTTTTACGTGCGAACAGAACATCACGGATACCTCCCCGCCGGAGCTGGTAGGAGAAGTTATGTCGGACTTGAACCGACTAAAACGCACGGCGCATTGGGTCATTGTTGGTTGCCGAAGGTGAGGTTGACAGGCATATCCCTCGTACCCCGGCTGACCCAGGTCCATCTCTCTAGATCTAGCCCCCCTCCGGTGCGGGGACCACAGGGCCCCCAACTCGTCCCCGGAATCGGGGAGACGCGCAACGCGCCGCCGCTGCCTGCTTCTGCTAGGGTGACAGGTGGTTCCACCCATCACCCCCAGGCCTGCGCTCATGGGGGGCGGAGTTGCCTTCGTACGCGTGCAGCTTGGCTTGCGATCCTTCGTCGCTCCCGCTGCCGCTCCCGCCCCACCTCCGCCGTGCTGAGTCTGGTGTTGCTGGTCACGTTTCAGAGTCCACATCAACTTTCCTCCAGTTGTTGGTACCCCTTCTTAGCAACGGATGAGGCTCTGCGATTTCCTGCCAGGGTTGGGAGGTCACACGGTACGTCATTCGCTCTCGTAAAAGTCAATAAATAAATGGTCGCGATAAAAAACAACCACGTGGCCGGAACCGCGGGCATTACTTAATAATTTTGTTGTACCAAGCCTAAACTAGTAAATGACGTATTAAAAACAGAAGTGTTTGCTCAGCAGTCAAGTACTGCTTCGCTCTGTTGAGCACGTCAAGTTTTTGTATACCCAACTCAACCTTGACCTTAAGCTTTGTCCTCTGAGTGACAACTACCTAGAATTAACAATAAAAATAACTGTCTTTTTTGGGATATAGGAAGTTAATTTCTTTACGTTAGTAGTTTTAGCGTGAAAGCATAACAAACAGAAAGATACCGGTAGTGAACGCGACTGCTACGCAGGAGTAGCGGGTTCGATTCCCGTTCAGTGCAAATATTTGTATGCACGAATATGTATATTTGCATTGGTCCGGGTGTTTCTATGTATAATATGTATGTATTTACAAAAACCAAAGTATCTAAGTTTGTTTATTCGCATTCTAGATTCCATAACACAAATGTAGAATGTTGTAGAATATTTTTTTATTTAATTTTTTTACTTTAGATTATCTAGAATTCCATTTAGATTCTGTCGCTTTGGGGTCAAACAATGCAGGGTTCTTCAAGAAGGGTATTTGAAGGCTCTTACAGTGACGGAGGCGAGTGTGACTCCCCTGGTGTTGCACACGTCTATAGGCCATGGTAACCAATTTTCATGGTGGTTACCGAGGCCTATGGATAATTTCTCTCAGTTGGGCCGTTTGCTTGTCTACCACCTATGTGGTATAAAAATAACAAATATCCACACTAACAAAACTTTGGTGAAGGATCTTACGAAAAGTACCGTCTGACCTGCTAAGTGCTAACCCCTAGAGGTGTGCCTGCGCCAGAGTCTCGTCCGTTGTCTAACAGATGCACAACCGACTTTGCAGGTAAGTTGGACCGACCTTGATAGATATTATCTTTGGTCGGACTGAATGACGTCACTGGGGTTCGACCAATAACAATCTCCAGCAATCAGGGTTCTCGCAGCTCTGTGCTTGACGTTGTATGATTACAGAATTGGATAGCTGGTGAGATTCAACTTTTGAAGTGCTAGAACTCTTTTCACCCGACTACGGGGAAGCAAAAGGAGGGTTATGATTTTGGCAGGCTTTGTATGTGCGTAGGTTCATCTGTTCAATCATATCTCCTGACCTACTTATTAGAACTGGAGAAATGAGGTATCATTAGAAGCGTCTTGATCGTCCGCTGGTTCTATGCTATATGATGTATCACTGAATCTAATGTAGCGCCCTCTAGCGGTCATAAAGTGCTGTGTCAAAAAATAAACTTGAGATAAATATACCGTGTTTGGTATCATCTGAAAGGGTTTAATGAGCACATTATAAAATATGTATAAATTATAGCCGTTACTTACCCCAAAACAATATAAATAAAAAAATAAGTTTAAAACTAAAACCCGACTCTGCAAAAATTACGCTAAATGAATGAATGAATGAATGAATTTCTTTATTTCTAAGCAATAAAGGCTCAATATTTGTTATACTGTTATGTTAGTAAAATTTATAAAAAAAAATTAAAGTCTAAAAAAAAGTATTAAACAAGAAAATATCAAGGATAGCCGTGGTCGTATGTCACTTAGTCTAACAAAACATTCTAGGAAAAACTTTCATAAAGCGTGATTTTTACAGTAATCGGGTTTTAAGTAACTTATTTTTTTTTTGTCAGAGAGTGCTAGCGAGTAAAATATAACGTCTAGAAACATGCTATAAATAGAAACACGTAATTACCAATTACTTACCTACAATGTATGTTTGTCTTGGAGATAACAATTTTAGTTTTAAAATTGGCAAAAAACCAATTCAAAGCGCTAATTAACTAAGTAGGTACGTTTTATTTCATAAAATGAATACAATGTTTCATAATTCTATACACACATATTCACGCCAGTAAATCCTAGAAGAAATAGACAGAGATATATATTTCACAACATTCCACACAACGCTATCTAGACCCATGGTAAGCATAGCTTAACTAGCTTGTGTTATAAAATATAGAATGCGGATAAAAATACTTAGATACTTTATTTTTTGTAAATACATACATATTATACATAGAAACACCCAGACCAATGCAAATATACATATACATGCATACAAATATTTGCACTGAGCAGGAATCGTACTCACGCCTCCTGCGTAGCATTCTAACGCTCTACCGCTACGCCACAGAAGCCGTCTGAAGAGAGTCGATAAGACACACATTTCGCCAGCTCTGATTTTCAATCCCGTGTTATAAGGAGCGTTTATAGGAGGTAGAACACGGCGGTATTTCCGTCCAATTGAGCCGTCCGACTGGGGAAGTACGTTCGCCCTACAGTATACCGCAGTTCTAATAACTTCGTGTTGTGTTCCCAGCGGTGAGTAGAGTAGCCAGAGCTCACTGGAGAATTTGTGCTGTCAGTGGGAAGACTAAAGGCTTGTCCTGCATTGTCTTCTACACTGGCGGCACAGAAAGTCTGTGCATACAGAGTCGGCAGCGCGAGTGTGGCTCCTCTGCTGTTACACACGTCTATATGCCATAGTAACCACTTTCCATCAGGTGGGCCGTGTGCTTATCTGCCACCTAAGTGGTATATAAAAAGCGAGGCTATTGCGGACAAGCGGGTACTTCGTCATGGGCTGTGTGTTTTCTATCAGATGGAGAACAGCCCTATCCCTCAGTCGTCTTCTTTGATGGACTGAAGATTTGCTGTGATATTCCAGACATGGAGTATACCACGGATGAGTATCCTAAACTAAAGTAAGCTAATCTGAGTAGATTACTTACTCTCGTTCCTCGCGAAAGGGTCTCGTGACTCCTCAGATCGATCACAGTTATTTAATACCGAAACACGTAGCTCGTAATTTCTTTTTTAATGCTTACCTCTTCAGTGGCAGACTAGCATAAGGCTCCACCTGGTGGAAGGTGGTTATCGTGGCCTAAGGACGTGTGCAACACCAGTGGACTCGCACTGCCGACCCTGTAAGCACAGAGAGTTTTTGTGCCAGCGTAGAAGACAAAGCAGAACAAGCCTTTGGTATTCCCACTGACAGCACAAAAACTCTCCAGTGAGCTCTGGCTACCCTACTCAGCGCCGCAAAAATAACACCAGGTTATTATGGCCGCGATATTCTGTAGGGCGGGGGTACTTCCCCAGTCGGACTGCTCAATTGGACGGAAATACCGTCGTGTCCTATCTCCAACTTGTTTCGTTCTAACACAAATCACAATTCATACAAGACGTCTAATACTGCGCTTTTTTTCATGCAGAATGCCTATGGATACCACCCCTTTCAACTACCGGGGGTGGTTACGCTTACGTCGGACTCGAACCGACTAAAACTACATACCGTCTCGTTTCTTAATTACCAGGTGGCCTAATAAGGTATTTCCTTCGCACCCTGGCTGACACTGGGTCATCTAGGGTTTTGAGATAAGCTCCTACCTATTTATATTGTTGACTAGCTGACCCACCCCAGCTTCGCCCGGGGTATATTTTGAAGCTTCATATCCCTTTGAGCCCGTATGTTTTAGTCTTCAAAATATGTATGAAAAATTGCCGGCTTTGTTAACGTTTATTATCAATGCTCGGCTTCCTTAAGTAGTAGCGTGATGATATATAGCCTAAAACCTTCTTCGATAAATGGACTACCCAACACTGAAAGAATCATTCAAATCGGACCAGTAGTTCCAGAGATTAGCGCGTTCAAACAAACAAACAAACTCTGCAGCTTTATAATATTAGTATAGATATAGATTAATGGCATAACATAACATAAGCATAAACTCACGCCTATATCACCGAAGGGATAGGTAGAGGTGCTAGCACACGCAATTCACCAGTTTATGTTTAGGTTCCAATGTAATAGGTGGCGAGCCTATTGCCATTAACTGGGCACTTATAAACCTGCGATAAATACACACATAACTTCGAAAAGCATCGAAAAGTCATTGGTTTGTGCCATGGTAAAACCTGGGATCGAACCCGAGACCTCGTCTCAGCAGTCCATTACCCATACCACTAGGCTACCTGGCACTTAGTGGAATTTGTTATTACACATATTGAGAAATCACTTGTACTTTTCCACATTATTTTTAATATTTATTAGACCGGTTTCGCCATACGGCGTCCTCAAATGTTTAACTCCTACCTACTCCGGGAAAGAGGCCGACCGCGCCGACGCGTGCTGTTACGCAGTTCTGCTACTGCTGGATTAACAAGCAGCCATATCTGTCAGTCCTGTCACTGGTCTAATACCGCGTTGAAGACCAAAATTGACTTAAGAACGAATCCTTAGCATACACAGACGGCGATAGGTGAAGACCGTCAACAGCAGTCCGAGCCACGAAAATGACATCGTGGTACATATCACAGATTATCTGAACATACGATTCTGGAACCCTTATGGACCACTGCGGCCCAAAGAAAGGTCCACCAGAACATCGCATGAGGAAACCTCACCATAAAATTATCAATGAATTAGCCCACTGCTGGACATAGGCCTCTCCCAATGTGCGCCATTTTTTTCGATCCACCGCCTTCCGCATCCAGTCTGTCCCAGCCAACTTTTTCAGGTCGTGCGTCCATCTGGCTAGGGGGTGTCCTACCTTTCGTTTATCTTCTCGCGGTAAAATTATATTATATAAATAATAATTACCTAATAATCAGCACCAACCTGTACACCTGGTGAGCAGGTAAGGTATCAGTTGATCACTAGATTTTATATGCACCTATGTATTAAAATTATGCAGGGGCCCTTCGGAGTCCACGTCAACTTTCCTATAGTAGTTGGTACCCCTTCTTAGCAACGGATGAAGCTCAGCGATTTTCTGCCGGGGTTGAGAGGTCAACAACACGGTAGTCGCGTTTACGAGAGCGAAAAAAAAACAATCCAAAGTAATAAACAGTAAGGTCTGTTTATTACTTATGATTGTTTCTTTTTCATTTTTTTTTCTTTTGGCTTCAATGTTCAAACTATGAAATTGGATACCACGGGAAAATCACTACAGATGGAAAGTATCAATTAATTAACATATTTTGGTCGCCAATAATATTATATATTTTGGTCGCAATTAAGCTAGAGGCAAAAAAAATAGGATCTAAATAAAAAAAAAAAATTATTTCTTAGTATGATTGAATTGTGCCGTGCGAAAAAAAAAAGTTGTGCAATGTGATGCCAATCTGACAAAAACTTTCGAAATCAAAAACTAACCTCTGCTTTTTATTCTAACAAAATATAATAAAACATTTTTACAACACGTACAGTGTAACTTATGGTTATTATTAAATAATTTATTTTTTCGTTTTAAAAATGTACTCACCAAAAATTTTTGAACGTCTCGTAAAATCAGCTGTTACAAACAGCTGATCGATTGTATCCTATCACACAAGCACAGCACTAATTTCACACGTATGGTAAAAAATAAAATTTTATATATATTATTCTAAGCTAAGCACCAAATATTAACACAATGTATTTGCACGAATTCAGAAAATTATCCACGGTTGTCACTAAAGCTGTCACACCGACATACAGCCGATTCTCGGACACTGAATGAAACTATGACTGCGTTTGACGTTGATGACAAGCTGACGAGACGAGATGAGTAAAACATGTTCCATTGCTGCCAACAATAAGAAACGAAATTTAAAGCAGAGCTCTCTTATATCCTCTTTGGCAGAGCTGCAGGACTTGTGCAGGACCAGCACGGCACAGTAGTTTTCTTTTTTATTTTCCATATTACTAACATAAATACTTATTAGTGTTTGTACTGATTCAATAATACTAATTGTTATTACCTACTTATCTTTCTTCAACTGTATTCTACTAGATGGCGCTAACATGTGTTAAAACCATTAAAACTTACAAAAACGTTTGTCGCATCTAAACTGCACAGACATGATGTACCTTGGGCATGGCAATGATGTGGAATTAGTTCACTTGAAAGAAACAAAAAGGAAAGATGAATTAATAGAGTCATGCTACCGAGATGTTGTTGTTTTTTTCAGTCATTATCTTCACTCATTAAGCCATTGTACGAATTACGATTTGTATGAGCGCCGAACAGCAGATAGATTATACAAAAATCCAGTGACTTATTATGCTGTTTCTTACTAATAAGCTCAAAAAAACAAAATTGCTACAGTATTTAGTCACAGTATTTGTCTTGTGAGTACCGTGAATGGTGCTGTGAGCTCGTGAGGTTAACGTGGACGAGACTTCATGTGAAACGTACTGTGGCCGCAATGCGTGTTTCGAGAGATACACCTACTACCAAACTACTAGAATAAAGATAGAACCACTTTACTTGGGGAAAATATTTGAGATTCCATAGTTCACCCACAGGCTTTTTAAAAATAGCGATATTTTTAAATCGATTTATTTTATATACAACGGCAACCCTGGATTTTTGGTAGAATTTCTACTTGGCATTAAGTGTCATCAGCAATGTTGCCATTAATGTAACCTTCTAACTATTTATAGGAGACTTTATTGCATTTAGAAACTTGAAGTCGGTTAACTTAAAAAAAAGGAAATTATTTCGAATTCTTAAATATGAGTGATTTTTTGAAAGTTTAACATTGTAGCCATGATCATTATCTGCTTGCCATTGTATATCAATCATTTGGGGTTGGCGCAAACGATCTACGAGAGACAGATAGGTTGTACCCTTTTAAAAATTATAGTTTTACCTCTGCTCATAATATAATTATGTCATTTATTAACCTAGCAGTTGAACACTCTGCCACACCGCATAGATAGTTAAGTACCTGCTATAGAATTTAGCGTAGATAGTATAGTAACACGTGTCTACCACTTATTGTAATTCAGAAAAACCATTAGGATCGATTCTATATAAGGCAATATTCGATGTCACTTATATACATTATCGTGTGAATTTTTTTATTCTGTATGTAGATTTAAAAATATGTTATTCAAGATATCCAATAGCTTGGCGAGCAAACTGTCCCCGCATGACCTATGCAAGCTTACTATTTTCACTCACTGGAGATGGCTCGCGAACTTTCCAAGTCTACAAAGACATAGTAGCCACAAGCGGTGATTGCCTCACGAGGCTGCTCGCTCTGTGTACCACCTAATGCTGTCTGGACCTGTTTAATGCTATGTCAGCTTTATTTAAATAAGATTATTTAATAAAATACGTTAGAAACTTGCCACAGCAAACCTCTCGCTGCTGTATATCGATATCCGCTCGATGCTAAACTATGTATTATAACCAGATGGTAGCGTGCTGAATCTCTCACGCTATTACACATTCCTTACCAAGGATCTATGACCCACTTCTGGAATCTCTCGAATGTCTCGCGAGGTGCATACTGCGTTCACTGCGCTACCCCAGTCGACTTACTTAAAATAAAACGATGATTCTAACGAAATCAACTTCTTCTTTTTCTTGGTGTTCATTCCAGTCACATCCGAAGCTTTCATCTCGAATTCAGGGATCCTCTTTACCAGGATAACCGCAAATTTGACTAACCTTCAATATTTTCAGTGAAGCGACTGCCATCTGAACTTCACAACCAGAAAGCGATATCAAAGCATTGCAGTTAGACCGGTTGTTGTACTTTTTAGGGCTCCAACTACCCGTAAGTCCCATAACTAATAATCTATAAAAAAAAGTAAGGACAGTAAGTAAGGAACTGTGGATAAATACTTAACGTGTTCTGCAAGGCACGATCAATGCAGATATGTACCCATTTTCATCCTTACAAATTTTGCAATGAGCGGGGATCGAACCCGTAACTCCTGCGTAGCGGATGCGTTTACTTCCGTCACGCGACCTAAGCTGTCAACTAAATCAACTATAAACAATAAGTTTGTGATATCCTAAGATTTTTTGTGTTCATTCTTACAAATATGAGAATCCGTACGTCATAACTTAATATTTTATGCTGGTTAAAGATAATTACAACTTTTCAAGTGCTTACTAAATATACAAAAATAATTAAATGAAATACAATTTTATTTAAGTGCTCATTTAGTTTATTTTATTTATCGAATAAACTAAATTTTAATAAAATTTCTGATCAAATATGGGAGTTTCAAATTTTTAAGCAGCAACACTTTTCACTGGTTTTCATAGCAATAATGCAATAGCAAACAAAGTTCAAATTTTCAACCGTTTGTTTGACAGCATTTTGTTCAGTTGAATTTGTTTTGGCGGTGTTTTATTTTATTCTTATAAGATGGAAGCAATTAAAGAAAGATTAAATAAATTAAGAGAAGAGAGATTGGCTAGGGAAAAAGCGCGAATTGAAAGGGTAAGTAATTTATACCTGACATCATAACAAAATATAACAGCAATACTGTATTTATAAGCATCTCGTAACCGTTGCTTAGTGTTTATTAGAAGCTAACCGACCCGCTCCGGATTCCCCTGTCGCATACTTCTAAACCCCCATCACCTAAGCAAAGTGTGCCCATTTATGTTTGTTTTTTCAAATTATATATGGGAATCTGCTGGATTTGTTGACATTTATGAGAACTGCTCCGGTCCCTCGAGTAGTAGCGTGATAATATTTAGCATATAAACTTTAAAATAAACGGACTATTCAACACAATAAAAAAAAAGCAATTCGAACCAATAGTTACTGAGATAATCATCCAAACAAACAAACAAATTTTTCAACTTTAATACTAAGTATACTTACATATTATAAATCTATTTTTCATTGTTTTTATTTTTTATTCTTTATTGTACACCATTAATAAATATCAAAACAAAGTCTATAACAAGGAATCAGTACAATACAATACACTCTTATTTACATTAATATACACTATCTACAAGCTTCACTTTACGAAACCTTATGTTTTAAACCTGGCCTTCGATTTTACTAAAGCAAAACCACTGTTAATTCACCAGACACTGCAAAAAATTGCATAAAATTTTAGACTTTCCTTAACCCTAAAATTTTATTCTTCAAAATAATACCTAGTGTCAAAATTGTACATCAAGCAATGCTTAGTCCACGTACTAATCAAATATTTAAACTATCATGGTCACTCACATTAGTATCAAAATAAACGGGATATTTACCATGTTTCATGCCGACCGCCACTTGTAATGCCACAAAGATGTACCTATTCTATTTTTTCTGTATCCCTTCTTTGTGTACATGCAATAAAGAGATATATTATTATTATTGAGTTTCCGATATGGTAAATATCCCGTTTATTTTGAAATTGATACAAATCAAATAAACCACCCCTGATCGCTCCCGGTGTAAAAGTGCCTGTAACACTTGCTGTGTTGCCACGTTGGATAGCGATGTCCAGCCTTTGGACCGGGAACGACCCGGAAAAAGTGGTCGCCTCGATATGCCTCTGTCTGATTTTACACTTTTTCATTTACTCTGCAAAAAGCCTTTTATTTTTGTACTTTAAATTCATTTGTTTAGAGTCTAAAATAATATGATTATTTTAGCAGTATCCGTGGTATGACTGGTTTTGCTTTAGGGAGTCCCTGTTATTATTTTGTTTTGAATATGTTGTTGGTATCTTATTAGAAATGGTGTACAGCGGATTCTCATTAAGTTGAAAACATTCAATATAATTTGTGATTTTCCAAATTCTCAATGGTTCACAATAAAATTACATAATATATCACTTAGTATTTTGACGTATATACTCTATTTGGTTAGATAATTAACTAAACTTACACAATATTGATGTCTTTTTAAAGTTTTTTTATATGTTATTATTAATTTTTCTGTTTATAAACTCATTTTAAAGACTAATTACTGAAATTGATCCACTAGTTAATTAGCCTAGTTTATTTGTTTAATAATATTTGTTTTTATAAAGTCCCTGCAAGATTGTTTACATTTAGTTTAAATAATTTAGTTCATAAAATATCATCCGCTTATTGCAAGAACTCATTAACTACAAAAAATCACTAAATACGTTTTTATTTATAGTGGACTTCATTTGACACATTCTACAAAATGCAAAAACTCACTTATTTCTATCTATTCAATTTTAGGCGTTATGACATTGACATTAAGTCTATAACTGCAACTTTGGAAATCAGGCATTTACAAAACATCACTAAACTGCACAAATTATTTTTATTAATTAGATAATTATTAAAATAACAACATTCATATTACACAGAACTCATTTTTACCATGTAATTAACTTAATCTAAACAAGAATAGAATAATATCTTAGAATTAGGATCGATAAAGTTCATTATTTGCATTTAATTACTTTCTGTTTTGTATATTTGTTCATAAGTACAGAATAAGTAATCTTGATGAATTTTATCGAAAAAAATTATATAAAATATCATGATTTAAATTATTTCAGATATTCCTAAAATCATTATTTTAATAATTTGTATTTTCTCAATCGCATAATTTAATCTTAATTAACATAGGTTAATAGCTTCTTGCCAGCTACGTGGATCATCGTTTGTAGTTTGGTGAGTTATTCGTGGTAAGTAAATTACGACAAAACAGCTTGTCTAAGGAACGCGGGAATAGGTAAGGACGAACGCGGGGAAGGGTGGGCACAATCCCGATGCCCTGGACGCCCTGCAGTTCAAACAAACGAGCCCATCGCACCCGCTTAGTTTTCCGCCCGCGCCGGATGCGTCGTTTCTGGCGTTGTCTGTTTCGGTGGAGTGTGTGGCATCAGCTCTGAATAGCTTCTATAGTGGGTCGGCCGCGGGGCTGTGCAGATTTCGACCGGGTCATCTCAAGGAGCTTACTTTCGGCTCCGCAGGGGAGAATAGTCGGCACTTGATGGAATGCCTGACAACGTTGACAAACTTTCTGTTAAGCGGGCGACTTAATTCTGCGGTGTACCATTATCTTTATGGGGGTTCGCTGTCGCGGGAAAAGGACGGTGGAATCAGGCCTATAGCTATTGGCAGTGTGTTCCGCAGGTTGACGGCAAGGTTGGCTTGTCGGGCCGTTAGGGATGTGATGGCGGAATATTTGCAGTAGCACCAGCTGGACTTCGGGTAGAGCCGGGGTGTGAGGCATTTGCTATGGACTCTGAGCACTCCGATAGCGTGGTGCTTAAGCTGTGCATCCGCAATGCCTTCAATAGCTTGGAGAGAGATGTTCTTTTGACCGAAGTTCAGAGAAGAAAAAGCAACAAATTCCATCTCTCTATCCCTTCCTATATCAGGTTTACTATTCTTCCTCTTATCTCTTCTTTGGAGAAAGTTTCATTTCGTCGCAAGTAGGAGCGCTGCAGGGGGGCACGTTGAGGCCCTTGGTCTTCAGCTTGGCGATACACAGGGTCATAACGGACCTCAAGTGTGAACCAAACTTGTGTATCTTGACGATGGGACCTTAGGGGGTTCGCCACAAGACGTTCAGGATCTGGAGATTCTTATCCCGCGACTCACAGCCCTGGGCCTGGAGGTGAACCCCTAAAAATGCGAGCTTTTCCCCTGCATTGGTGAAGTCTGCGCACATCTAGGACGCTTGAATTCCCTGCTGCCTGACATCAAAGAGCTGTCCTGAGATGCTGTCTCATCCATCTTTCTTCCTCTGGGTACGCCTATCTTCCCTGATGGGCTGCCGGAAATTACTTCTTTTCGCAGGGATCTCCTATTGTCGGCTAGGGAGCATCTTTGCCCTCCCGAAGCTTACATATTTGTTGCGAGCTGCGCCTACTTGACTGTGTCTCACCGAGGTCACGGAGTTCACCGATACCCTGAGGTCGATCACTGAGTCCATCGTGAATGTCGCCCTTGATGGAACTCAGTGGAGACAGGCGACGCTTCCCATTAGGTATGGGGAAGCGAGGGTGCGATACACTCGAGATGTGGGCATGCCGGCTTTCTTGCCATCGACGCATGGGGTGTCGAACCTTGTCACTTTATTCCTGGGTTCTAATGGTGACAGAACGCGAGTACTTTTCGCGGCTGATGCTGAGTCAGTTTGGGTGGTCCGCAGTTTGGGGGCGGACGTACCTACCTCTTGTAGCGTTCAGCGAGCGTGGGACGACACTACTGTTGGAGGGAGCCTCGGGGCATGATCTGGCCAGACTTCGGGCGGTGGCTCAGCCGGACTCAGGGGCATGGCTGCACGCACTACCTTCTCCTCACCTCGGCACCTTGGTGGACGATAGCTCGTTGCGCGTGGCGGTGGCGCTCCGCCTGGGGTACAGGGTATGTGCATCCCACGAGTGCACATGTGGATCCACGGTAGAAGCCGATGGCTATCACACACTGAGCTGTCGTAGGTGTGCGGGTAGGTTCTCGCGTCACCATGCCCTCAATGACATTGGAGGAATGGCAAGTGCCTACTGGACGCCACGTACGTCAACACTGTTGCTTCGAGTCACCTCGATCGTACGGTCCGGTTTCCAGCCGCTGCTGCCGAGATTGTGGCCGATGGGAAGCGGCTTAAGTACGAGGCGTTGCAGGGTCGGTATCTGTTCATTCCCTTTGCAGTGGAGACTTTGGGCTGTTGGAGTGTGGAGGCAAAACGATTTGTGGAGGATATCGGACGTAGAATCAGGGAGAAGTTAGGCGACTCCCGCGCCGGATTGTACATGGTCTAGAGGCTGTTCATCGCCATTCAAAGGGGCAACGCAGTCAGCGTGATGGGCACCTTCGCGACAGGTACAGGTCCGGCCGCCCCTATCTTTTAGGGACGAGCGCGAATGCGTGTGATTGTTTTTTTTATTCAATCAATCAAAATCAATCAGCCCACCGCTGTCCACTGCTGGACACAGGCCTCTCCCAATGTGCGATATTTCCTCCGATCCTCTGCCTTCCGCATCCAGTCTGTCCCAGCCACCTTTTTCAGGTCGTCCGTCCATCTGGCTAGGGGGTGTTCCTTTTAATTACCTGTTAATTACCTAACATTAATAGCCTGGATTTAAATAGGGCAATAATTACTTAGTATTTTAAAAAGTACCATTTAAATACAATTATTTTTTCAGTTGCGCGAGCTAAATCTCAAGAAATATAACACAGATACAAAAAGTAATGTTCCCGCTCAAGCGGCCAACAATCCAAAACCGCCCTTATCTGCTGTGAAGAATAGTTCCCTGGTAAATGGATCAACCAAAAGACCTATGTCGGCACCAGGCCCAAAATTACATCAAATAAATTTGACGCAAAATAAAACCGAAGTAAAACAGACAAAGAGTACTTCTGTACAAGGTCCATCACAGCAGAAAGATTTTACCAACAACAGAAAGAGTATTGCACCTTCTAATATCGCAAAACTGTCAAAAAATATATCTCAATCGGGTCCATCTCTGCCAAAAGAAGCTACCAAAAATAAACCTGTTGTTAAGACTACTTCTGTACAAGATCCTTTGCAGCAAAAAGCCTCTACAAATTACAGAAAAAATATTGTCGAGAAACCCTCACATATAGCAAAGCCTAATAAAAATATTTCACTACAAGTTCCATCACAACTGAAAGCTACTATCAAACCTACTAATATTGTCAGAAAATCAATTGCTCCGATGACCCATAACCACATAAATGAAAAACCACGTCCGAAATCCACCACAACATCAAACGTGTCTGTTTTTGAACGTCTATACAAGCCTAAAATGACTCAAGACGCTCATTCTAAAACTGTAGAAAAACTTAAGACAGATCCCAATTACTTGAAGAAGGTAATGAACACCACGGGGTTAATTCTTAACAAACGTCACACAGTATTCGATACTAAACCGAAAATTCAAGTTCCAGTACGCAGATCAATATCAGCAGTACACCTAAAACATATTAGTAAGAGCGAATTAAGCAATTGTATTCACTCGTGGGGTTCTATTGGTGATAAATTAAATAAAAGTCATCTTAAACATATAAACGAAGACGAATCTGTACATAAAGAAGTGGTTTCTGCAATCAAAAGTGAACGTAAGAAAGTAACATTCAAGAATCCATCGTTCAACTACAATACTCCAACACAGGAAGAGTTACAGACAAGATTGAAAGAGTGGCTTCAAAAAAGAGGAAAATCTCTTAACTTATACCCTCATTTACAATGCTTCGGTTTATGCCACTTGCCACGAAAGTCACAATTCGATACTAAGTTTGACGATGACGATGAAAATAAAGAAAATATCGCTGTAGAATCAGATTCTGATGATGATTCATACAGTGATGTGATGAACGTACAAAATGGTGATAAAGAACAAGCGGTGATGAATAACAAGTGGAGATCCGCGAGCATTGTGAGTGATAGCGTTGATCTTAACGAATCACAGAACACTGTAACAACTTGTAGTGATAGAAATGATAGTGATGAACTGGTGATTGGAGCATTGAATAATCTGACAGAGTTGCTGAAGGAGGTAATTATTATTTTCTTTTTTATACATAGTGTAAATTGTTTTGTTTATCATTTGATTTTCAGTTAGTAGATTATTAGACTTTGCAGTAATTTTTTCTGACATGCTAATCCTATGTACAGTCACCTACTAAAGTACCTTATCATAGAAATATTTACAAGAGGTTTTGTGATATCAGTGGGAAGACCCAAGGCTTCTGTACTCACGGCACAGAAACTCTGTTCTTACAGGGTCAGCCGCACGGGTGTTACTCCCCTGGTGTTGCACACGTTCATAGGTCGCAGTAACTACTTTCCATCAGGTGGGCCGGGTGCTGGTCTGCCACCTAAGTTGTATAAAAAAAATACAAATATCTTATTTTATTTATTTATCTAATATTTAAGTTAATATTTTGTTTGAAAAGAATCGATGTAGCAAAATTTGTTCTTCAAGGGTCAGCAACGCGAGTTTGATCCCCTTGTGTTGCACAAGTCCATAGGCCATGGTAACCACTTCCTATCAGGTGGGCCTTGTGCTTAACTGCCAATAAAGTGGTACAAAAACATGACTTCACCACCTCTCAGGAAAGAGGATCACTAATATGATCTAAAATATATAATCTAAAATGACATTATAAACTGACATCACCTACATTATTTCTATTCTATCTTAATATTGTTCTTATTAATATTATTGACATTGTTAATTGAAATTGAAGGAATTTTGAAATGACTATTTGTAACGAACGAATGAGTTTTGAACGATAACACATTTACTGATTTAGCTATTCGAATTGCATGCCTATTATGGTGGAATATGGCGAAACTATGTACCTACTGGATATAACACCTTTATGTAACCCATATTTGTAATGAATGAATGAATAAATAAAAAAATAAATATCTTTATTTCATAAATGGTCATATAACTCAACTATGCAGGAATACGAGTGGACCCAATGCGCGCGCTGGCTGCGTGCTATCCGCGAGCGGTTCCCCTCCACGCTGCAGATGGGCGCCTACTGGGAGTGCCGCGCCGCGCTCGAGGAGACGAGGGGCGACCTGCCCGCCTCCGTGCAGTGCTGGGAGGAGGCCATCGCTAAAGGAACTGAGGTGAGTTGCTAAATCTTCATCTATTGGAGTTTGGGATATACTTAGCACCTTCGGGGCCTAAGGGGAGTGTATCTTAAAATATACCCGCTATAGGCCTGTAAGGTAAACACTGAACCTATAAGCTTTAAGGTCAGAGCTAACTGCAGAGTTTTTGTACTGTCAGTGGGAAGACCAAAAGCTTGTCCTGCTTTGTCTTTTACATTGCCGGCACAGAAACTTTTGCGCTTACAGGGTTGGCAGCGCGAGTGTGACTCCTTTGGTGTTGTACACGTCCTTTGACCACGATAACTACTTTCCATCAGGTGGGTTGTGTGTTTACCACTCCGTAATCAATCAATTGCAACCACTACTGGGACACACATAGATCTCTCCCAATGTGCGCCATTGCCTGATCCTCCACCTTTTGCATTGTAATAATAAAAAAAATTGGTTTTATTTCTCTGTATTCCTATCATTGGTTTACTCTTGAATGGAGCAAGTTAAATGTGACAAAGTAAGTGTGTAATCTCCTATTTAAAAGAAATAGAAATAAAATTGGTTTGTAAGTACATTACCATAAAAGTTCGGGCGCCTTGGAGATACACATGCCTAGGATAATCAGCGGAGATTGGAAACTTTTAATCTGCCGGAGGTGAGCTAAATGAAACCAAACGGTGAGGTTTAAGGTTTTATTGTCCACTCCAGTGTGCATTTAGAAATAGTTGCAAGGATACAATCCTAATGTATAACTAACCTTAAATTTAAAATTAGAGTTTCATAAGCTAGGTCAATATGATCTTATGTCACCAATGCATTTTTAGGTTATTTTGAAGTTTAGATTTAAAATATAATTAAAGTAGGCTCACGGCATCCCTCGGCGAGTATATGTAAACACAGCAGCGAGAAAGCTCGTAGCAGGCGAAGTTTTCAGTGTAAGCCCATGCGGTACATCCAGGTTTGAGGCGAAAAGTCCAAACCCTCCATAAGGAAATGCAGATGACCGAAGACAAAGGTCCAAAGAAAAGATCCAAAGGCAAAAAGAAAATGAGGAAAAGGGCAAAGACGGTTCCAATTTGGAAACCTGTAACAAAATTGCATGTCATTAGAACAAACTCCAATATGAACACGGGGTCCTAATTTTTTATAAATTTGTGCGACTTACCGCCTTAATTTGCTGGAACAATGCCAATAGCAAAAGAAATCATAATATTCTCAGATTAAGAGCTGAAACAATAGAATTTTAACAATTATTTTTCAAATTAGGAACGTGGCGATTCCATCAAAGTGAATCTTATTAAAAAATGACAACTCACCAGAAATAAACTATAATTCCACAAGAGGATAGTTGTGAAGACACAAACTATTATCCTTTAGGCAAAAATACTCTCATTTTTATGAGATTTATTGAAATTAAGTTACGAAGCCATAAATATCGACCATCCCCCAAGTAGCACAGATAGTTGTATAACAACTCACTTTTAGACTTATTTGAAACTCTGTGCGTATTAAAACGCTTCTAAGAGTACACTGGTGATGCTACAGCTGTATAATAGCGGTCAGTGATATTTAAACAGCTTTAGCTAATTAAAAGCTTTATTAAGGCTGATTAAGACCGACAAAACCACCATTAATACGCTGAGAGTGCTATAAAAGTATGTTTTTAATGACTCTATTCAGCTTCTAACCTTTTCTAATGCCTAAACCGTAGTAAGGCCTGTTTAGTGCAGAAAATTACGCCAAATGCTGTTTAAGAAGATATTTGTGAACTCCTATTACACTGACTTATTAAAGGCACGTGTGAACTATTTTGAAGTGAATAGCTGTATAATGGACGATATGTGGCCCATATTACAGCTTATACCTGAATATGTCTACCGCTAATCAGCCTTTATACTGCAATTGATAGTATCGGCATAGCGGCTATTTAAACATTCACTAGATGCCTCGCAGCTGCTTAGAGACTCACTAGTGTATAGAATTAACGGCTTCTACTTTATAATGGTTCACATAAGTACCTTAAATCCGACGTTATCTGAATAAAAGTAACACATGTGGTACTGTAATCAGTCAGTGAAACTAGTTGAGACCATTATTACCAAACGTATTTTTATTTGCTATATATTAAAATGAATTCGCGTAATTCGTGGAAATTCAAAGTAAGAACAGGAGGCATTAGAAAAAAATTATCGAAAGAGTATCAAACAATTATAAAGGTAGAAGAAATAAAAGCTTCAAGTCGGGACGTAACGCAAAGCTAGACAAATAGCTTGAAACAGGATGGTTCCGTAAAAAATATTAAGAGCTCAGAAGATGTTGCACATTCGACAAATTATGTGTGTCCAAGTATCAGAATAAACGGGATATTTACCATGTTTCATTATTTTGAGTCCAGTTCCTCCGTGATCATGGTGCTTGTAACAGCGCCGAAATATCGGAAACTCAAAATAATGAAACATTGTAAATATCCCGTTTATTCTGATACTGATGTCAGTGACCATGATAGTTTAAATACCTATATGTGTGTCCAAGTTCTTCTTCCAGTAATCTCGATGATAACATTAACTGTTCAAATTCAAACTCTGGCAATTATAACTCCGAAGAAATATCGAGTTCTGAAGATGATGACGACGGCAACTACAGCGATTATGTAAAGCACTCACTGTTTAGGGAAAAAATTAGGACGTGGACTGTAGAAAAGAGTATTAACCACGTGGCTTTAAAAGATCTGGCAGCAATTATTAACGACTTGATTCCACAAATATTACCAACTGATCCAAGGACAATTTTAGCAACGCCTCAAAATGTCAACATAAAAGAAATCGAAGGTGGCAAATACTGGCACAACGGAATATCCAATTCTTTAATTAAAATATTGAATAGTTGGGATAAAGCTCCAAACGAAATTCCATTTTGATGAATTGGTAATATTTAAAGGCTCTAAACATGTATTTTGGCCAATTTTGTGCAATATCCATGAGAATACTGACATCAAGCCATTTGTTATTGGTATTTACTTTGGAGCTTCAAACCAAAAACTTAAACAGTTACTTAGAAGATTTTATAAACGACATGAAAAAAAATTTGGACGAAGGTATTCATCATTTCGAAAAGACTATTACAGTAAAGATTCGATGTTTTATATGCGACTCGCCAGCTAGAGCCTACATAAAAGTAATCGTTTTTTATTTTACCTGTTTAAATTAATTTAATGCCAATATAAATACGTGAATGAAGGGTGATTTTCATGGGTCATTTTCCATACAAAAAGCTTTGCAGCTAGCTTTAGGAGATTATAGCGGCCCGGCTTCGCACGGGTGGAGATTCCAGTAATAACTTTCTCGATCTTCACTTTATCTACCGGTGATTGTGATAACGTTGCCGTCACTTTAAATCTTCGAGAAATAAAATGTAAATTAGTATGTATGCATAAAGAATGCCAATATTTTATTCCATTATTACATACTTTGTAAATAAAACAAAATAAATGATTTAACTTATATTTATTGATTCATTAATCATCAATTGTTACCCTATCAATGTAGGTATCATTTGTCTCATAGAAAAGTAATAGGTAACAACAACAAACTTAACAAAATTATCGGTACCCCTATTGTATCATATTTTTTACCTTTCATGCAACTAATAAAACCTGTTACAGGGTATCACATGGAGTAGGCAGTAAATCACTTATAATGAAAATATTTGAAACCTGAACATATTATAAAACAAAACTACTGTTAGTAAAGATATTCAAAAACAACAAAACTGAAGCCTTCTTAATCTTAAAAGAGACTAGAATCACAATAGCCTTTAATCATGACATAACATAAGATAGTCACTTGCAATAACATAATTTGAGGTTACTTAATCATTATAGGAAACAACAACAAATTTAAAAAAAAATTGATATCTCTCTTGTATCATATTTTTTAGTTTCGCTTTCATGCAATTTAAAAAACCTGCATCACGTCACGTGGACTAGATATTAAATCACTTATTAATAAAGTATTTGAAACCTGAACATAAAACAACATTTCGGTAAAAGATATAACAAAACAACGAAAACTGAAGCCGACTTGATCATTACATAGTCTAGCTAGAATAGAAGCTTTTAATCAACATATATTTTTATCACCCGCAATAACATAAAGTGATGGAACGAAGGCTGCAAGAGATTGCCAGTCTTCTTGATTCATTGTTCTGTAAAACTACCAAAATTTGCACAATGAACCCTCATCGTTCTGATCGTTTTCTGGTGAACTATTATTACTTATAATATTTTCTATGACTCCATCTCTAACTTCTTGTTTGTCCTCCATCTCTAATGTGTTTTGTTCTTGTTCTATATTATGTTCGCCTTGGTTTGTAGAAGAGTCATTATTTATTTTTGCAGTATTTTTATTTTTTCGTCGTTTAGTCTTTGACGCTCGCAGGTCTCTCATTAATTTTCTCTTTCCTTTCTTTTTATAACAGTCTTGATATATCTTCCGAAGCTTCTAATGTAAATGCAGCGTCCCACGAATGAACCATCTCAAAAAAAAAATTGTGGTGTAAATAATTTGTAGCTTTTCAAAGCAATTTTCGATTTTTCGCCTCGGCTTCCACCAGACCACGAACACAAACAGATAAAATTCCGAGAAAGCAGTGTGTCAAGTAACCGATAAGCAAATGTTTTACCATCTCCAGTAGAAGGCAAGCATAAAAATGAAAAAAGTTTCTTAAGTTTCTTGTATTCAGATTTATCTGCTAGTTTGACTTCTAACGCATCAAGCTGACTTTGGTTTTCAATTATATTGAAACAAAAGCTCTCGGATTCATCTCGACGGACATCTTTCAATAAAGTCACTTGTACAGGTTGTTCGTTTCTTGGCTGGTTCAGTTTTTCTGATATGTCTTCTAATTGAACAGACAATATGCAAATTTTGTTCACCATATTTTCTATAATTTTATTTTGAAAATGAATTATACTAACCATTGTAGCAATTTTGGCCGATATCATATTTCGGTCTTCATAAACTTGTAAAATTACTTCTCTAGTATTAGGCATATTATTGATGGACGTATTTGTTATGTTTCTGGGTATGGAGTTGGTGTTTGTCTGAAAAAAAAAACACAAGTTAAATATACCTTCGCATCAGTGATAGTAGACGGCACATGGCTCTCGTAGATTTAAAAAAAAACATTAATGTATACAAATATATTATACTCATATGTACAATATGGACCGGAGCAACCTGACAACAATTTTAACCACGAATTACTGGTGATATTCTGAGCAATATTACCTCAGATCAGCAAAAAATGTTATTTTTTAAACAAATTATATCAATCCCTAACGTATTTTCTTCATTATAAACAACGCCTTAAGTCTAGCTAGCGTGTGAGGTATGACAGTTTGCTGTTAGGATTTATTTAGATACCTAACGAATTTGCAACTCGTGAATTTCTGAAAATAATGAATATCTCAAAAAGCACGCATTGTTCGACCATGTGTTATATAACTTTATTTTCACCAAATATAAAAATTGAAATCTGTCGAATTACTCGAGCCCACGGTGTATATTAGGGCTTATATATACCTATACACATTACATATAGGTACTATTCTTGTGTGTATTGTTAGTTGACGACCGGATAGCCTAGTGGTGAAAGAATCTGACTGACAATTTTGTAATGGAAGTTATCCATGCGGTGGTTTTAGATTTAATACTAGGGATCCCTAAAGAGTCGGTATAATAACTGTTTAATTGTTGACATCATGGCTAAAGGTACAGCTTGTGAGCAATTAAAAGTAAAGAAAACAGCTTATAGCTGTATACAGTTCACATGTGTATTTTTGTAGAATAACAGCGCACTAGTGAACTATTAGACAGCCTGTTGTAGAATATAAGAGTTTTAACTATTCACGTTACTGTTTAACATAAATCCACCATTTTATTTTATAACCTAAACATATTCTGATTGATTTTTCAACCTTTACGATGTTTTGTGCAAAGAAATAAAATGTATTACATTAGTTTTTACTTCCTAATATCATAATAATAACTTTTTATCTTATAATTCTTTTCAAAGCACTACAAATTATTTAGTCATAGTTTACATCACAGCTTATTTATATCACAAAACTAATTAAAAACAAAATATTTTCATGGCGCACTAAAATTTTCTTAGATAATATATATGTATAATGTGAGTAAAATTAAATTCCCAATCATTTTACCTTTATTAATATGTAAAACAATGTACTTACCAGGGATATAAATATTATCCACCATTAATCGTTTCCAAATTCACTTCACGTAACAAAGTGCATATAATAATCCATCAAGGCAGCTAAGAGGTAATTGCTTAAACCCATAGTTTGCTGTTCACTTAATAAATTTTACACAGGCCGCAAGTAGCGTTTCGCGGTTTACAGTATGTATTAGAGCATACATATGACATATTTTCTGAATAAAGAGTAACTTGTGATCTCTTAGTCAGTCGGATTTCAGCGCAAAGTACTGTCGATACACTTTATAACACTGTTACATTTCTGCTACACAGCTCTTAAGCAGCTATGTGAACTTGAGGCTGAATAATTTGTGCCCATTTAAGAGTTATAAGAGCTGTATAAGGTCGTATACAGTCTTAATACAGCTTCCTTATTCTGCTTTAAGCGTTTTGGAAATCCGTTATTCGGCTATTAAGCAGCCTCGTGTGCTGCTTGGGCCAGCCTCAACGTTTTTACACTGGCAACACTGCCAAGGTAAACACAGTGCGCGTTAATTTATAACTTTAAAATTATAAATTTAGTAAAAAACTACCTAGCTAACGTAAGATCAGTGTATAAGTGAGTGAAAAATAACATATATTGCTCGCGAACCTCAAATTTATGTATAAACACACATACCATCATACCTAACATTTTTTCATAATACCAAAGGAAAAGTGATAAAAGATCAGTGTTTGGTGGCCGAACGCCACTATAATGCCTAAAGTGAACATTTTGTGATATTGAAGTGATTTATGAACCAATTCTACGAACTTTGAGAGAATTTGACCATTTTGATAAATAATTCTATTGTTTTTCTAAATTTGAACTTCTACTGGCCAAACCATAGCTAAAAAGATCAAAACAAAGATAATAGTTTTGACCATAGACAATACGACACTGTTTAACCGCTTTTATAATCCCGTAGTCGACTGCATTGACAGCTGTGAAAATCGTGTCGTGTCGCGTCGTATCGGGTCTGCTGACTGTTAATATAAAAGCGGCGAACAAAGAAACAATTGACAACATTTAATATCCATATCAGTGATTGGACGTAAATACATAACAAGGACTATAATATAAATCCTACAGACATTCTACTGATTATAACATGGATCTAGATAATATTACACTGAGAAGAAATAGAACAAATAAGACTGACTATGGAGAATCCCTATCTTACCGATCTATAGAATGTTCACCCACAGACCTAGGGCGAAGTCTGCCGGACCTCTCGACTATTCAGCGTGAAGACATTGAGGACCTTAACAACGAAATTGACACGCTTAAATGCCAGTTGGAGAGTTGCCATAATGAAATTGGGAATTTATTGGTTGAAAATAAGTTGCTCAAGGACCAGATCACCGAATATTTAAATGTAATTACCCAATTAAAAAAGGTATGCTCAGAGTCACCAAGCATAGCCTCTAAATGTACCCCAAAACTGAAGCGAAAAAAAACTCCTAAGCGTATCATAACATCGCAGGCTCCACTGCAACAGAAATCATTTCCAAATGCTAATGAAAATCAGGTTGACAGCCGATGCTCTACAGATGGTGGTGTTATAAATAACGATCTGAGTAACACAAAAACTAGCTCGCAAAGTACATTACAACTGAACCCAATAGATGGTGCAAATGGTAATTCGGAACGGATTCCAAATAAGAAGGAACGTTTTATTTATATATATGGAGGCCAGGAATGCAAGGGACTGGCACAATCACTTATACGTTTCAGAACTAACACAAAATATGAAGAGTACAAAGTATTTGCTATGATAAAACCTTTTGCACTAACGGATGAAATACTTAAGTCCTGCGAAAATGGAAATGTGATAGATACAGAAGAAAACTATTTAATTCTGGGTATAGGACAAAATGATGCAAATCCTACTCGCCTGATGATGGAACTGTCAGCATTCCTGAGAACCTTCAAAAACATTAACGTGTTACTTTTAAGTGTAGGTCATAACAAATTTTTGAATGAATGGAAGCTAAATAATCTTTTACAACAAATTAGCAATCACCAAAGTAAACAATGTAAACTCATTTCCTCACCTTATCTGAAGTATCACAGAAAGGTAGAATTGAATGTATTGACTAAAAAAATCTGTTTTGTTATCGATTCCAACGATTATGCATATAACTATCTTTCAATTCTAGCTAGTAAAAAAAGAGTACCTGTCACAAAAGTTTGTAAGCAAAATAATTGCAAAAGGTCATACACAACAAAGAAAGGTACTATACCATACTACTTTCCAATAATAAGTAGGTGTACTAGCGGTCAAACCACCAGTACCATAAATTGTAATGGTGGAAGTAATAATTTTTTTCTTAAATAACGACCTGCCTTTAAATGTATCAGCATTATTCCACCAAAATATAGCTGGATTGTTAAATAAAACTGATGAAATAGAGGTTAGCTTGAATGAATTAAATAAGGAGAATTTAAATTTGCAGATTTTGTGCTTCACAGAGACATTTGTAATATCTGGTGATGAGCCTAATATTAATTTTAAAAATTTCAATCTCGCCTCATCCTTCTGCAGAGAAGCGAAATCGCGAGGAGGAGTTTGTATTTTAGTACGTAAATCGTTAGACTTTAGAAATTTAGACTTTACTAATGAACTATGTATAGAAAAAGCATTTGAATGTTGTGGTGTGGAGGTACCTATTCTGCAGTGTATTGTGATCTGTGTTTATAGAACTCCAGACTCAGATGTTTTCTTGTTTCTTGATAGAATAGAGTTATTATTACATAAGCTTTTACATAAGCACAAAAAACGAATTATAGTAACGGGCGACATGAATATAGATACATTGAAAAACACCAAGGAGTCGCAGCGACTTTCGGACGTCATGTCGGGGCACAGCCTCCGCCAGCATATAAAAACACCGACACGTCAAAGTGCATGTATAGATCATATCTTTAGTAATATGAGGGATTCCACGGGTGGAACCCATCAGCTTTCTCTTTCTGACCATAATACATGTCAAGTTCTAGCATTTCCAACACATGCATCAAAACCGTCTCTAAAGTGTTGGTATATAAGTGTACGTGACTATTGTGAAGAAAATGTCGGAAAATTTAATGAAGCATTATGTAGTCTATCGTGGTCTGACATTTATAATGAAACTGACGCTAATTTGGCTTTTGAGAGCTTCCAGGACTTGTTAATCTTATTTCACAATTTATGCTTTCCAGTTAAGAGAATCAAGGTGAATGCAAATAACACATCCCCTAAATGGATCACTAAAGGTATAAAAATTTGTTGCAAACATAAAAGGAAACTGAGATCTCTTTGCTATATGAAACAAAATAATAATATTAATAATATAAAAGAAAAATATATAAATTACACTAGAATTCTAAAAAAATGTATAATTAGGTCTAAAAAAATCACAAATCATATATTTGTTAAACACTCTAGAAATAAGAGTCGAGCTACTTGGGAGGTTGTAAAAAATAAAGCTGATGCAGTACGAACTTGCCATCAAATTGAGTGTATAGAATATAATCAAGCGCTAATTACTACTCCCACGGATATTGCAAACAGATTTAATGACGTGTTCTCAATAAGCTCCAGAAATGATAGTGTGCGGGATATTTCTGTACCCCCCATTATGTTACAACCAGATAGAAATATGGACAGTATATTCTTATATCCCTGTACACCCGTGGAAGTACTAAGAACTATAACATCACTAAATAATAAAAAATCTGTGGGCTATGATGAGCTTTCGACTTATATCTTGAAGTCTTGTGCAGCTTACATATCGCCCGTACTTAGCCACGTTATAAACTTATCTCTGACAAATGGTGTATTTCCCACTAAGTTAAAAATTTCTATCGTCAAACCTCTTTATAAGAAAGGCAGTCCACTAGACGTTGATAACTATAGACCGATTGCACTAATACCTATACTTTCAAAGGTCTACGAAAGAATAATGCACAGTCGTCTAACCCAATTCATTAACAAACATAAAATAATAAGGGAGGAGCAGAGTGGGTTCCAAAAGGGAAAATCTACCACTTTAGCAGCTTTCTCCTTGGTCAAAACCATAACAGAAAACGTGGATAAGGGCAATACAGTAACGGTAGTGTTCTTGGACATGAGCAAGGCTTTCGATACGGTAGATTTTGAGAGACTACTTGATAAGTGCGAACGATACGGCATTCGAGGGCCAGCTCTGGACTGGCTCCGTAGCTATCTTTACAATAGAAATCAATGTGTAGAAATAACCCGCATAAACGAGAATCAAACACTAACGCAGTACAGATCTCAATTTCAAATTAAGAACTTGGGAGTCCCACAAGGTAGCATTCTGGGCCCTCTGCTATTCCTTCTGTACATCAATGATTTGCCGAGTATCACTTCCCAAAAATGTGTTCTCTTTGCTGATGACGTATCAATTGTCATACCTAGCAATCCCAATCACAATCATGATGAAATTGTGCACCTAACAATGAGAGACATACTGAATTGGCTTGATTTAAATAACCTTAAAGTAAACTTATCGAAAACACATTATATTGAATTCAGGAACTATAAACAAAAACCTCAAAATCTTAATTTAACGTTGAACGGTGTTGCAATAGGCAGGGATAGTCACATTCGCTTTCTTGGTCTCATATTAGATGAACACTGCAATTGGAAGCTACATATAGATGCAGTATGCAAAAGAGTGAATAGATTTGCATTTGCCCTGCGTCAGCTTAGAAGCACAACTTGCGGAAAAACAGCTCTCATAGCCTACTATGGTCACGTTGCTTCGATATTAAGCTATGGTATATTATTGTGGGGCAATTCAACTGCTATTGAGAGAGCGTTCTTGAAGCAAAAAAAGTGCATAAGAGCAGTATGTGGGGTAGGGCCCCTAGAAACCTGTAGACCACTCTTTAAGAGGCTGGGGGTGCTGACTTTGGTGTCTGTCTACATATTGGAGGCAGGTATGTTCGTAATAAACCAAAGTCACTTGTTTGCTAAAGCAAGTGCAACATGCAGATTTGAGTCTCGAGACCCCACTAAAATAAAGTTCGAGATGTGCAGAACTACTTTTTACCAAAAAAACTGCTTTATAATGACCATTAAGGTTTACAATCACATTCCAAAGGTGATCAGGGAACTGCCTAGGACTCAATTTAGGTCGAAACTAAGGCAATGGCTTATAAATAAATGTTTTTATGATCTGCAAGAATTTTTTGATTGCAAATGACTAAATATATAAAAAATTATTATTCTTGACATTTCCAATTTAATATAATATACTTTTAATTTGACATACTAATTTAGTAATGGTAGTACTTGACATTGTAATTTAGCGACATCGATTTATTGAAGTAGGTATATTGACAAGAAAGCTCATTGACATTAAAATCATTATAATATTATTTTAAACATCTAACCTGACATTTCTGACAAATTCATGATAAATATTTGACATGATAATTGGAATGAAGGTTTTGCGGTTTGTTCTATCGCATGCATTGTTAAGGCGTCTGTTGATTGATTCATGAATTTATTTTGTATACTTAGTTACTTATTATAATTTATTTTTGTTCGAATAGAATGTCGACTGTGTAATTTGTGCAGGTATAATGGGTTATGGTGTACTAACCAATGATGATATTTATATAACAACAATAGCAACAATGTACCTAAAAAATTCGTATGCCTAATGCAGGCGAGATATGCTGTACTATCCACACTGGACAAATTAACACCTTTATCTTCACCGTGTCTCTTGCGAATAAATTTTCATTTCATTTCATTTCAACGCTAGGAAGAAAGGTCCTTTGACAGCTATACGTCAAAATGTCATTCACTCCGCGTTCCGAAACTTTTCGTTCAAAAATAGAATTAAAACCGGTGTGACGACGTTTGCAGAGCGCGTCGTTACATTACATCCCTCCCCAAAAAGAAAAAAGAAAGAAAGAAACTTCCTTTTCTAATGAAAATTATGAGAGTCCAGAACAAAATTCCAAAAAACCTCAAAAGACAAAATGTCTTGCAACATTTTTCAATAAACAAAAAAGGCAATGCGAAAGCATCTTGCATTGGGTATTGCAGAAATAATTATAAATTAAAGAATGGGAAAGCATTCCTAAAAATCAAAGAATGTGAAAACACTCGAAAAGTAAAGAATTAAGTTGAAAAAGAATTTCCAGTTTCAAATGGAAACAAAGGACACTATCCAACTTAATGGAATAACCGAAACCAAACTCAGAAAAGAGTAAAAACTTATTTCAACACAAAAGTGAAAATAAATCCTTCAATAAAACAAATTAAACAATCCCTACTCAATTCCATTCCAGATATCGATTAGGCAACCAACGCCGTCGAATCTAATCCTTGATCTTAACCAGCCTTCTAGCATCAATACAAAAGTGCGGTTGAGCTCCTACGCCACCGACTCTATACCAGCTATTCCTGAAACAAAAATATGATACTAACAAGATATCGGTTAAGCACCAACGCTGCCGAATCTGAAAGAAAATCGGTAAAAACAATGAAGTTTTCCCACTGTCGGTTAGGTTGAAAAGCCGCCGACTTCAAATTCCTATTCCAACATCCAAAACGTCAAAACAAAATCACAACAAAAGTGTCGTAATAATATATTTATAAGCATTGTGATCGGCATAACACCACCAACTTTCCGAGCACAAGCAAAATATAAAGAAAATATGACAATTGTGACCAGTACAACACCACTGACTTTCTGAGCACAACCGCATAAGAAAAGTATGTCATTTGCGACCGGCACAACACCACCGACATCCCGTGCGCAAAGCATAAAAAATGTAACAATGTGTATAAAAACACAATCGTACAAAAAGAGAAAAACGACAATTACGACCGGCTCAACACCACCAGCTTCCCGTGCGCAAAGCGTAAGGTGTGACTATGTGTATGAAACACAATAGCACAAAAAATTGTAAAGTCCAGTAAGACACAAGTTTCCCAAAAAATGGTATAACAGGGTGTGTAAAAAATGCATAAAATGCGTCCAATCCGAGAATCTTAATACTAAGAAAATAACCCAGAACTGTACAAAAATAAAGTTCAAGAAACTTAATTTTCCATTCCCTAAGTGAGTGGAAATAAGTCAAGTGAATTTAATGTAGAAAATGAATATTAAATTTCACTCCTATATTAGAGTAGAAACTAAATTCCTAAATTTGTACAAAATATACAATATTAAATATACAAGTGTATAAAAATATATACAGGAAGATAATCCTATACAACAAAGATAAATAAAAATATAAGATCTTTTGATGTGGAACAATTTGTTAATATGGAGTAGAGTTACACAATAACAAGTCCTAAAATGACCTAAGTTATTTTTGAAGGAAACTAAAATTGAAATTAATAAATTGTTGTGAAGTTCCTAACATACATCTCCTTTCAAAATCCCTTAGCCTCACAAACATCACCTTACAATGGGATTATACTTCAAACAAAGTACCAAAGACAAAGATAGACATTGTCAAAACAAGAATAATTTTAATATTTAATTATGTCTTTAATATGATAACGACCAGTATAGTTTTTGTTAAGGTCTTTTAAAACATAAACATTAGAGGAAATCTTATCTATTATTTCACACTTAACAAACTTAGGTGCTAACTTAGCCGAAAAGAACACTGGTGGTAGAAACTTGGTGGCACAAATTTGTCTCAAGTTTCGACCGGGTAGGTACCACCGTGCACTATTGCGAAAAACCCTCCATAGCAATTCAATCTCGGTTGGATTGTGTTCAGGGGTCAGCATGTGCATAGCCGGGCAGAGGTGGTGGTTGTCGCAGCACTAGTGGGACCAGTGGGTCTTGGCGTAGTCTAGTGGGGATGGCGCGGGGCGATGCGCCGAACAGGGAGACCTGTAGAAACGGTGGTGCCGCTGGCCGCCCGCGGTATAGTACAGGGGCCCAACTGGGGTTAACCACCTTGGGAGGCTGCCTCACCAGGCCGCGCATAATCCCGATATGGTTCGTCGTGCCGGTTGGTGACCGGATTTGGGAGCCCGGCGATCATACTCGGGGGGGTACGGGGGCCCTTCCGTTCGGCGCGTCGGCTCTCGCCATGCCTCACATTCATAGATAAAACCAATATCCCGCGCTTTGTCACACGGTGCTGCGGCGGCAATCACTTCTTTTTTCACGCCTTCTCCCACCCAAACTCATGGCAGCGCAATTTACAGAAAAAGGCAACACAGCGGCTCGTCACACTCCCAAAAGCTTGCTATTTGAGGTGGAGTCCACTAACATCTGTGGGCTCCATGCAAACCTCAACGCCGTCCACCAACACCTAGAGACGGCGAAACCTGCCATGTTTTTTCTAACGGAGACGCAAATACACCGCCCTGACGACACGACCTACTTGCTCTACCCTGGCTATGTTCTTGAGGAAAGTTTTCGTGCAAAAGCCGGGGTGTGCGTGTTTGTTAGGGCGGATGTTTGCTGTCGCCGTTTGCGCTGCCTAGAGGACCCATCCTTCTCCGTCCTTTGGGTACACGTAGACCATGGCCCTACGAGTCAGATCTATGTGTGCCTCTACCGTTCCCATACAGGAGATGCTGAGACAACTCGACTCTTTGAATATTTGAGTCAGGCGGCAGATGATGCGCAGGAGCGATTTCCGAATGCCGAAATGGTATTTTTGGGGGATTTTAACGCCCACCACGAGATCTGGTTGGGCTCCTCCAAAACAGACCATGCGGGAAGAGCCGCCCACGCATTTGCTCTGGCGCACGGCCTGACCCAATTGGTGCACGAGGTCACTAGGATACCAAGAAGGTCGGGCCAAGCACCTTCTCTGCTAGACCTTCTGCTGACGAGTGATCCGGACCGGTACAGTGTATCGGTGCGAGCCGCGTTAGGCAACTCTGACCACTGCCTGGTCTGTTCCACGGTGCCTATTATGGCGCCTCCACGACCAGTGCGGGGGAAGCGGCGTCTCTGGCACTACTCGTCAGCGGACTGGGATGGACTTCGTGACTATTTTGCGTCCATCCCGTGGGTTGAGCGCTGCTTTGAAGGTAAGAACCCATCGGATTGTGCTACTGCTGTCGCCGGTGAGATCGGTCTGGGTATGGAATACTATATCTCATACACCGATGTCACCGGTGACCGCGGGGTGCGCCCTTGGTTCGGGCGCGAGTGCGCGGAAGCTGTTGAACAAAAACAGTCTGCGTACCGCGCTTGGGTAAGGGCGCGCGCCACGCGCCAACCCAATCTGGGCCACTTCAAGGCGGCGTACAACAGAGCCACAAAAGTCTGTAGAAGGGCCTATGTCAGAGCGGATGCCCTGCGCATAGCGCGGCTTGGTCAAGAGCTAGTGATGCATCCCACGGGAAGCCGTGGCTACTGGCGACTGGCTAAAGCCGTGCAAGCCAACTTCTGTCAGCCTTCGCTGCCTCCGCTGCGAAACCCTGATGGATCCCTGGCCCATGAGCCGCAAGAGAAGGCAAATCTGCTGGCTAATCTCTTTGCGGCCAACTCCCGAATCGATTATTGTGGTACGCAGCCACCAACACTACCCGACAGTGACCACGCGATGCCTGATATCCATATCAGGCAACGCGATGTCCGTGCAGTGCTGCAATCACTCGATGTCCGGAAAGCCAGTGGTCCGGATGGTATTCCAGCGGTAGTTTTGAAAAAATGTGCAGCGGAGTTGTCTCCAATGCTTACGCGCCTGTACCGGCTATCCTACAGTTCGGGTACAGTGCCTTTGCCTTGGAAAGAGGCGAATGTTCAGCCGATTCCCAAGAAGGGGGATCGCTCGGAGCCAGCCAACTATCGACCCATAGCCGTCACCTCAGTGCTGTGCAAAGTGTTCGAGCACATAATTAACAAACAGCTCATGCGGCACCTAGAGGATCACTCCTTAATTAATGACCGGCAATATGGCTTCAGACCGAAACGGTCAACGGGTGATCTTCTAGCATACGTTACCCATCTTTGGGGTGAGGCTATGGACAAGCACGGCGAGTCACTGGCAATTAGTCTTGACATCGCCAAAGCTTTCGATAGAGTCTGGCACAAATCGCTTCTTTCTAAGCTACCTGCCTTTGGTCTGCCTTCTGGGCTGTGCAACTGGGTTGCTAGCTTCCTGCAGGGGCGCCGTATTCGCGTCCTTTGTGACGGACGAGCTTCGGAGTTTCTGCAGGTTAATGCTGGCGTGCCCCAGGGGTCCGTCTTATCACCCACTCTCTTTCTTCTGCATATCAACGACATGCTGTCTACCGGCAATGTTCATTGTTATGCAGACGATAGCACTTTACATGGGAGTTATCATGGACATCCAGCGGCCAAGCAGTCAGATATCGCAGAGAAAAGGCAGCTTCTTGTCACTGAGCTTGACGGGGTCCTGAATCACATTTCTCAATGGGGCTCTGAGAACCTGGTTGAGTTCAATGCCAAGAAGACGCAGGCATGTGCGTTTACAGCAAAAGTATCTTCTTTCCTTCCCCTCCCCACTCTTCAGAGCACGCCACTGCCGCTGCAGGACAATCTCAATATCCTAGGTATGGATGTTCGCTGCAACCTGAATAACAAAAACTACATCGAAAGCATCATCAAAACAGCCTCACGAAAACTCGGAGTCCTGAACAGAGTGAGACGATTTTTCACGCCGGAGCAGCGGTGTCTTCTATACAAGACACAAATTCGCTCCTGTGTGGAGTACTGCTCGCATCTCTGGGATGGTTCAGCAAAGTACTTACTAGATGCTCTCGACAGGTTGCAGCGACGTGCGATCCGCATCATTGGGAATCCCGAGATCACGAACACCCTAGAACCTTTACAGCTGCGTAGAGATGTTGCGTCCATGGCTGTATTTTACCGTCTGTACCATGGGGAGTGTTCTGATGAGCTCTTCCAATTAGTCCCACCCTCCCCTTTCCTACACAGGACAACGCGTGCAGGTCTTAGATGTCATCCGCACACGGTGCAAAACATCCGATCAAGAACCAAGCGGTTCGGAGGCCAAGGCCGTCAAGCTGAGTGTCACCATTGTCACACGGTATGTGTAAGTAATGGTGACCCTCTTTTCTGGGATTTTGCCTTCAGCTTACCATCAGGCAAGGCGAAGTCCAATTGACGTGTCCTATATAAAAAAAAAAAAAAAAAAAAAGAATGCAGGAGCATTAGACTGCACAAAACTTCTCCTCCACACTATATCTCCCACCTCAAAAGAAATGACCTTCCTTCCTATATTATAATAACGCGCATTACGCTTATAAGCTTTAAGCAATGAAGCTTGAACTTTTATAAAAATATCACTAAGTGATTTAAGTGAAAAAGCAAATGAAGACCTATCAACAACATCAAGTTGATTGAGGTTATCAAAAGAATTACTAAAACGGTGCAATGAAGCATCAAAAATAAGTTCTCTACCGAACATGAGAAAATTAGGAGTGAAATCCGTAGCTAGATTCACACTACTATTTAAAGCTAATTGAACATGAGGCAAATATTTTGACCAAGTTCTATGATCATCTTTAACAAAACAAGAAATACATGTTTCGACTGTTTTGTTATATCTCTCTACAGGATTATTTTGAGGTGTATATAAAGTATTATAAAATATTTTACTAATATTATAACTTTTTAGAAAATCTACAAATTGCTTAGCTGTAAATTGGCTTCCATTATCACAAACAAAAACTTTAGGTGTTCCAAACTTAAGAAATATTTCTTTTTCAAGTATCCTACAAATTACTTTAGTGGTAGCACTAGTCATAGGAAATATCCAACAATATTTTGTAAAAACATCTATGATTGAAAGTATATACTTATGGCCAGAATAAGCTTTTGGAAGAGTTCCAATAATATCAATAGAAAGCATTAACATTGGTTTATCAACTTTCTTAGGATTAACCATAATTCCAATAACATTGTGTGCAGAACCATCAGCAGTAACAGCGTTACCTTTATAAGGTTTAAATTTATAACCTAATTGCAAAAATGTTTGATGAATATTAGAACCGAGTACACAACTACAAGCTCCACTATCTAACAAACCTGAATAAAATTTATTATTAATATTAAAATTTAAATAAGGTCTAGTGTCTTTATGTTTAACAAACAAAACAGGAGCAGCCCTGATATTATTAAAGAAAACTTTCAAATAATCCAACCATTCATTAAATTCTTTCTTACAAGTGGCTTCATTCGGAGCATTGCTAAATTTTTTCAACATCGAGTCACCAGAGGTTTTATCAAAAACTAGGGCTCGATGGGACCTGATACGTTTTTTGACTGAACAGTATTTGAATTACAAACTTCGCAATTCTTCGTAGTGACGCCAAGCTTGTGACATTTAAAACAAATTACACCTGGAAATGTAGGGCAATTTTTATAAGAATGTCCAGAGGACTTACATTTTAAACAAGTTAAATCATCTGATTTAACAGCACTAATTTGAGCAGAATATTTTTCTTTTTTAATACTTTTATTCTCACTCAAGTTCTTTCTTGACACAAAATTCTCTAATTCTCTGCTGAGGTTAATAAATTCGTCGATAGAAGAAATAGTTCTACCAAACACAAAAGGTGTGTAAATATTCAACATGTTATGTTTAATAATAGTTATGAGGGTAGCATCAAAAACAGGCATAGACAAACGGCTAGCCATATCCATTATGTCTGTAATAAAATCTGGTAATGACTCAGTTATCTTTTGTTTACGAGTACGGAGTTCATGTTCCAAATGATAATCAAATTCAATTCTATCAAAACGTTTCAACAACGCAGCCTTCAAATCCTGCCAAGAAGCAATACGAATACGAACACTACGAAACCATTTAAGCGCAGTGCCTGACAAAAGATCAGAGAATGAACTAACCAAAAAATATTCATTAAAATTTTTAAACAAGAAATATTCTTCCACTTGAGTAATAAATTCCCTAACGCACGATTTACCCTCATACAAAAGCTTACTTCGTTTTAAATCAGGCAACTTAGTAACAGAAGGCAAGTTTTTCCTCAAATTATCATTCAATAAAACATTCATCATATTAAATGAAGATGCGGCTCTCAGACTATGATCACCAGCTCCTCGACTATTCGAAAATGGATCAACAACTTCAGATAAATCCGCCATGACATGAGTAGAAGTACCAACTGGAACATCACCAACAATATTCTCAAACAAAGGCGGGACCTGTATTTCCTTATCCATGTTTGATTTATAAAAGGATGTGAAAATCTAATAAAAAGTTGTATTAAATACACTATAAGTTTCTAATTAAAGTATCAATTAAAGTTTCTAATTAAAGTTAATTAAATTATGAATGAAGTTAATTGCATTGATAGCAAAACGCTAAACTCAAAAGTCAAACAAACTCATAGAATGGAATGTTATTGTTGCAAAAATTATTTAGGTCAAATGCCTATAAAGATAAAAATGCATTAGTGATTCACAAAATAAATTATTTATGTCTACTTAAGGTAAACAGCAAATATTCAAATATTACTATGTTTTCACACATGTGAATAAAGGTTAAGAACTAGTAATTATATAATATTACTAAGTGGAAAATCTTACCTGTAATAAACAAAAGCTATATAAGATAAAACAATTATAACAATAACCATGTTATACAAATTGAAACATTCACCTGTAATTGAGAGATACAAACAATAGTACTAACTTGTAGTATGATTAGTTTTGCAAAGTAAACAATAACAAAGATTTACTGTAATACACAGTTATGTAACAGTAAAATACATGAAGAAAACACTGTTCTTAACATGATAAGGTAAAAAATAATGCAAAGGTGACAAGGAATAAAGATATATGCACACTGTCATGTCCCTGTTCGCGAGTGCCAGATGTAATAATAAAAAAAATGATTTTTATTTTCTCTCTGTATCCCCTATTTATAAGAAATAGAAATAAAATTGGTTTGTAAGTACATTACCATAAAAGTTCGGGCGCCTTGGAGATACACATGCCTAGGATAATCAGCGGAGATTGGAAACTTTTAATCTGCCGGAGGTGAGCTAAATGAAACCAAACGGTGAGGTTTAAGGTTTTATTGTCCACTCCAGTGTGCATTTAGAAATAGTTGCAAGGATACATTCCTAATGTATATCTAACCTTAAATTTAAAATTAGAGTTTTATAAGCTAGGTCAATCTGAACCTATGTCAATATGATCTTATGTCACCAATGCATTTTTAGGTTATTTTGAAGTTTAGATTTAAAATATAATTAAAGTAAGCTCACGGCATCCCTCGGCGAGTATATGTAAACACAGCAGCGAGAAAGCTCGTAGCAGGCGAAGTTTTCAGTTTAAGCCCATGCGGTACATCCAGGTTTGAGGCGAAAAGTCCAAACCCTCCATAAAGAAATGCAGATGTCCGAAGACAAAGGTCCAAAGAAAAAGTCCAAAGGAAAAAGAAAAAGACGGTTCCAATTTGGAAACCTGTAATAAAATTGCATGTCATTAGAACAAACTCCAATATGAACACGAGGTCCTAATTTTTTATAAATTTGTGCGACTTACCGCCTTAATTTGCTGGAACAATGCCAATAGCAAAAGAAATCATAATATTCTCAGATTAAGAGCTGAAACAATAGAATTTTAACAATTATTTTTCAAATTAGGAACGTGGCGAATTTCCATCAAAGTGAATCTTATTAAAAAATGACAACTCACCAGAAATAAACTATAATTCCACAAGAGGATAGTTGTGAAGACACAAACTATTATCCTTTAGGCAAAAATACTCTCATTTTTATGAGATTTATTGAAATTAAGTTACGAAGCCATGAATATCGACCATCCAGCCTCAACGCTAGGAAGAAAGGTGCTTTGACAGCCATACGTCAAAATGTCATTCACTCCGCGTTCCGAAACTTTTCGTTCAAAAATAGAATTAAAACCGGTGTGACGACGTTTGCAGAGCGCGTCGTTACAATGCCTGTATGGTTAGCACTGGACCTTTAAGCTTTAAGGTCAGAGCTTACTGCAGAGTTTTTGTACTGTCAGTGGGAAGACCAAAAGCTTGTCCTGCTTTGTCTTTTACACTGACGGCACAGAAACTCTTGTGCTTACAGGGTTGGCAGCGCGAGTGTGCCTCCCTTGGAGTTGCACACGTCCATAGACCACGATAACTACTTTCCATCAGGTGGGTTGTGTGCTTGCCTGCCAACCAGGTGGTATAAAAAAAAGGTTTACCACTCTGTAATCAATCAATTGCAACCACTACTGGGACACACATAGATCTCTCATAAAGTGCGCCATTGCGTGATCCTCCACCTTTTGCATCTAGTCTAGGAAGCTGGGATACTTTTTTCAGAGCGTCAAGATAGCGAAATAAAAACAAATACTTTTATTTCGCTCCGGCTGCGAGAATATTGGGTATCGCGACAAAACATAGCCTATTGAATGAAATATTCAAATAGATTAGGATATAGAAAAAAATTGAATTGGTTCAGACGGGATTCGATCCCGCGATATATGTATAGAAGAATTTGGATGGTTTCGGGCGAAGCTTCTGTGGCTTAAAGGTTAATTATCTTTCTCTTACAGGGGGAACCCTGTAAGAGAAAGATAATAATAATAATAATACATCGCTGATTTATAAGTGCCCGGTTAATGGCAATTAGGCTCGCCACCTATTACATTGGAACCTAAACATAAACTGACGAAATGTGGGTGCTAGCACCTTTGCCTACCACTTCGGGGATATAGGCGTGATTTATGTTATGTTATTTCAAATAATCAGTTTACAAGTTCACATAAAACATAAACACTTCGTAGATAGTCAATCGTAACCAGAGTCCAGCACCATAATCCAAGCAAGGCAAGATCGTGGGTTCCAATACCGTCTGAACTCGAATCTTAATCGAAAAGATAGCCTGTCCCTTCTAAAGGTCTAATCTACCCCTATACCCAGTTCAGTGGCTTAGGCAAGCATAACGTACAGACAGACAGACTTACTTTCGTATTTATAATATTTAGTATGGATTTTATTACACGTGTAAGCAGATTGTGCCTCCCCATAGACCATGATTTTTTGGCCCTTGGATAAATATCCCTCTGAGTACACCTGTTGTACAAAAAACGAGGATATGGCGCAGACCTCCCCGTAGGGGTCGGGATATAGCAGTAAAACAATTTATATTCCTTCTTTCCAATCTTTTCAGCAATCTGTGGCAGATGCATCTCTAGACCAGCTCTTGGACAAGTTTATGCAGCTCAAGATCAGCCCCAACAGTGCTAAAACTTCTCATGCAGTGAATCCTAAGCTTGTTGATGTTAAAAATGTATTTAAGAGTACTATCATTCGGTTTGCTGTACAGCAGGCTAAGTTGTAAGTATTGTTGTCTAATATTATTATTATTATCTAATATTATATATTAAAAAAACCGCAGTAGCCTAGTGGTATGGGTAATGGACTGCTGAGACGAGATCTTGGGTTCGATCCCAGGTTTTCCCATGGCACACACCAATGTCTTTTCGATGCTTTTCGAAGTTATGTTTGTATTTATCGCAGGTTTATAAGTGCCCGGTTAATGGCAATAGGCTCGCTAGCTATTACATTGGGACCTAAAACTTAAACTGACGAAATGTGGGTGCTAGCACCTCTGCCTAGACCTTCGTGGATATAGGCGCGATAAGGGATAGAGGTGTTTAACATCAGACAGATATATACAGCCCAGACTCAGCCTAAGATGCATGGCTCGAATCAACAATAGTGCACGGAATACGGCAATAGGCTGCCCTATTACGTTTTTCTTTTACGTGCGCAAAATCCCCACGGATACCTCCGCACCGGAGCCGGTGGGAGAGGTTATGTCGGACTCGAACCGACTAAAACGCACGCCGCCTGTGGGTCGTTTTGGTTGCCGAAGGTGAGGTTGACAGGCATATCCCTCGCACTCCGGCCGACCCATGGCCATTTCTCACGATCTGGCCCTCTCCTCGGGTGTGTGTACAGAGTCACCAACTCGTTCCCGGAAAACGGGGAGGCGCGGCCTGCTTCTGCCAGCCCCAGGCCGGCGCTCATGGGGGCGGAGGTCGTTCATCGACCTCCGACGCCCGAGTCGCCTTCGTACGCGGGCAGCTTGGCTTGCGATCCTTCGTCGCTCCCGCTGCCGCTCCCGCCCCGCCTCCTCCTTCACGAGCATTACTTGCTCGCAGAAGGAGGCGCCGGCCGCCCACGCATCCATGCAGCGGACCATCGCCGCTCGGTGCGGTGAAGAGCGTGAGAACCCTCCCTCCCAGGGCCGCCACAAGCTCCCGCCTCGGCGTCTACCACGCCAGACACTCGGTGAGCGTGTGCGGACCTGAGTCCTCGCTCGCGTTGCAGTGATGGCACTCGGACCTTGGCGCTTTCTCCATCCGACGCAGATACTTTCCGAAGCATCCGTGCTCGGTGATCATCTGCGTCAGACGGTACGAGAGGCTGCCGTGTGGCCTCTCTAGCCACTCCCCCATGATGTGTCTTACCGCCGCTACTACGGCGCGCCCTGCGCCTGGTCGCCCAAGTCGTAACTCCCATTCCGCCACCATTTCCCTGTGGAGCCGGAATCTCACGGCCCGAATTTCTTCGGGCTCGGGATCGTGATAGCGCCGAAAGGGATCTCGCTTCCAGGATCCATGGTGGCGATCCGGCGAGGAGACTCGCCGCGTTGAAAGATATCGTGCGGTACCCCCTTATGATGCAGCACGCCAACTTCTGCTGCGGACGCTGCAGCAGGGCCATGTGCCGATCACTCAGGGTGTCCGCCCACACGGTACACCCGTACAGGGCCATGGACCGCACGACACCCGCGTAGAGTCTCCTGCAGTAGTCCTCCGGGCCCCTCATGTTGGGCAGTAGCCGCGCCAGAGCGTTGGCTGTGCCCACCAATTTGGGGCCCAGACTTCGGAAGTGCTTCCCGAAGTCCTACCGGCCGTCGAGCATGAGCCCCAGATGAAATATCTGGGGCTAGATATTTCATCTGGGGCTTGATGCCGATGAGAGTGCCTCCCACTGTGAGACTGGAACCAGGTGGTGGCGTGCGCCGAGGTCCATGAAAGAACATGGCCTCGGATTTATGCAAAGCCACTTCAAGGCCCAGGATCCGTTCCACGACTTGAGCAACCGCGGTCGTGGCCCTCAGGGTCGCTTCGCGGTATGTAGCCCCGCTCGCCGTCACTAGCGTGTCGTCCGCATAGCACGTGGCGGCGGCGCCGTCCGCGAGCTCACCGCGAAGCACCCAGTCGTATCCGATGTTCCACAGGAGCGGCCCAAGAACCGATCCCTGTGGAACGCCACACGACATCTCACACCGACCGACGCCGGTCGCACTTGGGTAGATGACGGCTCTCTCCGTCAGGTACGCCCCGACTATGCGGCGGAGGTAGAGAGGCACACCGTGGTACATGAGTGCCTCCCTGATGCAACTCCAGGGTAAGGTGTTGAACGCGTTTGAGATGTCCAAGGACACCGCCAACGTCACCTCACCTCGGGCGACTGCCTCCTCCGCCAAAGTCCTCACGCGCATGATGGCATCCACTGTGGACCGCCACCGGCGGAAGCCATATTGGGCATCCGCCAGGTCCGGCCCCCTACCAGAGAGGTGCTCGACGAGGCGCTTCGCAATAACTCTCTCAAAGAACTTGCCCACCTCATCGAGCAACACAATGGGCCGGTAGCCGGACGGTTCGTCCGCCGGGCGACCCTCCTTTCGGATGAGGACCAGTTTCCCCGTCTTCCACATCTTTGGAAACTGGCCACGCTCCATGCATGCGCTGAAGAACCCTCTCAGTCGGGGTTTGAGACCGTCCTCTCCCAGAGCTAGGACCCACGCGCGGCCTGGAATGCCGTCGGGTCCCGGGGCGGTGCTTTTCTTGGCTCTAAGCCTTCGCACCGCCAGCTCTACCCAAGTGACCTCGGGGACTTCGTCGAGTTTAGACCCTATATGTCTTAGTGAGACCCGGTATACACACCACAATTTTTTTTTATTTTTTATTTCAGACGCAAATCTATTGGCTGCACAGACGAGAGCCAGTCAGTACAGTACAGTGTGACTCCTGTCCGACGTAGCTCAAGACTCCGCCTCAGTCGCACGCCGCTGCAACTCGCACCCAGTCTTCACCAGGCCCAGCAACTAGCCCCAGGGCCCGCACACTTCACGCCTAACCTCCGTCTGCACGCCACACCTTGAGTTCTAAGGTCCACGGCTGATTTAAACTGTAACCACTTTGTAATGAGAATCGGATGTTCCAGACATATTTTACTGTATACAGTTTTCGGTAACATAAGTCGCGGTAACCACTTACCATCAGGTGTGCCGTGTGCTTGTCTGCCACCTAAGTTGTATGTATAAAATGTATATACTATATATGTTTTAAAGGCCACTCAATCGCTTTGATAGGATAAATAATGAGTATTAGGTAGTACATCTAGCCAGATTTGACAGCCTCAGATCCCCGCAAAGTCAAATATTTGTATGCATGAATATGGGTATTTGTGTTAGTCTGTTCGTGCCTCGGAGGGCACGTTAAGCCCTCGGTCCCGGTGGCTATACGAACATCTATAGCAGTCGTTCGGGTATTTGGACCCCTAAAGTCTTAAAACTGGTCTAGCTGCAATGTTCCCATATCGCCTTTGGGTTGTGTAGGTCAAAAGGCAGTCGTCATCTGAGATTAGTTTTGCCTGTACCTCCCTATTGTATGAATTACTGACTGGTAAGTGCACAGCACAGCGCACTACAAAAAAAAAACAAAAGCGTTATTCTAATTAGTAAGTACATATTTTCCCATTGAAAAGGGATGAATAGTAGAGTTGGTTCCCTTGGTTTATGTACTTTGAATCCTACGCTGCGCTCAGGATTCTATGTTAGAATCCTTCGCTTCGTGATTCTAAGTAGAAGCGCCCTCGCCGTAAAAATCTAATATTGAGACGTTAGCGCACCTTTTAGTGATGTCATCTATTAGACAGCAGCCATAAGTGCCATTTCTTTGCTGTGCAAATAATGGTCTTTAATAGGCTGGCATCAATTTATTGCATATAGTTAATCTAGAAGTACATGGAACACAGCCTACGATTAATTATTATAACATTATTGTGATGACGCCTAACAACGGCTGATATTGGGATGTTGTACAAACGTACAAAATAGTAATAAGTGTGAGAACTTTTATAGCGCGATGCAGAATCACTAGTCCTTAAAAGTTCAATATAATTTCGCTAGATGGCACCACATTACTATTAAAAACAAAACGAAAGCCAATCTACGAAGAAATACTACCGTCTATTTGCATGCAGGCAGAAGCAGGCAGTCCGGGGACGAGTCGGGGACTTGTGGCCCCCACACCCTAGGAGAGGGCCAGATCGAGAGAGATGGCCCTGGGTCGGCCGGGGTGCGAGGGATATGCCTGTTAACCTCACCTTCGGCAACCAAAAACGACCCACAGGCGTCGTGTGGTTTGGTCGGTTCGAGTCCGACATAACCTCTGCCACCGGCTCCGATACGGTATCCGTGGGGATTTTGCGCACGTAAAATAAAAATAAAAACCGACTATTTGCAGACACCGTAGTTCAGATAAACTAAACGCATCAAGGTAGGTTTGAAGTTTGATATCGCCTGGTTGTAGAGGTCAGATGCGAGTCCATTTACGAAAAATATCGTAATTCGACTGAGGCTCTAAGCCTACCCCCAACTGAGTTGGGAAAGCTCCGAGGATGATGAAGCATTAGATGAATAGATAATATATAAATAAATAAATATTCCACGACATTCTACACAACGCTATCTAGACCCATGGTAAGCATAGCTTAACTAGCTTGTGTTATGGGATCTAGAATGCGGATAAACATACTTAGATACTTTTTTTTTGTAAATACATACATATTATACATAGAAACACCCAGACCAATGCAAATATACATATTCATGCATACAAATATTTGCACTGAGCGGGAATCGAACCCGCGCCCCCTGCATAGCAGTCAAATGCTCTACCGCTACGCCACGGAGGTCGTCATATATAGATCAAGGGTTAGACCCTTCTCTGTAAAAGCAATATATTTGTAATAATAACTTTTAAATCGCGTTTTATGATATACAATATTGTTAATGGGAATTAATGCGATCATGGTGTAGGACTCTGGCAGTCAGCATGTGACCACGGCCGGTGTACCCTGGTCGAAACATCAGGCAAACCAAAGGTATGTACTTATACCATGATCACGTTAACATTTTGTTTTTATACCAGTTACTAGTTACTGTGGCCTATGGACGTATGCAACACCAGGGGTGTCACACTCGCGCTGCCGACCATGAAGAAACATTCTGATGCCCCTCTTGAAGAACCCCATATTGTAGGCGCTTGGGAAAACCGCAGCAGGGAGGTCATTCCACAGCTTGAGTGTGCGTGGGATGAAGTTTCTTTCATACCGCACAGTGCGCACCGTCTCAGGACGCAATGTTTGGGGATGAATTCCCTGCCTATGGCGAGAGGTGCGATGATTATTGTAATTTTAATACTTAAATATAATCACGCCTTTATCCCCGGAGGGTTAGGTATACGTGAAAACACCCATATTTCACCAATCATGTATTTTGTCCTATGAAATAGGGGGTGAACCTATTACCGTATTTCGGGCACTATTGTTGACTCGAGTCATGCATCTGAGGCTGAGTCTAAGCTGTATACATCTGTCTGATGTTAAACAGCCAATAAAATGCGATGCAATAAAATGCATTATAAAAGACGGCTCGAAATAAGCGTTTTGTGTGAATAAGATTAATATTATTTTTAAACTATTGCAGTGTGAATTCATAATTATATATAGGTTTGGAACTTTTCGCGATTAAATCAAGGAACTTACTATTTTTGCCGACGTTTCGTTGCCGCACCGTTTCGTTCACGGCTAGACTGTTAAGTTTGCCTGATGTCATGACAATGGGTGCTGAAACGCATTTGAAACGTCGGCAAAAATAGTAAACTGTCCATCTGTGTGTGTTATAGGAGTGGCTATTTTTTACGCCGCGTTTAGTAACAATTACTGTGTCTACAGAGTTTGTAGTTGTAGTCTAACATTTATAGTTATGTAAGTGTGTTTGTTTTGTGCATACTTTATTGTTTGATGTATAAAGAAAATTGTATTTTGTTATTCTAGACTAAAATTTCAGAGCCACCAGACCTACATCAGTTTAGCAAATCTAAGATTCTTATTAGACTTCAATCGAACTGAAAAAAAAACTATTCGCCTTGTAACATTAATTTCGATCGAATTTAGTCTACTACTTACACCTCGTCTATAATGGCGTGATGATATATAGCCAAGCTCGTGACCAATATACGTACCAAACATTAGCTGGGTAAAATGCCAAATGGTAGATCTACCTAAAATTTCTTACTTGGCAACACAGGTTATAATTTCTCCAAATATAAAAAAAATCTGTATATTATGTGTGTCTATTGTTCTCATTTGCACTCAAGCACATTAATAATGTTCTATCTCTGTCTCTCTCATATTCTTACTCACGTTCCGAGTAATTTCATGTTTGGAGGATGTTTGACTTTCTGAATATGTATTCAGAAATGTATGCCTTTATCCCCGGAGGGTTAGGCAGAGGTGAATTAACATCCCCATTTCATCAATCAATGAATTCGGTTTGGGGTTGAGCCTATTTTTGACTCAACCCATTGCAGAATCTGGGCTGTATATATCTGTCTGATGTTAAATAGCCCTATCCCTTAGTCGCCTTGTACCAAACCGCATATGAAGAAATGGGGTGGTCCAAATTCTTCTCTGACAAAATTTATTAAATGAAATAAAGCAATTAGTATACTAAGTGTTCAAATTTATGTAGGCTCGTATTCTAAAACGGTACTCAGCTTTGAATCTCGATTCATCTGAAAGCAGATTGTATAGACAATTAATCTGTCCTCAGATAAATCGAATTAGGACTGAGTGTCTTATAATACGGGTCTTAGATTGGAAAAGTGAACGCTCAAGACAGGACTGGAACGTGTTTCCTTCTGTCCCGGGTCCTTTAAGCGGGGCGTGAAAAGCATCTGATGATGCCGCCAAGCTGAGTGCCACCATTGTAACATTACTAAACTTAGTGTGTGTAATGGTGACCCTCTGGTGAGGTGCAGTCAAATTGGCGTGTCCTAGAAAAATCCCGTCTTGAGAGTTCACTTTCTCCAATCTGAATCTAGTTGACAATAATGCTAAGATAACTGGCTGGTGGCTATAGGGATATATAACTATGCATGTATTTTTTTTTCTTAAACACTACGGTTCGTATTCTAAAAAGACACTGGCCCGTATTCTTGAATGGTATTCAGTTTGACGTCTTGATTTATTTGAGGAAAGACTATAGATAAACCTATAAAATCTATCCTAAGTTAAATAAAAGAGTAGGGTAGCCAGAGCTCACTAGAGAATTGGTGCTGTCAGTGGGATGACTAAAGGTTTGTTCTGCTTTGTCCTCTACACTGACAGCACAGAAACTCTGTGCTTACAGGGTCGGCAGCGCGAGTGTGGCTTCTCTGGTGTTACACACGTCCATAGGCCACGGTAACCACTTTCAATCAGGTGGGCCGTGCGCTTGTCTGCCACGTAAGTGGTATAAAAAATCTACATTCAGACTGAGTATCTTTTTAGAATACTGTCCTTAGTCTTGAATCTCGATTTATCTGAGGACAGATTGTAGAGTTAACGTCAAAAAATAAGTCCCGCGGTTAAACTCGAAACTAAAGATGACATCGTCGCCATACTCAGCGATACTGTGTATTGGTTGGTTCAGGCTATGACAGTATCGGTTTAGAGTTGCCAGCACATTTTTTTATGATGTACTAGTGGGAATTAGGTTTCTTCGTGGTCGGCAGCGCGAGTGTAACACCACTGGTGTTGCATACGTCCATAGGCCACGGTAACCACTTCCCATCAGGTGGGCCGTGTGCTTGTCTGCCATCTAAGTGGTATAAAAAGATATATAATTCTTGGCATATATTATTGATACCAATCTCGTCACAACATGTACACAATATTGCACAGAACACGGTTTTTTGAAGGATAACATGATGTGCTACGGCGTCGAAGGAACTCAATCCCACTAATGACATTAAAAAGTGTATTGCTGAGAGATTTCACAACACGCTCCAAGACTGTCTCTTGATACACTTTGGCTGAAGTTTTTTTCTCTTATAACTTCTTAGTTCAGCAGTTCAACATTACATTCGTATCTGAACAATGCAAGAACTGGTAAAATAAAGAGATGATACTAGCAACATTACATTTTGCGGCTGCCCCGCGGCCAAGGAACTTTTTTCGTGGCGCGTATTCTATAGACAGATTGACAGATTGTCTACTATACAATCTGTCCTCTGTTAAAGATTCAGAACTGAGTACTTCAAGAATATGTTAATTTTGCAATGCAATGAATAATTATATTTTTTGTTTTTTTTTCGAAATATGAAGGGGTTAAAATAATTAGAGCAATATATGGCAACACATTTGCTATACTTTTTTTTTAATTTATAATAAATAATTATGTTACTATTTGATTATTATTTTTTTATCACATGAATGGATAGCATAAGAAATGTAAATAAACTATTAATTTAATATATTATTTTACACCAAACAAGAGTTATATTATTGTAACAACTTTATGAAGATAGAGGAATCGTCAAAAGTAAATGAACCTTTGCAGATTTTAAAAATGTGTTTTTGAACAAAGTAACTGAGTATTCCTTTCCAAATCCGTGGAATTCGTCTTGGGTTAATCAGTGGACATTATATTAAAAAAGAACACTTCAATGAACTGAAAAATCCTGCTTTTTTTAAGTCGGTTAAAGAGGACAGGAGTTACAGAAAGAAGTTGAAAAATTAATTAGCAAAAGATTTTCCGGAGGAGAAATACCAAATGCCTATTCATAGTTTATAGATATTATAATATGAAATGTTAAGTTACTGTTTCGTTATTATATGCGCACCTCCTTTTTAAAGTCGGTTAAGAAGGCACATGGTATTGATTTGGTACATTCAAGAAAGGTTTCAATGAGCAGAATAATGCGTAAAATTATTATTTATTTTACTTGGACATTATATTGAGTACGAATTCCCTACTATGGTGAAAATAAGGTTAAAAAAAAATTCTTTGTTCTGTCAAAAATATAGACTTGGGTGCAATATACTTTTTACACAATGGTATCATTTAGCACCAACTTAACGGCAGTTTCGCTGTTACGTTGGCAGTGCTGTCAGTGTTAATGTCCGCCAGTCACGAGTGTGCGCCGGTGATAGCACTTCGAAACAGAATTCTGAATTAAAATTTATTATTACGTGTCAGTTTTAATTACAGGTGAGTGTTTATACATTGATTATTATTTTTTACAACAATTTTTCTTATAATAGTGTATTATTGTGTGGTATTTGTGTAAAAAATTTGGAAAAAAAGTCGAGTTAAGCGCACCGGCCGCGCGCCGCGCGAATTCGTCTCATTTCGCGAAACAGGTTTTTACTTGGTTGCTTTTGTTTTATAAATTTTTATTATTTGAAGCGCATAGCCTGTTGGGCTATATCAGTTGATGTCCCCTTGAACTCTAACAAGAAATAAAACGTATTTTTAATATGATCTTTTTATTATTCCGACCACTTCTTTCTAATTTTACGATGACAATTATTTATCAACTCACGAGCTGAGAATATTTAAGTAGGTAAAAATAAATTTAAAATTAATTCAATTGAACGTGTTTTTGTACATAGAAACGTTTCTAAGAGGGTAGGCAGTAATAGTGAAAATTACTTCGTGAGGTATTAGTAATTTAATAGTTTACACAACGTGAAAATAGTTTAAATTTTTTTAACTCAATAAAATAGCACCAATTTGATAAAAAACAAGTGTACTTAAATAATTTAACTTATAATTAGGTATTTTTTATTCAAAATAAGTGCGTTAGCTTACGATGCGAGTTGCGATTCATCTCATGCATAATGTACCAAACCAATGGCGTCATCTTATAAGAAATCTAATTGGATGCATAGCCTAGTACGTTTGGTAGTACTGACAAGGCCAGTCTTCCATACATACAATCACGCCTCTATCCCCGAAGGGTTAGGCAGAGGTGAATTAACATCCAATTTCACCAATGATTAAATTCGCGGGCTCACGTAATAGGGGGTTAGCCCATTGCCTTCTTCCAGGCACTATTGTTGACTCAAGCCATGCATCTGAGGTTGAGTCTGGGCTGCATATATCTGTGTGATGTTAAACAGCCCTATCCTTTAGTCGCCTAGTACGACACCGCATGGGAAGAGATGGGATGGTACAAATTCTACTCTGCCGGGAACCACGCGGCACCATATAAATGATCATATTTATTCTGTGGACTCTCAAAATAAGAAACCTACTTGAGTATTGCTGAAACCATCTATCACTGAGATAAACGTCTATAGCATAATGGTTAAGGAATGCCAGTCGACCTTATAAACGAGGCGTCCAGGTTTTGAACACCATACATAATAGAAATAGTGGGATACACCCACCCTGGCTATTAAACTGTCAGCTAAGCTAATTTTTCATCTCATTTTCGTTTAAGTTTATAAAATTCACTGACCAGTGTACTAGCTCCAGTTAAATTGAACGCATAAAAAATCGTCATTTCATTGGAGAAATTTAGCTCCTGTTGTTTACCATTTACCTAGTGCGGACATACATATTCTCACGCCTATAAATCCCCGAAGGGGTAGGCAGAGCTGTTATAACACTAAAATTTAGCCAATTTTCGGTCCCGCATAATAGGGGCAAGCCAATACGAAATCCTGTTTTTTTAATTTTCGTGCGGAATTCCTTTCGGATACGGCCTTTGATTAGGTCGCACCGATTAAAACCGCACAACATCTGGGTTCTTCAGATGATATCTCCGTTGCCCAGGGTGCGCCGCATGTAAGTTCCGGGCACCGCACCATTTTTTTTTATACCACTTAGGTGTCAGACAAGCACACGGCCCACCTGATGGAAAGTGGTTACTATGACCTATGAACGTGTGTAACACCAGTGGAGCCACATCCGTGCTGCCGACCCTGTAAGCACAGAGTTTCTGTGCCGTCAGTGTAGAAGACAAAACAGTACTAGCCTTTAGTCTTCCAACTGACAACACAAATTCTCTAGTGAGTTCTGGCTGTGGGTCATTGTTGGTTGCCGAAAGTGAGGTTGACAGGTACGAAACCCCGATAGTGAAATAAATTGCTATTAGAACCACAGAGTACTTAACACTCATTACATAAATTAAACTTATATAATAAATTAATAACATTCATTGACAAATCGGAAATCTATAACAATAAAAGTTATTATTGTTCAAAAAAGAGAATGTTGATATCAAAAATTGGAAGGCTTATTCATGTATGTAATTGAATTAGAATTACCTAATGAAAAATAATAATATTATAAGCAACAGAATAGTCGGCATTACAGTTTAATCTGTTGGGTCACATGCCTTCATTACACTCACCGAGTGGAACTGCGAGGAGGTAGGACACGACCTATAGAATACCACGGCCATAATAACCTCGTGTTATGTTCCCGGCGGTGAGTAGGGTAGCCAGAGCTCACTGGAGAGTTTTTGTGCTGTCAGTGGGAAGACCAAAGGCTTGTCCTGATTGTGTTCTGCACTGACGGCACAGAAACTCTCTGTTCTTAGGGTCGGCAGCACGGGTGTGACTCCTTTGGTGTTACACACGTTCATAGGTCACGTACTTGTCTGCCACCTAAGTTGTATAAAGAGAGGTACTTCCCCAGTCGAACTGCTCAATCAGTTAATCCATTAAATACCATTTAGTATTAGAATCATCGGAATATTTGCCATATTGTACAGTTCCTCCATGATCATGGTGCTTATAACATACATACTTACGTATAATCACGCCTTTATTCCCGGTGGGTTGACCAATCATTAGATTCGGTCCTACATAATATGGGGTTATCCTATTGCCGTCTTTCGGGCACTATTGTTGACTCACGTCATCTATCTATTGGTGGCTTACAACACCGCTGATATATCGAAAACTCTTAAACAATACAACATGTTTAAAATATCCCTATAGCTCTTGTACTAATGTGAGTGACCTTGATGTTTTAAATACCTATAAATAGTCTATTAAGATATAGAAAAAAATTAATCAGTTCAGGCGAGATTCGACCCCGTGATCTATCCCTTACAGGGGGAACTAATATTTGTACAAACATTCTGAATAACAGTCTTTCAACTTGTAGCTCCAGTAAGACCACAATGTCAAGGCTGGCCTGTTTCCCGCAGAGAAGCATTTGTTCATGAACCAAACATCACCTGACTGTTTAATTGATTCACAGCTAACTGTGAATCAATTAAAAATGTATTTTTCGGCACATCTCTAAATAATAGCCTTTTAAATTGAAAGATTAAGATGTCAAGGCCAGTCAATCACCCAGGTAGCATCCGTTCACGAGCATGATACAACCAGCTATCAGCTCACTTGCCATATCAAAAGGTACGGTGACCTGGTACACAAGAATTCCTAACTAATATTATCAAGCGTGAGTTATTTGTTTGTATGTATTGTTCTGTTTGTTTTGTATGATAAATATAGACAACATTTATTGACGTGCACTGAATAGACGATTGATTAATAAAAGAAAATAACACATATGTTCAGGATATGTACATTATACATCATAATAATAATAATAAAACTTTATTTCAGACCTTGATCCATAAACAATGTTAGTAGTACACACTTAAAAGCTATGTTAGTAACAAAATAACACAAAATCACAAAAAATAGTTCATATACCGGCTCCGCCCGCCTGACGCACAGGGAACATGCATATGTATACGCACCCAATGCGCCATGATAGCGCAAAACGGCTTCTCACTGATGATCTTCAGAATGCCGTTGACGCTCCCACGCACCCTGAGCATCATAGATGCCATCCTCTTTCGCAGGATGGTGCCAAAACAGTCTGTGCGCGCTTCGGTAAACATTCTTGATGCACTTCAGTAACGTGGGAGCCCCAGGAACATTCTGAAGGCATTGTTGTACTGTATTCTGATAGCGTTGTATGCCTTCTGCGTATAGCGAACCCACAGGGAACACGTGTACATGGACTGGCAGAAGGCTTTAAAAGGAGTTATTTTAACTGCCGGTGTACAACGCGCGAACCTGCGGGCCAACATATTGCATCTGACAGCCAACGCCCTCCGTTCTCTTTCTATATCAGCGTCATCTTTTCGATCGTCAGTGACTATGTGCCCCAGGTATTTAAAATTGGAGACCCTCTCCAGGGCTACACCACCCAGCATAACCGGTGGAATATATGATAGCTTTTTGTGCTTCACCCTAAATACAATTTTACTTTTTTGCACATTGTAGCAAAGCCCATGCGTTTCAGCATAAGCTTCGCAGACTGCCAATAGCTTCTTGAGTGCAGCTACTACAATATGAACTTATGAATGATACTATAATATGAACGATATACCCATATGAACAATATTCCTCTAGACTAGCCGTTCACATGAAATACCTAGCACCCGTTCACAAACATGACATAACAGTTACGCAGTAACTATTTATTAATCTGTGATAATGGTCGGTACATATGTAATTGCCTTTTTTTTTAAGAAATTGGAGGAAACTCAATTTTCAGTACTAATAATAATAATCATTTAATCTCAGACATCGGTCCATATGTGTTAGTAACAATGATCTTATAACTATGTTAGTACTACATTAAACACAAATTACAAAATAAAACGAGGGCACGCGCTAGCATGTAAGCGCGTCCACCTTTGGAGGACAGGAAGGTCCCATCTCTCGGACAATACCTTCAGGATGCTGTTGGTGCTACCTAGCAGTCGAGCAGACATTGACGCGCTCCGCTTTCTTATTATAGCGTAAAAATCATCGCAATGTGCCTCCGCGAACATATTTGATGCGCTACAGAACATCGGCAGGTTCAGCAGCACCCGGAAGGCATTGTTGTACTGAACTCGTAGTGCGCTGTACGCCCTCTGCGTGAAGTTGGCCCACAGCTTTTTTTTTTTGCATTTTTTTAGGAATGACAAATCCAAATTACATATAAGATTTTTTTTGTGTATGAATGAGACAACATTAAGATAAACACTTTTATTACATTTTTGAAAAGTGACAGCTGTAAAAAAGTAATACGTTTATCATCAAAATAGATAACATTACTGGAGTACTGTTTTTGAAGACCGAATTCAATTTATAAATCGGCCAATAAAAACAAAATTTAATACAGAGTTGTAAAATCTTGATATCAACTTTCAAACAAAATATAAGTCATGGAAATTACAGGAATAACGAACTCATGAATTTGTAAGAAAATCTGTAAGAAACCTGTTGAAGGTGTATGCTTGTCTGCAAATTATAAATGCGATAATTGTGATAATGTTAGCGGAATTATAAGTTTATTCAAGTTATGACTCAACTTACTCAATTCGCAAACGCCTCGGTCTCGAACAAAACTACCGTGACGAGTTATAACTATGAATGTTTAAGTTATATGTGTTACAGCATTCGTCACGACTCCTGAACACAACGTATGACATTTTATTCTTTGATAAATAACAACTAAGTAGTACTTATTCCACTTATATCCTGTCAAGGTCAAGCATAATCTGGAATAGATGGATACATCATCATTATATCTTTTTTTTTTTTACGTGCGCAAAATCCCCACGGATACCTCCCCACCGGAGCCGGTGGAGGAGGTTATGTCGGACTCGAACCGACTAAAACGCACGCCGCCTGTGGGTCGCTTTGGTTGCCGAAGGTGAGGTTGACAGGCATATCCCTCGCCATCATTATATCTTGCAACTTCCAAAATAAACATAAATCGTCTATAGAAATTTTTAAAAAGTCAGTCCCGCAATCCGCTTATGTGTCTAAAGCTATAATTTAGGTTTTTTTTTATACAACTTAGGTGGCAAACAAGCACACGGCCCACCTGATGGAAAGTGGTTACCATGACCTATGAACGTGTGTAACACCAGTGGAGTCACATCCGTGCTGCCGACCCTGTAAGAACAGAGATTTTGTGCCGTCAGTGTAGAGGACAAAGCAGGACAAGCCTTTGGTCATCCCACTGACAGCACAAAAACTCTCCAGTGAGTGAGGTATAAGTATTTTTTCACGTACATTAACTCGGGTGACCATGAAATAGACTTGAATATGGATAAACGGCACCATTGAGAAACAATTATCACGTTCAAGTCTATTTCATGGTCACCCGCCGTCTTGTAAGAGACGGTCTTGGGCCAGCCAGCGTGCGGAGGATATTTCAAATAATCTTACCACTGGCAACCTACGGTCAACATAGTCGGCGTGCGTTTTAGTCGGTTCAAGTCCGACATAACCATTCCCACTGTCTCCGGTGGTGTGGGTATCCGGATTTGGCGCACAAAAATAAAATATTCACGTTACGCTCTGCGTCTGCTGCTGTGCAACACTGCTGCTTGCTGCAGAGTTCGGAATCATACCGTCAATCACACGACGCCGTTTTTGGTCTACGGTTGCTGGAGGTGAAGTCGGAAACCCCGACCGACTAGGGTTCGAGGTCTTCTGAGTTGGTGCCCTTCGGATTGTAGTATTCCTTAAAAATGTGTAGAATATACGAGGTAGAACCAAGCGATTCGGAAACTCTTTTCTTTGGCGCACCACCAAGACCTGGCATTTATTTCCAGATCACTTGTTTCCTTCTTTGTACAGTCCCGGGTTCTTTCAGCGGGGCGTGAAAAAGCATCTGATGAGGCCGCCAAGCTGTAACAAGTGTCTGTAATGGTGACCCTCTTACCTGAGCCTTTGCCTTTAGCTTACTATTAGGAGAGGTGAAGTCAAGTTGGCGTGCAAAAACAAAATCAAGACATCTGCTCGCTAGCCCTGTCTACAGAGCATACAGTCACTTAACTAAGATATCAAGTGAGCTGTACAAAGGTGCTAAATCACTGTAGCGGAACCTATATTTTAAGTTCACAAGACTATATTGCAAATTGATACCCGATATGCATTGTGTACGCAATACCGCCTGCTTTTATGCAGTACGCAAGCCAAGTCCTTGAGTGAACCTCCCCATACTCGAGGAGGGCCAGAACGAGATGGCCCTGGGTCGGCCGGGGTGTGAGGGATATGCCTGTCAACCTCACCTTCGGCAACCAATAACGACCCCCAGGCGCCGTGCGTTTTAGACGGCGGGGGTATATAAAAAGTGTCCTTGAGTGCACCTTTAAATGTGTTGCTTTGCGAAATTTTTACCTTATATTCCAGCCTGTGAATTCCCGAAGGGGGGAGGGGTAGATAGAGATTATTATCATCGAATAGGCACTTAGTTATATGATATAAGTTTACTGACGGTTGGGTTATCGATTCAGTCGCCTTCTGCGAATCGCCACCCACGGGAAGAGACGGACTGGTCCCATTATTCTGTGTGCTTTTTATTAAATACTGAGGAAGCAGACAATAAACAAACAAGAATTCCAAAAAGAAACATTTTTTTTATCTGTATGTATAGTTTTTTAGTCTTCAAATAATGTATTATATAAATCTGTTGGATTTGTTGACGTTTAGGATCACTGCTCCGCTCCCTTAAGTAGGAGCGTGATGATGTGTAATAATGGTAAATATCCTGGCGAGTATTATATTAGTAATGTGAATGACCATGTCAATCTTAAATCATACATGATGATGTATAGCCTAAAACCTTTATATTCAATACAAAAAGATTATTTTCTTTACACAAACAAACTCTTCAGCTTAATATATACATACATGCATATAATCACGCCTTTATCTCCAGAGTGTTAGACTGCCACATTTCACCAATAATTGTATTCAGTCCGACGTAATAGGAGGTGAGCCTATTGCCTTATTCCGGGCACTATTGTTGACTCGAGTCATGCATCTGAGGCGGAATGTGGGCTGTATAAATACAACCCAAACAGCCCTATCCCTTAGTCGCCTTGTACGACACTGCATGGGAAGAGATGGGGTGGTCCATAATCTACTCTGCCGGGAACCACCAATATTGGTATTTATTATATAGGTCCCATTTATTTAACATCTTCAATGAATGTACAGACGCGACCAATTTATAATTTGTCATGGGGTAGAATAGACAGCGTCTTGAATAACAAAACAATATTTCAAGAACACGTTGACCTTTATCTGTCTGTGTTCACCTTGTGCAGGTCTAGACCTTATTAGAAGGCGTAGGATCGGGTTCTATGGCGTATCATGTATGGCGCACGGAGAAGCTTTATCCAGCAATGGACTGCAATATGCTAATATTGACGCTAGAATTATTAGAAAATATCTCCGAATTTAAAATGGAGATTTATTCTCAAAACAAGTCTGGCGAAAGCCTCGATTTCACATTCATTTCTCTATGTAGATGATGTCATGGGGGTAGACAGATCATCTTGAACAGTGATGGCCAAAGTACGGCTCGCGGGCCAGTACCGACCCGCGCTCACATGTCCTTTAAACTGAACAGTATATCGCCCACGATAATTATATATTGGCAGTCCTGAAGTATAAAGCAGATTCTATTTTATTAAATAGAGGAATAGATAAAGAAGTCAGCTACTAGCTCGTATTTCATGATTATATTGCGATTCGCAGCCCGCAAAGAACTTTGCGCACTTTCGTTTTCTTTCTATCGTAATATATGTGCATGTATTTGTTAAGACTAACTTAATCAACTCTAAATTCTAAGCAATATACCTAATAATAAAATAGAAATAAAACCTTGCCGCTGTGAAACCAAAACTAGAAAAGACTACTGGAGGAGTGGAATTTCCAAACACAAGCATCAAAATTGCTTATATGAAAATGCTTGCAGAAATTACTTGTACAAAAATTGTTAAATGAAATAACAAATATTTATTTATGTATAAAGAAGCGTGGTGAAAGGACAATGATTGACATACCAATTTAGCATTGTTTTTATCGATTTTCTCGAACACTACAAGAAATTCTTAACCACCCCGCCGAAGGGGAGAGGGGGCGGTACATCCCAATATATCATCGATTCTGGCCACCCTCTTAAATTTCTTATACTTACTGGCCCCACATAAAAAAAGTTTGCCTTCCACTGATCTTGAATAACAAAACAATACTAGGAGACAGTGACCTTCACCTTGTACTTTGTGATGCGATAGAATGACCTTGTGTCGTCTACAGGTCAAGATCTCGCCGGCTTCTGTCTGTCTAGTTGCTTTTAAATGAGCTAACTGTATAATATTAACGGTACATGGCTTCTGTAGAAATATATTTCGTCTTTTTTTGTATACCACTTACGTGGCAGACAAGCACACGGCCCCCCGCTGGGAAGTGTTTACCGTGGCCTATGGAAGTATGCAATACTAGGCATGTTATACTCGCGCTGCCGACCCTGAAGAAACCTTCTAATGCTTCTCCTGTAGAACCCCATATTATAGGCGCTTGGGAAAATCGAAGCAGGGAGTTCATTCCACAGCTTGAGTGTACGGGGTTGAAATTCAGATAATTGTATTGGTCCGGGTATTTCCGTGCTTCGGAGAGCACGTTAAGCCGTTGGTCCCGGTTGATATGCGAACATCTATGGTACACAGTGAACTTCTTCCTACAGTCCTGGATCCTTTAAGCCGGAGCATGAAAAAGTATTTGAGGAGGGCATCAAGCTGAGGGCTACCATTCGTAATATTGTTGGTGTTTGTTATGGGTCAACTTTTTCCTGAAACTTTGCCCTTTACTTCCCATTCAGGCGAGGGGAAGTCATATTGGCCTGTCCTATATAATTAAAACTAAAACCCGACTACTGAAAAATCATGCCCTTAAAAGTATTAAATAACAAAAGATATCAAGGATAGCCGTGGTCGTATGCCACTTTTCCCTAGAATGTATTGTTTGAACAATTTATCTGATATTTAAAGAAGTAGTTAAATGTTTAATCTTTAGTACTTTATGACCTCTAGAGGGCACCACATTAAATTCAGTGATACGTTATAATATAGCTTATAACTAGCAGACGAATAAGATGCTTCTATAGATATCTACCGCATTTGTACAGTTCTAATTAGTGGTTGAGGAGGTATGATGGAACAGATGAACCTACATACATATATAAACTGTCAAAAGTGTTACCCTCCATTTGCTTCGCCTTTGTCGCGTAAAAAAATGTGCAGTGATTTCACGTTATGTAGACTTGGATTTCAAGCACGTTGATAGCGTAAAGTACGTCCTTGTTTGGAAGAATGACGCCTTATGTAAAGCCAATGAAATCTAAGCTAAATCTAAAAGGTAATATCGAATAGAAATCACCTATTTATAACAATGTTTGAGTCAATACATGTCATTGTATTATCGTTATGTCATGCACAAACAATGCTGGACAAAGATCAAAGACATATTTGACCAATGATGAATAGAACTATATTATTCTCATCTAACAATAGATTGATACATGTTTAGCTATATAGGCTTATAACCGACTTTCAAAACAGGATGAGATTATTAATAGGTGTATTTATTTTGTACCTTCGTATGCGGACTCACGCCTTGCGCATTTCCCCGCAATTCATGGAAACTTATACGCGGCAATAAAAGTCTGTCTCATTTTAGGCTATCTGGAATGGTGGCTTGTATTTTTCTGTCTCCACCATCCAGCGGGGATCTATCATTGCAGATGTTTTGCTGCCGAGGAAACGACCGCCCATGTTATACTGGAATGCGAGGCAGTAGCCTATCAACGATCACAAATCCTCGGTACAGTGAGGTCGCTCCGCGAAGCCTGTGAAGCCCCCAGTAAGCTTCTGCGCTTCTGGGCGGAGCTAGGCTGGCTACTCTAGCCAGTACTCTGTACTCACAATGGCCCAAAAGGGAGGCTAACGCGGACAAGAGAGGCCCTTTCCATTCCATTCCATCCAGCGGGGAGTAGTGAATTGACTCACAGACTAAAAAAAGTGATGGAAATGAAGAAGAGTATCAAACCGGGATCCAATTTGAACTGACGTTGTCGATGATGATAAATATGTTCAGCAGGAGGTAAAACATGACGGTATTTCCGTCCCAATTGAGCAGTCCGACTGGGGAAGAGTTGCGGCCATAATAACCTCGTGTTATTCCCGGTGGTGCCGGAGCCGGAGTTCACTGGAGAGTTTTTATGCTTTCAGTGGGAAGACCAAAGGCTTGTTCTGCTGTATCTTCTGCAATAACGGAACAGAAACTCTCTTACTAGGGTCTGCAGCACGAGTGTGACTTCCCTGATGTTACACACGCCCATAGGCCACGGTAACCACTTTCCATAAGGTGGAATGTGTGTTTCTCTACCGCTTAAATTGTATAAAAAACATAGTACTTTAGTTTTGCCCCTGACTATAAAAACATCCTTTGTGCCTAAATAAAAGATTTATAGGTTTTTAATTTGACGAATACCATATCTATATTGACTCATGAACATGATTATACTATGTACGTACAATATACACATTCAGAACCAATTCCTCAGGTTAAAATGACTCATACTCGTATCAATATTCAGCGACCAAAGGCCGGATACGCAAAACAGTCTTGATCCTCGTGATTTAAAAAAAAGAAACGTGTGCGTAATGATTACTTTATAGCATGGATGGCGACAGTCTTCCTTTATTACCTCACTAGTAGCGTGCTGTGGTTTTGTCTAGTGATCTAGTCCGTTATTCACCAGATGTATTTTTTTATACCACTTGGGTGGCAGACAAGCACACGACCCACTTGATGGAAAGTGGTTACCGTGGCCTATGGGCGTGTGCAACACCAAGTGAGTCACACTCGCGATGCAAACCCTGTAAGCACAGATAGTTTCTGTGCCGTCTTCCCATCCTTTGTGGACACAGCGTACTCGTATGTGGATGGGGTTAAGTACCTCCTGTGTTTTTATTTAGTACATAAAGTAGTGTAAAAAGGAGAATCTGCCACGTAGCGGTGTGCCGTGTGACACGTCACGTCCTGCTACTGACAGATGTGACATTGACTTGTCAAATGTCTTATTTGGCATCAAAATGACGTGGCACCTCACCCGCCACAGTATATAAAAAATATATTGTATTTTTATTTTATTTTCTCTTTTTGCATTCTGGGTTTTCTTTTTGTACTGTATGCTGTGTCGCAATAAACATTTTTTCTTTCTTTCTAAAATACAAAGCAGGACAAGCTTTTGGTCTTCCCACTGACAGTACAAACTCTCCAGTGATGAAATGCGAGTATTAATTCACCTCTGCGTAACCCTTCGGGGATAAAGGCGGATTATATGTATGTATGTACGAATTATGATGCAGTTGGTTAAGTAGAACCGGGTGATATAACCAAAAATCGTGCTATTGACATCCACGCGATTTGTGCCGCCAACAATTGCTAGGTCAGGATCTATTATGAAAGGATCATGGTATATATAACCCCCCACCTTAGACAGACTTCCGAATACTCCCGTCCATTGTGTTATGCAAACGGAATCACAAAACCGTCTAGTAGTAATATTGAATTAGACAATGAGCTCAGCGCCTTTTGCAAGACAATTGGAGGAAGAGCTCGTAGTGATTGTATGATAAACTATGACGAATGTACCGCAGTTTAAATTCAATAACTTATGTGTGAGGACTAGAGGCACACAGGATCGTTTATTATTGTCTGTGTCCGGATATCCACGCAGGGCAGGCAGAGGTGTGCGAAATTACTTTCACTCAAAGATCCATCAGATATTCATTTTTACAAGGTAAGATCTAAACCTTCCACCCTGTATACATACATACATAATCATGCCTTTATGCCCGGAGGGTTAAGCAGAGGTGAATTACCGCCCACATTTCACCAATAATTGTATTCGGTCCCACGTAATTGGGGTTGACTCAACTATATGTGTATATCCTATAGTTTTTAGGCAGATCTGTTCAGCCTTTTAAGCGTGATTTAGTAACAGACATCTTCACCAATTTTATATATTTGTAGGATAGTATTTAAGACTGTAAGGGCCTTATCATACTAGCGGTTTCGGGACGAAGCGGAGACGCCGCGACTGTGCGGTGTCTCTGCCACAGTTGCGCAGCGGAGACGTCGCGGATTGTTAGTGAGTTTACAATATACTTACAATAGACTAGGTAATAAAATGTATTCGTTTATTCGTTTGCAAAATAACACAAATTAATAGCTCTCTTCCAATCATTTAATTGATAATGAATTTCCCCAAATTCGTCGATGTTTTTGTTTCCGTCTTAGGCGTCTTCGCATTGACAAAGACAACAACAGTGTTTCCTCGTCCGAATCCATTTTGTTACACACATACATCTAATCAAGCCTTTATCCCCAAAGTGTTAGGCAGGAGTGAAGCAACACCCACATTTCACCGATCGTTGTTTTCGGCCTATTGCCGTCTTCCGGGCACTTGTATATGTGCCTGAGTCTGAGCTGTACATATCTGTCTGATGTTAAACAGCCCTATCCCTCAGTCGCCTTGTACGACACCGCATGGGAAGAGATGGGGTGGCCCAAATTCTACTCTACCGGGAACCACGCAGCTATCTACCAGGAACTTGTTACTGTATTGTCAGTATATCGTAAAATCACCACAAATCCGCGAAGTCAACCATTGCGGTGGCCCCGCGCAAACGCCGCGTTTCCGTTCCGCGACCGCTCCGCACCGAAACCGCTAGTATGATAAGACCCTTAGTCACAAGTTACAAGTTCTGCAGTAATAAATCGGTCAATGCTTCGGTATAAATCTTGTCGGGTATAAATTGTTAAAACTATTAAATGACACAAGATAACAGATAATTACTTCTATATTATATCGACTGCAAGTAACTAATTACAAATTGCTTGAGGAAGAATATGCGTTATCACCGAATAAATGAAGAGAGGCACTCCGAGAGTGCTGACAGAAGTGAAAACTGTATAAAAAGTATTAAGGTTTTTTATGCCACTTAGGTGGCAGACAAGCACACGGCGTACCTGATGGAAATTGGTAACCGGGACCTATGGACGTGTGCAACACCAGGGGAGTCACACTCGAACCTGTAAGAACAGAGAGTTTCTGTGTAGTCAATTTTTTTTATACAACTTAGGTGGCAGACAAGCACACGGCGTATCTGATGGAAAATGGTAACCGTGACCTATGGACGTGTGCAACACCAGGGGAGTCACACTCGAACCTGTAAGAACAGAGAGTTTCTGTGTAGTCAATTTTTTTTATACAACTTAGGTGGCAGACAAGCACACGGCCCACCTGATGGAAAATGGTAACCGAGACCTATGAACGTGTGTAAAACCAGTGGAGTCACAACCGTGCTGCCGACCCTTTTTTTTTTTTTTTTTTTTTACGTGCGCAAAATCCCCACGGATACCTCCCCACCGGAGCCGGTGGAGGAGGTTATGTCGGACTCGAACCGACTAAAACGCACGCCGCCTGTGGGTCGTTTCGGTTGCCGAAGGTGAGGTTGACAGGCATATCCCTCGCACCCCGGCCGACCCAGGGCCATCTCTCACGATCTGGCCCTCTTCTCGGGTGTGGGGACCACAGAGTCCCCAACTCGTCCCCGGAAACGGGGAGGCACCGTGCTGCCGACCCTGTAAGATAAGAAATTTTCTGTGTCTTCAGTGCAGAACACAAAATCATGAAAGGCCTTTGGTCTTCCCACTGACAGCACAAAATCTCTCCAGTGAGCTCTGGCTACCCTACTCACCGCCGGGAACACAATACGAGGTTATTATAACCGTGGTATTTTGTAGGCGGGAGGTATTTCCCCAGTCGGACTGCTCAATTAGGACGGGAATATCGTGTCCTACCTCCTCAATCAATCAATATTTGTTAGTTACGTAACAAGTAAAGCCTATTATTTTCTTTTGTAGTTTTATATACGTAACCTCTCTGATTAATCAATACATGTTCCTCTGCGCACGTCTGATGGCTACTAATAAAATATACAATATAAGACGTTATTCCACTCTCACAAAGTTTCTTTTTATACGACTCTTCACGTTTCTAATGCTACACACATGTTTTTCCAAGAATCATAAGAAAGATAAAAAAAAAGAAATTCCCCGAGCGTGTCCCAACTTTGGCTATATCATCATTTTTAATTCAGATAGTGGTCAAACGCGATCAAACAAGTCTATTGCAGTCCATTGCAGGACATGGCCTCCCAATACTGAGAGGCTTTGGCCTACTGTCTCTCTCTGGCCAGACATCGTTGATACATAGTTTTATTCTGAGTTAGTTCCGAGTTTTATTATTAATTATTGCACCCCTATATAAGTACCTACCTATACTCCTATCACCTTAGTAGAAGAAGCAGGCCAAGGCTGTGCTGCTTTGTCCTCTACACTGACGGCACAAAATCTCTGTTCTTACAGGGTCGGCAGCACGGATGTGACTCCACTGGTGTTACACACGTTCATAGGTCATGGTAACCACTTTCCATCAGGCGGGCTGTGTGCTTGTCTGCCACCTAAGTTGTATAAAAACAAAAAAAAATATCTCTGGGTAAGATGGGAACACATTGCAGTCCACTGCTGGACTAGGCATCTCCCAATGTTGGAAGGCTTCGGCCTACTGTTTCCACGCTGGCCAGACGGGTTGGTACAGGGTTTTATTCCAAGGTTTACTTCTCTCGCAGTGATGTCGTCTGCGTATATCCGTTAATCGCCTCATACAATACCCTGTGGATGAAGTAGTATTCTTTATTTCTCCGTCACCACGCGGATAAAAGCAAGCTCATCAATTATAAAAAAAATAGGTTGAATTCAGATAGTGGTCAAACGCGCTCAATCAAATTTATTGCCGTCCACTGCTGGACATAGGCCTCACCCAGTACTGGGAGGCTTTAGCATGCTGTTTCCAGTTTCCAAGTTCCTATTCTATTCTATTGTAAGAGGTAGGACACGGCGGTATTTCCGCCCAATTGAGCAGTCCGTCTTGGGAAGTACCTCCGCCCTACAGAATACCGCGGTTATAATAACTTTGTGTTGTGTTCCCAACGGTGATTAGGGTAGCCAGAGCTCACTGGAGAATTTGTGCTGTCAGTGGGATGATGCTTTGTCCTCTACACTGACGGCACAGAAACTCTGTGCTAACAGGGTCGGCAGCGCGAGTGTGGCTTCTATGGTGTTACACACGTCTATAGGCCACGGTAACCACTTTCCTTCAGGTGGTTCCTTATCTGCCACCTAAGTGGTATAAAAAAAAATTGTAAGGTACAACAAAAATGCAAATATACAAATAATATCAAGCGGGTTCTTTGTCATGGGCTGTTTAATTCACCTTTGGATGTAGGGCAACCCTATCCTTAAGAGGTGGGGTATCCTTATTTTACTCCACTAGGAACTAACACTTCTAAAATCAGATCCAAAAATAACTATGTATCTTAACTTTAAATGAGTCACTTAAACCCAAACGATTAATATTTGGTTAGCATTCCGTTTAAAATTAGCTGATGATTAAGTTCACATTCCAAGAATTCTTACAATCGCCCCTTTAGACGACATATGGCATTGCCGTTTATAGGTACAGTCATCCTCAGAAGTTACTGAACTCTCGCAAAGTTACAAATGATGCAGATTGAGATAACAATATACACAAAAAAGCATACTATATATACACATAGAACTGATGAACATATTAAAGATGAGTGTCTGGCTTGAATAGTAACTTATTAATCTGTGCTTGTGTATGGTGCAGGCCTCTCCTAAGATGCCATAAGTTATATAATGTGTCGTATTTTACCATATTTTGACGTGAGTTTTTTGATATTATGTCAACTTATTGTTAAGTAGATATATGTATAGGAATTCTGGGTGTTAATTCACCTAATAATAATAAAATAATGCCTCTGGGAATAAAGGCGTGATAATAATATGTATGTGATATGTGATAAAAATTTGACATGAGACAAATGTATATTCGTCCACATTTAGTTTAAAGGAATTATTATTTTAAAATGACGTCTGGAAATGCCGCATGGAGTTTGTTTCGCCGTTTCTTCTCGACTAACACCTTGGAGGTGGTAGTAAACTTAGCTTAAGTAGAATAAATTAACGTCAATTAGTTATAACAATGTTATATTACATACATACATACATACATATAATCACGTCTTTATCCCTGGAGGGTTAGGCAGAGTTGAATTAACACCCACATTTCACCAATAATTGTATTCGGTTTCACGTAATATGGGGTGAGCCTAATGCCGTATTCCGAGCACTCTTATTGATTCACACCATGCATCTGCATGCATCGTCTGATGTTAAACAGCCCTATCCCTTAGTCGTCTTGTACGACACCGCATGGGAAGAGATGGCATGGCTCTAATTCTACTCTGCCGGAAAACACGCGGCAAATAATATATTATGTTGAATAAATGAATTGACCTTGACTTTGATGCGAGACATATGCTCGTGTCATTTCATTACTTTTTAATTAATTACATTCGTAATCTCCAGAGGACAAATTTAACATTTTATGATTTTTTTTTAGATCTAACGTGCTCAAAATATGCTCTATATGCGCAGAATATGCTTCTTCGTTGTCTTTTCAGGATAGTAAATGGTGCTATGGCGGTGGGCGAACTCAAATTCACCAAACATAGATTATATTATTACAAAACGATCCGAATGCGCCAGGACCCCGTTTATCTCGCGACTTATATCCAAAAAACGTGACCCCTAGCAATAACTTGATCTGTATTAAGCTAAAACCGACGCCGACTGTACAATTTTAGCACCCATTCACCCTTCCTTAACCACATGACATCGCTCCCATAGCTGTTCAAATGAGTCATTAAACAAAACTGCCATTGTGAGCGGACATTATGAATCATTCATATACGGCTAGTGTACAAGCTACTCATCGGTGATTGCATTGGTACTGCATCTCGGCGATTAATAGGCGATTTTATTGTTAAAATACATTTTTGTTAGTGTTCAAGGCAAAAAAATAGGGTAGCCAGAACTCACTGGAGAGTTCTTGTGCTGTCAGTGGGAAGACCAAAGGCTTGCCCTGCTTTGTCTTCTACACTAATGGCACAGAAATCTTGTGCGTACAGGGTCGACAGCACGGGTGTGACTCCACTGGTGTTACACACGTTCATAGGTCACGGTAACCACTTTCCATCAGATGGGCCGTGTGCTTGTCTATGTCCACCTAAGTTGTATAAAAAAAAAATGATGATCCATTTGATATTTGCATTGTTTCCTGTTGTATCCGATGCTTTTATATCCCGGGTACGCCAACTCCTTCTGGTTTGACTTCGAATCAAATTAATTAGACTATCAAGTTCACTGCTGGACATAGGCCTGTCCCAATATTGAGAGGCTTTGTCCTACTATTTCCACGCTAACCAGATGGGTCGGTACAGGGTTTTATTTCGAGTTTCTATTTTAAACTACTTATGTGGCAGACAAGTACAAATCCCACATGATGGGAAGTGGTTAACGTGGCCTATGGACGTGTGCAACACCAGGGGTGTCACACACGCGTTGCCGACCCTGAAGAAACCTCCTAATGCCCCATATTGTAGGCGTATGGGAAAACTGCAGCAGAGAGTTCATTTCACAGCTTGAGTGTGCGTGGGATGAAGTTTCTTTCATACCGCACAGTGCGCACCGTCTCAGGTTGCAATGTGTGGGGATGAATTCCTTCTGTCTCAGTGATATAGTATGAGTATATTTCCGTTGGTCGCCTCTTCCAACTCCCTTCGGATGAAATGTGGTGATACCTACTTGTATTCATTCTCCGTTACCACACGGTTTGGTGTAACTTACTTGTCTTTCGTGGAAGCGACTGCTGTTAATCAGTCTCTGCTGTTATCAGTAGGTATATCTGTTTCCAGGTGAGGTTGATGTAGCCCCTTATGTTTTAGTGGGTTCCCATATCCTATGTCTGCGTCTACCAGTGCGATATATCGTCTGCTATCGATAGATTGACAGATTTTTCAATCAATCAGCCCACTGCAGTCACTGCTGGACATAGGCCTCTCCCAATGTGCGCCATTTTCTCCGATCCTCCGCCTTCCGTATCCAGTCTGTCCCAGCCACCTTTTTCAGGTCATCCGTCCATCTGGCTAGGGGGCGTCCTACCTTTCGTTTACCTTCTCGCGGTCTCCACTCTATTACTCGTTTGCTCCAACGGCCATCGGTCCTTCGGCAAACGTGGCCAGCCCCACTTCAACTTGCTTATTCTGTGGCCTATGTCGGTAACTTTAGTTCTCTGTCGGATAACCTCGTTCCGAATTCTATCCTTCAGAGAAACTCCAAGCATAGCTCGCTCCATAGCCCGCTGCGCAACTTTTAAGTTATAGACCAGCCCCACTGTAAGTATCCACGTTTTTTTTTTACGTGCTCAAAATCCTGACGGATACACCCCCCACCGGAGCCGGTGGAAACACCCCCCACCGGAGCCGGTGGAAGAGGTTATGTCGGACTCGAACCGACGAAAACGGACGCCGCCTGTGGGTCGTTTTTGGTTGCCAAAGGTGAGGTTTACAGGCATATCCCTCGCAGAGATTGACTCTTTAGTCAGGCGTAAAATATTTCTAGTGTGCTTTGTCCCTTATTCACTGACTAATTCTAAACAATTAATGAATAACCATTAGCTTGTATACGAGCTTGTGTTTATAAATAAGCTAAATTTCTCTGCGTTTGCGATTTGTTCGTTGCTCCTGTGTCACTCGACTTCACTCGAGGTACAACTTTCTTGTGTGTTTGCTTGTAGTTTTAAGGTTCATTTTCAGGATGGAACTATGGTACTTACTTTCTTTCTTTGTTTTACGAGAAAGAACAGGAATTTCCTACTCCAGAACTACCAAGCACTACCAAGCGCACTTCTCTACGCTACCAAGCGGTTCGGAGACTCTTTTCTTTGCCGCACCACCAATACCTGGAATTCATTACCAGCACACGTGTTTCCTTATTACTACAGTCCCGGGTCCTTTAATCGGGGCGTGAAAAAGCATCTGATGTGGCCGCCAAGCTGAGTGCCACCATTGTAACATTACTTAGTGTCTGTAATGGTGACCCTCTTTCCTGAGACTTTGCCTTTAGCTAACTTGTATCTGTGGGGATTTTGTGCACGTAAAAAAAAGAAGGATATTTTATAAGCAGTGTCTGTGATTTGACAGATTTTGCTTTAGCAAAATCCGAGACCCAGTACGTTTGCAGAATAGAACTGGTTTGATTCTACGTAAAAGCGGACAATTTTCACCGGTGAAATCAGACTTAATACTTTTATCGTTTCTCTCCAACTACAAGTTTTGTTATTCGAGAAACTTCGTACAAAATATATTTACTCAACACTCGATAATACTCAAGTCATCGGATATTCGCTCAGCTTCTCAATGCCAATGACACTGCAGTACCTATACACCACAGATAGCAAATATTAAAACAACTTTTACTCTGAGAGATTGCGACTCGAACACCTCGAAACAAACAGTTAATACATGACATACATATAACATAAACTTACGCCTATATCCCCGAAGCGGTAGGCAGAGGTGCTAGCACCCACATTTCGCCAGTTTATGTTTTGGTCCCAATGTAATAGGTGGCGAGCCTATTGCCATTAACCGGGCACTTATAAACCTGCGATAAATATACACTTAACTTCAAAAAGCATCGAAAAGTCATTGTCATGGTAAAACCTGGGATCGAGCCCGAAACCTCGTCTCAGCAGTCCATTACCCATACCACTAGGCTGCCGAGGTTTTTTACATATGCTCACACTTATTTCTCTTCAGGGTAGGCAGAGACAACAGCCCCACACTAGCTTCTATCGTTACACACTTCACCAGTTAAAACTGCTACTTACCGCTGTCGTTAAAACTTTCATGCAAGTTTTAGGGTTATAAGATAAAATCTTGTATTTCTTGCAACAAGTTACAGTAATGGAATTAGTACTAATCCTATGCTTATCTAGTAACCGTGCTATATTTATAAAGACGGGCGGCACTAGTATGTATATAAGTTTAGTTATGTAATTTGTATGTATATAAAAAAAGGTAAAAATTGTAATACCAATTTGGTCTGCAAGAACCCCTTTTCGAGTGAACTTTTTTTTTATACCACTTAGGTGGCAGACAAGCGCACGGGCCACCTGATGGAAAGTGGTTACCGTGGCCTATGGACGTGTGTAACACCAGAGAAGCCACACTCGCGCTGCCGACCCTGTAAACACAGAGTTTCTGTGCCGTCAGTGTAGAGAACAGAGCAGGACAAGCCTTTTTGTCATTCCACTGACGGCACAAATTCTTCAGTGAGCTCTGGCTACCCTACTCACCGCTGGGAACACAAGGCGAAGTATTATTTTGTATTTATAAACATAAGAGTTATAATTATAATTATATATATGCGTTGCAACTCCCGTGGTCGCGGGTGCTCGGGTCTCGGGTGCGGGGTCGGCAGCCCGAGTGTGGCTTCTCTGGTGTTACACACGTCCATAGGCCAAGGTAACCACTTTCCATCAGGTAGCCCGTGCGCTTGTCTGCCACCTAAGTGGTATAAAAAAAAACTTTCACTCAAAAAGGGGTTCTTGCGGTAAAGAAATCGGGTATCTGGGTCTGGGGTTTTCGTGCGCAAATCCCTTCCGATAAACCCCTAGCTGTTATGTCACAACTGCCTTTGGCCTTAAAATAGTGGAGTAAGGAGCTTGATACATATCCCTTGCACCCTGACTGACCCAATGCCTCCGGTACCTTAGGCCCCACGACATACATAAAAAGCCGCGGTAGCCTAGTGGTATGGGTAATGAACTGCTGTGACGAGGTCTCGGTTTTTACTATGGCACACACCAATAGCTATTTGATGCTTTTCGAAGTTATGTGTGTATTTATCGCAGGTTTATAAGTACCCGGTTAATGGCAATAGGCTTCGCCACCTTTTACATTGGGACCTAAACTTAAACTGGTGAAATGTGGGTGCTAGCACCTCTGCCTACCCTTTCGGGGATATAGGCGTGAGTTTATGTTATGATATACAAGTTGTGTACCATATTTTAGAAATCTTCGGTATTAGTCTGTCTCTTATCTATGTCGTAAGCATTATAGGATATTTAGGATTAAGGCTAAAATTATCTTTGAAATTTACATGTACCTACATTTAATATATGTATTATGACCATATCAGCTGATATGAAGTACTTACTACATTTTTGAATTGACAGGTTAATCCAGATACTTATGCAAATTGTACTTGTGGCAACCTGAAATTTAAAGTACAGTCGAAGAGAAAAGTGAATTGCGAATTATATTAAAAAGTCACATTAAAATAGTAAAAACCGAAGTAAATGCGAAAGTAACTTCTCTTCTGCTACATCTTGTCAAGTCAATAGATTACTTAGCATATCGCAGTCCAATTCTGGATATAGGCCCTCTCCCAACTGTGGGAGGCTTTAACTACTGTTTCGTGTTTAACAGGTTGGTACAACGTTTTATTTCGAGAGCTCACGTATTTACTTCTTCTGACAGTCCCGGGTCCTTTAAGCGGGGCGTGAAAAAGCTTCTACTGAGGCCGCCAAGCTGAGTGCCACCATTGTAACATTACTTAGTGTCTGTAATGGAGACCCTCTTTCCTGAGATTTTGCCTTTAGCGTACTATCAGTCGAGGTGCAGTCAGGTTGACGTGTTCTAGATAAAAAAAGAGTGGCCGCGGGTGAATGGGTTAGACCTCCACCCTACCAACTAGTCCGGTCAGTGCGGAAACAATAGCCCAAATCCTACTGACATTGGGAGAGACCTATGTCCAGCAATGAACTGCGGTAGGCTTATTGATTGATTGAGCTAAGACTGAAAGCTGATACACCTGATTTGGTAAAAGGAAAGGACGATGGTAAACTATCCCTTGGTTTTTGCACACGTCCATAGGCCACGGTAACCACTTTCCATCAGGTGGGCCGTGTGCTTGTCTGCCACCTAAGTGGTATAAAAAAAAGAAGATGATGATGAAAAACGTGATAAAATCTAAACTTAAAATAAAGAATATAAATAAATATTCCACGACATTCTACACAACGCTATCTAGACCCATAGTAAGCATAGCTTAACTAGCTTGTGTTATGGGATCTAGAATGCGGACAAACATACTTAAATACTATTTTTTGTAAATACATACATATTATACATAGAAACACCCATACCAATGCAAATATACATATTCGTGCATACAAATATTTGCACTGAGCGGGAATCGAACCCGCGCCCCCTGCATAGCAATCGAATGCTCTACCGCTATGGAGGTCATTTGATTTACTAATTGGAGTATTGTTACAGTTAATTGTAGTTACTCTGTCGCCGACTATACCTATTAAATATTACTACTCGAAATATTTCATTCTTTATAACGTGTATGTTGAAACTGACCAGTCACTGGTATACCTCGAGACATATATTATGGACCTAAAATGTGCTCTATACGCGAGATACTCGTTTCTTGAGTGTCCTTTGAGGATAGCACCACAGATAATTTAATATAATATAATTCTTATAATCGCACGGAGAGCTATGGCTGTGGAAGAATTCAAATTCACCAAGCATAGATTATAAATATATTAATATATCGCCACCTGGGACCTAAACATAAACTGGCGAAATATCGGTGCTAGCACCTCTGCCTACCCTTTCGGAAATAAAGGCGTGAGTTTATGTTACGTTTTTTTTATTCTTTATTATATTACTAAAATAAAATTGTCTTGAAACCGAAGTGCTTATAGTTGCAAACGTTTTTTTTTTATATTCAAGCACACGGCCCACCTTTTGGAATGTGGTCACCGTGGCCTATGGACGCGTGCCAAACCAAGAGAATCACATTCGCGCTGCGAACCCTGCAAGCATTGAGAGTTTCTGTGCCGTCAGTGTGAAAGACAAAGTAGGACAAAGCTATTGGTCTTTCCACTGATAGCACAAAAACGCTCCAGTGAGCTCTGGCTACCCTACTCAACGTCGGGAACACAACACGAGGTTTATTTTAAGTTTAATTATGGCCGCGGTATTCTGTAGGGCGGAGGTACTTCCCCAGTCGGACTGCTCCATTGAACGGAAATACCGTGTTCATGACCTTGTCTGCCACCTAAGTTGTATAAAAAAAAATAAAGCAAAGAGAAAAGTGACCTGAAATACAGATTTTTTCCTAGTTTAGGCACCAGTCTCCCTCATAGTAAAGCTATATTCCATAGATTAAGTCGACTGTAATTGTAAATGTGGTATTTTGGTAGGTCACGTGTTTCCTTCTTGCTACAGTCCCGGGTCCTATAAGCGGGGCATGAAAAAGCATCTGATGAGGTCGCCAAGCTGAGTGCCACTATTACTTAGTGTCTGTAATGGTGACCCTCTTTCCTGAAACTTTGCCTTTAGCTTACCATCAGGCAAGTTGAAGTCAAGTTGTGTCCTAGACAAAAAAAATATGTTCTATTTATTATTATTATTATTTATTAATGACTGCGCTTCCTTTCACTGCTGTTCTTGCTTAGGCATATAAAAATAATAAGCATATGGATTATATGCTTATTAGTTGTTGCCCACGCCAGGACCTCGTTCGTCTCGCGACTTAAGTCCAATATATGTGTCCCTAGGTATACAGTACACACTTATTTTATAAATGATTAGTCAATATGCGAAATTAATTTAATTTGTATGTCTGACGGTACCGGTGCGGTGTCAGGGTTGTCACGCGAGTGGAATATTGATTTATTTGAATATTTTATTTGGCGCTTACAGAACTAACTATTGAATGACTGATATAATTCCGCAGCACATAGGCCGAAATTGGGTATTTTCCTGTAGTTAAAATAAATTATTCAACGGAGCTGTCTAAATTAAAAATGGTAAAAGAGCAGGAAAAATTGCGTTGGTTTCTATTTTAATCATTTTTGTTTATCTTTACATACATACATAAACTCACGCCTATATCCCCGATGGGTAGGCAGAGGTGCTAGCACCTACATTTCGCCAGTTTATGTTTAGGTCCCAATGTAATAGGTGGCAAGCCTATTGCCATTAACCGGGTACTTATAAACCTGCGATAAATACACACATAACTTCGAAAAGCATCGAAAAGTCATTGGTGTGTGCTATGGTAAAACCTGGGATCGAACCCGAGATCTCGTCTCAGCAGTCCATTACCCATACCAATAGGCTACCGCGGTGGAGCCGCCTGTCACCCTGGCAGAAGCAGGCCGCGGTGGTGGCGCGCGTGGCGCGCCTCCCCGTTTCCGGGGACGAGTTGGGGACTCTGTAGTCCCCACACCCGAGAAGAGGGCCAGATCGTGAGAGATGGCCCTGGGTCGGCCGGGGTGCGAGGGATATGCCTGTCAACCTCACCTTCGGCAACCAAAGCGACCCACAGGCGGCGTGCGTTTTAGTCGGTTCGAGTCCGACATAACCTCCTTCACCGGCTCCGGTGGGGAGGTATCCGTGGGGATTTTGCGCACGTAAAAAAAAAAAAAAAAAAAAAAAAAAAAAAGGCTACCGCGGTATATTATATTTATATTTAATGATGGTAAGAGAGCGGTAAGAGTTACGTTGGTTTTTATATTATCATTTTAATTTATTTTCAATCATCCATCCAAATGATATATTTGAGTGTTAAATATTATGACGTCATAATAAATTATTTCATACAAGTTACCCTTATAAGTTACTGTTTCGACATGAATAAAATTTTAATGCATTTAATATGTTAACTATTCAAATCGTTTAAGATATAGAAAAAAAATTGATCTGTTCAGGCGGACATTTAACTCGCCGTAAGACGTGTGTAGAAGAATTTGGATGGTTTCGGGCGAAGGTTCTGTGGCTTAGTGGTCAGAGTGTTCCCTCTGTAAGGGAAAGAGGTTCATATCCTGCCTGAACCAATAAAAAAATTCTACATCTTAATCGATTACAGTTTTGACGTTTAGTAAAAAGTAACTAATTTAACTAGTCAGTCAAATTAGCTAGTCAAAGTAGCAATAAACTGAGATGCGTTCCAAGAAGTAGAGGACATGTCTAGGAACATTAACTCACCTCCAGTTCCAACTATGGCTACACTGTGCAAGTCCTTACTGGCGAAACTTATTCCTAAGCATTTATGCATGATTTGTTACAGCGCTCTCTGTGAAAGAAACTTTATAAAAGTTGATTTTTTTTCCTAATAAGAACCTTTTAATAAATAAATAAATAGTCCACGACATTCTACACAACGCTATCTAGACCCATGGTAAGCATAGCTTAACTATATAGGTATTTAAACTATCATGGTCACTCACATCAGTATCAGAATAAACGGGATATTTACCATGTTTCATTATTTTGAGTTTCCGATATTTCGGCGCTGTTGCAAGCACCATGATCACGGAGGAACTGGAGTAGTGGCGGTGAACAAAGAAAAAGTTTTTTCCTAGGAGTAATTATATCGATCTACCCTCTTTCGAGTTCTTTTACTACGCGTATCTGCACTACAATTGGTTTCACTCTCACTACAAACCCGTTTATTCTGATACTGATAGCTTAACTAGCTTGTGTTATGGCATCTAGAATGCGGATAAACATACTTAGATACTTTTTTTTTTGTAAATACATAAATATTATACATAAAAACATTAGTGTATTAATCTATCAATTTCAGTTTATTTCTATTCAAGTTATAATTTGATAATATATATTATTTTCTGTGTGAATAAGCATATGATAGGACGTCAAGCTAAGTGTCACCATTGTAACATGGTATATGTAAGTAATGATGACCCTCTTTTCTGAGACTTTGCCTTCAGCTTAGCTTCAGGCGAGGCGAAGTCTAATTGACGTGTAAAATTCAAATTCAAATTCAAATTCAAATTCAAATAATTAAAAAAAAAAAATTAAAAAAAGTATTTTATTGCGGTAATTATATATTTTGTTAGCAAAATTCTATTTACAATATTTAATCTAATATATTATTAAATATACAATTAATAATAAGCAATAGTAGTTGTATTAGTTCCTTTAGTTTCGTTTTAATTGTACATCAGCAATATTTTTATTAAAGATCTATCCTGCTATAGACCAATAGCATTGGTCCCCATTTTTTCAAAAATTATCGAAAAAGTCATATCGATACATTTGAGCAAATATTTTGAAACAAACAATATGTTTCACGATGGTCAGAAAGGTTTTCGAAAGAATAAGTCCATAAACATGGCAATATACGACTTTTTGAGCCTAATTGTCAGCAGAATAGACCAAAAATTGCCAGTGATGGGATTGTATATGGATATGTCTAAGGCTTTTGACTACGTTGATCGTGAGATTTTGATTCAGAAACTAAATTGTTATGGGGTGAGAGGTAATATATCTGCATTAATTGAATCTTATCTTCAAAACCGTCAGCAGTATACGATATTGAGCAGAATAGTCGAAAGATCTGAAAGAACTTTTAATTCATCTCAAAGAACGGTTACCTACGGAGTACCTCAGGGTAGTGTTTTGGGGCCCCTGCTTTTCATTATCTACATTAATGACTTCCCTCACTCTGCTTCTTATCCTATGATCATGTTTGCTGACGACAGTACCTTAGTTTTTAATAATAATGACATTAATAATTTTGAAACTGACATAAATGATAATATTATTAGGGTTATTAATTGGCTCACGATGAATAATTTAAAAATAAATTTAGATAAGACAACAATAATGCAATTTGGACAAAGGATAAATAAATCACATGACATGGATATAAATTATAATGGTAAAATGATTACACAAACAGAAAAAACCAAATTCTTGGGTCTGTATATAGATAACTCATTGAATTGGAATGAACAAATTCAGCATGTATGCAATAAACTCCATCAATACTCCTATAACCTTTACATGCACAGAAAAACTGTAAATGGAACTACATTATTGACAGCCTATCATGGTCTAGTTTCTTCAGCTTTAAGATATGGAATAATATTTTGGGGTAATGCAACTGACAAGGATAAAGTATTTATAGCACAAAAACGATGCATACGAGCAATGTGCTACTTACGTAGAACTGATAGTTGTGTACCATATTTTAAGAAACACAAAATCTTGACTATGCCATGTCTTTACATTTATGAAACTGCTGTGTTTGTTAGGCAGAATATGGAAAAGTTTGTAGTAGTTAGTAGTGCACGTCGTGCTGATAAACTGCATTTAGTTGCATGCAAAACGGCACTGTATCATAACAGTATCTTTGCTATGGCACCAAAAATTTATAATAAACTACCAAAATCAATTAGACAAGAGGCAAATTTCAATATGTTTAAGAAGGAGTTATCGATGTTCTTGGTGAATAAGACATATTACTCTGTTGTGGCATTTTTGAACGATAACACTATTAAATGACATTGTACCTATATTTATAATGCAATTGTTTGACATACCTTTTGACATAACCTTGACATAACATAATTTTTCGTTTGACATTTAATATTAATTGACATAGAATTGTTAAATTGAGTTTTAAACTGATAGTTTTATGTAGTTGCATACGCCTCAATTGCTGTATTTGACATTTAATAAGGCATATAATGTGAATTTTGGTTAAATCTGTAGTACAACTTAAATACTTATATTGAATTGATTGACATTTATATGTATTTGAAATTCACTATAATAATTACTTAAATTCGCTGAAAATTCTAAATTAGTTAATTAACTGTGTCAATCTGTACACCACATATGGTAGGACATAGCGAACATAACATAGCCTGTAAGACCTTTATAATTAACCTATGTTTCACAGAATAAATGAATATGAATATGAATATGAAAATCTTTCGCGAAATATGGTAGATCTGCCGACAAATATGGCGAGTTTAGAATCATTCTTATTGTACCAAAAAAACTAGATCAGTGCAGTATTTTATCACTGGTTTTCAACGGACTCCTAAGGCTTGTAACGATTGACAGAACTATAGCAAATAAAAACACCGTTCAAGTGCGTGTCTGACCCGCACTCGAAGGGTTCCGTACTAATGTCCTTGGTTTTTAAATAAAAAACCCGACTGCTGTACAAAAGCTCGAAACAAGTTGGATTGCAGACGGTACCCATTACCAAACATAAATTGAACGAATATGCATTTTGGCACCAAAAATTCACCGCTTAAATTTTGTTGACATTTTATTACCTATGACATTCGGGAGATGAATACCTTTCATTTGAGACCCATTCATCGAAATCCGTCCAGCCGTTAGCCCTGTACAGGGTAACAAGGAAAACTACATACATGGTAGATGGTACTTCGTGGAATTTGTTGTTACACATATTGAAATCACGCTTGTAATTTTTCCAAAGCATTTTTTAGACATGTTTTGCATATGAAAAATAAGCGAAACAAGGCGAAACCGGTGAGGTCTGACAAAAAACAATGTGGAAAAAGTACAAAATTAGTTTCAAAATGTCTTCCATCGGTTACTTTTCAGTACCTACCTATTCTAAATTAATGTCTTAAAAATGCCGCAGTGGAGATTATTGCACCGTTTCTTCTTCAGCACCTTTTCAAAGCGGTTTATGTTATGTTATGTATGGTAAACTTAGCTAAAGTAGAATAATTATTGACGTATGATTATGTTGAAAATATTTTTTTTTAAAATTCAAATTCTAATTCATTTATTTGCTAGAACATGGTGTATAGAGGTGTTATAATAACATAGTGTAGTTTGCTCATATTCTGCCATGTGATGGCGTGCACATTATATCTATAATCATAACCATTATGTATTTATTATTAATTTTTATTACTTTACTTTTACTACGTTACTTTTATTAATTGGAAAAAAGTTGCCTTTAGCTTAGCATCAGGCGAGGTGAAGTCAAGTTGGCGTGTCGTTAAAAAAACTATAACTAAGACTGCGGATCCCTAAAACCCCATATAATTGACAGCTCAAGAGTCGACACTCTGTAAATGGTTGGAATACTTGAAATCAACGGTGGTTTTTCCTATAAAATATTTTTATTACATCCCTCTTTGGTCTGCTAGTCGTTGTGAGGTATATCATCACCGTTGAGGTTTTTTTCAAAGTTATTTCTAATAGCAGGCATTAAGAGCACTTATCAATTAAGTACACCTCACGTGTTAAATAGATTATAGCTACAACACTGAGGAACAGGGTTACACCTGCGAAAATAATGAGATAAAAACATCGCTATAAAAATCGTAAAAAAAAATTTTGTGTTCATCTGTCAAAATCTAAATAATTATGTCAAATACAGTCAAGATTTTAGTGAAATGATTGTTAATTCACGTGATAAAGTTTTTTTGACAGGAAACGGAAACAGGAAACGCCAGGGGCGGAAGCAGCGCGCGGGGAAATCGCAGATCGATGACTCTGTAGATTTTGTTTCTTTCTAAGATAGACGACTTTGGCAATGGCGTACAATAAATCTGTACAAATTAATAAAATTGTAACTTTTTTTTTTATACCACTTAGTTGGCAGACAAGCACACGGCCCACCTGATGGAAAGTGGTTACCGCGACCTATGGACGTCTGTAACACCAGTGGAGTCACATCCGTGCTGCCGACCCTGTAAGAACAGAGATTTTGTGCCGTCAGTGTAGAGGACAAAGCAGGTCAAGCCTTTGGTCATCCCACTGACAGCACAAAAACTCTCCAGTGAGCTCTGGCTACCCTACTCACATTATAACCCGCGGTTATTCTGTAGGGCGGAGCTACTTCCCCAGTCGGACTGCTCAATTGGGCGGAAATATCGCCGTGTCTTACCTCCTGCTTAACGTAATCGTTCCTCCTAATTGTAACGTTTTTAAACTTTCGCGGTGTGAATTCATAATTAAACTAGGTATCGGGACTTTTCGCGAATTATATCTTGGAACTTACTATTTCTGCCGACGTTTCGGATGCTTGCAGCATCCGTGGTCACGACTTCTAGTCTTCGAGCGTCGAGATGTATGCGGGGAACATTTTTTGAGCGCCTACCCACCATTACACTTATTATGAACGGATAGTAAATTCCAAGATATAATTTGCGAGAAGTCCCGATACCTAGTATAATTATGAATTGTAACGTTTGTAAAAAAGTTTGTAATTTTAAAATATAAGTTATTTAATACGCGTACGGTTTTATACTTGATTCTATATAGCTATCTAGCTTTGGTAGCTTAGTGGTTACAGAGTCGACCTTACAATCGAGGGATCGCGGCTTCGAATCCTGGCTACTACCGTCGTAAACCCACTTCTAACACAAGCAAATTAGCTTAGCTGGAGGGGTTAGATGGAATATTAGTGATTTCGGTTCTAATATTCTTTAAAAAAATACAATTATAATAACAAAAATACATTTTTTATCTGTCTGTTTGTAATGGGTAATCTCCGAAACGACTGACTTGACCCTAGCCTCATTTAAAAAATACTAAACAAACAGTTCTGAATTTTGCAAGGTTAAATACTTAGGTCGATGAACGACCTTCGCCCCCCATGAGCGCCGGCCTGGGGGTGACAGGTGGAGCCGCCTGTCACCCTGGCAGAAGCAGGCCGCGGCGGTGGCGCGCCTCCACGTTTCCGGGGTCGAGTTGGGGACTCTGTAGTCCCCACACCCGAAAAGAGGGCCAGATCGTGAGAGATGGCCCTGGATCGGCCGGGGTGCGAGGGATATGCCTGTCAACCTCACCTTCGGCAACCAAAACGACCTACAGGCGGCGTGGGATTTAGTCGGTTCGAGTCCGACATAACCTCCTCCACCGGCTCCGGTGGGGAGGTATCCGTGGGGATTTTGCGCACGTAAAAAAAAAAAAAGGTTAAATACTAAAATACTTGAGTCATTACATGTGTCTGTTTGTATATAATTAATATGCTATCTGTCTTGGGATGTAGCATTTTGCAACAAAACATCTATAGATACCAGATTCCAGATAGATTCCAGTATACTATATCTTAACCCCAAATCGTTAAAGAAAGGAGACCCTGCTTTGAAACTTATTTAAAAAAAATTACAAAGTTCCACACAACTCTATCTAGACCCATGGTAAGCATAGCTTAACAAGCTTGTGTTATGGAATCTAGAATACGGATACTAGATTCCATACATACTTAAATCCTTTTTTTTTGTAAATTTATACATTTCACCAATCAATCCTCCCCACCACCATCCAGTCCCACGTAATAGGGGACGAGCCTATTGCCGTCCTCCGTGCACTATTGTTGACTCTAACCATCCATCTGAGGCTAAGTTTGGGCTGTATATATCTGTCTGATGTTGGAAAGCCCTATTCCTTAGTCGCCTTGTACGACACCGCATGAGAAGAAATAGGGTGGTCCAAATTCTACTCTGCCGGGAACCACGCGGCATATTCATGCATACATATATTTGCATTGAACGGGAATCGAACCCGCGTCGCCTGCGTTGCAGTCGCGTTCACTACCGCCAAGACACAGAGGCTGCCGAGATATATGCCTGTTACTACCTATATGAATTGATGCTATCTGCAGCATGCCCGCGGCTTCTCTGTCGTCACCGATCGCGGCTGGCCGGCTTTTTTTGCAACACAAACCTACATACTCTATATTTGTCACATGCTTTCACTTGATACTTATAAGCAGATGTGATCAAGGTCGTTGAATTGTTAACACAGACTAAAGTGACCAAAAAAAATAATAAGGTGGCCATTTTGGATGTCAAAACGGGACTTAATTTTGGGTGTATTAATGCTTCATCCGGATTTTTAGAGCCAAGAACCTATCTATCTTTATTCTTAAAGGTTGGGAAGTCAGCGGTAGCCTCTCCCGTTAAATATATAAAACCAAAGGAGGAGAAGGAGGAAATGCAGTGTGGTCGCACATTGATTTGTGGGACGGAATAGTGTTGTCAAGTGTGACGATTAGCGCGATACGTCCCAATTTATATAGAGGCGTGCGGACTCGTTTTCTTTAAAACTTGCCCCTTGATTCTACTAAAGCAAAACTTCTGTCATACTACAGACTGCAATAAGTGATTTTGTGTTGTCAGTGGGAAGACCAAAAGCTTGTCCTGCTTTGTCTTTTACACTGACGGCACAGAAACTTTTGTGCTGACAAGGTAGGCAGCGCGAGCGTGACTCCTTTGGTGTTGCACACGTCCATAGGCCACGGTAACCACTTTCCATCAGGTGGGCCGGGTGCTTGTCTGCCAACCAAGTGGTATAAAAAATGGTAATACATTTTAGACTTTATTCTATAAACATAAAGTCCAAGATTAAATAAAAAGAGTTTTTCATTACACTCTTTTATTCACTCTGCAAAAAACCTTTTAATTTTGGACTTTAACGGCATTGCTTTAAAGTCTAAAATGAAATGAATTTTTTAGCAGTGTCCGTGGAAAATTAAATGGATTTTTTAGCAGAGGGCCAGATCGAGAGAGTTGGCCCTGTGTCGGTCGGGGTGCGAGGGATATGCCTGTTAACCTCACCTTCGCCAACCTTGAAGGAGGTAGGACACGGCGGTATTTCCGCCCAATTGAGCAGTCCGACTGGGGAAGTACCGCGGTTATAATAACTTCGTGTTGTGTTCCCAACGGTGAGTAGGGTAGTCAAAGCTCACTGGAGAATTTGTGCTGTCAGTGGGATGACTAAATGACTCAGCGCGAGTGTGGCTTCTCTGGTGTTACACACGTTTATAGGCCGCGGTAACGAATTTCCATCAGGTGGGCCGTGCGCTTGTCTGCTATATAAAAAATACCATAAACGACCCACAGGCGTCGTGCGTTTTAGTCGGTTCGAGTCCGACATAACCTCTCCCATCAGCTCCGGTAGTGGGGGTATCCGTGGGGAATTATCGCACGTAAAAAAAGGCTTTGATCGGGACCTAAACCTACCATATTGACCCAATTATTTGTAGTCAGCGCAACATCAAATCAAATCAAATCATATTTATTGTAAATCATAGGTATAGAAGATGTTCACATTTTTTTTTTCTATTTATTTACCATAAGGTGAGAGCTTGATCACGCAGTGACCATGTCACCCCCAAAGGATGTTCACATAATAATTAGTTCAGCTATGTTTCACCATTTGGGTAAACAATATTAAGTAGATTATTAATTTTATAAAATTATTAGATTATTAATTAAATTATTAATTTAGTTATCACATAAAATTAAATAATGTCATTCTCTTTCATAAATTCCTGTCGGTTTTCATCAGTTCGGGACGTTCCTGCAGAATCTTGGACGCTTGGTCACCTTAACATGTACACATGCTATACAATCACAAGGTTTAGTTAGTTCAATGACCTCATCAGAACTTTCTTGAGACTTGAAATTACCTCCGTTAAAAGTAAAAGTAAATAATTATAATTAAAGTTAATTAAAAATGATGCGCTTTGCGAGAGCTATCGTGCGAGGTAATTGCACGGCGATACACGATGCATTGCTGGAAATTAAACGTACATACCTACATAATGTTATGAGGATTGTAAAACTCTAATGTGTGAAGAGAGGAAGAAAAATATTTAGGTATATAGATTCCGTGTGGTCCCTGGCAGAGTAGAATTTGGACCACACCATCTCTTGCCATATGGTGTCGTACAAGGCGACTAAGGGATAGGGCTGTTTAACATCAGACAGATATATACAGCCCAGACTCAGCCTGAGTTGCATGGATTGAGTCAACAATAGTGCCCGGAATACGGCAATAGACTCACCCCCTATTACGTGGGACCGAATATTATTGGTGAAATGTGGATGTTACTTCACCTCTGCCTAACCCTCCGGGGGTAAAGGCGTGACTATATGTATGTATGTGTCGTCCAATAGATGTCAGAGTGGGCTTCATTCTTACGTCTATCCGACGTGACGTGACGTAACGATGACGCGAGCTCCATGATTTTCGTTCACCCATTTAAAAAAAAATTAAATCTGTCCTACGCGACTGAAAAGATTTAACTAAAACTAAAGAATTGTTTAACTCAAGAGGGATAAATAAATAAATAATTAACGGCATTCCACACAGCACACAGCGCTATCTAAACCCATGGTAAGCATATCTGAACTAGCTTGTGTTATGGGATCTAGATTGCGGATAAACACACTTAGATTCTATTTTTTTTGTAAATACATACATATTATACACAGAAACACCCAGACCAATGCAAATATACATATTCATGCATACAAATATTTGCACTGAGCGGGAATCGAACCCGCGCCCCCTGCATAGCAGTCGAATGCTCTACCGCTAATCCACGGAGGTCGTCTGGATATGTACAAACTCTAAAATTTCTGAAAATGATTAATATATATTAATTAATGTGAAGTGAAAATACTGGACGCTAATAACCTATTATGTTATAAAGCGACCTTAAATAAATAAAAAAAGATGGTATATTTAACATATAACATAACAAACTCACGCCAATATCCCCGAAGGGGTAGACAGAGGTGCTAGCACCCACATTTCGCCAGTTTATGTTTAGGTCCCAACGTAATAGGTGGCGAGCCTATTGCCATTAACCGGGCACTTATAAACTTGCGATAAATACACACATAACTTCGAAAAGCGTCGAAAAGTCATTGGTGTGTGCTACGAGACCTCGTCTCAGCAGTCCATTACCCATACCACTAGGCTACCGCTGTTTAATAGGTACCTATACGTATTATCGAGTATCCTGTACAGGTAATTTACTGTTATATATTCTGTGGTGTAACTAATGAGAGAGGTTAAGGAAAAGAGACCAGCGATACTGTTTCCCTAGTATGTACCTAATGTAACCCGTACCCCTGTAATAACCCGTTGCTAGGCAGGCACTAAACAGTGGACGTGCCACTGTTTAGTGCCTGCCTAGCAACGGGTGTATTTCGATATTTTCCGTGAAGCGAATTTCAACATTCCATTCTGAGACTTTGCCTTCAGCTTACCATCAGGCAGGGCGAAGTCTAATTGACGTGTTATATATAAAAAAAAACAACAACAACATCATGCACAATACATATGTTGTAAGAAAGTTTCGAACGAGTTTACGAACTCGACAGCTGAATCTGCGGTGACATTTCTATTCAGTATGCTGTTTTCGTGATGTCACGTGGCCGACAAGTACAAAAAAAATAGTGATTACTGTGGCCAATGGACGTATGCAACATCAAGGGAGTCACAATCGCGCTGACGACCATACGCATAGACAGTTCCTGTGCCGTCAGTGTAGAAGACAAAGCATTACAAGCTTTTGGTCTTCCCACTGACGACACAAAAGTACTCCAGTGAGTGCAAGCTACCCTACTCATCCCCGGTAACACAACTCAAGATTTTTGAGGAGGTAGGACACGGCGGTATTTCCGCCCAATTGAGCAGTCCGACTGGGGAAATACCTCCGCCCTACAGAATACTGTGGTTATAATAACTTCGTGTTGTGTTCCCGGCCGTGAGTAGGGTAGCCAGGGCTCACTGGAGAGATTTTGTGTTGTCAGTGGGAAGACCAAAGGCTTGTCCTGCTTTGTCCTCTACACTGACGGCACAAAATCTCTGTTCTAACAGGGTCGGCAGCACGGATGTGACTCCACTGGTGTTATATACATGGTCATGGTAACTACTTTCCATCAGTTGGGCCGTGTGCTTGTCTGTCACGTTGATTAAAAAAAAAATATAATGGTCCCGCATTACCGGGAGGTGACTCGTGTATAGGAGGTCGCTCAACTACCTCTGTTGTCCATGAGCGTGGGCCTGGGGATACCAGGTGGAGCCGCCTGTTACCCTAGCAGAAGCAGGCCGAGGAGGAGGTGCGCTTCTAGGGGCAATATGGGGACACTGTGGTCTCACACTCAAGTGGCCTATCTCGATGGCTCTGAGTCAGCCGGGGTGCGATAATTATGTCAGTGGCAATGTTACTTCTGGCAACAAATGACCTAAGACGACGTGCTGTTTTAGTCAGGTCGTCCAGCGATATCCATGGGGTTTTACACATTCACTAAAGAAAAAATAACATACTAAAATATCTACACAACTTCAATAACAAACCTGCCACCTGACACGCAAAATTGGGCTGCTTAAGTTGTTCATTTCTCACGCGATTCTTATCAATGACAGTATCTTCGCATCGCTATCTATTGGCTGTTTATCTTAGATATACAGAGTAATGTGGGATTTTCGCTCGCTCGTCTGTCCATTGTGATGCGAGCGGTGGAGAAATTTAAAAATATTTGTAAATTGTAAATAAACTAATTTTTTGCCGCATGGTTTCCGGCAGAGTAGAATTAGGGCCACCCCATTTCTTCTCATGCGGTATCGTACAAGGCGACTAATGGATAGGGCTGTTTAACATCAGACAGATATATACAGCCCAGACTCAGCCTCAGGTGCATGGCTGGACTCAACAATATTGCCTGGAATACGGCAATAGGCTCACTCCCTATTACGTGGAACCGAATACAATTATTGGTGAAATGTGGGTGTTAATTCACAGCCAACCCTCCAGGGATAAAGGCGTGATTATATGTATGTACATATGTAACATATGTAGTAAAGAAATTGGACAGAGTATCGTCGAGGCGACCGGTGACACTCGTTCCGGGTCGTTCCTGATCCAAATGCTGGCCATCGCCATCCAACGTGGCAACGCAGCAAGTGCTATGGGCACTTTTGCACCGGGAGCGATCAGAGGCGCGTTATTTAATTAGTACATAGCCTGAGCATTGCTTGTTGTACAATTGTAAATCAGTTTTTCCTGTAAATTGGAGATAGGTAATGTACTCGTAAATACAAAAACAAATATCAAGTCTAATCAATACTAGGGTCTCGATGTAGAAATTTTGAAAATATGGCAAAGCTGGCCCTCTTCAACTTCGCCTGTGACATAATTGAAACCACCCTTGCATCTCTTTAACTCATATAAGTAGGTACTTATATGAGGCAGCTCCATTAAACGATTGATAATACGAGTATAGGTAGGTACCTATACTCGTATTATCAATCGTTTAATGGAGCTGCCTATCACCTTAGTAGAAGAAGCAGGCCAAGGCTGTGTAGAGCTACGCACATCCCTGGGTAAGATGGGAACACATAGCAGTCCACTGCTGGACTAGGCCTCTCCAATGTTGGAAGGCTTCGGCCTACTGTTTCCTCGCTGGCCAGACGGGTTGGTACAGGGTTTTATTCCGAGTGTTCCTTCTCTCGCAGTGATATAGTCTGCGTATTTTTCCGTTAGTCGCCTCTTACGACACCCTTCAGATTAGATGGGGATTAATTAATTTTCAAACAATAATGTATGGGAATTCTTTGCCGCACCACCAAGACCTGTAATTCATTACCAGCTCACGTGTTTCCTTCTTCCTACAGTCCCGGATCCTATAAGCGGGGCGTAAAAAAGCATCTGATGAGGCTGCCAAGCTGAATGCCACCATTGTAACTTTACTTAGTGTCTGTAATAGTGACCCTCTTTCCTGAAACTTTGCCCTTAGCTTACCATCAGGCGAGGTAAAGTCAACTTGGCGTGACTTAGATAAAAAAACATTTATATTTATTACTCGGCCACTTTGGGTAGTAGCGTGATGATACACTGCCTGCAACCTTCCTCCATAAACGGACAATTCAACACGAAAATATTTTTCAATTCGAACCAGTAGTTCATGAAATTAACGCGTTCAACCAAACAAATAAAATTATATATATAAATATCTGATAGGGAAGGCCAATGATTAGCGATATATTATATTGGTAAAGATTTTTTGTGCCCAGAGAGGCACATATCTCTGTAGGCACCTAGCGTCCTTTCCTCTTGACTTAGCGGAACAGCGAAAAGAACAACTTGACAAATCACTGTTTAAGTTGATTAGTACAGATTTAGGAATGATATACGGCTTCGGAGTTCTTACGTGGTTGAGGTTAATACCTTCCACAATGAGACAGCGCCATCTAGCGGATAGATTTTCAACTATTTTATACTGAACAATTCTGAATCGTACTATGTAATGGGATACGATGAGATATTCTTTATTGTACTCTATAAAAGTAGTACTATATATAAAACAGGCAATAGGCTCGCCACCTACCTGCCTAAACATAAACTGGCGAAATGTGGGTGCTAAGCACCTCTGCCTACCCCGTCGGGGATATAGGCGTGAGTTTATGTTTATGTTATAAAAGTAGTGGTATATTATATTATCTTATCATAATCGTTTGACTAATAGGGGATTCATGTGGAAGTGATAATTTTAGTATCTATGTATATACATGAATACGATCCCCCCAAGGAGGGTTAGGGGATTGAAGTGGAATAGCGATTCCTTTTCGATCTCCTGAGGGATCGAAATAGGGGATCCAAATAAAACATTCGCTTTTGGAGGTCATGCCGGAATTTTTTCTACCAGCTTGAGGCTCGGTATTATTTCGGAACAATTTAAAAAAAATACAGTCAAGTTAAAGATAAGACCCGCATTTTGAGGTCATGCAGGAATTTTATCTACCGGCTTGAGACTCATTATTATTTCGGAATAATTTGTAAAAAATACTGACTATAATCAAGCGAAAGATAAGAAAGAAACAAGAAACCATCTTTGAACTTCGAATCCTTTTGAATCTTTGAATTATCTGTTTATGCGGAATTATGTTTATCGGATTGCGAACCTGCGACATCTCGTTCGACGCATCGCTAATCCGACTCCTTTACCTCTTAGATTACCGCAGTTTCATTCCTAATTCCTATAAGATAGCAATTGCAAATTCTTCCGCATTCTACAAGTGAAGTATCACTATTTACAAAATGAACTTGAGTGTTTGTGGGAGCCGACTTTGTATCCGTCGTTTACGATAATTGTAAATTGTTTTAATATTCATAAGCAGCAATTATGTTTTTAATTATAAATTTAGTTATTATAATATATTATGTGTTTGTCTTATTGTGTTTGTTTCTGTGTTCCCAGCTCAAAAACAATGATTACTGCCGTGAACGAATTCTTAGACGATCTGCGGTGAGTGATGTGTGGCTAAAATGTCTAATTTGACTAACAAACTAACGAATATTTAGCACCTAGGTATGCTTAAAACTAATACTAAAACTAACCTTGCATGAGACAAAACAGTTTATTATGTAAATACCCGCGGCTACCCGAACTGATTCCTTGGCTGGGAATAGCGGGGCCACCGGGAACGGGGAGTCTTTTATTGTGGCGTCTATTCATTGGGAGGGTTTTAGCCTACTATTGCCACGTTGACCAGTCAGGTTTGTTCTCGAGTTTTCATTGTCAGGTCGTTCTGACCTCGGCAGAATATCGGCCAGGTACCGCGAATCTCCCCCTAAATTTAGGGAGGAGGTGCCGCTTCTGTTGTTCACCGCGTGGATGTTTTCTAACCCACTAAATAAATAGGTCCTTATTGCGTGCGGAAAATCCCCGCGGAGAAGCACCCGTGCTCGGTAATAATCTGCGTCAGACGGTACGAGAAGCTGCCGTGTGGCCTCTCTAGCCCCCATGATGGGTCCTATCGCCACTACTTAGGACTAAATAGGTATAAATAAATTTTCTACAACATTCCACACAACGCTATCTAGACCCATGGTAAGCATAGCTTAACTAGCTTGTGTTATGGGATCTAGAATAATGATAAACATACTTAAATACTTTTTTTTTGTAAATACTTACATATTATTAAACATAGAAACACCGAGACCAATGCAAATACCCATATTCATGCATACAAATATTTGCACTGAGCGGGTATCGAACCCGCGCTTCCTGCGCCACGCCACACACGTGTTATGTTTTTTCAAATCAAATCAAATCAAATCATTTATTTGCATAATACAGGTATTGGGATGGTACGGTTATATGTGCATAGGTGCGCTGTACTATTACCTCTTAGTACAAGGTGTGCAAATATTTACATGCAATATGACAATTTTGGCATTCTTATTGATAAGAGAGAGTAATAATTAGGTAATAATAATGAGAATTAATAAATATAAAATTTAGTCACGTCAATATTAACAATGTCAAATTATTAAGGTTAAAAATGAATAATGTCAAAACAATCAATAATGTCAAAATTAACAATGTCAACTAGATAAATTAAGAAGGATAATCACAATGTCACGTGTACCTACGAATCAATGGAAAGTAAAAAGAAGTAATTAAATACCAAATTGTAATTAAATATTTTGAACTAATAGATTATAATTTATCTTGGAGGAAGCTCTTTACATCATAGTAACACTTATCATTCAGTAGTTTTTTTAGATTCTGTTTAAAAGTAGGTACATTTGACTCTTTGATAGTTTTTGGCAGTTTATTATATATTTTAGGAGCCATGGCGAAGACACTGTCATGCATTAGAGTAGTGTTAGTCTTACATAGGCATAAGCGACTTTTATCTCTTTGCATCCGGCCCGACGCTTCAGACGCCAAAACAAATAAATTGTGATTTAGTTTTACAAATAGAGCCACCTCGAAGATATAGAGGGACGGCAGTGTTAAGATCTTGTGTTTTTTGAAATAGGGCAAGCAGCTGTCAGTTGATTTTAACGAGAACATTGCCCTCACACAGCGTTTCTGTACTTTGAATATTTTATTTTTTTGTACCGAGTTACCCCAAAAAATAACACCAAAGCGAAGAACTGATGCCACCATGCCATGGTATGCAGTTAGAAGTGCATCAGTGTGGATTATTTGCGATAACTCATGTAGTGCGTATACAGATTTACTGACTCTCTTACATATGTGCTCTATATGTTGTTTCCAGGTTATCTTGTTGTCTATTATTATACCTAGAAATTTAGTATATTCTACTTGTTTTAGTGATTGGCCATTTGCACATATCTGCAAATTTTCCACAGTTGGAATTCGCTGACTAAAATGCATGAGCATCGTCTTTCCTATGTTGGCTTTTAGATTATTGATATCTAGCCAGTCCAGAACAGACCTTAATGCATTATTTATTTCACTTTCATAGGTATCCTTAGAGTTACATTTAATAGTGATAGTGCTATCGTCGGCAAAGAGAGCTATTGGGTTATCGGTTACATTAGGTAGGTCGTTAATATATAGTAGGAATAGTAGAGGTCCTAGCACACTGCCTTGAGGCACGCCGTACTGTATAGTACGTGTTTCAGATTGATAATCTTCCTCTGTTTTAGAGAAATAATTGATTTTTGTAATCTGAGTATACTGAGTACGACCGGTTATGTAGGATTCAATTAGATCTAGCACATTTCCTCTAATGCCATACATATTTAATTTGCCTAGTAGAGTGTCATGATGTACATAATCAAAAGCTTGGGTCATGTCCATATATATGGAGCAAATAGGTATTTTACTGTCAACACTCTTCATTACAATTTTCAGAAAATCAAATATAGCCATATTTATTGACTTATTACGCCTAAAACCTTTCTGTTCTTTTGCCAGGATATCATTACTTTCAAGATAGTCATTCAGTTCTCTATATATATATTTCTCAAATATCTTTGAAAAAATAGGTACCAAGGCTATGGGTCTATAGTTTTCTAATTTATTTCTATTTTCTTTTTTAAATATTGGTTTTATGATCACTTTTTTAAGTTTATCTGGGAAAACTCCATTAGCCACACATAAGTTAATAATATGGCAAATATGATGACCAATATCAGCTGCTACATATTTTATAACTTTAGTGCATATACCGTCATAACCAACACTGTTTGTGTTTTTTAAATTTCTGATAATGTGTAGAGTATCAAGGGGTTGGCAAGGTTTCAAAAACATAGACTTTTGTTTGGAAGACACATATGAGGAAATCGGAAATTTATTTTCCGATGTCTTTGGAACTATTCTATCAACAAAGTAATTATTTAAGGCATTACATATGTCAATAGGGTCCATTACAGTTTGATTATTTATTATTATACTATTTATTGATTCAATTGGAGTATTTTGTTTTACACTTTGTATGATTTTCCAAGCAGTTTTTGCTTTGTTAGTTGCTGTATTAATTGAGTAGGTATTCTGTGCTCGTTGAGTTAGTTTAATAATCTTTTTGTATGTTCTACAGTACTGCTTAAATTTATTTTTATTGACTTCATTAGGCTTTTTTCTATATTGTCATAATAGTGCCCGTTTCTTTTTACTACATGCCTTTATTCCACGTGTGACCCATCTTTGTTGTTTATGCGCATTTACAGTTATTAGTTTGAACGGGAAACAAAGGTCATAAAACAGTCTAAATAAATCATGGAAGGTGGTGAATGCCAGATTAGGATCCTCAGTAGTATAAATTTCAGAGAAACTCAATTGGCTCACACACTCTTTAAATTTCTCTAGGTTAGCCGAACAATAGTCCCTCCGTCGAATTCTCCACCGTTTAATGAGGCAAATTTTTTTAACACGACATTGTATTATTTGTGCTGTGTGGTCAGATAGTCCGAATTCTATAATTCTTGACTTGCAACCATGGGGGAGGCTATGAGCAAAATTATCTATGCAGGTCTGGGTAATAATTCTGGTAGGTTGCTTCAACACTAGTTTTAGGTTATAGTTAAGAAGCATACACTCAAATTCCGATGTTACTCTGTTCTGTTTCAGAATATCTATGTTAAAATCTCCCGCCAGTATGATGTTATGTTTCCTATAAGTCTTGTTTATGTACATCAACACTCCATCCAGTCTATCAAAGAATATATCTAGGTTACTAGTATAAGGAGTTCTATATATACACAAAACGACAATGCTATAATCAATCAGTTCGATGGCACAGCATTCAAAGCTTCCCGATACAGAAAAATCTACGATTTCGGGAATACTTTTACAAATATGTCCTATTTTTACTAGGATGCATGACCCTCCTCTACTAATATCACTCCTACTACAATAGGCTGTCAAGTAATAATTTGGTATCATACATATGTCCTCATGCCCCGACATCATATTGTGTTCCGTTATACAGATTATATCTATATCAGTGGAAACTTCTGACAGATCCTGTAAACAAACATAAAGCTCATTTGATTTACTTCTTAGGCCCGCAATATTCTGATGTATTATATTCAGAAATTTATTTCCGAAAAAGCTTATTACTATGTGTACACATATTGTCCATTTCAGGTTGTTCTCTCGTTTGTGAAGTATTACAGAGTGTTAGATTTTCTTTTATTATGTCTAATGTCAAGTTTTGGAGGTCCTTAAATAATACTTTCATACCATTATTACTTAGAGCGCCTGATTTTCTAAACATAACATTGTCATAAATTAAATTACAGTTTGAGTCTAAGATATAGGCATATTCATAAGTTAGATTGTCCATATATAATAATTGATTAAACATATCTATTCTAGAGTTATACAAGTCACAGTATTTAGCAGTTTTAAATGTCGGCAAAGTAATAATAATGTTGGTGTGAGTATGAGCTTGTAACATATTTCTAATGTTGGTTACAACTGCAATGTAGTCCTTAGTCATTCTAAAATCATCCTCGCCTATTATTATGTTACAGAAATCATTCATAGTGAATGATTTTATTTTATTACTAATATTCATTAACAATTGTTTTATCCCCACATTGGGTGTTAGGAAGTGACACACATTATATTTCTCACCAAAACAGTGTTTTGCCAGCGATAAGATGTTATTATTCTTATTTGAGCTTATAAAATACATTTTATGAGTAACTGGATTGTCTTGAGTCAGGTCCTTGCAGCCTTCATTTTGGTTGGAGTTTGCATTCCGTTCGTGTTGTAGGTGTATTTGGGATGAATGCGAGGAATCCCCAACGTTTAGTTTCACCATTTTGGGAGCAATATGCGATGCGTTCTGTAAGGACAGGTCCAATTCTGTTAATCTCCTTGTGCTTGTGTCCATTTTTTTTGGTGTTGAAAAGGCTGACTTTAGAGGACTTCTAGTTTGCTGCTTATAGTCATTCTTCCGTTGCAAACTCTTAATTTCGTCTCGCAATGCACCATTCTCAATGGAAAGCTTGTCTATTTCATCATTAGCACTGTTTAATTTCAATTTGAGAATGTCTATTTCCTCTTTTAGATTAACAATTAGTAATTTCGAATCTTCGAGCTCCGTCATACATGGCACGCTATGACTAGTGCCATCTAGTGATCGGTCGGGTACACTGTCATTATTGTCTGATAGTGATAGTGAAGAATGTATTCGGGTCTTCCTAAAGGTGATGTTTTCAAAGAAATTCATTTTGTCTTTTTTTTTTTTTTTTTTTTTCTAAGTAAAAAGGTTTCTAATTAAATTTTTTTGAATACAATAAAAATAAAATAACTATTATACAACTTATAGCTAAGAACAATTAAAATGCGTCGTAGAATTCCTCCGCATCGCATGCCTCTTGTGGTAGCGTTCCCAGAAGACTGGCAGCATTGCCACGTTGTATGGCAATGCTTATTCTCTGTCCTAAAAAGAGGCCAGCCTTCTGGTCACGAGAAGCGTCGACCATTCGCTTCGCAATCTCACGGAAGAGGTTGCGAGCGCTCGGACCCCATGACCCCAAAGTCTCGACTCCAAACGGCACAAATTCATAATCTCCGATGAGATTGGAGTATTTGCGCCGCTTGAGAGCCTCTGCAGAAGCAGCAGCAGCACCAGCACAGCCAGCCGTGCTAGTTATATGGGTAGGAGCCATGGTATCAACGCATGTGGCGTCCCACACCAGAGTCCTACCCATCTTCCATGGCATTAACGACATGCCATCCGGTCTCTTGCCATCGTCACGCGCCAAACCGTTTGGTTCTAGTACAGCTGGTACACCGGCGGTGACAAGAGCACGGCGGACTATGTCGTTGAGGCTGGCGTGCCGTGGAATTCGCCCAGCGCTCCTGCAGCACGACAGACCATGGTGTCCGAGTCTGTCAACGGCTTCTCCACAACGGCATTGATGCGGAGAAACACACGGCGCACCTAAACGGAGACAAGTTGCGATGCGGAAGGTAGTGTCATCTAACATAGTCCCTACGTTAGATGACGGAAGAGCTTGTAGCCAAAGACCCGATTCCCACACTCCTACCGCCAGTAAACGGGCACGCTCAGCAGCATTGGAACATGTATTTAGTAATTTTTTTCCAACTAAGCTGCAGAGCGGCCCGTCCCACTGACGCTGTGAGAAAAGGTTCCTTGGGAGATCGGTGTTTGGACATGCAATTTTCCAAGCGTTCACTGCATCAGTCTTACACAATACTTCAGAATTAACTAGTGTAGGTGCAAGGATTTTCCTAGTTAATTCTTCCGTACTGTGGACTGACGACAGGAACGCTGGTAAGCTGACATCTGAAATTTTGCGAATACCGAGCCCACCCAAGCGTATCGGTAGAGTCGCTTGTAGTAAAGCTCGGTCATCCAAGGCCACATTTAAAATTTTGGTGAGGGTATTTTCTATAATTTCATCCATTTTTTTCAAAATTGTTATATGTTTAAAAATTGGCGTCGATCGTAGGGCATGGGTGAATTTTGGAACGAATAGGCAATACCGAAGAATAGTGAAAGCCGAGTGTATATTTATTTTGAGTAGGCGATCCGAAATGTCACTAAAATTTTGAATTTTTTCCTCTATAAATGAGGTGTAGGCATCTTCTAGGATTGGGGACCCGAGGAGACGTAAAGAGTCTTTTTCTAAAATTTTGATGGTGGGAGCTACGGAATTGAATTTAGAAATAGTAGAAATTTTGTCCGAAACGTCGTTTAAAAAAATCTCGCATTTGCTGTCATTTAGTTCTAAACCAATTAATCTAAATTCATTTTTAATAAATACCAAATCTTGTAAAACTGTCTCCACATCTCCCCCTAGAGTCCCATCGTCTAGGTACCATACATTAAATTTAGAATTTAACCGCCGAATAATGGGCTGAATGGCTAAACTGAAAATTACCGGTCCAAGAGGGTCTCCTTGTTGACATCCAACAGCTGATTTCAAAAGGTTGTCCTTGTATAATAGTTTGGAGGGGTATCTGTAACATTGCCAAAGAAAATTATAAATTTTGGGTGTTTCTAATTTAGCTTGGTTCAACAAGGTGTCCCTGTTCACCGAGTTGAAAGCATTCTTCACATCAACCTTGAGAATGACCTCACCTTTACTGGAGCCAAGGTAGGTTGATAAAGCATGTATGGCAGCCTCACAGCCCCCCTTTGAACCAAAACCAATTTGGAGGGGCTGTAACTTCAAAGCTAACTCGGTTTTGTAATATCTACAGCAGAGTTTGGCTGCCATACGTCGGTACGTACATCCCACGGCAATGGGACGAATGCCACCATCTCCCTTGCGTAGGGCACACAAATTAGCCCCATACAAAATGTCTGTGATGGCATCATCCACACTACCGGAGAGCATCAAATTCATGAGAGCCGTTAGCTCCTTCAGAAGTGCCTCACCAGCCTCCCCGGCGCTTGGCCCTTTTGTCTTTTGTATAACAATATAATGTAATGGAAACAATCACAAAAAGACGTTAGGACCAGCTGAGTTCCGAACCGCTGACGTAGGTTTTAGAAATCCGTTGCACTTCAGTACCAACTACGGATAACTTTGTATTATTTGACGAAGTTTAGCACTACTATGTAAAGGATATAAATTTTGAATTGTGCAAATCAGTTATTATGAGTCATCTTTTAGGAATTTTTTTCACATTCCGAACAACTTGTATTTAAAGGTCTACACTTTGTATTTTCTTTAATAGTAGCACTGTTTCTTTATGAAATTGCTTATAAATACTAGAAATTAGTTATTATTTATCTAATCACTGTTTCAGTACATTTTTATTTTTTTATGCACTTGAGTTTGGTTTGATCGATTTTCGTTAATTTTTTACACAATTATTATTCAAAACGATTATGCACCTTTATGTACTATATTTACACTGTATTATATCAATTTTTGGTTAGATAAACGCTGATAACTATTTTTTAAGTTAAATAAATACACAGAGCTCTTTTCAGTAACACCTTGCCAGACAGCGCCGTCTAGCGGATTTAGATTTAAAATATAATTAATACAATACATGTTATTTAGTATTTTTACTAAAAAAACACTGCAATATGAAAGGAACTCAAGCAGTTCTGAGCCAAGCACCTGATAGAAAGTGGTTACCGTAGCCTATGGACGGTGCAACACCAGTGGCGTCACAATCGCGCTGTCGTCCCTCTAGGAACCTTCTTATCCCCTTCTTGAAGTACCCCATAATGTAATCGCTTGGGAAAACCAGAGTACAGTTACTTTTTCATCTATACTAATATTATAAGGCTGCAGAGTTTGTTTGTTTGTTTGAACGCGCTAATCTCTGGAACTACTGGTCCGATTTGAATGATTCTTTCAGTGTTGGGTAGTCCATTTATCGAGGAAGGTTTTAGGCTATATATCATCACGCTACTACTTAAGGGAGCGGAGCATTGATAATAAATGTTAACAAATCCGGCAATTTTTCATACATATTTTGAAGACTAAAACATACGGGCTCAAAGGGATATGAAGCTTCAAAATATACCCCGGGCGAAGCTGGGGTGGGTCAGCTAGTTTATAATATCTATTGATATGTGAGTATGGTATCTCAAGGATTTTCATTATTTAACACATATACGTCAATACTTACGTGATATATTACGTAATTCATTGTAATTGTATACCACACACGTATTACCGCACTGAGCAAGTCGTGAGATAGTTTTTATAGCCAGGTTATTGTAAATGTTTGCTTGTCAAGTAAGTGTTGTGGAAAATCAAAACGTAACTAAATATAGACCCTATTTACGTGCGGAAGGTTTCACCTCGTCGTTAGCGCCTTATTCGATAAACTATTCGGATTTGAACCCACTAAAACCGCGGTAACCATATGGTACATCAGGTTGCTATTGTTCAGATATCATTGGTCAAGTCAATTTTGTTGTCTTTATATTTAGTATGGGTAATGAACTGCTGAGACCCAGGTCGATCCCAGGTTTTACCAGGCACACAACAATAACTTTTCAATGCTTTTCGTAGTTATGTGTGTATTAATTGCAGGTTTATAAGTGCCCGGTTAATGGCAATAGGCTCGCCACCTATTACATTGGGACCTAAACATAAACTGGTGAAATGTAAGTGCTAGCACCTCTGCCTACCCCTTCGGGGATATAGGCGTGAGTTTGTTATGAAATCCTTGAAAGGATTGCCTTTCTAGGATTGCCAGTCGGGGTCTCTGGGATTGCTTTGGTCGCCGATGTTAGCGACCCCGACGTGTTATTGAGGATCTGATTCCCTCTCCCCTAGAGAGAGGAACAAAGCGCGTTGAGACCTTCTACTAGAGCGACGGCTTCTTTTTTTTACGAGCGAAAAATCGCCATGGATACCTCCCAGCCGAGATGATGGGAGAGGTTATGTCGAACTCGAACCGACTAAAACGCACGGCACTTGTAGGTCGTAGTTGGTTGCCAAAGGTGAGGTTGACAGGCGTATCCCTAGCACCCGGGCTGACCCAGGGCCATCTCTCGCTCTCGATCGCTCGAGCCCTCCTCGGGACGACGGGGACAGCTACCCGATGCTTCCTTTTCCGTACCGTCGCCATTTTGGGTTCTTTTTTCTTCTTTCCCGTAATCTACCCTTTCCGTGGTTCAATTGCATGTAGCTATAAAATACTAGCTGTTGCCCACGGTTTCGTCCGCGTCTCGTTCCCGCTACTTATGGGATCCTATTACATAATTCATGGGATAACAGTAGCTTATGTGTTATTAATGTATATCATCACTTATTAATCCCTGGAGGGTTAGGCACAGGTGAATTAACATCCACATTTCACCAATAATTAATTTCGGTCCCACGTAATAGGGGGTGACCCTATTGCCGTACTGTAAAACTACAAAGTACCTACATAATTTCAAACAGATCTGTTTAGCCGTTAGAGCGTTGTTCGGTTTAATGCTGACACCGAACACGTGATGTGAGCCCGCTGGCGACGCGATTCAATTAGACAAAAAAGTTAAATTATTCAGTGTACTTTCGGTAACCGTCGCGACCGGGTGCATTCACCTAACATTAACATTTGAACAGTGACATCCTAACACTAACATCTCATAATTAACATTTAATTTAGTTTAACATTCTATCCATCATAAAGTGCAATAATTGTCAGTTTAAAATTAACAATAAAACATTTGTCTTCCATAACTAAAATCTCTTGATTCTAAACCCATTTCCGATCGTATCCCGAACAAGCGTGATATAATAATACTTTTTAGGGCTCCAACTAGCAGTAATGACTGCCATAGATGTTTGTATGGCAGCCGGGACCGACGGCTTAACGTGCTCTCCGAGGCACGACCAGACCAATGCAAACCCCATATTTAAGCGTACAAATATTTGCACCGAGCGGGAATCTAACTCAAGCCTCCTGCGTTGCAGCCGCGATAATTACCGCCACGCTATAGAGGTCGTCACTTGTAATGTTTTTTTTTTTTTTTTTATAGGACATAGGACTGCGGTAGCCTAGTGGTATGGGTAATGGACTGCTGAGACGAAGGTCTCGGGTTCGATCCCAGGTTTTACCGTGGCACACACCAATGACTTTTCGATACTTTTCGAAGTTATGTGTGTATTTATCGCAGGTTTATAAGTGCCCGATTAATGGCAATAGGCTCGCCACCTATTACATTGGGACCTAAACATAAACTGGCGAAATGTGGGTGCTTGCACCTCTGCCTACCCCTTCGGGGATATAGGCGTGAGTTTATGTTATGTTATGTTATAGGACACGTCAATTGGACTACGCCTTGCCTGATGGTAAGCTGAAGGCAAAGTCCCAGAAAAGAGGGTCACCATTACTCACACAAACCGTGTGACAATGGTGACACTCAGCTTGACGGCCTCATCATATGCTTTTTCACGCCCCGCTTAAAGGACCCGGGACTGTAGGAAGTATGCTAAATATATTATTAAGAAAAGAAAGCTGTTGATTTCTATGCCTATATTGATAAGAATAGCATATATACAAACAACGCTATTGTTTCTAAATTGTAAATACCTCGGAACGAACATCTAGAACTAATTTACACATTCTTAACGTCAACTGAGGCATTATTCTGAGTGACATCGAGTCTCAATCTCAAACGCAGTCGTAACGCGAGAAGAAGGTAGATTTCAATTGGTTTATACTAACAAAATGCTGAGCTTTGTGAGGACTCGTGTAGTTAAAGTTGTGTTTAGTTCTGTTTTTTTTACGTGCGCAATTAAACTCAATTTAACTTTATACGATTTGTACAACTATTAAATAAGAAATGGACTTTACATGTGTCAAAAAAATAAACATTGACGAAATGTTATTGAACTGTAAATGTCATCTGTTAGAAAACCAAAGAGTTAACACGGCCGGGGTGCGAGAGATATGCCTGTCAGCCTCACCTTCGGCAACCAAAGCGACCCACAGGCGGCGTGCGTTTTCGTCGGTTCGAGTCCGACATAACCTCCTCCACCGGCTCCGGCGGTATCCGTGGGGATTTTGCGCAAAAAAAAAAGTATAATGGTGTACAGCATGTCTCACAGAAATTTACGCATTTAACATTGTCCATCAAATCAAACTATATAAGCGTTTTTGACAATTATTATGCCCAAGAAATTGCCTTCAGCTTACCATCAGGCAAGGCGAAGACTAATTGACGTGTTCTATGCATTTTAAAAAAGCCTTACTTTAAATTACTCTTACTTTTGATCAACTTAAATGTGTCGGTTATTACCAACGCGTGTAGTTACGTAACGGCTTGTCACTCAGAATAGGAGGCCTGAACATAGCCTGATCGATCAATTATCATTCACATGACGTTGATGAAACATTCAGTCGAAAACAGGCTCTTTAAGGAGTCACCTTTGTCTAACGATATTACGGTAATTAAAAATGTGATTTAAATTCTCTATGGACAACTGTGTTGCCTCATTTAAAAATCCTGTGTTCTTTGTGCAGTTGAATGCGTTTTTCGGATTTTAACGGATTTATTTGGTGTTTATAATATTTACTTGTGTCCCCGTGACGTGGGTTGTGGAAGTCAGGTGGCAGTCGCTTCACGGAAAATAATATCCAAGTTCAGCCGCGTCACAGACTGTTAAAAATCGATCCCAGACTCCGAGGTGAAGGCCTTGCACAGTGCCTTGGACGCGACCGATACTTCGCTAACGGAAAGAGGATGATGATTTATCTTCTCGAGACCATGGCTTATAGCTACTGAAAGGTAGAAATTAATGTAAATAATAAAATAAACCAATTAATCAATTATCCTACGGCAGTCCAACTCCTCTCCCAATATTGGGAGGCTTTGTCCTGTTTCCACACTAGCCAGGCGAGTTGGTACAGGGTTTTATTTTTATTTGTCCTTTCGCAGTGATATCGTCTGCGTATTTTTCCGTTAGTCGCCTCTTACAACACTCTTTGTATGAGATGGGGTAATGATACTTGTATTCTTTCTCCGTCACCACGCGTTGTAATAAAATAACACCAAATAAATCGCTTTAAAATCCGATTAAAATATATATATTTAAATTAAGCTGCCATCAATATCTAACTCTGTGTTGCCATTGTGAAAATTAGAATAGTCATGTGAATGCATGGCAAAGACTTTAGAAGAATTAATTATATTCCAAAGAACTGCATTAAGATATCTCTTAGCCAGAGAATCGAGGCTTTTGGCACTCGGAAAGAAGCCTATGAATAAGAAAATTGCGAATTTTGTAAGCAAACATAAGGATGACGGTTGGTCTAGTTTCATGGATTCTCTAAACGAGGACTTAACGAAGAATTTGAACGTGTTCACACATGTGAAACGTAAAGAAGAGAGAATAACTAACGTGCCTAGAAGATGCAGGTTCGATTCAACATCTAGAGAAATTCTGCTAAAGTATAGAATGGATTTACGGTAAGTACGGCAACCAGAGCTCATTGGACAGTTTTTGTGCTGTCAGTGGGAAGACCAAAGGCTTTTCCTGGTTTGTTTTCTGCACTGACGGCACAGAAACTATTATTACAGAGTCGGGAGCACGAATGTGACTCTCCTGGTGTTGCACATGTCCATAGGCCACGGTAACCACTTTCTATCAAGTAGTTCGTGTGCTTGTCTAGCACCTAAGTGGTAAAAAAGGAGTATAGTTTCTGACATATATTTTGACCCCAAATCGTGAGAAAAACGAGGGTTGGTCTGCTGGTTTGATATATCATTCACTCATTAACATTAATGATTTGTAATTTTGAGCTCCTCCGCTGCCGTAGCTCCCTGTTCTCATCTCATCATTCATCTCATAAACTCACGCCTATATCCCCGAAGGGGTGGGCAGAGGTGCTAGCACCCACATTTCGCCAATAGGTGGCGAGCCTATTGCCATTAAGCGGGCAGTTATAAACCTGCGATAAAATACACACATAACTTTGAAAAGCATCGTAAAGTCATTGGTGTGTGCCATAGTAAAACCTGGGATCGAACCCGAGACCTCGTCTCAGCAGTCCATTACCCATACCACTAGGCTACCGCGGTCCCTGTTCTATATTCAAAAAACATCCCAAAAACGCATACTGCGCATAAAGAGTAAATTTTGCGATGAGTGTGTCGTCAAGATACATCCCGGTTACTATATCTACATACTTTGCAAGAACAGCCTATTTAAAGTCCCATAGTCTATTCTGGGAACCCTTTGGGTACCCCCCCGCCAGTGATGTGCACTGACATTTTTAATAGGGTAAATACCTATATTTTAAAGGCCTCCTGTAGGTATTCCTATTTTTGTATACAGTATTAATTCTGTCTTTTAAGGTCTGCTTGATTTAAACTGCTGATCGTAGCCTCTGACTTTTCCTCACCCATCGTCGCTGGAGCTAATGGTGGACCGACTTGCGTATCTAGTGTTTCTTCGCTACTGGTTGTTTTACCCGGGAAAAGGCCCTGTTCCCGGTTAGACCCAGTCCCTGTTTACCAGGGGCGATTCGGTCAGCATAGACATTGGTATTTTGGAATATCAATTGTTGAAAGATGTAATTGAATCGATTTCTTGAAGACTAATCAAAACACTATTACTTGTTTTAAACATGCATAGAGGCTGTTGCAAAAACATTTTCAACAAGTTGCATACTAGTTTGAAACACATATTTTGCTTTCACATTGAATCCTAAGTCATATTGCAATTTTTCAAATACATGTTTCACACTAAGATGTAAGCGAGTGGTAAAACCAGTAAGAGCGAGAGATAAATATAACACAAGACCATTTTGTTCATTTGTTCTGGTAGTTAGACTATGGACGCCCGTGCGAAGTGAAGTCGTAGAAGGTAGGACAGGACGGTAGTCCGACTGGGGAAGTACCTCCGTCCTACAGAATACCGCGGCCATAATAACCTCGAGTTGTGAGTAGGGTAGTCAGAACTAACTGGAAGGTTTTTGTGCTGTCAGCGGAAAGACCAAAAGCTTATGCTGCTTTGTCTTTTACACTGACGGCACATAAACTCTCAATGCTTGCAGGGTTGACAGCGCGAGTGTGACTCTCTTGGTTTTCCCACACATCAGGCCGTTTGCTAGTCTGCCACCTAAGTGGTATAAAAAAAAAGTTACCAAGTAAAAGCCGGAAGGCGAACCTTGTACTCCGAGTTGAGAGCCTCGAATGTCACCGGCACTAACGCGAAGATCATTCATTTGATAATGGCGTGCTATGGTTATGTACCAACTTTTGAACTTTTGAACTGTATACATGCTACATACTTGTCCTACAGTAAATCTGTTGGTGTACAATAAAGAATTATCTATCTATCCATCTTCAGTGAGTCATTGGTTACGAAATAATAAATAACTGAATCTGAACTGATAAATATTTTATCTCTCTATGAGCATGAGTTATAGTTTAATCATGAGTGTTCAATGACTAACAGGAAGAAAAACGTCTTGTAATGATTGTTACTAAACTTTTGTACCTATATATGTACATATATATTTGTATGTTTTTATTTATTTATCACATACAAATAATAATTAAAACATAAATACACGAAACAAACTCGCGATCATGTCGCGTCAATCAACCCACTCCGCATCGTTCCCGGCGCAAAGATGCCCATGATGCTGCCCGCGTTGCCCCGCTGAATCGCAATAGCCAACCTTTGCCCCAGAAACGAGCCGGATCGAAAGTCACCGTTTGGTCGTGGATGCGGCGGCCAATTTCCGCGATCAACCTCTTTGCGTCCGACCCCCAACTGCCCATAGTCTCCACTGTGTGTGTTTTAGATATAATATACCTATGTACTTACTTATTATATTTGTACTGTAAAAGTACGCCAAATAAATACCACTCATTCCTACTACTTAAATCACCATCCTAAGAAATCGCTTACAGCGATAAGGCCGCCCATTGTACTGATTTCGTTGTTTTATACTTTAATAATATATGATATATTTAATGGTGTACAATAATATATATAAATATTTTGTGGAATTAGAACATAACATAACAAAGTTACGCCTATATCCCCGAAGGCATAGGCAGAGGTGCTAGCTCCCACATTACCAGTTTATGTTTAGGTCCCAATGTAATAGGTGGCGAGTCTATTACCGGCACTTATAAACCTGCGATAAATACACACATAACTTCGAAAAGCATCGAAATCTCATTGCTGTGTGCCATGGTACAACCTGGGATCGAACCCGAGACATCGTCTCAGCAGACCATACCACTAGGCTACCGAGGCTTTTTGAAATTAGGATCTATACGTTAATTAATTTAAACTGTACATTTTCCAAGCGACTAGAATATAGGGTGTTCAAGAAAGGCATTAAAAGGTTTCTAGAGGAATGGCACCACGAGTGTGACGTCCCCTAATGTTACACACGTCCATAGGCCACGGTAAGCACTTTGCCAGTAGGAGAGCCATCTGCTGGTCTACCATCTAATTAGTAAAAATATAGCATGTGGTTGGTTGACTTCGTTTCGTAAGCCCTGGTAAGGCAAATACACGCGTATTTACAGTAATCTACCTGTGTATATTGGCCTTATCCATCAATCCATTTTCACATGATTGATTAACAAACAAACTCACTTTCATACATACAATATTAGATAGGATAACTAAAAGATATATTGCTAGTATGACATGTGTTACAAGCAAAACATTAGTATAGGTAACGGTATATATAGACAATATAGGGTTCTACAATTGTAAGGTTTACTGAGGTCGATTAAGATAAAAAAAAAATTGAATCTGTTTTTTCCCTTACAGGGGGAACGCTCTATCCCCTAAGTCACAGAACCTTCACCGTTTTAATTCGGCTTTAAATTTCATTCAAAAGGTTTCTTCAGGGTTGTCGCGAGTGTAATGCCCCTGGTGTCGCACACGTCCATAGGCCACGGTAACCACTTCCCATCAGGTGGACCGTGTGCCACCTAATAATGGTATAAAAAACATAGCATGTTGCAATGGTGGCACTCAGCTTGACGGCCTCATCAGATGCTTTTTCACGTCCCGCTTAACGGATCTGGGACTGTAAGGAAACATGTGAAACGTTCAAGTTATATACCGGGAACTATACAGCAAAAACACCATAATATTTGTACAAGTAGTAAATAGTTATCAGGGACACGCTTTATCGTAGCCACAGCAATAGTTTGTACGTTAATTGCGGGCAAACACAGGAAATAATTTATTTTATTTTTTTATCTAAGACCCGCCAATTAGACTTCACCTCTCCTGATGGTAAGCTAAAGGCAAAGAAAATAAGGTCATCATTACAGACACTAAGTAATGTTACAATGGTGACACTCAGCTTAGCAGCCTCTTCAGATGCTTTTTCACGCCCCGTTTAAAGGACCCGGGACTGTAAGGAAACATGTGACCTGTTCAAGTTATATACCGGGAACTATACAACAAAAAAAAAACATAATATTTGTACAAGGTAGTAGATACTTATCAGGGACACGCTTTATCGTAGTCACAGTAACGAGATTAGTCAATAGCCAGCGTAGTTCGTGTCATCGGCTCAAACGGTAATACGGTTTTATCTATTGGAATTCCGTGAGTGATGTGTTTGGTTCAGGGCCGAATTTAGGGCAGAGTGATTCCTATACTATTCCATCATATTCCACACAACGCTATCTGGACTCAAAAGTTTAACCAGCTTGTGTTATGGGATCTAGAATGCGGATAATTATTTTTGTTTGTATATACATACGTACATTCATATAAATACGCCTGTATCCCCAGAGGGTTAGGCAAAGGTGAATTAACACCCAAATTTCACCAATCATTGGTTCCCGGCAGAGTAGAATTTGGGCCACCCCATCTCTTCCCATGCGGTGTCGTAAAAGGCGACTAAGGAATAGGGCTGTTTATCATCAGACAGATATATACAGCCCAGACTCAGCCTTAGAGGCTTGGCTTAAGTCAACAATAGTGCCCGGAAGACGGCAATAGGCTCACCCCGTATTACGTGGAACCGAATTCAATGATTGGTGAAATGTGGGTGTTAATTCACCTCTGTCTAACCTTTCGGGGATAAAGGCACGGCGTTCTAAAGCATTATTTTGATTCTACGACACCCGGTGGAGACGTGTTAGCTCCGTCCATCAGTAACCGCCTCCGCTCGGGTCAAACGCTAGCCAAGCAACCATAAAAAAGTTCCAGTTTGCCGACAATAGGCTCGCCTACGTGGGCCTGAAAATCATAGTTAGCTAAATGTGTATAAGAAGAGATTTATGGGTGTGAATGTATGTATTGATCTATATACATATATATGTATTGTTGAAACAATAACTCTACGACACAACTTTGAAGGTCTTCTCTCCATTGTGTATGAGTAAGCGGTGCGGAATTTATGATTACCACGGTAGTGTAGTTAAGATTATTAAAATGGAGAAATTATCAGTTACAACTCACATGTTAAGACGTCTAATATATAAATTTGTGGTAAAACTCCTCCGAAACGGCTTGACCGATTCTCATGAAATTTTGTGTGCATATTGACTAGGTCTGAGAATCGGATCCCTAATTTTTTTTAATTTTTTGTATATTTTTTGTGATATTTATTTATTTATTGCGTTCCATAATGTGACATAATATATACAGCTGTTCAGTATGAAAAAGGGTACAATTATGGACCCTGTCGGGCACAGCATAGTATTTGTGTACAAATCAACAGCGAAAGCGACTTAAAACGTGGGTAGTAAGTCCTTTACGCTCGTAACGTTCGTGGGAGTTTTGTTTTTGCAAGCGCGACTCGACTTTATAATATAATAATACCTGTGTAGATGTAAAATGTACTGTATATATGGGACGGTGCGTGGCGTCAGCGCTGCCTAGTGGCCCCAACTGAAAACCAGCGCTGTGCATACCTAACGAAGGGTGTGCGCAAGCATTCAATGCTGAGATGGGGCTATTTGGGCTCGCATAGTGTGGAGTGTTGCACCCGTAGTCTAATTTTAATGTGCCTACTGTTTTTGATTTGTTATTCTGTTGTACTGCCTACCTGTTTGTATTTGGTGGGGTGCCCGCTGTGTGGGGCCTGAATAAAATATTTTCTTTCTTTCTTTCTTTCTATTTGGAGAGAGGAAGAGTTCTTATTCTTTATTTATATTCTTACTTAATTGTTTTACTTAAGTTATATTTTTAGTGTATTACAATAATGTGATATTCTTATTCCCTTTAATTATAATACAATGTGAGTGGACTATCGGTCAATATAAAAAAAGTAGTCATCGACCCTTATCTATTCAATTTATATAATACCCAATATGCTTGGTAGATTCATCATTAATAAGTCAGTACAATATTAATTTCTATGTGAATACATTTAACAAAGTTACATAGTCATAATTATATGTCAGTATAATATTTAATTTCAATGTCACATTACACAGTACAGATACATTCAGCAAAATTTTTTAGTCATAATTATATTTGTCATAATAATATGTCAGTATAATATTTTATTTCAATGCAATGTCAATGCATTATACAGTTCAGATACATTTAATAAAAATGTCACAGTCATAGTTATGTTATTGTCATAATAAAACATTTAATTGTCAATATGGCATCTTGATGTCAAATATGATACAGCATTAGAAAATGAATTTTCAACCCTCTACAATCAACCCCTATTTTTCCATCGCGATTTTTATTTTCATTGTATACAACGCTTTCAATTATTAGTAAATCCCCGTACCGTAGTTATTTATTGAACTAAAAAAATGTTTCCTAGAAAATATTATATATGGCAAAACAACGTTTGCCGGGTCATCTAGTATTCTTATTTAATTACCTTTATTGAAAAACTAGCCGGGTATGCAGGAGTGAATATATGTATGTAAAAAAAAAGAAATCAAATTAACTGGATTTTATGGAATTTATCGATACACGGGCTTCCCTTTGACCTACGAGAGCGACAAGCGCGATAGTGCGGCAACTCGACGCGATGCGTGACATATTCTACCATACTTCAAATGACATATTCACGTGACACAACGTAGGACACAGCGACAATTTGATAATTGTCGCGTTGTCGCACTTGTCGCTCATGAAGAACAAAGCTTTACGCCCCCAGTGGTCGACACTCACGTGGCCGCTTGACCGAAAAATTCGTTCAATATTTTTGAGTATTTACTTATCCTTGTATGTTCTCAATTCCAGAGGGGGCAGAATGACCGAAGCACCCGTAGTATCAGTTGAACAGGGCCAGCTGCAGGGCCGCGTCGCCACCAGCCCCACCGGCAAGTCCTTCTACAGCTTCCAGGGTATACCTTACGCCAAGCCTCCGCTGGGATCCTTGAGGTTTAAGGTGAGAACTGTGATTACATGCTGTACTATGGTGAATGTTCTGATGAGCTCTCCGAATTAGTCCCACCCTCCCCTTTCCTACGCACACGATGCAGAATATTCGATCAAGAACCAAGCGGTTCGGTGACTCTTTCCTTTGTCGCACCATTAAGGCCTGGAATTCATTACCAGATCATGTGTTTCCTTCTTTCTACAGTCCCGGGTCCTTTAAGCGGGGCGTGAAAAAGCATATGATGAGGCTGTCAAGCTGAGTGTCACCATTGTCACATGGTATGTGTAAGTAATGGTGACCCTCTTTTCTGAGACTACAGCTTACCATTAGGTAAGACGAAGTCTAATTGACGTATCCTAAATAAAAGAACTTAGAAGCTAATAGCCACTTAAAAGTCACTGCTGATCATTGACATAGCAAAAGATGGTATTTGACTTTATAGACCTGAGTAGGTATGTAATATGAATTTTAACTTGATATCTTCAAGCGTTCCTGACTGTTTTTGACCTTGCATGCCAGGGTTGTAGGGTGGTGCCTCCCATTCCGAAACCATCTCGAAACCGTGAATAGCCATGTGTCAGCCGGGGTGCGAGAAATATGTCTTAGGCAATCTTACGCGCCATTTTTTATGGACCCAAGACGGCAAGCGGTTTGAGTCGGTCGAGTTCAGATAACCACCCCCTGATGCCCTATACCTGGTTGCCAATTCACCCTCGCGTCATATATCTATTTTGTTAGTGTCTCCCATCCACTCAATCTAAAAACATCCAATTGACAATGAAAACGGTATCAAAATCAGTTGTGTGGTCTTAAGAAATCAACGGAAATAATTAATGTAAATATGAATTAATTAACATGTAATAATGATTATAATGCAAATTTATTACAAATAAAACGCGGCCATTTAATATTTTTGTAAATATTACTAGCAGGTAATACGCTAGTACTATTATTTGTTCTGTGCTAGCAGCTATTTATCTGATTATAAAGGTGTTGATAGACTTGGATTTTTGCGAATGTTGTCCAATTGAAAACTTTGGCTGGTCACAGACTTCTTAATGGGCAATGTTAGCTTTTTTAGAAGTGAACGGTATTTTCGTCCAATTGAGCAGTTCGACTAGGGAAGTACCTCCACCCTACAGAATACCACAGCCATAATAACCTCGTGTTGTGTTCCCGGCGGTGAGTAGGGTAGCCAGAGCTCACTGGAGTTTTTGTGTATTGTGGTTTAGTGTATTGTCAGTGGGAAGACCAAAAGCTTATCCTGCTTTGTCTTTTACTCTGACGGCACAGAAAGTCTTGTGCTTACAGGGTCGGCAGCGCGAGTGTGGCTCATCTAGTTTTACACACGTCCATAGGCCACGGTAACTTCTTTCCATCAGGTGGGCCGTGTGCTTGTCTGCCACCTAAGTGCTATTAAAAAAAAATCGAACTCCGAAAACGGCGAATACTCAATGTTCTGGTACAATTGAATTGCCAAGTTTAACAGCACCTAAACAGTTTTACTTTAGAAAATTTATCTTGCCTACGAGATAAGTCGCAATCTTGTTATCTTTCCGTCTCTAACAAACATGATAAGAGACGCAGAATCTCTATCACGTCATTACATAAGTGAAAACGAAAAACACAATTGTTTGATTGAGCTTATTTATATTGCAGTAAAGAAGCGGTAAAAATGACGTCATTTCTCGTATCATCACCTCCTAGCAATTTCCCAGTTGCGTCCAAAGTTTGATTGGTATGCCGGTAGTAACTACCATCTAACCTCCCAACTCTGGGAGGAAAGCTTGCGACAGAACCTCGTTCGTTGTTTAGCAGATGAAGTTGGCTTCTAGGATATTGGTAGACTCATGTACATTCATTCTTATATGACAGATTCTATTATAATTTTTTTTTAAACAACTTGGGTGGCAGACAAGCACACGGCCCACCTGATGAAAAATGGTTATCGTTACCTATGAACGTGTGTAACACCAAAGAAGTCACACCCGTGCTGCCGACCCTGTAAGAACAGAGATTTTCTGTGCCTTCAAGTGCAGAACACAAAAACAGAGCAAGCTTTTGGTCTTCCCACTGACAGTACAAGTTTTAGAGCTCCACATCCATAATTGGCCGAGCGAGTGAATCAAACGAGAGTCTCAGTTTCGATAAGGTGGCCGATTTTGCTTTTGTCCGTATGTCTGTTTGTTTGTCAGTTCTGGTCTAGAGGGTGCATTTCTTCAACCAAAAACGACCCACAGGCTTCGTGCGTTTTAGTCGGTTCGAGTCCTACATAACCTCCCCACCGGCTCCGGTGTTGGGGGTATCCGTTAAGATATTTCGCACGTAAAAAAAGTAGTATACTATTTGGTAATAACACACTATGACGTCACAACTTGTTATTTTTTATTTATGTAACCATAAATAACCATATGTACGTATGTATGTATTTTTTTTAAAGGGTACTCGCGAGGTCTAACTGTCCACAGAAATACTAGTAGTATACGTATACTACTAGTATTTGGAATAGAATGGAGGTGTATCTGTGAGCCACTGTTTTACTTATATTTTATTTTTAATATGTTGTTGGTTATTGTTATCTCTGTGACCACCTTGCACCAAATAAATATTTCTTTCTTTCTTTCTTTCTATTTCTGTGGACAGTTAGACCTCGCGAGTATATATGGCAATAACATATGAGGTCGCCAAGCTGAGTAACATTACTTAGTGTCTGTAATGGTGACCATCTATCCTGAGACTTTGCCTTTAGCTTACCATCAGGGGAGGTGAAGTCTAATTGACGTGTGCTTGATAAAAAAATAATGACGTCATAACTTGTTATTTTGAGTTTGTAAAACCATAAATACTCCACTGATTCGCGAATCTAGCTACGTATCCCCAAATCTGGTTAACATTACTGTGGACCTAAATAACCATATCAGTATGTAGATGGTGAGCGATAGACGGTAATCAGAACTCCAGCGATAGACCAACAATAGTGTAAATAGAGACAGGCATATCGATAGTGTGTATCTATAAAATTATCAATTGTATCGAACAGAATTAAACGAGATTGATAGTACAGGCAATGTGTAACGCTATCGATAATGAAACAGCGTGATAAGAAAACATTGTGATATGATCGAAGATGCAGAGATCAAAATAGAGAGAGGCTTTGAGGATTGACAGCCTCTGTGACGTAGCGGTAGTAAGTTCGACTGCTACACAGGAGACGCGGGTTCGATTCCCGCTCAGTGCAAATATTTGTATGCACGAAAATGTATATATATGTACTAAAAAAAGTATTTAAATACGTTTATCCGCATTCTAGATTCCATAACACAAGCTAGTTTAGCTATGCTTACCATGGGTCTAGAGATAGCGTTGTGTAGAATATTTATATATTTATTTGCCGCGCGAGGCTGCTCGGTCCATAATAATAATAATCTTTATTGGAGCAAAAGAAACACAATACAGACAAACACAGATTGTGTCGATGATAGCTGCAAAAGTATACACTTTTTTTTTTACGTTCGCAAAATCCCCACGGATCCCTCCCCACCGGAGCCGGTGGAGGAGGTTATGTCGGACTCGAACCGACTAAAACACACGCCGCCTGTGGGTCGTTTTGGTTGCCGAAGGTGAGGTTGGCAGGCATATCCCTCCCACCCCGGCCGACCCAGGGCCATCTCTCACGATCTGGCCCTCTTTTCGGGTGTGGGGACTACAGAGTCCCCAACTCGTCCCCGGAAACGGGGAGGAGCGCCAGGCGCGCCGCCGCCGCGGCCTCCTTCTGCCAGGGTGACAGGCGGCTCCACCTGTCACCCCCAGGCCGGCGCTCATGGGGGGCGGAGGTCGTTCACCGACCTCCGACGCCCGAGTTGCCTTCGTACGCGGGCAGCTAGGCTTGCAATCCTTCGTCGCTCCCACTGCCGCTCCCGCCCCGCCTCCTCCTTCACGAAATTTTATGTCATTATATATTTACATACAAAAATAAAATAAATCGTCTATCGTGACATGAAAAAACGTGGGCGAGCGAAAATACTAAGCCTATATCGATTGTTCGGAGACAGTGACAAACGCTTTTTTTATACCACTTAGGTGGCAGACAAGCACACGGCCCACCTGATGGAAAGTGGTTACCGTGGCCTATGGACGTGTGTAACACCAGAGAAGCCACACTCGCGCTGCCGACCCTGTAAGCACAGAGTCTCTGTGCCGTCAGTGTAGAGGACAAAGCAGGACAAGCCTTTAGTCATCCCACTGACTGATGATGACTGACCACTGACTTGATGAAATAGATTTATGAAGCGAGAGTGAATGGGCAGCCTAGCTAGCGTCGAGCTAGGTATACATAATGCCTTTCAGATCAAATACATTTAAAAGAAAAAAGGTAGGACACGGCGGTATTTCCGCCCAATTGAGCAGTCCGACTGGGGAAGTACCTCCGCCCTACAGAATACCACGGTCATAATAACTTCGTGTTGTGTTCCCAGCGGTGAGTAGGGTAGCCAGAGCTCACTGGAGAATTCGTGCTGTCAGTGGGAAGGCTAAACGCTTGTCTTGCTTTGTCTTCTACACTGACGGCACAGAAAGTCTGTGCTTATAGGTTTGGCAGCGCGAGTGTGGCTCCTCTGGTGGTACACAAGTCCATAGGCCACGGTAACCACTTTCCATCCTGTGAGCCGTGTGCTTGTCTGCCACCTAAGTGAGATAAGAAATAAATTAGGTCAAGAATACCTGCACCCGGCGAGTATCTATCAAGAGTATGATAACAGTTAAGAAAGTAGACGAAGTGTAACTCTCTCCGTTCAACGAGTTTCTTTCTTTCTTTTTTAACATATTCGGAAAGAGAGATATACTAATTTATCCACGTAAACAATATAGCATTTTAAGTCGTATTTCTTTTCAATTCCAGGCTCCTCAGCCTCCAGAACCATGGGAAGGCATCCGCGACGCGACCTCCGAAGGAAATGTTTCAGCACAGATCAATATTTTCGGCAATCAGCAATACACTGGCGACGAAAACTGCCTCTTCCTCAATGTATACACCACTAACCTAGACGGGGCATTCCTCCCCGTAATGATATACATACATGGAGTTGGATTTAAGTTTGGTTCAGGCAATTCTGACTTATATGGCGCTGATTACTTAGTAGAAAAAGATGTTGTCGTTGTCACTTTAAACTATAGGTGTGGTCCTCTCGGCTTCCTCAGTCTAAATACGCCTGAGGTCCCAGGAAACGCTGGTTTAAAAGATATTGTGGAAGCTATTAGATGGGTAAAGGAGAATATACAGAATTTTGGTGGCAATTCCGGTAATATCACCATTTTTGGTGAAAGCGCCGGTGGAGCTGCTGTAAGTTACTTAGTAGCTAGTCCACTTGCTAAAAACTTATTCAGTAAGGCAATTATACAGTCTGGGACAGCGCTAAGCAGCTATACAGTACAAAGGACTCCTTTGGAAAATGCCAGAAAACTGGCAAAAGTTTTAGGTTCTGAAGCAGAAGATACAGAAGAAATTCTTGAGTTTCTACGTGCTTGTTCCGCGAAAGAAATCGTAGAAGCTCATCAGGCTTTGAACTCACCAGATTCATTCCTCGAAAATCCTTTCAACGTAGTCGTTGAAAAAGAATTTCCTGGTGTAGAAGCTATTATTACGGAATCCTTCATCGATTTATTAACATCAGGACGAATTGCTCAAGTTCCAATAATGATTGGAGCGTGTGCTTTGGAGTTCGGAACTGTTATTAACACGGAGGATCTTCAAAAATTCATACCAGAAGAGCTAAATATCGAAAAGGGTTCCGCAGATGCTTTGGAGATTGTTGAACAACTGAAGGAATTATACTTCAAAGGCGACTCTTCAGAAGGATTCTTCCAATTAATATCGGATAGATTCATCAAAGTGGACACGAACAGGGTCGTCCAATATTTGGTCCAAGTCACCAATAAGCCAATCTATTATTATAGCTTTGATTATGTTGGTGCTTTGAACCTATATAACAAGATTATGGAGAAGAGTGTCAAACATGTTGGCCATATGGATGAGTTAGGTTATCTGTTCAGAAACGATTACCAGAATGGTTTGGAGATTTCGGAGCAGGATAATACAGTGAGGGAGAGGATGCTGAGATTGTGGACCAACTTCGCTAAAAGCGGGTGAGTGTTATCTTAAAGAATCATTTTCTTTTTCTAACGGGTCTTTCATTATGCATGTCCTATCTTTAAATTTAAATAAAACAAAGTGTGTGTGAGATATTATCGTAATTATTTATTTATTTGAAAGATGTAATGATGCCATTATATGTGGAATATGACATCATTCAAATGTCCACCAGGGCTTCTCTGGGTGGAGCGCGTGCGAGTTATCAAATTTTCCATGACTTTTGCGCATAAATCAGGCTGAATTTGACCTATGGCTTAGGTTATATTAGCGGGAAGACCAAAAGCTTGTCCTGCTTTGTCTTTTACACTGACGGCACAGAAACTCTCTGGGCTTACAGGGTTGGCAGCGCGAGTGTGGCTTCCTTGGTGTTGCACACGTCCATAGGCCACGGTAACCATTTTTCATCAGGTGGGCCGTGTGCTTGTCTGCCACCTAAGTGGATTATTAGTTTAGATACGAGACTTTTTTGAGTACTTTTCGCTATAACTAACAGTTTCTATTATGGGCACACCTACTTGAAAAATTCACTCTTCATATTTTTTTTTATATACCACTTAGGTGGCAGACAAGCACACGGCCCACCTGATGGAAAGTGGTTACCGTGGCCAATCGACGTTTGTAACACCAGAGGAGTCACACTCGCGCTGCCAGCCCTGTAAGTACAGAGTTTCTGTGCCGTCAGTGTAGAAGACAAAGCAGGACAAGCCTTTAGTCTTCCCACTGACAGCACAAATTCACCAGTGAGCTCTGGCTACCCTAATCACCGCTGGAAACAACACGAAGTTATTATAACCGCGATATATATATAACAAGTTGATTCTTCAGTTTGTTTGTTTTTCAACCGTGGATGAAAGTGCCCATAACATTGTATGAGATCATTCAGCATACTGCTCTTAATAATTCATTAAGCATCAGTAACGACGCATGACGGAGTATGCGCGCGCGTGATTGCACAAATACATTTATCAATTTCTATAGCTTATAACCATTTATGTAATGATAGGTGTATGTTAGGATCATAGCCGGTGGAAATATGTGGTCTCTGCCTATCCCACTGGAAAAACGGCGTAATTTTAAGTATATATGATATGTATGTGTTTTTTTATAATACCACATGATGCCACAAGAAGTGGCTACCATGTTTATAAAACAATTAGAGACATTGAATGAAATTTTAAGCATTTATATGTGTACTAGCTGTTGCCCGCGGCTCCGCCCGCGTGGATGTCGGTTATCGCTTAGTGTTGAGTCAACACTATAGAGCATAAAAAATTCTAAAATATGGGCCGAGTCGCGGGCAACAGCTAGTCTTATATAACTTGCATCTCAAAATCCTTTCTTAGGGGACCTAACCTACGTCATAGTAGCTTTATGTGTGCAAAGTCTCAGCCCGATCGGTTTAAAATTGACTAAGTTTTATATAAACTTTCATCCCCTATTTTATTCCTTTTGGGGTAGAATTAATCAAAATCCTTTCAAAGCGGATGCCTACGTCATAACATCTACCTGCATGCCAAATTTCAGCCCGATCCGTCCAGTGGTTTGGGCTGTGCGTTGATAGATCACTATGTCAGTCAATCAGTCAGTCACCTTTGAGTTATATATATTTAGATATATATGCTATATATTCTATATTTTGTATATTTGGTTGTTGGTGAGAAATAAAATTTGTTTTATTATTATTTTTTATATTCAAAATCGAAAATCGATCACCGTAAGACAGATATATTTATAGAAAAATTTGGATGGTTTCGAGCGAATGGTGGCGTAGTGGTCAGAGCGTTTCCCCTGTAAGGGGAAAATCGCGGGTATGGATCCCGCCTGGACCGTTTCAATTTTTTCTATCTTGTTTTTGGGGATCCAAGATCTTCGGAACCCAATTTGATTGATGAATGAGGCTCTCTTTTTGCGAAGTTTTTCGAAGGTCAGACAGAAGTCACTCCCGTAAAAGCCGTACTAGCCAAATCAAAAGGTATCGAAGTGAAAACTAAAAAAAATATTTTTAACTGATGACTGATTACTTCTCTGTATTTGAGTTTGGTTTATGGCTTTTATAGGATTGACTGCCGTTGCCAAGTCTCGTCTGTAAATTACTGGCTTGCAAATGAGGTAGATTGGACCACGAGTAGTTTTAGTGGGGACCCATATGCCCATGCTATCATACATTCACAATTATCTACTCAAAATCAATACAAAAATATTAATGTTAATATTTTTCCAATTTTTCAGCAACCCAACTCCTGACGAGAGCCACTATTTACCAGTAAATTGGCTACCAGTAACCAAAGACAACCTGTATTACCTGAACATCGGTTCAGACCTCTCCCTAGGAATCAACCCGGATAAAGAGAAGATGGTATATTGGGATAACCTATACAGGAAACACTTCCGAATCTGGGAACATCCAAAATCTAATAGCGAAGAATCCCCAGTAAAATACGATCCACCAGTAGTCGTTGCTAGCTTTACAGAATCTGTTATAACATCTTCGGAAGTAACAGAATCCAGTGAAGTAATTACAGAAAGGACTGAAGTTGTAACAGAAACAAATAATCTAGTAGACACAAACGATAGCACAGATGTAAGCAATGCGCCAATAGTTGTAGATGAAGCCCCGATAATTGTAGATGAAGCGCAAATAACAACAAACGATACGCTAATAACTACAAACGATGCGCCAATAATAGCAAACGATGCGCCAATAACAGCAAACGATGCACCAATAACAGCAAACGATGCGCCAATAACAGCAAACGATGCGCCAATAATAGTTGACGATCCACCAATAATAGTAAGTCAAGTTAACAATGTTATTGAAGAACCTGTTCCATTTGAAAAACCCGCACCAGTAGAGGACCGTGTAGTTGAATCTCCCAAACCCAAATCCGAAGAACCTATCAGCTTTGTTTTCAATAACCACCTAAATGGAGATCGTAAAATCAAAACCAGGACATCGAATGAGATAAAAATGGTTTCAAATTCTAATGGAGCACCGAAAGAGGTCATCAGAGCGAATGATCCTCCTGAAGATGATTTGCCCAAGAATATTGGGGTGAATAAGTTTGTTAATTTCTTCGAGTCGCTTGGAGGTAAGAAATGAGTCAGAGATTGAAGTATCTAAGTCTTAAAGTAGTTTGATATCGCCTTGGACAGGTTGAACAAGTCTTATTTTAAGAATTATGAAAATAAATGTTATATAGAATAAAGGAAATGTTTCTAAATGGGCCAGTAAATCGGGAAAAATGAATAAATATACAAGTAATTCGATTTAAATGGTACTTACAATAATTACTTACTTCAAGTAAAAGTCGCAATTGTGTCAATTCTTTTATTTCATTTTGACAACTCCGCACTTTTGACATTGACAAAATGGTTAGCATTGGCATTGCTTGCCATATTAAAAAATAAAAAATGTACCATTTCGCCACAATGACAGTGCTGCTGCTACCATTCTTACTGTCAACCATCAACAAGCCATTAATATATTTTGATGTTTATTTCTGTATCTGGAGTTGATATATTCAGAAACATTTCCTTTGTTCATTGTGTAAATTATTATATATTAGTCTATAGACTATGTAGAAAATAAAATAAGACCTTTAAAATCACTAATTGTAAAAGGACAAAACTGAAATATTTAAAGAAAAAATCATTGCCTTTCTCTTTTTGGCTTCTTGATAATTAATTCACAAAGGTTTGGCCATTAAAATGTATTAAAAATGCATTTATTCACTTTAAAACATTATTTATTTAGAATATATTTATTTTCGTTAAAATTCGATATTTGTAATTAAAAAATCATTTATTTACATTAATATTCATTTAATTATATAAACATTCATTTAATTATATTAAAATACATTTAATTAGGTTAAAAATTCATTGAAATATACAGGCCAAGACCCAAAATCATCGAACATTCATCAAAATAGTATGTAGATATTAGTGCGTAAATTAATTTCTAATTTTATATAATTTATTTACATTCCACTTTAACACTATAAGATATATTAAATAAACCATTAGAACATGTATTTATATATACTTATATTAAAACTATATGAGAATTGTTTAAGGCCGTCCGCTATCTTATGCGTGTGCACCTATTTATACAAATAATATGGAGCGAGTTTCATGTTAATTGTTTCCACAAAAATTGTGCAGAAATACATACGATATGCATAGGATGTGATACGCATAAAGCAGCAGACGGCTTAATACTTCCTATTAAAATTTACTTGTAGTACTTCTACATGGATGATTTAATTGTTGAATGGTAAGTGTTGCCATAACAAAAAAATATTATTTCTTGTGGTAGAAAATATTTATATATTTTTTTGTTGTTTAGATACACAGAACAATCAAAATATCTTTGTCTTCCTAAATGGTTGTATATATTCCTAATAATATTTATGTAATAATATTTATACAAATTTGTCTCGAAGACGAAAAAAAAATCTGTTTATTGAAATTCTAAAAATAAGCTAAATATTCAAATTTATTTAGATTGGAAAAAAGTGAATGCTCAGGCAGGACTCGAACCCGCGACCAGTCCCTTATAATTTCATTAATATATTGGGTGGAGTATTCAAAAAAGAATGTTGCAAAATGATTTTAACATTGTCCATTTCGGTGGTATGATTATCGGCAGATGGCTTCCACTGTCGCCCCAAGGTGGTTGTATTTTTTTTTAAGGAGGACACGTCAATTAGACTGCCTCGCCTGATGATAAGCTGAAGGCAAAGTCTCAGAAAAGAGGGTCCTTTAAGCGGGTGCGTGAAAAAGCATATGATGAGGCCGTCAAGCTGAGTGTCACCATTGTAACATGGTATATGTAAGTAACGGTGACCCTCTTTTCTGACATTTTGCCTTCAGCTTAGCATCAGGCGAGGTGAAGTCTAAAAGACGTGTCCTATATTAAAAAAATCAGCCCTGCTTAAAGGACCCGGGACTGTCGGAAGAAGGAAACACGTAAACTGGTAATGAATTCCAGGCCTTAATGGTGCGACAAAGGAAAGAGTCTCCGAACCGCTTGGTTCTTGATCGGATATTCTGCATCGTATGCGGGTGACATCTAAGCCCTGCACGTGTTGTCCTGTGTAGGAAAGAGGAGGGAGGATGGGATGCTCAGTAGCTCAGTGCTCAGAGCATTGGTTCTGTAAAGCATGAACGTTTATTTTCCCCAATCTAAATATATTTGAAGAAATTCTGTTCACTCATGTACATCACGTTTCCGACAGCCACGCTGTTATATAGATTTGCATAGTAAAACACACAATTCCGTGAACTACCGCGGCCATATTAACCTCGTGTTGTATCCCCGCGGGGGTGTAGGGTAGCCAGAGCTCACTGGAGAGTTTTTGTGCTGTCAGTGGGAAGACCAAACGATTGTCCTGCTTTGTCTTCTGCACTGATAACACAGAATATCTGTGACTCCTGATGTTACACACGCTCTTAGGCCACGGTAACCACTTTATATCAGCTGGGCCGTATGTTATCTGCCACCTAAGATGTTTAAAAAAAACTGAAGAAGGCCGCCATTTTCCTTCAATGATGTTAAAACTGACAACGGTATTTCCTATTGCCGCCATTTCACGGAATCGTTGGTTTTTTCTATAAAATAATGCATTTTTGTCAACATCACATTTTAGTTAATTAAGTTAAAATATATATAAATGTCTAAAATATATATATGTGTAACCCTTTCACTCACAAAGTAGGTATATACACATCTAGTCCTCTGTTAGTCTTATTTGGCATGTTAAGTAAAAGTCAATACGAAATTACTGTAAAATTGGGTGAATAAAAATACAAGGGTGAAAAAAAAATAGAGTGAAAAGAAATTTTAGGGTGAAAAATTAAATGGTGAAAAAATTAAAGGGAGAAAAATTAAAGGGCGAAAAAATTAAAAGGTGAAAACATTAATGGATGAATAAAAATGAAAGGGCGAAATAGGGTGAAAAATGTAAATGGTGAAAAATTCCTCATAAGTCTTGTGGGATAAGTTTGAGCGTATGTTTAACGTGCGATCGTGATATAATGGTTTTGATTCCCAGACTAAGCACTATTATTTAATATTTTCGCAAAAAAATTCTTAGTATTCATATTATGGAATTGTGAAATGTACCCAATAGACGACTATAGGCTCACCCCTATAACGTGGGACCAAAATATAGCTGACAAACTGTGGGTGTGTTTTACCCCCTTGGGGTTAAATAGGCAGGACTGGTGTTCGAAAATATTTTTTTTTACGCCTCCCTAATGCGTGTATCACACAGAAAAGGTATAAGGTGACCAACAGGGGTGACACTGGTTAGGCGCGGATAACTTTTTATACCACTTAGGTGGCAGACAAGCACACGGCCCACCTGATGGAAAATGGTTACCGTGGCTTAATGGCGTGTCTAACACCAGAGAAGCCACACTCGCGCTGCCACCCCTGTAAGCACAGAATCTCTGTGCCGTCTTGCAAGCCTTTAGTCATCCCACTGACAGCACAAATTCTCCAGTGAGCTCTGGCTACCCTACTTACCGCTGGGAACACAACACGAAGTTATTATAACCGCGGTATCCTGTAGGGCGGAGGTGCTTCCCCAGTCGGACTGCTCAATTGGGCGGAAATACCACCGTGTCCTACCTCCAGGACAAAGCAGGATACCTCACTCCTTTATGCCTTTTCCATATAATTAACCGTATATATTACAAAACTGTACACCTGAATAATTATGTAGTGTAGATAATATGTGCCAATCTAATTTTAGTCCGCTTCATTTCAATAAATAGTTATTAGAATTATATTTTTGTATAATTAATATGCGTAAATAAAATTATGTTATAAATATTATTATTATTATTTTTATTTATCCTTATTGTCCTCAAAATTGAGAGATAAGTTTTCAACATTAGGGTTGGGCCGCGTGGTTCACGGCAGAGTAGAATTTGGGCCAACACATCTCTTCCCATGTGGTGTCCTATAACACGACTAAGGGATAGGGCTGTTTAACATCAGACAGATATATACACCCCAGACTCAGCGTCAGATGCGTGGCTTGAGTGACCAATAGTGCCCGGAAGACGGCAATAGGCTCCACCCCTATTACGTGGGACCCGATTCAATGATTGGTGAAATGTGGGTGTTAATTTACCTCTGCCAAACCCTCCGGGGATTCAGGCGGATTTGTGATCAATATATGATGATAGTGATGAGCTCTTCCAATTAGTGCCACCCTCCCCATTCTTACACAGGACAACACGTGAAGGTCTTAGATGCCACCCGCATACGGTGTAGAATATACGAGCAAAAACCAAGCGGTTCGGAGACTCTTTCCTCTGTCGCACCATTAAGGCCTGGAATTCATTACCAGCTCACGTGTTTCCTTCTTCCTACAGTCCCGGGTCCTTTAAGCGGGGCGTGAAAAAACATATGATGAGGCCGTCAAGCTGAGTGTCACCATTGTCACAAGGTATGTGTAAGTAATGGTGACCCTCTTTTCTGAGACTGCCTTCAGCTTACTATCAGGCGAGGCGAAGTCTAATTGACGTGTCCTATATAAGAAAAAAAAACAATAAATTGGTAAGCGGTTGTGGTTTTATGGGCAATATGTCAGCAATCAGCTGTGTTATTATTTTATCACATAAAACACCAAATATTCGATCGAAATTATGACTTCGCCTGATGGTAAACTAAAGGCAAAGTCTCAGGAAAGAGGGTCACCATTACAGACACTAAGTAATGTTACAATGGTGGCACTCAGCTTGGCGGCCTCATCAGATGCTTTTTCACGCCCCGCTTAAAGGACCCAGGACTGTAGGAAGAAGGAAACACGTGAGATGGTACAGAATTCCAGGTCTTGGTGGTGCGGCAAAGAAAAGAGTCTTATTTACTTTATTGCACACCAAACATAGGCATGGCAAAGGTTACCAACGGTAGGTACTTAAGAGAAATTATAAAACTTAAACATGATTTCGTTCACCAGAATTATATTATTCCTATACAATCCCGGCAGAGTAGAATTTGGACCACCCCATCTCTTCCCATGTGGTGTCGTACAAGGCGACTAAGGGATAGGGCTGTTTAACATCAGACAGACATATATAGCCCAGACTCAGCCTCAGATGAATGGCTTGAGTCAACAATAGTGCCTCGTAAGTAGGCTATAGGTTCATCCCTTATTACGTGGGATCGAATATAATGGTTGGTGAAATGTGGGTGTTAATTCACTTCTGACTAACCCTCCGGGGATAAAACATAACATAACATAAACTCACGCCTATATCCCCGAAAGCACATTAGCACATTTCGCCAGTTTATATTTAGGTCCCAATGTAATAAATAGGTGGGCAAGCCTATTGCCATTAACCGGGCACTTATAAACCTGCGATAAATACACACATAACTTCGTAAAGCATCGAAGTCATTGGTGTGTGCCATGGTAAAACCTGGGATCGAACCCGAGACCTCGTCTCAGCAGTCCATTACCAATAGCATTAGGCTACCGCGGGGATAAAGGCGTGATTATATGTATGTATGTTATAAATTAATCATCATACAGTAACAGGGGATGTATCTAAATTAAAATATAAGAACAATACAGAATATAGAATGAAACTTTAAGCATTTAATATACTGTAATGTGCTGGTGTACAAGAATAGAATAGAATAGAATAGATCTTTATTTGCTAGAACATTGTGATAAGGATGTTACAAATTGTGTCTAATGACTAGGTACATCATCTTCTGCCTAAATTGGGCATGCAAATTTTCCTTATTATCTAAACACTGGCGTACAAAATGATACGAAGTCAAAAGGAAGCTTATACATTTTATACCACCTAAAGGAGGTAGGACACGGCGGTATTTCCGCCCGATTGAGCAATCCGACTGGGGAAGTACCTCCGCCATACAGAACACCGCGGTTATAATAACTTCGTGTTGTGTTCCCAGCGGTGAGTAGGGTAGCCAGAGCTCACTGGAGAATTTGTGCTGTCAGTGGGAAGACTAAAGGCTTGTCCTGCTTTGTCTTCTACTGACGGCACAGAAACTCTGTACTTACAGGGTTGGCAGCGCGACTGTGACTCCTCTGGTGTTACAGACGTCCATAGGCCACGGTAACTACTTTCCATCAGGTGGGCCGTGTGCTTGTCTGCCAACTAAGTGGTATAAAAAAAAAAACCTAATCACATTTTTATCTATACTCTTCACATGTTATGGATAAAACTTCTTATCTTATCTTATCGCATCTTATCTTATCTTATCTTATCTTATCTTAACTATTTAAAATCGATAAAGATAGAAAAAGTTGAAACGGTCTAGGCGGGATTCGTACCCACGATCTTCCCCCTGTACCTAAGGGAAAGATCTTAAAAATGATTGTAATAGCATCGGTAGATGGCTCCTCCGTCGCCGTAAGACGGATTTACATAGGAAAATTTGGATGACTTCAGACGTGGTTCGGTGGCAGAGCATTTCCCCTGTGTTCTATCATCGCCCCTCTCGCCATAGGCAGGGAATTCATCCTCACACATTGCGAACTGAGACCGTGCGCACTGTGCGGTATGAAAGTAACTCCATCCCACGCACACTCAAGCTGTGTAATGACCTCCCTGCTGCGGTTTTCCCAAGCACTTACAATATGGGGTTCTTCAAGAGGGGCATCAGAAGGTTTCTTCGGTAGCGCGAGTGTAGCACGACTGGTGTTGCATACGTCCATAGGCCACGGTAACTGCTTCCCATCAGGTGGGCCGTGTGCTAGTTTGCCACCTAAGTGGTATAAAAAAAAACTGATTCAAAAAATAATCCTATCTTAATCAGTTTATATATATATAATTATCTATATTTTAGGAAATGTAGGACATAATATTAAGTACAATATTGCAATATTTAGTCTTGAATTAGAACACAAATCTAGAACATAGATAAAAAATTCTAGATACCTAAGCTCTTATATCCGACTACGCCGGAGCCAAAGGAGGGTTAGGATTTTGAAAGGTTATGTATGTATATATAACATAACATAAACTCACGCCTATATCCCCGAAGAGGTAGGCAGACGTACTAGCACCCACATTTCGCCAGTTTATGTTTAGGTCCCAATGTAATAGATGGCGAGCCTATTGTCATTAACCGGGCACTTATAAACCTGCGATAAATACACACATAACTTCGTAAAGCATCGAAGTCATTGGTGTGTGCCATGGTAAAACCTGGGATAGAACCCGAGACCTCGTCTCAGCAGTCCATTGCCCATACCACTAGGCTATATATGTAATTATGTATGTATATATGTAAGTATGTATGTGTGTAGGTTCATATGTTCCCTCATATCTCCTGAACTACTTATTAGAACTGCATAAATGAGATATCATTAGAAGCGTCTTGCTCGTCCGCTGGTTATAGGCTATATGACGCATCACTGAATCTAATGTAGCGCCATCTAGCGGGCACAAAGTACTGTGTTAAAAATAAATTTGACATAAATATACCGTGTTTGATATCATCTGAAAGAGCTTAATTGGCACATTACAAATATGTACAAAATATAGGCTTGCCTCAAAACAATATAAGTAAAAAAATAAGTTTAAAACTAAAACCCGAATACTGAAAAATCACGCTTTATAGAGTACTAGCTTTTGCCCGCGGCTCCGCCCGCGTAGATGTCGGTTATCGCGACAAAACATAGCCTATGTCCTTTCCCAAGATCTAATCTACCCCTGTACCAAATTTCAGCAAAATCGGTTCAGTGGTTTAGGCGTGAAAGCGTAACAGACAGACAGACAGACAGAGTTACTTTCACATTTATAATATTAGTAAGGATTAAACAAGAAAATATCAAGGACAGCCGTGGTCGTATGCCATTACTACTACTACTACAACTGGAAAAAAAATACCATGCAAATCAACATACTAGTTAGGGATGAACTCTGGGGCGGGAGCGGCAGCGTCAGCGACGAAGGATCGCAAGCCAAGCTGCCCGCGTACGAAAGTAACTCGGGCGTCGGAGGTCGATGAATGACCTCCGCCCCCAATGAGCGCAGGCCTGAGGGTGACTGATGGAGCCGCCTGTCACCCGCAGCAGAAGCAGGTCCCGGCGGTGGCGCGCCTCGCGCGCCTCCCCGTTTCCGGGTACGGGTTGGGGACTCTGTAGTCCCCACAACCGAGGAGAGGGCCAGATCGTGAGAGATGGCCCTGGGTCGGCCAGGTTGCGAGGGATATGCCTGTCAACTTCACCTTCGGCAACCAAAAACGACCCACAGGCGGCGTGCGTTGGTTGGTTGGTTCGAGTCCGACATAACTCCTGACTTCCACCGGCTCCAGTGGGGGGTATACGTGGAGATTTTGCGCACGTAAAAAAAAGAAAAGGGATGAACTCTGCTCATCCCTAACTACCCCTACTCCCCAACTAGTTGGGACCAGCACCGACTGCACCACGTATCATAAAATAGATTTGAATATGACGTGAAATCCTAACAGACAGATAAACAGTTAGGTAATTTCGCATTCATAATATAACGAATACCTTTCATTAAATAAAATAAAATTTAAAGACTCCTAACTGTCAATACTGTTGACTCATGGCACTTGGTGGAACCTACCTCATAATATTGAATAAAACAATTTGTATTTTTCCACTATATTTTGTTCTTCACCTGACCGGTTTCGCCGCACGGCATTCTCGATCATTCTCTTCGGCATTTCACTGATTGAGAATGCGGTGAGGCAAAACCAGTCAGGTGAAAAATAAAATATACTGGAAAATGTTCTTTGGTTGTTGTGTTCTTCTGATGCGTCACTGACTCGTTTTGCGTGATGGCGGAGCCACTAGCGGCGTCATCTCAAAACCAGCGCTTCGCATACCCTGGTGTGCGAGGCATTCATGCTGAGATGGCTTTGGGTGCGCACGATGTGCAGTGAGTGTATGCTTGTTGTGTTGCCTTATTGTATTTATATATTTGTCTGACTCTTTGTACGTTGTGTGTTCAAATGCTTTTTTTTCTTTTCTTCTTAAAAGTACAGTGTCTTATTCAATATGTTAAAGACTCTTGATCCTCCGTAATATTACTCTTACTCTTTGTACGCACACAAGTAGCCTTATCCACTGGATTCCATCGAGGAAACTTATCCATCTTATCCATAACCTTAGGCCCTGGAGGCACAATCGACTTTTTCACCTGACAGTGCCCAAACACCTCATAGTGTTTCGCCAACACTCGTTTCTTTACAAGCTCTTCTAAAAGAACATTCACATGAGCAAACTGCTCCTCACATGGTTCATCCGTTAAATAGTTTCCAAGAAACATGACAGTAATGCTTAAGCTATTGAAGCTTTCCACCATAGCCCCTTGGAAGTTAGCTCCTCTACCTTCAAAGACCAATCCGTTACCTCCTACGAGGAAATTAGGCCCGATGTCCGCCCATCTGAGGCTGTTCTTGTGGTCGTTTTGTATGTCTTGCACTGCGTGGATGCAGTGGTTTAGTTGCTGACAGAACTGCTTTATTTCTCCAGAGTGTCCGATGATGACTTTTGAGACCGGGAGTGCCAGCAATGTAGCGCCTCTTTCGTCGTCTGCGTACCATTTATCACGAGTAATATACCACGGTTCTTTTAAATCTGGAAATAAGTAAATACCTATTAATTCATAAACTATATTGCTGGAGTCGAATAGAGCCACCCCATCTGTTCCCGAGGGTGTCATAGAAGGAGATTAAGATATTCATATTCATTTATTTATTCACAGTATGCATGTACAACAAGTGTGGTCTTATAATTAAAACAATGTTTCCTTTTACATACTACCACCTTTGTGTTTTTTTTAACGTGCGCAAAATTCCCATGGATCCCCCCCACCGGAGCCGGTAGATGAGGTTATGTCGGACTCAGACCGACAAAATGCACGCCGCCTGTGGGTCGCCCAGGCCTGCGCTCATGGGGGGCGGCGGTCATTCATCGACCTCTGACGCCCGAGTTGCCTTCGTACGCGGACGGCTTGACTTGCGATCCTTCGTCGCTCCCGCTGCCGCTCCCGCCCCGCCTCCTCCTTCACGAGCATTACTTGCTCGCAGAAGGAGGCGCCGGTCGCCTACGCATCCGCGCAGCGGACCATCGCCGCGAGCAAGGTGGAGAGTGTGAGAACTGTACCACTTTTGTGTGGTATGTAAATATATACACAGTCAATAATTAATTTCTGTGAGATAGAACTGACAATAATACTAATAGACAGCTATAGGCGAAGAGGGCCGTCTCATAAGAGACGGTCCTGGTCCGGCCGGGGTGCGAGGGATATGTATAAGATAATCTCAGCTCCAGCAACCTGTGGTCCACACAGACGGCGTGCGTTTTAGTCGGTTTAAGTCCGACATAACCTCCCCCACGGCGTCTGCGGTGGGGGTATCCCTGGGGATTTTGCGCACATTAAAACAAAAGCTATAGGCTCACCCCTGGTTACATATAGGCATTCCTGTGTATCACAAAAGCCGTCAGTTCCAGGTATCACAGTTTACAGGTGGTTGAAACCCTTAAAGGAACTTAACAACTCCTCATTATTGCCAATGGTTGTGGAGACCAGATAGCAGTCGCTTCACGGAAAATATCGTGTTGTGTTCCCAGCGGTGAGTAGGTTAGCCAGAGCTCACTGGAGAATTTGTGCTGTCAGTGGGAAGACTAAAGGCTTGTCCTGCTTTGTCTTCTGCTGACGGCACAGAAACTCTGTACTTACAGGGTTGGCAGCGCGACTGTGACTCCTCTGGTGTTACAGACGTCCATAGGTCACGGTAACCACTTTCCATCAGGTGGGCCGTGTGCTTGTCTGCCAACTAAGTGGTATAAAAAAAAAAATATTAGTTCAGCCTTAGTGGACTCCAGACTTCGAGGTGGGAACACTCGGATGCAGAGAGCATGATGGAATGGTTGTTGCTAGAGTGGAATGTCAACTTACCTAATACTAAACGTGTAGGCGGTTTAGAGGGTAGCATGCAATATAAGACCAGGAAGACGAAGAGAGACGCAGCTACCAAAGTCCAGCTCGCGCAGACGAAGATATTGCAGCGTAAACGCTTGCTGTACTTCGAAGATAGCAGTTCTAGACCCAATATCTTGCCTGAAACATTCAAGATATGTTTTTTTATTCATTTAATATTTTCATTACCTATCAGAAAATTCCATAATATTAGATGTCAGTATTTCCGTGCTAAACATAATAAACACCTCCATGCAAAATAATCATTAAATTACTCAAATACAATTTATATTTCTACCTTATAAGAAATGTCAAAGTTATGATTGAATTTAATGGTCATAAATTAAGATGTCAAAATAAATAATTACATTAAATGGTCATTTCGGTAGTCTGTAATATTATAGTAACATTTTTTCTGTAAGAAAATTTATCATTTTTTTCTTAAAAATTATTAAGTTTAGTTCCTTCAATTCTTTGGGCAATTTATTATATAGCACTGCAGCCATATGGAATACGCTTTTGTGCATTAAAGCTGTATTGGTCTTACGTATGCAGAATCGATACGTATCTCGCTGCGATCTGTTACTATTTTGTGAGGCTAGCTCAAATAAGTTTAGATTTAGTCTAACAAATAGCGTGACCTCGTATTTATACAGACAGTGGTGCAGATATCATTGGTATTTCAATGTTTATAACGGTGACAAAATCGATAGTTCGGTACTTTATTTTGTTGTGCACAATATCCCTAAGGCTACCTCCCCCGCCGAAGCCGGTGAAGGACCGTGGGCCGTGTGCTTGTTTGCCACCTAAGTGGTATAATAAAAAATCTTGTGATAGGTAATAGGGGCCCTTCAATTGGCGAAGCCTAGTCTCCGTCGTTCCAGTGCTGTACTCATTAGCACGCTGCCTAGTCCGTCAAGGATATACAGGCGTGAATATGTAAAGATTGTTTGTGAATTATTGGTTTATGGTATGGTATGAAATTGGTTTAGCTTAGTGGTTAAGGAGTCGGCCTTGCGATCAAGAGGTCCCGGGTTCGAACCCTGGCTATGTCGGTAGTGTATACCGACGTGAACCCAATCCTAGCACAAGCAATTTAGCATCGCTGGAGGGGTTAGAGGGGTTAGATCACGCCTCTATCCCCGGAGGGTTAGGCAGATGTGATAATTCACATCTGCCTGAAATGTGGGTTTTAATACACCTACATTTCACCAATCATTGAATTCGGTCCCAGTAGGGGTGAGCCTATTCCCGTCTTCCGGGCACTATTGTTGACTCGAGCCATGTATCTGAGGCTGAGCCTAGGCTGTATATATCTGTCTGATGTTAAACAGCCCTATCCCTTAGTCGCCTTGTACGACACCGCGTGCGAAGAGATGGGGTGGTCCAAATTCTACTCTGCCGGGAACCACGCGGCCATTGCGTTTGCTAATATTCTTTATAAAAAAACAACCACAACGGTTTTATTTATTTAGTTTCCTCATGTAACTACCATTACAAGTTACCCTAATGCGGTATCTTAAATATTTGAAAGCAACTCAAAAAAGATTGAATCTCACCTTTCGGCACTTCAATATTTTCCACATTCTGCGTTATGGAGATGACACTAGGTCCAACATGGACATTCGCGCACTCTGTCACATTCACTCTAGCAACGGACACTGGACCCTGCGAGAGGTCGTGCTGATGAAGAACCAACCGGTCATCAGTCTCCAATTCGTAGCTGCAGCCAGGACGTACGTCCGACATCTCGAAATCTTCGCTGAACATCATAATGAATATTGAAGAAATATATTCTTCGAGACTATCAATGAAATGTAGTAAGTTCACTTCATGTGTGACTAAAATAAGTAATTAAATCACAAATATAAATGAACTCAAAACGTTGACGTTACTATTTACTTAGTAGCTATAAAGTGTGACTAATTTTTTTAGGTAAACTTCTAAAAATATCACTCAATACGTTCACTTAACTAATGTAGTTATAACACATGACTAAAATTACAAGTAAATTTCAATAAAGTCATTGCCTTAATTAACTAAACAATATATAATTTGTGACTAAAATTTTAAATTTAGAACGATTTTAGTTCTTTATACGTTAACTAACTATGAAGTATAACGTATGACTAAATTTGAAAAAATAATAATTTTAATTTATTTTAGTGTTATAATGACCGATTATTCTGTTCCCTAATTATATTATCTTTTTTTAGAATTCTACAAATATTTGTTCTACTTTTTAATTGTATCGTGATTATAGCTGCGATAAAGATATAATACATATTATCGATAATAATATGTGACTGACCAATCAGGTGTGGTGTCGGCCTTAAATATGTAGGAGGTAGGACACGACGGTATTCTCGTCCCATTTGAGCAGTCTGACTGGGGAAGTACCTACCTCCACCCTACAGAATATCACGACTATAAAAACCTCGTGTTGTGTTACCGGTGGTGAGTAGGGTAGTCAGAGCTCACTGGAGAGTTTTTGTGCTGTCAGTGGAAATACCAAAAGCTTGTCCTGATTGTGTTTTCTGCACTGACGGCACAGAAACTCTCTATTCTTACAGGGTTTGCAGCGCGGGTATGACTCGCCTAGTTAAGCACTTTCCATCAGGTGGATCGTCGTGCTTATCTGCCACCTAAGTTGTACAAAAAAAAACGGGGTTAATGTATCACATCAGATCTATCTTGACGAACAAATTAGGTATTTAAAAAGAAATATTACCTTGGTATTCTTCCCTTCCTGGGCCTTAATTTTGCTACAGCAAAACCTCTGTCATATCACGAACATCCATTTAATTCTAGACTTTAAAGCGATTAGATTAAAGTTCAAAATTAAAAGAGAGTATTTGCAGAGTAAATGTAAAATTGTAATGAAATTTTTCGCATTTAATTTTGGAAATACACATATTGTCGAGTACAGCGCTGCGACATCCTTCATCTCTATGAATCTCTATTGTCATTGGTTGTACTGGATGACGTCACTGGAAATCGACCAATGAAAATCTCTACCAAGAATGTCGCAGCGCTGTGCTCGACGCTGTGTGCTTAAAAAATTGCACAGCAGGAGAAGTAAGCCTGAAATTTCCATCCATTAACACCCAAGTGAGTAACAGTGTTACTGCAACACACAATCAGTTGTCCCTACACTTTTTGTCTCAACCAACGCGGCAACGTAACGTCTACCATAGATGTTCGTATGAAAACAGGGAATTTGCCTTTTTTCATACCACTTAGGTTTCAGACAAGCACACGGCTCACCTGATGGAAAGTGTTTGCAGTGGCCTATAGACGTTTGTAACACGCTAGGAGTCACAGTCGCGCTGCCAACCCTGTAAGTACAGAGTTTCTGTGCCGTCAGTAGAAGACAAAGCAGGACAAGCCTTTAGTCTTCCCACTGACAGTACAAATTCTCCAGTGAGCTCTGGCTACCCTACTCACCGCTGGGAACACAACACGAAGTTATTATAACCGCGGTATTCTGTAGGGCGGAGGTACTTCCCCAGTTTTCTCCCATAATAAGATTAAATAAACCTGTCCCCCTAGACAAGTGGTAATTCGTCAGCCGTCGTGTTGCAGACAGACATTCTGACACATGTACGGGGTTTGACGTGTATGACATACCTTGACGACTGTACAAAGTTTTTATGAAACAGGGATTGGTGAAGAATAAACATAACATTTGAAATTACAACATGTTTAGGTTTCATGAATTTATTTCTTCAAAGACTTACATGTCAGTAATATTTTTATTTTTTTTCATGTTGCTAATTTTATTGACATAAATATTAGATTTGCAATAAGACGACAGCTAGCGGAGTCTTACTTTGACCGGCGGATTGATACACTAACTTAACTTACGTTACGTTCCTTGCGCTCTCTCTTGTTTTATGTCATTATAGCTTTGTAATGGTGGTTCTTTTTTTTTTTGCTTTTAACTGTATATTGTGTTTTTTTTTGTATGATTACATAAATGTGGAGGCTTTTAATTAGCGATTTGATGATATTTTTGTGTGTTCAATTTCTGTATTAGACTAAGCATTCTTTAAAAAAAAAAAAGATTATAAAATAGGATACAAAAGGTCCAAATCAAGCATCGTAAAATTCCTCCCCATCGATGTCGACTGGGAATGTGCCCAAAAGGCTGGCGGCATTGCCCCGTTGGATGGCAATGCCAATCCGTTGTGCGAAAAGAGGCCCAGCCCTTTGGTCACGCGATTATTTAATATAATAATTACTATATTAAACTCGAACTGAAACTCATTTATTGCGAAAATGGGTAATTAATAGATAAAATTCAGTAAATAAAGTGGCTTCTTCATAATCCACCTGGAGGCATGCAATTTTACAGATATTTTTTAAATAAATATTTACTCAGTAAACTAATTTATTACAAGAACTACCTAATTGTTGCTCGCAGATCTACCAGCTTACAATACTGATCTCGTCCCGGTTCCCGCAAACCATACGGACTTATTTCAGGGAATCAATATATCTTTTAGGCGGGGCGTGGAAAAGCATTTTATGAGACCGTTAAACCAAGTGCCACCATTGTAACATGTTACGTGTCTGTATTGTTGTCTCTCTTTCCTGAGACTTTACCTTCAGCTCACCATCAGGCGATGTGAAGTCAAATTGATGTGTCCTACATAAAAAAATATTTCAAAATGCAGCCAGATCTTCAGCTGTTCAGCCAGTTCTTGATCATTTGCAAGATACATCTTCTTATATTCTTTTTAATACCACTTAAGTGACAGACAAACACGCAGCCCACCTAATGAGAAGTGGTTACCGTGGCCTATGCACGTATGCAACACCAGGGGCTTTACACTCGCGCTGTCGACCTAAAAGAAACATTCTTGAAGAACCCCATACTGTTGGCATATTTATATTTTCCAGTACTTTTTCGTTACGTTATTCAGCACCACATTTATGTTTATCTCTATTTCTTTACTTCAGAAAACTAATACACCCCATGTCATGTATTTATTTTGGAACGCTTACAGCAATTTCTCCATTAACTTTTCAATATTGTTACATAAAAAATACTTCATAAGCTACGCAAACAAGCGGTTACATTCCCTGGATTCCAATGATGAAAATTATCCAATTTATCCATAATATGTGGCCCTGGGGGTACAATAGACCCAATCACTTGACAGTGGCCAAACAGTTCATAGTCTTCAGTTAGCACTCCCTTGCTCACCAGCTGTTGTAGGAGAATTTCCACATGATGGAACTGCTCATTGCATGGTCTATTCACCACATAGTTACCGAGAAACATTATACTAATAGCTTTATCGTCGAACGATCTCACCATACTGCCTTCAATGTTAGCCCCTCGACCTTCAAATACCAGTCCATCACCACTGACAAGGAAGTTAGCAGCGATATCAGACCAACGAAGATCTGCTTGATGGTCCTTTTGTAATTCGAAAACTATTTGTATACAGTCATATTTTTCGGTACAATAATCTTGCGTGTCAGCTGAATGGCCGATGATAACTCTCGATACGGGGAGGTTCAGGAGTGTCATGTGAGTGGCTGGGTTCGCGTACCAATACGGACGGCTTATATACCATGGTTCTTGTATGTCTGTGGAAATAAACGGATATGTTAAAAGACACATTAACTACAGCTTGGGGGCTTGGGGGCTTGGGGGCTTGGCGGCTTTTTTTTGTTTAGGCAGGAAAAAATGTACCTTTCGCATTCCGCGGGCCCGGGGAAACCGCGCGGGTATGTGGGGCTCTCACCACACTAAAACAACCTGCCATGTGCCATACGCCGCGACTTAGTGAGACGTCTGTCACCCTAACCCAAGCAGGCCGCGGCGGCGTGCGTTTCGCGTCTTCCCCTTTTCCAGGGAAGAGTTGCGGATCCTGAGGTCCACGAGGAGGGCCAGATCGCGAGAGATGGCCTTAAGTTAGCCGGGATGCAAGGGATAACCTCTCCTACCAGCTCCGGCGGGGAGGTATCCGTTGGAATTTTTTCGCACGTAAAAAATTACCACAGGTTAAAAATAACATACATATAGACCTACATATAGTCATGTCTCTTTTCCAGTAGATTTCTTGAAAATGCCTTAAATCTGATAGGCATTATCGAGATTAAAAATAATTACCAACATTTTTTTTTATACCACTTAGGTGGCAGACAAGCACACGGCCCACCTGATGGAAAGTGGTTACCGTGGCCTATGTACGTGTGTAACACCAGAGGAGCCACACTCGCGCTGCCGACCCTGTAAGCGCAGAGTTTCTGTGCCTTCAGTGTAGAGGACAAAGCAGGACAAGCCATTAGTCATCCCACTGACAGAACAAATTCTCCAGTGAGCTCTGGCTACCCTACTCACCGCTGGGAACACAACACGAAGTTATTATAACCGCGGTATTCTGTAGGGCATTATGTGGACATTAGTCCGCCTCCTGCTCTCATACAGCTATACACATGTGTCGAGACTACCTACATGTACTCAGTGCCATCTACTGATATGAAGCTGGACTATTTGGATACTATTACAGAATACCGAACTACCTATTCTGTATCGCGAATGTGAAGAACTTCACCAAACTTTGAATAATACTGAAGTTGAATTGGATGAGGATCTGGTGCCGGCTTTCCTCTCAGGGTAGAAAGGTCAAATGTGTTCCCAAAGGTGAGTAGGGTAGCCAGAGCTCACTGGAGAGTTTGTGCTGTCCTGCTTTGTCTTCTACACTGACGGCTCAGAAACTCTCTGTGCTTACAGGGTCGGCAGCGCGAGTGTGACTCCTCCGGTGTTACACACGTCCATAAACCACGGTAATCATTTTTCATAAGGTTCGCCGTGAGCTTGTCTGCCACATAAGTGGTATAATAAAAGAATAAATTGAAGAACTGTCCACCTACTGCGAAGTGCAAGTTCTGGACGTAACCAAGTTTAATGATAATAATGATCGCAGTCCACTGCTGGTTATGGGAGGCTTTGGCCTACGGTTTCCACGCTGGCCCAGACGGGTTTGGCACAGGGTTTTATTTCGAGTTCTCTCAATAATGATATTAATTAATAAAAGCGATAAAAAATTGAAAAAAATACTGACCTAGGTCTAGACGTTTAATATCTTTGGTTAGAGCGAAATAGAAAATGAAGAAAACAAGCACAGAAGAAACTAGCAGGCTCCAGCAGACGCAGATGGCGATGCTGCAGCGTTGCCGCCTGCTGTTCAGCGGTGTCACCAGCTCGAGACCCAAAATCCGACCTGAAACACATTGATAAACCTTTATGAATCAAAAACCGTATTTTGTAGCCTCGCCTCACGCCGAACCGACCATACGTATTTTTTTTATACCACTTAGGTGGCAGACAAGCGCACGGCCCACCTGATGGAAAGTGGTTACCGTGGCCTATATGTTACACATATATATTGTTACAGAGAAGCCACACTCGCGCTGCCGACACTTTTTTTTTTTTTTTTATGTGCGCAAAATCCCCACGGATACCTCCCCACCGGAGCCGGTGGAGGAGGTTATGTCGGACTCGAACCGACTAAAACGCACGCCGCGTCGCAGTGATGGCACTCGGACGTTGGCTCTTTCTCCATCCGACGCAGATACTTTCCGAAGCACCCGTGCTCGGTGATCATCTGCGTCAGACGGTACGAGAGGCTGCCGTGTGGCCTCTCTAGCCACTCCCCCATGATGGGTCTTACCGCCGCTACTACGGCGCGCCCTGCGCCTGGTTGCCCAAGTCGTAGCTCCCATTCCGCCACCGCTTCCCTGTGGAGCCGGGATCTCACGGCCCGAATTTCTTCGGGCTCGGGATCGTGACCCCGCTCCCGCGCCGCCTTTCGGAACCGGTATAGCGCCGAAAGGGATCTCGCTTCCAGGATCCATGGTGGCGATCCGGCGAGGAGACTCGCCGCGTTGAGGGATATCGTGCGGTACCCCCTTATGATGCGGCACGCCAACTTCTGCTGCGGACGCTGCAGCAGGGGCATGTGCCGATCATTCAGGGTGTCCGCCCACACGGGACACCCGTACAGGGCCATGGACCGCACGACACCCGCGTAGAGTCTCCTGCAGGAGTCCTCCGGGCCCCTCAGGTTAGGCAGTAGCCGCGCCAGAGCGTTGGCTGTGCCCACCAATTTGGAGCCCAGACTTCGGAAGTGCTTCCCGAAGTCCCACCGGCCGTCGAGCACGAGCCCCAGATATTTTATCTGGGGCTTGATGCCGATGAGAGTGCCTCCCACTGTGAGACTGGAACCAGGTGGTGGCGTGCGCCGAGGTCCATGAAAGAACATGGCCTTGGATTTATGCAGAGCCACCTCAAGGCCCAGCCGCCGGATCCGTTCCACGACTTAAGCAACCGCGGTCGTGGCCCTCAGGGTCGCTTCGCGGTATGTAGCCCCGCTCGCCGTCACTAGCGTGTCGTCCGCATAGCACGTGAGCGCTGCCGACCCGGTAAGCACAGAATTCTGTCATCTGTGCCGTCAGTGTAGAGGACAAAGCACTACAAGCCTTAGTCATCCCACTGACAGCACAAATTCTCCAGTGAGGTCTGGCTACCCTACTCACCGCTGGGAACACAACACGAAGTTATTATAACCGCGGTATTCTGTACGGTGAAGGTACTGCCCCAGTCGGACTGCTCAATTGGGCGGAAATAACGCCGTGTCCTACCTCCTGGAAAAACGTATTTCTCTGTTTCGACTCTCAACTCCCAAGTGCTTGAAGACTGCCACGCCCTCGTAAACAGTTTGAAAGCAGAACGCTTTCTCATCTATACGTCTTCTTCCTCATTCTGGCGTTAATTCCAGTCGCATCTGACGCTTTCACCTATGGCCATAGCTGACCTTCAATAGCTTGCTTATCTAGAAGTATTTATCAACATTTCTCTGTCAGTTATATAATATTGATTTTGCTATCTATGTTACCTAGTAGTACTAGTCTCTCAGGTGGATTGCAGAATAAACAATTTCAATAATATTATTTTGCAGTTACACATTGGACGTATAATACAATTATGAGCAAAGAAATTGTTACAAACGATCTGCTGGCGTTCCTGCAGCTGAAACAAGTGGAGCTGACAGATGAGACGTCAGCCATCTCTGTCTTGATCGATAAGTACAGTGAGAGTGAGATAGATGCATCCAAGCGCTTACTGTTCAGCGTTCTGAAGAAGAGCAACCACATGGTGGACCTACGGCGTGACGAGGCTAAGGAGAACGCACAGGATATCGTCACGCTGTTTAAGAACACTAATCCTGATGATATGCCGAAGTTTGTAGCGAAGGAGCCTGTCCAGCATGACGTGCCGAACCTTCTGAAGGAAATAGTACACTTGAAGGCAAGTTTGGCAGAGGTGCAGAGCCAGTTGGAGAAAACTAAAAATGGAGTTCCAGATTCGCCACCGCAATCGAAGAGGATATTGGGCGGAACAACTGCTTCAAGAGACATGAGACGCAAGTTAGTTTTAAAAAAATCTTGTAATTCCATTCATAACCATCCAGCGTCAATCTGGTTGCATCAGAAGCTTGTACTGTGGTCTCCGAGGCTTACCCCATCACTAAAAGAAAAACCTGCATCAGCATCTTGTTTGTTAACGTGCCTGGTGGATCTCAAAGATATTGATAGGGCTCCATCCACTCAGCAAACATTAAATTTATTTATTACACATAGTCGTCTGTACATCATTTACCAATTGTACCTGGTTCTTCAGCAATACAGGTGTCTACAGAACCAGAAACAACGTGCGGTTTACGTCAGTTCGAGCCCGACATACCCATATCACCGATAGCTCGGTGAAAAGCTTGCAGTTATTTGCAACTCACCTTGCGTTACTTCGATGTTTTCAATATTTTGCGTGACGCGTACAATACTGTGTCCAACTTGGACATTTGTGGACTCCCTCACATATATGTTAGCTAAGAGGGGCTTCTGACGAGCTGCCATGTCCATGGAGTGGTCGTGATGATGAAGAACCAATCGGTCATCCGCCTCAAACTCAGAGTTGCAGCAAGGATTTGCTTCTGACATTTCGTTGTTCTTACAAGGAAGTAAATTGAACCTCACAAAACTATACTAGAGACGTGGACTAACTATGTAGTCCAATCTGTGACTAGGGCTGTAAGCCTTCCGCTAACAAGACGCTTAACGAAATTGAAACATTCGCCAATTACCTGTTCCTTTTATTAATATTTAATTCTATAACTTTCACATAAGAGTTTATTTACAATACAAAATATTTGATCCACTTTTTTTATTTTATCGTGAATAATCTAGCGGGCGATATAGATAAATTTCGAGATAATATGAAAGTGAGTAAGACATGTTATTATGGTATCATCATAACAATATTGTAAAACAAAATCTTTAGCCGCGTCTGTCAGTTCGTCAGTATGGCAGGAAGGCCATTCTCACACATTGGGAATGGAATAGAGTGCGCACTGTGCGGTATGAAAGGGACTTCACCACATGCATGCTCAAGTTTTGGAATGAACTCCCTACTAGATTGTCCAAGTGTCTATAATATTGGGTTCTTCAAAAAGAGCGATTGAAGGCATCAGAATAAACGGGATATTTACCATGTTTCATTATTTGATGATATATATATGAAACATGGTAAATATCCCGTTTATTCTGATACTGATGTCAGTGACCATGATAGTTTAAATACCTATAGCGATTGAAGGGTTTTCAGGATCGCAGCATGAGTGTGACCCCTCTGGTGTTGCCATACGTCCATTTGCCAAGGTAACTATTTTCTACCATCTAAGTGGTAAAAAAAAACTGAAAAATGACCTAATAGATTTTCATGCAGCACTCAATAATAGATAGAGTAATTATAAGAATAATATGTATAACCAGTGTATATTGGTTGAAATATATAATAACAAAAATACCGCGGTAGGTAGGTAGTGGTATGGGTAATGGGACTGCTGAGACGAGGTCTCGGGTTCGATCCCAGGTTTTACCACACACCAATGACTTTTCAATGCTTTTCGAAGTAATGTGTGTATTCATCGCAGGTTTATAAGTGCTCGGTTAATGGCAATAGGGTCGCCACCTTAATACATTGGAACCTAAACATAAACTGGCGAAATGTGGTTGCTAGCACCTCTGACTACCGCTTCGGGGATATAGGCGTGAGTTTATATTATGCTATGTTATTTAATAATAATTGATAAGAATGAAATATTAAGCATTTAGTAGGCTAACTATTCAAAATCAATTAAGATGGAAAAAAATTAAAAGGTCCATGCGGGATTCGAACCCACAATCTTTCCCTTACAGGGCGCTCTGACTATTAATCCACCGAACCTTCTCCTGAAACCATCCAAATTCTTCTATACATATATCGGTCTTACGTCGACGGTTGAGAGCCATCTAGCGACGTTCGTACGAACTATCGGAACCAATGAATGATATTACAATCATTTTTAAACATTGATCTTTGATGACTCCGCTCAAACTATTGAATAAAATTTTAAACATTTAGTATGCTAGCTATTCAAAATAGATTAAGATAGAAAAAATAGAAACGGTTCAGGCGGAATTCGAGCCCTTACAGGGGGATCGTTTTCGATAATAACAATTGCTTGAAATGTCGAACAAGGTAAACCACCTGGAAATTCCCCTCGAAAACAAAGTCGAACCCCTTGATTGATTATCCCGGGAATAGTTCTAGATCGTTATGCCGTGGGAACGTGTTCAACACTTCTGTAAAGAGCACTGTGAATCGTTATCTATACTAATATTATAAAGCTGCAGAGTTTGTTTGTTTGTTTGAACGCGCTAATCTCTGGAACTACTGGTCCGATTTGAATGATTCTTTCAGTGTTGGATAGTCCATTTATCGAGGAAGGTTTTAGGCTATATATCATCACGCTACTACTTAAGGGAGCGGAACATTGATAATAAATGTTAACAAATCCGGCAATTTTTCATACATATTTTGAAGACTAAAACATACAGGTTCAAAGGGATATGAAGCTTCAAAATATACCCCGGGCGAAGCTGGGGTGGGTCAGCTAGTAACTAATAAAGAAGTGCGCATGAGAACAAAGAGTAGCCGTAATTGGTATAAAATTACATACATACATAAAATCACGCCTCTATCTCCGGAGGGTTCGGCAGAGCTGACTTAACAACCACGTTTCACCATAACTGTATTCGTTCCCACGTAATATGTGGTGAGCGTATTGCCGTATATCGGACACTATAGTTGACTCGAGCCCCGCATCTGAGGCTGAGTCTGGGCTGTATATATCTGTCTGATGTTAAACAGCCCTATCCCTTAGTCGCCTTGTACGACGAAGTTGTGCAAAAGCCGGGGTGTGCGTGTTTGTTAGGGCGGATGTTTGCTGTCGCCGTTTGCGCTGCCTAGAGGACCCATCCTTCTCCATCCTTTGGGTACACGTAGACCATGGCCCTACGAGTCAGATCTATGTGTGCCTCTACCGTTCCCATACAGGAGATGCTGAGACAACTCGACTCTTTGAATATCTGAGTCAGGCGGCAGATGATGCGCAGGAGCGATTTCCGAATGCCGAATTGGTGTTTTTGGGGGATTTTAACGCCCACCACGAGATCTGGTTGGGCTCCTCCAAAACAGACCATGCGGGAAGAGCCGCCCACGCGTTTGCTCTGGCGCACGGCCTGACCCAATTGGTGCACGAGGTCACTAGGATACCAAGAAGGTCGGGCCTAGCACCTTCTCTGCTAGACCTTCTGCTGACGAATGATCCGGACCGGTACAGTGTATCGGTGCGAGCCGCTTTAGGCAACTCCGACCACTATCTGGTCTGTTCCACGGTGCCCATTATAGCGCCCCCACGACCCGTGCAGGGGAAGCGGCGTCTCTGGCACTACTCGTCAGCGGACTGGGATGGACTTCGTGACTATTTTGCGTCCATCCCGTGGGTTGAGCGCTGCTTTGAAGGTAAGAACCCATCGGATTGTGCTACTGCTGTCGCCGGTGAGATCGGTCTGGGTATGGAATACTATATCTCATACACCGATGTCACCGGTGACCGCGGGGTGCGCCCTTGGTTCGGGCGCGAGTGTGCGGAAGCTGTTGAACAAAAACAGTCTGCGTACCGCGCTTGGGTAAGGGCGCGCGCCACGCGCCATCCCAATCTGGGCCACTTCAAGGCGGCGTACAACAGAGCCACAAAGGTCTGCAGAAGGGCCTACGTCAGAGCGGATGCCCTGCGCATAGCGCGGCTTGGTCAAGAGCTAGTGATGCATCCCACGGGAAGCCGTGGCTACTGGCGACTGGCTAAAGCCGTGCAAGCCAACTTCTGTCAGCCTTCGCTGCCTCCGCTGCGTAACCCTGATGGATCCCTGGCCCATGAGCCGCAAGAGAAGGCAAATCTGCTGGCTAATCTCTTTGCGGCCAACTCCCGAATCGATGATTGTGGTACGCAGCCACCAACACTACCCGACAGTGACCACGCGATGCCTGATATCCATATCAGGCAACGCGATGTCCGTGCAGTGCTGCAATCACTCGATGTCCGGAAAGCCAGTGGTCCGGATGGTATTCCAGCGGTAGTCTTGAAAAAATGTGAAGCGGAGTTGTCTCCAATGCTTACGCGCCTGTACAGGCTATCCTACAGTTCGGGTACAGTGCCTTTGCCTTGGAAAGAGGCGAATGTTCAGCCGATTCCCAAGAAGGGGGATCGCTCGGAGCCAGCCAACTATCGACCCATAGCCGTCACCTCAGTGCTGTGCAAAGTGTTCGAGCACATAATCAACAAACAGCTCATGCGGCACCTAGAGGATCACTCCTTAATTAATGACCGGCAATATGGCTTCAGACCGAAACGGTCAACGGGTGATCTTCTAGCATACGTTACCCATCTTTGGGGTGAGGCTATGGACAAGCACGGCGAGTCACTGGCAATTAGTCTTGACATCGCCAAAGCTTTCGATAGAGTCTGGCACAAATCGCTTCTTTTCAAGCTACCTGCCTTTGGTCTGCCTTCTAGGCTGTGCAACTGGGTTGCTAGCTTCCTGCAGGGGCGCCGTATTCGCGTCCTTTGTGACGGACGAGCTTCGGAGTTTCTGCAGGTTAATGCTGGCGTGCCCCAGGGGTCCGTCTTATCACCCACTCTCTTTCTTCTGCATATCAACGACATGCTGTCTACCGGCAATGTTCATTGTTATGCAGACGATAGCACTTTGCATGGGAGTTATCATGGACATCCTGCGGCCAAGCAGTCGGATATCGCGGAGAAAAGGCAGCTTCTTGTCACTGAGCTTGACGGGATCCTGAATCACATTTCTCAATGGGGCTCTGAGAACCTGGTTGAGTTCAATGCCAAGAAGACGCAGGCATGTGCGTTTACAGCAAAAGTATCTTCTTTCCTTCCCCTCCCCACTCTTCAGAGCACGCCACTGCCACTGCAGGACAATCTCAATATCCTAGGTATGGATGTTCGCTGCAACCTGAATAACAAAAACTACATCGAAAGTATCATCAAAACAGCCTCACGAAAACTCGGAGTCCTGAACAGAGTGAGACGGTTTTTCACGCCGGAGCAGCGGTGTCTTCTATACAAGACACAAATTCGCTCCTGTGTGGAGTACTGCTCGCATCTCTGGGATGGTTCAGCAAAGTACTTACTAGATGCTCTCGACAGGTTGCAGCGACGTGCGGTCCGCATCATTGGGAATCCCGAGATCACGAACACCCTAGAACCTTTACAGCTGCGTAGAGATGTTGCGTCCATGGCTGTATTTTACCGTTTGTACCATGGGGAGTGTTCTGATGAGCTCTTCCAATTAGTCCCACCCTCCCCTTTCCTACACAGGACAACGCGTGCAGGTCTTAGATGTCATCCGCACACGGTGCAAAACATCCGATCAAGAACCAAGCGGTTCGGAGACTCTTTCCTCTGTCGCACCATTAAGGCCTGGAATTCATTACCAGCTCACGTGTTTCCTTCTTCCTACAGTCCCGGGTCCTTTAAGCGGGGCGTGAAAAAGCATATGATGAGGCCGTCAAGCTGAGTTTCACCATTGTCACACGGTATGTGTAAGTAATGGTGACCCTCTTTTCTGGGACTTTGCCTTCAGCTTACCATCAGGCAAGGCGAAGTCCAATTGACGTGTCCTATATAAAAAAAAAAAAAAAAAAAAAAGATGGAGTGGTCCTAATTCTACTCTGCCGGGAACCAAGCGGCGAAAATAATATGGTTAATATAAAATTGCATGTAAAATAAAAAAATCCAAAGACTGGAAAATCAAATTAACTGTACTAGACAAAGATTAATTTGTTTTTCTTGATTCCAGAGCCAAGATGAATGAAGTAGGTACCCATCGTGTCGATTGGGCAGGGACAGCTCCAAGGCCGCGTTATATTCAGAAACGATTACGAAGATAAACACTTTTACAGCTTCCAAGGTATACCTTACACTAAACCGCCCCTTCGGATGAGGTGGGGTGGTGATACTTGTATTCTTTCTCCGTCACCACACGAATAGGTGAGGCGTAAAGAACTGGCTCAGTGATATACATATATATATGTATATCACTGAATCTTACTACGACTTAATGATGTCAGGAAGAGTGACAGCGATTCCGATAATGATTGAAGTGTGCTCTTTGAAGCATGACTTTGATTTCAAATTAGACGATCTTCAACTGTTCATCACAGAGGGACCAAATATGCAGACTGTCGAGAAATTTAAAGAAATTTTCTTAAAAGATGATAATTATAATGGATTATCCGAATTAATGTCAGATCGTATCATTAAAATAGATACAAACAGGGTTGTCCAACATTTGGTCCAGGCTACCAATGCACCAATTTACTATTAAACTTTGATTATGTTGGAGGACTAAACATTTGTCATAAACTATTCCAAAGGAGCCAGAAACATGCCGGGCGCATGGATGACCTGGGATATCTTTTCAAAAATGATTTCCAGAAAGATTTGAACATTCCATCTGAAGATAGAAGAATGCGGGAGAAGATGGTGAGACTGTGAACCAACTTTGCTAAGTGTGGGTGAGTTTTTTTCTTACTTATTATATAGGAAACGTCAATTAGACTTCGCCTTGCCTGATAGTAAGCTGAAGGTAAGACTCAGAAAAGAGGGTCACCATTACTTACACATATCACGTGACAATGGTGACACTCAGCTTGACGGCCTCATCATATGCTTTTTCACGCCCCGCTTAAAGGACCCGGGACTGTAGAAAGAAGGAAACACGTGAGCTGGTAATAAATTCCAGGCCTTAATGGCACGATAAAGGAAATAGTCTCTGAACCGTTTGGTTCTTGATTGGATATTCTGCAACATGTGCAGGTGACATCTAAGACCTGTACGAGTTCTCCTGTGTAGGAAAGGGGAAATACCCATTAATTTGGTCGACGGGGTGCAAAGCTATAGGTTCTTCTGAGTCGACCCCAATTGACCTGCTCTTTTTCTTTTCTTTCGTATTGTCTTCGTCATATCTCTACTTGCTCTATTAATAGTTTCCATCGATTAAGAAATAGAAAAAATCTAAATTCATCAAAAATCAATGTTTAAAAATGATTGCAACATCATTCTTGTGCGGGCACATCATGCCTACCTAATTTACCTGTCTATTACTTGCTGTGTTATTTTTTAAATTGTTTTTTTTTTATTTGTTTTGTATCTTACGCTTTATGTTTAACTTGTTTTTATTTTATTTCTTGTTCCGATAGTGATTTTTTTTTCTCTTTTCTTTTATTTGTGGCGTGTGTGTATAATAAATGGTTTCTTTCTTGGAAAAAAAAAATAATTCATTGGTTCCGATAGTTCGTACGAATATCGCTAGATGGCTCTCAACCGTCGCCGTGAGACAGATATATGTATAGAAGAATTTGAGTGGTTTCGGGTGAAGGTTCCATGACTTAGTGGTCAGAGCGTTCCCCCTGTAAGGGAAAGATCGCGGGTTCGAATTCCGCCTGAACCAATTGAAGTTTTTTCTATTTCTTAAAGGACCCGGGACTGTAGAAAGAAGGAAACACGTGAGCTGGTAATGAACTCCAGGCCTTAATGGTGCGACAGAGGAAAGAGTCTCCGAACCGCTTGGTTCTTGATCGGATATTCTGCACCGTGTGCGGGTGACATCTAAGACCTCTACGTGTGTGAATCGACGCTTCCCGTGACCATAAGGCTGGCCTTTACCTCGCTCAAAGAATTGGCATCGCCATTCAGCGTGGTAATGCCGCCAGCCTCTTGGGCACGGTACCAGTAGAGATCGATGGGGAGGAATTTTTCGATGCCTAAAATTACAGTCTCCCTCTTTTTCTCTATCCCATTTTTGTATATATTGTATAGTTAGCATAGTTTTATATAAATTTGTAAGTAATTGTATATTATAATAGAATATTTTATGTACCTAAACAGAATAAAAGATATTTATACGTTTCGAACATATCTTAATCGATTTGAATTGTTAGCATACTAAATGTTTTAATAGTTTCCATCTTGCTATGCTTCTTTCTTTTCTGTTAATCATCCCTATACATATATAAGTCCAATTCTGCACCAAAATCTCAATTCTTCCTTCGGCTTATGCACTAACTTCACCAACGTCTTTATGTTAATACTCCATAATGACTCCATGTATTTTTTATACCACTTAAGTGGCAGAAAAGCACACGGCCCACCTGATTGAAAGTGGTTACCGTGGCCTATAGACATGTGCAACACCAGAGGCGTCACACTCGTGTTGCCGACCCTGAAAAATCCTCCTAATGCCCCTTATTGTAGGCGCTTGGGAAAACCGCAACAGCGAGTTCATTACACAGCTTGAGTGCGTGGGATGAAGTTTCTTTCGCTTTGCTAACTCTGTAAGCACAATGAGCTTCTGTACCGTCAGTGCCGACCCTGTAAGCACAGAGTTTCTGTGCCGTCACTTTAGAGGACAAAGCAGGACAAGCCTTTAGTCTTCCCACTGACAGCACAAATTCTCCAGTGAGCTCTGGCTACCGCCGCTGGGAACACAACATTTGTATTTTTGTATATTTGTACTTTGGCATAATTTAGTTTTCAAATTTTAAAGGAGGGATAAAGGAGTGATTATATGTATGTATGCAGTTAGACCAATTGTTACACTTTTTAGGTCCCCGATTAGATAATTGAGGCTGTCATACGAACATCTCGTGGCGTAGCAGTAGAGCATTCGACTGCTATGCAGGGGGCGCTGATTCTATTCCCGCTCAGTGCAAATATTTGGGTGCTCCCTGTGTTTCTCCTTATCGATGTCACTGTGGTGAGGCAGTCGACAGCCTTGGGCATCACGGCCTATCATGCGGCAGGAGCGCAGGCCGCATGTCACGTCATGCACATTTAAATGACATTATCCGCCGGGCTCTTGTCACCGCTGGTGTTCCAGCTATACTTGAACCAGTTGGCTTGGTGCGCAACGATGGCAAGAGACCGGACGGTATGTCTTTGGTGCCTTGGAAGATGGGTAGGCCTTTGGTGTGGGACGCAACATGCGTCGACACCCTAGCCCCTTCCCATCTTCCAAGTACGACGGATTGCGCTTGTGCTGCTGCGGCATCTGCTGAGACCCTCAAACGGCGAAAATATGATAACATTATAAACAATTACATATTTGAGCCGTTTGGGGTTGAAACGCTGGGTTCATGGGGTCCGAGCGCACGGTCGCTATACAAAGAAATAGCAAAACGACTGGTCGATGCTTCGCGTGACCAAAGGGCTGGCCTCTTTTTCGCTCAACGGATTGGCATTGCCATCCAACGGGGCAATGCCGCCAGCCTTTTGGGCACATTACCAGTCGACATCGATGGGGAGGAATTCTTCGATGCTTAATTTGATCCTTTTGTATCCTATTTTATATTCTTGTAAATATTAGTTTATATTTTATTAAATTAGTGTAAATATATTATTATAGATTTGACTATTAAATTTTAAATAATTGTATGTCAGTTAATATTAATTGTCAATAGAAAAATGTGTTATGATAAATTATAATAAATAAATATACATGAATATGTATATTTGCATTGGTCTGGGTGTTTCTATGTATAATAGTATGTATTTACAAAAAAGTATCTAAGTATGTTTATCCGCATTCTAGATCCCATAACACAAGCTAGAAAAGCTATGCTTACCATGGGTCTAGATAGCATTGTGTAGAATGTCGTGGAATATTTATTTATTTATTTATTATCTATGGCAGTCGTTATGGTTAGATGCCATAGACAATTGGTCACGCGAACCTGTAGCTGTATTGGTCCGACCAAGCACTGTAAAGAAAGATTATTTACTAAGAGCGAACGGGATAGCGCACGTGTAAGCGCTGGCGGCGCGGTATCTCGCTTGCTTTCGTCTCATGACCTTTCTTTACCCGCGACTCACGAGTTTTAAAGTGCATTTAGACTGGCTCATGTAAACGGTACTGCGCTCACGTTCATATTATAATAGTATTCATCACACACGGTCACTCTATGATAATAGAGTTTTACCACTATTCATCTATCTTTTTATCCATCTTTCTAATCGATTAAGCTATATGTATATATATATATATATATATATAAAAGTTAGATCCATTCAGGCGGTACTTGAACGTTCTGACCACTAAGCCACAGAACCTTCACCCGAAGACATCCAAATTCCTCTATACATACATCCACAGACATTAATCAATTTGAATAGTTATCATACTAAATGCTTTAAAATTTAATTAAAAAATAGATATTTCTGTCTATCTATATATACTATCTACATATATACATACATATAATGACGCCTTTATCCCCGGAGGGTTAAGCAGAGGTGAATTAGCACCCACATTTCATCAGTAATTGTATTCGTTCCCCGTAATAGGGGGTGAGCCTATTGCGAGCACCGCTGCTTCGGAAAGCATCTGTTCTTATTCGTCAGTGCTTGGGTAATCTGACGACGAGTGCATAGTGTTTCCAACGGTTAATGGCACACGCCAGGTTGTTTAGTGGGATCGCCCCACATACCCGCGCGGCTTCCCCGAGCTCTCGGGATGCAGAATTTCTTGCCTAATAAAAAAAAGAAAGGTTAGGTAAGTGGATATCAGATGATATCTATTACAAATATTATGAAGTTTTCATAATTATACTAAGTATCGGGACTTCTCGCGAATTATATTTTGGAACTTACTATTTCTGCCGACGTTTCGGATGGGTTGCAGCACCCGTGGTCACGACTTGACTAGTCTTCGAGCGTCGAGATGTATGCGGGGAACATTTTTTGAGCGCCTACCCACCATTACACTTATTATGAACGGTTAGGCTGGCGACACACCACACTCACTATGTCAGTTTTTAACGGCACTGTGTTTTTTGGTTTAAGTATCTTAATCACTGGATTCCACGTTGTAATAATTAAAAAATATGTGTTATTACAAAGTAAAAAAAATTGGTTCGCAAGCGTCAGATGTAATAATAAAAAAATATGTGTCATATGACAATGAAAGAAAGTAAGTGTGTAATCTCCTATTTAAAAGAAATATAAATAAAATTGGTTTGTAAGTACATTACCATAAAAGTTCGGGCGCCTTGGAGATACACATGCCTAAGATAATCAGCGGATATTGGAAACTTTTAATCTTCCGGAGGTGAGCTAAATGAAACCAAACTGTGAGGTTTAAGGTTTTATTGTCCACTCCAGTGTGCATTTAGAAATAGTTGCAAGGATACATTCCTAATGTATATCTAACCTTAAATTTAAAATTAGAGTTTTATAAGCTAGGTCAAAATGATCTTATGTCAATATGATTCTATGTCACCAATGCACTTTTAGGTTATTTTGAAGTTTAGATTTAAAATATAATTAAAGTAAGCTCACGGCATCCCTCGGCGAGTATATGTAAACACAGCAGCGGGAAAGCTCGTAGCAGGCGAAGTTTTCAGTTTAAGCCCATGCGGTACATCCATGTTTGAGGTGAAAAGCCCAAACCCTCCATAAGGAAATGCAGTTGACCGAAGACAAAGAAACGCCGAAAAAGGTCCAAAGAAAAGAGAAAATGCAAAGACAAAGGCGGTTCCAATTTGGAAACCTGTAATAAAATTGCATGTCATTAGAACAAACTCCTATATATGAACACGAGGTCCTAATTTTCTATAAATTTGCGCGACTTACCGCCTTAATTTGCTGGAACAATGCCAATAGCAAAAGAAATCATAATATTTTCAGATTAAGAGCTGAAACAATAGAATTTTAACAATTATTTTTCAAATTAGGAGCGTGGCGAATTTCCATCAAAGGGAATCTTATTAAAAAATGACAACTCACCAGAAATAAACTATAATTCCACAAGAGGATAGTTGTGAGGACACAAACTATTATCCTTTAGGCCAAAATACTCTCATTCTTATGAGATTTATTGAAATTAAGTTACGAAGCCATGAATATCGACCATCCAGTCTCAATATAGGAAGAAAGGTGCTTTTGACAGCGATACGTCAAAATGTCATTCACTCCGCGCTCCGAAACCTTTCGTTCAAAAATAGAATTAAAACCGGTGTGACGACGTTCGCAGAGCGCGTCGTTACATTACATCCCTCCCCAAAAAGAAAAAAGAAAGAAAGAAACTTCCTTTTCTAATGAAAATTATGAGAGTCCAGAACAAAATTCCAAAAAACCTCAAAAGACAAAATGTCTTGCAACATTTTTCAATAAACAAAAAAGGCAATGCGAAAGCATCTTGCATTGGGTATTGCAGAAACAATCATAAATTAAAGAATGGGAAAGCATTCCTAAAAATCAAAGAATGTGAACACTCGAAAAGTAAAGAATTAAGTTGAAAAAGAATTTCCAGTTTCAAATGGAAACAAAGGACACTATCCAACTTAATGGAATAACCGAAACCAAACTCAGAAAAGAGTAAAAACTTATTTCAACACAAAAGTGAAAATAAATCCTTCAATAAAACAAATTAAACAATCCCTACTCAATTCCATTCCAGATATCGATTAGGCAACCAACGCCGTCGAATCCAATCCTTGATCTTAACCAGCCTTCTAGCATCAATACAAAAGTGCGGTTGAGCTCCTACGCCACCGACTCTATACCAGCTATTCCTGAAACAAAAATATGAAACTAACAAGATATCGGTTAAGCACCAACGCTGCCGAATCTGAAAGAAAATCGGTAAAAACAATGAAGTTTTCCCACTGTCGGTTAGGTTGAAAAGCCGCCGACTTCAAATTCCTATTCCAACATCCAAAACGTCAAAACAAAATCACAACAAAAGTGTCGTAATAATATATTTATAAGCATTGTGATCGGCATAACACCACCAACTTTCCGAGCACAAGCAAAATATAAAGAAAATATGACAATTGTGACCAGTACAACACCACTGACTTTCTGAGCACAACCGCATAAGAAAAGTATGACATTTGCGACCGGCACAACACCACCGACATCCCGTGCGCAAAGCACAAAAAATGTAACAATGTGTATAAAAACACAATCGTACAAAAAGAGAAAAACGACAATTACGACCGGCTCAACACCACCAGCCTCCCGTGCGCAAAGCGCAAGGTGTGACTATGTGTATGAAACACAATAGCACAAAAAATTGTAAAGTCCAGTAAGACACAAGTTTCCCAAAAAATGGTATAACAAGGTGTGTAAAAAATGCATAAAATGCGTCCAATCCGAGAATCCTAATACTAAGAAAATAACCCAGAACTGTACAAAAATAAAGTTCAAGAAACTTAAATTTACCATTCCCTAAGTGAGTGGAAATAAGTCAAGTGAATCTAATGTAGAAAATGAATATTAAATTTCACTCCTATATTAGAGTAGAAACTAAATTCCTAAATTTGTACAAAATATACAATATTAAATATACAAGTGTATAAAAATATATTCAGGAAAATAATCCTATACAACAAAGATAAATAAAAATTATAAGATCTTTTGATGTGGAACAATTTGTTAATATGGAGTAGAGTTACACAATAACAAGTCCTAAAATGACCTAAGTTATTTTTGAAGGAAACTAAAATTGAAATTAATAAATTGTTGTGAAGTTCCTAACATACATCTCCTTTCAAGAACCCTAAACCTATCAAACATCACCTTTTAATGGGTTCAATACTTCAAACAAAGTACCAAAGACAAAGATAGACATTGTCAGTCAAAACAAGAATAATTTTAATATTTTATTATATCTTTAATATGATAACGACCAGTATAGTTTTTATTAAGGTCTTTTAAAACATAAACATTAGAGGAAATTTTATCTATTATTTCACACTTAACAAACTTAGGTGCTAACTTAGCCGAAAAGAATGCAGGAGCATTAGACTGCACAAAACTTCTCCTCCACACTATATCTCCCACTTCAAAAGAAATGACCTTCCTTCCTATATTATAATAACGCGCATTACGCTTATAAGCTTTAAGCAATGAAGCTTGAACTTTTATAAAAATATCACTAAGTGATTTAAGTGAAAAAGCAAATGAAGACCTATCAAAAACATCAAGTTGATTGAGGTTATCAAAAGAATTACTAAAACGGTGCAATGAAGCATCAAAAATAAGTTCTCTACCGAACATGAGAAAATTAGGAGTGAAATCGGTAGCTAGATTCACACTACTATTTAAAGCTAATTGAACATGAGGCAAATATTTTGACCAAGTTCTATGATCATCTTTAACAAAACAAGAAATACATGTTTCGACTGTTTTGTTATATCTCTCTACAGGATTATTTTGAGGTGTATATAAAGTATTATAAAATATTTTACTAATATTATAACTTTTTAGAAAATCTACAAATTGCTTAGCTGTAAATTGGCTTCCATTATCACAAACAAAAATTCTATGTTTAACTAAATGAGCAAGACCCAAGCCTCTCTTTTCATAAGAAATATTTTCAAAAAGTGAAATAATTTTATTTAACTCGTGTTTCTCAGAAGGAGAAAGTTCAGAAACAGAAGTAACTGCATTTACACAAGTAGTGGATTCATATTCAAAAGTAATATTATTCCATAAGTCTTTAGCAAGATTAAATTTCAACCAAAAGTCAAATCCCAAAATAATTGAAGGTTTAAAAGAAGGTATTATCAAAAAATCTACATTTTTAGTTAAGTTATCACAAGTGATAGGTAAAACCATAGTTCCAATAACATTGTGTGCAGAACCATCAGCAGTAACAGCGTTACCTTTATAAGGTTTAAATTTATAACCTAATTGCAAAAATGTTTGATGAATATTAGAACCGAGTACACAACTACAAGCTCCACTATCTAACAAACCTGAATAAAATTTATTATTAATATTAAAATTTAAATAAGGTCTAGTGTCTTTATGTTTAACAAACAAAATAGGAGCAGCCCTGATATTATTAAAGAAAACTTTCAAATAATCCAACCATTCATTAAATTCTTTCTTACAAGTGGCTTCATTCGGAGCACTGCTAAATTTTTTCAACATCGAGTCACCAGAAGTTTTATCAAAAACTAGGGCTCGATGGGACCTGATACGTTTTTTGACTGAACAGTATTTGAATTACAAACTTCGCAATTCTTCGTAGTGACGCCAAGCTTGTGACATTTAAAACAAATTACACCTGGAAATGTAGGGCAATTTTTATAAGAATGTCCAGAGGACTTACATTTTAAACAAGTTAAATCATCTGATTTAACAGCACTAATTTGAGCAGAATATTTTTCTTTTTTAATACTTTTACTCTCACTCAAGTTCCTTCTTGACACAAAATTCTCTAATTCTCTGCTGAGGCTAATAAATTCGTCGATAGAAGAAATAGTTCTACCAAACACAAAAGGTGTGTAAACATTCAACATGTTATGTTTAATAATAGTTATGAGGGTAGCATCAAAAACAGGCATAGACAAACGGCTAGCCATATCCATTATGTCTGTAATAAAATCTGGTAATGACTCAGTTATCTTTTGTTTACGAGTACGGAGTTCATGTTCCAAATGATAATCAAATTCAACTCTATCAAAACGTTTCAACAACGCAGCCTTCAAATCCTGCCAAGAAGCAATACGAATACGAACACTACGAAACCATTTAAGCGCAGTGCCTGACAAAAGATCAGAGAATGAACTAACCAAAAAATATTCATTAAAATTTTTAAACAAGAAATATTCTTCCACTTGAGTAATAAATTCTCTAACGCACGATTTACCATCATACAAAAGCTTACTTCGTTTTAAATCAGGCAACTTAGTAACAGAAGGCAAGTTTTTCTTCAAATTATCATTCAATAAAACATTCATCATATTAAATGAAGATGCGGCTCTCAGACTATGATCACCAGCTCCTCGACTATTCGAAAATGGATCAACGACTTCAGATAAATCAGCCATGACATGAGTAAAAGTACCAACTGGAACGTCACCAACAATATTCTCAAACAAAGGCGGGACCTGTATTTCCTTATCCATGTTTGATTTATAAAAGGATGTGAAAATCTAATAAAAAGTTGTATTAAATACACTATAAGTTTCTAATTAAAGTATCAATTAAAGTTTCTAATTAAAGTTAATTAAATTATGAATGAAGTTAATTGCATTGATAGCAAAACGCTAAACTCAAAAGTCAACAAACTCATAGAATGGAATGTTATTGTTGCAAAAATTATTTAGGTCAAATGCCTATAAAGATAAAAATGCATTAGTGATTCACAAAATAAATTATTTATGTCTACTTAAGGTAAACAGCAAATATTCAAATATTACTATGTTTTCACACATGTGAATAAAGGTTAAGAACTAGTAATTATATAATATTACTAAGTGGAAAATTGTAATAAACAAAAGCTATACTTATAGGATAAAACAATTATAACAGTAACCATGTTATACAAATTGAAACATTCACCTGTAATTGAGAGATACAAACAATAGTACTAACTTGTAGTATGATTAGTTTTGCAAAGTAAACAATAACAAAGATTTACTGTAATACACAGTTATGTAACAGTAAAAAAACATGAAGAAAACACTGTTCTTAACATGATAAGGTAAAAAATAATGCAAAGGTGACAAGGAATAAAGATATATGCACACTGTCATGTCCCTGTTCGGGCGCCAATTGTAATAATTAAAAAATATGTGTTATTACAAAGTAAAAAAAATTGGTTCGCAAGCGTCAGATGTAATAATAAAAAAATATGTGTCATATGACAATGAAAGAAAGTAAGTGTGTAATCTCCTATTTAAAAGAAATATAAATAAAATTGGTTTGTAAGTACATTACCATAAAAGTTCGGGCGCCTTGGAGATACACATGCCTAAGATAATCAGCGGATATTGGAAACTTTTAATCTTCCGGAGGTGAGCTAAATGAAACCAAACTGTGAGGTTTAAGGTTTTATTGTCCACTCCAGTGTGCATTTAGAAATAGTTGCAAGGATACATTCCTAATGTATATCTAACCTTAAATTTAAAATTAGAGTTTTATAAGCTAGGTCAAAATGATCTTATGTCAATATGATTCTATGTCACCAATGCACTTTTAGGTTATTTTGAAGTTTAGATTTAAAATATAATTAAAGTAAGCTCACGGCATCCCTCGGCGAGTATATGTAAACACAGCAGCGGGAAAGCTCGTAGCAGGCGAAGTTTTCAGTTTAAGCCCATGCGGTACATCCATGTTTGAGGTGAAAAGCCCAAACCCTCCATAAGGAAATGCAGTTGACCGAAGACAAAGAAACGCCGAAAAAGGTCCAAAGAAAAGAGAAAATGCAAAGACAAAGGCGGTTCCAATTTGGAAACCTGTAATAAAATTGCATGTCATTAGAACAAACTCCTATATATGAACACGAGGTCCTAATTTTCTATAAATTTGCGCGACTTACCGCCTTAATTTGCTGGAACAATGCCAATAGCAAAAGAAATCATAATATTTTCAGATTAAGAGCTGAAACAATAGAATTTTAACAATTATTTTTCAAATTAGGAGCGTGGCGAATTTCCATCAAAGGGAATCTTATTAAAAAATGACAACTCACCAGAAATAAACTATAATTCCACAAGAGGATAGTTGTGAGGACACAAACTATTATCCTTTAGGCCAAAATACTCTCATTCTTATGAGATTTATTGAAATTAAGTTACGAAGCCATGAATATCGACCATCCAGTCTCAATATAGGAAGAAAGGTGCTTTTGACAGCGATACGTCAAAATGTCATTCACTCCGCGCTCCGAAACCTTTCGTTCAAAAATAGAATTAAAACCGGTGTGACGACGTTCGCAGAGCGCGTCGTTACGTCGTTACAACGTTTCGGATAGTTCGTATCCATCTTCCCTATTGATATGTTGTATAATTATGAATTCACACCGCGAAAGTTTAAAAATAACATTATGAAGTTTGTTTGTTATCGATAAATTCTGTAGCTATTGAACCGATTTCAGTGAAAGTTTTATCACTAACCTAGATGGTGATATAACTTTCACGCCAATTAGTTTAACGATGGAAATATCGATAACGATTAAGTAAGATATGTGAGTTATCGCTGTATAGATTATTATTATCATAATCTATTTCTCAGGCGAATTATAAAACAAACAATTCCATGACAATATTGTTATTTTGCAGTTCTTCATTGGACGTATTATTCAACTATGAGTAAAGAAATCGTAGTAAATGATCTGCTGGCGTTCCTGCAGCAGAAGCAAGTAGAGCTGACAGACGAAACGTCAGCCATCTTGGTCCTTATCGATAAGTTCAGTGAGAGTGAAATTGATGCATCCAAGCGCTTACTGTTCAGCGTTCTGAAGAAGAGTAACCACATGGTGCCCCGACGGTGTGACGAAGCTAAGGATAACGCACAGGACATCATTACACTGTTTAAGAATACTGATCCTGATGATATGCCGATGTTTGTGGCAAAGGAGCTGCTCCAGCTTGACGTGCGGAGCCTATTGAAGGATATAGCGCACTTGAAGACAAGTTTGGCAGAGGTGCAAAGTCAGTTGGAAAAAACTAAAAAAGGTGTTTCAGAAAAGCCACCGCAGAAGTTAGTAGAACCATACATACATACATACATAAAATCACGCCTGTCTCCCATAGGGGTAGGCAGAGATCACGGATCTCCACTTGCTACGATCCTGACATACTACTCTCGCTTCATTCACTCTCATTACATTCTTCATGCATGCTCGTCGGTTTAGTGCACTCCTGACCTGCCCCTTTTCTAAAACTTCCCCGATTTGGTCCAGGTATGTGCGCCTAGGTCTTCCCCTTCCGACGGTACCATCCACACTCGCCTCATACACCTGTTTCGTTAGTCTTCTTTGATTCATTCTCTCAACATGACCAAACCATCTCAACATTCCTCTCTCAATTCTCATCACTACATCTTCTATCACTCCACATCGTTCTCTTATCACGCTATTTCTCACTCTATCTTTCAAGGTCAAGCCACACATACTTCGCAACGCACGCATTTCTACTGCATTCACTCTACTCTGATGCTTTTTCTGCCACACAGGGTTGAAAGTGACTTCGGAACTTTTTTTTTTACGTGCGCAAAATCCCCACGGATACCTCCCCACCGGAGCCGGTGGAAGAGGTTATGTCGGACTCGAACCAACTAAAACGCAAGCCACCTGTGGGTCGTTTTGGTTGCCGAAGGTGAGGTTGATAGGCATATCCCTCGCACCCCGACCGACCCAGGGCTATGTCTCACGATCTGGCCCTCTTCTCGGGTGTGGAGACCACAGAGTCCCCAACCCGTCCCCGGAAACGGGGAGGCGCGCGAAGCGCGCCACCGCTGCGGCCAGCTTCTGCCAGGGTGACAGGCGGCTCCACCTGTCACCCCCAGGCGTCGTCGTTTATCGACCTCCGACGCCCGAGTTGCCTTCGTACGCGGGCAGCTTGGCTTTCGATCCTTCGTCGCTCCCGCTGCCGCTCCCGCCCCTCCTCCTCCTTCACGAGCATTACTTGCTCGCAGAAGGAGGCGCCGGCCGCCCACGCATCCGTGCAGCGGACCATCGCCGCGAGCAAGGAGGAGAGCGTGAAAACTCTCACTCCCAAGGCCGCCACAAGCTCCCGCCTCGGCGTCTCCCACGCCGGACACTCGGTGAGCGTGTGCGGCCCCGAGTCCTCGCTCGCGTCGCAGTGATGGCACTCGGACGTTGGCTCTTTCTCCATCCGACGCAGATACTTTCCGAAGCACCCGTGCTCGGTGATCATCTGCGTCAGACGGTACGAGAGGCTACCGTGTGGCCACTCTAGCCACTCCCCTATGATGGATCTTACCGCCGCTACTACGGCGCGCCCTGTGCCTGGTCGCCCAAGTCGTAGCTCCCATTCCGCCACCATTTCCCTGTGGAGCCGGGATCTCACGGCCCGAATTTCTTCGAGCTCGAGATCGTGACCCGCTCCCGCGCCGCCTTTTGGAACCGGTATAGCGCCGAAGGGGATCTCGCTTCCAGGATCGGCGTGGCGATCCGGCGGGGAGACTCGCCGCGTTGAACAATATCGTGCGGTACCCCCTTATAATGCGGCACGCCAACTTCTGCTGCGGACGCTGCAGCAGGGGCATATGCCGAATACTCAGGGTGTCCGCCCAAACGGGACACCCGTACAGGGCCATGGACCGCACGACACCCGCGTAGAGTCTCCTGCAGGAGTCCTCCGGGCCCCTCAGGTTGCGCAGTAGTTGGTCTAATTAAAAAAGAACGTACGTGCTAATCGATATGACTTTATTCGTAAAGAAAGATAAAAAGGAAAGGTTACAGACAGGAAGTACATCATAGACTATATGAGTGAACATAAATTATATCATAGACCAAGTAGATCGATGTGTTTACAATAAAATAAGGATTTCGATATAAATAATTACAGTTGGGTAGCCGCGCCAGAGCGTTGACTGTGCCCACCAATTTGGGCCCAGACTTCGGAAGTGCTTCCCGAAGTCCAACCGGCCGTCGAGCACGAGCCTCAGATATTTCATCTGGGGCTTGATGCCGATGAGAGTGCCTCCCACTGTGAGACTGGAACCAGGTGGTGGCGTGCACCGAGGTCCATGAAAGAACATGGCCTTGGATTTATGCAGAGCCACCTCAAGGCCCAGTTGCACGACTTGAGCAACCGCGGTCGTGGCCCTCAGGGTCGCTTCGCGGTATATAGCTCCACTCGCCGTCACTAGCGTGTCGTCCGCATTGCACGTGACGGCAGCGCCGTCCGCGAGCTCACCGCGAAGCACCCAGTCGTATCCGATGTTCCACAGGAGCGGCCCTAGAACCGATCCCTGTGGAACACCGCACGACATCTCACGCCGACTGACGCCGGAATATTAATTTTCAGAAGGGAACTGCAACGTAAGTTAGTTTTAAACATATCTATGAGATAAACATTGTGTACTGTATTAGACGTAACGATGTAATCAATCTTGTTTTTATCATTCCAGAGTTAAAATGGATGAATTGCCCATAGTGTCAATTGAGCAGGGCCAAGAAGAAAAAGGCGACCCGGATCCACCGCCACAGAAGTTAATTGAACCACGCAAAGTCATAGGAATATGTGGCACACCTATGTTCAGGGAATGGCATCGCAAGTTAGTTTTTAAAACCTTGTTATTCCATTTAACACCATTGGTTTATTGAAACACTTACACTTGATTTCATCTTTTATTTTCACTGTACATAAGAAGAAAGAACACAGTACATAATTTGCAGAGCTATAACGAAACCTCAGTGGAGAGTCTTAACACCGACTTTTAATTTTACCACTAGCGACATCTAGTTGCGAAAGACAGAACTAATGGATTACTATAAAAAGCTTATGAAGGCTCTTGACATCGAATTCTTAAATGACAAATACAAAAACTCAAAGATTCATGTAAATTTACTTGAAACATAACAACCATCCTGCGCTGAAGATTCAGACTACATTTAGTACTAGACGCAGTGATGGGAATCAATCTTTTTTTCTTCATTACAGACTCAAAATGAATGAAGTACCCATAGTTTCAGTTGAGCAGGGCCAGATCCAAGGCCGCGTTATACTTAGAAACAACTACGACGATGAGCACTTCTACAGCTTCCAAGGTATACCTTACGCCAAACCACCGCTCGGAGCCTTGAGGTTTAAGGTGAGATGGTGTGTCTTTCTTTCTTTCTTTCTTTCTTTTTCTTTCAGATGTTAAGAACTCGCTATTTTGTTACTTTCGCTACCACAGCCAAGTCTACATCTTCCGCCAGACTGGATGTGCCAGTATATCTCAGCTACCTTTATCAAGTCATTGGTTCATCAACTTACATCATAAAGGGCACTGTCTGCTTTCCGACTCTCAGTTTCCACTCTAGGGCTTATAGTTTAACTTGCGTTCCTATGGAGCAAGATATAAATGATAGCTTGCTCCATAGCCTGCAAACTATTCATTTTCAATATTTAAGTATAATGGATTTCTTATCAATTTCAGGCTCCTCAACCCCCAGAACCGTGGGAAGGTGTCCGCAATACCACTTCTGAAGGGAATATGGCCCCGCCGATCGATTTACTCTTCAGCAAAGCATACGCAGGCGACGAGGACTGCCTGTTCCTTAACGTTTACACCCCTACTTTGAATGGAGCAACCCTTCCTGTCATAATTTTTATTCACGGAGGCGGTTTTTCATTTGGTTCGGGAAATACTAATTTATATGGCGCTGATTATTTAGTAGAAAGAGGAGTAGTGATTGTCACTTTTAATTATAGATTTGGTGCTCTTGGATTCCTCAGTTTGGACACGCCGGAGGTTCCAGGAAATGCTGGTTTGAAGGATATTGTGCAAGCTATCAGATGGGTGAAGAGCAACATTCAGAATTTTGGTGGTAACGCCGATAATATCACTATTTTCGGTGAAAGTGCTGGCGGTGCTGCGGTTTGCTATTTATCAGTTAGTCCTCTTACTAAGAAACTGTTCCATAAGGCAATTATTCAATCAGGAACTGCGTTAAGCACATTTGCTTTACAAAAAGCACCATTGAAGAATGCCAGGACAATTTCTAAAATATTGGGTTGTAACTCAAGTGCTCCTGAAGAAATTCTCGAGTTCCTACGTACCCGTACCGCTGAAGAAATTGTCGTAGCTCAACAAAAAATTAATCCACCAGAAAAAATCCTCGTAAATCTAAATAACTTCAGTGTTGTCATCGAAAAAGAGTTCCCGGGAGTCGAAGCAGTTATCACTGAATCTTTCTACGATTTATTGACTTCGGGAAGAGTGGCAGAGATTCCTATAATGATTGGGGTGTGCTCTTTAAATCATGACTTTGATTTAAAATTAAACGATGTTCAACTGCTCATCCCAGAGGAACTAAATATGGAGACTGTCGAGAAATTTAAAGAAATTTTCTTCAAAGGTGATAACTCTGATGTATTATCCGAAGTAATATCAGAGCATATCATTAAAGTAGATACAAATATGGTTGTCCAACACTTGGTCCAGGCTACCAATGCACCAATTTATTATTATAACTTTGATTTTGTTGGAGCACTAAACATTCGTAACAAACTATTTCAAAAGAACCAAAAACATGCTGGGTACATGGATAAACTGGGATATCTTTTCAAAAATGATTTCCAGACAGATTTGGAGCCTTCATATCGTGATAGAAGAATGAGAGAGATGATGGTTAGACTGTGGACCAACTTTGCTAAGTATGGGTGAGTATACCGTCTTTTGTCTACTACATCGTTATAACACATGCATAAGGGGGTAGGTAGTGGCAGCCGCCCGTCTTTCGCGTCTATCCACACATTCTTCATGAGCTTCCTCCATCTACTGTCATTACATACATACATACATATAATCACGCCTTTATCCCCGGAGGGTTAGGCAGAGGTGACTTATCACCCACATTTCACCAATAATTGTATTCGGTCCCACGTAATAGGGGGTGAGCCTATTGCCGTATTTCGGGCACTATTGTTGACTCGAGCCATGCATCTGAGGCTGAGTCTGGGCTGTATATATCTGTACGATGTTAAACAGCCATATCCCTTAGTCGCCTTGCACGACACCACATGGGAAGAGATGGGGTGGTCCAAATTCTACTCTGCCGGGAACCACGCGGCCTTGCCGGGAACCACGTGCCTCTGATTTGCTCTTTTTAGGGTTCCGTTCCTCAGTACTATAAAAACGGAACCTTTACAGGATCACTTCATTGTCCGCCTGACTGTCTGTCTATCGAGACCTAACATTTTGAAACTGTGCAAATATAAAAGTTGACTTCAACGCAATAAAAATTATTACAGTTTATGTAGCTAAAGTTACGGAAACCTCCGCTTGCGAGTCTAAATCGCACTTGACCGGTTTTTTTAAGATCCAATTAATTTGACGTACCAGGTCATTGGTTCAGCGAGGTCAACCTTGACAGGTTTGCCCTTACATACATGCTGTGTCATTCCAATCCTCGTTGCACGATTCACAATTCATTCATTCGATATATCTAATTCACCTTAGTGTTAATCCCAGCCGCATCCGAAATTTTCGGCGGAGTCTGGGGTCCGCTTTACCAGTGTTAACTGGGGATTTGGCGGAACTTCGATGTTTTCTCTAAAGCGACTTCCATCTTACCACCACAACACAGTTGTTGGACATTTTAGGATTTCAACTACTTGTAACGACCGCCATAAATTCATATGGCAACGGAGACCGACGGCTTACAGTGCTCTCTGAGGCACGACCAGACCAATGCTGTATATTTAGAATATACACTGGGGCTTAAATTAAAGTCCAACTTGACTGCAGATATTTATTATGCAAATCGTGCTAACAGTTCGAAAGATTATAGCGGATTGATTTATCTTAGTAGATAGGTATTCCCTTCAATTAATGCGTAAAACGCCTGACGCATTTGTGATAGTCGTCACCCGCAGATAATGGGGGCGCGCGGCAACAAATGCTAATACGCATTTATTCCCGGAGGGTTAGGCAGAGGTGAAGCGTCGGTAGCTTAGTGGTTAAAGAGTCGGACTTACTATCGAAAGACCTCGGGTTTGAATCCGGGCCATTATACTAACGACGTGAACCCACTCCTAACACAAGCAACTTAGCTTAGCTGCAGGGGTTAGATGAAATATTAGTAAGTTTGGTTCTAATAAAACATAACATAAACTCACACCTATATCCCCGAAGGGGTAGGGAGAGATGATAGCACCAACATTTCGCCAGTTTATGTTTAGGTCCCAATGTAATAGGTGGCGAGCCTATTGCCATTAACCGGGCACTTATAAAACTGCGATAAATACACACATAACTTCGAAAAGTATCAAAAAGTCATTGGTGTGTGCCATGGTAAAACCTGGGATCGAACCCGAGACCTCGTCTCAGCAGTCCATTACCCATACCACTTGGCTAATGGTTCTAATATTCATTGAAAAAAAAAAAATATTATTCATGCATAAAAATATTTGCACTGAACAGGGATTGAAACCGCACCTCGTGCGTAGTGACTGCGTTCTCTACCGCCACGCCACAGAGGATGTCAATACACACGAACCCCTTGTTTTCACCACGGAACAAGTTGTAAACTTGTATGATACAAAACTTGTTGAAGACTAATCAAAACACAATAAGTACTTGTTTTATACATGTATCTCAGATACTTTTTCGTTCACATACTATGTATAGCCAACAAGTTGTAAACAAGTATAAAACACATTGTAAAGAAGTACAAAACGCAATGACAAACAAGGAAAATACTATGATTGTGGTCAATGGTGTCTTGATAGAGTATGTGGACGAATACACATATCTTGGACAAATAATATTTCCTACAGACCTCACAATAAAAGAAATTAATAATAGAATAAACATGGCATGGAAAAAATATTGGTCCCTTAAAGAAATTGTGAAAAACCCTCATGTACCACTCAAAGCTAAAAAAATAGTATTTTTTATTTTATTTTTATTTATTTAACTATCAGAATACATATTTAACAAAAAAATAGACTTAATGTGCCTCTTAAGCTACTGGAGCTTGTGTGCGACACATGCGATTCTCTCTTCAGTATAAAACATTACAATCTTATAAATAAAAAAGGAGAAACCATAATCGTCGTAAACAAAACACCTAAACAGTTTACAATGAAGCAATCAAAGTCGTATCTACAATTCCGCTAAAAGATAAGACTTGAGCTTATATTTAATGTTCCTCACATTAAATTTCTCTCGCATGAGGGTAGGCAAAGAATTGATAAGAATTGATTTGACTCATGCATTCTCCCTATAATGACGTACGGATGTCAAACATGGAGCTTGACACAGCACAATATATGCATGCTCGAGACCTGCCAACACAGCATGGAACGCAGTATGCTCAATATAAGGTTGAGAGATAGAGTAAACTTAAATAAAATACGCTGTCTAACTAAAATTCAGGATGTGACATACTGTGTTAAAAAACTAAAATGGCGGTGGGCAGGTCATATGATAAGGAGTCAAAAAGATAAGTGGACTAAGGATATAACAGAGTGGTGCCCAAGAGAAAACAAAAGAAAGAAAGGAAGACAAAGTCGTAGATTCTATTCTATTCTATTTATTTATTCAGTAACAATTTACACTGTGTTTGAACATACATAATATTATTACAATAATTCATTTCAAGTCTATCAAAAATTTACAATAATTAAACAATAAGGAACTATAAAAATGACAAAATCAATTAACTTGGTAAGTAATTATAAAAATAAATTAGTACACAAAGTCAGATTTATACAGTAGGTACATGTCAATTTTTATTCATGTCAAATCATAAATTACTCATGTCAATAATATAATTTCAGAAGCCAAGTCCAAATACCAAAATTAAATCAAAATAAAATAAAACAAAATGTCAAATATAATAAAATTGTCAAAAAAATAAAAAAATACCTACAATTCCTCGATTGAATAGTAGCACCCTTTCAATAGGAACACTTTTAACTCCCTATGGAACTCTTTTTCATATAGAAGACCTTTCAACTCTAATGGTAGCTTATTAAACAACCTGGTAGAATTGTACATCGTGCTATGTTTGACGATGTTCAATGTTAGATGGGAAGATGACATTAAAAAAATTGCAGGAAGCACGTGGACTAGAAAAGCACGTCATCGTATACTGTGGCAAGCTTTAGGGGAGGCCTATGCTGGGAAGCAAGACAATCTTAACGAAACCGGTGTCTCGAATAGATTATTTTAAACGAAAAGTTGTATAGCATGTAAGATTGTTAAATAAAGGCTATTATTATTATTATAAAACACATTTGCGTTCAAACTGTAGCCTGTGACATATTGCAACTTGTGAAAGACATGTTTTATACTTAGGTGTAAACGAGGGGCCAATCAATCAATCAGTCAGCCCTCCGTAGTCCACTGCTGGACATAGGCCTCTCCCAATGTGCGCCATTTACTCTGATCCTCCGCCTTCCGCATCCAGTCTGTCCCAGTCACCTTTTTCCCTCCGTCCGTCCATCTGGCTAGGGGGCGTCATACCTTTCGTTTACCTTCTCGCGGTCTCCACTCTAGGACTCGTTTGCTCCAACGACCATCGGTCCTTCCTTCCTATTTTGCTTACTAATCTCTAAGTTATGTTTAGCATCTTTAAGTGCTACCTGTAATCTATACCTTAAATCTAAAGAGTAATCATCTGGATTATATAAAGGATCTACTCTATTACAATTTTTAATATTATTGGGAATATTACATGACCTACCGAAAATAAGTTCGAAGGGCGTGTACTTCGTCTCTGAATGGACGTTATTATTATAACTGAAACACCAAAACGGTATCCAGTGTGACCAGTCATAGCCGTTAGTGCCTGAATAGGTCCGTAGGAAAGCGCATAAATGCTTATGAGCATTTTCGAGTGAACCGATTGATTGATGGTGGTATGCTGTGGAAATTAATTCTTCTATATTTAATAATTTACAAACTTCAACCATAGTAGATGAAACAAATTCAGAACCTCTATCAGTAGCTATAATTTTAGGTATTCCAAAACGTAAAATGAAATTTTGAACAAATGCTCTTGCGACAGTTACAGTTTCTTTATTTTTTATAGGATATGCTTCAATAAATTTAGTTAGCTCGCATTGAATCGTTACAAGATAACAATTTCCATTATCGTCTTTATCTAAAGGACCTACCAAGTCTAAAAATATTTTTTCAAAACCTGACGACGCAGTTGTTGTGATTGTCATCGGCTGTTTTGTGTACCTACTATATTTAGTCTTCTGACATGTAGAACACTTTTTTACAAAATCAAGAACATCTTTATCGATACCTGGCCAGAAATATCGTCTCTTGATGTTGTTAGTCATCCTGCGCACACCAGCATGTCCACTGGTGGGCAGTAAATGAAAGTCATTTAAAATAAATTGTTTTCTTTCTCGTCATCTATTCTTTCTATTCCTCTTAGTATGCATACTCTTGGACCAGTCCAATTTCTTAATGACTGTATTTCACTACATAAACCCTTTATAAACTCTTCATTTTCTTTATCTTTAACTATGCATATTTCTTTTAATTTTATTTTCTTACAAAAATTCTCGAACTTAGTCACAAATTCGGCTCGCGAGAAATGTGCCCTAAAGTTGAGGTTTACACATAACATCATTTTATTAGGAATATAAGCGAGACATTCGTCTTCGGCACTTATCATATTATCTCTTCTATATGTATCCACTTTATCCTTCTCTATTAACATCATCTCCACGCCATCACTCGGCTTCCTCAGTAACTCCACGACTCTAGGTTGATCAGACCCTTCGTCGGTGGGTTTACTAATTGGCGGTGAGACATTCTTACTATCCTCATCTATTCTCCTTTTTTGTGCCCTAGTCATGACATTCACTTCCGAAATCTTCTCATTCATACTCTTTAATTCACTCGAAGTTACATTCACTCTGGATAATGCATCCGCGACTACATTTTCCTTCCCTTGCAAATACACTATTTTAAAATCATACTCCTCAAGAACTAAGCGAAATTTCAAAAGCCTACTAGAGGGATCCCTCATGCCAAATAAATAAATAAGTGGCTTATGATCTGTCATTATAGTAAAATGTCTACCATATAAATATGGCCTAAAATATTTGACTGCCCAGACGATAGCAGTAAGTTCTTTTTGAATTGTGGGATAGTTTAATTCTGCCTTATTTAACGGCCTACTAGCATATGCTACGGGTCTTAAATCATTGTTGCATAAAACTGCGCCAATAGCTACACCTGACGCGTCAGTCTGCAAAATAAATTCATTAGAATCAGAAAAATCTGGGTACTGAAGTATGGGTGGGCTAATCAACTTTTGTTTTAAGATTTCGAAAGAATTTTGACATTCCTTTGTCCAATTAAAAACTACATTCTTTCTGCATAATCGATTTAAAGGTAATGTTATTTCAGCAAACGATTGTACGAATTTACGATAGTAATTGCAAAAAGCTACAAAGCGTTTTACTTCATCTACATTTTTAGGTTCCGGATAATTTTGTAAAACTATTGTCTTTTCTGGATCAGGTAACACTCCATCAGCTGAAACTAAATGCCCAAGATACAGTATTTCCTTTTTTAAGAATTGGCATTTACATGGGTTCAATTTTAAATTTACTTTCCTTAACCTTTCGAGTACATCAATCAAATTTTTATTATGAGAATTTAGATTTCGCCCAAAAATAATAAGGTCATCAAGATATACAAAACATTTGTCATAGGTCAGACCAGACATAGCTATTGACATTACTCTACTAAAGTTACTACAAGAAGTTTTAAGTCCCATTGGAAGACGTTTTAGTTGATACTGACCTGTACTCGTGCTAAAAGCAGTATATTTACGACTATCAGGGGATAAACTGACTTGAAAATAACCTTGATTTAAGTCCAAATGAGTAAAATACATGGAACCTGAAAGTGAGTCTAAGATGTCAGTGATGTTTGGTAGTGGAAACTTATCATCTACAATCAAATCATTTAGATTTCTATAGTCGACTACCAAACGCCATTTTTTACAACTATCAGATTTTTTAGGAACAAGTAGCACTGGACTGTTCCATTCGCTTGAAGACTCTTCTATAATGTCGTTCTTTAACATTTGTTTAATCTGATTATCAATTTCGGGTTTTAACGATTGAGGCAATCTATAAGGCTTAACATACGTAGGACTAACATTTGGTTTAAGTATTATTGATTGTTCGTAAACATTAGTTGTAGACAGCTTATCTCCTGGCAGAAAAAACACATCAGAATATTTTGAGCAAATTGTTTCTGGTTGCGCCGATGTAGAAGCTGTGTTTCTTGACGCGGAAACACACTCTTTCTATACCCGTCTCCTCTCCCGCACTAACCATAGATGTAGCTTCCGTCCGCCATTTGTGAAATATAGACACTGAGTCTCGCTTTGAACTAGCCAGCGTAAGGACGGACCGCGCTCGCGTCTCTCAAAATGATTAATATTTGTTACATTTTTACCGCTTCATAGACCTTTACCGATCGGATTGTGCCTCTCGTGTGTTCCTCAAGTGATCTAGTGACGCTGACGGCAGCTCCTGAGCAAGGAAGAGAAGATCCGTGTACCGGCTGCGATGAAAACACGTGTGTCGTGAAGGTTAGTGCATCCTCTCCTAATTTCTCGGGTTGCATTCATTGCTTGGATCACGCCCGCGGCAACCCGACCACCTGTCTTTTGTGTGTAAAGCGTCAATGGAACAGTTAGCTACATCCCCGCAATACAGTCCACTACCGCACGTGGCCAAGCGCCAACATTTTTGGTCCTTCGAGCCGGATTCTTAGCCGTAGTTCGTATTTTGTTATTATTCTAATGGGAATAAGCGCACCGCACCTAAGTGCCTGGTTATTTTAGTAGAAAACCCCGCATCCAGACATTTAGGCTTAGAATTTGTTGTCCGTTCGCCGCTGGCTCGCATTGTACCTACCTAATACATAAATAGGTTAGGTAGCGTATCAACACTCAGTCGTAGTTCGCCATTTTCGCACCGCGCCTAATTACCTAGTTATTTTAGTAGAAAACCCCGCATCTAGGTATTTAGGCTTAGATCTTAGGTATACTAGACACCCTAGTGCATAGGCACAGTGTAATACCTAACGCATTTGGCTTTGTTTTATTTTTTTCAATTACGTTGCTCGCTCGCCGCTGGCTCGCGTCGTATTTGCCTGGTACCTGCGTGGGTAGACACGTGGTTGTACCTCATTCCAATTCATACGAAAGTATTTTGATTTGAATAGATATTACGCAATACTTAGTCCCTGAAATAATAGTTGAACCTAGACAGCGACCATCGCGTAGGTACGATCTTGTTGCTATGCGCGTTAGTTCAAGCTTACACTGGCAGTTATAAGTACCTACCTACCTACGGTTATCGCTCGCGCCGCCTCGCTGCTCTGTACCGCTAAGATTAAGTCATTTCATATTTGTTGTTTACCGCACTTTAGTTTGAGATTTAATTGTAAACATGTCCCCAAAGGTTGATAAGACCGGTAAGGTTCAATTGAAACTTTTATACGCTAAAAAAGAAATGATTTACTCTCGCGTACAATCGATTTATGATAATGCACTTAAAACCTCTGATTTGGTCATCAGAGATTCGTTCTTGTGTTCTATAGAAAACTTAGATAGTCTACGCGCGGATTTCGAAACCTTAGTACATGACATCAACGTTTTAGAGTTGAATTTGAATCCCGATTACTCAGTGAGTTATCAGGCCTTGTCGTCGTTTGACGATTTGTATTGTCGTATCAAACGCGTCGCTAGGAGTTTGGAGAAACCGGCTGACCTACCCAACCCCACTCGCGACCGACCTAAGTTGCCACCAATTCAAATACCCGAATTTGATGGTAACATTCGCAATTGGTGTCTATTTATAGATAGTTTTGAGAATACAATAGATAAGAACGATTCGTTGACAGATCACGAAAAATTGCATTATCTCGTTGAAAAATTGACTGGTAAAGCTATAACCGTTTGCGCTGGAATTACGTTTAGTGCCGAGAATTATAATTTAATTTTAAATACTTTGAGAGCTAGGTATGAGGATAAAAGATCGGTAGCTAACGCCTATTTAGATCAGATGTTTGATTTGAAATCTATTACGGCATGTAACGATCAAAACTTAGAGAAATTTCTAGATACTTTCGCGTCAGCTGTTCGCGCCGTAAAGAACCTAAAGATCGATGACCTCTGCGACTTCGTATTTTTGTATATGGGTTTAAGGAAATTAGATTCCGAAACCATTCGTTTGTTTGAGTCGGATCATCGCGGCAATAAAATTCCTAAGTTCGAAGACTTAGAAAGTTTTGTTCGCGAGCATATAAAGGTATTGCAACGCTCTTCATCGAAACATGAAGGCGCGAAGATAGTTGTTGATTCTGCACGCAAAGTAGATGCGTCATCGAAGTCACTGAGGTCAACTCATACTTATGTTAGTACCGCACCAGCACATGTACAATCACCTGTTTGCTCTTTGTGTAGTACTCATCATTCGCAACTGTACAGGTGTCCTGGTTTTCTAAAGTTGTCGCCTAGTGATCGTTATAAATTTGTTCGCGCTAATAATTTTTGTTTTAATTGTCTCGGTACTAAACACCGCGTTGTTTTATGTAATAGTAGAAATAGTTGTCGCAAATGTCAAGCGAGACACCACACTTTGCTTCATTTTGAGAATAGTAATGCCGCATCCAATGTGAGCACGGTTGGCTCGTCGAGCGGTGACACACGGCGGCCTGCGCCGCAGCCGCAGCCCGCGCTCGCGCGCGCTCCGGCCCGCCCGGTGACCGCCGCGGATGACGTCACCTTGTGTTCGTTCTCCGCTAGTGCTGCACTCACTACTGTGTGTCTTGCGACCGCTCGCGTTGTTATTGTTGATGCATTAGGTAAGCCGCGCATTGTTCGAGCGCTGTTAGATGGCGCTTCGCAAAGTAATTTCATTACTCAAGATTGTTGTCGGCGTCTTGGTTTCAATGTTGATAAGCGTTCAACCCGCTCAGTGGTGAAGGGTTTTGGAAGCTTACAGTCAGCTGTTCGTGGCACCGTTAAAACAAGGTTTAGATCTCGTTTTAATAATAATATTTGGTTTGACATGGATTCGCTCGTTATAGATAGAATAGCTGAACAGTTGCCTACCGTCCCGGTTGACACGTCTTTATTAACGAAATTTAAAGACTTGCCTTTAGCAGATGAGACTTACGCTGTTCCTGGAGTCGTCGATATATTGATCGGCGCTTCGATTCTCCCGCACCTCCAGTTATCACGTAAGGTTCAAGGGGGACCGACGTACCCCGCTCCGCACGCACTGGAAACAGTTCTTGGTTTTGTTATAATTGGTTCCGCACCCGCTTCTATGGATAGTTTTAGTCACTCGACTGCTTCATTCTGTTGCACCGTCGAGCCGCCACTGGAGTCTACCATCCGCAAGTTTTCGCTCGGTGGCTCCCGTGTATCCGCTGAAAAACGCTTTCTTTGTTTGGAACGAAAGATGCAGGCGTCCCCAAAGTCGAAGCGGGCCTATGATGAGGTTGTTAACGAATATTTAGATAAAGGTTACATCTCACCTGCGCCTGCGGACACTGGCGGGACCCAGCCTTCGTACATTATCCCGCACCGCGGAGTTATTAGAGAAGATAAGCTTACTACTAAAACTCCGTGTAGTTTTGGATGGCAGTGCTAAGACTAGCACTTCCGTGTCGCTTAATGACATAATTGTAAATTTTCGCATTAATATTAGTAATTTTTAGCTTTTAGGACTCAACAGTCGCTTTGTGTTGGGCCCACTCTTCGCCCCATCGTTGGGACACATTCGTCGCTAATAGAGTGGCAAAAATTCAATCTGAATTGGCGCCACATAATCTCTTTCACGTTGCTGGCACCGACAACCCAGCCGATTGTCTCTCTCGTGGATTGCTTCCTTCGCAAATTTTAGATCACCCGTTATGGTTTAGTGGACCGTCCTGGATTCATGCCGCGTTAGATAAGTGGCCAGTTAGTCAATTCAACCCCACTACGGTTTCCGAACCACCCGAGGAGAAGAAGCACTCGCTTGTTGTATCGGTCCCACGTGAAGAGACCCTTATTTTGTTGTTGGCTAATCGCGTCTCGTCTTGGTCGAGAATGTTGCGTTGTGTTGTTTGTTCGCCTCTGCCCTCTGCCTAGCCAGCAGTAGGCACGAGCTCCAATCTAGGTTTATATTTTAGTTGTTATTTCCCAAACCTAGATTTAGATTAGACTTTAGATTTGTTTCGCATTTGTCGTTTCGAAGGTAACCCTTCAAGCCGGGGGGAATGGTTGCGCCGATGTAGAAGCTGTGTTTCTTGACGCGGAAACACACTCTTTCTATACCCGTCTCCTCTCCCGCACTAACCATAGATGTAGCTTCCGTCCGCCATTTGTGAAATATAGACACTGAGTCTCGCTTTGAACTAGCCAGCGTAAGGACGGACCGCGCTCGCGTCTCTCAAAATGATTAATATTTGTTACATTTTTACCGCTTCATAGACCTTTACCGATCGGATTGTGCCTCTCGTGTGTTCCTCAAGTGATCTAGTGACGCTGACGGCAGCTCCTGAGCAAGGAAGAGAAGATCCGTGTACCGGCTGCGATGAAAACACGTGTGTCGTGAAGGTTAGTGCATCCTCTCCTAATTTCTCGGGTTGCATTCATTGCTTGGATCACGCCCGCGGCAACCCGACCACCTGTCTTTTGTGTGTAAAGCGTCAATGGAACAGTTAGCTACATCCCCGCAATACAGTCCACTACCGCACGTGGCCAAGCGCCAACAGTTTCAATAGAACATTTTTCTTCTAAATTGAGGTGATTTAACTTCAATGAAGAAAGTAAAACTTCAGCCCTATTAACATTAGGCTTAGTTTTATCAAATGAAAGTGTATCATACTCGCTTAACAAATTAATTTCTGGGACAAAATTTATTAGTTTAACTTCTTCATCCCTTATGTTAAGTATTTTAACCGGAATTCTGCCATTTATAGGTCTAACTATAGTTCCTGCTAGAAAAACATCCTTCTCTAACTCTCTCGCGCAAACAATATAATCGTCAACCACATCAGAAGTGCCTAAACATACGTAATGAATAGATTCACTCCGGGCCGGTAATACGAGACAATTATTATTATTACTAGAAGTAAAATCAGGTGTAGCCGAGATAGGCAAAGAAATAAATTTACCGGCATTATTTATTACTAACACGTTGGAAGACAAATCGATATTACAGCCATAAGTAGAAAGAAAATCTAAGCCTAAAATACCAGTTGCCTTGAAGGGCAAATTTTCAAAAACATAAAATTTATGAAAAAACGTATCATTATTTTCAGAAACAAGTTCCAAGGTTACATAACCTAAGGAGTTGATTTGTCCTCCTATGCTGTTTATTGTAGTGCGTTCATAACATATACTCATCGAATCTGGTAACTCATTTTTCTTAATAATTGATATTGACGCACCCGTATCTACTAAAAAGGAATATTTTCTATTATTTGAAAAAAATGTCACAAATTGACATCGTCCCTTACAAGCCAAAATAAAATTATTAAAATCGAAAAAACTGCTTATTATTCATATTTTGGGAATCATTATTTTCATTAGAATTCTGGGAAACAACCCCTTGCTCCGATGATTGCGCGGGTTGCATAGGCTGCGCTGAAAAAATGTTACTACGATTATAACTATTTCCTCGTCTATTACCACGATGATTATATCGTCCATTGTTAAAATTCGCCTGAGAGAAAGATCTACCGCGGTTAGAATTTTGAAAAGATGTTCCGTAATCACGACGGGAATAATTATTAAAAGAATTATAATTGCGGCCACGTTGACCTTGACCCCTTGGTCCTGAAGAAGGTCTAAAGCTACCTCGATCTCTTCTTGAGTACTGCATAACGTCCGCCTTAGCAGACGTAGAAGGCGTTGACACCTCCTCGTCCTTAGCGCCTTGTATGGCGTCCTTGAGACTGCTATAGTTGCGAGCGGCCACGATGGTGCTCAGCCTATAATTTTTCAACCCATCTGAAAAATTTTTAATGGCCATTTTCTCATTTAATGGCTTTAGAACAGCGAACTTTGACGAATCTCCATCCGCCTGCGAGATGGTTAAATCGGTGAAAAGTTGTTCTATTTCAGAACCATATTCGTCAATTGATCGTTAATAAATGTTTCCTTAAATCCTGTATTAAATCAGAAACCTTATTATAACCGTCCGACAAACGTAACTTAGCGTTTTCGGAAAGCCCACCCTTAATCACGAATTTTATTAAAAGTTTTTTCCCACAGTCGTCTAACATATCCGCATACATCTCTACAGCATCAATCAATCGTTTCGTAGTCTCCTCCTTATTATCTAAAAGGGGAATTAAATTACACGCCGTTCGAATGTCGAATTCCATTTTTGCTGTAGTTATTTTACCAGACGGCGAAACACACAACTCAGATATCCTTAAAAATTCACTCTTAATATAGTCAAAGGTTGTGGGCAACTGCGCCACTAAATCAGGCTTAAGATCATGCGATAAGTTAGAAAATAATAATTGCGATTTATCAAATAAAACCTTAGCCTCTTCTAATTTATTTATCGCAATAGATCCCGTAAACCTACTTTTTCCTTTCTTTATTAAATATTTACGAATATCCACCAACTCATTATATATTTTAGTAAAATCATCAGCCATAGTCTAAAAATAAAATAAGGAATATAATGACATCATCCTAGCAACTACTAAATTCTCACAACGATCTGCCAAATATAGAAAGCAATGCGAAAACATTCCATATACGTCACCGGGTATCAAGTTCGGTGAGCGGCCGTGCACGATTTACGAGCTCTTACATATCCCTAAAGTAAAACTTACTACTTACTTACGTGCATTAACACAATTGTACATGGTTTATTAAAAAAAAAAAAAATTACAATAAGTAGGGTCACTCAAAAGTACCGAAATACTGCACAAAAGCACATGAGTAGTACTCATGTGACAAAAGGTCAGGTAGATAGGTATGTTTAATTAAAGTCTTATCGTATAGTTCACACCGTATGGCTTAGTTCCTCATATAAAACATACCACTATATATGCACACGTATCCGTCCATATATTACACGACACACGATCTTAGGAGTATGAAACTTTTGTATAGCGCCAAACCGTCTGCGAAGATTTACGTTTCGGGAGAGTTTAGAGATTTTATAACTTACACTGGTATCTCAGCATCACCAATATGGGAAGCACGCTTGTTGAAAAATGCTGTGGCCTGCCTGCGACGTAGAGACCTGCGGTTCATTTGCCTCTCCATCCACTTTACATGCATCTTCTTGTAAAGGTAGCAAAATGCATAGCAAACCGCTGCCTACAAGACGATCACAATCAGGGTCAGTAAAATATTTGTGGTACTGCCGTTGGAGTAGCCCGAAGAAGTTGCGTCATTTTTTCCATTACCAGCAGCCTTCTGCGCTATAATAGTCTCCTCCTTGGATTGAGTGGACCCCATGGTATAACAGCAAACACACCAACACGAAAACACCGAATTTAAAATAGTCCGAAATTATAAAGTCTCATTAGGATGGTCCAAATTTCACTCACGGTCGAAGAATTCGCGGAACGACCTTAAAAGGCAGGGTCGCCATGAAGTGTCGTTATAAATGAAACGCATCTGCACTTAGTAACGTTCTCTTTATTAGTGCCACATTAATAGAGCATTCTAAGATCTGAAGATATGCTACGTCAGATTATCCTAAAAAGGCATGGTTACACATACATAGGACATACTCGTAACGATACTTACATACTAACACTACTTACATACACTACACTTCGACAAACGTGACCAGCCCACTGCCACTTCAACTTGTATATTCTGTGACCTATGTCGGTAACGAGGGGTAAGAAAATATATTTACTGCTAATTATCTGTTCTCATTTATTTGACAGTCATCCAACTCTCGTCGAAGACAATTATCTAAAGGTAACCTGGCTACCCGCAACCAAGGACAATCAGTATTATCTCAACATCGGTTCTGAACTGATTCTTAAAAGTGATATTAACAAGGAAAAGATGGAATTCTGGAGTAACTTATACAGAAAATACTTCAGGATCTGGGAACAGCTGAAGACTCACACTGATGAGGGTCTAGTTAAACGAGATCTACCGGTTACTGGTGATAGAATCCCATTCAAGGCAGTGAGTGAAGTGAACGATGTTATTGGTCCTTCAGTTGCTGCAGCTGCATCAGTGCAATCCACCACATCTAAACAGACCATTGTTAGACCAGCTGATCCGTCAAAAGATGATTTGTCGGCGAACGAGGTAATTTTTTTTTTAATTTCTATAACTTACTCGGGGAAGACACTGATGTTATGATATGATACGATTACTGAGGTAGGACACGATGCTGCTGGAGAAGTACCTCCGTCTTACAGAATACCACTGCCATAATAACATCGTGTTGTGTTCCCAGCGGTGACTAGGATAATCAGAGCTCACTGGAGAGTTTTTGTGCTGTCAGTGGGAAAACCAAAGGCTTATACCATAGTATATTTTTGAGAACTAAATATGTAAGAAAAAATATCTCAAAATTTTCAAGGATTTGTGACAGGCATTTTCTTTCCAGGGCAACTGTATACGCTTTTTTAACAAGCTCCCTAATGAAATTAGGGATTTAACTATGAATAAATTTAAAAATATTGTTAAAAGTAAAGAATTAAATAAATATATAAAAACATTTCATATTATAATCCATTAACAAGAATGGCCAGTCAATATAATGGTTTGGTAAATATCTATAAATCACTTGACGTTTTTGATTGCAACTATAACAGATATATGAAAATTGTAAAAGACATCCTTCATAGTGGGCGGGGTTTGGATGGTTCTGTCCCCGGTGGAGGCATCCAAATCATGACAAATTTTTTCAAGTCGACTACCACAGACTACAAGATTGTTTTTGTGTCTGGTATTTATTTTATGCCGGTCACAAACTCTGGAGAATTTTGAAACATTTTTCCGTACATACATAGGTTTTCGAAAATATATTGTGACACTACGGTTAGAATGTCTATCTCTTTAAACTTTTCTCTGAGGGAGACTCTTGGGCCTAAATCATAAATGGCTTGCACAGCCCACTTTTGTAACACAAATATTGTGTTTAAATGTGCAGAATTACGCCAAAGGAGAATTCCGTAGCTGAAAATACTATGGAAATTATAAATAAAAACATTTCAAAGAAAAGGTACAAATATCAAAAGGGCAAATAATGTTCGTATCATTAGCAGTATTGGTAGAACTGTAGGTAATATTTCATATAATTAAATTTTAATTAATGCAATTATTTACCTAGATAATGTATTCATTATGCATGTCATTGACCATTGGTTGTATGAACTAGCTTATCCATTTATATTAGAAAAGTGATTATCATACATACATACATATAATCACGTCTATATCCCTGGAGGGTTAGGCAGAGGTGAATTAACACCCATATGTCACCAATAATTGTATTCGGCCCCACGTAATAGGGGGTGAGACTATTGCCGTGTGCCGGGGACTATTGTTGTCTCAAGTCATTTATCCGAGGCTGAGTCTGGGCTGTATATATCTGTCTGATGTTAAACAGCCCTAGCCCTTAGTCGCCTTGTACGACACCGCATGGGAAAAGATGGGGTGGTCCAAATTCTACTCTGCCTGGAACCACGCGGCTGAATTATCTATGATAGTTTTATTGATTAATATAGTAATTTTTTGTTTGATTTGTATACTTGTTCACAATATGGGCAACATAATCGCTCTAGCGACAAAGCCCTTCAATAAAGAGAAAAAAAAATAGTAATTTTACTGTGGGTACCATTCTAAAGTTTGCCTGCCACGATCTGCAGCTAAACATGTGCTTCTATCATATTTTAATTTCTTATGTTATTGAGCAAATAAATATATAAATTAATTTAACATTAAACTATTATAATATATATGGTATTACTTATAAAATTTATACAAAATTATGCTAACCATACAATATATACAAAAATGAAATAGAGAAAAAGAGGGAGACTGCAACTTTGGGCATCGAAAAATTCCTCCCCATCGATCTCTACTGGTACCAAGTATCTCTCTAATAAATTGTATTTAAAATTATAATTGAAGTGAGAAAATAAATTCATAAATATCGTTTTTCACCTAGCAAACAGTCTAGAGACGTATAGTGATGTGTAATTTTTATGTGCAAGAAAGAAAGACACTAAAATTATTATTCATTTAAATTTTTGATGCAGTGAAAACCATTCTGGTTAGAACATACCATCATTTGGGATCAATTTATTCCCTACGAGTTTTTTTATACAATTTAGCTGGCATACACCTGACGGACCACCTGATGGAAAGTGGTTACCGTGACCTAGGAACGTATGCAACACCAGGGAAGTCACACCTGCCGACCCTGCAAGAACAGAGCGTTTAAGCTAATGCAAACAATTCGATAAGAATTTTTTTTTTACGTGCGCATAATCCCCACGGATTCCCACCGGAGCCGGTGGAGGAGGTTATGTTGGACTCGAACCGACTAAAACGCCTGTGGGTCGTTTTTGGTTGCCGAAGGTGAGGTTAACAGGCATATTTCTTGCACCCCGGCCGACCCAGGGCCATCTCTCTCGATCTGGCCCTCTCCTCGGGTGTGGGGACCACAGAGTCCCCAACTCGTCCCCGGAAATGGGGAGGCGCGCGAGGCGCACCGCCGCCGAAGCCTGCTTCTGCCAGGGTGATAGGCGGCTCCACCAGTCATCCCCAAGCCTGCGCTCATGGGAGACGGAGATCGTTCATCGATCTCCGACGCCCGAGTTGCTTTCGTACGCGGGCAGCTTGGCTTGCGATCCTTCGTCGCTCCAGAACAATTCGATAAGTAGGTCGGTGCCATAATTTACTTTCGTTAAAACCTCATTTGAATATGTCATGTCATACGAGAATCAATTCCATGAATCTAACTACACTAAAATAGCTTCAGTTAATAGGACAGGTTTTTACTTTTTTATAGTAGGTACCTGTGCATTGTATGTAAAGCAGTCACGGCCTCATGAAAAAAAGTTAGAATGGAATCAGAATTTCACGTGGGACGAGCCGCGGGCGACAGCTATCTAAAATATACCTTTTTTGCGTAAATTTTCCGCAGTTGCCCACACCACTGGAGGCGGTGAGAGAGGTTATGTCGAAGTTGAACCGACTAAAACGCACGCCGACTGTGTGGGCTGCAGGTTGCCGGAGGTGGGATTATCTGAGACGTAGCCCTCGCACCCCGTCCAACTCTGGACCGTCTCTTTTAAGACGTCCCTTATCAGGTGTAGGGATCACGGAGACCCCATCTCGTCCCCGGGTAAAAGGAGGCGCGCATCGCGCGGCGCCGCCAGTCACGGCCTGCTTCTGCTAGGGTGACAGGCTGCTCCACCCGTCGTCTCCAGGCCCGCGCTCATGAGGGACGGAGATCATTTTGCGACCTCCAATGTCCGAATCACCTTCGCTCGCGTGTCTCGTGGTTTGTGAGTCTCCTTTGCTGCCGCTCCGCCGTCTCCTTGCGAGCGTGAGAACTCTCACTCCCAGGGCCGCCACCAGCTCCCGTTTCGTTGTCTCCCACGCCGGACACTCGGTGAGCGTGTGCAGCCCCGAGTCCTAACTCGCGTCGCAGTTATGGCACTCAGACGTTGGTTCTTTCCCGATCTGATGCAGATAAAAAATATTTACCATCCTTAGTTGTAAGTTATAAATATTTTCAATGTATGTTTTGCTTAAGTTATAACTAATCACTGGTTCACTCAATTGATTCGTGGTCAGATGGCAGTCGCTTTACGGAAAATATTGAAGTTCAGCCGCATCACAATTACTCCCCTCTATCATATTGGACATTGTGGACATCTCCAAATGAGTTGAGAACAGGATCAGAGAATGATGATAGATATTTATTTCTTCTTTCCAGATAACGAATGCACCCGCAATATATCAATTTACGGAAGCTGATCATGCTGATGCCAGTTCACCAAAACGGCGTCGCACGCAGTCACGTGAGGATGCTAAGAGATAGGTGTCTACATCTCGCTAAGGACCACTAGTGAAGCACCATAGAAGACCTGCGCTAGAATAATACAGATACTTAATATAGTAAACTACTATTTAATTATCACTTAATATTTACATAATGTACACGGAAGTTATCTATATTAAAATATATAAAAAAAACAGAATATATATCTAAACAATCCTGCAGGTTCAGGCGTCACAGAATTCCTCCCCATCGATGTCAACCGAGAGGGTGGCCAGAAGGCTGGCGACATTGCCACGTTGAATGGCAATACCAATCCTTTGCGCAAGGAATAAAGCAGTACTCTGGTCACGGGTAGCGTCAATTAAACGTTTAGAAATTTCTCTAAACAAAGGACGGACTTGGACCCCATGATCCAAACGTCTCGATCCCAAACGGCTCAAATATGTAATTACCACTTATATTACTATACTTGCGCCGTTTGATGGTCTCAGCCGGCGCAGCAGCAGCGCAGGCGCAGTTTGCAGTCCCTGGAAGATGTGACTGCGCAGGGGTGTCAGTACATGTTGCATCCCACACCAACTGCCTTCCCATCTTCCAAGGCTCCAATGACATTTCATCTGGCCTCTTGCCATCGTCTCGCGCCAAGCCAGTAGTTTCTAATATGGCTGGAACGCCAGCGGTGACAAGAGCCCGACGGATTATGTCATTGATATACCCGTGCCGCGACAGCCGTCCTGCGCTCCTGCTGCAAGAGAGACCATGATGTCCAAGGCTGCCAACTTCTTTTCTACAGCGACATCGATGCGGAGAAACGCAAGGAGCACCTAAACGAAGGCAAGCAGCGATACGGAAGGTTATCGTCCAACATGGCACCAATGTTAGGCGACGGTACAGAAAGCACCAGCACACCATGATGATACCATGGCTCCTACCCATATAACAGCCGTGCTAGTTATATGGGTAGGAGCCATGGTATCAACGCATGTGGCGTCCCACACCAGAGTCCTACCCATCTTCCATGGCATTAATGCCATCCGGTCTCTTGCCATCGTCACGCGCCAAACCGTTTGGTTCAAGTACAGCTGGTACACCGGTGGTGACAAGAGCACGGCGGATTATGTCAAGACTCTAATTTAATTACCAATTTCGATGGTGTAACTCCGATACAGTTCCAAGTTTTATTTTATTGTGCGTAAAATAACACATTTTACGCAAAACAAACTGAATCATTTGACTAAATAAACATTAGCAAAAGTACTAGTTGGTAAACAAATTATTGTTGTAAGGTTCACTACCCAAACATGTTGCGTTACAATTATATATGAACAGATTTTGCTCACTAATAAATTGGCAAATGAAATAGTGCAGGATTTCAAGGAGGTAGGACACGATGGTATTTCCGTCCAGTTGAGCAGTCCGACTAGGAAAGTACTTCCGCCCTACAGAATACCGCGACCATAATAACCTCGTGTTGTGTTTCGGGCGGTGAGTAGGGCAGCCAGAGCTCACTGGAGGGTTTTTGTGCTGTCAGTGGAAAGACCAAAAGCTCGTCCTGCTTTGTCTTTTACACTGACGGCATAGAAACTCTCAATGCTTGCAGGGTTGGCAGCGAGAGTGTGACTCTATTGGCTTTGCACGCGTCCATAGACCACCGTGACCACTTTCCATCAGGTGGGCCGTGAGCTTGTCTCCCACATAAGTGGTATAAAAAAAATAGAAGTAATTATTTGGCACTTTTTTTTGGTCCGCTCGGTCTTAGTTCTCAACTTCGAACCTTTTTGGGTACCCATGGTAGTGAAATCATTGACACCTCTCTAAAGTGAAAACATTTTTAGTTCGAAAGTCAAAGGCGGATTATTTATTTTTAACCGACTACGGTGAAGCAAAAGTAGGGTTATGATTTTGACAGGCTTTTTTTTTTTTTTTTTTTACGTGCGCAAAATCCCCACGGATACCTCCCCACCGGAGCCGGTGGAGGAGGTTATGTCGGACTCGAACCGACTAAAACGCACGCCGCCTGTGGGTCGTTTCGGTTGCCGAAGGTGAGGTTGACAGGCATATCCCTCGCACCCCGGCCGACCCAGGGCCATCTCTCACGATCTGGCCCTCTTCTCGGGTGTGGGGACCACAGAGTCCCCAACTCGTCCCCGGAAACGGGGAGGCGCGCCACGCGCGCCGCCGCCGCGGCCTGCTTCTGCCAGGGTGACAGGCGGCTTCACCTGTCACCCCCAGGCCGGCGCTCATGGGGGGCGGAGGTCGTTCATCGACCTCCGACGCCCGAGTTGCCTTCGTACGCGGGCAGCTTGTCTTGCGATCCTTCGTCGCCTTGCGATCCTTCGTCGCCTTGCGATCCTTCGTCGCATTGCGATCCTTCGTCGCTTTGCGATCCTTCGTCGCATTTTTTGACAGGCTATGTAGGTTCATCTGTTCCCTTATAGCTCCTTAACCACCTATTAGAACTGGACAAACGAGGTATCGTTAGAAGCGTCTTAGTCGTCCACTGGTTATAGGCTATATAATGTGTCCCTGAATCAATTGTGGCGTCCTCTAGCGGTTATAAAGTACTGTGTTTAAAAACAAAATTGAGACAAAAATATTGTGCTTAATATTATACAAGAAAATATCAAGGATAGTCGTGGTCGTATGCCACTTAGTCTAACAAAACAATACATTCTAGGGAAAAGTGGCATACGACCACGGCTATCCTTGATATTTTCTTGTTTAATACTTTTTATAGCGTGATTTTTCAGTAGTCGGGTTTTAGTTTTAAACATAATTTTGACAGGCTATGCTTATGTAGGTTCATAATGTGGGCGCCCTTTAGCGGCCATGAAGTACTGTATTAGACAATAAAGGGGCTTGGGTAAAGATGGTATCGTTTTGAAATAGGTCGTATGCCGCTTTGTCTAACAAAACAATATATTCTATGGAAAAGTGGCATACGACCACGGCTATCCTAGATTTTTATTTAATACCTACATTTTAGAGCGTGATTTTTCAGTACTCGGGTTTTAGTTTTTTAATTTTTTATCCCTATAAATCCTATAATAAATTATTTTTTTAGAGTAAGTAAGTGACAAAAGGTTTTTAATGAAGTTATAAACGTTCTCTCTTCGTCTCTTTATACAGACCGTACACACTGCTGTCGTTGTTCCAAAAAGCAACATTTTTTGTTGATCGCGCTTATGAATATTTAAAGTTGATAATATCTTGAATATAAAACGTTTGAACATCGTTGATAGTTCAAATATATGCTAAATAAATGGGGCATTGAATTGTCATAAGATATATTTTAGTTTGAACTGCATTTGTCGGTTAAGTTGTTTTGATTTTCGTTTATGGATGACCTATCGAACTTTTGATGCTAAATCCAGAATTACTTCAGTTTACCATTATACGTCATATCGACTTGTCAGGGGTTTGGTAAGTATTGTCTGAGGTTTAAGCAAATATCACACGTTGAAATAAAACTGTTTTAATGGGTTCTATCGTAATTTATTCGTGACGGCCCCGTGATACCACCTAATTACACCACTGGTAGTGTCAAGGGTGTTATTATGTAATATACCTATGTAAATATGTATGTGGGTCGTCAGCGCGAGTATGACGCCTCTGTGTTCGGTGTTGCACGCGTCCATAGGCTACGGTAACCACTTCCCATCAAGTAGGCCGAGTGCTTGTCTGCCACCTAAGAGGTATAAAAAATGTATGGATTTAATATGTATTGGAGTGTGTATTTATAATGTAGATATTATTGTTGTGTATAAATTGCGAGCATTATCCTTAAGTAAAATAGTTCATTCTTCTGCCTGCACCTACCTTGATGCATCTCTGCATCATCCGAAAGTAGACTGTCAGATAATGCCTTTGGCATTAAGTCCGCCTTTGTACAATTCATTGTGCATAAAATTTAAACATGACACCACCCGGTAGTGTTAAGACAATTATTTAATCTCTATTACGTCGCTGGTAGTGTCAAGGGTTTTATTTTATCCCCATGACACCACTCGTAGTGTTAAGGCTATTATTTTATCCCCATAACACCAGCGGTAGTGACAAGGGTATTATTTTAACGCTATGACACCACCGGTAGTGTTAAACTAGTTGAAGCCCACAGCTTCGCCCACGTGGTATTCTGTTCCCGTTCCCATTCACCTGTTTCCACATTCTGTTTCATGTGGTGAATGGGATTCAGCCGTTCCATATATTTTTTTTAATAAAAGTTTTAGTGTTACTTAAGGAACATTCGACGAATTGGTCGAGACGTTCTCGAACACTTAGCAACATACTTTTTTATTTATATAGATTATTCTGGTTCAATGTACAATGATACTTAACAAATTATGATAGAATCCATTTTAAAACGGTTTTACATCGGTAAAGTTATTCATTTTTTATATTTTTATTTTATTTTATTCCAGAATAAAAGGGAGCCACCATGGGTTTTCTGGAAGAACGAGATCTATCAGACGTGCCCACTGTTCCCGAATTTTATAAAGGGAAGACGATTTTCATAACTGGTGGTACTGGTAAGTTGATTGTTTTTTTTTTATACCACTTAGGTGGCAGACTAGCACACGACTATCAGGTGGATAGAAAGTGGTTACCGTGGCCTATGAACGTGTGCAACACCAGAGGAGTCGCACTCGGTTGCTAACCCTGTAAGAATATATACTTTCTGTGCCGTCAATGTAGAAGACAAAGCAGGACAAGCTCTTGGTCTTCCTACTGACAGCACAAAAACTCTCTAGTGAGCTCTGGCTACCCTACTCACCGCCAAGAACACAACACGAAGTTATTATGACCGCGGTATTATGTAGGGCGAAGGTACTTCCCCAGACGGACTACTCAATTGGACGCAAATACCCTCGTGTCTAATTAAGTGATTTTTTTTTTGCAATTTTTAAGTCCCCCCTCCTGCATGGTGATATGTGGTGAGATTTTAGACTACCCTTCCCCCCTACCCAAAACCATGTGTTTTTTTTTATTCAAGTTTATTCCTTTTTTCATTATTTTTGTTATTACTTCATTGATTTTATTTCGTATTATTCATTATTTAATTCTAGAAAATTAGGTACTGTGATAAAAATCACGGGTTACCTATAAGAAAAAATAATGTATGTAATAAATAAATTTAAAATAGAAGTGAAAAAAACTTTATGAGTGAAGGTTACTATAAAGTGCATGAGTATCTTAATGATGTAAATGCGTGGTCAACATAAGTCTCTTGCTTGCTCGCACAAAATAAATTGTAAACTAAAGCAAATTTCAAAAAGAAAAATAATCTAGTTCTAATATAGTTCTCTGAGTTTCTTGCTGGTATCTTCTCAGTAGAACTAACCTACCGAACCAGCGAAAGAATCATTTTCCAATGGTTTATTTTTACATTATTAAATATGTTTATATTACGTCTTGACATACCTAATTGTAAAATTTTGACGTTCATATGTGCCTAAACTGACTAAATGAAATTGATTCTTTGATTGACCCCTACCTTTCGTGAAATTATTTACCCCCTTGTAGAGCCTCACGTAATTAATGGTCACCTTATTTCCTTTTACAAGGAATGGGCGCTGTTTTCCGAGTGGGCCTTGATATAACACACTAAATTATCATACAATGACAATTGTGAATTAAATATCAAATTAAGTGGACCGAACCACATTTGAACTTACCTTTGAACCACTAGTATTAGGTAATTATGTAAGTTGTAAATTACATATCAATCAATTAACCCACCGCACTCCCCTGCTGGACATATGCCACGGTATTTGAGGTAGGACACGGCGGTATATCCGCCCAATTAAGCAGTCCGACTGGTGAAGTACCTCCGCCATACAAAATACTGCGGCTATAATAACTTCGTGTTCAATGGAAAATTTGTGCTGTCAGTGGGAAGACTAATGGCTTGTCCTGCTTTGTCTTCTACACTGACGGCACAGAAACTCTGTACTTACAGAGTTGGCAGCGCGACTGTGACTCCTCTGGTGTTACAAACGTCCATAACCACTTTCCATCAGGTGGGCCGTGTGCTTGTCTGTCACCTAACTGTTATAAAAAAGGGCCTCTAGCAATGTGCGTCATTTTTTCCGATCCTCTGCCTTCCGCGTCCAGTCAGTCCCAGCCACCTTTTTCAGGTCGCTGGGATATTACATAAGTATTATGTAATACAGTAAGAGCCTTCGATGACCAGAGTTAGAGTGTTTTCCTATTATCCGATGCGATATCGGTGTTGGCTCTGATATCCGACATCTGATAGCCGACAGGAAGTAAAATGTATGAAATATGTATCTGTCGTTCATATTGTCCGGCACAATATCGGAGCCGACACTGCTGTGTTGTCCCGATATCAGATTTTGGAATATGACTCGATCCAACAAGTTTCACATAGTGACTAAAACAGTGACTGCAAGCCACTTTCAACCTTAATGACATTTTCTAAGTTACGTGTCTTTTCACGTGAATAGACGCTCTGATCACGAATTAAAGAATAAAATTTGATACTTTGTCATGTCAATAAGGTTGAAAATTGATTGTTCGTTTTTGCTAGGTTATCACATCCCTAGCATTCCTAAATAATCTGTGGCCGTGTTTATTTTTTCGAATATACGTGAAAACAGCGCAAGGTATCAGCTAACGGATATCATAATCGGCTATCGTCATCCTACACCGATAGCGAACCGGATAATGTGAAAACGGCCTAAGTTACTTTATAAGAGCAAAAAATGACGGCTATTAATATCCCACGTGGTTATTTTTACTTACGAAAAAAAATCTAACTATGTGTTTAGTGTTAAGTATTCAAATGTGTACATAATTTAGTTCAGAGATGTTCACTAGATGGCGTTGTACAATTTGTCGGATTTGTAGATGGCGGTATCGAAAGTCTCCGGAACCCTGCTAAAAGCTTGAGTGAATAAAGTTGTTTTTGTCCTCGATGGGAATGTGTGTTGGCTATTTGAACCCCAATCTAACTGAGTTTTTTGGTACTGCGGTCCACTATGTTTATCCGCATTCAAGATTCCATAACACAAGCTTGTTAAGATATGCTTACCATGGCGTTATGTGTATGAATATTTATTGATTATTATATTTATGTTCCAGGTTTCATCGGTAAAGTCCTGATAGAGAAACTCTTGTACTCCTGCTCAGAATTAAACAAAATATACCTCCTCTTGAGGAGTAAGAAGAGTGAAAGTCCTTCAGAGAGGTTAACCACATTACAATCTTCTGTGGTAAGTAAAATTAATTCTGGTTACATCCAAAGAATGCATTTTTAACTCTGGGATTAGTTTTTCTATAGGAGTGACTGCCGTTTGACTTCCTAAACCCGATGGAAAAACTGCCCCAAAGCTTCGTCTGTCATCAACTGGTACTAATGAAGTTGATTTTGTTGTATATTTTTTTATACCACTTAGTTGGCAGGCAAGCACACGGCCTACCTGATGGAAAGTGGTTACCATGGCCTATGGACGTTTGTAACACCAGAGGAGTTATAGTCGCGCTGCCAACCCTGTAAGTACAGAGTTTCTGTGCCGTCAGTTGAAGACAAAGCAGGGCAAGCCTTTAGTCTTCCCACTGAGAGCACAAATTCCCCAGTGAGCTCTGGCTATCCTACTCATCGCTGGGAACACAACACGAAGTTATTATAGCCGCGGTATTCTGTAGGGTGGAGGTACTTTCCCAGTCGGACTGCTCAGTTGGGCGGAAATATCGCCGTGTCCTACCTCCAATAAGACCTTTGTAAATGAAAGGCAAATTGGTAAAAACTGTTTTTATTAAAATATCCACATTTACATACATGAGTAAGTAGGTAGTTAACAATAGTACTATTTCTTCATTCGGTTACGTACCTAAGATTGTATGACAAGGGAATAAAATAGTATTTTCTCGCTCGCTCGGGATTCTCACGTTAGCATCTCTCGCTCGCTCGGGATTCTCACGTTAGCATCCCTCACTCGCTCGGGATTCTCACGTTAGCATCTCTCGCTCGCTCGGGATTCTCACGTTAGCATCTCTCGCTCGCTCGGGATTCTCACGTTAGCATCTCTCGCTCGGTCGGGATTCTCACGCTAGCATCTCTCGCTACGCTCGGGATTTATTTATTTATTCAACTTTATGCATAGTAATTTTATACAAAGTCGAACTTAATGCCGAAGGCATTATCTAACAGTCAACCTTAGGGATATAGATATATGTCGCACCATTAAGGCCTGGAATTCATTACCAGCTCACGTGTTTCCTTCTTCCTACAGTCCCGGGTCCTTTAAGCGGGGCGTGAAAAAGCATATGATAAGGCCGTCAAGCTGAGTGTCACCATTGTCACACGGTATGTGTAAGTAATGGTGACCCTCTTTTCTGGGATTTTGCCTTCAGCTTACCATCAGGCAAGGCGAAGTCCAATTGACGTGTCCTATATAAAAAAAAAAAAAAAAAAAAAAAAAAAATATAGAGAAACATTGAGATAGGCGCAGGCAAAATAATAATCCATTTATTATCATATTATCTATGTTCACAATAATAATACGTACATTATACATACATACACATTATAATACATAAGAAATTCATACACATACTTTTAAATATATAAGGTACTTATATATATTCGTAAAATATATACTTATATAATATAAACTTACCTATTCTATTCTAGAATCCTTCGCTTAGATATATGTACGAAAAAACATTAATATTTTCAAAAAACTATCTGATGTACACAATTTTAATACGAGAAATAAAGATAAACTAGTTGTACCAAAAATTAGGCTTCACAAGGTTGGTGGTTCATTTGTAGGCAGCTGCATAAAAATATTTAATAAAATTCCTCAGGACTTGATTAATATGCCAATAAATAAATTTAAAATAGAAGTGAAAAAAACTTTAATGAGTAAAGGTTACCTACTATAAAGTGGATGAGTACCTTAATGATGTTAATGCGTGGTCAACATAAGTCTCTTGCTTGCTCGCACAAAATAAATTGTAAACAAAACAAATTTATAAAAGAAAAATAAACTAGTTCTAATGTAGTTCGCTGAGTTTCTTGCTGGTATCTTCTCAGTACAACTAATCTACCGAACCAGCGAAAGAATCATTTTCCAATGGTTTATTTTTAAATTATTTAATATTTTTATATTATTTCTTGACATACATATTTGTAAAATTTTGACGTTCATATGTGCTCTTTATCTAAACTGAATAAATGAAATTGATTCTTTGATTGATTCTTTGAATCTCACCTCCGGCAACCTGCGGCCCACACAGGCGGCGTGCGGGTTAATCGGTTCAAGTCCGACATAACCTCCCCCACCGACGTCAGTGGTGTGGGGATTTTGCGCACATTAAAAAAAAGGGAGAAAAGTAGTATTTTACGGCGTGGATGTTACTTTGAATGACGAGCGAGCAAGGGATTCAAAGTACATCGCCCGAGCGAAAAATAATTTGATCCTGAGTCATACACATTACTTTACATCTCCTTTTTATGAGAAAATAATTGTACTGATTACAAAATTAAAGACAAAATGCGCGCTTTTTTTGTAGTTATCACGGGTCCGCCGTACCAGCCAGTAATTCATATGATTTGCGTTTGATTTCTATTAATGATGTACAATAATGTTCCAAACTCAAATCACTTTTCCTCCCGCTAAAAAGTTATTAACAGAAAAGAACAGAAAGAGCATATCCCCACGGATACCTCCCCACCGGTGCCGGTGGAGGAGGTTATGTCGGACTCGAACCGACTAAAACGCACGCCGCCTGTGGGTCGCTTTGGTTGCCGAAGGTGAGGTTGACAGGCATATCCCTCGCACCCCGGCCGACCCAGGGCCATCTCTCACGATCTGGCCCTCTTCTCGGGTGTGGGGACTACAGAGTCCCCAGCTCGTCCCCGGAAACGGGGAGGCGCGCCACGCGCGCCACCACCGCGGCCTGCTTCTGCCAGGGTGACAGGCGGCTCCACCTGTCACCCCCAGGCCGGCGCTCATGGGGGGCGGAGGTCGTTCATCGACCTCTGACGCCCGAGTTGCCTTCGTACGCGGGCAGCTTGTCTTGCGATCCTTCGTCGCTCCCGCTGCCGCTCCCGCCCCGCCTCCTCCTTCACGAGCATTACTTGCTCGCAGATGGAGGCGCCGGCCGCCCACGCATCCGCGCAGCGAACCATCGCCGCGAGCAAGGTGGATAGCGTGAGAACCCTCACTACCAGTGCCGCCACAAGCTCCCGCCTCGGCGTCTCCCACGCCGGACACTCGGTGAGCGTGTGCCGACCTGAGTCCTCGCTCGCGTCGCAGTGATGGCACTCGGACGTTGGCTCTTTCTGCATCCGACGCAGATACTTTCCGAAGTATCCGTGCTCGGTGATCATCTGCGTCAGACGGTACGAGAGGCTGCCGTGTGGCCTCTCTAGCCACTCCCCCATGATGGGTCTTACCGCCGCTACTACGGCGTGCCCTGCGCCTGGTCGCCCAAGTCGTATCTCCCATTCCGCCACCATTTCTCCGTGGAGCCGGGATCTCACGGCCCGAATTTCTTCGGGCTCGGAATCGTGACCCCGCTCCCGCGCCGCCTTTCGGAACCGGTATAGCGCCGAAAGGCATCTCGCTTCCAGGATCCATGGTGGCGATCCAGCGAGGAGACTCGCCGCGTTGAAAGATATCGTGCCGCATCATAAGGGGGTACCCCTTATGATGCGGCACGCCAACTTCTGCTGCGGACGCTGCAGCAGGGGCATGTGCCGATCACTCAGGGTGTCCGCCCACACGGGACACCCGTACAGGGCCATGGACCGCACGACACCCGCGTAGAGTCTCCTGCAGGAGTCCTCCGGGCCCCTCAGGTTGGGCAGTAGCCGCGCCAGAGCGTTGGCTGTGCCCACCAATTTGGGGCCCAGACTTCGGAAGTGCTTCCCGAAGTCCCACCGGCTATAATTATATACTTATTACTAGCTGACCCGGCAAACGTTGTTTTGCCATATAATGTTAAGCGTGGACAACCCTTATCATTTAGGGGGATGAAAAATAGATGTTGTCCTTTTCTCAGACCTACCCAATATGCTCACAAAATTTCATGAGAATCGGTCAAGCCGTTTCGGAGGAGTTTTACCACAAACACCGCGACACGAGAATTTTATATATAAGATAAAGGATAGTTTACGATAGATGGAAAACATGAAGAAGATGTTGAAAGGAGAGAGACAGCTGGAAATAGAGTGAATGGGGTACTATACAACTTTATGAGCAGCCGGAAAGTGTCCGAAAAGGCACGACTGGCTGTACATGGAGGAGTATTAGTGCCGACTCTTATGTATGGTAGCGAAAGATGGGTGTGGCAGAAAAGCATTGACAAGCAGAGACAAGCATTGAGAAGAAAGCAAAGACAAGTATTAAGAGATTGAGTGAGAAAAAGCGTGATAAGAGAGCGATGTGGAGTGATAGAAGATGTAATGATGTGAATGTTGAGATGGTTTTGTCATGTTGAGAGAATGAATGAAACATACTAACGAAACAGGTGTATGAGGCGAGTGTGGATGGTGCCGTCGGAAGGGGAAGACTTAGGCGCACATACCTGGACCAAATCGGGGAAGTTTTAGAAAAGGGGCAGGTCAGGAGTACTCTAAACCGATGAGCATGCATGAAAAATGTAATGAGAGTGAATGAAGCGAGAGTAGTATGTCAGCATCGTAGCAAATGGAGATCCGTGATCTCTGCCTACCCCTATGGGAGACAGGCGTGATTTTATGTATGTATGCTTATAGAGGACCAAAGTGACACTTTACGAACAGAAGGGATCTTGTAGCGACATATAAAAATACATATTAACCAAATAAACTTAACAAGCGGATAATATATACATATCATCTGATAATCTGCTTGAATTAAAATCGTTGCTATCCTCTCATGCTAAAATGTTTGCAGAAAGATTTTCCTCTCAAACCCCAATGCAACTATTATATTTTTAAATTTCGGGTTCGATCCCAGGTTTTACCATGGCACACACTAATGACTTTCCGATGCTTTTCGAAGTTATGTGTGTATTTATCGCAGGTTTATAAGTGCCCGGTTAATGGCAATAGGCTCGCCACCTACTACATTGGGACCTAAATATAAACTGGCGAAATGTGGGTGCTAGCACCTACCCCTTCGGGGATATAGGCGTGAGTTTATGTAGTTTATGTAATGGACTCTGTTTTATTAGTAAAGTTGCAATTTCGGTTTTCCAGTGTTTCCGTCGACTTCCTCCTGGTCTATTCGAGTCTAAAGTGTTTGCCGTATCCGGAGATGTCATGGAACCGGGTCTTGGTGAGTTACAGTAATTATTTGTAACTTTATTAGCAGTATCGAAATCAGTACCAACACTATATAAGCTCTAGTAGTGCTATAAGCACTTGTTTTCTGGATGAAAAAGATTCTAAGACTTGATCCGGCTCGAAGGACCATTTGTTGAGCGATCTTTGAACTTTTTTTTTCTTAATTCATGTCTGATTTATGTTTTAAAGGTTTGTCACCAGAAGACAGAGAGATGTTAGTCAACCAAGTGAATATCATATTCCACGTGGCAGCTAGTGTCAGGTAACAAGCCTTTTGAACTTGATCGTTAAGATTGCCTTTAAGCCTTCTCCATACAGGTGCATTATTTGTCATTGTCTGAACCCTTTCTCAACTCGGTTGGGAGCGGCTTTCGAATTTAGCTGTGATGCGGCTGAACTTTAATATTCTCCAGGAAGCAACTGCCACCTGACCTCCACAACCTATTAGCGAATTTTCGTATTTTCGAAGCTCTGTAGTTAGACCATTCGGACTTATTACGGCTCCTATAACACCTGTAGCACCCTACATCCAGCTCAACTCATGAAAATCTTTTCAAGCATTTTGGATCGTCTGTAGTAATCCCGACTGCTACGCGGGGGGAGAGGGGGAAGAGGGGGGAGAGGGGGGAGGGTTAGAGTTCGATTTCCGATCGAAGCAATTTTTTTTGTATTTATATGTCTATTTGCATTAATCTGGGAATATACGCACCTCGGAGAGCACGCCAAGCTGTCAACGCTGGTTTAAATATGACCACAGTCAAAAACCTATAACATTCACAAAATGGCTTTCTCTTGGTAAAAAGAAATTTCAAAATCGTTTCATAGCAAAGATTACTTTTTTTTTTTTTTACATGCAAATATGGGTTACATAATACGTTACATAAATTAAGTGGTGTCACCATGCAATTCTTATAATACAACAAGTCTAATAATTATAATCAATAATTAATACAGTAATCTGATCAACAATATTTTTAAACAAGAATATGGCTAAGTCATCACTTTAATACAGCAATTACCTTATTTATAATTCCGACATTTCCACATAAAATAATAATATTGACAACAGCATAATGATGTCATAACATAATATTTATACAGTCTATTTTTTATAATGTCAGTTTAAATTCAGTAACTATATTCAATATCAATCAATTTATTAAATACTACAATACTAATACATAACCAGGATAAATTTACATACAAATAATGGCAATAGATATCAAAGGCAATGAGAGTACAAAATTACAAAACGTCTTTCAGATATTCGTCTACAGTGTAGTATACTTTCGTAAGGAGTAACTGTAAAACATTATTTTTAAATTCGTGTGTATTGTCAATTTCTAGTATACATTTTGGCAACTTATTGTACAAACGAGGAGCCATACAAAAACACTTTTATCATACAGCGCTGTTTTATGTTGGGGTATACATATTTTATGGCGATTGCGGACACTATTATATGTAGTGAAGCGGCTCATACTGTTTTTTACAAAACTTACAGCTTCATATATATACAGACACGGTAAAGTTAGTATCTTTAATTTTATAAAGTGTGGTTTGCAGGTATCTGTCTGTTGTAATCTAAATACGGCTCGTAGATATCTTTTCTGTGCCTTAAATGCCCATTCTTTGTCGGTTGAATTTCCCCAGAATATAATCCTTTGCTCTAAAAGTTTGTCCATTTTGTTTTAAGGTTCGATGACACTTTAAAGTTTGCGATACAAATGAACTTAAAAGGGACAATTGACACTCTTGCATTGGCAAAAGAAATTAAGAATCTATGTGTAAGTACCTATCTTTTTATCTAACTATGACACGCTAACTTGACTTCACCTCACCTAATTAAAAGCTAAAGGCAAAGTCTCAGGACAGAGGGTCACTATAACAAACAAAAAGTAATGTTACAATGGTGACACTCAGCTTGGCGACCTCATCGGATGCTTTTTAAAACCCCGCTAAAAGGACCCGGGACTGTAGGAAGGAGGAAACACGTGAGCTGGTAAAGAATTCCAGGTCTTGATGTTGCGGTAAAGAAAAGAGTCTCCGCTTGGTCCTTCCTCGTATATTCTGCACAGTGTGAGAGTGACAACTAAGCCCTGCACGTGTTGTGCTGTGCAGGAAAAGAGAGGGTGGGATTATTTGGAAGAGCTTATCAGAACATTCACCATGGTAGAGACGGTTAAATACAGCCAAGGAAGCAACATCTCTACGCATCTGCAAAGGCTCAGGGGTGTTCTTGACCTCAGGATTCCCCCTTTCTTTTTAACCCCTGATGAAAAAGAGGGGTGTTATACGTCTGATCTGTATATTTATGTATCTATGTGTCTGAGTGTCTATATATATGTGTGTGTTTCTGGGTATATATATTTGTGTATGTCTGTAGCATCATAGCTCCCAAACGGATGAACCCAGATATTGATACAGTTTTATTTTTAAACTTGTAAACTGACTTATTCGAGACGGTTCTACATACATACACACATACATATAATCACGCCTCTATCCCCGGAGGGTTAGACAGAGGTTTTATTCTGTCCCGAATAATAGGGGGTGAGTCTATTGCCGTATCCTGCGCACAATTGTTAACTCGAGTCATACATCTGAGGCTGAGTCTGAGCTGTATATATGTTTGATGTTAAACAGCCCTATCCCTTACTCGTCTTATACGGCAACACATGGGAAGAGATCGGGTGGCCTACATTCAACTCTGCCGGAAACCACGCGCGAATTTAGCTATAAAGATCAGTTCTTAGCTATAAAGGCACTTGAGGATCATCAACTTTTTAGTTGACGAAGGGATCTTACGGACTCGTAAAGGCACAAATGTTTGATGGTAATGGTAATGATAAAGGCTTATATTATCTCTTCCAGGCGTTTGTTCATGTGTCTACCTCCTACTCCAACACTAACCGGGATCCCATAGAAGAAGTCCTGTACCCTCCCCTGGCTGATTGGAGAGATACCCTCGCCGTTTGTGACACAATTGATGATTATACTTTGAAAATTTTAACACCCAAGTGAGTATTTATAACCGCAGGCTGTTTGAGTGAAACGTATAGATTTTAGAAATGTGGATAAGCGTTATAAAAGAGGACAGTCCCTTCAAGACAAGTGGGAATTCTTTGTACGCCGTGGCGTATAAAATACCTTCGCACGAAACCATCCAAATTCTTCTATATATCCGTCTTATGGCGACGGTGGGAGCCATCTAGCGACATTCGTGCGTACTATCAGAATTAATGAATGATGTTGCAATCATTTTTAAACATTAATTTTAGATGTCTCCGTTCAAACTATTGAATGAAATTTTAAAGCATTTAGTATACTAACTATTCAAATCGTTTAAGATAGATTTTTTTTTATATAAGACACGTCAATTAGACTTCGCCCTGCCTGATGGTAAGCTGAAGGCAAAGTCCCAAAACAGAGGGTCACCATTACTTACACATCCCGTGTTACAATGGTGACACTCAGCTTGACGGCCTCATCATATGCTTTTTGACGCCCCGCTTAAAGGACCCGGGACTGTAGGAAGAAGGAAACACGTGAGCTGGTAATGAATTCCAGGCCTTAATGGTGCGACAGAGGAAAGAGTCTCCGAACCGCTTGGTTCTTGATCGGATGTTTTGCACCGTGTGCGGAGGATGACATCTAAGACCTGCACGTGTTGTCCTGTGTAGGAAAGGGGAGGGTGGGAAAGGGGAGGGTGGGAAAAAATTGAAACATTCCAGGCGGGATTCATACCCGCGATTTTTTCTATCTTATCTGATTTGAATAGATAGCATACATAAATGCTTTAAAATTTCTTTCAATAGTTTATTACCCCGTCGTTTTTGTGTAGGGGGTAAATAAGAAGTTTTTTTTTTATACTACTTAGGTGGCAGACAAGCACATGGCCCACCTGATGGAAAGTGGTTACCATGACCTATGAACGTGTGTAACAGTCAGTGGAGTCACATCCGTGCTGCCGACCCTGTAAGAACAGAGATTTTGTGCCGTCAGTGTAGAGGACAAAGCAGGAAAAGCCTTTGGTCATCCCACTGACAGCACAAAAACTCTCCAGTGAGCTCTGGCTACCCTACTCACCGCCGAGAACACAACACGAAGTTATTATAACCGCAGTATTCTGTAGGGCGGAGGTACTTCCCCAGTCGGACTGCTCAATTGGGCGGAAATACCGCCGTGTCCTACCTCCTTACCTTATTGCCATATTTCATTTATATTAGATAGCTATTACTGAAACTGGTTACCTCTCTGTATAATACAGCTAATAATAAAGTAATATTAATAAACTTGTTAAATAGCTCTTATGTACATTACGTGAGCGGGAAGTTTCACTATAGAAAGAGACAGAGTATGGTTTTTGGTCACAATGCAGGACATGCATTTATCGTTGAATGCGGTTTCTAGGTTTGTTCTGTACACTGTCACACCATTAATTTAAGAGAACAAAAATACGATGTTTTTTTTCCTTTTTAAGGTACTTGGGAGAGATGCCTAACACTTATACCTTCAGCAAGCAGTTGGCTGAACACGTGGTGAGCGAGCACAGCGGACAACTCCCCATCGTAATAGTGAGACCATCTATTGGTAAGTGGACGGTCCCTCAACCCACGAAACTCTACCCACAAGTTCAAAGAATAATAATTATTCTGTTCTCTACCACATGCAAAAGTTCTTTTCGAGCTCTACCCTGACGCATTGATGAAGATGATGTCCGAGTGCCATCACTGCGATGGCAATCCGTGGGGATTTCTTGCTCGTAAAAAATTGTAGCAACTTTACATAAAACTTTATCGTCTCCTTTGTCCGTTTTACGTGTAGCTTTTTTTTGTACTACTTAGGTGGCAGACAAGCGCACGGCCCACCTGATGGAAAGTGGTTACCGTGGCCTATGGACTTGTGTAACACTAGAGAAGCCACACTCGCGCTTCCGACCCTGTAAGCACAAAGTCTCTGTACCGTCAGTGCAGAGGACAAAACAGAACAAGCCTTTAGTCATCCTACTGACACAAATTCTCCTGGGAACACAACACGAAGTTATTATAACCGCGGTATTCTGTAGGGCGGAGGTACTTCCCCAGTCGGACTGCACAATTGGGCGGAAATACCGCCGTGTCCTACCTCCTATAAAAGCTTTTTTTCTCTCTGTCTCTCAGTATTTCTTTCTTTCTCATTTTTCATTTGATTTGTTTCAGTCATAGCCTCTATAGCTGAACCATTGCCTGGCTGGGTGGAGAACTTCAATGGTCCCGTAGGAATTTTCGTGGCCTGTGGAAAAGGTATAAAACAATAAATTGATATAATACATGCATATAATCACGCATTTATCCCTGGAGGGTTAGGCAGAGGTGAATTAACACCCACACTTCACCAATAATTGTATGCACTATTGTTAACTCGAGCCATGCATCTGAGGCTGAGTCTGGGCTGTATATATCTGTCTGATGTTAAACAGCCCTATCCCTTAGTCGCCTTGTACGACACCCCATGGGAAGAGATGGGGTGGCCCTAATTCTGCTCACTTGAAGATATCATGAAAAAGCCTCATTGTCGTGACGGTGGTGAACGCGGCCGTTTCGCAGGAGACGCGGGTTCAATCCTCGTACAGTGCAAATATTTGTATGCATGACTATACTATTTGCATTGGTCTGGTCATGCCTCACGAGAGAGAGAGAGCACTCCTCGTGAGAGCACGTTAAGCAGTCGGTCCCAGTTGCCATGCGACATCTCTATGGCAATCGTTGCGGGTAGTTCTAAAAAATCTGACAATAACTGGTCTTACTTGGAATAGGTTGTGAGCATCATAACGTAACATAAACTCACATCCGAAGGGTAAGGCTGAGGTGCTAGCACCCACATTTCGCCAGTTTATGTTTAGGCCCCAAAGTAATAGGTGGCGAACCTATTGCCATTAACCGGGCGCTTATAAACCTACGACAAATACGCACATAACTTCGAAAAGTCATTCTACAACTCTACAACATTCTACATAACGCTATCTAGACCCATGGTAAGCATAGTTTAACTAGCTTGTGTTATGGAATCTAGAATACGGATAAAGATACTTAAATACTTTTTTTTTGTAAATACATACATATTATACATTGGTGTGTGCCGGTAAAACCTGGGATCGAACAAGAGACCTCGTCTCAGCAGTCCATTACCCATACCACTAGGTTACCGCGGTTAAGAAAAAATACAGCTAAAAATAACAGTAGGTGAAATTATATAACATATTGAAGGTCAAGGTCAAGTTTTCCCCGATAACATGTCGTTTACATTTGTACCCCTAGCACGAAAAACTATCGTCGGAGAAAAAACAAAGCATTGTGATTGGCCGCATGTCTACTGTGAACCTGAGTGTGTGTGAAGCCGGCCAATCGCATTGTTCCGTTCTCTTGATACGTTTTTAGGAGGTAGGACACGGCTGTATTTCCGCCCAATTGAGCAGTCCGACTGGAAAAGTACCTCCGCCCTACAGAATACCACGGCTATAATAACTTCGTGTTGTGTTCCCAGCGGTGAGTATGGTAGCCAGAGCTTACTGGAGAATTTGTGCTGTCAGTTGGGAAGACTAAAGGCTTGTCCTGCTTTGTCTTTTACACTGACGGCATAGAAACTCTGTACTGATACTCTGAAATTACAGGGTTGGCAGCGCGACTGTGACTCCTCTGGTGTTACAAACGTCCATAGGTCACGTCAACCACTTTCCATCAGGTGGGCCGTGTGTTTTTCTGCCACTTAAGTGGTATAAAAAAAAAGTTTACGATACTGTGACGATAGTTTTTCGTGCAAGAGGTATTGAGGATATTACGGCAACACAATTTTTCGAACACAGTCACAATCTATAATAATAAAAGAAAATTATTAAGTTAACAAAGTACTGGGCGTCGTCAGCATCGCCTTCTCGTAACGCCGCCGACATGGCGTGTGCCACAGGCTGCCACTTGCCCCACAGCAAGGGCGATCGAGCTCATAAACGGTCTACTAAAATCAAATCCAGATGTTGATATATTCTCCGACAGTGTACATCAAATGGCGAGAAACGTCTTGATGTATCTGACCGTAGCCTCATTGATTAATTAGAAAGACGATCCATGTACCTACTTAGTAGATTAAGTTAGCTTTAGTTAGTAAGAATTAGCATAACATTATAAGCGATTTGGTGTTTTTCACTGTTAGTTTATATTGTTTGTAATGAATAAATAAATAAATATCTTCTGTTTCAGGCATTATGAGAACATTCCATGCAAAGCCTGATATTGTATGCGACTACATACCAGTCGATGCTTGCGTAAGACACATCGCTGTTGCGGCGTGGATAAGAGGCACCAAGAAGTATGACATTTTAACTATTATTATTTTATTTAGGTGGCATACAAGCTCACGGCCTCCCTGATGGGAAGTTGTCACCGTGGTCCGTGGACCCAAGTGGCATGCAGGTAGATGTTATGACGTAGGCATCCGCTAAGAAAGGATTTTGATTAATTCTACCCCCAAGGGGATAAAATAGGGGGGGGATAAAGTAGTTTGTATGAAACTTTGACAATTTTAACCGATCGGACTAAGACTTTGCTTGTATAAGTGACAACCGACATCCACGCGGTCGGAGCCTCGTTCCACAGCTAGTGTATACTAAATGCTATAAAATTTCATTCATAAAGTGTGTACATGGTCCACAGGATAGGAACCTATTGCCATTAAACTAGAATTTTGTATTCGTTCCAGGGTAGAACCAACAGAAGACATACAAATCTACAACTGCTGTAACAACAAGCTGTTTTTCATACAAATGAATGATCTGGTGGAGATGTCTAAACGCATTGCTATCCATATACCACTTGACAATATGCTCTGGAACTTTGGCGGCAACGTGACCAGCAACGAAACAATATACTACTTAAGAGTAAGTTAAGATAAGATAAGATTCATTTATTTATAAGAATATTGTATAAAAGTTGTTACAAAGTTGGTTCTACATAATATTCTGCTGCCTCCAGCGTACAAATATTGAAAGGTAGTAATACAAATTTAAATAATGTCAGCATACAATTAATAATAATTCCTCGTTTAAATGATAGAGTCATAATTGAAGTTATATAATTACAAAATGTCAAATCATGGGTTATACAAGTCAAGGTTCACAGAATAAGTAAATTTTAGACTCAAAACGTTCGCTTAGGAAATCTTTTGTGGAATAGTAACAATTAGTCAGAGGGAATTGGAATAGTAAAGTTTTTAATTTTTTTTTATACCACTTAGTTGGCAGACAAGCACACGGCCTACCTGATGGAAAGTAGTTACCGTGGCTTATGGGCGTCTGTAACACCAGAGGAGTCACAGTCGCGCTGCCAACCAGTTTTGATTCATTTTAGAACCACGTCAGCGTCAGAACAGGTACCTACCTGCCGGAGCCCACCTTATGCAAAGTGGTTACCGTGGCCCATGGATGTGTGCAATACCAAGGGAGTCACACTCGCGCTGCCAACCCTGTAAGCACAAGAGTTTCTGTACCGTCAGTGTAAAAGACAAAGCAGGACAAGCTTTTGTTCTTCTCACTGACAGCACAAAAACTATCCAGTGAGCTCTGGCTTTCCTACTCACCGCCGAGAATACAAAACGAGGTTATTATAGTCGCGGTATTCTGTAGGGCGGAGGTACTTCCCCAGTCGGACTGCTCAATTGGATGGAAATACCGTCGTGTCCTAGCTTTTGGTTTTCCCACTGACAGTACAAAAATTCTCCACTAACCGTACTCACCGCCGGGAACACAACACGGGGTTATTATGGCCGCGGTATTCTGTAGGGCGGAGGTACTTCCCCAGTCGGACTGCTCAATTGGATGGAAATACCGTCGTGTCCTAGCTTTTGGTTTTCCCACTGACAGTACAAAAATTCTCCACTAACCGTACTCACCGCCGGGGTTATTATGGCCGCGGTATTCTGTTGAGTGGAGGAACTTCCCCAGTCGGAATGCTCAATCGGATTGACTCCTAAAATTTACTAAAGTTACTTCTAGTTTAATTTTCTTTTGGTATTCTTTCAGGTCATCTTTCAACATTTATTGCCGGCCATCTTGGTTGATATGCTACTTTGGTTGTTCGGTAAAAAACCTATGTAAGTAATATCGTCGTAACTTAGACATTATATTTTATTTATTGGTAGAAGTTAATTAAATTATTCTCATTGTAAGTAATCTATACAGAAATAATTTATAAATATTAAATACAATAAAAATAAAATAACTGTTATACAACTTATACCTAAGAACAATTAAAATGCGTCGTAGAATTCCTCCGCATCGCATGCCTCTTGTGGTAGCGTTCCCAGAAGACTGGCAGCATTCGTTGTAACTTAGACTGTTTTAATTTATCGATATCGTATTACGGTCTTTTTCCCGAGAAGAGGGCCAGATCGTGAGAGATGGCCATGGATCGGCCGAGGTGCGAGGGATATGCCTGTTAACCTCACCTTCGGCAACAAAAACGACCCACAGGCGGCGTGCGTTTTAGTCGGTTCGAGACCGACATAACCTCTCTCACCGGCTCCGGTGGAGAGGTATCCATGGGGATTTTTCGCACGTAAAATATAAAAACGGTCTTTTTAATAGGATACATAACGTCAATTTGACTTCACCTCGCCTGACAGTCAGGCAAAGTCTCAGAAAAGAAGGTCACCATTACAGACATGTACCATGTTATAATGGTGGCAGTCGGCTTGACGGCCTCATCAGATTATTTTTCATGCTCCGTTTAAAGGACCCGGCACTGTCGAAAGAAGAAAACACGGGAGCTTTTAAGGAATCCGGTCTTAATGAATGTGTATGTTAAGCCACCTTTGCCTACCCCTTCGGGGATTTACAGGCGTGATTTTATGTATATGGTTCTTGATCGGATACTCTGCACCGTATGTGGTTGACATCTAAGCCCTGCACTTGTTGTCCTGTGCGGGAATACGCAGAAATACATAAAATACTAGCTGTCCACATGGACGAAGCCACGGGTGCAGCTAGATTATGGTATATTAACTGTTTTCCGTGGAACCACCCGCAAGGGTTTCAGTTATCGTGGTCAAATACCACTTAGGTGGCAGAAACGCACACGGCCCACCAGATGGAAAGTGGTTACCGTGGCCTATGGACGTGTGCTAAACCAAGAGAGTCACACTCGCGCTGCCAACTCTGAGAAAAAGACAAAATAGGTCAAGCTTTTGGTCTTACCACTGACAGCACAAAAACTCTCCAGTGAGCTATGGCTGCCCTACTCACCGCCGGGAACTATGTCTAAAAGTTGGAATGTTATTGTTATTGTTAATATTAAATTGTTAGCTGTGTACCAAACATTCGAACTTTTATACAACACCTTTTTTCACGATATAAGGTACCATATGTCCTTACGCAAGTTCAAGTCCATCCCTGTTTTAAATTCCATCAAGATTTACGAGGTAGGACACGATGGTATTTCCGTCCAATTGAGCAGTCCGACTGGGGAAGTACCTCCGTCCTACAGAATACCGCAGCCATAATAACTTCGTGTTGTGTTACCAGCGGTGAGTAAGGTAGCCAGAGCTCACTGGAGAGTCTGTGTTATTAGTGGGAAGACTAAAAGCTTGCCCTGCTTTGTCTTCTACACTGACGGCACAGAAACTCTGTGCATACAGGGTCGGCAGCACGAGTGTGACACCTCTGGTGTTTCTCACACGTCCATAGGCAACGGTAACCACTTTCCATCAGGTGGGCCGTGTACTTATCTGCCAGCTAAGTGGTATAAAAAAGAACAGTTCAGTCGTTTAGGCGTCAAAGCGACAGATAAACAGACAGACAGTTACTTTCGCATTTATTATTTTAGTATTAATTTTGAGTACGAGCTCGTGTCTCCCTTGATGGCCCCCCTAGGGAAGACATTTGGGTTTTTACAGTCTTGTTATCTCCTCGAGGCTGGGGAGACATTAGAACTTAATTTTAAATTTCAGGTTGGTGAAAATTCAACGACGCATTTACACAGCTGGACTGGCTCTTCGATACTACCTCACACAGCAATGGACATTCGATAATAAGAATTTCTTAGCTCTCCGCTCCACATTGAAAGAGGAGGACAGAAATAGTTTCAGTTATATGGAGGAAGTTTTAGATATACCTGCATATTTTATGATATGCTGTTATGCTGGAAGAAGATTCTTGCTAAAGGAGAAGGACGAGAATATTCCTCAGGCAAAAATTCACTATAGGAGGTAGCTATGATTAATTCTTTTGGTGGCAGGCAAGCAAACCAGGGCACGAGATAAAGACTGCGTGGCTCCCACACCCAAAGAGTGCAGTCTCGAAAGAGACGGCTCTGGGTCAGCCGTAATGCGAGGGACATCTCTACACAGTCTGCGTGCGTTTTAGTCGGTATAAGTCAGACATAACTTCCCCCACCGGCTCCAACGTGGGGAGATATCTGTGGGGATTTTGCGCTCAATAAAATAAAGTACTATCAAGTGAATTTATTATTTGGTTATGAATGATAGCCAGATGAAACTATAGCTTATTAAAACGCTCCAAGATGGTTGTGTAGCGAGCGAAGGTGGCTCGGGCGTCTGAGGTCGCAGAAATGACCTCCGTCCCTCATGAACGCGGGCCTGGAGGTGACAGGTGGAGCCGCCTGTCACCCTAGCAGAATTAGGCGGTGCGCAATGCGCGCCTTTCCATACCCGGGGATGAGATGGGGACTCCGTAGTCCCGACACCTGAAGAGGGCCGTCCCAGGTAATCTCACCTCAGGTAACCTGTGGCCTATACAGTCGGCATGCGTTTTAGGCGGTACAAGTCATACATAACCTCCCCCCGCCGGCCCCTGTAGTGCAGATATGCGTGGGGATTTTGCGCACATAAAAAAAAATGGTTGTATAGGAGAATTTGGAGTGCTCAAAACGAGGCTCGGTAGCTCAGTGCATTACTCCTGTAAGACACTGGTCGTGGGTCAAGTCACGCCTGAGTCTTTCACTTTTTCCAATCTTAATGGATAATATCTTTTTTTCAGAATGCTGATTTTGGATAAGGCTTTGCAGCTCGTATTCTATGGGGCCATTTTCTATTATATACTACAGAAGCTAATTCTATATTACAACACAACGTTTAAATGTATACTCTGAGCTTAAGTTTTGAAAATTTATATTGCAATAAAGATGTTCTAAATTGGTATAGATTATTTTGTGTACTCAAAACTGAATTCTCATAACTTATGACCACTGACGCATGACGCATGACGCATTACGCAGGATGCATGACGCATGACGCATGACGCATGACGCATGACGCATTACGCATTACGCATTACGCATTACGCATTACGCATTACGCATTACGCATTACGCATGACCCATGACGCATGACGAATGACTCATGACGCATGACTTAATCCAATGAATTAATCCTCACACATTGCACGCATACTCAAGCTATGGAATAACCTCCCTGTTGCGGTTTTCCCAAGCGCCCACAATATGGGGTTCTTCAAGAGAGGTATCATAAGGTTTCTTTATGGTCAGCAGTGCAAATGTTACGCCCCTGGTGTTGCACATGTTCATAGGCCACGGTAACCACTACCCATCAGGTGGGCCGTGTGCTCTGCCACCTACGTAAGTGGTATAAAAAAAGAACTGCTTTTAATTTGAATATTGTGTTGTGTTGTCGGCGGTGAGTACAGTAGCCAGAGCTCATTAGATAATTTTTGTGCTGTCAGTGAGAAGACCAAAAGTTTGTCCTGCTTCGTCTTTTACACTGACGGCACAGAAACTCTCTGTGCTTACAGCGTTGGCAGCGCAAGTGTGACACCCTTGGTGTTGCACACGTCCATAGGCCATGGACGGTAACCACTTTCCAGCAGGTGGGCCGTGTGCTTGTCTGTCATCCAAGTGGTGTAAAAAAATATTCTATATTATATTTTGGACACGTGGAGAGGATGGACGAAAGAAGACTGTAGAAACAGATATATGAAGCGACGGTGAATGGGCAGTCAATCTAGACATACGTATGAGAATCAGATTGGCAGTATTTTCCTACAGAGGACAACACGTGCAGGGCTTAGATGTCACCCGCACATGGTGCATATCCGATCAAGAAGCAAGCGGTTCGATGACACTTTCCTTTGTAGCACCACTAAGGTAGGACACGGCGGTATTTCCGCCTAATTGAGCAGTCCGACTGGGGAAGTACCTTCACCCTACAGAATACCGCGATAACTTCAAGTAATAACTTCATGTTGTGTTCCCAGCGGTGAGTAGGGTAGCCAGAGAGCTCACTGGAGAATTTGTACTGTCAGTAGAATGACTAAAGGCTTGTCCTGCTTTGTCCTCTACACTGACGGCACAGAATCTCTGTGCTTGCAGAGTCGGCAGCGCGAGTGTGGCTTCTCTGGTGTTACACACGTCCATAGGCCACGGTAACCACTTTCCATCAGGTGGGCCGTGGGCTTGCCTGCCGCCTAAGTGGTATAAAAAAAATTGCCAGATCGAGAAGGATGGCCTTGGGTCAGCCGGAGTGCGAGGGATATATCTGTCAACCTCACCTTCGGCGACCAAAAACGACCCAAAGGCACCGTGCGTTTTAGTCGGTTCGAGTCCAACATAACCTCTCCCACCGGCACCGGTGGGGAGGTATCCATGGGGGATTTTTCGCACGTAAAAAAAGGCCTGGAATTCATTACCAGCTCACGTGTTTCCTTCTTCCTACAGTCCCGGGTCCTTTAAGTGGGGCGTGAAAAAGCGTATGATGAGGCCGTCAAGCTGAGTGTCACCATTGGCACATGGTGTATGTGAGTAACGGTGAACCTCTTTTCTGAGACTTTGCCTTCAGTTTACCATCGGGCAAGACGAAGTCTAATTGACGTGTGGATATAAAAAAAACAGATGTGGTTCCAATTTTAGGTACTTTATCTAATAAATTATAATTATAATAATTTATTAGATATTAGAAATTATAATAAATTGTTGTAATAGTTATTCATGGACAGTTGTTTGCAAGATTTGAAAGATAAAGAATGTGGTTTAAGAATGAACAATTTACTCGTCAAATGTCTTCTTTATGCTGATGATCAGGTTTTACTGGCGTCATCGGCAGATGAGTTGCAGGAGATGGTAACAACTATGCATGAAGCTTTTGAGAGGAAAGGAATGAAAGTGAATGTTAGTAAGACAAAAGTTATGGTTTTTGAAAGAGATGAATGCGTAACAGAGTGTAGGATTTGTATAGATGGAGAAAAAGTGGAACAAGTGAATGAGTTCATATATTTGGGAACATTGTTTACGAGAGATGGAAAGCATGAAGAAGATGTTGAAAGGAGAGTGATGGCTGGAAATAGAGTGAATGGGGCACTACACAACTTTATGAGCAGCCGGAAAGTGTCCGAAAAGGCACGACTGGCTGTACATGGAGGAGTATTGGTGCCGACTCTTATGTATGGTAGTGAAAGTTGGGTGTGGCAGAAAAAGCATCAGAGTAGAGTGAATGCAGTAGAAATGCGTGCGTTGCGAAGTATGTGTGGCTTGACCTTGAAAGATAGAGTGAGAAATAGCGTGATAAGAGAACGATGTGGAGTGATAGAAGATGTGGTGATGAGAATTGAGAGAGGAATGTTGAGATGGTTTGGTCATGTTGAGAGAATGAATGAAAGAAGACTAACGAAACAGGTGTATGATGCGAGTGTGGATGGTACCGTCGGAAGGGGAAGACCTAGGCGCACATACCTGGACCAAATCGGGGAAGTTTTAGAAAAGGGGCAGGTCAGGAGTACTCTAAACCGACGAGCGTGCATGAAGAATGTAATGAGAGTGAATGAAGCGAGAGTAGTATGTCAGGATCGTAGCAAATGGAGATCCGTGATCTCTGCCTACCCCTATGGGAGACAGGCGTGATTTTATGTATGTATGTATGTAATAAATTGTATGTACTATTTGATAACAATTTTTGACAGTAAAAGACAATATGTGGTCTCTGCCTTCCCTTTGGAAAAGAACTGAGCCTATATGTATGTAGGTATGTAAGAGCTTGATAGAATTAACATGTCTTGTTTTTTTTCTTTCTGTCACCTACGGGGAGTAGATGTGATGGTGAAATTTTCGTGGGTAGAAAATGAAAAGATCTCTGTGTCGAAATAGGAAAAGATATTCGTGGGTAGAAAAGTATGGGTTGTAAACGGAAACACCCAAGAGTTGTCGTTTTTATAACTATTAATACATCTTTATTAATTAGAAAATAAACTAGAGTCTTAAATCTAATACGATATGTCGTAATGTTGAATAAATTTCTGGAGTATCCAGTAGAAAATCACCCCGTAGAATACTACGTGACATAGCTTGTCCAGAGCCCACATTCTGAAAAAAAAAAAGATTTTTCATTATAATATGCCTCTTTTTTTTTACGTGCGCAAAATTCCCACGGATACCTCCCCAACGGAGCCGGTGGAAGAGGTTATGTCGGACTCGAACCGACTAAAACGCACGCCGCCTGTTAGTCGTTTTGGTTGCCGAAAGTGTGGTTGACAGGCATAGACCTCGCTTATTAGTTTAATATAAAACTAATTAGTTATGGGTAGTTCTTCGAAGACAAAATTTTCTATTTCTATGGGTGTATTTCTGTAACCAACTAACATAATTGCCTGTGAATTTTTGTTTTGGATACCTTAGCTTTGTCCCTAACTTGGTCAAATGATATTTTAGAAATAGTTGCTGTCTAGGTACAAAATAAAAACATTTGAACTATGTTCTTCTGATTCATATAACGCGTCCGTTAGTCATTTTCCGGAAGAAAATGTTTGATTTGGCGTTTTTTATTTGACAAATTCACATAAATTATAATTTTTAAGGAAAGGAAATGAATTGTCCTTTTATAAAATAATGCATTGTAGTTAAAACTACTTATACTTTTTTTATAAATAAGTAAAACTTAAGTGTCCGGCGTATAATTCTGACTAATATGGTGCAAGCTGCGCTTGGCCATAGTTGACCGGGTAATACTGCTAGGAGAGTGATTTTGCGCGCGGGAGGAATCAATCGTGCAACGAACAAGCTAGGAGGTGGACATGCGGCTGGCAGCCAGAGAACCTGGTGTTACGAAGGTAAATATATGATTCATCTGTGCTTGGTTCAGGTGACATTCTGATTACAATGCCTACTTTATCAGATTTATTTTATTGTTTTAAAACCTCAATTTGCGTTTGCCGTGATGCTTTTAGGTAATATTTTAATGTGGAAATTTTTTAATACTGAAGGCGGTATGAATATGGAGTTATGCATAATTAAAGGCAAAATCCTGATTCCTCTGTGCCTGCTTCATATGGTCAAAACACCATATGGATTAGAAAGGAGCTGTTTTATAGCGTCCATTTGCTTTTATACATACATATGTATTATAGTATAGCTGCTATAAGTGTATAGCCGCTTGTAGAAACTCTACATTTTATGGTCCTTCGAGCCGGATTCTGTTAAACCTTGTACTTTCATTGGTACTTAGTTTAAATATTTTAATTAGCATTTTTGTTACATTGTACTATAACTATTATGCTATTGATAAAATGGCAATTTTAAAATTAATTTTCCCTAATAAAAACATGAAACGTTATTTATCTTTAAATATCTGTATTATTTTTTTCTTTTAATATTGTAGTTTACAACAATGCCACGACCTGAAAGTAAAAAAAGAGACTGGCAGAACGCATTATGGAAAACATGAGAAAAGATCCAGACAAGTACCTATACTCTGTGCAAATTTAAATGAAAGAAACACATTTGAAAAGAAAGAGAGAAGGTTCTTGCAGAATTTAACACCTAAACAACAAAAAATAGCTAGCTAATGAAGGGTTGATCATCAGAAAACCTTGGATCACTCAGATTTAGACGTTCGGGGTATTTTTATATTTAAACGGACTCCATATAATAAACGGACAAAAGTGTCTGACACCATTGGGGAAAATGCGATTGGCATCTTCATCGAAAAATTCAGGATCTCGTCATCAAGAAATTTTTTTGAGGATGAAATTGAAAGCAGCTCGCTCCCTTGCAAAAAGTCAAGAAAATATTTCTTTTAGTAATGTTATTAACTTTCTTACTTGTGTATGTTTGTTTTGATAGTTGGACACACGATACATTACTAAGACTGATGTCAAGTGCCATTACTAGAATTAGTTTATACTGTGATTTTTTAATTGTAAAATATTTATCTAATTGATGATAGCTATTTATTTATCTCTTTACTTTTAATGTATTTTAAATCTATGCTAAAATTTACATTAAAAAAATAATAATAAAAAAACAAAAGTTAAAATGCGTCGTGGAATTCCTCCGCATCGCATGCCTCTTGTGGTAGCGTTCCCAGAAGACTGCCAGCATTGCCACGTTGTATGGCAATGCTTATATCTCTGACCTAAGAAGAGGCCAGCCCTCTGGTCACGAGAAGCGTCGACCATACGCTTCACAATCTCCCTGAAGAGATTGCGGGCGCTCGGACCCTACGGCCCAAACGTTTCTACTCCAAACGGCACAAACTCATAATCACCAATGAGATTAGAATACTTGCGCCGCTTAAGAGTCTCTGCAGAAGCTGCAGCAGCACCAGCACAGCAAGCCGTGCCAGGTATATGGGTCTAATTGATTAAGTATTAAAGTTTTGTAATTTAATTTTTTGTTTCTGATTTATCTGTTACCAATTCTGATTCCTCTGGGCACAAAATATTTGAATGTCGATATCTTGAAAACTACTGTATCAAAATGAGTCCCTCATTCAAATATATGATCTTTGGAATCCATATTTTCATATGAATATGTGTTACAAAGCTGATAGTGTAATTTAATTTTGGCCAGATGAATCAGTTGAAGAATGAAATTTCGAAGAAATACCCTTATCTAGTCCTTTTTATTTATCGTATCGTCTAGACACGATAAATAATCGAATACCACGGCTTTAATAACCTCGTGTTGTGTTCCCGGCTGTGAGTAGAGTAGCCAGAGCTGACTGGAAAGTTTTTGTGCCGTCAGTGGGGAGACCAAAGGTTTGTCCTGATTTTGTGTTCTGCACTGACGGCACAGAAAATCTCTGTTCTTACAGGGTCGGCAGTACGGATGTGTCTCTCCTGGTGTTACACACATTCATAGGTCACGATAACCACTTGCCATCAGGTGGGCCGTGTGCTAGTCTGCCACCTAATTGGTATAATAAATAGATGGTTGTATAGGAGTATTTGGGACACACAAGGCGTGCTAGTTAGAGCATCCCCGTTGTAAGACTGTTCACTGGTTTGAGTCCCGCCTGAGTCGTTTTACTTTTAGTATCTTAATCGATTCATTAAAATGGTTCAAAACCTACCTATAATAATGAGCCTTTGCCCTAGGTATGTCTTCATCCTTTTCCTTAAGTAGGTACTTCCTTCCCCCATAACAGCTGGCAGCTAGATATGAAGGAATGTCTACGTCTTCCAGCTGAGAATAGAAACTGTCTCTATCTTCCTCTTTCAATGAAGAGCGAAGAGCTAAGAAGTTCTTATGGTCGAATGTCCATTGCTGTGTGAGGTAGTATCGGAGAGCCAGCCCAGCTGTGTAGATGCGGCGTTGGATCTTCACCAACCTGAAAAAGTAAATTATCATATTACAGCACAAAGTAAATTATTGTATTACAGCACTGAGCTACATACATACAGAGGCAGAGGTGAATTAACACCCACATTTCATCAATCATTGTATTCGGTCCCACGTAATAGGGGGTGCACCTTTTGCGGTTTTCAGGGCACTATTGTTGACTCAAGCCATGCATCTGAGACTGAGTCTGGACTGTATATATCTGTCTGATGTTAAAAAGTCCTATCCCTTAGTTGCCTTGTACAACACCGCATGGGAAGAGATGGGGTGGCCCAAATTCTACTTTATCGGGAACCACGCGGCTGCATCCATGCATACAAATATTGACACTGCGCAACCGCGCCTCCAATGTAGCTGTACTGTACAGTACTGGCCAGTACCTTCACGCCAATGACGCTGTTTAAGTTTGATAATGGATACAAAACTTTAATTTTTCATTAAAATAAGTATTTACCTATAATTTTTTCTACAAAACTATTTATTCACTAATTAAATCTTTAAATAAAACAAAAGTTAAAATGCGTCTCAGAATTCCTCTGCAACGTATGCCTCTTGTGGTAGCGTTCCCAGAAGACTAGCAGCATTGCCACGTTGTATGGCAATGCTTATTCTCTGACCTAAGAAAAGGCTAGCCTTCTGGTAACAAGAATCGTCGACCATACGCTTCGCAATCTCCCTGGAGAGATTGCGGGCGCTCGGACCCCACGGCCCAAACGTTTCAAACTTAAATTGAATGGGATATTACCGAGTACTTACATAGGTTTTCTGCCTGACAACCAAAGGATTGTATCCACCAAGAGTGCTGGTAATAAATGTTGAAATATAACCTGAAACAAAATTAGAAAAAAAAGTAATGATAAAACTAAACAATAAAACAAGTAGATTAGAACTATGGAGAAACAGCGAGCAAAATTATCCGTTTCGACAAAGTGACCAAATTTGCTTCCGTCTTTGTTAATCAGCTCACTGAAGCTGACTCAGAACACTCCCGACTAATATACCTTTCAAACAACAAAAACTAAATCCAAATCGGTTCATTCATTCAGGAGCTACGATGCCACAGACAGACACATGCACACACACACACACATAGACACGTCAAACTTATAACACCCCGTCGTTTTTGCGTCGGTGTTTAAAATACTATTTAGAATATATAATGGTCGTATTACTAAAATTCAATACACAAACCGAACCTATACTTTCCGTATGTCTTTTTGTCTAAAAGAAAAAATTAGAAAATGTTTATTTTAATTTACTGCAGCACACAACACACTAGAAACAGTACTCACACATAAAATATATAAGAAAACCTAAAACTAATTATATTTGTGACGGCAGCACTGACCAGCATTTCCTTCCCTATCTCAGCCATTGCATAATTATTCTGAATAGTACAATAATCTATACAGGTATGACATCTATCTATCTATATATACATGGAAGTTGTTAAGTTAAAATATAAAAATAATACAGAATATACCCAAACAACCCTGCAGGTTTAAGCGTCAAAGAATTCCTCTCCATCGATGCTGGCGGCATTGCCACGTTGAATGGCAATCCTTTGTGCAAGGAATAAACCAACCCTCTGGTCACGGGAAGCGTCATTTACATACATACATATAATTACGCCTTTATCCTCGGAGGGTTAGGCAGAGGTGAATTAACACCCACATTTCACCAATAATACCTGTAGGAGGTAGGACACGGCGGTATTTCCGCCCGATTGAGCAGTCCGACTGGGGAAGTACCTCCGCCCTACAGAATACCGCGGCTATAATAACTTTGTGTTGTGTTCCCAGCGGTGAGTAGGGTAGCCAGAGCTCACTGGAGAATTTGTGCTGTCAGTGGGAAGATTAAAGGCTTGTCCTCCTTTGTCTCCTAGACTGACGGCACAGAAACTTTATATTAACAGGGTTGGCAGCGCGACTGTGACTCCACAGGTGTTACAAACGCCCATAGGCCACGGTAACCACTTTCCATCAGGTGGGCCGTGTGCTAGTCTGACACCTAAGTGGTAAAATAATAATAATAATAATTGTATTCGGTCCCACGTAATAGGGGGTGAGCCTATTACCGTATTCCGGGCACTATTGTTGACTCAAGCCATGCATCTGAGGCTGAGTCTGGGCTGTATATATATATATCTATCCCTTAGTCGCCTTGTACGACACCGCACGGGAAGAGATGGGGTGGCCCAAATTCTCTCTACTCTGCCGGGAATCACGTGGCAAGCAAGCGTCATTTATCTATCTATAAATGAGCTAGTGATATAATTACCTTTATATAGTACAGTGTATCATTGCTGGTGATCTTGCCTCCAGTGTGCCACAGAGTGTAGTTCAGAGGCGTCTTCACGGCGTTAGTCTTCGCTATCTCTACGAGGTCGCCCATCCTGATGTTTGTCAGGTCTCGCGTACAACAGTTGTAGATTGGAATATCTTCTGTTGCTTCCAGCCTGTAAAGACAGATATATCATGGTCAGTCTTTGAGATTTTTTCCAATTCAATTGACTTTCCTGTCTAACAACTGTGATGCGGTTTAACTTTGATATTTTCCGTGAAGCGACAGCCATATGATTGCCCCAACCGCATCATTGGGAATCCCGAGGTCACGAACACCCTAAAACCTTTACAGATGCGTAGAGATGTTGCGTCCATGGCTGTATTTTACCGTCTGTACCATGGTGAGTGTTCTGATGAGCTCTTCCAATTAGTCCCACCCTCCCCTTTCCTACACAGGACAACACGTGCAGGTCTTAGATGTCATCCGCACACGGTGCAGAACATCCGATCAAGAACCAAGCGGTTCGGAGACTCTTTCCTCTGTCGCACCATTAAGGCCTGGAATTCATTACCAGCTCATGTGTTTCCTTCTTCCTACAGTCCCGGGTCCTTTAAGCGGGGCGTGAAAAAGCATATGATGAGGCCGTCAAGCTGAGTGTCACCATTGTCACACGGTATGTGTAAGTAATGGTGACCCTCTTTTCTGAGACTTTGCCTTCAGCTTACCATCAGGCAAGGTGAAGTCTAATTTTTATTTATTTATTTATTTATTTATACTTTATGCACGATGTACATAGGCGGACTTAATGCCGTAGGCGGACTTACTGCCAGTCTACCATAGGATGGTGCAGAGCTAGTATGAGGTAGGCGCATATTAACAAGAGATGCGTTTGGTTCTATAAGGACTATAGATTAATTATATATAGGTTCTTAAACATAAACAGTACTTATACCTACTTATCAAATTTAAAAAAAAAACTACTGGGGATATTGACTCTTTTTTTTTTTATACCCCCACCCGGTCCACTTGATGGAAAGTGGTTACCGTGACCTATAGACGTGTGCAACACCAAAGGAGTCACACTCACGCTGCCAACCTTGTAAGCACAAGAGTTTCTGTACCGTCAGTGTAAAAGACAAAGCAGGACAAGCTTTTGTTCTTCTCACTGACAGTACAAAAACTATCCAGTGAGCTCTGGCTTTCCTACTCACCGCCGAGAACACAAAACGAGGTTATTATAGTCGCGGTATTCTGTAGGGCGGAGGTACTTCCCCAGTCGGACTGCTCAATTGGATGGAAATACCGTCGTGTCCTAGCTTTTGGTTTTCCCACTGACAGTACAAAAATTCTCCACTAACCGTACTCACCGCCGGGAACACAACACGGGGTTATTATGGCCGCGGTATTCTGTAGGGCGGAGGTACTTCCCCAGTCGGACTGCTCAATTGGATGGAAATACCGTCGTGTCCTAGCTTTTGGTTTTCCCACTGACAGTACAAAAATTCTCCACTAACCGTACTCACCGCCGGGAACACAACACGGGGTTATTATGGCCGCGGTATTCTGTAGGGCGGAGGTACTTCCCCAGTCGGACTGCTCAATTGGATGGAAATACCGTCGTGTCCTAGCTTTTGGTTTTCCCACTGACAGTACAAAAATTCTCCACTAACCGTACTCACCGCCGGGAACACAACACGGGGTTATTATGGCCGCGGTATTCTGTAGGGCGGAGGTACTTCCCCAGTCGGACTGCTCAATTGGATGGAAATACCGTAGTGTTCTAGCAGTTGGTTTTCCCACTGACAGTACAAAAATTCTCCACTAACCGTACTCACCGCCGGGAACACAACACGGGGTTATTATGGCCGCGGTATTCTGTTGAGTGGAGGAACTTCCCCAGTCGGAATGCTCAATCGGATTGACTCCTAAAATTTACTAAAGTTACTTCTAGTTTAATTTTCTTTTGGTATTCTTTCAGGTCATCTTTCAACATTTATTGCTGGCCATCTTGGTTGATATGCTACTTTGGTTGTTCGGTAAAAAACCTATGTAAGTAATATCGTCGTAACTTAGACATTATATTTTATTTATTGGTAGAAGTTAATTAAATTATTCTCATTGTAAGTAATCTATACAGAAATAATTTATAAATATTAAATACAATAAAAATAAAATAACTGTTATACAACTTATACCTAAGAACAATTAAAATGCGTCGTAGAATTCCTCCGCATCGCATGCCTCTTGTGGTAGCGTTCCCAGAAGACTGGCAGCATTCGTTGTAACTTAGACTGTTTTAATTTATCGATATCGTATTACGGTCTTTTTCCCGAGAAGAGGGCCAGATCGTGAGAGATGGCCATGGATCGGCCGAGGTGCGAGGGATATGCCTGTCAACCTCACCTTCGGCAACAAAAACGACCCACAGGCGGCGTGCGTTTTAGTCGGTTCGAGACCGACATAACCTCTCTCACCGGCTCCGGTGGAGAGGTATCCATGGGGATTTTTCGCACGTAAAATATAAAAACGGTCTTTTTAATAGGATACATAACGTCAATTTGACTTCACCTCGCCTGACAGTCAGGCAAAGTCTCAGAAAAGAAGGTCACCATTACAGACATGTACCATGTTATAATGGTGGCAGTCAGCTTGACGGCCTCATCAGATTATTTTTCATGCTCCGTTTAAAGGACCCGGCACTGTCGAAAGAAGAAAACACGGGAGCTTTTAAGGAATCCGGTCTTAATGAATGTGTATGTTAAGCCACCTTTGCCTACCCCTTCGGGGATTTACAGGCGTGATTTTATGTATATGGTTCTTGATCGGATATTCTGCACCGTATGTGGTTGACATCTAAGCCCTGCACTTGTTGTCCTGTGCGGGAATACGCAGAAATACATAAAATACTAGCTGTCCACATGGACGAAGCCACGGGTGCAGCTAGATTATGGTATATTAACTGTTTTCCGTGGAACCACCCGCAAGGGTTTCAGTTATCGTGGTCAAATACCACTTAGGTGGCAGAAACGCACACGGCCCACCAGATGGAAAGTGGTTACCGTGGCCTATGGACGTGTGCTAAACCAAGAGAGTCACACTCGCGCTGCCAACTCTGAGAAAAAGACAAAATAGGTCAAGCTTTTGGTCTTACCACTGACAGCACAAAAACTCTCCAGTGAGCTATGGCTGCCCTACTCACCGCCGGGAACTATGTCTAAAAGTTGGAATGTTATTGTTATTGTTAATATTAAATTGTTAGCTGTGTACCAAACATTCGAACTTTTATACAACACCTTTTTTCACGATATAAGGTACCATATGTCCTTACGCAAGTTCAAGTCCATCCCTGTTTTAAATTCCATCAAGATTTACGATGTAGGACACGATGGTATTTCCGTCCAATTGAGCAGTCCGACTGGGGAAGTACCTCCGTCCTACAGAATACCGCAGCCATAATAACTTCGTGTTGTGTTACCAGCGGTGAGTAAGGTAGCCAGAGCTCACTGGAGAGTCTGTGTTATTAGTGGGAAGACTAAAAGCTTGCCCTGCTTTGTCTTCTACACTGACGGCACAGAAACTCTGTGCATACAGGGTCGGCAGCACGAGTGTGACACCTCTGGTGTTTCTCACACGTCCATAGGCAACGGTAACCACTTTCCATCAGGTGGGCCGTGTACTTATCTGCCAGCTAAGTGGTATAAAAAAGAACAGTTCAGTCGTTTAGGCGTCAAAGCGACAGATAAACAGACAGACAGTTACTTTCGCATTTATTATTTTAGTAGGTATTAATTTTGAGTACGAGCTCGTGTCTCCCTTGATGGCCCCCCTAGGGAAGACATTTGGGTTTTTACAGTCTTGTTATCTCCTCGAGGCTGGGGAGACATTAGAACTTAATTTTAAATTTCAGGTTGGTGAAAATTCAACGACGCATTTACACAGCTGGACTGGCTCTTCGATACTACCTCACACAGCAATGGACATTCGATAATAAGAATTTCTTAGCTCTCCGCTCCACATTGAAAGAGGAGGACAGAAATAGTTTCAGTTATATGGAGGAAGTTTTAGATATACCTGCATATTTTATGATATGCTGTTATGCTGGAAGAAGATTCTTGCTAAAGGAGAAGGACGAGAATATTCCTCAGGCAAAAATTCACTATAGGAGGTAGCTATGATTAATTCTTTTGGTGGCAGGCAAGCAAACCAGGGCACGAGATAAAGACTGCGTGGCTCCCACACCCAAAGAGTGCAGTCTCGAAAGAGACGGCTCTGGGTCAGCCGTAATGCGAGGGACATCTCTACACAGTCTGCGTGCGTTTTAGTCGGTATAAGTCAGACATAACTTCCCCCACCGGCTCCAACGTGGGGAGATATCTGTGGGGATTTTGCGCTCAATAAAATAAAGTACTATCAAGTGAATTTATTATTTGGTTATGAATGATAGCCAGATGAAACTATAGCTTATTAAAACGCTCCAAGATGGTTGTGTAGCGAGCGAAGGTGGCTCGGGCGTCTGAGGTCGCAGAAATGACCTCCGTCCCTCATGAACGCGGGCCTGGAGGTGACAGGTGGAGCCGCCTGTCACCCTAGCAGAATTAGGCGGTGCGCAATGCGCGCCTTTCCATACCCGGGGATGAGATGGGGACTCCGTAGTCCCGACACCTGAAGAGGGCCGTCCCAGGTAATCTCACCTCAGGTAACCTGTGGCCTATACAGTCGGCATGCGTTTTAGGCGGTACAAGTCATACATAACCTCCCCCCGCCGGCCCCTGTAGTGCAGATATGCGTGGGGATTTTGCGCACATAAAAAAAAATGGTTGTATAGGAGAATTTGGAGTGCTCAAAACGAGGCTCGGTAGCTCAGTGCATTACTCCTGTAAGACACTGGTCGTGGGTCAAGTCACGCCTGAGTCTTTCACTTTTTCCAATCTTAATGGATAATATCTTTTTTTCAGAATGCTGATTTTGGATAAGGCTTTGCAGCTCGTATTCTATGGGGCCATTTTCTATTATATACTACAGAAGCTAATTCTATATTACAACACAACGTTTAAATGTATACTCTGAGCTTAAGTTTTGAAAATTTATATTGCAATAAAGATGTTCTAAATTGGTATAGATTATTTTGTGTACTCAAAACTGAATTCTCATAACTTATGACCACTGACGCATGACGCATGACGCATTACGCAGGATGCATGACGCATGACGCATGACGCATGACGCATGACGCATTACGCATTACGCATTACGCATTACGCATTACGCATTACGCATTACGCATTACGCATTACGCATTACGCATGACCCATGACGCATGACGAATGACTCATGACGCATGACTTAATCCAATGAATTAATCCTCACACATTGCACGCATACTCAAGCTATGGAATAACCTCCCTGTTGCGGTTTTCCCAAGCGCCCACAATATGGGGTTCTTCAAGAGAGGTATCATAAGGTTTCTTTATGGTCAGCAGTGCAAATGTTACGCCCCTGGTGTTGCACATGTTCATAGGCCACGGTAACCACTACCCATCAGGTGGGCCGTGTGCTCTGCCACCTACGTAAGTGGTATAAAAAAAGAACTGCTTTTAATTTGAATATTGTGTTGTGTTGTCGGCGGTGAGTACAGTAGCCAGAGCTCATTAGATAATTTTTGTGCTGTCAGTGAGAAGACCAAAAGCTTGTCCTGCTTCGTCTTTTACACTGACGGCACAGAAACTCTCTGTGCTTACAGGGTTGGCAGCGCAAGTGTGGTCCACGCACGTCCATAGGCCATGGACGGTAACCACTTTCCAGCAGGTGGGCCGTGTGCTTGTCTGTCATCCAAGTGGTGTAAAAAAATATTCTATATTATATTTTGGACACGTGGAGAGGATGGACGAAAGAAGACTGTAGAAACAGATATATGAAGCGACGGTGAATGGGCAGTCAATCTAGACATACGTATGAGAATCAGATTGGCAGTATTTTCCTACAGAGGACAACACGTGCAGGGCTTAGATGTCACCCGCACATGGTGCATATCCGATCAAGAACCAAGCGGTTCGATGACACTTTCCTTTGTAGCACCACTAAGGTAGGACACGGCGGTATTTCCGCCTAATTGAGCAGTCCGACTGGGGAAGTACTTCCGCCCTAGAAAATACCGCGGTTATAATAACTTCATGTTGTGTTCCCGGCGGTGAGTAGGGTAGCCAGGGCACGCCGTAGTAACGGCGGTAAGACCCATCATGGGGGAGTGGCTAGAGAGGCCACACGGCAGCCTCTCGTACCGTCTGACGCAGATGATCACCGAGCACGGATGCTTCGGAAGGTATCTGCGTCGGATGCAGAAAGAGCCAACGTCCGAGTGCCATCATTGCGACGCGAGCGAGGACTCAGGTCCGCACACGCTCACCGAGTGTCCGGCGTGGGAGACGCCGAGGCGGGAGCTTGTGGCGGCCCTGGGAGTGAGGGTTCTCACGCTCTCCACCTTGCTTGCGGCGATGGTTCGCTGCGCGGATGCGTGGGCGGCCGGCGCCTCCTTCTGCGAGCAAGTAATGCTCGTGAAGGAGGAGGCGGGGCGGGAGCGGCAGCGGGAGCGACGAAGGATCGCAAGACAAGCTGCCCGCGCACGAAGGCAACTCGGGCGTCGGAGGTCGATGAACGACCTCCGCCCCCCATGAGCGCCGGCCTGGGGGTGACAGGTGAAGCCGCCTGTCACCCTGGCAGAAGCAGGCCGCGGCGGTGGCGCGCGTGGCGCGCCTCCCCGTTTCCGGGGACGAGTTGGGGACTCTGTAGTCCCCACACCCGAGAAGAGGGCCATATCGTGAGAGATGGCCCTGGGTCGGCCGGGGTGCGAGGGATATGCCTGTCAACCTCACCTTCGGCAACCAAAACGACCCACAGGCGGCGTGCGTTTTAGTCGGTTCGAGTCCGACATAACCTCCTCCACCGGCTCCGGCGGGGAGGTATCCGTGGGGATTTTGCGCACGTAAAAAAAAAAAAAAGAAAAGGGTAGCCAGAGCTCACTGGAGAATTTGTGCTGTCAGTAGAATGACTAAAGGTTTGTCCTGCTTTGTCCTCTACACTGACGGCACAGAATCTCTGTGCTTACAGAGTCGGCAGCGCGAGTGTGGCTTCTCTGGTGTTATACACGTCCATAGGCCACGGTAACCACTTTCCATCAGGTGGGCCGTGGGCTTGCCTGCCGCCTAAGTGGTATACAAATTCGCCAGATTGAGAAGGATGGCCTTGGGTCGGCCGGAGTGCGAGGGATATACCTGTCAACCTCATCTTCGGCGACCAAAAACGACTCACAGGCACCGTGCGTTTTAGTCGGTTCGAGTCCGACATAACCTCTCCCATCGGCTCCGGTGGGGAGGTATCAATGGGTGATTTTTCGCATGTAAAAAAGGCCTGGAATTCATTACCAGCTCACGTGTTTCCTTCTTCCTACAGTCCCGGGTCCTTTAAGCGGGGCGTGAAAAAGCGTATGATGAGGCCGTCAAGCTGAGTGTCACCATTGGCACATGGTGTATATGCGTAATGGTGAACCTCTTTTCTGAGACTTTGCCTTCAGTTTACCATCGGGCAAGGCGAAGTCTAATTGACGTGTGAAATTAAAAAATCAGACGTAGTTCCAATTTTAGGTACTTTATCTAATAAATTATAATTACAATAATTTATTAGATATTAGAAATTATAATAAATTGTATGTACTATTTGATAACAATTTTTGACAGTAAAAGACAATACATGTGATCTCTGCCTTCCCTTTGGGAAAGAACTGAGACTATATGTATGTAGGTATGTAAGAGCTTGATAGAAGTAACATGTCCTGTTTTTTTTCTTTCTGTCACCTACGGGGAGCAGATGTGATGGTGAAATTTTCGTGGGTAGAAAATGAAAAGATCTCTGTGTCGAAATAGGAAAAGATATTCGTGGGTAGAAAAGTATGGGTTGTAAACGGAAACGCCCAAGAGTTGTCGTTTTTATAACTATTAATACATCTTTATTAATTAGAAAATAAACTAGAGTCTTAAATCTAATACGATATGTTGTAATGTTGAATAAATTTCTGGAGCATCCAGTAGAAAATCACCCCGTAGAATACTACGTGACATAGCTTGTCCAGAGCCCACATTCTGAAAAAAAAAAAAAGATTTTTCATTATAATATGCCTCTTTTTTTTACGTGCGCAAAATCCCCACGGATACCTCCCCACCGGAGCCGGTGGAGGAGGTTATGTCGACTCGAATCGACTAAAACGCACGCCGCCTGTAGGTCGTTTTTGGTTGCCGAAGGTGAGGTTGACAGGCATAGACCTCGCTTATTAGTTTAATATAAAACTAATTAGTTATGTACCTAGTCCTTTTTATTTATCGTATCGTCTAGACACGATAAATAATCGAATACCACGGCTTTAATAACCTCGTGTTGTGTTCCCGGCTGTGAGTAGAGTAGCCAGAGCTGACTGGAAAGATTTTGTGCTGTCAGTGGGGAGACCAAAGGTTTGTCCTGATTTTTTGTTCTGCACTGACGGCACAGAAAATCTCTGTTCTTACAAGGTCGGCAGCATGGATGTGTCTCTCCTGGTGTTACACACGTTCATAGGTCACGGTAACCACTTGCCATCAGGTGGGCCGTGTGCTAGTCTGCCACCTAATTGGTATAAAAAATAGATGGTTGTAAAGGAGAATTTGGGGCACACAAGGCGTCGTGTTAGTTAGAGCATCCCCGTTGTAAGACTGTTCACGGGTTTGAGTCCCACCTGAGTCGTTTTACTTTTAGTATCTTAATCGATTCATTAAAATGGTTCAAAATCTACCTATAATAATGAGCCTTTGCCCTAGGTATGTCTTCATCCTTTTCCTTAAGTAGGTACTTCCTTCCCCCATAACAGCTGGCAGCTAGATATGAAGGAATGTCTACGTCTTCCAGCTGAGAATAGAAACTGTCTCTATCTTCCTCTTTCAATGAAGAGCGAAGAGCTAAGAAGTTCTTATGGTCGAATGTCCATTGCTGTGTGAGGTAGTATCGGAGAGCCAGCCCAGCTGTGTAGATGCGGCGTTGGATCTTCACCAACCTGAAAAAGTAAATTATCATATTACAGCACAAAGTAAATTATTGTATTACAGCACTGAGCTACATACATACAGAGGCAGAGGTGAATTAACACCCACATTTCATCAATCATTGTATTCGGTCCCACGTAATAGGGGGTGCACCTTTTGTGGTTTTCAGGGCACTATTGTTGACTCAAGCCATGCATCTGAGACTGAGTCTGGACTGTATATATCTGTCTGATGTTAAACAGCCCTATCCTTAAGTCGCCTGGTACAACACCGCATGGGAAGAGATGGGGTGGCCCAAATTGTACTTTATCGGGAACCACGCGGCTGCATCCATGCATACAAATATTGGCACTGCGCAACCGCGCCTCCAATGTAGCTGTACTGTACAGTACTGGCCAGTACCTTCACGCCAATGACGCTGTTTAAGTTTGATAATGGATACAAAACTTTAATTTTTCATTAAAATAAGTATTTACCTATAATTTTTTCTACAAAACTATTTATTCACTAATTAAATCTTTAAATAAAACAAAAGTTAAAATGCGTCTCAGAATTCCTCTGCAACGTATGCCTCTTGTGGTAGCGTTCCCAGAAGACTAGCAGCATTGCCACGTTGTATGGCAATGCTTATTCTCTGACCTAAGAAAAGGCTAGCCTTCTGGTAACAAGAATCGTCGACCATACGCTTCGCAATCTCCCTGAAGAGATTGCGGGCGCTCGGACCCCACGGCCCAAACGTTTCAAACTTAAATTGAATGGGATATTACCGAGTACTTACATAGGTTTTCTGCCTGACAACCAAAGGATTGTATCCACCAAGAGTGCTGGTAATAAATGTTGAAATATAACCTGAAACAAAATTAGAAAAAAAATTAAGTAATGATAAAACTAAACAATAAAACAAGTAGATTAGAACTATGGAGAAACAGCGAGCAAAATTATCCGTTTCGACAAAGTGGCCAAATTTGCTTCCGTCTTTGTTAATCAGCTCACTGAAGCTGACTCAGAACATTCCCGACTAATATACCTTTCAAACAACAAAAACTAAATCCAAATCGGTTCATTCATTCAGGAGCTACGATGCCACAGACAGACACATGCACACACACACACATAGACACGTCAAACTTATAATACCCCGTCGTTTTGCGTCGGGGGTTAAAATACTATTTAGAATATTTAATGGTCGTATTACTAAAATTCAATACACAAACCGAACCTATACTTTCCGAATGTCTTTTTGTCTAAAAGAAAAGTTTAGAAAATGTTTATTTTAATTTACTGCAGCACACAACACACTAGAAACAGTACTCACACATAAAATATATAAGAAAATTTAAAAATAATTATATTTTTTTATTTGTGACGGCAACTTATTGCATAATTATTCTGAATAGTACAATAATCTATACAGGTATGACATCTATCTATCTATATATACATGGAAGTTGTTAACTTAAAATATAAAAATAATACAGAATATACCCAAACAACCCTGCAGGTTTAAGCGTCAAAGAATTCCTCTCCATCGATGCTGGCGGCATTGCCACGTTGAATGGCAATTCTTTGTGCAGGGAATAAATCAGCTCTCTGGTCACGGGAAGCGTCATTTATATACATATATATAATTACGCCTTTATCCCCGGAGGGTTAGGCAGAGGTGAATTAACACCCACATTTCACCTGTAGGTGGTAGGACACGGCGGTATTTCCGCCCGATTGAGCAGTCCGACTGGGGAAGTACCTCCGCCCTACAGAATACCGCGGCTATAATAACTTTGTGTTGTGTTCCCAACGGTGAGTAGGGTAGCCAGAGCTCACTGGAGAATTTGTGCTGTCAGTGGGAAGATTAAAGGCTTGTCCTGCTTTGTCTCCTAGACTGACGGCACAGAAACTCTATATTTACAGGGTTGGCAGCGCGACTGTGACTCCTCTGGTGTTACAAACGCCCCATGGTAACCACTTTCCATCAGGTGGGCCGAGTGCTAGTCTGCCACCTAAGTGGTAAAATAATAATAATAATAATTGTATTCGGTCCCACGTAATAGGGGGTGAGCCTATTACCGTATTCCGGGCACTATTGTTGACTCAAGCCATGCATCTGAGGCTGAGTCTGGGCTGTATATATATATCTATCCCTTAGTCGCCTTGTACAACACCGCACGGGAAGAGATGGGGTGGCCCAAATTCTCTCTACTCTGCCGGGAATCACGTGGCAAGCAAGCGTCATTTATCTATCTATAAATGAGCTAGTGATATAATTACCTTTATATAGTACAGTGTATCATTGCTGGTGATCTTGCCTCCAGTGTGCCACAGAGTGTAGTTCAGAGGCGTCTTCACGGCGTTAGTCTTCGCTATCTCTACGAGGTCGCCCATCCTGATGTTTGTCAGGTCTCGCGTACAACAGTTGTAGATTGGAATATCTTCTGTTGCTTCCAGCCTGTAAAGACAGATATATCATGGTCAGTCTTTGAGATTTTTTCCAATTCAATTGACTTTCCTGTCTAACAACTGTGATGCGGTTTAACTTTGATATTTTCTGTGAAGCGACAGCCATATGATTTCCCCAACCGCATCATTTGGAATCCCGAGGTCACGAACACCCTAGAACCTTTACAGATGCGTAGAGATGTTGCGTCCATGGCTGTATTTTACCGTCTGTACCATGGTGAGTGTTCTGATGAGCTCTTCCAATGAGTCCCACCTTCCCCTTTCCTACACAGGACAACACGTGCAGGTCTTAGATGTCATCCGCACACGGTGCAGAATATCCGATCAAGAACCAAGCGGTTCGGAGACTCTTTCCTCTGTCGCACCATTAAGGCCTGGAATTCATTACCAGCTCACGTGTTTCCTTCTTCCTACAGTTCCGGGTCCTTTAAGCGGGGCGTGAAAAAGCATATGATAAGGCCGTCAAGCTGAGTGTCACCATTGTCACACGGTATGTGTAAGTAATGGTGACCCTCTTTTCTGAGACTTTGCCTTCAGCTTACCATCAGGTAAGGCGAAGTCTAAATTACGTGTTCTATATAAAAAAAAAACTACTGGGGATATTGAAGTTTTGCAGTTAGACTAGATGAACTCTTTTTTTATACCCCCACCCGGTCCACTTGATGGAAAGTGGTTACCGTGACCTATAGACGTGTGCAACACCAAAGAAGTCACACTCACGTTGCCAACCTTGTAAGCACAAGAGTTTCTGTACCGTCAGTGTAAAAGACAAAGCAGGACAAGCTTTTGTTCTTCTCACTGACAGTACAAAAACTATCCAGTGAGCTCTGGCTTTCCTACTCACCGCCGAGAATACAAAACGAGGTTATTATAGTCGCGGTATTCAGTAGGGCGGAGGTACTTCCCCAGTCGGACGGCTCAATTGGATGGAAATACCGTCGTGTCCTACCTCCTCCGAAAACTTTTGTGGATCCAAACTAAACTACCCGTAACGATTGCCATAGATCTTAGTGTGACAACCGTGATCTACCTACTGCTTAATGTGCTCTCCAATTAACGACCACAAAAATGCAAAGAGCCACATTTATCTATATTTTTTTTTGAACTGAGCGAGACTCGAATCTGCATAGCAGTTGTAGCACAGAGGCTCTCGACTGGCGAACTAATAAGTTTTAAATGGTTTCATACTTCTTGGTGCCTCTTATCCACGCCGCAGCAGCGATGTGCCTCACGCATGAGTCGACCGGAATGTAGTCACAAATGATATCTGCCTTCGCACGAAATGTTCTCATGATACCTGAAACGTAAGGTAATTATATAACCAGACTCTTTGTTCTGAGAGACAAAACGTTCGCGGAGCGACCTCACTGTGCTGAGGATTTGTGATCGTTGGAGGGCTGCCTCGCATTCCAGTATTACGTGGGTGGCCATTTCCTCGGCAACGAAACACCCCCTGCAAAGGATGTTGTCCGTGTCACCGATGGTGTATTAGGTGCTTGTTGAGGGGACAGTGGACCGTTTTTGTCCCTATAATTGTTCTTAGTCTTATTCTCTCTAATTTTAGGAGGCATCTCGTGAGCCGTTTGTTTACCAACGGTACAGTCGCTTTTGATTGCCTACAGTCGATGGTTTGTTTCAGTTCACGCCTACCAAGTTTCACTGAGCAATCCGCAAGGAGGTGTTCAGTTTATTATTTATATTATTTTATGCACTCACAAGAGCGAATATAACATGAATATAACATCAATTCACTTTCACTTATTGTAACAGAGCGAATAAACGCCTCATTACTTATGACCTATTTATTTTTTATTTTATATTCACACAGTTTGTCCTAAATGGGAAATAGTAATTCGAAGGACCAATGTCTACATACATTGGTCCTTCGAGCCGGATGTTTTAAGCGGGAATTACTATTTATCGTTTAGGACAAACTACTTTGGTTATGTAGTTCCGCTGATCTATTGCGCGACTAGGTGCGGAACTGTGAGAATGGGATCATTAGTAGTGGTGGTAATGGAGCCCCTCCTCGCGAGTTCGTCTGCCACTGCGCCCTTTTATCCACTGTAGCATTACTACATTATGGGTGGATAACTTGTTCAGGGCAGTTTGGCATTCTGCTAGTTTACCGCGCGTAATTCGGACGTAGTTGTTTTGTGTTAGCAATTATATCAATGTGTCTATCAGTCGTTGGAATTGATAGACGACCTTCAAACGCTGCAGGAACCACCCGCCAGTGTCTAGAAATTGTCGGTGGCGGTGCGCGATGCGCGCCTCTTAAAACCCAGGGATTCGACGGGACCTGTGGTCACCAAACCAGAAGAGGTGCGGGGTGCGAGGGATATGTCTCAGATAGTCTCACTTCCGGCCACCTGCGGCCCACACAGTCGGTTCGAGTCCGACCTCCCCTACCGGCCCCGGTGGTGGGTGGTGTACAAATAATTTTAGGATCTTCCAGATATCAATCAATCAATCAGCCCACTGCAGTCCACTGCTGGACATAGGCCTCTCCCAATGTGCGCCATTTTCTCCAATCCTCCGCCTTCCGCATCCAGTCTGTCCCAGCCACCATTCAGGCCTGCCTGTCACCCTGGCAGAAGCAGGCCGCGGCGGTGGCGCGCCCAGCGCGCCTCCCCGTTTCCGGGGTCGAGTTGGGGACTCTTTAGTCCCCACATCCGAGACGAGGGCCAGATCGTGAGAGATGGCCCTGGGTCGGCCGGGGTGCGAGGGATATGCCTGTCAACCTCGCCTTCGGCAACCAAAACGACCCACAGGCGGCGTGCGTTTTAGTCGGTTCGAGTCCGACATAACCTCCTCCACCGGCTGCGGTGGGGAGGTATCCGTGGGGATTTTGCGCACGTAAAAAAAAAAAAAGCCACCTTTCAGGCCTTTCAGGTCGTTCGTCCATCTGGCTAGGGGGCGTCCTACCTTTTGTTTACCTTCTCGCGGTCTCCACTCTAGGACTCGTTTGCTCCAGCGGCCATCGGTCCTTCGGCAAATGTTCCCAGATACTTAACCCTCGTATTTTTTGATAATCTTATGATTCAATACCGATTTTTTTAGTTTTTGAAAGCACGTTATGTATTAATAGTTAATAGTACTATGATAATTGACTTTCCGTATTTCATCTTTACCTTTTCCACAAGCCACGAATATTCCCACAGGACCATTTAGATTCTCTATCCAACCGGGGAATGGTTCTGATATACTCGATATTACTGAAACAAATCAAATATATTTATTAGTGCAGGATACTAATCCTCTAACCTCTCCTGATGTACGCTGAACGTGAGTGTTCTAGAAAGTTCTATCAACTAATCATATTATCGATATAGAACAAGGCGTGCTGCTGTGTGATTTTCTAACCATACAGCGCTGCGATAGACTTGATAGTTATTGGTCGATCAACAGTGACGTCACCTAGTCCGACCAATGAGGATTCCTATCAGTGCTGCGCTCAAATTCAAATTCAAAATCATTTATTTGCTTAAATGTGGTTACAAAGATGTCAGGTCCAACAGTTTTGTGCGGCACATTTACCATTTTATGGCATGCAAACATTTAATAACACATCATTACGAAAACAATCATTAAATAACATTAGTTCAGCACATGCCCTATAAGTCAATTGAAATTCTAAATATTAGTCACAGAAATAATGTCAAAACATAAAATGAAACAAACAAGTCATTAAAATTGTGAAGAATGGTACATGTCAATATATTGCGATAAATTAATTATGTCGTAAATGGGTTGACTCAATAATGTGCTAAAAATACTCATAGTTACACTGTGTGCTTACTGCAGCAGGTTTACGGTATCATCCACATATGGTGCAAGAACGTTTCAAACGATTGAACGAACTCCACAGCTGAATCGACGGTGAGTTTTTAGTTTCACATACATACATATAATCACGCCTTTATCCGTGGAGGGTTAGGCAGAGGTGAATTATTACCCACATTTCACCAATAATTGTATTCGGTCCCACGTAATAGGGGGTGAGCCGATTGCCGTATTCCGGGCACTTGTGTTGACTCGAGCCATGCATCTGAGGCTGAGTCTGGGCTGTGTATATCTGTCCGATGTTAAACAGCCCTATCCCTTAGTCGCTTTGTACGACACCACATGGGAAGAGATGGGGTGGTCCAAATTCTACTCTGCTGTCGAGCACGAGTGGACAATGATGTATGTTTTTTTTTAATGTATTTAAGGTCGCTGAAACATTAAGGTCATTAGCGACCTCTGTTGTGAGTAGGGTAGCCAGAGCTTACTGGAGAATTTGTGCTGTCAGTGGGAAGACTAAAGGCTTGTCCTGCTTTGTCTTCTACTAACGGCACAGAAACTCTGTACTTACAGGGTTGGCAGCGCGACTGTGACTCCTCTGGTGTTACAGACGTCCATAGGTCACGGTAACCACTTTCCATCAGGTGGGCCGTGTACTTGTCTGCCAACTAAGTGGTATAAAAATAAAATATCAACTCATAATAATCAATTAGCTTCAGATATTCTACAGTTGCTCCTACATTGTTTAAACATTCTCTTTACCAGTCTATGGCGAAGCCAAAGGAGGGTTATGATTTGAACAGGCTATGTATGTATGTATGGAAGTGTGTATGTATGTAGGTTCATCTGTTTTTGCTCCTGAATTGCTTATTAGAATTGGACAAGTGAGGTATCATTAAAAGCGTCTTAGTCGTCCGCTGGTTATAGGCTATATAACGTGTCACTGAATCTAATATAGCGCCCTCTAAAGGTCATAAAGTACTGTGTTAAAAAATAAACTTGAGGTAAGCACGTTACAAATACATACATACATATAATCACTGACAATATTTTGATTGCCAAAGGTGAGGTTAACAGGCATAACCATAGCACCCCAGCCGACAGGGCCATCTCTCTCGATCTGGCCTTCTCCTCGGGTGTGGGGTCCACAGATTCCCGAACTCATCCCCGGAGTCTAATGTTACCTAGTGTACAAACAAACGTACCAATAGATGGTCTAACTATTACGATGGGTAGTTGACCCCTGTGCTCGCTCACAACGTGTTCAGCCAACTGCTTGCTGAAGGTATAAGTGTTAGGCATCTCTCCCAAGTACCTGAAAATAAAATGGACGTAATACCAAATTTATTATTTTATAACACTTAGGTGGAGGACAAGCACACAGCCCTGGCCCGAGAGAGTTTATGTCGGACTCCAACTGACTAAAACGTACGTCGCCTATAGGTCGTTTTTGATTTGCCAAAGGTGAGGTTGACAGGCATATCTCTCGCACGCTGGCCGACCTAGGGCTATCTCTCTCAATCTAGCCTTCCTTGAATGCACAGAGTCCCCGGCGTCCCAGGGCGGGATTCTTAATCAGACTGCTTAATTGGGACTGGAGATACCTCCGTGTCTTATCCCCGTGGGGGTTGAAGTAAACTCGTCTCAGAAGTAATCTATATATAAATAAATAAAAAAGAATAGATAAAATGATTTTCGAAAGACTGCATCAAATTGAAGAGACCAAGATCTTGAGATTGAGATTTCAATCATCGAAATAAGTCTAGGCCAGTCTGTCAGTGGGAAGACCAAAGGCTTGTCATGTTTTGTCTTCTACACTGACGGCAAAGAAACTTTGTTCTTACAGGGCCGGCAGCTCGTGGGTGACTCTCTTGGTGTAGCACACGTCCATAGGCCACGGTAGATACTTTCCATCAGGTAGACTTTGTGCTTATCTGCTACCTAAGTGGTAAAAAAAGCCATTACGTTAGACCTATAAAGGGGACAAAGAAAACAAGATACATACATAATACATCTGTAAAATATTACCCTGGCTCGATTAAAACATACATTCAAACATATAATCACGCCTATATCCCCGGAGAGTACGGCAGAAGTGAATCAACACCCACAATTCACCAATCATTGTATTCGGTTCCACTTAATAGGGAGTAAGCCTATTGCCGTATTCCGAGCGCTCTTGTTGACTCGAACCATGCATCTAAGGCTGAGTATGGGTTGTATATATCTGTCTGAGGTTAAACAGCCCAATCTCTTAGTCGCCTTGTACGACACCGCATGGGAAGAGATGATGTGGCTCAAATTCTACTCTGCCAGGAACCATGTGGTTTGATTAAGATTGGAAAAAGTGACACGATTCAGGCGAGACTTGAACCCGCAATGAACAGTTAGCATAACATTGAAATTTTAAAATAATAGTTTGAAATTTAATTGAATTACCCTGGCTAGCGCAGTCGGGCGCACACCTAAATACCATTAGGTACACACTATAAAAATATACTTACTTGGGTGTTAATATTTTCAACGTATAATCATCAACAGCTTTACAAACTGCCAGGGTATCTCGCCAATCAGCCAGGGGAGGGTACAGGACCTCTTCAATGGGGTCCCGGTTAGTGTTGGAGTAGGAGGTAGACACATGAACAAACGCCTGGAAAGAGTAAAAAATACATTCTTGAACATCCTCATCTGATGAACGTTTTGCAACGTCAGAGGTGTCTTTTTTACTCTCCATCCAAGCCTATTTCCCCGAAGGGTTAGGCAGAGGCGAATGAACACCCACGTTTCATCAAACATTGTTTTCGGTCTCACTTAATAGGGGGTGAGTCTATTGCCGTCTTCCAGGCGCAATTGTTGACGCGAGTCTTGTGTCTGGGCATGAGTCTGAGCTGAGGAACCATTTCAAAGCTACATTGAATCCGACAATTAACGTCGTGATACTTAGTGCGAAACATCAAGCAATAAAACTACTTTATAGTCTGCCTAATGACTTAAAGCTTGATGTCTATAAAACCAATTCCTTTAAGAAAAAGTTAAAGTCCTTGCTGTTGGAAAAGTGTTACTACACAGTGGAAGAATTTGTGGATGATGACTAAAATGTTTTTGTGACTAAATGTAAAGTTGTAGTTAATTGTACCTACAATTTTATTTTATTTTATTTCATTTTGACGTTATAGTGTATTATCATTGATTGTATGTATTTATTAGTTAAAATTGATATTTCAATACAAACTATGTTTGTTTAGAAATAAATAAATTGAAATTAAATTGAAAATACAACCCCTTAGTCGCCTTGTACAACACCGCATGGGAAAAGATGGGGTGGCGGAAATTATATTCTCCTTGGAGCCACGCGGCTAAATGTTCTCATTACATTGTAATTTCAATATATTATGTCAGGTTACTTTAAGTTAGGTTTACCCTTAAAATTGTAACCATATTGAGATTTATTTTAAGAATTTCCGGATTCTATATTTGTTGTTGATCGATGCGGGCACAGCATACCTACCTAATATACCTACATGTAAATTGCTGTGTTATCTTTAAGTTATGCTTTTTTTGCGGTAGCCTAGTGGTATGGGTAATGGACTGCTGAGACGAGGTCTCGGGTTCGATCCCAGGTTTTACTATGGCACACACCAATGATTTTCCGATGCTTTTCGAAGTTATGTGTGTATCGATCGCAGGTTTATAAGTGCCCGGTTAATGGCAATAGGCTCGCCAGCTACTACATTGGTACCTAAACATAAACTGACGAAATGTGGGTGCTAGCACCTCTGCCTACCGCTTCGGGGATATAGGCGTGAGTTTATGTTATGTTTTTTTGTATCTTACTGTTTGTTTTACTTGTTTTCTTTTGTTATAATAAATGGTTCTTTCTTTCTTTCTTTCTTTTCTTTCTATATGTTCAATATTATCATCTTATACTTACACGCAGATCCTTAGCTTCTGTTGCTAAAGCAAGAGTCTCTATTGTTCCTTTTAAATTCATTTGTACTGCAAACTTTAAAGTGTCGTCGAACCTAAAAGCATGAAAGTGATAACTGCACGAACGTTGAAGATGTGTACCACTTGTTAGTGGAATGTTCCCGAAATAGCAGAGAGAGGGATACTTTTTTTTCACGGATACCCCTCCACCGGAGCCGGTGGAAGAGGTTACGTCGGACTCGAACCGACCAACACGCACGCCACCTGTGGATCGCGTTTAGTTGCCGAAGGTGAGGTTGACAGGCATATCCCTCGCATCCCGGCCGACCCACCGTCTCTCACGATCTGGCCCTCTCCTCGGGTATGGGGACTACAGAGTCCCCAACTCGTCCCCGGAAGAGGGACACTCTCCTGACCGAAGTAAATACTAACAGAATGGATTAGAGTGTTAACCAAAGCATCCTATCAAACCGGGCAGTGTAGAAGCCAGAAAGATATACAAATTCGTATGCGATTCTCTCGGCTAGTAGGGTGTCTCTTACTCTCATAGATTAATATTGATTTTGTATGAGTTACGATGGGGCTGACATAGATAATATGAACTAAAAGCCTCTAAAAAAATAAGATTAAAAAAAATTAAGTTAAAATAGTTTGTTTATCAACCTGCAGCCTGTGGCGAGGCAGTAGTGAACGCAACTGCTACGCAGGGGTACGGGTTCGATTCCCGTTCAATGTAAATATTTGTATGCCTGAATATGGGTACTTGCATTGGTCTGGTCGTGATATCTATGGCAGTTGTTACGGGTAGTTCGAGGTGTTCGAGCCCTAAAAAGTCTAACTGGAATACTTTGAAATAACCAATGGGCTGTGGAGGTCAGTTGGCAGTCGTTTTACGTAAAATGTCGGAGATCTACCAAACCCGCGGTTAAACTGGAAAATTCGGACCCTATCCTGAAGTGAAAGCTTCGAATGCGACTGGGATTACCGCTAGGATATAGAAGAGGACACGTCAATATGACTTCACGTTGTCCTATGGTAAGGTATACTTGGTCTCCGTGCCTATTCAGAACACTCATCATTCATTCATCATTTGACAGCTTACCTGACACTTGCTGCCACGTGGAATATGATATTGACCTGGTTGACTAAAATAGCTCTGTCTCCTCGGGACAAACCTGGAAAATAAGGTAATATTTTTTTATACTTTACACATAATTTTGACTAAAATTTTTGAAATACCCAAAATTTGACAAGTTTAGGAAACCTATCTTAAAAAGCAGTTGAATATTCTTACCACTACTTAGGTGGCTGATAAGCACACGGCCCTAACGTCCATAGGCCACGGAAAGTGTTTTCCGTGGCCGCCAGTGTAAAAGACAAAGCAGGACAAGCTTTTGGTACCGAAACTCTCCAGTGAGCTCTGGCTACCCTACTCACCGCCGGGAACCCAGCATGAGGTTATTATGGCCGCGGTATTCTACAGGGCGTTTTCTTTTTTTTGTTTTTTTTTTTTTAGTATATTAGAACCGAAATTACACCGAAATCCAATTCATATTTTTCTCATGACTTCTTGGGTCTACCCCTTCTATCTGGACCTGGCGGCGCTACATTCTATAGCTACAAATATAATCAAATCAACTCACCAAGTCCCGGTTCCATGATGTCTCCGGACACGGCAAATACTTTAGATTCGAAAACACCAGCTGGAAGTCGACTAAAGCACTGAAAAATAAATTACAACTTTATCACATAACAGATAATAGTACTACGTACTTTAGTCCATTTTGATATTGCCAGTGGAGGTCAGATAGCAGTCGCTTCACGAAAACTATCGAATATCAGTCCAAACTAGATCGTAAAAAGTGGACCCCGGACTCCAAGGTGATAAGGTGACTGGGATTAACGCTAGGTTGAAGAAGGTCAAATTGATTAATTTACGAAGCGAGTTTGAAACCCGATAGGGATCAAAGTAGATATCCACATGTCTAGTTTGATCCCTACCGGGCTAATTGCATTAATACATTGCGGTTTCTCAATGACGCTGTTTATCCGTATCGAAGTTTAACAAGTAATGTATGTAAAACAATTTCGTTGTGCAGTTATAAACCGCGGGCCTGATTTTTTTGAAATACAACTTAGGTGGATAACGGTTACCGTGACCTATGAACGTGTGTAACACCAGAGAAGACACACCCGAGCTACCGACCCTGCAGGAACGAAGAATTTCTGTGCCGTCAGTGTCTACACTGTTTTTGTGATGTCAGTGGGAAGACTGAAGACTTGTCCTGATTGTGTCTTCTAAGACAAGCCTTCAGTCTTCCCACTGACATCACAAAAACTTTCCAGTGAGCACTGGCTACCCTACTCACCGCCGGGAACACAACTCGAGGTTATTATAGCCGTGGTATTCTGTAGGGTGGAGGTACTTCCCCAATCGAACTGCTCAATTGGGACGGGAATACCATCGTGTCCTACCTCCTCCATATGATACTTACTCTTTTATTTCTTTGGACCATATGTGTAATCGGAAGACAGGTCGTCTCTTCACGTCCATTACTTGCTAAATTTCGATACGGATAAACGCCTCCATTGAGAAGCCGCAATAAATAGAGAGTCTAGAGATCCAAATCGCATACTTTAGGATACAATTCGTATGAGGATGAAGATGATTTTGCTTACCAAAGAAGATTGTAGTTTGGCTAACCTCACCGAAGGACTTTCATGCTTCTTACTCCTCAAGAGGATGTATATTCTGTTCAATTCTGAGCAGGAGTACAAAAGTTTCTCTATCAGAACTTTACCGATGAAACCTAGAACATTACAGAAATATTTTCATTTTATTTGTAACATTTATTCATAAATTAGATACAATAAAACTAAAATAACTATTATACAACTTATAGCTAAGAATAATTAAAATGCGTCGTGGAATTCCTCCGCATCGCATGCCTCTTGTGGTAGCGTTCCTAGAAGACTGGCTGCATTGCCACGTTGTATGGCAATGCTTATTTTCTGACCTAAAAAGAGGTCAGCCTTCCTAAAGAGAGATCAATATTATTTCATCTTTCAATTAGCCTATTGTATTCTACAGCTGGACATAGGCCTCTCCGAATGCGCACTATTTCTCCCAATTCTCCGCATACAATGTGAAAGTTAGAACAGATCCTCAATTCTGGAAACTTTATGCCACAGCAAAATCACTGTCATACCCATTGACTGCAAAAAGTGACATACAATTTTAGACATTATTGATAAAACCTTAAAGTCGAAAATTAAATGCAAAGAGTTCATTACATCTTTACATTCACTCTACAAGATGCCAATTTAATTATATATTTCAACAGCATAACGGTAATGTCTAAAATTAAATCGCATTGTTTGCAGTGTCAGTAGTGTGACAATGGTTTTATTTATATACCACTTAGGTGGCAGACAAGCACTCGGCCCACCTGATGGAAAGTGGTTACTGTGGCCTATGGACGTGTGTAATACCAGAAAAGCCACACTCGCGCTGCCGACCCTGTAAGTACAGAGTCTCTGTGCCGTTAGTGTAGAGGACAAAGCAGGACAAGCCTTTAGTCATCCCACTGACACCAGTGAGCTCTGACTACCCTACTCACCGCTGGAAACACAACACGAAGTTATTATAACCGCGGTCTTCTGTAGGGCGGAAGTACTTCCCCAGTCGGACTGCTCAATTGGGCGGAATTGAGTTGAATCGGGACCCAGGTGTATAAATAAATTAAATGTGCCGAATAATCCGAACATCAATATATTCAATCAATAAATTTAGTCAAATTACAGTCAACTGCTGGATATAAGCCTCTCCCAATGTGCGCCATTACTCTCGACATCCAGTCCACAACTCGACAACCTTCCACATACAGTCTGTCCAAGCCACCTTTCGTCAATACATCTGGCTAGGGGCGTCCTACGACACCCGCAGCAAGAGATGGGATGACCCATCTCGTACCGTGGGCGTCGTTGAATGCAACTAAGGTTTCTTCTCCACCCGACAGTAAACATACAGCCCATGACTAAGTGCCCGCTTGACGGCAGTAGGCTCAACCCCTATTACGTGGAACAGAAAATCATTGTTGGCGAAATGTGAGTGTTAATACACATCTGCCTACCCCCTGTATATAGGCGTGAGTATATGTATTTCTTGACATAATTTTAAAACTTTGACGTGACACGTGGCATTTAATTTACATGTCTTCAATATTACGGAGTTAATGGGCGTTCGTTTGTGAGCAAAGGTACTCGTGTTAACGATACCCTGACCCCATCAAAGGGAGGTTGAATTAATTGGACCTTTAATCTACATATGACATTGTTACAAATATACATTTAGATTTATTTAAGCGCCATGAGAGTAAGCGCCACAATCATAAAATTTGTTGTCATCAACATAAAAGTACACTAATGGATATTAGCGTTTTCTGTATAGCACCTAGGATTTACAATAGCCTACCTAAGACTATTTTAGATATAAGAGTTTTGGATAAATTTAAACATGAGCTGAAGTTATTTCTGTTGGACAAAACCTATTATACCGTGATTGAATTTTTGGAAGACAAAGACAAATAACCTCAGTTGATTATGATTATATTGTATAATGATATTAGATTATAATAATATAATAATAATATAATATAACGTTTATTTCAGAAATTCTTCCATATTTGTTAGTTAAACTTACAACTAATGTTAGTAGGTAAAAATACAATTAAATAGTTTGGGTGCGCCACCCCGATCCGGGGACTGTGTCAGACTTTATTGCATGTAGTTTTATGCACCGCCCCAGGATCGGGGAGTCCCACCGATCAACCAACGCTCTAAGGATGGTATTGGGACTGCCGCGGGTACGGCGTAAGAGTGAGGCGCTTCTTTTGCGCATGATCGCCGAAAAACTGTCAACGTTTGCCTCGGCAAACATGGCAGATGCGCTACAAAAACGCGGCAGTCCCATCAGCACCCGGAACGCGTTGTTGTATTGAATACGCAGATCGCTGTATGCCCTCTGCGTAAAGCCCGTCCACAGGCTGCACGTATAAAAACACTGGCAAAACGCTTTGAAAAGCGTCAGCTTTACCTGCCTGTTACAGTGTGCAAACCTGTGGGCCAGCATGCCACATCGGACAGCCAGCGATCTGCGCTCCCTCTCAATGTCAGCGTTATCTCTTAAATCCTCCGAGACCCAGTGGCCCAAATACTTAAAATTTGCAACTCTTTTTAGCGGTGTACCACACAACATGACTGGTGGTATTCTGTGAAAATCTCTCTTACCTGCTTTAAAAAGCATGAACTCGCTCTTGAGTGCGTTATATTTGAGCCCGTGCGCCCCGGCGTAGGATTCACAAATTTTAATAAGTGTCCTGAGGCCTCTGATCGATGGGCTCAACAGAACCATATCATCAGCATAGCTTATATTATTAATACAAATAGCATCAATATGACACCCGATTCCGGTCCCGCTGAGCTCATCGATCAGACCATTCATATACAGGTTAAAAAGTGTGGGCGAGGTTAACCCTCCCTGCCTAACGCCACACTCCAACCTGTATTCTGCCGAATAGAATTCAGCCCACCTTACACGGTTTTGTTGGTTGTCATACCAATATTTGAACAGATTAATTATTTCCGACGGCACACTTGTATCTCGTTCCATTTTTCCCCATAGCACTCTATATGACACCAGATCAAACGCCTTTGATAGGTCCAGGTAACACGCGTAAACAGGCGTATTTCTTGCTGTATAGTACTGCACAGTCTGCTTGAGACAAAGGATTGCGCTCTCTGTTGACAATCCGGGCCGAAACCCGAATTGAGCATCATTAAATAATAAATGTTGTTCTAGCTGTCCTTCAAGCAGACTGTCCAGCACCTTAGCAATCACTGTTGCCAACGAAATAGGCCTATAATTGGCTAATCTAGAAGAGTCACCAGTTTTATTTTTGACTATCGGTACCACAACTGTTCGCATTAATTCACCGGGTATGTATGAATGACCCACACATAAATTAAAAAACATTGAGAGAACGCGAGGCAAGTGCACCCCCGCATGCTGTAGGTGCTCGATGCTGAGACCGTCGTGTCCGGGTGACTTACCCCTCACCATGCTCTTTATTATGGTCCTGACTTGTTTTGTTGTAAAAGTTACGTCGCGCTCGGCACAGACGGCCTCAGAATCAGGCACAGGAAATGGCTGAGAATTTAAAGGTGACTTTATTTCAAAATGTTGGCGGAACAGGTTCGCTATCCCGCACGGATTGCACACACCCTCAACGCTCATCGGCAGGCCCGGCCCGGGACACAGCCTATTAGTTGATTTCCAGAATTTACTAAAATCTTTATTTAGGTGATGTTTAGCTAACATGTCCATTTTTATTTGGTTTTGGTGGGCTTGATGATGAGCAGCCATACATTTTTGACGCTCACTCATGTTGACATGTACCTAATTTGTTCAATTTATTTAGTTATTTAAGTCCATTACACAAAATTTTGCCTATTGTATGCCTAGAGGAGAAATGAGAAACTTTATATCATTGTTGACATCACATTGTAACCCATTTTCACAATGAATTTGAATTTGAATTTGAGTTTGAGTTTGAGTTTGAGTTTGAGTTTGAGTTTGAGTTTGAGTTTGAGTTTGAGTTTGAGTTTGAGTTTGAGTTTGAGTTTGAGTTTGAGTTTGAGTTTGAGTTTGAGTTTGAGTTTGAGTTTGTGTTTGAGTTTGAGTTTGAGTTTGAGTTTGAGTTTGAGTTTGAGTTTGAGTTTGAGTTTGAGTTTGAGTTTGAGTTTGAGTTTGAGTTTGAGTTTGAGTTTGAGTTTGAGTTTGAGTTTGAGTTTGAGTTTGAGTTTGAATTTGAATTAATAACAAATGTGAATTTGAATTTGAATTTGAATTAATAACAAATGTGAATTTGAATTTGAATTAATAACAAATGTGAATTTGAATTTGAATTAATAACAAATGTGAATTTGAATTTGAATTTGAATTAATAACAAATGTGAATTTGAATTTGAATTTGAATTAATAACAAATGTGGACAGAGACATGTATTTGTGAACAATTAAATTTAGCCTCTGTGGTGTGGAGGTAGTTCTGTACTTCAGGCGTTCACTTATTCCCGCCCAGTGAATTTTTTTTATAACACGTATGGCAGAAAGGTACACGGTTTACCTGCCTCTGCTAGGGTGACAGGCGGCTCCACCTGTCACCCCCAGGCCTGCGCTCATAGGGGGAGTCCCTCCTAAGGCTGAGAAGTGCATGAATATGGCTCACACAAATGCTGGTCTGGTTGTGCCTCGGAGCGCATGTTAAGCTGTCGATCCCCGGCATCTATGGTAGTGGTCCAACTAGTCTAACTACAGCAATTCGATATCGACAATTGGCTGTGGAGGTCAGATGGCAGTCGCTTCACGGAAAATATAGAAGAAGAAAAGCTCTGAGAATGATGACACAGAAACTAAATAAACCGAGTTAATGAATCTTGACACCTATTTGTATAGATATTATGACGTCTTTCGCAAAGCCATCTGCAAGACAGTTATTTGACTTGTTTAGCCAAGTTTCTCAAGTTCTAATCTACCCTTATGCCAAATTTCATCAAAATCGTTTCAGTAGTTTAGGTGTGAAAGCGTAACAGACAGACAGAGTTACTTTCGTATTTTATAATATTAGTATTAATATATAAAATTCTCGTGTCACGGTGTTCGAACTTGAACTCCTCCGAAACGGCTTGACCGATTCTCATGAAATTTTGTGAGCATAATGAGTAGGTCTGAGAATCGGCCAACATCTATTTTTCATCCCCCTAAATGTTAAGGGTTGGTCCACCCTTAACATTATATGGCAAAACGACGTTTGCCGGGACAGCTAGTATTAGTATAAAAGTATGGATAGCTGGATAACCTTCTAAAAATTAACGCAAAAAGATTTATTCAATTCGAACCAGTACTTCCTGAGATAACGTGTAACAAACAACAAACAAACTCTTCAGCTTTATAATATTCCAGACAGAATTTTAGTTTACTATTAAGGTGACTTAAATTAAGGTATTTTTTATTAAAAATTAAATAAATTATTAATATTAAATAAATTAATACAGTATATCAAAATTGTATAACAAGCATGCTTATTCCATGTACTAATCAAATAACCCGCCCCTGATCGCTCCCGGTGCAAAAGTGCCCATAACACTTGCTGCGTTGTCATGTTGGATGGCGATGGACAGCCTTTGGACCAGAAACGACCCGGAACGAGGGTCACCGGTCCCCTTGATGTGCCTCTGTCCGATTTCTTCAATAAGGTTTTTAGCTTCCTTGCCCCAAGTCCCCAGAGTTTTTAGGCGGAGGTAGGATACGACGGTATTTCCGTCCAATTGAGCAGTCCGACTGGGGAACTACCTCCGCCCTACAGAATACCGCGGCCATAATAACCTCGTGTTGTGTTCCCGGCGGTGAGTAGGGAAGCCAGAGCTCACTGGATACTTTTTGTGCTGTCAGTGGGAAGACCAAAAGCTTGTCCTGCTTTGTCTTTTACACTGACGGCACAGAAACTCTGTGCTTACAGGGTTGGCAGTGCGAGTGCGACTCCTTTGGTGTTGCACACGTCCATAGGCCACAGTTTTCCATCAGGTGGACCGTGTGCCGATCTGTCAAACAAGTGGTATAAAAAAAAATTCTCCACCGCTTTTGGCACGGACTGGTACAGCGGTCCCAAGTCGGCGTACTTAAGCCTCTTCCTTGAGCTGGCGTCTTCCGCGGCGGCCGACGGGAAGTGGACGGTGCGACTAAGGTGGCTGGCGGCTACCGTGCTGACACACGTTGCCTACCAAAGTAGACACTTGCCGTTCTTCCACAGCACCAAAGTCAGTCCGTCTGGCCTCTTACCGTCCGACCTGCTCAGACCCGTAGGCTCAAGCACACAGAGGACGTTAGCGGATAGAAGGACCCTGCGGATGATATCGCTTACAGCGTGATGTCGCGGAAACCTCCCAGTGCACAGTCAGCAACTATTATATAGCGTGATGGCAATTCGCTTCCACTGTGGAACCGCAAGTGCATGTAAGGTTCACACACCTCACATAATTGTATTTTAAATAAATATATTTAAATTATATGGACTTCGGAATAAACTTTAACTACCACTTTTAAATAATACAATCAATATGCTAGTTTTAAATAAACTGCAATTTGTATAATTAATTTTATGACAGTGCAGTTTTCAACAGCAACCGAATAATTTTGTTTTCATTGTAATAATACATACATATAATCACGCCTTTATCACTGGAGAGTTAGGCAGAGGTGAATAAACACCCACATTTCACCAATAATTGTATTCGGTCCCACGTAATAGGTGAACCTATTGCCGTATTCCGGGCACTATTGTTGACTCGAGCTATGCATCTGAGGCTGAGTCTGGGCTGTATATATCTGTCTTATGTTAAACAGCCCTATCCCTTAGTCGCCTTGTACGACACCGCATGGGAAGAAATGGGGTGGTCCAAATTCTACTCTGCTGGGAACTAACACAAACATCACTAATATGTAAATATAAAAACTATTAAAAAAAAGTTATAAGTGCCTACTTAAATGAACAAAGAAAAAGTGTTACTCCGAAGCTATAGATGCCCTTGGTATAATTATAACGTGTATAACACATTTCAGGTTACTAACCACCTTCATTTAAATACATACATAACATAAACTCACACCTATATCCCCGGGGGATATAGGCGTGGGGTAGGCAGAGGTGCACCTACATTTCACCAGTTTATGTTTAGGTCCCAATGTAATAGGTTGCAAGTCTATTGCCATTAACCGGGCACTTATAAACCTGCGATAAATACACACATAACTTCGAAAAGTCATTGGTGTGTGCCATGGTAAAATTATGTCAATGCACAATGTTACGAGTGATATCGTTGAACAATGTAAATTACAATCAATATACTAGTTTTGAAGGAGGTAGGACACAGCGGTATTTCCGCCCAATTGAGCAGTCCGCCTCGGGAAGTAACTCCGCCTTAGTTCAAAGTTCAAAGACTTTATTGCGTTCATGTGTTGTACAAATCTTACAATATATACACTGACGGACTCATAAACTGCATCAAAGTAATAGACGACTTTGAAATAAATATTTTAACCAAGTATGCATACTTTCTATGCAGATTTAAATTGAAACCTCTAGATTGGTTCGTGAACTTTAAAACAGCGTAGGGTCATATCTTTAAGTTTAAGTTTATGTACTGGAAAGGACCTTAAGACTTTTATTGAAGAAAAAACAGAAATTTAAGAAAAATTGGTTTAATTAAAAAATTGGTTTTAACAATAGACACAAACTTTATGCAAGGGTTTATTTGTGTTTTAATAAGGTGTATTACCCCCACGTGCCCTTATTACGGATTCTAATCGGTTCCGCATAGATTTTATAAGGGTTTTTAAAAGATCTTGCGGAATATTGTCCCATTCTTCTGAAAGTGCTGTTCTTAGTGCTGCCACTGTCGTGGGCGAAGGGTTTCTCGCATATACAGCTCTTTTTAAATTGTCCCAAACATGCTCGATGGGATTAAGATCCGGGCTGCGTGCTGGCCAATTCATTGTACGTATCCCAACCTCTTCGCAATAATGTTGAACTTGTGCAGCTGCATGCGGCCGGGCATTATCCTGCATTAAAGTAAAATTTTCGCCTATGAATCCCATGTAAGGCACCACGTGATCTTCTAATATCTCTGTTATGTAGCGATGTGCTGTCAAACCCCCTCTATTACCGTTTTGACGGACCATGTCTATGAACACAAGTTCAGTTCGCCCGTTCATCGATATGCCACCCCAGACCATACATGAACCGCCTCCAAAAGGAACACGCTCCTCAATGCAACTTTGAGCATATCGCTCCCCACGTCGACGATAGACTCTTCTGCGACCATCTGCACCATATAAACATGTCCTACACTCGTCCGTGAACAATACAGAGGCCCACTGCTCTTCTGTCCAATTCAGGTGATGACGCGCAAATCTTAAGCGAGCTTGTCTGTGAGCTGTAGACAACTTTGGACCATTTGCTGGTCTAAAAGGGGTGATATCCGCTTCCTTTAACCTTCTTCTTATTGTTCGTGCACACACGTTTACTCCACGCACTTCATTAAGCTCGGTTTTGATGTTAACTGACGTGAGGAAACGATTTCGCAGGGAAGTTATAACAATAAATCGGTCATCACGACCTGTGGTTGCTCGAGTTCTGCCTGTACCACGTCTCCTCCTGTAAGAACCTGTCTCTACAAACCTTCTGTATATTCTAGAAACCGTAGACTGGTTTAAATTTAAATTCCTACCAATCGTTCGTTGATCCAAGCCCTCCCGCACCAATGCTACAATTTGTGCCGCTTGTTCGGACGAAGTATCCATATTATGGTTCAAAAACTCTCGATGTGTTAAAAAACTAACCCAACAATTATGCTGGTAACAATAATTCAATTGACAAAACAAAAAAAATCAATGAGAATCAATTTAAAACTTTGCTATAAATAACACGCAAATCTGATACTACAAGTAAATTTTCTTTCCCGGCTATATTCATTTGTTTTACTGCAGTTCTATTTTTAAATTTAATTTTTTTTAAGATTAAGAGCCAGTCTTTCCATATTTATATAATTTAATCTAAAAAGTTTGCATACTTATTATAAAAAATCCTTTTAGAGTAAACCTGAACTTTGATGCAGTTTATGAGTCCGTCAGTGTATAATATTATTGTATCAACATGAAGCCCTGTTGGGGCACAGCAAAGTTATAAAATATTATTATTAAGTAAGTTATACACATTAATACTTATAAACTAAATCACAGTAATACTTGTCATCATTATTCTTAAACCTAGGTGGGATACATTAAATATTTTCGTCATTTGTCACTTATGTTTGTCATCAAGAAATTCCTGCATATTGTAGTAGCATCTCTCTAATAGGTACTCTTTTAGTTGGTTTTTGAACTTATACTCGCCTTCTAAATCCTTTAACGCCTGCGGTATTTTGTTGTAGGTATACTTTTATGGACATTATATATGGGCCTGAGTGGCACATAGACATGCCAGATGTTGGAAGGGCTAGTCTGTCCTTGTGCCTTAGGTTGCGGGGTTGGCTGTAATGGTCTTTATTGCGAGTATGAAGCGAATTATGTTTTCTCACAAAAATGCACAGTTCCATTATGTGTACGGAAGTCAATGTTAAGATGTTAAATTCTTTAAAATGTGATCTACAGCTTTCCCTGCAACCTATATTGGCCAGTATTCGTATACATTTCTTCTGGAGTTTAAACAACACATCTACATCGACACTATTTCCCCACATTATGACACCATAGCGGAGCCAGGAGTGGGCATAGGCATAGTAGGCTGCTTTGGCTGATTTAAGGTCTGTAGATTTTTTTAGTTCGTATAGAGCGTAGGTAAGTGAAGGAAGATAATTTACTACTTAGACTTGTATCGATGTTTATGCCTAGTAGCTTAAAACTATTTACACAATCAAGTTTGACATTTTGGTATTTATAATCTATGGTTAAAGGGCGTTTCTGATAGGGTTTGAATTGCATTAATTTCGATTTTGAAAGGTTTAGTTCTAGGTTGTGTTCCGTCAGGCATTTCGATATGTCCGATAGTATTTGGTGGATGCGCTCGTGTAGCTCGGGGTTGTTAGTACAAGGAAATATCACCGATATGTCGTCGGCAAACAGGACACTTTTAGCGTCTATTGTTTTTGGTAAGTCGTTAATGTAGATTAAGAATAAAAGAATACCGCGGCTATAATAACTTCGTGTTGTGTTCCCAGCGGTGAGTAGGGTAGGCAGAGCTCACTGGAGAATTTGTGCTGTCGGTGGGAAGACTAAAGGCTTGTCCTGCTTTTTTTTCTACACTGACGGCACAGAAACTCTGCACATACAGGGTTGGCAGCGCGACTGTGACACCTCTGGTGCTACAAACGTCCATAGGCCACGGTAACCACTTTCCATTAGGTGGGCCGTGTGCTTGTCTGCCAACCAAGTGGTATAAAAAAAAACATTAATTTTAAATTGTTGCAAGATATTTATTGCCTATTGTATGTATAATAACTACATTAATTTAAATGAGCGATTGAAAAAAGAAATAGACATACTACACAACGCTATCTAGACCCCAAATAAGCATAGCTTAACTGGCTTGTTTTATAGGTTCTAGAATGCGGATAAACATATTTAAGATACATTTTTTGAAAATAAATACAATACATATTATATTGGGAGTTGTTAGGTATGTCGGACTCGAACCGACTAAAACGCAAGGCGCCTTTGGGACGTCTTTGATTGCAGAAGGTGATATCCTATCAACCTCATCTTCACCTCACCCTCGCATCTGGCAAGGCCATAGATCTGGCCCTCCACGGGCGTGGGTACCACAGAGTCCCCAACTGGTGTTACAAACGTCCATAGGCCACGGTAACCACTTTCCATCAGGTGGGCCGTGTGCGTGTCTGCCACCTAAGTGGTATAAAAAAAAAACTCGTCCCCGAAAACGGGGAGTCATGCAACGTGCGCCCCCCACTCCCGCGGCCTTCTTCTGCCAGGGTGACAGGTGCCTCCACTCATCACCCCCAGGCCTGCTCTCATGGGGGGCGGATGTCATTCATCGACCTCCGACACTTGAGTTGCATCAGTACGCAGGCAGCTTGGCTTGCGATCCTCTTTAGTTCCCGCTGCCGCTCCCGCAATCTACCACTGTGCCTAAAGAAGTTTCATTTAAAAAAATTACGACATCCAACTTACCCGTGCCACCAGTTATGAAGATCGTCTTCCCTTTATAAAACTCGGGAATAGTGGGAACGTCTGATAGATCCCGGTCTTCTAGAAAACCCATGATATTATCTTATGTACTTTATCTGCAATAAAAAAAATTGCATTATAAAGCTGGAAGCATTCTGCTATACCATGGTACCTTTTTTATAGTGCGGAAATGGTTATTGGAATCAAACTGACTAGAACCGCACGCCATCCTGGGTGCGCTTATCTACAGCTTGGTTTCTGTACCCGAGCACTATTCAAAGTCAAAGTCAGAGTTGGAGTCAGTTTATGTCGAGGTAGGATACGACGGTATTTTCGTCTAATTGAGCAGTCCAACTGAGGAAGTACTTCCGCGCTACATAATACCGCGACCATAATAACTTCGACCCGGCGGTGAGTAGGGTAGCCAGAGCTCACTGGAGAGTTTTTGTACTGTCAGTGGGAAGACCAAAAGCTTGTCCTGCTTTGTCTTTTACACTGACGGCACTTAAACTCTTTGTGCTTACAGAGTTGGCAGCGCGATTGTGACTCCTTTGGTTTTGCACTCGTCCATAGGCCACGGTAACCGCTTTCCATCAGGTGGGCCGTGTGCTTGTCTGCCACGTAAGTGGTATAAAAAAAATGCACTCGACCCAAAAATATCGTACAACCAATCTGCTTATAGTTGTCTATTGATTGTACATGAGAAAACAACATTAACAATATTAATTCAACATAACATAACAAACTCACGCCTATATCCCTGAAGGGGTAGGCAGAGGTGCTAGCACCCACATTTCGCCAGTTTATGTTTAGGTCCCAATGTAATAGGTGGCGAGCCTATTGCCATTAACCGGGCACTTATAAACCTGCGATAAATACACACATAACTTCGAGAAGCATCGAAAAGTCATCGGTGTGTGCCATGGTAAACTTGGGATCGAACCCGAGACCTCGTCTCAGCAGTCCATTACCCATACCTATAGGCTACCGCGGTTTTTTTTTTAATTTAAAAATAAATTATTTAAAAATATCTCACCGATAAGACGGCTCACTCGAGCGATTCAAACTATACTGATATAATTTCTTGATACTTTATGTCGACGGTACGTATTTTCAACATTGAACAAAAGAGAAAAGTATTTAAATACATATTAATATGTAAATGAAAAGAAATACTTTGTTAATGACAACTAAATATAAGTTAGCTGTACTTTATATATGTTGAACTCAAGCTGTTACCCGCGGCACCGATCGCGTGAATATATAAGGATTTATATTTTATTGTACGAAAAATACATACCTGATATCCATATCAGGCAACGCGATGTCCGTGCAGTGCTGCAATCACTCGATGTCCGGAAAGCCAGTGGTCCGGATGGTATTCCAGCGGTAGTTTTGAAAAAATGTACAGCGGAGTTGTCTCCAATGCTTACGCGCCTGTACCGGCTGTCCTACAGTTCGGGTACAGTGCCTTTGCCTTGGAAAGAGGCGAATGTTCAGCCAATTCCCAAGAAGGGGGATCGCTCAGAGCCAGCTAACTATCGACCCATAGCCGTCACCTCAGTGCTGTGCAAAGTGTTCGAGCACATAATTAACAAACAGCTCATGCGGCACCTAGAGGATCACTCCTTAATTAATGACCGGCAATATGGCTTCAGACCGAAACGGTCAACGGGTGATCTTCTAGCATACGTTACCCATCTTTGGGGTGAGGCTATGGACAAGCACGGCGAGTCACTGGCAATTAGTCTTGACATCGCCAAAGCTTTCGATAGAGTCTGGCAAATCGCTTCTTTCCAAGCTACCTGCATTTGGTCTGCCTTCTAGGCTGTGCAACTGGGTTGCTAGCTTCCTGCTGGGGCGCCGCATTCGCGTCCTTTGTGACGGACGAGCTTCGGAGTTTCTGCAGGTAAATGCTGGCGTGCCCCAGGGGTCTGTCTTATCACCCACTCTCTTTCTCCTGCATATCAACGACATGCTGTCTACCGGCAATGTTCATTGTTATGCAGACGATAGCACTTTACATGGGAGTTATCACGGACATCCTGCGGCCAAGCAGTCAGATATCGCAGAGAAAAGGCAGCTTCTTGTCACTGAGCTTGACGGGATCCTGAATCACATTTCTCAATGGGGCTCTGAGAACCTGGTTGAGTTCAATGCCAAGAAGACGCAGGCATGTGCGTTTACAGCAAAAGTATCTTCTTTCCTTCCCCTCCCCACTCTTCAGAGCACGCCACTGCCACTGCAGGGCAATCTCAATATCCTAGGTATATATGTTCGCTGCAACCTGAATAACAAAAATTACATCGAAAGTATCATCAAAACAGCCTCACGAAAACTCGGAGTCCTGAACAGAGTGAGACGATTTTTCACGCCGGAGCAGCGGTGTCTTCTAAACAAGACACAAATTCGCTCCTGTGTTGAATATTGCTCGCATCTCTGGGATGGTTCAGCAAAGTACTTACTAGATGCTCTCGACAGGTTGCAACGACGTGCGGTCCGCATCATTGGGAATCCCGAGATCACGAACACCCTAGAACCTTTACAGCTGCGTAGAGATGTTGTGTCCATGGCTGTATTTTACCGTCTCTTCCAATTAGTCCCACCCTCCCCTTTCCTACACAGGACATCCGCACACGGTGCAAAACATCCGATCAAGAACCAAGCGGTTCGGAGACTCTTTCCTCTGTCGCACCATTAAGGCCTGGAATTCATTACCAGCTCACGTGTTTCCTTCTTCCTACAGTCCTGGGTCCTTTAAGCGGGGCGTGAAAAAGCATATGATGAGGCCGTCAAGCTGAGTGTCACCATTGTCACACGGTATGTGTAAATAATGGTGACCCTCTTTTCTGGGACTTTGCCTTCAGCTTACCATCAGGCAAGGCGAAGTACAATTGACGTGTCCTATATAAAAAAAACAAAACATATAATCACGCCTTTATCGCTACCGCGGTAGCCTAGTGTAACCGCGGTAGCCTAGTGGTATGGGTAATGGACTGCTCAGACGAGGTCTCGGGTTCGATCCCAGGTTTTACCATGGCACACACCAATGATTTTTCGACGCTTTTCAAAGTTATGTGTGTATTTATCGCGGGTTTATGAGTGCCCAGTTAATGTCAATAGGCACGCCACCTATTACATTGGGACCTAATCATAAACTGGCGAAATGTGGGTGCTAGCACTTCTGCCTACCCCTTCGGGGATATAGGCGTGAGTTTATGTTATGTTATATATAGATAATTTAGAATGCCAAGAATTCTTTCTTGGTGGAAGGTTATACTATATTAAAACTAAAATCCAACTATTGAAAAATTATAAACAAGAAAATATGAAGGTCGTAAGCTAACTCTAAACAATACAATACATTCTAGGGCATATGTGGCAATTTCCGTCCCAATTGAGCAGTCCGACTGGGGAAGTACCTCCACCCTACAGAATACCACAGCTATAATAACCTCGTGTTGTGTTCCCGACGGTGAGTAGGGTAGCCAGATTTCACTGGAGAGTTTTTGTGATATCAGTGGGAAGACTAAAGGCTTGTCCTGATTGTGTCTTCTGCACCGACGGCACAGAAATTCTCCTTTTCTACAGGGTCGATAGCACGCGTGTGACTCATAAAAAACGGCTTTCCTTGATATTACCTTGTCTAGCTAAAACTTTTTAGAGCGTGAATTTTCAGTATGGTTTTTTGTTTATTAAATTATTTTTAATTTATATTATTTTGAGTCGAGCAACAGTTAATTATTTATACAAGATTGAAATATGCTAATTAAGGCCTTTCATTTGATACCAAACACAGAACACAACAAATATTATCTCAAACTTTTATTTTAACACAGTATTTTATGAACGCTTTTTTTTAACATGTGAAAAATCCCTACGGAAGCCCCTACCACTGAAGCCGGTGGGAGAGGTTATGCCGGACACGAACCGACCAAAACAATAATAATAATAATAATTTTATTACCATTAACAAATTTTGCATTACAGTTACAGTGTAGGTACAAAGGTATAATAAATATCCTATAGTGCAAATGTACAAATTGTTTTCAGTGATTTGTTAGTTGAATCTCTGCCATCCAAGCTAAGATTTAACTTGTGTTATGGATGACAGGACACTCCTCTTAGTAGCACAAGTTAATTACCAATTACGCACGTTAATTTTGACTTCTATAGTAATAACAAAGAAAAGAAAATCACACAAACACACGCTGCCTGTGAGTCGTTTTTGGTTGCCGAAGGTGAAGTTAACAGGCATATCCCTCGCACCCCGGCCGACCCAAGGCCTTCTCTCTCGATCTGGCCCTCTCCTCGGGTGTGGGGACCACAGAGTCCCCAACTCGTCCCCGGAAGTGGTGAGCCGCGGCCTGCTTCTGCCAGGGTGACAGGCGGCTCCATCCGTCAATCCCAGGCCTGCGCTCATGTAGGGCGGAGGTCATTGCTTTCGTACGCGGGCAGCTTGGCTTGTGATAGAGGACGCCTTTAACCAGCAAACGATCGAGATTGCATCAAAATCGGTTCAGTGAAAGCGTAACAGACAGACAGACAGAATTATTTACGTATTTATACTTAAATTAAGACTATTAATATTGTTGAACTGTTGGCTTGCTATTGGAACAGCACCCAAACTACAATATTAATGAGTTGCATCTACATAAAAATGTTCTGTACGAGTGTATGTCAGTAAACTTTTATAAATAGCTGAATCACATATAATGTATGTAACTTTAACCGGTTTTTTCATTTCATTTCATTTATTTATTCACAGAATACAGGTACAACAATTGTGGTCTTATAATTAATACAATGTTTCCTTGTACATTCTACCACTTTTGTGTGGTATGTGAATATTCAAACAGTCAATAATTAATTTGTGACACAGTAGATATAAATATAATAAAAGAATCAAGCATGCAATCATAAAAAAAAAATCAATTATCAATGTGATTATGAATGTCAAATCTTAAAATTAAGAATTGTCAAATTTAATGTTTGTCTACATAACTTAGATAACATAAACATAACATAAACTCACGCCTATATCCCCGAAGGGGTAGGCAGAGGTGCTAGCACCCACATTTCGCCAGTTTATGTTTAGGTCCCAATGCAATAGGTGGCGCGCCTATTGCCATTAACCGGGCACTTATAAACCTGCGATATATACAACATAACTTTTATAATAAGTTACATATTATCATGTCAAAAAGAGTTTAAATTATTCCAATGTCAAATTTTAGATATTTTTATAATTAAAATGTCAATTGATTCAGAGTAGTATCCTCTAGAAATTCACTTAAATCATAGTAACATTTTCTGCTTAATAAATTTATTGCCAATTAATTTACCGCATTGTGCGTTACACTGTGGCCCCACACTAGACAAGCCTGTCCTGTGGGTGCCAGATACGATTTAAACTTAAGAGTATTAACAATGTCTGCTCATGCGACGTCAAAGTTATCTGGCAGTTTAAAAATAAATAAAAACTGTAATTTTTTACAATAAACTAATAAAGTAAGCATAGCAGAACTAACTTGTATTATAGGTTCTAGAATGCAGATGAATATATTTACATACATTTTTTTTGTAAATACACACATCCTATACATAGACATATACACATATTCTTATTCATACACACATAGGTATGTACATACATACACACATCAACAAAGTCTAGGGAACAAGGACATTTCTAGTTTTTATTTAAAAACCCTTTCTTGTAATAGTGAGTGTTTTATATCAATAGAAGGGTATTTTTATACCGTTTTTAATTTAATGTTTAATAAAAACATTCTCAGATCATTTTTTTTTTTTTAAGAAAGAATTGAATAGTGCTAATATTGAGTATTACAACCTTCTATGATTAGGCACAAAAATAACGAGGTAGTAAGAACTACAGTAATTAACCGTACTTTAAACGTTTTTAATAATCTGTAGGCCCTCCTAAAGCATTAGCAACAGCTCGACAACGGCGTGGCATACTTAGTATAAGATTGTCAATCATCGTCTGTGGAATATGGCTCCATACACTGCGAAGATGTAAAAAAAGTTGTTCTTCAGTGTTCAGATTTTCCAAAGAATCACTGAAAGCTCTTCTCCCAAGCAAATCCCAGGCATGCTCTATGGGATTGAGGTCGGCAGACTGAGCAGGTCATTCCAACGTCGTAATATTGTGCTCGCTTAACGCATAGGCCACTACCCTCGCGGTGTGTGACCGTGTATTATCTTGCATGAACATAAAATCTTGACCGAACTGCTGTCGATGAGGGATTACCATGGGGTGTATAACCTCCTGAATGTATTGGATTGCATTCAAATTGCCCTGTATCCAAACGAGGTCGGTCCTTCCACCAAGGCGAATTCCAGCCCATACCATGATTGTTCCACCTTGGTAAGGATGAACTTCTTGAGGATTCTGGAGACGATTCCGACGTCCAGGAACTCGCCATATACGCACTCTTCTCGAATCAGGATGAAAACCGAAGCGAGATTCGTCGGAAAACAGAACCCGTGCCCATTGATGGTCGGTCCACTGTAAATGTGCGTTAGCCCACAATAAGCGACGACCTCGATTTCCACGTCGAAGAGCTGGAACCCTAAGCGGTCTGCGAGCATGAAGATTGGCTTCGTGTAGTCTTCTCCTGACAGTTTGATCGCTAATAACCACTTGATGCTGAGACTGGAGGCCTGCGACCAACTGACGAGCAGTAATCGTGGGTTGCCGCCTTGCGGAATTTTGCAAGAAACGATCTTGTCGCGGGGTAGTAACCCTATTTCGTCCCCTGTGACGTTCGGCAACATCCCCTGTAGACCTGTAGCATGCCCATAATCTGCAAATTACGCTTGGTTGGGTGTTGACAGCATCCGCTACGTCGCGTTGAGTTCGTCCAGCTTGCAGCATACCAACCGCCCTTAACATCTCTTCGCGACTTAAATGACGACGTGACATGATGACTACAGTCACAAAAATGCGCAAACCATACGTAAAAGACGTATTATTCTAATAAACGTTATTTACAATCAAAGAAAATAATTTTTATTTTGCCTCAGAGAAACTGCACAATCAAACACTTTCAAAAGTTTTCCCTCCATATTCGAAAATCATTACTTATTTAAATTTATTTTTAAATTTCGAACAACTCTGTAATCTACTTTATTCTAAACACCTCAACAAAGTCTAGGGAACAAGATGACCCCAATTATTTTTTTTCGTGTAAATCTTGTTTTGCAAATAACTGGCAGCAAATAAATAAAAATAGAATAAAGTAGATTACAGAGTTGTTCGAAATTTAAAAATAAATTTAAATAAGTAATGATTTTCGAATATGGAGGGAAAACTTTTAAAAGTGTTTGATTGTGCAGTTTTTCTGAGGCAAAATAAAAATTATTTTTTTTGATTGTAAATAACGTTTATTATCAATAATACGTCTTTTACGTATGGTTTGTGCATTTTTGTGACTGTAGTCATCATGTCACGTCGTCATTTAAGTCGCGAAGAGATGTTAAGGGCTGTTGGTATGCTGCAAGCTGGACGAATTCAACGCGACGTAGCGGATGCTGTCAACACCCAACCAAGCGTAATTTGCAGATTATGGGCACGCTACAGGTCTACAGGGGATGTTGCTGAACGTCACAGGGGACGAAATAGGGTTACTACCCCGCGACAAGATCGTTTCTTGCAAAATTCCGCAAGGCGGCAACCCACGATTACTGCTCGTCAGTTGGTCGCAGGCCTCCAGTCTCAGCATCAAGTGGTTATTAGCGATCAAACTGTCAGAACAAGACTACACGAAGCCAATCTTTATGCTCGCAGACCGCTTAGGGTTCCAGCTCTTCGACGTGGAAATCGAGGTCGTCGCTTATTGTGGGCTAACGCACATTTACAGTGGACCGACCATCAATGGGCACGGGTTCTGTTTTCCGACGAATCTTGCTTCGGTTTTCATCCTGATTCGAGAAGAGTGCGTATATGGTGAGTTCCTGGACGTCGGAGTCGTCTCCAGAATCCGCAAGAAGTTCATCCTTACCAAGGTGGAACAATCATGGTATGGGCTGGAATTCGCCTTGGTGGAAGGACCGACCTCGTTTGGATACGGGGCAATTTGAATGCAAACCAATACATTCAGGAGGTTATACACCCCATGGTAATCCCTCATCGACAGCAGTTCGGTCAAGATTTTATGTTCATGCAAGATAATGCACGGTCACACACCGCGAGGGTAGTGGTCAATGCGTTAAGCGAGCACAATATGACGACGTTGGAATGGCCTGCTCAGTCTGCCGACCTCAATCCCATAGAGCATGCCTGGGATTTGCTTGGGAGAAGAGCTTTCAGTGATTCTTTGGAAAATCTGAACACTGAAGAACTACTTTTTTTACACCTTCGCAGTGTATGGAGCCATATTTCACAGACGATGATTGACAATCTCATACTAAGTATGCCACGCCGTTGTCGAGCTGTTGCTAATGCTTTAGGAGGTCCTACAGATTATTAAAAACGTTTAAAGTACGGTTAATTACTGTATTTCTTACTACCTCGTTATTTTTGTGCCTAATCATAGAAGGTTGTAATACTCAATATTGGCACTATTCAATTCTTTGTTAAAAAAAAAAAAAAATTGGTATGAAAATGTTTTTATTAAAATTAAAATTAAAAACGGTATAAAAATACCCTTCTATTGATATAAAACACTCACTATTACAAGAAAGGGTTTTTAAATAAAAACTAGAAATGTCCTTGTTCCCTAGACTTTGTTGATGTGTGTATTTTTATTTATTTGCTGCCAGTTATTTTCAAAACAAGATTTACACGAAAAAAAAAATTGGGGTCATCTTGTTCCCTAGACTTTGTTGAGGTGTTTATAATCACTCCTTCATCCCCAGAGGGTTAGAGGTGAATTAACACCCACATTTCCCCAATAATTGTATTCGGTCACACGTAATAGGGGGTGAGCCTATTGCCGTATTCTGGGCACCATTGTTGACTCGAGCCGTGTACCTGAGGCTAAGTCTGGGCTTTATATATCTGTCTGATGTTAAACAGCCCTATAACTTAGTCGCTTTGTACGACACCACATGGGAAAAGATGGGGTGGCCCTAATTCTACTCTGCCGGAAACCACGCGGCAATCTGCTGGAAATCATTAGCTATTTTTTTTTATAATTTGTATTTGCGTCATTTTTGAAAGTCGACATTTTCGTGTATGACGTGTCTAAAAAATAAACATATAAACATAAACTCACGCCTATATCCCCGAAGGGGTAGGCAGAGGTGCTAGCACCCACATTTCGCCAGTTTATGTTTAGGTCCCAATGTAATAGGTGGCGAGCCTATTGTCATTAACCGGGCACTTATAAACCTGCGATAAATACACACATAACTTCGAATAGGATCAAAAAGTAAATTGACGTATCCATTCTTCTATTAGTGTTATTTTTATACCACTTAGGTGGCAGACAAACACACACCCCACCTGATGGAAAGTGGTTACGGTGGCCTATGGACGTTTGTAACACCAGAGGAGTAACAGTCGCGCTGCCAACCCTGTAAGTACAGAGTTTCTGTGCCGTCAGTGTAGAAGACAAAGCAGGACAAGCGTTTAGTCTTCCCACTGACAGCATAAATTCTCCAGTGAGCTCTGGCTACCCTACTCACCACTGGGAACACAACACGAAGTTATTATAACCGCGGTATTCTGTAGGGTGGAGGTACTTCCCCAGTCGGACTGCTCAATTGGGCGGAAATACCGCCGTGTCCTACCTCCTCCTTAGTATAATAAGTAACGCCTGATACAATATTTGTGTTCATTCTAAATATTTAAGAAATATAATGTGATATCATAATTTTACAAGGCGTTTTGTGTAACTATGTAACATCTCTGGGACCCCTAAAATTCCCGGTTACGTACTCAAAAGTGATGAAGCACTGTGTGACTGTTTTAGTCGGTTTGAGTTCAACAAACACCTCTCACCAGCCCAGGTGAAGCACGAAGGGGTATCCACAAGCAAAAAGGCTAATAGACTAGCCTTGGCGTACCGAAACCGGCGAGAATGTATGAAAACAATTATGAAAGTAGAAGAAGCAAAAGAGGTATGCCAGGATCGTGGCAAGTGGAAAACTATAGTCACTGCCTACCCCACTGGGAAAAAGGCGTGACTGTATGTATGTATGTAGTTTAATAAAGATGTATATGATTATTGTAGGAGGTAGGACACGACGGTATTTCCGGCCAATTGAGCAGTCCGACTGGGGAAATACTTCCGTCTTACAGAATACCGCGGCCATAATAACCTCGTGTTGTGCTCCCGGCGGTGAGTAAGGTAGACAGAGCTCACTAGAGGGTATTTGTGCTGTCAATGGTAAGACCAAAAGCTTGTCCTGCTTTGTCTTTTACATTGATGGCACAGAAACTTTCAATGCTTGCAGGGTTGGCAGCGCGTGTGTGACTCTCTGTTTTGCACGCGCCCATAGACCACTTTCCATCAGGTGGGCCGTGTGCTTGTCTGCCACCAAATTGGTAAAAAAAAATGCGCCGGGGATCGTCGACAATCCCATAATCATGGGTGGCATGGAACCCGACAACTTCAGGAGGGACTTAGCCTCGCTATGTTTGATTAACCACCTGTACTTGTTTTCAGAGGAATTATTCGACATGATGCCCACAGCTACTTTATATTAAAGCACCACTCGCCATAGGCAGGTAATTCATCCTTATAAATTGTGACAGGAAACGGTACGAATTGTGCGGTATGAAAGAAACTGCGACCACTATCCCAAGCGACTACAGTATGGGATTTTTTTTATATAGGACACGCCAACCAGACTTCACCTCGCCTGATGGTAAGCTAAAGGTAAAGTCTCAGGAAAGAGGGTCACCATTACAGACACTAAGTGTTACAATGGTGGCACTCAACTTGGCGGCCTCATCAGATGCTTTTTCACGCCCCGCTTAAAGGCCCCTGGACTGTAGGAAGAAGGAAACACGTGAGCTGGTAATGAATTCCAGATCTTGGTGATGCGGCAAAGAACAGATTTTTCACTAAGGTCATTAGAAGGTTTCTATAGGGTCCGGTGAGTGTGACGCCTCTCCCTGGTGTTACACACGTCCATAGGCGTCAACTATATCTTAATTTTAAAGTGACAGACAAGCACACGGCCTACTTGATGGACCGTGGCCTATCGACGTGTGCAACACCAAGGGACTTACATAAGTGCTACCAAACCTGTTCATCCTATAAGAACCATCTAATGACCTTCTTGAAGAACCCCATTTTGCAGTCGCTTGGAAGAAAACATGTTTCGTTTTTTATAGATTTCAGTCCACAGCTTAAGCGTGCGTGGGATGAAGTTCCTTTCATACCGCACAGGTCACATGGTATGTGTAATGTGTAATGATGACCCTCCGTCCAATTGAGCAGTCCGACAGGGGAAGTACCTCCGCCCTACAGAATACCGCGGCCATAATACCCTAGTGTTGTATTCCTGGCGGTGAGTAGGGTAGTCAGAGCTCACTGGAGATTTTTTGAACTGTCAGTGGGAAGACCAAAAGTTTGTCCTGCTTTGTCTTTTACACTGACGGTACAGAAACTCTTGTGCTTACAGGGTTGCCAGCGCGAGTCTGACTCCTTTGGTGTTGGGCACGTCCATAGGCCACGGTAACCACTTTCCATCAAAAAAAAAAATGTCGCACCATCGCAATTTGTGAGAATGAAGTCCTTGCCGATGATAGAATGTAGCTGTGGGTGTATATTTCTCAGCTTTTTCTTTTTTTTTACGTGCTCAGAATTCCCGCGGATACCTCTCCACCGGAGCCGGTGGGAGAGGTTATGTCGGACTCGAACCGACTAAAACGCACGCCGCCTGTGGGTAGCTTTGGTTGCCGAAGGTGAGGTTGACAGGCATATCCCTCGCACCCCGGCCGACCCAGGGCCATCTCTCACGATCTGGCCCTCTTCTCGGGTGTGGGGACTACAGAGTCCCCAACTCGTCCCCGGAAACGGGGAGGCGCGCCAGGCGCGCCACCACCGCGGCCTGCTTCTGCCAGGGTGACAGGCGGCTCCACCTGTCACCCCCAGGCCGGCGCTCATGGGGGCGGAGGTCGTTCATCGACTTCTGACGCCCGAGTTGCTTTCGTACGCGGACAGCTTGAATTGCGATCCTATTTCTCAGCCTTATGCCGATATTTGCGGTGGAACAACACTACTTATCCGGGTGTGATGTAGGTCGGGTGCAATAAAACCACAAACTTCACCTGAGTTAATGTAATAATATTGTTCAATAATACATTGGTCGTAGATCATTAAATACACACATCAACAAAGTCTAGGGAACAAGGACTTTTCTAGTTTTTATTTAAAAATCCTTTCTTGTAATAGTGAGTGTTTTATATCAATAGAAGGGTATTTTTATACCGTTTTTAATTTTAATTTTAATAAAAACATTTTCATACCAATTTTTTTTTTTTAAAGAAAGAGTTGAATATTCGCAATATTGAGTATTACAACCTTCTATGATTAGGCACAAAAATAACGAGGTAGTAAGAAATACAGTAATTAACCGTACTTTAAACGTTTTTAATAATCTGTAGGACCTCCACAGCATTAGCAACAGCTCGACAACGGCGTGTCATACTTAGTATGAGATTGTCAATCATCGTCTGTGTAATATGGCTCCTTACACTGCGAAGGTGTAAAAAAAGTTGTTTTTCAGTGTTCAGATTTTCCAAAGAATCACTGAAAGCTCTTCTCCCAAGCAAATCCCAGGCATGCTCTATGGGATTGAGGTCGGCAGACTGAGCAGGCCATTCCAACGTCGTCATAATGTGCTCGCTTAACGCATTGACCACTACCCTCGCGGTGTGTGACCGTGCATTATCTTGCATGAACATAAAATCTTGACCGAACTGCTGTCGCTGAGGGATTACCATGGGGTGTATAACCTCCTGAATGTATTGGTTTGCATTCAAATTGCCCCGTATCCAAACGAGGTCGGTCCTTCCACCAAGGCGAATTCCAGCCCATACCATGATTGTTCCACCTTGGTAAGGATGAACTTCTTGCGGATTCTGGAAACGACTCCGACGTCCAGGAACTCGCCATATACGCACTCTTCTCGAATCAGGATGAAAACCGAAGCAAGATTCGTCGGAAAACAGAACCCGTGCCCATTGATGGTCGGTCCACTGTAAATGTGCGTTAGCCCACAATAAGCGACGACCTCGATTTCCACGTCGAAGAGCTGGAACCCTAAACGGTCTGCGAGCATAAAGATTGGCTTCGTGTAGTCTTCTTCTGACAGTTTGATCGCTAATAACCACTTGATGCTGAGACTGGAGGCCTACGACCAACTGACGAGCAGTAATCGTGGGTTGCCGCCTTGCGGAATTTTGCAAGAAACGATCTTGTCGCGGGGTAGTAACCCTATTTCGTCCCCTGTGACGTTCGGCAACATCCCCTGTAGACCTGTAGCGTGCCCATAATCTGCAAATTACGCTTGGTTGGGTGTTGACAGCATCCGCTACGTCGCGTTGAGTTCGTCCAGCTTGCAGCATACCAACAGCCCTTAACATCTCTTCGCGACTTAAATGACGACGTGACATGATGACTACAGTCACAAAAATGCACAAACCATACGTAAAAGACGTATTATTGATAATAAACGTTATTTACAATCAAAAAAAATAATTTTTATTTTGCCTCAGAGAAACTGCACAATCAAACACTTTTAAAAGCTTTCCCTCCATATTCGAAAATCATTACTTATTTAAATTTATTTTTAAATTTCGAACAACTCTGCAATCTACTTTATTCTATTTTTATTTATTTGCTGCCAGTTATTTGCAAAACAAGATTTACACGAAAAAAAATAATTGGGGTCATCTTGTTCCCTAGACTTTGTTGAGGTGTTTACTTTGAGCGTGAACGAAACCATAGCGTGATCTAAATTGATGTCGACGCCATCTATCGAGCGTTGAGGTACCAATACCAGTAATTGTAGATGGTCCGTGTGAAGGAAACCATAGTGACTTCTAATTAGATGTCAACGCCATCTATCGAGCGTTGAGTGAAACTTAATCTAAATAACAATACTGGACAGTGGGCATCATGTTGAACAGTTCCACTAAATATATGCCATGTGCATCATGTATCATCTTTAGAAGTACCTACTACTCTTGAACATATAGTCATGTCTTTATCCCCGGAAGGATAGGCAGAGGTGAATTAACACTCACTTTTCAGTAATCATTGTACTCGGTCCCACGTAATAGCGGGTGAGCGTATTTCGTGCACTTTTGTAGATTCGAACCATGCATCTGAGGCTGAGTCTGGGCTGTATATATCTGTCTGATGTTAAACAGCCCTATCTCTTAGTCGCCTTGTACGATACTGCATGGGAAGAGATGGGGTGGTCCAAATTCTACTTCACCGGGAACCATTAAAATTAAAAAATAAACCATCATTAATATTCATAAAACTTGTTCATTTATTTTCAATAATTGATAATATTTACAAAATTATTGACCAAGTACCAAACGTAGAGAATACTTTTTATTTAAATCATAATTTAATAAAATAACTAACTAATTATTACAAACTAAACAATTCATTATTTATTGAATAATATGGTAACAATAACATTATTATAAATTATTATAAAATTAGTATAAATTATTTTTCTGCAAGTTAAGATTATTATTTTAGAAAATAATTCCATATTATTCAATAATTATTGATCTATTTAACAACAAAATAGACTTAGTAACTAAATAAATTCGAGGAATAATAATTAAATTATATTTATTACTAATATAAATATCACAACAGGATTGGTAAAAAGGCTTATGCCTGGACTGACATTGTTAGACCGTACAATATTTTATGATTGTAACTTACAAAATATGTAATTGTAACTTCTATTTACTTTGTAACTTACAAAACGCAAGGTCTGTAACATTATGTCAGTACTAAGGCTAAAATTAGGTGTAGATTTTGTTCTAGCATATACTCCAATAACACAATCACAAACCAGGCTACATCAGTTTAGCTACCTAACGCTATAAGACCAAAATCTGGCATCGCCAATTGCTAATTGAAAGTTTTGACTAACAATTCAATTTAGCCAATTATGCAAGACAATTCTGACTAGCAAAGTTAAATTTGGCCAATTATGCAAGAAAAGAAATAAATTTGAGTTCAGAAAAGAACTGAAGACCAGGATTTTATCAAGCAATATGATAATAATGATAGAGTTATATACAAATCTTTGAGCAAATTCTTGAATTGGGGAATGTATTTCACTTTATTAGATGGTGATCTTACAATTTTTTCAATTAAATCAAATATAGACAGACAATATATTGTGCTGTTCATTATTGCTATCCAATAACAAAAGCACGAATCGCGTTTGCACATCAATATTGTGTCAATATCATTGACAGAATCGCAATATATATTGACTGTCTATGTGATTTGGATTTAAACTGTAAGGTTGTGGAACAAAAACTTTCTTTACTTAAAGTTAATATGCTAGGTTATACTAGCTGCCTATACATATAACAGGTAGATATGGTTTTGGAATGATATTGAACAATAAGTACTAATAAATCTTTGAAAAGGCATCAAACTTAGGCAAAAAGCAGTCTATAAACTAAAAAAGGACCCAAAATCCACCACAATAGCCTTAAAAACATTGATCCTTTAGCCAACATTATTAAACCATTGTTAATGAAACAAAAATAGAAGAAGGCAAAATAAGTTTAACAGATTTCAAATGCTTTTTACAAGAAATCAGAGGACTGGTAGATCTGTTTCAAATAGAAGATATAATATTTTTAATATATTCACTGGCATAATAAATGTTGAAATTAAATACTTAATTAATTAATTATCATAATAATTTAAAATCATAGCAAATTTAGAAAAGGACAAAGCTAAAATAAGCTGGAATATCAAAATATCTGCAAGAGAATTTTGCCGAAATACGATAATTTTTAAAAACATCATGAATTGGCAAAGGTTCTTTTAAGTAGGTAGATTGAGTTTTATTGATTGACAAATGCAAGTAGCTATGATAGATGAACAAAGCGAAATAGATCATAACATATCGAGATTATTATCCTTAAAACAAGAAGGTACGTAATGTGAACTAACAGCGTTCTGCTCGAATATAATATATCAGTCATATCCATGGCAAGAATATCCGCACATAGGGCATTAACTACTTCTAAAAAGCCATCTTTCACAGGACCAGAATGTCTGATTTATTGGGTGAAAGAAATGTTGAATTTGCAGCAAAATATTACTGATTTGCTCTTCACCATTTATCAATCAACAACTTCTTCACAATATTTGATACATCACTAGATTTTGCCACCAAATAGCAAAGATTTTATCACTTACTCATCATAGTCTTTATCACAACACTAGTATTGTTCTATGAGCCTGTCCTCTTCTGTGATTCCATGTCTTTTAACTTCTCAGTCCTGCTTGTCTCATATTTCTGATTGCAATCGAAATCTGAACCATCATCTGACACTTCTAGATATTTGCATTCATCTTCGCTATCACTCTGCTTGACCTCTGCGTAACCTTGCTCACTATCTTTGGTATCCTTTTTGTCAAACACATGTTTGACATGATTCAATTCTCCAACCACTTTATCTTTAACACAATCTACAGTATCGTGCATTTTATCGCTTAGCTTTGAACTGAAGTCTTTTAGTTTCTCACTGGAATATATAAGGAGTGATTTGTTGTTTTCACAATCAGTGTCTGTGTCACTCATAGGGACTTCGCAAGGTGAGTAAATTCCGTCTTTTTCTTTCCAAGCTTCGAAATCTCTTGGTTTTCTAAACATAACTTTGAAAGTTAACATGTAAATAGTGGAAAAGATGAATATGATCCCGGTTACGAATAGTAAATACATGGCGGCTTGTTCGACAACTGGAAGAATGTTCAGGTAGAGGGAGAAACGTTTTTGCATTGCTGGGGGCAGGTCGTACATTTTCTGTAACAAAAAAATTACATTTAATAAATCACTTTCACCTAATACAATTATTCTTCATCCTAGCATTATTTCCAGTAGCATCCAAAGCTTTCATCTCGTTTAAATCCTTGCCAAATTTATAGAAATTAACTCACTAACACTGTAAATTTATTTATTTTGAATTATACAAATACATAAATATACCCTCCTTTCTGTCTTTATATCATAATTTTATTCGTGTACGTGTACTCATGTCTATTTATATGATCTCTAGGCTCTAAAAAGCATACGATGAGGCCGTCAAGCTGAGTGTCATCATTGTCACATGATTCTGTGTGGAGTATCTACAAACTTCAGTAACCAGTCACATGGTGGTCCACTTTATCTCCGTCGTTAATGGCTCTATTACGGGACATTGGCGGAATTGATGCTAAAAGCACAGAGCCATTAATCAAGAATTGAATTGAATTGAAGGAATCCTTCTTATCCTTATACTTTTAAGAAGATTGTGCAGAATAATGAACTTCCAGTCTACTTGATAAGGATATGCTAGAAGTATCCGAAATCAACGAGCATGTATGAAAACAATTATGGAAGTAGAAGAAACGAAGGATGTATACTAGGATCGTAGCCTATACATGTAGCCTGTCTACTCCACAGAGAATGAGGCGTAGCTGGCGTGAATGTCTTTGAATATTTGAAATCTACAGCTAAACACAAGGTCAAATTTAGTCTTGCAACGAATATGGTAGATTGTTAAGTAAAAATAATGAAAAAAATAACAAAATATATATGATATACTTACAATATCGAACCAAAGAAGAGGCATGACCATATCAGAGAATCCTTCTACATTCCTGATCGAAGATATATCGTCAAGAGCCAAGTTGATTTGGAATTTGGAGCTCACCTCCAGAGGTAGGCCTGATTTAGGTTCGATCCAAAACCTGCAAGAAAAGTTTACATTTTATTCTTCTTCTCGTGTCAATGATTCACTATCGGTGCTAAATAAGTTCCCGAAAAATATTGTGCCATCTCAACCACGCTATCAGTGGCTTTATTTAAGTCGTCTTTAGTGCAGGAGGTAGGACACAAGGGGCACGAGACTAAGTGCACCATGGACTGCATGGGGTCACCACAGTCACATACGGGTAAGCCCGGGGCTTTTATTGATAGACGAGTCTTTATCAGTGACGTCATGGCTGCCTCACAGCAATATCTCTTGAATCTGGAATTTTTTCCAGTCTAACTGCGGGTTCGGCTGATCATGCGGTAGCCTAATGGTATGGGTAATAGACTGCTGAGACGAGGTCTCGGGTTCGATCCCAGGTTTTACCATGGCACACACCAATGACTTTTCGATGCTTTTCGAAGTTATGTGTGTATTTATCGCAGGTTTATAAGTGCCCGGTTAATGGTAATAGGCTCGCCACTTATTACATTGGGATCTAAACAGAAACTGGCGAAATGTGGGTGCTAGCACCTCTGCCTCTGCTATGTTATCATTATTTGCCGTGAAGCGACTGTTATCTGACTTCTACAAGCCATTGGTGATATCAAAGTATTATGATTTGACTCGACTCCCATATATGTTCGAAGGAGATAGGACATGGCGGTATTTCCGCGGATCTCGAGAGGCGCTATTCATTGCGACTTCTCAATGGAGGCGTTTATCCGTATCGAAGTTTAGCAAGTAATGGACGTGACCGATTACACATATGGTCCAAAGAAATAAAAGAGTAAGTATCATATGGAGGAGGTAGGACACGACGGTATTCCCGTCCCAATTGAGCAGTTCGACTTTGGAAGTACCTCCGCCCTACAGAATACCGCGGTTATAATAACTTCGTGTTGTGTTCCAGTCAGTGGGTTGACTAAAAGCTTGTCTTGCTTTGTCCTCTACACTGATGGCACAGAAATTCTGTGCTTACAGGGTCGGCAGCGCGAGTGTGGCTTCTCTGGTGTTACACACGTCCCTTGGCCTTGGTAACCACTTTCCATCAGGTGGGCCTGCGCTTGTCTGCCACCTAAGTAGTATAATAAAAAATTAAACACTAAGTTACTGATCACAAAATACTTACGCAGTCTCGTGTTTCTCTTGACTTGGTGAAAGACCCTCAATTTTGTCGAAAACTTTCTCATCAGTTTTCCAGAAATGAGGGTAAGACAGAGCTATGGGGAAGCCATAGTAGCAATCGGAGACGTCGATCAGGCCTTCAGGAAGGCATTTACCTGAAGAAAAATAGGTTTATAAATAAATATTCTACAACATTCTACACAACACTATCTAGACCCATGATAAGCATAGTTTAACTAGCTTGTGTTATGGAATCTAGAATATGGATAAACATACTTAAGTACTTTTTGTAAATACATACATATTATACATAGAAACACCCAGACCTGTGCAAATACCCATATTCATGCATAAAAATATTTGCACTGAGCAGGGATCGAACCCGCGCCTCCTGCGTATCAGTCGCGTTCACTACCGCCACGCCACAGAGGTGTCGAACTTTGGTGAGGTTTAAATAAGTATTGCATCGTTTTTTTTATTGTACAGTACATATAGTATGAGAGGAGACTACACTAAACCTAGTTCAATCAAATTACCAGATGATAGACATATCATTAAACGCGCCTTTAGTAGTCGCGTGGTTTCCGGCAGAGTAGAATTAGGGCCGCCCCATCTCTCCCCATGTGGTATCATACAAGGCAACTAAGGGATAGGGCTGTTTAACATCAGGCCATTAGCCATCAGGCAATATACAACCCATACTCAGCTTCAGCTGCATGGTTCGAGACAACAATAGTGCCCGGAATTCGGCAATAAGCTCACCCCCATTACGTGGGACCGAATAAAATTATTGGTGAAATGTGGGTGTTAGTTCTCTGCCTAACTCTCTAGGGATAAATGCGTGATTATATGTATATAGTAGGAAAACACGGAAAGTTTGTGTTGCAAGACTAAAAACTTGTTAATTAAACAAAAAATCAATTTTAAAACCTGTCAACGCGAACCAGAAAATAATTAGGCTCATTGGAAAGATCATAAAATTCTATGTATGAAAAACTAATAATTTCTAAATACTATAGTTGAGGCACGCTATGATGGCCGTTTTGACACGACTGGATTTGTTCGTTTTCTCTTTTTTGGTGTGTAAAGTTTATTTTCTTCTGTGCCAGTCTCGCTATAATTTTCTTTAATTATTCGTTGTCCAATATTAAGCGCAAACGAAAGCAAAAAAGAGAAAACGAGCGAGAAAACCTGATGTAAATTGGTTACCGTGGCCTATGGACGTTTGCAACAACAAAGGAGTCACAGTTGCGCTACCAACTCTGTAAGTACAGAGTTTCTGTGCCGTCAGTGTAGTAGATGAAGCAGGACAAGCCTTTAGTCATCCCACTGACAGCACAAATTCACCAGTGAGTTCTGGCTACCCTACTCACCGCTGGGCACACAACACTAAGTTATTATAACCGCGGTATTCTGTAGGGCGGAGGTATTTCCCCAGTCGGACTGCTCAATTGGGCGGAAATACCGCCGTGTCCTACCTCCTCCAATCGTGTCAAAAAGGCCATCATAGCGTGCCGCAACTTTAGCGAGTATGATTGCTGCCACAATTGAAAGTCGCAGAAAGCATCTGTTAGTTTTATGTTAGCAATTATATGCTCTTGACGGCAAAAGTCTCGCTCCCTTTATGTGGGATTAAAAATAGGTGACGAAATGTGGATGTTTGTATAACTTTTGCTACCTTTTCGGGGGTTTACAGACAATAGTAATGCAGTGAGTAAATATAATGTATATAATAATAATAATAACGTCTTTATTGTACACCAATTACACATTACACTAGAATATGTGATACAAGTTCCATGGCACGTACAGATGGCAGCCTTATCGCTCTGCGGCAATTTCTTACAGGCAACCATAGGATGGAGATAAGAATATAGGAGAAGAATATTAGGTGTACATAGAGAATATATAAAGAAACTAAAACAATATTAATGATAAAGGAAACACAACACACATAGTTACAACAACATATATGGTTTTAATACGTACCATCTTTGCAGAAGCATTTGTTTTCCTTGATATATTTCCCGTTATCCAGCATATGTTCAGGGAAAGTATACTTGTATCCATGGAGACCACTTTTTACACCTTCATCTACGGGAATCTGGAAGACGAAAATGAGATTATTAAGTTTGAATGCTTAAGAAATGAGTACTATGTTATAATCGGATTTATTAATTTTATTTTCATCATCCTAACGTTAATCGAAGAAGAATCAAAGAATCAATTTCATTTACTAATTTTAAGCACATAAAGAGCACATATGTAGCCTAGTGGTATGGATAATGGACTGCTGAGACGAGGTCTCGGGTTTGATCTCAGGTTTTACCATGACACACACCAATGACTTTTCGATGATTTTCGAAGTTATGCGTGAATTTATCGCAGGTTTATAAGTACCCGGTTAGTGGCAATAGGCTCGCTACCTATTACATAAGCTGGCGAAATGTGGGTGCTAGCACCTCTGCCTACTCCTTCCAGTACACCAATTATGGTCAAACGAAAGTAAGATTGAAAGTCTTCCTAATACTTATCAAATAAGAAAAATCCTATTAAAATCCGTTATGTAGTGTTTGCATTCATCGCGGACAAACAGATGAATATATAAAAACTCCGAAACCCAAGTATTTTTTTTAAATATCTCCAATATAAAAGTTGGACATATTGGACATTTTAATAATATTTTATTTAATACATAGTGCAGATGAGTCTTTTCTACCGTCACTATCATAATCAAAACCAGTAAACCTGAAGCTAAAAAACAATTAATAACTCACCAATGGTGCAGCCCGACATAAACTCTTCCTGTAAAACAGAATACTCTCATTACGGGACGCTCCACCAATGAATTTAGTGCCATCAGAAGCGTTCTGGACATTGGAGCAATGCTTGCCGTGCCATTGGGGCAAATCTGTTGATCCTCTATAAGTGTCAATAAGTCCAGCCTTTCTGACATCGTCGGCACCAGTGTATACTGTTTCAAAGTCGCCATTGAAATCATACATCTAAAAAGAAAGGAGAATATTAAAAATTTGACAACCAAAATAAAAAAATTAAAATATTTATATACTTTTTATGGCAAAACTTCAATACAGTACTACAAATATTAAATAAAAGATAGTAATAGGATACTTAAAATTGAATATGAACAGCTTGTAAATCAAACGAAGTAGATCTAATCCACCATCATATTACGAAACAGATCAGAAAACATTGTCTAAAACATTTTTTCTAACAGGCCTTTGACTGCTTAAACATTACTAATATTGAGGTTATTGAAATGTTTTGAATTTCTAAGAGGTCTTTTAATACTAATTTTAATACAATCCTATCAAGGCTAACTTACCCTATCAATAAGGCCTAGTTTATCGAAATAAATCCATCTAGGTAAAAAGGTGTTCCCCAGGGTCATAAGCTCGGACTTGTATCCCATCATGAACTCTCTTGCAGTCATCTTGGCGAAAGGTTTTGAGTTTGTGAACGTAATGATGTTGTTTAAACCGAAGCGAGTGAAAGGGTCCTTTTTAGAAGCCACATGGGCGATACTCTGAAACAAAAATGTTTTTGATAAAGTTCAAATGTTTTCCGTACTTTTTACGACCGTTTTATTTTTTAATCCACTGAAGTCAGAAAGACTAACCCACGGCCCACATGATGGAAAGTGGTTACCGTGGCCTATGGACGTTGCAACACCAGGAGACTTACATCTCATCATCATGCTGCTGACCTTTCTAATATCCTTCTTGAATAACCACATATTGTAGTCGCTTTAATAAACTACAGCAGGGAGTTCATTTCACAACCTGAGTATGCGTGGGATGAAATTTGTAATGTGTGAGGATGGCCTCCCTGCCTATTAATATATATGATCCTCTAATTGCTGGAAATATGTTTAACTAGTATTTTGGTAAATCCCTTGGTGTAGTCCTGCTGGGCGCTTTTTCACGCCCCGCTTAAAACCTGGATTTTTATACCACTTAGGTGGCAGACAAGAACGTGGTGGACCTGATGGGAACTGGTTACCGTGGCCTATGGACGTATGTAATACCTGGGGGCGTTACACTCGTGCTGCCGACTCTGAAGAACCTCATATTGCAGGCGCTTGGAATAATCGCTGCAGGGTTGTATGAAGTAAACACAGGTTAAACATTCCAGTTCTTATCATGTAACAAAGAAAGGAAGTACTGAATCTCTTGGTTCAAGACGGTTTTTTTTGGGGACGGTTTTTATCTTAAAAATTATCCACATGATAAAAATGGACGCGGCAGATGGCAGTAGGATGTCATAGTATGGATATGTCATAGTATATATATACGCAGAAGAGATGAAAGTGATGTTGAAAAAAATGTTCAGAATATGAATATGGACAGCCTAAGAGCATAGATAGGTCCAAGAATAGATTAATGGACTGTGTGGGAGGATATGGCACAGAAGGCAGGGATTGAGTAGATGACATCTGACAAGAATGTATACAGGAGAATTGGCATGTTACACCGACTTAAGGGCAGGTAGATAATGAGTTGGCAGTAGGATCTTTAGTGGAACTATTAATTAAATTAGAACCGCGTGATTCCCGGCAGAGTGGAATTTGGTCACCCCATCTCATCCCGTGCCGTGTCGTACAAGGCGATTAAGGGATAGGACTGTTTAACATCAGACATATATATACAGCCCAGGCTCAGCCTAAGATGCATGCCTCGAGTCAACAATAGTGCCCGGAATAGGCTCACACCCTATTACGTGGGACCGAATTCAATGATTGGTGAAATGTGGGTGTTAATTCACCTCTGCCTAACCCTCCGGAGATAAAGGCGTGATTATATGTATGTATTTATTAATTAATTTAAATTAAATAGCTATGTAAAATTTAAATTTGATATTTGCGTTTTCCTTCGGGTATGTGTTAGTATGTTTGAGTAGCCATTCTAAACAGCAGTAAGATTCGTAGTATTCTCCTTGGCACAATTACTCACCAAGCCTTATTATTGCGAAATAGGTATGTGATTATTGGGCCCTATCTGATGTAATATTAAGAAATTCTGCTACTTATATACCTTACGAAATGTATACCTAAGCCTGTATAAAATGTTAAGAAATTGCAATGTCATTTTATAATATTAGGGCACTTTACGCTTAATATACAAAAAAATATCTGTCAAGCTATCTGTTAATCAAAGTAGGACATGGCGGTATTTCCGCCCAATTGAGCATTCCGACTGGGGAGGTACCTCCGCCCTACAGAATACAGCGGTTACAATAACTTCGTGTTGTGTTCCCAGCAGTGAGTAGGGTAGCCAGAGCTCACTGAAGAATTTGTGCTCTCAGTGGGATGACTAAAGGCCTGTCCTGCTTTGTCCTCTACACTGACGTCACAGAAACTCTGTGCTTACAGGGTCAGCAGCGCGAGTGTGGCTTCTCTGGTGTTACACTGGTCCATAGGCCACGGTAACCACTTTCCATCAGGTGGGCCGTGCGCTTGTCTGCCACCTAAGTGGAATAAAAAAATAATAATAATAATTCTACTCTATCAGGAACCACGCGGCGAATAATAAATAATTGTACCGTTCAATTATTGACCGGCTTAAGAGTTCATGGTTGAAACCCAGGTTTAGCAATAATTTGCGAATAAATCCGAATAACACTTGAATTTAACGTTATTTTAAAGCTTTAACCTTTTACGACATAATGCATAAATTTAATTCTGGAAGCGTCTCTGAATTAGTTATAAAAGGATATGTAAGGCTGTGAGCGCAGCATGAGCGAGGCGGAGAGCGACTTTTAGAGACCTGAGTTCTTAATTGATATTAATTTCAACTTGACGCTTTCATAGACGGACAGACAGACATCGAATAACTATAAAAGATTTTGTCTCCAGCAACCTACAACTCACAGATCGCGTCGATTGTAGTGTCATAGTGTCAATTGGAGTCCAACACAACATGAGAGTGGGCGTACGTGACGATTTTGTTTAAAAAGGGTCATTCAGATCAGGCGGAAACAATCTCAAGCAATTTTTACAAACATAGATATAATCACGCCTTTATCCCCGGAAGGTTCAGCAAAGGTGAATAAACATCATTTCAGCAATCATTGAATTCGGTCATACGTAGGAGGTGAGCCTTTTGCCGTCTTCCAGGCACTATTATATAGTTAACTCGAGCCATGTATCTGCGGATGAGTCTGGGCTGTATAAATCTGTCTGATATTAAACAGCCCTATCCCTTAGTCGACTTGTACGAAGCCGCATGGGAAGATATGGGGTGGTCCAAATTCTATTCCGCCGGGTATTATCTAAATATCAATCTTATTCCATTTAGACAAAGTGTTCAATTTTCATTGGTTTCTTTCATTTATCCAGAGCATGAACGAATAACAACTATTTACTTGTTAAGGTGACCTTTCTTGGACCCCCTTGCGTGTAGTTGCATACTATTTTAAGCTATATCTTAAAAACAATAAGCTTCATATTTAAATGCAAGTTAAAGACTGCTCGATCATTTTCCACCTGATATAAAATGACCCTAACAGTATGGAATTTCCTGATTTATAATTAACTAAATTAGGGTCAAAAGTTTATCTTTACAATTGTGTTATTTATATTTCTAACAATTCAATTGTACCCATATTAGTTTTTAATTAGGTATATTTACTATTGTATGTGTCAATTTAATAATTGGTCATAATAGTATACGGGTACTGTATTATTATACCCAATTATTATGCTGATTGATTGTTTTAAAGTATATAATGTACATACGGGGAATACCTGAGGGTTTACCGGGTTAAGTGGGGTTACTTTAGGCCCCCATCAAGATTTTAATAACCTAGCTATCTGCGAGTTGATACATTGAGATTATAGGAGGTAGGACACGACGGTATTCCCGTCCGAATTGAGCAGTTCGACTGGGGAACCCTTTACCCTACAGAATATCACGGCTATAATAACCTCGTGTTGTCTTCCCGGCGGTGAGTAGGTAGCCAGAGCTCACTGGAGAGTTTTTGTGCTGTCAGTGGGAAGATCAAGCGAAGCGAGGCGAGCGAGGCAACCTGATATTGGTCAACCTAGATATACGTATGTCAATCAGATCATAGGGATTTTAAAGTAAGGATATCTCAAGAGTACCCAAAACCGGCGAGCATGTATGAACACAAGGAGGATCGTAGCAAGTAAAAACTCTGCCTACCCCACTGAGAAAGAGGCGTGACTGTATGTATGTGTGTATGTACACAAGTACTTAAGTACAAAATATAACGTACCTTAAAAAAACACATCTATGTCTGTGTCCTCTACCTTATTCAGAATAGTTATGTCCTAACAGTATAAACTGATGCTACAACATAAATGAACGGAACTAAGTGTGGATTATGTTGAAATATCCTCTTGCTATAGAATGTGACCGGTCTGAGACCGTACGCGCCTAGAAACTTCGATGTTTAGGCAAATATGGATATCAGTTGTGGAAATGATTATGTGGTAATCGATTTATGATATTGTGGCACTTCACATGGCTATTGGTATTTGCGTATTTGAAAACATTTGACAAATAATCAATATATTAATACGTGAAGCGAAGATTTTGGATCCTTTTTACGAAAAACACGTGAGATTTGGCATATTTTTAGGCTAAGGTAATCACACACAGTCCCATGCCTATTTGAAATATTATCTGCTTATGAATATAAAAAAATAAGTGATAAGTATAAAAAAATATGTTAATTCTAAGGAGGTTTTAATATGTTATTATTCGGTGAAGCGAAAACTTTGTACCTCTTTTTACGAAAATAGCGCGGAATTTTCCCACACCCATATTACACATATTGTAACAACAACTAATACATAGGCCACGGTAACCACTTTCCATCAGGTGGGCCGTGTGCTTGTCTGCCACCACCTCATAGGTATATAAAAAAAAGAAAATTACATCTGACAGGAATATATGTCAGAGAATGACAAGTTGCGCGCACCCCAAGTAATTGAGACATGGGCAGGTAGATTACTTACCAATAGAGCAATGTTGACCAGGTACAGCTGGTCATCTTCCCTGTTCCCCTCTGACAGTTCTTCAACCCAGGATAATGGATGTACAGGAATTGCTGACAAGGTACCGTTGTCGTTGAATTTTGTCACTTTGTGTTCTAAAGACTCTCTGTGGAGATAAAAGGAGCCAGTAAGTTATATTAAAAAGGTAAAGCTATGGTAATATCGTTGGTAGTTAGGTCTTATGATCCCCGGTTAAGGTTAAGGTCCCGGGTGTACACCCGTACACCGAACCCGGGACCAATAGATCTAAATTCTAAATTTGTGCTGTCAGTGGGATAACTAAAGGCTTGTCCTGCTTTGTCCTCTACACTGACGGCACAGAAACTCTGTGCTTACAGGGTCGGCTGCGCGAGTGTGGCTTCTCTGGTGTTACACCCGTCCATAGGCCACGGTAATCACTTTCCATCAGGTGGGCCGTGTGATTATCTGCCAACTAAGTGGTATAAAAAAAAGACTTCGCCTCTGCTATACTTCTCAGATTGCTTAAATATATAGTTTAAAGACATGATGCAGAGTTTTAATCTATGCCCAAGACTCAGTGGTTTAGCTAGTAAAAATATTATCTTACCTATAGACGTAGGGCCCAACTTCCTTCACTTGGACCTTCTTATCAATCCCCGCCATATATGCCTCAGCATTGGTCACATTGAACAGGTATACCTTGGTATACAGCTCCACGGCAGGTTTCCTCCACATCTCGAATATTTCACCGCCATCAGATAGCATCACTTTCTGTAATATGATAACAATAATGAGAGGAATATTGTGTGAAGACCTAGGTTCAATTCCCTAGATGAAAGAGAATTTTTTTTTTAAGAATAATTTGAACCCGCTACCATTCCCTTAGGTACAGTCGGCCCAAGATTGTTGTATAAGAAACTTTGAAATGCTCATGTCGTGGCTCGGTAGCTCAGTGGTCAGAGCATTCGTCCTGTAAGGGACTGGTCGTGCATTCGAGTCCCGTCTGAGCATTTCACTTTTTCCTATATTAATCGAATAATATTAGGAATTGTGTTAAGAATGTGTTCACGTCGGTATTGTAATGGCCAGGGTTTCAACCCGGAATCTCACAGTCGTGAGGCCCTAAGCACTATACTAAGGCTATTACTGAGGTCTGTGTACTCGTTCCCGTGTAATCCCAGGTTTTACCATGGCACACACCAATGACTTTTCGATGCTTTTCGAGGTTATGTGTGTATTTATCGCAGGTTTATTAAGTGCCATATTGGAACCTAAACATAAACTGCCGAAATGTGGGTGCTAGCACCTCTGCCTACCCCTTCGGGGATATAGGCGTGAGTTTATGTTATGTTTATGTGTACTCGGTTTTGCCAACGAAAGTTAGCTTAGAGGCTTTAACTTAAAAGCCCGAATTTAGTTCATAAATTCTTCTTTTTTGGGTATTTTGGTTTTTTAACTGCCGCCTCACCTTCCTACCTCAAGCGCCAGAGCCTAGTCAATCAATTAGCAAGTGCATCAGCTATCAAAAGAGTGATCTTAGGTTCCAAAGGCCTTACAAACACACAGGACTTAAATTATGGTATACGATTCTTACCTTTGCAAAGAAGAAATCATAAGGTTTCAGAAATAGTATAAAACAGCCTGCTGCTATCGCGAAGAATCCAAGCATGAGCATTACGAATAGACCTGCAACAAAAGAAAGAGAAGATTAGATTTTTTTACAAAAATATCTGTAGCTGTTTGGCGTACTCAACTTTCCTATACAGATAAGATAAGATTATCTTTATTGTACACCAACACATTACACAGTACATGTACGGACAAAATTATGACAAATGTACAAATGGCGGCCTTATCGCTACAAGCGATCTCTTACAGGCAACACACAAGTCTTACATACTTCCTAGACAAGCGGCTGTTGGCGAGCGTACGGTAGAATAAATAATTATAAACATTCAAAAACACAACGCTATCGAGACCCATGGTAAGCATAGCTTTACTAGCTTGTGTTATAAAATCTAGAATACGGATAAACGTCTCTACCATGTTGAGTGTTCTGATGAGCTCTTCCAATTAGTCCCATCCTCTCCTTTCCTACACAGGACAACACGTGCAAAGCTTAGATGTTACACGCACACAGTGCAGAGTATCCGATCAAGAACAAAGCGGTTCGGAAACCCTTTCCTTTGCCACAACACTAAGACCTGGAATTCTTTACCAGCTCACGTGTTTCCTTCTTCCTACAGTCCCGGATACTTCAAGCTTCTGATGAGGCCGTCAAGCTGAATGCCACTATTGTAACATGCTACGTGTTTTTATTATGGTGACTCTCTTTCTTGAGACTTTGCCTTTAACTTACTATCAGATGAGGTGAAATGAAATTAGCGCGTCCTATATAAAAAAGGCACTTAGATACTTTTTTAAAAATTAAATTTGGGAATACCAGAGGTTTGTCCTGCTTTGTGTTTTGCATTGACGGCACAGAAACTCTTGTGCTTAACCCAGACCTATGTAAATTTACAAATATTTGCACAAGTCGGGTGTCGAATCCGCTCCACTACGCTGGAGAGGCCATAGTGTCAATCCGATACATTAATAGTTCTATTATATAATTGCCACTTGTCTAGGAATATCACATCGGAAGTGAACCCTCACGTCTGAGAGCCTATTTTTTTATACCACTTAGGTAGCAGACAAGAACAGAGCCCACCTTATGGGAAGTGGTTACCGTGGCCTATGGACGTGTGCAACCCCAGGGGTGTTACACTCGCGCTGCCGACCATGAAGAAACCTTCTGATGCACCTCTTGAAGAACCCCATATTGTAAGTGCTTAGGAAAATCGCAGCAGAGAGGTCATCCACAGCTTGAGTGTGCGTGGGATGAAGTTTATTTCATACCGCACAGTGCGCACCGTCTCAGTTCGCAATATGTTAGTATGAATTCCCTGCCTATGGCGAGAGGTGCGATGATAGAATGTAGCTGTGGGCATCATGTCAAACAATTTATCTGAGCACAAACCCCTTTCCTACACAGGACAACACGTGCAGGTCTTAGATGTCATCCGCACACGGTGCAAAACATCCGATCAAGAACCAAGCGGTTCGGAGACTCTTTCCTCTGTCGCACCATTAAGGCCTGGAATTCATTACCAGCTCACGTGTTTCCTTCTTCCTATAGTCCCGGGTCCTTTAAGCGGGGCGTGAAAAAGCATATGATAAGGCCGTCAAGCTGAGTGTCACCATTTTCACACGGTATGTGTAAGTAATGGTGACCCTTTTTTCTGGGACTTTGCCTTCAGCTTACCATCAGGTAAGGCGAAGTCCAATTGACGTGTCCTATATGTAAAAAAAAAACCATTGTATAGGCGGTAGAACACATACATTGACGTCAATAGGATGTAATTCATGTAACAACTGTTACACCATAGTTTTATTCATATTTATGGTGATATATTACTTCTTATGTGTTCTAAGATATATTTTCCTTATCATAACATAATAATCCTTGCACTCTGAACTGTTTTACCGGAATAACTACTATTAACATGACATAACGTATTATTACGCTTTAATAATTATTATAACAGTAGTAATAATAATAAAAGCAGTAATTAGACGTGCCTTGACTGCGTAAGTGAAGAACTGACTTTTTTTTTTACAACTTAGGTGGCAGACAAGCACACGGCCCACCTGATGGAAAGTGGTTACCGTGACCTATGAACATGTGTAACACCAGTGGAGTCACATCTGTGCTGCCGACCCTGTAAGAACAGAGATCTTATGTGCCCTCAGTGCAGAACACAAAATCAGGACAAGCCTTTAGTCTTCCCACTGACAGCACATAAACTCTCTAGTGAGCTCTGGCTACCCTACTCACCACCGGGAACACAACGCGAAGTTATTATAGCCGTGGTATTCTGTATTATTTTTAATCTGTACTGATATTATGAAGGCTATGGTAGCGTGGTGGTAGTTAAATCGAATGTTACACCGGATTTGCAAGTTTGATTCTTGCGTAGTTCAAAATATTGGTCAGTCGTTACGGGAAGTTGTAGTACGAAAAAGTCGGATAACAAGTCTAACTGTATTGCTTTGACATTACCAGTGGGTTGTGGAGGTCAGACGGCAGTCGTTTCACGGAATATATCGAAGTTCAGTCGCAACCCAGTTAGACTGGCATAAAACGAATCACAGATTCGAGGTGAAAGCTTCTGCGATTTGTTCCGCGTTCGCCTATACGAAGTTTTGCCCCACATAAAAAAGTCCGTATTTGTCCTAAATTTTATTCATTTTTAGCCCCAAACGTAATATTTATTTGGAATTTAATATTTTATTCCTGTTTCGTCCTATGTTTCTTTCCTTATTCGCCTCGAATATTTTTAGTGTGCAAATTATTACAATTTTAGTACAGGCAGACTGCAAAGTTTTTAAAAACAAGATGATAAGTATATTATATCATACAAGAAACACCCAGGCCAATATACAAATATACGTAAAATACACATTATTCATGAATATAAATATTTGCAATGCGTTCGAACCTGCAACAGCAGACTCGGAAATCGGACGCTCTGCCGCTGCACCACAGATATGTTAAAAATATTCAAAACGAACAGGAAATTTTATACATATTTTAGTTGGAGACGGAATGTTTATAATGTATAGGAAATGCTTAACTAAGTGATACATTATTCTATGTAGTAGGTATAATTAAAAATAATTAAATGTGGGGTTATGAGTTTTCCGGTTTATGTTGTACATAAGCCACAATTTACGATATTTCCTGTATTGAGTTTTGAGAAGTTAGGATTTCCCGGCGCCGGTCAATAACAAACGTCCATCAAGAGGTACCGGGTTCAAATCCTAGCCTAAACACTGATAATAGGAGGTGTAATTGATACCTATATTTTCCATAAAACTAACTTGAATTGGGTATTTTCTTCTAGTTTAAATAGGAACCAAGCGGTTCGGAGACTCCTTTCATTGCCGCACCACCAAGACCTGGGATTCATTACCAGCACACGTGTATCCTTCTTCCTACAGTCCTGCACCTGATGAGGCCGCCAAGCTGAGTGCCACCATTGTAACACTTAGTGTTTGTAATGGTGACCCTCTTTCCTGGGACTTTGCCTTTAGCTTACCATCAGGCGAGGTGAGGTCAAGTTGGCATGTCCTATATAAAAAAAAAATTAACTGAGCTTATTAAATTAAGAATGGTAAATTAAAAATAGTCGCGTGGCGCCCGGCTGAGTAGAATTTGGACCACCCCATCTCTTCCCATGCGGTGTCGTACAAGGTGACTAAGGGATAGGGCTGTTTAACATCAGACAGATATATACAGCCCAAGAACAGAGATTTTTTTTCAGTGTCGAACACAAAATCAGGACAAGCCTTTGGTCTTCCCACTGACAGCTGACACATCCCACTCTACCGGGAAGCAACAAAATATACGAAATGATAGCAGTGATACTGTAAAAAATCTTTCCGTTTCAATTGCATAACGTACAAATATCTCAATTTACATAAGATAAGATAAAAAAAATAAAAATTAAGACGACTATAAAATAATTTATTTACAAATTAAAAACCGGTTGCGTCGGTCATGCAGTGGTATCAAAACCGGAACAAATTAAAAAGTAACAAATATACCGATATGAGATCTTTTAAGTTGCAAACTGACCTTCGGTCTTAGCTCATCATCATCTAGTACCTACCGCCTATTTTATTGGTATAAATACATAGTGTCGGATCACATATTCTGGCGGTTCTGGCGTACAAAATTTACATACACATAAACATTACTAAATAAACACCTCAACAAAGTCTAGGGAACAAGATGACCCCAATTTTTTTTTTTCGTGTAAATCTTGTTTTGCAAATAACTGGCAGCAAATAAATAAAAATAGAATAAAGTAGATTACAGAGTTGTTCGAAATTTAAAAATAAATTTAAATAAGTAATGATTTTCGAATATGGAGGGAAAACTTTTAAAAGTGTTTGATTGTGCAGTTTCTCTGAGGCAAAATAAAAATTATTTTTTTTGATTGTAAATAACGTTTATTATCAATAATACGTCTTTTACGTATGGTTTGTGCATTTTTGTGACTGTAGTCATCATGTCACGTCGTCATTTAAGTCGCGAAGAGATGTTAAGGGCTGTTGGTATGCTGCAAGCTGGACGAACTCAACGCGACGTAGCGGATGCTGCCAACACCCAACCAAGCGTAATTTGCAGATTATGGGCACGCTACAGGTCTACAGGGGATGTTGCCGAACGTCACAGGGGACGAAATAGGGTTACTACTCCGCGACAAGATCGTTTCTTGCAAAATTCCGCAAGGCGGCAACCCACGATTACTGCTCGTCAGTTGGTCGCAGGCCTCCAGTCTCAGCATCAAGTGGTTATTAGCGATCAAACTGTCAGAAGAAGACTACACGAAGCCAATCTTTATGCTCGCAGACCGCTTAGGGTTCCAGCTCTTCGACGTGGAAATCGAGGTCGTCGCTTATTGTGGGCTAACGCACATTTACAGTGGACCGACCATCAATGGGCACGGGTTCTGTTTTCCGACGAATCTTGCTTCGGTTTTCATCCTGATTCGAGAAGAGTGCGTATATGGCGAGTTCCTGGACGTCGGAGTCGTCTCCAGAATCCGCAAGAAGTTCATCCTTACCAAGGTGGAACAATCATGGTATGGGCTGGAATTCGCCTTGGTGGAAGGACCGACCTCGTTCGGATACGGGGCAATTTGAATGCAAACCAATACATTCAGGAGGTTATACACCCCATGGTAATCCCTCATCGACAGCAGTTCGGTCAAGATTTTATGTTCATGCAAGATAATGCACGGTCACACACCGCGAGGGTAGTGGTCAATGCGTTAAGCGAGCACAATATGACGACGTTGGAATGGCCTGCTCAGTCTGCCGACCTCAATCCCATAGAGCATGCCTGGGATTTGCTTGGGAGAAGAGCTTTCAGTGATTCTTTGGAAAATCTGAACACTGAAGAACAACTTTTTTTACACCTTCGCAGTGTATGGAGCCATATTCCACAGACGATGATTGACAATCTCATACTAAGTATGCCACGCCGTTGTCGAGCTGTTGCTAATGCTTTAGGAGGTCCTACAGATTATTAAAAACGTTTAAAGTACGGTTAATTACTGTATTTCTTACTACCTCGTTATTTTTGTGCCTAATCATAGAAGGTTGTAATACTCAATATTGGCACTATTCAATTCTTTCTTAAAAAAAAAAAAATTGGTATGAAAATGTTTTTATTAAAATTAAAATTAAAAACGGTATAAAAATACCCTTCTATTGATATAAAACACTCACTATTACAAGAAAGGGTTTTTAAATAAAAACTAGAAATGTCCTTGTTCCCTAGACTTTGTTGATGTGTGTATCAAATACAACAATCCACACAATATGTTAGTTATATCAATATTCAAATTAAAATACACAATTTATATAGTTAAATAACTGAAATAAATGTCAATTAATAAGTATTGAAAAAATGTCAATCAAAGTAAGTCAAATCAAATTATAATGTTATCAATCAATAATAATAATGTTGTCAAATAAATTCTTATGTCACAAGTTATCATTTAAGAAATCTGAAACTTTATAGTATGCTCTCGGACGGCAATAGGCTTTTTTTTTTTTACGTGCGCAAAATCCCCACGGATACCTCCCCACCGGAGCCGGTGGAGGAGGTTATGTCGGACTCGAACCGACTAAAACGCACGCCGCCTGTGGGTCGCTTTGGTTGCCGAAGGTGAGGTTGACAGGCATATCCCTCGCACCCCGGCCGACCCAGGGAGACGGCAATAGGCTCAAGTCCTATTACGTGGGACCGAATACAATAGTAAAATGTGGGTGTTAATTCACCTCTGCTTAACCCTCCGGGGATAAAGGCGTTATTATATGTATAAGATTTATTATTGTGAATAAAAATCTTGATTGATATTATAATTATGCAATAACATTAGGGGGCGGGGCAGAGATATGATGGCCGATTATTAGCAAAAATGAGTTTCCGGTTTCGAAATAATTATGCGAAATTATAATTCCGGTCTATTTGCAATATTGTAAGGACAAGTCGCTTGTTTGAAACGAGTAAATTATTTTGTAATTTTGTTTAATTAATTACAATTAATTTATTTTTTTGCTTTATATACTTACACAATAAAATATAATTTTAATTAGGTTAAGAACATAACCTAGAATACAACTCAGAGCGGAACGGTAACTTTTTTTAATACACACATTCATACAATCACGCCTTTATCCCCGGAGGGTTAGACAGAGGTAAATTAACACCCACATTTCATCAATTATTAAATTCGGTGGTGAGCCATGTATCTAGAGTAGAATTTGGGCCACCCCATCTCTTCCTATGCGGTGTCGTATAATGCGACAAAGAGATAGGGCTGTTTAACATCAGACAGATAATACAGCTCTGTCGCAGCCTCAGATGCATGGCTGGAGTCAACAACAGTGCCCGGAAGACGGCAATAAGCTCACCCCCCTATTACGTGGGACCGAATTTAATGATTGGTGAAATGATGGCTGGAATTCATCTCTGCCTAACCCTTGGGGGATAAAGGCGTTATTATATGTATGTATGTCTTAGTCGCTTTACAACGAAAGAGCCGCTCCTAAATCGTGAAACGTGTATATCTTATTAACATGTGTAATAGATTACTAAGTCTTTAATTATTCAATGTTTTATTACCCAAAATGTCTTAAGAGATATTGAGTTTTCATAGAAAACAGGCCTCTAATGACATTACCTCATTTGAAAACGTAAAAATGTCCTTTTAACATCGGTACCGCTTAGCCTATTTATGATGTTGATATAAATAACCAGCTGTATTTGCATCACCGCTGATCACGATTCTAATTCAAATTACTATTAAACTAGCTGTTGCCTGCGGTACCGTCCGAATTTCCAAATATTTCCTGCAATTCCTGCGGGGCGTAAAAAAGCGTATAATGAGGCTGTCAAGCTGAGTGTTACCATTGTAACATGGTATATGTAAGTAATGGTGACCCTGTTATCTAAGGCTTTGCCTTTAGCTTACCATCAGGTGAGGCGAAGTCTAACTGACGTGTCCTATATAAAATCAGTAAGAATGAGTTTCTAAACAGATAAATATTAGTAAACTATTTTTTTCCTAGATTGTATTGTTTTTCTAGACTAAGTGGCATACGACCACGGCTATCCTTGATATTTTCTTGTTTAATACTTTTTAAAGCGTGATTTTTCAGTAGATTGTCAGAATTTAGTTTTAAACATTTTTCTTTAGTTATATTATTTTGTGGCAAGCAACGGCTATACTTTATACATATTTGTAATCTGCTAATTAAGCCCTTTTAGATGATACCAAACACGGTATATTTATCTCAAGTTAATTTTTTTTAACACTGTACGTTATGACCGCTAGAGAGCACTACATTAGATTCAGTGATACGTTATATACCCTATAACCAGCGGAGGACCAAGACGCTTCTAATGATACATCATTTGTATAATTGTAATAAGTAATTCAGGAGCTATGAGGGAACAGATGAACCTACATACATACATATATAGCCTGTCAAAATCATAACCCTCCTTTGACTTTGCCGTAGTCAAAATACATCCAATGATGAATGTTACCAAAAGCTTCCGGTGCCCGCTTACCATGATCCATGACCTTAACATAGCTATCTCCTCTTAAACTTCAACAAAGAACCTTGCAATTTATCCTTATAAGTCAATTCGGTAGCCTAATCTTTCAAGATGGCGTTGTTGCCAAATATTTTATAAACAGCATTGCGAAATTTTTAGTAAACTTGAACTACTTCCGCGATCGTTTCATCCAAATTTGTAATTAGTTACCAAATAAATGAGAACAGAAGGCCAACTGCGAACAAAAAGCTAATACATTTTTTTACACCACATAGGTGGCAGACAATTTTGATTGAACCTTTTCTCAACTCTATTTTGGTCGGCTTTCCGATCTAACTGTGATGCATCTGAACTTCGGTATTTTCCGTGAAGCATATCCATCTGAACTCCACAACCAATTGGCGATATAGAATTTCTCCCGTTTTTATTTATACAACTTACGTGGCTAACAACTCGACACACACCTGATGGAATATAGCTATCGTGGCTTAAGGACATATGCAACACCAGAGGAGTCAGTGCTGCTGACTTGTAAAAATAGAGAGCAAAGCAGAACAAGCCTTTGGTCTTCCCACTGACAGCACAAAAACTCTCCAGTGAGCTTTGTTTATTCTACTCACCGCTGGGAACACAACCAGACGTTATTACGGTAACACCAGAGGAGTCACACTCGCGCTGCCGACCCTGTAAGCACAGAGTTTCTGTGTCGTCAGTGTAGAAGATAAAGCAGGGCAAGCCTTTAGTCTTCTCACTGACAGCACAGACTCTCCAGTGGACTCCGGCTACCCTACTCACCTCTGGGCACACAACACAAAGTTTTTATGGCCACGGTATTCTGTAGAGCGGAGGTACTTTCCCAGTCGGACTGCTCAATTGGTCGGAAATACCACCGTGTCCTAAATCCAGTCCTACTGTCAGTGGAGACGCTGTTGACTGGATGGTTGATCAGCCCTTCTGTGTGGGCCTTTTTACCAATGTCCCCTATATAATGGCTGCTCTGCTGCTATAGATTTTCCTTTGACTACCGGGACTGACGTCGAGGGAGCAACATCCGGACAAACACAAGTAGACATATTTATGCGTACGAATGGTTCCCGGCACCCCATCACTTCCCATGCGGTGTCGTACAAGGCGACTAAGGGATAGGGCTGTTTAACACCAGACATATATATACAGTCGAGACTCAGCTTTAGGTGCATTGCTCGAGTCAACAATAGTGTCCGGAAGACAGCTCACCCCCTATTACGTGAGACACTGAATTCAATGATTGGTGAAATGTGTGTGTTAATTCACCTCTGCCTAACCCTCCGGGGATAAAGGCGTCATTATATGTATGTATGTATGAATATTAGCATTGAGCGGGAATTGAACCCGCCTCAGAAGCACTCATAAGTAGATGTTACTCAATGTGTATGTTTTCACTTGTTGTTTAAAATTGACCTTCTGATTTTTTTATATAGTAACCTTGTCAAGGTAAACATTTATTGCAATTTTGGGTGGGAGCCGTCTCTGACCTTCACGTAAGCCACAAGTATATCGTTTAGAAATCGGAAGTAAACATGTATGGTATCATACAATTCAGTCAAAAGGTTAGATATTAATCAGCTTGGCACTTTCGTAGTTCGCCCGTGCAGAGGCCTCCGGTGAATTAGCATATATGTTGGATGAAAATATCCGATCATAAACCAAGCGGTTTGGAGACTCTTTCCTTTTTTTATTTTATACCACTTAGGTGGCAGACAATCACACGGCCCACCTGATGTAAAGTGGTTACCGTGGCCTATGAACGTTTGTAACACCAGAGGAGTCACAGTCGCGCTGCCAACCCTGTAAGTACAGAGTTTCTGTGCCGTCAGTGTAGAAGACAAAGCAGGACAAGTCTTTAGTCTTCCCACTGACAGCACATATTCTTCAGTGAGCTCTGGCTACCCTACTCACCGTTGGGAACACAACACGAAGTTATTCTAGCCGCGGTATTCTGTAGGGCGGAGGTACTTCCCCATTCGGACTGCTCAATTGGGCGGAAATACCGCCGTGTCCTACCGCCTCCACTATTTATTGCACTATTAAGTTTAAGCTCATGTGTTTCCTTCTTCCTACAGTCCTGGGTCCATCAAGCTGGTAGTGAAAAAGGATATGATGAGGCCGTAAAGCTGAGTGTCACCATTGCAACATGGTATATGCAAGTAATGGTTATTTTCTGAGACTTTGCCTTCAGCTTACCATCAGGCGAGACGAAGACTAATTGACGTGTCATATACAAAAAAAAATGTATTCTACGATACGCCAGCCATCGAATTGACACTTGTCTAGGGGGCTAATTATTATTATTATTGGGGAACAGGCCAGCAGTTGAAACAACTGATATCAGCCTGCATCTCATTGTTCACTACACTGTTTTCACTACTCAATGATTTTGTTGATTTATGTGTTTGTCCAGTCTATTTTTGAATTGGTTAATGTTTTCTGCTGTCACAATATTTTCAGGTAGCCTATTCCATGTGTTAACCACTCTATTGCTCAAGAAGTTCTTGTGTGGGTTTGTATTCCTACTAGATTTTTGCAATCTAATGTTGTGTCCTCTACGATTTCGGTCCGGTGCGCGTATGAACATGTTGCTGAATCCTTGTAAGTCATAGTGATCAGTGATTATTTTGAAGGTCTCAATCAGGTCTCCACGTTCTCTGCGCTCCTTCAAGGTGGTCAGGTTCAGTTTGTCTAATCGTTCCTCGTATGGCAACCGCTTCAGCTGTCTGGGGACTTTGGTGAATCCACGCTGCACTCTTTCCAACAGGTCTATGTATTACTTGATAATTGGAGTTTGATTCCCAGACAAAGAAGTTATTTTGTCAGATTGAAGTAGTGAGTACAAACTTTGTCGAAAGCCGTTCAAAAATTTCCTGATAGTAACTTTGACCATGACTTTTCGCATAAAATTTTATTCGAGCATAAATTACAAACACATGAGCATAAATTATACACGTTTGAGCATAAATTATTAAAAAAAAAATCTAATTGATTAAGAAATTATTGTTATTAACTATTATATGGAGATGTTGATGATAATAGATTATTAATCATAGATGTATTCTAGATGATTAAGTGTGATGAATCTGTGAAGATGGTGGTATGACATGTTTCGTTTACAAACTCCTCTATCCGGTTGAGGACAAGACCACCTGTATCAGACAGGTGCCTAAGACCTGAGCAAGAATTGGAGAACATTTTTTTAAAATATTACATTATACAAACATACATATTATCACGCCTTGATCCCCGGAGGGTTTTGCAAAAGTGAATTAACACCCAAAGTTCACCAATCATTGTATTCGGTCCCACGTAATAGGGGGTGAACCTATTGCCGTATTCCAGGCACTACTAATTGACTCGAGCCAACATCTGAGGCTGAGTCTGGGCTGTATATATCTGTCTGATGTTAAACAGCCCTATCCCTTAGTCGTCTTGTACGACACCGCGTGGAAAGAGATGGGGTCGTCCAAATTCTACTCTGCCGGGAAAGTAGCCCAAATTACTAGGCTAAATGATCTGAAGGCTATTTTTTGGACGGATTTTATTTATTAAATGAATAGGTACCTATTTAAAATATCATGGTCACTCACATCAGTATCAAAGTCCTCCGTGATCATGGTGCTTGCAACAGAAATATCGGAAACTCAAAACAATGAAACATGGTAAATATCCTGTTTATTTTGATAATGATATTAAATGAAGTTGATCTTCTGTTTAAATGGTGTCTGTGCGTCTATTTATATCGCACAGACAGATCGACGAACGACATAAACTCAATGACCAATAAACCAAACAAGATCACAGATATTATCAGTAATATTTATAAACATATAATAACATTTATTTTAAGAATCTCGAGTTGGTATTCAGTGCTTTTCCTTGTTTGAAATCTTTAAACGGTGTTTATTACTTAAATATACCTTAAACGTGCTCAACGATAACAATTATTTTTAATTGCAAATTAAATTATACATTTTAAGATTCTCCGCGTCCTAAAAGGAGATGAGTCGATTCGTCAGTAATTTTTTTCTTTAATGTGTAGTAATGATTTTTGCCACCTTTGACAATATCAATTAATCTTATGGGATACCTCAAGGGTGGGCGCTTAAGCCATTAAAATATAATTTGTTGCCTGGGTTTGCTGGAAGAGAACTCAACTTTGAGTTAAACTCGCCTTTGTTCATTACATCTACATACATACATACATAAAATCTCGCCTTTATCCCCGGAGGGTTAGGCAGAGGTGCATTAACACCCATATTTCACCAATAACTGTATTCGGTCCCACGTAATAGGTGGTGAGTGAGCCTATTGCCGTATATCGGACACTATATTTGACTCGAGCCCCGCATCTGAGACTGAGTCTGGGCTGTATATATCTGTCTGATGTTTAAGGAATAGGGCTATTTATATGGTGCCCGAAATACGGCAATAGGCTCACCCCCTATTACGTGGGACCGAATACAATGATTGGTGAACTGTGGGTGTTAATTCACTTTTGCAAAACCCTCCGGGGATCAAGGCGTGATAATATGTATGTTTGTATAATGTAATATTTTTAACAAATATTGAAGAAATGTGGGTGATAATTCACCTCTGCCTAACCCTTCGGGGATAAAGGCGTGATTATATGTATGTATGTATTCTCTTCACCTAAAGGTAATCGATCTCAGGTATCGTAAAGAGTAAATTGTGCCAGAAAGGCTATTATAAAATCCAAGAATACTTAGATGTTAAACAAGCTTGGAAATAAGCTGTTCGTTCAACTATGCTACTCAAGTAAATTATTGTATTTAGACTAAGTAGACTTAATAAATGTTTGTAATTAGACAAAAAAAAATGCTCCCTGAGTTTCTTGCCGGGGTCTTCTCAGGTCGAGGCCTCGTTTCGAACCGGTGGTCCATTTGCTAAACTAGTCTTTGATATTTCTTTTTATATTGACGTTTTGTAAGTACCGATTTAATGGTCTATGTAGAATAAATGATTTTTGACTTTGACTTCGATCGGAAAATCGATGGACATATTATGTCGATGAATTCTATTTTTACGTCTACCTCATCCTTTTATGAAGTCGGTTAAAATAAAAACTAATTTTGCATAATGATACAATAATTAAAAATCAACCTTCTGTTTATTCTTTATTATTTTGCAACACATTTTGCAAAACGGCAATAAAATTTCAAAATTACGAAAAAAACAGTACCTACTAATTAACGATCGCATGGTTCACAGGGTAGGCAAAGGTCGTCAGTAGGCTATCTTTTTTAATTTTGTGTCATCATGTTTATCGTATTCTAGAGTTCGTGGTCAAGATTATTGGCCAGTGAATAAAAATATTTGTACCTAATATTTTCACGTGTTCTCTTTTATTTTATATAGCGACACAGGAAACGTGGTGAGTACACGTGTATATATACTTAGAACTGATTATATATCAACCAGTTTTTTATTTATTTATAGCAATTTTATTTGTCGTCCAACCAGGCTTTCTTAATTTAGAATTCTACAGAAAATTCTACAGAATACCACGGCTATAATAACCTCGTGTTGTGTTCCCGGCGGTGAGTAGGGTAGCCAGAGCTCACTGGAGAATTTTTGTGCTATCAGTCGGAAGATTGGTCTTCAACAACTTAGGTGGCTGACAAGCGCATGGCCCAACTGATGGAAAGTGGTTACCGTGACCTATTAACGTGTGTAGCACCAGGGGAGTCACACTCGTGCTGCCGACCCTGTAAGAACAGAGATGTTCCTTTTTTTTATATAGGACACGCCAACTTTACCTCATCTCGCCTGATGGTAAGCCAAAGGCAAAGTCTCAGGAAAGAGGGTCACCATTACACACACTGGGCTGTCAGTGCAGAATACAAAATCAGGACCAGCTCTTGCTCTTCCCACTGATAGCACAAAAACTCTCCAGTGAGCTCTGGCTACTCTACTCACCACCGGGATTACAACACGAGGTTATTATAGCCGTGGTATTCTGTAGGAGAAGGTACTTCCCCAGTCGGATTGCTAAATTGGGACAGGAATACCGTCGTGTCCTACTTCCTGCTGCTCTATGCTTGACTCGGTTCATTGTTGTCCTACCTATCTATATTTCTATGCGGTAGCGGTCTTGCCACCTGTAATACAGGACCTATGGCCGTTGGAGCAAACGAGTCCTAGAGCGGAGACCGTGAGAAGGTAAACGGAAGGTGGGACGCCACCTAGCCAGATAGACTGGCAACCTGCTATGCTTTCTCTGTGCTAGACATTGTCATTGTTAAATTTCTAGTGACGTCACCCAGTCCAACGCTGTGCTCGACGATGCTTAAAGATTTACATACATATATAATCACGCCTTTATTCTCAGAGGGTTAGGCAGAGGTGAATTATCACCCACATAACATCAATAATTGTATTCGGTCCCACGTAATAGTGGGTGAGCCAATTGCCGTTTTCGGGCACTATTGTTGACTCGAGCCATGCATCTGAGGCTGAGTCTGGGCTGTATATATCTGTCTGATGTTAAACAGCTCTATCCCTTAGTCGCCTTGTACGACACCGCATGGGAAGAGATGGGGTGGTCCAAATTCTACTCTGCCGGGAACCACACGGCGATAAAGTAAAGATTTACACAGCTGAAAAAGGTATCTGGGACAGACCGGATGTGGAAGGTTAAGGATCGAGAGTTATGGCGTACATTAAGAGAGGTCAATGTCCTGCAGAAGACTGCGATAGGTAAATTACATGAATAAATATGCAATATTCGCGTAGGAGGGTATTGTTGGTATACCATGTTGCATTGTTTTGAGTTTCCGATATTTCGGCGCTGTTCCCACCACCATGATAACGGAGGAACTGGAGTAGTGGCGGTGAAAAGAGAAAAAGTGTTTTCTAGGAATAATTATATCGATCTACCCTCTTTCGAGTTCTTTTACTACGCGTATCTGCACTACTATTGGTTTCACTCTCACTACAAACTAGAACCCGATCTCGATCACGTTCACGACATACGATGCTTACTGTATGCACTCGCGATTTTGTTTCGGCTTGTTCCCGGTTGTTTTTGTAAATATCCCGATTATTTTGATACATATGTGAGTGACTATGATAGTTTAAATACGTAGGAGGGTATCTCAATGATGTAACTATCGCATTATTTTCACGCTTAACCTTGAAGTTATCGATCGAAATTTCTAGAACATCTGTCCACATAGTTAAATTATATCAAGGCAAAACTTTTTACAGACTCGTAGGGGTCATTCCATTGATTTTTTGTTCCGGTTATTTACGTACACGACCGATTTTACTTAAAATAACATTCACAAAAAAGTGTTGTGGATTTTTTTTTAACAACAAATCATATTTTGAATATAATTGTTGTAAAAAAGGGTTGAAATACGTGCTATTTTTATTCATAAATCTAGGTTAGGTTAGTTTTTAAATTAAGATACTTCTACACGGCAATTTATTGACTTGTTTTCAACGGCTGTTCAACCGGTTGTAAAAAAAGACAGAAGCTATTTTTTTGTTAACGGTCTAGGTTAACATTACTGTAAACAGAAGCCCAGTTTTTTGTAAAATAAAGACTAACGTAAAGTTGATAGATAACCATTTTATTCTTGCCAGTCTAAATATAATATAATTTAATCTGTGAAGTTCAGCTTGTTATTTATTATCTGTTTTGACCAACAAAAGTGCAGTTACTGACCTCAGACAGATTGAAAAACTTTCCACATTTTTTACATGTTTATTAAAAAAACATCTCAATTATAATTATAATGTATAACAAAACATTATTCATTTTTCTTATATATTCAGAAATTTGTAAACAAATCATATAATCAGCCTAGGAGCCGGTTCGATCCCAGGTTTTATCATGGCACACACAAATGACTTTTCGATGCTTTTCGAAGTTATGTGTGTATTTATCGCAGGTTTATAAGTGCCCGGTTAATGGCAATAGACTCGCCACCTATTACATTGGAACATAAAACATAAACTTTGGAAATGTGGATGTTAGCACCTCTGCCTGCCCCTTCGGGGATATAGGCGTGAGTATATGTTATGTTAACATTGCACCACTACCAAAAAAATCAAATTTTGTAAACGAAAACAAACAGAATTCAACATTACATTAGTATTTACAGGCTTTTTCAGACAAGCAAGAGAGACTTCAAGAGGAGTATCAGAAGGTTTCTTCATGATCGACAGCGCGAGTGTAACACCCCTGGTGTTGCATACATCCATAGGCCACGGTAACCACTTCCCATCAGGTGGGCCGTATACTTATCTACCACCTAAGTGGTATAAAAATAACTCATATCCGTAACAAAATAAAATTGCTTTATTTTTAAACATCTATTTTTAGTGCCAAGTTCATATAACTTATTAAATATTATGTAAGCAACTTTTTGTAATACATAATTTGATCTTGAATGATATATTTGTTTTGTAATACTGAATATTTTTGATTGTTTTAGTTTTTTATTAGTTTTTTTTTACATGGGCAAAGTCCCCACGGATATGGGATATTTCGGGCGGAGAAAAGAACAACCATTCAAAAGACACAAATTACGTAGGTACCTACTTACCTACCCACTTGTAAATATTTTTTTATTAATAGAACACGTCGATTAGACTTCGCCTTGCCTGATGGTAAACTGAAGGAAAAGTCTCAGAAAAGAGGGTCACCATTAATTACACATACCACGTGACAATGGTGACACTCAGCTATCATATGCTTTTTCACGCCCCGCTTAAAGGACCCGGGACTGTAGGAAGAAGGAAACACGTTAGCTGGTAATGAATTCCAGGCCTTAATGGTGCGACAGAGGAAAGAGTCACCGAACCTTACCTTTCTGAGTTTCCAGTTAATCTAAAAAACGTTATCTCTGGGTGGGTATTGACGAATTCATGTAACCAAAACAAGCACAATATACTTTATATATATCTCTCATGAGATGGCCCTGGGTCTGCCGGAGTGCGAGGGAAATGCCTGTCAACCTCACCTTCGGCAACCAAAACGACCCACAGGCGGCGTGCGTTTTAGTCGGTTCGAGTCCGACATAACCTCTTCCACCGGCTCCGGTGGGGAGGTATCCGTGGGGATTTTGCGCACGTAAATAATTAGAATACTGTATAGATAGTTTTACTGTGGTTAGACTTTTAACTTTGATATAAGCACCTAGTAATATTATGATTCAAGTGTTGTCATGCCGGGGGACCCTAACAAATTATCGGAACGATCCAAGGTCCCCCGACATGGAAACGTTTGAATATTAGTGGTTTTTTTTAATGATATTATATTATCGTGTGAACCAAAGATGTAAAAACCAAATATGAAAACAATCAAGCCCCGATTCTGCTAATTTTTTTTTTTTGTCTAGAACACGCCATTTGACGGTGAGGAAGGTTATGTCGGCCTCAGAACGACTAAAATCGCACGGCAGCCTCAGGTCATTACTTGCCGGGGATGAGGCAGCCTTTGACATATCCCTCGCGCACCCCGACTAACCCCGGGTCATAGAAGGCCCTCTCGGGTGTGGAACTACAGCGTCCCCGTCTTTCCCCAGAAATAATATGGTGAGGCGGGGGCGGGTGCAGGCCGCGGTGGTGGTGCGGCTGGCGCGCCTCCCCGTTTCCGGGGACGAGTTGGGGACTCTGTAGTCCCAACACCCGCAAAGAGGGCCAGATCGTCAGAGATGGCCCTGGGTCGGCCGGGGTGCGAGGGATATGCCTGTCAACCTCACCTTCGGTAACCAAAGCGACCCACAGGCGGCGTGCGTTTTAGTCGGTTCGAGTCCGACATAACCTCCTCCACCGGCTACGGTGTCCGTGGGGATTTTTCGCACGTAAAAAAAAAGGGGGGGGGCGGGTACAGCTCATGAAGGACGAAGGTCGTTTAACAACCACCGAAATACGAGTCGCCTTCGCGCATTGCAGGCAATGCGGAAAGAGAGTGATCTATTTCTTGTCTGGCCCCTCTCCCCCGCCTCCTTCTTGAGCATCACTTCCTCGCAGAGATCTGGTGACTGTATATAAATTTTAAAACAACAACTAATAACTTGTAATCTTTCATCAGTTCGCAAAAGTTCGAAAAAAGTTTGACGTAAGTGCTCGCAATTAGATATTTTTTGTCTCAACAAGGATTCGACCTCAATACATATATAAATTAAAAAACTAACTTTTTTGCTATCTGTAGCGGTACAACGTAACTACCGATACAATTTGATTTAGCTTTTTGTATAATCACGCTATATAATGACCGAAGGGTAGGCAGGAATGTATTAATTGTTTTGTTTTTTGAATGGATGATATCACAAGACCTACAGTGTCACATCAACCTTACTTGCAAGCCTGTACCTGCTCATTGACGGATGGGACTTTTGTGAAGGGTTTTCTTTTGAGGTTAGGGGTTCAGACGGCAGATGCTCCCGTTAAGATGAAACTAAACTCAAAATTGCTAGTATAACAAGAAGACTCTGTAGTCCCCACACACCCGAGAAGAGGGCCAGATCGTGAGAGACGGCCCTGGGTTGGCCGGGGTGCGAGGGATATGCCTGTCAATCTCACCTTCGGCAACCAAAACGACCCACAGGCGGCGTGCGTTTTCGTCGGTTCGAGTCCGACATAACCTCTCCCACCGGCTCCGGTGGGGAGGTATCCGTGGGGATTTGGCGCACGTAAAAAAAAAAAGTATAACAAGAAAGGGTTGATTTTTTATGTGCACAAAATCCGCAGACCCCCTTTTTCTCCCCCTGGCTGGTACCAGAACTCGGACTTTTACCAACTAATGAGTCAATCGTTGCCGGTTGCATTGGAGTAAGACCAGCTGTTGAACTTTTTCATGGTTCCAGCTACCCATAAAGACCACCATAGATGTTTGTAAGACAACAGGGACAGACGGTTAAACGTTCTCTCTGAGGCACGACCAGACTAATAAAAAACCCATATTCATGCATACAAATATTTGCACTGACTGGCAATCGAACTCGCGCCTCCTGCATAGCATTATACGACCAAGAACCAAGTGGTTCGGAGACTCTTTTCTTTGCAGCACCACCAATACCTGGAATTCATTACCAGCTCACGTGTTTCCTTCTTCCTACAGTCCCGGGTCCTTTAAGCGTGAAAAAGCATCTGATAAGGCCGCCAAGCTGAGTGCCACCATTGTAACATTACTTAGTGTCTGTAATGGTGACCCTATTTCCTGAGACTCTGCCTTTAGCATACCATCAGGCGAGGTGAAGTCATATTGGAGTGTCCTAGATAAAAACAGTCGCGTTCACTACCGCCACACTACAGAGGCTGCCACATTGGAAGAGACCTGTGTTTAGCTAATAGATTGATTGAGTTTGTTTGACCCAAGAATCGAACCAGAACGCAAATAATCGTTCTCGTCTCAACGTTAAGTACTTTTTCGACCTCAATAGTTACATTTCGGCAAGTTTTTTAAGCGATTCCTAGCAGTAAAAGATAATGCCTGCCAAAACAATATAATTAAGCTATACAATTGAGGCTGAGAATGGGCATAACGGGATTATCAGTTTGAAATCGGAGCTGCCCAGCAAAGAAAGTGTACCTACACATACATAACATAACAAAACATAACATAAACTCACGCCTATATCCCCGAAGGGGTAGGCAGAGGTGCTAGCACCCACATTTCGCCAGTTTATGTGTAGGTCCCAATGTAATAGGTGGCGAGCCTATTGCCATTAACCAGGCACTTGTAAATCTGCGATAAATACACACATAACTTCGAAAAGCATCTAAAGTCATTGGTGTGTGCCATGGTAAAACCTGGGATCGAACCCGAAACCTCGTCTCAGCAGTCCATTACCCATACCACTAGGTTACCGCGGTTTCACATACACACATACATACCTACATATATTCAGTCCCACGTAATAGGGGTGAACCTATTGCCGTCTTCCGGGCACTATTGTTAACTCAAAAGCCATTTATCTGAGGCTGAGTCTGGTCTGAGTAAATCTGTCTGATGGTTGTCTGGAAGAGATCGCTTGTAGCTATTAGGCCGCCATTTGTACATTTTTTATAATATTGTCCGTACATGTAGGTATTGTGTAATGTGTTGGTGTACAGCAAAGATTATCTTAGTCGCCCTTCAGACACCGCATTGGAAGAGATGGGGTGGTTCAAATTCTACTCTGCCGGGAACCATGCGGTAAAATAGACAATGGAAATAGACACATTCGCGTATACAAATATTTGCACTGAGCGGGGAACGGACCCGTGTACCCTGCGTAGCATTTCACTACCGCCACGCCCTCTTTTCACAAGCTTATAATTACCACAAACCTTTTAAACAAGCCCGCCAATTTAAAGTGCTTGTCCCGGATTGAATGTAGGAAATTTCCTAATTGACCATGAAATATTTCGTTTCACTATAATTGAGTTTGAACGAATAAAAACCACGGAAAGTTTTTAAAAGCATCCGCAGTTAACTTTAGATGTTATGACTGTATTAACAGTTAGACTTACAAAAACAAAAGTTATTTATAACAGATCAAACCCAACAGAAAATATGCTTAATAACGATGACACATTATATAGACAGTGCTTGCAGGAATAGGGAGGCTTTCCAAAATGGCGCCTATATTATTATTTATGTTTCTTTGTTCCATAACTCTCTGGACTATGGAGTCCCGTGACTTTGAAGAGGTAAGACACGACGGTATTTCTGTCCAATTGAGCAGTCCGACTGGGGAAGTACCTCCGTCCTAGCCGCCCTAGTTTTTGTGCTGTCAGTAAGAAAACCAAAAGCTTGTCCTGCTTTGTCTGACTGACGGCACAGAAACTCTGTACTTACAGGGTTGACAGCACGAGTGGGACCCCTTGGTTTTCGGTAACCACTTTCCATCAGGTGGGCCGTGTGCTTGTCTGCCACCTAAGTGGTATAAAAAAAAGCCAGCAATATTAAAAATACGTAATTTGAAATTTAAATATTTTTCAACCAAAAATTGACAAAATGAAAAAAAAGCAGTTTATAACAAAATGAATATTGTTTATTTAAATGAATGTGTTTTTAACATAAACCCACTTAGATTTATCTTCAAGTTATTTAAAAATTTGAAACTATTTTATTTATTTTTTAAATTAGCTTTAGTCAGTCGCGAGTTTGATTCCCGCTCAGTACAAATATTTATTGCTATTTATAAAATGAGCGTATTTAACTATCTATATCCGTATTCTAGAACCTGTAATACACCCTAGTTATGCTTACTTTGGATCTAGAAAGATTTGTAAGTATGTATGTGGTCATCCTCCAACCTCCAAAAAATCTCGAAATACCCTAACCCGAAAACAAACCCGAATCCTATACTAGTTATACTTACAACCGATACACCACTAACTCAATCACTCAATCAATCATAGTACACACAAACAATCCACACAAACTTTATATTTTATTTTTTATCTGTGAATGAGTTAAGTGAATCACTATTTTATCAATTATTTTACATCACTACTGTCATGATCACGAGATTCGAATTAACGATTCGTATTTATAGATTATAAACGCACGTGGAACGATATAATAATACCGAAAATAACGCCAAAAAACTTGAGACGAACACCGTTTTTGCAAATCAATTGTATTTTTGATCATAGATAAAGGTTTTGTTTTTCAACTGTTCATTTCAGATGTTACTAGAAGGAGTTAATTTCTGATTCGCATAGTTTTTACGCTTCCTACGTCGTGAGTTTATAGTATTATGTGTAGGAATATTTTTTTATTGTCTTTTTACTAATTGGCTCGTGAGAATTCGTATGTTGTTTTACTAAAGTAATTAATGGCTACGTCTTAAACTACAAGTAATCGTTTCAAACGATGACGTATTATTATATAGACACGAAATGCTGGAACATGGCGGGTTTCAAAAATGGCGCAAACACTAGTAATTTAAAAAAAACTGTAACTACTTATTTGCGTGAAAAAATAATACGCCATTATTATTAATTTATTTATGAATTATGTATGATATTATTAGTAATGAGGTTTTTTGTGTACCTATTCGTGGCAAGGGGTGCGTAAAATTACTATTATTCTTTAATTAAAAAAACTTATATGTAAATCATACAACATACATATGGGAACACATTAAAACATATATTTAAAAAATCACAAATACATATTAAAAAATATATATGTATTTTATATAGGACACATCAATTAGACTTCCACTCGCCTGATGGCAAGCCAGCAAAGTCTCAGAAAAGACTCCACTGACGTCGGTTATTAACTATTACTGTTACTGTTACATACATACATAAAATCACGCCTGTCTCCCATAGGGGTAGGCAGAGATCACGGATCTCCATTTGCTACGATCCTGACATACTACTCTCGCTTCATTCACTCTCATTACATTCTTCATGCATGCTCGTCGGTTTAGAGTACTCCTGACCTGCCCCTTTTCTAAAACTTCCCCGATTTGGTCCAGGTATGTGCGCCTAGGTCTTCCCCTTCCGACGGTACCATCCACACTCGCCTCATACACCTGTTTCGTTAGTCTTCTTTCATTCATTCTCTCAACATGACCAAACCATCTCAACATTCCTCTCTCAATTCTCATCACTACAACATCGTTACTGTTACAAAACCTATATTTTTAGAGATCTATCAACAATAACAATCTCAAACAAAGTTTTTTTCCAATTTTCGAACAACAATGTACATATTTTTTTATAGTCTTCTGTTTGGGATTTCCCGAGTTCTATTCAATAACAAAACATTTCGTTTCATATAACAGCATATTATAATTAAGTCTGCAAATAAATTGCTTGACTTGGATTTGTATTTAATTACCTTAGCGTCAAAACTTCCACCATTTTGGAAACTATTAAACATATACAGTTATCGACTAAGTTTTTATTTATTTATTTAATAGCCGTGTGGTTGCCGGCAGAGTAGAATTTGGACCACTCTATCTCTTCCCATGCGGTGTTGTACAAGGCGACTAAGGGATGGGGCTGTTTAACGTCAAACATAACATAAACATAAATATGATAGGTATATACAGCCCAGACTCAGATGCATGGCCAGAGTCAACAATAGTGCCCGTTCAATGAAACAAACGGACAAACTCTGTATTAATATAGATGAACAAATAAATCTAATAATTACTCATAAGTTTCACATTTTTAATTTCCGTAAAAATAATGAAATAATTATTAGGTCAACAACAAATTTTTTTTTTATACCACTTAGGTGGGCAGACAAGCACACGGCCCACCTGATGGAAAGTAGTCACGGTGGCCTATGGACGTGTGTAACACCAGAGGAGCTACACTCGCGCTGCCGACCCTGTAAGCGCAGAGTTTCAGTGCCGTCAGTGTAGAAGACAAAGCAGGACAAGCCTTTAGTCTTGCCACTGACAGCACAAACTCTCCAGTGAGCTCTGGCTACCCTACTCACCGCTGGGAACACAACACGAAGTTATTATAGCCACGGTATTCTGTAGGGTGGAGGTACTTCCCCTGACGTACTGCTCAATTGGGCGGAAATACCACCGTGTCCTACCTTCTGCTATAAAACAAGCGGATTCTGGGCTCCAAAATCCAAAATTTGGATACCACTGGAAAATAGCAATGTTGAAAATGATGATTGTATCCTACTGTTGTAAAATATTACAACTTGTCAAGTAAAAAGTAAAAAATTTAATATTTTATTCCAAGAATCTAATTCACTTGTTGGTCGGAAAATCCGAAATACAAAGGTCACTCCATATACAATTGGGTATATTATAATAAACATAATACGTGGGGCGCACTATAAGTTTCCGGAATGAATATGAAAAAATACTATTAAAGGTACAAAATTAATTTATTGTTTTTCAAAATAATCTCCCTTGGCGTCTATGCGCTTTTTTATTCGATCAAACCAGTTTTGAAAACTTTTGTGCCACTCCTCTGTGGTGACCTCTGAAACGTGTTTTTCATACTCCTCGACAGCCTCTTCTGGTGATGAAAATCGTTGGCCGCGTAATTGGTTCTTAATTTTTGGGAACAGATAAAAGTCACAAGGTGCCAGGTCGGGACTGTATGCAGGATGACTCATGAGTTCTACATTTTTCGCCTTCAAAAAGTCGTTTGTCTGTCTGGCCGTGTGAGAACTAGCATTGTCGTGGTGCAGGATGATACGGCGTTTACGGTTATTTTTACGGAGTTCGTCAATAACTTCCGGCAAACAAATGGTCGTGTACCAGTCACTATTCACAGTACGACGATTTTCTAAAGCAACAGTAGCCACGTGTCCAGTTTTATTAAAAAAAGAAGCAATCATCCGCTTAGATGCACTTTTCACGCGCGCCACTTTGGTTGGTTTCGGCTCATCTTGAAAGACCCATACGCTCGATTGCTGCTTTGTTTTGGGATCGTAGCAATAAATCCATGTTTCGTCACCTGTTACTATGTCCCACACCAAATTTGACGCACCTTCGTTGAATCTGGTAAGCATGGCACTGCACTAAGTGACGCGGTCCGTTTTTTGATCCTCGGTCAAGTTATGTGGGATCCACCGCGAGCACAGCTTTCTCACACCCAAATGTTTGTGTAGGATTGATTGTATTTGACTCATGCCTATTTCTAAGGATGCGCGAATTTCATGGTAGGTCACATGCCTGTCTGTTTCAATCATACGGCGCACAGCATCGATGTTTTTGTTGGTCACAGCGGTGGACGGCCGACCATCGCGAGATTCGTCACTGAGATTGATACGACCACGCTTGAATTCTGCAAACCAGCTATAAACAGTCGTCTTGCATGGAGCTTCATCGCCAAAAGCTGTTTCAAGCTGAGCGATGCTCTGTTGAGCCGTCAAATTACACTTAAAATCGTAGAAAATCATACTACGAAAATTTTCCCGAGTTAAATCCATGTTGATGCAGACGCACAATTTTTTAAATGGTGCCACAAGGTAAAAACAAAAGACAGTCAGATGAAACAAACTGTATTCTACAGCCAAAGAGTTCTATTTTCAAATGTTGTAATAAATTTTTAAATATTGTTTATGTAAGTGGCCAGTTCCGGAAACTTTTAGTGTAACCTATGTATAAATATCATTCTATAACAAGGCAATCCAAGGTCCTACTAAATTTCAGTTATAAATTTATCGATAATGATTTTTTTGAATAAATAGTCATAGATAAATGACTCATCAAAGGATGATAGTTGTATCTACTATAAATTCGATATGTGAATAAAATGTAAAAGTCAAAGTCAAAAATTATTTATTCTGCATAGAACAAGGAATAACGAAACATGAAAAGCAGTTTAGTAAATGGACCACCGGTTCGAAACGCGGCCCCGTCCTGAGAAGACTCCGGCAAGAAACTCAGCGGGCATATTTTTTTTGGTCTATTTACAAACATACACGAGTGATATATATACATGAGTAGCATAGTTGAGCGAACAGCTCATTTCCAAGCTTGTTTATCATCCAAGTATTCTTTAATTTTATAATAGCCTTTCTGACACAATTTACTTTTAACTATATTTTTAAATTATATTACTAATCGTAGCGGTTGAGTGTTCAACTGCTATGTCGTTGGTCATTGGTTTGATTCCTGTTTATTGCACATGTATGTTAACAAGAATATATTTATTTGCATTGGTCTGGGTACTCTGAGTGTTTCTGTGTAATAATACTAATAATATATATTGTAAATATAAAAGTAAATGAGAGTAAGCAGATCGAGAGAGATGGTCCTGAGTCGACCAGGGTGCGAGGGATACGCCTGTCAACCTAAACCCCCGCAACCAATAACGAACCACAGGCGCCGTGCGTTTAAGTCGGTTCAAGTCCAACATAACCTACGCTACCTGCTGCTGTTAACAAGCTGCCTAATGAAATTAAGGATTTACATGTGAATCACTTGAAAAATGTAGTTAATAGTAAATTGTGTCAGAAAGGCTATTATAAAATCCAAGAATACTTGATGATAAACCAGTTTGGAAATTAGCTGTTCGCTCAACTATGCTACTCATATAAATTATTGCATTTAAATTAAGTAGACTTAGTTAATGTTTGTAAATAGACCAAAAAAAAATGCCCGCTGATTTTTTTGCCGGGGTCTTCTCAGGTCGGGGCCGCGTTTCGAACCGGTGGTTCATTTGCTAAACTAGTCTTTCATATTTCTTTTTGTATTGACGTTTTGTGCCGATTTAATGGTCTAGCAGAATAAATTATTTTCGAGTTTGACTTTGATACTGGCCCCTGGTTTACCCTTGGGGATTTTTCGTACAATAAAAATAAATCAATATTCTAAGATTTTATTTGTTATATATATTAGTCCCGATATTATCATCATCGTATTTCCATTGATCCTTGTCGCATTCGAAACCTTATTTCGTAATCCGTTATCCGCCTTTGCCAGTCCAATCACTTCGCGATTTAACTTCGATATTTTCTATGAAGCGACTGTCATATGACCTTCGCAACCAATTGGCGATATCGCAGTTAGACCAGTTGTAGGACTTTAACTACCCGTAACTACTGGGTCGGCCGGGGTGTGAGGGATATGCCTGTTAACCTCACCTTCGGCAACCAAAAACGACCCACAGGCGGCGCGGGTTTTGGTCGGTTCGAGTCCGACATAACCTCATCCACTGGCTCCGGTGGGAGGGTATCCGTAGGGATTTTGCGAACGTAAAAAAAACCCATAACAACTGCCATAGATGTTCGTATGGCAACCGGGACTGACAGTTTAACGTCCTCTCTGAGGCACGGAAATATCCAGACAAAATGGAAATAGACAGAATTTAATTATATTATATTGACGTAAATAAATGATCAATAATAAATTAGTTAATATAAATAATAATTAAATAACAATTGGTAATAAATTTATGATTGGTTAATTCATTAGTTAGTGTTTGTATATTTGAAATAAACATAATATGCGTCATTTGAATCACCAATAGGTATAAATGGTGATTTAACAGGTGATTTAACACTTTTTGCGACACGCGGTTTTGCTTGCGGTTTTTATTATCTGACTGCGTCAGCGAGGGTAATGTGTTACGTATGAATGTATGTATATATATATATGTAGTTGTCTTTGTTTCTCTCTACAGGCCTAACGGCTGGACGGTTTTCGATGAGTGAGGTCTCAAGTGAAAGGTATTCATCTCCCAAATGTCATAGCGTACATAAAATGTCATTAAAAAATATTCGATGGATTTTTGGTGCTAAAATGCATTTTGTCAATTTTTTTTTTCATTAAAATTTAACGAATTAGTAAAATTTATCAAAATAGAGTATTAAAAGAAAATAAAAATAAAAATAAATAATCTGACTGCTTTCTAAAAGACCAAAACAAGGTTGATAGCAGGTGGTACCCATTAATTTTCTATCAGGTTGTGATTGGCAAATGGGTACCGTCTGCAATCAAAATTGATTCAACTTTTTAGACAGCAGTCAGTGTTAATTATTAATAATATTTGTACTGAGCGGCAATCGAACCCGCGCCCCCTGTAGCAGTCGAGTTCACTACCGCCACGGCACAGAGACAAATTTATTATCCATCAGTAGACTTTTTGTTTCAAGGACACTATTATAACTGGTAATATCAGATATATTTTATATAACATAAACATAAACTCACGCTAATATTCCCCGAAGGGGTTGGCAGAGGTGCCAGCACCCACATTTCGCCAGTTTATGTTTAGGTCCCAATATTACCATTAATATTACCACCAACCGGGCACTTATAAACCTGCGATAAATACACACATTACTTCGAAAAGCATCGAAAAGTCATTGGTGTGTGCCGTGGTAAAACCTGGGATCGAACCCGAGACTTCGTCTCAGCAGTCCATTACCCATACCACTAGGCTACCGCGGTCTATATATATTATATAAAATCTGATTTTTCACGGTTGACTATCTATTTTATTTTATTTTATTAGATACAAAAACAGATAACAGATTACATAATTCAAAATAGCATCTTAAAGTACACTTTTTAAACCTGAAATCCAATTATAAACACCTCAACAAAGTCTAGGGAACAAGATGACCCCAATTATTTTTTTTCGTGTAAATCTTGTTTTGCAAATAACTGGCAGCAAATAAATAAAAATAGAATAAAGTAGATTACAGAGTTGTTCGAAATTTAAAAATAAATTTAAATAAGTAATGATTTTCGAATATGGAGGGAAAACTTTTAAAAGTGTTTAATTGTGCAGTTTCTCTGAGGCAAAATAAAAATTTTTTTTTTGATTGTAAATAACGTTTATTATCAATAATACGTCTTTTACGTATGGTTTGTGCATTTTTGTGACTGTAGTCATCATGTCACGTCGTCATTTAAGTCGCGAAGAGATGTTAAGGGCTGTTGGTATGCTGCAAGCTGGACGAACTCAACGCGACGTAGCGGATGCTGTCAACACCCAACCAAGCGTAATTTGCAGATTATGGGCACGCTACAGGTCTACAGGGGATGTTGCCGAACGTCACAGGGGACGAAATAGGGTTACTACCCCGCGACAAGATCGTTTCTTGCAAAATTCCGCAAGGCGGCAACCCACGATTACTGCTCGTCAGTTGGTCGCAGGCCTTCAGTCTCAGCATCAAGTGGTTATTAGCGATCAAACTGTCAGAAGAAGACTACACGAAGCCAATCTTTATGCTCGCAGAACGCTGAGGGTTCCAGCTCTTCGACGTGGAAATCGAGGTCGTCGCTTATTGTGGGCTAACGCACATTTACAGTGGACCGACCATCAATGGGCACGGGTTCTGTTTTCCGACGAATCTTGCTTCGGTTTTCATCCTGATTCGAGAAGAGTGCGTATATGGCGAGTTCCTGGACGTCGGAGTCGTCTCCAGAATCCGCAAGAAGTTCATCCTTACCAAGGTGGAACAATCATGGTATGGGCTGGAATTCGCCTTGGTGGAAGGACCGACCTCGTTTGGATACGGGGCAATTTGAATGCAAACCAATACATTCAGGAGGTTATACACCCCATGGTAATCCCTCATCGACAGCAGTTCGGTCAAGATTTTATGTTCATGCAAGATAATGCACGGTCACACACCGCGAGGGTAGTGGTCAATGCGTTAAGCGAGCACAATATGACGACGTTGGAATGGCCTGCTCAGTCTGCCGACCTCAATCCCATAGAGCATGCCTGGGATTTGCTTGGGAGAAGAGCTTTCAGTGATTCTTTGGAAAATCTGAACACTGAAGAACAACTTTTTTACACCTTCGCAGTGTATGGAGCCATATTCCACAGACGATGATTGACAATCTCATACTAAGTATGCCACGCCGTTGTCGAGCTGTTGCTAATGCTTTAGGAGGTCCTACAGATTATTAAAAACGTTTAAAGTACGGTTAATTACTGTATTTCTTACTACCTCGTTATTTTTGTGCCTAATCATAGAAGGTTGTAATACTCAATATTGGCACTATTCAATTCTATCTTAAAAAAAAAAAAAATTGGTATGAAAGTGTTTTTATTAAAATTAAAATTAAAAACGGTATAAAAATACACTTCTATTGATATAAAACACTCACTATTACAAGAAAGGGTTTTTAAATAAAAACTAGAAATGTCCTTGTTCCCTAGACTTTGTTGATGTGTGTATTTGTGCACAACGTTCAAATGTTAAACAACTTCGTTAAGCCAGTGGTATATACATATGTAAACATACACACAATCAAATTATACCGTAGGTTGGTTTGCTACATTGACACAAATCTTTAACAAAAAAAAAAAAATAAACAAAACAAAACGCTAACATTAAAGATGCTTTTTAAAAGTACTGAAGCTATCAAAGAAGATATCAAGTTGAGTACAAACTCTTCTAACTTACGATCGCATTCACAAAACCCAAGGCTTAGAATAGTCAGCCAACGCATCCTTGAGTGTCAAGGAGCCACTGCACTCTAATATTTACCGTGAAGCGACTGCCATCTGACCTCCCCAACTGACGAAAAATTTCCATCGTGAGGATTTTTTTATACCACTTAGACAAAGCACACGGCCCACCTGATGGAAAGTGGATCCGATGATCCCCACTAATTCCCCCGGCCGTACTTTTCGGATCACTTACTCGCCGGCATTAATTTCTTTATTTTTATCATTGCTCGGCTACTAACAGTCATAGCGTGATATTATAATAACCTACAACCTTCCTCAATGCCAAGGCTATCGAAAGCAAAAAGAATTTTCTTAATCGTACGTGTAGTTTTGAAGATAAACGAGTTTAAACAAACAAAGTCATCAAATTTGTTATGAGTATTTTATTAATATGATAAATTAGAATTATATAGCAACAATTAAATTAAATTAAATACGCAGTGTCGCAAAAAATATAATTAATAATATTACGCCATAGTATTGCAATCCATCTTAACTTATAGGAGGTAGGTAATAACATTCGTTATTAGTATCAAAATAATCGGGATATTTACCATGTTTCATTGTTTTGAGTTTCTGATATTTCAGCGCTGTTGCAAGCACCATGATCACGGAATAACTGCTGCTGGTGCTTGCAACAGCGCCGAAATATCGGAAACTCAAAACAATGCAACATGGCAAATATCCCGATTATTTTGATAATGAAGTGAGTGACCATGATAGTTTAAATACAAACATTCGTTATATTTTTAAATTATACAGTGAATTTAAATTTATTAATTATCACTAAATACGTACCCGTTCTAATAAACGTGACATTATGCTTATTTATTAATAAATTTTACGAGTATCGGCAACACGTGCCTGTTTTCTAATAAAATCACAAATAATCATTTGGATCTCGTATGTTTTTTTATCGACTAGATTGTTGAGTTTTAATTTAAACAAAGTAAGGCGGTAGCATTAAAACTAGATTAATACATCTATACTAACATTATAAAGCTGAAGAGTTTGATTGTTTGTTTGTTTGAACGCGTTAATCTCAGAAACTACAAAATCGAATTGAATAATTCTTTTTGTGTTCAATAGTCCGTTTATCGGCGAAAGTTTTAAGCTATATATCATCACGCTACTAGTTAAGGGAGAGGAGCAGTGATCATAAATGTCAGCAAATCCGGGAAATTTCCATACATATAAATATTTGTACTGAGCGGGGATCGAACCCACACCTCCTACGTAGCGGATGCGTTCATTATCGCTACGAGGCTGTCTGTAGGGGGACAGATTGCGTGTACTATCTACGGTGTAAAGCTTTCTAGGCGTGGTTGCTATCAGGATGGGTGATGAATGCTTAGTAGAATTTAATCTTAGCGCTTCTGTGGTTCAGTCCCTGCTGTTGATAACCGTTAGCGGAGGCTTATATAGGCAGCCTGTCCTCTTAGACAAGTGCCAATTCATTAGCCGGTGTATTGTAGAATACATTAACGAATGTATGAGATTTGAAGTGTCAAATCCCATGTCTAACATCCCACTTGTATAAGAGGGCTGAACAACTACTGGTTGACTACTAACCACAATTATTCAGTTTGGGAGGTTAGAAGGCGGTCACAAGCGGGACCCGGGATTCGGGGTGAAGGCCTTGGATGCGACCAGGTCTAACGCAAGAGTGATGGTGACTGAACTTGATATATTGGAGTGGAATTTAAAGGGACTCCCGTGTCCGCACTTAGCCTCCTTTTGGGCCAATGTGTGTGCAGAGTACTGGCAAGAAACGCAGAAGCTTACTGGGGGCTTCACAGGCTTCGCGGAGTGACCTCACTGTACCAAGGATTTATGATCGTTGATGGGCTACTGCCTCGCATTCCAGTATTACGTGGGCGGCCGCTTCTTCGTCAACAAAACACCCCCTGCGAAGGGGACTGTCCGTAACACCGATGGTGTATAGGTGCTTGTGGAGGTGGCAGTGGCCCGTTATTGTCCCCATTATTGTTCTTTGACTTGTTCTGTCTAGTTTTAGGAGACGTTACGTGAACTTGATATAGTGATATAAAAGTGATTCATCGCAGTTCAGTAGTATTTTTTGGTAATACGGCCTCGATAACACATATTTTGATAGAACATAATTATGTTCATTAATAAATTATTTAAATTTTCGTTTAGACGGAAATCCGTATGCTTATATGTAATATTATATCCGGAGAATCAAGTCTAATATTATGACAATTCGACAATGACCTTGTAGATTTTGAAATATATAATTTAAAGAGAAATAATAATGCATTGAAATTGCTATCTATTGCAGTCTACTTCTGAATATAGACCTCTCTTAATATGCTTCATTGCATCCGATCATCCGCCTTCCGCATCTAGTATGTCCAGCCACCTTTTCAAGCCTTCAGTCTGTCTGGCTAAGGGTATTCTTACCTTCCGTTTTCCTTCACGCAGTCTCCTCTCTCTAGAGGAGACTTTTTTTTAACTTGCGAATGCTGCCCCCCTAGATCCGGCCGTGTCCTTTCAAGATATACCAGTTCGTTTTATATTTACTATAAAATTTTAATCACAGTAATTTCACTAGCTTCTTCGTCCTTGTACTAATCCTAGTCGTATCTTGTATAGGCTCAATTTTCACCGCGGCGGAGTGGAATGAAATGGAAGCATCAATTTCGCCTCATGAAGTGGGAATTAGCTAGAATAGTTGAGCATTCGCGGGAATTCGCTGAAATGCTCGAGCATTCCCGCGAATTTTTAAATACGCATGAAGTAAGTTGTTTAGTCTGTCTTTTGAACCCAAATTATACTGTTTCGTAGACGCTTAGCCCCGCACTAATGTACGGACCTGCGAACAAAGTCCTCCGTTCACGCCACACAGACGGCACCGGAGAATTTTCGAGAATGCGCGAGGATTTCGCGGAAGACGAATTCCAATTTTTAGGCTCGTATTTATTTTGTGGGTTATACAGTTGATATAAAATTCATTCAAATCAACCGCGGTAGCCTAGTGGTATGGATAATGGACTACTGAGACGAGGTCTCGGGTTCGATCCCAGGTTTTACCATGGCACACACCAATGACTCTTCGATGCTTTTCAAAGTTATGTGTGTTGTGCAGGTTTATAAGTGCCCGGTTAATGGCAATAGGCTCACCACCTATTACATTGGGACCTAAACATAAACTGGCGAAATGTGGGTGCTAGCACCTCTGCCTACCCCTTCGGGGACATAGGCTTGAGTTTATGTTATGTTATGTTTATAAAATTAATTATGCTATGTGCAGATTGGTTGCAAAAAGTCGCTTCCATTCCATTCCGAGGCTGTACAATTGAGCCTAGGCTTCACTTCATATTTATGCTTTCAAATATTTGCACAGAGCGGGAATCGAGCCTGCATCCCCTGCGTTCGCATTCACTACCGTCACGTCACAGAAGCTGTAAGTAATTCCACTGTACTTTAAACTGTAAACATGTAATGTTATTAATATCAACCCAAGAGTACAATAATCGCGGTAGGCTGCTATTATTATGAATAATTTAGCGGAATGTTCCTTAATGTTGATAAAACTAAACGTAGATAATTCCGTACTGGAATTACAACAACATTTCGTCAAGGTTGTCCCATAATATCTCTATTTATGTTACATTTAATAGTTTCTAGTGGATTTGTTCTTTATATAGGTGTATAGAACCTCACAAAGACCCTTTCTTAATTGGCATACTGTCGGTTACTGTAATAACAAACTTTAGAAATCAAAGATTCATTTTCGTTCATACAGTTTAGGCACATACTCGTACAAAGAGTTGTATGAAAATCTATACTAATATTATAAAGCTGCAGAGTTTGTTTGTTTGTTTGAACGCGCTAATCTCTGGAACTACTAGTCCGATTTGAATGATTCTTTCAGTGTTGGGTAGTCCATTTATCGAGGAAGGTTTTAGGCTATATATCATCACGCTACTACTTAAGGGAGCGGAGTATTGATAATAAATGTTAACAAATTCGGCAATTTTTCATACATATTTTGAAGACTAAAACATACGGGCTCAAAGGGATATGAAGCTTCAAAATATACCCCGGGCGAAGCTGGGGTGGGTCAGCTAGTATTTTTATAAAATTCCTCAGGATTTGAATAACATGCCACTAAATAATTTTAAAATAGATGTAAAAAAACTTCAATGAATAAAGGTTACTATAAAGTACATGAGTATATTGATGATGTAAATGCGTGGACAATATAAGTCTCTTGCTTGCTTGCACAAAATAAATTGTAAACTAAAGCAAATTTTAAAAAGAAAGATATCCTAGTTCTAATATAGTTCTCCGAGTTTCTAGCTGGTAAATTCTCAGTAGAATTAACCTACCGAACCAGCGAAAGAATCATTTTCCAATGGTTTATTTTTTTATTATTTATTTTTATGTGCCCAAACTGAATAAATGAAACCGATTCTTTGATTCAAAGACTGTACACAACATTGGGAGGGGCCTATATTCAGCTGTGTGTGTTGAACGTATCTAATATGGAGACTCAAAAAATTTAAATGTTGGTACAATGACATGTATTTATTTTATTCACTGAGTTACAGTGCACAAAAAACACTACAATAATTATATGTATTACATTTTTTTTTAACATACCTAATTAACTAATTAAAATTACTGTGTGCGTGTGTATGTATGTCCATGTGTGACAATGTGTGTGAGCATGTGTGTGTTCCTGTACATTGACCTATGGGTTCACTTGATTTTATTTTGATGAATGAGTTGCTGTATTGTGAGAAAATCAAAGTAATTTATAACACAAATAACGGTATTTCTTTATTATAACTGTCTAGAGGTAATGTAATACACGATTAACAGAGAATAGAGGTTATGTTTTCAGATGCTCACTCCTCTTACCATTAAATATCCATTAAAGAAAGAAAAGAAAGAAGACAGAAATATAAAGAGATATCGCACACCTAAATAAAGACTAGCTCAACTCCTAAAATTACTTTTTTCAGGATTCGAATAAATCGTTTTACTTCTTTTGATTTTTTTTATACCACTTAGTTGGCAGACAAGCACACAGACCACCTGATGGGAAGCGGTTACCGTGGCCTATGGACATATGTAACACCAGGGGTGTCACACTCGCGCTGCCGACCATGAAGAAACCTTTTGATGCCCCTCTTGAAGAACCCCATTTTTTCAGAAGAAGACTTTGAAGCATTTAGTATGCTGAATATTGAAAAAAAAATTAATTGGTTCAGGCAGGATTCGAAACCGCGATCTTTCTCTTACAGAGGGAACGCTTGGACCACTGAGTTACCGAACCTTCGCCTGAAGCATTCCAAATTTTACTATTCATATATTTTATTTTACTTCATTTCTGTTTAGTATATTAAAATTACATACATACATATAATCACGTCTTTATCCCTAGACAATTAGGCAATTGTATTCGGTCCCACGTAATAGGGGGTGAGCCTATTGCCGTAATCCGGGCACTATTGTTGACTCGAGCCACGCATCTTGGGCTGTATAATATCTGTCTGATGTTAAACAGCCTTATCCCTTAGTCGCCTTGTACGACACTGCATTTGAAGAGATGGGGTGGCCCTAATTCTACTCTGTCGGTAACCACGCGGCATTATATTAATTTTTTTCTTATATATTTTTGTATATAATTTCACTTAAATATTTATTGTAATAAGTGTGTTCCTTCGAATTTCAGTAACACTACAATTTCAGTTTTTTTTTTAGTTTTCTTGATAGTAATAATAGTATAGCAATCATAGTTTAATACATGAACTGGTAATGAATTCCAGGCCTTTAAATGGTGCGACAAAGGAAAGAGTCTCCGAACCGCTTGATTCTTGAACGAATATTCTGCACCGTATGCGGGTGACATCTAAGCCGGTGTTGTCATGTGTTGGAAAGGGGAGGGTCACTGCAAATATTTATTTTCAAACACACAAATATTTACACTGAGCGGGAATCGAAACCGTGCTACTTGCGCATCAGTCGAGCACTGTACCGCTACTTCACAGAGGCTGTTCTTATCTAATTGATTTTAAGAACTGCAGTTTACACATATATGTCAGATATGACAATTACGTGACATACTGTCATATTATTGAAACCATTATTCATTATATATATGTTGATTATCTCATTTATGTAATACAGCATTGTCATCAATTTAAAAGTTATCGAAACTGGGTATATTTTTTTTTATTTAGGACGCGTTTATTTGTCATCACCTCGCTTACTGGAAAGCTTAAGACGAAGTCTCAGGAAAGAGAGTCTCCTTTATAGATACGAAAGCTTGATCGTCTAATCAGATGCTCACGCCCCGCTTAAAGGACCCGGAACTGTAGGAAGAAGTAAATACGTGAGCTGGTAAAGAATTTCAGAAAGAGTCACCGAACCGCTTGGTTCTTGATGGAATAACTATCTTTATCTGCATTCTAGAACACATAACACAAACTAAAACTGGCATATACGCATACTCATATATTGTTATCTATATGTTGAAACCGCGGTAGCCTAGTGGTATGGGTAATGGACTGCTGAGACGAGGTCTCGGGTTCGATCCCAGGTTTTACCATGGCACACACCAATGACTTTTCGATGCTTTTCGAAGTTATGTGTGTATTTATCGCAGGTTTATAAGTGTCCGGTTAATGGCAATAGGTTCGCCACCTATTACATTGGAACGTAAACATAAACTGGCGAAATGTGAGTGCTAGCACCTCTGCCTACCCGTTCGGGGATATAGGCGTGAGTTTATGTTATGTTATGTTAAAATAATAACAAGTTTGGATTTCCGTAAGGAAACAATTTTCGTTGTGATTATACGGTTTATCAATAATTACAAACCTGATCTATAATTGTTTAGTAAATATTACTGTTACGAGGCAGCTACGAACCGAGTTTTATGTACAGTCAGCGTCAGATCGACCTTCACGAATAAAGTACTCAAAATGATCTTAATACCTTGATTTCCTCCCTTCCTGTTGACTGACTGTACCTACTGGTTTTTTTATACTACTTAGGTGGCAGACAACTGGCGGAAAGTGGTTACCGTGGCCTATGGACGTGTGTAACACCAGAGGAGTCACACTCGCGCTGCCGACCCTGTAAGCACAGAGTTTCTGTGCCGTTAGTGTAGAGGACAAAGCAGGGCAAGCCTTTAGTTTTCCCAGTGACAGCACAAACTCTCCAGTGAGCTCTGGCTGCTACTCACCGCTGGGAACACAACACGAAGTTATTATGGCCGCTGTATTCTGTAGGGCAGAGGTACTTTACCAGTCGGTCTACTCAATTGTACCTCCTATAACTTCGTTCTGATATTTGCAGACACCTTTAGGACAATAATATAATTTAAATCAATAAAACAGTTTGATTTGTTCGTAATACCTTTTTTTTACGTGCGGAAAATCCCCACGAATACCCCTACCACCGGAGAAGATGGGAGAGGTTACCAACCAAAACGCACGACCCTGGTGGGTCGTTTTTGGTTGCCGAAGGTGAGGTTAACAGGCATATACCTCACACCCCAGCCGACTCAGGGCCATCTCTCTCGATCTGGCCCTCCCCTCGGGTTGCTCTGAATACCTTGGTATTAAGAAGACTTTGTAATCAAGACCGTTCCGACTTGCTGACTGTTCCTATACCTAGATAAAGTTAGGTGATGAGGAGTACACCCAAGAAGTCCCCCACTGGGCAAGTGACAACTCTGGCCCTCTTCTAACATTTCTTACACTTTCTACCCAGCCCCCCCCCCCCCCTTCTGATCTAGATTATTATTATTATATATAGGAATAATTTTGATCCAAAATGTACTCAAAAATTTATTATGAAGTGTTATGAATTTGTTTGAAATCTTTGTTTGTAACTATTATATGTATGAGGATTGGCCTTTGTTCTTTACACATTTCTACCATCTATTCAAAGGGAAGCCGGCAAGAATCGGACTAATAAAACATTCATAGACAACAAAGTAATCAATGTAATTATCAAGATATGCACGCGCGCAAGGAGATCGGGTTTAGCTTTCCGTAAGACGTCACGATTTATATTATTGTGCTAGATTGAATCACGACCCGGTCTAGACTTTTCCAAGTCACTGTGTATAATGAATACGATTTCAATTTTCTTTTCATTTTCTTCGCACTTAACGACACTAGGGCGATCCTATAACGTGGGACTACAAATCCTAGTTGATAAAATGTGGGTCTTGATACAACAATGAATCTCCTTTGGGATTGTGGAAATTTGATTTCACCCTGCTTGATGGCCAGTTGGAGGTAAAGATTCAAGAAAGAGGTCACCATTATAGGTAGCTACAAAATGTGGGTGTTGTGCACCACTGAATCTCCTTTGGGATTGTGGAAATTTGACTTCACCCTGCTTGATGGCCAGTTGGAGGTAAAGATTCAAGAAAGAGGTCACCATTATAGGTAGCTACAAAATGTGGGTGTTGTGCACCACTGAATCTCCTTTGGGATTGTGGAAATTTGACTTCACCCTGCTTGATGGCCAGTTGGAGGTAAAGATTCAAGAAAGATGGTCACCATCATAGGCAGCTACAAAATTTCAAGTCGAATCCCGCCAGAACGGATTTAATATTTTCTTATCTTAATTGATTTGAATAAGTTTAAATCAATTAAGAATTAATTATTTATTAATTTTAATTTAAAATGCCAGTCAAAAGTATAATATTTGGTCCCAAATTGGTGGTGGCAGGATAATGGTGACACCATTAACCTGCCACCATTAACCTGTCAGGCGTGCTCAGTCCTTGCCTGTTTTCAAAAGACTCGTAAAAGATTACTACCTGGCTCTCTGAAAAAGTGAAATAGTAAGGTAGTGTGAGGTTTTCTGGGATATTTATGGTGTGTATGCTTTTATGTAGTTGTATATACCTATGTTTATGTGTTTTCTTTTTCATTATTATTGTTTTATCTTCTTTATATACTCTCTATGTACGCCTAACTGCCCTAAACTATTCTTCTCCTATTTTTTCTCTGAATCCTATGGTTGCCTGTAAGAAATTGCCGCAGAGCGATAAGGCCGCCAACTGTACGTACCACATAACTTAATTAATCTCATATTGTAATAATTGATTTTGATGTACAATAAAGACGTTATTTTTATTATTATTAATAATACATTATTCCTAACGGCCACCACTGGAGACGATTGGGAACAAATTATGAGTTTATTCCCAACAGTGGTGGCAGTTTTGGTGGTTAGAAATAAGCCAGCGTATTGGGAGAATCCTTTGTCTGGTAGTAACTGCGATAAGCTAATTGATCAATTTAAGTATCTTCTTGAAAAACCTAATATTTATTGTAATCTTCAAAAAATCTTTAATGATTACATAAAGTGGATTTACCACTTCACTTAATTTAATATTTTGCTTAGCAGTCATGATGATAAAGCAAAAACAGACAATACAAAAATGTAATTCTTATTTACTTAATCTTCAACCGCATTTTTCTAAGAAGTATCTGACTAAGTAACTACAGTCTGCACTCATCGTAATAATTACAATTAATCATTAGGTACTTCAAAGATTTTTTAAACCAACACAAAAAAAAACAAAAGAATAATGTATTGTAATTTTTTTATGACTTTATGAAATATAATCGAAATAAAAATTCAAATTTTATACATTTAAGTTAATATTTTGTAAGTAAAAGATAAAGGGGGGCAAGCAACAAACAACTATTAAATGAAAAAGATCCCAAACGACGTCATAAAAGTGATTTTCTTGTCATTTAAACGTATAACCTTTTTTCTTTCAACCACAGATTATCATAATAGAATTTTTAAGTTTTTATTTGTTAAATCAAAAAAGGAACAATATTTTGACGTTTTTTTTAAAGTCACGGATTATACTTCTCTAGATCCTTTATGCAGATTAGCTAATTATTTTTTTATTAATGCGGAATCGTTTCGATTTTATGATAACCGTAATAATTTGACAGAATAACTTAACCTCACTTTTTAATGTGTGTGTCTGTGTATGGCAATTATGGTGGTAAAACTGGTAAGACACCATGTCAAAGAATGAGTATCAACAAAAAATCCAATACCGGATTGGAAAAAAATCCGAAAAAAAATCCAAACAAAAATAAAAAAAATATAATTAAAGGCAAGTTCCTGTTTTAAAAATTCCATACACAATAATAAAATTATCGTATATGACGTGTGACATGTTTAATAGGAAATAGGGTCGGCAGCGGTGATCATTATAACGTGGTGACGTTATACTGTAAGTACTGGTAGTAATACTATATTACTTGATTGAACGTAGTTACTTTGTTTCTCAGTTTCAACTAGACATTTATCATACTTGGAATTCCTACAAGTTAATGTGGTCATAGACAAAGGCTTTTTATGATTTATATACTAGACTGACTGGGTATGGAACAAAAAAAATTGTGTCGTAAAGAGCCATAATTTCACCAGTGATTAGGTACTGTATTACATGTACCTAATGGATGCTGTTTTTCCAAGACACTACAATATGGGGCTCTTCAAAAAGGTTATTAAAAGGATTCTACAGGCTCGGCACGGTACGAGTGTGAAGCCCTTGACATTGCACGCGTCCATAAGCCACGGTAACCTCATTTTATCGGGTGGACCGTTTGCTTGTCTGCCAACTAAATAACATAAAAAATAGTATGTGACTATTTAAATGATTTTGATTAGTTTGGCCAGTTTGTTGAATCTGATATTTATTATTTGTTTGAATGATATTATAATTTTCAAAATATTTTTTTAAGTTTTGCTAAATTATTTCATCATAATTATTGCAAATTACTTTTCCTGTTATTTGTTAACGTTGATCTAAATTTATTTAACAAAATAAACTAATAACTAGAATCTTTATCTGTAAATAACATACAAGAAATAGGTAATTAGAGATAACTAAATCTAAACACAAAGGAGGCCGTTAACCTTTTCAATGAATTTTCATACATACATACATACACACATATAATCACGCCTTTAACTCCGGAGGGTTAGGCAGAGGTGAATTAACACCCACATTTCACCATCATTGTTTTCGGTCCCACATAATAGGGGGTGAGCCTATTGCCGTTTTCCGGGCACTATTGTTGCATCGAGCCATGCATTTTTGGTTGAGTCTGGACTGTATAAATCTGTCTGATATTAAACAGTCTTATTCTAGTACTGGCTGAGTCTGGACTGTATAAATCTGTCTGATATTAAACAGTCTTAGTCGCCTTGTACTACACCGCATGGGAAGAGATGGGGTGGTCCAAATTCTACTCTGTCGGAAACCACGCGGCTTTGAATTTTCATAAACTATCATAATTATGGTATTTAGATAATGGAAATTAAACAATTACTTTTATATAGTCATTTACGTATATATATATACATACGACTCTATTTAGAGTCGGTACATAAACAGTCAGTATTTCCCATACCGTTTTATACCATGCCATAAAATTACTTTTGATCGTTTCGTAGCTTTGTATGTTTGAATATTAATTCTTAGTATGAAACGATTGAAAACCCAAAAAAAAACTTTAAAAAATTAAAGCTTGTCGTCTAAAGATTACAAAAACAATAATAAAATTCATTATATTTTTTATTTATTTTGATGTATGATATTCTAAGTTTTCTCTCTCGTACCAACATTACAAAAAATTGTTACACCTAAGCTACGTCAATTCAATAAAGATCTGAGTTATGTGATTAGTTAATAGTTAACAAGCTTTCAAATTCACATTATAATAATAAGTTATGTTTACTAATTATTTTTTTTGTTAATAAAAAGGTACGTTCGAAAACGGACCTACACATGGCTATATTATATACTTAAGTAGGTATATAATTATATTAATTATAGTCATAAATATTCATCTAACAAACGAAGTCTATACTTTAATAATAATAGGTTTTATTTGAAAAAAAATTGACCTTGAACTTCGATAAGATATAAAAAAGAGGCCCTAGTTTTCTTTTTTTATATTATGTTAATTTGTTTAAATAAAAAGCGAGAAGGACATGTGATTTGAAGATGGCAATCGCGATTAATCTAATACCTAATTGTATTTTAAATCGCTTGTATTTAATACAATGATAACCGCGGTAGCCCAGTGTTATGGGTAATGGACTGCTGAGACGAGGTCTCGGGTTCGATCCCAGGTTTTACCGTGACACACACCAATGCCTTTTCGATGCTTTTCGAAGTTATGTGTGTATTTATCACAGGTTTATAAGTGTCCGGTCAATGGCAATAGGCTCGCCACCTATTACATTGGGACTTAAACATAAACTGGCGAAATGTGGGTGCTAGCACCTCTGCCTACCCCTTCGGGGATATAGGCGTGAGTTAATGTTATGTTATGTTATATGTATTTAATACCTAATCATCAAAGTCGCGTGGTTCCCGGCAGAGTAGAATTTTGGCCACACTAACTCTTCCCATGCAGTGACGTACAAGGCAACTAAGCGATAGGGCTGTTGAACATCAGACAGATATATACAGCCCAGACTCAGCCTCAGATGCATGACTCGAGTCAACAATAGTCTCACAAGCTTACGTAGGACCGAATACAATGTTTTTTTTTTTTTTATAGGACACGTCAATTGGACTTCGCCTTGCCTGATGGTAAGCTGAAGGCAAAGTCCCAGAAAAGAGGGTAACCATTACTCACACATACCGTGTGACAATGGTGACACTCAGCTTGACGGCCTCATCATATGCTTTTTCACGCCCCGCTTAAAGGACCCGGGACTGTAGGAAGAAGGAAACACGTGAGCTGGTAATGATGTGGACATTAATTCACCATCGCTTAACCCTCCGGGGACAAAGTCGTGATTTATGTATGTATGTACTTATATATTGAATATTTAATGTACATTTGTGGGTGGAATAATAAAAGAATTGAGACACAAATTAGATACAAATATGAAATACTAAAAGTGACTACGTACCCGCTCGACATCCAATATTCGACCCTCTGACAGAAGTGCCCTCTGACAGAAATTCAATCTCATTTTTAGGACCCACTGGACCTCCTTCAAACTATAATTATTAATGTGCCCACTGGACCTCCTTTTCAGTGCCCATTGGACCTTCAAAAAATATGTGTTCATTTGTTATTCGTTCGGTTTTATTTTAATAAGAAAAGGTACAGTTACGTAGAAAATTATTAATCGGAAGCCCAATAATTATAAAACTTAAATAGGTAAGTACTTATATTATAATTTTTTCCCAGATGGAACATTTAAATGTGTAGTACCATCGTTTGTATAAATGTACAGTATCCATGGAGATCTCGGTAGCACCAAAAAAGTACCCATATTGTGTCTTTAATATAATATGCTTTGGTTAGTGACAAAAAAGAAGAAACATATCAAATTATATTTCAATTAATATTATCGCAAAATCTATTTTGGAAGTCACAAAAATTTACAACAGATTTTGAAACTGCGCCAATGAACGCGATTAAGGCTGTTTACCCTGAAGTGGACATTAAGGGATGTTTTTTTCATTTTTCTCAAGCTAATTGTAAGAAAGCAAAGAGTCTCCACATCTACAAAATCGTGTATGTAAGCGACATGTTGCTTTATATGTCGTTTTAGCCTTATTACCAGATCAAGCTATAGACGAAGGTTAGTTAGTTTTATATAATGTAGGACTGGACAGAAGAAAATGAGAATTTAGTTTAATTTAACGATTATTTTACAAACCAATGGCTGCAAAAAGAAGATTTACGAAGCACTTGGTATTTCAACAATGAAAGACATCGTACAACAAATGAATGTTGAAATTTGAAAAAAAAACCAAATAGCGTCGAAGCATGGCACTCGAATTTGAATAAAAAATTGTGTGGTGTTTCGAAACCAAATATTTTTAAGTTTTTGAGTATAATCAAAATGAATGCATCAGTGACCAGTATAACGATAGCGAAACTATACAATGGTCATGAAATAAATAATAAGCGTAAACAATATATTGAAAAACATGCAAAAATTACATATATAGGTATTCTGAAGCAACTAGAAAACAATCACATTAACGTAGGACATTGCTTAGAAAAGCTGCTTACGTATGTTTTTTAGATATGTAACCTTACCATTCTTCCAATATTTTAATTTAAGATTTGATCATTTGAGCTTTATTTGATATTTATTATGTTATCTATTATAATATACCTATATATTAGGTTAGATGCAGTTTTTTGTTTTAAATCCAAATTTTAAGATGATACTGTGATTTTAATAACTAATCCTATATTTAAATATTAGTATTATAGTTTTTTTTAATGCTAACGTTAGGGTAATATTGTTGTTTTATTGTAATTACTAACGGAATATTTTACTTATAAATAAAAAAATTAAAAACCCCCGTCACAAAAAACAACCCCCAAAAAGTCGAAAGTTGTGTTTAGTTAGCCCTATAACTTTGATATATCTAGTAATATATATATATATCTGTGATATTTATACTCAATAGCTGACCCGTTTTTGATGAGTTGTATATTGAGATTTTAATTATACTCATAATATACGTTATTTATATTTACAAACATGATCAACGAAAATATGTGTACACTCTGTTTTAAACGGTGATATATCATATCTATTATTTCAATATTTTTGTTTGTAATAAAAAATAGTTGTTTTTATAATTTTGATTAAAATATTGATTACTTGTTGTGTTTTATTTTTGAAAGTGTGCTTATCACTTTTGTGCGTGATTGTATTTTAAATACTTTCAATTGAAGATGTACAAATGAGGTCGAATGGAACTCGTTGTTTGACAGAGGGTCTAATGGCCACTAAAGTAAAAATGAAATCCATGATTGAGGGTCCAATTCTAACATGGAGGTCCAATGGATCATATTTATAGGTGAGGTCGAATTTTGTGGGTCCAGTAGGTACGTAGCCCTAAAAGTATGGTACAAGATTTTATTAATAATTTTTAAATTTAATAAAACGCGCCATATGCCCTAAAAAGACCGAAACAAGTTTAATAGCAGGCGGGACCCATTTGCAAATTCACCGAAAGCCACCTTGAAATATTTTGATGATGTCTTGTGGCAATTGTCGATAAATAATATTAAAATTTAAAGTTGACAATTTAGACAAGTATCCCTTCAAATTTGTGGCCCTAACGTCGGCTAAGCTGCCGGATTTTTTTATCATTATTCATCTATAAATAAAAATTAAACTCACAAATAAATGTACGTACAAAACTTTCGACCGACTGCATCAATTTGGATACTTAATACTTTTTTATGGTCATTCTTATCACGACAAGTTTTGTATAAAAAAAAACAGAAGATGCAACGGCAACGGGATCTAAATTCCACGTGGAAGAGGCCGCGGGCAAGGCAAAAATGATGGCGGTGTGAAATTCGCAGCTAATTTAATTCATATAAGAGCAGTGCTTAACACGTGTATATTTATTACATAATCCTTACCCACCAGTCTATTTCTATAGGAACACATCTAAAATAGCACAATATGGAATCAGACATTAAATAGTTGTATCACCTACGATAAAATGTATTAACATAGCATTAAAAGGCATATTAATGTTAATGATACAGCTGTCTGTTGGTGTATAAAAAAGTTATAATTTTTTTTTATTTTATACAACTTGGTGACAGACGTGCACACGGCCCACCTTATGGAAAGTGGTTACTGTGACCTATGAACGTAACTAATTAAATGATGATAGCAAAAATATAAATATGTCATATCATAACTAAAAAGTTTGACATAAAATAAATTATTATACATAAAAATCCCAACTGCTGTCTAAAAGGTGGAAACAATTTTAATAGCAGGTGGTACTCATTACGTTTCTTTCGGCTAATTATTGGCAAATGGGTACCGCCTGCTATCAAATTTGTTTCGTTCTTTTGAACAGTAGTCGGTTTTTTAAACAATTTATTTTATAAATTTATATGAATTATATTACTTGAAAAGTTCCTTCGTGACCATGGTACTTGCACCGAAATATCGGCAACTCGAAACAATGCACATGGTAAATATCCCGATTATTTTTGATACTGATGTGAGTGACCATGATAGTTTAAATAGATATAATGTTATTATTATTGCAAATTTATGACGTTGTTTTTGCGTACGCACTATCATATCTCTGATTGTTACCTAAACTTAGGTTAATTATTGTCCTAATTTTTTCTTACCAATTCAGAGTGTGGACAACGTATCTATAGCTTATAACACTTCATTGGAATATACCGATAGGTGACTAAACCAGTTCCGCGAACGAATAATAAAGCAGATACAATTAGCGTTTGATGGCATCTATATTATTAAATAATATCAATAAATATACCTCCCTTGAGCTGAGTTTATGACTGCTTATAATAATTAACGATGTTTATGAATATTATATCACAGTTCGCACCTGGCATTAATATTTTATTATTTTATAAACAGAAGATGAATAAAATGCATGACTCGTCAAAATCTGTACAGCCGTTTAGTAGTAAAGTTACATGAGTAAATACAAGTGCATAACTTTTCTTTTCCAGTTTCGCTGCAGTCGGGTAATAGCAAACTTAATAATTACTAAGTATGTTTTGACTATTATATTATATTCAAAAGTGTACTATTGTCTCTATCTACCGAATATATGAAACAAAAAATCTAATTTAAAACACACCTATTTCATTTTGTAAATCTGTTAAAAATTACCTCCGCCCTACAGAATACAGAATACTGCGGCCATAATAACCTCGTGTTGTGTTCCCAACGGTGAGTAGGGTAGCCAGAGCTCACTGGAAGGTTTTTTACCGTCTGTGGGTAGACTTCTACATTGGCTGCATATAAATTCTGTGTTTTTACAGGGTGTGACTGCACACGTGAATAAGCCACAGTAACCACTTTCTATCAGGTGGTCCGTGTGCTTGTCTGTCACCTAAGTTGTATAAAAAATACTTTCAACAAAAGTAGAACAAAGTGAGTGGTTGTAATAGTGACCCTCTTTCCTGGTACCTTTAACTACTATCAGGCGAGGTGAGGTCATGTTGGCGTCACCATTACAAAAAAAAATCTCCATTTTGGTCATTAATCACACTTCAGACTAATCGGTATTGTGCGATTAAAAATCGTTACTAGTTTTATACAACCATAAATTTAATAAACAGTTAAACGGGTTCGAAACTCGTTCAAAACTTTCGATGGCTTAGAAAAAAAAACTTGTATTGAAAATCGACGTCATCGATGTGGCCATCGACTAATATGTATCTTGGGACCTAAAATGTGCATAAAATGTTATCACGTAGATGTTTCTTGAGCGTCTTTTGAGAATATTACGGAGTCCTACGATCCCAAATCCACCAAGCTAGATTATTATAAATCAAATCGCGAGGTCTAGGGCCTCGTTTGTCTCGCGACAGTGTATCCTGAGATTACACGACTAGACTAGAGTACCTACTAATGATTTCGGTTATTTGTATTCTTTTTGTTTAAAGAGTACAATTGTGTCACGGTTCCGGAGTGAGACGGGAATACATTATGAATTTTGAACTAGGAACGGAACGCAAAAACAAAAAAATAATAATTATAATACTTTTTTGTTGTAAAGAACGAATATTTTGAATGAATTTTTTTTAATGCATATTAGTCGGTAGCTAAACACTTAGCTACCGACGCTTCAGCTAGATAAAATTACAACAAAAAGATTAAGTGCCCGATTGACGGCAATAGGCTATCTATCTATTACGTGGGACCAAAACTCATAATTGGCGTATTGTGGGTGTTTTACACCTCTGCTTCGGGGATTTACAGGCGTGAGTATATGTATGTATAGAATATAAAAAGTTCATTGAAAAACCTTGAATGAACAACATAATATTTACTGAAAGTACTTTTTACATTAAAATGTTAAGTTTCAGATTTTTTATATTGTTTTATAGCTTGATATTATGGTATTTAATGGCGCTCAGTGGGTGTACTAATAATTATGTTCAAAATTCAGTATCAATCTAATCTAAAGGTCAGTATCTTAGTGGTTAAGGAGTCTTCCTTACGATCGAAAGGTCTCGGGTTTGAATCCTGTCCATTACACTACCGACATGAACCCGCTCGTAAAACAAGCAGTTTAGCTTAGCTGGAGGGGTTAGATAGAATATTAGAAATAAAAAAAAAAACTCATTTTACCAAATATCAAAAACAATCACAACATCAATATATCCGCTATGTGAATACCGCTTTTGACAGAGTGTTAGATTGAGATTTGATAATGACTTGAATTTTGAATAATTTTATTATGAGAACTGGTCCCCTGACTTTTTTTGTTTTAAATACTCAGAGTTTGAGTTATTAATGTGCTAATATCAAAACAATATTAATATCAATTACAACTTAAAAATATGCATTTTTTTTATAAGACGTATGTCATCACATCAGACATCAGGTGTTTCACACTCGTGCTGCCGAACCTATAAATATGTAATAGTAATAAATTATAAATAAAGCATTATAAGCCTTTAGTCTTCCCACTAACAGCAAAAAACTCTCTAGTGAACTCTGGCTTCCTTACTCACTGCGCCGGGAACACTACGAGATTTCTTTTTTGCCTCTCATTTTTAATAACAATTATATATCGTAAAACAAAACACTATATGATACAATATTTAATACTGTCCACAGTACAGAATTTGTTTTTTACTACACACAATATGTTCTCAACCTTAGCTAGCATACATGGTACCCTGTATTAAAGATACAATGATTCTGTACTAATTCTGTAGGGCGGAGGTACTTTGCCAGTCGGACTGCTCAATTGGGACGGAAACTCTAGAAACGTACACGTACTTATATATATTAATTAAAACGTTATTAATATCATACTGATATAATTAAACAAACAATAACAACATTATTTTTTAACTAATCCGAACTACCAAACGATAACAAAAATCGTTTCTATCATAAAAAATGGATTAACAATAGACAAACATTTTTTATACTCTGATTTAGTTACTCGCACCTCTTAGATAAGTACTTTGTACATCATCTTTACAATACATCTTATACATAAATTAAACAGCCCTTTTACCGCTATAAAAACTCTATTTTATTTCAGCTATAACCGCTATTTATCAATAGTTTTATTAGTTAGTATTAAATTATTTTTTTTATTAAGTAGATAAGATCAGATTTTGCTTGGACTACTTGCAAAACAAACAAAAAAACGCTTGACACATTCGACTTTTGAATTGATCATCTGTTATATTTACACGTAAATTGAAAAAAAAAAATGTTAATTTTTGGTTCTGTGGTGTTTGTTTGTTTGTCTCAGGAACTGCTGATTCGAATTGAAAAATTCTTACTGTTTTGAATAGTTCGTTTATCGAAGAAGGTTATAGTCTATATAAGGTAACTGAGCATCATAAATGTCAACAATTCCGGCGAAGACGGGAAGTGCCGGCTAGTTTTACATAATTATGGTAAATGTGAAAGTAACTTTGTCAGTATTTATTTTTTTACATCAAGACAGCTGAACCAATATTGTTAAAAATTTACATTGAATTAGTTACTGAAGAACATCTGGTTTTTCCAGTTGCCAGCACACCATAAACTTCAACGAAACGTGGTTTTAATTTGACTACTGTGAACGCATGAATAATATTTATTACCAGGATACTATATTAGGACCTTGGAACGATTGAACTAGCATAAACAATGGTCAATTAGATTTACATAGTTCCCTAATAATTTTCTTCGTAACTTAAGCAAAGTCACTAAATAGCAATTAGTAATTTGCAATTTAGAGAACAAAAATCAATTCAGCAATTATATTACATTGTTGCGTAAGAAATTATAACAACGGAATGTTAAAATTGAACGGTTAACTGAACCTGTTTGAAATTTCAAGTTGCACGGTCAATGGAACCCTAAAGTTAAAGGGAACCTGTATACTTGATACCTGTTTATACATTTTTTTTTCTTTTTGCTTTTATAAAGAAATGAGAGATGAGGAACGACATGTGCAAATTGTAATGTATATGTATATGTATTGCCCGCATAAGTCAAAATGAAAGCTAGTTATTAGTTTTATTTATTTAACTAGGCACAGTAACTTTTAACTGGCAAGAATATCCCCTAAAAATGGGTTGATTAGTTACCATCCTAGAAAAAAAAGACGAATGAGAAGTCAACGAAGTTCTAACTTCTAAATTCTTTTGAAAAGAAAATAAAAAAATAAATCCGTAGTTATATTATTTTCGTAATTGTAGGCATTTCAAAGCGTTAATTTTTAACTTTTATTATTTTGTTAGGAACTAAATTTCAACTTAATATTTCTTTGATAAAGTAATTTTTGTTTATAAACTTATAAAAACAGCAGGATAAACTGACGGTATCAGTCACGAAATACATAAATCTATTACACTTAATTAAAATAAATTACCTTAACTTACCAATCTTATTTCTCACAGAAGAATAAATCATTTATTCTTATGTGTATTTTACGCTAAAAATGTAATCAAAAGACGCAAGTTTTTTTTTTTTAATGTACTACTAAGTATTTACTGATTAAATTACGTAATTCTCTTTACAGACTCTAATTTTGTTATTTTAAATAATTATTTTGTATAACATCCAAAAAGGCAATGTAGCCAGCGTTATGAGAACCTTTGTACCGGGCAAAAGCCTGAGCGCATCGTAGAACGAACCTGATAAGGGATATTGAGACAGAACTAAATTTTTATTTAGTTATATTTAAAAATACAATTTATATTTACCTATGTGTGTTTGGATTGTAGTATAACGTTCATCAAAGTTTGAATTCTTAATAAAATATTAAAAGTTTAAATGTAATAGAAAAGTCTTTTTTTATAACAACTGCATTATTACAATAAATACTAAAATAAAAAATCTAGCTAACAAAGCTTATAAAAAATTTAACACGATTTTAATAACACCTACGTACTTAAATAAATCAATCAATCAATCAATCAGCCTTTTATCCTGAACTTTTTTTTTTTTTTTTTTTTTTTTTTTTTATTAGTGTCTTCTCACAGAAAGTCTCTCAGTTCAGTGTGCCTCTTGGCATAGGCCTCCTCTAACATTTTCCATTGCTTTCTATCTTTTGCAACTCTTCTCCAGTTGGGTCCAGCTGTTAGTTTTATTTCGTCTTCCCATCTTTTTGCTTGTCTTCCTCTCTTTCTTTTTCCATCTCTAGGATACCATTCGGTTAATATCTTACTCCATTTTACCACACTAGGAATCAACAATACAAAAACAACTTCTATGGTAACACTTCTCAGCGAAATAATAAACTCAGATATTAAACAGGTCGAATCTAGTTACAACAAACTTCATAATAACCTTACTTGTCTCAATACTAGAAAAACCGACCAACAAAAGTACAACTTAAGTGAACCAACAATGCTATTAATAAATGAGAGAAAACATCTATTCAATAATAAAATGAAAAAGCAAAATATCCAGAAGATAACTGAACTAAGTAAAAAAATAAGGGAAGGCATCAGAAAGGATAGAAAATCGAAGCGACTCCAAACTCTTGTAAAACACATTGTAGCAACAGGCGGAACCAGGAAAGCTCTTAAAGAGATACGGGAATCAAGCAATTGGATACCAAACTTGAAAAACCACCAGATGCACGTTACGAGTCGAAAAGATATTAACAAAACAGCAACACAATTCTACCAAAACCTGTACTCTAACAGAGACTCCGCAAACAAGAACAGGTGTGAAACCTCTCCCCCAATCCTGAGTTCCGAACCTGAAATCTTACCTAGTGAAGTGAGACATGCAATACTTAGCCAGAAGCTAGACAAATCGCCAGGCCCTGACAAGATCACAAATGAGCTATTGAAAGGAACCTTGGAAGAACTTATCCCGATATTAACTAAAATCTTTAACGACATTATAATATCCAAATACATTCCACAACAATGGGAAACATCACATATAATACTAATACACAAGAAGGGCCCAAAAGAAGACATAGACAACTATAGACCAATTAGTTTGATGTCCAATATATACAAAGTATTTTCGAAAATCATCCTTGGGAGAATAACCACAATATTAGACGAAAACCAACCCATGGAGCAGGCTGGCTTCAGGAAAAGTTTCTCCACAATAGACCATCTACATACAGTGAAACAAATTATAGAAAAACACAAAGAGTATAACAAATCTCTGTACATGGTCTTTATAGACTACACCAAGGCTTTCGACAGTATCAGTCACAAAGCCATCTGGGAGAGCCTAGAGAAACAGGGTATCCCCTCCACCTACATCAGAATCATACGAAGCATATACTACCATAGCAAAGGAAGAATTCAACTGGAAACTTTGGGTGACGAGTTCAGAATAGGAAGAGGGGTCAGACAGGGAGATCCACTGTCTCCCAAGCTGTTCTCCGCGGTATTGGAAAATATATTCCGTAAACTAGACTGGGATCAATACGGCCTAAGCATAGATGGAAGAAAACTCAATCATCTGAGGTTTGCGGACGACATCGTCCTATTCGAAAGAGATCCATATAATCTAGAGAAAATGATTGAAGAACTAAGGAAACAAAGTGAAAGCATCGGACTATACATGAACCTGACCAAGACAAAATTACTAACAAATAGTATACATCAAGAGATTAAAATAAATAACCACCCTCTCGAATACGTAGAAGAGTATACCTACTTAGGACAAATCATCTCACATGCAGACCAATCAGCCAAAGAAATAAATAGAAGAATAGCCAACAGCTGGAAAAAATACTGGTCCTTGAAAGAAGTAATGAAATCCATAGACATCAGCATAGGAATCAAACGGAAGGTCTTCGATACCTGTATCCTACCTTGCCTCACATACGGATGTGAAACCTGGTCACTCACTAAACTCCAAAGAGACAGTATAGTACACTGCCAAAGAGCCATGGAGAGGAGCATGCTTGGCGTAAAAAAGCAAGATAGAAAAAGACACACCTTCATAAGATCAAAAACAAAAGTAACAGACGTGCTAGATAAGATAGATCAACTAAAGTGGAGGTGGACAGGCCATTTAATGAGATGTCCCCAGGAAAAATGGAGTAAGACTTAAATAAATAACAGTTCGCAAATTTATTAATTTGAATATATTTCAAAATATAAAAATAACAAATTTTCAAATTATTAATTAATCTATTTTAAGAAATAAAATAGGTAATAAAACTTACATTTTGGCTGTCTCCCGAAGTGTCCCTCTTTTCTTCGCTCGAACAGTCGATTGATGATAACATCTTTCCTATTGTTGAACTCCAAGTTATCATTAAATTTATTGTTCAAGGCTTCGCATTCAGCAAAGTTAACTTCAAAGGTTTCAATTTCCGATCTCTTAATGTGATTATTTGACAAATCTTTCAATTCATTAGTATTCGGACACGAATACCTTCTTTTTGTGATGCTATTCCAAATTTTCACTAAGTCCTTCATTGTTGATAATAACACGTCCTCACGCAAATATATCGATAGCTCTAGTAATAACTAATTGATATATAATATGACTTTAATAGCACGAATAAATCTGTAGATTTATTTTATTTATTAAGGAATTAACTTTTCAATGCTACATGTGGCAATAATAAAATTAAATAAATTAATTGTTTGAAAACAATCCACAAATAAAAAAAGAAAGCGTTCTTTTTTTTAAACACAGACTGTCACATTCCAGTGCGTTTTCAACACATAAACAATTTTGAAATTCGAAAATTTCAAAATGACTGTTTAGTTCCCGCGTAAACACTTGAAAAGCGCGCGCTAATAAATAAAGGTAGGCATGAATGGCGATGCAACTTATACGTGCAGTATGCTTACGTGTATCTAATGAAATTCGCGCGGTGTCCGTCCACTTATATATAAAATATCGCAACACACACACTACGCTATCCACGGTGACGTATCAAGACCAGTTTTTTTAATGACACGATTATCATCTGCGTAATCTTAAGGTGGAAATGAGTGTGGTGTGGGTCAGAGGCAGACTTCCATTATGTGTAGGTAAACAATCATGTAGCGACTTTTATAAAAACACATATAAAATAAATAACCTAGGCTAACTAAATAACTACCTAGTGGTATAAAATGAGTTTCTAAACAGAAAAATCTTAATAAACCGAGTTTTTTAATTAAAACATATTAAAAGACTCATAAAGATTGTTTACATTTAGTAACATTCCTAACCGAATGAAGTACAGTCAAGTTGTAGTGTACACTGTTCGGGGAAGTAATAAAAAAAAACATGTTCGACTTCGATATACTAAACTGGGGAAAAAACTAGTAATTTTGGTTATTTATATTCCAGGGTAGTGTCGTATTTTTATTACTATCGTGTTTAAAATAATATATAATAATAATAGTTCTTTTTTTTTCTTATTATATTTGTCTCTTCTATTCTATAAAGGGTATTTAATATATCACCCATTTATGATTTTATTGAATTGAATTTAAATAACATGTAAACTAATGTAATAAGATATAAACTAATATTTACAAGAATATAAAATAGGATACAAAAGGATCAAATTAAGCATCGAAAAATTCCTCCCCATCGATGTCGACTGGTAATGTGCCCAAAAGGCTGGCGGCATTGCCCCGTTGGATGGCAATGCCAATCCGTTGAGCGAAAAAGAGGCCAGCCCTTTGGTCACGCGAAGCATCGACCAGTCGTTTTGCTATTTCTTTATTTATTTAAAAATGATATTTTCTTATGACAAATAGTTTTAAAGTTATTTTATTTTGAAAATTCAATTTTTCCTCCATACAAAATCGTGGCACGTGGTTACGTCACACCCAATCACAGTCCCCGTTGCAATTAAGATTGATTTGAAATTTAATGTGGAATCTAAAAAATGAAAAATTTTGCGTGATTCGATTGTTTTATATTTTAACCTATTTTAGGAATTAAAAATATTGAAAATAACCTAACCCTGCCTAACCCTCCGGGGATAAAGGCGTGATTATATATATATGTATGTATTTGAATATTGAAAAGTCATAGTTTCACTTTAGTTAGACAATGTATTAGTTTACTATAAATCTTTTTAGAAAAAAAACTAAGACATAAAGTAGTGTCAAATTGGTAAGAATCTGATGACTAAGGACACTACCCAAATGAGTTACAGATCCTGGGCGAGGTGCGATTGAATTTTGAATTTCAAATTTGAGAAAAAAAACGGGACTCAGAAAATAGTTATGTGAGTTATTTAGTGTTAGCTTGTATCGAGTAGGTAAGCCTTAATATACCTATTTGTAACATCTACTTGAGGCATTCTTTTATAATAAATACTCTTTGATATCACCTATAGCATCTATTATATTATCTATGGTTTATATTTTGCCGCCAGAAAACCCGACCACCGACTTTTGTTTTTTCGTGTTGAGTATTATTATTTATATTTTATAATTGAATATAATATTAAAAGGATTAAATATAATAATGTAATAATAATAGGATTGAATATAACATATAAAAAATCTTTCTCATGAGCATGTAAGTACCGATTGTTTTTCGTAATATGTACTGAATATGCTGGGAGAAGAAAACGAATAAATTCATTAATTTGCTAAATGTAAAAAAGATTCTTATTGATTAAACCCTGTCCTGAGGTGTGATAACAATAAATACAAGTTAAAATAGGTAATTTGATATGTCAAAATGACATTTCGAAATAAAAACACAAAATAAAATAAAATAACAACTTATTCAAAACTTAAGATATGCAATCTAACAACAGGGTACAATGATTGATAACTCCACACTGTCGTCAAGTTCGCACGTCATTCATTATTTCATTGCTTTTTTTTTTTCTTTTTTTTTACGCAAAATCCCCACGGATACCTCCCCACCGGAGCCGGTGGAAGAGGTTATGTCGGACCCGAACCGACTAAAACGCACGCCGCCTGTGGGTCGTTTTGGTTGCCGAAGGTGAGGTTCACAGGCATATCCCTCGCACCCCGGCCGACCCGAGGCCATCTCTCGCGATCTGGCCCTCTCCTCGGGTGTAAGGGGATTACAGAGTCCCCAACTCGTCCCCGGGAAAGGAGGAGGCGCGCCAAGCGCGCCGCGCCGCCACTGCGACCTGCTTCTGCCAGGTTGACAGGCGGCTTCACCAGTCACCCCCAGGCCTGCGCTCATGGGGGGCGGAGGTCGTTCATCGACCTCCGACGACGCCCGAGTGGCTTTCATACGCGGGCAGCTTGGCTTGCGATCCTTCGTCGCTCCCGCTGCCGCTCCCGCCCCGCCTCCTCCTTCACGAGCATTACTTGCTTGCAGAAGGAGGCGCCGGCTGCCCACGCATCCGCGCAGCGGACCATCACCGCGAGCAAGGTGAAGAGTTTGAGAACCCTCACTCTCAGGGCCGCCACGAGCTCCCGTCTCGGCGTTTCCCACACCGGACACTCGGTGAGCGTGTGCGGCCCCGAGTCCTCCCTCTTGTCGCTTTGATGGCACTCGGACGTTGGCTCTTTCTCCATCCGAAGCAGATACTTCCCGAAATCCCGAAGCACCCGTGCTCGGTGATTATCTTCGTCAGACGGTACGAGAGGCTGCCGTGTGGCCTCTCTAGCCACTCCCCCATGATGGGTCTTACCGCCCTCATTATTTCATTGCTTAAACATTGTCGAAAATGGATTATTATTACCTGTATTCATTTAAAAATATATATTTAAATACATCTATATTTTTTTAAATAGTGAAAAATATGAAAATAATAATAATCATTATTATTATTATTAGGTATTAATGTAATTTTGTTATAGTGTATTACTATTATTTATTCTGAGATTATAATTGACATTTTGACAATTGACCCCAACGAGTTGGTGCTAAAAACCTTGTCTAGATTTAAAAAAAATTATATATCTATAAATGTAAAATATCCCTAGTCAATTTCGAGGTGTGTTTTACTCGCTGCCAGAACTAACTTGGTTTCTTAATTTTTTTTGTTACCTATAGGTTCTTTTGTTAATTTATTTTATTTTATTATTGTTCTTTTTTTTGTATAAAAGAAGTTACTACCACTGAGTTTCTAACTCGGACAATCATATATTATTTCATTAATAATATTTACATAATATACACGGAAGTTATCGAAATTAAAATATAAATAAAAAAGAATATATATCTAAATAATCGACATCGACACGGGATGTTCACATCGCGGAGGTAAGCAAGAGGGTATACTGTTCATTTCAATCCCTCAAGCGTCTCCAGAAACTCCTACCTCTTCAGACTAAAATTACTCTTGCACAATCTCTTCTACTCTCGGTTTTAGACTACGCTGATGTCTGCACTCTAGATGCATCGGAGGAACTGCTGAACAAACTTGAGCGCCTACAAAATTTAGGAATTCGCTTTGTGTTTGGCCTTCGCAAATACGACCATGTCACGCAATATCGCAAAAGACTGAACTGGCTCCCTATTCGACAGCGCCGTAACCTTCACATCCTAACTCTTCTCTATACCATACTTCATAATCCTAATGCTCCAACTTATTTGCGGGAACGCTTTGAGTATCTTGTACCCAGGGGCAAACCCTGTCGTCTTTCTTCCTCTCTTCTGCTTCGCACACCTGCACACACTTCTTGCTGCTACGATGGATCGTTCACGGTGCAGGCTGTGCGTCTTTGGAACGCACTACCTCATACCATTCGCGGTATTAATACCCTGGACGTCTTTAGGAGAAGAACAAGGGAACATTTCCTATCACAGTAATGTAGTTTGAATATATTTATGTGTCTATATGTATGTATTGTGTTTATGTATGTGTGTTTATTTGTATGTATGTATGTAGGTGTAATATGTATGCTGTGTATGTATGTTTATGTGTATATATATGTACCTGTTTAGGTACCCTTCTTTTATCTGAAAATTAATGTACACTTCACGTCCCTTTATTACTTTAACTGCTTCTCTGCTACTCAAAGGTTTGCTGGTAGAGAACTCATACTGAGTTAAGCTCGCCTTTGTACATATTTCTGATATATTTATTTTGTGTTTGACCTCTGTACTGTTTGTGTGCAATAAAGAATTAAGAATTAAGAATCCTGCAGGTTCAGGCGTCAAAGAATTCCTCCCCATCGATGTCAACCGGGAAGGTGGCCAGAAGGCTGGCGGCATTGCCACGTTGAATGGCAATACCAATCCTTTGCGCAAGGAATAAACCAGCGCTCTGGTCACGGGTAGCGTCAATTAAACGTTTAGAAATGTCTCTAAACAAAAGACGGGCACTTGGACCCCATGATCCCAGCGTCTCGACCCCAAACGGCTCAAGTATGTAATATTGTGTTGCTGTGATAGTATGTAAACTCTTTTTTTTAAATGTTGTTTTTGAGTGATGTGTCTACTTATAAGTGGTTGTTACCATAAGCAATTGTTACCTTTATAATATTTGTTTATAACATGTATAATGTAAACAACTGTGGAGGACCAATAAATAAATAAATTAACATTAGAAAGGACTGGAATGGGTAATTTCCTTCACCGGGGAGTGGAAGGATCACCTTGGAGTTACAATATAATTTACGATATAATGACGTCATTACGCAATGACTTGTAAAACCCACAGAAATAGCGACTGATGGATAATTATATCAACTGCTACACACGACTCTGCCTGTACCGTATAGAAGTTATGCTTGAGCGAGAAGAATTTGCCAAATTATCAGTTCTCAAAAAATGTTCCGCATATGTCAAATAGCTGACCCACCCCAGCTTCGCCCGGGGTATATTTTGAAGCTTCATATCCCTTTGAGCCCGTATATTTTAGTCTTCAAAATATGTATGAAAAATTGCCGGATTTGTTAACATTTATTATCAATGCTCCGCTCCCTTAAGTAGTAGCGTGATGATATATAGCCTAAAACCTTCCTCGATAAATGGACTACCCAACACTGCAAGAATCATTCAAATCGAACCAGTAGTTCCAGAGATTAGCGCGTTCAAACGAACAAACAAACAAACTCTGCAGCTTTATAATATTAGTTTAGATTATTACTTAGCATAAAATCTTTTCATAAATAATTGTAAAACTAACGTTGTGTTTTGGTATTTAACGTTTAAATAATAACTTGTCTACCGTTTAAGCGGTCCTTTAAGCGGGGCGTGAAAAGCATCTGATGTGGCCGCCAAGCTGAGTGCCACCATTGTAACATTACTTAGTGTCTGCAATGGTGACCCTCTTTCCTGAGACTTTGCGTTTAGCTTACCATCAGGCGAGGTGAAGTCAAGTTGGTGTGTCCTAGATTAAAAAAAAACAACTAGTACTTCACCAATTTTCGTTTAGTCACATGTTTCAGTTGGAATACACATATTATGCAAAATAATTTTTGTAGAGGTAGGTAGGACACGATTTCCGTCCAATTGAGCAGTCCGACTGGGGAAGTATCTCCGCTCTACAGAATACCGCGGCCATAATAACCTTGTGTTGTGTTCCCGGCGGTGAATAGAGTAGCCAGAGCTCCATTATCTAATCCATACACTTACGCGCAGACCTCGAGATCAAGAACAGAGGGGGTCGTAGCTTGAAGTTTCTAGAAAATTCAACTTGGAGCGTACCTATTACAAAACTAGCTGATAGGTACAAGCTGATACAGACTCCTTGGAGGTCTCCTCAGAGTTCCAACAACCCCGTACTGCCATAGATATTCGTATGATAACAGGGACCGACGACTATCCAAGGCACGGAACATCCAGTCCAATTGAGCAGTCCGACTGGGGAAGTACCTCCGCCCTACAGAATACCGCGGCCATAATAACCTTGTGTTGTGTTCCCGGCGGTGAATAGAGTAGCCAGAGCTCACTGGAAAATTTTTGTGCTGTCAGTGGGAAGATCAAAAGTTTGTCCTGCTTCGTCTTTTACACTGACAGCACATAGACTCTGTGTTTACAAGGTTGGCAGCGCGAGTGTAACTATTTTGTTTTTTCACACGTCCATAGGCCACGGTAACCACTTTCCATCAAGTGGACCGTGTGCTTGTCTGCCACCTAAGTAGTATAAAAAAATAAGACTTAGAACCGTTTCTAAGTTACACCATCGAAATTGGTAATTACATTGGAACCGTAATAAATGATTATATTAAAATTGTTTACAGGATGCATGCAGCGCGATTGTGTCTCCTCTGGTGTTACACACGTCCATAGGCCACGGAAACCACTTTCCATCAGGTGGGCCGTGTGCTTGTCTGCCACCTAATAGGTATTAAAAAAAAATTCCTCCGTTATCATGCAGCTTGCGACAACGCCGAAATATCGGAAACTCAAAACAATACAACATGGTAAATATCCCTAAGACTCTAATACTAAAGTGAGTGACTATTATACATACATACATATAAACACGCCTTTATCCCCAAAGGGTTAAGCAGAGGTTTTATTAACACCCAAATTTCATCAATAACTTTTTTGCGGGTCCACGTAATAGGGGAGGGGCCTATTGCAGTCTTCGGGCACTATTGTTAACTCGAGCCATTCATCTGAGACTAAGTCTGGGCTGTATATATATGTCTGATGTTAAACAGCCCTATCCCTTAGTCGCGTTGTACGACACCGCATGGGAAGAGATGGGGTGGTCCAAATTCTACTTAGCAGGGAACCACGCGGCTACGACTTTTAGTTTAAATAATTACAAAAATATTAAAAAAATAAAGTAATAAATTTTTTTCTTAACTTGTTTAAAAAAATAATTAATTAATTAATTTGTTTATAAATATTTTTGAAAATCACACATACCTATACATACACTATATGGCCCAGCCTCGGCTTCAGATGCATGGCTATAATCAACAATAATTTCTGGCAAAAGCCGTATTTCCCCATTACATGGGACCGAATTCTTTATACCACTTAGGTGGTAGACAAGCACACGGCCCACCTGATGGAGCGTAGTTACCGTGGCGTATGGCCGTTTGTAACACCAGACTCCACAGTCGCACCGCCAACCCTGTAAATACAGAGTTTCTGTGCCGACAGTGTAGAAGACAAAGCAGGACAAGCCTTTAGTCTTCCCACTGACAGCACAAATTCTCCAGAGAGCTCTGGCTACCCTACTCACCGCTGGGAACACAACATGAAGTTATTATAGCCGCGGTATTCTGAAGGGCGGAGGTACTTCCCCAGTCGGACTGCTCAATTGGGAAATTGGTGGTAGAAACTTGGTGGCACAAATTTGTCTCAAGTTTCGACCGGGTAGGTACCACCGTGCACTATTGCGAAAAACCCTCCATAGCAATTCAATCTCGGTTGGATTGTGTTCAGGGGTCAGCAAGTGCATAGCCGGGCAGAGGTGGTGGTTGTCGCAGCACTAGTGGGACCAGTGGGTCTTGGCGTAGTCTAGTGGGGATGGCGCGGGGCGATGCGCCGAACAGGGAGACCTGTAGAAACGGTGGTGCCGCTGGCCGCCCGCGGTATAGTACAGGGGCCCTACTGGGGTTAACCACCTTGGGAGGCTGCCTCACCAGGCCGCGCATAATCCCGATATGGTTCGTCGTGCCGGTTGGTGACCGGAATTGGGAGCCCGGCGACCATACTCGGGGGGGTACGGGGGCCCTTCCGTTCGGCGCGTCGGCTCTCGCCATGCCTCACATTCATAGATAAAACCAATATCCCGCGCTTTGTCACACGGTGCTGCGGCGGCAATCACCTCTTTTTTCACGCCTTCTCCCACCCAAACTCATGGCAGCGCAATTCAAGGAAATAGGCAACACAGCGGCTCGACACACTCCCAAAAGCTTGCTATTTGAGGTGGAGTCCACTAACATCTGTGGGCTCCATGCAAACCTCAACGCCGTCCACCAACACCTGGAGACGGCGAAACCTGCCATGTTTTTTCTAACGGAGACGCAAATACACCGCCCTGACGACACGACCTACTTGCTCTACCCTGGCTATGTTCTTGAGGAAAGTTTTCGTGCAAAAGCCGGGGTGTGCGTGTTTGTTAGGGCGGATGTTTGCTGTCGCCGTTTGCGCTGCCTAGAGGACCCATCCTTCTCCATCCTTTGGGTACACGTAGACCATGGCCCTACGAGTCAGATCTATGTGTGCCTCTACCGTTCCCATACAGGAGATGCTGAGACAACTCGACTCTTTGAATATCTGAGTCAGGCGGCAGATGATGCGCAGGAGCGATTTCCGAATGCCGAAATGGTGTTTTTGGGGGATTTTAACGCCCACCACGAGATCTGGTTGGGCTCCTCCAAAACAGACCATGCGGGAAGAGCCGCCCACGCGTTTGCTCTGGCGCACGGCCTGACCCAATTGGTGCACGAGGTCACTAGGATACCAAGAAGGTCGGGCCTAGCACCTTCTCTGCTAGACCTTCTGCTGACGAGTGATCCGGACCGGTACAGTGTATCGGTGCGAGCCGCTTTAGGCAACTCCGACCACTGTCTGGTCTGTTCCACGGTGCCCATTATAGCGCCCCCACGACCCGTGCAGGGGAAGCGGCGTCTCTGGCACTACTCGTCAGCGGACTGGGATGGACTTCGTGACTATTTTGCGTCCATCCCGTGGGTTGAGCGCTGCTTTGAAGGTAAGAACCCATCGGATTGTGCTACTGCTATCGCCGGTGAGATCGGTCTGGGTATGGAATACTATATCTCATACACCGATGTCACCGGTGACCGCGGGGTGCGCCCTTGGTTCGGGCGCGAGTGTGCGGAAGCTGTTGAACAAAAACAGTCTGCGTACCGCGCTTGGGTAAGGGCGCGCGCCACGCGCCATCCCAATCTGGGCCACTTCAAGGCGGCGTACAACAGAGCCACAAAGGTCTGCAGAAGGGCCTACGTCAGAGCGGATGCCCTGCGCATAGCGCGGCTTGGTCAAGAGCTAGTGATGCATCCCACGGGAAGCCGTGGCTACTGGCGACTGGCTAAAGCCGTGCAAGCCAACTTCTGTCAGCCTTCGCTGCCTCCGCTGCGTAACCCTGATGGATCCCTGGCCCATGAGCCGCAAGAGAAGGCAAATCTGCTGGCTAATCTCTTTGCGGCCAACTCCCGAATCGATGATTGTGGTACGCAGCCACCAAGACTACCCGACAGTGACCACGCGATGCCTGATATCCATATCAAGCAACGCGATGTCCATGCAGTGCTGCAATCACTCGATGTCCGGAAAGCCAGTGGTCCGGATGGTATTCCAGCGGTAGTCTTGAAAAAATGTGCAGCGGAGTTGTCTCCAATGCTTACGCGCCTGTACCGGCTATCCTACAGTTCGGGTACAGTGCCTTTGCCTTGGAAAGAGGCGAATGTTCAGCCGATTCCCAAGAAGGGGGATCGCTCGGAGCCAGCCAACTATCGACCCATAGCCGTCACCTCAGTGCTGTGCAAAGTGTTCGAGCACATAATCAACAAACAGCTCATGCGCCACCTAGAGGATCACTCCTTAATTAATGACCGGCAATATGGCTTCAGACCGAAACGGTCAACGGGTGATCTTCTAGCATACGTTACCCATCTTTGGGGTGAGGCTATGGACAAGCACGGCGAGTCACTGGCAATTAGTCTTGACATCGCCAAAGCTTTCGATAGAGTCTGGCACAAATCGCTTCTTTCCAAGCTACCTGCCTTTGGTCTGCCTTCTAGGCTGTGCAACTGGGTTGCTAGCTTCCTGCAGGGGCGCCGTATTCGCGTCCTTTGTGACGGACGAGCTTCGGAGTTTCTGCAGGTTAATGCTGGCGTGCCCCAGGGGTCCGTCTTATCACCCACTCTCTTTCTTCTGCATATCAACGACATGCTGTCTACCGGCAATGTTCATTGTTATGCAGACGATAGCACTTTGCATGGGAGTTATCATGGACATCCTGCGGCCAAGCAGTCGGATATCGCGGAGAAAAGGCAGCTTCTTGTCACTGAGCTTGACGGGATCCTGAATCACATTTCTCAATGGGGCTCTGAGAACCTGGTTGAGTTCAATGCCAAGAAGACGCAGGCATGTGCGTTTACAGCAAAAGTATCTTCTTTCCTTCCCCTCCCCACTCTTCAGAGCACGCCACTGCCACTGCAGGACAATCTCAATATCCTAGGTATGGATGTTCGCTGCAACCTGAATAACAAAAACTACATCGAAAGTATCATCAAAACAGCCTCACGAAAACTCGGAGTCCTGAACAGAGTGAGACGGTTTTTCACGCCGGAGCAGCGGTGTCTTATATACAAGACACAAATTCGCTCCTGTGTGGAGTACTGCTCGCATCTCTGGGATGGTTCAGCAAAGTACTTACTAGATGCTCTCGACAGGTTGCAGCGACGTGCGGTCCGCATCATTGGGAATCCCGAGATCACGAACACCCTAGAACCTTTACAGCTGCGTAGAGATGTTGCGTCCATGGCTGTATTTTACCGTTTGTACCATGGGGAGTGTTCTGATGAGCTCTTCCAATTAGTCCCACCCTCCCCTTTCCTACACAGGACAACGCGTGCAGGTCTTAGATGTCATCCGCACACGGTGCAAAACATCCGATCAAGAACCAAGCGGTTCGGAGACTCTTTCCTCTGTCGCACCATTAAGGCCTGGAATTCATTACCAGCTCACGTGTTTCCTTCTTCCTACAGTCCCGGGTCCTTTAAGCGGGGCGTGAAAAAGCATATGATGAGGCCGTCAAGCTGAGTGTCACCATTGTCACACGGTATGTGTAAGTAATGGTGACCCTCTTTTCTGGGACTTTGCCTTCAGCTTATCATCAGGCAAGGCGAAGTCCAATTGACGTGTCCTATATAAAAAATAAAAAAAATAAAAAAATACCGCCGTGATTGGTGAAATGAGTTAATTCACCTCTGCCTAACCCCCGGGGCTAAAAACGTGAATATATGTACGTATGTAAATATATTCTCTCGCTGGTACGGTAAGTTGGTGCTGCTGAGAAGATACCAACGAAACCTCAGGTAGATTAACCTTCGTTCAAAAATTATGTTTTTGTTATACAAGTGTTTTTGAAGTTATAGTCAACAAACCTCATCAAAATCCGTACAATTTTTGCGTCTATCGCTAGCAAATAGATAAGAATTCTAAACAAAAGTTCAGATGTTTTCGCATTCTATGGGAGACAATAATATTGATAAACTAACGTCAACCCGGCCTAGAGGAGACAACAAGACTGAAAAAGTCCGGATGACGCCCCCACATTATCAGGGGAGACACGAGACCGAAGTCAAATAGGTTCAGATAACTTTCAACTTTATTTCAATTATCACTTTCAATCAATCAATCAATCAATCAATCAATCAATCAATCAATCAATCAATCAATCAATCAATCAATCAATTAGCCCACCGCAGTCCTCTGCTGGACATGGACCTCTCCCAATGTGCGCCATAACAATACGGACATGAAAATCACAAGAAAGACCTACATTCGAAACGTAATCGTCGCCTAAGCTGTTCTGGGTCTTCTTCTCTTCTTTTCCTAAACAGTCCGTGCTCCTTTGGAACGCGCTGCCTCTTGATATCAGGGAGACCACCAGCAGTCTTGTGTTCAAGGCGAAAGTTCGCCAATTACCTACTTCTCGACAAACTGGCAGAATCATTGAGTCATTATTATCTAATATATAATTAGGTATATGGTATCTGTGATAGGATATATATGGCATATGAATTATATTATTATTACGTATGTACGTAGCCGGTGTAAGAGGTTATGCCGGACTCGAACCGACCAAAACGCACGCCGCCTGTGAGTCGTTTTTGGTTGCCGAAGGTGAGGTTGACAGGCATATCCCTCGCACCCCGGCCGACTACGGCCCTGCCATCTCTTGTGATCTGGCCCTCTTCTCGGATGTGGGGACTACATAGTCCCCAAGTCGTCCCCGGAAAAGGGAAGGCGCGCGAAGAGCGCCGCCGCCGCGGCCTGCTTCTACCAGGGTGACAGGCGGCTCCACCAGTCACCCCTAGGCCTGCGCTCATAGGGGGCGGAGGTCGTTCATCGACCTCCGACGCCCGAGTTGCCTTTGTACAAGGGCAGCTTGGCTTGCGATCCTTCGTCGCTCCCGCTGTCGCTCCCGCCCCGCCTCCTCCTTCACAAGCATTACTTGCTCGCAGAAGGAGGCAATATTTTAATTATAGTAAGTACTAACATCACGCGATTTCACCCGCGTAAGCTTGACCCATCAGAATATTGGGGGAAAAGCAGCCCACTTACTTCTGAATAAAATAGCTTTTATATGTTGAAAGAATGTTTTATTTTACGGTTCACGAGTTTCAGAGTTTTTTAATCTTATATATAACATTCTCGTGTCGCGGTGTTTGTGGTTGAACTCCTCCGAAACGGCTTGACCGATTCTCATGAAATTTTGTGTGCATATTGGATAGGTCTGAGAATCGGACAACATCTATTTTTCATCCCCCTAAATGTTGAGGGTTGTCCACCCATTTTTTTTTTACGTGCGTAAAATCCCCACGGATACCTCCCCACCGGAGCCGGTGGAGGAGGTTATGTCGGACTCGAACCGACTAAAACGCACGCCGTCTATGGGTCGCTTTGGTTGCCGAAGGTGAGGTTGACAGGCATATCCCTCGCACCCCGGCCGACCCAGGGCCATCTCTCACGATCTGGCCCTCTTCTCGGGTGTAGGGGACTACAGAGTCCCCAACTCGTCCCCGGAAACGGGGAGGCGCGCCAGGCGCGCCACCGCCGCGGCCTGCTTCTGCCAGGGTGACAGGCAGCTCCGCCTGTCACCCCCGTAAGGGTTGTCCACCCTTAACATTATATGGCAAAACAACGTTTGCCGGGTCAGCTAGTTACATATAAACATGGTTTGTCATTACGAATGTTCGTATTTTCATATGATAGATAATGTTTTACTAGTTCAAGGCACTATGCATAGTGTTTATCAACTAAATGTCCCTCTCAATAATGCACCTACTTAATTATCTCTGAACCACCTCTGGTTGACTGGTAGATAATGTCTACCGACGGCATTATGTACGCTTAACCCTCCGGGGATAAAGGCGTGATTATATGTATGTATGCAAGTCCGCCTTTATACTTGTGCATAAAGTTCAATAAATAAAGTTTTTAGGTACATAAAATTCAAAAACCTAATGCAATATGTTGAACTTTTGACGTTGAATATTGTCAAAAAATATTTTCACTCAAATTTATCGAGTAGGGTATCAAAATTTAGGTAATTAGAAAGTGATTACTAAAATTTATATATGTCATAACTATAAAGTAAAAAGTTTACTATATATTATTAAATATAAAAATCCCAACTGATGCTCAAAAGATTGAAACAATTTTGATAGCAGGCGGTATTAAACCTATTTGCAAATCATAAACCGGACGTAAAATCTGGGTGCTTTTATATTATAATTAAGCCGCGTGGTTCTCGGCAGAGTAGAATTTTGACTACCTCATCTCTTCCCATGCGGTGTTGTACAAGGCGACTAAGGGATAGGGCTGTTTAACATCAGACAGATATGTACAGCCCAGACTCAGCCTCAGTACGGCTTGAGTCAACAATAGTGCCCGGAAGACGGCAATAGGCTCACCCCCTATTACGTGGGACCGAGTTCAATGATTGGTGAAATGTAGGTGTTAATTCACCTCTGCCTAACCCTTCAGGGATAAAGGCGTGATTATATGTAGGTATGTATGTAAGAATTATATTATATTATCCGTGGTATCTATTATATAGGTATTTACTAAAAAAAATCTATATTCATTTATCCTATAACACAAGCTAGTTAAGCTATGCTTACTTTGGGTCTAGATAGTGCTGTGTAGAATGTTGTGAAATATTTATTATTATTCCCTTTATTTAAATTGTTTTCTAATTGAATCACATTTTTAAATATTTTTATTACTTATTATATCCTTTTATTATTTAATAAAGGGAATAATAACAATATTTTTTTCCTTTATTTTTAAGATTTTTTAAAGAAAGGGAAATAATAATAATATTTTTCCCTTTATTAAATATTTAATCAAATAGCCCATCGCTGTCCACTGTTTGACATAGTCCTCTCCCACTGTTGGGAGGCTTTGACCTAATGTTTCCACGCTGGCCAGACGGATTGGCACAGGGATTTATTTCAAGTTTTCCATCTCTCGCAGTGAAAGTGTTTGCATATTTTTCCGTTAGTTGCCTCTTACGACATAAGTCTGATGAGATGGGGTGGTGATACTTGTATTCTTCCTTCGTCACGACGCGAATTACATAACATAACATAAACTCACGTCTATATCCCCGAAGGGGTAGGCAGAGCTGCTAGCACCCACATTTCGCCAGTTTATGTTTAGGTCCCAATGTAATAGGTGGCGAGCCTATTGCCATTAACCGGGCACTTATAAACCTGCGATAAATACACGGATTAAACATTTGTTAAATGTTATTAATTCATAATTTAGCCTCGGATGCGTCCGGGAACAACACCCAGACGATAATGATGAATTATTTTGATATACAATAATAATATATTTAATATAGACTCGTACGGGTGCGGAAAATACGTTATCTATTTAAAATTTAAATTTAATACAAAAAGATCTCTTTAGATTTTAATGTTTTTAGTACCACAATTATCGTATCTTTATGTCGCTTCTAGTTTTGAAAAAAAGTAGTGTTGTTGTCATAAATTTGCATAGTACCAGGATGTAGGTACCTTAGTATAGTAGCTGGCATATATCTTGACCCCAATAACATCCTAAAATATACCTACTGCGAGAAGTACCTACGTGTTTTTTGAGGGGTCTCTCATGAGAATAGCACAGAGTGCTACTCGGAGAGGGCAATCGAGGATTAAATATTCGCTCGCAGAAGGAGGTGAGCCGAAGGAAGTCCCCCTGACTCCTGAGTGTCCTCCAGACCCGCTCCCTGCCTACGTCCTCCATAGTCAGCAATGCACGAAGGCGACTCAGGCTTCTGGACTCAAGTCTGGGCGTGACAGATTGAGCCATCTGTCACCCTACTATAAGCAGCGCGAGACGGCATCGCAACCGACCCCCTATCCAGAGAAATACGGGGACACTACGGTGCCACAACCGAGGGGGCCTTAAATGGCTTTTTGTGATACCCCGTAGTTGCACATGTTATGCGGAGAATACTTTTAAAAGACGTGCTTGCTGGTTGTACATTGACAGGTTATTAAAATTTGATTTGTTCAGTGAATTTCTCATATATTTCAAGAAGTCTCTTGAATGAAGAGATTGTGGTTACCGTGGACGCCTATGGACGTATGTAACACCAGAGAAGCCACACTCGCGCTGTCGACCCTGTAAGCACAGAGTTTCTGTGCCGTCAGTGTAGAGGACAAAGCAGGACAAGCCTTAAGTCATCCCACTAACAGCACAAATTCTCCAGTTAGCTCTGGCTACCCTACTCACCGCTGGGAACACAACACGAAGTTATTATTATTATTATTGTTTCTCAGTACCTTGACTCTCGGGACTATGGAGTCCCGGGCCTTTGGAAGGCGTGCGTCGGGCCGAAGCCAAGACGTAGAGGCCCTTTTACGAGAATTTAATATGCTAGGAATACACAGACATGGCGGATATCATCCCCGAGCGCACAATATGATACACCGGGAGATGGTCCCCGCCAGGTGCAGAGACTATTGCTGTGCGGTGCTGTGGCCGCGATGAAATCTAAATTATGGGCTATGGGATTGAGAATTGGGTGGACTGGTGAATGGGCTATGGGGGGAGACTAACGGACGCCTGCCGTGACAATAAGTCTCAAAATTGTAAAAAGGCAGGCGGTGACTTGCCAACTCATTGCATGGGCCCCATTAAAATAGCCACATATAGTGCGGCCATGGAGCAACATCCGTTGAGCGGCTAAGGTTGTCGAGAGGTGAGTCTGCGGGGCGCAAGTTCCCGGTATACCAGTCAGCGTGCCCCCGGCGTTATGACATTTTACACTTCCAACCTGGAGCATAGGTCCTGCTCTTGCAACTCCACTCATGGCCGGCCAATAAAGGCAAGCACACAAGGTGAGGGGGAATAAATCCTAATCCTCGGGAGAATCGGGGTATGTGGTGTCGCCACTCACCAACAGCTCGCCACAAGCTGCCCCTGCGGGGTTATTATTATTATTAATATTAGACTTGGGGTCAAAATATGCGCCTCCAACTACATGTGTGCATTTTATGATTTTTGAAGTACGTTTGGTCACTGATGTCCAATGACCTCAATATACACAGTATTTATGCAAAAAATAATTAATGGGGTTCACATTCAACCAACCATTAAAGTTGTGTCTTGTTTACTGACGCTGTCATACAGATGTCATTTAATTCAAGATGGCCGCCATCACAAAATGGTGATGTAAAATTTGGTTTTACAATTCCTTCAAAAGGGCTTGACCAGTAGATCAAATTAAATAGCATAAAATAATTCAATTCAATTCAAACGTTTAGGTATTTGCTTCAAATATGGTTACAAGGAGCGTGCAAACATTAGGTCATTAATTCCTTATTGTAGGTTTAGTGTAGGTAATAAAGTAGGTTACTCAATGATTATGATTATATCTACATGACAGCAGCGCGACAGTAAAAAATAGAGTACAATGCAAGTCAATATTAAATTATATCAATGTCAAAAGTAATATTAATAATGTCAGTAGGTTACAATAGATAAAAAAAAATGTCAATGACTTAAATTTATCATTCATATTCTGCCTTACGATGGCGTGCAAATATAGTAGGTACATACATAGTCAATTTTTACATTAATATCGTTAATTTCATCATTATTATTATTATTGATATTACTTATTTAATTATATAAAATTATCATTCTATAAGTTTGTCATTTAGATATTCGTGCACGTCATAATAATTTTTCAGTTAATGTCCTTTTAAACAGTCGTAGAGGCAGTTCAGCAATATCAATTGGCAGATGATTAAAAAGTGTTATGCACATCCTGAAAGAATTTCTTTTGGACAATTCTAAAGTATACCTTGGGATCTGCAGTCTATTCTTATGCCTTGTGCGGCTGTTCGGCATGTCTCCCAATTTAATGAATAGATTTGAGTGTTTTTTTAACAAAAATGCACATTTCCAGTATATATATATAAGCACGGTAGCGGGCGAATTCTATGACGCTTAAAAAGAGGCTTGCAACTGGTCAGGCCATCAACCCCACACATTGCATGGACACGTTTCTTTTGTGCTGTGATGCCCTATCCGCATCCACTGAGTTGCCCCATATGACAATGCCATAGCGGAGCACCGAGGACACATTTTTTTTATACCACTTAGTTGGCAGACAAGCACACGGCCCACCTGATGGGAAGCGGTTACCGTGGCCTATGGACGTATGCAACACCAGGGGTGTCACACGCGCGCTGCCGACCATGAAGTAACCTTCTGATGCCCCTCTTGAAGAACCCCATATTGTAGGCGCTTGGGAAAACCGCAGCAGGGAGGTCATTCCACAGCTTGAGTGTGCGTGGGATGAAGTTTCTTTCATAACGCACAGTGCGCACCGTCTCAGGTCGCAATGTGTGGGGATGAATTCCCTGCCTATGGCGAGAGGTGCGATGATAGAATGTAGCTACGGGCATCATGTCAAACAATTCATCTGAGCACAAACCATTGTATAGGCGGTAGAACACACACAGTGAGGCAAAATCCCTCCTAAGGTTAAGAGGTTCCACTCTACCTGTGAGTATGGGATTGTCAACCAGCCTCAATGCCCGTCTTTGCAACGAGTCGAAGGGATCAAGCTGGTATGCAGGTGCTCCAGCAAAAAGGTGACAGCAGTATTCCATGTGAGGCCGGACCTGTGCTTTATAAAGAAAGAGTTGCTGCCCGCAGTGAAGTACTGCTTCGCCCTGTTGAGCACTCCGAGCTTTCTTGGTGACAACTTAACCTTGTCTTGCAAATGACTTCGGTATTGGACGTCACTGGATATATCGACACCAAGGATCCCTATACTCGAGGAGATGGTAAGTGGTGTGCCCAGGAATTGCGGCGCTACAATGAATGGGGTTTTCTTAGCGGTGAATACACATACTTGTGTCTTAGTGGGGTTGAATTGGACTAGGTTTAGTCGTCCCCAATCGGATACTCCAGAGAGAGTAGTCTCAATTTCAGACACAAGTTGTTCGCGACTCTTCTCCACCTCGGACTGAGGGATATTTGCACGGCCCGTGTAACACGTGTCCCGGTACTGTCGTCCGCATAACAATGAATGGAGCCATCAGACAGCATGTCATTGATATGCAGCAGGAACAGCGTCGGAGACAACACAGAGCCTTGTGGGACACCAGCGTTTATGTTCATGCGGTCCGAGCAGCTGCCGTCGACGACAGCTTGGATGCTTATGTTGGACAAAAGCTGGAGATCCATTCGCACAATCCCTCGGGGAGTCCATAATATGGCAACTTCGTAAGAAGACCTTTGTGCCAGACCCGATCGAAGGCCTTCGCTATATCGAGGCTGACCGCAAGTGCCTCACCGGGACTCTCGATGGCTTGCGCCCACCGGTTTGTGAGATACACAAGAAGGTCACCGGTAGAGCGACGGTGGCGAAAGCCGTACTGTCGGTCGCTCAGTAGATCGTTTCCTTCAAGGTACCTCAGGAGCTGTGTATTGATAACACGCTCCATAACCTTCGAGAGAAGGGAGGTAACAGCGATAGGCCTGTAATTGGTCGGATCTGTCCTGTCACCTTTCTTAGGTACAGGGTGCACGAATGCAGTCTTCCACGAGGCCGGGAACTGCCTCGCGGAGTATGAGAGTGCGAAAAGGCGTGTAAGTACAGGGCATAGCTCGGGGGTACAGTGCTTAAGCACCATCGCCGGTATACCGTCCGGCCCACTCGACTTCCGAACATCTAGGGACTTAAGCTCGCGCCGGACCACCCGTTGCGTGATTTTAACTTCGGTCATCGAAGCACCACAGCTGGGGATGATGGGTGGTTCGGCGTTCCCGTCGTTCATAGTCGAGTTTGACGCAAAGAGATTACCCAAAAGATCGGCCTTCTCCTTAGCGCCATGGGCCAGACTACCGTCGGATTTTTGCAGCGGCGGAAGGCAAGACTGGCAGAAGTTTTCCTCGGCAGCTTTAACGAGCGACCAAAATGCACGACTGCCAGATGGGTAGCGCGCAAGCCACTCGTCAATTCTGCCGATGAACTCAAACTTTGCTCTAGACTTTGCATTTTTACTGGACCTTGAAGCAGCATTCAACTTCCGCTTCACTTCAGCGATGTTCGGATCCTTATTGGCAAGAGCCGTGGTCCAAGCCTTGCATGCAGATTGCTTGCGGTCTCTAGCTTCCCTGCAAGGCCTATTAAACCACGGGCGTTTGCTCGGTCCTGTCGCGACCCAGCGGTTGGGGATGTAACATTCCATACCCATTAGAATCGCGTCAGCGACTGCTGTTGCACAGGAGCTTGGATCATCAGAAGTGAAGCAAAGCTGCCTCCACGGGTACGACGCGAAGAATTCTCGCAGTCCGTCCCAGTCTGCCGACTTGTAGTGCCACACGTGTCGCCACTGAGGTGGCCGCGGTGGTTCAGGCCGCGCGAGTGTCACTTGCGCCCGGACGAGGCTGTGGTCCGAATTACCGAGAGGTGCTTCCACCCTTATGGAGTATTCATCCGGGCGCGTAGTCAGCAGAAGGTCCAGTATAGAGCATCTGTGGGTCTCAATTTCTGGTGTTCTAGTGATAGAATGCACCAGTTGAGAGAGCCCATAGGTCAGAGCGAAGTCGTGAGCAGCCCTTCCCGCAAAATCAGTCCTAGGAGACCCCAGCCACTCCATGTGGTGGGCGTTGAAGTCCCCCAAGAATACTAATTCCGCAGTGGGGTACTGCTCAATTACGCTGTCCGCCGACCGCTGCAGATGCTGAAACAGTTGAGCCGTGCCCAGGTCACCGCTATGATACCTGTAAAGGCACGCATAGATACGGGTGTGGCCACTGTGATCTATGCGTACAAAAAACTCCAAATGTAGAAAATTATTGTTGTTTTAATTTCGATTTCGAGCCCTTTTATTTCGATATATCTAGTAATATTTTGATTTAAGCGTTGTCGTGTAATTTTATTCAGTACGATCCAACGTTAAGACAAAGATCCAATAGATTTTTCTTTATAATTATCTCCCTATAGATGAATTAAACTAAAGCTTAATTTATAACTGTAGGTAATTTAATTTAAAATGACTATTACATAATAGTTAAGGAATTATCATAATAATTTATTGTCTGAATAATAACAACCGCGGTAGCCTAGTGGTATGGGTAATGGACAGCTGAGACGAAGTCTCGAATTCGATCCCAGGTTTTACCATGGCACACACCAATGACTTTTCGAAGTTATGTGTGTATTTATCGCAGGTTTATAAGTGCCCGGTTAATGGCAATAGGCTCGCAACTTATTACATTGGAACCTAAACATAAACTGGCTAAATGTGGGTCCTAGCACCTCTGCCTACCCCTTCGGTAATATAGGCGTGAGTTCATGTATGTATGTATGAATAATAACTATTATAATAATTTTAATAACCATATTTAATGCAAGCATTTAGTATGGTCTCAGGCGAAGGTTCGGTGGCTTAGTCGTCAGAGCGTTCCCCCTGTAAGGGAAAGATCGCAGGTTCTAATCCCGCCTTGGCCGTTTCAACTATTATATAGATAACTAGCTGTCCCGGCAAACCTTGTTTTGCCATGTAATGTTAAGGGTGGACAACCCTTATCATTTAGTGGGATGAAAAATAGATGTTGTCCGATTCTCAGACCTACCCAATATGCTCACAAAATTTCATGAGAATCGGTCAAGCCGTTTCGGAGGAGTTTAACCACAAACATCGCGACACGAGAATTTTATATTTAAGATATTCTTACTCCTATGTTTAAAGTATCAAAAAAAATTATCCATTTTTTTTCTTAGACCATAAACAGAATAATATCTTGGAGGATTTTCTTGAGGAGAGCATTTTGGAAGTGAGGTTATCTTGGACCTCAACTACCTCAAAGATACTGATAAGGCCCTCTTCACTTCATCCTGTATGACTGATTGACAGGGTCGTGGCCCATCACTTTATTAAATTTAGGTACGGTCAGTACTTAACTAAATGTAAACATTTGTGATGTGTCTTCTTAATGTATTTACAAAAAAAAGTATCTAAGTATGTTTATCCGCATTCTAAATCCCATAACACAAGCTAGTTAAGCTATTCTTACCATGGGTCTAGATAGCGATGTGTAGAATGTCGTGGAATATTAATTATTTATTTATTTTTTAACATCGGACAGATATATACAGCCCAGACTCAGCCTCAGATGCATGGCTCGAGTCAAAAATAGTGCCCGAAATACGGCAATAGGCTCACCCCCTATTACGTGGGACCGAATACAAATATTGGTGATCTGCCTAACCCTCCGGGGATAAAGACGTGATTATATGTATGTATGTGTGTTATTTATTTAATGTGTTTTATTTAAAAACTCAGATTATAAATATTTTACAGATAAACACACGGCCCACTTGATAGAAAGTGGTTACCGTGTCCCATGGACGTCTACCACACCAGGGGCGTCACACTCGCGCTGCCGAACCCAAAGAACTGTGTGTGTTCTACCGCCTATACAATGGTTTGTGCTCAGATGAATTGTTTGACATGATGCCCGTAGCTACATTCTATCATTGCACCTCTCGCCATAGGCAGGGAATTCATCCCCACACATTGCGACCTGAGACGGTGCGCACTGTGCGGTATGAAAGAAACTTCATCCCACGCACACTCAAGCTGTGGAATGACCTCCCTGCTGCGGTTTTCCCAAGCGCCTACAATATGGGGTTCTTCAAGAGATCAGAAGGTTTCTTCATGGTCGGCAGCGCGAGTGTGACACCCCTGGTGTTGCATACGTCCATAGGCCACGGTAACCGCTTCCCACCAGGTGGGCCGTGTGCTTGTCTGCCAACTAAGTGGTAAAAAAAAAAAAGAAACCTAATGCCTCTTTTGAAGAACCCGATTTTGTAGGCGCATGGGAAAACCGCAGCAGGGAGTTCATTCCACAGCTTAAGTTTGATTTTGATAACAATAAGCATCGGTAGCTTAGTGGTCGAGGGATCGGCCTTACGACCGAGAGGTCCTGGGTTCGAATCCTCGCCATTACACTGCCGACGTGAACCCACTACTAACACAAGCAATTTAGCTTAGCTGGAGGGGTTAGAGGGAATATTAGTAATTACGGTTCTAATATTCTTTAAAAAAAGCAAAAAAAAAAACAATGTGATGTAGTAATAAGGGTATAAATTCTCTCCACTCTCCACCCCAAGGCATTCAATAGACAACATCTATACTAATATTATAAAGCTGCAGAGTTTGTTTGTTTGTTTGTTTGAACGCGCTAATCTCTGGAACTACTGGTCCGATTAGAATGATTCTTTCAGTGTTGGGTAGTCCATTTATCGAGGAAGGTTTTAGGCTATATATCATCACGCTACTACTTAAGGGAGCGGAGCATTGATAATAAATGTTAACAAATCCGGCAATTTTTTATACATATTTTGAAGACTAAAACATACGGGCTCAAAGGGATATGAAGCTTCTAAATATACCCCGGGTGAAGCTGGGGTGGGTCAGCTAGTAAGGATTTAAAGTCTCTCCATTCTCCACATCAAAGCATACCATAGACAACATTTTATATAAAGGGCAATGTACTTAAATAACAAAACAAATTCACAGCGTACAATATTGTACGTTCCATCAGAATATCATACAATTTTATTAAAGAGCATCACATCTTTGGATGGTAGCAACTTTTTAAATATTATATGTGGATACATTACTACTAAATGTCAAAATTATTAATAATCTGTAAGTTTACATTTGGCGCGAACATTTTTGACAGCCGAGGGAGCTTGTGAAGTGTTTATGGTCGGATGAAAATGGCGGGCTGTCATCTTTGAGTCTATGGAATGATTATGTTGTGAGTATGTAATACTTAACAAAATTTGACATCAACGTAGGAAGAACATCGGTATATTTGTCTGTTTTCTGTTAAAGAGCAAGCATTTCAAAAATGTGTATTAGGTTATCTTAATGGAATGATTTTCTAAAAATTTTCAGCACATTTTCTTTTTTCAAATGGTTCGAATAAAATAAAATATTTAAGATAAAGTCTATAAGACTAGAGTATATTTTGGTGATGGTGTTACGTAAAATTGAGTACCTACCAAAGGGTGTTAAAACACAATAACTCATGTATCACGTGTTTCCTTCTTCCTACAGTCCCGGGTCCTTTAAGCGAGGCGTGAAAAAGTATCTGATGAGGCCGCCAAGCTGAGTGCCACCATTGTAACATGCTACGTGTCTATTAAGGTAACCTTCTTTTTTATCCATACGACATGTCAATTAAATTTCACCTCGCCTGATGGTAAGCTGAAGGCAAAGTCTCAGAAAAGAGTGTCACCATTACCCACAAATGCCATGTGACAATGCTGACACTGTACTTGACAGCCGAATATGCTTTTTCACGCCCCGCTTAAAAGACCCGGGACTGTAGCTAGAATGAAACACGAGAGCTGGTAATGAATTCCAGGTCATTTTTCTTTTCATACAACTTAGGTGGCAGACAAGCACACGGCCCACCTGATGGAAAGTGGTTACCGTAGCCTATGAGCGTGTGTAACACCAGTGGTGTTACATCCGTGCTGCCGACACCGTGATAACGATAATGGTGTGACAAAGGAAAAAGTCACCGCTTGGTTCTTGATCGGATACCTGAAAGTTGCGACTTTGCCTGCAGCTTACCATCAGGTGAATCTAAGAGAGAGAAAAATCTATTTTATGCGTCCAACTCTGTGTTTAGTTGCGTTGACTTAAGTTTAAAGCAGAAATGCGCTAGAAAAACTGGCCATGATTAATGAATTACGATTTTAGGATTTTAGACGGGACGCAGAAACTAGATAAACGAGTTAATGAATCTTGATAATTATCTGTACAGACAACCTTTTTGAGTAATGTGACTATAGACAAACGAGCCAAGAGACTAGAGGCAAATTTAAATGTATTTATAAAAAGAGTTATCATTGTTTTTGGTGAATAAGACATACTACTCTATTGTATTTTTTCTGAATGATAACACTATTAATTTATCATAACACATTTTTCTATTGACAATTAATATAAACTGACATACAATTATTTAAAATTGGAATTTATATACTGACATATTGTGTATAATTTGATATCTATTTAATAATGCGTAAGTGAATTTTGATTGAATATAATAATATAGTACCTACTTTTAATAAATTGACTGACATTTATTATATTTTATTAATTAATAATTGGCATCTATGTTTACTTGAATTCACCATTTTAATTATCTTGAATTTTACAGGAGGTTTGTATACATGATTATGTATATTTGCATTGGTCTGGGTGTTTCTATGTATAAGGAAGTAGGACACGACAGTATTCCCGTCCCAAATGAGCAGTCCGACTGGGGAAGTACCTCCGCCCTACAGAATACCGCGGTTATAATAACTTCGTGTTGTGTTCCCAGCGGTGAGTAGGGTAGCCAGAGCCCACTGGAAAATTTGTGCTGTCAGTGGGAAGACTAAAGGCTTGTCCTGCTTTGTCTTCTACACTGACGGCACAGTAACTCTGTACTTACAGGGTTGGCAGCGCGACAGTCACTCCTCTGGTGTTACAAACGTCCATAGGCCACGGTAACCACTTTCCATCATATGTTAAGTAATCTGTAAACCACATGTGGTAGGACATAGCGAGTATAACATAGCATATAAGAGCTTTATACCTAACGTATGATTCACAGAAAAACATCATGATTATTATTATGAGAGCATTCTTTTTAATATGCGCTAAATTCCTACGGAAACCCCCACCACCGGAGCCGTTGGGGGAGGTTATGTCAGACATGAACCGACTAAAACGCACGCCGACTGTGTGGGCCGCAGGTTACCGGAGGTTAGATTATCTGACACATATCTCTTGCACCCCGACCAGCCCAAGACTAACTCTTACGGGACGGCCCTCTTCGGATGTGGGGACCGCGAGGTCCCCATCTCATCCCCGGGTACGACGAGGCACGCATTGCGCACTGACGGCCTGCTTCTGCATTATAAGAGGCTCATCATCAACGTTGCTCTAGTCAAGAATAGGCTTCAGAGCCTAGAACATAGGCGAAGAGTTTGCATGTCCCTTTTTTTTTTTACGTGCGTAAAATCCCCACGTATCCGGAGCCGGTGGGTGAGGTTATGTCAGACTCGAACCGACTAAAACGCACGCCGCCTGTGGGTCGTTTTGGTTGCCGAAGGTGAGGTTGACAGGCATATCCCTTGCACCCCGGCCGACCCAGGGCCATCTCTCACGATCTGGCCCTATACTCGGGTGTGGGGACTACAGAGTCCCCAACTCGTCCCCGGAAATGGAGAGGCGCGCCAGGCGCGCCACTGCCGCGGCCTGCTAGTTTGCATGTCCCTTAGTGTTCTATCGGATGCACTTTTTTTTTATAAGGTCAGAATAAGTCTCTTGCTTGCTCGTACAAAATAGATTGTAAACTAAAGCAAATTTAAAAAGTAAAATAATCTAGTTCTAATATAATTCTCTGAGTTTCTTGCTGGTATCTTCTCAGTAGAACTAACCTACCGAACCAGCGAAAGAATCATGTTCCAATGGTTTATTTTTATATTATTTAATATTTTTGTATCATTTCTTGACATAATCGTAAAATTTTGACGTTCATATTGCTCTTTGTGTGCTTAACTTTGATTGATTCTTTCATTCTATTATTAGTAATTGCCGTTGCTAATATTCTGTACGATAGCATCAAAAATGCGCAGTCAATCTGAAGTTTTACAAATTTTTCAAACATACATACTTATTTTATCTCTTTGTTCTCTCATTGTCTATATCGAGCAATACATAAATAAAGTGAATGGCTTTTACTTGAACGAAATCCGGTATATATCGGAAATTTCTTTGCTCTGGCCTTCAATTATAAATTCAACCATTTCTAGTAAGGTGTTATGACGTAAGCATTTTAAAAACTGGTTCGACTAAGCCGTATGAGTCAATGTCTTGAAAGAAAACAAAGATTAAAGCCGTGTTCACACTGTGCAGAATGGAATAGGACTCTTTTGCCTCCTTTTTTGGGCCTTTTTGCGTACACACACTGAGCAGTGTACACATATAAGCAGGGCAAAATCCTAACCCTTTATTATAACGTGCGCTAATTCTCGTGGATAATCCCCCTGTCGGAAGCGGCGGAGGCGGGGGTCTGCTTTTCCAGTCCAACTGTGGGTTTGAGAGAAGAGAAGATAAAGAAATGTTTATTTCAACTTACTGCACCACATAACATTTGACTAATTACAGTATTTATATTTAAATTTTAAATTTGAGTGTCTGTTTGTAATATAAATCATTTTCTTTATCGGGACTATCACTGATGGATAGCAGGCTGATGTAACAAGGGATCAGAATCGGGAAGCATAAAACATATTCACGCTGGCGATGCTGCGGGCATCCGCTAGCATAAAATATACGAGAAAACCTAAAACTATTTATAATTTTTATTTTTTGTGACGGCAACCCTACCCACCATTTTCTTCCCTATTTTAGCCCAATTGCATAATTCGGAACTTTTATTTTTTTTCTTAAATAATGGCAAATCCAGACCATCACCCAGACTTCCGCCAATGTCCGTGGTTAGAGTAATAAACGAAGGAGTTTAGTCAGTGAATTAGTATAATATAATCTAGGAGGAGGTAGGGACACGGCGATATTTCCGCCCCATTGAGCAGTCCGACTGGGGAAGTACCTCCGCCCTACAGAATATCGCGGTTATATTAACTTCGTGTTGTGTTCCCGGCGGTGAGTAGGGTACCCAGAGCTTACTGGAGAGTTTTTGTGCTGTCAGTGGGATAACCAAAGGCTTGTCCAGCTTTGTCCTCTACACTGACGGCACAAAATCTCTGTTCTTACTGGGTCGGCAGCACGGATGTGACTCCACTGGTGTTACACACTTTCATAGGTCATGGTAACCACTTTCCATCATGTGGGCCGTGTGTTTGTCTGCCACCTAAGTTGTATAAAAAAAAAGGTATGGACTCCCTCGGTGTTGCACATGTCCATAGGCCACGGTAACCACTTTCCATCGGGTGGGCCGTGTGCTTGTCTGCCAACCAAGTGGGCTAAAAAAAAATGACATCATATATTGTGACATAATATTTTTATTCTATGGATCTATGAATAATCTACAATGCATCTCCATCTTCATCTATGGATTCAATCAATAAATTAGCATCATAACATAAACTCACGCCTATATTCCCGAAGGGGTAGGCAGAGGTGCTAGCACCCACATTTCGCCAGTTTATGTTTAGGTCCCAATGTATAATAGGTGGCGAGCCTATTGCCATTAACCGGGTACTTATAAACCTGCGATAAATACACACATAACTTCGAAAAGCATCGAAAAGTCATTGATGTGTACCTCGTCTCAGCAGTTCATTACTCATACCACTAGGCTACCGCGGATCACTTTTCACAATTAGGTGTGAATAAATTTTATTTTTTGCTATACTTCGATATTTTCCGTGAAGTGAATGTCACCTGACCTCCAAATCCCAAAGGCGATATTGAAGCATTGCAGTTAGACCAGTTCTTGGAATTTTTAGGGCTCCAACTACCAAAACGATTGCCATAAATGTTGGTATGGCAATAGGCACCGATGGCTTAATGTGTTCTCCGAGGCACGAGCAGACCAATGCATTTTTTTTAATTTTTTTTTTATACCACTTAGTTGGCAGACGAGCACACGGCCCACCTGATGGAAAGTAGTTACCGTGGCCTATGGACGTCTGTAACACCAGAGGAGTCACAGTCGCGCTGCCAACCCTGTAAGTACAGAGTTTCTGTGCCGTCAGTAGAAGACAAAGCAGGACAAGCCTTTAGTCTTCCCACTGACAGCACAAATTCTCCAGTGAGCTCTGGCTACCCTACTCACCGCTGGGAACACAACACGAAGTTATTATAATATATTTCCACTAAGCGGGATTCGAACCAGCGCGTTCATTACCGCCACTCCACAGGGGCTGTTCGTAGGTTGCCAGAGATGAGATTGGCAGAGAAACCTCTCGCACTCTGACTGACCCGGGGCCATCTTTTCGGAGCCGGCCCTCTTCGGGTGTGGATACCACGAAGTCCCTATTTACCCCCGTGTATAGGGAGGTGTATATTACGTGGTTATGTGTGCTTCTGCTAGGGTGACAGGTCAATTCATCCGTCCACCCAAGGCCCGCGCTCATGGGAGACAGAGCTCATTTACTTAACAGGTGGCAGACAAGCACACGGCCCACCTGATGGAAAGTGGTTACCATGACCTATGAACGTGTGTAACACCAGTGGAGTCACATCCGTGCTGCCGACCCTGTAAGAACAGAGATTTTGTGCCGTCAGTGTAGAGGACAAAGCAGGACAAGCCAGTACTCTATACTTAATATATGTACGAGATAGAATATGGACCTGACATAATCAAATAATTTATTGCGCAAGCAAAAAGACAGCCGCCGAACTGTCTGCTTCCATACGCAGTAGTTCAAGTTCAGTAGCGAGGTTAGGCAACAAATTATACGCCTACTTAGATAATGACCTTTAAAAGATTTACAAGCGTACGTTTTAGGCTATCTGGGAGCTTGTCAAAAGTATTTTATCAATACTCAATACTATAAAGCTGAGGAGTTTGTTTGTTTGTTTGAATGTGCTTATCTCAAAAACTACTGGTTCGAATATTTTTTTATTTGCAATCACAGATTTTGTTATATTATGTCAAGTCAAATAACCCGCCCCGTATCGTTCCCGGTGCCCATGACACTGGCGTCGTAGCCTCGCTGATTCGCGACGGCCAGGTACGAATTGAAACACAATTTGATTTTTTTTTATTTCCACGTGGTTGGCAGACAAGCACACGACCAACCTGATGAAAAGTGGTTACCGTGGCCTATGGACGCGTGCAACACCAAGGGAGTCACACTCGCGCTCACTCGCCAACCCTGTAAGCACAAGAGTTTCTGTGCTGTTAGTGTAAAAGACAAAGCAGGACAAGCTTTTGATATTCCCACTGACAGTACAAAAACTCTCCAGTGAACTTTTTGTGTTGAATTAAATTTGTGTTGAATATTCTATTTATCGACAAAGATATCAATCAGAGGCTATAAATCATCACGCTACTATTCAAGGGAGCGGAGTAGTGATCATAATTGTCCACAAATCCAATGATTTCTAAGGTTTAGTAGGAGGTAGGACATGAAGGTATTTCCGTTCAATTGAGCAGTCCGACTGGGGAAGTACCTCCGCCCTACAGAATACCGCGGCCTTAATAACCTCGTGTTGTGTTCCCGGCGGTGAGTAGGGTAGCCAGAGCTCACTAGAGAGTTTTTGTGCTGTCAGTGGCAAGACTAAAGGCTTGTCCTGCTTTGTCTTTTACACTGACGGCAGAGAAACCCTCAATGCCTGCATTGGTTGGCAGCGCCAGTATGACTCTTGGTTTTGCACGCGTCCATAGGCCACGGTAACCTCTTTCCTACAGGTGGGCCGTGTGCTTGTCTGCCATCTAAGTGAAATAAATATGCCACGGGTGAAGCGAGAGCGGCTCGGTTATTCTGCAATGTGTGTAGAAGAATGAGTTGTTTCCAAACGACTGCAATATGGGGATCTTCAAGAAGGCCATTAGAGATTTCAAGAAGCCATGCATTTGAGACTGAGTCTGGGCTGTATATATCTGTCAGATGTTAAACAGCCCTAACCCTTAGTCGCCTTGTACCGCATGGGAAGAGATGGGTTGGTCCAAATTCCACTCTGCCGGGAACCATGCGGGGGAAAAATAAAATACAGTGGAAACTTCCAACTAATCCCACCTTTCCTACATAGGACAACACGTGCAGGGCTTAGATGTCACTCTCACACTGTGCAGAATATACGAGCAAGAACCAAGCGGTTCGGGGACTCTTTTCTTTGCCGCACCACTAAGACCTGGAATTCATTACCAGCACACGTGTTTCCTTCTTCCTACAGTCTCGGGTCCTTAAATCAGGGCGTGAAAAAGCATCTGATGTGGCCGCCAAGCTGAGTGCCACCATTGTAACATTACTTAGTGTCTGTAATGGTGACCCTCTTTCCTGAGACTTTGCCTTTGGCTTACCATAAGGCGAGGTGAAGTCAAGTTGGCGTGTCTTAGATAAAAAAAAATAAAAAATGTCTTATTCAATATTGTGTAGTAGATTCCACCAAGTGGCATAAATCAACAGTTTTAATAGTCTGAGCTTATTAAATACTAGCTGACCCACCCCAGCTTCGCCCGGGGTATATTTTGAAGCTTCATATCCCTTTGAGCCCGTATGTTATAGTCTTCAAAATATGTATTAAAAAATTGCCGGATTTGTTAACATTTATTATCAATGCTCCGCTCCCTCAAGTAGTAGCGTGATGATATATAGCTTAAAACCTTCCTTGATAAATGGACTACCCAACACTGAAAGAATCATTCAAATCGGACCAGTAGTTCCAGAGATTCGCTAATATCTCAGTTTGTTCAAACAAACAAACAAACAAACTCTGCAGCTTTATAATGTTAGTATAGATAAAAGGGCGGCAAAATTTGCGCCTGTTCTTATTTTGTTGCCATTATTAATTTTTAATCATCCACCCAACTTATAATAGTAAATTATTTGACTATTGAATATTATGACGTCACAATAATTTAATTCATACAAGTTTCCTTATAATTTACCGTTTGACGTTTAGTAAAAAAGTAATTAATTTGACTAATCAGTCTAATACCCAATTATAACCTACGTTGGTTATATAGGACTATTTCGAATGCTCAAGATGTGGTTCAATAGCTCAGTAGTCAGAACATCCCCCCTGTGAGGGACTTGTTGCGGGTTCAAGTCCCGTCTAAGCTTTTCACTCTTTCCATTCGAAACAAATTTAGTTAGCATAACAATTGCTTGGAAATTTCATTAAATGCATAAAAAAAAACACTAAAACATCGTCAATGTTGGTTTTGGGTAAATGTTGAATTGATTCCTCACCTATCTTTCCTATAAGGATTAGGAAGTCAGACGGCAGTCGCTCATAACGTTATGATAGGAAAGTGGGTACCGGACTCCAAAATGTAAGCTTTTCTTTCCGTGCACAAAATCCCCACGGGTACCCCTCCACCGGAGCAGGTGGAAGAGGTTATGTCGGACTCGAACCGACCAAAACGCAGGCCGCCTGTTTTTGGTTGCCGAAGGTGAGGTTAACAGGCATATCCCTCGCACCCCGGCCGACCAAGAGCCATCTCTCTCGTTCTGGCCCTCTGCAAGCTATGAATGTAACCGGAATGCACGCTCGGTTGAAAAAGGTTATGACGTCATATCCTGGTATTGAAAAAGAAATACTGGTTAGTTCCTATTCCTATTTGCCTACTAATTATAACAATAAATAAAACAAAGAAATTAAAAAGAAAATTAATATTAAAAATACAAATATTATAAATATATTATTAAATATTTGTTGTTTGTTATTTAATCACGCTTTAACAGCTAAACGAACCTGATTGAAATTTGTTACAGGGATTGTTGGCATACGAGCACACGGCCCACCTGATGGAAAGTGGTTACCGTACCGTACACTCGCGCTGCAAACCCTGTAAGCACAAGAGTGTCTGTACCGTCAGTGTAAAAGACAAAGCAGGACAAGCTTTTGGTCTTCCCACTGACAGTAAAAAAACTCTCCAGTGAGTTCTGGCTACTTTATTTACCGCCGGGAACACAACACGAGTTTATTATGGCCGCGGTATTCTGTAGGGTGTTTACTTCACCAGTCGGACTGTTCAATTGGACGGAAATACAGTCGTATCCTACCTGTATTGTAACTATTAATATCTAATCATGCTTAACAGCTGAACGAACCTGGCTGAAATTTGGTCAATAAATAGATAAAATAGTTTGGGGTAACACATGCTTTCTACACCGGGAAAAGGTTCCGAAGGATACCGGGAACAGCAAAAAGATTAAACGCGGGTGGAGGCGCTGACATCAGCTAAAAAAACAATCACAAAAGAATGGGAACTCTGTGCTTACAGGGTCGGCAGCGCGAGTGTGGCTCCTCTGGTGTTACACACGTCCATAGGCCACAGTAACCACTTTCCATCAGCTGGGCCGTGCGCTTGTCTGCCACCTAAGTGGTATATAAAAGAATAAAAAACGGATGTCATTATCAAAAAAAAAATTTCCTCATTTAATAAACTCAATTATACCTATTATTAATTTTAACTGTAATTTACCACTTAATTAAGTAAAAAAGGAGTTATGTAGGTCGTATCGTAAATTCGATGAATTGCCATATTTGTTCGTAGAAATCTTTGGCACTTCCGAATCGCCGATATGGGCGGCAAAGGACTTCCAATTGACGTCAAAAAGAACTAAATCTCAAGGTAATTAGCCCAAAAAGCACGATGCCAATATGCTAATTTTATACAGTACTAACACCGCGCCGCGGTTTCACCCGCGTAAATCCTGATCCTATGGGAATAACGGGATAAAAAGTAGCCTATGTTACTCACGAAGAATGTAGCTTTCTAATGAAAAAAGAATTATTAAAATCGGTCCAGTACTTTATGAGTTTATTCGTTACATACAAAAATACAAATCTTTCTTCTTTATAATATTATAGTACAGATATAAAATGCTCGTGTCACAATGTTCGTTCCCGTACTCCTCCGAAACGGCTTGACCGATTCTCATGAAATTTTGTGAGCATATTGAGTAGGTCTGAGAATCGGCCAACATCTATTTTTCATACCCCTTAGTGATAAGGGTTGTCCACTCTGGGAAACGACATCCACGCGGGCGGAGCCGCGGACAAAAGCTAGTAATAATGTATATATAGTATAGATAAAGATTTGACTGTTTGTTTGGAGCAGGGGGTCTAAAAACGCCACATTGATTAATTCTGCTAAAAACTAATAACTTTATGAATTTCCTGTAGATCTAATAACATAACATAAACTCACGCCTATACCCCCGAAGGGGTAGGAAGAGGTGCTAGCACCCACTTTTCGCCAGTTTATGTTTAGGTCTCAATGTAATAGGTGGCGAGCCTATTGCCATATACCGCGGGCACTTATAAACCTGCGATAAATACTACACACATAACTTTGAAAAGCATCGAAAATTTATTGGTGTGTAACATGGTAAAACCTGAGATTGAACCCGAGACCTAGTCTCAGCAGTCCATTACCCATACCACTAGGCTACCTCGGTTTCCGAGTGTTAATTCACCTCTGCCTAACCCTCTGGGGATAAAGGCGTGATTGTATGTATGTATATATAAAAAAAAAATTGTCAAATAGTTTATTAGTAGGAAATCTATGATTATACCTAACATTTTTCAACCAAAACTGATCTGAGAACACATCTTAGAGCCGTAATAAACGAGTTATAACCAAAGTTTATGAAGGTAATTAAAGTTTTTACTTGAAAATGAACTATTAGCGTGTTTGTAAAACTTTTTTGTCTCTACCCGCTTCGCTTCGTTGCCACAGATGTTAAGAAGCTTGCCGTTTTGCTGAAAAGATTTTGCGAAAATTTTGTATTTTTTTTTATACCCCTTAGTGGCAGACAAGCACACGGTCCACCTGATGGAAAGTGGTTACCGTGGCCTATGGACGCGTATAACACCAGAGAAGCAACACTCGCGCTGCCGACCTTGTAAGCACAGAGTCTCTGTGCCGTCAGTGCAGAGGACAAAGCAGGACAAACCTTTAGTCATCCCACTGACAACACAAATTCTCCAGTGTACCCAAACAAATTGAACACCTTTGAGGGTTCCGTACCTAAAAAGGAAAAAAACGGAACCCCTTGTTGTTTGTCAATCTGTCTGTCTGTCAAAAGCTTTTTCTCAGGAATACGTGGAGGTATTAAGTTGAAATTCATACCACGTACATAGACCTGAGTGAGAGTGACGTCAAATCAAACTCCTAAGTCAACGCATTCCAAATATATTACGGTTTATGTAGCTTAAGTTACGGAACCCTCGGTGCGAGAGTCCAACTCGCATTTGACCGGATTTTTTTTTTCCAATGCAATGTTTGGAATAATTTTAGTACGTACTTTATCATTTCGTCAATTTTTTATTTGGCGGAATATTACCAAGGATAATATAATTATGGCATTTGATCTTTAATCAAATGATTTATTACAGCAAACAATCTTTAGACAATATAGATTTGGATAAACGATTTTCTATGACTATAGGAAGAAGGAAACACGTAAGCTGGTAATGAATTCCAGGCCTTAATGGTGCAACAAAGGTCTCCGAACCGCTTGGTTCTGGATCGGATATTCCGTACCGTATGTGGGTGACATCTAAGCTCTGCACGTGTTGTCCTGTGTAGAAAAGGAGAGGGTGGGACTAATTGGCAGAGCTCATCAGAACATTCACCATGGTACTGACGTACAATATTGAAATTATAAAAGTATACAAAGGAGGTAGGATACGGCGGTATTTCCGCCCAATTGAGCAGTCCGACTTGAGAAGTACCTCCGCCCTACAGAATACCGCGGTTATAATAACTTTATGTTGTGTTCCCAGCGGTGAGTAGGGCAGCCAGAGCTCACTGGAGAATTTGTGCTGTCAGTGGGATGACTAAAGGCTTGTCCTGCTTTGTCCTCTACACTGACGGCACAGAGACTCTGTGCTTACAGGTTGGCAGCGCGAGTGTGGCCTCTCTGGTGTTACACACGTCCATAGGCCACGGTAACCACTTTCCATCAGGTGGGAAGTGCGCTTGTCTGCCACCTAAGTGGTATAAAAAAAGTATATGGAATAATTATTCAAGTTGTTACCAAACAACATAGTTTTTACATATTATTTATAGCTAGTTTTTACTTTTAAAGTAGTATAATAGGGATGCTGTCAACAAAAACAGAAGAAATACATGTTTACGTCCAAATTCCTTAGCTTCAATAAAAGTTGAAACGTAATAATTAATAATTGGGACCTTCTAAAAACTATAATGGCAACACAAACGTGAGTAGTGAATAGACCAAAAAATTTGCACGGCTTTTGTTAATAATACAATAAATACTAATGTTATTGAGAGGAAAGATACGTTTGTTTGTTATCGATAAAATCTGAAGCTAATGAGCTGATTGTTCATCTGTGTGGTGACGGAATGAATGAGACAACATTAAACTAACAAACATTTGTGAGACAACATAAAAGTGACAGCTGGAAAAAAGTAATACGAAATATATCATCAAAATGGATTTCATTTAGGAAGTACTGTTTTTGAAGATCGAATTTAATTTATCAAGCGGCCAATACAAACAAAGTTTAATGCAGAGTTGTAAAATCTTGAAATCAACTTTCAAACTAGATATTAATAATGGAAATAGCTATTAATTATATTTTTTTTCTTTGTTCTTGATTGATCTTTATTTGTTATTTAAATTATTTACAATTAGTCTATTTAAACATATACATTTATTTTAATACAATATGTCAAAACTACTAATCAAATAACCCGCCCCTAATCACTCCCGGTGCAAAAGTGCTCATAACACTTGCTGCGTTGCCACGTTGGATGGCAATGGACAGCCTTTGGACCAGGAACGACCCGGAACGAGTGTCACCGGTCGCCTCGATGAGCCTCTGTCCGATTTCTTTAATAGGGCTTTTAGCTATTAAATTACAGGAATAACAAACTCATGAATCTGTAAGAAAATTTCGGCAATTTCATAGGTAAAGTCCTAATATTAATTATTATAATATTATAATTGTATGATACGAGGGTGTAAAGTCGGTGATTACCACTGAGTTGCCATTGAGAGAACTGAAGACAGGAATCATCAGTACACACGTGTGTCACACGATGTTTTTCAACATACTTGCGAATAATATAATAGGTACTAAAAATCATTTTATCTACTCTCACACTGAAATATAAACATTAAAAATTAAAAATAACTTTAATGATATTGTTTACGCACAGAGTACCAAAATAAATTTTACATACATATATACATATAATATAATCTCGCCTTTATCCCTGGAGGGTTAGACAGAGGTGAATTAACACCCACATTTCACCCAATAAATGTATTCGGTCCCACGTAATAGGGGGTGAGCCCATTGCCGTATTCCGAGCACTATTGTTGATTCGGAGTCTGATCTGTATATTCTGTCTGATGTTTAACAGTCTTATCCCTTAGTCGCCTTGTACGACACCGCATGGGGAGATATAGTGTGACCCTAATTCTACTCTGCCGGAAACCACGCGGCAAATAAATTTTAAAAAATACATAATCTTTTTTCTCCATTTGATACAACTTCAACTGGACTTAAGTAGGTATCAATGCATTTTTTTTATAGTCTGTGGTGGATGCGGCGCAAGCGCAACAGGTATGCGCGATCAGCAAATGGACTTTGGCGCTAAAAATAAGTTTGTTTTTTTACACAAATTATGTTAATTATTTCATGAGATTAAATAAAATAATTAATTAAAGAAAATTATTCTTTTGCTGGTTCGGTAGGTTAGTTCTACTGAGAAGATTCTAGCAAGAAACTCGGAGAACTATTATTGGATTTAGTTTTTTTTTAAATATGGTTTTGTTTATAATTTATGTTGTGCAAGCAAGCAAGAGACTTATGTTGACCACGCATTTACATCATCAAGATACTCATCTACTTTATAATAACCTTTTTTCATGAAACATTTTTTTATTTCAAATTTAAATTTATTAAGTAGCATGTCAACCAATGTCCTGAGTTGTTTTATTTAATATTTTTATACAGTTACCTACAAACGAATCACCAACTTTAAGAAGCCTGAGTTTTGTTACAGCAAGAATATATTTATTTTTCGCATTAAATTTATGTAGGTCAGATTTAGTACCTACTTAGGACACAGTTCTTCCCATAATTTTTCTGGAGGAGGTAGGACACGACGGTATTCCCGTACGAATTGAGCAGTCCGACTAGGGAAGTAACACCACCCTACAGAATACCACGGCTATAATAACCTCGTGTTGTGTTCCCGGCGGTGAGTAGGGTAGCCAGAGCTCACTGGAGAGTTTTTGTGCTGTCAGTGGCAAGACCATAGGCTTGTCCTGATTTTGTGTTCTGCACTGAAGGCACATAAAATCTCTGTTCTTACAGCAGCACGAATACGGCAGCACGAATGTGACTCGTAGCACGGTAACCACTTTCCATCAGGTGGGCCGTGTGCATGTCTGCTACCAAAGTTGTAAAAAAAAAATAACATGCAAATATCGAACGTTTAAAGAACAATATTTGCATTAGCTTATTCACACATAACGCGTTTATTGCGACGCATTTTGTTACCACACTGTGTCTATACAGTGTATAGTCTATGCTTCAGACAGTATCAACAGTTTTTTCTCATCTAAAATCACGTTCTACGAAAAATACCTAACGCAATTGCCAACATAACATCTTTATTTACAGGAAAATGTTGTGTGCAGAAAATTATAATCTTTCTTTGTTCTTCAACGGCAAATTTTGAATACCTACTTGTATTCTTCGAAAGCAATGCACATTAGTCAAATAAAAATCATAAACTTGTTTTCCTGTCTCAATATAAATAACATTCCGGACAAGTGCGAGACAAAATCGCGTGGAGTGGGTCCGTACAGTAACTAACATTGTCTGGTTACTCGAAAGCTTTTTTATATAAGACATAACATAACATAAACTCACGCCTATACCCCCGAAGGGGTAGGCAGAGGTGCTAGCAGAGCACCCACATTTCGCCAGTTTATGTTTAGGTCCCAATGTAATAAGTGGCGAGCCTATTGCCATTAGCCGGGCACTTATAAACCTGAGATAAATACACACATAACTTCGAAAAGCATCGAAAAGTTATTGGTGTGTGCCATGGTAAAAACTGAGAATGAACCCGAGAACTCGTCTCAGCAGTCCATTACCCATACCACTAGGCTACCGTGGTATAATATATAATATTTAGGTACAGCGTTTTTTTACGTGCGGTAAATCCCCACGGATACCTCACCACCGGAACCTATGGGAGAGGTTATGTCGGACTCAAACCGACTAAAACGCACGACGCCTGTGGGTCGTTTGGTTGCCGAAGGTGAGGTTAACAGGCATATCCCTTGCACCCCGACCGACCCAGAGCCACTTCTCTCAATTTGGCCCTCTCCTCGGGTGTGGGAATCACATAGTCCCCAATTCGTCCCCAGAAACGGGGAGGCGCGTAAAGCGCACCAAAGCTGCGGCCTGCTTCTGCCAGGGTGAAAGGCGGCTCCACATGTTACCCCCAGGTTCTGCGTTGATAAATCATACTATGGGAATTAATATTATATATGCGAAAGTAACTCCGTCTGTTACTCTTTGATGCCTAAAACACTGAAACGATTTTGATTAAAATTTAGTAAAGAAATAGACTAGAGCACAGAAAGGGACATACACTATATTTGGTCGCGAAAACCGGTATCGACAACAGCTAGTTTTATATGCGTTTATCGTTTTTCTAATTTTACTTTGAAATCATGATACCTACCTCCGAAAAGGTTTGAAGTTCATTTGTGCTCTTTATGTGTCTAAACTGAATAAATTACGTTGTTTCTTTGATTTTTTTATACAACTTAGGTGGCAGTCAAGCACACGGCCCACCTGATGGAAAGTAGTTACCGTGGCCCCATGGATGTGTGTAACACCAGAGGAGCTACACTCGCGCTGCCGACCCTGTAAGCACAGAGTTTCTGTGCCGTCAGTGTAGAAGACATAGCAGGACAAGCCTTTAGTCTTCCCACTGACAGCACGAATTCTCCAGTGAGCTCTGGTTACCCTACTCACCGCTAGGAACACAACCTGAAGTTATTATGGCAGCGGTATACTGTAGAGCGGAGGTACTTCACCAGTCGAACTTTTTTTTTTATACAACTTAGGTGGCAGTCAAGCACACGGCCCACCTGATGGAATGTGGTTACCATGACCTATGAACGTGTGTAACACCAGTGGAGTCACATCCGTGCTGCCGACCCTGTGAGAACAGATATTTTGTGCCGTCAGTGTAGAGGACAAAGCATGACAAGCCTTTGGTCGTCCCACTGACAGCACAAAAACTCTCCAGTGAGCTCTGGCTACCCTACTCACCGCCGGGAACACAACACGAAGTTATTATAACCGCCGTATTCTGTAGGGCGGAGGTACTTCCCCAGTCGGACTGCTCAATTTGGCGGAAATACCGCCGTGTCCTACCTGTGATTCTTGGTGATACTTACAAAAAAGTATCTTAAGGAACAATCTTGTAGATAATTGAATTTTACTATATAACTTTATCCAACCTACTTACGTAATAACACTTACTGTGTTTACGAGACAAATACGTATTACTAATATGTTTAACGTTCGACCTTGAATAAAAAAAAATGCACAAGTCCAATCAACGGGGACTTCACAAGCTGCTTACAGGGCCATTCCCGGTGGAAATTTCCCTTCGACGCACGGCCACTGCTTAAGAGGCACTGCCCTCTATGTTACCCAGGATACATTACGTGAAGGTTCCGGACCAAGTACTCCAGATCCACACCCAGCGTCCCCGGTCATACGGTACCCTATTTACGTATGTTATTTAGTTCTTTTTTAATAAGAAATAGTTTCGTTCAGGAAGCAGTTTGTCGTTGTGCCTTGAATGATTTCGTTTTTAAAGTCGACTATAATACTTATTATTATGTATAAATAATTAGTTTTATATTATTGAACTGGTCATGGCCATTCGAATTAGTTGATATTTTCATAATATCGGATTTCTAAACGAATCATCAGCATCGTTATAGTGATTTCTGAGTTGGGTACCAAATTTGTACTTTGGAGCCTAAGGTCCACTTGTAATATTTGTTAGGTATGTCGGCTCTTCCGGGCATCTGACTTCTGACCTCTGAATTCTGCAAATTCTGCATCTAGTAAGTACTTTACTGAGCCATCCCAGAGATGCGAGCAGTATTCCACGCACACGTGTTATATGCTTTTATTATCTCAAAAAGTTATACGAAAAATTTCTAACATGCCTAAAGATTTTATTTCCAAGAAAAAAAATAGCAATTGAGCCTTGGGTCTCAAAGATTATGTCTGGGCCTTGTACAGTCACGAGCGATATAATATATATACATTGTCACATTCTAAAATATGTAAACTTGTAAAGATCTAAAAAGAAGTGAACGACATTTTTTTCAAAATTAACTAACCATTACATGATGTCAAAACAAGGTATACGTTTATTTCACATTAATGTAATCGAAAATAAAATCATAAATACATTCACAGTTCGAATATCATATTTAACTATCCGTGACAATTTCTATAATATGTATACACATGTATACATACACATGTAATAGACAATGCATTCTAGGGAAAAGTGGCATACGACAACGGCTATCCTAGATTTTTCTTGTTTAATACTTTTTAGAGCGTAATTTTTCAGTCGTAGGAGAGGAGGTAGGACACGGCGGTATTGCCGCCCAATTGAGCAGTCCGACTGGGGAAGTACCTCCGCCCTACAGAATACCGCGGTTATAATAACTTCGTGTTGTGTTCCCGGCGGTGAGTAGGGTAGCCAGAGCTCACTGGAAAGTTTTTGTGCTGTCAGTGGGATGACCAAAGGCTTGTCCTGCTTTGTCCTCTACCCTGACGGCACAAAATCTGTTCTTACAGGGTCGGCAGCACGGATGTGACTCCACTGGTGTTACACACTTTCATAGGTCATGGTAACCACTTTCTATCAGGTGGGCCGTGTGCTTGTCTGCCACCTAAGTTGTATAAAAAAAAAGTTGGGTTTTAGTTTTAAACTTTTTTTTTCAATAAAGAGTGTCAACCACAGTCTAATGATTGACTTGCTGATTCCGAATTCTGTAAGACGGATATATGTATAGAAGAATTTGGATGCTTCAGGCGAAGGTTCTGGAAGGTTATGGATTAGTGGTAAGAGCGTTCCCCCTAAAAATCAATATGGGTATCGTTTTCAGAGTTTTTGGGGTTGTTCATTGCGAATATATCATCTATTTAATTCAATCCAAGATGGCGGACTCGAAATATTTACTAAAATCAATATGGGTATCGTTTTCAGAGTTTTTGGGGTTGATCATTGCGAATATATCATCTATTTATTTATTTGGCACACAAAACAGAAAACAATCAAAATTTTACAAAATATCATTTGAAGGTTCTATTCCAGATTGAGTTTCAAAACATGTGTACTCAGCATGGTACAATCAAAAAGCGTGCATTAAGTATAACAATAAAAATAATAATCAAAAACCAAAAATAATAAACAAAACAAAACAATTGGACAATTACAAGATATCATTGTTAAAAAATTAGACATAGTAATTAATCTCTGTAACAAAGTAAGAACTAATTTATAGCTTGACTATAACCCTTTTAACAGCATTATTGTATGTTGAGAAACTAAGGCTGAAAATATCTATCTCATGGCTATGCTCATGTAGGAGCTCATTATATAGACGAAGCATTCTAACAATCGGGTTGAAAAAAGATGTGTTGTTGATGTGTACATTTAATACGAAGCTCTTGAGGTGGGGTTGGCGATATCTAAATTTAATATTAAATTCTATTAAGGTTAATAATTCTGGAGAGTCAATTAAGGAATGAACAATCTTATGAAGGCATATAAGATCACTACATTTACGGCGATCTTCGAGCGATTGCAACTTGAAATGGTCGAGTCTCTCCGCATACGACTTTAGCTGAATGTGTGTTGTATTCAGCTGAATAATTTAATTCAATCCAAGATGGCAGACTCGAAATATTCACTAAAATCAATATGGGTATCGTTTTCAGGGTTTTTCTGGTTGCTGATTACGCATATATCCATTTAGCGATTAATAAAAAGTGACAACCCTGACAAAACTGCAAAATGCGGCATTTCCGTAAATATCAAATGCGATGAACTACTGTAAGATTAGGTACTCGTTATATAGTGGTGTCAACCATGTACAATGTACAATGCTTTGGTCCGTAGCCGATTGGAATATGGAAGTGTGATATGGAGTCCTTATTACGCCGTACATTCTCAACGAGTCGAAAGTCTACAACGCGCATTTACACGAAACCTAGCCTATAACTCCAGAGGAATCTCTCATAGATGCCCGTACCAACAGCAACTAAAACACTTCAATATGCATACATTGCGTGAACGACGTCTGGTGCAGGGTCTTATATTCCTGCATAAGTTAACGAATGGTGGGTTGGACTGCAGCGAATTGGTTTCGCGTATCAGTCTTCAGGTACCCAGAAAAATGCCAAGATATCCAACTTCCAATGTTACACTTACCAACCTTCAAATCGAACATCGGGTTCACTTCTCCTCTGCACCGGCTGTGCAGAGGATTCAATACAATATCTAAGGCCACACCTAACATCGACATATACCATGATTCTCGGAATAGATTTATAATTAAAATATTTAGTGTCCTTCGAGCCTCCAAGAATAACAACATAGTCACCACTTAATTAAAGTAGGTAGTATACCTATTCAGTATAATAAATAAGTTATGGTAGGTATGTAATTCATTTACTATCTCTTTTTTCTTTTCTCTTCAATATTGTAATATTACGCATGTTGGTTTATACGTAATTGGCAAATGTATCAGCCACATTACTCGCTAAACATATCTTGTAAAACGATTTGTAATACATTTGCTGTGGAAAAACCTATTAAATAAATAAAATAAAATATACCATAGATTTAGACAGAAACGTTCCACAACGAACTTTTATGCTTCTACTTCTGGTCATTGTGTTATCTTCTAAGTAATCCTTAATATCTGTTCTCGCTGCTGAAGTGAAAAGTAATGTGTGCCACAAGAGAGCAAAATTATTTACATCTCGTGCATTCAAATCCCTTACCACGCTCGGGATTCCCCAGTCGGCCTGCTCAATTGGGACGCGATTACCGTCGTGTCCTACCTCGTCAAGTGATAATAAGTGTCCTGAGACTTTGTCTTTAGCTTACCATCAGGCGAGGTGAGGTCAAGTTGGCGTGTCCTATATATAAAAAAAAAAAAGTGTATAAAAAAAATACCAGGAATATAAAGACATACAAACGAACAATAATCTCTAGCTAACCATTAATATTATAATACTATTCGTAATATAGAAGAAACCACAGCTGCAGCCTTCTGAAAAACCCATATAGTGCTATTCTATTCACTCTATAGCATTTTTCCGTGTGACAGAATGAGAGAGTGCTATGAGTCATCGATTTAAAATATTATCTTGTGAGTCAAATTCAACATATATATATTTATGAATATTTTTCTTCTTTGGAATTAATATGCGGGTTGGCAGCGCGACTGTCACTCCTCTGGTGTTACAAACGTCGATAGGCCACGGTAACCACTTTCCATCAGGTGGGCCGTGTGCTTGTCTGCCATCTAAGTGGTATAAAATAAAAACAGGTGGCGCAGCGGTAGTGATAGCGACTGCTAAACAGGTGTCGCAGGTTCGATTTCCTCTCAGTGCAAACATTTGTCGTATCTCTGAGAGCACGTTAAACCGTTGGTACCGCTTGCCATACGAACATCTATGGCAGTCGTTACGGGTACTTGGAGCCCTAAAAAGTCCAACAACTGGTCTTACAGCAATACTTCGATATCGTCTTTGGGTTCTGGAGCTCAGATGGCAGTCGCTTCACGGAAAATATCCAAGTTCAGTGAAACCCGCAGTTGAACTGAAAAAAGCGGACCCCAGACTCCGAGGTGGAAGCTTAGGATGCGACTGGGATTAACGCTAGGATCAAGAATAAGAAGATTTTTTTTTATACCACTTAGTTGGCAGACAAGCACACGGCCCACCTGATGGAAAGTGGTTACCGTGACCTATGGACGTCTGTAACACCAGAGGAGTCACAGTCGCGCTGCCAACCCTGTAAGTACAGAGTTTCTCTGCCGTCAGTAGAAGACAAAGCAGGACAAGCCTTCAGTCTTCCCACTGACAGCACAAATTCTCCAATTATATAATATAATATATAAACTTGATAGCAAATGTACCATTCTGCAGTATATCCGATCAAGAACGAAGCGGTTCGGTGACTCTTTCCTCTGTCGCACCATTAAGGCATGGAATTCATTACCAGCTCACGTGTTTCTATCTCCTACAGTCCCGGGTCCTTTAAGCGGGGCGTGAAAAAGCATATGATGAGGCCGTCAAGCTGAGTGCCACCATTGTCACATAGTATATGATATATGACCCTCTTTTCTGAGACTTTGCCTTCAACTTACCATCAAGCAAGGCGAAGTCTAATTGACGTTTCCTATATAAAAAAAAATGAATGCCAAAAATATATTTCCCTTAAAAAATCATAGCAGGTATATATATCAGTATCAAAATAAACGGGATATTTACCATGTTTCATTGTTTTGAGTTCATATATCCCGTTTATTATTTATTTATATGGTAAATATCCCGTTTATTTTGATACTGATGTGAGTGACCATGATAGTTTAAATACCTAAATAGCAGGTATAGTCTAGTCCTTATTTTTAGTTCACGATTCTCGATTAAAAATAAGAAAGATAGTTTATTTCCTACTGAGATAATAACATATATGTAAATAAGTTTTAAATCCTGTTTGTTAGTAACTTCACGATTGCAAGAGTTTCCACAAGTATTAATAGTCTCAATGTCAATTGGGAAAGTGTTGAAGCTTCTAGAACCAACCGCTAAAGAGTTCTTCAAGGTTTATACTACTTTTGAAAACTTGTGCGGATCTTTCGTTGCTTGTTGCCCAACACTTTTGAGTACCAAAAACGGAGGACAGAATATGAATTACCCTCTCCTTGGTACTAATATTTGATGACAAAATTCATACTTAATATTACTCTGTTGGTATGTTACGCCGTTGGTCCACGGTTAGCCGCGTGGTTTCCGGCAGAGTAGAATTAGGGCCACCCCATCTCTTCCCATGCGCTATCGTACAAGGCGACTAAGGGATAGGGCTGTTTAACATCAGATTAATTATTTTATTTAATCTCATGAAATATTTAACATAGTTTGTGTAAAAAAACAAAGTTATTTTTAGCGCGAAAATCCATTTTCTGATCGTGCATACCTATATATACATAGTCTGTGGTGGATGCGGCGCAAGCGCAACCAGCATCCACCACTGACTATGAAGAAAAAATGCATTGATACCTACTAAGTCCAGTTGAAGTTGTATCAAATGAAAAAAAAGTTTATGTAATTTAAAAAAAAAATCCGGCAGAGTACAATTAGGGCCACCCCATCTCTTCCCATGCGATATCGTACAAGGCGACGGGGGAAGGCGAGGGGGTAGCGCTGTTTAACATCAGACAGATATATACAGCTTAGACTCAGTTTCAGACGCATGGCTCGAGTCAACAATAATGCCCGGAATACGCAGGGCACGCCGTAGTAACGGCGGTAAGACCCATCATGGGGGAGTGGCTAGAGAGGCCACACGGCAGCCTCTCGTACCGTCTGACGCAGATGATCACCGAGCACGGATGCTTCGGAAAGTATCTGCGTCGGATGCACAAAGAGCCAACGTCCGAGTGCCATCACTGCGACGCGAGCGAGGACTCAGGTCCGCACACGCTCACCGAGTGTCCGGCGTGGGAGACGCCGAGGCGGGAGCTTGTGGCGGCCCTGGGAGTGAGGGTTCTCACGCTCTCCACCTTGCTCGCGGCGATGGTTCGCTGCGCGGATGCGTGGGCGGCCGGCGCCTCCTTCTGCGAGCAAGTAATGCTCGTGAAGGAGGAGGCGGGGCGGGAGCGGCAGCGGGAGCGACGAAGGATCGCAAGACAAGCTGCCCGCGTACGAAGGCAACTCGGGCGTCGGAGGTCGATGAACGACCTCCGCCCCCCATGAGCGCCGGCCTGGGGGTGACAGGTGAAGCCGCCTGTCACCCTGGCAGAAGCAAGCCGCGGCGGTGGCGCGCGTGGCGCGCCTCCCCGTTTCCGGGGACGAGTTGGGGACTCTGTAGTCCCCACACCCGAGAAGAGGGCCAGATCGTGAGAGATGGCCCTGGGTCGGCCGGGGTGCGAGGGATATGCCTGTCAACCTCACCTTCGGCAACCAAAACGACCCACAGGCGGCGTGCGTTTTAGTCGGTTCGAGTCCGACATAACCTCCTCCACCGGCTCCGGTGGGGAGGTATCCGTGGGGACTTTGCGCACGTAAAAAAAAAAAAATGCCCGGAATACGGCAATCGGCTCACCCTCTATTACGTGGGACCGAATACAATTATTGGTAATATGTGGGTGTTTATTCACCTCTGCCTAACCCTCCAGGGATATAGACGTGATTATATGTATGTATGTTTTTTTTATATAGGACATGCCAACTTGACCTCACCTCGCCTGATGGTAAGCTAAAGGCTAAGTCTCAGGAAAGAGGGTCACCATTACAGACACTAAGTGCTACAATGGTGGCACTCAGCTTGGCGGCCTCATCAGATGCTTTTTCACGCCCCGCTTAAAGGCCCCGGGACTGTAGGAAGAAGGAAACACGTGAGCTGGTAATGAATTACAGGTCTTAGTGGTGCGGCAAAGAAAAGAGTCTCCGAACCGCTTGGTTCTTGCTCGTATATTCCGCACAGAGTGAGGGTGGCATCATGGTATGTTACGCTTTCATGCCTAAACTGCTGAACCGATTTTGAAATTTGAGAAAGGACATTGGATATGTTTTATCGCGATAATCAACATCCAAGCAATGAAGCCGCGAGCAACAGATAAAATACACGTTCTTTGCTGAAAAAAATATATTTCTCACGTTCATTTTAATGTTTAGATTAGAGGCCGCGTGGTTCCCGGCAGGGTAGAATTTGGTCCACCCCATCTCTTCCCATGCGGTGTCGTACAAGGCGACTAAGGAATAGGGCTGTTTAACATTAGACAGAAATATACAGCCCACACTCAGGCACAGATGCATGGCTCGAGTCGACAGCAGAAGACGGCAATAGGCTCATTCCCGTTTCCGGGGACGAGTTGGGGACTCTGTAGTCCCCACACCCGAGAAGAGGGCCACATCGTGAGAGATGGCCCTGGGTCGGCCGGGGTGCGAGGGATATACCTGTCAACCTCACCTTCGGCAAACAAAACGACCCACAGGCGGCGTGCGTTTTAGTCGGTTCGAGTCCGACATAACCTCTTCCACCGGCTCCGGTGAGGAGGTATCAGTAGGGATTTTGCGCATGTAAAAAAATAAATAAAGTAGGTTCATTCCCTATTACGTGGGCCCAAATACATTTGTTTTTTATACAACTTAGGTGCAGACAAGCGCACGGCCTACCGGATTTAAAGTGGATACCGTGACCTATGAACGTGTGCAACACCAGGGGAGTCACACCCGTGCTGCCGACCCTGTAAGAACAGAGAGCTACATGGTGAAATGTGGGTATTAATTCGCCTTTGTCTTACCATCCGTGGATAAAGTCACGATTGTTATGTATGTTTTGTATTAGATGTTTCTTTTTTACATTTTTATGTTTTAAAAACGTATTAATTTTAATAACATGACTTAATTTCATACAATTAGGCACTTAGTACGTCCTGTTTTTTGTCATGAAATAATATATATGTGTGAATTTGTTTCGTACCTATTTTTTTTTGTAGATTTTCTATTGTCTCTTATTGTATAATGTTTTAATAGACATATTATGTGTTTTTGCTAGTTAACTTGTTGAAATATTTAACTAGTAACAAAGAAGAATAAATGTTAAACCAACATACATACATACATTTTTTTATACCACTTAGGTGGCAGACAAGCACACGGCCCATCTGATGGAAAGTGGTTACCGTGGCCTATGAACGTGTGCAATACCAGAGGAGTCGCACCCGTGATACCGACCCTGTGAGAACAGAAACTATCTGTACCATTCCGTGTAAAAGACAAAGCAGGACAAGGAGATGCCTGAGGTCAACCGAGAATTTGAGGCTGAGAATGCCAATACATTCAACTGATTTTGTTGATAAGTCTTTCTCAGTCAAGAATTTGAGGCTGAGAATGCCAATACATTCAACTGATTTTGTTGATAAGTCTTTCTCAGTCAAGAATTTGAGGCTGAGAATGCCAATACATTCAACTGAATTTGTTGATAAGTCTTTCTCAGTCAAGGCTGTGCGCTTATGGAACGCATTGCCATTGAGTATCAGACGAGCAAAATCCCTAAACGTATTTAAAGCAATGGTAAAGGACTACTACCTATCATTTTGAACACTGTGACAACTCACAATTAATATGCTTACTATTTTCTCTTCTTATTAGTATGTACTATTTACTTCGTATATCTATTTATGTGCTAAAGTTGTATATTTATTTAACTTTATTTGAACTTCTCTCATATCATTCTTTCTTTATTTTTGTTTTTAATACACCTTGTTTCTAGTTTATTTGCTAACTACACCAAATCTTTTGCTTTATTACACTACTGTCCATCCCAAGGTTGCCTGGAAGAAATCGCTTCCAGCGATAAGGCCGCCCATTGTACATTAAACTGTATGCATGCTAACTTCAAGTTTTTCTGTAATCTATTGGTGTACAATAAAAAATGATCTATCTATCTATCTATCTATTCTTTGATCTTCCCACTGATAGCATAAAAAGTCTCCAGTGAGCTCTGGCTACCGTACTCACAGCTGGGAACAGAACACAGGGTTATTTTTAGGTATGAATATAGGTATTTGTATTAGTTTGGCCGGAGAGCACGTGAAAACGTCTGTCCCAGTTGCTATACCAACATCTACTGCAGTCGTTGCGGGTAGTTACATACATACATATAATCACGCCTATATCCCCGGAGGGTTAGGCAGAGGTGAATTATCACCCACATTTCACTAATATTTGTATTCGGTCCCACGTAATAGCGGGTGAGCCTATTGTCGTATTTCGGGCACTATTGTTGACTCGAACCATGTATTTGAGGCTGAGTCTGGGCTGTTATATCTGTCAGATGTTAAACAGCCCTATCGCTTAGTTGCCTTGTACGATACCACATGGGAAGAGATGGGGTGGTCCAAATTTTACACTGCCGGGAACCAAACGGCCTGTATTGCAGTCGTTACTGGTAGTTGAAGCCCTAAAAAGTTCAATAACTGGTCTAACTGCAATGCTTTTCGATATTGCATTTGAGTTACGGAGGGCATACAGTCGCTTCACATCACCTGATGGGAAGTGGTTGCCATGGCCTATGGACTCGTGCAACACCAGGAGGGTCACACTCGCGCTGCCGACTCTGAAGAAACCTCCTAATGCCCCTTTTAAAGAACCCCATATCGTAAGCGCATGGAGTTTCAGCCAAATCCGCAGTTAGACTGGTAAACCGGACCCCGGACTCGAAGGTGAAAGCTTCGATGCGACTGGGATTAACGCTGAGAAGAAGAAGTAGAAGAATGATACTTCTTGTGTATATAGAGTCGGTTTATAGTCTAAGTTTGGAACCCTCTCCAGCGTAGGAGACACTTGTGCAGATTTCCTTTCTCTCTTGGGATGAGATACATTATCATTGTCAGTGTGGTGACGGAAAAATAATACAAGTATCACCTCGCCATTTCATCCGAAGGGTGTCGTAAGAGGCGACTAACGGTAATATACGCAAACGATATCACTGCGAGAGAAGGAAAACTCGAAATAAAACCCTGTACCAACCCGTCTGGCCAGCGTGGAAACAGTAGGCCAAAGCCTCCCAACATTGGGAGAGGCCTAGTCCAGCAGAGGACTGCGATGAGCTGGTTGATTGATAGACATTATCATGATATTAGATCTGCCATCTAGAATACAAGATCTATACTCCATTTAATTGGGTACTTTTTCACATGCTTAAAATACCCTAGGATATACCACCGGAGCCGGTGGGAGAGGTTGTCAGACTCGAACCAACTAAAACGCACGACGCCTGTAGGTCGATTTTGGCTGTCGAGGGTGAGGTTAACAGGCATATCCCTCGCACCCCGGCCGACCCAGGGCCGTTTTTTTTCGATTTGACCTTCTCCTTGAGTGTGGGGACCACAGAGTTCCCAACTCGTCCCCGGAAATGGGGAGGCGCGCAAGGTGCACCGCGCCGCCGCGGCCTGCTTCTGCCAGGGTGACAGGCGGCTCCACCCGTCACCCCAAGCCTGAGCTCATGGCCGATAAATGACCTCTGCCCCCTGAAGGAGGATTGTAAGCCAAACTACCCAGTACGCGGGCAGTTTGGCTTACAATCCTCCTTCGCTCCCTCTGCCGCTCCCGCCCCGTCTTCTCCTTCGTGCATTTAATTAAGTATTGTTAATTAGGTTTACTAAAGGTTAACAATATTATAGTGACTTTTTATAAAACTAGTCCAACTGATTTAATTAGTGGTTTAATTTCGGTTTTTAGTCTTTAAAATGAGTTTCTAAGCAGAAAAATATTAATTAATTAATTTTAAAATCTTATTAAAAAGACCGCCGCGTGGTTCCCAGCAGAGTAGAATTTGGACCACCCCATCTCTTCCCATGCGGTGTCGTACAAGGCGACTAAGGGATAGGGCTGTTTAACATCGGACAGATATATACAGTCCAGTCTCAGCCTCAGATGGATGGCTCGAGTCAACAATAGTGCCCGAAATACGGCAATAGGCTCACCCCCTATTACATGGGACCGAATAAAAATATCTGCCTAACCCTCCGGGGATAAAGGCGTGATTATATATAAAGACACATTTAGATTGTATACCTTTAAGTACCTAACCGAATGGAGTTTAGTTATAAATCTAGATTCAGGTCTGTCCATCAATCAACCAGCTCATCGCAGTCCACTGCTGGACTAGGCCTTTCCCAATGTTGGGCCTTTAACCTACTGTTCCGGCCCGGACAGACGGGTTGGTACAGGGTTTTATTTCAAGTTTTCCTTCTCTCACTGTGGTATTAATTTATTTATTAAATTGTGGAACATAGGTTTAACAGAGATCTTAAAATAATAAACAAGTACACTATGTCCTACCAATAACACGGTTTACAAATTAAAATTAAAAGTCATTATGGTTAGTATTGGGATTTACAGTTATGGTTAGTAGATAATTATTAATTACAAGATTAGGTCATAATGCTCTTATTAATAAATTGCTCATAATGCTTACAACAATACGTATTTTTCCGTTAGTCGCCTCTTACGACACCCTTCGGATGAGATGGGGTGGTGATACTTGTATCCTTTATCACTCGTTCTCAAATATCCATAATATATTCACTAAATATGTTTTTATTGCATGAAAATCGCATTCATGATGGTATCATTCAGTGTTAAAATATGTCTAAGTAATTGCAAAATTGTTATCCGTGCACGGGTTTTCTGAAAATGATTACGAAAGTAAGGACGCGTTCAGACTGAATAATCCACACTAAAATTATCTTCTTTTTCATACCACTTAGGCAGCAGGCAAGCACACGGCCCACCTGATGGAAAGTAGTTACTGTGGCCTATAGACATGTGTAACACCAGAGAAGTCACACTCGCGCTGCCAACCCTGTAAGCACAGACTTTCTGTGCCGTCAATGTAGAAGGCAAAGCAGGACAAGCCTTTAGTCATCCCACTGACAGCACAAATTCTCGCCGCCGTCACGTGCTATGCGGACGACACGCTAGTGACGGCGAGCGGGGCTACATACCGCGAAGCGACCCTGAGGGCCACGGCCGCGGTTGCTCAAGTCGTGGAACGGATCCGGCGGCTGGGCCTTGAGGTGGCTTTGCATAAATCCGAGGCCATGGTCTTTCATGGACCTCGGCGCACGCCACCACTTGGTTCCAGTCTCACATTGGGAGGCACTCTCATCGGCATCAAGCCCCAGATGAAATATCTGGGGCTCGTGCTCGACGGCCGGTGGGACTTCGGGAATCACTTCTGAAGTCTGGGCCCCAAATTGGTGGGCATAGCCAATGCTCTGGCGCGGCTACTGCCCAACCTGTGGGGCCCGGAGGACTCCTGCAGGAGACTCTACGCGGGTGTCGTGCGGTCCATGGCCCTGTACGGGTGTTCCGTGTGGGCGGACACCCTGAGTGATCGGCACATGCCCCTGCTGCAGCGTCCGCAGCAGAAGTTGGCGTGCCGCATCATAAGGGGGTACCGCACGATATCTTTCAACGCGGCGAGTCTCCTCGCCGGATCGCCACCATGGATCCTGGAAGCGAGATCCCTTTCCGGTTCTGAAAGGCGGCGCGGGAGCGGGGTCACGATCCCGAGCCCGAAGAAATTCGGGCCGTGAGATCCCGGCTCCACAGAGAAATGGTGGCGGAATGGGAGTTACGACTTGAGTGACCAGGCGCAGGGCGCGCCGTAGTAGCGGCGGTAAGACCCATCATAGGGGAGTGGCTAGAGAGGCCACACGGCAGCCTCTCGTACCGTCTGACGCAGATGATCACCGAGTACGGATGCTTCGGAAAGTATCTGCGTCGGATGGAGAAAGAGCCAACGTCCGAGTGCCATCACTGCGACGCGAGCGAGGACTCAGGTCCGCACACGCTCACTGAGTGTCCGGCGTGGGAGACGCCGAGGCGGGAGCTTGTGGCGACCCTGGGAGTGAGAGTTCTCACGCTCTCCACCTTGCTCGCGGCGATGATCCGCTGCGCGGATGCGTGGGCGGCCGGCGCCTCCTTCTGCGAGCAAGTAATGCTCGTGAAGGAGGAGGCGGGGTGGGAGCGGCAGCGGGAGCGACGAAGGATCGCAAGACAAGCTGCCCGCATGCGAAGGCAACTCGGGCGTCGGAGGTCGATGAACGACCTCCGCCCCCCATGAGCGCTGGCCTGGGGGTGACGGGTGGAGCTGCCTGTCACCCTGGCAGAAGCAGGCCGCGGTGGTGGCGTGCCTGGTGCGCTTCCTCGTTTCCGGGGACGAGTTGGGGACTCTGAAGTCCCCACACCCGAGAAGAGGGCCAGATCGTGAGTGATGGCGCTGGGTCGGCCGGGGTGCGAGGGATACGCCTGTCAACCTCACCTTCGGCAACCAAAGCGTTTACAGACATAGCCTCCTCCACCGGCTCCGGTGGGGAGGTATCCGTGGGGATTTTGCGCACGTAAAAAAAAAGTATCGATATTCTTTCAGAATTCATCGATCAAGGTCACTAGGCAATATACGTTTCGTTTTGCGTGTTATTCGGTTCGTTGCATTTAAGCTGATTTTCTTGGAATATTTATGCTATAGGTAGCATAAATATTCCAAGAAAATCATAAATATAAACTAACCTTTGCATAAATTTCCGTACAACATTCTCGAAGTGGAATATTACACAGATGAGGTGCACGCACCGTGACCGTTGCATAAACAATGTTGTAACAATATTGTAATATTATCTAATAGTACTGTTTGCTAATAATAGCGTAATTATGACGGTGTCTGATGATGATACACGAGCGAGTAACACTCGGAAGGGAGACGGCGGAGCGGGATCGAAGGCATAAAAATATTTAATAAAATTCCTCAGGACTTGATTAATATGCCAATAAATAAATTTAAAATAGAAGTGAAAAAAACTTTAATGAGTAAAGGTTACTATAAAGTGGATGAGTACCTTAATGAAGTTAATGCGTGGTCAACATAAGTCTCTTGTTTTTTTAAAGCAAAGTGCAATTTAAAAAAAGAAAAATAATCTAGTTCTAATGTAGTTCGCTGAGTTTCTTGCTGGTATCTTCTCAGTAGAACTAATCTACCGAACCAGCGAAGGAATCATTTTCCAATGGTTTATTTTTACATTATTTAATATTTTTATATTATTTCATGTAAAATTTTGACGCTCTTTGTGTGCCTAAACTGAATAAATGAAATTGATTCTTTGATTCTTGACTCGAAACCACGCTGCCCGCGAGCAGAGGCGGCTCGGCCATGGGAGGTCGCAAATAGAACTCCATGGCCCATAAGCGCGGGCCTGTGAGTGACGGGTGGAGCCGTGGAGCTGCCTGTCACCCTAGCAGAAGCAGGCCGCGGCGGTGTGCGATGTGCGCCTCCCCATACCCGGGGATAAGATGGGAACTCCGTGTTCCCCACACCCAAAGAGTGCCTTCTCATACGAGACGAACCTGGGCCGGCCGGGGTCCGAGGATATGTTTTTTTTTTTTTTTTATACCACTTAGTTGGCAGACAAGCACACGGCCCACCTGATGGGAAGCGGTTACCGTGGCCTATGGACGTATGCAACACCAGGTCTCAGATAATCTCAACCTACGGCCCAAAGAGTCGACGTGCGTTTTAGTCGGATCAAGTCCGACATAACCTCCTCCATCGGCCGCGGTACATTAAAAAAAAGGTATCTGGTGACACTTGATCACTTATGACGGCCTCTTTGGCGTAGCGGTAGAACATTCGACTGCTATGCAGGGTGCGCGGGTTCGATTCCCGCTCAGTGCAAATATTTGTATGCATGAATATGTATATTTGCATTGGTATGGGTGTTTCTATGTATGATATGTATGAATTTACCAAAAAAAAAATAGTATCTAAGTATGTAGGTTTATAGGATTTAAGTTATAGGTACTCGTATATCTATATAGATACGACGGTATTTCCTCCCCAATTGAGCAGTCCGACTGAGGAAGTACCTCCGCTCTACAGAATACCGCGGCTATAATAACCTCGTTTTGTGTTTCCCGGTGGTGAGTAGGGTAGCCAGAGCTCACTGGCTGAGCGTACTGAATTTTTATGCTGTCAGTGGGAAGACCAAAAGCTTGTACTGCTTTGTATTTTACACTGACGACACAGAAACTCTCTGTGTTTACAGGGTTGGCAGCGCGAGTGTGACTCCCTTGGTTTTGCACACGTCTATAGGCTACGGTAACTACTTTCCATCAGGTGCGCCGTGTGCTTGTCTGCCACCAAGTGGTATAAAAAAAGAATATACAAAAAAAAGTAAATAAGTATGTTTATCCGCATTCTAGATTCCATAACACAAGCTAGTTACGCTATGCTTACCATGGGTCTAGATAGCGTTGTGTGGAATGTTGTGGATAATAGTTCCTTACATTGCAATTAGAACTTCCTCATATTCATCTTATCCGCGTGGAGACCAAGGAAGAATACAATTAGTATCACCACCCCATCTCATCTGAAGGGGTGTTGTAAGAGGCGACTAACGGAAAAATACGCCAGCAACCATTGGGTTTGTTCCACGAAGAACCCGGACTGCAAAGCGAGACTCAAGCTGGACAAATTTGAAAATATAATCAATATTTATAATAATAATAATAATAATAATAAATCATTTATTTCAGGCAATAATAGAAAAGTTACAGGATGTTAAAAACTTATTCTACGGCCCATAAATATATACCTTAAAACTAAAAATACATATAATATATCTTAACCTAAAACACACGTAATGACGTCGACGTGTCACGGGACGGGGTGTCGCGTGTCGGCAGGCGTCCTCGGAAGCGCCGAAACTTCACCCCCGTCGGCCAAAAGTCAGGACGCAGGATGGTAGCGGTGTGGCTGTTTGGAACTCGCACCACAAAAGAGTTGAAGCTCACGTTGTGACGAGAGTCCAGCTTCTCCACCCTTAAGCCCATCCCGGTTTTCTTTTGGAGATAGTTCGCGACGTCTACGATCTTCACGCTGTGATGTACACGAGATACGTAGACCATCGTCGAAGGGACCTCTGCGCGGAACTGCTGCTCAATGCTCCTCGCTGCAGTACCACACTGGTTCTTGCGGGAGGACTTCTTCTTCTTCTTCTCAACAACTTTGAAGTCCTCCACATCACAAGGCTCCTTCCCCGGCGCCTTGACGGATGCAGTGTTGCATTGAATGACACTACACTGCCGTCTCTTTGTGGGTACGGCTGTAGGGGTGCTGGCCGTAACAGCTGCGTAGTCACGTGGCTGAGGAACTTGCAACGTGATATTCGGCCTCTTCACGGACGATGAAGGGGCAGCGGGGGCGGCGGGGCGCGCGATCGTGTTCGCGGCACGCTCCTCGGCCATCGGCGACTCAGGCGAATCAAATTTTGCTGACTCAAAACTGCAAAATGACGCATTCTGCGCGCCTCGTCGTACGTTGACATTATTAGAGGCTACATTATGTGACGTACTAGCTGTATTACTGTTACGGAGTAGCAATAATTCCGCTTGTAGTCCTCTGATAGTTTTATCAGAAGTCTCTAATTTTGCCAACACATCAGCAAGGCTGGACTTCAAGAACGTGATGTCCTTGAGAAGTCTTGTGACATCTACGTGGTCGAATCCCACCGGCGGAAGCTTGTGCAGCTCCTTCGCGACGAAATCTGGCACGTCATCCGGGTCAGTTTCCTTCAGCAGGGTGATGATGTCCTGCACACTTCGTTCCCCTCCATCCCTTCTGCGAGATGGCATCTGGGCAGTTTTGCCAACCGATTGGTATAGCAGCGCCTTCCCGCTGCAGACCTCCTCTTCCTTGAAATTGGACTTGCAGATCTGCAGGATGCTGATCTCGTCCATAGTGTCGACTGCATTCTGGATGAACGCCAGTAACTCGTTCACTATGATCGCCTTGTTGGTAGCCATCGTGGCGATGTAGGGCAGCGGCGCCCGAGCGGCGCGTTTCGCGAATTAATTATTTTTATTAATTAATTACGTACTATGCATTAGTGAGACACGACCGTCGCCGAGCGCGCATCACAACACATGAACATACACTGTTACGTGCCAAAGCAATATAAACAGGTTAAAGAAGGATGGTATATAAGAGTTTAAGAATTTAAATTATGTATTCCCAAAATTATAATCGGTTAATAATATGCTGTGAATGGTTTGATTTTTGGTATTTATACACGGTTTCACATTTATTTTTTCAGGCGTATTTTACCAGTGAAAATTTATATCTATTACTCATATTTACAGGCAAAGTGTCCTTCATAACATTGGCAGGCAATAAACGATTACTAATGGCGTCCGGTTTCACGTTTGCTCAGACTACTCCAAGACACCGGTACTGTTCCAAAAAGGGGAAAGGGTGCAAAGCAAGAATTTTCTTGAATAAGGATGAAACTGAAGTATTATTGTAAAACAATGATCATGAACACGCACCGCCTGTATACAAAAAACTGGATAAAGGGTATAATGTGAAGATACAGTGATTGTAAAATGTAGGATAAGAAAAAGGGTGGGAGGGGAATAAAGAACTTGAAATAAAACCCTATACCACCTGACCAGTGTGGAAACAGTACGTCAAAGTATCCCAGCATTGGGAAAGGCCTAGTCCAGCAGTGGACTACGATAGACTAATTGATTTTAATTTATTGATTGACTTGCCGCGTGGTTGCCGGCATAGTAGAATTTGTGCCACCACATCCCTTCCCATGCGGTATTGTACAAGGCGACTAAGGGATAGGGCTGTTTAACATCAGACAGATATATACAGCACAGATTCAGCCTCAGATGCATGGCTTGAGTCAACAATAGTGCCCGGAAAATGGCAATAACTTCACCCCCTATTACATGGGACCGAATTCAATGATTTTTTTTTTTTATACCACTTAGTTGGCAGACAAGCACACGGCCCACCTGATGGAAAGTAGTTACCGTGGCCTATGGACGTCTGTAACACCAGAGGAGTCACAGTCGCGCTGCCAACCCTGTAAGTACAGAGTTTCTGTGCCGTCAGTAGAAGACAAATCAGGACAAGCCTTTAGTCTTCCCACTGACGGCACAAATTCTCCAGTGAGCTCTGGCTACCCTACTCACCGCTGGGAAAACATGATTGGTGAAATATGGGTGTTAATTCATATCTGCCTAACCCTCCGGGGATAAAAGCGTGATTATATGTATGTATGTTTGATTGACATCTTCCTCGTAGAGTTAATCCCAGTCGCTTTCATGCTTTCACCTCGGAGTTTGGGGTCCGTTTTACCAGTCTAACTGCGGATTTAGTCAAGGAGGTAGGACACGGCGGTATTTCCGCCCGATTGAGCAGTCCGACTGGGGTAGTACCTCCGCCCTACAGAATACCGCGGCTATAATGACTTCGTGTTGTGTTCCCAGCGGTGAGTAGGGTAGCCAGAGCTCACTGGAGAATTTGTGCTGTCAGTGGGAAGACTAAAGGCTTGTCCTGCTTTGTCTTCTACTGACGGCGCAGAAACTCTGTACTTACAGGGTTGGTAGCGCGACTGTGACTCCTCTGGTGTTACAGACGCCCATAGGTCACGGTAACCACTTTCCATCAGGTGGGCCGTGTGCTTGTCTGCTAACTAAGTGGTATTAAAAAAAAAAACTGTGACATTCCCCGTGAAGCGACTGCCATATGACCTCCACAGCCCAAAGGCGATATCGAAGCATTGCAGCTAGACCAGTTGCTAGACTTTATAGGGCTCCGACTACCCGTAAAGACTGCCATAGATGTTTGTATGTTAACCAGGACCTACGGTTTAATGTGATCTCCTAGGCATGACCAGTCCAATCCAAATATTTTCACTGAGTATTGACACTTAGTGTCTGTAATGGTGACCCTCTTTCCTGAGACTTTGCCTTTAGCTTACCATCAGGCGAGGTGAAGTCAAGTTGGCGTGTCCTATTTAAAAAAAAACTGAGCGGGAATCGAATCACTACCGCCACGCCACAGAGGCTATATTTTGTATTAATAATTGGTAGTTATTAGTAAAAACCACAAGTAGTTTTTGACCGACTGTTAACGGTAATCAAACCGCAGACGTAATTTATGTAACAAAACCACAGACAGACAGATTAGTCAGAATTAATACAGAATATATTTAGAATTACTTTTATAAAGGGCACACCTGTTGGGTTTCCCGTCCAATTTCGTTTTTATAAGGCTGAGATACTAAAAATATGGGAACATGTACTTAGGGTTTCTCCGATACCCGCGGAAATTTTTAAGCGAAAACAAATCGTACGTACGTAGTTTACTTTGGAAATATGAATTAAGAAGAAATTTAGTAGTTATTTAAGTTTTTTTTTATACAACATCGGTGGCAGACAAGCACACCTGATGGAAAGTGGTTACTGTGACCTATGAACGTGTGTAACACCAGTGGAGTCACATCAGGGCTGCCGACCCTGTAAGAACAGAGATTTTATGTGCCTTCAGTGCAGAACACAAAATCAGGACAAGCCTTTGGTCTTTCCACTGACAGCACAAAAACTCTCCAGTGAGTTCGGATGGGAATATTATTAGGAGGTAGAACACGGCGGTATTTTCGCCCAATTGAGCAGTCCGACTGGGGAAATACCTCTGCCCTATGGAATACCGCGGCTATAATAACTTCGTGTTGTGTTCCCAGCGGTGAGTAGGGTAGCCAGAGCCTACTGGAGAGTTTTTGTGCTGTCAGTGGGACGACCAAAGGCTTGTCCTACTTTGTCCTCTACACTGACAGCACAAAATCTCTGTTCTTACAGGGTCGGCATCATGGATGTGACTCCACTGGTGTTACACACGTAACCACTTTCCATCAGGAGGGCCGTGTGCCTGTCTGCCACCTAAGTTGTATAAAAAAAAGAGTAAAACGCACGGCGCCTGTGTGTCGTTTTCTGCGCCGAAGGTGAGGTTGACATGCATATCCCTTGCAAACCTCCATTTAGTTGTAAATATTTGCACTTCAAATTAAATACCACTTAAATGAAATAGGTTATATAAATAAGGATTTATGATCCCACTTATTTATCTAAAGGCTATACTAACTAAGAAGTAATCATCATAAAGCATTACCTCGTCATCACTATTAAAAGTACTTATATGAACAAGTAAATAGGTATTGAATGAAATTTTAAAGCATTTTTTTATACCACTTAGTTGGCAGACAAGCACACGGCCCACCTGATGGAAAGTGGTTATCGTGACCTATGGACGTCTGTAGCACCAGAGGAGTCACAGTCGCGCTGCCAACCCTGTAAGTACAGAGTTTTTGTGCCGTCAGTAGAAGACAAAGCAGGACAAGCCTTTAGTCTTCCCACTGACAGCACAAATTCTCCAGTGAGCTCTGGCTACCCTACTCACCGCTGGGAACACAACACGAAGTTATTATAGCCGCGGTATTCTGTAGGGCGGAGGTACTACCCCAGTCGGACTGCTCAATCAGGCGGACATACCGCCGTGTCCTACCTTCTTTAAAGCATTTAGTATGCTAACAATTCAAATTGATTAAATAGACATAATTGTAAAAAATGGCCGTGTGGTTCCCGGCAGACTAGAATTACGACCACCCCATATCTTCCCATGCGGTGTCGTACAAGGCGACTAAGGGATAGGGCTGTTTAACATTAGAGATATATACAGCCCAGACTCAGCCTCAGATGCATGGCTTGAGTTACCAATAGTGCCCGGAAGACGGTAATAGACACTATTACGTGGGACCGAATTCAATTATTGGTGAAATGTTGGTGTTAATTTATTTCTGCCTAACCCTTCGGGGATAAAGGCGTGATTATATATGTGTGTATATCGCGAGAGTAACTAGACCCTGGCACACGGGAATCTGTTTAATATAACCTATGATTGGTGTATTTGAGCACTACTGCCGTAGCTCCCTGTGCCATCTTCAAAATACACTCAAAAACGTATTATGTCCAAATTTATATGAGGTAGAAGGTGGCGGTATTTCCGCTCAATTGAGCAGTCCGACTGGGGAAGTATCTCCCCCCTACAAAATACCACGTTAGTGCTAACGAAATACTTGAACAGCCCCCCACGTGTCATAATACCAAACTGTTTAGAACCTACATTTTTTTTAAAATAATATGGTAATTTAATATGCATGTAACTGATAGGTAATATGTACTTTAATTTACACTTGACATTAACCATTTAATTTGTACGCCACAAATGGCAGAATATGCTATGCCTGCACATGAGTACTATGAAATTATAACAACTGTAAAAACCATATTCACAAATAAAGATTATTATTATTACATACATAGCCTATATAGCATGGGTATCTATATTTATGTATTATATTTATGTTATATATGTGTATATATTTTATGTATAAGTATAACTATTCTGATTTATTTTAAATTTGATAAGTAGGTATAAGTACTGTTTATGTTTAAGAACCTGTATATAATTAATCTATAGTCCTTATAGAACCAAACGCATCTCTTGTTAATATGCGCCTACCTCGTACTAGCTCTGCACCACCCAATGGTAGACTGGCAGAGAATGCCTACGGCATTAAGTCCGCCAATGTACATCGTGCATAAAGTATAAATAAATAAATAAATAAATAGCCTGTGAAAACCATAATCCTCTTTTTGCTTCGTCGGGTAAATAATAGTCAATTTCCCCCATCTAAACTCTCATGTTAATATGAGTGATGTGAGATCGAGGTATGAAACTTGGATGCAACCGGAAATACTGCAAAGATGACTGATAGAAGACTTACCTAATGACGGAGAATTACCTGTTAAATTAAAATAAGATTTAGTTAAAATAAATGATGATGGTAAATTTTTTAGGAGGTAGAACACGGTGGTATTTCCGCCCAATTGAGCAGTCCGACTGGAGAAGTACCTCCACCCTACGGAATACCACGGTTATAATAACTTCGTGTTGTGTTCCCAGCGGTGAGTAGGGTAGCCAAAGCTCACTGGAGAATTTGTGCTGTCAGTGGGATGACTAAAGGCTTGTCCTGCTTTGTTCTCTACACTGACGGCCCAGAGACTCTGTGCTTACAGGGTTGGCAGCGCGAGAGTGGTTTCTCTGGTGTTACACACGTCCATAGGCCACGGTAACCACTTTCCATCAGGTGAGCCGTGTGCTTGTCGACCACCTAAGTGGTATAAAAAAATAGATTAAAAAAATAAAAACCCTGCTGTTTAAAAGATCTGAAAAAAATTCTAGCTGGCGGTACCCATTTTCCAAACATGTAAATTGATGGGTACTGCCCCATCATCATCCTCCTCCTTATCCCAAGATTATTTGGGGTCGGCGTAACATGTGTTTTTTCCATACATCTCTAGTTGCAGTCATTTCAACATTCACTCCCTTCTTAACCATATTGTTACGACAGCCGTCGATATCTCGAAAACTAATAATCAAATCTTCAAGAAATAAAAACGCATTGTTAGTGACGAGGTACTCTACCGAATGGCATAGAAAAATCTAGAATCGTCAACAGAAAGTCACAACCTACCTACGAGTACCTACACACTCTTTTTGAATAAAAACAAACAATAGGTAAATATCGAGAAATTACTCGAAGGTCAGCGACGGCGGCAAGATCAAAAGAATAGGTTTTTATCGCTCGCGAACTTTCTAGATAATTCGATCCTCCTAATTGTGAGGTATAAAAACATGCTCGCATAGCAACACGATTCATTGAGTCTTTGAGATCGATAACGAACACAGCGAACTTAAGCGACCGAAGAAGATTCTACCTGCGACCTGAGCAACGACTGTGGACTACTGTGAACTACTGAGCGACTGGAACTGTTGAAGAGTACTGTGTGTACTAGTGATTAAATTGTCTAGTTTGTGGTGAGCTAATAAATCTCTTCGTTGAGTAAACGGCATTTAATTGTACCCCGTGCACGTAACAATATCATCATTCACACAGTCCATCTACCTCATTTTAGACCTCTCTCTCCCCTTGTAGCCGTCCCCTTCCATGGTTAGTGCCTTCCTTACGACATTACTTTCATCCCTACGCATTACATGCCCGAACCAGGACAAACGATTTCTTCGAAGCTTTTCTGTGATTGGTGCTACTCTCAAACTTCCTTTAATATATTCATTCCTAATCTTATCCATCCTTGTCACACCACACATCCATCTCAACATTCGCATCTCGGCTACATGCAACCGTCTTTCATCCGTCACCTTTACGGGCCAGCTCTCCGGTCCATACAGGACGGTAGGCCGGATCATGCTCTTATAAATTTTGCCCTTCAATCGAAACTGCCTGCTATTAACAATTATATTATTTTATCTGTGTTGCTACAAAACTTATTTCGATATTTTCAACAGCAGTAAGGTTTTTTATTAATTTTATTTCAATTTCAATCTTATTGGGGTTTTTTTCTATTATTTAATCATTAATATTTATCTAAATATATATAACTCAAAGGTGACTGACTGACTGACATAGTGATCTATCAACGCACAGCCCAAACCACTGGACAGATCGGGCTGAAATTTGGCATGCAGGTAGATGTTATGACGTAGGCATCCGCTAAGAAAGGATTTTGATTAATTCTACCCCCAAGGGGATAAAATAGGGGATGAAAGTTTGTATGAAACTTAGTCAATTTTAAACCGATCGGGCTGAGACTTTGCACACATAAAGCTACTATGACGTAGGCATCCCCTAAGAAAGGATTTTGAGATGCAAGCTATATAAGACTAGCTGTTGCCCGCGACTCGACCTGCGTGGATGTTGGTTATCGCTTTATGTTGAGTCAACGCTATTGAGCATATTTTTTTCTAAAATAAAAGTAGCCTACGTTACTCCTTATTACATCAGCTACCTGCCAATAAAGACTGTCTGTCTGTCTGTTTGTTACGGCTAATCTCTGAAATGGCTGGACCGATTCTGACGGGACTTTTGAATTTTTTTATGCTCAATAATGTTGACTCAACACTAAGCGATAACCGACATCCACGCGGGCGGAGCCACGGCCAACAGCTAGTCTGTACATATATTAATATTCTTCATGGTTATGATATGTCATATAAATATTTATTTTTTATAATCTTTTCTGATTCCCTTTATTTTTTTGATACCCTAGTCAACAATTTAGATTTTTTTCTACACACATTTTGGTATAAAAAATTCATCGTATGTATTCATAAGTAGGGCAGCGCAAGACGAGGCTGTTTGTTAAACGCAAGTTTCTGTCGTGATTGGAGCCAAGATATTGTAGAATTTGGGCCACTAAATCTCTTCCCATGCGGTGTCGTACAAGGCGACTAAGGGATAGAGCTGTTTAACATCAGACAGATATATACAGTCTAGACTCAGCCTCAGATGCATGGCTTGAGTCAACAATAGTGCCCGGAAGACGGCAATAGACTCCACCTCCGTTACATGGGACCGAATTCAATTATTGGTGAAATGTGGGTGTTAATTCATCTCTGCCTAACCCTTCGGGGATAAAGGCGTGATTATATGTATGTATGTTTAAAAAAATCATCAGTACAAATGAAGTGAAGCTTTAGGGAGTTCCCGTATGTAGAAAAAATAAGGATCAGATGTAGATATGGCAAGAAAAAAATATATATTTGAATGACACATATTGATAACTCACTTGTACTTTTCCACATTACTTCATTGCTTATTACACCTGACCGGTTTCGCCTTACGGCATCCTCAAAGGTTTTATTTGACGGATATATTTGAATGATTTGGTAGTTTTATGTACCTATGCTATGGTAGTTTTATGTATGTATGTATGGAAATAGGGGGATCGCTTAGTACTGAGAAACTGTAATTTTTGGCGGGAAATACCAAGTTCTCTTAGTACCTGCTTAATTCTTGGTATGTATGTTGTAATGAACATAAAATTTAATTAAGAGACGACTCATAAGTACATTTGAAATTCCCAATCCTGACTTATTTAAATATACAAACCACAATCAATCAATTTTGTGTTGTTTTTGTGATGCCAGTGGGAAGACCAAAGGATTGTCCTGATTTTGTGTTCTGCACTGAGGGCACATATATATTAATAAGTTCTTAACGGGTCGGCAGCACGGATGTGACTCCACTGGTGTTACACACGTTCATTGGTCACGCTAACCACTTTCCATCAGGTGGGCCGTGTGCTTGTAATGCCACCTAATAGCTATAAAAAAAATTTTGCCTATCGCAGTTGTCAATAGGTGCGTCAATACAAAAGGAAATTAAAATCAAATTTTGATTTAGAATCAACGTCAGCCTTTTTTTTTTTTTTTTTACGTGCGCAAAATCCCCACGGATACCTCCCCACCGGAGCCGGTGGGAGAGGTTATGTCGGACTCGAACCGACTAAAACGCACGCCGCCTGTGGGTCGTTTTGGTTGCCGAAGGTGAGGTTGACAGGCATATCCCTCGCACCCCGGCCGACCCAGGGCCATCTCTCACGATCTGGCCCTCGTCTCGGGTGTGGGGACTACAGAGTCCCCAACTCGACCCCGGAAACGGGGAGGCGCGCTAGGCGCGCCACCGCCGCGGCCTGCTTCTGCCAATCAACGTCAGCCTTACACTCACCTCCTGGTCGTTACACTACCGATGTGAACTTACTCCTAACACAAGCAATTTAGCTTAGATAAAGGGGATTTTTTTACGTGTGGAAAATCCCCACGGATACCCCTATGGGTAGGACCCCACAGTGGGAGAGGTTATGTCGAACTCGAACCGACCAAAACGCACCACACCTGTGGGTCCTTTTTGGTTGCTGAAGGTGAGGTTAACAGACATATCCCTGACACCTCGGTCGACCCAGAGCCATCTCTCTTGATCTGGCCCTCTCCGTGAGTGTGGGGTAGTTGGAGGGTTTAGAGCAAATATTAGTAATTGCGGTTACTAATACTGTTTAAAAAAACCGCGTGGTTTCAGGTAGAGTAGAATTTGGGCCACCCCATCTTTTCCCATGCGGTGTCGTACAAGGCGACTAAGGGATAGGGCTGTTTAACATCAGACAGATATATTCAGCCCAGAGAGACGGTAATAGGCTCACCACCTATTATGTGGGACCGAATTTAATGATTGGTGAAATGTGGGTGTTAATTCACTTCTGTCTAACTCGCCGGGGATTTATTCATTTATTTTTTTGCTTAAAAGTGGTTAGGTACAATATTTTTGTGAGGAGGTAATACACGGCGGTATATCCGCCCGATTGAGCAGTCCGACTGGTGAAGTACCTCCGCCCTACAGAATATTGCGGTTATAATAACTTCGTGTTGTGTTCCCAGCGGTGAGTAGGGTAGCCAGAGCTCACTGGAGAATTTGTGCTGTCAGTGGGAAGACTAAAGGCTTGTCCTGATTTGTCTTCTACTGACGGCACAGAAGCTCTGTACTTACAGGGTTGGCAGCGCGACTGTGACTCCTCTGGTGTTACAGACGTCCATAGGCCACGGTAACTACTTTCCATCAAGTAGGCCGTGTGCTTGTCTGCCAACTAAGTGGTATAAAAAAAAAACCTTTTTTTTATATAGGACACGCCAACCATCAGGCAAGGTGAGGTCATCACCTCGCCTGATGGTAAGCTAAAAAAATTTCTGGCGTGCAAACAGTTTCAAGTGGCCAGTATAAATTAGCATGGTTGTACAAATAACCCTTCAACAAGGTTGCCTGATGACTAGTACAACTGGTTGTACAAACGCTACAGCAGTGTATCATTTGTACAACTAGTTGAACTACATAGTTGTACTTCAGTACCAGAGGGGTAAATTACACAGTATACAACTTTACACTACAATTATAATGTAAAATTATTTTTTAGTCACAAACAAATAATAAATTTATAGGAATGTTATGTTATGTTTATACATATTACAAAATGCATAAAAACAAGTCATAAATTTTTTTTTTTTTTTTTATATGGAACACGTCAATTAGACATCGCCTTGCGTGATGGTAAGCTGAAGTCAGTCTCAGAAAAGAGGGTCACCATTACTTACACATATCGTGTGTATATGTTAATTTTGAAAAATTATATTAATTCATAATTAGAATACTTTTCAAATTCCTCTATCGGATAAAGGCGTGATTATAAGTAATGTAGGTTTTTTTTTTACGTGCGCAAAATCCCCACGGACACCTACCCACCGGAGCCGATGGAGGAGGTTATGTCGGACTCGAACCGACTATTTTTTTTTTTTTATACCACTTAGTTGGCAGACAAGCACACGGCACACGGCCCACCTGATGGAAAGTTGTTACCGTGGCCTATGGACGTCTGTAACACCAGAAGAGTCACAGTCGCGCTGCCAACCCTGTAAGTACAGAGTTTCTGTGCCGTCAGTAGAAGACAAATCAGGACAAGCCTTTAGTCTTCCCACTGACGGCACAAATTCTCCAGGGAGCTCTGGCTACCCTACTCACCGCTGGGAACACAACACGAAGTTATTATAACCGCGGTATTCTGTAGGGCGGAGGTACTTCCCCAGTCGGACTGCTCAATCGGGCGGATATACCGCCGTGTCCTACCTCCTAAAAAATCTATCGACTAAAACGCACGCCGCCTGTGGGTCGCTTTGGTTGCCGAAGGTGAGGTTGACAGGCATATCCCTCGCACCCCGGCCGACCCAGGGCCATTTCTCACGATCTGGCCCTTTTTTTTTTTTTTTTTTACGTGCGCAAAATCCCCACGGATACCTCCCCACCGGAGCCGGTGGAGGAGGTTATGTCGGACTCGAACCGACTAAAACGCACGCCGCCTGTGGGTCGTTTTGGTTGCCGAAGGTGAGGTTGACAGGCATATCCCTCGCACCCCGGCCGACCCAGGGCCATCTCTCACGATCTGGCCCTCGTCTCGGGTGTGGGGACTACAGAGTCCCCAACTCGACCCCGGAAACGGGGAGGCGCGCTGGGCGCGCCACCGCCGCGGCCTGCTTCTGCCAGGGTAACAGGCGGCTCCACCTGTCACCCCCAGGCCGGCGCTCATGGGGGGCGGAGGTCGTTCATCGACCTCCGACGCCCGAGTTGCCTTCGTACGCGGGCAGCTTGGCTTGCGATCCTTCGTCGCTCCCGCTGCCGCTCCCGCCCCGCCTCCTCCTTCACGAGCATTACTTGCTCGCAGAAGGAGGCGCCGGCCGCCCACGCATCCGCGCAGCGGACCATCGCCGCGAGCAAGGTGGAGAGCGTGAGAACTCTCACTCCCAGGGCCGCCACAAGCTCCCGCCTCGGCGTCTCCCACGCCGGACACTCGGTGAGCGTGTGCGGACCTGAGTCCTCGCTCGCGTCGCAGTGATGGCACTCGGACGTTGGCTCTTTCTCCATCCGACGCAGATACTTGCCGAAGCATCCGTGCTCGGTGATCATCTGCGTCAGACGGTACGAGAGGCTGCCGTGTGGCCTCTCTAGCCACTCCCCCATGATGGGTCTTACCGCCGCTACTACGGCGCGCCCTGCGCCTGGTCGCCCAAGTCGTAGCTCCCATTCCGCCACCATTTCCCTGTGGAGCCGGGATCTCACGGCCCGAATTTCTTCGGGCTCGGGATCGTGACCCCGCTCCCGCGCCGCCTTTCGGAACCGGTATAGCGCCGAAAGGGATCTCGCTTCCAGGATCCATGGTGGCGATCCGGCGAGGAGACTCGCCGCGTTGAAGGATATCGTGCGGTACCCCCTTATGATGCGGCACGCCAACTTCTGCTGCGGACGCTGCAGCAGGGGCATGTGCCGATCATTCAGGGTGTCCGCCCACACGGGACACCCGTACAGGGCCATGGACCGCACGACACCCGCGTAGAGTCTCCTGCAGGAGTCCTCTGGGCCCCTCAGGTTAGGCAGTAGCCGCGCCAGAGCGTTGGCTGTGCCCACCAATTTGGGGCCTAGACTTCGGAAGTGCTTCTCGAAGTCCCACCGGCCGTCGAGCACGAGCCCCAGATATTTCATCTGGGGCTTGATGCCGATGAGAGTGCCTCCCACTGTGAGACTGGAACCAGGTGGTGGCGTGCGCCGAGGTCCATGAAAGAACATGGCCTCGGATTTATGCAGAGCCACCTCAAGGCCCAGCCGCCGGATCCGTTCCACGACTTGAGCAACCGCGGTCGTGGCCCTCAGGGTCGCTTCGCGGTATGTAGCCCCGCTCGCCGTCACTAGCGTGTCGTCCGCATAGTACGTGACGTCGGCACCGTCCGCGAGCTCACCGCGAAGCACCCAGTCGTATCCGATGTTCCACAGGAGCGGCCCAAGAACCGATCCCTGTGGAACACCGCACGACATCTCACGCCGACCGACGCCGGTCGCACTTGGGTAGATGACGGCTCTCTCCGTCAGGTACGCCCCGACTATGCGGCGGAGGTAGAGAGGCACACCGTGGTACACGAGTGCCTCCCTGATGCAACTCCAGGGCAAGGTCTTGAACGCGTTGGAGATGTCCAAGGACACCGCCAACGTCACCTCGCCCCGGGCGACTGCCTCCTCCGCTAAAGTCCTCACGCGCATGATGGCATCCACGGTGGACCGCCACCGGCGGAAGCCATATTGGGCATCCGCCAGGTCCGGCCCCCTACCAGAGAGGTGCTCGACGAGGCGCTTCGCAATAACTCTTTCAAAGAGCTTGCCCACCTCGTCGAGCAACACAATGGGCCGGTAGCCGGACGGTTCGTCCGCCGGGCGACCCTCCTTTCGGATGAGGACCAGTTTCCCCGTCTTCCACATCTTCGGAAACTGGCCCCGCTCCAAGCATGCGCTGAGGAACCCTCTCAGTCGGGGTTCGAGACCGTCTTCTCCCAGAGCTAGGACCCACGCGCGGCCTGGAATGCCGTCGGGTCCCGGGGCGGTGCTCTTCTTGGCTCTAAGCCTTCGCACCGCCAGCTCCAGTTCTACCCAAGTAACCTCGGGGACTTCGTCGTCAACTACCACACTGGGCGCCATAGGCGACCGAGGTGGCGGAGTCATCTGCGGCGGAACGTGTTCCGCTCGCGCCGGGAACAGGGACTCGACCACTCCACCGAGCAGAGCTGGCTGGAGAACCCGGGTCAACGGCGGGGCCCGGGGGCGCAGCTTTCCTCTTACCATAAGGTAAGGCCGCCCCCATGGGTCCCGCTCCAGCGTCTCCATGAGCTCCTTATAAGCCGCGGCTTTCGCCCGCTTAATCTCCGCTCGGAGGGCATCTCTGGCCTCCCTGTATCCCACATGAAGCTCCGTCACTCGGGGCTCCGTATCTGCGGTTCGGCTACGCCTCCTACGGAGTCTGGTCCACCGGCGGTGCGCGATCACGCAGGCTTGCCGTAGCCTCGCGATCTCCGCAGACCACCAGTAGACCCGACGCCTCGGACTATAGGGTGGAGCCCTAGGCATACCCGCATCGCAGACACGAGTCATGGCCTCCCGGAACCACACCGCCTCATCGTCAATATCGACAGGCCCGTCCGGCGCAATGGCCCAGGCCTGTACGATGGCGGCCTCCAGGAGGACCTCCCGATTCAATCTCCCAAGCACCCAGCGTGGCTCGCGTGGGGCCGGTATGACCGGCGCATCACCCGCGGGAGGGGAGACATCAAACCGAACGTATCGGTGATCCGCCAGTGTCTCCACCCCCACAACAACACGCCAGTCCCGCACACGGTGCGACAGCGAAGCGCCTGCGAACGAAAGGTCAATAATCGAACTGCGCTCCGCGGCCACAAACGTGGCTTCGGCCCCGCGATTCTGGAGAACTAGACCGTGATTAGCGGCCCAGCTCTCCAGAGCCCTACCTCGTGGGTTCGTGTGCCGGGACCCCCAGGTCACTGACCAGGCGTTGAAGTCCCCGAGCACAAGAACCGGATGAGGGTGACAGGCGTTGACGACGTCGGTCAGTCGCTCCAGCGACCGCCGGTACTCCCCTATGCGTCGGTGTAAGCTCGGCGTGAAGTAGACAGCCACGACCGCAATCTCTCCCACACGCGCCGCTACGATGCCATGCTCCCTTGCCACGACAACAGGGGGGGGGGCACCCATAGCGGCGTTGTACACCAGTGCCGCCGACCCGTCCAGGTCGACCACCCAGGCAGGCCCAAGGGGCCGGTGAGTGTACGGATCGGCGACAGCGGCGACGTGTATGGACCACTGTGCCATGCTCTGGAGCAGAAGACCCTGAGCATCGGCACCGTGGCCCACGTTCGCCTGCAGGATGCGGAGCTGAGGATCCATTATGGAACCATCTCCGCATCCCGCCGCGAACTTTGGGTGGAGCTCCCGCCTTGCGGCTTCGGCTCCCCCCCGGTGCAGGCCTTGCTGCCAACCCTATGGTCGGCCGGTTTGCCCCCCGCTGCACACCTGAAACAGTGCAGCGGAGCTTCGCATCCACCGGCCGTATGGCCGGGTTGGCCACAGCGGAAGCAGCGGTCACCGACCGTCACCGCCGCCGTGCACTGCACCCCCACGTGGCCGACCGACAGGCACCTATAGCACCTGGTCGGTCGAGCCTGCAGGAGCCGGACCTGCACCCGCACCACGCCTCCAACGGCGAGGAACCCCCGGTCGGCAGCCTTTTTGGCTGCTGCGATGGGGCAGCCGACAACTGCCGCCCCCAGTCCACGGCGGCCGAAGCGGATTGCTCCGACCTTCACCGCCTCTAGGGGGCAGCCCCCGGCCTCCGCCACGGTGAGGCGGATTTGCTCCGCCGTGATGGAGTCGTCCAGGTCCGAAATGCGCATTTCTGCGCATTTGTTGGGCCTGGACACCCGGACGTCGGCTGCGTCTAGCGTGTCCCGAAGCCTAGCCGCTAGGGCATCGGCCTGAGGACCGCTTGAAGCGCCGGGGATCTCCAGTAGCCGAGCACCCGTCCGAGTGGGTTTCACCCGGATGGGGCCCGACATGTCGAGAGCCCTCATGTCAACGCAGGCTCTCGCCTGCGTGACAATCTGGGCGTACTGCACGCCCCTCTCCGCTGCTTCCGCCGTCATCGTTAGCACGACGGCGGTTGAGCGGGGGACGCGCAGCCTCCCCGGCACTCCCCTCGCAGCAGCCTCAGCCTTCTTGGCATTTTTGGCTGCCTTCCTCTTGGCCTTGCGCCGCTTCTTGGAGGCTCCGGCCACCTCCCAGCCTCCCTCCGGCGGGGAACTTGTGGAGGCAATCCCCACCGGGGTCCGGGCCGGCGCTGGGGCTGAGGCTAGGGCCGGGGACTTCTTCCCCTTGCCTTTCCCCTTCCCCTTGCCCTTGGCCCGGGCACCCTGGGAGCTCCCAGCTCCCACGTCGAGAGCGACAGTGGCTCGAGTGACCGGAGTGGCAGGAGCGGCAGGCGCAGCGGACGGGCTGCGGGCCGACTCCTGCAGGGCCCCTGCGACCGCCGGACTGGTGGGACCTCTTCTAACCGCTCCGGCATACCCCATCAGCGGCGCCAAGGGCGGGCGGCGGCTGGAGTCCATGACCGCCTCCATGAACCTCCGGGTGCGCTCCTCCTGCGTCACCTGCCACCTCCGCTGCTCAGCCAGCGCCGCCTCCTGCCGCTTTTCCATGGCGGCCATTGCTGCCATGCATGCCGCCAGTGGATCCGCGGGCCTAGCCGGCTGCAGCACCGGCGACTCCAGCCGAGCGGGTTGCGCCAGTGACACCGGCCGCACCGGTGTCTCCGGCCGCACCGGTGTCTCCGGCCGCACCGGTCGCACCGGCGGCCTTGACCGCACCGGTGTCTCCGGCCGTACCGGTGCCTCCGACCGCACCGGTGACCTCGACCGCACCGGTGACAGCTGCGGCGCCGACGGCACCGGCCGCTCCGGCTGCACCGCTAGTCGCCGCCGCGCCGACCGCGTCACGCGCTCCGCGGGCAGCCCGGCGACGACCTGACGGAGGTTCGCCACTTCGGCCGCCATCCTGTCCATCTTCTTGCGGTGCTCAGCCGCTGTACGCTCCACGCTGTTGAGGAGCTCAACTTGCCTCCTGCCAAGTTGAGCTCGCTCGTTCCGGGACTCGGCCAGCTCCGCCTTGAGCAGCTCAAACTGCTCAACGAGGCGCGTCGCAGCCAGCCGGACCCGGTCCTCCTCCGGCGTTAGAGGTCCAGAGCGAGCCCCAGCCAGTCTCTCCAGGGCCTCCATCACGTCCCTGGACGTGGAGCCGTCGGTACGAAGCGCCTGCGCCGCCGAGACGGAGGGACTCGGCGGCGCCCTCACATCTTCCCCGGCTGAGGCCCGTGAGGGGGCGACTTTAGTGCTCCCGCCCTGCAGTTTTCGGCGGCTCACCGCAAACTGTTTGGGTGGGGGGGGGCGCATCGTCTCGTCTCCATCATGACTGCTCGCCGACGACGAGTCAGTCAGGGTGAGCTCGAGATCCGAGTCAGTTTTTGGTGCCGGAATCATCTTCTTCTTCCGGTTTCGTTTTCGCCGTGGTGCAGATTTCCGGGTCTGCAGACCCACCGGGCTGTTCGCCCTGCTCCTCTCAGTGGCAGTGTCGAAGTCCTCCGACACCGTCCCTGCTTGGGACGCGACCTCCGCGTCGTGGTGCTGCGCGACCTCCGCGCAGACTGTTTCGCTTGGTGTTGGTTGTTTTGGTTTTAAAGTTTCAGTATCCATATCCATATCCCACGAGTAGAGACGATCTAAGATACACTTCCCGGGTGACGCTCATTCCGAGAAGCGGGGTAAATACTGTGGATTTCCCCAGGTGTCCACAGGTTTTAATCGACTTCGCTGTCGGGTTTTTCAGACTTTTCCTTGTCGCGGGCCGGCCAGTTAAGGCAAGCCCCGCAGCCTTCAGAATATCGGCTTCCCAAGTGTGGCTAGCACTCAGGTCGTTGTCGATATCCTGGAGGTTACGCGACGCGGGAGAGCAGCCAACTCTCCCAACACCGACGGTGGCACGAATGCCTGCCAGCCTCTGCGCGAGCAGTAGGCCGGCCCGTCCCTGGATCCCATGGATCCTTATTTCGCCCCCATGTCCCCTCTGAAAGCAGAGGGATACCGGGAGCGACAGGCTAGCCCTAAAAAGGGCTGTTTGGGATGGAAGGGATTCTACGAATCCCTTCCCGCGAGCCTTGCAGGTCCGCCATACCACGACCCCCTCAGGGTCAGCTAGCCCTAGAAAGGGCTTGTCGGGTTATTTGTCGACAGCTAGCAGAGCTCCTTCTCCTTGGAGTCAGAGTCTACTAACCGTCGTCCAGGGTGCACCAGCCTCCCCGCTTCCGTTCCCCAGGACCGCGGTCCAGAGGGAAAAGAAACAGGTAAGCCAACGTGGAGGTTACCCAACCCGCACCCCCACGATCTGGCCCTAAGTAATGTAGGTATGTATGTATGTTTAAAAAATCATCAATAGGTACCAATGAAGTGAAGCTTTAGGGAGTTCCCGTAAGTACAAAAAATAAGGATCAGATATAGATATTACAAGAAAAAAATATATTATTTGAATGCTATGGTATCTGATAAGATTATTCTTTGGTAATACCCAATAGGACAACTTTATCCTGACCTATTATTGTACAGAAATCTATTGAATTAGAGGTCTAATTAATCTGGTCTTCTAAACATGACATTATTGCAATACCAAGTATCTCCACGTGATTAAATTTAATAAAATTCTAACCTACTAGATCTCAAATTATACTGGTTAAATCATGATACATATGATAACCAGTATAACTTGATCCCTATACGGACATTTTTTATATTACCAATATATCTTGAACTCTGAGTTCAAACAACTTTTATCATTAAAGAGTTCATGTTATGCTAGAGGTTTGTCTTAAGGTAATCAATATGTGAATCACCAATTCCGCATTGGTGATTCAAAATGTTAAATTTATTATAAACTAATGTTTACCCGCGGCTTCCCTTGCGTGGAATTTAGATCCTTTCTTAGTGGATGCTAAATAACGACAGAGATAAGACACGACGAAGCAGGAACGAGGTTATCCGACAGAGAACTAAAGTTACCGACATAGTTTGTGACCTATGACCTACAGAATAAGCAAGTTGAAGTGGCAGTGGGCTGGCCACGTTTGTCGAAGGACCGATGGCCGTTGGAGCAAACGAGTCCTAGAGTAGAGACCGCGAGAAGGTAAACGAAAGGTAGGACGCCCCCTAGCCAGATGGACGGACGACCTGAAAAAGGTGGCTGGGACAGACTGGATGCGGAAGACGGAGGATTGAAGAAAATGGCGCACATTGGGAGAGGCCTATGTCCAGCATTGATTGATTGATAAGATACGACGGTATTCCAGTCCCAATTAAGCAGTCTGACTGGGGAAGTACCCCCACCCTACAGAATACCACGGCTATAGTGACCTCGTGATGTGTTCTCAACGGTGATTAGGGAAGAAAGAGATCATTGGAGAGTTTTTGTGCTGTCAGTGGGAAGACCAGAGGCTTGTCTGGCTTTGTCTTCTGCACTGACAGCACAGAAACTCTCTGTTCTTACATGGTCGTCAGCACGAGTTACTCTCCTGGGGTTGCACACGTCCATAGGCCACGATAATCACTTTCCATCAGGTGGCATGTGTGTTTATCTGCCATTTAACTGGTATAATAAAGGCATCACTTGCCATAATATCAAATCTATTTGCGTTTTTTAATCATTCAATCGCGAAAAGTAATTTAATATGTATAGATAAAATACATACATACATATAATCTCGCCTTAATCCCTGGAGGCTTCGGTAGAGGTGAATTAACACCCACATTTCACCAATCATTGAATTCACTGTGTTCCCAGCGGTGAGTAGGGTAGCCAGAACTCACTGGAGAATTTGTGATGTCAGTGGTAAGACTAAAGGCTTGTCCTGCTTTGTCTTGTACACTGACGGCACAGAAACTCTGTAGTTACAGAATTGGCAGCGCGACTGTGACTCCTCTGGTGTTACAAACGTCCATAGGCCACGGTAACCACTTTCCATCAGGTGGGCCGTGTGCGGGTGAGTCTATTGCCGTATGCCGGGCACTATTTTTGACTCGAGCTGAGTCTGGGCTGTATATATCTGTCTGATGTTAAACAGCCCTATCCATTACTCGCCTTGTACGACACCGCATGTTGTAATATTAATTTAAATTACTACTACTGTTTTTTCTTCTGACTATTTAAGGATTAAACCAATGAAAAGTAAATTTAGACGCGGAAAACCTTCATTCAAAGAAATTATTATAATTATATCAATTTCTGAACGTTTCAAAATTACTTGTAAACTTGTTTCCGAACAATAAATTACTACGATTTTTATAAACATACTAACCTTCCGTCCACGGTTTCGTTCTTATCTCTGGTTTCACTAAACCGATTGTAATCTAACAAACTTAAGATTGGAAGTCTGTCCAAGACCGTTTTAACAAAAAAACAGCATCAAAATCTGTTCAGCAGTTTTTGCGTTCATCGCGAACAAACATTTAGCAAATTGCAATTGTATTAATATTCTACAATTCTACAACATTCTACACATCACTATCTAGACCCATGTTAAGCATAGCTTAACTATCTTGTGTTATGGGATCTAGAATGCAGATAAACATACTTGGATAATGATTTTTTTTAAATGCATACGTATAGATAGAAACGCCCAGACCAATGCAAATATACATATTCGTGCATACAAATATTTGCACTGAGCGGGAATCGAACCCGCGAGAGGGCGCTCTGCGTAGCAGTCGAATGTTCTACCGCTACGCCATAACATAACATAAACTCACGCCTATATCCCCGAATGGGTAGGTAGAGGTGCTAGCACCCATATTTCGCCAATTTATGTTTAGGTCCCAATGTAATAGGTGGCGAGCCTATTGCCATTAACCGGGCACTTACAAACCTGCGATAAATACACACATAACTTCGAAAAGCATCGAAAAGTCATTGGTGTGTGCCATGGAAAAACCTGGGATCGAACCCGAGACCTCGTCTCAGCAGTCCATTACCCATACCACTAGGCGTATATATAGTACGTACGTATGTGTATATAGATTATAAATATATAGATAGATATATTTGAGGCAACATGGCGGAAAATTCAATTTGGAGGGAGCGTTATCGCCAAAACGAAGAAGGGCGCATTGCGATACTATTTTATTTTCAGAAACAAGTGTGAATTCGAGATTTTATGTACGAAAATGGTGGATTTTTAGACACAATGGGGTTCCAATATATGTCACGAGTGAAGCTGGAGCGATTCAGCTAGTCGTTAAGATAGCATACCTACCCTAAGTATTTTCTTGAAACATCTACAATAAACAGACAAGATTTCTTAACAATAGTACCTACTTATCTATGGATTTCTCTAATGTAGTTATAGACACAACCATGGACAAGAAAATATTCTATCCTCTGTGGAAAAAGTCCTCCTAAGTAGTTTAGAATTTCCCACGGAACCCTTTATGTACCATTCCAACTCATACTTGACCGTATTTTACAGTTAAGGTCATTGACACCAAAAATTCCATTGAATGCAGTCATGCACTCCATCATTCGTGTTGCACATATCGACCAACATAAAATGACCCACAACATTATTAGCTTTTAACGACGATGGGGATCAACAATTATTGGTTAAGCATCAAGGAACGTATAAGGTTTATAGCAGACATATGAACTTGAAAACTCATCGTATATCGCCTAAAAAATATACATATATTCAGGCAGGCAGGCAGGGATAGGCAGAGGTGTGGCAACGCCCACATTTCGTCAATGATTCAATCCCAAGTAATAGAGGATGAGCCTATTGCTGCCAAGCGGGTACTTTGTTATAGGCTGCATGCTTACAGTTTTTTAATATAGGACACGTCAATTAGATTTCGCCTTGCCTGATGGTAAGTTGAAGGCAAAGTATCTTAAAAGAGGATCATTACTTACATATACCATGTGACAATGGTAACACTCAGCATTACGGCCTCATCATATGCTTTTTCACGCCTCGCTTAAAGGACCCGGGGCTATAGGAAGAAGAAAACACGTGAGCAGGTAATGAATTCCAGGCCTTAATGGTGCGATAAAGAATATAGTCACCGAACCGCTTGGTTCTTGATCGGATATTCTGCACCGTGTATGGGTGACATCCTGCACTTGTTGTCCTGCGTAGAAAAGCGGAAAGCGGAGACTAATTGGAAGAGCCCATCAAAACATTCAACATGGTATAGATGGTAAAATACTGCCAAGGACGCAACATCTCTACATCTACAAGGGTATTCGTGACCTGAAGATTCCCAATAAGCGGACCGCACATCGCTGCAACCTGTCGAGAGCATCTAGTAAGTACTTTGCCGAAACATCCAGAGATGCGACCAGTATTCTACGCAGGAGCGAATTTGTGTCTTGTAGAGATGACACCGCTGCTCAAGAACAGTCTCAAATAAATGAAATAAGAAACAAATGAGCACACGCTTATGCTCTCATTCCGATACGGCTGAAAAAGACAATACTTATAAATTAATACAGGAGAAATTATAAATATTAACAATAATGTAATACGCTATTTTATTCAGGCATATGAATAAGCATAATAATAATACATATGATAATGTGTCTAATTTTTTATATCTAATTTATATATGTATCTAATTTTGGTAAATAATTAATGGAAAATTTATTGAATAAATCAGGGAGCTTCATCTGCCAACAAACTGTTATACAGTTTGGCAGAAGAAAAAATATTGTAACAATACTTGTTTTCCGTAAATAAATTTCATTTCATTTCATTTCATTTCATTTCTATGCTTAATTAAACTGTATGTAATTAAGTCTTTTTCATTTAATTTTGTACTTTAAGACTATCCAAATAAATTCTAGAATTGGGGTTCTGGGTCACCCAGGCCTGGTGCCAAGTTAGGTCAACCTGTGGTAAGCGAGTCGTAAGCGCGTCGACGATCCCTTTCCGTGTTGATATGTCTGCTGTGACCCTAAATTCAACTTTTCGAACGTCCACCATAAAATTACCTTTCAAACGATGCTATATCATTTATCGCAGAGGTCAATCACTCTGGTTTTTCAAGGCTTACAGCTGTTTGCAAAACCATTATAAGTTGATCTTCTCCTCTATATGAAATACTTTGTAACCGAGCTCAATAAAATTGAATGTTTCTAGAAGATTTTAATTTGCGATGAAGTGGAATTACCCAGTTTTACTTGAGCTATTATTTTGTATAAAATCTTTAGTTTCAGGGTTCATTTAAGACTGGATATGTTAAATGGATTATTGCCGCTTTGTAGTAGAAACAGTGATTACCTCGAAAACACCCTAAGTTAGAAATTTTCCACAGATTATACTTGCGTCATGATTACTGCGAAGGTTCTTTGTTCACTCGTTATAATGACTATGCATATTTTTTTAATTTAGGTTATTTACTATAAAGGGAACAAACAACACAGACCACTTAAAAAATATTAGCGACCGAAATAACGAATCATCATTCTCTGCCTTTTCCAAACCCAGTTGCGATCGGCTTTCCGGTTTCTAATTTGCCGTGAAGTAACTGCCATCTCACCTCCAAAACCTATTGGAAATAACAAAATTCTCTAATGTAGCCTAGTGGTATGGGTAATGAACTGCTGAGACGAGGTCTCGGGTTCGATTCCTGGTTTTACTATGGCACACACCGTACACACAATGACTTTTCGTTGCTTTTCGAAGTTATGTGTGTATTTATCGCAGGTTTATAAGTGCCCGGTTAATGGTAATAGACTCGATGGCGAGTCTATTACATTGGGACCTAAACATAAACTGACGAAATGTGGGTGCTAGCACCTCTGCTACCCCGTAGGGGATATAGGCGTGAGTTTATATCATGTTATGTTTATGTCTAATTAGAGCAGTCAGACAGAGGTGTTGATATTACAGCCAGATGACTTAACGTGCTTTCTGAGGCACGGAAGACTCAATATGAGAAGTATGGTCACCTAAAATATAACTGACCAGTCAGCCTGTGACCACGGCCAGAGTAACGTCAAGACATCAGCCCCCCTGAAAGCAGGTCTGGGAGCGATGAGTGGAGTCGTCTGTCACCTTAGAAGAAGCTGGCCGTGGTGGCGGAGCGTAACCCGGGAACTCCGTGGTCCACACACCCGAAGAGGGCCGTCTTAAAAGAGACGGTCCTGGGCCGGTCGGGGTGCGAGGGATATGTTTCAGACAATCTCATTTCCGGCAACCTGCGGCCCACACAGTCGACGTGCGTTTTAGTCGGTTCAAGTCCGATATAACCTTCCCCACCGACTACGGTGGTGGGGGGTATCAGGGGGGATTATGCGCACAAAAAAAGACTATTCAAAGGTATGTATAAACTATCATGATCGCGGATAAAATACAAGAGAGTAACCTTGGCTGCTGCAGCCATGTTCTGCGGTAACCGCTAGACTACGTAGGTAACAAAAGTCTTTTGTTTTTTTTTTATATAGGACACGTCAATTGGACTTCGCCTTGCCTGATGGTAAGCTGAAGGCAAACTCCCAGAAAAGAGGGCCACCATTACTTACACATACCGTGTGACAATGGTGACACTCAGCTTGACGGCCTCATCATATGCTTTTTCACGCCCCGCTTAAAGGACCCGGGACTGTAGGAAGAAGGAAACACGTGAGCTGGTAATGAATTCCAGGCCTTAATGGTGCGACAGAGAAAAGAATCTCCGAGCCGCTTGGTTCTTGATCGGATGTTTTGCACCGTGTGCGGATGACATCTAAGACCTGCACGTGTTGTCCTGTGTCTGCCAAGACGCCTCCGCCGGGTCTGGTAGGAGGAGTATTATTGACGTCAACATACATAATCATGTTTTTATTCCCGAAGGGTTAGGCAGAGGTGAATTAACACCGGCATTTCACCAATCTTTGAATTCAGTCCCACGTAATAGTGGGTGAACCTATTGCCTATTGTCTTCCGGACACTATCGTTGACTCGAGTCATGCATCTGAGACTGAGTCTGGGTTGTATATATCTGTCTGATGTTAAACAGCCCTATCCCTTAGTCGCCTTGTACGATACCGCATGGGAAGAGATGGGTGGTTCAAATTCTACTCTGTCGGGAGCCACGCGGCTGTAACGTGCCTAATTTTGTAAGAGACTTCCAACTGATTCCACCCTCTCCTTTTCCTACACAGGACAACACGTGCAGGGCTTAGATGTCACCCATTTACTGTGCAGATTATACGAGCAAGAACCAAGCGGTTCGTAATCTCTTTCCTTTGTCGCACCACCAAGACCTGGAATTCATTACCAGCTCACGTCTTTCCTTCTTCCTACAGTCCCAGGTCCCTTAATTGACGCCAATAAGAAACAATTATATTGTTCAAGATTGAAAATTAATAACTTTGACTTTGGTAAATCCAAAAGGTGCTAATTTGGAGCCATAGACGATGATATGCGTGGCAAATTCAATGGCCACACTGCCAAAGATGTCCGACCGTGCAAAGTGGAGTAGTAAAACTCGACAAGCAGACTAGACTCTGAGATGAAACTTTTGGACCAACGTAAAAATGATAATGATTATTTATTTTGGGAACAAAGTTCGGTTATTTTCCATAACTGTATAAGCAGCGGTCTTTATAATTGGATTTCCCACTGAGGCAAACGCATCGCAAACGGCGAGACGCACAAAAAACGTATAAAATTAGGACGATTCTGTGTGCATGTGAATAAAAAACGCATGCGGGTGAATACACCGTTTAGATCTTTTCGATACGGTTATTATGTAAACCTTTCTTTGTTTTTTCATAACACTTAGGTGGCAGACAAGCACATGGCCCACCTGATGGAATCGCGCTGTCAACCCTGTAAGCATAAAGAGTTTCTGTGTCGTCACCAGAAAAGACAAAGCAGGACAAGCTTCTGGTCTTCCCACAGACAGTACAAAAACTCTCCAGTGAGCTCTGACTACCCTACTCACCGCCGGGAACACAACACGAGGTTATTATGGCCGCGGTATTCTGTTGGGCGGAGGTACTTTCCTAGTCGGACTGCTCAATTGGACGGAAATACCATCGTGTCCTACCTCCTTCAAAACTGGGTTTTGTTTTGTTTCGGAAACTCCTAATTCTAATAGAGAATTCCAATTAATCCCACCCTCTCCTTTCCTACACAGGACAACACCTACAGGGCTTAGATGTCACCCACACATGGTGCAGATTATACGAGCAAGAATCAAGCGGTACGGAGACTCTTTCCTTTACCACACCACCGAGACCTGGAATTCTTTACCAGCTCACGTATTTCCTTCTTCCTACAGTCCCGGGTCCTTTAAGCGGGGCGTGAATAAGCATCTGATGAGGCCTTCAAGCTGAGTGCCACCATTGTAACATACTACATGTCTGTAATGGTGATACCCTCTGACCTGTGACTTAGCCTTTAGCTTACCATCAAGCGAGGTGAACTCAAATTGACGTGCCCCAATAAAAAAGAAATATCAGGTCTTATGGGTTTTCAATAATATTGAAAATTAAAAAAATAATATATTTGTTATATATATATATATATATATTATGTATTTTTTATATGCTTTAGGTCTATATATGTTATATATTGACCTAAAGCCATTTCCAGATTCGTGATAGCACCTTTGGGTTCACAAAACATACCTACAATCAATCAAGAAATTAATATATATATATATTATTGATTGATTGTAGGTATGTTTTGTGAACCCAAAGGTGCTATCACGAATCTGGAAATGTATTGATTGATTGTAGGTATGTTTTGTGAACCCAAAGGTGCTATCACGAATCTGGAAATGGCTTTAGGTCAGTAGGGGTACGAGGGATATGCCTTAGACAATCCTATACCCCGGCATCTGAAGAACAAAGATGGCGTGCGGTTTTATTTTATTTTTATTTATTAAATAAAATGAAATTAAAATAAATTGTGTTTATTTCAGGCAAATAGCCCATAGTTACATTACATTCATAGTGTAATACATCAAAATTTGTCAGTCATTTCATAATATAATTAAATTCATATTCGTAAATATGCTCAAACACCGTGCGAACTATTTCGTTGCAAGAGGAGTGCAAACGTTTGTGAAAAGAGGTTTTCAACCCTCTCAACAGCTCCCCCATATTTTTAATACTGTACTCGTCGAACATGCCATTATATACTTTATTGTACACCATTAATACATAACATTACTAAAGTCTATACCTAGTCTAGCCATAAATATTGTTACGAAGAAAAAACATTTTTTTTCATTGCAAATAATATTTATTACTTTTAAAGTGTGTTAGTTTAATACATAAATATAAAACAATTTAAAATATAAAAAGCTTATTCGAAGTGGTCTCCATTGGCTGCAACACAGTCCTTTAAACGTTGAGGTCAGTTATCAATAGAAGCACGCACTCTTTCCATGGGCAAATTCTTCACTGCCAATCGTATGGATTGTTTTAGGGACTCCAAATTATCATGGCGTTTAGAGCAAGCCATACTCTCTAAAACTGACCATAAATCATAATCCAGCGGATTAAGATCGGGACTAGACGACGGCCAGTCTTCAGCTCTGATGAAGTCCGAAACGTTCACTTCCAACCAAGACTGCGTGGACCGAGCTTTATGACCCGGCGCTGAGTCTTGTTGGAAGGACCACACTTGGTTATTGAACATGGTGTTGTTAAGGGGTTTAACTATCTTCTCAAAAATGGTATCTTGATACACTTGTGCCGATGTTTTGATACCTTTTTCACAAAAATATGGCTCAGTCACTCCTTCATAGCTAACACCCCACCAAACCATCACTGAAGTCGGATAATGCCCACGTTGCACTCTGTCGACTAATTGGGAAGCCTCCTTAGAGCTTTGAGCATAAATACTGTCATTTTGTTTGTTAAAATGTTGCTCAATTGTAAAGATTTTCTCATCCGTAAACAAAATTTTTCTGTGACCTCCCTTTGCGTACCGCTTCAGTAGTTGCTTCGATTTTACCACCCTATTCTTTTTTAAATTATCAGTTAAAAAATGACCAGTGCGTCTCTTATAGGCTGCAAGTCCTAAGTCATCTTTCAAAATGCGCGACATGGTTCTGGGTGCTATCTTCATCTCCCGAGATAAAATCTTTTGCTTTCGGACAGGATTTCTTCGAATTCTTTCCCTTACTGCTTTGACCACCTTTTTCGTACGAACACTACGTGGACAGCCAGGTCTTTTTCTGTCACAAACAGAGGAGGTCTCATTGTACCTATTAATAGCCCGGTACACAAACATTTGACTAATACCAAGCGTATGGAGAGTTTTAAAAATTACATTGGGCTCCATACCAACTTTGTGTAATGCAATCACAGCGATTCGGTTTTCTTTATCACCCCACTCCATTTTAATATAGCAAAATATTGTACAATGTATTGGCGCCAAAATTTGAAAACGCAATGAACAATCGTATAAAAATGACAGATTCCAAATTCAAATGTAATCTTTAAATCTTTCTTATTTTAATTGTAACAGTATTTATGACCAGACTAAGTATAACAAGGGATCAGTACAATGGGCGGCCTTATCGCTTTAAGCTATTTCTGCCAGGCAACCTTTGGATGGTGATTAAAGTTGTAGGAATGAGAGGTAGTTGTTTGATGTACTTTTACAATAAAAATACGGGGTCCTGCCTTTTCGCCAAAAATCGTTTACCCGATTATCACTTGCCAACCAACGTTACGCCAATTTTTCACTTTGACGACTAACGATTGTCAAATGTTTGTATGACAACGTTTCATTTGGTAGAATTATTGTTAAGCTGATTATTGTAATGACAAAATACGTTTGGGGCATTTATCTTTTGCCAATTTATTTATTAGGCCAGACAACTTTTAGATGAATAACAGAAATTTGTGGTCATAATCAGGCATTTTGAAAAGTGTCATTCTAAAAGGTTGATCAAACGTAAAATTGGCAACTGAGAAGTTGGGTAATAAAAACAAAATGAAATCACAAGTTGGCAAATGATTATTCTGCGAAATATAATTCTGGGAAACGTGAGTTGGCAAGTGATAATCGGGCAAACGATTTTTGGCGAAAAAGCAGAGATCCTAAAAATATAATAAGTAATTTCATTTTTTTTTAGTCCGAGTAGTAGTCGGTTTTAGTCCGAGTTTTCTTTTTAATATAGAACACGTCAATTAGACTTCGCCTTGCCTGATGGTAAGCTGAAGGCAAAGTTTCAGAAAAGAGGTCACCATAACTTACACATACCGCGTGACAATGGTGACACTCAGCTTGACGGCCTCATCATATTATGCTTTTTCACGTCCCGCTTAAAGGACCCGGGACTGTAGGAAGTATACCATTATCGCATTAATTCCTATTAAAAGTTAATAGTAATTAATGCAATTATGGTATACCCATACGTCAGTTAAAAAATTAGGATAAACAAATAAATTATATTATCTTATTTATTTATAAAGAAATAGCTACTTACAATTTTTATTATTTCTTAAAAGCTGACTTTATCAAAAGTAATTATGATAACATGTAAATATATTTTAATGTTATATACAAAACATTGTTGAGACAATTTTGTACAATTAAGATTTTAAATTGAAAATTATATACGTAATGATTACGAAGTAGCGGGCATTACAATACGTCAAAACGTCGTTCTTATAAAACATCAAAAACATCAAATTAAATATATACGGGATTTTTTTTATACCACTTAGGTGGCATACAAGCACACGGCCCACCTGATGGAAAGTGGTTACTGTGGTAACCAAAGTTTGTAACACCAAAGGAGTCACAGTCGCGCTGCCAACCCTGTAAGTACAGAGTTTCTGTGCCGTCAGTAGAAATTCACGAATCACAAATTCTCCAGTGAGCTCTGGCTAACCTACTCACCTCTGGGAACACAACACGAAGTTATTATAGCCGCGGTATTCTGTAGGGCGGAGGTACTTCCCCAGTCGGACTGCTCAATTGGGCGGAAATACCGCCGTGTCCTACCTCCTTGAAGGTTAATTAAGGTCAAACAACCTATTATGGCCGCATTGCCTTGCTGAATCGTAACTGCTATCCTTTGCCAGTTTGCCCCAGGTATGAGCCTGAGCGGGAGTCACCATAACACATAAATCTATATCTAATATATAAAATTCTCGTGTCACAGTGTTAGGTACCATACTCCTCCGAAACGGCTTGACCAATTCTCATGAAATTTTGTCTGCATATTGGGTAGGTCTGAGAATAGAACAACATCTGTTTTTCATCCCCCTAAATGTTAAGGGCAGTCCACACCTAAATTTTTTTCTTTAATTTTTACATATTTTTTATTTTTTTATGATCTACAATCAACCCCAATTTTTCCATCGCGATTTTTATTTTCATTGTCTACAACGCTCTTGATTATAAGTAAATCCCCGCACACTTATATTAGATAGTTATTTTTATTGAATTAAAATAATGTTTCCTAGAAATAATATACAAGGCAAAACAACGTTTGCCGGGTCAGCTAGTATATATATATAAAAATGTTATGTTGATTTGTGTACGCTTCAAAAACTTAAAAAGTTCTGCACCGATCGAGCTGAAATTTTAGCATGATATATAATCCGCATCAAGGATTGTTTATATCTAATTTTTGCATCAGCGATCCGCGACCGCGAAAAAGCAGTTTTCAAAATTAAACTTATATGACATGTATTCTTTGTTTTGTTTCTCATTTCGCAACCATTAAATCACAATATGCTACAGCGAAGCGTGGCATGGTACAGCTAGTAGATAAATAAGATGGCGTTCATTTTGGTTTTTGCGGTCGATATTATTTTTAACATTAATTTTTTTCTCAATAATATAACAAATAATGGTCATCACTTACCAACAGATGAGATAGTCAAACACAATACTGTTAATAAGAAAATAAGAAAAAAAAGCTACTTACGATTGAACGAGAACATCTTGAAATTTCTTCTTATTATAAACTTTTTAATTTAGCAAAAAAACTAACTAAAAAAATAGAAAAAAAAATAAGCTACTGTATTCTCCCGTACTTGGTACTTGGTTTTATAACTTTGTTTAACTCTTCATGTATTAACATTAAATGTCTTGATACTTTGAACACAGTTCATGCACCTGAAACAATAAAAAGAATTTTCAAATAATATTTCAGTATAATATATGTATTTAATTTTTGTATGCATGATATATTCATGCATACAAATAAATATATATAATAGTTACAATAAACACCGGGGCGGGAGCGGCAGCGGGAGCGACGACGGATCGCAAGCCAAGCTGCCCGCGTACGAAGGCAACTCGGGCGTCGGAGGTCGATGATCGACCTCCGCCCCCCATGAGCGCCGGCCTGGGGGCGACAGGTGGAGCCGCCTGTCACCCTAGCAGAAGCAGGCCGCGGCAGCGGCGCGCCTGGCGCGCCTCCCCGTTTACCGAGAACGAATTTTGGACTCTGTAGTCCCCACACACCCGAGAAGAGGGCCAAATCGTGAGAGATGGCCCTGGGTCGGCCAGAGTGCGAGGGATATGCCTGTCAATCTCACCTTCGGCAACCAAAGCGACCCACAGGCGGCGTGCGTTTTAGTCGGTTCGAGTCCGACATAACCTGTCCCACCGGCTCCGGTGGGGAGGTATCCGTGGGGATTTTGCGCACGTAAAAAAAAACACTTTTATTTCTTTCTTCTTTCTTTTGTTTTTATATAGGACACGTCAATTAGACGTTGTCTCGCCTGATGGTAAGCTGAAGGCAAAACCTCAGAGAAGAGGGTCACCATTACTTACATGACATATACCATGTGACTCAGCTTGACGGCCTCATTATATGCTTTTTCACGCCCTGCTTAAAGGACCTGGGACTGTAGGAAGAAGGAAACACGTGAGCTGGCAATGAATTCCAGGCCTTAATGGTGCGACAAAGGCAAGAGACTCCGGACAGCTTGGTTCTTGATCGGATACTCTGCACCGTGTGCGGATGCATCTAAGACCTGCACGTGTTGTTCTGTGTAGGAAAGGAGAGGGTGGGACTAATTGGAAGAGTTCATCAGAACTTTTACTATGGTACAGACGGTAAAATACTGCCAAGGACGCAACATCTCTACGCATATGCATAGGCAAAATTGTTGTGCTCTCGAAGCATGGAAACACCCAGATATTACCGTGCCTCGGAGAGCACGTTAAGCCTTCGGTCCCGGTTGTCCTAGGGCAACAAACATCTAGGGCAGTTGTTACTTACGAAGGCAACTCGGGCGTCGGAGGTCGATGAACGACCTTCGCCCCCCATGAGCGCCGGCCTGGGGATAACAGGTGGAGCCGCCTGTCACCCTGGCAGAAGCAGGCCGCGGCGGTGGCGCATCTGGCGCGTCTCCCCATTTCCGGGGACGAGTTGGGGACTCTGTAGTCCCCACACCCGAGAAGAGGGCCAAATCGTGAGAGATGGCCTTGGGCCGGCCGGGGTGCGAGGGATATGCCTGTCAACCTCACCTTCGGCAACCAAAACGACCCACAGGCGGCGTGCGTTTTAGTTGGTTCGAGTCCGACATAACCTCCTCCACCGGCTCCGGTGGGGAGGTATCCGTGAGGATTTTGCGCACGTAAAAAAAAAAGGGCAGTTGTTACGGGTAACTGGAGCCATCAATAGTTCAACAACGTTAATCTGTGTTTCTAATTATAACTTATTGTTTGCTTTACATACATACATACATAAAATCACGCCTGTCTCCCATAGGGGTAGGCAGAGATCACGGATCTCCATTTGCTACGATCCTGACATACTACTCTCGCTTCATTCACTATCATTACATTATATATATATATGCATGCTCGTCGGTTTAGAGTACTCCTGACCTGCCCCTTTTCTAAAACTTCCCCGATTTGATCCAGGTATGTACGCCTAGGTCTTCCCCTTCCGACGGTACCATCCACACTCGCCTCATACACCTGTTTCGTTAGTCTTCTTTCATTCATTCTCTCAACATGACCAAACCATCTCAACATTCCTCTCTCAATTCTCATCACTACATCTTCTATCACTCCACATCGTTCTCTTATCATGCTATTTCTCACTCTATCTTTCAAGGTCAAGCCACACATACTTCGCAACACACGCATTTCTACTGCATTCACTCTACTCTGATGCTTTTTCTGTTTGTTTTAATCTGATTTTAATTTGATTTTGACTTGATTTATATAAAAAATAATGTTTTGTTTTTGTGATACTGTGTTAATTTTGATGTACTTATATATAATTTATTGACTTATTTTTAATTAACTGATATTTATTTTATATAAGAGTTGACAATTAAGTTAATGTGTCAGTGATCAGTAATAATATTGTGAATGCTGTTGGCTGCATTAAAAGGTTAAACATCATGCAGGGAACAAAGTGTTGGATCGAGTGACAAATTTTTTGTATGTATTAACCAATGGCTGTCCTACTAAATTAAATAAATAAAGCATGGGACAACTTTGTCTATTTGCATTGGTCTGGACCGACGCAAGTAACTATATTCATGCATACAAATATTTGCACCGAGCGGTCAAAAAAAATAAGTTTATAACTAAAACCCGACTACTGAAAAGTCACGGTTTAAAAAGTATTCACGCCTTTAATCACGCCTTTATGCCTGGAGGGTTAGGCAGAGGTGAATTTAAGCGGGGCGTGAAAAAGCATATGATGAGGCCGTCAAGCTGAGTGTCACCATTGTCACACGGTATGTGTAAGTAATGGTGACCCTCTTTTCTGGGACTTTGCCTTCAGCTTACCATCAGGCGAGGCGAGGTCCAATTGACGTGTCCTATATAAAAAAAAAAAAAAAAAAAAAAAAAAAAAAAAAAAAAAAAAAAATTAACACCCCCATTTCACCAATAATTGTATTCGGTCCCACGTAATAGGGGGTGAGCCTATTGCCGTATTCCAGGCACTATTGTTGACACGAGCCATGCATCCGAGGCTGAGTCTGGGCTGCATATATATCTGTCTGATGTTAAACAGCAATACCCCTTAGTCGCCTTGTACGACACCGCATTGGAAGAGATGGGTTGGCCCTAATTCTACTCTTCCGGAAACCACGCGGCAAAAAGTATTAAACAAGAAAATAATATTTAGGTTAGCCGTGGTCGTATGCCACTTTTCCCAACAATGTATTGTTTCAGTATCAGAATAAACGGGATATTTACCATGTTTCATTGTTTTGAGTTTCATGGTGCTTGCAACATCGCCGAAATATCGGAAACTCAAAACAATGAAACATGGTAAATATCCCGTTTATTCTGATACTGATGTTTTTTTTTTTTTTTTTTTTTATATAGGACACGTCAATTGGACTTCGCCTTGCCTGATGGTAAGCTGAAGGCAAAATCCCAGAAAAGAGGATGATGTGAGTGACCATGATAGTTTAAATACCTATAATGTATTGTTTTGTTAGACTAAGTGGCATACGACCACGGCTATCCTGGATATTTTCTTGTTTAATACTTTTTCAGTAGTCGGGTTTTAGTTTAATCTTATTTTGTTTATTTATATTATTTTGGGGCAAGCAACACCTATAATTTATACATATTTTTAATGTGCTAATTGAACCCTACTAACTGCTACGCTTGTGTCGCACACAAGCTCCAGTAGCTTTAGAGGCACATTAAGTCTATTTTTTTGTTTAATATGTATTCTGATAGTTAAATAAATAAAAAAAAAATTGACACCAAACACGGTATATTTATCTTACATTATTTTTTTAACACGGTACTTTATGACCGTTAGAGGGCGCTACATTAGATTCAGTGATACATAATACAGCCTATAACCAGCGGACGACTAAGACGCTTCTAATGATACCTCATTTGTCCAGTTCTAATAAGTCATTCAGGAATTAATAGGGAACAGATGAACCTACATACATACGTAGCCTGTCAAAATCATAACCCTCCTTTAGCTTCACCGTAGTTGGGTAATAAAACTCGCGTCTCCTGCGCAGCGGTTGCCTTCACTACCGCCACGCCAGGCTGTCTTTTTTCTACATAATATATCAGATTCAATATATGCAAGAGTAGTGTCAATTAACTTATGAGACCTATCAATTATGTTACGTAACTTTAATATGGCTACCGCAAAAAACTAAAATAATTATTTGATAATGACACCACAGGAAAATAAGCCATTTGGTTTTTTATTATACCACAGAGTATGCGTCTACTTGCAGTTTAATGAGTTTTTTTTAATTAAACATTAGCACCGCGTCGCGGATCTCAGGTTTTACCATGGCACACACAATGACTTTCCGATGCTTTTCGAAGCTATGTGTGTATTTATCGCAGGTTTATAAGTGCCCGGTTAGTGGCAATAGGCTCGCCACCTATTACATTGGGACCTAAACATAAACCCACTCGTCCCCGTTCTCTGGGGACGAGTTGGGGACTCTGTAGTCCCCACACCCAAGAAGAGGGCCAGATCGTGAGAGATGATGGCCCTGGAGTGCGAGGGATGTGCCTGTCAACCTCACCTTCGGCAACCAAAACGACCCACTGGCGGCGTACGTTTTAGTCGGTTCGAGTCCGACATAAAAAATAATAACAATACATTATTTTGTTAAACTTGAATAAGGATAAACAGTGCCTCTGAGAAACCACAAAGAATTAAAATAACAAACAAAATTATCACACTCAAATTTATTCAAGGTATGCTCTTCGTCTTTTTTTATACAACTTAGGTGGCAGACAAGCACACGGCCCACCTGATGGAAAGTGGTAGTCACACCCGTGTTGCCGACTCTGTAAGAAAAGAGCGTTTTTGTGCCATCAGTGCAGAAGACACAATCAGGACAAGCATTTGGTCTTCCCACTGACAGCACAAAAACTCTCCACTGAGGTCTGGCTACCCTACTCACCGCTGGGATCACAACACGAGGTTATTATAGCCGTGATGTTCTGTAGGGTGAAGGTACTTCCTCAGTCAGATTACTCAATTAGGGCGAGAATATCGTCGTGTCCTACCTCCTGCTATTTATATATCTTCTAAATTAAAATTTGAATGTTATTTAATTTCAATAACCTCGCATATCATTCCCGGTAATATTACGTGTACAATAAGTGACATTTGCGTAAACTTTAGACAATATCATGTTTGTTAACGTAAGTGTCAAGATAGAACAGCACGAGCCTGTGCCAATTGCCAGCAAGATAAGAGGTCATCGCTCAATACTCGCATTGAGTTTGATAGTGTATATTGTCCAAGAATTATAATAATGCGATTCAAACACAATGAGCAGTCTGTGAAGACTCTGTGGCGTGGTGGCAGTGAATGCGACTCATGGCTACGCAGGTTCAATTTGAATGTATGACTATGTATATTTGCATCGATCTGGTTGTGCGGAGGTAGGACACGGCGGTATTTCCGCCCAATTGAGCAGTCCGACAGAATACCGCGGTTTCGGCCGGGGTGCGAGGGATATGCCTGTCAACCTCACCTTCGGCAACCAAAACGACCCACAGGCGGCGTGCGTTTTAGTCGGTTCGAGTCCGACATAACCTACTCCACCGGCTCCGGTGGGGAGGTATCCGTGGGGATTTTGCGCACGTAAAAAAAAAAATACTGCTGTTATAATAACTTCGTGTTGTGTTCCCAGTGGTGAGTAGGGTAGCCAGAGCTCACTGGAGAATTTGTGCTGTCAGTGAGATGACTAAAGGCTTGTCCTGCTTTGTCCTCTACACTGACGGCATAGAGACTCTGTGCTTACAGGGTCGGCAGCGCGAGTGTGGCTTCACTGGTGTTACACACGCCCATAGACCACGGTAACCACTTTCCATCTGGTGGGCCGTGTGCTTGTCTGCCACCTAAGTGGTATAAAAACAAAAAGCACGTTAAGCCGTGGATCCCGGTTGCCATACGAACATCTATGGAAGACGTTATGGATAATTGCAGCTACGTGGCTTACAAAAAACCCTCCGTCCTTACATCCGGCCTGCAGAAAACCTGCCTCCCAGATATGACCTGCAATGGGCAACCTGCAAGTCCCTTAATAGACCGAGGTCCCGAGTTGGCTGCTGCAGGGAAAATTGGGTTAAATGGTGATACCTAGACGCGAGAGTAGAGGGCTGTGACTGCGGTGCACCTCTACAAACAATGGATAACCTATTGTCGTGCCCGTTATGCCCCAACACTTGCACAACTGGAAACCTCAACGCAGCAATTGAGGCAGCGGTAAAGGTCCCCGAGTTTTGCGCACATCTAATACCACAAAGTACAAATATTGCCATTGAGACGATAAAGAAGAAGTTCACCTCTGCCTAACCTTCCGGGTATAAACGGTTTTTTATACAATTTAGGTGGCAGACAAGCACATGGGTCACCTGACGGTAATAGGTTACCGTGATCTATGAGCGTGTGCAACACCAAGGGAGTCACACCCGTGCTATCGACCCTGTAAGAACAGAGAGTTTCTGTGCAGTCAGTGCAGAACAATCAGGACAAGCCTTTGGTCTTCCCACTGACAACACAAAAACTCTCCAGTGAGCTCTGGCTACCCTACTCACCGCTGGGAACACAACACGAGGTTATTATAGACGTGGTATTCTGTAGGGTGGAGGTACTTCCCCAGTCGGACTGCTCAATTGGGACGGAAATACCGTCGTTTCCTACCTCCTTGATTGTATGTTATATGTATATAGTATTAGTACAGAGGATAGATTACGACTAATTGTACAAATTATAGTACTAGACTATCTGTTATTAATAATAGTGTATAAGATATATTGCAGTATGTTATATAACAGATAGTGATCTTCGACTCACGCGCAGACAAGGAGGTAATATTGTACGTTTTTTCTTCTTATATTAAACTTCAATATGACTTTTTTTATGCCAGTTTAGGCTTGTCTTCCACCTAAGTCTGCGAGACTAAGGTGGAAACAAGCCCACCTGATAAAAGATCAGCTATTGTAGCCTATGGACGTTTGTCTGTGTAATTACAGGATTCGCACTGCCAACCCTGTAATTACACAGAGTTTCTGTGTTGTGTAGAATGTTGTGGAATATTTATTTATTTATTTATTTATTATTCTGTGCAGTCAGTGTAGGAGACAAAGCAGAACAAGGCTTTGGTCTTCACACTAACAGCACAAAAACTCTTCAGTGAGCTACACCGCCGATGGTAAAGGATACGCTAGAAGTAAACGAATATCTTGTTTGAGTATTATCTCTTATGATGACACTCAGACTTTGGAAGGTAAGATATCGGCAACGTTTTTGCGTAAAAGAATCATAGTGCAATTTCTAGATGTGCAATACAACCTGCTGTGTCGCAAGTTGCTCTTCTATCTTAGTTAATTTTCACCATTTTATAAATATAACTAGCTGTCCCGGCAAACGTTGTTTTTCCATATAATGTTAAGGGTGGACTACCCTTAACATTTAGGGGGATGAAAAATAGATGTTGTCCGATTCTCAGATCTACCCAATATGAGTATCAGAATAAACGGGATATTTACCATGTTTCACTATTTTGAGCTTCCGATATTTCGGCGCTGTTGCAAGCACCATGATCACGGAGGAACTGATGTCAGTGACCATGATAGTTTAAATACCTATACTACCCAATATGCTCACAAAATTTCATGAGAATCGGTCAAGCCGTTTCGGAGGAGTTTAACCACAAACACCGCGACACGAGAATTTTATATATATGATATCCATAAAATCACTTTCATCCTAACACCTACGCTGATGATACTAAAAGCAAAATAAAAAGACTTGGAACCGCTTCGGAGTTACACCATCGGAATTGATATTGTAATATACGGTTATAAAAAAAATCTCTGCTCTGCCTCATTAGCCTTCTAACCTAACCTTCTAACCTAACCTATCTAAATCAGGGTGCGCAGTATTCGATTTGGAACCGTTTCAGAGTTACACCATCGATTTTTTTAAATTTAGTATATAAAGATTGTCAAAATCAAAGACAATAATCATTTATTCTGCATAGACCATTAAATCGGCACTCACAAAACGTCAATACAAAAGGAAATGTGAAAACTAGTTTAGCAAATGACGCACCGGTTCGAAACATTGTCCCGACCTGAGAAGACTCCGGCAAGAAACTCAGCGGGCATTTTTTTGGTTTATTTACAAACATACACTTAGTCTATATAATCTTAACAACAAAAATTTACTTGAGTAGCTTAGTTGAGCGAACAGCTCATTTCCAAGCTTGTTTAACATCCAAGTATTTTTGGATTTTATAATAGGCTTTTGGGCACAATTTACCTTTTATATTTTTCAATTTATCCACAGGTAAATTCCTAATTTCAATAGGGAGCTTGTTAAAAAGCGTATACAGTTGCCCTGGAATTAAAGAAAGAGATCCGAAAGAGGTCTCGCAAGGAGGTTATTGCAGCTATTACATTAGTTTGCAGTAGGTCTGCTCGCTGACGATCTTCAAATTAATACTTAAGCTCTTTTAGCAAGTTATCCGCAGAATTCACTATGCTCAAAGTGGGACAAGAACCATAGACTCACACCAAATTCATCCAAGAAACATAACATGTTTATTACATTTATGAGAGGAGGTAGGACACGACGGAATTTCCGTATAATTGAGCAGTCCGACTGGGGAAGTACGTCCGCCCCACAGAATACCGCGGCTATAACAACTTCGTGTTGTGAGTAGGGTAGCTAGAGCTCACTGGAGAGTTTTTGTGCTGTCAATGGGAAGAACAAAAGCTTGTCCTGCTCTTGGTCTGAATTTTGGAGTTTTGGATTGACACTGACGGCACAGAAACTCTCTGTGCTTACAGAGTTGGCAGCGTGAGTGTGACTCCTTTGGTTTTGCACACGTCCATAGATCATAGTAACCACTTTCCATCAGGTGGGCCGTGTGTTTGTCTGCCACCTAAGTGGTATAAAAAAAGCATATTTGACAGCTGTCAATGCATGTCATAAACGTCAAATCTCATACATTCGTCATTCTGTTCTACAATATGCCGACGAATTTTGTTATATACTACTTAGGTGGCAGACAAGCACACGGCCCACCTGATGGAAAGTGGTTACCGTGGCCTGTGGACGTTTGTAACACCAAAGGAGTCACAGTCGCGCTGCCAACCCTGTAAATACAGAGTTTCTGTGCCGTCACTGTAGAAGACAAAGCAGGACATGCCTTTAGTCTTCCCACTGACAACACAAATTCTCCAGTGAGCTCTGGCTACCCTACTCACCGCTGGGAACAAAACACGAAGTTATTATAACCGCGGTATTCTGTAGGGCGAATTGCCAACTTACCTAGAAGGGAAATAATTGAATTGTTATTGGTAATTCAAGGTTGACTTCACAAATAGATTGGGACCAGCTTCCTCAAAATGCTATGGCTACAGTCGTTGTCCCAGTTTGTCTTAATGTCAAGAATTTAGGTATCAATGTGGGTAAAGCCGTTTTCTTGGAGAACGGAGAACATTCTCTTTACAAGAAACCAGTTGCAAACTTTTTTGCAACAGGTCCCGTACGAATGCTGCTAAACTTCGTACCAGTAACAATAAGTGGCATGTATCTTGACCTCAAATCGCGAGAGAAACGAGACACAAGAGATATCTTTAATAAAATCTATGATTGGTGCTTTGACACTTTTTGCCGCTGCCACTTTTCACCCGATTACGGCGAAGCAAAAGGAGGGTTATGATTTTGACAGACTATGTATGTAAGTATATATATGTGTATATGTATGTATGTAGGTTCATCTGTTCCCTCATAGCTTCTCAACCACTTATTAGAACTGAACAAATGAAGTATCGTTAGAAGCATCTTATTCCTTTACTGGTTAGTTTATCGTATTGTTTTGTTAGACTAAGTGGCATACGACCACGGCTAACCTAGATATTTTCTTGTTTAATACTTTTTCAGTAGTCGGGTTCTAGTTTTAAACTTATTTTTTTATTTATACTATTTCGGGGTAAGCAATGGCTATAATTTATACATATTTGTAATGTGCTAATTAAAACCTTTCAGATGATACCAAACACGGTATATTTATCTCAAGTTTATTTTTTAACACAGTACTTTATGACCGCTAGAGGTCCCCACATTAGATTCAGTGACACGTTATATAGCTTATAACCAGCGGACAACTAAGACGCTTCTAATGATACCTCATTTGTCCATTTCTAATAAGCAATTCAGGAGCTATGAGAGAATAAATGAACCTACATACATAGCCAGTCAAAATTTAAACCCTTAACCTGGTTTGACCATAGTCAGGTGATTGAAAACTCATTATTATGTTGACTATTTAACTTGTCGATGATGTAACATTTTGCAACCGGATCTAAACCATCCACGCTCCTCATATATTATAGGTAATCAATCAAGTAATTATTATTAATAATAGGGTGTCACTATTAACGCAAAACAATCTTACTAATAATAATGTCAAACTTTCAACACTTGGATGTTGTTTGAAACACAATTACGTAAAAACGGCTGGACGAATTCGGATGAAATTTTGCACAAAGATATGATCTAGTTATACAAATCTATCTGTACTAATATTACAAAGCTGGGTGGGCTTGTTTGTATGATTGAACGCGCTAATATCAAGAATTACTGGTACGAATTGGAAAATTATTTTTTGTATTGAATAGCCCCTTTATCGAGGAAGGTTACATATCATCATGCTACTACTTAAGGGAGCGGAGCAGTAAACATGAATGTCAACCTTTGCGGCAGATTCCTATACATTTGATATTTAAAAATACCTTTTTATAATTTTAAAAATTAAAATTTTTTGCCGCACCACCAAGACCTGGAATTCATTCCAAGCTCACATGTTTCCTTCTTCCTACAATCCCGGGTCCTTTAAGCGGGGCGTGAAAAAGCATCAGATGTGGCCGCCAAGCTGAGTGCCATTGTACCATTACTTAGTGTCTGTAATGGTGACCCTCTTTCCTGTAACTTTGCCTTTAGCTTACCATCAGGCGAGGTGAACTAAATTTAGCGTAAAATAAAAACGCGTATTATATTTCTTAAAGGTGACACGTGGTATCAAAATATGCCATGGGCGAATCCGGGGCGGGTTGCTAGTTATAGAACTTGCTGTATTGATTCCCGGTGGAGTGGAATAGGCTCATCCCATCTCTTCCCGTGGGAACAACCGAGGGCGACTAACGAATAAAGCTGTTCAAAACCGATTAAGATAGGAAAAATGTTTGAATCAGTTCAAGCGGGAATATAGTTCGTACGAATTTTTTTTTCTTTTTTTATACCACTTAGGTGGCAGACAAGCACATGGCCCACCTGATGGGAAGTGGTTACTGTGACCTATGGATGTATGCAACACCAGAGGTGTTACACTCGCGCTGCCGACTCTGAAGAAACCTCCTAATGCCCCTTTTGAAGAACCCCATATTGTAGGCGCATGGGAAGACCGCAGCAGGGAGTTCATTCCACAACTTGAGTGTGCGTGGGATGGAGTTTCTTTCATACCACACAGTGCGTATTGTCTCAGGTTGCAATGTGTGGGGATGAACTCCCTGCCTACGGCGAGCGACGAATATCGGTAGATGGCTCGCACTGTCGCTGTAAAACGAATATATATAAATATATATATAGGAAGATTTGGATGGTTTCAGGCGAGGTTCGGTGGCTCTGTGGTTCGAGCATTCCCCCTGTAAGGGCAAGATCACGGGTTCGAATCCCACCTGAACTGATTTAAATTTATTCCTTTCTTAATTGATTTTTTTTTTTTTATACCACTTAGTTGGCAGACAAGCACACGGCCCACCTGATGGAAAGTAGTTACCGTGGCCTATGGACGTCTGTAACACCAGAGGAGTCACAGTCGCGCTGCCAACCCTGTAAGATAGTTAGCAAACCATGATTTAAAATTTCATTCAAAGACTGTTCCATCTGATAGTAAACATACAGTTCCACAAAGTGACCGCTTGACGGTAATAGACTCACCCGTGTGACCGAAAAACATAGTGTAGAATACAATAAATAAAATACATTTATGAGATTGTGAATTAAAAAACTAAAAAACACGCTTTTAGCACGCACAAAATATTACAAAATAATTCGGACATTTCGTTTGATGACTTAAGAGGTTTCCCTTTGCGATATCTTCATTAGATTGCATTAGACCGCCGTTTCTTAGTTAGTCATGTATTGTCATCAGAACTCAGAGCGTGTGCAAAAGCGGGTCAAATTTAGATTCCAAGATTTTCTTACAAACATGGTTTTTTTTTTACGTGCGCAAAATCCCCACGGATACCTCCCCACCGGAGCCGGTGGAGGAGGTTATGTCGGACTCGAACCGACTAAAACGCACGCCGCCTGTGGGTCGCTTTGGTTGCCGAAGGTGAGGTTGACAGGCATATCCCTCGCTACATACATGGTTAGTTACAAGTGAAGCTAATAAAAGCGTGTTAAAAAAAAGAATACTAACACCGAAATTACTAATATTCCCTCTAACCCCTCCCAGCTAAGCTAAATTGCTTGTGTTAGGAGTGGATTCACGTCGGTAGTGTAAAGGTCAGGACTCGAACCCGGTACCTCTCGATCGTAAGGCCGACTCCTTAACCATTTCTACTCTTTATACAAGCGGAGACATGTACAATAGTTAGTATATAGTAAACAAACATGTTTTTGACTTTTTATAAACATATTAAACGATATAATTTATGCGAAATTAATGAAAGGGTAAAGTTTGGAACAAAAATCAGGTCCACTGACGTCATAATGGACGTTCGAAATTCAGGTTTAGCAGATTAACTGTGCGTGGTTTACGATGAGGTACCCACTTAAAACTCAAGACATTCCTATGAGATTAACTTCATAAATCCTATAAGGCAGCGTGTCTCAAACTTTGGCTTATCTTAAGCCTCATCACCACCCGCCCGCGTACGAAGGCAACTCAGGCGTCGGAGGTCGGTGAACGACCTCCGCCCCCATGAGCGCAGGCCTGGGGATGACTGGTGGAGCCGCGTGTCACCCTGGCATAAGCAGGTCGCGGCGGCGGCGCGCCTGGCGCGCCTCCCCTTTTTCTGGGGACAAATTGGGGACTCTGTAGTCCCCACACACCCGAGGAGAGAGCTAGCTCGTGAGAGTTGGCCCTGGGTCGGCCGGGGTGCGAGGGATATGCCTGTCAACCTCACCTTCGGCAACCAAAACGACTCACAGGCGGCGTGCGTTTTAGTCGGTTCGAGTCCGGCATGACCTCCTCCACCGGCTCCGGTGCGGAGGTATCCGTGGGGATTTTGCGTACGTAAAAAAAGAAAAGCCTCATCCCCACCCCATTTGATTTGATTTTTTACCGTTAATCGCCTCTTAATCTCTTATTCTTCTTCACTTCTGTTTTCTAAATGCAATACTAAATAGAAATATTCATAAATATTAGTGTACACCGCAAACTACTCTGATTACTGGCATTACAGTCCATACACTGGTTGTCTGGAAGAGACCGCAGACCGCGATAAGACCGCCCATTGTACAACTATCTAACATGTATGTAACCATCGTATGTATCCTGTGTCTGGTGTGCAATAAAGAGTATTTATCTTATCTTATCTTAGGCGACCTAAGAAAATAACGGAAAAATTTCATAGACCTGTATAAAACCTACTTGGGGACAGATTGTCATGATAAAAACCAATAAAAACAAATTATAATTCAATCTTAATTCAGATCGTAATATAGCAGTCGGTTAATTATCGCCCCGGTTCCCTAATTATATTATCCATGTAATGACGGAGAAAGAATGATAGGCGACTGACGGAAAAATACGCTGACGATATCACTGCGGGAGAAGGAAAACTCGAAATAAAACCCTGTACCAACGCGACTGGCCGGTGTGGAAACAGTAGGATTTTTTCGAGAAGGTAGGACACGACGGTATTCCCGTCCGAATTGAGCAGTCCGACTGGGGAAGTACCTCCACCATATAGAATACGACAGTCATAATAACCTCGTGTTATGTTCCCTGTGGTGAGTAGGGTAGCCAGAACTCACTGGAGAGTTTTTGTGCTGTCAGTGGGAAAACCAAAGGCTTGTCCTGATTTTTTGTTCTGCACTGAGGGCGTATAAAATCTCTGTTCTTACAGGGTCGGCAGCACGGATGTGACTCCAAAGTTACACACGTTCATAGGTACGGTCACTTTCCATCAGGTGGGCCGTGTGCTTGTATGCCACCTAAGTTGTACAAAAAAAGAAAAAAAAGGATGACGGGCCAGAGAGGCCTATGTCCAGCAGTGAAATAGGCTAATTGATTGATTGAAGTTTACATATGAAACGGAACCAGTGGAGAAAGTTATGTCGGACTAGAACCTACCAAAACCGCTCGGGAAATCAGTTACCGGGAGTGAGGGAGCCTCTGGCATATCCTCGCACAACCCGGCTGACCCGTTTGATTCAGGGTGATCGAGGGTCCCTTGCGTGTGACGCTAGAGGCTACGGAGTGAACATCTTTCTCCAGAACAACGATTTTTAATTTTTATTTTTAAATATTTTATTTATGATACAGCTTAAGGAAATACATAAAATATAGGTATTTAAACTATCATGGTCACTGACATCAGTATCAGAATAAACGGGATATTTACCATGTTTCATTATTTTGAGTTTCCGATATTTCGGCGACAGCACCGAAATATCGGAAACTCAAAATAATGATACTGATACTGAAATACATAAAACCCTGAATTTTCAACGCTCTACGATCAACCCCTATTATTCCATCGCGATTTTTTTATTTTCATCAATTTCCTTCAATTATAAATATTTTTCTCAATTTAATTTGATCTTCCGCCTTCGCGTTTCGAGAACCGATCAAGTATGGCAAAACAAAGTTTGCCAGTTCAGCTAGTTTCAATATGAGATACAAGTTTTAAGGTACATACAGATGGCGGTTTTATCGCTCTGCGGCAAATATCACGTTTTATACATATCTACATACATACATATAATCACGCCTTTATCCCCGGAGGGTTAGGCAGAGGTGAATAAACACCCACATTTCACCATTAGTTGTATTCGGTCTCACGTAATAGGGGGTGAGCCTATTGTCGTATTCCGGGCACTATTGTTGACTCGAGTCATGCATCTGAGGCTGAGTCTGGGCTGTATATTCTGTCTGATGTTAAACAGCCCTATCCCTTATCCGCTTTGTATGACACCGCATGCGAAGAGATGGAGTGTCCCTAATTCTACTCTGCCGGTAACCACGCTGATGTTTTATACTCACAATATAATAAAATAGTTTACTTTATATGATAATATAACTTCAAATAACACTTGTAATTATCACTATAACTATTTTATATAAACTATATAACATATAACAAGTCACTATCACAAATTTTTGATATGAACTGAAGTTTGAAATATTTTTTGCAAATACCCACATTAAGAAAAAAATACTTTTATTTATCTATTAGACCGGTGTGAAGATAAATCAATGACTTATGTTTTTGATTGGTTCATCGCTATTATGAGGGCGACTGACGGCTGACTTCCTAACCTTGAGAGATTTATGTCAGAGCCAAGTTTGTTCTTTAACGGGCCCCTTCAGAATCGGGGCCCAGGCCCTCATTTCTACTAAATCAAAACATGCTACAGACACTACAATAAATTACATTAATTTTAGTCTTTATTTCTATACCGTTAAAGTTCAAAAAGAGTTTCAAAACACATTTTCATTCAGTCAGCAAAAAGCTTTTTAATTGTGGACTTAATGGCATTGCATTAAAGTCTATAATTAAATGGATTTTTTAGCAGTTCTCAGGGTATGACAGTGATTTTGCTACAGCAGAATTGAGGCTCACATGGAACGACTAGCAATTGGTTTGGACATCAAGGATATTAGTAGTAGATAAGTAAAACCCGCGTGGTTCCCGGCAGAGTGGAATTTGGACCATCCCATCTCTTCCCATACGGTGTCGTACAAGGCGACTAAGGGATATGGCTGTTTAACAACAGACAGATATATACAGCTCAGACTCAGCCTCGATGCATGGCTTAAGTCAACAATAGTGCTCGGAAAATGGCAATAGGCTCACCCACTATTACGTGGGACCGATGGCGATTGTTACTAATCTCCGTACTCCATTAGCGCGGGTCTAGGGCTGACGGGTGGAGTCGCCCGTCACCCTAGCAGAAGCAAGACGCTCTCCATACCCGGGGATGAGATGGGGACTCCGTGGTCCCGACACCCGAAGAAGGCCACACCCAGAGCCGTCTCATAAGAGACGATCCTGGGCCGGCCAGGGTGCGGATATGTCTCAGACAATCTCACATCTGGCAACCTGCGGCCTACACAGTCGGGTTTTTTTTTTTTTTTACGTGCGCAAAATCCCCACGGATACCTCCCCACCGGAGCCGGTGGAGGAGGTTATGTCGGACTCGAACCGACTAAAACGCACGCCGCCTGTGGGTCGCTTTGGTTGCCGAAGGTGAGGTTGACAGGCATATCCCTCGCACCCCGGCCGACCCAGGGCCATCTCTCACGATCTGGCCCTCTTCTCGGGTGTGGGGACTCTGTATGTTTTAGTCGGTTAAAGTCCGACATAACCTTTCCCATCTGCTCCGGTGGTGGGGGGTATCCGTGGGGATATTGCGTATATTAAAAAGGTATGTATGTATGTTAAAAAACAACGTATATTGTTATAATCACAAGTCAAAGATGACGTATGATGTCAGTAAGATGCAATTGCAATTTGTTTATAATTTGTTATTTGTTCAGATGTTGTGCTGTCATTATCGTATTAATATATCATTATCTTATTGTTGTGTTTTATAATTATTATAATTTCAAAATATTCCGCGAATTGTATATCTATAATAAAACAGGGTCGGCACCACGAGTGTGACGCTCCTGTGCTGCACACGTGCATAGGCCACGGTAACCACTTTTTTTTACCACTTAGGTGCCAGACAAGCACACGGTCCGGCCCACCTGATGGAAAGTAGTTACCGTGGCCTATGGACGTGTGTAACACCAGAGAAGCCACACTCGCGCTGCCGACCCTGTAAGCACAGAGTTTTAGTGCCGTCAGTGTAGAGGACAAATCAGGACAAACCTATAGTCATCCCACTGACAGCACAAATTCTCCAGTGAGCTCTGGCTACCCTACTCACCACTGGGAACACAACACGAAGTTATTATAACCGCGGTATTCTGTAGGGCGGAGGTACTTCACCAGTCGGACTGCTCAATTTACCTTTCCATCAGGTGGACCATGTGCTTGTTAGCCGAATAAGCTTAAATAAGCCGATCAAAGCACTTTACCTTAACTTGCTGACAGTGCTTAACTTAACTTTTTGACGTGGTAGGACACGACGGTATTCCCGTCCCAATTGAGTATACCACGGCTATAATAAACTCGTGTTATGTTGCTGGCGGTGAGTAGGGTAGCCAGAGCTCACTGGAGAGTTTTTGTGCTGTCAGTGGGAAGACAAATGGCTTGTTCTGATGTGTCTTCCGCACTGTTGGCACAGAAACTCGGTAGTACTGGTGTGATTCCTCTGGTGTTGCACACATTCATAGGTCAAAGTAACCACTTTTCAACAGGTTGGCCGTGTGCTTGTCTGCCACTTGTATTAAAAAAAGTACTTTTAAGATGAGACGAAATTTTCGCGTATGAAATATTATTTTAATATTTCTGAGGTGAGTTTACTACTATATTAAGGCGAGTTTTCTCTGAGGCGAGTTTACTACAATCGCCATCTCCGTAAGACGGATATATGTATAGAAGAATCTGTGGCTTAGTAGTCAGAGCGTTCCCCCTGTAAGAGAAAGATCGCGTGTTTGAACCCAGCCAGAACTAATTCAATTTTTTTCTATATTTAAATAAATTATTTCAAATCAAATCAAATCATTTATTTGCATAATACAGGTATTGGGGTGGTACAATATACATCTATATGTGCATAGGTGCACTGTACTATAACCTCTTAGTACAAGGTGTGCATGCAAACATGACAATTTTGGCATTCTTATTGATTAGAGATAGTAATAATAGTGAGAATTAATAGTATAAAATTTAGTCACGTCAATATTAACAATGTCAAAATACTAAGGTTAAAAATTAATAAATTGAATAGTAATAATTACGAGCATAAAATTATGGCCGCAACGGGTGACACAGGGTTTTGAGGAATGAGAAGAGGACTCTGTTATCCGCACGGTATGATGGGCGAAATCGGGACATGAGAGGCGAGTTTACCACAACCCTCGTTGACATTATGACGATAATATTATTCATCGATAAAACCCAATCTTCATTGAGTACAAAGAATAATAATATATTACTCTCATGACCGTAACAGAATTGATGGAGATATTATTTTTCTTATCATAAAAAAATTAAGCTATGGTTCCGAACACGACCGCATGTAGCAATGCTATCGCAGTACTACGGGTCCTATAAATAGTTTTTTTTTTCTCTAATAAAGTTTCGAATACGAACACTTTTTAAAAAAAATTGCAATCTAGCCTTATTGGCTAATTATGCCGCGTGGTTCCCGGTAGAGTAGAATTTGGGCCACCACCTCAACAGCTCGAGTCAACAATAATGCCCGGAAGACGGCAATAAACTCACCTCCTATTATAGCATATAATCACGCTTTTAGTTAGGCATCATTGAATTCGGTCCCACGTAATAGGAGGTGAGTCTATTGCCGTCTTCCTGGCGCTATTGTTGACCATGCATCTGAGGCTGAGTCTGGACTGTATATCTGTCTGATGTTAAACAGCGCTAACCCTTAGTCGCCCCGTACGACACCGCATGGGAGGAGATGGGGTGGTCCAAATTCTACTCTGCCGGGAACCACGCGGCGGTGTATTATAAAATAATCAATGCAATACTGCTGCTGCCCTACGTGGAATCAGCGCGGTAGGCAGCACTTCTGCGCAGCAATGTCACGGCTTATAATCAAGACCGAGTTCGAATTAAACCTTAGAGCATATATTTGTATCCATAATTATGTTTTATTGCTTATCATATAATGTGACCGATACAAATAATAATTAAAAATACCTGTACAAATGAGACAGGTATAAAAGTTGTTGTATTTATGTTAAAATTAATAGTCATTTATGAGTTCAAAATTAATGTCAAAAGTCAATCCCTGTAGACAAGTAGCATAACGTTTGTACAATCGAAAAATTGAATAATATATGTGATTGACATACGTTGACGGCTGCTGTCATAAACGTCAAAATACGTGGCAATCCCATACCAAAATCGATTAAGAAACAACATAACATAACATAAACTCATGCCTATATCCCCGAAGGGGTAGGCAGACGTGCTAGCACCCACATTTCGCCAGTTTATGTTTAGGTCCCAATGTAATAGGTGGCGAGCCTATTGCCATTAACCGGGCACTTATAAACCTGCGATAAATACACACATAGCTTCGAAAAGCATCGAAAAGTCATTGGTGTGTGCCATGGTAAAACCTGTGTTCGAACCCGAGACCTCGTCTTAGCAGTCCATTACCCATACCGCTAGGCTACCGCGGTGCATATAAGATATAGAAAAAAAAAACGATTCAGGCGGAATTTGAACCCGCGATCTTTCCCTTACGCTCTGACCACTAAGCTACAGAACCTTCCCCTGAAACTATCCAAATTCTTCTATACATAATATCCTTGTTACGGTGACGGTTAAGAAGTTCATATTTCAACCGGGACGGATAATCATAATATGCTCTCCGAGGTACGACTATACCAATGCAAATACCCATATTCAAGCATACAAATATTTTCACTGACTGGGAATCGAACTTGCAGCTCTTGCGTACCAGCCCTGACACTAAAGATAAATATTCCAAAAATGGTTCAAGTATGTAATTGATTCCTTTCTATCTATACTGACATCGCAATCTATGCTAATATTATAAAGCTGCAGAGTTTGTTTGTATGCTTGTTTGTTTGAACGCGCTAATCTCTGAAACTACTGGTCCGATTTGAATGATTCTTTCAATGTTGGGTAGTCCATTTATCAAGGAAGGTTTTAAGCTATATATCATCACGCTACTACTTAAGGGAGCGGAGCATTGATAATAAATGTTAACAAATCCGGCAATTTTTCATACATATTTTGAAGACTAAAACATACAGGCTCAAAGGGATATGAAGCTTCAAAATATACCCCGGGCGAAGCTGGGGTGGGTCAGCTAGTTATTTATAAAATTTATACAAAACTATGCTTACTATAAAATATATACAAAAATGAAATGGAGAAAAAGAGGGAGACTGCAACTTTAGGCATCGAAAAATTCCTCCCCATCGATCTCTACTGGTACCGTGCCCAAGAGGCTGGCGGCATTACCACGCTGAATGGCGATGCCAATTCTTTGAGCCAGCCCTGTGGTCACGGGAAGCGTCGATTAGTCGCTTCACCATACTAATATTATAAAACTGAAAAAATTGTTTGATTGTTTAAACGCGCTAATCTCAGGAACTAGGTACTAGTTTTAATTGGAAATTCTTTTTGTATTGATTAGTCCGTTTATTGACAAAGGCTTTAAGCTATATATTATAACGCTACTATTTAAGGGAGCGGAGCAGTGGTCACAAACCTCACCAAATCCGACAGATTTCCATATATTATTTTTGATCGATCTATTTAAAATCATCGGCCAAGTGAGAGTTGTGTTAGCGCACCGAGGGTTCTGTATAAGCTTGTAGCCTTGTAGGTACAGTCTGCATCAGATCGATCTAGACGAACAAGGTACTCAAAATGATCTTAATGCCCTGGTTTTCCCCCCTTCTTGTGGACTAATTGTAGGGTCGGTAGACTAAACCACATAAGTCAAAAAAATGCTTTTTGTTATTACAATTTCAACCACAATCAATAAAATTAATACACCGACCGACTAATACACGTAAGTCATAGTCGGTATATCGGTCATAGCAATATGAACTCTAATGTGTACTTTTTCAACCTTATAGCTCTCTTCAAATCTTACGATGTTATAAATTGTTTTGATATTTGGTACACACCTTTTTTTTATACCACTTAGTTGGCAGACAAACACACAGCCCACCTGATGGGAAGCGGTTACCGTGGCCTATGGACGTATGCAACACCAGTGGTGTCACATTCGCGTTACCGACCATGAAGAAACCTTCTGATGCCCCTCTTGAAGAACCGCATATTGTAGGCGCTTGGGAAAACCGCAGCAGGGAGGTCATTCCACCTTTAGTTCGGGCGATAATATCATTTAAATTTAAATCAATAAAACAGTTTGATTTGCTTTAAATACCTTGGTATTAAGACCATTTTGAGACTTGTTAGTCAAGATCGTGTGAGGCGACTGAAAATACGCAGACGATATCACTGCGACAAAAGCAACACTCAAAATAATACTCTGTACCAATGCGTCTGGCCAGCGTGGTAAAAGCTTCCCAACATTGGACATATGTCCAGCAGTGAACTACGATAGGCTAATTCATTCATATACTTATATAAAAATATATACTGATGCCTGTATATCCTCGAAGACGTAGGCAAATGTGTATTAACACCCACATTTCACAAACTATAATTTACGATCCCATGCCACGTAATAAGGGGCGATTCTATTGCCGCGAAGCGGGCATAGTCATGGACTGTATGTTTACTGTCGGGTGGAGAACAGCCCTATCCCTTAGTCCCCTTTTGTAACACCCACGGGAAGAGATAGGGTGGCCCTATATTACTCCACCGGGAACCAACAGCATTTTACGTATATACTTATAGACTTACAAGTCCCAAATTAAATTGAAAAGAATTCATTACAGACTATTTATACGTTGATTGATGGCACTTGGTAGAATTGTTTTTTTTATACCACTTAGGTGGCAGACAAGCACACAGCCCACCTGATGGAAAGTGGTTACCGTGGCCTATGGACGTTTGTAACACCAGAGAAGTGACAGTTGCGCTGCCAACCCTGTAAGTACAGAGTTTCTGTGCCATCAGTGTAGAAAACAAAGCGGGTCAAGCCTTTAGTCCTCCCACTGACAGCACAAATTCTCCAGTGAGCTCTGGCTACCCTACTCACCGCCGGGAACACAACACGAAGTTATCATAACCGGTATTCTGTAGAGCGGAGGTACTTCCCCAGTCGGACTGCTCAATTGGGAGGAAATACCGCCGTGTCCTACCTCCTTTAAAAAATTGTTGAAGGGTTGTTACACCAATTGAGAACTCATTTGTACTTTTCCACAGTATTCTATTTTTTTTTCTTTATTTGCGTAAACATACAGAAACACAATATAATATTAACTTAGAATAGCATACATACGTAATGTTATAAATGTATTCCCTACAACATTTACCACAGCTTAGTAGGGTAGTATTAAAAAAAGATGCCGAATGCGAACAAAGGAGAATAACTAATTTTGAATTTCGATAATTTTACTTCTGAAGATACTAGGTGGCGTTGCCGCAATATCTGTCGAATTGAAGTTTCTATTGTATGCCGCAATGCCTTAAAACAAAGGTTTTTGAACGGTGCGTCCTACCTGTTATGACTTATGGTGGCGAAACATGGACACTTACAGTGAGGCTGGTCCATAGCTTAAAAGTCGCGCAACGGGCTATGGAGCGAGCTATGCTTGGAGTTTCTCTGAAGGATAGAATTCGGAACGAGGTTATCCGACAGAGAACTAAAGTTACCGACATAGGTCGCAGAATAAGCAAGTTGAAGTGGCAGTGGGCTGGCCACGTTTGTCGAAGGACCGATGGCCGTTGGAGCAAACGAGTTCTAGAGTGGAGACCGCGAGAAGGTAAACGAAAGGTAGGACGCCCCCTAGCCAGATTGACGAAAGACCTGAAAAAGGTGGCTGGGACAGACTGGATGCGGAAGGCGGAGGATCGGAGAACATGGCGCACATTGGGGGAGGCCTATGTCCAGCAGTGGACTGCAGTGGGCTAATTGATTGATTGATTGTATAAGTCGACTAAGCGATATATTGGCGAACGCACCTCTGCGTTGGTACTTGTTATTAGACCTGTCCGGTTTCGCCTTACGCCATCGTCAAAAGTTTGTCATTAGAAAATGTCATTTAAACCTTTGAGGGTGCCGTAATGCGAAACCGGTCAGGTCTAATAACAAATATAAAATACTGTGGAAAAGTACAAGTGAGTTCTCAATATGAGAAAATTCATTACAATTTTCCACAAGCACTACAAGATGTCATTCTTAATGTTTCCCTTAAAATTTGTTTTTTACTTTTGAAGTACGGATTCCTAAAAGGTTTATTATCAGAACATGATTCAAACACGTCGACATAAATAAAAAGAGTATCAATTTTTTTTAAGTTAAGTGACGTAATAACGAAAAGCTCCTTCCCTAACCCAAAACAAAAATCATCAATATCACAATTTGTTAAGGTATGGTTCTGTAGTCAACTGCAGACTGCCAATTTCAAATTTCAAATTCTTTGATATACAATAATGTTAACGGGAATTAACGCGATCATGGTATAGGTATACACAAGCTGACCTGCAGCCCTTTTTTTTTTTTTTTTTTTTTTTTTTTTTTTTTTTTTTTTACAGGCGCAAAATCCCCACGGATACCTCCCCACCGGAGGCGGTGGAGGAGGTTATGTCGGACTCGAACCGACTAAAACACACGCCGCCTGTGGGTCGCTTTGGTTGCCGAAGGTGAGGTTGACAGGCATATCCCTCGCAGCTGACCTGTAGCCTGTGACCACGGCCGGTTTAACCTGGTTGAAACGTCAGACAAACCTAAGGCATGTACCTATGGAACGCGATAGTTCAAAAGTTATTATCAAATTCTTTTGTGCCCAAATAGTGCAACTTAATTACATCTTTATGACGACAAATTCTGCTTAAAACTAAGTTTATCACCGTTTACTAGGCGCTAGTGGAGAAAAAACCGGCGCAACAAGCACCACTGTAGCGTTTTCGTGACGTCAGCTTGTAAATGAAGGTACATTGGTAACAGTGATTTCTTAAAATAAAATATGGACGAATGTATTTTTTTTGTCTCATGTCAAGTCAATTAAAAGTATATAATTTATTATAAAATAATTAACCTAAGTTAAAATTTGCGTGCCTATTAGAATATTGTGCGATAGTTATAGCATTTTTGGAGGGGCCTGCGTCATGTTCAAGCCAGACATTTTTATCTTTAAGGTAATCAGATACAATGCAGCAGCAGATACAGCGTACTGTGATATAGAATTGAATGTGATAATATATATAATATAATAGTTTATTCTTTAATTCATTGCGGCTTTTCAATGGCCCGCGCTTATCCGTATCGAAGTTTAACAAGTAATGTATGTGAAGAGACGACACGTTATCCGAACACATTATGGTCCATAGAAATAAAAAAGTACAGTCCCGCAATCCTCATTTGTGGATAAATTTACAAATATAGTTAAAAGTAAATTGTACCAGAAAGGCTATTATAAAATACAAGAATACTTGGATGATAAACAAGCTTCGAAATGAGCTGTTCGCTCAACTATGCTACTCAAGTAAATTATTGTATTTAGATTAAGTAGACTAAGTGTATGTTTGTAAATAGACCAAAAAAATGCCCGCTGAGTTTCTTGCCGGAGTCTTCTCAGGTCGGGGACGCGTTTCGAACCGGTGGTCCATTTGCTAAACTGGTTTTCATGTTTCCTTTTTAATTGACGTTTGTAAGTTCTTTTTTTATACAGAACACGTCAATTAGACTTCGCCTTGTCTGATGGTAAGCTGAAGGCAAAGTCTCAGAAAAGAGGGTCACCATTACTTACACATACCATGTGACAATGGTGACACTCAGCTTGATGGCCTCATCATATGCTTTTTCACGCCCCGCTTGAAGGACCCGGGACTGTAGGAAGAAGGAAACACGTGAGCTGGTAATGAATTCCAGGCCTTAATGGTACGGCAGAGGAAAGAGTCACCGAACCGCTTGGCCGTGCCGTGGAAAGTACCAATTTAATGTTATATACAGAATAAATTATTTTTGACTTTGACTTCGTCTATAAACATTAGCATTTTTGCATACAAATTATTTGTACCGTATATGAAAAAATGAAAATGTACCGTTTTACGCACATTTTTCGATTGAAGCTTTCGCCACCTGAATATCTCCAGCTGTGCAATTCTGTAAGTATACAGCATCGAGCGCAGCGCTGCGACAGCCTTGGTCGAAATTGTCATTGGTCGACCTCCATAACGTCACCCAGTCCAGAGCTCACAGGAGAGTTTGTGTGCTGTCAGTGGGAAGACCAATAGCTTGTCCTGCTTTGTCTTTTACACTTAGCAGTGCGATTGTGACTATCTTGGTATTGCACACGTCCATAGGCCACGGTAACCACTTTCCATCAGGTGAGCCGTGTGCTTATTTGCCAACCAAGTGGTATAAAAAAGCCAATGATAATCTGTGTCAATGATATCGCAGGGCTGTGCTAGACGCTGTGGCTTAGAGAATTGCAAAGCAGGTCCGCTGGTGGTGCTTTTTTAGCGCATTGAATTGAATATTCGGCATGCCGGAGAGACATTATGGGCAGAGCTGTTGCTGTTATTATTATTTTCTATGCTTATTATTATTACTTCGGATTTCCTTTTATTATGTACATGTGTGATCCGCAATAAAAACTATTTTCTTTCTTTCTTTCTTTTCTTGTAAAACTGCGATGCGAGTAAACGGCGCCATTGAAAAGCCACAATTGCCACTAAACAATATTTTTTTAAATTCAAGTCAGTGCAGTATATTTACGGCATGCGTCTGCTGTTGCGGTCTGCGGTCGACTAGGAAATCACACCTTTAGCCTGGTGTAGTACAAATGGAGGTTTTATCACGTGATTCATGAAACTCGATTTTGAATCACTTTAAAAGCACTTTTGCACACTTATCAAATACTGATGACAGTATAATAAATATTCAAATACATATCGTCTGACGGTGGAAGTGAACTCGAACTGCTACACAAGGGACGCGGGTTCGATTCCCGCTTAGTGCAAATATTTGTTTTTTTTTATACCATTTGGTTGATAGACAAGCACACGGCCCACCTGATGGAAAGTGGTTACTGTGGCATATAGACATGTGCAACACCAAGGGACATTCGCGTTGCCAACCTTATAAGCACAGAGTTTCTGTGCCGTCAGTGTAAAAGACAAAGCAGGACAAGCTTTTGGTCATCCCACTGACAGCACAAAAACTCTCCAGTGAGCACTGGCTACCCTACTCACCACAGGGAACACAACACGAGGTTATTATGGCCGTGGTATTCTGTAGAGCGGAGGTTCTGGAGGTGTTCTGGAGAGCAGTCTGACTGGGGAAGTCCCAGTCAGACTGCTCAATTGGACGGAAATTACATGAATATGTGTAATTTGTATTGGACTGGGAATTCCGTGCCTTGGAGAGCACATCAATCTCTATGGCAGTCGTTACGGGTTGTTGGAACCCTGAGGAGACTTCCAAGGAGTCTGCATCAGCTTGTATCTATCAGCTAGTTTTGTAATAGGTACGCTCGAAGTAGAATTTTCTAGAAACTTCAGTCTACGACCCTCTCTGTCCTTGATCTCGAGATCTGCATGTGAGCGTATGGATTAGATAATTATAATGTTTAGATTAATGCGTGGTTCCCGGCAGAGTATAATTTGGACCACCCCATCACTTCCCATGCGGTGTCGTACAAGGCGACTAAAGGATAGGGCTGTTTAACACCAGACAGATATATACAGTCCAGACTCAGCTTTAGATGCATTGCTCGAATCAACAATAGTGCCCGTAAGATGGCAATAGGCTCACCCCCTATTACGTGGGACTAAATTCAATGATTAGTGAAATGTGGTTGTTAATTCACCCCTGCCTAACCCTCAGGGGATATAGGCGTGATTATATGTATGTATGTATTAATTATTAAGGCCGCGGTGTTCTGTAGGACAGAGGTACTTTCCCAGTTGAACTGCTCAATTGGGACGGCAATAACGTCGTGGCTTACCTCCCACATTTTTTTTTATCTTAATGCAATTTTGTATTTTATTGTTTACAAATATAAACTAGAGACTTCTGATATGGTAGGTTATTACAATAAATAAGGCGATAGCCGCTGACCCTAGAAAGTTCTTTCCGAACAATAAAGAGCAATTGACCGAGTTTCCTTCTAGAAATGAAAGAGATAAAAACTATTAATAACATAATTCGTACGAATGTCGGTAGATGGCGCTTAACCGTCCTCCGTAAGACGGATATGTGTATAGAAGAATTTGGATGGTTTCGGGCGAAGGTTCTGTGGCTTAGTGGTCAGAGCATTTTTTTAAAAAAAAATTTATACCACTTAGGTGGCAGACAAGCATACGGCCCACCTGATGGAAAGTGGTCACCGTGGCCTATGGACGCGTGCAAAGCCAAGAGAGTCAGAAGGAGGTAGGACACGGCGGTAGTTCCGCCCAATTGAGCAGTCCGACTGGGAAAGTACCTCCGCCCTACAGAATACTACGGTTATAATAACTTCGTGTTATGTTCCCAGCGGTGAGTAGGGTAGCCAGAGCTCACTGGAGACTGTGCTGTCAGTGGAATGACTAAAGGCTTGTCTTGCTTTGTCCTTTACACTGACAGCACAGAAACTCTGTGCTTAAAGGGTCGGCAGCGCGAGTGTGGCTTCTCTGGTGTTACACACGTCCATAGGCCACGGTAACCACTTTCCATCAGGTGGGCCGTGAGCTTGTCTGCCACCTAAGTGGTATAAAAAAAAGAGTCACACTCGCGCTGCCAACCCTGCAAGCATTGAGAGTTTCTGTGTAAAAGTTAAGCAGGACAAGCTTTTGGTCTTTCCACTGAGAGCACAAAAACTCTCTAGTGAGCTCTAGCTACCCTGCTCACCGTCGGGAATACAACACAAGGTTATTATGGCTGCGGTATTCTGTAGGGCGGAGGTACTTCCCCAGTCGGACTGCTCAATTGGACGGATATACCGTCGTGTCCTACCTTTGTTGTGAAACTTGTGTTCTTTCTCTGTCACCACACGGATCGACCCTGTAAAAACCTTCTTAACCATTCTTGAAGAACTTTGGAAAAACCATGGCAGGGAGTTTATTCCACAGTTTAAGCTTGCTTGGGTTTGGACCCTAAAGAACTATGAGGGGCATAAAAACACCCAGTTTCCTTCCTTTCGTGTTCCTTTTTAATCTCCATTTATTTGATGTTCTCTGTAGACAAGCGTCACATGTCTACAGAAGCATTCAGAGTTTACAGAAGTCCCTTGCCATCAAAAGCCATGAACACAGAACAGAAGAAAAAAAAACTTACGATTGATTTTGTTTTATAAAATCCAAATTGTCGAATTTCACGCTCATTGTCCACCACACCTCACTTTATTTCCCACACGCGTTGAGAAATAATTATTTGAACAAATAATTATAATAATAAATTATAATAATTATCACAATTGAACAGTTCACGCGTTTATTCACTACAGAAGTAAGCGTTACAATATTATTATCAGTTGGGGGAATTCATACCTAATAGATTCAAAGAATGAGACATTATCTACTAATATGAAGTTTAAGCTGTCTGTCTGTCCGTGAGACAGTAAAGGCGCTACTAATAACTAGCTGTTTTCCGCAGCTCCACTGCGTGAATGTCGGTTATCGGGACCAAACATACACCTATGTCCTTCCCCAAGATCTCATCTACTTCTGTACCAAATTTCATCAAAATTGGTTTAGTGTTTTAAGCGTGAAGCGTAACAAACAGATAGATAGAGTTACTTTCGCATTATAATATTAAACATTATAATATAACATATACAAGTATATACCTGACCGTGTTAGTACCCGGTGGAGTAGAAGCCTATTACGTGGGGCTGAGGGCCGTTGGTGAACTGTGGGTGTTAAAACATTTCTGCTTAACCCTTAGGGATTTTACTGACGTCATGATTGACGGATGACGGCCTGATTCCAACTTTCCTGTCAAGACTTAGATGAGTAACCTTGGGAATGTTGTATAAGAGCACATTTCGCGTTTAGTTTTGTTTTCACAAAACCAGGGTCTGTTAAATTCTGGCTGAATGTGACGAAAGTTTACAGTAATACATACATACATAAAATCACGCCTGTCTCCCATAGGGGTAGGCAGAGATCACGGATCTCCATTTGCTACGATCCTGACATACTACTCTCGCTTCATTCACTCTCATTACATTCTTCATGTATGTATACGATTGATTTTTTTTTCACAGTAATACCATGCTACAAATGATGGTGAATTAACATCAGTGTTGGGTAAACTTAAATTTAAATTAAAAAATATTTAATCATTTAATCCCGACTTCCTGCCTAAAACATCGTTACAAGTAATTTCGACTACTGTCTCAAAGAACGAAACAAGAATGAGAGCAGGCGGTACCCATATTACCAATTATAAAAAAAAATGGGTACCGCCTGCTGTCAAACTTATTTCGATCTTTAAGACAGCAGTCGGGTTAATTGCAAATTTAATTGCAATTAATATTTAACATAACATAACATAAACTCGAGATTATATCCCCGAAGGGGTAGGCAGAGGTGTACCTAGTGAAATTAAAGATTTACCGTACAAGAAATTTATAAAATCGTTAAAAGACTGGTTGCTAAACAAATGTTTTTATTCTGTTACAGAGTTTTTATCCATAACCAGTAAAGAGTATAGATAAAAATGTGATTTGATGGTATAAAATGTATAAGCTTCCTTTTGACTTCGTATCATTTTGTACGCCAAAGTGTTTAGATAATAAGGAAAATTTGCATGCCCAATTAAGGCAGAACATGATGTACCTACCTAGTCATAAGACACAATTTGTAACATCCTTATCACAATGTTCTAGCAAATAAAGATCTATTCTATTCTAGCACCCACATTTCGCCAGTGTAAGTTTAAGTCCCAATGTAGTAGGTGGCGAGCCTATTGCCATTAACCGGGCTCTTATAAACCTGCGATAACTACACACATAACTTCGAAAAGCATCTAAAAGTCATTGGTGTAAAACCTGGGATCGAACCTGAGACCTCGTCTCAGCAGTCCATTACCCATACTACTAGGCTACCGCGGTATTTACCTAACACTGATTTCCCACATGTTTTTTTTTTTTTTTTACGTGCGCAAAATCCCCACGGATACCTCCCCACCGGAGCCGGCGAAGGAGGTTATGTCGGACTCGAACCGACTAAAACGCACGCCGCCTGTGGGTCGCTTTGGTTTATTTATTTATTTATTTATTTATTTGGCACACAAAACAGAAAACAATCAAAATTTTACAAAATATCATTTGAAGGTTCGGTTCCAGATTGAGTTCCAAAACATGTGTACTCAGCATGGTATAATTAAAAAGCGTGCATTAAGTTTAACAATAAAAATACTAATCAAAAACCAAAAATAACAAACAAAACAAAACAATAGGACAATTACAAGAAATCATGGTTAAAAAAAAAAAAAAAAAAAAATTAGACAGTAATTAATCCCTGTAACAAAGCAACAGCAAATTTAAAGCTTGGCTATAACCTTTTTAACAGCATTCTTGTATGTTGAGAAACTAAGGCTGAAAATATCTATTTCATGGCTATGCTCATGTAGGAGTTCATTATATAGACGACGCATTCTAACAATCGGGTTGAAAAAAGATGTGTTGTTAATGTGTACATTTAATACGAAGCTCTTGAGGTGGGGTTGACGATGTCTAAATTTAATATTAAATTCTATTAAGGTTAATAATTCCGGAGAGTCAATTAAGGAATGAACAATCTTATGAAGGCATATAAGATCACTACATTTACGGCGCTCTTCAAGCGATTGCAACTTGAAATGGTCGAGTCTCTCCGCATACGACTTCAGCTGAATGTGTGACCCCATTCTATAGCAAGCAAAATAAAGACACTTCTCCTGGATCCGCTCCAGATACTTAATATGAACCGCATAAAAAGGTGACCAAATGATGGAGTTATATTCCAAGATACTGCGAATTAACATCTGATAAAGATATATCAGACTGTGAGGATTTTTGAAGTCTCTAGTTAGTCTAGATATAAAACCAAGTAGCCGCGTACTCCTACCCACCACATAGTCAATGTGTGCCTGAAATGTAATTTTATCGTCAAACAAAATTCCCAAGTCCTTAACGGCACTTTTTCTTTCCAGGCAGTGTCCATCGACGTTATAATTATATAATATCTTTTGTCGTTTGCTAGTGAAAGATATTACACAGCATTTCTGAGCGTTTAAGGACATACAGTTTTTGTGACACCAACTAAGAACCTTTTCCAGATCTGACTGAAGTTTTAAACAGTCTTGGAGATTGTTGACTATTGAGTAGATTTTCAGATCGTCAGCATAAAGCAAACAAGAGCTCTCCAATCTATCTATAAGGTCGTTGATAAAAACGACAAAGAAAAGGGGTCCCAAATGAGATCCCTGGGGAACACCTGAAGTACAGGGAGCGGGAGCAGACAAAGCGCCCCTGATAGTCACAAGTTGACTTCTTCTATCCAGATATGATTGAACCCAACGAAGCAAATTCCCATGTATTCCATAACCAGATAATTTTGCACAAACAATGCTGTGGTTTACTTTATCGAAAGCCTTTGAAAAATCTGTGTATATGGAGTCAACCTGCGACCTTTTCCCAAATGCTGAGCATAAGTAATTTTTATACACCAATAGGTTGGACAAGGTTGAACGATTTTTAATAAAGCCATGTTGTCTAGTCGAAAGCATTGGACTGATGTGGTGGTATAATGAGCCGTAGACTACTGATTCGAAGATTTTAGCCATACAGGATAAAATACTGATAGGTCTATAGTTTCCGCAGCAGGTTTTATCACCTGCTTTGTGTATTGGTACTATGTGTGCCACTTTCCATTTACTGGGAAAGGTCCCTGACTGAATTGATTTATTAAACAGTATTGATAGTGGCACACACAATTCCTTACCACATTTTTTAATGAAAAAAGGAGGAATTCCGTCGGGTCCTGAGCCTTTAGAAGCATCTAATTTGTTTATTTTATTTAGAACTTCCTGACTACTCACATGAACAGAATAGAGGGCCGAGACCCCAATGAAAGGTGTGGAATTTTCTTCATTTGCTCCTGTGACTTGTTCAAAAACGGAACCAAAGTGTTTCGAGAAAAGTTCACAAATTCCTTGATGGTCAGAGGAAATAAGGTTACCGTATTTCATTGTTTGAGGAATGGCATTACAATCCCTCTTACTATTCACAAAACGCCAAAAACCTCTAATACCACCATTGAGGGACGACTCAACTGAAGAAATGAATATGTCATAGTCCTCCGACATAAGTTTTTTACAGCGGGTACGAAGCAAACTGAATGTGTCGTAGTCACGGGGATTACCATACTTGCGATATCGCCTATGATAGTTAAGTTTTTCTGCCATACTGCGCCGCAAAGCAGCAGAAAACCATTTGGGGTATCTATCGGAATGCCCTCCCTTAACAGGCGTAAATTGAGCTATGATTTGATCAAGCGTCGTGTAGAAGCCGTGCAGTGATACATCCACATCATCACCAGCAAGGAGACCATGCCAATCGACTTTAGTTAGCTCGGTTCTAAGTGAAGGGTAGTCGCATTTATAAAAGTTGAGCCTTCGGGGTCTTTCCGATTTTATAGATTTCAAAATAAAACTCTTCAGGCACAAGTCGACTACTAGTGAAGGATGATGATTGTCTACCTTGCTTAAAGGATCGGCGCCATACACCTGAACAGTGGTCATGGTCGATAAGATGAGATCGAGGTAACGATTGTTCCTATTAGGAATGCTATTGAATTGATTCAAGCCACAAATAAACAAGGTCTCTTTGAGAACCTTCGCTCTATTATCCAGGGACGGACCAGGTAACAGGGAGTATGAAGAAGGACATCTTGTCCAAGCAACTGATGGAGTATTAAAGTCGCCCATGAGCAGAAATTCACCAGAGGTACGATGTTCTAACATAATTTTTTGGCAGTTATTGTGAAACTTGTAAATTGATTCCATTGGAAGATCAGGAGGAAGGTAACAAGCACAAACGTTTAATACATAATTGTTGGTTCTATCCCCTTTTGGAGAGATAGACAGCCAGAGATCCTCAACATCACAATCCCAATTAATTTGTCGAGTAACTTGAAACTCTTTTTTAATAGCAACGAGTACACCACCACCCTCCGTTTTATTTATATTTGAGTTGCTTCTGTCACGTCGAAATACAATGTATCGCGAGTCAAATAGCTCCGCGTCATATACACTGTCATTCAAATTGGTTTCAGTTAAACATATCATGTCATAATTACAATTCAGAGCGCTAATATAAATATCTTTTATCTTAGTTCTAATTCTGTTAACATTTTGGTAGAAAATTAACATTAAATAGTAAAGATTGTGCAAAATTAATAAACCTAAAAACTTTAATTAAAACAAAATTAACTATATATGTATGATTACAACTTGTTTAATGTGTCTGTACTCTTAATATGAATGTGACCATCTCTGTCGTCCTTACGTACGTACACTCTGCCGTATTTAACCCACACATACTTGTAACCAAGTTCCTTCGCTTTCATTCTTACTGCGGCGTGGAGAGATTTACATTCGGGGGAGATATGTTCGCCGACGTATATTTTGCATTTGTTCGAAGTGAGGCCCATGTGAGAGGAATTCAATTGATCATCTCTGGAGATCCTGTTGTGACGGCGACAGGCTGATATTACTTGATCCCTTAGTCGTGAGTTAGACAAGGTGACAAGAATATTACGCGGACGGTCTCTCGAGGCATCCAACTTCGCAACTCTGCGACATGATATTATATTGTCGTCATTAATCACGGTGTTAATAGTTTTGCACAGATTTTTAAACATTACCATTATATTTTCAGTTTTACTTTCAGGAACAGCCTGTATTTCCAAGTTCTGGCTGCGAGTCATTCGCTCGATAGATGACAGACGACCATTTAGATTGCTTATCTCTTTCTCCAAGCGAAAATTCTCAGTTTCTAAAATCTTAATGGTATGCAAATCCGCTTTAATCGTCGATTTGAGATCTGTTAACTCTGCGCATATATGGTCCGTTGTTTCCGTAAATTCATCCTGCAATTTTTTTACTATAACTTCCGTTTCCGATTTCACTTGATTTTTCACTTCTTCCTTTATAATAGAGCGAAACTTATTCATCCAGACAGACAAAGCATTGTCAAGTTTTTGATCTAATAAGTTACTAATATTATGCATAGTAACTTGGTCCGCAGTGCTGGGTGAAATGATGTTATCGAGTGACATATTTACTGACTCATCCGGCAAAGGTATCTGCGTACTCCGAACGGGTGTGTTAATATTTGATCTAGTGCGCCGAGTAATATTAATACATGACGGGCACTGCCATTTTGAACGATATTCTTTACTTAGAGAGGCAAATTGTTTATCGCTCATGTTTAAACATTGGAAATGATATTTCGCGCAACATTGATAGCATTGCAGACTGCCAGCGTCGTCCACTTTGTGGTTACAGGCTAGACAAACCATCTTAAGAATAACAAATTAATCCCAAAAAGTATCTGACGAGGAGGAGGATCGAACGTACGACACGAAGCACACGAACAAACTCGTACGCTTACACGGCTACGCCACGGCTGCCTTTAATAAAATTGGTGAAATTTGTAATCACTATCTTATGTGTGTATCGATCTATTCGAAACAGGTTTCTAGACAAGATCAGCTTGACAATAGATCTTCACTTATACGCAAAATCACAAAGTTTTTAGGGTAGTTCACAAATAAATGACGATCACTTTGTTTTTAGATAGAAAATTACACTGTTATTATCATTTAAAAGTTTGTTACGATAACTTAGCGCAGTTCCAAGTTAGGTAATGTCTATGACAAGGTACTATAAACTCCACACTGATAACTTCTACACTGTTTATAAATAAAATACTATAGAGTTAACGGACATACGTCATGCACGCACAAGTCCCAATTGACAGATGAGGCTTTGGTTGCCGAAGGTGAGGTTGACAGGCATATCCCTCGCACCCCGGCCGACCCAGGGCCATCTCTCACGATCTGGCCTTCTTCTCGGGTGTGGGGACTACAGAGTCACCAACTCGTCCCCGGAAACGGGGAGGTGCGCCACGCGTGCCACCGCCGCGGCCTGCTTCTGCCTTGCGATCCTTCGTCGCTCCCGCTGCCGCTCCCGCCCCGCCTCCTCCTTCACGAGCATTACTTGCTCGCAGAAGGAGGCGCCGGCCGCCCACGCATCCGCGCAGTGGACCATCGCCGCGAGCAAAGTGGAGAGCGTGAGAACTCTCACTCCCAGGGCCGCCACAAGCTCCCGCCTCGGCGTCTCCCACGCCGGACACTCGGTGAGCGTGGGAGACGCCAAGCGGTCCTGAGTCCTCGCTCGCGTCGCAGTGATGGCACTCGGACGTTGGCTCTTTCTCCATCCGACGCAGATACTTTCCGAAGCACCGGTGCTCGGTGATCATCTGCGTCAGACGGTACGAGAGGCTGCCTTGTGGCCTCTCTAGCCACTCCCCCATGATGGGTCTTACCGCCGCTACTACGGCGCGCCCTGCGCCTGGTCGCCCAAGTCGTAGCTCCCATTCCGCCACCATTTCCCTGTGGAGCCGGGATCTCACGGCCCGAATTTCTTCGGGCTCGGGATCGTGACCCCGCTCCCGCGCCGCCTTTCGGAACCGGTATAGCGCTCGCTTCCAGGATCCATGGTGGCGATCTGGCGAGGAGACTCGCCGCGTTGAAGGCTATCATGCGGTACCCCCTTATGATGCGGCACGCCAACTTCTGCGGACGCTGCAGCAGGGGCATGTGCCGATCATTCAGGGTGTCCGCCCACACGGGACACCCGTACAGGGCCATGGACCGCACGACACCCGCGTAGAGTCTCCTGCAGGAGTCCTCAGGGCCCCTCAGGTTAGGCAGTAGCCGCGCCAGAGCGTTGGCTGTGCCCACCAATTTGGGGCCTAGACTTCGGAAGTGCTTCCCGAAGTCCCACCGGCCGTCGAGCACGAGCCCCAGATATTTCATCTGGGGCTTGATGCCGATGAGAGTGCCTCCCACTGTGAGAGTGGAAGCAGGTGGTGGCGTGCGCCGAGGTCCATGAAAGAACATGGCCTCGGATTTATGCAGAGCCACCTCAAGGCCCAGCCGCCGGATCCGTTCCACGACTTGAGCAACCGCGGTCGTGACCGTCAGGGTCGCTTCGCGGTATGTAGCCCCGCTCGCCGTCACTAGCGTGTCGTCCACATAGCACGTGACGGCGGCGCCGTCCGCGAGCTCACCGCGAAGCACCCAGTTGTATCCGATGTTCCACAGGAGCGGTCCAAGAACCGATCCCTGCGGAACACCGCACGACAAACATCCACATGTTATCAATCATTGTATTCTGTCCCACCCTATTGCCGTATTCTAGGTACACTTTGTTGATACAAAGTTTTTTTAAGGATGATAGACTTGCGTTTGTCAAATATCTCACTTATTGGTAAGTGATGATGTGGTCATCGCTAAAGCACGCGTGTCTAGAAGTAATCTATTCAGTCTAGTCTTGAATACACCCAAAGTTATAGCTATTAGTAAACACATTCGGTGTTAACACATGTTCACAGTGATAATCTGAAAATTGTAAAGTACCTATCTATTGCTTTACAACTTTCAATACTTTTAGCCAGAATTTAACAGACCCTGGTTTCATCAGTATCACAATAAACGGGATATTTTCCATGTGTCATTGTTTTGAGTTGCCGATATGTCGGTGCTGTTGCAAGCACCGTGATCACGTTTACATACCGAATCAAGGAAGAAAAGAACTCGGTAGAGGGTAGATGAATGTAATTATTCCTAGGCAAATTTATTGTGATACTGATGTGAGTGACCATGATAGTTTAAATACCTAGAACCTGGTTTTGTGAAAACAAAACTAAGCGCGGTTCGCATAACCTTTTTTTTTTTTTTTTACGTACGCAATATCCCCACGGATACCTCCCCACCGGAGCCGGTGGAGGAGGTTATGTCGGACTCGAACCGACTAAAACGCACGCCGCCTGTGGGTCGCTTTGGTTGCCGAAGGTAAGGTTGACAGGCATATCCCTTGCACCCTGGCCGACCCAGGGCCATCTCCCAAGATCTCGCCCTCTCCTCAAGGTTAGCATACCCTGGTGTGCGGGGCATTCATGCTGAGATGGTGGCTCATTTGGGTGCGCACGATGTGCAGTGAGTGTATTCTTGTTGTGTTGCCTTATTTTGTTTGTATATTTGTCTGACTCTCTGTACGTCGTGTGTTCTTAATCTTAAATAAATGCTTTTTTTCTTTCTTTCTTTGTTTCAATTTCTACATAGGCGAAACCGTATGCTGTAGCTAGTTAATATTTGTGTTAGTTAGTTCATATTTATAATTAATTAGGCAGTGTTCGCAGTATGGAGATTTTTAACGTTTTTCTGTGTTGACAGAAAAAGTTAAAAACATCCGGTTTTAATAAGAATATAAAATCACACATACCAAATGAGGACTCTAGAATTATACCTACTTGGAAAATTGTAAAAATCTAGTCGTGTTCGAGTCAAACTCACACAGATTTTATATAAATGTAATTTATGTGTACAATAAAGCATAAATCTATTTTGAATATCTAAGTACTCCAAATGATATTAATACTTTTTTTTTACCAGGACACGCCAATTTGACTACAACTCGCCTGATGGTAAGCTAAAGGCAAAGTCTCAGGAAAGAGGGTCACCATTACAGACACTAAGTAATGTTACAATGGTGACACTCAGCTTGACGGCCTCATCAGATGCTTTTTCACGCCCCGCTTAAAGGACCCGGGACTGTAGGAAGAAGGAAACACGTGAGCTGGTAATGAATTTCAGGTCTTGGTGGTGCGGCAAAGAAAAGAGTTTCCGAACCGCTTGGTTCTTGCTCGTATATTCTGCACCGTGTGAGGGTATGTGTGAGGGCGTGTACTTACAAATAATGTTAATACATACATACATACATATAATAACGTCTTTATCCCCGGAGGGTTAGGCAGAGGTGAATTAACACCCACATTTCACCAATCATTGAATTCGGTCCCACGTAATAGGGGGTGAGCCTATTGCCGTCTTCCGGGCACTATCATTGACTTGAGCCATGCATCTGAGGCTGAGCCTGGGCTGTATAAATATCTGTCAAATGTTAAACACCCCTATCCCTTAGTCGCCTTGTACGACACCGCATGGGAAGAGATGGGTTGGTCCAAATTCTACTCTGCCGTGAACCACTTATATAAAACACAATATATGAAATTTTTAACCCATAAAAAATTGGACATACTTCGAATTGGACATACTACTGGTCCCGCGAAGTACCTACTAGATGCTCTCGACAGGTTGCAGCGACGCTTGGTCCGCATTATTTGGAATCCTGAGGTCACGAACACCCTCGAACCTTTGCAGATGCGTAGAGATGTTGCTTCCTTGGCTGTATTTTAACATCTCTCATGGTGAGAGTTTTGATCAACTCTTCCGATTAGTCCCACTTACTCCTTTCGTATACAGGACAACACGTGCATTGCTCAGATGTCACCCACACACGGTGCAGAGTATCCTATTAAAACCAAGTGGTTCAGTGTCTCTTTCCTTTGCCGCACCACTAAGGCCTGATTTCCTTCTTCCTACAGTCCCGGGTCCTTTAAGCGACAAGTAACTTTCGCGTGGAATTTACTAGAGGCGACCTCACCCGCGGGAACTGAAGGCCCAAGATGGCCGAGCGGTTTTAGTTGGTTCGAGTCCGATATATTCAACCCGCTGGTCCCAGCGAACCACCACGAGCACGAAGTTTCTGTGCCTATAGAAACTCTCCTGTGAGATGGCAGACATAGCAGAACAAGCCTTTGATTTTCCCACTGACAGCACAAAAACTCTCCACTGAGCTCTGGCTACCCTACTCACCGCCGTTAACACAACACGAGGTTATTATGGCCACAGTATTCTGTACTTCCCCAGTCGGACTAAAATACCGCAGTGTCCTACCTCTATCAAACACAGGCTATTTCTCAGTTTGCAAGATTTTTGGGATTCTCAAATGACCCGGATTCATTGCTCTCTAGAGTATTAGTAAGCTTAATTATTAACAATAAACATTGTTATTATAATAATTGAATCTAATAAAAAAGAACAGCAGACCAAATACAGGTTTACTATCAAAACAACCAGTCTACTGACGTCTCTAGACCTGCCGAAGTGCGTCATATTAAAAATACAAGACTGTCTACGTACCAATTATATTAAAATATCGGTGAATTTCAAGCCAGCAATAAATCAATTTGAAATTATTCAAATGAAACATATAATTTGATTACCCGACTAAGGCGTAGAAAAAGGAGGGTTATGATTTTGAAACGCTTTTTTTTTTTTTTACGTGCGCAAAATCCCCACGGATACCTCCCCACCGGAGCCGGTGGAGGAGGTTATGTCGGACTCGAACCGACTAAAACGCACGCCGCCTGTGGGTCGCTTTGGTTGCCGAAGGTGAGGTTGACAGGCATATCCCTCGCACCCCGGCCGACCCAGGGCCATCTCTCACGATCTGGCCCTCTTCTCGGGTGTGGGGACTACAGAGTCCCCAACTCGACCCCGGAAACGGGGAGGCGCGCCACGCGCGCCACCGCCGCGGCCTGCTTCTGCCAGGGTGACAGGCGGCTCCACCTGTCACCCCCAGGCCGGCGCTCATAGGGGGCGGAGGTCGTTCATCGACCTCCGACGCCCGAGTTGCCTTCGTACGCGGGCAGCTTGTCTTGCGATCCTTCGTCGCTCCCGCTGCCGCTCCCGCCCCGCCTCCTCCTTCACGAGCATTACTTGCTCGCAGAAGGAGGCGCCGGCCGCCCACGCATCCGCGCAGCGAACCATCGCCGCGAGCAAGGTGGAGAGCGTGAAAACCCTGATTTTGATACGCTATCTTATATATAAAATTCTCGTGTCACAATGTTTGTTCCCGTACTCCTCCGAAACGGCTTGACCGATTCTCATGAAATTTTGTGAGCATATTGAGTAGGTCTGAGAATCAGCCAACATCTATTTTTCATACCCCTTAGTGATAAGGGTTGTCCACCCTTAACATTTTTCTTTAATTTTTAGACATTTACTTAAAAATTATTAATATGGCAAAACAACGTTTGCCAGGTCAGTTAGTGTATGTATAAATAATGTATGCATGTAGGTTCATCTGTTCCCTCATAGCTCCTAAACTACTTATTAGAACCGGACAAATGAAGTATCGTTAGAAGCGTCTTGGTTTTCCGCTAGTTATAAACTACATGATTTGTCCCTGAATTAAATATGGCGGCCTTTAGAGGTCAAAAAGTAATTTGAAATAAACATTCCGCGTTTGGTATCCAATGAAATGGCTTAATTAGTACATTTTAAATATGTATAAATCATACCAATTGCTTGCCCAAAATAACATAAATAAAATAATATGTTAAAAACTAAAATCCGGCTACTGAAAAAGAATTAAACAAAAATACCCAGGATAAAAAATACCCAGGATATTTTTACATAAAATGTTTTATTTTGTTAGAGTTAGTGGCATACGACCTCGGCCATTCTTGATACTTTCTTGTTTAATACTTTATACACTATATAATATACATATGGCTAGCGGTGCGATGATAGAATGTTGCTGTGGGCATCATGTCAACAATTAATCTGAGCACAAACCATTGTATAGGAGGTAGAACACACACAGCGAGGCAAAGTCTCTCCTAAGGCTGAGATTTCAGTGTCTGTGGTTTGACAATGATTATGTTATGACATAACATTAGCAAATTACTACAGCATTTTCTTTCTTAATTGAATAAACATTCGAGCAGAGATTTTGTGTGCACATTGGGTAGGTTAGAATCGGACATCTATTTTTCATCCCCCTAAATGTTAAGTGTAGTCCCACCCCTATATTTTTTTATATTATATATTTTTTTATGATACAGCATTAGAAAAAATATACAACCCTAAATTTTCAACTCTCTACAATGAACCCCTATTTTTTTTACCATTTGATGGCAGACAAGCACACTGCCCACCTGATTGTTGTTGTTGATTGTTACCGTGGCCTATGGATGTGTGTAACACCAGAGGAGTCACACTCGCACTGCCGACACTGTAAGCACAGAGTTTATGTGCCGTCAGTGTAGAAGACAAAGCAGGACAAGCCTTTAGTCATCCCACTCACAGCACAAATTCTCCAGTGAGCTCTGGCTACCCTACTCACCGCTGGGAACACAACACGAAACGATTTTTTATTTTCATTGTCTACAACGCTTTCGATTATAAGTAAATCCCCGCACAATTATAGTAGATGTTTATTTTTATTGAACTAAAAAAAATGTTTCCTAGAAATATATGGCAAAACAACGTTTGCCTGGTCAGCTAGTTTATTTATAAAATTGTTATTTGGATGTCATTTCTACTACATAATCAGTAACATAAGACACAATCCACTATAGGTCACATCCGAGGTCACACTGAAACGTGAGCAAGATAGCGCTTATCTTGGGGTTAACATATATAAATATATAATGACCTAGGGACCGAGGGCCTTACCGCCATCTCTTTTTTTTTAAAACCACTTAGGTGGCAGACCTAAAAGTGGTGCGTGGCGCGCCTCCCCGTTTCCGGGGACGAGTTGGGGACTGGACTCTGTAGTCCCCACACCCGAGAAGAGGGCCAGATCGTGAGAGATGGCCCTGGGTCAGCCGGGGTGCGAGGGATATGCCTGTCAACCTCACCTTCGGCAACCAAAGCGACCCACAGGCGGCGTGCGTTTTAGTCGGTTCGAGTCCGACATAACCTCCTCCACCGGCTTCGGTGGGGAGGTATCCGTGGGGATTTTGCGCACGTAAAAAAAAAAGACCTAAAAGTGGTCGTCATGGCCTATAGACGTTTACGACACCCGGGATGTCATACCCGAGTTTCTGTGCCGTCAGTGCAGAAAACAAAATAGGACAAGGATACTGACAGCACACAAAGCGTCGGTGGCTTATTGGTTAAGGAGTCGGCTTACGATCAAGAGGTCCCGGGCTCGAATCCTGGTCATTACACTACCGATGTGAACCCACTCCTAACACAAGCAATTTACCTTAGCTGGAGGGGTTAGTGGGTTAGTTAGTTAGTAGTAGTTAGGTTAGTAGTTAGTAATTTCGATTCTAATATTCTTTATAAAACAAACAAATACATAAATACATACAAAAACTGTCGAGTGAGCTCTGGCTACCCTACTCACCGCCGGGAACACAACACAAAGTTATAATGGCCGAGGTATTCTGTAGGGCGGAGGTACTACCTCAGTCGAACTGCTTGATTGGGATTGAGATTGGGATTAATTGGGATTAAAAATAAAAGAAGAAAAATATGAAAAATACTAGTGGTAAGGGTAATGGACTGCTGAGACGAGGTCTCGGGTTCAATCCCAGGTTTTACCATGGCAATCAATACATCAATCATACATAATATGCAGTATATTATGGCATACATAATATACTGCATATTATGTATGATTAATGTTACATATTATTAGGTTAATCATTTAATAATCTTTATGTACACACGATAAAACATTGACAAACGTCGCGCATTAGCCTATTTGTATTACATAAACAATGATCACAAATAATATTGCTCTATTTAATATATAAAGTCACTTCGTTGTGTGTCTATACTAATGTACAAATTTTACTAATTGAATACAGCTCACGTGTTTCCTTGTTCCTACAGTCCCGGGTCCTTTAAGCGGGGCGTGAAAAAGCATAGATAGATAAATAGATAGATAATACATTTATTTTAATACAATATATCAAAACTACTAATCAAATAACCCGCCCCTGATCGCTCCCGGTGCAAAAGTGCCCATAACACTTGCTGCGTTGCCACGTTGGATGGCAATGGACAGGCTTTGGACTAGGAACGACCCGGAACGAGTGTCACCGGTTGCCTCGATGAGCCTCTGTCCGATTTCTTTAATAAGGCTTTTAGCTTCCTTGCCCCAACTCCCCAGAGTCTCCACCGCTATTGGCACGAACTGGTACAGCGGTTCCAAGTCGGCGTACTTAAGCCTCTTCCTTGAGCCGGCGTCTTCCGCAGCGGCCGACGCGGAGTGAACGGTGCGAATAAGATGGTTGGCGGTTACCGTGCTGACACACGTTACGTCCCAAAGTAGACATTTGCCGTTATTATATAGATAATTCTTTATTTTACACCAGTAGATTACAGTAGAACTTGTAGGTAGCATGTATACAGTTTAATGTACGAGCCTTATCGCTGGAAGCGATTTCTTCCAGGCAACCTTGGGATGGACAGTGATGTAATTTAAGCAAACGATTTGGTTTAGTTAGCAAATAAACTAGAAATAAGGTGTACAAAAAACGAAAAGAAAGAAAGATATAGAGAGAAGTTCAAATAAAGTAAAATAAATGTACAACTTTAGCACATAAATAACATATGATGAGGCCGTCAAGCTGAGTGTCACCATTGTAACATGGTATACGTAAGTAATGATGACCCTCTTTTCTGAGACTTTGCCTTCAGCTTACCATCAAGGAGGAAGTCTAATTTTTTTTTTTTTTTTTTTTTTTTATATAGGACACGCCAACTTGACCTCACCTCGCCTGATGGTAAGCTAAAGGCAAAGTCTCAGGAAAGAGGGTCACCATTACAGACACTAAGTGCTACAATGGTGGCACTCAGCTTGGCGGCCTCATCAGATGCTTTTTCACGCCCCGCTTAAAGGCCCCGGGACTGTAGGAAGAAGGAAACACGTGTGCTGGTAATGAATTCCAGGTCTTGGTGGTGCGGCAAAGAAAAGAGTCTCCGAACCGCTTGGTTCTTGCTCGTATATTCTGCACAGTGTGAGGGTGACATCTAAGGCCTGCACGTGTTGTCCTATGTAGGAAAGGAGATGGTGGGATTAGTTGGAAGAGCTCGTCAGAACACTCACCGTGGTAGAGACGGTAAAATACAGCCAAGGAAGCAATATCTCTACGCATCTGCAAAGGCTCGAGGGTGTTCGTGACCTCAGGGTTCCCAATAATTCGGACCGCGCGTCGCTGCAACCTGTCGAGAGCATCTAGTAGGTATTTCGCGGAGCCATCCCAGAGATGCGAGCAGTATTCCACGCAGGAGCGAATTTGTGTCTTATAGAGAAGACACCGCTGCTCCGGCGTGAAAAAACGTCTCACTTTGTTTAAGAGTCCGAGTTTCCGCGAGGCTGTTTTGATGATGCTCTCGATGTAATTTCTGTTATTCAGTTTGCAGCGAATATCCATGCCTAGGATATAGAGATTGTCCTGCAGTGGAAGTGGCGTGCTCTGAAGAGTGGGAAGGGGAAGGAAAGAAGATACCTTTGCTGTGAACGCACAAGCCTGCGTCTTCTTGGCATTGAACTCGACCATGTTCTCGGAGCCCCATTGAGAAATGTGATTCAAGATCCGGTCCAGTTCAGTGACAAGAAGCTGTCTTTTTTCCACGATATCAGACTGTTTGGCCGCAGGTTGTCCGTGATAACTCCCGTGTAAGGTGCTATCGTCTGCATAGCAATGTATGCTGCCGGTGGACAGCATGTCGTTGATATGCAGAAGAAAGAGAGTGGGAGATAATACAGACCCCTGCGGTACGCCAGCATTTATTTGCAAGAACTCCGAAGCCCGTCCATCACAGAGGACGCGGATACGGCGCTCCTGCAGGAAACTAGCAATCCAGTTGCACAGTCTAGGAGGCAGACCAAAGGCTGGTAGCTTGGAGAGAAGCGATTTGTGCCAGACTCTATCGAAAGCTTTGGCGATATCAAGACTAATTGCCAGTGACTCGCCGTGCTTGTCCATAGAAGTATATATAAAAAAAACCTCCATTCCACGCACGCTTAAGCTGTGCAACGTTCTCCCTATCACTTAGGTGGTAGACAAACACACGGCTCAATTGATGGAAAGTCTTTACCATGCCCCATGGTCGTGTGCGACATCAGAGAAGACACAATAGTGTTCTCTGACCTAGTAAGAACCTTCAAATGCTCTTCTTGAAGAACCCCATATTGTAGTTGCTTGGAAAAACCACAGCAGGGAGTTCGTTCCACAGTTTGAAGAGCGGCGCAATTTTGTTTTATACCCCTTAGGTGACAGAGAAGCACACGGCCCACCTGATGGAAAGTGGTTACCGTGGCCTATGGACGTATGCAACACCAGGGGTGTCACACTCGCGCTGCCGACCATGAAGAAACTTTCTGATGCCCCTCTTGAAGAACCCCATATTGTAGGTGCTTGGGAAAACCGCAGCAGGAAGGTCATTCCACAGCTTAAGTGTGCGTGGGATGAAGTTTCTTTCATACCGCACAGTGCGTACCGTCTCAGTTCGCAATGTGTAAGGATGAATTCCTTGCCTATGGCGAGAGGTGCGATGATAGAATGTAGCTGTGGGCATCATGTCAAACAATTCATCTGAGCACAAACCATTGTATAGAATTTAGTGTCTACAATTTGGGATTCTTCAAGAAGGGCATTAGAAGATTCTTACAGGGTCGGCAGCATGAGTGTGACGCCCCCAGTGTTGTACACGTCTTATAGGCCACGGTTAACATTTTTCGACAAGTAGACCGTTTGTTTGTATGTCACTAAGGGGAAAAAAGAGTGTATAATTTATATATATATATATATTTCTGTTTATCAGTGAACCAGATATTTGACCCTGACATATTAAAGTGGCAATTAATAATATAAATAATTGTGTAAGTGTCATATGTGTTACCGAAACGCATTGTATATCTATTGGTAACATGGTCTAGTAACTCTTATGACCTTCGACCCGGGGTGCGCTAGTAGTGAGTGATAAGACGATTTTAGGTATACCTACTGAAGTATATTCTGAGGGCATTGACATTTTGATTTGATCTTGTATTATTATACGAGCATGTATTTTTTTTTTTATACCACTTAGTTGGCAGACAAGCACACGGCCCACCTGAAGGAAAGTACTTACCGTAGCCTATGGACGTCTGTAACACCAGAGGAGTCACAGTCGCGCTGCCAACCCTGTAAGTACAGAGTTTCTGTGCCGTCAGTAGAAGACAAATCAGGACAAGCCTTTAGTCTTCCCACTGACGGCACAAATTCTCCAGTGAGCTCTGGCTACCCTACTCACCGCTGGGAACACAACACGAAGTTATTATAACCGCGGTATTCTGTAGGGCGGAGGTACTTCCCCAGTCGGACTGCTCAATCGATCGGATATACCGCCGTGTCCTACCTCCTTTAACGTATGAAAACCAATAAGAAAGTAGAAGAAGCGAAAAAGGTATGTCAGGATCGTAACACGTGGAATGAATAGTCTCTGCCTACTCCACTGGGAAAAAGGCGTGACTGTATGTATGTATTATTATACTAGATTCCTAAATCAGCTAAACACATTTTTTTTTATACCACTTAGGTGGCTGACAAGCCCACCTGATGGAAAGTGGTTACCGTGGCCTATGGACGTTTTTTTTTTTTTTTTTTTTACGTGCGCAAAATCCCCACGGATACCTCCCCACCGGAGCCGGTGAAGGAGGTTATGTCGGACTCGAACCGACTAAAACGCACGCCGCCTGTGGGTCGCTTTGGTTGCCGAAGGTGAGGTTGACAGGCATATCCCTCGCACCCCGGCCGACCCAGGGCCATCTCTCACGATCTGGCCCTCTTCTCGGGTGTGGGGACTACAGAGTCCCCAACTCGTCCCCGGAAACGGGGAGGCGCGCCACGCGCGCCACCGCCGCGGCCTGCTTCTGCCAGGGTGACAGGCGGCTCCACCTGTCACCCCCAGGCCGGCGCTCATGGGGGGCGAAGGTCGTTCATCGACCTCCGACGCCCGAGTTGCCTTCGTACGCGGGCAGCTTGGCTTGCGATCCTTCGTCGCTCCCGCTGCCGCTCCCGCCCCGCCTCCTCCTTCACGAGCATTACTTGCTCGCAGAAGGAGGCGCCGGCCGCCCACGCATCCGCGCAGCGGACCATCGCCGCGAGCAAGGTGGAGAGCGTGAGAACTCTCACTCCCAGGGCCGCCACAAGCTCCCGCCTCGGCGTCTCCCACGCCGGACACTCGGTGAGCGTGTGCGGACCTGAGTCCTCGCTCGCATCGCAGTGATGGCACTCGGACGTTGGCTCTTTCTCCATCCGACGCAGATACTTTCCGAAGCACCCGTGCTCGGTGATCATCTGCGTCAGACGGTACGAGAGGCTGCCGTGTGGCCTCTCTAGCCACTCCCCCATGATGGGTCTTATCGCCGCTACTACGGCGCGCCCTGCGCCTGGTCGCCCAAGTCGTAGCTCCCATTCCGCCACCATTTCCCTGTGGAGCCGGGATCTCACGGCCCGAATTTCTTCGGGCTCGGGATCGTGACCCCGCTCCCGCGCCGCCTTTCGGAACCGGTATAGCGCCGAAAGGGATCTCGCTTCCAGGATCCATGGTGGCGATCCGGCGAGGAGACTCGCCGCGTTGAAGGATATCGTGCGGTACCCCCTTATGATGCGGCACGCCAACTTCTGCTGCGGACGCTGCAGCAGGGGCATGTGCCGATCATTCAGGGTGTCCGCCCACACGGGACACCCGTACAGGGCCATGGACCGCACGACACCCGCGTAGAGTCTCCTGCAGGAGTCCTCCGGGCCCCTCAGGTTAGGCAGTAGCCGCGCCAGAGCGTTGGCTGTGCCCACCAATTTGGGGCCTAGACTTCGGAAGTGCTTCCCGAAGTCCCACCGGCCGTCGAGCACGAGCCCCAGATATTTCATCTGGGGCTTGATGCCGATGAGAGTGCCTCCCACTGTGAGACTGGAACCAGGTGGTGGCGTGCGCCGAGGTCCATGAAAGAACATGGCCTCGGATTTATGCAAAGCCACCTCAAGGCCCAGCCGCCGGATCCGTTCCACGACTCGAGCAACCGCGGTCGTGGCTCTCAGGATCGCTTCGCGGTATGTAGCCCCGCTCGCCGTCACTAGTGTGTCGTCCGCATAGCACGTGACGGCGGCGCCATCCGCAAGCTCACCGCGAAGCACCCAGTCGTATCCAATGTTCCACAGTAGCGGCCCAAGAACCGATCCCTGTGGAACACCGCACGACATCTCACGCCGACCGACGCCGGTCGCACTTGGGTAGATGACGGCTCTCTCCGTCAGGTACGCCCCGACTATGCGGCGGAGGTAGAGAGGCACACCGTGGTACACGAGTGCCTCCCTGATGCAACTCCAGGGCAAGGTGTTGAACGCGTTGGAGATGTCCAAGGACACCGCCAACGTCACCTCACCCCGGGCGACTGCCTCCTCCGCCAAAGTCCTCACGCGCATGATGGCATCCACGGTGGACCGCCACCGGCGGAAGCCATATTGGGCATCCGCCAGGTCCGGCCCCCTACCAGAGAGGTGCTCGACGAGGCGCTTCGCAATAACTCTTTCAAAGAGCTTGCCCACCTCGTCGAGCAACACAATGGGCCGGTAGCCGGACGGTTCGTCCGCCGGGCGACCCTCCTTTCGGATGAGGACCAGTTTCCCCGTCTTCCACATCTTCGGAAACTGGCCCCGCTCCAAGCATGCGCTGAGGAACCCTCTCAGTCGGGGTTCGAGACCGTCTTCTCCCAGAGCTAGGACCCATGCGCGGCCTGGAATGCCGTCGGGTCCCGGGGCGGTGCTCTTCTTGGCTCTAAGCCTTCGCACCGCCAGCTCCAGTTCCACCCAAGTGACCTCGGGGACATCGTCGTCAACTACCACACTGGGCGCCATAGGCGACCGAGGTGGCGGAGTCATCTGCGGCGGAACGTGTTCCGCTCGCATCGGGAACAGGGACTCGACCACTCCACCGAGCAGAGCTGGCTGGAGAACCTGGGTCAACGGTGGGGCCCGGGGGCGCAGCTTTCCTCTTACCATAAGGTAAGGCCGCCCCCATGGGTCCCGCTCCAGCGTCTCTATGAGCTCCTTATAAGCCGCGGCTTTCGCCCGCTTAATCTCCGCTCGGAGGGCATCTCTGGCCTCCCTGTATCCCACATGAAGCTCCGTCACTCGGGGCTCCGTATCTGCGGTTCGGCTACGCCTCCTACGGAGTCTGGTCCACTGGCGGTGCGCGATCACGCAGGCTTGCCGTAGCCTCGCGATCTCCGCAGACCACCAGTAGACCCGACGCCTCGGACTATAGGGTGGAGCCCTAGGCATACCCGCATCGCAGACACGAGTCATGGCCTCCCGGAACCACACCGCCTCATCGTCGATATCGACAGGCCTGTCCGGCGCAATGGCCCAGGCCTGTACGATGGCGGCCTCCAGGAGGACCTCCCGATTCAGTCTCCCAAGCACCCAGCGTGGCTCGCGTGGGGCCGGTATGACCGGCGCATCACCCGCGGGGGGGGGAGACATCAAACCGAACGTATCGGTGATCCGTTAGTGTCTCCACCCCCACAACAACACGCCAGTCCCGCACACGGTGCGACAGCGAAGCGCCTGCGAACGAAAGGTCGATAATCGAACTGCGCTCCGCGGCCACGAACGTGGCTTCGGCCCCGCGATTCTGGAGAACTAGACCGTGATTAGCGGCCCAGCTCTCCAGAGCCCTACCTCGTGGGTTCGTGTGCCGGGACCCCCAGGTCACTGACCAGGCGTTGAAGTCCCCGAGCACAAGAACCGGATGAGGGTAGCAGGCGTTGACGACGTCGGTCAGTCGCTCCAGCGACCGCCGGTACTCCCCTATGCGTCGGTGTAGGCTCGGCGTGAAGTAGACAGCCACGACCGCAATCTCCCCCACACGCGCCGCTACGATGCCATGCTCCCTTGCCACGACAACAGGGGGGGGGGCACCCATAGCGGCGTTGTACACCAGTGCCGCCGACCCGTCCAGGTCGACCACCCAGGCAGGCCCCAGGTGCCGGTGGGTGTACGGATCGGCGACAGCGGCGACGTGTATGGACCACTGTGCCATGCTCTGGAGCAGAAGACCCTGAGCATCGGCACCGTGGCCCACGTTCGCCTGCAGGATGCGGAGCTGGGGATCCATTATGGAACCATCTCCGCATCCCGCCGCGAACTTTGGGTGGAGCTCCCGCCTTGCGGCTTCGGCTCCCCTCCGGTGCAGGCCTTGCTACCAACCCTATGGTCGGCCGGTTTGCCACCCGCTGCACACCTGAAGCAGTGCAGCGGAGCTTCGCATCCACCGGCCGTATGACCGGGTTGGCCACAGCGGAAGCAGCGGTCGCCGACCGTCACCGCCGCTGTGCACTGCACCCCCACGTGGCCGACCGACAGGCACCTAAAACACCTAGTCGGTCGAGCCTGCAGGAGCCGGACCTGCACCCGCACCACGCCTCCTACGGCGAGGAACCCTCGGTCGGCAGCCTTTTTGGCTGCTGCGATGGGGCAGCCGACAACTGCCGCCCCCAGTCCGCGGCGGCCGAAGCGGATTGCTCCGACCTTCACCGCCTCTAGGGGGCAGCCCCCGGCCTCCGCCACGGTGAGGCGGATTTGCTCCGCCGTGATGGAGTCGTCCAGGTCCGAAATGCGCAGTTCTGCGCATTTGTTGGGCCTGGACACCCGGACGTCGGCTGCGTCTAACGTGTCCCGAAGCTTAGCCGCTAGGGCATCAGCCTGGGGACCGCTCGAAGCACCGGGGATCTCGAGCAGCCGAGCACCCGTCCGAGTGGGTTTCACCCGGATGGGGCCCGGCATCCCAAGGGCCCTCATGTCGACGCAGGCTCTGGCCTGCGTGACGATCTGGGCGTACTGCACGCCCCTCTCCGCCGCCTCCGCCGTCATCGTTAGGACGACGGCGGTTGAGCGGGGAACGCGTAGCCTCCCCGGCACTCCCCTCGCAGCAGCCTCGGCCTTCCTAGCCTTTTTGGCTGCCTTCCGGAGCGCCTTGCGCCGCTTTTTGGAGGCTCCGGCAACCTCCCAGCCCCCCTCTGGTGTGGAGACAGCCCGCGCCGGAGCCGAGGACGGACCCGGACGTTGAGCCGGGGCCGGGGTCGGGGTCTGGGCTAAGGCCGGGGACGTCTTCCCTTTACCCTTGCCCTTTCCCCTGCCCCCGGCCCGGGCACCCCGTGCTCCCTGGGGACTCCCGGCTCCCACGGCGAGAGCAGCCCGAGCGGCCGGAGCGGCAGGAGCGGCAGACGCAGCGGATGGGCCGCTGGCCGGCTCCTGCGGGGACCTCGCCACCGCCGGACAGGTGGGACCCCTCTTTACTGCTCCGGCATACCCGGCCGAAGGCGCCAGGGGCGGTCTGCGGCTGGAGTCCATAATGGCCTCCAGCCACCTCTGGGTGCGCTCCTCCTGCGCCACCCGCCACGCCCGCTGCTCCGCCTGCGCCGCGTCCTGACGCTTCTCCATGGCGGCTACCGCCGCCATGCAGAGCGCCAACGGGTCCGCAGACCGAGCCGGCTGCAGCACCGGTGACTCCGGTCGATCCGGTCGCGCCGGCGACCTCGGCGGCTCCGGTTGCGGCAACTCAGGCTGCGCCAGCGGTTCCGGCCGCAGCGGCGACCTCGACCGCACCGGCGACAGCTGCCGCGTTGACGGCATTGGCCGTTCCGGCTGCACCCCCAGCCTCCGCCGCGCCGAACGCGTCACCCGCTCATTCGGCAGTCCAGCGACGACCTTTTTGAGCTCGGCCAGCTCCGCCGCCATCTTGCTCATCTCCTTACGGTGATTGGCCGCCATCCGCTCATAGCTGTCGAGGAGCTCAATATGTCTCCTGCCCATATGAGCCCTCTCGAGCCGCAATTGTGCCAGCTCCGCCCTGAGGTGGTCGTAAAGTTGGACAAGTCGCGACGCCGCCTGCGTTACTCGATTCTCCTCCGGCGTCGGAGAAACGGTGCGGGTTCCGGCCCACCCTTCCAGAGCCTCTATCACCTCCCTGGACGTTATATCGTCCGTCGGCGTCGTATCTTCGATACGAGGCGAGGGCGCCGCCGAGGCGGAGAAACTCGGCGGCGCCCTCACATCCTCTGGGGCCGGAGCCCGTGAGGAGGGGGCTTTGGTGCTTCCGTCCTGCAGCTTTCGGCGGCTAACCGCCAGCTGCTTGGGTGGAGGAGGGCGCATCGTCTCGTCCCCACCGGAGCTGCTAGAAGACGACGAGTCGGTCAGGGTCAGATCCAGATCCGAGTCGCTCTTCGGTGCGGGGATAACTTTCTTCTTGCGGTTCCTCTTCCGCCGTGGTGCAGATTTTCGGGTCTGCAGACCCACCGGGCTGTTCGCCCTGCTTCGCTCAGTGGCGGTGTCGAAATCCTCCGACACCGTCCCTGCTTGGGACGCGACCTCCGCGTCGTGGTGCTGCGCGACCTCCGCGCAGACTATTTCACTTGGTTTTTTGGGATTTTGGTGAAAAGGTTCCATTTAGTTCCCACGAGTATGACGCGATTTAAACTACACTTCCTGGGTGACGCTCATTCCAGGAAGCGGGGTAAATACTGTGGATTTCCCCAGGTGTCCACAGGTTTTAAGCGACTTCGCTGTCGGGTTTTTAAGACTTTTCCTTGTCGCGGGCCGGCCAATTAAGGCAAGCCCCGCGGCCTTCAGGATACCGGCTTCCCAAGTGTGGCTAGCACTCAGGTCGTTGTCGATATCCTGGAGGTTACGCGACGCGGGAGATCAGCCAACTCTCCCAACACCGACGGTGGCACGAATGCCTGCCAGCCACTGCGCGAGCAGAAGGCCGGCCCGTCCCTGGATCCCGAGGATCCTTGTGTCGCCCCCATGTCCCCTCTGAAAGCAGAGGGGTACTGGGAGCGACAGGGCCCAGACTTTAAAAGCCTGGGCTCGCTAGCCCTAAAAAGGGCTTGTTGGGTTATTTGTCGACGGCTAGCAGAGCTCCTTCTCCTTGGAGTCAGAGTCTACTAACCGTCGTCCAGGGTGCACCAGCCTCCCCGCTTCCTTTCCCCAGGACCGCGGTCCAGAGGGAAAAGAAACAGGTAAGCCAACGTGGAGGTTACCCAACCCGCACCCCGGCCTATGGACGTTTGTTACACCAGAGTAGTGACAGTCGCACTGCCGTCCCTGTAAGCACAGAGTTTCTGTGCCGTTAATGCAGAGGACAAAGCAGGACAAGCCTTTAGTCATCCCACTGACAGCACAAATTCTCCAGTGAGCTCTGGCTACCCTACTCACCGTTGGGAACACAACATGAAGTTATTATAACCGCGGTATTCTGTAGGGCAGTGGTACTTCCACAATCGGACTGCTCAATTGGACGGAAATACCGCCGTGCCCTACCTCAAAGAAGACAGATATTTCGTCAACCATGGTACCATATTTTTATACCAGTTAGATGGCAGACAAACTAGTGGCCAACCTCTTGACTATTATAGATGTGTGCAACCACCAGAAACCAACACGGTATTATCAGTATTTTTTTAAAGAATATTAGCAACCGCAATTACTAATATTGCCTCTAACCCCTCCCACTAAGCTAAATTGCTTGTGCTAGGCGTGGGTTCACGTCGGTAGTGTAATGGTCAGGTTTCTAACCCGGGACCACTCGGTCGTAAGGCCAACTCCTTAATCACTAAACACACTTTACTTGAAACAACGCTGGGAGGCATATAATATACTAGCTGACCCACCCCAGCTTCACCCGGGGTATATTTTGAAGCTTCATATCCTTTTGAGCCCGTATGTTTTAGTCTTCAAAATATGTATGAAAAATTGCTGGATTTGTTAACATTTATTATTAATGCTCCGCTCCCTTAAGTAGTAGCGTGATGATATATAGCCTAAAACCTTCCTCGATAAATGGACTACCCAACACTGAAAGAATCTTATTTTTAAACTTTCGCGATGTGAATTCATAATTATACTAAGTATCGGGACTTACATGCCGCATGTGAAAGGTGTAACGGACAAAATCGGATTTTGCTTACGGAAGTTTTCCATCAAGACGATTTTTAAACCGTTCGCCAAAGTAGCGAAATACGTGCGAACATCGAAGGACGTCATACCTCTACAAACACCGGGTGTTTATAAAGTGGATTGCAGCTGCGGTAGTTCCTACATAGGCCAGACCAAGCGAACCATTGCAGAGAGAGTCAGAGAACATATCACAGCTGTGAAAAACCGTCAGTTCAACAAATCGGCAGTAGCAGAACATCTTGAGTCGGGTACCAATCACTGGATTGAGCTTCATCAACCCAAAGTCCTCTCCACTGATCGCCACTACTATTCACGGATTGTGCGTGAAGCCATTGAAATCAAAAAATATAAAAATTTCAATAGGGAAGATGGATTCAAGCTATCCGGAACGTGGAATCCAGTGATTAAGATACTAAAACCAAAAAACAAAGTGCCGTTAAAAACTGACATAGTGAGTGTGGTGTGTCGCCAGCCTAACCATTCATAATAAGTGTAATGGTGGGTAGGCGCTCAAAAAATGTTCCCCGCATACATCTCGACGCTCGAAGACTAGTCAAGTCGTGACCACGGGTGCTGCAATGCATCCGAAACGTCGGCAGAAATAGTAAGTTCCAAAATTGGTCCGTAACTAAACTTCGAGAATCTATATGTTCGATGAATGGAAAGTCGACAGAACGTTTGATCAAATATTGCTTTTTCGAATGAACCGTTTATCGCCAAATGCAACTTCGACTGAACGTTTTATCGAATATTTATTAATCGATGAATTGCTGTTTCGAATGAGATTTAGACATGAAATTTCATGAAAAGGAAGATAATAAAGCACAGCTGAAGTGCGATCGAGGATAGACCATATCTCCAGTGGAAACTATGGTGAAATCTTTCCTCTTTATAACATTGCAATCAACCTCTATAATGTCAAAGATTAGTTAACAAATAATTATTACTATAATACCTAAAGCCAGAAGAAATTCGCCAAACACTTCTTTTGCTTCAAAAAGACGTGCTACCGGTAAGCTGAAGGCAAAGTCTCAGAAAAGAGGGTCACCATTACTTACACATTCCTACCGTGTGACAATGTTGACACTCAGCTTGACGGCCTCATCATATGCTTTTTCACGCCCCGCTTAAAGGACCCGGGACTCTAGGAAGAACGAAATGTATTATTTTTTAGACTAAGTGACATACGACCACAGCTATCCTTGATATTTTCTTGTTGAATACTTTTTAAAGCGTGATTTTTCAGTAGTCGAGTTTTAGTTTTAAATTTATTTTTAATTATGTATGTATACATATTATAATGTGCTAATTAAGCCCTTTTGGATGATAACAAACGGTATATTTATCTCAAGTTTATTTTTTAGAGCAGTACTTTATGACCGCTAGAGGTCGCTACATTAGATTCAGTGATACGTCATATAGCCTATAACCAGCGGATGACCAAGACGCATCTATTGATACCTAATTTGTCCAATTCGATGGCCGTTGGAGCAAACGAGTCCTAGAGTGGAGACCGCGAGAAGGTAAACGAAAGGTAGGACGCCCCCTAGCCAGATGGACGGACGGCCTGAAAAAGGTGGCTGGGACAGACTGGATGCGGAAGGCGGAGGATCGGAGAAAATGGCGCACATTGGGAGAGGCCTACGTCAGCAGTGGACTTCGGTGGGCTAATTGATTGATTGATTGATTGTCCAATTCTAATAAGTAATTCGGGAGCTACGAGGTAACAGATGAACCTACATACATAAGTACAAACTAACATACATACACTGTCAAAAGCATAACCCTCCTTTGACTTTGCCGTAGTTGGGTAAAAAACAAATAAATAACTGTTTTCAAAACTCAAATATACGAGCTAAATGAATGTATCAATTTGAATTTGGAAGTCTTAACCAAAGTGGAAATATTTAAGATCAAAATGGTCAGTACGACAGAACACTGATTTAATTTTTTAAATTGTAATTATAACAATTATCTTTCTTTCTTTCTTTTTTTAAAACCACGACAAGCACACGGTCCATCTGATGGGAAGTGGTTACCGTGGCCTATGGACGTTTGTAACACCAGAGGAGTCACAGTCGCGCTGCCAACCCTGTAAGTACAGAGTTTCTGTGTCGTCAGTGTAGAAGACTTTCTAATAGTGAATAAGAATAAAACAATAAAATATTATAATAATAAAATAATTTAATTAATTATATTTCGACGCGTACAATAGTTTTTACAAGATTAGACAATATTATATACAAACTCTATAACTAGACGCAGAAGTGACATTTCAACGCGGCGTAAAAAATTTCTACTACTACGGTATAAGTTGACATATACGTAGGTACATCTAAATATGATACACACACACACATTGACAATTTCATGAACAATATTAAAATAGCTTACTCATACATAACACGTTTTTCAGGATGTTTTTTGCGAAGCATTTTATGCTTACAAAATGCTTCGCAAAAAATTCACAGTGCAGTATATATTATGGTCTAAGTTTACGATATAAGCAGATTACGTTATTAATTTTAAACACATACCTACATACATACATATAATCACGCCTATATCCCCGGAGGGTTAGGCAGAGGTGAATTAACACCCACATTTCACCAATCATTGAATTATGTCCCATGTAATAGGGGGTGAGCGTATTGCTGTATTCCAGGCACTATTGTTGACTCAAGCCATGCATATGAGGCTGAGTCTGGGCTGTATATATCTGTCTGGTGTTAAACAGCCCTATCCCTTAGTCGCCTTGTACGACACCGCATGGGAAGAGATGGGGTGGTCCAAATTCTACTCTGCTGGGAACTACTACTCTTCTTTAATACAATAATATGTAAGTACTCTAATATACAATCTTTGGCGTTAAGCTTATAATTAGGTCATCATTTTCTACATTAGTAATTGATTTAACAGGCTCGCGATTCGATTGAAGTCTATGGACATCCGGCAAACGTTGTTTTGCCATGTATATTATTATTTTTAAACTATCGCGGTGTGAATTCATAATTATACAATGGTTCGGGACTTTCACAATTAAATCGTGGACCTTACCATTTCTGTCGACGTTTCGGATACGTTGCAGCACCCGTGGTCACGACTTGATTAGCTTGTGACCGTCGAGAGACATGCAGGGACCATTTTTTGTGCGCCTATGCACCATTACTTTAATTATGAACGGTTATGCTGGCGACACACCACAAAACAGATAGATACCTGCACGCCTCCTCGCATCGACACCGCACTTAAAATCGGTAAGTTTGACGCTCATCAAGCGAGCTAATGACCTGTGTGATTTCAGTTCATCCAAAGCACCTGTTCGATTGACGTTTTAAAACTACTTACGTGATGTTTGCTATAGTATTTCTGACAGGCGTAGTATGTTTTTGTAACATTTATTTATTGTTTAAATACTAGACTACATTTGGTTGTGTACTTAACTTAAGTTAAACAATCTTGATAATTATTTATTTTACACAAACACAAACAGGTATTAAACAAATAATATACCGCAGTACAAACCAGTGGCTCGAATTCGGTTCTTAGCCGCGTTTTATTTCTAGACTGAATTTAAAACGAAAAATATTGATGAACGTAGTTTTTAAGGAAATAATAAGTTATAAGAGGGTCACGGTACTCTCGCTAAGCCATTCATCTGAGGCTAAATCTGGGCTGTATATATCTGTCTGATGTTAAACAGCCCTATCCCTTAGTCGCCTTGTACGACACCGCATGGGAAGAGATGGGGACCAAATTCTACTCTACCGGGAACCACTCGGCTTTGACCAAAATCTTTTTTTTATTTATTTAACAATGCACTTTATGCGTATATAAATAAAGTTTAAAATTTAATGTAATATTAACAGTGGTTTTACTATGACATAATATTAGCAGATCGTGGGCCTGATGGAAAGTGGTTACCGTGGCCTATGGACGTTAGCAACACCATGGGTGTCACACTCGTACTACCGAACCTTTGTAGGTCTAGTTGAAGCCCTCTACGCCAGTTTTTATTATCCTATGTAAAGATTTTTTTTTATACCACTTGGTTGACAGACAAGCACCCGGCCCACCTAATGGAAAGTGGTTACCGTGGCCTATGGACGTGTGCAACACCAAGGGAGTCACACTCGCGCTGCCAACCCTGTAAGCACAGAATTTCTGTGCTGTCAATGTAAAAGACAAAGCAGTACAATCTTTTGGTCTTCCCATTGACAGCACCAAAAACTCTCCAGTAAGCTCTGGCTACCCTACTCACCGCCGGGAACACAACACCAGGTTATTATGGCCGCGGTATTCTGTAGGGCGGAGGTACTTCCCCAGTCGGACTGCTCAATTGGACGGAAATACCGTCATGTCCTACCTCCTCCTATGATGTTGGAATCTAAGACGGTATCCTATGCCCCAAAGAATTCGCAGTACTTATTATCCACTGTTTGTATGATGCAACTCTAGTGTAGACTCCAGGGCGTGCTCGTCTCGCGCAGCCGGATCCCCAAGACACTACTCCATGTAGCTGCCAGCGGTTGGAAACCATACAGGCGAGGGGGCCACCAGAATCGCCGCGGCAAGCGTCTACTCCGCCGGAGAGAACTCCTGAAACAAACAAGTATTGTCGCCCGTCACAACGTCTTCAACAATATAACACGGGTTCAAATCCCGCCTGAACAATTTTTCTAATATATAATAACATAACATAAACGCACGCCTATATCCCCGAAAGGGTAGACAGAGGTGCTAGCACCCACATTTCTCCAGTTTATGTTTAGTTCCCAATGTAATAGGTGGCGAGTCTATTGTCGTTAACCGGGCACTTTTAAACCTGCGATAAATACACACATATCTTCGAAAACCATCGAAAAGTCATTGGTGTGTGCCATGGTAAAACCTGGGATCGAACCCGAGTCGTCTCAACAGTCCATTACCCATACTACTGGGCTACCGCGGTATATTTACTACTTATGCTTTAAAATGTCTATCAATATAACACTAGACAATCTCTGTGACGAAATTGTAGGGCATCCTCAAGACCTCAAGAGTTCCACCCTCCTTTGCGGTGTTATGTCGTACTCGAGCCGATTAAAACACACGTCGAAAAGTTGCTGGAGGTGGGATTTTTTACAAGCAAGCATTACAAACAAATGAATTGAAAAAATTACACTCAAACAGCTAAACCGATCATACTGAAATTTAGTACCTACAGAGATAGATTAATGTGCCAAATCTATACAAATTTTATAAAGCTGGGGAGTTTGTTTGTTTGAATGAGCTAATCTCAAGAACTACTGGTTCGAATTGTAAAAATATTTTTGTGTTTAATACCCCGTTTATCGACGAAGGTTTTAGGCTATATATCATTACGCTATTATTTAAGGGAGGGGAACAGTGATCATATCAGTGGCTATTTACTGTGTGATAACGTTAGATATAGGCTAGATATAAGTATAATATGTGATTGATTATTATTGTTTATTGATTATTATTAATGTGAATTTATTTAAGGTTTCCAAGTTAGTGACTAATACTTTGACTAATGTTATTCTATTTGCTTGACTCTGTGACATAAAACTAGCCTTAAGACTCGTACACTATTGTATTAGATCCCATCTGTAATGATAGTGTATTGTATGGTAATAAATAAATAAATAAATAAATCATGAATGTCGACAAATGCCGGGAGATTTTCATACATAATTTGAAGACTCAAAATTATGGGATGTAAGGAGTGATATGAGGTTTTAATATATGCCACCAGCGAAGGCGGGGTAGGTCGGCTAGTAACACATAGTTAGGCCACTTTTTATCCTTGGAGTAGGTTTGGTTTGCAGGAATGCAAGAAATCCTACCCGGGAGATACACAGCTGCTGTTAAAATCTGTACTTACCTGCGCATATCATAGAGTCTAATATCGTCTGCTGTCGACCTCCGAGGACTTGACTCTTCCTGCATGTGGCTAGGTCCAGTACTGGGACAGCTGCTGCTCTCAGGGTTGGTGCGAAGTCCTCAGTATTTTCTAGAAGATAATGTTTTGGAGGAGAAAAATATAGGACGTTTAGAACTCCTATATAAGCTAACCCCCTCCCCCCCCCTAAAAAGTGGCAATTCCTTATAGAATAGAATTATATTTTATTTTTTAATATTTATCTGTCCATTTATCTACATTACATACGTACATACATACAATAATCACGCCTTTATCCCCGTAGGGTTAGGCAGAGGTAAATTAACACCCACATTTCACTATTCATTGAATTCGGTCCCACGTAATAGAGGGTGAGCCTATTGTCGTCCTTCGGGCACTATTCTTGACTCAAACCATGCATCTGAGGCTGAGTCTGGGCTGTATATATCTGTTTGATGCTAAACAGCTCTATCCCTTAGTCGCCTTGTATGACACAACATGGGAAGAGATGGAGTGATCCAAATTCTACTTCTTTCTTTCTTTCTTAATACGCCAGCCAGAAAACTTCCACCTGTCTAGGGAGACTGGTTTATTAACTACAGTACTATGCTTCTTCTTTAACTACTCTTACAGGGTCGGCAGCACGAGTGTGACTGCTGGTATTGCAAACGTCGATAACCACTTTCCATCAGGTCCGCCGTGTGCTTGTCTGCCACCTAAGAGGTACAAAATTATCCCTGAGGTTCCAGCGTTGCGAATTAAGCTTTAGTCTATAGCAGTAATTATAGTTATTGAAATAATAGACCAGTTCCAGCTACCTGCCTGGTATCCCCAGCCAGTCACTGAGCACCATTTTCCAGGAGTCACCCCGTCTTCTGGCAGACAGATGGGCCTCACGTGTGTGTTGAATTGGACCCCATTCCCGGATCGAGACACCAGTACCACAGCGATGTCGTTACTGTGGGGGCCATCTGAAATTCATATGTTATGTGTTCAAATTATTATGATAATCTATAAGTACATACTAATATTATAAATGCGATAAGTAACCGCAAAAGAATAAATAAATATTTTATTATATTTCTTGACATAATTGTTAAATTTTGACGTTCAATGTGCTCGTTATGTGCCTAAACTGAATAAATGAAATTGATTCTCTGATTCTTTAGGTAGGTAAAAAATACTAATACTTATAAATATATAAAAAACTATGCTAACTATACAATATATACAAAAATGAATTAGAGAAAAAGAGGGAGACTGCAACTTTAGGCATCGAAAAATTCCTCACCATCGATCTCTACTGGTACCGTGCCCAAGAGGCTGGCGGCATTACCACGCTGAATGGCGATGCCAATTCTTTGAGGGAGGTAAAGGCCAGCCTTGTGGTCACGGGAAGCGTCGATTAGTCGCTTCGCTATTTCGCTGATTCTTTGATTCTAACTCTGTTTGAATGTTACGCATTCACGCCTAAACTGCTCCATCGATTTTGATGAAACTAGGCATAGAGGTAGATTAGACCTTTAGAAAGGCGTAGGGTATGTTTTGTCGCAATAGCGTGCGCCACTGTAAAGGCTGGCGGCATTACCACGCTGAATGGCGATGCCAATTCTATGAGCGAGGTAAAGGCCAGCCTTGTGGTCACGGGAAGCGTCAATTACTCGCTTCGGTATTTCGCTGATTCTTTGATTCTAACTCTGTCTATCTGTATGTTACGCATTCACGCCTAAACTGCTCCATCGATTTTGATGAAACTTGCTATAGAGGTAGATTAGACTTTGAGAAAGGCGTAGGGTATGTTTTGTCATAACAGCCGACATGCACGTGGGCGGAATTAGTATTATATAAAAGAGAAACACCACTCTCTGATTATTCACGAAATCTCAGTAATTACAACATCTACAAACTTGAAATTTGGCAGGTAGGTTCCTTATAGGGTTTAATTACGTGCGCAAAATCCCCATGGAAACCTTCCCACCAGCGCCGGTGGAAGAGGTTATGTCGGACTTGAACCTGTGGGTCGTTTTTGGTTGCCGAAGGTGAGGTTGCTAGGCATATCCCTCACACCCCAGCCGATCCAGGGCCATCTCTCACGATCTCGCCCTCTCCTCGGGTGTGGGGACTACAGAGTCCCCAACTCGTCCCCGGAACGTCCAGTAGCGCAAACGCCGCGGCCTGCTTCTGCCGGGGTGACAGGCGGCTCCACCAGTCAACCCCAGGCCTGCGCTCATGGGGGGCAGAGGTCGTTCGTCGACCTCCGACGCCCGAGTTGTCTTCGTACGCGGGCAGCTTGGCTTGCGATCCTTCGTCACTCCCGCTGCCGCTCCCACCCCGCCTCCTCCTTCACGAGCATTACTTGCTCGCAGAAGGAGGCGCCGGCCGCCCACGCATCCGCGCAGCGGACCATCGCCGCGAGCAAGGTGGAGAGGTGAGAACTCTCACTCCCAGGGCCGCCACAAGCGGTTCTTTATAGGGTGTAGACATCCGATAAAAACGAATTTTATGAAACTCCATCCCTAAGGGGGTAAAACAAGTCCACGAGTATGTAGGCACAAGCGCCCATTATAATAATGTATATACAGGGTGTATTTTTGAAACGGGGCAGTAAGGGCAAGTACCTTAACCGTTGCAGTTACAGCAAAACGTTCTTAGAAGACCTTCCCTAAATTTTTGACATATTTTGAACTGCATTCACAGATTTACTAAAAAACTTACAGTTGGCAAAAAAAATTCAAAAAGTCCAAAATTTTTTTTTTATGCCAATCGATTCTATTTCATGTGGGGATCAAAAAACTCTATGAGACCATTTTAACTTCCAGTACTAGGAAAGACAGAAATCGCCAAAAACGTTTCCCATACATTTCGGCAACAGAAACAAATTTCTACGATGGTCTAACTTTTTGTTATGGCCAGGAAGTGGGTAGAATTGACTGTAAAGTAAATAAAAAGAATTTTTACCCTCAAATTTCGAATTTGATTCGAAAATCTGTGTGTTATACTTAGTTTCAGCTGAGAAACTTCGTATGAGTTATTAATTAAGGATTTTCGCTAAAATGTCTTCTAATCGTGAAAAAATTGACTTAATAGAAGCGTATTTTGTCAATAATCGAAATGCGGGAGCTGCATTAGTGTGGTACCGCAATAAGTATCCGTTGCGGCCTGTGCCAACAAGAAAGGTTATTACAAATCTTTTGAAAATCCTGGAATTGCAGGGTTCTTTCAAAAGAAAGCGGCAGCCTCGTGTGGACATGGACACGGAGATTGCGGTTCTGACTTATGTCGAAGCATATCCAGAGGTATCGTCCAGGCAAGTCGCCCTTGAAGTAGGTGTATCCCACTCCCTTGTGATAAAGATATGGAAGAAATACGGCTACAAGTGCTATCGATATGGGCGCATAGTTCAAGTGTTACGTCCGGGTGATGATGTTCGAAGGCTTACTTTTTGCAGATGGCTAAGAGGAAAAATAAGCAGAGATCATGAATTTTTAAATTACATACTGTGGTCAGACGAAACGAATTTTTCCAATAACGGTATGTACAACAGAAAAAATCACCACTATTGGTCCAAAGAAAATCCACTAAGAGTTACGGCAAGTCATAATCAGGTTCGCTTCTCATTCAACTGTTGGTGTGGTATAATGTCCAATCGAGTCATAATGGTGGAATTTTATGAAGGGAAACTGAATTCTGCCATGTATAATGAAGTAATTTTACACCATCTTGAAAACGAGATGGACGAATGGCCCCTGTCGGAATTGCGAAAAGTTCATTTTCAACAAGATGGTGCTCCGCCACATAACACTCACCTTTCGCGTTCCAATTTGAGCCGCCTATTCGGTACACAGTGGATAGGTACACATGGTTCAACACAGTGGCCACCTCGTAGCCCCGATCTAACACCATTTGATTTTTTTTTATGGGGCTTCGTGAAAAACGACGTGAATAAGACGACGTACGCCAGTGTTCAAGAACTCAAGGATGCATTAATGACCATTTTACGTAATATTCATCCCAGAACATTATTAGCCGCCATTCGTTCAGTGCAAAAAAGGATAGACTTATGTATTCGTGAAAATGGAAATCATTTTGAGCAATTTATTTCATAAACCAATTTCTTAAATAATGATTATTTTTATTCAAAAAGTTCAAAATTTTACCTGACCTATGAGTTTCGAGTTGATTTATCATATTTCCGTACAAAAACGTTTTTGGCGATTTCTGTCTTTTCTAGTACTGAAAGCTAAAATGGTCCCATAGAGTTTTTTGATCCCCACATGAAATAGAATCGATTGGCATAAAAAAAAATTGAACTTTTTGCATTTTTTTTGCTAACTGTAAGTTTTTTACAAAATCTGTGAATGCAGTTCAAAATGTCCCAAAAAGTTAGGGAAGGTCTTTTAAGAACGTTTTGCTGTAACTGCAACGGTTAAGGTACTTGCCCTTACTGCCCCGTTTCAAAAATACACCCTGTATAGTAACATCAACACTAAGATAGGTGCTAATGAAAGCGACTACTACGCAGAAGGTGCGGGTTCGATTCCCACTCATTGCAAAAATTAGTAGATGTTGATATGACAACCGGGATCGAAGGTTTTACGTGCTCTCCGAGGCACGAGCAGACTAATGCAAATAGCCATATTCTAAGAGGGCCAGATCATAAGAGATGGCCCTGGGTCGGCCGGGGTGCGAGGGATATGCCTATCAACCTCACCTTCGGCAACCAAAAACGACCCACTGGCTGCGTGCGTTATGGTCGGTTGGAGTCCGACATAACCTCTTCCACCTGCTCCGGTGGGGGGGGGGTATCCGTGGGGATTTTGCGCACGTAAAAAAACCATATTCATACATACAAATATTTGCACTGAGCAAGAATCAAACTCGTGGTCTCCAATGTAGCAGTATAAATTTATTTATTTATTAATTAGCGAAATATCAATTATAATTCAAAATGGTGGATGATCTCACTTTTCCTGAACTCAGGATGCCGCACCACCTTCTCGGCGAGGAATCGATGCTCAAATTTGTCTTGCAACTGCAGACGATGGTCTCCTACCACCAATCTGATGTGTTCCAGGTCCAGAGGATGCTGAAACAGGTATGTGTACAATATAATAGAAAAACAATCATAGTCATCCCTACGTTATTTAGATTCAATTAGTCCTACCCTCCCCTTTCCTACACAGGACAACACGTGTAGGGCTTAGATGTCACCCGCACACGGTGCAGAGTATCCGATCAAGAACCAAGCTGTTCAGTGACTTTTTCCTTTGTCTCACCATTAAGGCCTGGATTTTTTTACCAGCTCACGTGTTTGCTTCTTGCTACAGTCTCGAGTCCCTTAAGCGGGGCGTGAAAAACCATCTAATTAGGGCCCCAAGCTGAGTGACTGCATTGTAACATGCTACGTGTCTTTAATGGTAGCCTCCTCTTTAGCTCATTAGCTTACCATCAGGCGAGGTGAAGTCCAATTGGTACGCCCTATATAAAAAAAAATATATTCAGACGGGACTTGAACCCCCGTCCAGATCTTCACAGGAGGAATGTTCTGACCACGGAGCTACTGAGCCACTCTTTATGCATTCGAAATACTTAATCCAACCATTTTGTGATCATGGCATACGTGCGGGCGTTCCCAGCTTTCTTTAAGGTATGGGGAAAAGTCACAGATCCAGGAGGGAGGGGATTATGTCACATGTTATAAAATTCATAACTTCGGGCGGGTAAAGCTGAGCAGGCCTCTCTTAGGGCGCACCCCAAAGGGGGTATGCCCATGCACGCACTGAGCGGGTATCGAACCTGCGCCTTCTGCGTAACGGCCACGTTCACAAGGGGGAGGCTCCACCACGTAGCAGTGGCGTTCACTATCGCCCCATTTTGAGGCTGTCAATTACACTTCGCCTTCCCTGATGGTAAGCTGAAGGCAGTCTCAGAAAACCATTACTTACACATACCATGTGACAATGGTGACACTCAGCTTGACGGCCTCATCATATTTCACATATTAAAGAACTATCACAAACTTTATCAAAGCAGTGTGCGGCGGACAGCACGAGTCTCTCTGCGATGACAGCGCCCCCACAGTGGTGTTCAAACTTCAAATTGTCCACATCCAGCATCTGGATTTCCACCTGGAATTAAAAATAAAACTCCTAGATACTCATTTATAAAGGGTGTCTCAGTAAGAGTGCACTTTTCATTTTAAAATAAAAAAAAGTATTTTATGACAGAGTTATAATATTTTTATTGTTTTGTAAAGAAGATATGTTCCGATTAAGTATGGAATAAAATATACGGCAAATGACCCCCACAGCTCCAAAGACAGGAGGTAGGACACGGCGGTATTTCCGCCCAATTGAGCAGTCCGACTGGAGAAGTACCTCCGCCCTACAGAATACCGCGGTTATAATAACTTCGTGTTGTGTTCCCGGCGGTGAGTAGGGTAGCCAGAGCTCACTGGAGAATTTGTGCTGTCAGTGGAATGACTAAAGGCTTGTCCTCTACACTGACGGCACAGAAACTCGGTGCTTACAGGGTCGGCAACGCGTGTGTGGCTTCTCTGGTGTTACACACGTCCATAGGTAATGGTAACCACTTTCCATCAGGTGGGCCGTGCGCTAGTCTAACACCTAAGTGGTATGAAAAAAAAAACTCTTAATTTCATGAAATTTTTCTGAAATTGTTTTGGATTTATTCGCATAAACCCGAGATTTCGCAAAACCCCAAAGAAAAAAATCGCACGGTGTTAAATCGCATCGACTGGCCAGTTGGTGGCATAAAACAATTTCCATCAGGTGGGCCGTATGCTTGTTTGCCTACTAAGTGGTACAAAAATGGTCACACTCGCCACGGTCGGTATTCGACTCATGTGGCAGTGTCTCCTTTGGGAGAGAGAGAAGCACTGCCATCTCCATTGCTTAGGATGCACCCGGTGGAAATGCCGGAATGAGACCGAAAACCCTAATGACTTACAAGCATAAATATCAATCAACCAATTAGCCCACGGCAGTCCACAGCTGGACATAGGCCTCTCCCAAGGACCCGTAGCCCGGAGATTCTTCATACCCCCCGCCCTGCCGTTGCCAGAATCGCTACCTTGGCTGGGAATAGCAGGACCACCGGGCACTGGGGTCCTTTTATTGTGGTGTCTATTAATTAGGAGAGTTTTAGCCTACTACCACCACGCTGGCCAGACGGGTTAGCAAAGGATTTGTTCTCGTGTTTTCTTTGTCTCAGGTCGTTCTGACCTCGGCAGAATATCGGCTAGGAGCCACAACTCCCCCCTAAAAGGGAGGAGTCACCGCTTCTGCATAAATAATATCACTTAGGTATATTATTTTACACATTACGTCGTATCAATCATATAAAAAAAACAATAAACGTTTCGCAACATCAAAACAAGTCCTGAATCAATGATAAATCCTTTGTTTAATGGGTTGCGAGTGGTAGGCCTAGAACCGGGTTCATGTATGAGGAAATGTGTAAATACAGGAGGATATTCAAGTCGAGGCTTAAGTGGTGTCAGGATCACCAGGATCAAGTTAGGATGGATGACTTGGCTGAGAGACATGCTCGGGGTGATTTTCGTGGTTTCTGGCGAGATACTAAGAAATCCAACCAGGGGCCTGGTCTTCCTATGAGCGTCGATGGCGTGAGCGATCATAAGGAAATTGCTGATAATTTTAGGAGTCATTTTTCTGTTGGATCGCTCTTGAGACGGGATAGGAGCGAATGTAGTACTAGGAAACCAATAGGAAAGGTCGCAGTACGATTTTCTGCCAAAGATGTACGAAAGGTTATTAAAGGAATAACGAGGGGCAAGTCCCCGGGCCACGATGGGTTAAGCATTGAGCACCTGCAGTATGCAGGGTCACATGCGCCCAGACTATTGGCGATGTTTTACTCGTTATGCATGACCCACTCCTTCTTACCTCTAGACTTTATGAGAACTGTAGTCGTGCCCATAGTGAAAAACAGAACAGGGAACGTTGGCGATAAAAGTAACTATAGGCCTATTTCACTGGCTACTGTTATAGCAAAAGTTTTTGACGACTTAATCAACTTAGAATTGGACAAATTTATGACTCTGCATGACAATCAGTTTGGGTTCAGACCCAAACTATCTACTGAAAGTGCAATACATTGTTTGAAACACACCGTCAGTTACTATACGAAACGAAGAACACCCGTCTATGCGTGCTTCCTCGACCTGTCGAGGGCTTTTGACCTGGTTTCGTATGACATCCTGTGGAAGAAGCTTGAGAACACTAATTTACCACCTGAACTTGTGTCCATCCTCAAGTATTGGTATGCGAATCAGGTCAATAGCGTCAAGTGGGCTGGGGCAATGTCGGAGCCTTACAAGCTAGAATGCGGGGTTAGGCAGGGTGGGTTAACCTCGCCCACTTTGTTTAATTTATATATGGATGCCCTGATTGCCGCGCTCAGCAGCCAGTATATAGGATGCCATATAGATGGAGTGTGTGTAAACAATTTAAGTTACGCAGATGATATGGTGCTGCTCAGTGCGTCTATCTGTGGCTTAAGAAAGTTGATTAGGACCTGTGAGGAATATGCTGGTGCACACGGGTTAAAATATAATGTTACGAAGAGCCAATACATGGTCTTTGGGGTCGACGGAGCTAGATGTCCACAGAACCTACCACCTGTTCAACTCAATGGGATTCCTCTGGAGAGAGTGAACCAATTCACCTATTTGGGGCATATACTTACGGTGGACCTCAGGGATCATGCTGATATGGAGCGGGAACGGAGGGCATTGTCCAGGAGGGCAAACATGTTGTCACGTAGGTTCGCGCGGTGTTCTGCCGAAGTAAAGATTACTCTGTTCCGAGCATACTGCACCTCTTTGTACACATGTAGTCTTTGGACTAAGTACTCAAAAAAAGTCTACAGTACCCTCCGTGTCCAATTTAACAATGCTTTTAGGGTAGTGATGGGGCTGCCTCGTACCTGCAGCGCATCAGGCATGTTTGCAGCGGCAAACACAGACTGTTTTCACACAAGTATGCGCAAAAGAGGAGCCTCCCTGATACGCAGGGTGCGAGACAGCTCCAACATCGTCCTGGCAATGATTGCTGACAGGTTGGACTGCCCTTACATTAGGCATTGCTGTCAGAGACACGTCCCGCAATGCCGGATGTAAAGGCTATGTAATAATTTGACATTATTTGATTGAATGACTGACTGTTATATATATATTTTTGATCATGTCATAGTGTATTAATTGATTTATTATTGCGTATTGTTTATCATTATTGTATTAATTATTTATCAGTGTCAATTTAATTCCATATTTTTACTCAATTAATTAAATTACTGAATCTAAATTTTTATAAAACCAAATTTATCAGTTTTCATGTCCTACATCGCTACGTATATGGGTGAAATTTACCTGAAATAAATTTATTTTATTTTATTTTATTTATTTTAAATCAATCACGCTATCATTACACCCAGAAATTACGATGTAAACACAACGAAAACGTCACTACGAAAGTGAAAGCCGTAATAATTAACCGCCATTTATTACCGAACGCAACAAAGACTGTCAACTTGACATTTTGTTTTGGCGCTCTCTTTGCGCGGGATACAAATAAAAAATTGAGGTTATGTTACATAAGCGATGGTACATATTTCATTTTCACGAATGTAATGTTTTGCTGTGAAGGAATTTTTATTTTGCTTTGTTCGTTAAGTTTTTGTTTAAAAGCTATTTGTGGGTTTGTGATGTAATTTTCTAGAATCATTAGGATTTTTCTTAATCTACGCTTTTGTAAGGCTTTTGTATAATAGTTTAGTAATAAGCGATGATGTATTTATTATACCTATAGAAACGACTTGCAGTAATATGGCGGTTTTTAAAAATTATAGCTACTTACTCGCGTAAATAAATAATACGTTATTATTACAATACATACATATAATATAATCACACCTTTATCCCCGGAGGGTTAGGCAGAGGTGAAACAATACCCACATTTCACCAATCATTGATTTCGGTCGCACGTAATAGGTAGAGGGTGAGCCTATGCCTATTGCCGTCTTCCGGGCACTATTGTTGACTCAAGCCATGCATCTGAAGCTGAGTTTGGGCTGTATATGGCCATTAGTTGCCTTGTACGACACCGCATGGGAAGAGATAGGGTGGTCCAAATTTTACTCTGCCGGGAACCCCATTTGAATATTAAAATGGATTGATGATTCAATCTGAAAACCTTGATAATTACAGAATATATATTTAATTTCCTATTGAATTAAGTTCATGTTCTAAGTTTGTTTTCAATTGGCTGCTGAAAGCGTCTAGTGTGAACGGTCAATGCATCTGCTTATAACGACTTCGTAATATGCGATTGAATATTTCTTGTGATATTTTGTTTACTTTTTCAGTAGGTACCTATATTGGAAAACGAAGAAAATGGTTATTAAATCGTATTTCTGACCGTCCCAGTGGCGTAATCCGCCTCTCGCCTTGTTAATTTAACATATCAATAATTCAACTACTATTTTTTTATACAAGTTAGGTGGCAGACTAGCACACGGCCCACCTGATAGAAAGTGGTTACCGTAACCTATGAACGTGTGTAACACCAGTGGAGTCATCCGTGCTGTACCTTATAAGAACAGAGATTTTATGTGCCTTCAGTGCAGAACACAAAGTCAGGACCAGCCTTTGATCTTCCCACTGACAGCACAAACACTCTCCAGTGAGCTCTAGCTACCCTACTCACCGCCGAGAACACAACACGAGGTTATTATAGCCGTGGTATTCTGTGGGATGGAGGTACTTCCCCAGTCGGACTGCTCAATTCGGACGGGAATACCGTCGTGTCCTACCTCCTCGGAACTATTACTAACAACTGTAAGATATTGCGTCAAGCGACAAGGCTGCCATTTGCATTGCCAATGTCTTCTCAATTTCTGTAACATGAATATTGTATTTGGCGTACCATAAAGTATTTAATAAATAAATTAGCCTAGCGCAGTCTGCTACTGAACGCAGACCTTTTCCAATATTGGGAGGCTTTGTCCTACTGCTATGCCACTCAAGAATACCAATCAAATAACAATACAAATGACATTAATACCACTTGTATTCATTTATATAATAATACAAGTAATATTATTACACTTAGTACAAAACCTTTTCTTTTTTTTTATACCACTTTGTTGGCAGACAAGCACACGGCCCACCTGTTCACGGATGGGAAGCGGTTACCGTGGCCTATGGACGTATGCAACACCAGGGCTGTCACACTCGTGCTGCCGACCATGAAGAAACCTTCTGATGCCCCTCTTGAAGAACCCCATATTGTAGGCGCTTGGGAAAACCGCAGCAGGGAGGTCATTCCACAGCTTGAGTGTGCGTGGGATGAAGTTTCTTTCATACCGCACAGTGCGCACCGTCTCAGGTCGCAATGTGTGAGGATGAATTCCCTGCCTATGGCGAGAGGTGCGATGTGATAGAATGTAGCTACGGGTATCATGTCAAGCAATTCATCTGAGCACCAACCAGATGCCATCCATATGGCTCACCTTCTGTCTGAACAAAGATACTATTGACACAATTAAGCGTGAATAAAATCATAAGATTATTTACTTCTTAGAATTGGATGGCACACACTTTTCGATACTTTTCGAAGTTATGTGTGTATTTATCGCAGGTTTATAAGTGCCCGGTTAATGGCAATAGACTCGCCACCTATTACATTGGGACCTAAGCATAAACTGGCGAAATGTGGGTGCTAGATCGATCGATCTATTTACTACTATATATTTGAAGAGTAATGTTAGTACATATATATAGGAGATATTAAAAAAAAAATGGGTTGTGATAACAGTTTAGTGACGGAGGAATACGCAGACGATATCACTGCGAGAGAAGGAAAACTCAAAATAAAACCCTGTACCGACCCGTCTGGCCAGCGTGGAAACAGTAGGCCAAAGCCTCCCAACATTGGGAGAGGCCTAGTCCAGCAGAGGACTGCGAAGTGCTAACGTAGACAGCCTCTGTGGCATGGTGGTTTAGTATTTGCTATGCAATCTTTATATTCATTATGTTAAAAATATGTACACAAATATGAAATATTTAATGAAATTTTGAGAAGAAAGATCCTACCATGTCATTCTTAATATAATGGTCTCGTTCTAAACAAATCTACTATTAATACTTTTGATTGATGGCACTTGGTGAAATTTGTTGTTACACATAATTAAGAACACGAACAGGTAGGACACAGCGGTATTTCCGTCCAATTGAGCAGTCCGACTGGGGAAATACCTCCGCCCTACAGAATACCGCGGTTATAATAACTTCATGTTGTGTTCCCAGCGGTGAGTAGGGTAGCCAGAGTTTACTGGAGAAATTGTGCTGTCAGTGGGATGACTAAAGGCTTGTCCTGCTTTGTCCTCTACACTGACGGCACAGAAACTCTGTGCTAACAGGGTCGGCAGCGCGAGTGTGGCTTCTCTGGTGTTACACACGTCCATAGGCCACGGTAACCACTTTCCATCAGGTAGGCCGTGCCACCTAAGTGGTATAAAAAAACACTTGTACTTTTTTCACAGTATTTTTTATTAGACCCAACCGGCTTCGCCTTAAGGCATCCTCAATGGATCACGACAACAGTAAACTGTTATATGTTCTTAACTGTACTATGTACTACCCTCGTACGTGGTCCCCAGCAGCGTAGAATTTGGACCACCCCATCTCTTCCCGTGCAGTGATTTACAAGGCAACTAAAGGATAGGGCTGTTTAACATCAGACAGATATATACAGCCCAGATACAGCCTCGATGCATGGCTTGAGTCAATAATAGTGCCCGGAAGACGGCAATAGGTTCACCCCCTATTACGTGGGACCGAATTCAATGACTGGTGAAATGTGGGTGTTATTTCACTTCTGCCTAACCCTCCGGGGATAAAGGTGTGATTATATGTATGTATGTATTTATGTACTATCCTTGTCCGACACTCAATAAGTCTTTACGGGTAAATATTTATTTTTATTACATAGCACACGATCTAACTATAGAGAGCAGTAGAAGATTAGACTGCTAAGACAAAGATCGCGGGTTCGATTCTGGTCCTAGACGTTAGTTAATTCAATTCAATTCAATTCAAATTCATTTATTGTTTGTCACAGGTATTACTTCTTAGATGATGTTATCATTTACATAGGTTAGGTAGATATCTCTGTAACATGTCAGGTATGACGTACAATAAGATTATTACAATCACCGACTTAAAATTTAATTGAAAATACAACTATTTATTATTAGTTATTATCATTTCATTTACTGCAAAGTCAATTGCAGTCCAGACATAATGCCTCTCATTGTGCGCCAATGGTACCTATCTTCGGCCTTCGTCAGTCCACCTGGCTAGGAGGCGTTCCACCTTCCCTTTACTCTCTCACGATCTCCACTCTATGACTAGTTTGTTCTAGCGGCCATCAGATAGAGCCTACTGGCACTTCAGCTTGCTTAAGTAATAAAAAAATTGCTTACTTGCCAAGGAAACGCTCCATAGGGCGTTTCCGTACCACCAACAATCTTGCCGGTCCTGCGAGGGTTGAAGTCCACGGTTCGGGTCCCACAGCGCACTTTATCGCCTTTCCCAGGCTTTAACACTAAATTCTGATTGAAATAGTTGGAAGAGAAACTCGAGAAGGCTTTTGAAGGGCGCGTCCTATTTTTATAAAACTCTATATGATTTATTTTATTCATAAAATATTCAGAATTCACCGTGCTCAATAGAAAAACTAACGTGAATATTTCAGAAAACATCGTTACTGCAAAAATATCGATGTACTTTTGTTAAAATATTTAACGGTTTATATTAAATTCGAAAACAATTATAAAAATTACGATATTCAAAATTCACAACGTCCACACATTATGGCGGCCGAAAACTAAATGAGCCATTACTGAACCGATTTATTTTTTTTTAAAACATACACACGCAGTGATCACAATGCCACGAGACGTATGACACACGTGAATGTATGTCACTAGATCGATCCGAAGATGCATCCTTTGTGTTTCGAAATGAATAAATAATAAAAAAAAGATATGTAGTTCTATTGTTTCTTTTTTCTTTTAAAAGGTCAAGGTGTTTGACAATATGGCTTTATACAATTGTGCATTAGATTTGGTTGCCCTTTCACAGGTATGTATGGAGGAGTAGCCATTATTTTATTCTAAATACGAGCTGATGTGATACTTTCTCGATGTACGAGCAGACTATTTTGTTGTTATCTGTCTCATAATAACCGTGTTGCAATGACTATAAACTGTATAAACACAGTATTTATAACAAAGAAAGAATGAGAAAAAATGTTTATTGTGATACCACAAGCATTACAGTACAAAAAAAAATACAGAACGCAAAAAGAGAAAATTAAAAAAAAACATTATAATTTTATAATAATATGTTTTTGATTGTTTTTTTTTACACCGCTTAAGTGGCAGACAAGCACACGGCCCACCTGCTAGAAAGTGGTCACCGTGGCCTCTGGACGTGTGTAACACCAGAGTAGCCACACTCGCGCTGCCTTCCCTGTAAGCACAAAGTTTCTGTGCCGTCAGTGTAGAAGACAAAGCAGGACAAGCCTTTAGTCTTCCCACTGACAGCACAAATTCTCCAGTGAGCTCTGGCTACCCTACTCACCGCTGGGAACACAACACGAAGTTATTATAGCCGCGGTATTCTGTAGGGCGAAGGTACTTCCCCAGTCGGACTGCTCAATTGGGCGGTAATACCGCCGTGTCCTACCTCCTAGGATATTTAGATATTTTCTTGTTCAATACTAGGTTTTTAGATTTAAACTTATTAATTTTATTTATTATATTTTGGGGCAAGCAATTAGTAGAATTCATACACTAGAAATGTACTAATTTAAGCCCTTTCAGTTGATACCAAACACGACATATTTATCTCAAATTTATTTTTTATCACAGTACTTTATGATCACTAGAGGGCGCCACATTAGATTCAGTGACACGTTATATAACCTATAACCAGCGGTTAACTGACACGTTTCTAAAGATACCACATTTGTCCAGTTCTAATAAGTGATTGAGGAGCTATCAGGGATCAAAATGAACCTACATACAAACATAGCCTGTCAAATATAGGTATTTAAACTATCATGGTCACTCACATCAGTATCAAAATAAACGGGATATTTACCATGTTTCAGTGGATACAGTAAGCATCGTGTGTCGTGAACGTGATCGAGATCGGGTTCGAGTTTGTAGTGAGAGTTAAACCAATAGTAGTGCAGATACGCGTAGTAAAAGAACTCGAAAGAGGGTAGATCGATATAATTACTCCTACGAAAAAACTTTTTCTCTGTTCACCGCCACTACTTCAGTTCCTCCGTGATCATGGTGCTTGCAACAGCGCCGAGATATCGGAAACTCAAAACAATGAAACATGATAAATATCCCGTTTATTTTGATACTGATAGCCTGTCAAAATCTAAACCCTCCTTTTGCCGTAGGCGGGTAAAAAAGATGTCATTTGACACTAAATCCCGAGATATATCTTCATAATAAATCTCCTGTATCGTTCTAAGCATTCAATGTCAGGTCTACTAACTAGCTCATGTCTATTACAAATATGTAATTTTAATATTTACGACGTTCTTCAAATAGTTTTAGCGATTATATCTCGAAAACTGGAGTAGAATGGATTTTTCTATACATATTAAATGGTATGGTTTTACTTGCAATATAATTTGTGTATTATTATTGGCTCCTTCCTGATCCAATAGGTACCATCAGCTTCTTTTATAACATAAACTCACCCCTATATCCCCGAAGAGGTAGGCAGAGGGGTTAGCATCAACATTTCTCCAGTTCATGTTTAGGTCCCAATGTGTGTGCTATAGTGGAGAGGCTATTGCCATTAACCGGGCAGTTATAAAACCTGCGATAAATACACACATAACTTCAAAAAGCATCTAAAAGTCATTGGTGTGTGCCATGGTAAAACCTGGGATCGAACCCGAGACCTCGTCTCAGCAGTCCATTACAAATACCACTAAGCTACCGCGGTTTTTTGAAAGATTTTTCTGGAGACAGTTCAGCTTCTTTCATTACTCTTATTATAACATAGCATCGCCGTAATGGCGATGAGATGTTGAATCCTGCTTCGAAACAGGTCATCAGGTATCATCTTTACTTCAATGACAGCTGGTCAGCTTACCATCAGGCGGGGTGTAGTCAATTTGTCAACTTAGATATAAAAAAGTGGTCCCAGAAACAAGCTTTTTAGTGTTTCGTATCTCAAAAGAAATAAAGGCACTCTTATAGGATCACTTCGTTGTACGTCTGTCTGTCCGTCTGTCTGTCTGTCTGTCTATCTGTCAAGAGTTTTTTCATCAGTCTGCAACCTCTTATACATACATACATATACTCGTAATCACACCTTTATCCCCGGAGGGATAAGGAGAGGTGAATTAACACTCACATTTCACAATCATTGTTTTAGGTCCCACGTAATAGGCGGTGAGCCTATTGCCGTCTTCCAGGTACTATTTTTGACTCAAGCCATGCATCTGTGGATGAGTATGGGCTGTATATAACCTCTTATTGAAGTAATAAACACTTGTAATTTGTAAGGAAATCAAACTTCTATTCCAAAGCAAAAAAAGGTATCGCCTTTTCAGTAACATTATGTTCATCCCTCAATTTTGTTATGTACGAAACTACCAGTGGGCGAATCCGAGATCACCTGCGTCAGCCGGTTTGAGAAGCTTCCGTGTAGCCTCTCTAGCTAATCCTCAATAAAGTTATGGGTCTTACCCAGTGGTTAACGGGAATTTCTTTTAAAAGGACAGTATAAAAAGTATTTACCTCGATCTAATTTGTCATGCAATATGCGATTCATTGGGAAAGCCTGTAGGAATAGAGTAACTGGGACTCTTGGCCAGTGGACTAACTACCGCTGCTAGGTAAAGAGACACCGGTATTTGAACTAAGACCCTTGGATCTCCCCGGACTAATAAGATATGCGCGTGTTGACGGTGAAATAATACAAGTATCACCACCCCATCTCATCCGAAGGGTGTCGTAAGAAGCGACAACTCCAGACACTATTGTTGACTCGATCCTTGTATCTGTGCGTAAGTGTGGGCTGTATATATCTGTCTGATGTTAAACAGCCCTATCTCTTAGTAGCGTTGGAAATTTTGTTGTGTTCGTAATGGAATTAGTGTTGGAAAGTGCAAGCAAGCATTGGTGTGTGGTAAAACCTGGGATCGAACACGAGACCTCGTCTCACCATACCTTTATTTACCCATACCAATAGGCTACCGCGGCTTTAATATTGTTCAATGATTTAAAAAAGCAAAATTTAGGCAATTTTGTGAATTGGAACGATACCTAATGTCATGTTATTTTAGTCACCTACGTGTTCTCTTCAACAATAAATAAATTCAGCAAAATATTGTTCCAGCTGGATGTCATAGTGGCTGACTTGGACGTCGGATCTCTGCACATCCCAGCTGGGGTCAACATTCCTCAACCAGAAGGGAAACTCCTTTCATCCCTCCAAGACTCTTTGGCTCTGGAGTTGCAGCCAGAGCTTCGATCGGCGGACTCAGCGTTTGCCCCACCGCCGCCTGCATCCTCCCTACCTCATATGTTAGACAAAGAAATTAGGGCAGTTTTCATTAGGACTTTAGCGAAACTTTTGCAGGGTTATAGGTGAGTGATCACCAGGGCTATACTATGAAAAACCGCATGGGAAGAGATGAGATGGGCCAAATTCTACACACGCAGAAGATCACTGTGAGAGAAGGAAACTCAAAATAAACCAACCGGTCTGGCCAGTGTGGAAGCAGTAGGCCAAAGTCTCCCTCCCTCTTTGGGAGAGGGCTATGTCCAGCCAGCTGTGGATTGCGACAGGCTGATTGATTAATTGAAACTCTACTAGATGGCGTTATAATACATTTCTTGAATTATTTTTCCTTGTCTATTGCTACAGAATTTCACTATGGAAAAATGTAAACTAGATAATATCTAAATCATACATAATCTACATAACTATTAAGGATAAAATACTAATGTTAATGACAAAAATACTAATGATAATGTACTGAAATTAATGTTAAGATCTTTTGTAATACCTATGTTTCACAAATAATAAATAAATGAAATGAAATGAAATCTTAGTAGGAGGTAGGACACGGCGGTATTTCCGCCCAATTGAGCAGTCCGACTGGGGAAGTACCTATTACCGGTATTCTGTAGGGCACAGAATACCGCGGTTATAATAACTTCGTGTTGTGTTCCCAGCGGTGAGTAGGGTAGCCAGAGCTCACTGGAGAATTTGTGCTGTCAGTGGGATGACTAAAGGCTTGTCCTTTGTCCTCTACACTGACGGCACAGAGACTCTGTGCTTACAGGGTCGGCAGCGCGTGGGTGGCTTCTCTGATGTTACACACGTCCATAGGCCATGGTAACCACTTTCCATCAGGTGGGTCGTGTGCTTATCTGCCTCCGAATTTTAATAAAAAAAATGAATTTTGTAATATTCCTATACACAATAAATATCTTACTTGCATTATTTAGTTAGAAGAACGTAGTTATACATGCTAGTTTAATTTCCATTGATAAGTAGGTAGTTATTATGAATGAAACCTCATTGCAGCAACCTTTTGTTTGACAATGCGAGAAGTGTCTATGCTTTTTGTCTGGCTACAAAGACCTAGTGTCAAACAGATGAAGCGTGACATATTCAAATAGAAAATGTTGTCTTAAATAGAAACAAATTACTTTTTAATTAGAAAGCTATTGAAATAAAGAAACATTTGTAATATGCCTTCCGGCTTTCAATCCGTCATTTTGTAAGATCTTTTTTTATTCAATTCCATTAATGTATTTCATAATAAACACACGACGTAGGACACGACGGTATTCCTGTCCGAATTGAGCAGTCCGACTGGGGAAGCCCCTCCACCCTACAGAATACCACAGCTATAATAACCTCGTGTTGTGTCCCTGGTGGTGAGTAGGGTAGCCAGAGCTCACTGGAGAGATTTTGTGCTGTCAGTGTGAAGACCAAAGGCTTGTCCTGATTTTGTGTTCTGCACTGAGGGCACATACAATCTCTGTTCTTACAGGATCGGCAGCACGGATGTGACGCCACTGGTGTTACACACGTTCATAGGTCACGGTAACCACTTTCCATCAGGTGGGCTGTATGCTTGTCTGCCACCTAAGTTGTATAAAAAAAACAGTTCATATTATTTATTAATGGCTTTTGCAGCGAATCGCCTCAATTTTGCCAATGTCAAGTAAATGTCTTTAAAATTATTAATGGCGAGACGCCAATGTCAAGTTTTTCAAGATACGGTCCTATAAACTGTTTGTTGATGGTGACGATGAGCTGATGATATTGATGATGATGATTACGATTAATGAGATGATTGCTCAATAAAGTTGTGGGGACTTTACTAGAAGCTCCCTAGGGAGATTTGGAATCAACATAAAAAGTCACAATTCACTGTAATATAACACTTTACACACTTAAAGATAAATTGGAAAAGGGATAAAATAAAATTCTACATAATTTGAGATTGGTTTCCAAAATTTGTAAAAATACCCAAAAAAAAAAAACGCTATACAGCCGTTGTGACGTCAGCGACTGAACATGATTGCAGACAAGCACACAGGCCACCGATGGAAAGTGGTTACCGTAGCCTATGGACGTGTGCAAAGAATCAAACAATCAATTTCATTTATTCAGTTTAGTCACATAAAGAGCACATATGAACGTAATTTTTTAAAATAATGTCAATTTTTTCTATATAAATATTAAATAATGTATACATACACTAGAGCCTTTGCTGATGCGTAGAGATGTTGCGTCCTTGGCAGTATTTTACCGTCTGTACCATGGTGAATGTTCTGATGAGCTCTTCCAATTAGTCCCACCCTCCCCTTTCCTACACAGGACAACACGCGTAGGGCTTAGATGTCACCCGCACACGGTGCAGAATATCCGATCAAGAACCAATCGGTTCGGTGACTCTTTTCTTTGTTGCATCATTAAGGCCTGGAATTCATTACCAGCTCACGTGTTTCCTTCTTTCTACGTTCCCCGGTCCTTTAAGCGGGGCGTGAAAAAGCGTTATGATGAGGCTGTCAAGCTGAGTGTCACCATTGTCACATGGTATGTGTAAAGGTCACCACCTCTTTTCTGAGACTTCAGTCTACCATCAGGCAAGGCGAAGCCTAAACGACGTGCCCTAAATTAAAAAAAATATATCTTTCGCTGGTTCGGGAATCACACTTGTGCTGCTATTTTCTTTGGCTACTGTACAACGCTGTTGAAGAAGTTTTCATAACATAAACATAACATAAACTCACGCCTATATCCCCGAAGGGGTAGGCAGAGGTGCTAGCACCCACATTTCGCCAGTTTATTTTTAGTTCCCAATGTAATAGGTGGCGAGCCTATTACCATTAACCGGGCACTTATAAACCTGCAATAAATACACACATAACTTCGATAAGCATCGATAAGTCATTGGTGTGTACCATGCTCGCATCTCTGGGATGGTTCAGCAAAGTACTTACTAGATGCTCTCGACAGGTTGCAGCGACGTGCGGTCCGCATCATTGGGCATCCCGAGGTCACGAACACCCTAGAACCTTTACAGATGCGTAGAGATGTTGCGTCCATGGCTGTATTATACCGTCTGTACCATGGTGAGTTTTCTGATGAGCTCTTCCAATTAGTCCCACCCTCCCCTTTCCTACACAGGACAACACGTGCAGGTCTTAGATGTCATCCGCACACGGTGCAGAACATCCGATCAAGAACCAAGCGGTTCGGTGACTCTTTCCTTTGTCGCACCATTAAGGCCTGGAATTCATTACCAGCTCACGTGTTTCCCTCTTCAAAAGCATATGATGAGACCGTCAAGCTGAGCGTCACCATTGTCACACGGTATGTGTAGGTAATGGTGACCCTCTTTTCTGAGACTTTGCCTTCAGCTTACCATCAGGCAAGGCGAAGTCTAATTGACGTGTTCTATATAGATTTAAACAAAAATATGGTAAAACCTGGGATTGAACCCGAGACCTCGTCTCAGCAGTCCATTACCCATACCACTAGGCTGCCGCGAAGTTTTCACTCAAATAAAAACTCTTTTGTATCCTCCACAAACAAACAGTCAACTACAATTTGTCATTCAATACATAATGGAGATCTGCAGATAAAATCATTGACTTAGAACAGTTATAATTGTCTAGATCTCATCACCCTGCCCCACATGTTAGTCATTGATGATTTTTTACTCGCCGGTGAATATCGATGAGACCTCGGTAGGTACCTACTGTGTACTGGCAGCAGAAAAATCGATGAACACAATCTTACTAATAAAAAAAGCCGTGTGGTTCCCGGCAGAGTAGAATTTGGACCACCCCATCTCTTCCCTTGCGGTGTCGTACAAAGCGACTAAGGGATAGGGCTGTTTAAAAATCAGACAGATATATACAGCCCAGACTCAGCCTAAGATGCATGGCACGAGGCAACAATAGTGCCCGTAAGACGACAATAGGCTTAGGAATTCAATGATTGGTGAAGTGTGGGTGTTAATTCACCTCTGCCTAAGCCTCCGGGGATAACGACTTGATTTTATTTAATTTATGTATGTTTGTCTGTACAATATTATCTGATTCCCGAAGATTCCGTTTCATTTTACCCGACTGCGTATATGCCATAAGAGGGTTATGATTTTGACTGGCTACCTATATATTTATGTACAATTTTCAACCATTATTTTCTGATTGAAATACCTAATTAAAAATCAACCTATTAAAAATTATAAACCTATATCATAGGAATCCAATTCCATTTTCGCTAGATAGTTTTTATGCTGTCAGTGGGAAGACCAAAGGCGTATCCTACATTATCTTCTACATTGACGGCACAGAAGTTCTCTGTTCTTGCAGGGTAGGCAGCACGGGTATCACTCCCTTGGTGATCCGCCCTACAGAATACCGCGGTCATAATAACCTCGTTTTGTGTTCGGTCTTACTCCAGCGGTGAGTAGGGTAGCCAGAGGTCACTGGAGGGTTTTTGTGCTGCCAGTGGAAAGACCAAAAGCTACTTTGTCTGTGTGTACAGTGTGACACCCATAGTGTTGAATACGTCCATAGACCACGGTAAACGCTTACCAAAAAAATATTATAAAGCTGAAGAGTTTGTTTCTTTGTGTGCGCTAATCTCTGAATCTTTTAGTTCGAATTAAAAAAATATTTTTGTGTTGAATAGTTCGTTTATTGACACATGTTTTATATATCATCACGCTACTACTTAAGGGAGTGGAGCAGTGATCATATAATGTCAACAAATCCGACAGTAATTACCATAGCATAGGGCAATGTGTAACACCAGGATAGTCACACCAGTGCTGCCGACCCTGCCAGAACAGAGAACTTCTGTGCGGTCAGTGCCTTTGGTCTTCCCACTGACAGCATGAAAACTCTCCAGTGACAAAGCACACTTCCACAGACCATGGTAACCACTTTCATTAAAAATCATAAAATATTTATTTAAACATTGTTTTACAATAATAGATGTAAGGCAGTGTTTCACAGCCATCAGTATCAAAATAAACGAGATAAACAGCCTCGAAATATCGGAAACTCAAAACAATGAAACATGGTAAATATCCCGTTTTTTTTATACTGATGTGAGTGACCAAACACTATCAGTGTTTCACAGCATGATTCACCGTATTCGGTGTGCAAATATTTAAAAAAAAATTCTAATTGATTTAATTACTATTTTTAGTATGCTCTTTTTACAGTGAGAAAAGTAACAAGTAACCTTAAAAAAAATTGAATAAAGACTAGATTTACCTTAACTATATAGAAATTAAAAAAAACCATTACACAATTAAAAATAAACAAAACAAAATAGTAACAACATTTAACCAATAATTTTACCTACACTTAATAACACAAATAATTATATATTCCTATTAAAATAATTAACATAACATAACATAAACTCATGCCTATATCCCCGAAGGGGTAGGCAGAGGTGCTAGCACCCACATTTCGCCAGTTTATGTTTAGGTTCCATTGTTATAGGTGACTATTGCCTATTGCCATTAACCGGGCACTTATAAACCTACGAAAAATACACACATAACTTCGAAAAGCATCGAAGTCATTGGTGTGTGCCATGGTACAACCTGGGATAGAACCCGAGACCTCATCTCAGCAGTCCATTACCCATACCACTAGACTACCGCGGTTTCTTTTATTTTATTAAACTAATTTTTTACTACCACTACTACTAATTAAAAAAGTTTATTAAACTCATTTTTTGTATCTGTAAGTAGTGTAAGCCATAAATTACTTTACAGTGTACAATCCCTGTTCAATAAGCCACTTTTTTAGTCGAGGTGAGAAGCGATTTAGTGGCAGGTTCGAATTATGGGGAATCCTGATGTCACGAGCACCCTCGAGCCTTTGCAGATGTGTAGAGAAATTGCTTCCTTGGCTGTATTTTACTGTCTATATCATGGTGAGTGTTCTGATGAGCTCTTCCAACTAATCTCACCCTCTCCTGTCCTACATAGGTCAACACGTGCAGGCCTTAGATGTCATCCTCACACTGTGCAGAACATACGAGCAAGAACCAAGCGGTTCGGAGACTCTTTTTTTTTGCCGCACCACCAAGACCTGGAATTCATTACCAGCACACGTGTTTCCTTCTTCTTCACAGTTCTGGGTCATTTAAGCGGTGCGTGAAAAAGCATCTGATGAAGCCGCCAAGCTGAGTGGGTACAATTGTAACATTACTTAGTGTCTGTAATGGTGACCTTCTTTCCTGAGACTTTGCTTTTAGCTTATAAGGCGAGGTGAAGTCAAGTTGGCGTGTCCTAGATTAAAAAAAAATCTCTTTAGAAATTCTGTTGAACACCGGTATATACATACAGAAACAATTTTTCTATCAGGTGGGCTGTATACTTGTCTGCCACCTAAGAGATAAAAAAAAACCTCTTCTAAACCTAAAGTCGGTTGAAAAATTACATGTGTTAACTAAATTGCACAACAGCTGTCATTCTGTCTGTACACATGTGGCCTTAGGCCATAATAGGTCAAGTTACAGCAGATAATATGCAAATACACAATAAATAACAAACTAGGCCAATAGAGAGGCTGTGTGTCGGCGTGTTAGTCGGTTCAAAGCGGTTTTCACAATAGTTTTGTATTCAGATAAGATCATATCTCTGGTGGAATTTTCAATATAATCAGTATCCTTGCGTGGCTGCAGCTATGCTAAGAGGATGTAAAAGCTAATTAAGAATCATGAATAGGATATTGGAGGTAGGACTCGGCGGTATTTCCGCCCAATTGAGCAGTCCGACTGGGGAAGTACCTCCGCCCTACAGAATACCGCGGTTATAATAACTTCGTGTTGATAACGTGCAGTGAGTAGGGTGGCCAGAGCTCACTGGAGAATTTGTGCTATCAGTGGGATAACTAAAGGCTTGTCCTGCTTTGTCCTCTACACTGACGGCACAGAAACTCTGTGTTTACAGCGCCGGCAGCGCAAGTGTGGCTTCTCTGGTGTTACAAACGTCCATAGGCCACGGTAACCACTTTCCATCAGGTGGGCTGTGTGCTTGTCTGCCATCTAAGTGATATAAAAACTAATTAAGAATCATGAATCAATCAAAGAATCAATTTCATTTATACAGTTAAAGCACATAAAGAGCACATGGTAACGTCAAAAGATCATAGGCAAATCCCCCTGCATGAAATAGTTTGATCTGATTTATTTACATTTATACATATAATCACGCCTTTATCCCTGGAGGGTTAGGCAGAGGTGAATTAACACCCACAGTTCACCAATAATTGTATTCGGTCCCACGTTCAATATCTAATTTTATTACTAGGTTTGCTCGAGTGAATATAATGAAAGATTTGTTTAGTGATAACATTGAAGGTAAGCAAAGAGTATTTATAATGCATTAGGTTAGGTATATAACTAAACATTGAATAACAAGGGTACAACATCATCGTGGCTGTAGCCGCGTGGTTCCCGGCAGAGTAGAATTTGGACCACCCCATCTCTTACCATGCGGTGTCGTACAAGGCGACTAAGGGATAGGGCTGTTTAACATCAGACAGATATATACAGCCCAAACTTAGCCTCAGATGCATGTCTCGATTCAATAATAGTTCCTGGAAAACGGCAATAGGGTCACCTCTTATTACGTATGAATCGAATGATTGGTGAAATGTGGGTATTGATACCTCATATATTTGAGCCCGAAGTTCTTTGGTTCTCAGAAAATATTTGGGAATCTGCCGGATTCGTTGAAATTTATGACCATTGCTCCGCCCCCTTAAGTAGTAGCACGATGATATATAGCCTAAAACGGGTGCACGGCGATCACGACGATTTGTCAAACCTATCTGTCGTCTTGCAAAAACTTCCGATTTGTTCCACCTTCAGATTGTCGATGTCTGCAGCAAAATTTTCCATGTTTTCAACGAGTACATGCGACATTCGACCTGCAGATGGAGGCTGGATTCCTCGGCTCCCATGAAATGAAATGAAATGAAATGAAATGAAATGAAATGAAATGAAATGAAATGAAATGAAATGAAATGAAATGAAATGAAATGAAATGAAATGAAATGAAATGAAATGAAATGAAATGAAATGAAATGAAATGAAATGAAATGAAATGAAATGAAATGAAATGAAATGAAATGAAATGAAATGAAATGAAATGAAATGAAATGAAATGAAATGAAATGAAATGAAATGAAATGAAATGAAATGAAATGAAATGAAATGAAATGAAATGAAATGAAATGAAATGAAATGAAATGAAATGAAATGAAATGAAATGAAATGAAATGAAATGAAATGAAATGAAATGAAATGAAATGAAATGAAATGAAATGAAATGAAATGAAATGAAATGAAATGAAATGAAATGAAATGAAATGAAATGAAATGAAATGAAATGAAATGAAATGAAATGAAATGAAATGAAATGAAATGAAATGAAATGAAATGAAATGAAATGAAATGAAATGAAATGAAATGAAATGAAATGAAATGAAATGAAATGAAATGAAATGAAATGAAATGAAATGAAATGAAATGAAATGAAATGAAATGAAATGAAATGAAATGAAATGAAATGAAATGAAATGAAATGAAATGAAATGAAATGAAATGAAATGAAATGAAATGAAATGAAATGAAATGAAATGAAATGAAATGAAATGAAATGAAATGAAATGAAATGAAATGAAATGAAATGAAATGAAATGAAATGAAATGAAATGAAATGAAATGAAATGAAATGAAATGAAATGAAATGAAAATTTATTCGCAAGAGACACGGTGAAGATAAAGGTGTTAATTTGTCCAGTGTGGATAGTACAGCATATCTCGCCTGCATTAGGCATACGATTTTTTTAGGTACATTGTTGCTATTGTTGTTATCTCATATAAATATACACATCATTGGTTAGTACTCCATAACCCATTTTACCTGCACAAATTACACAGTCGACATTCTATTCGAAACAAAAATAAATTATAATAAGTAACTAAGTATACCTACAAAATAAATTCATGAATCAATCAACAGACGCCTTAACAATGCATGCGATAGAACAAACCGCAAAACCTTCATTCCAATTATCATGTCAAATATTTATCATGAAATTGTCAGAAATGTCAGGTTAGATGTTTAAAATAATATTATAATGATTTTAATGTCAATGAGCTTTCTTGTCAATATACCTACTTCAATAAATCGATGTCGCTAAATTACAATGTCAAGTACTACCATTACTAAATTAATATGTCAAATTAAAAGTATATTATATTAAATTGGAAATGTCAAGAATAATAAATATTTATATATTTAGTCATTTGCAATCAAAAAATTCTTGCAGATCATAAAAACATTTATTTATAAGCCATTGCTTTAGTTTCGACCTAAATTGAGTCCTAGGCAGTTCCCTGATCACCTTTGGAATGTGATTGTAAACCTTAATGGTCATTATAAAGCAGTTTTTTTGGTAAAAGGTAGTTCTGCACATCTCGAACTTTATTTTAGTGGGGTCTCGAGACTCATTTGCATTTTGGTCATTTGGGATCACTCTTCAATCAAAGAATCAAAGAATCAATGTTATTTATTCAGTTTAGGAACATAAAGAGAAATTATATAAAAATATTAAATAATTGAAAAATAAACGATTGGAAAATGATTCTTTCGCTGGTTCGGTAGGTTAATTCTACTGAGAAGATACCAGCAAGAAACTCAGAGAAAATTATATTAGAAATAGATTATCTTTCTTTTTTAAATTTGCTTTAGTTTACAATTTATGTTGTGCGAGCAAGCAAGAGACTTATGCTGACCACGGATTTACATCATCAAGATACTTATCTACTTTTATAGTAACCTTTATTAATTAAAGTTTTTTTCACTTCTATTTCAAACTTATTTAGTGGCATGTTTATCAAATCCTGAGAAATTTTAATAAATATATTTTTACACTTTATACAGCTGCCTACAAACGAATAACCAACTTCACTCTTATTAGTGTGTCGGGTGCAGGTACTTCCCCAGTCAGACTGCTCAATTGGGATGGGAATACCATCGTATCCTGCCTCTGTGAAGCCCTGACATCTGAAATGTTCAGTTATTGAATCTGCGATGGGTTTCCACAGAAACTTCGAATATAGGACACTATCGTCGATGAGTGCTTTCCCTAATATTTTAGAGGTCATTGACCAGTTAAACCTTGTGTCAATGACCCCTGGTACGACCGCCATGCTGTCTGGCCTCCATTTAAAATGGAGCTTACATATACGTAAGACAGTATTAAGACATTATACCAATGTGATTGATGATATAAAGATTTTGGTACATGGTTTTTTCAGTAATAATTATTCATCTTTGATGTCGTTAGGAGATGAGACATAATTGAAATTTTCATTGTTTAATACAATTTATTTAGAGACTTTTCTAAACCGTGGTAGCCGAGTGGTATGGGTAATGGACTGCTGAGACGAGGTCTCAGGTTCGATCCTAGGTTTTACCATGGCACACACCAATGACTTACCGATGCTTTTCGAAGTTATGTGTGTATTTATCGCAGGTTTATAAGTGCCCGATTAATGTTAATAGGCTCGCCACCTATTACATTGGGACCTAAATACTCACACTCAAGCTGTGGAATGTACTCCCTGCTGCGGTCTTCCCATGCGCCTACAATATGGGGTTCTTCAAAAGGGGCATTAGGAGGTTTCTTCAGGATCGGCAGCGCAAGCGTGACGCCACTGGTGTTGCACAAGTCCATAGGCCTCGGTAACCACTTTCCATCAGGTGGGGCCGTACGCTTGTCTGTTGCCTAAGTGGTATAAAAAAAATCAACGAAAGGTTCGAATCCTGGCCATTACAATTTCGACGTGAAGAGGTTAAAGAAAAAATTAGTGATTGCGGTTGCTAATATACTTTATTTAAAAAAACCGTCGTGCCCTACCTCCATTGCAAAGTATTTGTGTTCAGTTTACAGGAACACACACACAGGAACAGGTACAGGAACCGATCACCGTTTCTTGACTTTTATTTTCCTGTTACGGACAACCAATTGATTGTTAAATGTCACTGTGTCATACCGACACTGTTTGTCATACGGCCCAAGCAATGGGCCGTATATTATAAGGTCTTTATAACGGAATATTGTCATATCGTTAGTCACTCCATTGTATGACATCAAATTTGAATATTAGGGAGTGCATCTTCATGTGAAAATAAAATATAAACTTTATTTTGTTTTATTTATATATAAAATATAAATAAAACAAAATAAAATAATCTAGTTCTAATATAGTTCGCTGAGTTTCTTGCTGGTGTCTTCTCAGTAGAACTAACCTACCGAACCAGCGAAAGAATCATTTTCCAATGGTTTATTTGTACATTATTTAATATTTTAATATTATTTCTTGACATACTCAATTGTATAATTTTGACGTTCATATGTGCTCTTTGTGTGCCTAAACTGAATAAATGAAATTGATTCTTTGATTGATTCTTTGATTGTGTCACATCAGTGTATATATATTTCCAGCTCGGGCCTGGGTATGACGGGTTGAGTCACCTGTCATCATAGCAGAAACAGGCCGGAGCGGCGACGCAATACTTATTTACTTAAATACATATAATCACGCCTTCATCCCTGGAGGGCTAGGCAGAGGTGAATTAACACCCACATCTCACCAATAACCGTATTCGGTCCCACGCAATAGGAGGTGAGCCTATTGCCGCATTCCGGGCACTATTGTTGACTCGAGCCATGCATCTGAGGCTGAATCTGGGCTGTATATATCTGTCTGATGTTAATCAGCCCTATCCCTTAGTCGCCTTGTACGAAACCGCATGGGAAGAGATGTGGTGGCCCTAATTATACTCCGCCGGAAACCACGCGGCTTATTTACTTATCTATTTAATATAATCATATAACCGCGGTAGCCTAGAGGTATGGGTAATGGACTGCTGAGACGAGGTCTCGGGTTCGATCTCAGCTTTTACCATGACACACACCAATGACTGGACGGGTATACACTTTTTTTGAATATGCGCAAAATCTCCACGGATACCCCAACTATCGACGCCAGTGGGGGAGGTTATGTCGGACTTAAACCGACTAAAACGCACGCCGTCTGTGTGGGCCGCAGGTTGCCGGAGCTGAAATTATCTGAGACACCCTCGCACCTCAGCCGGGAACGGGGAGGCGCGCATCGCGCACCGTTGCCGGGGCCTGCTTCTGCTAAGGTGACAGGCGGCTACACTCGTAACTCCCAGGCCCGCGCTCATGGGGGACGGAGGTCATTTTGCGATCTCCGACGCCCGAGCCGCCTCCACTCGCGAGGAAGGCGGTTTTGTGAGTCTCCTTCACGAGCATTACTTGTTTGAGACGGATATACCCCATATTGTTTGAGGTAAAGTTACCTAAATAAATATATTTTGCATCTCCTCCACTATGGACTTATACTTAGCATCATAGGAATTCCAAATAATAGGACTCGGAGGCGCGACCAGACCAATGCAAATACCAATATTCATGCATACAAATATTTGCACTGAGCGGGGACCCGAACCCGCACCTCCTGTGTGGCGGCCGCGTTCACTACCGCCATGCCACAGAAGCCTATTCTGGCAGTCCACTGCTGGACATAGGCCTCTCCCAATGTGCAACACATCTGTTAATCTGCCATCCGCATCCAATCTGTCCTAACCACCTTAAAACCCAGGCCGCGGCGGTGGCGCGCCTCCCCGTTTTTCGGGGACGAGTTGGGGACTCTGCAGTCCCCACACCCGAGAAGAGGGCCAGATCGTGTGAGATGGCCCTGGGTCGGCCGGGGTGCGAGGGATATGCCTGTCAACCTCACCTTCGGCAACCAAAGCGACCCACAGGCGGCGTGCGTTTTAGTCGTTTCGAGTAGTTAGCAAAGGACATAAGCTCTTCCTCCGGCTCCGGTGGAGTGGTATCCTTGGGGATTTTGCGCACGTAAAAAAATAAACCACCTTAGAACTCAGTGTCCATGTTTCTGGCCTCTGTACCGCACTGTAATCTGTTACAATGTTAATGATTTATGCATGAGAACTTTCTCGGCACAGATGATTCAGTAGGTGACATTTTAAACGTGTCCTCTGCTAACTGTAACCTGATATCGCATCTCGTTATGCATACAATAACACCAGTGGTTGACTACATTGGGTTATTTAAAAAAAAAAGTAACTATTATTTTTATTTTATACTTTTCAGTCTTCTTAGTATTCAAACTTAATTTACGACGACCTCCGTGGCGTGGCGGTAGAGCTTTCGACTGCTATGCAGGGGGCGTGGGTTCGATTCCCGCTCAGTGCAAATATTTGTATGCATGAATATGTATATTTGCATTGGTCTGGGTGTTTCTATGTATAATATGTATGTATTTACAAAAAAAAAGTATCTAAGTATGCTTATCCGCATTCTATAATCCATAACACAAGCTAGTTAAGCTATGCTTACCATGGGTCTAGATAGCGTTGTGTAGAATGTCGTGGAATATTTATTTATTACTTACTAATTTAAAATATTAATAGGTATTAATAGGCCTAGGCCGCGTGGTTTCCGACAGTGTAGAATTAGGGCCACCCCATCTCTTCCCATGCGGTTTCGTACATGGCGACTAAGGGATGGGTCTGTTTAACATCAGACAGATGTATACAGCCTAGACTCAGCCTCAGATGCATGGCTCGAGTCAATAATAGTGCCCGGTATACGGCAATAGGCTCATCCCCTATTACGTGGGACCAAATACAATTATTGGTGAAATGTGGGTGTTAATTCGCCTCTGCCTAACCCTCCAACGATAAAGGCATGATTATATGTGTTTATGTAAGTATTTAAATATATTTATTCGTATCCCATTCAACAAACCATTTTATTTAATATCCATGTCATGGGGGTGGATTTCAAATGGCCAATCCGTCATCATGAATGTCCGCCATATTGGATTTAAATCACATGACTATTTTTTTCGTTTTCCTGACAGCAATCCATTTCATTTGATACCCATATCATGGGGGTGAATTTCAAACAGCCAGTCTGCCATCTTGGGGAGGCCGCCATATTGGATTTGTAATGACTTTTCTTAGCTAGTCATGTATTATCATCAGAACTAAGAGCGTGCAAAATTTCATCCTAATCGAAGACCGGGAAGTGGGTCAAATTAAGATTCCAAGATTTTATTACATACATAGTTTGTTACAAGTGAACCTCCCCTCCCATTTCCCACACAGGACAACACGTGCAGGTCTTAGCTGTCATCCGCACACGGTGCAAAACATCCGACCAAGAACCAAGCGGTTCGGAGACTCGTTCTTCTGTCGCACCATAAAGGCCTGGAATTCATTACCAGCGCACGTGTTTCCTTCTTCCTACAGTCCCGGGTCCTTTAAGCGGTGCGTGAAAAAGCATATGATGAGGCCGTCAAGCTGAGTGTCGCCATTGTCACATGGTATGTGTAATTAATGGTGACCCTCTTTTCTGAGACTTTTCCTTCAGCTTACCATCTGGCAAGGTGAAGTCTAATTGACGTGTTCTATATAAAAAAACCTAATAAAAGCGTGTTAAAAAAAGAGTGAATGTTTTTAGTAAAAATGCATATTGTATTGCAATACATATTTATAATAAGGTACCAAATAGCCTCAAAGAAAGTAATTCGATCAATGCATTTAAAAGAAAACTGGTTACATTGCTAATGGATAAATGTAATGTTTTTATACTATTAACGAATTTTTGAATAATCATAACATAAACTCACGCCTATAGCCCCGAACGGGTAGGCAGAGGTGCTAGCACCCACATTTCGCCAGTTTATGTTTAGATCCCAATGTAATAGGTGGCGAGCCTATTGCCATTAACCGGGCACTTATAATCCTGCGATAAATACACACATAACTTCGAAAAGCATCGAATAGTCATTGATGTGTGCCATGATAAAACCTGGGATCGAACCCGAGACCTCGTCTCAGCAGTCCATTACCCATTCCACTAAGCTACCGCAGATATGATAATTTTTTCTATCGAATTATTTAATTTTAATTGTATGTATGTATACATACATACACATAGTCTCACCTTTATCCCCGGAGTCAGAAGTAAATTAACACCCACAATTCACCATTCATTGTATTCGGTCCCACGTTATAGAGGGTGAGCCTATTACCGTATTCCGGGCACTATTGTTGACTCAAGCCATGCTTTTGAGGCTGAGTCTGGGCTGTATACCTATATATATACGGTAATAAACAGCCCTATCCTTTAGTCGCCTTGTACGACACCGAATGGGAAGAGATGGGGTGGCCTAGATTCTACTCTGCCGGGAACCACGCGGCCAGTTTAATTGTAAGACATATTTTTCTACGCCACTCAATGGTAGAGTATAGCTTGCACCTAAATGCAAATATTCCAAATTTATGAACCCACTCACCCATATTCGAATAAACTTTCATTTCATTTAAAAAAACACTAGCTGTTACTTTAGTTCCACTTTCTTGAAATTCTGATTGCGTTCCCGCAACTAATTGGAACCTTTCACAGATAAAAAGTAGCCTATTTTTTATACCACTTAGGTGGCAGATAAACATGCGATCCACTTGATGTAAAAAGGTTACTGTGGCCTATGGACGTATGCAACACCAGGGAAGTTAATCTCGCTGCTGCTGACCTTGTAAGTACAGAGAGTTTCTGTGCCGTCGGTGTAGAAGACAAAGCAAGACAAGCCTTTAGTTTTACCGCTGACAGCACACAAAAACTCTCCAGTGAGCTCTGGCTACCCTACTGACCGCTGGGAACACAACACGAGGTTATTATGGCCGCGGTATTCTTTAGGGTGGAGGTACTTCCCCAGTGTAACTTAGGTTAATTATTTTAATATAAGGTTTTTTTAAAGTTATGTCCTTTTAATTCTTTTGACACGAGACAAAAATGTACATTCGTCCATATTTATTGTTAAGAAATCACTAGTACGAGAACCAAATGTATCTTCATTTATAAGCTGACGTCTCGAAAATGCCACTGTGGAGTTTGTTACGCCATTTCTTCTCCACTAGCGCCTAGGAAGCGGTGGTAAACTTAGTTTTAAGCAGAATTTGACGTCAGAAAGATATAATTACGTTGCACTATACTGAGAAATAAGAATACCGCGGTTATATTAACTTCGTGTTGGGTTCCCAGCGGTGAGTAGGGTAGCCAGAGCTCACTGGAGAATTTGTGCTGTCAGTGGGAAGACTAAAGGCTTGTCCTGATTTGTCTTCTACTGACGGCACAGAAACTCTGTACTTACAGGGTTGGCAGCGCGACTGTGACTCCTCTGGTGTTACAGACGTCCATAGGCCACGGTAACTACTTTTCATCAGGTGGGCCGTGTGCTTGTCTGCCAACTGAGTGTTATAAAAAAAAAAAAAAATTAGAATATTGAAGTTGGACTGCTCAAATGGACGAAAATACCATCATGTCCTACCTACTGTAATATATGTTAATCCATAGTGTACTCTATCCCTCAACCAGATCTGTTCTGCTATTTAAGTGTGATTGAGAAAAAAATATCTCAACATTTATACATTACATAATTCTTCCCCACACCTACAAGACAGGCTTACCTGGCGTAGGGCCAAGGCAAATATAAATAACACATTTAATATTGTAACTGCTTTACAGTTTCTGCAGTGCGGTTCTCTTCAGCAGGTCATACGCGACAGTCCTTCTTTAAACATCTTTAAAAAACGAACAAGATACTATTATATATCTCAACAATAACAGACATAATATAAATATATTTATATATATGTCAGTGTATGTATGTATTTATATTCTTTATTCGGTATATGTATGAGTATGTATTCCTCGAAACAGACTTACCTAGTGAGGAAACCACCGATAGATCTAGGTTAAGTTAAGTGCGTTTTCTGCAAAATGTTTCTCATTAGATCATAACATACTTATTACACAAAACTTGGTCAGAGTTACCCAAAATGACTATAGTTGTTCTGTTATGAAATTGTGAACCTATGTAACATTTTGCATCACTAAATATTATTAGACAATAAACTAATTTTATTTCATTTATATTTCTCCCTTCGAGTAGAAGCTACAACAACCTATAATCTGCTTCTGTTTTTTGCACACTTCACGCGTTTCCCCTACTGTCAGATGTCTTACATACGCCTGTTTCTGAGGTAGACTTGCACTCCAGATATCTTAGAGAAACCCCGCGGGCCCTGTACATCCATTAATGGTCTGTCAGTATTCTAAAAAAAAATTAGATACTGACCTAAACCTAATAGCCGCATTTCCTGTAATAAAAACTGAATGACTAAATACTATTCTACGTAAATGCAGTTGGGCTTAGTCAACTAATTTATCGAAGAACTACTTATGCACTTTTGAGTTCATCAAAATTAAATAATGACCTATTACCCTAGCCGCAAATGGCAAGTGTCATGGCCGACCAGGACGTCATTCAAGTCATGAGAACATTTTTTAAGATTATTACTAAAGGATTGCTTGTCGGAAGACCTAGGCGCACATACCTGGACCAAATCGGGGAAGTTTTAGAAAAGGGGCAGGTCAGGAGTACCATGAACCGACGAGCATGCATGAAAAATGTAATGAGAATGAATAAAGCGAGAGTAGTATGTCAGGCAGGATCGTCGCAAATGGAGATCCGTGATCTCTGTCTACCCCTATGGGAAACAGGCGTGATTTTATGTATGTATGTATTACTTGTGTTAATAATTGGTTAACGTCAGTAATTATGTTTGTAGTTAGATCATTGTCTTCATCGTTTTTTTATACCATTTAGGTGGCAGACAAGCACACGGCCCACCTGATGGAAATTGGTTATCGTGGCCTATGGTGTTACCAGAGGAGTCACACTCGCACTGCCGACCCTGTAAGCACAGAGTTTCTGTGCTGTCAGTGTAGAAGACAAAGCAGGACAAGCCTTTAATCTTCCCACCGACAGCACAAATTCTTCAGTGAGCTTTGGCTACCCTACTCACCGCCAGGAACACAACATGAGGTTTTTATGGTCGTGGTATTCTGTAGGGTTGGAGGTACTTCCCCAGTCGGACTGCTCAATTGAGTGGAAATACCGCCGTGTCCTACCTCCTTTCATTGGCTAAAGACATGCACATACAACTAGACCCCATTTTGTTTTTTAGTCATTAATGAAATAGAGAAAAAGAGGGAGACTGCAACTTTAGGCTTCGAAAAATTCCTCCCCATCGATCTCTACTGGTACCGTGCTCAAAAAGACTGGCGGCATTACCACGCTGAATGGCGATGTCAATTTTTTAAGCGAGGTAAAGGTGCCATGGTCACGGGAAGAGTAAATTAGTCGCTTCGCTATTTCTTTGAATAGCATAGCACGCGCGCGCTTGGACCCAACGTTTCGACTCCAAACGGCTCAAAAATATAATTACCAGAATTACCAAAATGATGTATTTGTGCCGTTTGAGAGTCGCCGCTGATGCAGCAGCAGCGCATTCCATCGTACTTGGAAGATGGGAAGGCGCTAGGGTGGCACCAAAGGCCTAACTGATTCTAACCTGAAACCTAACGGACTTCAGACGATTTGTGTGGTGACGGAGAAAGAACAGATACAAGTATCAACACTCATCTCATCCGAAGGGTGTCGTAAGGGAAGACTTGAAATGAAATCCTGGCCATCTGGCCAGCATGACAATAGTAAACCGAAGTTTCCCTACGTTGGAAGAGGCCTATGTCCTTCTATGGCCCAGTCGGGGTGCGCGAGGGATAGGTCAAAGGCTACCTCACCCTCGGCAACTGATGGCCTGAGGCGGCCGTGCGGTTTTAGTTGGTTCAAGTCCGACATAACCACCCCTACCGGGTCAGGCATGGTGGTATCCGAGGGGATTTCGACACGTTCAAAAAGGCCTATGTCCAATAGTGGACGGCGATATGCTAATTGAATAATTGACCTAACTGACCTACAACCTCGATAAAAACTATGTCGTTCACGATGTTTGAATGTTTGTTTTCTTAATCGCGCTTAAGACTGTCTGTCCACTGAAGCGGAGAGCAGAAAAGAAGATGGAACTGTGTCAAAAGTAAGTAATCAAATTGCTTAAAATCTTCGCTCAGCTTTAGTGGACAGGGACTTACAATCTACTTCGCGCCTCTATTCACGTCTTTATCCCCGGAGGGTTAGGCAGAGCTGAATAAGCACCCACATTTCACCAATCATTGTATTCGGTCCCACGTAATAGGAGGTGAGTCTATGGCCGTCTTCCGGGCACTATTGTTGACACGAGCCATGCATCTGAGTCTGAGTCTGGGCTGTATAAATCTCGTAAATGTCAGCCCTATCCTATAGTCGCCTTGTACGATACCGCATGGGAAGAGATGGGGTGTTCCAAATTCTACTCTGCCGGGAACCACGTGGCTCTTATACGACACTGCATGGGAAGAGATGGGGACCAGTTTTATAATTTATGCATTTATAAAATGCGGAGCGAGGAAGCGGATCGAGGACTTCGCGTAAAATTTAACCAATCGCCCACTGCCAGCAGCTCAAATAACTTGTAGTGAGCTTGCTGCCTAACTCCGCAACTCCGCTTTACATTACTTTCTCGCTATGACCCGTTACCTAACTCCGCGTAAATGAACGGGCAGCCTAAATGATTGAACAAATCTTGCTAAAATTTGGCAGAGAGATAGATTATATTTGGGAATAACATATAGCATAGCATAACAGATTTTATCATGGCACACACCAATGACTTTTCGATGCTTTTCGAAGTTATGTGTGTATTTATCCCAGATTTATAAGTGCCCGGTTAACCTATTACATTGGGATCTAAACATAAACTGGCGAAATGTGGGTGCTAGCCTACCACTTCGGGGATATAGGCGTGAGTTTATGTTATGTTAATAACATATAGATTGAATTTTTCATACTTGGAATAGGTTCCCATGAAGCAACGGAATCAAATTGAGACGTGAATGGAACCACTGGTAATGCTAGTACAGAATAAAATGTTTTTAACCTCTGCCAAATGGATGAGACATTCTTTTCAAGACAAATCGACTGCGATCTCTTGTATTGTATCATTGTTATAATGCAATACCGATATTAAAAAAAAAGAATCACCAATAATATTGTATTACAATAAAACCGGTTAAGAGCGAGTCGGACTGGTGCAAAAAGGGTTCCGTATTTAACTGTATTATAAGGCAAACTTAACGTTTGCAAACTTTTGATAGTAACTGTTGCCTGCCACTCCGTCTCTGTCGGTTATCGCATCGTAGCTTATATCATTTCCTAAGGTGCCATCTAATCTATCACAGTACCAATTTTTATCAAAATTAGTTCAATAGCTTATGCGTGATAGCGTAACGAAAAGACAGTCTGAGAGAGGAAGAAGGAGCTCGATGCAAAACGAGACGAGCTCAAGGCCCGTCCACCTGCAGCCATACAGCACACGTAAGAGGGGTGCTGACAGCGTAGGTATGTGACCGTACATGTGAATCAAAGATAGGCTATGTCAGTCACCTGAGAGCACACCAACGAAGCTCTTATTGTCAGAAGCCAGTTGCTGTGGCCGAACTCGGTCAGGAGATATATATACCTACATTGATTTGCGAATTTGGATGCCATACTGTATTATGATTGGTTGTGGAGGTCAGATGGCAAGGCACCACTAAAAATATCGAAGTTCAGTCTTAGACTAAAAAGCCGATCCCAACTGAGTTGGGAAAAAGCTCAGAGATTGAGAAGTGACTGACAGTTGACATAGGTGTAAAGCGCAGTAAAGCGCTTCTAAATAGATATGAGATTTTTAGTTTATTTATTTAAACATACATATATACATACATATAATCACGCCTTTATCCCCGGAGGGTTAGGCAGAGGTGAATTAACAACCACATTTCACCATTCATTGTATTCGGTCCCACGTAATACGGGGTGAGCCTATTACCGTATTCCGGGCACTATTGTTGACTCAAGCCATGCATCTGAGGCTGAGTCTGGGCTGTATATATCTGTCTGATGTTAAACAGTCCCTTAGTCACATTGTACGACATCTTATAGGAAGAGATGGGGTGGTCCAAATTCTACTCTGCCGTAAAACCACGGAACCACGCGTACATTTCAGGTTCAAGATATATGCCTCATGATATAGTTAGATAGATAGACAGATAATTCTTTATTATATACCAATAGATTGTTGAACAGTTGAACTTGTAGGTAGCATGCATACAGTTTAATGTATAATGGGCGGTCTTATCGCTGGAAGCGATTTCTTCCAGGCAGCCTTGAGATGGACAGTTAGGTATGTAATAAAAGCACAAAATTTGGTGTAGTTAGCAAATAAACTAGAAACAAGGTGTATTAAAAACAAAAAGAAAGAAAGATAAAGAGAGAGAGACTTTAGCACATAAATAGATAAACAAAGTAGGTACATACTAATAAAAAGGGAAAATAGTGAGCATTTAAATTGTGCGCTATCACAGTGTACAAAATGATAGGTAGTAGTCCATTACCATTGTTTTAAAAACGTTTAGGGATTTTGCTCGCCTGATATTCAATGGTATACAGATAGACGGACAATCAAGTAATAGACTATTTGACAAGGTCATCCGATTCTTCTCAATACTGCTTAATATGTTAGTATGTTATCACAAAATATGCTTTGCAAAATAAGATATTGGTTAACTAAACTGCAACTATGACTTTTCATTATTTTTAATTTCCAAAGTAAGTCAAAAGATAAACAATCAATTCAGTCCCAAATTATAACTTTTTAGATTCCTCATTAAATTACAAATTACTTTTATTATGAAATAAATACATGTGTAAACGCAACGTGGACCGAGATAAATGCGAAATTCTCTTACACTCCATACATTTATACAGTACTACTCGCGACTGGTGTGTGACGTCACTCACAAGTACGATTTTGTATGGAGCGTTTTCGGGCGGTGCGAAACATTGAATTTTCAAAATCAAATATCTTTAAAACTATTTGTCCTAAGAATATTTCACTTCAGCAGTTCATTTTATTTTTAAAGAGTTATAATTTTTCGATAGTAAAAAAAATTGTCAAATAGCCTATTCTATAAGAGTTTTTGATCATTTGAAGCACGGGACCCTAAAAATTAACACAATGAAGAACCGTAATACTTCACCCACACATATATTTCCTTCTTCCAAAAATGCCGTACGCTTTACGCAGAATAGCCCCGTGACCGCGGGAATATAGTGTCTTTCGGCCCTTTTTTACTGTCTTCTTAAGCCCTTTTGAGCTCCGTGGTTTGATCAAATAACTTGATGATCAGACCAAATTTCTATTTTCACCCTACTACGGCGAAACAAAACAAAGGTTATGATTTTGACTGGCTTTTTTTTTACGTGCGCAAAATCCCCACGGATACCTCCCCACCGATACCTCCCCACCGGAGCCGGTGGAGGAGGTTATGTCGGACCCGAACCGACTAAAACGCACGCCGCCTGTGGGTCGCTTTGGTTGCCGAAGGTGAGGTTGACAGGCATATCCCTCGCACCCCGGCCGGATTTTGACTGGCTATATATGTATGTATGTTTGTAGGTTCATCTGTTCCCTCATAGCTCCTCAACCACTTATTAGAACTGGACAAATGAGGTATTGTTAGAAGCGTCTTTGTTGTCCGCTGGTTATAGGCTATATAATATGGCACTAAAACCAATGAGGCGCCTTCTAGTTGTCATAAAGAACTGAGTAAAAAAATAAATTTGTGATAAAAAGATGTTTGGTATCCACTGAAAGGGTTTTGTACATTTCAAATCTGTATAAATTATACCTATAGCTTGCCCAAAAAAAAAATGAAAAAAAAATAAGTTTAAAACTATAACCCTACTACTAAGAACTCACGCTCTTAAAAAAGTATTAAACAAGAAAATTTCAAGAATAGCCGTGGTCGTATGCCACTTAGTCTAACTAAACATTCTAGGGAAAAGTGGCATACGACCACGGCTATCCGTGATATTTTCTTGTTTAATACTTTTTTATCATCGTATTAATAAGACATATTTTATACAGGCTAAAAATTGGAACTGAGAAATACAGACATGTACATTTCACTAATTTCAGTATCACAATAAACGGGATATTTACCATGTTTCATTGTTTTGAGTTTCCTACCCTCGTCCGTGATCATGGTGCTTGCAGCAGCGCCGAAATATCGGAAACTCAACAACGTGATACTGATGTACTGATGTGAGTGACCATGACAGTTTAAATACCTATATTTCACTAATTGTCAATAATTACATAATTCATCATTTTATTCTACAATACGCCGGCTAACCAATTACCACTTGTCTGTTTCCCACACAGGAGGAGGGGCCAGATTGAGAGAGATGGCCCTGAGTCGAGATATGCCTGTCAACCTCACCTTCGGCAACCAAAAATGACCCACAGGTGTCGTGCGTTTTAGCCCTTTCGAGTCTGATATAATCTACCACCGGTTTCGGCGGGGAGGTTATCCGTGGGGATATTTCACATGTAAAAAAGAGGGGCAGGGAGTAAGGTATGAAGCTATAATAAATGAAATGAAATGAAATAAAAGTTATTTGTCAGAATATGGGTTAGTGGGTACAAAATTTAGGATGTTAGCATTTTAGGTGCAAGCCATACTTTATTTATTTATTTATTTACACTTTATGCACGATGTACATTGGCGGACTTCCTAGCCAGTCCTCTGCCAGTCTACCATAGGGTGGTGCAGAGCTAGTACGAGGTAGGCGCATATTAACGAGAGATGCGTTTGGTTCTATAAGGACTATAGATTAATTATATATAGGTTCTTAAACATAAACAGTACATGTATCATATGGTGTCCCTCAGGGTAGCGTCCTTGGGCCACTTTTGTTTATTATATATATCAATGACTTACCAAAATGCACTATACACAATATGACATTATTCGCTGACGATAGTACCATAACCATACCTTGTAAAGACATTGATGATTATAACTCTGACATTAACGAATCACTGACATCGATAGTTTCATGGTTGAATAATAACAATTTAAAAATTAATTTATTAAAGACAAATATAATGCATTTTGGACAAAGGCACCAGAACCGATTAAATGTGAACCTGATGCATGACCAGGTGCAAATAGAAGAGTCTATGACTGCGCGGTTTCTGGGGTTGACATTAGATAATAAGTTGAAATTTAAGGAACACATTGACATACTTTGTAAAAAAATTAGTAGCTTATCTTACGCTCTCTATAAACTTGCACCTATTATTAACAAAGTTGCTTTACTGTCAGCATACCATGGTTTAGTGGAGTCAGTACTTCGATATGGTGTAATTTTTTGGGGTAATGCAACTAACTATGACATGGTCTTTAAAATGCAAAAGCGTTGCATCCGTGCCATGTTTGGTATTAAGAGCACTGACAGTTGTGGGCCATTTTTTAAAGAGCACAATATTCTGACACTCCCCGGCATATACATACTAGAGGTAGCACTGTTTACCAGGTATAACCCACACCTGTTTCCAAGATTAATGGACAAAGTCGTGCGTAATCGGCGCGATAATAACAGGCTATGTGTCCATCCTGCTAAGACTGCCCTATTACATAAAAGTGTAATATGCATGGCTCCATTAATCTACAACAAAATTCCCAAAAATATAAAAAATTTGAACAACAATCGTTTTAAGTGGGCGCTCAAAAGATTGTTGATTGAGAAGTGCTACTATAGTATTAAGGATTTTCTCGAAGACATGACTCTGTAGGATTGACTTTTATTTGTAACTAGATGACTAATGTATAATGTATGTGTAATGACTTAAAACTTAAATAATAATTTGTACACCACTCAATGGTAAAACATGTTGTGTCCAATCGAAGTTTAAGACCTATATAATAAGCACTTGACTATGTATATTATATGTACACATGTTTTTTGCAAATAAATATTATCTTATCTTATCTTATCTTACCTACTTATCATATTTAAAATAAATCAGATCAGATTAGTTTAAAATATCAGTGTATGGCGTACAAAAATATGTATTACATTAAAATTTATTTATTTGGTAGTTAAAATTGTCATATACATTATCATGCAAAAATAAAGCAATTATCATAATTTACCATTATTTAAAAATTCGTCAACAGTATAAGAACAATGTAGAGAATAAGTTAAATAGACACTATAAGAATAAGTTAAATAGATCCGTCCCTCTCCGTCTAAACCGTTTCCAGACGATTCTACAGTTTCATAACACTTATAGACAGCACTTCCCACAATAAAGGCGAAAGTCAATGTGACAATTGCAAAGATTATTGACCCTATCTATGCATCTAAATCCTTCCTCAAACACTTTTGTCACAAGAATTACTCTCCTAATCACCACACCAATAAATCTCACTAAAACTTTCGTATCTTTTCATTAGATTTAAGGTATAATGAACTCTGAAAGCTTAACATCCAACGCACCTAAAGATTCTGTTGAGCAATTCCTGGGATTGAAAAAAAGAACTTTCTCTATGACTGCTTTGAATTCGGTCACTATGCCATTAGGCAGACAATAGCATATCGTGGCCCCGGTGTAGGTGTTGGATCGTTACCTTTTGATATATTCATTATGAGGAGTGGGTACAGTCGGCATCAGCATTTCCCTAGCGCCTACAATATGGGGTTCTTCAAGAGGTGCATCAGAAGGTTTCTTCATGGTCGGCAGCGCGAGTGTGACACCCCTGGTGTTGCATACGTCCATAGGCCAAGGTAATCGCTTCCCATCAGGTGGGCCGTGTGCTTGTCTGCCAACTAAGTTGCATACACGCATTTTAATTGTTCTTAGCTATAAGTTGTATAATAGTTATTTTATTTTTATTGTATTTAATATTTATAAATTATTTCTGTATAGATTACTTAGAATAAAAATAATTAGGAAAAAAAAAAAAAAAAAAAAAAGTTGCATAAGAAAAAAAAAAGATCTTAACATAACATAAACTCACGCCTATATACCCGAAGGGGTACTAAGAGGTGCTAGCACCCTCAATTCGCCAGTTTATGTTTAGGTCCCAATGTATAACAGGTGGCGAGCCTATTGCCATTAAGCGGGTACTTATAAACTTGCGATAAATACACACATAACTTCGAAAAGCATCGAAAAGTCATTGGTGTGTGCAATGGAAAAACCTGGGATCGAACCCGAGACCTCGTCACAGCAGTCCTTAACCCATTCCACTAGGCTACCGAGGTCTTAACTAAAAAGTCTCAAAATGATCTTAACATTAAGGTATTAAGATGAGCCCGCGAGCAGAGGCAGCTCGGGCGTCGGAGATAATAAAATGACCTCCGTCCCCCATGAGCGCGGGCCTGGGAGTTACGGGTAGAGCCGCCTGTCACCCTAGCAGAAGCAGGCCGCATCGGCGGTTCGCGATGCACGCCTCACTACTGGTCCCCACATCCGAAGAGAGCCGTCTCATAAGAGACGGTCCTGAGCCGGCCGGGGTGCGAGGGTTATGTTTCAGATAATCTCAAATCCGGCAACTTGCGGCCCAAACAGCCAGCGTGCGTTTTAGTCGGTTCAAGTCTGACAAATCCTCCCCCACTGGTTTCAGTAGTGGGGGTATCCGTGAACATTTTGCACACATAAAAATAGGTATTAACTGTTTTATTGATTTCAATCAATCAAATCAACTAGCCATCGCAGTCCACTGCTCTAAGTCTCTCCCAATATTGGAAGACTTTGTCCTACTGTTTCCACGCTGACCAGACGGGTTGGTACAGGGTTTTATATCAAGTTTTCCTTCTCTCGCAGTGATATTGTTGCTTTTCGTTAGTCGCCTCTTACGACACCCTTCGGATGAGATGGAATGGTGATACTTGTATTCTTTCTCCGTCACCACACAGATATACTCGTATTATAGGAAAATTAAGGTATTAAAATTATTTTCGGCCGGAGTGCGAAGGATATCATCATCACCATCATTCTCCTGCCCTTATCCCAGGATTATTTGGGGTCGGCGCAACATGTGTTCTTTTTCCATTCATCTCTAGTTGCAGTCATTTCAACATTCACCCCCTTCTTAACCATGTCATCTTTCACACAGTCCATCCACCTCATTTTAGGCCTCCCTCTCCCCTTGTAGCCATCCACTTCCATAGTCAGTACCTTCCTTACGACATTACTTTCATCCCTACACATTACATGCACGAACCAGGACAAACGATTTCCTCGCAGCTTTTCTGTGATTGGTGCTACTCTCAAACTTCCTCTAATATATTCATTCCTAATCTTATCCATTCTTGTCACACCACACGTCCATCTCAACATTCGCATCTCGGCTACATGCAACCGTCTTTCATCCGTCACCTTTACGGGCCAACTCTCCGATCCATACAGGACGGTAGGCCGGATCATGCTCTTATAAATTTTGTCCTTCAATCGAAGGGGCAGTTGCTGGAACATATGTCATATGTTTTAGATAATCTTACCTGCTTTTCAAGTCTGACATAACCTCCCCCACTGGCTGCGGTGGTGGGGGTATCCGTTGGGATCTTGCGCACAAACACAAGAAAAAAAGGCAATAATATTATTTTGAGTACGATGTACGTTAATATTAATCTGATGCTGACTGTACCTACTTCTTGGAAGTGACACGACAATTTTGAGATGAGTTATAGAGTGATGCTTCATGATTATTAAATTTGTTATGCTGTCCATTGTTTCGGAGTAGTAATCAATTTGATTTTAATATCATCATTTGCGTGCCCTTGTCCCCAATTTATTTGAGGACAACGTAATATATTATTTTTTCATACTATTCGTTGTAGGATCAATGAAATGTACGACTTTGTTGATTTTATTCTCATTATGTGTAGGAGGTAGGACACGGGAAAATCGAAAATATTGAAAAATTCAAATTAAAAATTGAATTGAATTGTAAGAAAGAAATCAAGAAATTTTATAAAAATAATGAGTAATATAAATAAACCATAAAGTATTAAAATACAATAGTAATCATATAAATTAAAAGCAAATCAACATTTAATAATTTACATATTCGGCCAATTGCTGGTCTTTGGAGCACTCACAGTCAAACCAGTGGCAGTTTAGTTGGGGCAATTGCCCAACCCGATCAAACAGAGTAAAACAGTTCAAAAAGTCTGCAGTTTGTGGGGGTTTACTTATGGTGCTTTATGGATAGCGACGCCGCCGCCCCGGTGCTACGACAACCGTCGCTGTAGCAACAGTTTTGACGTTTTTGGTGGTTATTTTTCAGTGTTTTTATCGAATTTTTATAAAATGTATATATTGTGTGTGTGTATGTGTAGATATTTAACTAAGATAAGTATTATTTTTAAATAGTTTATGTCCCAAGAAAACAATAACAACAGTGCTGCAATTTTGAGAGTCGGAAGTCAGCCTTCTGCGTCGCAAAATGCTTTAGTACGCTGCCTACATTGTACTCAAGCTCGTTTTTTTAAAAGTGAGCGTGGTTTGAAAATACATTTTGGGAGGGTACATAAGTCCCAAAATGTGCTTCCAAGCGCAACGCCACCACAGTTGTCCAATCCCCAAATTCCCTTCTGGCAGAACCTTGCAAAATTAAAAAATTCTATACCAATCTTAAAGAGGATTCCCCGTGGTGCAAGGCCTTTAGTGGCGCAAAATCTGGCAGACTGCATTGGCCTTGTAGTACGGGAAAATTCTACCGGAGCTTGGGAACAATTATTCACCTTCTCCTATAGGATTTTACACATTAAAAAATCAGGCAACCCCCAAAAGTTTAACATCACAAATTAAAGACAACTGTATTTCGAACAGTACTTTCGACCCTAAATTCACTGTTTTTCGTAAAAATACTATTTTCCATTATGTAGAATCTAAATTGAGAGAAGGTGATATCAGTGGTGCAGCTAGGTTACTATTCAGCAGCGACGTAGTGGCACCTTGCTCTCCAGAGACTCTTGCAGATCTAAAGAGCAAGCACCCAGTGCCAGGTGATGACCTTGCCTTCCCCGATGCTCCAAATTCTGACACCAACTTTCTGACTGTAACAGCCAAGGACGTGTTATCGACTGTGGGCTCCTTCCGGAATGGTTCTGCTGGCGGCCTCGATGACCTGACTCCACAACATCTGAAAGATCTTCTGAGTCCGGGCGTTGGGGATGCTAGTGGAGCACTTTTGAGGGAGCTTACAGGTTTGATAAACTTAATGTTATCCGGCAATGTGGACGAAGCCATTATTGATATCCTATATGGCGCAAATTTATGCGCATTGCGGAAAAAAGATGGTGGCGTTCGTCCCATTGCCGTAGGTTGTACGTACAGGCGTATGGCAGCCAAAATATGCTGTAAACATTACAGTACAGATATGGCCAACAAATTCCAGCCCCTACAACTCGGGTTTGGGTCTAAAGGGGGCTGTGAGGCTGCTGTACATGCCCTGTCCACGTACCTTGACTGCGGCGAAGGAGAGGTCATTCTTAAGGTTGACTTGAAGAATGCCTTTAACTCAGTTAACAGGGATACCTTGTTGACACAGGCCAAGTTAGAAACCCCCAAAATATTCAAATTTCTTTGGCAGTGCTACAGACACCCTTCCAAATTACTATTTAAGGAAAATGTTTTAGAGTCGGCGGTCGGGTGTCAACAAGGCGACCCTCTTGGGCCACTCATTTTCAGTTTATCAATACATCCAATCATTCGGCAACTAAATTCGAAATTTAACATCTGGTATCTTGATGACGGTACTCTAGGAGGGGATATAAACACAGTGCTTCGAGATTTGGCTTTTCTTAAAGATAAATTTAAAACTATTGGTTTAGAACTAAATCCCGCAAAATGTGAAATTTTTCTTAACGGTAATATTAACAAATCTTTGGCAATTTCGAGATTTAATGTTTTGGCCCCTAATTTGAAAGTGTTAGATAAAAGTTCACTCCGTCTCCTAGGGGCCCCGATTCTTGAAGAAGCCTATGATGCCTTTATTGAGGATAAAATTCTAAATTTTAATGAAGTTTCGGACCGACTCCTCCAAATTAATATACATTCAGCTTTTACCATTATTAGATATTGTCTTTTCGTCCCAAAATTAACTCATGCTCTACGATCATCACAATTTTTTAAACATTTGGCACTTTTAGGTAAGTTGGACAAAATTATTCAAAATACCCTATGCAAAATTTTGAATGTAGATTTGAACGACCGAGCCTGGCTCCAAGCATCGCTCCCGGTGCGCTGGGGTGGGCTCGGTGTTCGTAAAATTTCCGATGTAAGTTTACCAGCTTTTTTAGCTTCGATTCATGGCACAGAGGAATTAACCAGGAAAATCTTGATACCCACACTGGTTTATTCCGAAGTGCCAGGCAAAGCCGAAGCTATAAATGCTTGGAAAATGTTTTGCCCAAACACTGTTTTGCCCACCAACCTAGGCTCCCAGAGACAGTGGGACGAGCCGCTTTGCAGCATATTACGTCAACAGTTACTGAATACGTCCTCTAATGTTGCAGAGCGTGCTCGCCTTCTGGCTGTGGGAGAGTGGGAATCTGGTGTGTGGCTTCAGGCCCTTCCGTCATCCAACATTGGCACCATGTTGGACGACACGACGTTTAGAATTGCAGCCTGTCTTCGTTTGGGTGCTCCCTGTGTTTCTCCTCATCGATGTCACTGTGGTGAGGCAGTCGACAGCCTTGGGCATCACGGCCTATCATGCGGCAGGAGCGCAGGCCGCATGTCACGTCATGCACATTTAAATGACATTATCCGCCGGGCTCTTGTCACCGCTGGTGTTCCAGCTATACTTGAACCAGTTGGCTTGGTTCGCAACGATGGCAAGAGACCGGACGGTATGTCTTTGGTGCCTTGGAAGATGGGTAGGCCTTTGGTGTGGGACGCAACATGCGTCGACACCCTTGCCCCTTCCCATCTTCCAAGTACGACGGATTGCGCCTGTGCTGCTGCGGCATCTGCTGAGACCCTCAAACGGCGAAAATATGATAACATTACAAACAATTACATATTTGAGCCGTTTGGGGTTGAAACGCTGGGTTCGTGGGGTCCAAGCGCACGGTCGCTATACAAAGAAATAGCAAAACGACTGGTCGATGCTTCGCGTGACCAAAGGGCTGGCCTCTTTTTCGCTCAACGGATTGGCATTGCCATCCAACGGGGCAATGCCGCCAGCCTTTTGGGCACATTACCAGTCGACATCGATGGGGAGGAATTCTTCGATGCTTAATTTGATCCTTTTGTATCCTATTTTATATTCTTGTAAATATTAGTTTATATTTTATTAAATTACGTCGTCGTTACGCCGTCTTACGGCGACGGTAATTCGTACAAATGTCGGTAGATGGCTCTTAACCGTCGCCGTAAGACGGACATACAAATGCACACCGACTATGCGGGCCTAGGTTGACGGAGGTGAGATTATCTGAAACAAACCCTAACCCACGGAGTCACCATCACCGGTAATGGGGAGAGGCACTTCGCACTACAGCGGCATGTTTCTACTGGGGTGACAGGCAGCTCCGCCCTTCACCCTAAAACCCGCGCTCATGAAGTATGTAGGTCATTCTGCGACCTACAACGCCGGAATTGCCTCCGCTCGCAGTTTGCGAGTCTCCTTAGCCCCCTCTTCATTTTCTCCTTCACGAATGTAGCTTTAGGTACCCTAGTTACTTTTCCTACGTTCTTATCGATTGTAGTTATCTTATAATTGAATCTGAAAGTGTCAAGCTATCAAACAATTGATAGTTACCTCGTTACATTTGCATAGTTATGATTGTTATCAGAGTATTATACATATATATATATCCACACTCCCAGGTCAATAACGGTGTAACTGCAAGCTCTTCCAATTTGTCCCACCCTCTCCTTTCCTACACAGGACAACACATGCAAGGTTTAGATGTCACCCGCACACGGTGCAGAATATCCGATCAAGAACCAAGCGGTTCGGTGACTCTTTCCTTTGTCGCACCATTAAGGCATGGAATTAATTACCAGCTCACGTGTTTCCTTTTTCCTACAGTCCTGGGTCCTTCAAGCGAGGTGTGAAATTGCTCGAAACTCCGTATGCTACAATGGTGTTACAAAAACTAATAATGTCTGACATGTTTCGCAGATTCTCTTCCTGCACATTTATCCATTTAAAATGTTACATATTTGACTGGTAATTAAATTGTATTTACATTAAAACTAGTGGTATGGGTAATGCTGAGACGAGGTCTCGGGTTCGATCCCAAGTTTTACCATGGCACACACCAATGACGTTTCGATGCTTTTCGAAGTAATGTGTGTATTTATCGCAGGTTTATAAGTGCCCGGTTAATGGCAATAGGCTCGCCACCTATTACATTGGGACATAAATATAAACTGGCAAAATGTGGGTGCTAGCACCTCTGCCTACCTTCTTCGGGGATACAGGCGTGAGTTTATGTTATGTTATGCTGAAAAGTTAACGTTTTCAATTCACGCCTTTATTTCTTGGGAGTGAGCTTACTGTATATCTGTGTATGTATATCTAACTTTTCACCGCTTCAGTAGGTACTCGTGCCTGGCAGTGAAGTGCACACCAGCGTGGGTAACACACGTAAGTAATGACTTCTGCTTTATTGAACGGGAGCTAATTTTACGCAATGATTTTAATAAGAAAATAAGAACGTCATTAATAATAATTTCGTAATAATATACACATTATCACGCCTTTATCCTCGGAGGGTTAGGCAAAGGTGAATTAACCCACATTTCACTAATCACTGTTTTCGGTCCCATGTAATAGCAGGTGAACCTATTTTTTTTTATACCACTTAGGTGGCAGATGCGGCCCACCTGATGGAAAGTGGGTACCGTGGCCTATGGACACATGTGTAACACCAGAGAAGCCATACTCGCGCTGCCAACCTTGTAAGCACAGAGTTTCTGTGCCGTCAGTGTAGAGGACAAAGCAGGACAAGCCTTTAGTCATCCCACTGACAGCATAAATTCTCCAGTGAGCTCTGGCTACCCTACTCAACGCTAGGAACACAACAGTGTGAACGCAAATGTGTTTTATACTTGTTTACAACTTGTCGGCTATACAGTCTATGTGAACGAAATAGTATCTAAGATACATGTATAAAACCAGTATTGTGTTTTGATTAGTCTTCTACAAGTCTTCAACAAGTTTTTTATGCACCAGTTTGTTTTGTGGTCTGAACGAGGGGTTAAAAAGACAACTTCCAGAGGCCTGGAACTCCAAAAAATAACTAATAATAATTCATAATTAATATTAAATAATAATAATGACTTAATAAACTTAGGGGTTGCGCCATTTTTGAAGCCCACCATGTTCCTGTATACCGTGTCTATATAATAATACTTCAGTATATTACTTTAGCAATATCTGTATGTATGTTTGTTACAGAAACAATGGAGGCTGTAATATTTGATGGCAAAACTTTAACCTTGAAGTATCACGCGGACTATCCCATACCAAGGATTGTTAATGATGATGATGTGATCATCAAAATTGAATACGTCGGTATCTGCGGTACTGATATGCACATCATACAGGTATGGGTGACTAGCCGACCCGGGTACGCCCGTGGCATACTTCAAAACCCCATATAACCTTTTAACCCCCGACGCAAAAACGACGGGGTGTTATAAGTTTGACGTGTCTGTGTGTGTATGTGTGTGTGCGTGTGTGTGTCTTTCTGTAGCATCGTAGCTCCTAAACGAATGAACCGATTTAGATTTAGTTTTTTTTTTGTTAGAAAGGTATATTAGCCGGGAGTGTTCTTAGGTATGTTTGAAAAAAATCGGGCTAAGATGGCCGCCGCTACAAAATGACGGAGTACATATTTTTTCTCAACTCCCTCAATATGGGTGTCAAATGGCAGGACTTAACTAGTAGAATATCATACAATATGACAAATTTCAAATCCAAGATGGCCGCCACCACACAATGTCGAATTACATTTTATTTCACAACTCCCTCAATATGGGTATCAAATCAAAGAGCAAATAATTGCGACGGAGGTTTTTTAAATTTTTAATTTAATTTTTTTAAGCCATACTATAATATATAATATTTTTTTTCTAAGTCAAAGTCAAAGTTATTTATTTATTGAATATGGTACAAAAGTGATGTTTACATTAAAATGTCAGATTATCTCATATTCCGCCATTTGTGGCGTACAAATTTTACATTTTGATTTAATGCACAATAACGTTTACAACATATGCAAGACAATTCAAAATATTTGATATTAATATTGTAATGTATCATTTATAATAACATTTCTCACAAACTTCTTTTAAAACATTTTATCTGTTTAACATCAGAAAGATACAGCTTAGACTCAGCCTCAGATCCATGGTTAAAGTCAACAATAGTGCCCGGAATACGTGGAACGGATCCGGCGGCTGGGCCTTGAGGTGGCTCTGCATAAATCCGAGGCCATGTTCTTTCATGGACCTCGGCGCACGCCACCACCTGGTTCCAGTCTCACAGTGGGAGGCACTGTCATCGGCATCAAGCCCCAGATGAAATATCTGGGGCTCGTGCTCGACGGCCGGTGGGACTTCGGGAAGCACTTCTGAAGTCTGGGCCCCAAATTGGTGGGCACAGCCAACGCTCTGGCGCGGCTACTGCCTAACCTGAGGGGCCCGGAGGACTCCTGCAGGAGACTCTACGCGGGTGTCGTGCGGTCCATGGCCATGTACGGGTGTCCCGTGTGGGCGGACACCCTGAATGATCGGCACATGCCCCTGCTGCAGCGTCCGCAGCAGAAGTTGGCGTGCCGCATCATAAGGGGGTACCGCACGATATCCTTCAACGCGGCGAGTCTCCTCGCCGGATCGCCACCATGGATCCTGGAAGCGAGATCCCTTTCGGCGCTATACCGGTTCCGAAAGGCGGCGCGGGAGCGGGGTCACGATCCCGAGCCCGAAGAAATTCGGGCCGTGAGATCCCGGCTTCACAGGGAAATGGTGGCGGAATGGGAGCTACGACTTGGGCGACCAGGCACAGGGCGCGCCGTAGTAGCGGCGGTAAGACCCATCATGGGGGAGTGGCTAGAGAGGCCACACGGCAGCCTCTCGTACCGTCTGACGCAGATGATCACCGAGCACGGGTGCTTCGGAAAGTATCTGCGTCGGATGGAGAAAGAGCCAACGTCCGAGTGCCATCACTGCGACGCGAGCGAGGACTCAGGTCCGCACACGCTCACCGAGTGTCCGGCGTGGGAGACGCCGAGGCGGGAGCTTGTGGCGGCCCTGGGAGTGAGGGTTCTCACGCTCTCCACCTTGCTCGCGGCGATGGTCCGCTGCGCGGATGCGTGGGCGGCCGGCGCCTCTTTCTGCGAGCAAGTAATGCTCGTGAAGGAGGAGGCGGGGCGGGAGCGGCAGCGGGAGCGACGACGGATCGCAAGCCAAGCTGCCCGCGTACGAAGGCAACTCGGGCGTCGGAGGTCGATGAACGACCTCCGCCCCCCATGAGCGCCGGCCTGGGGGTGACAGGTGGAGCCGCCTGTCACCCTAGCAGAAGCAGGCCGCGGCGGCGGCGCGCCTGGCGCGCCTCCCCGTTTACCGGGAACGAGTTGGGGACTCTGTAGTCCCCACACACCTGAGAAGAGGGCCGAATCGTGAGAGATGGCCCTGGGTCGGCCGGGGTGCGAGGGATATGCCTGGCAACCTCACCTTCGGCAACCAAAGCGACCCACAGACGGCGTGCGTTTTAGTCGGTTCGAGTCCGACATAACCTCTCCCACCGGCTCCGGTGGGGAGGTATCCGTGGGGATTTTGCGCACGTAAAAAAAAAAAAAAAAAAAAGTGCCCGGAATACGGCAATAGGCTAGACCGAATGCAATTATTGGTGAAATGTGGGTGTTAATTCACCTCTGCCTAACCCTCCAATGATAAAGGCGTGATTTATATCTGTCTATCTATCATTCTTTTAAACATGTCAATAGTTAATTTCTTCCAACCATTCCTTTTTTCAATGTAATTCCGTGTGTGAGCGACACTATGGAGGTAGGACACGGCGGTTTTTCCGCCCAATTGAGCAGTCCGACTGGGGAAGTACCTCCGTCCTTCAGAATACCGCGGCTATAATAACTTCGTGTTGTGTTCCCAGCGATGAGAAGGGTAGCCAGAGCTCACTGGAGAATTTGTGCTGTCACTGGGAAGAAAGGCTTGTCCTGCTTTGTCTTCTACACTGACGGCATAGAAACTCTATATTTACGAAGTTGGCAGCGCGACTGTGACTCCTCCGATGTTACTAACGTCCATAGGCCACGGTAACCACTTTCCATCAGGTGGGCCGTGTGCTTGTCTGCCACCTTAGTGGTATAAAAAAAAAACACTAGTAAAAAAGAGGGGATAACATTTTATTTTATTTAACGTGAGGAAATCCACTAGGATAGCCGGGTTCCATCCGACTAACACCGCACGGCCTTCTTGGGCCATCAGTTGCCGGGGTATCCGACTGACTCAGGGCTGTAGAAGGATATCAGGTGTGGGACTACGACGTTCCCATCTTTATACAGAAAAAGGGGGAAACGCGTAAATTGCGCCATCGTCTCGGCCTACTTCTGCTAGAGTGATAGGCATCTGCACCTGTCACCCCTAGGCCTGCGCTCATGTTGGACGAAGGTCATTTAGTGACCTCCGATGCCAGAGTCGCCTATGCGTTTTGCGGGCTGTGCGGAATGGTAGGGACTTAAGTCTCCTCCAGCCCCGTTCCGACTCCTTCTTGAGCATTACTTGCTCACAGAAGGAGTTGGCGGCAGCCCACATGTTCGCACTCTGCACTATCACTGTGAACAACGTGCTGAGCGAGAGAACTCCCAGTCCCAGGACGGCCAAAAGGACCCGCTCTGCGTCTCCTACGCCGCGCCTTTTTCTCAGTGTATGAGGACGACACTAAACCAATGGTCGAGAGCTTGTCTGCCACTTAAGTGGTATAAAAGAAAGTACCATCAGATTACCAGATGATAAATATACCTATATCATTAGACGTGTCTTTAATTGGAGAATACGAAATGACTATGCTGCTGATGGAATGTGTTCGGAACAAAGACGAACGCGATTTACTGCTGATCGAACTAAATCTAAATAGACTGGATATAGGTCTCATTCAAACGATCTTAGCAAGATCTAAATCTGGAGAAGCTATGAAATTATGTCGTTTGGCACTGGTGGTCCAGCTGTGAATTGATGCATCTAATGTGTTTACCCACTTTAATTAATTATTGTTGTCCTGTATAATATTGAAAGGTACGATAGGGTTGGCATATCCTTTATGGATAAAAACCCACAATTAAAATTAAGATTAAAACAAAAAACTATGCTGCAAGGTCAAAACCTTGGTCGTGATACCAAAATCAATTTTGAAAAACCGATAAAAATCGGTATCTAATATGATAAGATAACCAGAAAACAACCAGCCTCATCTGAAAGATCATCAAATTATGCGTATGAATAACAACTCCTGGCCATTATACTACCGACGTGAACCCACTCCTAGTACAAGTAATTTACCTTAGTTGGAGGGGTTAGCGGGAATATTAGTTATTGTGGTAATTAATATTCTTTTTTAAACAGAAATAATAATAATACCACCAATCAATCAAGACCCTAGACCTACCTTACTCCTTTTATAAGATCTTGCAGAAAGCAGGCATACTTTTTTTGTTTTTTACGTGCGCAAAATCCCCACGGATACCTCTCCACCGGAGCCGGTGGAAAAGGTTATGTCGGACTCAAACCGACTACAACGCACGCCGCCTGTGGGTCGTTTTGGTTGCCGAAGGTGAGGTTGACAGGCATATCCCTCGCACCCCGGCCGACCCAGGGCCAACTCTCACGATCTGGCCCTCTCCTTGAGTGTGGGAACTACAGAGTAACCAACTCGTCCCCGGAAACGGGGAGGCACGCCGGGCGCGCCACCGCTCAGGCGCGCCACAGCAGGCATACTTAACACTTGCCGAATAGTCAGAAAGTTTTTAAACAACGACAGTACAACAAACACGCACTCACTCACGCTGACTTAACTCACGGCTTAAACCCGTGTTTTCTTAAAAATCCCGGCAGTAGCCGAGTTTCTAAAAAGAATAAAAACAAAATACCTAATAATTCGAAAACACTGACTTTGTCTTCCACACTGATGGAACAGAAACTCAGTACTTACAAAGTTGGCAGCGCGACTGTGACTCCTCTGGTGTTACAAACGTCCATAGGCCACGGTAACCACTATACATCAGGTGGGCCGTGTGCTTGTCTGCCACCGAAGTGGTATAAAAAAAAAACTGGCGGTGTGAGTGGTGGCAGCAGCGTTTGTAAAGTCACAGAAATACATACATACATAATATATTCACGCCTTTATCCTCGGAGGGTTAGGCAGACACCCACATTTCACCAATCATTGAATTCGGTCCCACGTAATATGGGTTGAGCGTATTGCCGTCTTCCGGGCACAATTGTTGACTCAAATCACGTATCTGAGGCTGAGTCTGGGCTGTATATATCTGTCTGATGTTAAACAGCCCTATCTCTTAGACGCCTTGTACGACATCTCATGGGAAGAGATGAAGAGAAGAAGTGGTCCAAATTCTACTATGCCTGGAACCATTAATATTATTGCTATTACAAAATGAACAGGCGTTCTAAGCGACCATCAATCGCTGCTGCCATCACTTTTGCCAGTGTTTTCTCTTCACTCAACATTATAATATTATCTTAATAGTATAGATTAGGAATAATTCTGTTTTCTGTTTTCCAGGGGGAATTCCCGACAAGCAAGGACCGTCCTTTCGCTCTGGGCCACGAGCCCTCCGGCATCATCCATGCCGTGGGCAAGAAATCTGTCTTCAAGGTTGGACAAAAGGTGGCTATAGATCCTAATCGGTGAGGACATAATATTTACTTAACTTGCTTCTTCTGAGGTCAGCTCTATTTCGTAACTAGACCGCAGCAGCAGACGCATGCAGTGGGTACAATGTACCGTGATATATACTTGAATATGAAAATATTGTTTGCCGTTCTAATTCATTGCGGCTTTTCAATTGTCCCGTTTACCCGCATCGAACTTTAACAAGTAATGTATGTGAAAACTAAAATATTAAATATAGGTATTTAAACTATCATGGTCACTCACATCAGTATCAAAATAAACGGGATATTTACCATGTTTCATTGTTTTGAGTTTCCGATATTTCGGCGCTGTTGCTCAACTGCTGCGCAAACTCAAAACAATGAAACATGGTAAATATCCCGTTTATTTTGATAACATTTTGAAGTTCATACGTGTTCAACTCTAAATATATGAATTATCAGAGTGAGTTGGATAAAAATTCAAACTAGTCTAAGTACAGAATGTCGATTTCGCCGATGAGTTGTGGAGGTCACATGGCAGTCGCTTCAAGCAAAATATTGAAATTCAGCCAAAACCGCACTTAGATTGGTAAAGCGGACCCCAGACTCCGAGGTACAAGTTTCGGATGCAACTGAGATTAATGCAAGTACGAAGAAGAATATGACTTCACCTCGGCGAAATATTGGTGTTAATACACCACTGCCTACCCCTTCGTAGGATTATAGGCGTGAATAAATAATATAACTCTTATCTACAGCGCCTGCAACCTCTGCGAGCTATGCCGTAGCGGGAACTACCACCTCTGCGAGACCGCGGGTATGAATGACTATATCGGTCTCTTCAAAGATGGAGGGTGGGCAGAGTACTGTGTGGTCCGGCAGCAGCATGTCTACTTACTACCTGACGGGATGACCACTGAGCAAGGTATACTCACAATCAATCAATTAATCAATCAAGCAATCAATTATTCAATCAATCAATTCATCAATCAATCAATCAATAAAGCCTTTCAAAAATTAATCAATCAATCTCATCCGTAGGGTGTCGTAAGAGGCGACTAACAGAACAATACGCAGACGATATCACTACGAGAGAAGGAAACATATGTACATACATACATACATTTAATCACGCCTTTATCCCCGGAGGGTTAGGTAGAGTAAATTAACACCCATATTGTATTCGGTCCCCCGTAACAGGGGGTGAGCCTATTGCCGTTTGTCCGGGTACTATTGTTGACTCGAGCCGTGCATCTGAGGCTAAGTCTGGGCTGTATATATCTGTCTGATGTTAAACAGTCTTATCGCTTAGTCGCCTTGTATTACACCGCATGAGAAGAGATGGGGTGGCCTAATTCTACTCTGCCGAAAACCACGCGGCAATAGAAGGAAACCTTTAAATGAAGCGTGGAAACAGTAGTCCAAAGGGTCCCACAATTGGGAAAGCCCTTGTCCAGCAGTGGACTCCGATGCGCTAGTTGTTTATTTAAATAAACAAAATTAAAAAAAAAAAATACCCTTCTAAGATTATTATTACGAAAATTGGTCCACTAATTCTAATAAGCCGCGGTAGCCTAGTGGTATGGGTAATGGACTGCTGAGACGAGGTCTCGGGTCCGATCCCAGGTTTTACCATGGCACACACCAATGACTTTTCGATGCTTTTCGAAGATATGTGTGTATTTATCGCAGGTTTATAAGTGCCCGGTTAATAGCAATAGGCTCGCCACCTATTACATTGGGACCTAAACATAAGCTGGCGAAATGTGGGTGCTAGCACCTCTGTCTACCTCTTCGGGGATATAGACGTGAGTTTATGAGATGAGATGAGATTCTAAAGCTAAGTGGTTCAGTCAGTTAAATCCTAGATCCTCAAGTTATTTTTTTATTCTAGCTTGTCTCGCAGAGCCATACTCCTGCGTCGCTCATGGCTTCGACCGAGCTGGTTCACTCAAAGTGGGACAGAAGATTCTAGTCATTGGCGCTGGAATCATCGGTAAGCATAGAAAAAAGGGATTTTTGATTGATGATACGTGAGGGCCTCTGATGATACGAGGGTAGCCTAGTGGTATGGGTAATGGACTGCTGAGACGAGGTCTCGGGTTCGATCCCATGTTTTACCAAGGCATACACCAATGACTTTTCGATGCTTTTCGAAGTTATGTGTGTATTTATCCGGTAATGGCAATAGGCTCGCCCACCTATTACATTGGGGACCTAAATATAAACTAGCGAAATGTGTGTGCTAACACCTCTGCCTAATCCTTCGGGGATATAGGCGTGAGTTTATGTTATGTTATGTTATGATAGGAGAGGGACAACCTGAGGAGCAGTCAGATTTGTGGCTACGTGGTAACCGAATACGTTAACTTGAAAGGTTAAGCAACCGTTGACAGGTCGGTCTTAGGATGGGTGACCATTCTTAAAACATTAGGACCAATCCGTACCTCTGAGAATATATTCAGACGTCTGTTCCGTTAGCAATACGCTCATCTACAGCATTCATACAAGTGGCTGGAGTAAAAAAAGTACGACACTACAGACCTACAATATTGCCAATGGGTTGGGGCGATCAGATGGCAGTCGCCTCATAAAAAATATAAAAGTTCAACGGAATTCTGAAAAACCGGATCCTGACTCCGACGTGAAGGTCGCCGATGCTATAAGGACTAACAAGGATAAGTGATAACCATGCAAAAAAGGTAGGATTCAGTCTCATATACCTAATTCAGCCAATAGTTTTGTTACACAACTTCTTTTTTTTATATAACTTAGGTGGCAGACAAGCACACGGCCCACCTGATCGAAAGTGTTTTTTTTTATACCACTTAGGTGGCAGACAAGCATACGGCCCACCTGATGGGAAGTGGTTATCGTGGCCTATGGACTCGTGCAACACCAGGAGCGTCACACTCGCGCTGCCGACCCTTTTTGCTTACCGTGACTTATGAACGTGTGTAACACCAGTGGAGTCACATCCGTGCTGCCGACCTAGTAAGAACAGAGATTTTATGTGCCCTCAATGCAGAACACAAAATCAGGACAAGCCTTTGGTCTTCCCACTGACAGCACAAAAACTCTCCAGTGAGCTCTGGCTACCCTACTCACCACCGGGAACACAACACGAGGTTATTATAGCCGTGGTATACCTACATATTTATCAAGTCTTAGCAAAACATAAAAATAAATATTTTATTCGAAATGGCCACCTTTGGCTTTTATACAGGCCTTTAACCTATTTGGCCTCGAACCTATGGATTTCCGTACCGTTTCCATAAGAAAATTTGTCTCTGTTTGCTCCAAAGATTTTTTAAATGACTCAATATCGCCGTGTCGTTTAGAGCAGGTCATGTCCTCTGAAACTGACCATAATTTGTAGTCTAAATTAATTACATTTAATTAAAATTCATTTATTGTGAGACCATCGATCCATAGTGTTAGTAACAATTTAACTTAAGAACTAATGTTAGTAAGAAATACAAATTAATAACAACACTCCACTTTCTGTGACACGTGTGAAGTGTCATCCAGTGCTGCAACAAGGGGGAGTCCCACTTGTCCTTAAACACACTCAGGAGACTGTTGGAGCTGCGGCGGAGTCGTGCCAAGGCAAAGGCCGAACGCTTTCTAATAATAGCATAGAAATCGTCTGTGTTTGCTACCATTCCTGATACACTGTATCTCCGAGACAGCCCCAACAGCATCCTGAATGCGTTATTATACTGAATGCGCAGGTCGTTATATGCCCGTAGAGTGTAACACATCCACAAGCTACACGTGTAAAGGCTCGAGGTCTGAGCTAGATGTGGGCCAGTCTTCAAATCTTATAAAGTCTGTCTTATAAAGTTAGTAACAGTATTTATTTATTTATTTATTTTATTTATTTATTTCATAGTAGGAAAACTTACAGCTATCAATTAGTGTTACAAAGATATATAAAATAATAGACGGCCAATTAAAATTATGGCCAGACTAGTAATTCACAATGCATGTACTTGGTTTGTATCTCATACCATAGACAAGTAAAAACAGATGTTGATTAAAGGAGGTAGGACACGGCGGTATTTTCGTCCAATTGAGCAGTCTGTCTGGGGAAGTACCTCCGCCCTACAGAATACAGCGGTCATAATAACTTCGTGTTGTGTTCCCAGCGGTGAGTAGGGTAGCCAGAGCTCACTGGAGAGTTTGTGCTGTCAGTGAGTGCTTTGTCTTCTACACAGACGGCAAAGAAACTCTGTACTTACAGGGTCGGCAGTGCGAGTGTGACTCCTCTTGCGTTACACACGTCCATAGGCCACGGTAACCACTTTCTATCAGGTGGGCCGTGTGCTTGTCTTGTCTTGTGTATATCTTATGCAATTTTCTGATGGGCAGGTAACCTCTTTGCCACTGCTCTGCACCACCACGGACACAGGGAAGTCACAATGTCCGAGCCAAACAAGAAGCGCCTGGATATTGTCAAGAGACTGGGTGAGTATTTATTTCCCCGAAATTCAATATGACGGATAACGCAACGAACCGAATGCCAACCAAAACTAAACTGCCAGTGATATCCCCCAACGAACTTCGAAATAAAATTGCTGATACGATTTTTATCTATGCCAAATTTTAATAATGTAATTTGTTTGTGCTTTTAAAATTTCTAAATAGCTTTTAGAATTTCTTTTTTAAAATATCGCGTGGTTTCCGGCAGAGTAGAATTTGGACCACCCCATCTCTTTCCATGCGATGTCGTACAAGGCGACTAAGGGATAGGGCTGTTTAACATCAGACAGATATATACAGCCCAGACTCAGCCTCAGATTCATGGCTCGAGGCAACAATAGTGCCCGGAAAACGGCAATAGACTCACCCCCTATTACGTGGGACCGAATACAATGATAGTGAAATGTGGGTGTTAATAATTCACCTCTGCCTAACTCTCCTGAGATAAAGTCGTGATTTATATTACACACAATACATATAATAATAATAATAATAATAAATATTGTACAACATTCTACACAACGCTATCTAGACCCATGGTAAGCATAGCTTAACTAGCTTGTGTTATGGAATCTAGAATGCGGATAAACATACTTAAATACTTTTTTTTTTTGTAAATACATACATATTATACATAGAAACACCCAGACCAATGCAAATACCCATATTCATGCATACAAATATTTGCACTGAGCGGGGATCGAACCCGCGCCTCCTGCGTAGCAGTCGCGTTCGCTACCGCCACGCCACAGAGGCTGTATGTATGTATGTATGTATGTTTTTTAAAATAAACTTATTTCGAGTTTTCTTCTCTCGTAGTGATATGAATTTATCCTTGTTGTATTTTTTCTCTGTCATTACACAGATTGTCTTTTAAATGCTGTATTTCATTAAATTCTTTGGTTTTATTGTGTAATATCTTTCTTTTTGGTAATGCCACTATTTCTATATTTTTCAGAACTCGGTTTCAGATTAGTTCACCCTGACGTTTTAGCGGCGGAGAAGACACTATATGACGTCATAGTTGACTGTACAGGTAAGCAACGTGCTGCAGATAATGCCAATACAGAACCATGGAACTCAAGGGCAAACTAAACTTAAATGACGACCACAGAGGCGTAGCGGTAGAGTATTATACTGCTATGCAGGGGGCGCGGGTTCGATACCCGCTCAGTGCAAATATTTGTATGCATGAATATGTATATTTGTTGGTCTGGGTGTTTCTACGTATAATAATAATAAATAAATAAATATTCTATAATATTCTACACAACGCTATCTAGACCCATGGTAAGCGTAGTTTAATTAGCTTGTGTTATGGAATCTAGAATGCGGTTAAACATACTTAGATACTTTTTATTGTAAATGCATACATATTATACATAGAAACACCCAGACCAATCCAAATATAGATATGATGTTTACAAATATTTGCAATGAGCGGGAATCGAACCCGCGCCCCCTGCGTAGCAGTCAAACGTTCTACCGCTACGCCACAGAGGCCGAGAGAGAAGTATGTATTTATAAAAAAAAGTATCTAAGTATGTTTATCCGCATTCTAGATCCCATAACACAAGCTAGTTAAGCTATGCTTACCATGGGTCTAGATAGCGTTGTGTACAATGTCGTGATATATTTATTTATTATTATTATTGTCTGTGCTCAAGGGTTCCGTGGAAAATCTGCCAGGATCCCGATTCTGTTAACTGTTAACCAGAGTCATACCACACTATCCATTATTTACTGGAATTTTATCGATATAAGCGTAAAGTTCAAAATAAAGTGAAAAAGAGTTCTCAAATTAGTCCCACCCTCCCCTTTCCTACACAGGACAACACGTGCAGGTCTTAGATGTCACCCGCACACGGTGCAGAACATCCGATCAAGAACCAAGCGGTTCGGAGACTCTTTCCTTTGTCGCACCATTAAGGCCTGGAATTCATTACCAGCTCACGTGTTTCCTTCTTCCTACAGTCCCGGGTCCTTTAAGCGGGGCGTGAAAAAGCATATGATGAGGCCGTCAAGCTGAGTGTCACCATTGTCACACGGTAGGTATGTGTAAGTAATGGTGACCCTCTTTTCTGGGACTTTGCCTTCAGCTTACCATCAGGCAAGGCGAAGGCTAATTGACGTGTTCTATATAAAATATATATATACATATATATATTTTTATTCACTCCACAATATGCCATTTCATTTTCGACTGTATCAACATAACAACAAAGTCCATAATGAAATATATATATTTCCATGGTTTATCAAATGTCTGAAATATATTCTGAACTTCTTATTCCAGGTGTGGCCAAAGTAATGGAGATTAGCTTGAAGCATATCAAGCCGGGAGGCAAGTACGTTGTCTTTGGATGCTGTGCACCCACCAGTCAGGCTAGGTACAATAAATTAAGACAGATAATTTGATATTTTTTTGGTTCAATCCCCGCTCAGTGCAAATATATGTATCCATGATTATCGGTATTTGCATTGATCTGGTCGTGCCTCGAAGAGCTTGTTAAGCCATCGGTCCCGGTTGCCATACCAACATCTATGGCAGTCGTTACGGGTACTTGGAGCCCAAAAGTCCAACAACTGGTCTAATAGCAATGCTTCGATTTCGCCTGTGGGATGTGGAGGTTAGATGGCAGTCGCTTCATACGACTGTGATTTACGCTAAGATGAAAAAGAATTCTATTTATTGTACGATATACAGTCGCATCCAAAGCTTTCACTTCGATGTGTAGAATCTGCTTTTTCCAGTTTAACTGCAGATTTGGCTGACCTTACAGTACTTTAATGATTTTTTTTTATCTAGGACACGTCAACTTGACTTCACCTCTGGTAAGCTAAAGGCAAAGTCACGGAAAAGACCCGAGGAGAGGGCCAGATCGTGAGAGATGGCCCTGGGTCGGCCGGGGTGCGAGGGATATGCCTGTCAACCTCACCTTCGGCAACCAAAACGACCCACAGGCGGCGTGCGTTTTAGTCGGTTCGAGTCCGACATAACCTCTTCCACCGGCTCCGGTGGGGAGGTATCTGTGGGGATTTTGCGCACGTAATAAAAAAAAAGGCACAGGAAAGAGGGTCACCATTACAGACACTAAGTACTTTACAATGGTGGCACTCAGCTTGGCGGCCTCATCAGATGCTTTTTCACGCCGCGCTTAAAGGACCCGGGACTGTAGGTAATAAATGCCAGGTCTTGGTGGTGCGGCAAAGAAAAGAGTCTCCGAACCTCTTGGTTCTTGCTCGTATATTCTGCACCGTGCGAGGGTGACATCTAAGCCCTTCACGTGTTGTCCTGTGTAGGAAAGGAGAGGGTGGGATTAGATCATTTTGATTTTTTTATATTTTCAGCATACACCCATTCGAGCTCTTTGACAAAGAATTAACTATCATAGGAGTGAAGATCAACTCTTTTAGCTTCAACACCGCCGTTGGATGGATCAAGGCCATGGGTGACAGGTATGTGTTTTTGTTAAATGTAGGACATGTCAATTTGAGTTCACATCGCTCGATGGTAAGAGACTGGGGACTGTAGGTAGAAGGAAACACGTGAACTGGTAAGGAATTCCAGGTCTTAATGGTGCAGCAAAGGAAAGAGTTACTGATATACCATACACCGTGTGCGGATGACATCTAAGCCATGCATGTGTTGTCCTGTGTTGGAAAGGGGAGGGTGGGACTAATTGGAAGAGCTCATCAGAACATTCACCATGATACAGGCGTGAATATATTGTATTATGTAGTAACAGCCGGCAGAGTAGAATTTGGACCACCCCATCTCTTTCCATGCGGTGTTGTGCAAGGCGATTTATGGATAGGGCCGTTTAACATCAACCAGATGTATACAGCCCAAAATCAGCCTCAGATGCATGGTTTGAGTCAACAATAGTACCCCAAAGACAGCAATAGGCTCTCTCCTATTGCGTGGGACGGAATTTTTTGATTGGTGAAATGTGGGTGTTATTTCACCTCTGCCTAAATTCGTGATTATATGTATGAAGGTCGCCGGGAAGCGCTGGATGCGGGCGGCTTTAGATCGGTCATTCTGGAAGTCTGTAGGAGAGGCCTATGTTCAGCAGTGGACTGTGTGTGTCTGACATGATGATGATGTATGTATATATCAAATATATGAACCTACTTTCTGCTGCAGATACCTGGACTTTAACAAACTGGGAGTGAAAACCTACAGTCTCTCCGACTATAAATCAGCGCTGGCTGATGTGAAGGCCGGTTTAGTGGCAAAAGCTGTCCTCAAAGTTAATTCAGAATGAATGTCAATAAACAAAGTTGAAACTGTTACATTTGTTTTCAATTTCGTCTTTCATTTACTTCTTTCACTCATAGTGCCACATCAGAACATAAATTGGATCATCAATGTCGATTGAATTCACAGGAATTCACTTATGAAAAGATGCAACAGTGTTATATCGTTCACATAACATAACATAAACTCACGCTTATATCCCCGATGGGGTAGGCAGAGGTGCTAGCACCCACATTTCGCCAGTTTATGTTTAGGTCCCAATGTACTAGGTGACAAGCCTATTGTCATTAACCGGGCACTTATAAACCTGCTATAAATGCACACATAACTTCGAAAAGCATCGAAGTCATTGGTGTGTGCCGTGGTAAAACCTGGGATCGAACCCGAGATCGTTATATCGTTCGAACGTTCTAAAAGTTTTTACAGCATGTGCCTGCTCATATATCTTTCACTCGCTCCTATTGAACGAAAATTAAAGATAAAGATAAAAGAAAAAAAATTGAAAGATAATTTTATTTAAAGGCGTCCTGTAGATGTCATGTATCTTTGTTCTTTTTTCTTTTTCCGTGCGCTTGTCTGCCACCTAAGTGGTAAATGGGTGTTACACTCGCGCTGCCGACCATGAAGAAACCTTCTGATGCCCCTCTTGAAGAACCCCATATTGTAGGCACTTGGGAAAACCGCAGCAGGGAGGTCATTCCACAGCTTGAGTGTGCGTGGGATGAAGTTTCTTTCATACCGCACAGTGCGCACCATCTCAGGTCTCAATGTGTGAGGATGAATTCCCTTCCTATGGCGAGAGGTGCGATGATTCCATTCAATTCCATTCAATTTATTTTAATGCGATATATGGGTACAAAGATGTTACAAGCAATGCATTTGAGTTTCACCATATTTCAGCCAGATTGGCATGCAATACTGTCACATATTATGACAATAAAAACAAAATTAACAATTTTTAATTAGGAGTTATGAATACCTAGATGAAATTTTACATGACAAAAATTATAGTTATCATGTCAGTATTTTCATGTTAAATATAATAAATAATCACCTTCATGCAACATAATAACATTAAATTACTCAATAACAACACTGTACTCTGTGGTATAGAATGCAAAGCGGCAATATGCATTGATAAAACTTTTTAAAACTAAAAATCTAGTTAAATCAACAATGTCGTTCACAATGACGTTCGGTCTGTCAATTTTTCAGGTCGGTCTTGTTTACAATGGGGACGCGGTAAAATTCCCACCCGAAATTTTTCTTGTATATAGTTTTTTTTTAACCCAAAATGAATGGTATTTGGCGACTAAATGCATTGCTTTGCAGCAAAATTACGCTTCCAACATTGAGCAGTCGGAGATCAAGCTGGTAAGAATTTTATTATCAACTAGTGTGTAAACGACCTTTGCTTTTGTGTATATAGCTGTTACCCGCGGCTTCACCCGCTTGGCTGTGGGTTGCTATTTCTCCATCTATATATGCGCTCTTTTCACTCATATATGCCTGTAATTTATAAGTTTTCCAATGACATTGCGACTGGAATCTGTTCACATAGTGCAGTAGGATAAAAAATTCATCCCATGTACGCTCATGCTGTGGAATGAACTCCCTGCTGTAGTTTTCCCAAGGGACTATCAAGAAGGGTGTTAGGTTTCTTCAGGGTTGGCAGCACGAGTGTGACTCCCGTGGTGTTGCACACGTCCATTGGCCACGGTAAACTATTTCCATCAGATGAGCTTTGTGCTTGTCGTACTTACGTAATTGGTAAAAAAAGACGTATAGGTTTTGACTTCTTTGTTGACTTTTATGATTACTGCTCCGTTCCCTTGAGTCGTAGCCTGATGTTTTTTTTATACCACTTAGGTGGCAGACAAGCTCACGGCCCACCTGGTGGAAAGATGGTTACAGTGGTCTATGGACAGTGTAACACCAGAGGAGTCTCAGTCGCGCTGCCAACCCTGTAAGTACAGAGTTTCTGTGCCGTCAGTGTAGAGGACAACGCAGGACAAGCCTTTAGTCATCCCACTGACAGCACAAATTCTCCAGTGAGCTCTGGCTACCCTACTCACCGCTGGGAACACAACACGAAGTTATTATAGCCGCGGTATTCTGTATGGCGGAGGTACTTCCTCAGTCGGACTGCTCAATTAGGCGGATATTCCGCCGTGTCCTACCTCCTATAAAATCATCATCAATCATGCTGTGAAATGAACTCCCTGCTGCAGTTTTCCCAAGCGACTATTAAGAAGGGTGTTAGGCTTCTTCAGGGTTCAAGGAGGAAGGGTGTTAGGGCACACGTCCATAGGCCACGGTAACCTATTTCCATCAGATGAGCTATGTGCTTGTCGTAATTAGGTAATTAGTAAAAAAGACGCAGAACAACCGCGGTAGCCTAGTGATATGGGTAATGGACTGCTGAGACGAGGTCTCAGGTTCGATCCTAGGTTTTACCATGGCACATACCAATGACTTTTCGATGCTTTTCGAAGTTATGTGTGTATTTATCGCAGGTTTATAAGTGCCCGGTTAATGGCAATAAGCTCGCCACCTATTACATTGGGACTTAAACATAAACTGGTGAAATGTGGGTGCTAGCATCTCTGCCTACCCCTTCGGGGATATAGGCGTGAGTTTATTATGTTATGTTATATGGGTTTAGACTTTTTGTTTACTTTTATGATTACTGCTCTATTGCCTTGAGCCGTGGCGTGATGATATATAGTTTCTAGCCTTTCTTAATAATACACAACTTTTTTTTTTAATCGGACCTGTGGTTCCTGAGGTTAGTGTGTTCAACCAAATAAACAAACAAAAGAGAACCCTCACCCCAAGATAGTAGCTCGGTATGGCTCAGTAGCTCAGTGGTATTCCCAAAACGGACTAGCCGTGGGTTCAAGTCCCGCCTGAACTTACACTTTTTCCAATCTTAATCAGTTTGAAGTCTTATTTTTTATGCCATGTAGGTGACAGACAAGCACACGACCTACCTGATGGAAAGTGGGTACCGTGGCCTATGGATGTGTGTACCGTCAGTGTAGAAGACAAAGCAGGACAAGCTTTTGGTCTTCCCACTGACAGCACCTCCAGTGAGCTCTAGCTACCCTACTCACCGCCGGGAACACAACACGAGTTTATTATGGCCCCGGTATTCTGTAGGGCAGAGGTAATTCCCTATTCAGACTGCTCAATTAGACAGAAATACCGTCGTATCCTACCTCCTAGTATGTATTTAAATAGTATTATTCTATACTTTTTAGTGGACAAAAAAAAATGGAAGCTTTGGTATTCGATGGGACTGCAATGACACTGACACACCAAAAGGATTTCCCCACGCCGCAGATCATGACAGATGATGACGTCATAGTCAAGATCGAATACGCCGGCGTCTGTGGTACTGATGTGCATATTATCAAGGTATGGAAGTACAGAGTCCGTACCATGAACTCTTAAAACAAAAAAAAAATTAACGCCTGTCATACTTTCACTGCGTGCTTCTCGGCATAGTAGAATTTAGAGCACACCATCAATGCGTTGTCGTACAAGGCGACTAAATGATAGGGCTGTTTAACATCAGACAGATGTATACAGTCCAGACTCAGTCTCAAATGCCCCCATCTCTTCCCATGTGGTGTCGTACAAGGCGACAAAAGCATAGGGCTGTTTAACATCAGACAGATATATAAAGCCCAGACTCAGCAGATGCATGGCTCGAGCCAACAATGATAGTGCCCGGAATATGGCAATAGGCTCACACCCTATTACGTGGGGCCGCAATACAATGTTTGGTGAAATGTGGGAGTTAATCGGTGACATAAAGGACAAGATTATATGTGTAAATATGTATGTATGTATGTTATACTCTTCTCTTCATCTTGGCGTTAATCCTAGTCGGTTTCGCCTCGGAGTCTGGGGTCCGTTTTTCCAGTCTAACTGTGGATTGGGCAGAACTTCGGTATTTCCCTTGAAGCATTTGCCATCTGACAATATCGAAGCATTGCAGTTAGACGGCCACGGTACCAACTTCCCATCAGGTGGACCGTATGCTTGTGTGCCACCTATGTGTTATAAAAAAATCCCCAGTGAGCACTGGCTACGATACTCACCTCCGGAAACACAACACGAGTCTATTATGGCCGCAGTATTCTGTAGGGTGGAGATACTTCCCCAATCGGACTGCTCAATTAGGATTGAAATACCGTTGTGTCCTACCTAAGTCAAGTATACTTCTCCTTGAGCACGTAGTAAAATATAATACACCTAAAAGGGCTTCGCGTGACCAAAGGGCTGGCCTCTTTTTCACTCAACGGATTGGCATTGCCATCCAACTGGGCAATGCCGCCAGCCTTTTGGGCACATTACCAGTCGACATCGATGGGGAGGAATTTTTCGATGCTTAATTTGAACCTTTTGTATTCCTGTAAATATTAGTTTATATCTTACTAGATACATTAGTTTACGTGTTGAAAAAATAAATAAATAAATTCATACACCTAAATGTGTGTATTAAAACAAATCTGCCAACTGCTTTAGGAATATTTACCTGTAAGTAAAACAGAAGGTTTTCTATTTTAGGGGGAATTCCCGGCACAAAAGAAACCTCCTTTTCCTCTGGGACATGAGTCATCTGGAGTCATACACTCCGTTGGCAAGAAGTCACTCTTCAAGGTTGGACAAAAAGTTGCTATATATCCTTGCTGGTAAGCATATTACTGAATATAGCCTCAACATCATAGCGTAGCCTAGAGGTATGGGTAATGGACTACTGAGACGAAGTCTCGGGTTCGATCCCAGGTTTTACCATGGCACACACCAATGACTTTTCGATGCTTTTCGAAGTTATGTGTGTATTTATCGCAGGTTTATAAGTGCCCGGTTAATGGCAATAGGCTCGCCACCTATTACATTGGGACTTAAACATAAACTGGCGAAATGTGGGTGCTAGCACCTCTGCCTACCCCTTCGGGGATATAGGTGTGAGTTTATGTTATGTTGTCATAGCGTAAGGCTACCTGTTCACCGGATATATTCAATGCAGCTATGCTAGAAAGAAAACAAAATGTTTATTTCAACTTATTGCAGCACATAACATTTAACTACTAATAATGTTCACATATAAAATATATCCGCGTAGTTCCCGGCAGAGTAGAATTTGGTCCACCCCATCTCTTCCCATGCGGTGTCGTACAATTCGACTAAGGGATAGGGCTGTTTAACATCAGACAGATATATACAGCCCAGGCTCAGCCTCAGATAAATGGCTTGAGTCAACAGTAGTGCCCGAAAGACAGCAATAGGCTCACCCCCTATTACGTGGGACTGAATTAAATGATTGGTGAAATGTGGGTGTTAATTCACCTCTGCCTAACCCTCCGGGGATAAAGGTGTGATTATATGTATGTACGTATGAAATATACAACTATACTTTTTTTTGTGACGGCAGCACTGATCATTTTTTTCCTGATGCTAAGAGGATGTATAAGCGAAACTATGAAACTATGTGACCTTTTACACTGTGCTATGCTGTGTGGCATAGCGAGTGAGATATGTATAACCATGAAGATGCACAGCTCGATCTATTTCTCCTACAAACACTTCAAACAGCCCATGCCCAGAGCACGCATTTTTCTATTTAAAAAATGGACCAACGAAAATGGTTGGTTATATTTTATACCACCTAGGTGGCAGACAAGCGCACGGCCCACCTGATGGAAAGTGGTTCCCGTGGCCTATGGACGTGTATAACACCAGAGAAGCCACACTCGCCGCTGACCCTGTAAGCACAGAGTTTCTGTGCCGTCAGTGTAGAGGACAAAGCAGGACAAGCCTTTAGTCTTCCCACTGACAGCACAAATTCTCCAGTGAGCTCTGACTACCCTTCTCACCACTGGGAACACAACACGAAGTTATTGTAACCGCGGTATTCTGTAGGGCGGAGGTACTTCCCCAGTCGGACTGCTCAATTGGGCGGAAATACCGCCGTGTCCTACCTCCTTGGTTGGTGGATATAAAATGCATTTGTAACAACGTAGCTCCCACTGTCGCCGCAAAATGGTAATATAGGAGAATTTGGAATACTCAAGCTGTGACTGGGTAGCTCAGTGATCAGTGCAGTCCCCTTTTTACCCGACTACGACGAAGTTATAGGAGGGTTATGATTTTGCCAGGCTATGTATGTATGTAGGTTCATCTGTTCAATCATAGCTCCTCAACCACTTATTAGAACTGGACAAATGATGAAACGTTAGAAGCATCTTAGATGTCCGCTAGTTATAGGCTATATAAAGTGTCGCTGAGTCTAAACGTGACGCTCTCTAGTGGTCGTAAAGTACAGTGAAAAATAAATTTGAGACAAATATGTCGTGTTTAGTATCAACTGAATGGGCTTAATAAGCACATTTCAAATATGTATAAATTATACATATTACTTACCCCAAAATAATATAAAAATAAGTTCAAAACTAAAACCCTTTTTGTCTTTTTACGTGCGCCAAAGCCCCTCGGATACTCACCCACCGGAGCCGGTGGAAGAGGTTATGTCGGACTCGAACCGACTAAAACGCACGCCGCCTGTGGGTCGTTTTTGGTTGCTGAAGGTGAGGTTGACAGGCATATCCCTCGCACACCGGCCGACCCAGGGCCATCTTTTACAATCTGGCCCTCTTCTCGGGTGTGGGGACTACAGAGTCCCCAACTCATCCCCGGAAACGAGGAGGCGCTCCGCCGCGACCTGCTTCTGCCAGAATGACAGGCGGCTCCACCTGTCACCCCCAGGCCTGCGCTCATGGGGGGCGGAGGTCGTCGACCTCCGACGCCCGAGCTTCGTACGCGGGCAGCTTGGCTTGCGATAAACCCGACTACTGAATGAAACGGTACTAAACAAGAAAATATCAAGGATAGCCGTGGTCGTATGCCACTTAATCTAAGAAAACAATACATTCTAGGGAAAAGTGGCATACGACCACGGCTTGATATTTTTTTGTTTAATACTTTTTAAAGCGTCATTTTTCAGTAGTCGGGTTTTAGTTTTAAACTTTTTTTTTTTCAATCAGATTCACGTTGCGTAGTTAACATTCTAATTGCTTTAACATTTCATTAAAATGTAATAAGTCTGTATGTATTTATTTATTTATTGGAAACTTAACAGCTATTTTACATAGATCATGGGTAATATTAAGAACTAGCTGACCCACCCCAGCTTCGCCCGGGGTATATTTTGAAGCTTTATATCCCTTTGAGCCCGTATGTTTTAGTCTTCAAAATATGTATGAACAATTGCCGGATTTGTTAACATTTATTATCAATGCTCCGCTCCCTTAAGTAGTAGCGTGATGATGTATAGCCTAAAACCTTCCTCGATAAATGGACTATGGAGTAGTTCCAGAGATTAGCGCGTTCAAACAAACAAACAAACAAACTCTGCAGCTTTATAATATTAGTATAGATTACTTAGGACTCTAAGCCTTAAAGTTTCCCGACAAGTACAAGGAGAATTGCATGCACATCTTACAACTAGGTATTAACTTAAAATTTTAAAATTTATGGAAACCTAATATTCGTGGTATGCTATGGTATTGTTACGACAGCCGTCGATATCTCGAAAACTAATAATCAAATCTTCAAGAAATAAAAACGCATTGTTAGTGACGAGGTACTCTACCGAATGGCATAGAAAAATCTGGAATCGTCAACAAAAAGTCACAACCTACCTACGAGTACCTGCACACTCTTTTTGAATAAAAACAAACAATAGGTAAATATCGAGAATGTACTCGAAGGTCAGCGACGGCGGCAAGATCAAAAGAATAGGTATTTATCGCTCGCGAACTTTCTAGATAATTCGATCTTCCTAATTGAGAGGTATAAAAACATGCTCGCATAGCGACACGATTCATTCTGTCTTTGAGATCGATAACGAACACAGCGAACTTAAGCGACCGAAGAAGATTCTACCTGCGACCTGAGCAACGACTGTGGACTACTGTGAACTACTGAGCGACTGGAACTGTTGAAGAGTACTGTGTGTACTAGTGATTAAATTGTCTAGTTTGTGGTGAGCTAATAAATCTCTTCGTTGAGTAAACGGCATTTAATTGTACCCCGTGCACGTAACAGTATATTACTTAAATAATTCAATCACTTAATAGATAACTCATCCAATACACTGTCATATTGGAAAATATGAACTTTAATTATAATTTATTTCCTAAAAACACTTTTTGAGAGGTGTCTTATCTTATATCTTTTCTTCAGCGCCTGCAACATATGCGAATTCTGCCGTACTGGTCAGTATCAACATTGTGCGACCGCTGGCCTGAACAGCTACATCGGAATCTTCAGGGCTGGTGGTTGGGCACAGTACTGCCTTGTACCTCAGCAACAGATATACGTGCTGCCTGAGTGCGTCACCACAATGCAAGGTATGTGATTGAAGTATAACTTTTTTTTTATACCACTTAGGTAGACAAGCGCACGGCCCACCTGATGGAAAGTGGTTACCGTGGCCTATGGACGTGTGTAACACCAGTGAAGCCACACTCGCGCTGCCGACCCTGTAAGCACAGAGTTTCTGTGCCGTTAGTGTAGAGGACAAAGCAGGACAAGTCTTTAGTCATCCCACTGACAGCACTAATTGTCAAGTGAGCTTTGGCTACCCTACTCACCGCTGGGAACACAACATGAAGTTATTATAACCGCGGTATTCGTCGAAGCAAAAGGAGGTTTATGATTTGACAGGCTATGTATGTATGTATGGCCTTTGTAGGTTCATCTGGTCCCTCATAACTCCTCAACCACTTATTAGAACTGGACAAATGAGGTATCGTTAGAAGCGTCTAAGGTGTTCGGTGGTTATAGGCTATAACTCTTATATGCGATTTGTTGTGTCGACACCCTCTACTATTTACCCGACTTCGGCGAAGCAAAAGGAAGGTTATGATTTTGACAGGCTATGTATGCCCACTAATTGGATCTGGACAAATGAAAAATCACTCTTTAAAAAGTATCAAACAATGATGCGTTTGCCATTTGACCTCTACAAATAGGAACGAACTCACGCCTCCTGTCTAGAAGCCGAGCTCACTACCACCACGCCACAGAAGTTGGCGACTGTCGACTACAAGTGCTCCAGGAGGTATAATAGGCTAATAATAAAGGCTAGACTGCGGGCTGTGTCACAGCCTGAATCTGGAGAGTGGTTACAGGCTTTGCCGTCCCCTCACCTAGGCACCCTGCTTGACGACTCTCTGCGTGTGGCGGTGACTTTCCACCTGGGCTGTAAGGTGTGTGAACCCCACATATGCACCTGCGGTTCCACGGTGGAAGCGAATGGCCATCACGCTATGAGTTGCCGACGGTGCACTGGGAGGTTTCCGCGACACCACGCTCTAAACGATATCCGAGGCCCTTGTATCCGCAAACTTACCCTGTGTGCTTGAGCCTCTGGGTCTGAGCAGGTCGGACGGTAAGAGTCCAGACGGATTGATTTTGGTGCCCTGGAAGAACGGCAAATGTCTACTCTAGAATTTTTCTTGTTTAATACTTTTTAGAGCGTAGTTTTTCAGTAGTTTTATTACGGATTCTGTCGTAAATTATACCTCCTGGAGAACTTCAAGCCAACAGTCGCCAGATTCTATGGCGTGGTGGTAGTGTATGCGGCAGGAGGCGCGGGCTCGATCCTATTTGTAGAGGTCATATGGCAGTCGCATCACGGAAAATGTCGAAGTTCAGCCGCGTGGTTCCGGGCAGAGTAGAATTCGCCACCCCATCTCTTCCCACGCGGTATCGTACAAGGCGACTAAGGGATAGGGCTGATTGACATCAGAGAGATATATACAGCTAAAGGTTACCTGGAAGAAATCGCTTAAAGCGCTAAGGCCACCAATTTATTTATTTACTATATTCTTTATTGTACGCCAATTACAATAGCGGCCTTATCGCTTTACACAATTTCTTCCAGCCAACCTTTGAATGGAATTGTATGTTGGTTGGAATATTTGGGAGTTGTTGGCCAATTGTACTGTTTCGGTTTTTTAGTTTTTCATAATGTATTCTTTACTTACTTGGTGTACAATAAAGTGTAAAATAAATAAATAATTAAATAAATACAGCCCATACTCAGCCTCAGATGCAAAGCTCGAGACAAGTTAACAGTGATACCCGGAATACTGCAATAGGCTCACCCCTTAATACGTGAACATATAAAATTATTGGTGGGAGCTAATTCACCTTTGCCTAACCCTTCGGGGATAAAGGTGTGATTATATGTGTGTTTTGAGAGGAAAGGAATGAAAGTGAATGTTAGTAAGACAAAAGTTATGGTTTTTGAAAGAGATGAATGTGTGACAGAGTGTAGGATTTGTATAGATGGAGAAAAAGTGGAACAAGTGAATGAGTTCATATATTTGGGAACATTGTTTACGAGAGATGGAAAGCATGAAGAAGATGTTGAAAGGAGAGTGATGGCTGGAAATAGAGTGAATGGGGCACTACACAACTTTATGAGCAGCCGGAAAGTGTCCGAAAAGGCACGACTGGCTGTACATGGAGGAGTATTGGTGCCGACTCTTATGTATGGTAGTGAAAGTTGGGTGTGGCAGAAAAAGCATCAGAGTAGAGTAAATGCAGTAGAAATGCGTGCGTTGCGAAGTATGTGTGGCTTGACCTTGAAAGATAGAGTGAGAAATAGCGTGATAAGAGAACGATGTGGAGTGATAGAAGATGTAGTGATGAGAATTGAGAGAGGAATGTTGAGATGGTTTGGTCATGTTGAGAGAATGAATGAAAGAAGACTAACGAAACAGGTGTATGAGGCGAGTGTGGATGGTACCGTCGGAAGGGGAAGACCTAGGCGCACATACCTGGACCAAATCGGGGAAGTTTTAGAAAAGGGGCAGGTCAGGAGTACTCTAAACCGACGAGCATGCATGAAGAATGTAATGAGAGTGAATGAAGCGAGAGTAATATGTCAGGATCGTAGCAAATGGAGATCCGTGATCTCTGCCTACCCCTATGGGAGACAGGCGTGATTTTATGTATGTATGTATGTATGTATATGTGTGTATGTATCAGCCACTTCGCAGTTAGATTGGAAACCCAAGCCTTGGTAGGGAAATTCTCAAAGGATGACTGGTGGCGCGATTCTCATGCCACCTGAGCTAGTGGACTGTATTTTGCGGGGGGTGAAGTTAACATGTTTCATATGACACTTTACAAAACACACAAGATAGGTGATCGGGTTGCCGCGGAGGTGGTTTAGGCATTGAATGCAACCCGAGAAATTAGGAGAGGATGCACTAACCTTTACTCCGCCACGTGCTGTCGTGGCAGGTGCACCGGTCTTCTCTTCCTGGCTCAGGAGTTGCCGCCCACATCACTAAATCACTTGAGGGACACACGATAGGCACAATCCGATCGGTAAAGGTCTATGAAAGGGGTTAAAATCCAACAAACATTATTAATTTCTGAGAGTCGCGCGCGCCGCTGCCATTGTTGATTCTAGTTCGATGCGAAGTGAAGATGCGTCTATTTTGACAATTGAGCGGTGCGAAAACTATTGCTATCTCACTTTAAAGGTAGTGCGGGAGGGAGATGGGTATAGGGAGCGTGTGTTCAGTGTCATCAATTTGAATTACTACTATTGAGCGAAAAAAAAATACAAATTCTACTATCGGCGCAACCAATGACAATGAAAATCTGACAAGTGCTTTTATTCCTGCCAGTATAGGTGTTCTCGCGGAGCCCTACTCCTGTGTCGTGCATACCTTCAACCGTGCGTCCCCTATGAGAATAGGGAGTAAGGTCCTCATTCTTGGCGCTGGTATCATTGGTGAGAATGAAATATTTGTCTAATTGTAGATTTGTTTAGTCACTGAAGCATGATTTTTATATAGGACACGTCAACTCGACTTTGTCTCGAAACAAGCTGCAGGTGACCTTTCAAGCAATTTTATAGTCGCTTAAAAAAACACCTGCAGCTGATTTCTTTTATACCACTAAGGTGGCAGACGAAGCGGCCCACCTGATGGGAAGTACTCACTGTGGCCTATGGATGCGTGCAAAACCAAGAGAGTCACACTCGCGCTGCCAACCCTGCAAGCATTGAGTGTTTCTGTGCCGTCCATGTAAAGACAAAGTAGGACAAGCTTTTGGTCTTTCCACTGACAGCACAAAAACTCTCCAGTGAGCTCTGGCTACTTCCCACCGGGAACACAACACGAGGTTATTATGGACGCGTTATTCTGTAGAGCGTAGGTACTTCCCCAGTCGGACTACTCAATTGGACGAAAATACCGTCGTGTCCTTCCTCCGTAACTGGTTGGGTTCGTGAAAAAGAGCGTAAGAAGGGAAGCACAATTGTGACGTTCCTGGTGTTACACACGTCCATATATATAGGCCACGGTAACCAGTTTCCATCAGGTGTATCATGTACTTGTCTGCTATCTAAGAGGTATAAAAAAGGAAGTTGAGGAAGCTCCAGGAAAGAGGACCACCATTACAGACAAAAATATTATACCTTACGGTGGGCCTCTGCTTGACTGCCTCATCAGATGCTTTTACACATCGCGCATAAAGGACCCGGGACTGTAGGAAGAATGAAACATGTGTGCTGGTAAAGAAATTTTGAGGAGGTAGGACATGACGGTATTTCCGTCTGTCCATTTCCGATTACGGCGAAGCTAAAGTAGGGTTATAATTTTAACAGGCTATGTATGTATGTAGGTTCATCTGTTCCCTCATAGCTCCTCAGCCACTTATTAGAACTGGACAAATGAAGCGTCTTAGTCATCCGCTGGTTATAGGCTATATGATGTATTACTGGTGAGTGATTTTTCAGTAGTCGGGTTTTAGTTTGAAACTTAATTTTTCCGTTAGTCGCCTCCTTTCGAATGAAATGGGGTGATGATACTACTTGTATACTTTCTCTAAATAAATCGTTTAAGTACAAAATATATTCTGTGCTCCAGGTAACCTCTTTGCGTCTGCTATGCATCATCACGGACACAGAGATGTTACAGTTTCTGAGAAGTCCAAAAGCCGACTGGACATCCTCAACGGGCTGAGTAAGATTTTAATTTTTGATTCATTATTTTATTATTTAGGTCAACTGCCTGTTATGCAGATAACGAGAATGAAGGCGAATGAGGACGTAGTGCAGAAGATTCCAGTCGCAATTGAGCAGTCCGACTGAGGAACTACCTCTAAACTACAGAATACCACGGCTATAATAACCCCCTGAATTGTTCCCGGCGGTGAGTAGGGTAGCCAGAGCTCACTGGAGAATTTGTGCTGTCAGTGGGATGACTGAAAGGCTTGTCCTGCTTTGTCTTCTACACTGACGGCACAGAAACTCTGTACTTACAGGGTTGGCAGCGCCACGGTAACCAATTTCCAGCAGGTGGACCGTGTGCTTGTCTGCCACCTAAGTGGTATTAAAAAAAATATTTTGTATTGTTATCAGATTTCTGCTACCGTCTAGTTGGCCCTGAGGTGTTGGCGAAGGAAGGTTGTCTGTATGATATCATAGTAGACTGCACAGGTAAAATACATAATACTCACGTCTTTCCGGGGTAGGTAGAGACAACGTCCCAACGGATACCCCCCACTGGAGCCGGTGGAGGAGGTTATGTCGGACTCGAAACGACTAAAACGCACGCCGCTTGTGGGTCTCTTTGGTTGCCGAAGGTGAGGTTGACAGACATATACCTCGCACCCCGGCCAACCCAGGGCGATCTCTCACGATCTGGCCCTCTCCTCGGGTGTGGCGTTATACACTTAGAAGCTTCTTCTACTGTAAATCAAAAAAACTCGTCACAGAACAATCGTCGTAAAGATATGGATAATAAATTATAAACGTTTAGGCCGTGGGGTTCGAGCGCCCGCAATCTCTTCAGGGAGATTGCGAAGCGTACCTATGGTCGACGTTTCTCGTGACCAGAAGGCTGGCCTTTTCTTAGGACTGAGAATAAGCATTGCCATACAACGTGGCAATGCTGCCAGTCTTCTGGGAACGCTACCACATTTTAACTTTTGACTATTTATACTGGTTACTGATGGCACTTGGTGGAATTTGTTGTTACACATATTGATAACTCACTTGTGGTTTTCCACATTACTTTTAATAAGTATTTGTTAGACATAACCGGGTTCGCAACCGGATTTTGTTTGTTTGAGTGTCGCTGTGTTATTAAAGGAATGTTCATGTCATTGTGAACCTTTGAGGATGCCGTAAGACGAAACCGGTCAGGTGTAATAAATATTAAGTAATGTGGAAAAGTACAAGCATTTTAACCTTTGTTTTATTTATTTATTGTGTAAATGAATTGATGTAGAAAATAAATTACATTGTTCAGCCCTTTGATTTTGATATAATATGTAGAAGCATTTTGATTTTGGCGTTGTCGTGTCGGGAGACCCTAACTAGCAAGGCACTCCGTCATTCGGGGCGGGAGCGTCAGCGGGAGCGACGAAGGATCGCAAGCGGGCATCGGAGGTCGATGAACGACCACCGCCCCCATGAACGCAGGCCTGGGGGTGACTGGTGGAGCCGCCTGTCACCCTGGCAGAAGAAGGCTGCGGTGACAGTGCGCCTCGCGCGCCTCTCCGTTTCCGGGGACGAGTTGGGGACTCTGTAGTCCCCACACCCGAGGAGAGGGCCAGATCGTGAGAGATGGCCCTGAGTCGACCGAGGTGCGAGGTATATTCCGTTCAACCTCACCTTCAGCAACCAAAACGACCCACAGGCGGCGTGCGTTTTAGTCAGTTCGAGTCCGAAATAACCTCTTCCACCGGCTCCGGTGGGGGATATCCGTGGGGATTTTGCGCACGTAAAAAAAAAGACACTCCGTCATTTTACCGTAACGATTCAAGGTCCCCCGACATGACAACGTTTGGAACAAAATACCTACCTAGTTTTGTAGTTAGCCGGACTCTCTCTCTTTCTCTCTGTCTCTCTCTCTCTCTTACAGGTAGCGGTAAAGTGATGACGATTAGCTTCAATTATATGAAACCGGGTGGCAAGTATGTAATATTCGGATGCTGCCCACCAACTGATGGAACATCGTAAGAAAGTAGAGATATTTTTGTCTCACTTATAGGAGACACGTGGGGATATAAGTATGGCCCCGTAGCTAAAGTAGCTAAAACAAAAGGCCCATTTAGACCGGGATTAATATATTTTTTTTTATATATAGAACACGTCAATTAGACTTCGCCATGCCTGATGGTAAGCTGAAGACAAAGTCTCAGATAAGAGGGTCACCATTACTTACACATACCGTGTGACAATAGTGACACTCAGCTTGACGACCTCATTAAGTATATGCGTTTTCACGCCTCGCTTATAGGACCCGGGACTGTAGTAATAAGGAAACACGTGAGCTGGTAATGAGTTCCAGGCCTTAATCTGAAATAACACATACATACGCTTTTTTTTATGCATATATTTATGTAGATATTGGTCTATATGTGTATGTAATTTATGATCTTTGTATATATTTATATATGGATATATTATTATTTATTTATTTTTAATTAATATTTATTATATAAATTTATTATTTGTGTACCACACTGAGAGAACTATCACCACAAAACTTCGTGCACCTACTTTTAATATAAATATCTCTGCATCACCCTAAGGTTGACTGGTAGAAAATGCCTGTGGCATTAAGTCCGCCTTTGTACAATCTTTGTATGTTTGTGCAAAAAGTTTAAATAAATAAATAAAAAATACGCTACTTTTTATCTCAGGACTAATCTCCCGTGGGTTGTGAGAACGAGATCTAATTCCACACGAGCGATACTGCGGTAATCAGCTAGTTTATAGGGTTACGTACATAAAAAAAGGTTTGAAACTAAAAAGACTACTGAAAAATCGCACCTTATAAAGTATTAAACAAGACAATATCAAGGATAGCCGTGGTCGTATGCCACTTTTCCCTAGAATGTATTGTTTTGTTAGACTAAGTGGCATACGACCACGACTATCCTTGATATTCTCTTGTCATTGTTATTTATCATTTGTCTAGTTCTAACAACTAGTTCAGGAGCTATGAGGAAACAGATGAACAGACATACTACACTACTACAATACATACATACATAACCTGTCAAAATCATAACCCTCCTTTGGCTTCTTTTTTTTTATACCACTTAGGTGGCAGACAAGCACACGGCCCACCTGATGGAGAGTGGTTACCGTGGCCTTTGGACGTGTGTAACACCAGAGGAGCCACACTCGCGCTGCCGACCCTGTAAGCACAGAGTTTCTGTGCCATCAGTGTAGAAGACAAAGCAGGACAAGCCTTTAGTCTTCCCACTGACAGCACAAATTCTCCAGTGAACTCTGGCTACCATACTCACCGCTGGGAACACAACACGAAGTTATTATGACCGCGGTATTCTGTAGGGCGGAGGTACTTCCCCAGTGGGAATGCTTTGCCGTAGTCAGATTAAAAGGAAAAAAAAACATAACCTTTATAGGACCACTTCGTCGTTCGTCCGTCTGTCTGTCTGTCTGTCAAGAACTTTATGTCATTAATGCGTGGAGGTATCAAGTTGAAATTCATACCACACACTCAGGTCTATAACTTCTTGAAACTGTGCAAAATTCAAACCTCTAAGTCAATTCATTCAAAATATATTACGGGTTATGTAGCTTAAGTTACGGAACCCTCGGTGCGCGAGTCCGACTCGCACTTGACCGGATTTTTTATATATAATACTTAGGTTACTAAATAATACCGCGATAGCCTAGTGCCCGTCGTACCGTATGCACCATTGACCTGCACCATCAATGGTGCAGATGAGACTAATTAGTTTCGTTTGCACCAAGTGGTATGGGTAATGGACTGCTGAGATGAGGTCTCGAGTTCGATCCCAGGTTTCACCATGGCACACACCAATGACTTGTCGATGCTTTTCGAAGTTATGTGTGTATTTATCGCAGGTTTATAAGTGCCCGGTTAATGGCAATAGGCTCGCCATCTATTACATTGGGACGTAAACATAAACTAGCGAAATGTGGGTGCTAGCACCTCTGCCTACCCCTTCGGGGATATAGGCGTGAGTTTATGTTATGTAATACTTAGGTGGCAGACAATTTCACAACCCTCCTGATAGATAGTGGTTACCTTTGCCTAATGTACGTGTGCTTCACCAGGGGAGTCACTGCCGACCCTGTAAGAATAAAGAGATTTTTTGACAGCCTCTGTGGCGTGGCGGTAGTGAGCGCGACTGCTACGCAGGAGGCGCGGGTTCGATCCCCGCTCAGCCCAAATATTTGTATGCATGAATATTGGTATTTGCATTGGTCTGGGTGTTTCTATGTATAATATGTATATATTTACAAATAAAAAAAGTATTTAAGTACGTTTATCTGTATTCTAGTATCCTTAACACAAGCTAGTTAAACTATGCTTACCATGGGTCTAGATAACGTTGTGTAGAATGTTGTAGAATATTTATTACCTGTGCCGTCAGTGTAGAAGATAAAGCTTTGGTCTTCCCACTGACAGCACAAAAATTCTCCAGTGAGCTCTGGCTTCCCTACTCACATTTGAACATAATTCTGGAACATTTGCAGACTCAACCCGTACCAGATATTTGATAAGGAGCTGACCATCATTGGAGCCAAGATCAATCCCTTTACCTTCTTGACAGCGCTCAAGTGGATCGAGGCTATGGGTGACAGGTACAAATATTATTATTGCATTTGAGACTAGAGATTTCATGCGGTTTTAGTCGGTTCAAGTTAGACATAACCAACCTGTTAGTCCTCTATCCGTGGGAAATGTGTCAAAAGCACTGAAACTAAGTTATGGGGTGCAGTTTCGATTCCCGCTAAGTGCAAATATTAGATCGTTACATATGAAATTGCCACTTTTGAAAAGTGACACGCTATAAAAATCAAAATGTAATACAAAATGTTATTATTTGTATGCGTGAAAATAGATATTATATATTTTCATTGGTCTGAGTGTTTCCGTGCCTCAGAGAACACGATCAGTCCCGTTTTCCATACGAATATCTATAGCAGTTGTTGCGGGTACTTGAAGAAACTAAACTAACTAAACTTGTCTTTTTTTTATACCACTTAGGTGGCAGACAAGCGCACGGCCCACCTGATGGAAAGTGATACCGTGGCCTATGGACGTGTGTAACACCAGAGAAGCCACACTCGCGCTGCAAGCAAGAGTAAAAGTGTAAAGCACAGAGTTTCTGTGCCGTCAGTGTAGAGGACAAAGCAGGACAACAACACAAATTATCCAGTGAGCTCTGACTACCCTACTCACCGTTGGGAACACAACACGAAGTTATTATAACCGCGGTATTCTGTAGATCGGAGGTACTTCCCCAGTCGGACTGCTCAATTGGGCGGAAATACCGCCGTGTCCTACCTCCTTTCAGTTCTCTAACTGCAATGCTTCATAATCGCCAATAGGTTGTGTAGGTCAAAGGTTAGAAATATTTAGACGTAGTTGTGTTTATATGGCTCCACTAATTAACAACTCATTGCCAGCGTCCATTATAGACCTACCTCATAAAAAAATTGTGTTGCATTACATAAATGGTTGGTGGACGAGACTTTATACAGTGGAAGACTTTTTAAAGAAATATGCATGTCATTCGTACCACTGCAGAATTATTGTGACTGCAATATTTTTAGTTGCTAACTAGATGTTGCTTTGTATACCTAATAATCTGTGTTTGCATGCCAACTTTATGGCGAAATGTGCTTGATTACTATATTTTTCATTTCCATCTTTTGTTGGACCACATTACAAGCAATTAATTAAATGAATCTCTTTCGAACTGGCTCTCGTCGGGTGTGTGGGTGGGGACCACGTTGTCCCCATCTAGCCCCCAAATAGATTGATCCTGTTCTATCCTCATTTTTTACTTCAGATACGTGAACTTATCAAAACTTGGAGTGAAGACCTATAAGCTCTCAGAATACAAATCAGCCTTAGAAGACTTGAAGTCGGGATCCGTTTCGAAGGCCGTGTTCAAGTTTGTCGACAGCAAAAAGTGTTAATAAAGATGTCCGTATTGTTATTTTTTAAGTTTTTATCAAATCCCAAAGTCAAAAATCATTTATTCTGCATAGACCATTAAATTAGCACTTACAAAACGTCAATATAAAAAGAAATATGAAAGACTAGTTTAGTAAATGGACCACAGCCGGTTCGAAACGCGGCCCCGACATGAGAAGACCCCGGCAAGAAGCCTACCTATGAAGCTCGGATGACAAAGCAAAAATGTCTTGGTTCAATCAACCAATTAAGGCCGGCGCACATTATCGGCAAGGAAAAGGATCCTTCGGCATCATCCCTAAGGACTTTGCAGCATGCCAAAGTCTAGTCACCAACAGTGCCGACAGATGCCGAAGGATCCTTTCGTTGCCGATAACGATAATGTGCGCTGGCCCTTAGCCTACCGCAGTCCACTGCTGGAAATAGGCCTCTCCCAATGTTGGGAGGCTTTGACCTACAGTTTCCACGCTGATCAGACGGGTTAGTCCAGGGTTTTGTTTCGGGTTTTCCTTCTCTTGCAGTGATGTAGTCTACGTGTTTTCTCGTTAGTTGCCTCTTACGATACCCTTCGGATGAGATGAGGCGGTGATACTTACTTGTATTCCTTTCTTCGTCATCACATAGTTGTCTTGGTTAATACTATGCTAATATACACTGATGGTGATGGTGGTCCTAAATCGACTGGTTCAACGTCCTGACAGTCTAAAAGATATACCTAAAGGGTCAGGATATAAACGGGTGTTTTGGGAACCTGGGAAACAAGCACACAGGCCATCTGATAGGAAGTGGTTACCGTGGCCTATGGACGTATGCAACACCAGGGGAGTCACACTCGTGTATCACAAGTCGGCAGTACCCTGAAGAAATATTCTGACGCATTTCTTGAAGAACCACAAATTGCTTGAGAAAAGTGAAGACCACATCAGGGAGTTCATATCACAGCTTGACCGTGCGTGAGATGAAGTTCCTGTCATATCGCTCAGCGCGCATCGTTTCCGGTCGCAATCTGTGATGATGAATTGCCTGCCAATTTTTTTAAATAGGACACATCAATTAGACTTATCCTTTTTGCTGATGGTAAGCTGAAGGCAAAGTCTCAGAAAAGAGGGTCACCATTACTTACATATATCATTGACTGCCTCATTAAATGATATTTCACGCCCCGCTTAAAGGATCCGGACTGTAGGAAGAAAGAAACACGTGAGCTGGTAATGAATTCCAGGTCTTGGTGGAGCGACCAAGAAAAGAGTCATCAACCGCATGGTTCTTGATCGGATATTCCGCTCCGTGTGCGGGTGACATCTAAAGAAGCCCTGCACGTGTTGTCCTGTGTAGGAAAGGGGAGGGAATGATGTGATGATAGAATGTGTGTTTTTAGGATAGAGTTCAAACTAGGAGGTAATATGGGTATGTACTGTATGTAGCCTATAAAATAGTTATTTCTCATTTGATTTATGTATTTAAAAAAAACGAACATAAAAACAAAATAAATTAACAATTTATTAACAAAATCAATCAGGAGTCAGCTTGAAGATGGCCTTGGCCACAGAGCCAGTCTTCAGGTCATCGATAGCTGATTGGTACTCCGAGAGGCGGTAGGTCTTCACACCAAGCTTCTTGTAATCCAGATATCTATAAGCAAAATAGACAATTATTATTATTATTTATTTAATTCTTTATGCACACACAGTACAGAGATCATACACAAAACACATCAAAGAAGATGTACAAAGGCGAGCTTAACTCAAAATGAGTTCTCTCCCAGCAAACCTTTGAGTAGCAGAGAAGCATAAAATAATGAAAGGGGATGTGAAGCGTACATTACAAAAAAAAAAGAAACAAAAAGAAAAGGAAATAAAAATAAAAAGATAATAAGCGTACCTACCTGAACAGGTAGGTACATGTATTTACACAAACATAGCATACATAGTATTATATTAATACATACTTACACATACACATAATACATAATATACCTACATACATATACATATATACATAAATATATATATATACATATATAATATAAATATATATAAATATACAAAGCATACATAGATAAATATACAGACTTCATTATTGTGAGAGAAAATGTTCCCTTGTTCTTCTTCTGAAAATGTCCAGAGTATTACTACTGCGAATGGTGTGAGGTAGTGCGTTCCAAAGACGTACAGCTTGTACCGTGAAGGATCCATCATAACAGCTGGAACTGTGTGCAGGTGTGCGAAGCAGAAGAGAGGAAGAAAGACGACAGGGTTGGCCCCTAGGCACAAGATAATTGAAGCGTTCCCGCAAATAAGTTGGAGCATTAGGATTGTGAAGAATAGTATAGAGAAGAGTTAGAATGTGTAGGTCACGGCGCTGTCGAATAGGGAGCCAGTTCAATCTTTTACGATATTCCGTGACATGGTCATATTTACGAAGGCCAAACACAAATCGGATTCCCAGATTTTGCAAGCGTTCGAGTTTGTTCAGCAGTTCCTCCGATGCATCGAGATAACAGACATCAGCATAGTCTAGTAGAGAGAGTAAGAGAGATTGTGCAAGAGTAACTTTAGTCTGAAGAGGTAGGAGTTTCTGGAGACGTTTGAGGGATTGAAATGAACAGTATACCCTTCTACTTACCTCCGCGATGTGAACATCCCAGGCAAGCATAGAGTCGATGTGCACGCCTAAATTTTTTACACTTTTGGAATAACCAATTACTACAGAATCATATGTTACTGGAGGCAGAGATTCATGATCCAGTAGGCGGAGCATGTATCTACCACCAACAATAAGCGCTTGAGATTTTTTTGGGTTGACCAGCAATCCAAAAGATTTGGCCCAGATATTGATGTTTTCAAGGTCACTGTTGATGGCATCCACAGCCCCAGGTAAGCTAAGCAGACAAAATAAGGCTGGCAGTGACGGCAGCGCACGTTGTGTGTCTCCCCGTTTCCGGGGACGAGCTGGAGAGGTCCCCACACCCGAGGAGGGTCAGATCGAGATATCATACCATCTCTCATCAAATGACATGGTATTAAAATACATACGTACAATATATAAACGTTTATTTCTCACCATGTCTCACTATCAATGTTATCCTTTCGTTATACAATGATGGAATAATATGGATATTCCAGTGGACCACGGGAAATATTTTTTACCCATGGACCACCTAGGTGGACAATGCGGGTGAACCACGGGCAATAAATGATTAATACGAGGAAAAACTTAATATTATAACAAAAAATAAAAAAAATAAATGAAACTGTGTACAATAGCAAATTCTTCTTCTCTCCAAACATTGTGCTGTGCCCGACAGGGTCCATAATTGTAACTTAATCTTAATCTGATATCTGTATCACATAATCGAACGCAATAAATGTATTGAATGAGATGGCCCCGGGTCGGCCTAGGTGCGAGGGATATGCATGTCAACCTCACCTTCGGCAAATCAATAACGACCTACAGGCGGCGTGCGTTTTAGTCGGTTCGAGTTCTGTATAACCTCTCCTACCAGCCCCGCCTTGGGATATCCGTGGGGATATTTCGTACGTAAAAAAAAGGGCCCGTATAATAAAAAGGGCGGTAGCCTAGTGGTATGGGTAATGGGCTGCTGAGGCGAGGTCTCGGGTTCGATCTCAGGTTTACCATGGCACACTCCAATGACTTTTCGATGCTTTTCGAAGTCATGTGTGTATTTATCGCAGGTTTATAAGTGCCCGGTTAACGGCAATAGCCTCTACATTGGGACCTAAACATAAACTGGCGAAATATGGGTGCTAGCACCTCTGACTACCCCTTCGAGGCCATAGGCGTGAGTTTATGTTATGTTATCAAAGTACAACACTCAATCCTGATTCCCAATTTCTAACTAGATCTGTGGACAGATTGTTGTCGAGATGAGTTCTAATGTCCACTTATTCCAGGAATAAAATTAATCTGCACTGTGAATGTGTGTTCCTGTTTTTAATCTTTTAGACCCTGTCAAAATGACAACGCAATACAAACAGCCATGAATCGTTTCTAACATAAAATGAGTAGGCGTTTTTAATTTACGTCTTCTACTTTTCCGTTTACTTTTTTTGCGTGGTGACCCCTGCGGTTACTCCTCTACAGGCCAGCGGGAGTGACTATGTCCTACTCGAACCGACTTAAACCACAGGCCTCGGGTCTTATATCTCGGTTAAGGAGGCACAATAAGATAATTCCAAATTGCTAATATAACATCGAACGAATACCAAATGAACAGATATTTTTTCAAAATGTACAAAAAACTGATCGGTTTACTATTAATAATTGGAGGGCCAAAAGGTACAAAATGAGGTCTAACGGTTACATTGATTATATTTGAAGAAAGTGGCCTAAAGTGAACGAGCATTTTGGTACCCTCCAAATTCGGAGTTCGTACATAGCTATTATTGTGATAGGGTCCAAATTAAGAGATCGCACGGGTACGTAGACACCTAAGCAGGTAAGGAAACTAAAATAGCATTATCCTATTCTATTCTCAAGTCACTGTCAGTATTAAATAGTTCTGGATCTTACCTATACCCGCGGTAAACGCGGTAACCTAAACCTCGGTAGCCTTGTGATATGAGTAATGGTTTACTGAGACGAGGTCATAGCAGGTTTATAAGTGCCCGGTTAATGGCAATAGGCTCGCCTATTACATTGGGACCTAAACATAAACTGGCGAAATGTGGGTGCTAGCACCTCTGTCTACCCCTTCGGGGATATAGGCGTGAGTTTATGTTATGTTATATGGATCTTACCTGTCACCCATAGCCTTGATCCATCCAAGTGCGTTGGGGAAGCTGAAAGGATTGATCTTCACTCCGATAACAGTCAACTCCTTGTTGTAGATCTCGAACGGGTTCAGACTGTAAAACAATATTTTATGATTGAGGGTTTTTTTATTGTGTTTGAAATACATCAATCATTGTCCGCAGAATACGACACCGCGGGCCCTGGCATCTAGTGAAATAGGTTTTATTAATATACCTCTTAGATTGCCACGTAATTGGTATATTAATAAACTCCACTGCCTGTCTAATATAAGGGTAAAAAAGGGGGATAATAATTTGTTCAGATCTCTCCATAACTTTTCTGAGTTCCCGATTGAGATTGACGAGGAGAGAGAGATTGAGGAGAGAGAGAGAAACTTGGGAGATATCTGTGACATACGGGCATCTGTCAATATTAATTATGGGCAAGTTGTTGGAGCCCTAAATAGTATAGTCTATATGGCTAGTGGGTTGCAGAGTTCAAAGGGTAGACGCTTCACGGAAACAGTTAGGCCGTTTTTATTTAGATTGGAGAGTTTTTGTACTGTCTGTGGGAAGACCAAAGGCTTGTCCTGCTTTGTCTTCTACACTGACGGTAAAAAACTTCTTATTCTTACAGGATTGGCAGCACAAGTATGATTCCTGTGGTGTTGCACACGTCTATTCGTCACGGTGACCACTTTTCAGGTGGGTCGTGTACTGTGTACTTTTCTGTCAAAGTGGTATAAAAAAGACTAAAAGTCGAACCTCGAAAATATGCTCGGAGATTGAACACTTACCTGGCTTGGTGTGAAGGTGGACAGCATCCGAAAAGGATATATTTGCCACCAGACTTCATATAGTTGAAACTGCTCTCCATGACTTTGCCCACACCTGGGGAAACAAAATCGCCAGATTTTGAGGAATCATTGAATTCGGTCTTATTGCCGTCTTACCCGCACTATTGTTGACTCGAGCATCTGAGGCTGAGTCTGGGCTGTATATGTCTGATGTAAAACAACCCTATCCCTTAGTCGCTTAGTACGACACCGCATGGGAAGATATGGTCCAAATTCTACTCTTCTCTACCTATACCGGAATGTACGATAATGTTTTCATTTCCCCACGGATACCACCCCTGTTGACCAGTGTTAAGGTGGTTAAAAGCACATGCCGTCTCGGGTACTCAGATATCGGGGTGTATGATTGCCTAGAGCACATACCTCGCACTCACATTAAACCTGACCCTGGTGACAGGTGACCATGCCAGTCACCTCCAAGCCTGCGCTTGTAGAACCAGGCCGCTCTTTCTGTGCTACGAAAAAACTGCTGTCACCTGGAGCGCCTGCATACCAGCTTGAGCCCTTTCGACTCGGTGTAAAGACAGGCTGGTCGACAATACCATACTAGCAGGTGATGTAGAACCTCTCAACCTTAAGAATGATTTTGCCTCGCTGTGTGTGTTCTACCGCCTATACAATGGATGTGCTCAGATGAATTGTTTAACATGATGCCCCCAAGTGCCTATAATTTGGGGTTCTTAAAGAGGGTCGGCTGCACGAGTGTAACTCCCCTGTTGTTGCACACGTCTGTAGGCCATGGTAACCACTTCCCATCAGGTGGGACGTGTGCATGTCGGCCACTTAAGTGGTATAAAAAAAACCTGTATAATATATTACCTGTGCAGTCAATGATCACATCGTAGAGGATCTTTTCCTGGGCGAGGACATCAGGGCTGACTAACCTGAAGCCGGTATCTAAAAGATATATAAAATATTTTTATAACTTGCCATGTGAGGGTAAATCCATCCATCCATCCAAATCTTTGGGTCCAAAGCAAACTTCGTTGACGGACGAAGTGAGACTCTCCTACCAAGGTAGACTGTCACTCTTTCTCCACGCTCAAGCTATGGAATGAACTCCTTGCTGTGGTTTGTCAAGCGATTACAATATCGAGTTCTTCAGTAAGTGATGAAGGACTTTAGAAGTTTCTTACAGGGTTAATAACACGAGTGTGACTCCGCTGGTGTTGTACACGTCCATAGGCCACGGTAACCACTTTCCAGTTAGTGTCTACTTTGATAGGAGGTAGGACACGGCGGTATTTCCGCCCAATTGAGCAGTCCGACTGGGGAAGTACCTCCGCCCTACAGAATAGAGCAGTCCTACTGGGGAAGTACCTCCACTGTACAGAATACCGCGGCCATAATAACCTGTGTTGTGTTCCCAGCGGTGAGTAGGGTAGCCAGAGCTCACTGGACAATTTGTGCTGTCAGTGGGAAAACTAAAGGCTTGTCCTCCTTTGTCTTCTACACTGACGGCACAGAAACTGTGTGCTTACAGGGTGGGCAGCGCGAATGTGGCTCCACTGGTGTTACATATGTCCATAGGCCACGGTAACCACTTTCCATCAGGTGGGCCGTGTGCGCGTCTGCCACCTAAGTGACTCTGTCTGTCTACCGATAAACCACGTCAGAAGAAAAAAAGTAGAAGAGCGGAGGATTTCTCTCAAGAAAATATGATGTTTGTAGAACTCAAATCAAATCAAATCAAATCATATTTATTGTAAATCATAGGTACAGAAGATGTTCTCATAATAATTAGTTCAGCTATGTTTCACCATTTGGGTATACAATATTAAGTAGATTATTAATTTTATCAAATTATTAGATTATTAATTAAATTGTCAATTTAGTTATCACATAAAATTAAATAAAACATACAAATAGCACAAAGTCAATCGTAACAGAAATTAAATTCATCAATAAATTATCACTCACCCAGCCTTTTGACGATCTCCAGTCTGGTCTTATTCATCTCTGAGACTGTGACTTCCCTGTGTCCATGATGATGGAGGGTAGTCACCCAGAGATTGCCTGAAAAACAATGTAATTACTGTGTTATTCCAGACCATAATCTATGTACCAAATTTCGTCCAGATCCGATCAGCCGTTAGAGCGTGATTGAATAATAAACATCTTTGAATGTTTGATCATCACAAACTGTTAAATTATTATCCATTAAATTAATAGGCAATATGCTAATAATTACTGATTGATTGATATTTTAATAAGTTTGTCCTTCAACTCACGTCCTCAGTGGTTTGCAGAAAGTTACAAGTGTATCCATGTGGTGCCGGAGAAAGAATACAAGTATCACGACCCCCATCTCATCCGAAAAGTGTCGTAAGAAGTGACTAACTGAAAAATACGCAGACGATATCACTGCGAGAGAAGGAAAACTGCATATAAAACCCTCTACCAACCCGTCTGGCCTGCGTGGAAACAGTAAGCCAAAGCCTCCCAACATTGGGAGAGGCCTATGTCCAGCACTAGACTGCTATAGGCTAATTGATTGCTTATCTTATACTCACCAATGATTCCAGCGCCGATGATAAGGATCTTTTTCCCAACGTTAATGGGAGAGGCGCGATCGAAACCGTGGGCGACGCACGAGTATGGCTCTGTGAGGCCAGCTGAAATACAAATGTCAAAATTGTTATACTTTCATGCAAAAAGCAGTCGCTGTGGCGTGGCGGCAGTGAACGCGACTGTTATGCAAGGGTCACGGGTTCCATCATCGATCATTGCAAATATTTGTATGTAGAGTTCAGTAGAATTTGGAACATCCCATCTCTTCCTATATGGTGTCGTATAGGCGACTAAGGGAAGGCTGTTCAACATCAGGCATTTTTTTTATTTTTATACAACTTAGGTGGCAGACAAGCACACGGCCCACCTGATGGAAAGTGGTTACCATGGCCTATGAACGTGTGTAACACCAGTGGAGTCACATGCGTGCTGCCGACCCTGTAAGAACAGAGATTTTGTGCCGTCAGTGTATAGGACAAAGCAGGACAAGCCTTACAGATATATACAGCCCAGACTCAGCTTCAGATGCATGTCTTGAGTCAAACATTTGCAAACCATACTAAACGTCAGATGCATGGCATGAGTCAACAACGACGGGAATAAACTCCACCCCCTTTTTTTTTTTTTTTACGTGCGCAAAATCCCCACGGATACCTCCCCACCGGAGCCGGTGGAGGAGGTTATGTCGAACTCGAACCGACTAAAACGCACGCCGCCTGTGGATCGCTTTTGTTCCCGAAGGTGAGGTTGACATGCATATCCCTCGCACCCCGGCCGACCCAGGGCCATCTCTGACGATCTGGCCCTCTTTTCGGGTGTGGGGACTACAGAGTCCCCAACTCGTCCCCGGAAACGGGGAGGCGCGCCAGGCGCGCCACCGCCGCGGCCTGCTTCTGCCAGGGTGACAGGCGCCTCCACCTGTCACCCCCAGTCCACCTGTCACCCCCAGAGGCTCCACCCCCTATTACGTGGGAACGAATTCAATGATTGGCGAAATGTGGGTGTTACTTCTACCTAACTCTCCGGGGATAAAGGCTACTTACATAGGTATAAGTATTTCCGTGCCTCGGAGAGCCCGTCAAGCCATCGGTCCTGGTTTCCATACGAACATCTATGGCAGACGGACTTTTAAGGGCTCCAAGTACGAGTGGTAGTTGGAGTCCTCAAAGGTCCTACTGGTCTTTGATATCGCCAATTTGGTTGTGGAGGTCACATGGCAGTCGCTTCTTGGTAAATATTGAAGTTCAGCCGCATCAGACTTCGACTGAAAGTCGTGAGAAGACTTGAAAGATGTACTGTCCTTTTCAATATCTTTACATACCTTGCTCAGTAGTAATGCCTTCAGGTAGGGGGAAGATCTGCTGCTGAGGTACTTTGCAATACTCTGCCCAGGCACCGTCTCTGAAGATGCCGACAGTACTGTTGATGCCAGCAGTGAGACAGTACTGGTAGTTGCCTTCACGGCAGAAGTCGCACAGCATACAGGCGCTGGTGAGGATAAGTCTTGGATTAGTGTTATGTCTATCTTATTAAAAATTCAAGTGATCGGCAACTGGATGTTTATGTGAAAGAGCTTCTTTGTAGACAAAGGCCCCCTCTAAAGATTTCTACTTTTTTATACCACTTAGATGGCAGACAAGCACACGGTCCACCAGATGGAAAGACCAATTGAGCAGTCCGACTGGAGAAGTACCTCCGCCCTACAGAATACCACGGCTATAATAACCTCGTGTTGTGTTCCCGGCGGAGAGGAGGGTAGCCAGAGCTCACTGAAGGGTTTTTGTGCTGTCAGTGGAAAGACCAAAAGCTTTGTCCTGCTTTGTCTTTTACACTGACGATACATAAACTCTAAATGCTTGCAGGGTTGTCAGCGCGAGTGTGACTCTCTTGGTATTGCACGCGTCTATAGCTCACGGTGACTACTTTCAATCAGGTGGGCCGTGTGCTTGTCTACCACCTAAGTGGTATAATAAAAGAGATTATTGTAAAGGGATTGTACCTATTAATTAGTTTGTAAATATTAGGTTCCTATCGCATTAGGTTTCCCCTGTAAAGAGAGTATCAGTATGTGTGTAATGAAATAAATAAATTAAAAAATACAAATAAGTATTACTAAAGCGGAAAGGAAATACTTTATTAGCCCACCTTACAGATAGGATGCACTTACCAGTTCGGGTCAATGGCTACTTTCTGCCCGACCTTGAAGACGGAGTTCTTACCCACGGCTGTGATCACACCAGAGGACTCATGTCCCAGAGGAAGTGGGCGCTCCTTGCTGGCTGGGAACTCACCCTGAAAGGAAATAACATTTCTTTAGAAGATATTTACAAATCCTCTTGGATTGGGAGTATTTTTAGGGTTCCGTACTACAAAAGGAAAAATCCGAGTCCTTATAGGATCACTTCGTTGTCCATGTGTCTATCTGTCTGTCTGTCTGTGTGTCAAGAACTTTTTATTAGGAGTGCGAGGAGGTATCAAGTAGAAGTTCATACCACATACTCTGTGGCGATGCGGTAGAACGTTCGACTGTTAGGTACGAGGCGCGGGTTCGATTCCCGCTTAGTGTAAACATTTGTATGCATGAATTTACATTGATCTGGGTGTTCCTTTGTATGATATGCATGTACTTACAAAAAAAAAGTATTCAAGTATGTTTATCCGCATTATAGATTCCATAACACAGGCTAGTTAAACTAAGCTTACCATGGGTCTAGATAACGTTGTGTAGAATGTTGTGAAATATTTATTTATTATTTATTTAGGTCTATAACGTCTTGAAACTGCAGAAATCTAATTTCTAAGTCAACGCATTCAAAATAAATAACGGCTAAAATAGTTTAAGTTACGGAACCCTCGGGCCTCTAGTCCGAATCGCACTTGACTGATCTTCTTTAAAGTGCGCAATCCCCTCCCGCTGCACCTGACGGTTATTTCGGACTCGAACGAATTAAGACCACATGCCGATTCAATCAATTAATCAATGAGCCTATCGCAGTCCACTGAAGAAAGAAGAAAGAAAGAAAGAAAGAAAGAAAGAAAGACAGAAAGAAAGAAAGAAGGAAAGAAAGAAAGAAAGAAAGAAAGACAGAAGGAAAGAAAGAAAGAAAGAAAGAAAGAAAGAAAGAAAGAAAGAAAGAAATATTTATTTGGTGCAAGGTGGTCACAGAGGTAACAATAACCAACAACATATTAAAAAAAAAATACAAGTAAAACAGTGGCTCACAGATACACCAAATAGGTGTCCAGTTCAGCATGTGCCAGGTATAAACCTGACGCTGGTTTTCAACACTGCTGGACATAGACCTCTCTTATCGTTGGTAGGCTCTAGCCTACTGTTTCCACGCTGGCCAGACGGGTTGGTACAGGGTTTAATTTTAAGTCTTCCTTCTCTGTCAGTGATATCCTCTGCGTATTTTACCGACTGTTGTAAGACATATCCCTCCCTCACAACTCCAGCTGAGTCAGGACCATAAAATTATACACATACCTGGATGATATGTAGATCAGTACCGCAGATCCCGGAGTATTCGATCTTGACGATGACGTCATCATCACCAGTGATCTGGGGGATGGGATAGTCCTTTTGGTACTTCAGGCTCAACGCCTTTCCATCAAAAATCACAGCCTCCATCTTTTTCCTGGAACAAAATAAGAGATACCTTTAGGCATATGGCTGTCACTGCTAGTCTACTTATAATTTTGGGAAACATGTTTTGTAAATCGTATTAGGTACCCACAGGACAGGCTTGCCTAGTGTGGGGCCACTGGATATGGATTAGTGATAAGTATAAAAAAATAAAAAAAAAAATAAAAAAAAAAAAAAAAAGTATTCCACGACATTCTACACAACGCTATCTAGACCCATGGTAAGCATAGCTTAACTAGCTTGTGTTGTGGGATCTAGAATTTTTTTTTTTTTTTATACCACTTAGTTGGTAGACAAGCACACGGCCCACCTGATGGAAAGTAGTTACCGTGGCCTATGGACGTCTGTAACACCAGAGGAGTCACAGTCGCGCTGACAACCCTGTAAGTACAGAGTTTCTATGCCGTCAGTAAAAGACAAATCAGGACAAGCCTTTAGTCTTCCCACTGACGGCACAAAGAATGCGGATAAACATACTTATATACTTTTTTTTTTTGTAAATACAACAACTTCACCTTCAGTCTACCATCACGCGTGTATAAAATAAAAATATAATTCGTTTTAATTTCCATTTATTTGTATATTATAATTACAATTCAAAAAAATAAGCCTAAATAATCTTTTCATATTAATTATATTAAATTCATACCCTCAAGATGAATAAATGTGATAAGTGCAATAAAAATATCACGGCCAAAAGCCCTGGACTAGAATGTGCTGGATGTGAGAAGATTGTTCATAGCACCAAGCTCTGCTCCGGTCTCTCGAAAAAGCAGATAAGTGCACTTCGTGCTGCGGAGACTCTAGAATGGACTTGTCAGGAATGTCTAGAGTTCTCGGGCAGAAAGTCATCATTTATAATCCCGAATGAAGATGAAGAAGGGAATGAAGAATCGTTTACAGAACCTAGTACATTAGTTAATATTGATGCAAATAAACTCCTAAAAAATATAACCTCAGAAGTACAAAAGGCTATAAACAAGGAGATGAAAGATCTGAGACAGTCCATGCAATTCCATAGTGACAAGATGGATGAAGTGCTTGAAAGCGTTCACGCACTTAAGCAAACAATTATTGACGTAAAACGGAAACTTGTGGAAGTCACTAACAAAAATACTAATTTAGAAATTCGTATAGGCGCTCTCGAACAACATATCCAACAGATGGAACAAAAACAACTGTCTAATCACATCGATATAAATAACTTGCCACAACAAGACCAAGAAAATGTAATAGATATAGCGGAAACACTGGCCAAAAAACTATCGATGCCTAAAGCAGACATTATAAGTGTGAAACGAATGAGTGGTAGAAAAGACCACCCTGGCCCCGTTCGAGTCATAGTGAAGGACGACAGTACGCAGGAGAAATGGATAGTTGCAGCTAAAAGCATCCCACTGCATGCAAAGAATTTCATCTCCAATGTAGCAAATGGGGTCGGTGAGCAAAAAATATATGTTAACGAAGCTCTCACACCACATAACAAAAAACTACTATGGAACGCGAAGCAAGAATGGCTTTTTTTTTTTTTTTATGTTTTTTGTTTCGTTTAATTTAGATATTTATTTAGGTACTCTGCGTATAGCGCTTGTTACAATCAAATTTGCGAGAAACTAGAGAAGAGAAGAAAGAGAAAGAGAACTAATCGAAACCGCTATTTAGTATTGCAATATTTCACCTAATGCAGTATATGTTACAATAGCCCAGCGTGTTAACAAGAGGTTACTGTAATTGTAAGGAAGCAACGGTGGCAGCGCAGCGGTACATATCTCAACTATCAAGGATGAATTGACTTTTGGTAATTATTTTACATTTTGTATGTTTTTCAATTGTTATTGTTTCAACTGATAATTATATTTATTATTTATTACTTTTTGACATTTTGAATTGGTATTTGTTTTTAATACTTACTGCATTTTTTTTTTCATAATTTTAACTGTAATGCTGACATATGTTGTTAATTTTAATTTCTATTGGTTATTTGTGACATTTTAGATTTGTATTATCATTATTATCAGAATTATAATAATCTTAAATATTAAATTTATTACTGTTTATTAATTGCAAATGGCTATTCATCTTTTACATATTTGTATAATGTATTGTTAAGGTTGTTGGCGTTAATTTAAAGTGTCCGAAGTAATTCCTTACTACTTATATAAATAAATTATATTATTGACGATTTAAATCTGGCTAACATGAGTGTAAGCACTACACAATTAACTTGTCCACACTGCCCAGAGTCTTCCCGCGTTTTCTCATCACGCGGGCTGAAGGTGCATGTTGGGCGCATGCACAAGCGGGAGCTGGTTTGTCCAACCCAAACCGGTACGACTGCGCCCGCGGGACAGGGGCGACCAGCTCCGGCAATAACTCAGAATTCGCTGGACAGACTCGCTATTTTCAGGGGAAGTATACCGGTGCTCCGGCACATACCTAAGGGAGCCCGAAATCAGGCAGCTGGTAAACTGTGTGACATTGTAGACGCGTGCGTCACATACAATGGTGTAGAGCAGTGGAGCGCCCTTCTTGCTTTTGCGTATACAGCCTTGAGGGTGCCTGCGAGGGAGTCGTCCGGAAACATGACATCAAAAGTTAAAGCTAACGTTTTGTCATCGGGCCATTTCGAAAATGTTGAGTTGTCTGCGTCGTCGGCCAGTACCGGTTCTCGTTCTATTAATAAGAACATCGAGTCGAAGGTTTTTGAAGGCGATTTGAGAGGCGCGGTCCGTCTTTTGATGTCTGACGACTCCTTCGCACAGCGGGATCCCAGCACAATGGCGGCTTTAGAACTCAAGCACCCGAGTCCTTCACGTCCACTCAACTTTCCACCGGATCCGGGCTTAGAGTTTACTGCGGAGACTGTCACCGTAGAGGATGTGATTTCGGGTCTTGGGTCTTTTTATACGGGTTCGGCGGCAGGCTTGGACGGGATTCGGCCAGGGCACCTTAAAGAGTTGACGTCTGTGTCTGCGGGAGAGAATGGTGGTCGTCTTTTGGTATGTTTGACCAGGTTGGTAAATTTTTTACTTAGTGGTCAGGTGAAGCCTCTGGTGTGCCCATACCTATACGGGGCCTCCCTTTTTGCTTTGGCCAAAAAGGATGGTGGCTTAAGGCCAATAGCGGTCGGCAGCGTTTTTCGCCGGTTGACTGCCAAATTGGCGTGCCGCGCTGTCAAAGAAGAAATGGCCGAATACCTACAACCACACCAATTGGGTTTCGGGACACGCTTGGGATGTGAGGCCGCCATTCACGCTGCGCGGACGTTCGTAATGGACCCGAGGAACGAGGGTTCGGTATTGCTGAAGCTCGATATTCGCAACGCGTTCAACACCTTGGAGAGAGACGTTTTGTTGAGTGAGGTCAGGGAAAAAATCCCTTCAGTCTACCCTTTTCTTCATCAAGCATACAAGCTTCCTTCCAACCTTTTCTTCGACAGTAACCTTATTCTTTCTAAAGTGGGAGCCCAACAGGGAGATCCACTCGGTCCACTTGTGTTTAGCCTAGCCATTCATAAGGCGATCCGAGGTCTCAAATCCAGCCTTAACGTATGGTACCTGGACGATGGCACAATCGGGGGCAAACCAGTAGACGTGCTGCAGGATCTGAAGACCTTAGTTCCTAGTCTTAAAGACCTAGGTCTGGAGGTGAACCCCTCGAAGTGCGAGTTTTTCCCCTGCGGCTCGGAGGCTCGATCACACTTTGTTCAATTTAATTCGTTTTTCCCTGGCCTAAAGGAACTTTCTTCGGCTGACTTCCACCTTTTAGGATCCCCAATTTTTCTCTCAGCCGTTCCTGAGGCCATCACTGCTCGAAAGCAGCTTCTCCTTGTCGCTCACGAACGTTTGAAAGGCCTTTCCGCGCATGTTGCGATTATCTTACTGCGCATGTGCTTCGCTCTCCCGAAGATCACATACTTGCTGCGAACCACCCCCACTTGGCTCTGTCCCGAGGAAGTTTCGTCTTTCGACGATGCCTTGAAATCGGTGGTGGAGTCAGTATTGAACGTTTCCCTAGATGGTACTCAGTGGAGTCAGGCGGCTCAACCAATCCGATGTGGTGGTCTTGGGGTGCGTTGCGCGCAGGATGTCGGTCTGCCAGCTTTTCTGGCGTCGGCACATGGGGTTGGTAGCCTCGTTACTAATTTATTGAATCCTAATGGTGACGGGGTGATCATACCTTTTATGTCGGATGCTGTGTTAGCTTGGTTGGCCCTCAATGCGGGCGCGTCTATCCCTGAACCAATGAATCTTCAGCGAGCGTGGGATGATGTGGGGGTGAAGCGACTCCAAGTTCAATTATTAGAGGGGGTGACAGGGGCCGATAAGGCTAGACTGCGGGCTGTGTCACAGCCTGAATCTGGAGCGTGGTTACAGGCATTGCCGTCCCCTCACCTAGGCACCCTGCTTGACGACAACTCTCTGCGTGTGGCGGTGGCTTTCCGCCTGGGCTGTAAGGTGTGTGAACCCCACATATGCACCTGCGGTTCCACGGTGGAAGCAAATGGCCATCACGCTATGAGTTGCCGACGGTGCACTGGGAGGTTTCCGCGACACCACGCTCTTAACGATATCGTCCGCAGGGCCCTTGTATCCGCAAACGTCCCCTGTGTGCTTGAGCCTCCGGGCCTGAGCAGGTCGGATGGTAAGAGGCCGGACGGACTGACTTTGGTGCCCTGGAAGAACGGCAAATGTCTACTTTGGGACGTAACGTGTGTCAGCACGGTAGCCGCCAGCCACCTTAGTCGCACCATTCACTCCGCGTCGGCCGCTGCGGAAGACGCCGGCTCAAGGAAGAGGCTTAAGTACGCCGACTTGGAACCGCTGTACCAGTTCGTGCCAATAGCGGTGGAGACTCTGGGGAGTTGGGGCAAGGAAGCTAAAAGCCTTATTAAAGAAATCGGACAGAGGCTCATCGAGGCGACCGGTGACACTCGGTCCGGGTCATTCCTGGTCCAAAGGCTGTCCATTGCCATCCAACGTGGCAACGCAGCAAGTGTTATGGGCACTTTTGCACCGGGAGCGATTAGGGGCGGGTTATTTGATTAGTAGTTTTGACATATTGTATTGTAACAAATGTATTCGATGTAAAATAAATAAATTTGAGAAAAAAAAAAAAAAAAAAAAAGATATATTATTATCATTATGTAACTTTTCCACATCCAAAATGACTTCTTTCGAAGAAGATAATGTGTTTGAATTAAAAAATTGCTCAAATATTCAAAATTACTTAAAATCTATACCAAAGGGACTAATGAAGTTACTATGTCTTCATATAAATATTCGGTCAATAATTAAAAATTTCTCAACATTAGAACAATGCATTAGCTCATGCCCACAAAAAATAGATGTTGTCATATTAACTGAGGCTAATATTTCAGAAAATCTTAGTTGCTTATACAATATCGACGGCTATAACATGATAACAGAGTTACGGAATGCTCGAAAGGGTGGGGGTATAATAGTATATATACATAACACACATAAAATATCAAAACTTAAAATTAAAACAGAACACTTTGAATGCCTCACTTTTAAAATACATACACAACTTCACTATTCCGCGACTGTGTGTGCAGTGTATCGGCCACCGAAATATAGTAAACACTTGTTTATAAATGAATTGCAGCATACTCTGTCTAGTATTGATACGGATTGTGATCTATACTTGCTGGGAGACATTAACATTGACCTAAAGGTTGACTGTCCTGTGAAACATAAATACAAAACTTCTTTGTATGGCTGTGGTCTTGTGAGTGGGATATCCGATTACACACGAATTGAAACAAAGGACGGTAAGATAAGTAAAACATGTATCGATCATATTTTCGTGAGATCTCACTCACAGGAACTGTTTACGGCCGCACTCGGAACTGTACTGGCCGATCACCGGGCGATAGTGGTAGCTTGCATTGGACCGATGATACAGGATGTTTCATGTACTTCTTTTAAAACAATAACAGATTCTAAAAAATTAACAAAACTATTACATCACATTGACTGGCAATCAACTAATAACATGTCGTGTCCTACACAGATATACACATTTATAAATGATAGTATAAATAAAAGCTATAGTCAAGCAGAAATCAATATTAAATGTAATACCAGATCGTCTCGGCAAAACAATACGTGGGTTAGTAAAAAAATAAATAAAGCATGTGAATATAAGGACAAATTATTTATCGAGTGGAAAAATGATTCAAATAATAACATATTGCGTTTGAAATATAATAAAGCTAGAAACTTTGCTAATAATTTAATAAAGAAAACAAAAAATAAACACATAAAACAAGAAATATATGAAAGCAAAAATAATATAAGACGACTCTGGCAATTACTGAATAGATTAACCGGAAGAATTAAAACATCCATTGACAAGTCTATCGTTGCAGCATTTGAAAAAAGCACAAGTGGGCCGAGTGATATAGCGAATAAATTTGCACAGACATTTGAGAGAAGTGTGAAGTCTATCTCACCAAATTGTGATAATCCATTGCTAGATAAATCAACATACAGTATGCCTAAAAATGTTACAATGTACTTCACTAAAGCCCGATCAGACCTGGTGCAACCCCTTATAAAAAATCTGAACAATCAAAAAGCACCAGGTTCAGATGGCATACGGGCAAGTGATATAAAGCGCATAATTGACAAAATAACAGCAACTATTGTCAATCTAATTAATACGAGCATAGTCACCGGTAGATATCCTGACCAGCTGAAAACCGGAATAGTTAGGCCAATATACAAAAAAGGCAGCCATACAGATTATGAAAACTATAGACCTATCACTATTCTCCCCACAATTGATAAAGTTGTCGAAAAATTTATAGGAAATCAAATGTATTCATACTATAAAAAGAATGACATCATTTCATCAAAACAGTATGGCTTTCAACCAGGTAGGAACACTACACAGCTACTTTCGGATTTTACGGATTCTGTCAATAAACATTTAGATGGCAAACAACATGTAATTGCAGCTTTCATTGATTATAGTAAAGCGTTTGATACACTCCGCCACTGTAAAATAATAGATAGTCTGGAAGAAAGTGGGATTCGTGGTCCGTTATTGGAATGGTGCAAAAATTATTTACAGGACCGCACTTACCAGGTGAAAGTCCATAGCGCTTTCAGTGATAAGGTACACGTTAGCGAAGGGACAGCACAAGGCTCAGTACTCGGACCTTTACACTACATAACTTACGTTAATAATTTAGGAAACGTCATAAAAAACTGCGAAGTCTATCAATTTGCTGACGATACTTGTTTACTCTCGGCCGACTCGGATATTGACATGGCTCTTGGTAAATTACAAAGCGATTTTACTTTTCTGTCTAAATGGTCCCATGATAACGGACTCGTCCTAAATAGTAGTAAAACAAAAGTTATGTATATAAGTACAAATCAAAATAGGAAAACATCTCCTATTACAATAATATCGCACAGTCATAATTGTTTACATAAAAATATAAATTGTGACTGTGAGGCCCTAGAAGTAGTGAATACACAGACTTACCTAGGTGTGATTATTGACGACAGATTAACTTGGTCTAATCACATTCAACATGTATGTGATAAATTGCGCGCAATACTGGCCAAATTCTCTATACTAAGGCATAAAATTCCATATCCAATTTTGCTATCATTATATAAAGCATTGGGTGAATCAGTGATATCTTACGGACTAAGTAGTTACGGGCGCACTTTTAAATCAAAAATAGACAGAATCTATGAACTACAGTTACGTATTCTGAAAACCATTGTTCCCCGGAAGGTAAGGGAAGAGTATAAAAATAATCAACACGAATTGTTCTCATACTGCTCTTTGATGCCAGTTCAGGATAAAATAAAATATAATATCTTAACAGAACAATACTTTAACGAGGACCTACAAATAGTTAATTCTCACAATAAATTAACCAGAAGCGTGACCAATAAAAAGTTGATAATACCAAGATTCAATAACCTACATGGAAAAAGAACATTGAACTATATAGTCCCTAACTTATTAAACAAATTACCTAAACATTTAAAAAATAAATTGTAGAAATCTAAAAGCTACATTAAAAACCTACCTTATTAATACACTAAAATAATTAAGTAGCTAGAAAATAAAAGGGTATTTCTTCGAAATTTCATTCTTCAACTGATTCATCTGGCCAAAATTAAATTACACTATAAGCTTTGTAACACATATCCATATGAAAATATGGATTCCAAAGATCATATATTTGAATGAGGGACTCATTTTTATACAGTAGTTTTCAAGATATCGACATTTAAATATTTTGTGCCCAGAGGAATCAGAATTGGTAACAGATAAATCAGAAACAAAAAATTAAATTAAAAAACTTTAATACTTAATCAATTAGACCCATATACCTGGCACGGTTGGCTGTGCTGGTGCTGCTGCAGCTTCTGCAGAGACTCTTAAGCGGCGCAAGTATTCTAATCTCATTGGTGATTATGAGTTTGTGCCGTTTGGAGTAGAAACGTTTGGGCCATAGGGTCCGAGCACCCGCAATCTCTTCAGGGAGATTGCGAAGCATATGGTCGATGCTTTTCGTGACCAGAGGGCTGGCCTCTTCTTAAGTCAGAGATATAAGCATTGCCATACAACGTGGCAATGCTGCCAGACTTCTGGGAACGCTACCACAAGAGGCATGCGATGCGGAGGAATTCCACGACGCATTTTAATTTTGTTTTTTTATTAATGTAAATATTAACATAGATATAATATACATTAAATGTATATAGATAAATAAATAGCTGTTATCAATTAGATAAATATTTTACAATTAAAAAATCACAGTATAAACTAATTCTAGTAATGGCACTTGACATCAGTCTTAGTAATGTATCGTGTGTCCAACTATCAAAACAAACATACACAAGTAAGAAAGTTTTACAGTTTCATCCTCAAAAAAAATTCTTGGTGACAAGATCCTGAATTTTTCGATGAAGATGGAGTGATCGTATTTTCCCCAATGGTGTCAGACACTTTTGTCCGTTTAAATATAAGAAAAACCCCGATCGTCTGAATCTGAGTGGTCCAAGGTTGCTGATGATCAACCCTTCATTAGCTAGCTATTTTTTCTTGTTTAGGTGTTAAATTCTGCAAGAACCTTCTCTCTTTCTATTCAAATATGTTTCTTTAATTTAAATTTGCACATAGTATACTTGTCTGGATCTTTTCTCATGTTTTCCATAACGCGTTCTCCCAGACTTTTTTTCTCCTTTTTTACCTCCAGGTCGTAGCATTGTACAACAACTACAATATTAAAAGAAAAAAATAATACAGATATTTAAAGATAAATAATTTTCACGTTTTTATTAGGGAAAATTAATCTTAAAATTGCCATTTTATTAATAGCGTAATAGTTATAGTACAATGTAACAAAAATGCAAATTAAAATATTTAAACTATGTACCAATGAAAGTATAAGGTTTAACAGAATCCGGCTCGAAGGACCATAAAATGTAGAGTTTCTATAAGCGGCTATACACTTGTAGCAGCTATACTTTAATACATATGTATGTATAAAAGCAAATTGACGCTATAAAACCGCTCCTTTCTAATCCATATGGTGTTTTGACCATATGAAGCAGGCACAGAGGAATCAGGATTTTGCCTTTAATTATGCATAACTCCATATTCATACAGGCTTCAGTATTAAAAAAATTCCACATTAAAATATTACCTAAAAGCATCACGGCAAACGCAAATTGAGGTTTTAAAACAATAAAATAAATCTGATAAAGTAGGCATTGTAATCAGAATGTCACCTGAACCAAGCACAGATGAATCATATATTTACCTTCGTATCACCAGGTTCTCTGGCTGCCAGCCGCATGTCCACCTCCTAGCTTGTTCGTTGCACGATTGGTTCCTCCCGCGCGCAAAATCACTATCCTAGCAGTATTACCCGGTCAACTATGGTCAAGCGCAGCTTGCACCATATTAGTCAGTATTATACGCCGGACACTTATGTTTTACTTATTTATAAAAAAAGTATAAGTAGTTTTAACTACAACGCATTATTTTATAAAAGGACAATTCATTTCCTTTCCTTAAAAAATATTATTTATGTGAATTTGTCAAATGAAAAACGCCAGATCAAACATTTTCTTCCGGAAAATGGCAAACGGACACGTCATATGAATCAGAAGAACATGGTTCAAATGTTTTTATTTTGTACCTAGACAACAACTATTTCTAAAATATCATTTGACCAAGTTAGAGACAAAGCTAAAGTATCCAAAACAAAAATTCACAGGCAATTATGTTAGTTGGTTACAGAAATACACCCACAGAAATAGAAAATTTTGTCTTCGAAGAACTACCCAAAACTAAAAATCAAAGAAAAGAAAAAATCGAAAAGTAATGAAACATCCTGTAAGCAGAGCGGTAAGTCGCAGCGGCAACTTATTCATATTGTGAGCCATCGTGCGCTGTAAATTTACCAATCTACCCGCACATTATTTTACTATACACTTAAAAAATATTATATTACGAACACAGAACGAAAGTAAAATTATATTGTTGCAATAAACATATATGTACCCACAATGTAACATATTTTTGTTGTGCAGATTTAATTCTTATATTGTTATACCTAGATTTAGTGCTTGCCTACCTGATGTACAGAATTAATGTTATATAGACTCGACGACGAACGTAGTGTACGGACAAACCTTTCTGGTTTTTGTTACACTACTAAGGCATTAGACCCAATGTATTTTTTTCTGGTTAAATAAATAAATTAAAAAAAAAAAAAAAAAAACATTATACATAGAAACATCCAGACCAATGCAAATATACATATTCATGCATACAAATATTTGCACTGAGAGGGAATCGAACCCGCGCCCCCTGCATAGCAGTCGAATGCTCTACCGCTACGCTCTACCCACATGGAAATAAATGAATTTTTAAATATTATTTTTTTTAAAGTTCATTTCATATTTTCTTATCAAAACGTTAGTAACCACTCAAATCCTTCCACATCCCACCCTCGCTTTACCTACACAGGACAACACGTGCAGAGCACAGATATTTTCTTATAATATATAAATTGCCATTACGCCAAAGAGTAGTAATATAATGTAAGACACATGTTTAATGAAATCGTTTTGTGTAACGGTAACAGCAGAACACTGACTCCTGAGTCATAGGAACACTTAGTTTGGGAGCCAGGTTTCATAATTTCTTTGTGTTTACCTTAACTTCATTGTATTGTTTGTACTATCTTAGACATGTTTGTATAAGGAATATGGCATCAATAAAGTTAATATTATTAATTTATAGTATAGAGGCTGTGTTTTCACGTGGACAAATCCGCGTTTTTTTTTTTTTTTACGTGCGCAAAATCCCCACGGATACCTCCCCACCGGAGCCGGTGGAGGAGGTTATGTCGGACTCGAACCGACTAAAACACACGCCGCCCGTGGGTCGTCTTGGTTGCCGAAGGTGAGGTTGACAGGCATATCCCTCGCACCCCGGCCGACCCAGGGCCATCTCTCACGATCTGGCCCTCTTCTCGGGTGTGGGGACTACAGAGTCCCCAACTCGTCCCCGGAAACGGGGAGGCGCGCCACGCGCGCCACCGCCGCGGCCTGCTTCTGCCAGGGTGACAGGCGGCTTCACCTGTCACCCCCAGGCCGGCGCTCATGGGGGGCGGAGGTCGTTCATCGACCTCCGACGCCCGAGTTGCCTTCGTACGCGGGCAGCTTGTCTTGCGATCCTTCGTCGCTCCCGCTGCCGCTCCCGCCCCGCCTCCTCCTTCACGAGCATTACTTGCTCGCAGAAGGAGGCGCCGGCCGCCCACGCATCCGCGCAGCGAACCATCGCCGCGAGCAAGGTGGAGAGCGTGAGAACCCTCACTCCCAGGGCCGCCACAAGCTCCCGCCTCGGCGTCTCCCACGCCGGACACTCGGTGAGCGTGTGCGGACCTGAGTCCTCGCTCGCGTCGCAGTGATGGCACTCGGACGTTGGCTCTTTCTGCATCCGACGCAGATACTTTCCGAAGCATCCGTGCTCGGTGATCATCTGCGTCAGACGGTACGAGAGGCTGCCGTGTGGCCTCTCTAGCCACTCCCCCATGATGGGTCTTACCGCCGTTACTACGGCGTGCCCTGAAATCCGCGTTCATCAACAAATTAATTATAATATTGTGGATAAGTACAAATATGTACGTGCGTAAGATAATAACATTATCTAACGCTTGATAAAATGTTATTATTTATGCTCGGAGATTGAGGAAGTCCATGTGAGGATAATAAAGATAAAATATATATAGCTGTAATTTCCAACTCTCCATTGAAGTAGGTAATACATATTTACGAGATATTGCGCCGCGTGGTTCCCGGCACAGTAGAATTTGGACCACCTCATATCTTGCCATGCGATGTCGTACAACACGACTAAGGGAGGGCTGTTTAACATCAGGCAGATATATACAGCCCAGACACAGCCTCAGATGCATGGCTTGAGTCAAAAATAGTGCCCGGAAGACGGGAATAGGCTCACTTCCTTTTACGTGGTACCGAATTTAATGATTGGTGAAATGTGGGTATTAATTCAGCTATGTCTAACCCTCCGGGGACAAAGGCGTGATTATATATGACTAGCGAACCGCCCCGGCTTCGCACGAGTGCAATGCTGATACTAAATACACTACAGTAAACGCAAACGCTACGTCCCGAAATTTTTAAATCTGTAATATCTTCGAAAATATTCATTTAAATCATATGATGTGAAGAGCCATATAGATCTATATTAAATCAACAATTAATTTAAGGTATTTAATTGGATAAGGATTAATGCTGTATTGGTTAAAATCGCTTCGAAACTTAGCCATTATTTGTCGTAAAAAGAAAATGACAAAAAAAAAATATTGTGGGATATCCATAAGAGATAGACATATACCATCGCGGAGTTTTCAGTAGACGTTTTCAATGTGTACAATACATAGTACATTATTTTGATAAATCTCGTCTTTTAAATAGGAGATGACAGTGTAATAATCTCATGTTTTTATTATTACATCTGGCACTCGCGAACAGGGACATGACAGTGTGCATATATCTTTATTCCTTGTCACCTTTGCATTATTTTTTACCTTATCATGTTAAGAACAGTGTTTTCTTCATGTATTTTACTGTTACATAACTGTGTATTACAGTAAATCTTTGTTATTGTTTACTTTGCAAAACTAATCATACTACAAGTTAGTACTATTGTTTGTATCTCTCAATTACAGGTGAATGTTTCAATTTGTATAACATGGTTATTGTTATAATTGTTTTATCTTATATAGCTTTTGTTTATTACAGGTAAGATTTTCCACTTAGTAATATTATATAATTACTAGTTCTTAACCTTTATTCACATGTGTGAAAACATAGTAATATTTGAATATTTGCTGTTTACCTTAAGTAGACATAAATAATTTATTTTGTGAATCACTAATGCATTTTTATCTTTATAGGCATTTGACCTAAATAATTTTTGCAACAATAACATTCCATTCTATGAGTTTGTTTGACTTTTGAGTTTAGCGTTTTGCTATCAATGCAATTAACTTCATTCATAATTTAATTAACTTTAATTAGAAACTTTAATTGATACTTTAATTAGAAACTTATAGTGTATTTAATACAACTTTTTATTAGATTTTCACATCCTTTTATAAATCAAACATGGATAAGGAAATACAGGTCCCGCCTTTGTTTGAGAATATTGTTAATGATGTTCCAGTTGGTACTTCTACTCATGAGATGCCTCATGTCATGGCTGATTTATCTGAAGTTGTTGATCCATTTTCGAATAGTCGAGGAGCTGGTGATCATAGTCTGAGAGCCCCATCTTCATTTAATATGATGAATGTTTTATTGAATGATAATTTGAGGAAAAACTTGCCTTCTGTTACTAAGTTGCCTGATTTAAAACGAAGTAAGCTTTTGTATGATGGTAAATCGTGCGTTAGGGAATTTATTACTCAAGTGGAAGAATATTTCTTGTTTAAAAATTTTAATGAATATTTTTTGGTTAGTTCATTCTCTGATCTTTTGTCAGGCACTGCGCTTAAATGGTTTACATACAGACCCTGCTAAATTAGAGTCCATTAAAAGTTTCCCACGCCCAGAAAGCGTTAGACAATTAAGAAGTTTTCTTGGGTTATGTTCTTATTACCGTAGATTCATTGATAAGTTTGCTGATATTGCTTCGCCCTTAACCAAATTAACGGCCGGAAGCAAGAATTCTAAAGAATCTCTTTTCTGGAATGAAGAAGCTGAAGTTGCTTTTCATAATTTAAAACTTGCATTAATTTCTGCACCAGTTTTACATTGTCCGAATTTTGAAAGACCATTCTCTTTACATTGCGATGCTAGTTCTGTTGGAATTGGTAGTGTCCTGAGCCAAGATGATGATAATGGAGATCAACATCCTGTAGCTTATTATTCTAGATCACTTAATAAATGTGAACGTAATTATAGTACAACTGAGAGAGAGTTGTTGTCAATATTGGATTCTATTGAACATTTCAGACCTTATATTGAAGGAATGAAATTTACAGTTATCACTGACCATGCTAGTTTAACTTGGCTTCTTAAACTTAATAATCCTAGTGGTCGTCTTGCACGTTGGGCTGCTAGAATTTCTCAATTTACTTTTGATGTTAAATATAAAAAAGGTTCTTTACATTTAGTTCCAGATTGTTTATCCAGAATAGAAATTTCTGCTATTAATATTCCTGTAAATAATATTATTGTTATGCCAAATGAGGATATCGTTGATCCTTGGTATAGAAAAATATTTGTAAATTGTCAAAAGTTTCCTAGAAAATATAAAAATTTCAAAGTTGAAAGTGATACTTTGTATAGATTTTGTAAAGATAAATATAATCCTAATAATCGTTTAAATTGGAAAATTGTCATACCTAAAGAACACATCTTAGACACTATTAAATCTAATCATGATGATGTTAATTCAGGACATTTAGGAATTCATAAAACTTTAAATAAATTAAAAATACATTATTTTTGGAAAGGTATGTTTATTGATGTTCAAAAATACATTTCTTCTTGTGATATTTGTAAAGCTTATAAATCTTCTACTAATCCACCTCATGGAATTATGGTTAATCCTAAGAAAGTTGATAAACCAATGTTAATGCTTTCTATTGATATTATTATAACTCTTCCAAAAGCTTATTCTGGCCATAAGTATATACTTTCAATCATAGATGTTTTTACAAAATATTGTTGGATATTTCCTATGACTAGTGCTACCACTAAAGTAATTTGTAGGATACTTGAAAAAGAAATATTTCTTAAGTTTGGAACACCTAAAATTTTTGTTTGTGATAATGGAAGCCAATTTACAGCTAAGCAATTTGTAGATTTTCTAAAAAGTTATAATATTAGTAAAATATTTTATAATACTTTATATACACCTCAAAATAATCCTGTAGAGAGATATAACAAAACAGTCGAAACATGTATTTCTTGTTTTGTTAAGGATGATCATAGAACTTGGTCAAAATATTTGCCTCATGTTCAATTAGCTTTAAATAGTAGTGTGAATCTAGCTACCGATTTCACTCCTAATTTTCTCATGTTCGGTAGAGAACTTATTTTTGATGCTTCATTGCACCGTTTTAGTAATTCTTTTGATAACCTCAATCAACTTGATGTTGTTGATAGGTCTTCATTTGCTTTTTCACTTAAATCACTTAGTGATATTTTTATAAAAGTTCAAGCTTCATTGCTTAAAGCTTATAAGCGTAATGCGCGTTATTATAATATAGGAAGGAAGGTCATTTCTTTTGAAGTGGGAGATATAGTGTGGAGGAGAAGTTTTGTGTAGTCTAATGCTCCTGCATTCTTTTCGGCTAAGTTAGCACCTAAGTTTGTTAAGTGTGAAATAATAGATAAAAATTCCTCTAATGTTTATGTTTTAAAAGACCTTAATAAAAACTATACTGGTCGTTATCATATTAAAGATATAATAAAATATTAAAATTATTCTTGTTTTGACTGTCAAAAAGTCTATCTTTGTCTTTGGTACTTTGTTTGAAGTATTGAACCCATTAAAAGGTGATGTTTGATAGGTTTAGGGTTCTTGAAAGGTGATGTATGTTAGGAACTTCACAACAATTTATTAATTTCAATTTTAGTTTCCTTCAAAAATAACTTAGGTCATTTTAGGACTTGTTATTGTGTAACTCTACTCCATATTAACAAATTGTTCCACATCAAAAGATCTTATATTTTTATTTATCTTTGTTGTATAGGATTATTTTCCTGTATATATTTTTATACACTTGTATATTTAATATTGTATATTTTGTACAAATTTAAGAATTTAGTTTCTACTCTAATATAGGAGTGAAATTTAATATTCATTTTCTACATTAAATTCACTTGACTTATTTCCACTCACTTAGGGAATGGAAAATTAAGTTTCTTGAACTTTATTTTTGTACAGTTCTGGGTTATTTTCTTAGTATTAAGATTCTCGGATTGGACGCATTTTATGCATTTTTTACACACCTTGTTATACCATTTTTTGGGAAACTTGTGTCTTACTGGACTTTACAATTTTTTGTGCTATTGTGTTTCATACACATAGTCACACCTTACGCTTTGCGCACGGGAAGCTGGTGGTGTTGAGCCGGTCGTAATTGTCGTTTTTCTCTTTTTGTACGATTGTGTTTTTATACACATTGTTACATTTTTTATGCTTTGCGCACGGGATGTCGGTGGTGTTGAGCCGGTCGCAAATGTCATACTTTTCTTATGCGGTTGTGCTCAGAAAGTCAGTGGTGTTGTACTGGTCACAATTGTCATATTTTCTTTATATTTTGCTTGTGCTCGGAAAGTTGGTGTATTCTCTTCAGCCTGCGTTTGCAATGTAAGCGGAAAAAATGAAATTATTTACGACATCACATTAGAAATCTCAAAAATAACAGTATTTCTCCACTATTTAGTGGATTTTATTATACATATAAACCTTCCTCTTCAATCACTCTATCTATTAAAAAAACCGCATCTAAATTCGTTGCGTAGTTTTAAAGATAGCATACATAGGGACAGAGAAAGCGACTTTATTATATACTATGTAGTGATAATGATGTGTACACGTTTCATAATGAATAATATTTAAGTTATCTGCAATGTGGAATAGGCATTCAAAAATATAAAACTCCGCCTGCTACTGAAAAAATTGAATTGTGACCGCGAGTGTTGTACGCTCCCCCATGATACTCGCGGCGTGACTAGAGACCATATTATGCTGTAAAGAACTACCAACCTTACTACGGTTAAAATAAAATGATATATGAGGACGTAGGATACGGCGGTATTTCCGCCCAATTGAGCAGTCCTCCACCCTACAGAATACCGCGGTTATAATAACTTCATGTTCTGTTCCCAGCGGTGAGTAGGGTAGCCAGAGCTCACTGGAGAATTTCTGCAGTCAGTGGGATGCCTAAAGTCTTGTCCTGCTTTGTCCTCTACACTGACGACACAGAAACTCTGTGCTTACAGGGTCGGCAGCACGAGTGTGGCTTCTCTGGTGTTACACACGTCCATAGGCCACGGTAACCACTTTTCATCAGGTGTGCCGTGCGCTTGTCTGCCACCTGAGTGGTATAAAAAAAAAGAAAAAAAACTTATAAACTTCTCACCTATTTCGTCTATCACACTAAACTTATGTCCGACACTCTCCAATCTCACAAGACGACTGTCCAAAATTATCCACTTTGTCGAAAAGCATTGCCCAAACATTTTTTTTGATAACTCCTTTGTATAGGGAAACAATATAAATGAGGTCTAAATTCAAAGAGTACCCTTAGGGTCATACCAGACATATCAACTCGGAAAGGGGACATCACGGTATCACCTTTCGGCTAAGCGACGCCGCGCTTACGACTCGCTTACCGCTGGTTGACTAACTGTCAACCAGCGGTAAACTGTTAACCAGAATCTCGATTCTAGACTTTATTGGTATAAAAATAAGTCCAAAATTATAAGAAAAACTTCAGTGATAAAATATTGATGCCAAATTAGATTGAAATAGTTAAAAATGAATTCGTCTATTGTACTGTCGTTTGTTAAAATATCAGTCTTGACATTGCCTAGCGGCCTTAGTGCGACTGATATGGAATAATATGCGCTGTTACGTCGACGGAAAGCCGTAAGCGCGTGTTCATTTCATTTATTTTAGGCGATACGGTCACTCGCTGTTTCCAAGTTGATATGTCTGCTGAGACCCTTAGAAAGCTTAATAATAGGTTCATCCCTTTTTTTATAATGTCTTAGAAATGCACAATACACTTATAAAACTTTATTGCTTAAGTTTTAACTATTTTTTTATAGAATCGTAAGTAACACATTGTAATAATTTTTTAAAGAAGTTTCGGATATTATCAGTACATCGTGAGAGATGGCCCTGGGTCGGCCGGGGTGCGAGGGATATGCTTTTTAACCTCACCTTCGGCAACAAAAAACGACTCACGGCGCCGTGTATTTTTGTTGGTTTGAGTCCGACATAACCTCTCCCATCGGCTCCGGCGGGTGGGGTATCCGTGGGGATTTTTTTAAATAACCAGCGTTACGAATTATTCTACATAAGAAATACAATTTTTTTTAGTGTAACCCCTCGTTTTCACCTAAGTATAAAATAGAGATGCCACGAATATTCGGCAACTATTCGGTATTCGGCCTATTCGGCTACTTTTTTAGGTATTCGGTATTCGGCCAAATAATTGGTACTATTCGGCCGAATACCGAATACCAAATCATGTGCAAAAAAGACATCATATTACTCAAGATTTGTATTTATTACCGAATTACAATACTTTAATAAGTAAAATTCATCAGTGGTAAGTTGTTATGGATAAAAACTAATTGTGATTTGTCGTGAATGATACCAGCTTCAGAAAACAACCTATACACGCTAACCTCCTCTCGAAATTTGCTAAAGTTTATCTTTCTTCTCCCGGGAGAAGAAAGATAAACTTTAGCAAATTTCGAGAGGTATGGGCATTGTTTTTTTATTTTTTTTATACAACTTAGGTGGCAGACAAGCACACGGCCCACCTGATGGAAAGTGGTTACCATGACCTATGAACGTGTGTAACACCATTGGAGTCACATCCGTGCTGCCGACCCTGTAAAAACAGATATTTTGTGCCATCAGTGTAGAGGACTTTGGTCATCCCACAGACAGCACAAAAACTCTCCAGTGAGCTCTGACTACCCTACTCACCGCCGGGAACACAATACGAAGTTATTATAACCGCGGTATTCTACAGAGCGGAGGTACTTCCCCAGTCGGGCTGCTGAATTAGGCGGAAATACCGCCATGTCCTACCTTCCTCAAATTGTTTTTTTTTTGCAGACCACCACTTGTAAGCATCAGCTTTCCGATCTAGACGATTTGTTTTCCAATAAAAACCATCTCGTGTATCTTATCCACCAGTAAAAGGATAAGCTAGAACATACTAATTAAAAAGACTTTTTGTGGAGGGGAGGGGCTTCAAATTTTCAATTCATAAAAACGAGTTAGACAGGTCGTATTATTCTTTACGCGCTCGACAATCATGTACTTTGTACCGAATATTCGGCGGCCGAATATTCGGCGCTTCGGCCGACAGCGTTGCAGAATATTCGGTATTCGGTATTCGGCCAAATCACTATTCGTGGCAACTCTAGTATAAAACATGTATTTGACAAGTTGCAATATGTTACAGGCTAGTGTCAACGCAAATGTGTTTCATACTAGTTTACAAATTGTATTGTATACCTACATACTATGTGAACGAACAAGTATCTGAGATACATGTATAAAACAAGTTTTGTGTTTTGATTAGTCTTCTACAAGTTTTTTATAAACAAGTTTACAACTTGTTTCGTGGTGTATACGAAGGGTTAGTTTTATGGTGTCAACCATTGATAAGATGCTTGTATTTTAATGTACCTACCGATAATATTGACATATCATAAACACATGTTATCAACACCATCATAACATACCTACTAAGATAGCGTAAACAGCTATAAGTAAGTAGTATTACTATAGTGTTTATCTAGTATCTAGATATGTAGTATTATCGCGTACTATCACATAGATACATATAATCACGCCTTTATCCCCAGAAGGTTAGGCAGATGTGAATTAACACCCACATTTCACCATCCGCGAGGTTCCCGGCAGATTAGAATTTGGAACCACCACATCTCTTCTTATGCGGTGTCGTACAAGGCGACTAAGGGATAGGGCTGTTTTACATTAGACAGATATATATATACAGTCCAGACTCAGTCTCAGATGCATGGCTCGAGTCGACAATAGTGCCCGGAAGACGGCAATAGGCTCACCTCCTATTACGTGGGACCGAATTCGATGATTGGTAAAATGTGGGTGTTATAGAATAGAATAGATCTTTATTTGCTAGAATAAGAAATTGTGATAAGGATGTTACAAATTGTGTCTTATGACTACGTACATCATGTTCTGCCTAAATTGGGCATGCAAATTTTCCTTATTATCTAAACACTGTCGTACAAAATGATACGAAGTCAAAAGGCACCTCTGGTTAACCCTCTGGGGATAGAGGTGTGGGTCTGGGGAACGCTGGAGCGTTCCCCATACCCACACGTATGGATACAAAATCGTAATTTGTGAGTGACGTCTCACGCCAGTCGCGAGTAGTGCAAATGTATGATGTATACATGTTTGTACGCCACAACTGGCGGTATATGAGATCCGACTTTATTAATGTAAATATCACTTTTGTACTATATTCAACAAATAAATACCTAACTTTGACTTTAACTTTGGAAGAGAATTTCGCATTTATTTCGGTCTACGTTGCGTTTACACGTATACAGTTCGTAATAAAAGTAATTTATAATTTAATGAGGAATCTAAAAAAATATAATTTGGAACTGTACTTTATTCTTTATATTTTGACTTACTTTGGAAATTAAAATTAATTGTAAAAATTGGAAATTAAAATTAAGTGTAATTGCAAATGTGAATTTTGGTTAAATCTGTAGTACAACTTAAATACTTTTATTGAATTGATTGACATTTATATGTATTTGAAATTCACTATTTTAATTACTTAAATTTATTATACTACGCTGAAAATTCTAAGTTAGTTAATTAGCTGTGTCAATCTGTACACCACATATGGTAGGACATAGCGAACATAACATAGCCTGTAAGACCTTTATAATTAACCTATGTTTCACAGAATAAATTAATATGAATATGAATATGATAAGATAAGTCTAACCGCGGTAGCCTAGTGGTATCGGTAATGGACTGCTGAAACGAGGACTCGGGTTCGATCCTAGGTTTACCATGGCACACACCAATGACTTTTCGATGCTTTATGAAGTTATGTGTGTATTTATCGCAGGTTTATAAGTGCCCGGATAATGGCAATAGGCTCGCCACCTATTACATTGGGACCTGAACATAAACTGGCGAAATGTGGGTGCTAGCACCTCTGCCTACCCCTTCGGGGAATATAGGCGTGAGTTTATATATGATAAGTCACAGTTGCAGTTTAGTTATTCAATATCATATTTTGCGAAGCATATATTATGATAACAAACTAACATTTTAAGCAGTATTGGGGAGAATTGGACGACCTTGTCAAATAGTCTATTATATTATATTATCTGTGATAATCGCGTGGTACCTGGCAGAGTAGAATTTGGGCCACCCCATATAAACTGGGTGATCCAAATTATACTCTGCCGGGAACCACGCGTCTTTATCTTAGTCAATCTGTCAATTTATTTTTAAGGATTTTGTAAATGTATTTTTAAGGAGGTAGGACACGGCGGTATTTCCGCCCGATTGAGCAGTCCGACTGGGGTAGTACCTCCGCCCTACAGAATACCGCGGCTATAATAACTTCGTGTTGTGTTCCCAGCGGTGAGTAGGGTTGCCAGAGCTCATTGGAGAATTTGTGCTGTCAGTGGGCTTGTCCTGCTTTGTCTTCTACTGACGGCACAGAAACTCTGTACTTACAGGGTTGGCAGCGTGACTGTGACTCCTCTGGTGTTACAGACGTCCATAGGTCACGGGAACCACTTTCCATCAGGTGGACCGTGTGCTTGTCTGCCAACGAAGTGGTATAAAAAAAAAATGTCCTCAGAGAACTACACAGCTTCTGTGGCGTGGAGGTAGCGAACGAAACTGCTACGTAGGAGACGCCAACATCTATGGCACTCGTTACGGGTAGATGGAGCCCTAAAAAGTCCAACAACTTCTCAAGCTGCAATGCTTCGATATCGCCTTTGGATTGTGGAGGTCAGATGGCAGCGCTTCACAGAAAATAATGAAGTTCGACCAAAACCGCATTCGAACTGGTAAAGCGGACCCAAGACTCTGAGGTGAAAGCTTCAGATACGACTGGAATTAACGCTAGGATGAAGGGAAAGATTTGAAACTACCCAATTCTGGGATCCCCCAAGGGGAGCCGTGGGCTATCCTAAGAAGACCTAAACTAAAGCCCAAAATTCGCATATACGCGCCAAATTCCATTAGGTCCTTATCAGTTAAGCTAGTACTTATCTGTCTTTATAGTACCCAGTATTTAAGATAATAGAGAGATAGAGTGAAAAATAGCGTGATAAGAGAATGATGTGAAGTGATAGAAGATGTAGTGATGAGAATTGAGAGAGGAATGTTGAGATGGTTTGGTCATGTTGAGAGAATGAATGAAAGAAGACTAACGAAACAGGTGTATGAGGCGATTGTGGATGGTACCGTCGGAAGGGGAAGACCTAGGCGCACATACCTGGACCAAATCGGGTAAGTTTTAGAAAAGGGGCAGGTCAGGAGTACTCTAAACCGACGAGCATGCATGAAGAATGTAATGAGAGTGAATGCAGCGAGAGTAGTATGTCAGGATCGTAGCAAATGGAGATCCGTGATCTCTGCCTACCCCTATGTGAAACAGGCGTGATTTTATGTATGTATGTATGTATGTATTTAAGATAGTACCAATGAATGGGTACCAGTTATCAAACAGTATATAACACAAGTCCACTGTGAAGGTTAAATGCCTCTCGTGTGTTTTTTAAACTGATCTGATTCTGCTTCCGCATTCAGTCTGCGCCCCAATTCTGCAAATTTTATGTCATTATAAAACCCAAGTCACTGACACTGCGTAAAATCAATTAACCCACCGCATGCCCCTGCGGTACATAGGCCTATCCCAATGTGCGCCATTTTATCCCGCTTTGCCTTCCGCATCCGCTCTGTCCCAGCCACCTTTTTTCAGGTCGTCCGTCCATCTAGTTTAGGCGGAGTTCTACCTTCCGTTTGCCTTCTCGCAGTCTCCTCTCTAGGACTCGTTTGCTCCAACGGCAAATCGGTCCTTAGACAAACGTGGTCAGCCCACTGCCACTTCAGCTAGCTTATTCTGCGACCTATGTCGGTAACTTTAGTTCTCTGTCAGATAACCTCGTTTCGAATTCTATCCTTCAGAGAAACTCTAAGCATAGCTCGCTCTATAGCCCGCTGCGCGACTTATAAGCTATGGACCAGCCCCACTGTGAGTGTCCACGTTTCGGCACCGTAAGTCATATTTATATTTGTAATAAATAGTAGCAGTGTATATTCTCAACTTGCGTATTCATTATTTAGATGCAATTAAATTAATGTAGGTGCAATTCTTGAATTCTCATCATAATCCCCCCAATTCCACGAGCGCCCACAATGTAAGCCCCGTCAAAAATGTCCACAGAGTATACATAATTTCCTTAATCAGCCGTGCGCCTCCGACAACTTAATCTCACCACCTGAAGTTGTCGGCGTTGCCCGTACAATAAATACAATCTGAATTAATAGATTATACAAAATGTAACAACTGCGCTATTAATCTTTATTATATTATTTTTTTATTATACTTTATTAACTAAACAAAAAAAAAAAAAAAATAAATAAATAAATAAATAAATAAATAAATAAATAAAAATTATATCATAAGTTTTCTTTTTGTGGTAGTTAAGTTCATCATAAAGCATCACTTGTCCATGTTTTCTTATCATAATTATTAACCGCGGTAGCCTAGTGGTATGGGTAATGGACTACTAAGACGAGGTCTCGGGTTGATCCCAGGTTTTACCATGGCACACACCAATGACTTGTTGATGCTTTTCGAAGTTATGTGTGTATATATCGCAGGTTTATAAGTGCCCGGTTAATGGCAATAGGTTCGCCACCTATTACATTGGGACGTAAACATAAACTGGCGAAATGTGGGTGCTAGCAGTAGCTAGTGGCGTGAGTGTATGTTATGTTATGTTATAATTATTACGGAAAATTAATGCAAAAGTAACGCAATGGAAAATCAGTAAATGTCACTGGATTGACATTGATAAGGTCAATTGATGAACAAGAATATTGCATTAACTAATACTGGCTAGTTCAAATCAGATAAGTTTTCATGACAGATTCCATTGACATATATCACTGATAATATAATATTATACTTATAGTTATATGATCGCTTCAGTACGAGTAATAACATCTTTATAAAATTTATTTCAAGGGGATTCTGGTGATGACGAGTTCACTGGAATTCCGCGAGGGATCGGATTAGAGAATCCTGGTGGTCACACTGATATTATCTGTAGTCGTACGGACAGCGGGCTGTAGACCATAAAAATTTAATGTAATTTTTGTAAATATATATGTAATTATTTGTATATATATACCGCGGTAGCCTAGAGGTATGGGTAATGGACTGCTGAGACGAGATCTCGGGTTCGATCCCATGTTTTACCATGGCACACACCAATGACTTTTCGATGCTTTTCGAAGTTATGTGTGTAATTATTGCAGATTTATAAGTGCCCGGTTAATGGCAATAGGCTCGCCACCTATTACATTGGGACCTAAACATAAACTGGCGTTATGTGGGTGCTAGCACCTCTGCCTACCCCTTCAGGGATATAGGCGTGAGTTTATGTTATGTTATGTAATTTTTTTAAGGTCATTGGTATGCCAGTGGTATTGCTATGACATAAAATTAGCAGAATCAGGGCCTTTTTTATACCACTTAGCAAGCACACGGCCCACCCGATGGAAAGTGGTCACCGTGGCCTATGGACGCGTGCAAAACCAAGAGACTCACACTCGCGCTGCCAACCCTGCAAGCATTGAGAGTTTCTGTGCCGTCAGTGTAAAAGACAAAGCAGGACAAGCTTTTGGTCTTTCCACTGACAGCACAAAAACTCTCCAGTAAGTTCTGGCTACCCTAGTCACCGCCGGGAACAGAAAACAAAGTTATTATGACCGCGATATTCTGTAGGGCGGAAGTACTTCCCCAGTCGGACTGCTCAATTAGACGGAAATACCGCCGTGTCCTACCTCCTCTACATAGTAAGCAGGAACCATGTGTTTGGTTTGTTTTTCTACCGCAACGAGTTTTTGAGATTATAAGATGCTCAAACAAAATACTACGCAGGTTAATCATAATTGTAACCATTGGTTGTATTTTTGACGTTACATGACTCAACAGAATGTCAAACAAATCAGACGTCATTCGCAAAATACTTTTACAGCCGCACTCAGAGAAGTTCATTAAATTAGTCCTAAGTAATTCTTAACTAATTATCATTAAATCTGTTAATTGACGGGACATCCCAGAGACATAATTTAAGGGCTCATTAGTTAATGACAGCCTTACGTTTTCGAAGGGCGGAGCAGTGACAAATTGTTGTATCGATACGGTATCGATAAAACATCGGTGTAGCCATATCTAAAAATCGGTAACAGTACAAAGTGGAAAAAATATTCAAAAACAAATTGATAACTTTTATTCATAATAAAATAAATGATAATCAGTTCATTTACTGTTATTTTCTATTAATAGATAAAGCTAATTATAACAAAGCAATTATTTACTTTTATTCTATGGTATCACTATTAACTGTTAATGTCACTTATTCAACGTCAAATCACTCGAAGTTAGGTTAAAATCTTCATTGCGATTTTCTTTCAAAAGTAAAGCAGATAATCGTTCGACCCGTCTATGTAATTCACACTTCTAGTTACTGTTCGTCTAGTGCGAATTGGTACAATTTTCGAAGTAACTGTTTTATTTAATAAAATACGCCGCAATGGAGCCACAATATTATTTTGTGCCCATTGCGGTGGAGACTATGGGTAGTTGGGGGTCGGAGGCGAAGGGCTTAATCGCTGATATTGGTCGCCGTATACACGAACGAGGCGGTGACTCCCGCTCCGGCTCGTTTCTAGGGCGATTCAGCGAGGCAACGCTGCCAGTGTCATGGGCACCTTTGCGCCGGGAACGATACGGGGCGGGTTATTTGATTTGACATAACAATTGACAAAATCTATGATTGCAGATAATGATTGAACATTTCTATTGTAATTAATTTAATTTGTAATTGTAATAAAGTTTGATTTAACTGTGTCATACAATAATAATAAGAATTTAAGAATAATGATGAAATTTTAAACATTGCTAACTAATTAATCGATTGAGATATTGACAAACTTTAATCGGTTCAGGCGAGATTCAAACCCGCGATCTTTCCCTTACAGGGGGAACGTTCTAACCACTAAGCCACAGAACCTTCGCCCGAAACTTTTATACACATATATCCGTCTTACGGCGACACGGTTAAGAGCCATCTAGCGACATTCGTACGAACTATCGGAACCAATGAATGACGTTGCAATCATTTTTAAACATTGTTTTTGACTCCGCTCAAATCTATACTTATTAATATATTAATAACTAGCTGTTGCCCGCGGCTCTGCCTGCAAAGATTTCTGATCCCGTTGCGGACGGTATGAAAAGTATCCTATGTCCGTCTTCTGGTTCTAAACTACATCCCCACTAATTTTCAGCTAAATCGGTACAGCCGTTCCTGAGTTATAAATAGTGTAACTAACACGACTTTCTTTTATATATACCTAGTCTAGCCATAAATATTGTTACGAAGAAAAAACATTTTTTTTTTATTGCAAATAATATTTATTACTTTTACAGTGTGTTAGTTTAATACATAAATATAAAACAATTTAAAATATAAAAAGCTTATTCGAAGTGGTCTCTATTGGCTGCAACACAGTCCTTTAAACGTTGAGGCCAGTTATCAATAGAAGCACGCACTCTTTCCATGGGAAAATTCTTCACTGCCAATCGTATGGATTGTTTTAGGGACTCCAAATTATCATGGCGTTTAGAGCAAGCCATACTCTCTAAAACTGACCATAAATCATAATCCAACGGATTAAGATCGGGACTAGACGACGGCCAGTCTTCAGCTCTATTGAAGAAGGAATATAAGAGAGAGAGAGGAATATATAGGAAAATAGGAGAAAAGAAGAAGAAAGGAAGAAAGGAATAAAAAATAAATTTAAAAAAAAAGCACGTTTAAAATGCGATCCGACCGATTTTTATTTTTTAAGCTAGTATAAATACTCAATCAATAAAACAACAATAAAAAAATAACAAAAAAATTACTCAATCAAAAAATAAAAATCTCATGTGAACAGATCTAGCACGCTCCAAGCTAGGACAGCGAACCAAGACAGTTTAGTAAAAACTAGCTTGCTATTCTATCTTGAATAACTAGCCTCGTGTAGATCAGGCATTAGATCATGAACTAGCCCCACTGTCAGTGTTCACATTTTGGCACTGTAAATCATACGGACAGCGAATTGTAGACCATTAAAATTTCAAATATAATTATTTGCAAGTATAATAGGTACGTAATAATGTGACGTCATTATTATTTACATGTTATTGTAATAGAGTTTGTTATCAGTTATATATCCATGATGAACTACTTGACCTTTGAGACTGTAGTTAGTGGATTTATAATCCCAAAACTTTGATAATATGTTCTTTATAATTATCTTACAGATTCATAAGTTCGTTATTCCTGTAATTTAATAGCTTTTTCCATTATTTATATTTTCTTGGAAAGTTGATTTCAAGATTTTACAACTCTGTATTAAATTTTGTTTTTATTGGCCGCTTGATAAATTAAATTCGATCTTCAAAAACAGTACTTCCTAAATGCTATGCATTTTGATGATATATTTCGTATTACTTTTTTACAGCTGTCACTTTTTTTATATAATAAAAGTGTTTGTTAGCTTAATGTTGTCTCATTCATACAAAAAAAACATCATAAAATTTGAATTTGTCATTCCTAAAAAAAATGTAAAAATGTTAGTACTGAAAATTGGGATTCCTCCAATTTCTTCACATAAAACGACAATCTCAAATGTAACTACCTATATTATTCAATGTACACTTTCATGTTACACTAGACTTTGCCTCTCATATTGCAATTTCTCTGTGCACTCCCGAGTTTGCTGGAAGAGAACTCAACTTTGAGTTAAGCTCGCCTTTGTACATTACATATTATCATCTTTTTGTATAAATGTCAGTTATGTGTACAATAAAGTATAAATAAATATTTACACTGAGTCGTAATCAAAGCCGTGACCTCGCTTAGCAGTCGAATACGCACACACAGAAACCGTGTAACCGTCTCTGTGGTTTCCGACAGAATAGAATTTGGACCACCCCATCTCTTCCCATGCGGTGTCGTACATGGCGAGTAAGCGATAGGGCTGTTTAACATCAGACAGATATATACAGCCCAGACACTGCCTCAAATGCATGGCTCGAGTCAACAGTAATGCTCGGACAAAACGGTAATAGACTCACCCCCTATTACGTGGGACTGAATACAATAATAAAATAAAAAAAATAAAAATAATAGGTGAAATGTGGGTGTTAATTCAACTCTGCCTCTGCCTAACCCTTTGGGGATAAAGGCGTGATTATATGTATGTATGTATGTAGACTAAAATCGAATCAAAGCGATGTATTATTAATAATCAAATTATTATGAAATTAATGTATGCTAGTTTCACTCTTTTATCTAAATAAATTCATCCAATTATTATTTTAATGCATGCGAATGTTGTGTACGTCTCTAATAGGTATGCATATTGGAATATTACACGGATGCAACTATTATAGAAAATGTATAATATGTATACCTACTGTTAACGTACCTTAATAAATAAATAGATAAATAAATTGTAGATGTATTTTCCACTAATGTACAACTCATTGCCAGCGTCGATTATAGACCTATCTCATTAAAAAATTGTGTTGCATTACATAAATGGTTGGTGGACGAGACTTTTTATACAGCGGAAGACTTTTTAAACAAATATGCATGTCATTCGTACCACTTCAGAAATGCGTTGTAGGTGCTGCGCTATTATTGTGACTGCAATATTTTTAGTTGCTAAGTAGATATTGCTTTGTATGCCAAATAATCTATGTTTGCATGCCAACTTTATGGCGAAATGTGCTTGATTACTATATCTATATATACTTATATATATTTATCTACAAGCAAATTAATAAATGATTTGAATAAATTGAATTGAATTGACATAAAACATATAAATAAACTCACGCCTATATCCCCAAATTGGTAGAGAGTGGTGCTAGCACCCACATTTCGCCAGTTTATGTTTAGGTCCCAATGTAATAGGTGACGAGCCTATTGCCATTAACCGGGCACTTATAAACCTATAAACACACACATAACTTCGAAAAGTATCGAAAAGTCATTGGTGTGCCATGGTAAAACCTGGGATAGAACCCGAGACCTCGTCTCAGCAGTCCATTACCCATACCACTAGGCTACCGCGGAATTGAATGAATGAGAATCATCTGATTTTGTTCCTTTTTAGTAACCCTAACCTGGCAATCATCACGATGATTTCAAATTCGTGGGGCCTCTCAGATGGGTTAACAGTTTACAAACATCAGGTTTTTTTATGTCACACACGTGAATAGAATCGTATTGATATTAAACACGTGCTAATTCTTTCCTCAATTTGCGCGGTATGCGGATAAAGTCCATTTATAGACGAAAAAATACTACCAACTTGTATTAATTTAATACATTCTTAATTAACGCTTAGCTCTAAAAAATTATATTAAACAAGACTAGCTGACCCTCACGGCTTCACCTGTGGTATTATTCGAAACCCCGTATCATTTTTAATGTGTATTTTTGCATTGGTCTGGGTGTTTCCAATGTATAATATACTAGCACCGCGCCGCGGTTTCACCCGCATAAATCCTGATCCCATGGGAGTGTCGGGATAAAAAGTAGCCTATGTTATTCATGAAGAATGTAACTTTCTAATGAAAAAAGAATGATTAAAATCGGTCCAGTACTTTTTGAGTTTATTCGTTACATACAAATATACAAATCTTTCCTCTTTATAATATTAGTATAGAAATGCATTTACTACAAAAAAAAAGGATCTGTGTATGTTTATCCGCATTCTGGATTCCATAAAATAAGCTAGTTAAGCAATGCTTACCATGGGTCTAGATAGCGTTGTGTAAAATATTTATTTATTTTAAAATAGTGTATGAGAAAATGACGGATTTGTTGACATTTATGTTTACTGCTCCGCTCCCTTGAGTGGTAGCACGATGATATATACCGATAACCTTCCTCGATAAACGGACTATTCAACACAAAAAAGGTTTTTTCAATTCGAACCGGCATCGGCAGTTCCTAAGAATAGCGCTTGCAGACAAACAAAAAACCAACCCCAGAAACAAACTATTTCTACAGCTTTGTAATATTAATATACTTACTTAAATGATTTTTGAAATTCGAAAGAATGATTCAGTAGAGACAATGGAATATTTAACATAACGTTTTATTTTCAATTCGATTTCAATTTCGATATTTTGGTAGGTACTGTTGCAAGCGCCGAGATCACTGAGTACAGTGATCATGACGCCAGCAACAGTGCGTTGCAGGTCCATGGACATTGCAAAAAATGCCATTTCATTTTAGACTTTACTGATAAGCGCATGAATTTTAAATTACATAACATAACATAAACTCACGCCTATATCCCCGAAGGAGTAAGCTGAGGTGCTAGCACCCACATTTCGCCAGTTTATGTTTTTAGGTCCCAATGTAATAGGTGGGCGAGCCTATTGCCATTAACCGGGCACTTATAAACCTGCGGTAAATACACACAGCAGAAATGCATCGAAAACTCATTGGTGTGTGCCATGGTAAAGCCTGGGATCGAAACCGAGACCTCGTCTCAGCAGTCCAATACCACTAGGCTACCGCGGTTACTTATTTTAAATTTTATTTAAATATTTTATTTTAAATTAAATGGCTACTTTTAGAGTAGATAAATGAAAAAGTGTATTGAACTCTTATTCATTTAATTTAAAACTTTAAGTCTATAGCAGTAAATATTAAAATTTAATGACTTTTTTGTAGTGTATTGAATATGACAGGAATAAAGTGACAGTGCATTGCAGTGCAGTGATCATTGGTAATAAAAAACACCGTCAAAAGTTGAGACTCTCTCAACAGGCACATTTTTATCGGTCGATATTACCGGATGCGTTATAGCGATAACGCATCCCAATTCCCTACACAAAAGAGCGTTTTTATCGTCCGATAATTCTATTTCATATTCGTATTTATATCCGGTATTATCGACCGATAGTATTAAAAAATGAAAATAAACTATCGTAAATTCTATTTAACATTAATACCTAGATACTCATATTCATAAAAAAAACATACGACAGTCCCGCAAAAAATTAACTAAATACCGTCTAAAGCAAAATTTTGCATTAATAATACATACATAACATAAACTCATAAACTCACGCCTATATCCCCGAAGGGGTAGGCAGAGGTGCTAGCACCTACATTTCACCAGTTTATGTTTAGGTCCCAATGGGGCGATCCTATTGCCATTAACCGGGCACTTATAAACCTGCGATAAATACACAAATAACTTCGAAAAGTATCGAAAAGTCATTGGTGTGTGCCATGGTAAAATCTGGGATTGAACCCGAGACCTCGTCTCAGCAGTCCATAACCCATACCACTAGGCTACCTATTATATATGTATGGGCTATTGATATTAATGATATCAATAAATATAAATGAAACACTGTCAATAAAGTAGTAAATTGTCATTAATTTGATATTGATGCTCAGTAGCTTATTGGTTATGTAGTCGGGCTTACTATCGAGAGGTCCAGGCTTCGAATTCTGGAGAAATTACCGACGTGAACCCACTCTTAAGAAGCAATTTAGATTAGCTACAGCTAACACAACAAAAAACTTTTATAAAAAAGCCGGTTAAGTGCGAGTCGGACTCGCGCACCGAGGGTTCCGTAACTTAAGCTACATAAACCGTAATATATTTGGAATGCGTTGACTTGGAGGTTTGTATTTGCACAGTTTTGAGATATAACGTCTCAAAACTGTGACTTGAATATTATGTGGTATGAATTTCAACTTGATATCTCCACGCATTTATGAGAAAAAGGTCTTGACAGACAGACAGACAGACAGACGGACAACAAAGTGTTCCTATAAGGGTTCCGTTTTTTTCTTTTGAGGTACGCAACCCTAAAAATATCTATAAATCATTCAAATAAGATGACACATTTATAAGTTAGGGTTAAGTTAAGGAGGTAGGTAAGTTAAGGAGGTAGGTAAGTTAAGGAGGTAGGTCACGACGGTATTTCCGTCCAATTGAGCAGTCCGACTGGGGAAGTACCTCCACCCTACAGAATACCGCGGCCATAATAACCTTGTGTTGTGTTCCCGGCGGTGAGTAGGGTAGCCAGAGCTCACTGGAGAGTTTTTGTGCTGTCACCGTGAAGACGAAAAGAAAAGCTTGTCCTGCTTTGTCTTTTACACGTCGGCACAGACACTTCTGTGCTTACAGGATTGGCAGCGCAATTTGACTCCCTTGGTGTTGCACACTTTCATAGGCCACGGTAACCACTTTCCCTCAGGTGAGTCGTGTGCTTATCTGCCAACCAAGTGGTATAAAAAAGGAAGTTATGTGATAACAAATTTCTGCTATAGGTACATGTTTTTAATTCAGTCGCTTCAAGAAAAATATTCAAGTTCAACCACATCTTAGAATAATTGAAAACCGACCCCACCTGACTTGGGTAAAGACTTCGAGAATGATAATGATGATTGTTTGTTGTTATTAGAAATAATATTTATATATACATACATACATATAATCACGTCTATATCCCCAGGTGAATTAACACACATACTACCCCTATTCGGTCCCACGTAATAGGGGTGAGCCTATTGTCGTATTCCGGGCACTATGTTGACTCGACCCATGCATCTTAGACCGAGTCTCTGATGTTAAACAGCCCTATCCTTTAGTAGCCTTGCACGATACCGCATGGGAAGAGATGGAGTGTCCCAAATTCTAATCTGCCGGGAACCACGCGGTTATTTCTATTTTTTTTTTATATAGAACACGTCAATTAGACATCGCCTTGCCTGATGGTAAGTTGAAGGCAAAGTCTCAGAAAAGAGGGTCACCATTACTTACATACACATACCGTGTGACAATAGTGACACTCAGCTTGACGGCCTCATCATATGCTTTTTCACGCCCCGCTTAAAGGACCCGGGACTGTACGAAGAAGGAAACACGTGAGATGGTAATGTATTCCAGGCCTTAATGGTGCGACAGAGGAAAGAGTCACCGAACCGCTTGGTTCTTGATCGGATGTTCTGCACCGTGTGCGGATGACATCTAAGACCTACACGTGTTGTCGTGTGTAGGTTATATATTATATTTATAGCTTAACTATAAACATGCTAGTTGTACACGTACAATAATATCCAACAAATCATTAACATTTAAATGTTTCATTTAAGTAATTAAAGGTCAAGGTCAAAATATTATGCAAATATTAAATATTCTTTAAATGATGCTGTCTGAAGTATAAGCGAATATCACTTGTTGAAATAAATTATTTATATATAATAATAAATCGCAATAGAATTTTTACCACTTAGGTAGCAGACAAGCACACTGCCCACCTGATGGAAAGTGGTTACCATGGACGTGTGCAACACCAGAGGAGTCGCACTCGGCTGCTGACCCTGTAAGAATAGAGAGTTTCTGTGCCGTCAGTGTAAAAGACAAAGCAGGACCAGCTTTTGGTCTTCCCACTGACAGCACAAAAATTCTCCTGTGAACTCTGCTACCCTATTCACCGCCAGGAAGACAACACGAGATTATTATGGCCGCGGTATTCTGTATTATATAGGTATTTAAACTATCATGATCACATTACTATTAAATATATCAGGATATTTACCATGTTTAACATATTACTAATGCATAAAATATCGGACAATCATAGTAAATATCCAGATATATCTAACAGTAATATCAAAAATTATAATACATCCATGAACTCCGCTCCGCCAAAATGACATTCCATTTTTAAAACAGTCGAGTTAATATAAAACACATCACTTACGTGTGTTGTCTGTGGCGGCCGGTACCAAAATGCTGCAAAATATAATAGTAACCATATTGTTATGTAACTGCGATAACGTAACATTCCTCGCGTAATGGTAGTGTAACCAAAATTTGAGAATTGGCGGGACTCTCTATAAGTGACATTTCATTTCATTTCATTAAACGGAGATAGGATACGACAGTATTTCAGTTCCAATTGAGCCCTACAGAATACCGCGGCTATAATAACTTCGTGTTGTGTTCCCAGCGGTGAGTAGGGTAGCCAGAGCTCACTGGAGAATTTGTGCTGTCAGTGGGAAGACTAAATGCTTGTCCTGCTTTGTCTTCTACACTGACGGCACAGAAACTCTGTACTTACAAGGTTAGCAGCGCGATTGTGACTCCTCTGGTGTTACAAACGTCCATAGGCCACGGTAACCACTTTCCATCAGGTGGGCCGTGTGCTTGTCTGCCACCTAATTGGTATAAAAACATTAAAAAAAAATGTAGTCCGACAGGGGTAGTGCCCTGCAGATACAAATACCTAGATAGACCTCGAGTTGTGTTCCCGGCGGTAAATATGATAGCCAGAGTTCACTAGAGAGTTTTTGTGCTGTCAGTGGGAAGACCAAAGGCTTGTCCTGCTTTGTCTTCTACACTGACGGCACAGAAACTCTCTATTCATACAGGGTCGGCAGCAAGAGTGTAACTCCCCTGATGTTGCACACGTCCATAGGCCACGGTAATCACTTTCCATCAAATAAGCCGTGTGTTTGTCGGCCACTTGATGTGCAATTCTCTAAGCACACCGCGTCGTCATTGGTCGATCTCCAGTGACGTCACTCAGTCCGACCAATGAGAATCGCTATCAAGGCTGTCGCAGCGCTGTGCTCAACGCTGTGAGCTTAAAGAATTGCACGGCTGAGTTATTAAAAAGTGTGAAATTCCTTACGGATAAACTTATGCCTACGTAACCGTGAGCGCTGTCGGTGGTGGTCATCTTCTCTCATGTTCTTTCTTTTCTCATGTTCTTTCTTTCTCTTTCTTCATCTTTCTTTCTCTTTCTTTCTCTATCTTTCTCTTTATTTCTCTCTCTTTCTCTTTCTGTCTCTTTCTTTCTCTTTCTTTCTCTTTCTTTCTCTTCCTTTCTCTTTCTTTCTCTTTCTTTCTCTTTCTTTCTCTTTCTTTCTCTTTCTTTCTCTTTCTTTCTCTTTCTTTCTCTTTCTTTCTCTTTCTTTCTCTTTCTTTCTCTTTCTTTATCTTTCTTTATCTTACTTTCTCTTTCTTTACAGCGTCCCCCGCCACGTCACACGTATGATGACAGCTGACAGTACAACACTTGTGGTCATATTAAAGTACTTACTAGCACAAGCACACAAACACATACATTCAACCATACAAACTATTACATGTGAAATAGGATCGTCATTACTAGTAGTTGTCCTTCTACACCAATTTTATAACGATTGCACCTAGTGCGCAGCTATTTCTTCCATGATTTTTTACAAGCATCAACACGAGTCGCTGATAGCTCGCGGTACTGAAGTGCTTTGAGCACTAAACTAGTCGCAAGCAAGTAAAGAAATGTACAAGGGTAAATAGTATATAGTCTTAAATTTAAGTTAATAGCTTCAGGCGGGATTCGAACCCGTGATCTTTCCCTTACAGGGGGAACGCTCTGACCACTAAGCCACAGAACCTTCGTTCGGAACCACCCAAATTCTTCTGTACATATATCCGTCTTACGGCGATGAAGGGAGCCATCTACCAATGAATGATGTTGCAATCATTTTTAAACATCGATTTTTGATGATACCGCTCAAACTATTGAATGAAATTTGAGCGTCAGTGGGACGGGCCGCTCTGCAGCTTAGTTGGAAGAAAATTACTAAATACATGTTCCAATGCGTCCGTTTAGGTGCGCCGTGTGTTTCTCCGCGTCAATGCCATTGTGGAGAAGCCGTTGACAGACTCGGATACCATGGCCTGTCGTGCTGCAGGAGCGCTGGGCGAATTCCACGGCACGCCAGCCTCAATGACATAATCCGCCGTGCTCTTGTCACCGCCGGTGTACCAGCTGTACTTGAACCAAAAGGTTTGGCGCGTGACGATGGCAAGAGACCGGATGGCATGTCGTTAATGCCATGGAAGATGGGTAGGACTCTGGTGTGGGACGCCACGTGCGTTGATACCATGGCTCCTACCCAACTAGCACGGCTGGCTGTGCTGGTGCTGCTGCTGCTTCTGCAGAGGCTCTCAAGCGGCGCAAATATTCCAATCTCATCGGAGATTATGAATTTGTGCCGTTTGGAGTCGAGACTTTGGGGTCACGGGGTCCGAGCGCTCGCAACCTCTTCCGTGAGATTGCGAAGCGTATGGTCGACGCTTCCCGTGACCAGAAGGCTGGCCTCTTTTTAGGTCAGAGAATAAGCATTGCCATACAACGTGGCAATGCTGCCAGATTTCTGGGAACGCTACCACAAGAGGCATGCGATGCGGAGGAATTCCAAGACGCATTTTAATTGTTCTTAGCTATAAGTTGTATAATAGTTATTTTAGTTTTATTATATTTAATATTTATATATTATTTCTTGACATGATTGTAAAATTAATAAGTTTATTGTATATAATATATTTGATTATAATATTTGAAAAGTTAGCATACTAAATGCTTTAAAATATCATTCAATAATAATTTCCTTTAGGTTAATGGGTGAGGTATATCCCTCGCACCCCGGCTGACCCGGGGCCATCTCTCTCGATGTGGCCCTCTCCTCGGGTGTGGGGACCACAGAGTCCCCAACTCGTCCTCGGCAACGGGGAGACGCGCCACCGCCGCAGCCTGCTTCTGCCAGAGTGACAGGCGGCTCCACCCGTCACCCCCAGGCAGTAGCAAAAGCAGACCCTGGACTCTGAGGTGAAAGATCAACCAGGAATTACATACATACCTACACATAATCACGCCAAAGGTGTATTAACATCCACATTTCACCAATCATGGAATTCGGTCCCACGTGATAGGGGGTGAACCTATTGCCGTCTTCCGGGCACTATTGTTGACTCAAGCCATTCATCTGAGGCTGAATCTGGGCTGTATATATCTGTCTGATGTTAAACAGCCCTGTGTGTGTGTGTGTGTGGCTGTGGCATCATAGCTTCTGAACGGATGGAACCGATTTGGATTTAGTTTTTTTAAGGGATATTCTTTGGGAGTGTTCTTAGCTATATTTGAAAAAAATCAGTCCAAGATGGCCGCCGCTTCAAAATGACGGAGTACAAATTTTTTCTCAACTCCCCTCAATATGGGTATCAAATGAAAGGGCTTGACGAGTAAAATACCGTACAATATGACAAATTTCAAATCCAAAATGGCCGCTACCACAAAATGGCGAATTACATTTTATTTCACAACTCCCTCAATATCGGTATTAAATCAAAGAGCTTGACGAGTAGATCAATTTAAAAAGTGTAAAATAAAAACTAAATTAAAAATTTAAAAAACCCCCGTCACAAAAAACAACACCCAAAAAGACGAAAATAAGTTTAACACAACTTATTTTTTAGTTGTAGTTAGTCCTATAACTTTGATATACCTAGTACTAGTAATACATATTTTGATTCAAGCGTTGTCATTGTTGGGGGGACCTTGGATCGTTCCGATAATATGACGTAGAGCTCTACCAGTTAGGGTCCCCCGACATGACAACGCATGCATCAATATATGTATTACTAGGCATATCAAAGCTATAGGGCTAACTAACACAACTACTTATTTTCGACTTTTTGGGTGTTGTTTTTTGTGACGCGGGCTTTTGAAATTTTTAATTTAATTTAACTAATATCCACGTTTTAACGAAATGATAGTCACATTACGATAACACTACACTAGTGTGATATTGTTATCTCGTATTATAATAAAATAATAACTTGTTTTAACCTCTAAGATAATCACTGAAATAAGCGGTTTTGATATTACCATAATATATGTAGGTAAAATCACTAAGCAAATAAAGATAAGTGGTGTAGAGTGTGTAGACAATGACTTTTCGATGCTCTTCGACATTATGTGTGTATTTTTTTTTTATTTTTTTTTTTAATCTTTATTTATTTAGGAGCTTTTGGCCAAAATAACCATGCCAGCACCATCGTACCCTAAATTTACATTAGTGAGATTACATAATTGCTTAATATAATTACATAAAACGCTTTAAATATAGGTAGATATGGTATATGTAGCATACCAAGTTATGCAGGCAGTAAGCTACATAACTTAGTATGCTAACTTAGTGTGTATTTATCGCAGGTTTATAAGTGCAAATTAAGTAAAAATATTATAGCCACTTGCTCGCGTGAAGAAATAATACGTCATTATTATTAATTTATATAAATCATGACCTATATTACTATTTATATCAATAATAGAAAGAAACCGCGGTAGCCTAGTAGTATGGGTATTGTGTTATGTTGGGTATAGTGGTGTATTTATCGCAGGTTTATAAGTGCCCGGTTAATTACAATAGGCTCGCTACCTATTACATTGGGACTTAAACATAAACTGGCGAAATGTGGGTGCTAGCACCTCTGCCTATCCCATCGGGGATATATGTGGTATGACGAGTGACGAGTGGTGAAAGAACTGAAGTCCAAGTTAAGTGCAGGACCTAAACATAAACTGGCCAAAAGTGGGTGCTAACACCTCTGCCTGGACTCTGTAGTCCCCACACACCCGAGGAGAGGGCCAGATCGTGAGAAATGGCCCTGGGTCGGCCGGGGTGCGAGGGATATGCCTGTCAACCTCACCTTCGGCAACCAAAACGACCCACAGGCGGCGTGCGTTTCAGTCGGTTCGAGTCCGACGTAACCTCTCTCACCGGCTCCGGTGGAGAGGTATCCGTGGGGATTTTGCGTACGTAAAAAAAAGCACCTCTGCCTACCTCTTCGGTGATATAGGCGTGAGTTTATGTTATATTATGGTGTAGAAATGAAAAGAAATTCTTAGCCCAAGATGCGACTGGGATTAACATCCCAGTTGCATCCGAAGTCCGAGTCTTCAAATTCTGGAGTCCACTTTGTCCATTTTCCGTGAAGCAACTGCCATCTGACCTTTTTATACCACTTGGTTGGCGGACAAGCACACGGCCCACCTGATAGAAAGTGGTTATCGTAGTCTATGGACGTGTGTAACACCAAAGGAGTCACACTCGCGCTGTCTACCCTGTAAGCACAAGAGTTTCCGTACCGTCAGTGTAGAAGACAAAGCAGGACAAGCTTTTGGTCTTCCCACTGACAGTACAAAACTTTCCAGTGAGATCCTGGCTACCCTACTCACCGCCGGGAACACAACACACCACAACACATTGGCGAAATATTGTAATTAGACCAGTTTGGACTTTTTAGAGCTCCGTATATTCGTATGGCAACCGGGTATTTCTGATACTAATTTAGAAATATACATACATACATACATAAACTCACGCCTATTTCCCCGAAGGGGTAGGCAAAGGTGCTAAGCACCCACATTTCGCCAGTTTATGTTTAGGTCCCAATGTAATAGGTGGCGAGCCTATTGCCATTAACCGGGCACTTATAAACCTGCGATAAATACACATATAACTTCGAAAAGCATCGAAAAGTCATTGGTGTGTGCCATGGTAAAACCTGGGATCGAACCAGAGACCTCGTCTCAGCAGTCCATTACCCATACCACTAGGCTACCGCGTTTCAAAGTTTATAAAGTTTCAAAATTCAAAATCTAACCCCATATTGATGCCTTCCGATCGGTATCATAAAACTACCGACTGGTTTTTTCTTGTGTACCGGGTTCGATTCCCGGTTCAACGAGACAATCATTAAAAATGTATGAATGCAGTTCAAATGATTATAAAAATTAAAATAAAGTCTTCTTCAAGTAAAATGTTCCATTTACAATAATTAAGGTACTTTCCCTCCGTGTGGCATTGCCGTGGGACGCCCAGTATTATATTATTATATCTATATTAGGTACTACCACCGCGCCGCGGTTTCACCCGCGTAAATCCTGATCCCAAGGAAAATATCGGGATAAAAAGTAGCCTATGTTACTCATGAAGAATGTAGCTTTCTAATGAAAAAAGAATGATTAAAATCGGTCCAGTACTTTTTGAGTTTATTCGTTACATACAAAAATACAAATCTTTTCTCTTTATAATATTAGTATAGATATCAGAACTAAAAAGTTTAAAATAAAATTGAATACTTACTAAAAAATAAAAATAAAAAAACCGACTGCAGTCTTAAAGTATGGCCCTGATGGGATGCGTTTACCAGGGCTTATAGAGATGTGCTACGCCAAGGACTAATGCCGTTACTAAAGAATCCCATATTGTAGTCCCTTAAGGAAAAAAAAAGTTTGAAACTAAAACCCGACTACTGAAAAATCTGGCTCTAAAAAGTGTTAAGTAAACAAGAAAATATCTAGGATAGCCGTATGCAGGCCCTGCGGCGGCGGCGCGCCTCGCTCGCCTCCCCATTCCCGGGTACGAGGTGGGGACTCTATAGTCCCCACACCTGAGGAGAGGGCCAGATCGTCGGAGATAGCCTTGGGTTGGCCGACGTGCGAGGGATATGCCTGTCAACCTCATCTTCGGCAACCAAAAACGACCCACAGGCGGCGTGCGTTTTGGTCGGTTCGAGTCCGACATAACCTCTTCCACCGGCTCCGGTGGGGGGTATCCGCGGGGATTTTGCGCACTTTAAAAAAGTTTCCCTGGAAAGTATTGTTTCGTTGGAGTAAGTGGCATACGACCACGGCGACCCTTGATATTTTCAGTAGTCGGGTTTTAGTTTTAAACTTATATTTCTATATCTATTATTTTGGGGCAAACAATAGGTATAATTTATACATATTTGAATTGCGATAATTAAGCCCCTTCTGTTGATACTAAACTCGACATACTTATCTCGAATTTATTTTTAACACAGTACTTTGTGACCGCTGGAGGGCGCCACAAAATCTTCACTGACACATTATATGACCTGTAACCAGCGGACGACTAAGAACCTTCTAACGATAGTTTTCTCTCTTTCTCTTGTTTTAATACAATATCTAGTAACTACGCCATATCTTTTGTTTTTATAACATTACTGTCCATCCCAAGGTTGCCTGGAAGAAATCGCTTCAGCGATAAGGCCGCCCATTGTACATTGAACTGTATACATGCTACCTACTTGTCCTACTGTAAATCTGTTGGTGTACAATAAAGAATTATCTATCTATTTATCTATCTAACGATACCTCATTTGTCCAGTTTTAATAAGTGGTTGAGGAGCTATGAGGGAACAGATGAACCTACAAAACAAAATCATAATCCTCCTTTTGCTTCGCCGTGGGCGGGTAAAAATAAAACATAACATAAACTCACGCCTATATCCCCGAAGGGGTAGGCAGAGGTGCTAGCACCCACATTTCGCCAGTTTATGTTTAGGTCCCAATGTAATAGGTGGCGAGCCTATTGCCATTAACCGGGCACTTATAAACCTGCGATAAATACACACATAACTTCGAAAAGCATCGAAAAGTCATTGGTGTGTGCCATGGTAAACCTGGGATCGAACCCGAGACCTCGTCTCAGCAGTCCATTACCCATACCACTAGGCTACCGCGGGTAAAAATATCACAGCAAGAATATCATTCCTACCTTGCAAAGCACATTGTTTTCAGTTACAAGTTGAACTTTTTTTCTGAACACACACCATGGTACAGACTGTAGAAGAAGCACAGCGAGGAAAGGTATATCCCGAATTTGAGCGGCGTATTGAAATTTTTAACGATCCTTAGCACCCATCAGCAAGTTGGTATGCAGGTACTCCGGCGAAAAGTATTCTATGTGGGGCTGAACTTGCGACTTAGAACAGAAGAACAGGAGGAGGTAGGACAGCGGTGAGTAGGGTAGCCAGAACTCACTGGAGAATTTGTGCTGTCAGTGGGATGACTAAAGGCTTGTCCTGATTTGTCCTCTACACTGACGGCACAGAAACTCTGTGCTTATAGGGTCGGCATTGCGAGTGTGGCTTCTCTGGTGTTACACACATCCATAGGCCACGGTAACCACTATCCATCAGGTGGGCCGTGCGCTTGTTTACCACCTAAGTGGTATAAAAAAAAGTCTTTTCCCCGCAGTAAAGTACCTACTGTTTCACCTTGTTAAGCACTCCGAGTTATTTAGATGGCAACTAGACATCTCTGTAGGTATCGACACCGAAAATACTATTCCTGATACACAGTTTTCGAAACTGCAGTAGACGGGTAGTGGGGAAACCACCATCTCCTTTCCTACATAGGACAACACGTGCAGGCCTTAGATGTCACCCTCACACTGTGCAGAATATATGAGCAAGAACCAAGCGGTTCGGAGACTTTTCTTTGCCGCACCACCAAGACCTGGAATTCTTTACCAGCACACGTGTTTCCTTCTTCCTACAGTCCCGGGGCCTTTAAGCGGGGCGTGAAAAAGCATCTGATGAGGCCGCCAAGCTGAGTGCCACCATTGTAGCACTTAGTGTCTGTAATGGTGACCCTCTTTCCTGAGACTTTGCCTTTAGCTTACCATCAGGCGAGGTGAGGTCAAGTTGGCGTGTCATATATAAAAAAAAAATCCTCATTCCAGCGAACCGACCATCCGCCTACCGGCCCGCAGTGTTTCTCGACGAAGCGTGCAAGCCCTTTGAGAGAGTTATTGCAAACCACCTCGCCGAGTACTTCTGTAGTATTGTAATGGGGTCGGATCTGACACTGTGAAGCCATCATACGTGAGGATTCTGGCAAACGATGCGGTCGCCCGGGGTGAAGTGATATTGGCGGTGTCCCTGGACACCTGATGGGAAGTGGTTAATATTCTATTCTTGGTGAATTTGAGCTCGTTCCACTGAGATAGCGCCCCGTGTTGACCTCAAAAACACCCAAGAAATGTCCAATGTCATCAAAAATAAACAATACAAAGACCCCCCATGCCTTGCCCACTTTAATGCTTACGTAATAATTTTACGGCCCCTATCTAGTGCAAAAGTTACATTCATTCCCTTTTTATATCTAATTGTAAAAAATTAAGATAAATAGTTGTATGGTTATGATAATGATATTAGGTAAGTATGTAGGCATGTGTTGTAAATGATAAATTTTGAATTTATTACAAATAAACAGATACCGACATGATAACATATATAATGTTTACATTAAGTATATACCTAATGTTAATTGTTCCTAATCTGATAATAAAATTAGAATTACGGAAACCAAAAATAAAGCTATCTGCAAAATTAAAAAAAAACTTTTGGCAATGAATGACATACCTACAGATACGACATGTAGGAAAGTGGCGGTTTTCAAAAATGGCGCATGTTCGCAAACATTAAGTAGGTACCTACAACTCGTGTAAAAAAATTATAGATACTAACTCACTTGAAGAAATAATACAACATTATGATTAATTTTTATGTATTTAACTATTACGAATTTATTATTAATGACTTTTTTTAGGGTTCCTTATCTCAGAAGGGTAAAAACCAGAACCATATTATGATCACTTCGTTGTCCGTCTGTCTGTATCAAATTTAAATTCATACCACATACTCAAGTCTATAACGTGTTTGGACTGTAAAAACCCACACTACTATCTAAGTCAACGAAATCAAACGATATTTCAGTTTATGTAGCTTAAGTTCGTCCCTGAATCCAATTTTTGACGGAACCCTCTGTCTACGAGTCCTACCATAGATTATTATATATAGATATATAGTAGAGAAGTCCGACTCGCTATTGACGGGTTGTTTTGCGTAACGCATTATCTTTTAGAGTGCGGACAACACATCAAGTTTACAATTTTATCGTTACGTTTTGGCCACAAAATCTGACATTTTTAGTTATTTTAATAGACCTAGTGACATTTGAACGTCATAAACAAAGAGGAAAGAATTCCGAGCTCGTTCTTTTTGTTTTATGTTATTATTCGTGTTTATTATTTCATGACAAATATAGATTATTATGAGTATTCGTTCAGAAATTTTATATCGCTTTCCTAAATATTTATTTCAAATGAATTGTCGTTTTTAATGATATATTATAACCAATTTATTGTAATCCTTATAAAATTATTCGATTATTAAAGAACAATGTAATTATTTTTCTAGCCCATTTAGAATGTCTAAAAAGTTGTATAGCTATTTCGGCGTCCTGAAAAATTAAAAATGAAAATCATAAGCGAGCTCGGAATTTTCGTGTGAATTACGCGCTCTTACTGTTCTCTTTAATGGCGGCAAAGTAGTTTTTATTTCCGCGTTTGGCCACAAAACTTATTAACTGACGCGAACTCTAAAAGTTGTATCATTCATACCAAAGCAAATTTCCTTTTTCAACAAATCATCTGTCGGAGTTTTGGCGCCAACATGAAGAATCATCGCGGTATTGTTTTACTATCCAAAAGGAGAAAAAAAAAATCTTCTGTCATTAATGTCATGATACTAGTTCATTCATAGTTCATTCAAAGCCGACAATTGTCAATTTTCATTCGAAGCAATCATTCATCAATCAACATTCAATTCAAACGGAACGGAATAAAATAAATAGAAAAGAATTGTTTGCTTCTGTTAATTTGATTTCTGTGTGAACTACGAAAGTGTAAAACAAAAATGGAGTTCAGAAAATCTATTTATCTCTTTGCATTGCTGAGCTTAGTAACAATTGGTGAGTAAAACGATGTATTTTAGGACAACGAAATTTTTATTGTGCGAAGTTGTTCTAACTTCTGTATATTTGAAGTCCACGCCTTGTTTTGTACCAATCGTGTTTTAATGAAATCTGACTGTTTATTGAAATAAACAACTAACATTTATCGCTGTTTTCTCTCGTATGTTGAAAGTAGGTAGTCATTCTTACGATTTTGGTGAATTTATTGGACAAATATGATATGAAACCGGTACCAATTATTAGATGAAAATAAAGTGAATCATCACGAAAATAACATAATTTAGTTTGAAATCTAAATCCTAATTAGTAAATCAACAGATCACTTATCGTTGTTATAACATAACATCGTTTTTTGTTTGCTTTTTACAAGAATTTTCATCAAATTCATTTACATTCATCATTTTCTGAGTTTTTTTTCCGGGGTCGGCTTTCCAGCTAACTGTGATGCTACTGAACTGCGATATTTTCCGTGAAGCGACTGTCATCTGACCTCCAGAACCAATTGGCGATACGTATTGGCTCCAACTACCCAATAATAATATTATGAAACCAAAATTAATCAAATTTATTTAGATTATGAGAATCATGCTTTTACTTATAAATTTATACAAAACTATGCTAAATATACAATATATACAGAAATGAAATAGAGAAAATGATGGAGACTGCAACTTTAGGCATTGAAAAATTCCTCCCCATTGATCTCCCTTATATTAAGGTAAAAATTTGGCACAATAAAATCAAATGCAATAGAGATTACATTCAATTAAGAATTAAAGCATGGCTGTGAATGGATAATATCAAAGAATAATAAAGGACCAAACGAAATGGCACACATTGGAAGAGGCCTATGCCCAGCAGTGGACTAATTGATTGATTGAATTGGAAATAGCATCAGTATCAAAATACACAGGATATTTACCATGTTTCATTGTTTTGAGTTTCCTATATTTCGGCGCTGTTGCAAGCACCATGATCACGGAGGAACTGAACAATGAAACATGGTAAATATCCCGTTTATTTTGATACTGATGTAAGTGACCATGATAGTTTAAATACCTGTATAAAGCATGTCATGTATTTACAAACATATTTAAATTCCAAATGTAACACAAGCTAGTTAAGCTAAGTTTACTTTAGGTCTAAATAGTACTGTGTGTATAATGTCATCGAATAATAGAATATATATGACGCTGTCTAAATAGATTGGTACAATAGAACCCCATTGTTGTCCATCTGTCATGACCTTTTTGTTCACCGAGGTGAACAGTTTGCCGGAACATGTTCTAGAAGCCAAATACGTTCAGAAACAGACTAGACAGTGTCTTTAGATCGAAGGATAAACACGCATCAGCTCAATCAGCTGCTAGTGTGAATTACAATTAATAATAATATTTGTATTAATTAATCTGGGTATCTCCATGCCTTGGAGAGTACATTAAGTCATTGGTCTCTGTTTTCATATAAACAACTATACTATTATATTGTTAATTTGGAAATGTTTGTTTGTAATGGATGCTAAAAGTACTGAACAGATTTTGATACATTTATTTTTGTTAGAATGGCCTTTGTCAGACCCAATATCTTATGTTTATTGGATTCTAATCAGTTGAGCCGTCGTCGTCGTCGTAAGTATAAATATGGCAGCCACTAAATAGCTGTAACGCCCCTAGTGTTGCATACATCCATAGGCCACAGTAACCACTTCCAATTAGTTACGCCATGTGCTTCTCTGCCACCTAAGTGGTATAAAAAAAGGGGGGAATTGATGAAATGGTAATTTAGGGAGAGGCCATCATTATTCTAGGAAATGGTGCACATTGGGAGATTATTATGCCCTGCAGTGGACTGCAATAGGCTGATTGACACACTGACATATTATTCTATTGATTCCAGCGACAGCCCAGCGGACTCCGACCATCTCGCACATAACGCAGGAGCAGATTAGAGATATTGGAGGACAAGTTGATTTGGATTGTTCTGTACATTATGCATCAGACTTCCCAGTTATATGGGTAAGTAATAATTGAAACGTTTTTCAACTAAAATTGCATATTTTCTTATCTAGGAATAATATGTATATATATATATTATAGGATGATTTCGGGCGAGGTTCAGTGGCTTAGTGATCAGAGAATTCCCTCTTTAAGGTAAAGATCGCGGGTACGAATCCGCCAGAACTGATTCAAATTTGTCCCTATCTAAATTGATATACATAATTTCTGTTTTTATATTTATTTATTTTTAATAAATCGGTATATCGCCATTTCTGACAGATCGTATGTATGTATTATCATTCTGTTAAGTACTTAAATAAACGTAAATAATCTTGCCTTTTTAATATTAGTTTTATATAAAAATTCAGTTTATTAATATAATTCTGTTTAGAAATTTATTGTAAAGACGAAAAACCGAAATCTGACCGCTATATAAGTTAGTTAACCTAGTTTTTTTTCCGAGGATTGTCAGATCGAGAGAGATGGACCTAGGTCGGCCGTGGTGCGAAAAATATGCCTGTCAACCAAAAACGACTCACAAGCGCCATGCGTTTTAATCGGTTCGACTCGGGCGGGGTTAAATAAGCCTAGTGTATGTGTTTTAATTTGAAGTTTCTACAAGATTATTTAGTTAAGTGTCTAATTAAATGGAGTAATATAAGGAAAACAAATACTATAAGGAAAACTATGAATTTATAACTGGCAAAATATTGAAAAAAAAAATGCTATGTTTATTTTGAAGTGCTGATATGATGTGACCTGTAGCCGATTTGAATTATTATTGTTTGTGTATTGGGTACATGAACCTTGCAGATAACGAACACAGGAATAGCACTGTGACTTCCAATTTATCTCTCTTTTACATGTTTACTGTATGTATTGTATTATCTGCTCTCATATTGAAAGTTAAACATGTCTCTTAAGCGGGGTGTGAAAAAGCATCTGATGTGGCCGCCAAGCTGAGTGCCACCATTGTAACACTTTTAGTGTCTGTAATGGTGACCCTCTTTCCTGAGACTTTGTCTTTAGCATACCATCAGGCGAGGTGGAGTCAAATTGGCGTGCCCTATATAAAAAAAGGTCTATTAAATGGTTTCTTTTTTTTTATATAGAGGAACTGAACTGACTGACTGAACACGAGACCTCGTCTCTGCAATCCATTACCCATACCACTAGGCTACCGCGGTTCTTTTTATCTGTAAATGTAGCTGTAACAGTTACAAAAGGATGTAAATACCATTATTTAAATTTATATATAAATAATTATAATTTTGTAGAGTGAAATTTGATTTGACCTTTAAGTGTACGATATGCTTCTATTATTCAAATCTATTAAGATAGGTTAAAGTGAAACGACTCGGACAGGACTTGAACTTACGACCAGTCCCTTACAGGAGGAATACTCTAATTACTGAGCTACTGAGTTACAGTCAGTTATCGTACAGTTGAACGCTTTATCGCTACTTCACAGAGGTCATTGTCGTCTTCTAGAACATTAGAGAACACACAAATACCGCTGTGTATAGACGAATAAAGCAGTGGGCGGCCTAACAAAAGATACAACTCCAAGGCCCGAGCTCGGACAAAAAGCCGCCAGAATAGAACTAATAAATAAGCCGCTCTTTTAAATGCTCAATTGGATTCAATTTAAATGGTTAAAGTACGTACGTATTATCATATAGACAGAACATGCAGGAACATGGCGGCTGTCGAAGGGGTAGGCAGAGGTGCTAGCACCCACATTTCGCCAGTTTATGTTTAGGTCCTAATGTAATAGGTGGCGAGCCCATTGCCATTAACCGGGCACTTATAAACCTGCAATTAATACACACATAACTTCGAAAAGCATCGAAATGTCATTGGTGTGTGCCATGGTAAAACCTGGGATCGAACCCGAGACCTCGTCTCAGCAGTCCATTACCCATAATAATGTAATTAATTGCTAAAGAAAAATATTCTTACTTAAAACTATTATAGTTATATAGATATTTGATTTTGAAAGATCAATTTCTCAAGCCTGCCGAAAACGCTTTTTAAACGTTTAAGCTTAAGGTTTCTTCATGTTCGGCAGCGCGAGTGTAACATCCCTGGTGTTGCATACGTCCATAGGTCACGGTAACCGCTTCCCATCAGGTGGGACGTGTGCTTGTCTGCCAACTAAGTGGTATAAAATAAAAAAAAACGCTGCATACAATATCGTACTTGGGAGTGGTCATTTCATTGTCGGTCTGTCCGTCCGTCCGTCCGTCTGTCTGTCTGTCTGTTAAGACTTTTTTCTCAGGATTGCGTAGTGGTATTAAGTTGAAATTCATACGATATATTAGGTCTATAAAGTCTTGAAACTGGAAAAATCATTCAAAATATATTACAGTATTATGTAGCTTAGGATACCGCGGTAGCCTAGTGGTATAGGTAATGGACTGCTGAGACGAGATCTCGGGTTCGATCCCAGGTTTTACCATGGCACACACCAATGACATTTCGATGCTTTTCGAAGTTATGTGTGTATTTATCGCAGGTTTATAAGTGCCTGGTACATTGGGACCTAAACATAAACTATCGAAATGTGGGTGCTAGCACCTCTGCCTACCCCTTCGGGGATATAGGTGTGAGTTTATGTTATGTTATTATGTAGCTTATGTTACGGAACCCTCGTTGCGTGAGTTCAACTCGCACTTGACCGCCTTTCTTAAACCATAACCGAATCGGTCGAGCTGTTCTTAAGTTTTGAGCTTAGCAATATGCACTTTTATTAAATAGAATTTAAAAAAAGTATCAATACTCACATATTTTATTTATATTTTTTTAGCACTACAACAATTCAGTATTGCCAGTGTACGACACAACTGTTGAAACAAAACTCAAATATGGCCGCACATTAATTTATAGTTAACCATGCGTTCATTGAATATAATTTAGTGATCCTTGAACGTAATAAATGTATATAAATATTAATAGTTTCGTGTTTGTGTCGTGGCAGTATACCGACGGTTATTACGCCATTAGTCGCGGGTTCGATTTCAAAGAGATGTCCAGGGTTGGCCGGTGTGCAAAGTCAAAAATCATTTATTCTGCATAGATTTTCGAAAATGTATTGTGACACTACTGGTTACAATGTATATTTCTTTAAACTTTTCTCGGAAGGTGACTATTGGGCCCATATTATAAATAGCTCGCTTTTGTAATACCTATATTGTGTTTAAATCTACAGAATTACCCCAAAGGAGAATTCCGTAGCTCAAAATACTATGAAAATAGTGGTCAGAATGTTCCCTGTAAGGGAAACATTGCGGGTTCGGATCCTGCATGAACCAACATGATTTGACTACTAAATGCATTAAAATTTCATTCAAAACGTTATCAAGATGTCTGTCTGTCACTGTACCTACAGAACTATCATTAATAAACTGTGCTGGCTTGGAACAATCAGATGCTTGCAAATTAGTAGAACAGCTCAGTCTTCAAGGGCAAATAAATATTGAATATTGTCTACAGTGAGGCGACTGGGGCGAGTCATTATCATTACAGGCCATTTTTATCGTTGACACAAAGTTACACAAACAATGACGTATTATTAAATAGACACGGCATGCAGGAACATGGCGGCTTTCGAAAATGGCGTAAACGCTAAGCTTAAAAAATATTATAGGTATCTACTCGTGCGAAGACGTCATTATTATTAAATTATATTTATCATAACTTATATTACTATTTATATCAATAATATTATAATAGTAAATTTTATTCGTCAATACAAAATGTCAAAATTGTACAACAAGCAATGCATAGTCCACGTACTCATCAAAAACCTGCCCGAGATCGCTCCCGGTGCAAAAGTGCCCATAACACTTGCTGCGTTGCCACGTTGGATGGCGATGGCCAGCCTTTGGACCAGGAACGACCCGGAACGATTGTCACCGGTCGCCTCGATGAGCCTCTGTTCGATTTCTTTAATAAGACTTTTAGCTTCTTTGCCCCAACTCCCCAGAGTCTCCACAGCTATTGGCACGAACTGGTACAGCGGTTCCAAGTCGGCGTACTTAAGCCTCTTCCTTGAGCAAGCGTTTTCCGCGGCTGCCGAGAGGAGGATATTATAATTATAACAAATTTATTATTAATGTCGGTATTTTTTTGATGCTTAGCACATTGTCGCGTCTTTTTTTTCTATACCACTTAGGTGGCAGACAAGCGCACGGCCCACCTGATGGTTACCGTGGCCTATGGACGTGTGTAACACCAGAGAAGCCACACTCGCGCTGCCGACCCTGTAAGCACAGAGTCTCTGTGCCGTCAGTTTAGAGGACAAAGCAGGACAAGCCTTTGGTCATCCCACTGACAGCACAAATTCTCCAGTGAGCTCTGGCTATCCTACTCACCGCTGAGAACACAACACGAAGTTATTAAAAGCGCGGTATTTTGTAGGGCGGAGGTACTTTCTCAGTCGGACTGCTCAATTGGGTGAAAATACCGCCGTGTCTCTGATTAGTGCGTAAATTGTCCCAATTTTTTTTGTTGCCATTTTAGAGTGCTGGCAATGTATCTATAGTTTATAATAATACATCATTGTTAAAAGCAAATTTTGTTTACCTATGTACTTTATTAAATAAATTGTTATTACAGGAAGTGTGTTTGTTGAGTTGCATTTTCTTTTTTTTTACATCATTATCTTCTCCCAACACGGCTGGGGTCGACTTTCCAGTCTAACTGTGATGAGGCTGAACTTCGATATTTTCTGTGAAGCGACTTTAATCTGACCCCCACAATTAATGAACGATATTGAAGTTTTCTAGATTAGACTACACCTATTTGTAACAACGGCCATAGATGTTCGTATGGCAACCGGGATCGAAGGCTTAACGTGCCCTTTGGGGTACAACCAGACTAATGCAAATAGACATATTCATAGATACAAATATTTTCACTCAGCGGGAACACTAGAAACCGCACCTCCAGCGTAGCAGTCGCAATCACTACCGCCACGTCACAGGGTCTAACATTTACAGTTTAGAGTCACTGAATGAAGTAAATTGTATAAATTAAGTAAAAATTTTTTTTTTAAATTATATCGTGATTTATTTGGTATAATTGCCTATCTCTAGTACGTCAGTAGTCAATAAAAAGATAAGTATGTTGGATTGGGTTGAAATAACAGTTTGTAAAGTTAAACCATTTAAGTAATTATTTTCTGACTGAAGACCTAAAAAAAGTAGATGGGTCAGACTTGATGCAGAAGACGGAGGCTCCGCACATTGTGAGAGACCTATGTCCAGCAATGGACATCAATAGACTAAGTGATTGATAATTGAATTGTTTTCCAGGTGAAATACGACCGCTACAAGACAGTGGAGTCCATTCCCCTGTCCAGCAATGCTGGTCTGATCATCAAGGATTCGAGGTTCTCACTGCGATTTGACGATGCCACAGCCACCTATACCCTCTCGGTAAGCTTAACTTTTAACCGACTTATAAAAACGAGGTTCTCAATACGACAGAATTTACCTTTTCTATCCTATCAATGTTATAGATGTGTAAAGAATTTCCTGCTAACTACAATATACATACAATCACGCCTTTATCCCCGGAGGGTTAGGCAGAGGTGAATTAACACTCACATTCCACCAATAGTTGAATTCGGTCCCAAGTAATAGGGGGTGAGCCCATAGCCGTCTTCCGGGCACTATTTTTGACTCAAGCCCTGCATCTGAGGCTGAGTCTGGGTTGTATAAATCTGTCTGATGTTTACTTAGTCACCTTGTACGACACCGCATGAGAAGAGATGGGGTGGTCCAAATTCTATTCTGCCGTGAACCTACAATATAGGGTTCTTCAAGATAGGCATTAGAAGATTGGTCTTCCCACTGACATCACAAAAGCTCTCCAGAGAGCTCTGGTTACCCTACTCGCCGTCGGGAGCACAACACCAGGTTATTATAACCGCGGTATTATATAGGGCGGCGGTACTTCCCCAGTCGGACTGCTCAATTGGGACGGGAATATCGTCGTGTCCTACCTTCGTCAATTACTTGCTGTGTTAGTATATAATTGCAACCGCCGCGTTCCGGGCAGAGTAGAATTTGGACCACCCGATCTCTTCCCATGCGGTGTCGTACAAGGCGATAGGGGTGTTTAACATCAGACAGATAATATATATACAGCCCAGACTCAGCCTCATGGCTCGAGTCAACAATAGTGCTCGAAAGATGACAATAGGCTCACCCCCTATTACATGGGACCGAATTCAATGATTGGTAAAATATGGGTGTTAATTTACCTCTGCCTTACCCTCTAGGAATAAAGGCATGTTTATATATATTTATGTATGTGTGTAAAATTGCTAAAATGTTACTACCATAATTTTTTCTTCACCCCCAGATCAAGGACATACAAGAAAACGACGCGGGTTGGTACCAGTGCCAGGTACTCATGTCCATTAGTAACAAGATCACAGCTGAAGTGCAACTCCAGGTCAGACTACCCCCCATCATCTCCGACAATTCCACGAGGTCTCTTGTCGCCAGCGAGGGAGAGAGTGAGTAATATAAAGTCTTTTAAAGTAATTTGTAATTCCCTGTGCGACCATTACCTAATGGGTAAAGTGACTGACTTTACCCATGTACCCACTAGTGGGTATAGTCAGTGCCATGTGCACACAGTAGTGGGTAACATCAGTACTCTGTGCATCCTCTAGTGGATAACGTCAGCCCCTGTGCATCCACTAGTGGGTAACGTCAGCCCCTGTGCATGCACTAATGGTTACAGTCAGTCACCTGTGCACCCACTTATGGATAACGTCATTCCCCTGTGCACTCAATTGCGGGTAAAGTCTGTCCCCTCTGTGTACACTAGTGAGTAAAGTCAGTCCCCCGTGAACCCTCTAGTGGGTAAAGTCAGTAAGTGTGCACCCACAAGTGGGTTAAATCATTTCCCTGTGCATCCTAATGGATGAGTCCCAAATGAGAAATAACTATGTGGATGACGGTGAAAGGGTTTATTCGGGGGACGGATTTATTCTGTGCCATTGCTTCTTGAAATAATTTCCAAACAGATGCATTAAAGAGACCGCTTCTATTTTTGTCAAAATTATTTGGCGACCCTCTGGAATATTAGCAGCTGGTAACAAAGGTAAAAGGTACTATTTGCCTTTCTTCACTTACTTAGCATATAACACTGCCAACCCTTACATAGTATTTTATTAACGATATTCCTGTTCAACCTGCTTACTACTCATAGAATTGAAAAATCACTCATTTGTAGAATCGGTCTTTTGAAGAATCAGTCTTTTATAGAATCAGTCATTTGTAGAATCAGCCATTTAAAGAATTGTTCATTTCAAGAATTAGTCAATTATAGACCATGTAGTCATTTCGCGAATCAGTCATTCCTAGACTAAACCGGTGAAAGGTCAACTGAGATCAAATTCGTTAGAGATTGAGCGTGAAAGGTCTTTAATACTTGTGGCAGTAGGGCAGTAGTGAACGCGAATACTACGTAGGAGGCGCGGATTTGATTCCCGATCAGTGCAAAAAGTCTGGTCGTGCGTCATAGGTCACGTTAAGCCGTCGGTCATGGCTACCATAAGAGCTGCTTGATGCTTTTGAGCTCTCAAAAGTCCCAACTAGTCGAACTGCAGAACTTTGATGTCGCCGATTGGTTGTGGAGGACAGATGACAGTCGCTTCACGGCAAATATCCAAGTTTAACCATATCACAGTTAGACGGCGTTGGGAAAAGATCCAGAGAGTGATGAAAGAAAGAAAGAAAAATGTTTTATTTTTGATTCTCACAGTGTTTCTTATGTACTAATATTTGCATCAAATAATCACCTTCTACTTCCAGGTGTGCAGATGGAATGTTATTCTGGAGGCTTCCCGCTGCCGAAGATCTCGTGGCGTCGTGAGAACAACGCCATTTTGCCCACCGGTGGATCTATTTACAGGTAATATAGGTTATCTGTGTGGTGACGGAGAAAGAATACAAGCATCACTATCCCATCACATCCGAAGGGTGTCGTTAGAGGCGACTAACGTAAAAATACGCAGACGATATCACTGCGAGAGAGAGAGAGAGAGAGAGAGAGAGAGAGAGAGAGAGAGAGAGAGAGAGAGAGAGAGAGAGAGAGAGAGAGAAAACTCGAAATAAAACCCTGTACCAAGCTGTCTGGCCAGCGTGGAAATTGTATTTATTGTATTGTTATTCGCAGGCAATTGAAGGCTCGAAAGAACATAATATATGTATGAGCACTTGTCTGCTTGTACCCTTTGATGCACGAGGTTAAATGATACCGTGACCTATACACGTGTGCAACACCAAGGGAGTCACAATCGCGCTGCCAACCCTGTAAACACAAGAGTTTCTGTGCCGTCAGTGTAAGAGACAAAGCAGGACAAGCGTTTGGTCTTCCCACTGACAGCACAAAAACTCTCTAGTGAGCTCTGGCTACCCCAATCACCGCTGGAAACACAATACTAGGTTATTATGGCCGCGGTATTCTGTAGGGTAGTAACTATAAATGATATATTTCATAGCCAAACACAATGTATGAAATGCTGACGCAGATGTTATCTAAAACTAATGTATAGATATATTCTACAACATTCCACACAACGCTATCTAGACCCAAAGTAAGCATAGTTTAACTAGCTTGTGTTATGAAATCTAGAATGCGGATAAACATACTTAAATACTATTTCATACATAAAGCATCTGATGTGGCCGCCAAGCTGAGTGCCACCATTGTAACATTACTTAGTGTCTGTAATGGTGACCCTCTTTCCTGAGACTTTGCCTTTAGCTTACCATCGGGCGAGGTGAAGACAAGTTGGCGCGTCCTAGAAAAAAAGAATCACGTCTGTCTCCCATAGGGGTAGGCAGAGATCACGGATCTCCATTTGCTACGATCCTGACATACTACATTCGCTTCATTCACTCTCATTACATTCTTCATGCATGCTCGTCGGATTACACGGATAACCTATACATATAGGTTATCCGTGTAACCGGCAGAGTAGAATTTGGACCACCCCATCTCTTCCCATGCGGTGTCGTACAAGGCGACTAAGGGATAGGGCTGTTTAGCATCAGACAGATATATACAGCCCAGACTCAGGCACATATACAAAGCTCGAGTGCCCGGAAGACGACAATAGGCTCACTCCCTATTATGTGGGGTTCGAAAACAATGATTGGTGAAATATGGGTGTTAATTCACCTCTGCCTACCCCTTCGGGGATAAAGGCGTGATTATATGTATGTATATATGTATAGATACTATATCTTTTTCGTAAACACATACACATCATACATAAAAACACCCAGACCAATGCAAATACACATAATCATGCATACAAATATTTGCAATGAGCGGGAATCGAACCCGCCAGAATTTGTAATGTAGTTATAGGTTATGTAATTATATATTTATTGTGTATTTCAGAGGCAACATCCTAAAGATAGCTCAAGTACACAAGGAAGACCGCGGGACATACTATTGCGTGGCCGAGAACGGCGTAGGAAAAGGAGCCAGGCGTAATATCAATTTGGAAGTCGAGTTCGCGCCCGTAGTCACTGTCCCTAGGCCACGATTGGCTCAGGTAACGTAAACTATTTATACTGTAGATTGATGGCACTTGGTGGAATTTGTTGTTACACATATTGATAACTCACTTGTGGTTTACCACATTACTTTTAATATATGTTACACCTGACCGGTTTCGCCTTACGTCATCCTCAAAGGTTTACATTGACATTTATTTATTTCTTAAAGGTACGCTTACAGATTACTGTCATTGCGTGACTAAACATTTGGATACAATCAAATATTTTATAAGATCTAGACAGTATTCCAAATATAGCACACACAACATGTAATTACATCTACATACTGGTCATGCTCATACAAAATATACAACTAAAAACCTCTGTTGGCGCCTGGCAGCGTGCGGTAATGGACTGTATTGCGGGAAGTAGCTAACTGTTCCATTGACGCTTTACACACAAAAGACAGGTGGTCGGGTTGCCGCGGGAGTGATCCAAGCAATGAATGCAACCCGAGAAATTAGGAGAGGATGCACTAACCTTCACGACACACGTGTTTTCATCGCAGCCGGTACACGGATCTTCTCTTCCTTGCTCAGGAGCTGCCGTCAGCATCACTAGATCACTTGAGGAACACACGAGAGGCACAATCCGATCGGTAAAGGTCTATGAAGCGGTAAAATGTAACAAATATTAATCATTTTTGAGAGACGCGAGCGCGGTCCGTCATCACGCTGGCTAGTTCAAAGCGAGACTGAGTGTCTATATCACAAATGGCGGACGGAAGCTATATCTACTACTATTCTATGGTTAGTGCGGAAGGGGAGCTGGGTATAGAAGGAGTGTGTTTTCCGCGTCAAGAAATACAGCTTCTACATCGGCGCAACCATTCCCCCCGGCTTGAAGGGTTACCTTCGAAACGACAAATGCGAAACAAATCTAAAGTCTAATCTAAATCTAGGTTTGGGAAATAACAACTAAAATATAAACCTAGATTGGAGCTCGTGCCTACTGCTGGCTAGGCAGCGGGCAGAGGCGAACAAACAACACAACGCAACAGTCTCGACCAAGACGAGACGCGATTAGCCAACAACAAAATAAGGGTCTCTTCACGTGGGACCGATACAACAAGCGAGTGCTTCTTCTCCTCGGGTGGTTCGGAAACCGTAGTGGGATTGAATTGACTAACTGGCCACCCATCTAACGCGGCATGAATCCAGGACGGTCCACCAAACCACAACGGGTGATCCAAAATTTGCGAAGGAAGCAATCCACGAGAGAGACAATCGGCTGGGTTGTCGGTGCCAGCAACGTGAAAGAGATTATGTGGCGCCAATTCAGATTGAATTTTGCCACTCTATTAGCGACGAATGTGTCCCAACGATGGGGCGAAGAGTGGGCCCAACACAAAGCGACTGTTGAGTCCTAAAAGCTAAAATTCTACTAATATTAATGCGAAAATTTACAATTATGTCAAATAAATTACCTTAAAGATTCCGACCACAATACAAAATGTCATTAAGCGACACGGAAGTGCTAGTCTTAGCACTGCCATCCAAAACTACGCGGAGTTTTAGTAGTAAGCTTATCTTCTCTAATAACTCCGCGGTGCGGGATAATGTACGAAGGCTGGGTCCCGCCAGTGTCCGCAGGCGCAGGTGAGATGTAACCTTTATCTAAATATTCATTAACAACCTCATCATAGGCCCGCTTCGACTTTGGGGACGCCTGCATCTTTCGTTCCAAACAAAGAAAGCGTTTTTCAGCGGATACACGGGAGCCACCGAGTGAAAACTTGCGGATGGTAGACTCCAGTGGCGGCTCGACGGTGCAACAGAACGAAGCAGTCGAGTGACTAAAACTATCTATAGAAGCGGGTGCGGAACCAATTATAACAAAACCAAGAACTGTTTCCAGTGCGTGCGGAGCGGGGTACGTCGGTCCCCCTTGAACCTTACGTGATAACTGGAGGTGCGGGAGAATCGAAGCGCCGATCAATATATCGACGACTCCAGGAACAGCGTAAGTCTCATCTGCTAAAGGCAAGTCTTTAAATTTCGTTAATAAAGACGTGTCAGCCGGGACGGTAGGCAACTGTTCAGCTATTCTATCTATAACGAGCGAATCCATGTCAAACCAAATATTATTATTAAAACGAGATCTAAACCTTGTTTTAACGGTGCCACGAACAGCTGACTGTAAGCTTCCAAAACCCTTCACCACTGAGCGGGTTGAACGCTTATCAACATTGAAACCAAGACGCCGACAACAATCTTGAGTAATAAAATTACTTTGCGAAGCGCCATCTAACAGCGCTCGAACAATGCGCGGCTTACCTAATGCATCAACAATAACAACGCGAGCGGTCGCAAGACACACAGTAGTGAGTGCAGCACTAGCGGAGAACGAACACAAGGTGACGTCATCCGCGGCGGTCACCGGGCGGGCCGGAGCGCGCGCGAGCGCGGGCTGCGGCTGCGGCGCAGGCTGCCGTGTGTCACCGCTCGACGAGCCAACCGTGCTCACATTGGATGCGGCATTACTATTCTCAAAATGAAGCAAAGTGTGGTGTCTCGCTTGACATTTGCGACAACTATTTCTACTATTACATAAAACAACGCGGTGTTTAGTACCGAGACAATTAAAACAAAAATTATTAGCGCGAACAAATTTATAACGATCACTAGGCGACAATTTTAGAAAACCAGGACACCTGTACAGTTGCGAATGATGAGTGCTACACAAAGAGCAAACAGGTGACTGTACACGTGCTGGTGCGGTACTAACATAAGTATGAGTTGACCTCAGTGACTTCGATGACGCATCTACTTTGCGTGCAGAATCAACAACTATCTTCGCGCCCTCATGTTTCGATGAAGAGCGCTGCAATACTTTTATATGCTCGCGAACAAAACTTTCTAAGTCTTCGAACTTAGGAATTTTATTGCCGCGATGATCCGACTCAAACAAACGAATGGTTTCGGAATCTAATTTCCTTAAACCCATATACAAAAATACGAAGTCGCAGAGGTCATCAATCTTTAGGTTCTTTACGGCGCGAACAGCTGACGCGAAAGTATCTAGAAATTTCTCTAAGCTTTGATCGTTACATGCCGCAATAGATTTCAAATCAAACATCTGATCTAAATAGGCGTTAGCTACCGATCTTTTATCCTCATACCTAGCTTTCAAAGTATTTAAAATTAAATTATAATTCTCGGCACTAAACGTAATTCCAGCGCAAACGGTTATAGCTTTACCAGTCAATTTTTCAACGAGATAATGCAACTTTTCGTGATCTGTCAACGAATCGTTCTTATCTATTGTATTCTCAAAACTATCTATAAATAGACACCAATTGCGAATGTTACCATCAAACTCGGGTATTTGAATTGGTGGCAACTTAGGTCGGTCGCGAGTGGGGTTGGGTAGGTCAGCCGGCTTCTCCAAACTCCTAGCGACGCGTTTGATACGACAATACAAATCGTCAAACGACGACAAGGCCTGATAACTCACTGAGTAATCGGGATTCAAATTCAACTCTAAAACGTTGATGTCATGTACTAAGGTTTCGAAATCCGCGCGTAGACTATCTAAGTTTTCTATAGAACACAAGAACGAATCTCTGATGACCAAATCAGAGGTTTTAAGTGCATTATCATAAATCGATTGTACGCGAGAGTAAATCATTTCTTTTTTAGCGTATAAAAGTTTCAATTGAACCTTACCGGTCTTATCAACCTTTGGGGACATGTTTACAATTAAATCTCAAACTAAAGTGCGGTAAACACCAAATATGAAATGACTTAATCTTAGCGGTACAGAGCAGCGAGGCGGCGCGAGCGATACTCGGCAGATAGGTAGGTACCTACAACTGTGAATGCACGCTTGAACAAACGCGCATAGCAACAAGGTCGTACCTACGCGATGGTCGCTGTCTAGGTTCAACTATTATTTCCGAGATTAAGTATTGCGTAATATCTATTCAAATTAAAATACTTTCGTATGAATTGGGATGAGATGCGAGCGAGGTAGGTACAGCCACGTGTCTACCCACGCAGGTACTAGGCAAATACGACGCGAGCCGAGAACAACGTAATTGAAAAAAACAAAACAAAGCCAAATGCGTTAGGTATTACACTGTGCCTATGCACTAGGGTGTCTAGTATACCTAAGATCTAAGCCTAAATGTTTGGATGCGGGGTTTTCTACTAAAATAACCAGGCACTTAGGTGCGGTGCGAAAATTGCAAACTACGATTAAGTGTTGATATGATACCTAACCTATTTATGTATTAGGTAGGTACAATGCGAGCCAGCGGCGAACGGACAACAAATTCTAAGCCTAAATGTCTGGATGCGGGGTTTTCTACTAAAATAACCAGGCACTTAGGTGCGATGCGCTTATTCCCATTAGAATAATAACAAAATACGAACTACGGCTAAGAATCCGGCTCGATCCGGACCAAAAATGTTGGCGCCTGGCAGCGTGCGGTAATGGACTGTATTGCGGGAAGTAGCTAACTGTTCCATTGACGCTTTACACACAAAAGACAGGTGGTCGGGTTGCCGCGGGAGTGATCCAAGCAATGAATGCAACCCGAGAAATTAGGAGAGGATGCACTAACCTTCACGACACACGTGTTTTCATCGCAGCCGGTACACGGATCTTCTCTTCCTTGCTCAGGAGCTGCCGTCAGCATCACTAGATCACTTGAGGAACACACGAGAGGCACAATCCGATCGGTAAAGGTCTATGAAGCGGTAAAATGTAACAAATATTAATCATTTTTGAGAGACGCGAGCGCGGTCCGTCATCACGCTGGCTAGTTCAAAGCGAGACTGAGTGTCTATATCACAAATGGCGGACGGAAGCTATATCTACTACTATTCTATGGTTAGTGCGGAAGGGGAGCTGGGTATAGAAGGAGTGTGTTTTCCGCGTCAAGAAATACAGCTTCTACATCGGCGCAACCAACCTCTTTGAATAGGTTACAATAATACACACTGAATACTTAATTTAAAAAAAACATAGAAACACAAGTATAAATAAAAATCTGCTCGAATGTCATAGGCATTGTACACCCACTAAATTTGATATGGCCTTCTTGTACTGGGAGAATCTACCATTGAATATATCCACGTCCTCAGCCCGACTCGAAGAACTTTCACAAACATTGCGACACTCAAACAAACAAACTTTGATTGTCGTTAGTTATCAATATGTCAGGTTTAATATACTTTTGCATACTGCTAGCCTTCCGCCCGCTCGGATGTCGTTTAACGCGATTCTTGTTCATACCTCTTGTCCTACTAAACGGATTCTGATCATACAAACTAAAAAAATTAAGTCTGACTACGACTTTTCTATCAATAAACAGCATCAAAATCGGTTCAGTAGTTTTGCATCCAACGCGAGCAACAGACACAGATAATAATCGTTACTGCGTAGAGCCATGAGAGAGGAATGGGGGAGGGAGGATCAACAGCATTGGAATGGATGGGCCTGTCTTTGTTACCCCCTCGTTTACACCAGTTTTTTATAAACAAGTTTACAACTTGTTTCGTGGTGTAAACGAGGGGTTAGATTCACCCAGGTACATGTGGTGTGATGAATCTATCGAGTGCGTTTCACACCTGGAGAATTATGTACCTACAGGATACAATAAAATAATATATTGCTAACATAAATGTTAAGAATAATTAATAACAAGATACGGGCCTTTTTTTGTATAAAATGAAAGAATTATTTATTTATGTACACTATAACTTAAGATATAGTGCAAAAAAAGACATGTTTTCGTGTTCAGTTTCGTTGATATAACGGTACAATTATACAGAAGTAGAGAATTTCAATTTCAATCACCTGTTTTTGCCTTTTCCGTGCGTTTTTTTTTAAATATATATAATTTTTCTGTAGGCCCTGCAATACGATATGGATCTAGAGTGTCACGTGGAAGCCTACCCGCCCCCGGCTATCACCTGGCTGAAGGATGAAGTTCAGCTCTCGAATAACCAGCATTACAGGTAAGATATACCTACACACGGCTTCGGTCTCGTGTCTCCGCTGATGGCCCCCCTCTAGTTAAGATATACCTTCACTCAACGACAGAGGTGAAATTGTCTGAGACATGTCTCTTACACCCCGACCGTCCTAAGGCCCTATCTCTTTCGAACTAACGCGCTTCGGGTGTGGGGACCACGGATACCCAATCCAGCCCCCAGACCTGCTTCTACTAGAGTGATAGGTAGCTCCACTCGTCACCTTCTGGCCCGCGCTCTTGGGTGACATTTTGACACCTCCGTCGCTTGCTGTGCGGTTGGCGAGTCTCCTCCGTTCTCGCTCTGCCGTCTCCTTTACGAGCATTACTTATTTATTTATTAAGATACATCAACAGTATACATATTTATACATTTTCTATAATAGTTGCATCCGTGAAATATTCCAATATGCATACCTATTAGAGACGTACACAACATTCGCATGCATTAAAATAATAATTGTATGAATTTAGTTAGACAAAAGAGTGAAACTATTAGTACAGTTATTATTTAGATAAATAATAATTTGATTATTAATAATACATCGATTTGATTCGATTTTAGTCTGACTATTAAAATTAAATAATGGAATGAATAAAGTGTGAAATTCGCATAGGTACATTGAAATCATAAGCAATTTGATTATTAAAATAATTATATCGACATACTGGACATTGATTACATTTAATAAATTGATTACATTGATTGAAATTGTGAAATTGATTGAGAATCACGGAATTAAATCCATAGTTAAATTAAATCAAATTCCAATTCAAACTCATTCAAACCCAAATTCAAATCGAATCGCAGAAGGAAACGGTGGCAGTCTATAGATTATTAGGTGATAGTCTTGAGATTATCGCATTCAACCAAACAAACAAACTAAAAACCATCCTATTCCAGAATCTCCCACTTCGCTACAGCGGACGAATTCACCGACACTACAATCAGAGTTATCACTATCGAGAAACGGCAGTATGGCATGTTCAAGTGTAAGGCGCAGAATAAGCTCGGCACCGACGAGGGACAGGTCGAGCTAGTTGGTGAGTCTACAGCTTTATATTTAGGACCTGTACACACTGTTGTTAGATTTTTTTTTTTTTGTTGAGTATCATTTCTGTGTAAGTTATAAGAAAAAAATTGACGGTAATAGGCTCATCTCCTATTGCGGAAGACCGAAAATACATAATCACGCCTTTATCCCCGAAGGGTTAGGCAGAGGTGAATTAACACTCGCATTTCGCCAATCATTAAATTCGGTCCCACGTAATAGGGGGTGAGCCTATTGCCGGGTACTATTGTTGACTCAAACCATGCATCTGAGGCTGAGTCTGGGCTGTATATATCTGTCTGATGTAAAACAGCCCTATCCCTTAGTCGCCTTGTACGACACCGCATGGGAAGAGATGGGGTGGTCTAAATTCTACTCTGACGGGAACCATGCTGCTTTGTCGAAATGTGGGTGTTGATACACTTGTGCCTAATAGCCCTATCAGAGATTTACAGGCGTGAATATATGTATGTAGGCTTGCTTTTTAATAGTATAGTTTTATATTGCGTTTTGAATATGCAATAATCCTAAAATTAACTTCCTCCGTGTATTTTATTTTAGCTGAATTTTGCATTTGATTTATTTTTGTAATGTTTTGTTAATTGTAAAGGTACTGACAGACTTGAGTATTCACTTGTAACAGAACATTCGTTTTTAAATTTATCGAATTGAACAATGAACCGAGCCAAGCATAGAGTAGCAGGAGGTACGACACGACGGTATTCCTGACCCAATTGAGCAGTCCGACTGGGGAAGTACCTCCGCCCTACAGAATACCGCGGCTATAATAACCTCGTGTTGTGTTCCTGGCGGTGAGTAGAGTAGCCGGAGCTCACTGGAGAGTTTTTGTGCTGTCAGTGGGAAGACTAAAGGCTTGTCCTGATTGTTTATTCTGCACTGATGGCACTGAAACTCTGTTCATACAGGGTCAGTAGCACGGGTGTGACTCCCTTGGTGTTGCACATGTTCATAGGTCACGGTAACCACTTACCATCAAGTGGGCCGTATGCTAGTATGCCACCTAAGTTATAAAAAAAGGGTTAAACATCGCTACGAACATCTTTCTATTGAATTTACTGTACTTTCGTGAGAATGCTCATTATAAGGTGACATACATACAATCACACCTTTATCCCCGGAGGGTTAAGCAGGGGTGAATTAACACCCACATTTCACCAATCATTAAATTCAGTCCCACGTAATAGAGGGTGAGCCTTTTGCCGTCCTCCGGGCAATATTGTTGACTCAAGTCATTTATATGTGCCTGAGTCTGGGCTGTGTATATCTGTCTGATGTTAAACAGCCCTATCCCTTAGTCGCCTTGTACGAAACCACACGGGATAAGATGGGGTGGTCGTAATTCTACTCTGCCGGGAACCATGCGGATTCTTTTTAATTATAAAGTGAATGTTCCAGTCTATCAGCAGCTTTATGTGTTATGAATAATAAAGCCCAATCTTAGTATAGAGCTAGTCTAAACAAAAAAGATACGCCCCACTACATACACACTTCATCTGTGTATAAGAGTCGATTGTTCCCTGAACTACGACATGTATACGTACCTTGTGGTCGACTAGTCGCGTGATAGAGCCGAGCACGCTCTGTGTGTGGACAAGCGCTGATATATTGTATAGAACAAGACGTCCGTTCCCTTGCGCGTTCTATCACATTATGACTAATTGATCAACTAATCCGAAAACAATCTTCGTTAATTGGTTTGTTTGCGTAAGGGAGATGGTGGGGCGCGTTATTTTTGGCTTAGAAAAGCTTTACAAAGTGATTATAAGCCTTTTCACATTGCCCAGTTGACTTAATCAATGATTAAATTGGGCCAAATGAATATATACCAGTTTAATATAAAGCTCTATTTTGTTGTTTGCTATCTGATTTTGCTTCAATTAATTATTGTTAGATTTTTATATAATCTTAATGTTCTTTATATACACTTTGTATCAATATGGGATTCTAATCTGCATTCATACATATTTGTGACCTCACGTGGGGTTTAACTAGTTCATTTTCCCTGCCTCACTTGCCTTGCTACCCTGTCCTAGCCTGCCTAGTTTTGTCATACCCTACCTATACATACTACCCTGCCCTGCCCTACACTGCTCTATCCTGTTCTTACCTACACTGCCTTCCCCAATCCTTCCCTGGCCCAGTTAGAGTCAGCACAATATGCTTCCTTCTTCTGAATTGTTTTTCCTGTCTGACTCCTCAACTATTGTTGACTCCAGCCATGCATCTGAGGCCAAGTTCAGGCTGTTTATATCTGTCTGATGTTAAACAGCCATATATAAGTTTTATATGACACAGCATGGGAAGAGATGGGGTGGTCTAAATTCTACTTTGCCGGGAACTTTTGATACAAGGTGTAAATTTAGCTGTGCTGCATTGCATGTCTTATTTGCATGTTTTTAGAGTCTATAATCCCGGTGTGCCCGCCTGCTTGCGGGACCACACGGTACGGCGGTGCCCACAGTATCGCCCCGTCTGGTGCCACCCTTATATCAATGTTGGCCGTCTATCTGGTTTATGCTCTAAGAAGGTAAGTCGCTTTGATGTTCTGTTTAAGGCTATTTGACTGTTAAAAAAAGCTTTTGAATATGTGATGAAATTTATTAAAAATAAGATCGAATATCCTATTTTTTTATTAATGTGTTTGTTTGTTTGCTTTTTCAATTTTATATGTTTTCTGGAAAAGTAATTTTAGTAAAATTATAAAGCTTAGGTTTTAGAAACGTATTTTAAACTCCAAGACAATTTTTTTGTGCGAAAAATCCCCACGGAAACCAACACGTATGGCAACGTGCTCGCCTAAATAGACAAAGTAATTAACACTTTTTCTCCATTTCCAGAATCGCCAATCCCGGACATTAATTTCCCGGGCCTCCGTCAGGATCCCATGTACCGGGGGTATCCCATATACCGCGGTACAGCCACCACTAGCTATCCAAATGTCTTAATTATATCAACGATCACATATCTAATGAATGTCTTAACTTAAGTCTACATATATTTTTTATAAACAGTTTTGATACTTGGCGATATTTGTTTAATACTAAAGGCTTGTCTAGACGGGGATAGTTTCTCGCATGTTTCGATTTTATTATTCTTTCGATAATCGTATCTTGCAGGCGAAAAACTCTCTCCGATAATTAGGACTGACGCAATAGTCAGAATCATAATTGGGACTTGTAAAGCAAAACCAATGTTATTCCACAGATACTGAAAAAAATGACATTGAATTTTAGACAAAAAATGACATTGAATTTTAGACAAAAAATGACATTGAATTTGTATAACCACAAAGGTGTGTAGTAAGTTCGAGTCCTGGTCCCCGATTCTGCATAACAAAATCACTGTTATAACACTGACACTGCGAAAAATGACTATAGATTTTAGACTTTATCGGTGTAAACTTTAGTCTATAATTAAATAAAGAAGACCTTGTTACATCTTGTCATTCAATCTACCAGATTCGGTTTACCATTAAATGGCATTGTTTGCTGTGTCTGTGGTATTACAATGGTTTTATTATGAGATACAAAGCAGAGTCCAAACCTTGTTTGAACACGGCTCCAAGATTAGTTTCCCAGTCAAGATTATAGTTATTAACGCATTTCGAGCACTTATTTAGTAAATATTTAGTATATATTACTAATATTTCAATAGTTTACTAATAAAACTATAAACAATAATTGCTTATTGGTATGATAAAGTCGCTATAAGCTAACTTCTTACTAGATTGAGTTCAACAAACTAAACTGTGAGAATGTATCCTTTGTATATTTGAGTTTGTATTCTTTGATCAGAAACTCTTTGAGTTCAGTGCAATAGATAAGTTAACTCAGCCTAGTGAATGTATTGTTTGTATATTTGAGATTGTATTCCTTGATCAGAAACCCAGTTGAGTTGATCGTAATGGATTAGTTAACTTAGTCTAGTATTAGATAGCACCTTAATATTCCAAGAAAGTGTAATTTGCATATATGAGTTTGTATTCTTACAGCATGTGTAATTTTTTAATAATTTTGAATTTGTATTCTTTGATCAAAGGCTCATTCAAGTTGAACATATTATTATAATACTTACATTTTTAATTCGATGTAGTAAAAGGCAGCTCAATGTCTAATATGTATATGAGTTTGTATTCTTTGATAATAAAAAACTCTTTTGAGTAGAATTAGTAATGGATTAACTAGCGCAATATTGTATTAGTAAAATATTTATATCATTCAAATTTTGTCAAGGTATTTTTTGTATATATGAGTTTGTATTCTTCAATTTTATCTATCTATATACAAATAGATGATATTGTCTACAGTTTTGTCAATAAACTAATGAGATATTACCTTTAGATTAGCAAAGATAGTGAGTAGTACCTGTAGATGTGTGTCATTTTGTAATATTTTTGTACGAAACTGTATATTTAGGATTGTGAAAAAGCGACGCGATGTTATATTTTGCACTCGTGGAACACTTCGTCACTTGAGTATTGAACATAACACGCCTTTATCCCCGGAGGGTTAGGCTGAGGTGAATTAACACCCACATTACAACAAACATTGAATTCGGTCCCACGTAATAGGGGATGAGCCTATTGCAGTCTTTCGAGCAATATTGTTGACTCAAGCCATGCATCTGAGGCTGAGTCTGTGCTGTATATATCTTTAATGTTAAACAGCCCTATCCCTTAGTAGCCTTGTACGACACCGCATGGGAAGAGATGGGGTGGTCCAAATTCTACTCTGCCGGGAACCATGCGACACTACTAATCTATCTATGACTACAAATTTTATCAAAATCGGTTCATTGGTTTAGCCGTGAAAGACTGACAGATAGAGTTACTTTCGTATTCATAACATTAGTATAAATTATTAATATAAAATAGCATCGCTTCGCTTCTATAACTAGTACTTTTGGGTGTGTCCATTAATTAAACGAAGTTTTTAGGCGAAAGTGAGCACTAAAATTTCGGAAAAGAATATTCATTTTAATTCAGCCCACAAGGACTTGTATGAACAAAATAAAACCACTAACGTACAGAATTTGGTCCCACGTAATAAGGTGTGAGCCTGGAGACATTCATCTGAGGCTGAGTCTGGGTTGTGTATATCTGTCTGATGTTAAACAGCCCTATCCTTTAGTCGCCTTGTACGACACCGCATGGGAAGAGATGGGGTGGCCTAAATTCTACTCTGCTGAGATAATAAAAGTGAGTTAGTGTTAGATTCCCCTAAATGGCTTACGTAGTTAATGGACTTATCCTTTTTATCAGAGTGTGTACAAACTATTTTTTAACTTCTGACTTGCACTGAATTATGTTGACAAAATATCTACTATTAAAGTACTCGCGGCGCCGCCTGGGGGTATTATCGCGACCAAACATATTCTTATGTTCTTTTCTAAGCTCTGTACCTAATTTCATTCAAATCGGTTTAGTAGTTTAGGTGTGAGAGCGTAAAAAAACAATTACTATCGCATTTATAATATTAGTATGGATTTTAATTTCAATTTCTTTCTAAGTGCAGAATCTCGATTTTAAGCATTTACTTAGCAATACCTATTTATATATTTAGAACCATTTTGGGTAAGAAGGGCATTGGAAGATTCTTACAGGGTCGGCAGCACAAGTGTGACTCCTGTGGTGATTCACACGTCCATATGCCACGTTAACCACACACCATCAGGTGGGCCGTGCGCTTGTCTACCACTTGGTTCACTAGAGAGTTTTTGTGCTGTCAGTGGGAAGACCAAAAGCTTGTCCTGCTTTGTCTTTTACACTGACGGCACAGAAACTCTCTGTACTTAAAGGGTTGGCAGCTGCGAGTGTGACTTCCTTTGTTTTGCACATGTTCATAGGTCACGGTAACCACTTTCCATCAGGTAGGCCGTGTGCTTGTCTGCCACCTAAGTGGTATATAAAAAAATGGTACCAAATGGTGTAAACAGACGAAAAAGTTCTTGAAGTTGTGACTCAAAGTAGAAAATAGGTGTCTGCCTACCCTGTATGTGTCATAGAAATGGTTTGTAGTAAAATGTGTTAGTATTAAGTCTAAAACCTTTTTTTAAATGATTTTTATTGTGAAATTATACATTCCACATTATTGAACAGACCCTAGGGATGCCTTTCCACCAGAAATGTGCTATGCTGCTATATCACGAGGATTTAAAACCTTCTGTACCATGGTGAATGTTCTGATGAGCTCTTCCAATTAGTCCCACCCTCTCCTTTCCTACACAGGACAACACGCGCTTAGATGTCACCCGCACACGGTGCAGAACATCCGATCAAGAACCAAGCGGTTCGGAGACTCTTTCTTTTGTCGCACCATTAAGGCCTGGAATTCATTACCAGCTCACGTGTTTCCTTCTTCCTACAGTCCCGGGTCCTTTAAGCGGGGCGTGAAAAATCATCTCATGAGGCCGCCAAGCTGAGTGTCACCATTGTAACATGGTATATATAAGTCATGATGACCCTCTTTTCTGAGACTTTGCCTTCAGTTTAACATCAGGCGAGGCGAAGTCTGATTAACGTGTCCTATATATGCCTTGTGCTGTGCTATGTAGCTTAGCGAGTATCATATGCTATGGAAGTGTACATCTCGAGCTATGTGGCGTATGGTAACCTCGTGTTGTGTTCCCAGCGGTGAATAGGGTAACCAGAGCTCTCTGAAGACTTTTTGAGCTGTTAGTGAAGACCAAAAGCTAGTCACGCCTTGTCTTCTACACTGACGGCACAGAAACTCTCTGTTCTTACAGGGTCGGCAGCAGGAGTGTGACTCCCCTGCTGTATATGTCCATAGGTCACGGTAACCACTTTCGAAGAGATGGACCGTGTGCTTGTATGCCACCTAAGTTGTATAAATAAAAACTTTTATCCATAGTATGCATCTATAACTCACAACCATAGCACGCATCTTTCTATATAAAAACACTAGCTTACCCACCCCAGTTTCGCCCATGGCATATTTTATTTTGTAACTTCATATCATCACTTTGGATCCTGTCTTCAAACAATGTATTGACAATTACCTGTTGACATTAATGATCACTGATCCGCTCCATCACTGCTACGCTCCCTTAAGAAGAAGAAAGAAAGAAAGAAAGAAAGAAAATTTATTTATTGCAAAACACAACACACATTACATATATATACAAAATGAAGATAGAATTAAATAAAAAAAATATAAAATGAAATTAAAACAAGAACATAAAAACTCAAATTCCTCATACCCGCCTCAATTCGTTATCTATGGATGCGCAGTGTCACCCATCCATACATACATAAGTAGTAGCGTGATGATATATAACCTAAAACCTTTGTCCGTTAATCGACAAAGGTTTTAGGTTAATACAAAAATAATGTTTCAAATAATCATCGGTAGCTTAGTGGTTGAGGAGTCAGTCTTACGATCGTGAGGTCGCGAGTTCAAATCCTGCCTATTTAATTTAGCTTAGCTGGAGGGGTTAACAATTACTACTAGTAGTAGTTCCTGACATTAGTGCAAACAAACAAACTCATCATAGATTCTATAGATTTAGCTGAATCTGTTTCCATCTGTGCTATGTTATGTGTACCAATGAATATATTGGGGGATATCAAACGCATCCACAGAAACGTGGTACAGAACATACATACATACAATCACGCCTTTATCCCCGGACGGTTAGGCAGAGGTGAATTAACACCCACATTTCAACAATCGTTGAATTCGGTCCCACGTAATAGGGAGTGAGCCTATTGCCGCGGTACAGAACATCTCTGGTGGAAAGGCAGCGTATTATGTCTTATCTTGGCGTTCCGATGCGGAATATCCGCGACGGTAAATCCGTCGAGTTTAATATAGGCCTAAGATAGTACTATAAAATTTTATAATGGGTTTATAAATATGTGATGAGTAGGCATCTATATTTTTTAATTTTGACTTACCAATTCCATCCAGTGTTGAGACTTGTTTTTAAAATTGTGATTTTTCTTAATATTTTTTGAACTTATATTACAAAAGACTTAAATTTTTTGGTAATATTTTATTGTATTTTTTTAATGAATAGTAACTGACTGGTGATTATTTTTATATATATGCATTTGTGGACATTTAAAGTTAACATAAGAAAGTCACTTAGATATATGTATGTTATTAACAATATCTATAAGTTTCACAAATAATGTTGAAAAAATGAAAATTGTAATGAAACACAAATTGAGATTGTACTAAACGAAATATATACCACCAGATTTTGATAAAAAAAGATTTTGTACACAGTTACGATCGCATAATCGTCTGGAAGTGTGTAAGTATTGGTGACCCACTTTCCTGAGACTTTACCTTCAGCTTACCATCAGGCGAGCTGAAATCTAATTGACGTGTCCTATTCAAAAAAGAAGTACAGTTGAAAGAAATAATGTATGGGGGGTTATCAAAAATAAGTATTTCGCCGAATTAATACTTCCAGACGATTTTGTTGTCGGAACTGTTAAATATATTTTTTAGCCGAAAAGAATATAAAAACACAGAGTAAATGTGCATATATAATGAAATACATACTTACAATACAATTGTTTTAAGCACTTCTTATGTTTTAAATGATTTAAACATAAATGTGTTTTAATTTTAAGATTTTAAATGCATTTGTAACAATTTTATTCACACTTTTAGTCTTAACTACTAGATATACTATCAGCCTGCCTAGAAAAATGGCAATTCGCTGGCCGGCGTATTCCACGATACGCCGTCCAACGAATTGCCACTTTTCTACAGTCTGATCCCCTACACAAGTGGCAATTCGATGGCCGGCGTACTGTAGAATACAATGCCAAATGTATAGGATTTGACGTATATGACAGCTGTCAACGCATGTCATAAATGTCAAATCCTTCTTCCTACAATCCCGGGTCCTTTAAGCGGGGCGTGAAAAAGCATAATTGATGAGGCCGTCAAGCTGAATGTCACCATTGTCACATGGTATGTGTAAGTAATGGTGACCCTCTTTTCTGAAACTGCCTTCAGCTTACAGCTTCAGGCAAGGCGAAGTCTAATTGACGTGTTCTATATAAAAAAAAATACATTCGGCATTCTATTTTACAATACATCGGCCAACGAATTGCCAACTTGTCTAGGGGGGCTGGTGTCATAGCATGTTATCTTTGAAACACTTAACAAAATATTAGTACTGTATTACTAAGCTATAGGGATATTTACAATGTTGTATAACAAGCACCATGATCACGCAGGAACTGGAGAATCTGTTCCCGGCGGCGGTGAGTAGGGTAGCCAGAGCTCACTGGAGAGTTTCTGTACTGTCAGCGGAAAGATCAATGGCTGTTCCAGTTTTGTCTTCTGCACTGACGGCACAGAAACTCTGTTCTTGATATTTCGGCACTGTTATAATCGCGATGGTTACGAAGGAACTGAAGTAGATTAGTGGTTTTTACAAGCCAACTACATTATGGGGTTCTTCAAGAAGGGTATTAGAATATTCTTACGAAGTCAGCAGCAAGGCTGTGACTACCCTTGTGTTGAACATGTCCATAGGCCACGGTAACCACTTCTGGGTATTGTGCTTGTCTGCCACCTAAGTGGTATAAAAAAACGTATTGCCGGTACACGATGAAAAAGTTTTAGCGAGTAAATATATCGATCTACCCTCTTTAGAGTTTTCTTGCTACGCGTATCCCACCACTGATACTCCAAACAATACATGGTAAATGTCTCGATAGCTGCAACAGTGATGTGAGTGACCATGATAGTTTAAATACTCCATTCGGTTAGATATTTAACTAAACGAAAACAGTCTTGATGTTTCTTTGTAATATCTTTTATTTAAAAACTTAATTAATATTTTTCTATTTAGAAAATCATTTTATGGATTAAATACCGAAATTGAACCACTAGTTAGTGACCCTTCGTTTTCACCTAAGTATAAAACATGTATTTGACAAGTTGTAATATGTCACAGGCTACAGTGTGTGTGTGTTTACAACTTGTCGGCTATACATGTGAACGAAAAAGTATAAAGATACATGTATAAAACAAGTATTTTGTTTTGATTAGTCTTCTACAAGTCTTTAACAAGTTTTTTTATTAACAAAATTACAATTTGTTTCGTGGTGTAAACGAGGGGTTAGTTACCCTTGTTTGTTTGTTTAATATATGTTTTTTATAAAAAGTCAATCAGTCAGTCAGTCTCGCTACAAGATTGAGTTAAATTTCTAACCGAATTGAGTCCTATAGTGCAGATTATGTGCAGATTTCTATCAATATTGTTTTAGTGTTGTATGTATGAGATAACTAATATTAGGTACCTTTTGAAATAGACTGCTTTAATTTGTAAGCTTATTTGAATCTCACTCTGTCTCCCAATGTGTTTGTGTAGTTTTTTTGTTTTGATAAATAAATATTTTGATGGGTATTGGCTTTTATTATTTAGCTTATTTTGATATGGCAATTAAGTTGGGTGTTCAGAATCCTACCAAAGTGTTCAAAGTCCTCAAGCTTACCTGCGAGTCAGTAAACCTGTCATGTAGGCCTACCATAAATTCTTAAAACAGGTCAATAATTGAACAGCAGTCATGCTACCAACTAAATAACTTCGTAATATCATATAATTGTAGGATTACTTAGTTATATTTGCAGTTGATTGTATGACAGCTGTTCAATTATTTGGGCTCTCAAAAAGCGGGTGAGACTGGCGGTGACATTCCTTTTAGGGTCGGAGCCGTTTGGCTTGTTTCGTTGACCGAACGGTATTGTGTAAAAGGTATATTACCCGAAAGGTACATTTTGTACCATAGATATTTTGTGAAGTGGGCGTTTTGCGGCTGAGCTATTTATTGTTACGTTTTGCTATCGCTGCACCAGTGTGGCCTAGATCTAAAAATACAATTCCTATAGATGTGGATAGGTATATATATATAATAAAAAATACACAGTTTTTACCTAAAAAATACACTTTATTTTCATATATCATTGTGAAATAATTGGGTTTTGGTAACATTCGTTTTACCTAATGCATATTACCTATCTATCCTTATTGTATTATTTTCACAAAATATTTTGGCTTAAAAATAAATTAATATCATTACACCATCCCTATGTTCTGTATATATTCCACCTTGAAATGAGACCATATAATAACATATAAAGTGTAAAACTAATATCAATTACCTTGTTTTACTTACAATTTATTTCTTTTTTTATATTAAGTACAAATATTTCCCCGCAACATTTCGCGTACTATGATTTCGGTCCCACGTAATAGAAAACGAGCCTATTGCCATCAAGCGGACACTTTTTCATATTACATGTACCTACATTTTTTTCGACTGCTTGGCATCCGAAACTGCCTGACAATAAAGACAATTTTTCTTTCGCATTGCATTGCGATATAATTGTCTAACATCATTTGTAGTTATTTACTCAAAATTCTATAAATATTGTTGCTACGTACCCGTACGACCTCAAGTTTGGACCCTATCGCAAAAACACTTACGACCTTATTTTACCCTATAACGAATGAGGTCCAAACATTGAGTTCGTACGGTTACGTAGCCTAATGCAATTGTCGTGAAATTTCTCAAATGCAACAACACAAATTATTTATTGATTTATATTCATGAAAAAAATTAATTGTAAATGGTCTCAATCTCAGGTTTATTATCTTTTAAATCATTTGTAATTAGGTATATAATAAATCACCTTTCCTTACATGTAACTGTACAATGTTCATCGAAGTAAATTAGGATAGAACAGGATTGTGGGTTAATCTTATCAGATAGTCTGTCTGAAGGACAGATGTCGAACGGAAGCATAGATATCCTTCAGAATCACAGATATCAAACTGGGGCAGATGCTATCCGACAGGATCACCGAAATATTTTCAATATTTCGACGTCCATCCATCTATCTGCGAACAGGTAAATGGGGCATTTTCGATATTTACAAATATCGAAAATGCCCCATTTACCTGTGTGAGCAATCGTTCTGAGAGGTTTGGTACTGCCAAATATGTGAAAACAGACCACGTTAAAAATATAACCAAAGAGCTGTTTAGGACAATAATTCGACTTGTAATTTATTTATCTCACATAGTGAACGCAAAATTTCATTTATTCAGAACAGTGATACAGTGAGTGACCAGCTGCTTTCCTAGATATACTACAAGTAGCCTGTGTTTAAAAGCTGAAACACATCAGAGATGCTCTGTCATTGTGATCTGTCTACCCTCATTTTATTCAAGTACCAAGGTACCTATAGTACATACTACATACTTCAAATAAGTTCCATCTTAATTTATGTACCTATGTATCCAAGTATATAAAATGTCCACTCACTACTGGACATTTTCTTTGCTCTTCATAATATTATGAAAATGGAATCCTTGTATCTATATTTACAAGTTTGTGAACTAGCTGAACATCTCAATTTTCACAGCTATCAAAGGAGAGTCTCCTAAAAATCGTTACCTTTTGAAAATCACTAATCAGTATCATATTCACCCATAATTAATTTAATACAATACTTCGTATTTATGGGAAATTAATTCTTTATCAGGGGCAAAATCTTGGTTTCATTTCAATTTAAAAGATTTTCGCCACAGGGTACAACCAGATGAGGAAAAATTAATAACGTTATATATAATTACCCTCCCGATATCGTTAAAATATCAGAAAAAAGCTATGTCATATCTGAATAAAATACCCTCCTAATGGTTAAAGACTTTATGAAAATGGGTTCATTAGTTTTAGAGTTTGCTTACAAACAAACACATCTGTCCTCTTCATATACTTATAGTATGTACTTTGTACTGTTTTTTCGATTATTTATAAGTAAGATATCGCTTTAAACAAAAATATATACATGGAAATAATGATCAGCAATAAATACCTAAACGTTTTAATACACCAAAATATAATTATGTTCGTATTACGTAATTTTGAGCAATACCCATTTTTTGGCTACGTTTCTGTACGACCTCAAAGTTTGGACCTCATATGTAAATGGGTCTTAAAATGAGATCTTTAAGGACCCATTCTTACCCCTCGTTTACACCTAAGTATAAAACATGTATTTGACAAGTTGCAATGTCACAGGCTACAGTGTGAACGCAAATGCGTTTTATACTTGTTTATAACAAGTTGGCTATACATACTATGTGAACAAAAAAGTATCTGAGATACATGTATAAAACAAGTATTGTGTTTTGATTAGTCTTCTACAAGTATTCAACAAGTTTACAACTTGTTTCGTGGTGTAAACGAGGGGTTAGATGAGGTCCAAACTTTTGCTTTATAGAGGTTCGTAAATGTTGAAAATTTAGTTACAGACTTTTAAAATAAATGTACTTATGCGCTACACAGACAGTGGTAAACAAATTCTTCACATTTCTACGTAATTATAGAAAAATCTGTCATAAATTCATAATTTTATTTTGAAATTAGAATTCGTAAACAATCTTTTGTCGAAAAAATTGTTCACAAATGAATTAAGTAAACATGGGCCAACGATACGATTGGTTCTGTACAAATCTATTCGTGGTCACTAACGAATAACCAAATTCCAGAATTTACAGCGATGTACCCGTACGACCTCAAAGTTTGAACCCCTATTCAAAACAACCGTTCGACCTTTTTTAAGACCCCTTTTCAGAAAAGTCCAAGCTATTTACAAGGCAAGACGAGTACAGTCTTAGGCTGTATATACAAAGTCTGTTTCTATACCTACTGATTTTCCTTGTAAAATATACTTCTTATTTGTATCGGAAACGGTGGGTATCACCATATTAATGCTAGTGTCGACCATAAAGCATATATCGCCAGACCGATGAAAATAAATCTTGCTATCTGGTGCAGATAGTATAATCTGTAAAAAAAATATCCATTAAAATTTTTGTTCAAACCAACTTTAAACTTTCGCACGATTTACAATAATGTATATGGGACGGTATATGGCGAAACGAAACTATAAAAATAATATCGAGAATGTGAGGGTAGATGAAGAACCTACTGCCTCACGGACTCGAAGACGGCGCGTGCACGATTGAGCCAGCCAGTCTGTGCTCACGGCCGGTGTAAGCTGGTCGAAACGTTAGGCAAATCAAAGGTATGTGTCAATACTGTTGATTGTTTTTTTTATTATATAGAACACGTCAATTAGACTTCGCCTTGCCTGATGGTAAGCTGAAGGCAAAGTCTCAGAAAAGAGGGTCACCATTACTTACACATACCGTGTGACAATGGTGACACTCAGCTTGACGGCCTCATCATATGCTTTTTCACGCCCCGCTTAAAGGACCCGGGACTGTAGGAAGAAGGAAACACGTGAGCTGGTAATGAATTCCAGGCCTTAATGGTGCGACAGAGGAAAGAGTCTCCGAACCGCTTGGTTCTTGATCAGATGTTCTGCACCGTGTGCGGGTGACATCTAAGACCTGCACGTGTTGTCCTGTGTAGGAAAGGGGAGGGTGTTCACGCCCCGCTTAAAGGACCCGGGACTGTAGGAAGAAGGAAACTTGGCGGTGATGGCACTTGGTGGAGCCTGCTACACATATTGAATAAGATACTTTGTACTTTTCCTTTGTATTTTATTTCTATAAAGTGTACCTATTATTCAATACATTAAAATTTCGTTCCTATAACACAAGTCGGTATTATATTAGGATGGGTGATCATTTTTACGACACTGATACCCCTCCGGGCCCCGAAGAGCACGTAAAGCCGTCGGTCTTGGTTGCCATGCAAACATCTATGGCAGTAGTTACGGGTAGCTGGAGCCCTAAAAAGTCCAACAACTGGTCCAACTACAATGCTTTGATATCGCCAATGGTTCTGGAGGTCAGTTGACAGTCCCTTTTTTTTAACGTGTGGCAATCTCCTCGGTACCGGCGGGGGTAGTTATGTTGGATTCAGACCGATTAAAACCGCACGGCTGCATCAGGTCATCAGTCACCGGGGTGAGGAGGCCTATGGCATATCCATCGCGCACCCCGACTGACCCAGGGCCATAGAAGGCACCCTCGGTTGTGGAACTACAGCGTCCCCATCTTTCATTTTTCGGGGACGAGTTGCGAGACTCAGTGGTCCCGACATCCGAGGAAGGCGAGATCGAGATAGTCCTGGGTCGGCCAGGGTGCGAGGGATATATGCAATATGTATCTGTGAGGATTTTTCGCACGTAAAAAAAGGTAGTAGAGTAGGTATTTATACTGTAGATTGATGGCACTTGGTGGAATTTGTTGTTACACATATTGATAACTCACTTGTACTTTTCCACATTATTTTATATATATATATAAAATAATGTGGAAAATTTTATATATATATATATTAATGTGGAAAAGTACAAGTCGACCCCCCCAAGCAATAACCCGGTAATGTGCTATTATGGGGTTTATGCTGTTATGTCAAATTCGGAATCTATGGACTGGAATACACCTATGTAATTTTTTCCAGACATTTCTTAATAATATTTACAGAGATATCACGATCCACGCTTTTATTGTTGGGAATTAAGAAACAAAAATATTTCTGCAAAAAAACTGTAATAGATGTTTACAACAAAACAATTTTTAATCTAATTTTGGTAAGTTGCGTTTACCGGGTTTCTGCCGTAAATAATTTCTATGAAGTTTTTGGTAAGCGTCAGCACGGGATTTTTGCTGAATCGCGAACGTCAATGGTTGTATATCAGTAGACGTGTCCAATCAAAAACAATTAAACGAATGACGTTAGAAAAAACAAACGCATGCAAACTTTGAATTATTTTTTTACCAATTCAAATGAAGAAAACATTCCTGTATGTAATTTTTTTTTAATAACTTACAAATCAGAGAGAATGTGGTTTATACAGCAATGGAAAAAACATTTAAAGCAGAAGAGGGACTTCAAGATAATCGGGTGAGACATAGTAATAGACCTAAAAAATGAATACTATGACAGAAACTACTATTAAAACACACATTGAATTATTTCCTAAAGTACAGTCGCATTATATTAGGTCAACTTCAACCTGAGATTATCTTTCAGAAAACTTGAATATATCTAAGATGTATCGCTTTTATAGGGAGTGGTATACACAACACAATTACATTGATGATAATATAATGGCAACAAAACGACAGTACGAAACAGTTTTTAATACCCAATATAACTACTCATTTTTCAAACCAAAGAAAGACCAATGCCTATCATGCTCCGTTTACGAACAATCAGACGATACTATAAAAGCCACCCTAGAGGAAAAACAAAAACTTCATTTACAGAGAAAAGAAAGAGTAAGAGCGTTAAAAAAAGAAGACAGAAACAGCTGACAAAGATATTAAGACAGTGGCAATATTTGATTTGCAAAAAGTTTTGAGTGTCCCACAATCTGAAGTAGGCATATTTCATTATAAAAGAAAATTTCCATGTTTCAATTTTACTGTTTTTGATGCTGTTCGAAAAATAGGATATTGTTATGTATGGAATTATCAAATTGAATTGATTAAAAGAGGCAGTTCAGAAATAGGAAGTGCCTTGTTAATTTTTTTTAAATCTGAACAGTGAGAAAGGTGTTACACAATTTTCATTATATTCGGATGGATGTTATGGGCAGAACAAAAATCGATACATTTTCGCCCTCCATATGTATGCTGCCAAACTTCTTGGTATTTCTATAACTCACAGATTCTTCGAAACTGGGCACAGTCAAAATGAGGGGGATTCCATGCATGCATGCATAGAAAAAACTTAAAAAATAAAATTTTGTATACCCCTGACCAAATGTATAATCTTATTTTAAATTCTAAAATTGCTGGCGAGAAATATCGTGTCAAGGAATTGGAACAGTCTGAAGTTTACGACTTAAAACCACTCGTAGAAGACAAACATTGGCGGTGCGATAAAAACGGAAGTGTGATCCGCTGGGCTGACATTATGGAAGTAAGCGTTACCATCCTTTCTATCAATCTTTGTCCTGTTCTGAAGCCAGGAACAAAAACATGTCTGATGAAGACTAAAATATTTTGAAGTTTAATTTATAACACGAAGTTATTATAGAATTTGGTTATTTTTTTAAAGTGATTTTATAAATTAATGTTAAAAAGTGTTAAAATCGTCTAATTTCATTGTGTTGATTAATAAATATTACTTTACTAATCGATTTTTTATTTGTTTATCCTTTCTAATTTTACATTTGAATACCTAAAAAAATACAGTATTGAGTGATAGCATATAACAATGATATTCCAAAATTACGTGAAATAATAATGTTATTTAAGAATACCATTTATAGAGTTAATTGATATTACCACAATAAATCCGTATTAACGCATTATGTATCACCTTTAAGATAAACAATAACACTGAAAAAGTTCATAATATAATGTTACGATATATTTTATTTCATAAATTTACTGCAATAACTCCGTAAGTGCTATAACTGTAATATTTTGGAATAGAATTTTCGGTATTATTTATTTTTGTTATTTAAAAGATTTTGATTGAAAGTGATTTCATATTAATGGTATAGTCTAATTCCACAAAAAAATAGCTTTAATTTGATATATCAATGACTTCAATAGTCCCACTAGTTAAAAAGATATTTCATAAAATGAGTAAATCTTTTTTCCTGTAAAATTTAGATTTTTCGATTACTGGGTTATTGCTTGGGGGGGTCGAAGTGAGTTATCAATATGTGTAAGGTAGTAGAGTGTTCAAAATTCTCTTTACATAATGTCATTTAATCACATTTTGTATCCTATAGGTTAACGTAGACTAAAAATCCCGGGGTTCCCGGCAGAGTAGAATTTGGACCACCCCATTTCTTCCCATGCGGTGTCGTACAAGGCGACTAAGGGATAGGGCTGTTTAACATCAGACAGATATATGTACATATACAGCCCAGATTCTGATCTAATGCCTGGCTCGAATCAACAATAGTGCCCGGAAAACGGCAACAGGCTCATCCCCTATTACGTGGGACCGAACACAATTATTGGTGAAATATGGGTGGTAATTAACTTCTGTCCTCCGGGGAGAAAGGCGTGATTATATGTATGTTTATATGTACAAATTATTATACCTTTTCCATTTAATCCTGGCCTGTGGCAATGTGTCATCGCTGTCCTTGAACAGGTATCGCCGGATACCGGCCAGGTATTCGTCAAAGTACTCATTCCAATCTATCTCGGCCATACTGAATGGGTACAACTGGAACAAAACATGCACAATTACTGCCGCTGAGATGAGAGTTATAGATATAATATGTTCCTAGCACCATCTAGCGGAAGAATGCTGAACTATTACAGAATTACTAATCCTGAATCGCGCAATTGAAGTTTTCATAATAGGTATGGTATACATCATCTAATATACAGCCTCTGCGGCATAGCGGAACGCGACTGCTACGCAGGAGGCGTGAGTTCGATTTTCGGCCAGTGAAAATATTTATATGCATGACTAGTGTTTCTTTCGGCTTATGATTGGCAATAGGGTACAGCCTGCTGTCAAACTTGTTTTGATCTTTTAGACAACAATTCGGGGTTTTAATTGTTAATATGTTTTAATTAAAATTTACCCAACACTGACTATGGCTATGTGCATTGGTCAGGTCATGCTTCGGAGCACGTTAAGCTGTCGGTCCCAGCTATCATATACTACTGGTCTAAATTCAATACTTTGGTATCACCAATGGGTTGTGGAGGTCAGATTGCAGTCGCTTCACAGAAAATATAAAAGATCAGCTAAACCCGCAGTTAGCCTATAAAAAGCGGAACCCAGACTCCGAGATTTAAGCTTCGAATGGGACAAGGATTAACGCTAGTATAATAAAAGATTCCAAATCGTTCTCTTACCTTTTTATCAACCGCAGAAGTCTTCGCCCATAGCTCCTGTGTCTTCTCATTGTGGAACATAATCTCCCTTGTACAGAAGTACGATAAAACTGATGAGAATTTGTGTATCTTCTTATAAACTTTTAACATCCTGTAAAATATCGGGACAGTCAAAAAGAGTTTACACGGGAATATTGCTACCGTTTCACCTAACCAACCCGCATCGTTAGCTCTCATTTACACAGGATTAAAATCGCACAAGCATTGGAGAGTTCTTAAAAAAATTGGAATAGGCATTCATGTTACCTGCTGTCATCCGCGTGACAGAGAAAGAATACAAGAATTACCACCACATCTCATACGAAGGGTGCCGTAAGAGGCGATTAACAAAAAATATGCAGACGATATCACTGTGAGAGAAAGAAAACTCGAAATAAAACCCTGTATCAACTCTTCTGGCCAGCGTGAAAAAGCCACCCAATATTGGGAGAGGCAGTGGACTGTAATAGGCTAATTAATTGATTTGATTAATTGATCACCTGCATAATCGTTTACTTAGCTGAACGCGGCCGGTCGCCATGCGGCCAAAATCGTAGGCAAAGTACCCAACCTTAATAGTTACAGCTTAGCCACATAGCCATTTTACTTACTAGTGGTATAAATTTGATGGCACTTTGTCACAAATTTATACCACTAGTATGGATGGGTACCACCTTGCACTATAGGTAGGTATTAAACTATCATGGTTACTCACGTTAGTATCAAAATAATTACAAAAACAACCGGGGACAAAACGAAATAAAATCGCGAGTGGATACAGTTAGCATCGTGTGTCGTTAACGTGATCGAGATCGGGTTCGAGTTTGTAGTGAGAGTGAAACCAGTGGTAGTGCTGATAAGCGTAGGAAAAGAACTCAAAAGAGGGTAGATCGATATATATACTCCTAAAAAACTTCCAAACCTCCAAAAAACCCTCTATAGTAATCCAATCTCAGTTGGTTTGCTTTCAGGGGTTAGCAAGTGCATAGCCGGGCAATGGTGATTGTGGTCGCAGATTTAGTGTGACCAAGGGGGTCTTAGCGTAGTCTAGTGTGGATAGGGCGGGGCCGTGACTTGTGTGTTGCACGTGGTGCCTCAAATGCCCACAGGCATTTTCATACTCTCTACATATTAAATGGGTACTTACTTTGGCTTTCGTCCTAAGCAGATAGCTAGTCCGTCTACTAAGGCAGCGGGTATCAGATGCAGGAAAAATATATAGATGTTGTTCAATAACGCAGACTTAGTCAGTTGGAGCGAGATAAACCTGAAAAGTATCAAGATTTTACACACATTTATAAGGATTTTTGTCAAATATTCATTCCGTCTTTTGTCTGCATCCTCTAGATGATAACTTTCAGAAGATATGGGCCACTATTTCAGAAACTGCTGATCTTATTCACCTCAATCTTTGGTCTTTTCCTTGACAAATGCTTTTATTTTTATTATTATCATTTATTTCAAAGCGGTGTCTTCTCTATAAGGCACAAATTTGCTCCTGCCTGGAATACTGCTCGCATCTCTGGGATGGCTCCGCGAAATACCTACTAGATGCTCTCGACAGGTTGCAGCGACGCGCGGTCCGAATTATTGGGAACCCTGAGGTGAATAAGAACACTACTCTCACCATCTCCTTTCCTACATAGGACAACACGTGCAGGCCTTAGATGTCACCCTCACACTGTGCAGAATATACGAGTAAGAACCAAGCGGTTCGGAGACTCTTTTCATTGCCGCATCACCAAGACCTGGAATTCATTACCAGCACACGTGTTTCCTTCTTCCTACAGTCCCGGGGCCTTTAAGCGGGGCGTGAAAAAGCATCTGATGAGGCCGCCAAGCTGAGTGCCACCATTGTAGCACTTAGTGTCTGTAATTGTGACCCTCTTTCCTGAGACTTTGCCTTTAGCTTACCATCAGGCGAGGTGAGGTAAGTTGGCGTGTCCTATATAAAAAAAAAATAGAAATCCATTTAACGATTGTTAGTATCACAACTTAATAATCTATGAATACATCTTATCCACTAGTTAACAAAAAAAAAAATTAGAATAAATCAGTTCATGTATCTTCCTGAAGCATCAGGGCCGCCATTTTGTATACGGCAACAATGCTCCAGAAAGACACCATCTGCACTATCAGCTATTATTTTCTTTATCACACCCCACTTGAAGAACGAAAGCTTTCACAAAATAAGGATATTAGTAGTAGTATTGCTAAATACATAATTGCATCGTATTTTCACCATGTTATTTCTCCTACTTCAATTTTCCTTCATTTTCTTGTTTATAATGGTTACCGCGGCCTATGGACCAGCAAAACCATGAGAGTCACACTCGCGCCGTCAGTGTAAAAGACAAAGCAGGACAAGCTTTTGGTCTTCCCACTGACTAAGCTCTGGCTACCCTACTCACCGCCGGGAACACAACACAAGGTTATTATGGCCGCGGTATTCTATAGGGCGGTAAGTATACATAGGGATGGGTACTGCTTACCAAACAGCGTCAGAGAAGGGGTAATGATTAAGCCTGGCCAAATTATGTGACACGAAGTCTCCCCAGGTGATTTTGTTCTCCACTGAGCTCACGTAGTTGAAGATGGGTGGCTCTGATGGCGGGGAACTGCGAGGATTAAACATAAACATAATTATTCTTTTATAGATATGCCCTGGACCCCGATTCTCCCAATTGTAAACCTTTATCATAATAATAATAATACCCAATACCGGTGGGGCACTGTTTTTTTTATTTTTATTTATATTTAATTTTTTATCTGAATATATTTAGAATCGTAATTTGTATGTAACTTAATTAATAAAAGGGAATAATAATAATATATTTCTTTATTGTATGTACACAAAGGTTGAATACAGAAAGACACAATTTGGTACAGTTTTGAGGCATAACAAATGGCGGCCTTATTGCACAAGGTAATCTCTACCAGGCAACCATGGGATGGAGTGAGTTAGATAAGTAGATAGATATAGCGGACAGCTTCCGGTGTACATATAATAATCATATCACTGACATCATTTCACAAGTATATCACTGACATCATTTCACAAGTATCATATCACTGACACTGCAAAAAATGCAATTTGATTTTTGACTTTACTGTTTGTTAAAGTCGAAAATTAAATGGCATTTTGTAAAGTTTTTTTTATACCACTTAGTTGGCAGACAAGCACAAGGCCCACCTGATGGAAAGTGGTTACCGTGGCCTATGGACGTTTGTAACACCAGAGGAGTCACAGTCGCGCTGCCAACCCTGTAAGTACAGAGTTTCTGAGCCGTCAGTAGAAGACAAATCAGGACAAGCCTTTTGTCTTCCCACTGACAGCCCAAATTCTCCAGTGAGCTCTGGCTACCCTACTCACCGCTGGAAACACAACACGAAGTTATTATGGCCGCGGTATTCTGTAGGGCGGAGGTACTTCATCAGTCGGACTGCTCAATTGGGCGGCAATACCGCCGTGTCCTACCTCCTTTACATTAAAACAGATAACGAACGTTTATTCATTTAATTTTGGACTTTAAGCTTAAATCGATAAAGTCAAAAAATTAATGACATGTTTTGCAGTATCAGTGGTATTATTTGACAATTTGCAGAATCTTTAGCGATTTAAATGAAATCGGTACAATAGTTAAATGGTTCCAAAATAGAGTGAGACGGTTGTTGCCACATTAACACTAAGTATATATAAGAATTATATATTTTTTGCACTAAACAGGAATTGAACCTGCGATCTATGACGCTATGCCACAGATCTCATCACAGAATGTAATACTTACCTTGTCTTATAAGAGTTATGTACATGACAAGCGGCTACCATCAGGCAGTTGACCACAGAGTCTACAGGAACGATGTCCGCCGATACCTGTTCATCACATTGAACTGTTCTTAGCATACCGGTGGCTGAAAAAAGAGATCCGAGTTAATTTTCAGTGTATAGTACCTTTTGGCATTCTTTAAAAGTTGATCGAGATGAAATACATTTTCGAAGGCAATTGTAGATACAAGCACATTCGGTACCGTTAAACGTGACTGCTCAGCTATGCAATTTTTTAGCAGTCTAACACCTCGTTTACACCACGAAACAAGTTGTAAAATAAGTTGTAAACTTGTTTATAAAAAACTTGTTGAAGACTTGTAGAAGACTTATCAAAACAAAATACTTGTTTTATACATGTTTCTCAGATACTTTTTCGTTCACATAGGACCAACGATCAACAAGTTGTAAACAAGTATAAAACACAATTGCGTTCACACTGTAGCCTGTAACATACTGCAACTTGTCAAATACATGTTTTATACTTAAGTGTAAACAGCATTGGTCGATCTACAGCGACGTCATTCGGTCCGACCAATGACAATTTATATCGACAATAATGTGCACAGTAATGACTTTTTTATACCACTTTGTTGGTAGACAAGCACATGCCCCACCTGATGGAAAGTAGTTACCGTGGTCTATGGACGTGTGCAACACTAAGGGAGTCACCCCTATAAGCACAAGAGTTTCTGTGCCGTCAGTGTGAAAGACAAAGCAGGACAAGCTTTTGGTCTTCCCACTGACAGTACAAAAACTCTCCAGTGAGCTCTGGCTACCCTACTCACCGCCGGGAACACAACACGAGGTAATTGTGGCCACGGTATTCTGTAGGGCGGAGGTACTTCCCCAATCGTACTGCTCAATTGGGTGGAAATACCGTAGAGTCCTACCTCCGTCTAATATTACTATAATAAAATTATTCAAACGTTATATGCTGCAGTAAGTTGAAATAAACATTTTCTTTCTTAACTTCTTTCGTTCTATTTGATCTATGCTTGATACCAGGCATATTCCAATATGGTTCCGCAGTTGAAACTGCCAACTGACCTACCCGAGTGACTTACCACTGCCAACTGCGACGCCTGTGGGTCCGTACATATTATCCAGCCACCCTTTCAATGGTTCCTTCGCAGTTGATATAACTGAAATATTAAACATTATTATTTGCAAGCACATATATATACTATTTATACTGCTGATTGATGGCACTTGGTGGAATTTGTGTAAGGTGAAACCGGTTTTCTTATACCACTTAGTTGGCAGACAAGCACACGGACCACCTGATGGGAAGCGGTTACCGTGGCCTATGGACATATGCAACAGCAGGGGTGTCACACTCGCGCTGCCGACCATGAAGAAACCTTCTGATGCCCCTCTTGAAGAACCCCATATTGTAGGCGCTTGGATAAACCGCAGCATGGAGGTCCACAGCTTGAGTGTGCGTGGGATGAAGTTTCTTTCATACCGCACAGTGCGCACCGTCTCAGGTCGCAATGTGTGAGGATGAACGCCCTGCCTATGGCGAGAGGTGCGTTGATAGAATGTAGCTACGGGCGTCATGTCAAACAATTCATCTGAGCACAAACCATTGTATAGGCGGTAGAACACACACAGTGAGGCAAAATTCCTCTTAAGGCCAAGAGGTTCCACACTACTGTGAGTGTGGGATTGTCAACCAGCCTCAATGCCCGTCTTTGCACTGAATCGAAGGGGTCAAGCTGGTATGCAGGTGCTCCAGCAAAAAGGTGATAGGTCTAATAAATATCAAAAATAAGGTGGAAAAGTATAAGTGAGTTTCTCAATATGTGTAACATATCTATACATTTAAACTATTGTCTGTACTTGAGTTTGAATTTAAACTTGATGCCTCCACACAGTCTTGAGGAAAAGGTCTTAACAGACAGACAGACAGATGGACAGAAGGATCACGAAGTAATCCTATAAGTGTTCCGTTTGTTTCTTTTGAGGTACGAAACCCTAAAACACTTGGGTTATGTTATATCATCAATATTAATCACAAACATATTCGGCCGGCGCCTCCTTCTGCGAGCAAGTAATGCTCGTGAAGGAGGAGGCGGGGTGGGAGTGGCAGCGGGAGCGACGAAGGATCGCAAGACAAGCTACCCGCGTACGAAGGCAACTCGGGCGTCGGAGGTCGATGAACGACCTCCGCCCCCCATGAGCGCCGGCCTGGGGGTGTCAGGTGGAGCCGCCTGTCACCCTGGCAGAAGCAGGCCGCGGCAGTGGCGCGCCTGGCGCCGGGGACGAGTTGGGGACTCCGTAGTCCCTACACCCGAGAAGAGGGCCAGATCGTGAGAGATGGCCCTGGGTCGGCCGGGGTGCGAGGGATATGCCTGTCAACCTCACCTTTGGCAACCAAAGCGACCCACAGGCGGCGTGCGTTTTAGTCGGTTCGAGTCCGACATAACCTCCTCCACCGGCTCCGGAGAGGAGGTATCCGTGGGGATTTTGCGCACGTAAAAAAAAAAAATCACAAACATATTTTAATTGAAATTCTTGTCTGTTTGTCCAGGTTATTGACGGCAGGTTCTAGTGTAAATTTTCTTCTTGAGGTTGAGATCCAACGAAATTCACTTCCATAAAAGCTAAAATAAATGGGACATATCTGTGCGTATGTGTCTAAACAGTTTTATTAAGTCGATTAAGAATAGAAAAAGTGAGATGCTCAGACGGGGTTTATTTAAATCTTAATCGATCAAAAAACCGCGGTAGCCTAGTGGTATGGGTAATGGACTGCTGAGACGAGGTCTCGAGTTCGATCCCAGGTTTACCATGGCACACACCAATGACTTTTCAACGTTTTTCGAAGTTATGTGTGTATTTATCGCAGGTTTATAAGTGCCCGGTTAATGGTAATAGGCTCGCCACCTATTACATTGGGACCTAAACATAAACTGGCGAAATGTGGGTGCTAGCACCTCTGCCTGCCCCCTCGGGGATATAGGCGTGAGTTTATGTTATGTTATGTTTAATCGATTAGAATAGCTAGCATACTAATTACTTTAAAATTTCAATAAGTTTTATTTAGTCGCTCTTGGGTCTCACCTATAGCTGGTCTGAATATGCCTATAGGCATGGATCCCGCATTCGCTCTCAATTCCTTTTCCGCTAGTGCTTTTGTAAAAGTATACGTGTTAGGCCATGGTCCTAGTACCCTGAAACATACATTAAGGACAATAAAGATTATTATTAGAATGAAACATACATTAAGGACAATAAATTATTGTTTGGATTTTTTATACCACTTAGATGGCAGACAAGCACACGGCCCACCTGATGGAAAGTTGTCACCGTGGCTTATGGACGCATGCAAAACCAAGAGAGTCATATTTTTTTTTTACGTGCGCAGAATCCTGCTGAGTGCCCATCCTTTATGGATACAGCGTACTCGTACCTCCTGTGGGGTTAAGTACCTCCTGTGTTTTTATTTAGTAGTGTAAAAGGAAGAATCTGCCACGTAGCGGTGTGCTGTGTGACACGTCACGTCCTGCTGCTGACAGATTTGACATTAAGTTGTCAAATGTCATATTTGGCATCAAAATGACGTGGCACCTCACCCGCCACAGTATATAAAAATTATATTGTATTTTATTTTATTTTCTCTTTTTGCATTCTGTTTTTATTTTTATTTTTTGTACTGTATGCTGTGTCGCAATAAAACTTTTTTCTTTCTTTTCTTTCTTTCAATCCTCACGCCTACCCCCCCACCGGAGCCGGTGGCAGAGGTTATGTCAGACTCGAACCGACAAAAACGCACGCCACCCGTGGGTCGCTTTGGTTGCCGAAGGTGAGGTTGACAGGCATATTTCTCGAAGAGAGTCACACTAGCGCTGCCAACAAGAATTGAGAGTTTCTGTGCCGTCAGTGTAAAAGACAAAGCAGGACAAGCTTTTGGTCTTCCCACTGACAGTATAAAAACTCTCCAGTGAGCTCTGGCTACCCTACTCACCGCAGAGAACACATCACGAGGTTATTAGTACGTTAAGCGTTCAAATGTTGATGGATGTGGTTTAAATGAAGATAAAACAAGGAAAATGTGTATGTTGTGTCCAATTCAAGTGATGATTAATGTATATTCAATATAGGTATACATTTGGTATGGATTGGACACGGCAAGTTAATTAATACTTTAATTTCGAAACTTAATTTATGTATGATAACTAAAGAATTAGAATAATTTGAAAATGTATTGCCTATATTGTTGATTATAGACATATATTTTACCTGTTCAAAATATGTAATTTGAGGAATAAATACAAACATATAATCAAGCCTTTATCCCCGGAGGGTTAGGCAGAAGCAAATTAATACCCAAATTTCTCCAATCATTAAATTTGGTCCCACGTAATAGGGGGTGAGCCTATTGCCGTCTTCTGGGCACTATTTTTGAATCAATTTTTTTCCCGGCAGAGTAGAATTTGTACCACCCCATCTCTTCCCATGCGGTGTCGTACAAAGCGACTAAGGGATAGGGCTGTTTAACATCAGACAGATATATACAGCCCAGACTCAGCCTCAAATGCATGGCTCGAGTGAACAATAATAGTGCCCGGAAAACGGCAATAGGCTCACCTCCTATTACGTGGGACCGAATGCAATAATACGTGAAATGTGGGTGTTAATTCACCTCTGCCTAACCCTTTGGGGATAAAGACGTGATTATATGTATGTATGTATTCTGCCTCAAAATACTTTACAGTTACAGACTTTTTATTTTAAATTTGTATTTGGTGTCAATGAACTTTATTCCCAATCGATCTGGTACCAACTTTTAGGTGATAATAGCCATACTTACGTAGGTAATATATCATTGATCTCTTCATCTGATAGTTTGTCTATCATCTGATGGAGTTCCTCGCAGTCTGCTTCACAAGGGTAGAACCGCTCCTCAATCTTGGGTAAGTGTGAGTTGGAGTATGCTGTTGAAATGTGCATCAGTACCTGGAGACCAGAACGAAGGCATACAGTTAGTAGTTACTTCGACAGCTTCTATTAGGTGGTTTTTTTTTTTACGTGCACAAAATCCCCACGGATACCTCCCCACCGGAGCCGGTGGAGGAGGTTATGTCGGACTCGAACCGACTAAAACGCACGTCGCCTGTGGGTCGCTTTGGTTGCTGAAGGTGAGGTTGACAGGCATATCCCTCGCACCCCGGCCGACCCAGGGCCATCTCTGACGATCTGGCCCTCTTCTCGGGTGTGGGGACTACAGAGTCCCAACTCGTCCCCGGAAACGGGGAGGCCTGCCTGCCTGGCCTGCTTCTGCCAGGGTGACAGGTGGCTCCACCTGTCACCCCCAGGCCGGCTCTATTAGGTGGTAGTGAACTCAACAGCCATGTAAGACGCCCTGGGTTGATTCCTGTTCAGTGTAAATATTTCTATGCAAGAATATAGCTATTTGCATAATCATAGTAGTTATTCTGTGGATCATAGGTTAGGTATATAGGTCTTATAAGTTATGTCATGTACGCTATGTCCTAACACATGTGGTTGATTGATTATTACAAGTTTCAATATCGAATAGTTAGATGCGTAGAGATGTTGCGTCCATGGCTGTATTTTACCGTCTGTACCATGGGGAGTGTTCTGATGAGCTCTTCCAATTAGTTCCACCCTCCCCTTTCCTACACAGGACAACATGTGCAGGTCTTAGATGTCACCCGCACACAGTGCAGAACAGCCGATCAAGAACCAAACGGTTCGGTGACTCTTTCCTCTGTCGCACCATTAAGGTCTGGAATTCATTACATTTGATGAGACCGTGAAGCTGAGTGTCACCATTGTCACACATTATGTGTAGGTGACCTAATGGTGACCCTCTTTACTGAGACTTTGCCTTCAGCTTACCATCAGGCATTCTATATCTTTTCAAATGTCAAAGTAAAAAATATGAAATTAAATTGAATTATTATTACAAATGCAAGCAGTGTCAATAAAAAAAGTAATGTCACTAATGTAATGTAAATTACGTAAAATTGAATACAAATGAAGTCAGAAATCGTATTAACTACCTACTCTTTTCATTAGGATGGGGAGTATCCTAATGAAAAGAGTAGTTAATTCGATTTCTGAATATCAACAAAAATCCTTGTAATTATTTTTTGAACATTTGTAGGTTTTTACAAGATTTAATAGCTTGAGGCAGTTTATTATAAACATTAGGTGCCATTACAAATATACTTTTATGTAATAGGGCCGTTTTGGATTGTCTGTTTGTGTCTAGATGAGTACGTTAAGCCGTGGGACGTCTTATGCACATTTATGGCAGTTAGAAATATTGAGAACACACTAGTACTTCTTTCACACTAATTTTCTGTTAGACCTGACCAGTTTCACCTTACATCATCCTCAAAGGTTCATAACTTAGCTGTCATTGTGAACCTTTGAGGACGCCGTAAGGTGAAACCGGTCAGGTGTAACAAAAAAATACTGTGGAAAAAGTATTACTGTGTTCTGAATATGTGTAACAACAAATTCCACAAAATGCCATCAATCAACTGTATAAAAAGAAAAAAATATGGCAGTCGTTACGGGTTGTTGAAGCCGTAAAAAGTCCAACAACTGGTGTAACAACAATACTTCGATCGATGGGTTGTGGAGCAGATTTTATTTTATACCACTTAGTTGGCAGACAAGCACACGGCCCACCTGATGGTATGCCGTTACCGTGACCTATGGACGTATGCAACACCATGAAGAAACCTTCTGATGTCCCTCTTGAAGAACCCCATATTGTAGAAGCTTGGGAAAACCGCAGCAGGGAGGTCATTCCACAGCTTTAGTGTGGGTTTAGGATAAAGTTTCTTTCATACCGCACAGTGCGCACCGTCTCAGTTCGCAATATGTGAGGATGAATTCCCTGCCTGTGGCGAGGGGTGCGATGATAGAATGTAGCTACGGGCATCATGTTAAACAATTCATCTGAGCACAAACTATTGTATAGGCGGTAGAACATACATAGTGAGGCAAAACCCCTCCTAAGGCTAAGAGGTTCCACACTACCTGTGAGTATGGGATTGTCAACCAGCCTCAATGCCCGTCTTTCCACTGAGTCGAAGGGGTCAAGCTGGTATGCAGGCGCTCCAGCTAAAAGGTGACAGCAGTACTCCATGTGGGGCCGGACCTGTGCTTTTTAAAGAATGAATGAATGCAGGAGCAGGAATCGAATACGCACCGCACTATCGTGTTCACTACCTCCACGGCACAGAGGCTGTCGACTACTGTTTAATGTATCTATGTATGTGTATACTCACATCTAGCTTTTTCATATCCCTGGCCAGCCTGAGGAGGTGCAAGGGCGCCCTGACGTTGGTGACTAGAGCCGCTCTGAGATGCTCGTCAAACTTCACCGTTGCTGCTGAATGGAACATTATATTCACCTGGAAAGAGTTATTTAATATTTATTTTGCTTTTTTTAAATATATACTTACATATAATCACGCCTTTATCCCTGGAGAGTTAAGCAGAGGTGAATTAACACCTACATTTCACCAATAATTGTATTCGGTCGCACGTAATAGGGGGTGAGCCTATCGCCGTATGCCGTGCACTATTGTTGACTCGAGCCATGCATCTGAGGCTGTGTTTGGGCTGTATATATCTGTCTGATGTTAAACAGCCCTATCCCTTAGTCGCCTTGTACGACACCGCATGGAAAGAGATGGAGTGGCCCTAATTCTACTCTGCCGGAAACCACGCGGCAAATATTAGAACCAAAATTACTAATATTCTCTCTCACCCATCTAGCTAAGCTAAATTGCTTGCATTAGGAGCGGGTATTGTAATTATGTTAGCAGATGGCTCCCCGAGTCACGACCAGATTAATGCAAATAGTCATATTCATATTTTATATTTGCACTGAGCGGGGATCGAACCCGCGCCTCCTGCGTAGCAGTCGCGTTCACTACCGCCACTGCACAATGTGGATAACATGAAAACAATACGAGGATATAGTTGGCGAATTATAGGAGTCAGATCTATACCTTCTCTGTGAGCATCTGTCTGTCTGTGAGCGTGAGACCAAGACCTGCTGCTTCACAGTCAGCTGGCACCACGACCACCTTGTGACGGAACTTTGGCACTTCTTCTTTCAGTCGGCTAAAGACCTGGAAGTGGAAATAAGTTAAGATTATATCTTTGAACTCCAAATAAATCCGAAGAGCGCTCATGATATACAATCACGCGTTTATCCCCGGAGAGTTAGACAGTGGTGAATTAACACCCACATTTCACCAATCATGGAATTCGGTCCCACGTAATAGGGGGTGAGCATATTTTTAATGGACGTCGTGATTATATTTGACATTTAGAACATTGAGATTTGATCGAGGCTAACATACTATTCACGTTCTATTTAAGTGTCTGTAGTAAGTTCAAGTCATGGCCCCCGATTCTGCATAACAAAGCCACTGTTATAACACGTACACTGGTCATGACCAGCCCCTCTAAATAAGTGGCAATACATACATACACACATAAAATCACGCCTTTATCCCCGGATAGTTAAGCAGAGGTGAATTAACATCCACATTTCACCAATCATTAAATTCCCACGCAATAGCGGGCGAGCCTATTGTCATCTTCCGAGCACTATTGTTGACACAAACCATGTATCTGAGGCTGAGTCTGGGCTGTATATATCTGTGTGATGTTAAACAGCCCTATCCTTTAGTCGCCTTGTACGACACCGCATGGGAAGAGATGGTCCAAATTCTACTCTGCCGGGACATTGTAGAATAGATGAAAATTAGATTGATCGATGTATAGGATTTTCAAACGTTGACGAATGTCATAAACGTCAACATACGTGTCAATCCCATACATTCGTCATTTTATTCTACAACTAGCTGACCCACCCCAGCTTCGCCCGGGGTATATTTTGAAGCTTCATATCCCTTTGAGCGCGTATGTTTTAGTCTTCAAAATATGTATGAAAAATTGCCGGATTTGTTAACATTTATTATCAATGCTCCGCTCCCTTAAGTAGTAGCGTCATTCAAATCGGACCAGTAGTTCCAGAGATTAGCGCGTTCAAACAAACAAACTCTGCAGCTTTATAATATTATATTTTAGTATACTTAGTCTGGCTATAAATACTGTTACAATTAAAATAAGAAAGATATTACATTTGAATTTGGAATCTGTCATTTTTATACGATTGTTCATTGTGTTTTCTAATTTTGGCGCCAATACATTGTACAATATTTTGCTATATTAAAATGGAGTGGGGTGATAAAGAAAACCGAATCGCTGTGATTGCATAACACAAAGTTGGTATGGAGCCGAATGTAATTTTTAAAACTCTCTATACGCTTGGTATTAGTCAAATGTTTGTTGTGTACCGGGCTATTAATAGGTACAATGAGACCTCCTCTGTTTGTGACAGAAAAAGATCTGGCCGTCCACGTAGTGTTCGTACGAAAAAGGTGGTCAAAGCAGTAAGGGAAAGAATTCGAAGAAATCCTGTCCGAAAGCAAAAGATTTTATCTCGGGAGATGAAGATAGCACCCAGAACCATGTCGCGCATTTTAAAAGATGACTTAGGACTTGCAGCCTATAAGAAACGCACTGGTCATTTTTTAACTGATAATTTAAAAAGAATAGGGTGGTAAAATCGAAGCAACTACTGAAGCGGTACGCAAAGGGAGGTCACAGAAATATTTTGTTTACGGATGAGAAAATCTTTACAATTGAGCAACATTTTAACAAACAAAATGACTGTATTTATGCTCAAAGCTCTAAGGAAGCTTCCCAATTAGTCAACAGAGTGCAACGTGGGCATTATCCGACTTCAAATCAAATCAAATGCATTTATTGTTTGTCACAGGTAGTAGAAGATGTTATTAATTACATAAATAAGTAGGTATCACTGTGGCATATCTGATAAGACGTACAACATGAATATGAATTATAAAATTTTAGAATATAATTTATTGAATAAATGATTATTTAAGCTACTCGTATTACATTATAATTGGCATTATATCAGTTTAAAAAAATTATCAACAAATGATATTATAGGTGAATGTCAACATTGTTTCTAGTCATTTACATAGTCGTCATGCTAATATTAGAATAATAAATATGTCACAGATTGATGTAGTTTTATCAAATTAAATAATATAATAAAAATAACAAAATGAAGCAACTATTTAATATAATATCAAGTCACAGTGCTTCGATCATCCACAAATTCAATAATTAAATCAAATCATATCAATATTCATTCAAAATCATCATTCAAGTATTTTGTAACATTGTTATATGCTTTTTGCAGTAACACTTTTTTTAATACTGTTTTGAGTTGGTTGCAATTCAACTCCCTCCAATCTCTAGGCAATTTATTATATATTATAGGCGCCATACAAACGATGCTCTTGCGCATGAGTGCCGTCTTCGCTCTGTGCAAGCGAAGCCTGCTATTGTCCCGCCTGTTTCGCGTAACTGTTGCCTCTAAGGTCGGAAATCATAACCCTCCATTCAGTGATGGTTTGGTGGGGTGTTAGCTATGAAGGAGTGACTGAGCCATATTTTTGTGAAAAAAGGTATCAAAACATCGGCACAGGTGTATCAAGATACCATTCTTGAGAAGGTAGTTAAACTCCTTAACAACACCATGTTCAATAACCAAGTATGGTCCTTCCAACAAGACTCAGCGTCGGGTCATAAAGCTCGGTCCACGCAGTATTGGTTGGAAGTGAACGTTTCGGACTTCATCAGAGCTGAAGACTGGCCGTCGTCTAGTCCCGATCTTAATCCGCTGGATTATGATTTATGGTCAGTTTTAGAGAGTATGGCTTGCTCTAAACGCCATGATAATTTGGAGTCCCTAAAACAATCCATACGATTGGCAGTGAAGAATTTTCCCATGGAAAGAGTGCGTGCTTCTATTGATAACTGGCCTCAACGTTTAAAGGACTGTGTTGCAGCCAATGGAGACCACTTCAAATAAGCTTTTTATATTTTAAATTGTCTTATATTTATGTATTAAACTAACACACTGTAAAAGTAATAAGTATTATTTGCAATAAAAAAAAATGATTTTTCTTCGTAACAATATTTATGGCTAGACTAGGTAGATATGGCAGCCAACGAATTGACACTTGTCTAAGAGGCAGGTGAAATGTTGTAATGTACTTAAGTACATAATTATTATGGCAATCAAATACACATCAAATACTATATTTCTTAAAATATTGCAATTACATCTTTTTGACGTCAAATTCTGCTTAAAACTATGCTTTCCACCGCTTCTTAGACGCTAGTGGAGAAGAAACGGGTCAACAAACTCCACCGCGGTATTTTCGAGACGTCAGCTTTAAAATGAAGATAGGTAGGGAGGTTCTAGTAATTTCTTAAGACTGAATATGGAGGAATGTACATTTTTGTCTCGTGTCAAGATAATTAAAAGTATGTAATAATAAATAACCTTATAATACAATAATTATCCTAATCGTAAGTAAAAAATTAAAGCAATTGTAGAAAATTAAAATATGGAAAAAAAGTTAGTACAATATTGTGCCATGAAATTACCGTGTTATTTTTTTAAATTGGAGCAAACACAATTTTCACTACTAACATTTTTGCATTTTTTTAGGCATGACAAATCTAAATTTTATGATTTTTTTTGTGTATAAATGAGAAAACATTAAGCTAACAAACACTTTTATTAAATTTTTCAAAAGTTTATATTTATGCATACAGATATTTACACTGAGCGGGAATTGAACCCGCGCCCCCTGTTTAGCAGTCGCGTTACCGCCACGCCATAGAGTAGTACATAAATCAATCAATCAATCAACTATCGCGGAAAGAAATCACGCTAAGAAAAGTATTAAACAAGAAAATATCAAGGATAGCCGTGGTCATATGCCACTTTTCTCTAGAATGTATTGTTTTGTTAGACTAAGTGGCATACGACCACGGCTATCCTTGATATTTTCTTAGCGTGATTTTTCAGTAGTCGAGTTTTAGTTTTAAACTTACTTTTTTATTTATATTATTTTGTGGCAAGCTACATCTATAATTTTTACATATTTGTAATGTGCTAATTAAGCCCTTTCAGATGATACCAAACATGGTATATTTATTTCAAGTTTTTTTTCCTACAGTACTTTATGACCGTTAGAGGGCGCTACATTAGTTTCAGTGATACGTCATATAACCTATAACCAGCGGATGACCAAGACGCTTCTAATGATACCTCACTTGATCAGTTCTAATAAGTAGTTTTGAAGCTATGAGGGAACAGATAAAATCTACATACTTTTTATTTTTATTTTTATACGTGCGCAAAATCCCCGGGGAAACCCCTGCCCCCGCTCTCACCGGAGCCGATGGGAGAGATTATGTCGGACTCGAACCTACCAAAACGCACGCCACCTGTGGGTCGTTTTTGGTTGCCGAAGAAGGTGAGGTTAACAGGCATATCCTTCGCACCCCGGCCGACCCAGGGCCATCTCTCTCGATTTGGCCTTCTGCTCGGGTGTGGGGACCACAAAGTCCCCAACTCGTCCCCGGGAATGAGGGCGTGAGAGGTGCACCGATGACAGGCGGTTCCACCCGTCAGTCCCAGGCCTGCGCTCATGGGGGCCCGAGTAGCCTTCGTACGCGGGCAGCTTGACTTGCGATCCTTCGTCGCTCCCGTTGCCGCTTCCGCCCCGCCTCCTCCTTCACGAGCATTACTTGCTCGCAGAAGGAGGCGCCGGCTGAACCTACATACTTACATACATAGCCTGTCAAAATCATAACCCTCCATTGGCTTTGCCGAAGTCGGAGAATAACAAAACGAGTTATATGCAAGTGAAATCACGAAACAATGCTAGTGTGATTCACAAACGTGAACTTGAGAGAGACAATACGTTAATTCATCAGTATTTGATGATCCTTTTATCAACAGAACTGAATGTCGAAACAAACATACTGACAAATAAGGCCAAGGTATATTGACCGAGGATATCTCTTATTGATTTGCCAAATATTTGCAAGACCTCCATTGTCAGTGTCAGGATTCAATTAGACCGTCCTTACGGCCATATACCAAAACCCGTTGTTTTTTTTGTCTATCTTTTTTTTTGTAAGACATAATATAATATAAACTCACGCCTAAATCCCCGAAGAGGTAGGCAGAGGTGCTAGCGCCTACATTTCGCCAGTTTATGTTTAGGTCCCGATGTAATAGGTGGAAGCCTATTGCCATTAACCGGGCATATAAACCTGCGATAAATATACACATAACTTCGAAAAGCAGCGAATAGTCATTGGTGTGTGCCATGGTAAACCTGGGATAGAACCCTACCCATACCACTAGGCTACCGCGGTTGTTAGTCCATGTATTAATCAAATAACCCGCCTCTAATCGCTCCCGGTGCCAAAGTGCCCATAACAATTGCTGCGTTGCCACGTTGGATGGCGATAGCCAGCCTTTGGACCAGGAACGACCTGGAACAAGTGTCACTGGACGCCTCGATGAGCCTCTGTCCGATTTCTTTAATAAGGTTTTTAGCTTCCTTGGCCAACTCTCCAGAGTCTCCACCGCCATTGGCACTAACTGGTACAGCAGTTCCAAGTCGGCGTACTTGGCGTTACTTATCTTAGATTGACGATCGAATATTGAAAGTAGGTATGTACGAATAGCAATAATTTCCATTTTATTTTTTCCTCCACCGGTCTAATTACGCTGAAAGCGTCCTTTCAAGGTTTAACAACCTTACAGGCGGTTAATATCACTTCCGGTAACATTTCCCTGAAGATTTATTGGTTATTTTATTACCTACCAATTTTTTTTTTACCTTTTCGAAATTTTACCCATAATTTGCCAATATTACGCATCTTCAGGGTCTTGCGGCTAGGACATCTGTTCGTCAAAAAGGCTAAGGTCATATCAATCTTAACGAAAGAAAACATTGGTACGTATTAATAATAATAGCCTAAGATCCAGCGGCAAGATTACTACGTTCATGTGGATTTAAAATACCTATAAACTTGAAATTATAATACACAATTACTAATACTATATATAGATATTCAAGCTATCATGGTTACTCACATCAGTATCAAAATAAACGGGATATTTACCATGTTTTCCGTGTTCCTCCGTGATCATGGTGCTTGCAACAGCGCCGAAATATCTCAAAACAATGAAACATTTTAAGTATCCCGTTTATTATGATGCTGATGAATTACTAATACTACCTATTAGTATGTTTAAATAGATAAGTGGTTTAGAACCAAATAATAGGTCATGGTTCAGTTATTAGGTGATGCAGATGTTTCCTAGGTGTGTAACATAAATATTGTAATATTTATAATGCTAATATTTATGACTATCAAATCAATCAATTAGCCCAACGCAGTCAACTGTTAAACATAGGCCTCTCCCAAATTTGTTTGGAGGTCGGAACAACCTGAGAGATGGAAAACTCGAGAACAAGCGCGGAGGTAGGACTTGAGGAGGTAGGACACGGTAGTATTTCCGCCCAGTTGAGCAGTCCGACTGGGGAAGTACCTCCGCCCTACAGAATACCGCGGTTATAATAACTTCGTGTTGTGTTCCCGGCGGTGAGTAGGGTAGCCAGAGCTCACTGGAGAGTTTTTATGCTGTCAGTGGGATGACCAAAGGCTTGTCATGCTTTGTCCTCTACACTGACGGCACAAAATCTCTATTCTTACAGGGTCGGCAGCACGGATGTGACTCCACTGGTGTAACACACGTTCATAGGTCATGGTAACCACTTTCCATCAGGTGGGCCGTGTGCTCGCCTTCCACCTAAGTTGTATATTAAAAAAAAACAAACCCTTTGCCAACTCATCTGGCCAGCGTGGCAATAGTAGGCTAAAACCCTCACAAAAGAACAGTCGCTACAATTTATGACTATTCTAACGCAAAATCTGATATTTAGAAAAACTACATTGGCTTGTTTTCTTTTAATAACATGACAGAGAAGACCATCATCAAATTGATGACAATGAGACAAGAACGACAGAAAAAGTATGATTTGTAAAAAGACCAAAATTAATGATTAAAAAAGGTGGATCGTGCACACTAAGAATTTGTTTCGGGCCCACTTTTAACGCTCTTCTGAAGAACGAAAGCTCTCACAAAACAGTGTCTTCAATAAAAATTATAAACGTAGTAAACTCGCCGCCAGCTCTTAGACTATAACTTTTAAACGGTATTGACCGTGAAAGGGTCAATATGCATGTAATGTTTACGAACAAAATTATGATTATGAGTGTATAAATAACGCATAATATGAGACGAACATTACTGGCGACCTTCTGTTTATTTTTAACCGACTTCAAATAAAGAGGAGGTCAAATAAATAGAGGAGGAGGATAAGAATCCTCATACGACTACTTGCAGCGTGACGGTAGCTTTTGACTGCAATGCAAATATTTGTGTCGTATTAATAGCATAGCTAATTTTATAAATGTTTTTATGAAGAGTTTGGATGTTTGCAAAACCGCGGTAGCCTAGTGGTATGTGTAATGGACTGCTGAGACGAGGTCTCGGGTTCGATACCAGGTTTTACCATAGCACACACCAATGACTTATCGATGCTTTTCGAAGTTATGTGTCTATTTATCGCAGGTTTATAAGTGCCCGGTTAATGGCAATAGGCTCGCCACCTATTACATTGGGACCTAAACATAAACTGGCGAAATGTAGGTGCTAGCACCACTGCTTACCCTTCGGGGATATAGGCGTTATGTCACCCCTCGTTTACACCTAAGTTGCAATATGTCATAGGCTTTAGTGTGAACGCAAATGTGTTTTATACTTGTTTACAACTTGTTGGTTATACATCCTATGTGAACGAAAACATATCCACTGCCGCCCTAAGATGGTTTTTATAGGATTTTGAATACACAATACATGGATCGGTAGCTCAGTGGTCAGAGCATTTCCTTTGTAAGAGACTGGTCGCGAGTTCAATTCTCGTCTAAGTCGTTTCACATTTCCTATCTTAATTGATATTAATAATCGACATACTAATTACTTTAAAAACCAAAACGAACTTACAGGATCATCGAAGATCTCCTCCATCCTGGTGTATATATCCTTCCCCCTCTTCTGCCGCACCAGGAGGTACAGGTTCTCAACACCTGGACAGCTTCTCAGGAGTTTCTCCACCAGGACTTTGCCGAGGAAACCTGAAATGTGGGGAAATAACTTTAATGTAATTTTTCACTAAATGCAAATTTTAATAACATCGGTGCCTTAGTGGTTGTTGTGGCTTTGTATCGTGTATGGCTTTATATCGTGAAGGCCTGGGTTTGAACCTTGATCATTATACTACCGAAGTGAATCTAGGATTGGAGTTAGGAGACCTAATCAATCTATCAATTAGCCCACCGCAGTTCACTGCTGAACATACACATATACTGGATATGGCCTCTCCCAATGTGCGCCATTTTCTCCGATCCTCCGCCTTCCACATCCAGTCTGTCCCAGCCACCTGTTTCCCACCGTCCGTCCATCTGGCTAGGGGGCTTCCCACTTTTCGTTTACCTGCTCGCGACCTAATACAAGCAACAAATATTCTACAACATTCTACATAACCCATGGTAAGCATAGCTCAAGCTAGATTCCATAACATAACGCAAACTGGTTAGCTTGTGTTATGGTATCTGGACTAGAGTTGCCACGAATAGTGATTTGGCCGAATACCGAATACCGAATATTCTGCAATGCTGTATGCCGAAGCGCCGAATATTCGGCCGCCGAATATTCGGCACAAAGTACATGCTTGTCGAGCGCGTAAAGAATAATACGACAAGTCGCGACCTGTCACACTCGTGCGGGTTTAAAAACTAAATTGTAATGATGATGAATCTAGTAGTACTGACGGAGATTCTTCTCCAATTCGTAGAAAATAAACTTGAATGACAATGATAAGACATTTGAAATACACGACAATTTCTGGAACTGCTTTGAGGAAGTCGCTACAGGTAATGTGCGAAATGATAATGCTGAATGAGAAAGTGGAGAAGAATACTGTGGCAAATGAGATGGATTTTTATTGAAAATAATTCGTCTTGATCGGAAAGCTGATCCTTACAAGTAGTGGTCAGCAAACGAAAAACAATACCCAAACCTCTCGAAATTTGCTAAAGTTTATCTTTCTTCTCCCGGAAGTAGTGTGTATAGTGAGAGGTTGCTATCTGAAGCTGGTATCATTTATCAGACAAAAAGCGTAATCGTTTGCTACCATCAAATGCTGAAAACTTGTTTTTATCCATCACAACTTACCACTGATGAATTTTACTTATTAAAGTATTATAATTTGGAAATAAATACAAATCTTGAGTACTATGATGTCTTTTTTGTCCATGATTTGGTATTCGGTATTCGGCCGAATAGTACCTATTATTCGGCCGAATACCGAATACTTAAAAAAGTGGCCGAATAGGCCGAATACCGAATAGTAGCCGAATATTCGTGGCATCTCTAATCTGGACTGCGGATAAACATACCTACTTAGATACTTTATTTTTGAAAATATATATCTACATATTTTACATAACAATTTTGTGTGTTTCTGTGGTGGGTCCAAACCAATGCAGATATACATATATTTACACTGAACGGGAATCGAATCTGTGCCTCTGCGTATGTTCAAATGTTCTACCGCTACGTTACAGAGGCTGTATGTGAAAAAAGAAATGGAAATTTATAGTTATAGACCAATTAGTGCCCTTTCGATCTTAACTATTAAATTATATGTCCTCGACCATCACCTAAAGAGGCTCAAGTGAGTTGCCACAGTCAAGAGTCTAATGCTGGAGGTCATACTCCTCAACACCGCACTTGTATAGAGAAGAGGTTCCTCTTGTAGAGTTCAACTTCGATACCTTGTATTCAATGTCGGAGGAATTCTGTGTTTAATTTATATTTTAAGTATTTAAAATATCATGGTCACTCACATCAGCATCAAAATAAACGGGATATTTAACATGTTTCATTGTTTTGAGATTGGGTTCGAGTTTGTAGTGAGAGTGAAACCAATAGTAGTGCAAAAGAAAAGAACTCGAAAGAGGGTAGATTGATATAATTACTCCTAGGAAAAAACTTTTTCTCTGTTCACCGCCACTACTCCAGTTCCTCCGTGATCATGGTGCTTGCAACAGCGCCGAAATATCGGACACTCAAAACAATGAAACATGGTAAATATCCCGTTTATTTTGATGCTGATATAATAAGGTTAGAGGAAGGTGGGCGAGGTGAAGCGAGGTAAGATGGGGACCATACTAAAATAGATTAAACAATGGCGCCAGAAAATTTATTTTAACGCCATGTAAGGTATTTAGCAAGAGTTTTTAGTGTCCCAAATAGTTTGGTCGATAGTGTGCACGATCTAATTTCGCAAATATTTTTTTTAATTTTGAGTGATTTATCTAATTTTTGATGTTTACTAAGTGTGCGACTGTTCATAATGATGTATGCTATACAAGATGTGTGTTATATTTTATTATTTATAGTGGTATGGCTAATGGACTGCTGAGACGATGTCTCGGGTTCGATCCCAGGTTTTACCATGGCACACACCAATGACTTTTCGATGCTTTTCGAAGTTATGTGTGTATTTATCGCAGGTTTATAAGTGCCCGGTTAATGGCAATAGGCTCGCCACCTATTACATTTGGACCTAAACATAAACTGGCGAAATGTGGGTGCTAGCACCTCTGCCTACCCCTTCGGGGATATAGGCGTGAGTTTATGTATGTATTATATCCATATACAAGGATGTTTGTACGAAATAAATATATCTTAAATTTACTAATTGGTTCGAGGTACTTACATAAGTTTGTATAAGTATGTACAACCTAATAAATATTTACACACACATTATTTGCTTAACACAAAAATAATATTCACTAAAGAGAACATCACGACCTCATAGCCACATACGCCATCTATTATACGCGACTAAGATAGGAATTTGTAGCTGACCGCAGACTGCAGCAGCAGATACAGCGTACCGTAATATAGACTTACATACAAATGTACATATAATCATGTTTTTTTTATACCATTTGGTTGGCAGACGAGCACATGGCCTACCTGATGGAAAGTGGTTACCGTGGCCTATGGACGTGTGCAACACCAAGGGAGTCACACTAGCGCTGCCAATCCTGTTAGCTTAAGAGTGTTTGTGCCGTCAGTGTATAAGACAAAGCAGGGAAAACTTTTGGTCTTCCCACTGACAGTACAAAAACTCTCCAGTGAGCTCTGGCTACTCTATTCACCGCTGGGAACACAACGCGAGGTTATTATGGCCGCACTTTTACCCCCGGTGGGTTAGACAGAGGTGAATTAATATCCTCATTACATCAAACATTGTATTCGGTCCCACGGCACTATTGTTGACTCGAGCAATGCATCTGAGGCTGAGTGTAGGTTGTACATGGTATCTTTTTTTTTTTACGTGCAAAAAATCCCCACGGATACCGCCGGAGCTGGTGGGAGAGTTTATGTCGGATTCGAACCGACTAGACAGATAGAGACTAGAGAGGATTCTGCTAGGGTGACAGGCGGCTCCACCCGTAATCCCTAGACCTGCTTGCGATCCTTCGTTGCTCCCGCTACCGCTCCCGCTACCGCACCCGCTCCCGCCCCACCTCTTCCTTCACCGTAGTATTTCTTATTAGTCTGTGGTAGGTAATATCTGTCTAATGTTAAACAGCGGCTTATGTAGAACTGAATGTGATAATATTGTTTATTGATATAATTCATTGCGGCTTCTCAATGGTATCATTTATCTGTATCGAAGTTTAACAAGTAATGTATGTAAAGACACGACACTTCATCCATTCGTACATTTGATCCATAGAAATAAAAGACTATCATATCAATCCCGCAATTCACTCATCGGTGTATAACTGTAAATTTCCATGTTATTTCACATACATTACTTGCTATTCTTTACATCTATCTACACAGAACCTACCTAAGGGTTAACGGAAACATTGAGAAGCGACAATGAATTAAAACAAAAATTTAAGTCTATCACATGGTACGCTGTATCTGCTGCATGCTGTATGCTGCTGCGGTCTGCGGTCGGCTAAGGAATTCGTATCTTTAGGTCGCACGAACGCCTCAAAGTAATATATATATATAGGTATACTGAGCACTCGCTAATAAATAAAATAACATTTGTAATTTAATATATGATCATCTAAATGACGCAGTTTACCTGTGAAATCTATACTAATATACTAATACTAATATACTAATAATATTATAAAGCTGCAGAGTTTGTTTGTTTGTTTGAACGCGCTAATCTCTGGAACTACTGGTCCGATTTGAATGATTCTATCAGTGTTGGGTAGTCCATTTATCGAGGAAGGTTTTAGGCTATATATCATCACGCTACTACTTAAGGGAGCGGAGCATTGATAATAAATGTTAACAAATCCGGCAATTTTTCATACATATTTTGAAGACTAAAACATACGGGCTCAAAGGGATATGAAGTAGGGTTGTAACGGAGGCCTTCTTAACGGAGGCGGAGGCGGATGCGAAGGCGATGAGTTTCACTTCCGCGGATGCGGAGGTTAACGGAGGCGGAGGCGAAGGTGAAAGTGGATGTAAATAAAATAGTAATTTAAGGTTCAAAAGTTTTCATATTAAATACTTAACACTTAAGTAAACATTTGAAACATAAAGTAAAAATTTTAAGTTAACTTTTTTGTAATCAAAATTAGTAATCAAAATTAAGGAGAGGTAAATTAAATTTGACAAACAATAGTTTTGCGGCTTTATCACCTTCCAAACGATTTCTAAGGGATTCATAAATTAATCCAGCTGAACTAAATAATTGTTCACTTGGCACTGAACTTGGCGGCGCCGATAAGTACGTGCGAACGATGGGAGAAAAAGCTTTATATTTATTGTTATTTCTCCACCACAATAATGGATCATCGTCTAATTTGAGTCTGTTTTCTTTATTATATTCATTAATTAAAATTTTCCATATCATGAGGTTACTATTGCTGTCGTCATTTTCAGTTTCCTCTTCACTGTCACTGTGATTTGTCAACATGTCTGCCAGATTCGAATGCACGCTTTGTGTTGGTGAAAAGGTATTGCTATATGATTACGTAAATAAAACTCCGTTACAACTACGCAAAAATTGTGCGGAGGCGGAAGCGGAGGCGAAGGTACGATTTCTTGCGGAACTTCCGCAGTAACGGAGGCGGAGGCGAAGTTCCGTTACAACCCTAATATGAAGCTTCAAAATATACCCCGGGCGAAGCAGGGGTGGGTCAGCTAGTAAATATATAAAACGCAACTTGTATAATTCAGGCAATCAGCAAACAATATTTCTTTTTATACCTATGACATATATACATACATACATATTATCACGCCTTTATCCCTGGAGGGTTAGGCAGAGGTGAATTGACACTCACATTTCACCATCATTGTATTCGGTCCCACGTTATAGGGGGTGAGCCTATTGCCGTTTTCCGGGCACTATTGTTGCCTCAAGCCATGCATCTCTGGCTGAGTCTGGGCTGTATATATCTGTCTGATGTTAAACAGTCTTATCCATTAGTCGCCTTGTACGACACCGCATGGGAAGAGATGAAGTGGTCCAAATTCTACTCAACCGGGAACCACGTGGCTCTCAATGTATAAATAAAAAAATATATATGAATGAACTGGCTGACCCGTCAAACGTTGTTTTACCATAATGAATTATTTCTTGATCAGCTATCGACCGGCGTTGAAAAATATAAAATGCTATCAAAACATAGGGATCGGTGGTAGGAGAGTAAAAATTTAGGACTAAATGTATTTTTCAATTACACACCATAAAAAAATGACAAAAAAAAAATGACCAAAAAGTAAAAAAAAAATTTTTGGTGAACCACCCTTACACACACTTAGGGGCGTAAATATGAGTTATAAACCTATTCTCATATTAACAGTCTTATCCATTAGTCGCCTTGTACGACACCGCATGGGAAGAGATGGAGTGGTCCAAATTCTACTCTACCGGGAACCACGCGGCTCTCAATGTATAAATAAAAAAAATATATTCGAATGAACTAGCTGACCCGGCAAACGTTGTTTTACCATAATGAATTATTTCTTGATCAGCTATCGACCGGCGTTGAAAAATTTAAAATACTATCAAAACATAGGGATCGGTGGTAGGAGAGTAAAAATTTAGGACTAAATGTATTTTTCAATTACACACAATAAAAAAATGCCAAAAAAAAAATTGACCAAAAAGAAAAAAAAAATTTTTGGTGAACCACCCTTACACACACTTAGGGGCGTAATTATGAGTTATACCTAAACCTATTCTCATACCTACTGAATTAAAATTTCATCAAAATCGGTCTACCCGTTTCGGAGGAGTATGAACACTTAAACTGTAACACAAGAAAAATATATATTAGAAGATTTATTGGTATAACATGTCTGTGGCCGTGTGGGCCACAGACATGTTATAAAAAAGTCGGTGTAAAAAGTCGGAGTGCGTTTTAGTCTGTTCAAATCCGACATAACCTCCCCCATTGACTTCGGTGCCTTTTGCTTTATTTACCGTATATCATTACTTCGCAGAATCGTATGGTGTAATAATAAAGGGTGTCTTTTTAAATCAACGGGTTTGATTCCCAGCTAGGATTATTGGTTTTTCAAAAATCTAATGATGAGATTTTAAATTTCATCAAAATCGGGCGACTCCTTTGAGCTTTTTTCGCTATTCCTTATGGTGTCGGATTTGGCCATTTAAGCCCTTTACAAAAATTCAATCTGTATATGTCTGTGCTAGAAATATGTCTCAGCCAATCTCACCTCTATGGTTCGTAGGTTGCCACGAACCATAGACGGCGTTCGTTAGTCGGTTCGTTCAAGTCTGACATAACCACTCCTCTCTGGACCTGGAGGGGGAGGATTTTATGCTATTATATAAAATGCCTGCTGTTCCTCCGGCAATGTGTGAAATAAATAGATCTTGGTCTATATTTAGGTAATTTCTATTTCTCAAAAAAGCTGCTTAGTTCCCGGCAGAGTATAATTTGTACCACCCCATTTCTTCCCATGCAGTGTCGTACATGGCGGCTTAGGGATAGGGCTGTTTAACATCAGACAGATACAGCAACAATAGTGCCCGGTAATCGGCAATAGACTCGCGCCCTATTAAGTGAGACCGAATGTAATGATTGGTGAAATGTGGGTGTTAAATTTATCTTTGCCTAACTCTCCGGGGATAAAGACGTGATTATATGGATGGATGGAATTGGAAAAACTTGACGTTCATATGTGCTCTTTATGTGCCTAAACTAAATAAATGAAATTGATTCTTTAATTCTATCGCAGTCCTCTGCCGAACATAGGCTTCTCCCAATGTTGGGAGGCGAAATGTGAGTGTTTAATAGACCTCTGCCTACCCCTTCAGGGATTTACAGGTGTGAGTATTCGTATGTAAGTAGTGTATAATTCTGTTTACGTGTTTCCCGTCTCGTACCTAATCCTATAATTCCACAACCCCTTCAAGTGTGGCGAGGCCGGCTCCATTGCATGACATAAATCCGCTTGCTATTTCTGTTTCGTATTATCACAAATAGACGGACTAATTTAGTTAATATTCATGGAAGAGCGGAGTTTCCTAACACAAGCATCATTTTTTTTTTTTTTTTTTTTATATATATAGGACACGTCAATTGGACTTCGCCTTGCCTGATGGTAAGCTGAAGGCAAAATCCCAGAAAAGAGGGTCACCATTACTTACACATACCGTGTGACAATGGTGACACTCAGCTTGACGGCTTCTTTCTTTTGCTTAAATCTTTTGCTTAAAAGGAGCTCCCACAAACAATATTGTACAACTCTTTTTTTAAATAAATTTATTCTTAATTTATTCTTATTCTTACAGATAATATAATATAATTCTTATAGTATTATAAACTAATAAGCTATTTGACAAGGTCGTCCGATACTTCTCAATACTGTTTAATATGTTAGTTTGTTATCACAAAACATACTTTGCAAAATAAGATATTGCCTAACTAAACTGTAACTATGACTTTTCATTATTTTTAATTCCCAAAGTAAATCAAAATATAAACGATCAAATTCAGTCCCAAATTATAACTTTTTAGATTCCTCATTAAATTACAAATTACTTTTATTATGAACTATACATGTGTAAACGCAACGTTGACCAAGAAATTGTGTAAGGCGATAGTGATGATTATAAATTATGTTTTTTTTTTTTTTTATACCACTTAGTTGGCAATCAAGCACACGGTCCACCTGATGGAAAGTAGTTACCGTGGCCTATGGACGTCTGTAACACCAGAGGAATCACAGTCGCGCTGCCAACCTTGTAAGTACAGAGTTTCTGTGCCGTCAGTAGAAGACAAATCAGAACAAGCCTTTAGTCTTCCCACTGACAGCACAAATTCTCCAGTGAGCTCTGGCTACCCTACTCACCGCTGGGAACACAACACGAAGTTATTATAACCGCGGTATTCTGTAGGGCGGAGGTACTTCCCCAGTCGGACTGCTCAATCGGGCGGAAATACCGCCGTGTCCTACCTCCTAGTATGTGTGACGCGTGGTTCCCGGCAGAGCAGAATTTGGACCACCCCATCTCTTACCATGCGGTGTCGTACAAGGCGACTAAGGGATAGGTATATGACACTACTACGGTACTAGGGATATGACATCAGACAGATATATACAGCCCAGACAATAGTGCCCGGAATACGCAATAGGCTCACGCCCTATTACGAGGGACTGAATTGAATGATTGGTGAAATGTAGGTGTTAATTCACCTCTGCCTAACCCTCCGGGGATAAAGGCGTAATTATATGTAAATTATACGTAATATGTAAATTATAATGTAGTCAAAAGCCGGTGAATGACCGCCTCCCATGAGCGCAGGCTTAGGGGTGACGGGTGGAACCGCCTGTCACTCTGGCATAAGCAGGCCGCGACGGCGGTGCGCCTCCCCGTTTCCCCACACCCGAGGAGAGGACCAGATGTTTTTTTATATAGGTCACGTCAGTTAGACTTCGCCTTGCCTGGTGGTAAGCTGAAGGCAAAGTCTCAGAAAACAGGGTCCCCATTACTTAAATGACTATGTGACAATGGTGACACTCAGCTTGACGGCCTCATCATATGATTTTTCACGGCCCGCTTAAAGGACCCGGGACTGTAGGAAGAAGGAAACACGTGAGCTGGTAATGAATTCCAGGCCTTAATGGTGAGACATAGGAAAGAGTCACGGAACCGCTTGGTTCTTGATCGGATATTCTGTACCGTGTGCGGGTGACATCTAAGCCTAAAGCTGGGTTGGCCGGGGTGCGAGGGATATGACTTTCAACCTCACCTTCGGCAACCAAAACCGACCCACAGGCGTCGTGCGTTTTAGTCGGTTCGAGTTCGACATAACCTCTCCAACCGGCTCCGGTGGTGGGGGTATGAGCGGGGATTTTTCACACGTAAAAAAATGACATCAAAAACTAGTATCAACTCGGTTCTCTATTTTTATTCCTACAATTTTATGTCATAATTTAACATTGCATATTGTTACTTGTCATAGCATTATTTACGCATAATACTCATTTGCCATAACTTGTTAATCATAATTTTTTTAATCCTATTTACTATAAGCATAATATTTTATAAGTATACTATCCCAAAGCATAAGTTTACTTAAGCATAACGACGCGTAACCATAACTATTATAAAATACTGTTACTACCAAGAACAGTTTGAAATATTTTTTTAATTCAGAATGTTCATTTGATTAAATAAAGTTCTACATGGATATAAAAAATGATAACTACGAAGGCCTAATCGGGAGCTTCTAACCTAATCTATCCAAGTCGGAATCAGGGGCTTTCTCAATAAATCTATCACTGAACTATTAGACAAATAAACAATATGCTTTACAAGTTTATGCATATCAAAGTTATGAATAAAAACATTGGGATATACAATATTTATGCTTAATAACACAGTATGCTAAAAACCAATTATGGCACACTATTTTTATGACAAAGAAAATGATGCCTAACTTATTATGACAATTTAAAATAGGACAAAAACCATTATAAGTCAAAATGGGATCCCTATCAACTCACCTGTAGCCCCAGTGATCAGCACATTCTTGCCGTTGTAAAACTCAGCCACTTCTGAGACATCTTCAGGGTTTTTATTCATATTTTCATCAACACTATCACACACGGCACAGTGGTTGCTATTCTCGATTGTTGCGGACGGATTCGTTATAATGGTGGTATCCTGGTTCGAGTCCGGCGAGATGAGTTTCGTGGCTGCCATTTTTGTGTTATACTAGAGCATTTTTTCTAGAACAAAGAGAAAATTATATTAGAAAGAACTTTTATTAAACACACGCTTATATTAACAATGAAAGTAATGTCTAGTATCTGTAATCAAATGCTATCAATTCCTATCACACATAATTCATTGCTATCAGAAGTCGTTACACGTAATATATGTTCATCGACAGCCCAGTGACCTCTGCAGTCGGTTATATAATGGTTGGGAAACTAGTTCAAATTTTTGTCGTGATAGAAGAACACGGCTTCTGTAGCGTGGTGGTAATGAACGCAACTGTTACCGTATGGAGTTCGATTCCAGCTCAGTACAAATGCATGCATTTGCATAGGTCTGGGTATTTCCATGCCGAAAGCATGTTTCCAGCCGCGTGTTTCCCGACAGATTAGAATTTGGACCACCCCATGCGGTGTCGTACAAGGCGACTAAGGAATAGGGCTGTTTAATATCAGACAGATATATATACAGCCCAGATTCAGCCTCAGATGCATGGTGCGAGTCGACAATAGTGACTGGAAAACGGCAATAGACTCACCCCTTATTACGTGGTACCGAATTCAATGATTGGTGAAATGTGGGTGTTAATTCGTCTCTGCCTATCTGAGGATAAGGTCATGATTGTATGTATGTATGTAAGCCGTCGATCTTGGTTATCATATGAACATCTATGACAATCATTACGTGTAGTTGGAGCCTTAAAAAATTTCACCAACTGGTCTAATTGCTGATAATAGTTCAATATCACTAATGGGTTATGAATGTAAGATGGCAGTTACTTCACAGAAAATCTCGAATTTAGACTAGATTAATTCAAAAGCGGACCTCAGATTCCTAAGTGAAAGCTAGCTTAAATAATAATAATAATAATAAATAATAAATATTCTACAACATTCTACACAACGCTATCTAGACCCATGGTAAGCATAGTTTAACTAGCTTGTGTTATGGAATCTAGAATACGGATAAACATACTTAAATACTTTTTTTTTAAATACACACATGTTATACATAGAAACACCTAGACCAGTGCAAATGGGTATATTCATGCATACAAATATTTGCACTGAGCGGGGATCGAACCCGCGCCTCCTGCGTAGCAGTCGTGTTCACTACCGCCACGCCACAGAGGCTGTCAAATCACGCAAGGATGATGAAGGCATCTTGTAGAGGGAATGAAAAAAAATTGTAATGAGTTCTTTTGATTTGTAGTTCTCTCACTCAGCAAGTTGCTTGCAGTGCAGTACAGAGTGCGAGTGCGTGGGCTGCCGCCGACTCCTTCTGAGAGCAAATAATGCTCGAGAAGGAGGTGGGCCGGGGACGGGCCTTGAGGGGGCCCTGAGGAGACTTAGTTCCCTACCGTTATGCATAGTCCACAATGCGCGTAGGCGACTCTGGCATCGGAGGTCATTATATGACCTCCATCCTCCATGAGCGCAGGCATGGAGGTGACAGGTGGAGCCGCCTGTCACTCTAGTAGAAGCAGGTCGAGACGGCGGCGCGATTAGTACCTCTCTTTTCTGGGCAAAGATGGGGACGCTGTTGTCCCACACCCGATGGAGCCTTCTATAGCCCTGGGTCAGTCAGGGTATGCCAGAGGCTACCTCACCCTCGGCAACAGATGGCCCAAGACGGCCGTGCGGTTTTAGTCGGTTCGAGCTCGACATAACTACCCCGCTGGCCACGGCGGGGGGTATCCGAGTGGACTTCCGCACGTTAAAAAAAAGAATTTGAATCTTAACCTTATTTAAATAAAGTAGGTAGAACACGGCGGTTTTGCCGCCCAATTGAGCAGTCCGACTGGGGAAGTACCTCCGCCCTACAGAATAACGCGGCTATAATAACTTCGTGTTGTGTTCCCAGCGGTAAGTAGGGTAGCCAGAGCTCACTGGAGAATTTGTGCTGTCAGTGGGAAGACTAAAGGCTTGTCCTGCTTTGTCTTCTACACTGACGGTACAGAAACTCTGTATTTACAGGGTTGGCAGCGCGACTGTGACTCCTCTGGTGTTACAAACGACCATAGGCCACGGTAACCACTTTCCATCAGGTGGGCCGTGTGCTTGTCTGCCACCTAAGTGGTATAAAAGAAAAGTAAAAAAAAATAATGGCATTTTTGGCAGTGTCTGTAGTATGACTGTGGTTTTGCTATGACATAAAATGAAAGCTATAAAACATTTCCTTTGTTTAAAAAAGACTCACATCAAAAATTATGTTTCGTTCAGTAATCCACGACAGTCCCCTTCGAAGCGCACACGACAGACTGAACGTTCAGTAACTTATTTATAGAATAAACACCGTTTTTCCTCCTTTTCAAGTAAACCGTAGGCCTACTATAAGTCTACTCTGTCTTTTATTAGATTGTATTATATGTGATAATACAATGGAATTGTAATTTTTTTCAGAGACGGACACATTGTATTACGCTTTTATGAAGTAAAGTATTTTTAAAGTATTTTTTTAAAGTTAAAATACTATGAATCATGCGAAGTTGCAGATCGAAGTTTCACATTTATCTTGAATTCGAAAATGGTACAATACCCTTCAAAGCGGTTTATTATTGTTAAGACAATAATTAAAATATCTCCATAAGGCCGCCATTTGTACATTTTTCATAATATTGTCTTTAATTTCTACATTTATTTTAATTTCTACATTTATTTTAATTTCTACATTTATTTTAACTTTTAATTTTTGTTTTTAATTTCTACATTTATTTTAACTGTAAACTTAGGTTACCTAATTATTTTATCAGGTATAAGGGGTTTATATTATATACTTTTAATTATCTTGACACGAGACAAAAATGTACATTCGTCCATATTTAGCTTTACAAAATCACTAGTATGTAACATAACATATCATTAAACTCACACCTATATCCCCGAAGGGGTAGGCAAAGGTGCTAGCACCCACATTTCACCAATTTATGTTTAGGTCCCAATGTAATAGGTGGCGAGTCTATTACCATTAACCGGGCACTTATAAACCTGCTATAAATACACACATAACTTCGAAAACCATCGAAAAGTGATTGGTGTGTGCCATGGTAAACCTGGGATCGAACCCGAGACCTCGTCACAGCAGCCCATTACCTATACCACTAGGGTACCGCGGTACTATTACATTATTATGCAAAAAATGACAATTATCACAATTTACCAATATTTAAAAATTCGTTAATAGTATAAGAACATTTATCCATTAGTAATGTAAAGAGTTTTCTTTTAAATGCATTGATCGTATTAATTTCTTTGAAAGAAGAGGGAAGAAAGAAAAAAGAAAGTTAAAATATAGAAAAAAAGGTCATGTGCCTATTACAAGAATACCGAAGTGACTTCATAGTACCCCTGTCTCTGTCAACTAGCTTAATCAGCCGGTCAATAAACAGCATAACCTCTTCACTAAACAGAGTCATTCAGCTAGCAGCTGTAACAGGTAGGCTGGTAATAAATTCCAGGTCTTGGTGGTGCGGCAAAGAAAAGAGTCTCTGAACCGATTGGTTCTTGTTCGTATATTCTGCACAGTGTGAAGATGACATACCTGCACGTGTTGTCCTATGTAGGAAAGGAGAGGGTGGGATTAGTTGGAAGGGCTCATCAGAACACTCACCATGGTAGAGACAGTAAAATACAGTCAAGGAAGCAACATCTCTACGCATCTGCAAAGGCTCGAGGGTGTTCATGACCTCAGGATTCCCAATTATTTTTTTTATACCACTTCGTTGGCAGACAAGCACACGGCCCACCTGATGGAAAGTGGTTACAGTGACCTATGGACGTCTGTAATACCAGAGGAGTTACAGTCGCGCTGCCAACCCTGTAAGTATAGAGTTTCTGTGCCGTCAGTAGAAGACAAAGCAGGACAAGCCCACTGACAGCACAAATTCTCCAGTGAGCTCTGGCTACCCTACTCACCGCTGGGAACACAACACCAAGTTATTAAAGCCGCGGTATCCAGTCGTACTACAGTGTTTTATAAGTAATCTAGATCAGCACCCATTCGCAATGACCACTGTGCAATGTGCACCGCGTCGGTGCAAGACACAGATATAGAGTAGGCTAGATAGGGAAGGACATCATGATTTGCATGCAAATGCAGACAGTCTCCCTCAGAGAAAAGTTTAAAGAGATAGACATTGTAACCGTAGTGTCACAATATAGTTTCGAGAACCTCATGTATGTACGGAAAAATGTTTCAAAATTCTCCAGAGTTTGTGACCGGCATAACATAAATACCAGACACAAAAATCAATCTTGTAGTCTGTGGTAGTCGACTTGAAAAAATTTGTCATTCATTCCAGAGCAACTGTATACTCTTATTTAACAAGCTCCCTAATGAAGGGATTTACCTGTGGATAAATTTAAAATAGGTAGTTAAAAGTAAATGCCTGAAAGGTCATTATAAAATCCAAGAATACTTGGATGATAAACAAGGTTGGAAATGAGCTGTTCGCTCAACTATGCTACTCAAGTAAATTTTTGTATTTAGAATAAGTAGACTAAGTGTATGTTTGTAAATAAACCAAAAAAAAAATGCCCGCTGAGTTTCTTGCCGGAGTCTTCTTAGGTCAGGGCCGCGTTTCGAACCGGTGGTCCATTTGCTAAACTAGTTTTCGTGTTTGCTTTTGTGATTTAATGGTCTATGCAGATTAAATGATTTTTGACTTAGACTATATCTGTCCCCCTAGATAAGTAACATCGACGATAGATAGAAGAGTATCTAAGAAGAAGGTTTCTTCATGGTCGGCAGCGCGAGTGTGACACCCCTGGTGTTGCATACGTACACAATTTTAATACGAGAAACAAAAATAAACTAGTTTTACCAAAACTTAGGCTTCACAAGGTTGGTGATTCATTTGTAGGAAGCTGCATAAAAATATTTAATAAAATTTCTCAAAATTTGATTAATATGCCAATAAATAAATTTAAATTAGAAGTGAAAAAAACTTTAATGAGTAAAGGTTATTATAAAATGGATGAGTATCTTAATGATATTAATGCGTGATCAACATAAGTCTCTTGCTTGCTCGCACAAAATAAATTGTAAACTAAAGCAAATTAAAAAAAAAAAAAAATAATCTAGCTCTAATATAGTTCGCTGAGTTTCTTGCTGGTATCTTCTCAGTAGAACTAACCTACCGAACCAGCGAAAGAATCATTTTCCAATGGTTTATTTGTACATTATTTAATATTTTAATATTATTTCTTGACATACTCAATTGTAAAATTTTGACGTTCATATGTGCTCTTTGTGTGCCTAAACTGAATAAATGAAATTGATTCTTTGATTCTTTGAAACGTCCATAGGCCACGGTAACCGCTTTCCATCAGGTGGGCCGTGTGCCAACTAAGTGGTATAAAAAAAAACTAAGTATGTTTATCCGCATTCTAGATGCCATAACACAAGCTTGTTAAACTATGCTTACTATGGGTCTAAATTTCAAAATTCCCGTAAACATTATTGAGCATCTAAATAGCGTTGTGAAGAATGTCAAAAAAAAACCATCTGTCGAAGTTCACGAAATCAATTTAATTTAAGATTTTAAATCAATACGACTAAAGTCCAAAATTATAAGACTTTTTGCAGAGTGAATTAAAAAGTGTTCCTAATGAAGCTATTTTCATTTAATTTTGAACTTTACGAGTAAACAAGTAAAGACCAAAATTTTATGTCATTTTTTGGCAGTACTGTCAGTGGGAAGACCAAACTTGTCCTGCTTTGTCTTTTACAATGACGGCACAGAAATTCTTGTGCTTACATGGTTGGCAGCACGGATGTGACTACCTTGGTGTTGCACACGTTCATAGGCCACGGTAAACACTTTCCATCTGGTGTGCCATGTGCTTGTCTGCTGTAATTTTGCTTTAGTAGATTTGAAGGCCTTATCGCAGGTTTATAAGTACCCGGTTAATGGCAATAGGCTCGCACATAGGGACCTAAACATAAACTGGCGAAATGTGGGTGCTAGTATTTTCCCTTCGTATTAGTATGAACTATCTACTTTATGTATATATTTATTTAATACATGTATATGTATTTGTATGTCAGTATTTATGTTGATATTTTTTGTGTAAAGCCGTATATTGATTTTATTTTACTTACTTTTCTCTCTTTCTTTTGTTTTAATACACTATCTATTTAAGTTTAGTCGGTAACTACACCATATCTATTGTTTTCATAACATTACTGTCCATCCCAAGGTTGCCTGGAAGAAATCGCTGCAGCGATAAGGCCGCCCATTGAACATTGAACTGTATAGATGCTATCTACTTGTCCTACTGTAAATCTGTTGGTGTACAATGAAGAATTATCTATCTATCTATCTATCTATCTAGCACCTCTGCCTACGCCTTCGGGGATATAGGCGTGGGTTTATGTTATGTTATGTTATGTTATATTAAGTATATAAAATTATTTATTTATTTAAACTTCATGCACACATGAACACGCCGCACTAAACTTCGGTGCAACGAGTATCTAACAATTTTATATTCCTCTAGTTTACGAGTGGTAATGTGACAAAATTTGCAGTTTAATTTGCAGAGATATATTTATATATATAATATAAATTTATAATCTCTTCCCATGCGGTGTCATACAAGGTAACTAAGGGATAGGGCTGTTTAACATCAGACAGATATACAGCACAGACTCAGCCTCAGATGTATGGCTCGAGTCAACAATAGTGTCCGGAATAAATAGAATAGAAGAATAGAATACGGCAATAGACTCATCCCCTATTACGTGGGACCGAATACAATTATTGGTGAAATGTGGGTGTTAATTCACCTCTGCCTAACCCTACGGGGATGAAGGCGTGATTATATGTATGTATGTATGTAATTTAATACCCATTTTTGCATTATCAATGGTATTGCTATGACATTAGCATCATCGGGGCTCGATAGTGTTGCTTGTAGCGGCATCATGCATCATCTAGCTCACTCTATATCTATGGTGCCTTGAATGTCACTACGTAATGTGTTACATAATTATGTCCGCCCCGGCAGTGAACCGCGGAAGCTGATCGCCGATCATACATACACTATAATTTTTTTATACTACTTAGGTGGCAAACAAGCACACGGCCCACCTCATGGCAAGTGGTTACCGTGGCTTGCGGATGTGTGTGACACCAAGGGCGTTACACAGGCGCTACCGGCCCTGTAGAAACCTTCTAAAGTCCCTCTTGAAGAACCCCATATTGTAGGCTTATGGGAAAACCACAGCAAGCAGTTCATTCCATAGCTTGAATGTGCAAAAAAAAAAGAATATTTCGTTCGAAATGGCCACCTTTAATCTGTTTGCCACATATAGTGCGACCATGGAGCAACATCCGTTGAGCGGCTAAGGTTGTCGAAAGGTGAGTCTGTGGGGCGCAAGTTCCCGGTATACCAGTCAGCGTGCCCCCGGCGTTATGACATTTTACACTTCCAACCTGGAGCATAGGTGCTGCTCTTGCAACTCCATGGCCGGCCAATAAAGGTAAGCACACAAGGTGATGGGGAATAAATCCTAATCCTCGGGAGAATTGGGGTACGTGGTGTCGCCACGCACCAACAGCTCGCCACAAGCTTCCCCTGTATTATTAGCCACTTTTGGCTTTCATATAGGCCTTTAATCTATTTGGCCACGAATCTATGAATTTACGCACTGCAAAGGGAAATTTTGCCACTGCTTGCTCTAAAGATTTTTTAAGAGACTCAATGTCGCCGTATCGTTTAGAGCAGGCCATGTCCTCTAAAACTGACCATAATTTGTAGTCTAAAGCGTTGAGTTCTGGGCTAGATGAGGGCCAGTCTTCAAATCTTATAAAGTCCATAGTTTGAGTTTGCATGGGATGAAGCTTCTTTCATACCACAGTGCGCACCGACTCAGGTAGCAATGTGTATGTGTATTCTCTATTGGCTCCCAGTGGACTTGAATATGACCTGGGGTGGTCTCATCATGTGGGTATCGTTGAAGATGACTAAGGGATAGGACTGTTCTCCATCCGACAGTAAACATACAGCCTATGAAAAAGCACCCGCTTGATAGCAATAGGCTTGCACGCTGTTGATGCACGTTGATGATGAACCTACGCGAGTAACACATTACCCTCGCTGGCGCAGTCGGTTAAAAACATTACCATACGCAAGATATGCGCATAATCCCCCAACAATTCAACTTCACTAGCATATTTATTTTACCGTACCGTCAGCATATTTCTGGTACGTGCGGATGTGGTGAGCAAACGCCTTGCAGATGCGTCATCTAGGTCAGCACAAATAAGAATTCTGAGAATTTACAACTTAATATATTAAAACGTATTTGTCCGGATTATACTTTTCTAATGAATCAATATGTTTGTATTTTAACTGTAGACCGTCATTTTTATGGTGCGGAAATCCCATCGGATACCTCCTTTTTACCCGACTACTCCAAAAGAAGGTGTACGATTTTGACTGGCAATGTATGTATGTAGATTGATCTGTTCCCTTATATCTCCTCAACTTTTGCGTGGCGGCGGAGCCACTAGCGGCGCCATCTGAAAACCAGCGCTTCGCATACCCTGGTGTGCGGGACATTCATGCTGAGATGGTGGCCCATTTGGGTGCGCACGATGTGCAGTGAGTGTATTCTTGTTGTGTTGCCTTATTGTGTTTATATATTTGTCTGACTCTCTGTACGTTGTGTGTTCTTGAATAAATGCTTTTTCTTTCTTTCTTTCTTCTTAGAATTGAACAATTGTTGTCCGCTGGTTATAGGCTATATAACGTATCACTAAACCTAATGTGACGCTCTCTAGCGGTCATAAGGTCCTGTGTTTAAACATAAATTTGAGATAAATATATCGTGTTTGGTATCAACTGAAAGGGCTTTTTTGCGTGTGAAAAATCTTCTTGGATAATCCCCTGCTGAAACCGATGGGAGAGGTTATGTCGGGCTCGAACCGACTAAAACTCTCGTCGTCTGTGGGTCGTTTTTGGTTGTCGAAGGTTAAGTTGACAGGCATATCCCTCGCACTCCGGCCGGGTCAGGGCCGTCTCTCTCGATCTGGCCCTACTCGGGTGTGGTGACCACAGAGTTCCCAAAAAACAGATACGGCTTAATCAGCAAATTTCAAATATGTATAAATTATACTTATTGCTTGCCCCAAAATAACATAAATAAAATAAAAGGGGTGCGCAATTCCTGGGCACACTGTCCAGGAATTGAGGCGCTACAAGTCACGGAACCCCCGGTGTGTCAGCTCGATTCACACTTGACCGGCTTTTTTATCATGCGAAACATCCCCACAGATCCTTCCTCCCCATCCACTGGGGCCTTGTCAGGGAGGTTATGTCGGACTTGAACCGACTAAAACGCACGCCGTCTGAGTATCTCTTGCTGGAGATGAAGTGGCCGGAGGATATCCCTCGCACCCCGGCCATCTCCTTCGAGCTGGTCATTCGAACGCCAATCCCGGTTTTATTCAAACATCATACATAACACAAACAAACAACACGCCTAAATACCCGAAGGGGTAGGCAGAGGTGCTGGCACCCACAGTTCGCCAGTTTATGATTAGGTCCCAATGTAATAGGTGGCGAGCCTATTGCCATTAACCGGGCACTTATAAACCTGCGATTAATACACACATAACTTCGAAAACCATTGAAAAGTCATTGGTGTGTGCCATGGTAAAACCTGGGATCGAACCCGAGACCTTGTTGAGACAAGGTCTCGGGCAGTCCATTACCCATACCACTAGGCTACCGCGGTTTTATTCAAAGCCTGCACCTTTGATCCCAGGGTGCGCTCTCCTCTCATATTTTCTTTTGTTTTAACTTTTACAGGAGCGAGACAAGTAACACTTCCGAAAATTGCCAACATTACAAAACAAACATCTCGTCTTGATTGGCGCAAACATTTGGCACCCAATGGCCAATACTACCAATTTGCTTGCGCCACAGTGAAATCAGGCGGTTATACAAGCGATGCTTTGAACTTGAGCCACTTTTGACATTCAAGTACTGTTCCGACAGTTTGGGTGGGCGATTTGTGTGTCTGTGTTTATTATGGACCCATCAGACTAGACCATTAAGCATACTTTTGAACCATAGACAACGCCAAAATAACTACCACTCAATCCTATAATCATAATTAGATACATACAATACATATAATCACGCCTTTGCGTTTTTTCCAATTGAGCAGTTCGACTGGGGAAGTACCTCCACCCTACAGAATACCACGGCTATAATAACCTCAGGTTGTGTTCCGGGCAGTGAGTATGGTAGCCAGAGCTCACTGGAGAGTTTTTGTACTGTCAGTGGGAAGACTAAAGGCTTGTCCTGATTGTTTCTTCTGCACCGATGGCACTGAAACTCTGTTCTTACAGGGTCGGTAGTACGGGTGTGACACCGTTGGTTTTGCACACTTTCATAGGTCACGGTAACAAGTTTCCATTAGGTGGGCCGTGTGCATGTTTGTCATCTAAGTTGTATAAAAAAAGAGGTGAATTAACACCCACTTTTCACCAACCATTCTATTCGGTCCCACTCAAAGGTGAGATGAGCCATACTCCGGGTACTATTGTTGACTCGAGCCATGCATCTCAGGCAAAGTCTGGGAGATATATATCTGTATATATATATATATATTGATATTTCTACTTGCGGCCTTTATTTCTACTTGGCTTTTGTCACATATTGCTGTACTGTGTATATCTGTTTTAATGCTAAGTAAAATAAAAAATGTTTTCTTTCTTTATATTCCTCAGCCCTCAGTCGCTTTGTACGACACCGCATGGGATGAAATGAGACGGTCCAAATGTACTCAATGGGAAACCAATCAATTAGCACTGCTAGATATGGGCCTTTCCCAATATTGGGAGGCTTTGCCCTACTGTTTCCACGCACTCCCGACGGGTGATACATGGTTTTATTAAGAATTTTCCTCCTCTCGCAGTGATATCGTTCGCGTATTTTTCCGTTAGTCGCCTCTTACGACACCCGTAGGATGAGATGGGGTGGTGATGTTTAATTTTGTCGTCCCAAAACTTGTTCAATACTCAATACTCAATACATTTATTGCATTCCATAATGTGATACAGATGTCAGATTAAGATGAAGTTACAATTATGGACCCTGTCGGGCACAGCACAATGTTTGGAGAGATATACAGTTTCATTACAATTTTAATTTTAGATAAATATTAAGTTTTTTATACCTTGTCATTTGAAGAGTGATGATATGATACTGATAATGATGTGAGCAGAAGTTTTAATCACTGTTCAAGAGTAGGTATATACAATAAGGGAATTTAAATATAGGCAATATTAACTGATAATAATAAATTTAGTTCTATGTCGTATTAACTTTTTTAGTTTCATTAAAAATATAAATTACTAGTCTCTCAATACATAATGTTTTTAACAATTTTGAACACATGCAAAGTGAACATGATTTAAATTAAAAAAATGACAGTATTAAATAACAATTTAGATTTCAATACAAAATACAAAATGTTTATATCAGATGTCAAACAAAATACCATCAAAATCATATTAAAATACAAAAGTCAATTAGCAATGTCAACATAGAATACCAAGGTCAATTTCATATTTATATTTTGAACACATGCAAAGTGAACATGATTATAAAAAATGACAATATTAAATAACAATTTTAGATGTCTAATATATATAAAAAATAAAATACCATTAAAATCATATTAAAATACAAAAGTCAATAAGCAATATAAAAAAGCTACAACGTTTTATGTTCCTCTATAAAAGTCGTCGGTAGGACAGATGATAGAACACAGCGACCATCATCTAGCCCCCGGGTATGGCGTGATTGAGACGAATCGACTGACGTAAGAAAAGTTATAATCACCAACCATTTTAGATATCCAGACCCTCTTTATTGCTAACTAACAGTATAAATACAAAGGACAGTGTACATTGCAGTGAGTTGTGCAATGAGCAGTCTTATCGCGATCTACGATTTCTTACAGACATCCAAGATATCGACTATATTGGTGGAACTAAGGTAGTTTTTGCTGTGGGGTTTTTTAGTTTTGTTTACACCACACTAAATTAAAAAACAAAAGGATTACAAGAAATCATGTGTCTTTTATGATACAAGTACCTATATACCTACAGAACATACATACATAGACCCATATGTGGAACTCCACAAAAGAAAAAATCACACATACACTTCTAAACACATTAATCCTGCGCTGCAGTCATACAAAAATACACAAAAAAGTTCTACACAAAACATATAATGACATAATCAAACCTAAAAAAATATTAATGAATCTATTAACACACACACATACCCAGTTAAAATTAATTATTTTGTTGTGTGTTTTAGCGTATATGTAAATTTTCTCACACTTGAGTTACTCAATGGTCTATTGCGAAAGGTTATGGTCAATGGCCTGGCGGAGTAAGATTATTTAATAATTCATTCATGTATTGGTGTCATATCATCTTGTAGACAGATAGTTATAAATAAATACATAAATATTCTACAACATTCTACACATCGCTATCTAGACCCATGGTAAGCATAGTTAAACTAGCTTGTGTTATGGAATCTAGAATAAGGATAAACATACTTAAATACTTTTTTTTCTGTAAATACATACATATTATACATAGAAACACCTAGACCAATGCAAATATCCATATTCATGCATATAAATATTTGCACTGAGCGGGGATCGAACCCGCGCCTCCTGCGTGGCAGTCACATTCACTACCGCCACGCCACAGGGGCTGTTGATAGACGATAGACATAGTCGGGTTTACAGTAAATACTTATCTATACAGATAATATAACACTGTAGTTTATTTTGTATTGTTATCACAGATACTCCAGCTGCGTGGTTTTCGGCAAACAGCCGCGTGGTTTCCGGCAAACAGCCGCATGGTTTCCGGCAAAGTAGAATGTGGGCCACCCCATCTCTTCTCATGCGGTGTCATACAATGCGACTAAGGGATAGGGCTGTTTAACATCAGACAGATATAAACAGCCCAGACTCTGCCTCAAATGCATGGCTCGAGTCAACAATAGTGCCCGGAAAATGACAATAGATTCACCCCCTATTACGTGGGACAGAATACAATGATTAGTAAAACGTGGATGTTTATTCACCTCTGCCTAGCCCTATGGAGATAAAGGCGTGTATGTATGTAAAACCGTCCTCCGCAGATGACTATCGAGTATGTTGTAACGACAGACAGAATACCACACACATGTTAACAATACAATTATTTGTACAAGTCCGCATATTTAGTGGTGCATCATCGATATGCAGGTTGCGTGCGCGCCATACAAGGTTAGTGAAATGGGTCGCCGGTTCGATTCTGAGCCGCTCGAGAATATTTGGTAGGCTTACTTCGTTGTTGTTAAGAATATATTTGTAAACATCATTCTCAACTGCGGTAGCCTAGTGGTATGGGTAATGGACTGCTGAAACGAGGTCTCGGGTTCGATCCCAGGTTTTACCATGGCACACACCAATGACTTTTCGATGCTTTTCGAAGTTATGTGTGTATTTATCGCAGGTTTATAAGTGCTCGGTTAATGGCAATAGGCTCGCCACCTATTACATTGAGACGTAGACATAAACTGGCGAAATGTGGGCGCTAGCACCTCTATCTACCCCTTCGGAGATACAGGCTTGAGTTTATATAAAAAAATTCGTCATTCTCTGAGTCTTTTCTCAATTCAGTTGGCGTGCACTTTTCAGTTTAACTGTGTGTGTTCGATATGATCCGTGAAGCCACCATTATTACCAGCTCACGTGTTTCCTTCTTCCTACAGTCCCTGGTCCTTTAAGCGGGGCGTGAAAAAGCATCTGATGAGGCTGACGGCCTCATCAGATGCTTTTTCACGCCAGCTGAGTGTCACCATTGTAACATTACTTAGTGTCTGTAATGGTGACCATCTTTCCTGAGACTTTGCCTTTAACTTACCATCAGGCGAGGTGAAGTCAAGATGGCGTGTCCTAGATAAAAAAAGCAACTGCTTTTTGACCTCTATAATCAATTGAATCGATATTGAAGTTCTGTAGTTTTTTTTTTAATATAGGACACGTCAATTAGACTTCGCCTTGCCTGATGGTAAGCTGAAGGCAAAGTCCCACAAAAGAGGGTCACCATTACTTACACATACCGTGTGACAATGATGACACTCAGCTTGACGGCCTCATCAGATGCTTTTTCACGCCCCGCTTAAAGGACCCGGGACTGTAGGAAGAAGGAAACACGTGAGCTGGTAATGAATTCCAGGCCTTAATGGTGCGACAGAGGAAAGTCTCCGAACCGCTTGGTTCTTGATCGGATGTTTTGCACCGTGTGCGGGTGACATCTAAGATCGATAGTTCGATTAGTCGAATTTTTGAAGGCCCCAACTATCCGTAACGACTACCATAGCTGTTCGTATGGCAACTGAAACCGATGGCCCGGAACCCAATCGAATAATTATTCGTACAGCCTTATTTATTTCAATGAGAAGACCAAAGGCTTGTCCTGCTTTGTCTTCTACACTGAAGTCACAGAAACTCTCTGTGCTTAAAAGGTCGGCAGCGCGAGTGTGACTTCTCTCGTGTTACACACCGTAGCTACGGACAGCTACGGTAATCACTTTCCATCAGGTGGGCTGCGTGCTTGTCTGCCACATAAGTGGTATAATACATATTGAGCAGATTTCTGTTCATTATTTCGTTATTTTATGGGATTTCGTCTCGGGTACAAGTCCCGTTTGAATCGTTTTATATTTTTCCTATCTAATTCACTTGTATAGTTAGCATAGTACTTTAAAATTTCGTTAATCTTCTAGGTTGCTATAGACGTTTGTCGCAATAATTTGAGTCTTAATTTCGTTGATTTGTAATGGCGGAAGGTCGATGACTTTCCGATTTCATCATCTTCATTCTGAAAGAATAATACTCCATTACTTGCATATTTCCATCTCTTTATTTACTTGTATCACATCTAATATAACTTCAATGTTAGCATATTCAATAATAGGGTCCATAATATTTATTGATACAACACCAAATTAGTACATCTTTTTACATTTTTGGTCTGGCAACACGAATTAAACGAGTGAATATGAAGTAGCCGCCTTTTTAGTTCGTGTTGCCAGACCAAAAATGGACCCTATTATTGAATATGCTAACAATTCACTCTCATTACATTCTTCATGCATGCTCGTCGGTTTAGGGTAGGTACTCCTGACCTGCCCCTTCCTGCTACACTTCCTTTTTTTTTTCCTTAGCCACACAATAACGAAAAGAATTATCTGATTTGATGCTTTCGTTCGGAAGTTATGCGCGTAAATACTTTTGGACGGTTTCTTATTATTTATATACTAGCCCTCTCCCTGGATTCGCCCGCGGCGTACTTCGAAAGCAAATAACACCTTTCACAAATTGTACATTATACATATATAGTCAAGCTTTTATCCCCGCAGAGGTGAATTAATACGCACATTTCACCATCATTGTATTGCCGTTGTAAGCTAAAGGCAAAGTCTCAGAAAACAGGGTCACTATTACAGACACTAAGTAATGTTACAATGGTGACACTCGGCTTGGCGGCCTCATCATATGCTTTTTCATGCCCCACTTAAAGGACCCGGGACTGTAGAAGAAGGAAACACGTGAGCTGGTAATGAATTCCAGGTCTTGATGGTGTGGCAGAGGAAAGACTCTTCGAATCGCGACATCTTATAAGGAACCTATCAGTCAAATATCAAGTTTGTAGCTGTTATAGTTTCTATATTTCGTGATTATTCAGTGATAATTTCACTTTCATTAATAGATATAAGAAGAAGCTAGATGACTTAGTGGTTAAGGAGTCAGCCTTACGACCGAGAGGTCCCGTGTTCGAATCCTGCCCATTACACTGCCGACGTGAACCTACTCCTAGCATAAGCTATTTAGCTTAGTTGGAGGGGTTAGCAGGAATATTAGTAAATGCGGTTGCTAGAAATTAAAAAAAAAAAAAACTAAAACAAAAATTAAAAAAAAACCTAAAAAAAAATATTTAAAAAAAATAAAAAAAATATGATCTTGAACCAGAAATACCGGCTGATATCTCGAAACAAGGGGTAGGCAGTCGTGTTTGTTCCACAGTTTTGGCATTGGGGTCATTCTGCTATTATCTAAGACATAGTAATTACTACACAATATTCAGTGCGTAAAAATTTACTAATTATACACAAGTTGTAATAAGCGAGACTCGGATTAGCGCAGATAAGATATCTTAAGCAATATCTTCGCGCATTGTAATGCAATATAATGTAATTGTTTGCCTTCTCTCTCTTCTTCTATCTCTTCCCATGCGGTGTTTTTTTTTATATACTACTTGGGTGGCAGACAAGCACACGGCCCACCTGATGGAAGTGGTTACCGTGGCCTATGGACGTGTGTAACACCAGAGGAGCCACACTCGCGCTGCCGACCCTGTAAGCATAGAGTTTGTGCCGTCAGTGTAGAAGACAAAGCAAGACAAGTCTTTAGTCTTCCCACTGACAGCACGAATTCTCCAGTGAGCTCTGGCAGTTTTTGTGCTGTCAGTGGGATGACCAAAAGCTTGTCCTGCTTTGTTTTTAACACTAACAGTACAGAAACTCTTAATGCTTACAGGGTTGGCAGCGCGAATGTGACACCCTTTTTTTTTTTTTTTTTTACGTGCGCAAAATCCCCACGGATACCTCCCCACCGGAGCCGGTGGAGGAGGTTATGTCGGACTCGAACCGACTAAAACGCACGCCGCCTGTGGGTCGTTTTGGTTGCCGAAGGTGAGGTTGACAGGCATATCCCTCGCACCCCGGCCGACCCAGGGCCATCTCTCACGATCTGGCCCTCTTCTCGGGTGTGGGGACTACAGAGTCCCCAACTCGACCCCGGAAACGGGGAGGCGCGCCAGGCGCGCCACCGCCGCGGCCTGCTTCTGCCAGGGTGACAGGCGGCTCCACTTGTCACCCCCAGGCCAGCGCTCATGGGGGGCGAAGGTCGTTCATCGACCTCCGATCCTTCGTCGCTCCCGCTGCCGCTCCCGCCCCGCCTCCTCCTTCGCGAGCATTACTTGCTCGCAGAAGGAGGCGCCGGCCGCCCACGCATCCGCGCAGCGGACCATCGCCGCGAGCAAGGTGGAGAGCGTGAGAACTCTCACTCCCAGGGCCGCCACAAGCTCCCGCCTCGGCGTCTCCCACGCCGGACACTCGGTGAGCGTGTGCGGACCTAAGTCCTAACTCGCGTCGCAGTGATGGCACTCGGACGTTGGCTCTTTCTCCATCCGACGCAGATACTTTCCGAAATGTGACTCCCTTGGTTTTGCACACTTTCTTAGGCCACGGTTTCTATCAGGTGGACCATGTGTTTGTCTGCCACTTAAGTGGTTTAAAAAACGACTATAATATCACTCGGTATATGTAATTTACGCTCATGCCTTTTTTTGGGGAAAGATTGGGGCGCCGTAGTCCTACACCCAAGAGGGCCTACTATGGCCCCGGGTCAGTCGGAGTGCGCGAGGGATATGCCAAAGGCTACCTCACCCCCGGCAACTGGTGGCCTAAGCCAATCGTGCGGTTTTAGTCGGTCCGAGTCCGATATAACTAACCCTATCGGATCCAGCGGGGTGGCGTCCGAGGGAAATTCCTCACGTTAAAAAAAATGATTCATTTCCCACGTCGAAGGTCACAGATTTGATGCTTGCTCAGTGCAAATATTTGTATATATTTAAAATGTCTATTTGCATAAATTTAAGTAGCCAATTGTAATAATTAAATAATATGTGTCATATGACAATGAAAGAAGTAAGTGTGTAATCTCCTATTTAAAAGAAATATAAATAAAATTGGTTTGTAAGTACATTACCATAAAAGTTCGGGCGCCTTGGAGATACACATGCCTAAGATAATCAGCGGATACTGGAAACTTTTAATCTTCCGGAGGTGAGCTAAATGAAACCAAACTGTGAGGTTTAAGGTTTTATTGTCCACTCCAGTGTGCATTCAGAAATAGATGTAAGGATACATTCCTAATGTATAACTAACCTTAAATTTAAAATTAGATTTTTATAAGCTATGTCAATATTATCCTACGTCAATATGATTCTATGTCACCAATGCACTTTTAGGTTATTTTGAAGTTTAGATTTAAAATATAATTAAAGTAAGCTTATATGTGTATGGATGTGTATGTTATATACCAACAAAATAAATATATCTGTATAATATATGTATATAAGTATGCAAATATATACATAACGTCATATATATAACTAGTTAACACTACTTTTGCTCATATCTTATTATTTATTTATTTATCAGCCTCAGATGCATGGATTGAGTCAAAAATAGTGCCCGGAAGACGGCAATAGGCTCACCCTTTGTTACGTGGGACCAAATGTAATGACCGAATACAGTAACAGGGGGTGAGCCTTTTGGCGTAGCTCGCCATAGGCAGGGAATTTATCCTCACACATTGCGACCTGAGACGGTGCGCACTGTGCGGTATGAAAGAAACTTCATCCCACGCACACTCAAGCTATGGAATGAACTCCCTGCTGCGGCTTTCCCAAGAGCCTACAATATGGGGATCTTCAAAAGGGGCATCAGGTTTCACGTTCTCAGGTGTCACACACGTTCATAGGCCACGGTAACCACTTCCCATCAGGTGGGCCGTGTGCTTGTCTGCTGCCTAAGTGGTATAAAAAGTACTGGTCGCAACTAAGACCTTCACCTCAGGCAGCTTAAATAAGACATACTAAAGCTACTTTGGGTCCAGACCACGGTAATCACTTCCCATCAGGTGTGCCGTGTGCTTGTCTGCTACCTAAGTGGTATAAAAAAGTACCGGTCGCAGCTGAGGTCTTCACATACAAATATGACATACTAAAGCTACTTTGGGTCCAGACTGTGTAAAATGTCTTTTTTTTCACCATATTGCATCATTAACTTTTACAGTATCTATATATTAACGCTATATCTTCTAGAGAGTTGGCAGAGTACCAACTATCTCTTGCACTCAGCCTTGTATAGAATGTAATAATATCTGTTACTTGGTTGGTCAATAGCGCGTTGATGTCTTTTGTATGGAGAACACGCGCGGCATAATTCTTGACTAATTATTTAGGTATACCGCGCAATAGAGACTACGTTTAAGGTTCTATAATGTAGGTTAAAGTATGATTATTATATACTGAGATTGTACCAAATATAATAGTAATAAAACAACTAATAATAAAAAGAGCTTGTGGATAGGTGTGTTCACTGTTCGTTAGACGATCAGAAGGTTAAGCTACCTAGGTGCGGTTGACACTTGGATGGGTAACCACTTCAAGGGATTTGCTCTGAGCGCTTCAGAGATTCGGAAGTCACGTTAAGAATTGGTCCCGGATGTCAATAGTTGTTAGGTCAAGACTGAGGCCTATGCCTATCCTCTGACCATCCAGCCTATAACTCAGGCTGGATGGTCAGACGGCAGTATAATTGAAACAATAAAGTCACAACTTTTTTTTTTATACCACTTAAGTGGCAGACAAGTGCACGGCCCACCTGATGGTAAGTGGTTACCGTGGCCTATGGACGTGTGTAACACAAGAGAAGCCACACTCGCACTGCCGACTCTGTAAGTACAGAGTTTCTGTGCCGTCAGTGTAGAAGACAAAGCAGGACAAGTCTTTAGTCATCCCACTGACAGCACAAATTCTCCAGTGAGCTCTGGCTACCCTACTCACCGCTGGGAACACAACACGAAGTTATTATAACCACGGTATTCTGTAGGGCGGAGGTACTTCCCCAGTCGGACTGCTCAATTGGGTGGAAATACCGCCGTGTCCTACCTCCTCATAAAAAATATTTAAGTGGACCCCGAATTCCGAGATGAAGACCTCAGATGTGACAATATATAAGTATGCGGGTGACATCTAAACCCTGCACGTTTTGTTCTGAGTGAGAAAGGTGATGATAACGTCCCCGCTTGATGTTATAAGGTGTAGGAATTTGTAACTCAATTATAAATTGCACAACTTAAGAATTGAACCAGAAACCTCCACACTCGGTAAAACAGTAATAACATTTTACCACTTTATTTTTTTATACCACTTAGGTGGCAGACAAGCACTTGGCCCACCTGATGGGAAGTGGTTACCGTGGGCTATGCACGTATGCAACACAAGGGGCGTTACACTCGCGCTGCCGACCATGAAGAAACCTGCCTCTCTTGAAGAACCCCATATTGTAGGCGCTGAGAAAACCGCAGCAAGGAGTTCATTCCACAGCTTGAGTGTGCGTGGGATGAAGTTTCTTTCATACCGCACAGTGCGCACCGTCTCAGTTCGCAATGTGTGGGGATGAATTCCCTGCCTATGGCGAGAGTTGCGATGATAGAATGTAGCTACGGGCATCATGTCAAGCAGTTCATCTGAGCACAAACCGTTGTATAGGCGGTAGAACATCTCATCATGTTTCAAACATGATCACACATAATTGAAATATGAAGAGGTAAAATTTCACTAAATTTAGTGAAAAAAGTGTTTTTGTGATAGATTATAAGTACATAATAAAATACCATTTCTTTTTTCAATTTTACTCAAAAAGGTCATGTGAAAAACGGTTCAAGGTAAAAAAGTTTTAGACCCTGTTATACCTACAACTTTTTTTCACTCTTAAAATGCACTCAATATCACCCCCGTACTTCATAGCGAGATTATTTTTGTATGTGTTATTTTGACCATAATTACTTTCATTTACAACAGGTCACATGCTGTTATTAATTATATTAAAAAAAAATATACAAAAAAAAATTACGTGTTATAACCTACAGCATAGTTTTATCATTTAATAAATAAATATACATTACGTTATCTAGAAGTATAGTAAACATGCATGCAAATTTTCTATATTATTTTTCGTATATATTATATTTTATCTTCGGAGGGTTAGGCAGAGGTAAATTAACACCCACGTTACACCACTCGTTGTATTCGGTCCCACGTAATATTGCCGTATTCCGTGCACGATTGTTGACTCGAGCCTCAATCTGAGGCTGAGTCTGGGCTGTGTATATCTGTCTGATGTTAAACAGCCCTATCCCTTAGTAGCCTTGTACGACACCGCATGGGAAGAGATGGGGTGGCCCAAATTCTACTCTGTCGAGAACCACATAGCACAATATATTTTTTATATATTAATATTTGTATATATGAATAATACATACATATGTTATGTATGTATTATTCATATAATAATATACAAAATACATTCAGTGGTATCGAACCCGCTACCTTCTAACTTATCAGTTGAACGATCCACCTCTTATTATAATAAAGATGTCGAAAACGAAATTATAATCATACTATTAATAATATTACAAAATAATACATTAAACAACTAATTTAACAAGAGTGATATTTAAAAAAAAGTAGGTTATAGTATCGCAATACATTATCTAACATACGAATTGGGCAACACATAAACTTAGAGGCAGCCATACAACACATACATAATACACACACACACTTTCACAAAAAACAAACACAAAAATATTATAAACAAAAAAAAAACAACTTACTTGCAAAAAATTTTTTTTGAACACAACACTTTTCACAACACTAAACTGTTTAATAAAAGATTTGGGACACAGTTTTTTTAGTTGGAAAGCGCGTCAGTCTCCATGGCATACCGTCGACTATCGTAACCGCCAAAATATGAGGCCAAAATGATACTTATGCAACACTTATTACATTGGATTACATAAAAATCGCCGTCGGCACAGCGATTTTATTATGCAAAGAGCACGATTTTTGATGTTGTATCAATTTTTTTTTCCACAGGGCTATACCTAATTTACAACATAAAAACAAATACACAAAAATAAGTTACCAAAAAAACACAAAAATAAAATTCGAATTTTGAATTTTGAATTCGAATTTTATTGATAGCGGTTTTGACTGAGTGTTTTATTTTTATTTTATTTTTGTGTATTTTATTTACTTCTTTTTTTTTTAACACAGACGTAAGGTTGTGTTGAAAGTACGGTTGTATTTGAATGGCGGGGCGAGAATGTTTTCAATCTGTCGCCTGTCTGTCCCCTCTACGTAGAAAGTGGGGGGTATGACGATATGATGAAGATTGCTGACTGAACGTCGACAAAAAAATAGTATGTCTATTGGTATTACAGAAAATTATCAAGGTCGCGGCTCGGATGATATAGGTGTAAGGAGGTTATGCGGTCAGCACGCAACGCGAGGTTTGGAAATGGATGGGTGGGTGTAATTATATTGTAGTTTTGAGTAATGTTATTATTTTAATTAATGAACTTCACAATGATGAATTGTAAATTGAAATAATACTATTTATTGTACGTACGGTTCATTTTATTTTTTGTGTTACCTGTGGCGTAGCTATAGAGCGATCGATTGTTAAATCAGATGTTGCGGGTTCGATTTCCACTATTTATATACGTATATACTTTATATATATATATATATATATATATAGCAAAGGTAAAATCTCCTCCGTGGCGTATCGGTAGCCGTGGTAGCAATCGCCACGCAAGAGGTGCGGTTTCGATCCCCGCTAAGTGCAAATATTTTTATGCATGAAATGGCTATTTGGGTTGCTCCGGTCGTGCTTCGGAGAGTACGTTAAGCCGGCAGTCACGGTTGTCATACGAACATCCATGTCATACGAACATCCATGTCATACGAACATCCATGTCATACGAACATCCATGTCATACGAACATCCATGTCATACGAACATCCATGTCATACGAACATCCATGTCACACGAACATCCATGTCATACGCACATCCATGTCATACGAACATCCATGTCATACGAACATCCATGTCATACGAACATCCATGTCATACGAACATCCATGTCATACGAACATCCATGTCATACGAACATCCATGTCATACGAACATCCATGTCATACGAACATCCATGTCATACGCACATCCATGTCATACGCACATCCATGTCATACGAACATCCATGTCAGTCCTAAAAAGTCTAGTTGTCTAACTACAATATTTCAATATCACCAATGCGTTGTGCAGGTCACACGGCAGTCGCTTCACGGAAAATACCCCTTACAGAATACCGCGGTTATAATAACTTCGTGTTGTGTTCCCAGCGGTGAGTAGGGTACCCAGAGCTCACTGGAGAATTTGTGCTGTCAGTGGGATGACTAAACGCTTGTCCTGCTTTGTTCTCTCCACTGACGGCACAAAAACTCTGTGCTTACCGGGTAGGTGGCTTCTCCGGTGTTACACACGTCCATAAGCCACGGTAACCACTTTCCATCAGGTGGGCCGTGCGCTTGTCTGCCACCTAAGTGGTATAAAAAAAGGGATTTCAGCCAAACCCGCAGTTAGACTCGAAATAGTGTACCCTAGATTCTGAGTTGAAAGCTTCCGATAAATATCATGAAGAATACAGTCCCGGAGCCTTTAAGCGGGGCGTGAAAAAAGCATCTGATGAGGCCGCCAAGGTGAGTGCCACCATTGTAACACTTAGTGTCTGTAATGGTGACCCTCTTTTTTGAGACTTTGCCTTTAGCTTACCATCAGGCGAGGTGAAGTCAAGTTGGCGTGACCTATAAAAAAAAAAGAATTAAAAGATGAATTAACCTCACCATCAGTGTCCTTATAATCTTTTCACCACAATATGTACCAAGTCTTTAGCAATAAACAAACCATGAAATCGTTCAGAAATTTTCGTCACTACCCAATTATATCCACAACTCAATAGTTTTTACCAAACCCATTGCAACACACGAGACATTTGTAAGAGGATGCTCTAAACATAGGTCGCCATCTTTGATGAGATTGTGATTACATATATTTTGCCATCGGTGATGACCACCTTACATTAACTCAGCTGGCGTGGCGGCAGTGGACTCGACTGCTGCACAGGTAGTGCGGGTTCCATTCCTGCCTTTTACCCGACTGCGCACGCGAGGGTATAATAAAGGTATTCATCTCTCGAGTGTCGTAGGGTACGTAATTAATCAACAAAAACTATTCGGTGGATTTTTGGTGCTGGTAAAAAAAATCATTCAAATTTATCGAGTAGAGGATCAAAATGAAGAGAATTAGAAGGAGATTCCAATATAACATAACATAAACTCAAGCTTATATCCCCGAAGGGATAGGCTGAGGTGCTAGCACCCACATTTCGCCAGTTTATGTTAAGGTCCCAATGTAATAGGTGGCGAGCCTATTGCCATTAACCGGGTACTCATAAACCTGCAATAATTTCGAAGTTATGTGTGTGTGTATATATAATATATCATATTATTACTAAAAAGTTTAAAATAAAATAAACTATTAACAAAACCGACTGCTGTCTAAAAAAAGAAACAAGTTTGATAGCAGGCGGGGGGGTCAGGGGAGGGGAGTCATACTCGTGCTGCCGACCTTGTAACCCCTCGTTTTCACCTAAGTATAAAACATGTATTTGACAAGTTGCAATATGTCACAGGCTACAGTGTGAACGCAATTGTGTACATACTATGTGAACGAAAAAATATCTATGATACATGTATAACACAAACGGCCTCTGTGGCGTGGTGGTAGTGAACGCGACTGCTACGCAGGAGGCACGGGTTCGATCCCCGCTCAGTGCAAATATTTGTATGCATGACTATGGGTATTCGCATTGGTCTGGGTGTTTCTGTATATAATATATATGTATTTACAAAAAAAAAAGTATTTAAGTATGTTTATCCGTATTCTAGACTCCATAACACAAGCTAGTAAAACTATGCTTACCATGGGTCTAGATAGCGTTGTGTAGAATGTTGTAGAATATATTATAAAAAAAAGTATTGTGTTTTGATTAGTCTTGTACAAGTCTTCAACAAGTTTTTACAAGTTTACAACTTGTTTCGTAGTGTAAACGAAGGGTAAACCTAATAACAGAGTTTCTGTGCCGTCAGTGCAGATGGCAAAGCAGTATAAGCCTTTAGTCTTCGCACTGACAGCAAAAAAAACTTTCCATTGAGCTCTGGTTAGCCTACTCACCGCCGGGAACACAACACTAGGTTATTATGGTTGCGATATTCTGTAGGGAGGAGGTACTTCCCCAGTCGGACTGCTCAATTGGGATGTGAATACCGTCGCGTCGTGTCATTCCTCCGTTGCCTCTGTCATTTACTGTCGTTGACTTTACAAATTACTAAGTGGAGATGTTTTACGTGAAATTAGTGTAATTTCGTCAAATAACTTTAATTTTTCGCAACAAACGTGACGAGAAGTGATTTTGCAAATTTTTTTAGATACACCAATTAATTTCAATTTCAGTTATTACTATTTTTTTTATAATGTTGAGTAGGATAGGATAATAGTGTATTTAGCCAAAGATTTGTTATACGGTGTGTTCGTAAAATATTATTTATTTATTACTAATATACGCGAATGTAACACATTAAAATTAAACAATATTTTTATCGCGATTTATTTGATTCCCGAAAAAGTGGTATTGGGTATTTGACAACTTTTACAATAAAATAGCTTATATGTAAATAATAACTATATAACATGTATTTCACAAAAAGCTTTAAATATTTTTTTATTTTTACGAAATAAAATTGAGATTTTTTATAATAATATGTATTTCACATGAGACAAAACTAAACGAATGTATGTTATTTCATTAATTACACAGACAAGACGGAAAATTTTTGGCCAGGAATTTTTAAATAAAATTCTTTTTTCAATTCTTTTTTTTTTTATTTAATTTATACTAAGGCTTGAAACACGATCTATTGACTGCTTTGAAGTTCCTTTTTACCAGACTACAGCGAAGTTAAAGGAGGGTTATTTTTTTGGCAGACTATGTATCATCTGTTCCCTCATAGCTCCTGAACTACCTATTAGAACTGGACAAATGAGTTATCATTAGAAGCGTCTTGGTCGTCCACTTGTTATAGATTATATGACGTATCATTGAATCTAATGTAGCGCCCTCTAGCGGTCATAAAGTACCGTGTTTAAAAATAAACTTGAGATAAATATGTCGTGTTTGACATCATCTGAAAGGGCTTAATTAGCGCATTACAAATATGTATTAATTATAGCCGTTGTTTGCTCCAAAATAATATAAATGAAAAAATAAGTTTTAAATTAAAACCCGATAACTTACCGAAAAATCTCGCTTTAAAAAGTATTAAACAAGAAAATATCAAGGATAGCCGTGGTCGTATGCCACTTAGTCTAACAAAACAATAGATTCTAGGAAAAAGTGGCATACGACCACGGGTATCCTTGATATTTTCTTGTTTAATACTTTTTAAGACGTGATTTTTCACTAGTCGAGTTTTAGTTTTAGGGGAAGATGGGGTATGACGGGTGGTTGCGCCGATGGTAGAAACTGTATTTTCTGACGCGGAAACACGCTTCCTATACCCATCTCCCCTCCCGCACTTCCTCTAAGTGAAAGGTAGCAATAGTTTTCGCCCGCCAATTGTGATATAGACACTCAGTCCCGCTATGAACTAGCCAGCGTAAAGGCGGACCGCGCGCGCGTCTCTCAGAAATGAATAATATTTGTTGCATTTTAACCGCTTCATAGACCCTTACCGATCGGATTGTGCCTCTCGTGTGTCCCTCAAGTGATTTAGTGATGTGGACAGCAGCTCCTGAGCCAGGAAGAGAAGATCGCTGCAACGGCCCAGCTAGCAAATGACCAAACAGCACGTGGCGTAGTAAAGGTTAGTGCATCCTCTCCTACTTTCTCGGGTTGCATTCCATGCCTAATCACATCCGCGGCAACCCGATCACCTGTCTTGTTTGTGTGTAAAGCGTCAATGGAACAGTTAACTTCATCCCCGCATAATACAGTCCACTAGCTCACGTGGCCAATCGCACCAACATTCTATGGTCCTGATCGAGCCGGATTCTTAACCGCTAGTTCGCATTTGTTATTATTCTATTGAGAATAAACGCACCGCACCTAAATGCCTGGTTATTTTAGTAGAAAACCCCGCATCTAGACATTTAGGCTTAGAATTTTGTTGTCCGTTCGCCGCTGGCTCGCATCGTATCTACCTAATACATACATAGGTTAGGTACGTGTAATCGCATTTTGTTATTATTCCATTGAGAATAAACGCACCGCACCTGAATGCCTAGTTATTTTAGTAGAAAACCCCGCATCTAGGCAGGCTAGGTTTAGATCTTAGGTATCCTAGACACCCTAGTGCATAGGCACAGTGTAATACCTAACGCATTTGGCTTTTGTTTTTATTTGTTTCAATCTTTAAGTTGTTCGTTCGCCGCAGCTCGAATCGTATTTACCTAATACCTACGTGGGTAGATACGTGGTTGTACCTACCTCGCCCGCATTTCATTCAAATTCATACGAAAGTATTTTAATTTGAATAGATATTACGCAATTACTTAATCTCTGCAATAATAGTTGAACCTAGACAGCGGTCTGGCTCGCGTAAGTACGATCTGGCTGTTGCTAGGCGCGTTTTGTTCAAGCGTGCATTCACAGTTGTGAGTACCTACCTACCTGCGGAGTATCGCTCGCGCCGCGTCGCTGCTCTGTACCGCTAAGATTAAGTCATTTCATATTTGTTGTTTACCGCACTTTAGTTTGAGATTTAATTGTAAACATGCCCCCAAAGGTTGGTAGTACCGATAGTAAAGTTCAACTGAAACTTTTATACGCTAAAAGAGAAATGATTTACTCTCGCGTACAATCGATTTGTGATAATGCACTTAAAACCTCTGATTTGGCTATTAGAGATTCGTTCTTGTGTTCTATAGAAAACTTGGATAGTTTGCGCACGGATTTCGAGTCTTTAGTACATGACATCAACGTTTTAGAGTTAAATTTAAATCCCGATTACTCAGTGAGTTATCAGGCCTTGTCGTCGTTTGACGATTTGTATTGTCGTATCAAACGCGTCGCTAGGAGTTTGGAGAAACCGTCTGACCGACCCAACCCCACTCGCGACCGACCTAAGTTGCCACCAATTCAAATACCCGAATTTGATGGTAACATTCGCAATTGGTGTTTATTTATAGATAGTTTTGAGAATACAATAGATAAGAACGTTTCGTTGACAGATCACGAAAAATTGCATTATCTCGTTGAAAAATTGACTGGTTAAGCTATAACCGTTTGCGCTGGAATTACGTTTAGTGCCGAAAATTATAATTTAATTTTAAATACTTTGAAAGCTAAGTATGAGGATAAAAGATCGGTAGCTAACGCATATTTGGATCAGATGTTTGATTTGAAATCCATTACGGCATGTAACGATCAAAACTTAGAGAAATTTCTAGATACTTTCGCATCAACTGTTCGCGCCGTAAAGAACCTAAAGATCGATGACCTCTGCGACTTCGTATTTTTGTATATGGGTTTAAAGAAATTAGATTCCGAAACCATTCGTTTGTTTGAGTCGGATCATCGTGGCAATAAAATTCCTAAGTTCGAAGACTTAGAAAGTTTTGTTCGCGAGCATATAAAAGTATTGCAACGCTCTTCATCGAAACATGAAGGCGCGAAGAAGGTTGTTACTTCTGAACGCAAAATAGATGCCTCATCGAGGTCACTGAGGTCAACTCATACTTATGTTAATACCGCACCAGCACATGTACAATCACCTGTTTGCTCTTTGTGTAATACTCATCATTCGCAACTGTACAAGTGTCCTGGTTTCCTAAAATTGTCGCCTAATGATCGTTATAAATTTGTTCGCGCTAATAGTTTTTGTTTTAATTGTCTCGGTACTAAACACCGCGTTGTTTTATGTAATAGTAGAAATAGTTGTCGCAAATGTCCAGCGAGACACCACACTTTGCTTCATTTTGAGAGTAGTAATGCCGCATCCGATGGGAGCACGGTTGGTTCGTCGAGCGGTGGCACACGGCAGCCTGCGCCGCAGCCGCAGCCCGCGCTCGCGCGCGCTCCGGCCCGCCCGGTGACCGCTGCGAATGACGTCACCTTGTGTTCGTTCTCCGCTAGTGCTGCACTCACTACTGTGTGTCTTGCGACCGCTCGCGTTGTTATTGTTGATGCATTGGGTAAGCCGCGCATTGTTCGAGCGCTGTTAGATGGCGCTTCGCAAAGTAATTTTATTACTCAAGATTGTTGTCAACGTCTTGGTTTCAATGTTAATAAGCGTTCAGCCCGCTCAGTGGTGAAGGGTTTTGGAGGCTTACGGTCAGCTGTTCAGGGCACCGTTAAAACAAGGTTTAGATCTCGTTTTAATAATAATATTTGGTTTGACATGGATTCGCTCGTTATAGACAAAATAACTGAACAGTTGCCTACCGTCCCGGTTGACACGTCTTTATTAACGAAATTTAAAGACTTGCCTTTAGCTGATGAGACTTACGCTGTTCCTGGAGTCGTCGATATATTGATCGGCGCTTCGATTCTCCCGCACCTCCAGTTATCACGTAAGGTTCAAGGGGGACCGACGTACCCCGCTCCGCACGCACTGGAGACAGTTCTAGGTTTTGTTATAATTGGTTCCGCACCCGCTTCTATAGATAGTTTTAGTCACTCGACTGCTTCGTTCTGTTGCACCGTCGAGCCGCCACTGGAGTCTACCATCCGCAAGTTTTGGGAAATTGAAGAGGTCAATGTCCCACCTATCCTAAGCCCTGATGACAAGATGGCTGAGGAGATTTGTTGTCGCACGACTACTCGTGATGAGCAGGGTCGTTATGTTGTCGCGCTCCCTTTCAAGGGAGATATTTTTTCGCTAGGTGACTCCCGTGTATCCGCTGAAAAACGCTTTCTTTGTTTAGAACGAAAGATGCAGGCGTCTCCAAAGTTGAAGCGGGCCTGTGATGAGGTTGTTAACGAATATTTAGATAAAGGTTGCATCTCACCTGCGCCGGCGGATACTGGCGGGACCCAGCCTTCGTACATTATCCCGCACCACGGAGTTATTAGAAAGAAGAAAAGAAAGAAAGAAGAAAGAATAAGCTTACTACTAAACTCCGCGTAGTTTTGGATGGCAGTGCTAAGACTAGCACTTCCGTGTCGCTTAATGACATTTTGTATTGTGGTCAAAATCTTTAAGGTAATTTATTTGACGTAATTGTAAATTTTCGCATTAATATTAGTAGAATTTTAGCTTTTAGGGCTCAACAGTCGCTTTGTGTTGGGCCCACTCTTCGCCCCATCGTTGGGACACATTCGTCGCTAATAGAGTGGCAAAAATTCAATCTGAATTAGCGCCACAAAATCCCTTTCACGTTGCTGGCACCGACAACCCAGCCGATTGTCTCTCTCGTGGATTGCTTCCTTCGCAAATTTTAGATCACCCGTTATGGTTTAGTGGACCGTCCTGGATTCATGCCGCGTTAGATAAGTGGCCAGTTAGTCAATTCAATCCCACTACGGTTTCCGAACCACCCGAGGAGAAGAAGCACTCGCTTGTTGTATCGGTCCCGCGTGAAGAGTCCCTTATTTGTTGTTGGCTAATCGCGTCTCGTCTTGGTCGAGACTATTGCGTTGTGTTGTTTATGTAGGTCGATTTTTGAGAATTTTATCTCGCGCGGTCATATAGTTGACCGGTGATTTAAGTACGCTAAAATATTTGCCCGCAATAGATGTTGATGACGATAGAATGCACCTTCTAACTCGTCACGCTCTTTTAGATAGATTAGTCCAATCGTTTGGAATCGTTGGAGAACCGATTGTTTGCACACGCTGCAGTCGCGTCAAAAATGGAATACTCCATCTAACCCAATTACTGTAGGTACGGTGGTAGTCCTTATGACTGAGAATGCGTCTCCTTTACATTGGCCTCTAGGAGTAGTAGAGGAAGTTTTTCCCGATTCCCGCGGGATAACTCGTGTTGTACGGGTTAAAACTGCAACCGGATCGTATCTGTGCCCGGTTGTTCGCCTCTGCCCTCTGCCTAGCCAGCAGTAGGCACGAGTTCCAATCTAGGTTTATATTTTAGTTGTTATTTCCCAAACCTAGATTTAGATTAGATTTTAGATTTGTCCCGCATTTTTCGTTTCGAAGGTAACCCTTCAAGCCGGGGGGAATGGTTGCGCCGATGGTAGAAACTGTATTTTCTGACGCGGAAACACGCTTCCTATACCCATCTCCCCTCCCGCACTTCCTCTAAGTGAAAGGTAGCAATAGTTTTCGCCCGCCAATTGTGATATAGACACTCAGTCCCGCTATGAACTAGCCAGCGTAAAGGCGGACCGCGCGCGCGTCTCTCAGAAATGAATAATATTTGTTGCATTTTAACCGCTTCATAGACCCTTACCGATCGGATTGTGCCTCTCGTGTGTCCCTCAAGTGATTTAGTGATGTGGACAGCAGCTCCTGAGCCAGGAAGAGAAGATCGCTGCAACGGCCCAGCTAGCAAATGACCAAACAGCACGTGGCGTAGTAAAGGTTAGTGCATCCTCTCCTACTTTCTCGGGTTGCATTCCATGCCTAATCACATCCGCGGCAACCCGATCACCTGTCTTGTTTGTGTGTAAAGCGTCAATGGAACAGTTAACTTCATCCCCGCATAATACAGTCCACTAGCTCACGTGGCCAATCGCACCAACAACGGGGAAGCGAGGTAAGATGGGGACCATACAAAAATAGATTATACAATGTCCCAGAGAAAAAACAGCGATGAAGCCGACCATAACTGCCCTTTTTGTGAAGATGAAGACGATTGAATATGTCATACCCCATGTTTCCCTGGGGGGTAACCTATCTTGCCCTATAGGTGGGGCAAGACGGGGAGATTTAGTTATTTTTTAAGGTGTTATTTTTATGAGAAGACTTTTATATTTTTGTTTTGACTGCTTCACATTAAAAAAGAAAGACTGATTGTTTCAATAATAAAAGTTCCTAAAAAGTAGAGGGTTTTATTGATGAATTACCTTAAAGTCCCCTTCTTACCCCATCTTCCCCTAAACTTATTTCTCATCTGGGCTTGTGACCAAGACTTTACCACGAACAAAGTTGTTTGCAAAACGTTACATACCAATTATGGTAATTATATATTATTGCAGTATACTTATTATTTGTAGATAATAATCGTCAAATCGCATATCTTAACCTATGTCGCGAGACATACAAGACACTGCGCACGTGTATTGTTTGTAATAATCTATGCCAATCCCGCACGAACCGATTCAATTGTACATACATACATATAATCACGCCTTTATCCCTAGAGAGTTAGGCAGAGTCACTAATAATTGTATTCAGTATTTATATATGTATTCAGTATTAAGTATATTCCAGGCACTATTGTTGACTCGAGCTGAGTCTGTGCTGTATATATCTGTCTGATGTTAAACAGCCTTATCCCTTAGTCACCTTGTACGAAACCGCATGGGAAGAGATGGAGTTGGTGGCCCTAATTCTACTGTGGACGTATGTACAAAGGCCTTTAAGAACCTAGGTTTCATAATTCGGGAGACTAGGGATTTCGAAAACACCGTTGCCGTGCAAGCGCTGTATAACGCGTTAGTAAGAAGTAGGTTAGAGACGAGTGCTATTATTTGGAATTCCTATGAAGCTAAGTATAACTCCATGGTGGAAAAGATGCAAAATAAATTTACTAGGTATCTTTACCTCAAACAATATGGGGTATACCCGTTCTACCCAATTATGTATCCTACTACTTTCGTGTTGGGGATGGTTGGATACTATAAGCTGGAGGTAAGACGTAGTTTGGCTTTGGCTAAGTACGTATTTCTGGTGTTTCGTGGCAAAATGACTAACCCGCAGGTATTGGAAGCATTGAGGCTGCGTGTTCCTAACATCAGGCTGCGGCTGGCGCCAAGGGAGCAGACATTTGAGGTTCCGGTACCCCGGACGAACTTATTGAAGCATGATCCTTACGTGCGAGCTCTGAATATTTTAAATAGCATAGCACAGAACATAGATATGTTTTGTAGTTCTTTGGCGGAATTTGAGCGGGTGACACTCCAATATTTAGAGTCACGAAGTTATTAATGTTGCCTACTATAAGTTAATGAATATTACAAGTATTATTATAAGTAATAATTATGTACTACATTGTTGTGTTGGATACAATCTGTAAAAACAATGTATGGTTATATTAAATAAATAAATAAATACTCTGCCGGCAACCACGCGGCCTCCTGATTCAATTCAATTTCTTCTTTATCTTAATCGATTTGAACAGTTAGCATACTAAATACTTTAAAATTTCATTCTCAGAGCTCAAATTTATCAAGCATAGATTATTGAAATCTATGCTTGATCAAGCTCGTTCACTGCCGTAGCAACCCTAGTATCCTCAATAGATACTCAAGAAATGTGTACTGTACATATAGAACACATTAAATTTTAAGTTCAAGATATAGGTACCTAGGTATATTAACTAGGTCTCGAGGTATACCTATTTTATTTTTAACCCGACTACGGCAAAGTGACGTGTAATTGACGTGTTCTATATAAAAAAAAAAGCAAAAGGAAGGTTACAATTTTGACAGGCTTTGTAGGTTCATCTGTTCCCTCATAGCTCTTCTACTTCTTATTAGAACTGGACAAATGAGGTATCGTTAGAAGCGTCTTAGTTGTCCACTGGTTATAGGCTATATAACGTGCCACTGAATCTTATGTGGCGCCCTCTAGCGGTCATAAAGTACTGCGTATAAAAATAAATTAGAGATAAATATATCGTGTTTGGTATCAACTGAAAGTGCTTAATTAGCACATTTCAAATATGTATAAATTATACCTATTGCTTGCCTTCAAATAATATGAATAAAAAATAAGTTTATAACTAAAACCCGACTACTAAAAAAGTATATATATAAGTATATATATAATAGACCCAAAGTTAAGGGTTGCACCGTCCCGGGATGACACAGCACTGGCCGGGCAATTAATAATTTTCACTCAGTTTAACAACGCGTTCGTTATTTATTCATACACAAGATATGATCCCTGACCGATATTCAAAACAATACATTCTAGGGAAAACTGGCATACGACCACGGCTATCCTTGATATTTTCTTGTTTAATGCTTTTTCAGTAGTTGAGTTTTATTATAGACTAGCTGACCCACCCCAGCTTCGCCCGGGGTATATTTTGAAGCTTCATATCCCTTTGAGCCCGTATGTTTTAGTCTTCAAAATATGTATGAAAAATTACCGGCTTTGTTAACATTTATTGTCAATGCTCCGCTCTCTTAAGTAGTAGCGAGATGATATATAGCCTAAACCTTCCTCGATAAATGGAATACCCAACACTGGAAGAATCATTCAAATCGGACCAGTAGTTCCAGGGATTAGCGCGTTCAAACAAACAAACAAACAAACTCTGCAGCTTTATAATATTAGTATAGATAAATACATCTAATATCTATGTGGATAATAAGATAGGTTACCTGCTAACCGTGAACCGTCGACGAGAGCGTAGTGTTTCCAATGATTCGCTCACAAAGTCGTGGATTATGGATCACTTCAGGTTGTTTTAGATAGATAAGTCATTTAGTTTTGGACTTTAAAGGAAAATACATACTAAATAATAATTCTTAAATGAAATTTATAACTAAAAACTATTATTAGGTAAGTACTAAAATATACTAAAATAAATTTAAAAAATACATACATAATGCGTTATGAAAATCTTTCGCATCATCACTGACGGGTAATGTACCCAGAAGGCTGACAACATTGCCACGTCGAATGGCAATGCTTATCCTCTATACAAGATAATAACCAGCAACAGGTCACGCGTAGCGTCGATCAGCCGCTTTGCCAAGTCTTAATATAGATATTTCGTTCTAGAATACAGGTCTTACAGTAAAGATCTGAGCGAGTAGGTACTTTCTATGAAAACAACTGATTTACGAACGAATAGAACCTTCTACGATAGGTACCTATCTATCGGAAATCATGACTTCCTATAGGTATCGTAGACTAAAGGATAGGGCTTTTCTCTATCCGACTGTAAACGAACAGTCAATGTTAAGTGCCGGTTAATGATAATTAATAGGCTTCGGGAGTTTACAGCCGTGAGTATTATGTATACTATGTGTATATGAAAAAAGAAGACGAAACCGTTTGAAATAGACCTTGGGGGGGTGATTATGCTATATAGCTATGAATAAAACACACTAGATACGTTGCGCCTTAAATAATGCTAATATCAACATTTGTTATATATTCATTTACGTGCTATTTAATATCCATTGGGCACCACATCACCTTTAGGGTGTGTAAATATGGCCCTACCATCATCCTTGAAGCTTGAGGTCCAATCAAACGTTACCTGCAAATTAGTGCACCTGCTAGAACGGGTCTTTGGCGTAAACATTCCTCTGCATCTTAGATAATGCACACAAGAGTAGTAAAGTGTGGTATATTTTTCATGTTGGTTCTAAAACTCCTCAGAAGCCGCCACTACTTTTCTTTTGGTTTGTCATGCAAATGAGACTTGGCTTAAAAGTCTTAGTTATCAGATCATAATATTCCACTAAAATGTGGATAAAGTGTCTGTATTAAACTGTCAAGTGTCAAGACTCAAGTGTCAAATGTGTCAATATTATCATTGATCCGAGATTTTCATGTTTTGTTCCACTATTGTTGAAAATAATAATATTGATTGATATCTTCACAACAATAAGTCATTTGCAAATTTTCTTTGATCGTGGAACAAAGATCTAGGTAAAGCAATACATTTTTTTAATGGTTAATTGACATAACAATCATTTGAAACAAAAAACGATGGGCGACGATTTCTTTATTTAAAATATCGAGAAAATGATAGTAATATCAGTAATTCTTACTCTTTTCAGATTTAAAAATATACAAAGATGCTACCACGACAGTATTACAATGAACAAGACCTGAGAAAACGGCAAATCGATACATTAAAAGTATTCAACGATCATGTTACTGAAGTGAACGAAAACTCCGAATACAGAGTAGAATTCTTGGCTGACAGCAAGAGTATGAGTCTCTCAGTGATATTAGGACCCGATTTTCCTAATGAGAAGCCTTCAATATACATCAATCCAGTTATACCTCATCCTTGGATAGGAGAAAATTCTAATCAAGTTATTGGGGCTCCTGGTTTGTTGAATTACACCTTACATTCAGATTTAGGGCGCGTAGTCCAAGTTATTATAAGAGAGTTTCAGAAATCGATGCCAAAGTTCACGAACACTGAAGAAGTTGTAAAATCTAACAATACAAGTCCACAATCCCAAGTCAATAGTCAGCCGTTAATGTTTCCTGAACTCAATGATTGGAGTATTGAGGAGTTGCAGGATATATTGGAAAATACTGATTTACAGGTAAAATAGAAAATAGTATAAAAACACATATAATCATGCCTTTATCTCTGGAGGATTAGGCAGAGGTGAATTAACACCCATATTGTATTCGGGCCCACTTAATAGCGAGAGAGCCTATACCCATATTTCGAGGACTTGTTGACGAGAGCCATGCATCTGATGCTGAGTCTGGGCTGTGTATATCTGTCTGATGTCAAACAGCTCTATCCTTTAGTCACCTTGTATGACACCGTATCAGAAGAGATGGGGTGGCCCAAATTCAACTCTGCTGGGAACAAGGCGACTTGGACATTTTACGTAATTTTATATAAATTCAAAATAGCTATACTCCATTTGATAAGATACTTAACTAAAGATAAACAATCATGGAGCGACTTCTTATAAAACACATTAAGTTTCTAAACAGAAAAAATTATAAACTGAGTTTTTAAATAAAAATATATTAAATAGACTTGATAACTGGCTACAACTAGGCAACACAGAGCTCAAAATCACTATCACTAGATGTGAACACATCAGCTTGTAGCTGCTTGTTCATAAATAAATAATATAAATAAGCAAATACATCAAGATTTATAATTATTAATAATATCAATAATGTTTACGTTTTGTTTAGTGAACAAAGCTTTTAAAATAATAGTAATAATATCATAATTATACCAAGTATCGGGACTTCTCGCGAATTATATTTTTTTTTGGAACTTACTATTTCTGCCGACGTTTCGGATGCGTTGCAGCACCCGTGGTCACGACTCAGTTCAACAAATCGGCAGTAGCAGAACATCTTGAGTCGGGTACCAGTCACTGGATTGAGCTTCATCAACCCAAAGTCCTCTCCACTGATCGCCACTACTATTCACGGATTGTGCGTGAAGCCATTGAAATCAAAAAATATAAAAATTTCAATAGGGAAGATGGATTCAAGCTATCCGGAACGTGGAATCCAGTGATTAAGATACTAAAATCAAAAAACACAGTGCCGTTAAAAACTGACATAGTGAGTGTGGTGTGTCGCCAGCCTAACCATTCATAATAAGTGTAATGGTGGGTAGGCGCTCAAAAAATGTTCCCCGCATACATCTCGACGCTCGAAGACTAGTCAAGTCGTGACCACGGGTGCTGCAACGCATCCGAAACGTCGGCAGAAATAGTAAGTTCCAAAAAAAAATATAATTCGCGAGAAGTCCCGATACTTGGTATAATTATGAATTCACACCGCGAAAGTTTAAAAATAACAATAGTAATAATATTATATTTGCATTATAATATATTTGCATTCCACATAATTTCAGGACAAAATAATAGAAATTAACCCTCAAATAGTCGAATTAGATCTCGAAACTGAAGAATTGATGACCAGTATCGAGGAAATTGCACGAGAAAACTTAGCCAAGCAACAAATGCTGGATAGTCTGAAAACGGATGTCATAGACCGAATATCAACTATCGTACAAATGAAAATGAACTTCGAGGAGATGAATCGTAAACATCAAAAATTGTCCGCTATGTATGACCCGTATAGGATCCGGGATTATCTGAAGGAGGCTGCTATGAAAGCAGATGAGGAGTCTGAGCTTATTGCTGAAGAGTTTCTAACTGGTAACGTATTTTATAATGACAGTAAGTTATAATACCTAATCAATATACCTATAATATAAACGATGTTATAATAATAATAAAACCTTTATTTCCGAACTTTTGACAAATTTTTGCACATTTAAAACATAATTATAAGTAACATCTACACTAAATTACAAAAGATCTCTCAGTTCGGTGTGCCTTACGGCAAAGACCTCCTCCAACTCTTTCCATTGTTTTCTGTCTGCCGCCACTCTTGTCCAGAGCGGACCTAAAGTCATTTTCAGGTCATCCTCCCATCTTCTCTTTTTACGACCTCGGCTTCTATTGCCATCTCTTGGGTACCAAATTGTCACCTGTTTGCTCCATTTCTCCTTTCTACACCTGAGCATATGCCCAGTCCACCTCCATTTAAGTAGGTCAATACGAGCCAGGATATCAGTTAATTTTGTTTTATGCCTGATGTCTGTACTTCTTACTTTGTCTTTTTAATTTTATACCTAACATGCTTCTTTCCATACTTCTCTGACATCTTGCAAGCTTAGCCCTATGGTGTTTTGTCAGAGCCCAGGTTTCGCAGCCATATGTAATGCAGGGTAAAATACAGGTATTAAAGGTCTTCTTCTTGATTTTAATGCCTATTTCCTTGCTTTTTGTGATTTCTTTCAAAGCCCAGTAGGTTTTCCATCCTGTTGCAATTCTTTTGTCTATTTCTTTTGACATCTGGTCACTAGGCGATATTATCTGGCCGAGATATACGTATTCCTCTACATATTCCAGTTTCTGTCCTTTGACTGTTACGTCTACAGGAATTGAATTGGTCATCATCTTAGTTTTGCTTGAGTTCATCTCTAGGCCTAATTCTGTACTTTTATCTGCTAGGGTTTGTATCATGGACTCCAGTAGTTTTGGATCTTCTTCCAATAGGACCAGGTCATCCGCAAATCTGAGATGATTGAGTCTCGATCCATTTATGTTTAGACCCAGATGCTCCCAATCCAACTTCCTGAACATATGTTCTAGCACTGCTGTAAACAGCTTTGGTGACAGTGGGTCACCTTGCCTGACACCTCTTTCTATTGGAAAAGCATCTCCTGTTGATTCCAGTCTTATCTTACTTTTACTTTCGCTATAGATATTTTTGATGATGTTGATATAGGTATTTTGTATGCCTTGCTCTTTTAGGCTTTGCCATACGACTTCATGTCTGAGGCTGTCAAAAGCCTTGGCGTAGTCTATAAAGGCGATGTAAATAGTTTTTCTGTATTCATTATATTTTTCTAGAAGCTGTTTGATAGTGTGAATATGATCTATTGTGCTGAAATCTTTCCTGAACCCTGCTTGTTCCACAGGTTGATTTTCGTCGAGTTTAATTGAGATTCTGTCCAAAATGATTTTTGCGAAAACTTTGTATACATTTGAGATGAGGGATATGGGCCTGTAATTTCCGATATCGTCTTTTGGGCCTTTCTTGTGAATTCTGCCCATTGGCTAGGGGTGCTACCGGTATGTAGAATCTCGTTAAATATTTTGCTTAGTAGCGAACTTATTTCTGTGATTGTCCCTCTCATGAGTTCGTTTGTGATCCTGTCGGGGCCAGGTGCTTTTTCCATTTTTTGGCTTCTTATAGCTTTTTCTACTTCCGCTACTAGTATTTCTGGTATTTCTTCATTATCTTCAGTCACACACACTTCTGTTTGTATCCACTATTGTGTGTATTGAAATTTGAATTGTTTAAGTATAGTAACCGATAGTACACATACATAGTATAAACGATGTTACATTATTATTTATGTTGAACACACTAGCAGCCATTAGGCTGATGCGTGTGTGTCTCATGATCCGGAGATTTTGTCAAGTCTGTTTTTGAAACTATTAACACTGGGTGCCAAAACAACATTTTTAGGTAGGCTGTTCCACTCTCCAACGACACGGTTAGGTAGAGAGTGTTTTCGAAGTTCAAGTCTGGATCGCATTGTACATAGCTTTAGTGGGCTTCAGATTACATGTCATTACAATAACTATAATCATTATCTGATCTGGTCTCGGTTATCACATGGCATACGTGGCAATTGGTTACTAATTGACAAGTGTTCTCCACTGTCAACACCATCGTCACTTACCAACGAGTTCCTGTGCCGTCAGTGTAGAGGACAAAGCAGGACAAGCCTTTAGTCATCCCAATGACAGCACAAATTCTCCAGTGAGCTCTGGCTACCCTACTCACCGCTGGGAACACAACACGAAGTTATAATAACCGAGGTATTCTGTAGGGCGGAGGTACTTCCCCAGTCGGACTGCTCAATTGGGCGGAAAATACCGCGGTGTCCTACCTCCTATGACTGGATGTGACTGAGATTAACACTACAATGAAGAAGAAATAGTAGTATTTGAAACTTTCACTCCGTGGTTCGAGCTCCCCTCCCTTTTGGGTTTACTCATATACTACAACTAAGGCAATACTAAAAGAGGGTTATGATTTGACGGGGCTATGTATGTATATTCATGTGTTTTTTTTTGTTTTTTTTTTAATCTTTATTTACGGAGCTTAGCCACAACATGACTACGTTGCTCCATCATAGCCATTTTGTATACAGTACCTACCAGTAATTTTATACATATTAATACATTATACAGCTGTCACATATTCATGATATAACAGATACCATTTCTTGAGCTGCATCCGAAAGAGGTCTCGCAAGGACACTATTGCATCTATGTTCATGTCTTCTCTCATAACTCCTCAATTACTTATCAAAACTGGACATATGAGGTATCTTTAGAAGCGTTTTGATCGTCCGCTGGTTATAGGCTATAAAGTCATAAAGTACTGTGTTAAAAAAATAATTTGAGATAAATATGTCGTGTTTGGTATTAAATAAAAGGGCATAATTAGCAGATTTCTAATATGTTTAAATAATTAGCTGTTGCTTGCCCTAAAATAATATAAATAATAAAATAAATTTAAAACTTAAACTCGTGATTTTAGCGTGATTTTTCAGTAGCCGAGTTTTATTAAAGCCAAAATCTCTTTTTATTTTTAGGTAACATGCCAGTAGAGACATTCGTAGCGAAGTTTGCTGAAAAACGAGCATTGGGACAGGCCAGGCGAGCACGGGAAGAACGCCTAGGTCATCAGCTAGCCATGCTAGATCAAGCTACGACTATTACTAGGCCTAGCACTACTAGGCCTAGCAGTAGTAGGTCTACTGCTGCTAAGAAATAGAAGGATATAACATTCCTGTGATACTGCTATGGTTGTATGATTACCTCTGTGAGTGGCTCAGCGGTAGAACGAGCCAGAGGTAGGGAGATTGATACCCGCTAATTGCAAATATGTATATATGCATTGTACTGGCTGTTTCTATGTATAACATATATATTTATTTGAAAAAAAATCTAGAATCGCAATTATTTGTGTTCTAGAATGCGTTCTTCTTCTTGTGTGTTATCAACTGATAGGGCTTAATTAGCGCATTATAATTATGTGTAAATTATACTTATTGCTTGCCTAAAATAATATAATAAAAAAAATAAGTTTAAAACTAAAACCTGACTACTCAAAAAACACGCTTAAAAAGTATTAAACAAGAAAATATCAAGGATAGCCGTGGTCGTATGCCACTTAGTCTAACAAAACAAACATTTTAGGTAAAGAGGCATACGACCATGATCCTTGATATTTTCTTGTTTAATCCTTTTTAGAGCGTGATTTTTTAGTAGCCGGGTTTTAGTTTTAAACTATTTTTTTTGTCAGATATTTTGTTAGCATACTATGTCTATTTATATAATATATTATGGTCTAAGCATCCGGTATTATTGAACGATACTAACGCGCCTGTGTGGGAGAGGCTTTATGATAGTTATATTACATGTCGATCCATATTGGATTTTTTTTTTTAAACCACGTAGGTGGCGGACAAGCACACGGCCCACCTGATGGAAAGTGGTTACCGTGGCCTTTGGACGTATGCAACACCAGGGGTGTTGCACTCGCGCTGCCGACCATGAAGAAACCATCTGATGCCCCTCTTGAAGAACCCCATATTGTAGGTGCTTGGGAAAACCGCAGCAGGGAGGTTATTCCACATCTTAAGTGTGCGTGGGATGAAGTTTCTTTCATACCCACTTAAGATGTTTATGCTGTTTAAAAAATTGCTCAGACGGAACTTGTGACCAATCCCTAACAAGGGGGAATGCTTTAACCACTGATTCTCCTATACAATCGTCTTCGGGCGACAGTGGAAGCCATCTACCGATAGTGGTACGAACTAACGTCGCCCCAAGATTGTTGTACAGGAGAATTTCGAATGCTCAAAGCGGTTCAGTAGCTTAATAGTCGAAGCATTCCCTCTGTAATCTACTGTTCGCGGTTCAAGTCCCGTCTGAGTCGTTTCACTTTTTCTTATCTTAAACGATTTGATTATTTAGCTGTTTGCTTTAAAATATCCTTATGTTTTGTTTTTAATTTTATGAATGTTTTAAAAACTAAGTTGATGAATTTTTGTGTCTGTTGACTGTTCTAAATGTCTATATACCTCAAATTACATACCATTACCGTAACCCAAAGTATCACTATAATCTATACCAGACAATAAGTTTTTATTCTTTTATCTAGGACACGCCAACTTGACTTCACCTCGCCTAATGGTAAGCTAAAGGTAAAGTCTCGGGAAAGAGGGTTACCATTACGGGCATTAAGTAGTGTTACAATGGTGACACTCAGCTTGACGGCCTCATCATATGCTTTTTCACGCCCCGCTTAAAGGACCCGGGACTGTAGGAAGGAGGAAGCACGTGAGCTGGTAATGAATTCCAGGTCTTGGTGGTGCGGCAAAGAAAAGAGTCTCCAGAATACCGGCTGGACCTTTTCAAATTTTCCTATCTTAATCGAAATACACAAACTTTTATATGTATTTGTTATATTAGTAGATTAATACATTTGTGATGTATAAGGTTGCAATAATATATCTTAAGTAGGTACTTAGTTTAACGATAATCTGTAGTGGGTTTGAAGTTGTGTGAAGTATTTTATAAAATATCTCTGATTTAAGAACACCATATACTTTGAAAAATATTTATTTCTCCTTACCTATTTTCATTGTACCGCGGTAGCCTAGTGGTATGGGCAATGGACTGCTGAGACGAGGTCTCGGGCTCGATCCCATGTTTTACCATGGCACACACCAATGAATTTTCGATGCTTTTCGAAGTTATGTGTGTATTTATCGCAGGTTTATAAGTGCCCGGTTAATGGCAATAGGCTCGCCACATATTACATTGGGACCTAAACATAAACTGGTGAAATGTGGATGCTAGCACCCTTGCCTACCCCTTCGGGGATATAGGTGTGAGTTTATGTTATGTTATGTAATCGATATATACAAACTTTAATATGTATTTGTTATATTAGTAGATTAATACATTTGTGATTATAAGGTTGCAATAATATATCTTAAGTACTTAGATTTACGATAATCTGTAGTGGGTTTGAACTTGTGTGTAGTATTTTATAAGATATCTCTGATTTAAGAACACTATATACTTTAAAAATACTACATTTATTTTAATACAATATGTCAAAATGGTACAACAAGCAATGCTTAGTCTATGCACTAATCAAATAACCCGCCCCTGATTGCCCCCGGTGCAAAAGTGCCCATAACACTTGCTGCGTTGCCACGTTGGATGACGATGGCCAGCCTTTGGACCAGGAACGACCCGGAACGAGTGTCACCGGTCGCCTCGATGAGCCTCTGTTCGATTTCTTTAATAAGGCTTTTAGCTTCTTTGCCCCAACTCCCCAGAGTCTCCACCGCTATTGGCACGAACTGGTACAGCGGTTCCAAGTCGGCGTACTTAAGCCTCTTCCTTGAGCGTATTTATTTGTCCTTACTTATTTTCAAACATTTACTACTGAGAATCGGAATTCTGCACAATATTAGCAGGCCCTAGATTCTGCTAAAGCAAAACCACTGTCATAACACTGCTATAAAATCCATTTAATTATAGACTTTAAAACAATGCTTTTAAAGTGCAAAATGCACAGTGAATGAGAACGTGTAATGAAACTGTTTTTATTTAATTTTGGATTTTATGCATTTGGAAATAAAGTCTGAAATTTAATGTCATTTATTGCAGTGTCTTTGGTATGACTGTATGACAGTTTTGTTTCGTTTTATTTTAGTAGAAATGAGGACCTGGCCGGAGTGTTAGGCAGAGGTGAATTAACACCCACATTTCACCAATCATTGCAGTCGGTCCCTCGTAATAGGGGATGGGCGTATTGCCGTTTTACGGGCACTATTGTTGACACAAGCCATGCATCTGAGGCCGAGTCTGGACTGTATATATCTGTCTGATGTTAAACAGCCCTATCCCTTAGTCGCCTTGTACGACACCGCATGGGAAGAGACATGTGGTCCAATATTTGGACCAAAATATAACGGCAGAGTAGAATTTTCTGAACTGTTCTCGTGATCCATTGAGAATGGCAAAACCGGTCAGGTCTAATAAAAAATACTGGGGAAAAAGTACAAGTGAGTTCTTAATATGTGTTATCCTATAGGGGTTCTGGTTCCTTTTGAGGTACCGAACCCTAAAATAAGATTTAATATGTGGTTTTTAAAGATTTCAAACCCACTTTTATATTCCAATAATGTATTATTAATTGTAGTAGTTTTGTGATACGTATTATTAAATGTTAACATTTTATTCTGTTTTATTGAATACATACAATATACCTTTTTTAATGTGCGCAAAATTCCCACGGGTACCCCCACCACTGGCGCCGGTGGGGGAGGTTATGTCGGACTTGAACCGACTAAAACGCACGCCGACTGAGTGGGCCGCAGGTTGCCGGAGGTGAAGATTATCTGAGAGATATCTTTCGCACCCCTGCCTGCCCAGGACCGTCTCTTATGAAACGGCCCTCTTCGGGTGTAGGGACCACGGAGTCCCCATCTCATCTGCGGGTATGGGGAGGCGCGTATCGCGCACCGCTGCCGCGGCCTGCTTCTGCTAAGGTGACAGGCGGCTTCACCCGTCTCTCCCAGCCCCAATAGAAAATACCATAGACTAAATTCAAACTCGCAACAAGTACCATTTCAACGCGGCGTAAAAACTTTGGACCGTTATGTGCGGTCAGATAACGTCTCTTCACATAGGATATTACTTGTTAGGGCCGAAACTGCGTCAAGCGGGTGCGGGCGCGGTTTCATACAAAAGTGCTCCGTCGCGGAGACCCGCGCGGGCTTCCGTCACGGGGACGCACGCCCCGCGCCCACGCAGCGGGGCGCGCCTCCGTACGACGGAAACAGGCGCGGGGGCACGCGCGGGAGCCCGCCAGCGGTAACACGTACGGACTTGTTCAGTCAATAGCGCTAGCTGATCCGGGTCGTACGCACGTTCTTAGAAAAATGTCTTTTGACACCGAAAGAGTTATTGTGGAAGTACAGTGCCACCCTGTCATATGGGACCTGATATAGATTTTACTCTTAAATTGTATTCGTTCCAAAATTCACCCATGCCCTACGATCAACGCCTTTTTTTAAACATATAACAATTTTGAAAAAAAGTAGACGAAATTATAGAAAATACCCTCACCAAAATTTTAAATGTGGCCTTGGATGACCGAGCTTTACTACAAGCGACTCTACCGATTCGCTTGGGTGGGCTCGGTATTCGCAAAATTTCAGATGTCAGCTTACCAGCGTTCCTTTCTTCAGTCCACAGTACCGAAGAATTAACTAGGAAAATCCTTGCACCTACACTAGTTCATTCTGAAGTATTGTGTAAGACTGATGCAGTGAACGCTTGGAAAATTGCATGTCCAAATACCGATCTCCCAAGGAACCTCTTCTCACAGCGTCAGTGGGACGGGCCGCTCTGCAGCTTAGTTGGAAAAAAATTACTAAATACATGTTCCAATGCTGCTGAGCGTGCCCGTTTACTGGCGGTTGGAGTGTGGGAATCGGGTCTTTGGCTACAAGCTCTTCCATCATCTAACGTAGGGACTATGTTAGATGACACTACCTTCCGCATCGCAACTTGTCTCCGTTTAGGTGCGCCGTGTGTTTCTTCGCATCAATGCCGTTGACAGACTCGGACACCATGATCTGTCGTGCTGCAGGAGCGCAGGGCGAATTCCACGGCACGCCAGCCTCAATGACATAATCCGCCGTGCTCTTGTCACCGCCGGTGTACCAGCTGTACTAGAACCAAACGGTTTGGCGCGTGACGATGGCAGGAGACCGGATGGCATGTCGTTAATGCCATGGAAGATGGGTAGGACTCCGGTGTGGGACGCCACATGCGTTGATACCATGGCTCCTACCCATATAACTAGCACGGCTGGCTGTGCTGGTGCTGCTGCTGCTTCTGCAGAGGCTCTCAAGCGGCGCAAATACTCCAATCTCATCGGAGATTATGAATTTGTGCCGTTTGGAGTCGAGACTTTGGGGTCATGGGGTCCGAGCGCTCGCAACCTCTTCCGTGAGATTGCGAAGCGTATGTTCGACACTTCTCGTGACCAGAAGGCTGGCCTCTTTTTAGGTCAGAGAATAAGCATTGCCATACAACGTGGCAATGCTGCCAGTCTTCTGGGAACGCTACCACAAGAGGCATGCGATGCGGAGGAATTCTACGACGCATTTTAATTGTCCTTAGCTATAAGTTGTATAAAAGTTATTTTATTTTTATTGTATTTAATATTTATAAATTATTTCTGTATAGATTACTTAGAATGAGAATAATTTAATTAACTTCAACCATCAAATAAATTTCTCTTAAATTGTTGACCTTCAAATATGGTTCCAGTTTCGAAAATAATTCGTCATAGATCTGTACCGATACTTTAAAATAATTGTAAAATAAATTTTAATTTTCTCTTAATATACTGAACTTTGCAACAAATTCCCCGCACAGCAACAGCAACAGCAAAGTTTCTTTTTTGCTAGTCGTCGTAGTTTTGCTACGTAATAATACAATAAGTTCTCCATGGACATGACTATACATGCACGCCGCTAAAATTGAACTAGCGACACTGCGATAGACGGTCTCCGCGACGGGTGCCCGCGACGGGTACCGTCGCGTGACCACGCAACCCGCCCGCGTGACCACGCGCGTAGACACGCGACGGGTGCCCGTCGCGGTCGCCCGCTTAACGCAGTGTCGAGCCTTAAACTTCTAAATACTCCGCGTGGTTCCCGCCAGAGTAGAATTTGGGTCACCCCATCTCTTCCCATGCGGTGTCGTACAAGGCGACTAAGGGATAAGGCTGTTTAACGTCAGACAGATAAATACAGCGCAGACTCAGCATCAGGCTCGAGTCAACTATAGTGTCCCATATACGGCAATAGGCTTACCACCTATTACGTGGGACCGAATATACTTATTGGTGAAATGTGGGTGTTAATTCACCTTTGCCTAACCCTCCGGGGATATAGGCGTGATTTTATGTATGTATGTAAACTTCTAAATGTCCCGAAGCATTGTGTCGCCAGTGTGGACGAGCCTAATCAATTCTAAATTGGTTTATAATAGTCTTGTAATAGTGCTGATAACGGCTGTCATTTGATTATTCGAAATTTATGCTCATTGTATCGAAAAGATTTATTACGATGCACTGACCGTGTTATCAGCAGGAAGCATGAGCATTCTATTGTTAGAGAATTGATTTTCATATATTTTTTATACTATTATTTTTATATTTTCATACATTTTAACTGATAAAATTATACTGTACATTTTAACCAGGGTGTGCCGTAGTACACGCTCTCCACCTTCCTCGCCAGCCTCCTTCTGCGAGCAAGTAATGCTCGTGAAAGAGGAGGTGGGGTGGGAGCGGCAGCGGGAGCGACGAAGGATCGCAAGCCAAGCTGCCCGCGTACGAAGGCAACTCGAGGGTCAGAGGTCGATGAACGACCTCCGCCCTCCATGAGCGCAGGCCTGGAGCCGCCTATCAACCTGGTAGAAGCAGGCCGCGGCGGCGGTGCGCCTGTCGCGCCTCCCTATTTTCCGGGGTCGAGTTGGAGACTCTGTAGTCTCGTGAGAGATGGCCCTGGGTCGGCCGGGGTGCGAGGAATATGCCGGTCAACCTCACCTTCGGCAACCAAAACGAACCACAGGCGGCGTACGTTTTAGTCGGTTCGAGTCCGACATAACGTCTTCCACCGGCTCCGGTGGGGGGGTATCCGTGGGGATTTTGCGTACGTAAAAAAAATCATTTTAACCGACTTTTAGGAGGTAGGACACGGCGGTATTTCCGCCTCATTTGAGCAGTTCGACTTAGGAAGTATCTTCGCCATACAGAATACCGCGGCTATAATAACTTCGTGTTGTGTTCCCAGCGGTGAGTAGGGTAGCCAGAGCTCACTGGAGAATTTGTGCTGTCAGTTCATGGTTCATTCTTTCTTTGGGGCCGTTCAAGTATTACCTACGTAAGCAGCTTTATTACAGTTATTTAACCTTCCCCCCTCCGGCTTGTCAGCTAAAGCAAGCAAAACTCTTACCACCCCCACCCTACCTACGTAAACATTGGTACCTATATGCATATTTATTTTAATGTTTGTTTTTTGAGGGTAGTGTATGGGTGTAAGGGTAAGGTAACCCGTGGTACCCAACAGAGTAGAATTTGGACCACCCCATCTCTTCCCATGCGGTGTCGTACAAGGCGACTAAGAGATAGGGCTGTTTAACATCAGGCATATATACCGCTCCGACTCAGCGTCAGTAAATCCACTTAACAATAGTGCCCTGAAGATGGCAATAGGCTCACCTCTTACGTGGAACCGAATTTAATGATTGGTGAAATATGGGTATTAATCTACCTCTGCCTCACCCTCCGAGGATAAAGGCGTCATTATATGTATGTATGGGTAATGAATGCTATATTATGTGTGAAAAAATAAATAACTACTGCTGACGTAATCATTACCTAGACCTTCCACCACCCCTATGTCATCAAAAATAAGCAATGCAAAGACCCCACCCCTGTCCCCTATTATTGCTTACGTACAGGGCCGTCTTTAAACTATTTGAGGCCCTGGGCACATTAGGATCATGGGGCCCCTAGGACCTTGAGAAAACACTATTTAGTTACAATAGATAAAGAAAGACAAACAAGGTTCTAAATTTATTTTTATTTAGTTACTAACTATAAAAAAATAGGAAATATAAAAAATAATCTACAAAAGTAACTCGCTTAACATAAAATCCTTAGATTAATTCTATGTTGATTGCAAAGGTACCCTTCTAGATTTAAGATGAGCAAAATCGTTAATCACATCTTCAAAATCTATGGTATTGAGAATATCACATTCTATGGACACCAGCGACAAACTAGTTAATCTCTCTTGAAGCATTGTACTTCTTAATTCATTTTTTATTCGTTTCAATTTGGAGAAGGAGCGTTCTCCGCTGCAGTTAGTTACCATCATACTTAAAAATATTCTCAATGCAATTTCTACGTTAGGAAATGTGTCTTCAATTTTGTTTTGCTTTAATAGATTATATACTTCCTGTACACTGTGCTTCATTTTCACTCTGAACATTTTTTAAGTATTCTTTTAAATGTTGACATTCTATTTCTAACTCTTTTTCATTTACATCTTCGTGATAGATTTGAGAAAATTCTTTGCATCCTTGTCGTATCTCTTCGGAATTCAGAGTTTTTAAGTGAAAAAATAAACTAAAACGTTGACTGACGGTCTCATATGAACTTTGTCGCTGTTTTAGATGAACACTCAAGGTATCGATTATTGGGAGAAAGGTTTCTACGTTGAATCGCTCTTTTCCATTCAATTGGACTGATGGCGCAGAGCCATCAAAAAAAATCAGCCGTGAGCTTCTACGTCTTGTTCTTTGAGATAGATCTTTGTAGTCAGATTCTGGGTTATTTTCTTTGGCAGATGATTCGAAGTTATCAAATTTATCCCTGAGGTTAGTAATAAAATCATAAAGTGAAGTCAACAAATTGGTTGCAACGTCCAGTGTTATTGTTTCTTTCTGAAGATAATTACTTGTTTTGTCTATTCTTTCCAATATGGTGCTCCAGATTTCCGTCAGTATAATAAATTCTAGATTTCCCATTTTTCTAGACAGACTAAGGGCTTCGTCTCTTGTTTCTCGTGCCTTTTCAGTATCGTTTGCGATGGTGATTAAAGCTTCTAATATTCTTTTATAACCCCCATGCAAAGCACTTACTGCATCAGCTCGGGCTGACCATCTGGTTTGTGAAAGACTCTTAACAACTTTTTTTGAACCTAAATGTTCTGTTAATATATTCCATCTGTGGGTAGAGCCCGAAAAAAAGTTGTACACTTTCTGAACTATTTCAAAAAACTGTGATGCCTCCGGTACACACCCAGCAGCATGGACACCTACCAAGTTTAGTGAATGTCCTGCACATGGTATAAAGGTGGCAAATTCACATTTTTCCTTGATTCTTGTTTGTAGACCACTATACTTTCCCGACATATTTGAAGCATTGTCGTAGCTTTGTCCTCTGCAATCTTTTATGGGAATATCATGTATCTCTAAAAAATTTAAGATGGTCTCCGCTAAATACTTAGATTTATGCTCTTTAATAGGTATAAATTTCAAAAACCTTTCAACAGGAACACAGTCTTTTACGTATCGAATGATGAAAGTTAGCTGGTCAATATGAGACAGATCGGGCGTACTGTCAACGCTTATGGAAAAATATTTTGCTGATTTAACTTCATTTATAATTTTTTTTAGAACCTGTTTTCCCATTACTTCAATAAACTCATTACAGATATTTGCTGATAAATAAGAAATGTTACCCTTTCCAGGATTCCCAAATTTTTTTAAGTGATCTGCAAGAAATGGATCAAATTCACTCAATAATTCCACACAACCCAAATAATTTCCATTGTTTGGAGATCCTAGGATTTCATTGTCGCCGCGAAATGGAAGCCCTCTCGATGCCAAAAATTTTACAACAGCTACAATCCGTTTAAGTACGTTTCTCCAGTAATCCACTTCCTTTTGATGTTGAGATAATAACTCTATATCTACTCTACCAACCGCTTTACTTCGTGCCAGATAAGTCATCATAGATTGCTTATGCGCTGGGCTATTTTCATGTGTTAAAATTATGTGATTAATATGCTTCCAATCATTACATCCATTCCGAGAGCAAAGATTAACATCAGTTGGGTTAAATAAGCAGCATGAAAAACAAAATACAGAGCATTTGGAAGGCGAATACAGCTACCATTTTCTTTCGACGCTTTCATTGTTCTTTAATTTGCGAATAAATAATGCTTTGTTGAAATATCTCGTCACTAATTTATTACCATCTTTGTAGGTTCTGGATGCCTCGGAAAAGTCAGAATCTTTATTTTGAAAATATACTGGTCCCTTACGAATTAAAATTTCGCGATTTATTTCAACAAACTTTTCGTGAAAATAATCGGCGGGATCGTGCGATATTAATTCTTCTGTGTTGGAAAACTGCTGTTCAATTGACACAGTTGGAGTTGTCGGTTTTAGTGAAGTTACTGAAGTCGTTGCACTTTCGTCGTAGGAATAGTCGCTTTCTGATTCAATCTCTTTTTCAAAATTGGAACATGAAGGTTTAGAAATTCCCGCAATTTGTAATTGAGCTGAGTCATCATGTGGAACATTTATGAGTTGATTGCTACTTACAGAAGTTTCTCCAGTAGTAGTAGTAAAATATGATGTTAATTTTGGTAACTTTTCAATTACTTCTTTCTGATGTAGAGCTTTTTTCCTTTTTTCAGATCCACTAGGATATGACCGTTTCGACATTTTATATTATAATTCAGTATTTAATTAATTTTATAACGAAAATATTCGCTAACACAAAACAGACAAACGACGATTTAATCAAACAATACTATTTTTTTGTCAGAGCTCAAGCACAGTCAGTAACAAACTAACAACTACAAACAAAACAAACGCCACAACATCGCAGACAAATACTTGAAGGGAATTCCCGTTCGTCAAGTCAAACGACGATCGGGAGTCGGGAATTCCCCTTTTTTGTCTTTGGTATTACGAATGACGTTCGAATAGGTTTCTTAAAGACATAAACCACACCGCATCAAATAATTCTTCTTTTTTTAATTTAATAATTTTTCTTTTAATTGTATTCTTATACTTACATATAGGTATTTAAATTAACCTAAATATACTAATATCGGAAAAACTCATTTTTGAGAGAGAGTGGAGTACTTATACCCTGTTTATTTATTAGTTTGATCTTTCTTTTTGACGGATGTCAAATCTGAAATCGATATAACTTTGCAACGACGAACAATATTTTCTTATTTTAATAATATTAAAAATTGATAATAATCATAAGAATAGACACACAACATAAGAGTACCTGTTAAGGACTCAAGCATTTTCCGAAAGTCTTAAGTGGTTGTTATTGCTTCGAAGTAAAATTTAAATAGAAAAACTGAAAACAATGGTACCTACCCAATGTTTTTATGTCTAGTGCAATAAAATTGATTGACGAATGAATTTATTTATTTTGAATAGTTTAAAACATACATACAGCCACATATTTAGCCAACACATTTTTTACACCAATAGATATTTTCTGTTTCCCATCACTGACCCATCTGTCAAAAAGTACAAGGTATAGCTATCCGCATGCGGCAAACTAAAGCTAATATAATAAGCGTAGGTATTGTAGTAAGTCATTATCATCAGATTTTTCAAAATTAATGTTTTTCGGTAATACCTAAATATCGGTTATCATTTGGTAATCTGGCAGGAACTAGGGGGCCCCATTCGATCGCAGGGCCCTGGGCACGTGCCCATAGTGCCCAGTGGGGAAGAGGGGCCTGCTTACGTAATACTTTAACGACCCCTTTCTTTCTTGCTATTCTTTCGCCCCCGGCTCCACACGCGTTGATCTATTAACTCCGATACACAGATTTCAATCAAACAAACGTAAGATTTTAAGTCTGACCAAGACCTTTCTATAAAAAAAAACCGCATCAAAATCTGTTCAGTAGATTTTGCGTTCATCGCGAACAAACATTTCCAATGTACAATTAGATATTTATCTAATATATAATCTTGTCCGTGTGGTGAGTGGTGACGGAGGAAGAATACAAGTATCACCATCCCATCTCATCCGAAGGGTGTCGTAGGAGGCGACTAACGGAAACATACGACGATATCAAAGAAACAAAGAATCAATGTCATTTATTCAGTTTAGGCACATAAAGAGCACATATGAACGTCAAAATTTCACAATTATGTATGTCAAGAAATAATATAAAAATATGAAATAATATAAAAATAAACCATTGGAAAATGATTCTTTCGCTGGTTCGGTAGATTAGTTCTACTAAGAAGATACCAGAAAGAAACTCAGCGAACTACATTAGAACTAGATTATTTTTCTTTTTTAAATTTGTTTTGGTTTACAATTTATTTTGTGCGAGCAAGCAAGAGACTTATGTTGACCACGCATTAACATCATTAAGGTACTCATCCACTTTATAGTAACCTTTACTCATTAAAGTTTTTTTCACTTCTATTTTAAATTTATTTATTGGCATATTAATCATATCACTGCGAGAGAAGGAAAACTCGAAATAAAACCCTGTACCAACCCGTCTGGCCAGCGTGGAAACAGTAGGCCAAAGCCTCCCAACATTGGGAGAGGCCTAGTCCAGCAGTGGACTGCCATGGGCTAGTTGATTGATTGATTGATCTTAATATATAAAACTCTCGTGTCGCGGTATTTGTAGATAAACTCCTCCGAAACGGCTTTACCGATTCTCATGAAATTTTGTCTGCATATTGGGTAAGTCTGAGAGCCGGACATCTAGTTTTCATCCCACAAAATGTAAGGGGTAGTTCACCCCTAAATTATTATTTTAACATGACAAAACAGGCAGGAGGTAGGACACGGCGGTATATCCGCCCGATTGAGCAGTCCGACTGGGGAAGTACCTCCGCCCTACAGAATACCGCGGTTATAATAACTTCGTGTTGTGTTCCCAGCGGTGAGTAGGGTAGCCTGAGCTCACTGGAGAATTTGTGCTGTCAGTGGGAAGACTAAAGGCTTGTCCTGATTTGTCTTCTACTGATGGCACAGAAACTCTGTACTTACAGGGTTGGCAGCGCGACTGTGACTCCTCTGGTGTTACAGACGTCCATAGGCCACGGTAACTACTTTCCATCAGGTGGGCCGTGTGCTTGTCTGCCAACTAAGTGGTATAAAAAAAAACGTTTACCGGGTCAGCTAGTAATAATATAGAATTAGGTTTAACAACATTAGCTAGGTTGGTTGGTCTTAGGATGGGTGACCATTCTTAAAGACATTGAGAGCGCTCCGTGCCTCAGAAAGCACGTTATGGCATTGGTCTCGGTTCCCATACGATATAGGTACGTAACCACTACCGCAGATGTTTTGACGACCCCTGTGGCGTAGCGGTATAACGTTCGACTCCTACACAGGAGGCGCGCGTTCGATACCCGCTCAGTGCAAATATTTGTATGCATGAATATGTATATTTGCATTGGTCTGGGTGTTTCTATGTATAATATGTATTTATTTACAAAAATCATACATAGATCATTTTTCTTTTTTAAATTTGCTTTAGTTTACAATTTATTTTGTGCGAGCAAGCAAGAGACTTATATTGACCACGCATTAATACCATTAAGGTACTCATCCACTTTATAGTAACATTTACTCATTAAAGATTTTTTACAAAAAAAATTGTACCTATCTAAGTATGTTTATCCGCATTCTAGATTCCATAACACAAGCTAGTTAAGCTATGCTTACCATGGGTCTGGATAGCGTTGTATGGAATGTTGTGGCATATTTATTATTGGCAAACGTGCTTTTCAAGGCACGGTAACTTCCTGAACAATGCAAATAGCTATATTCATGCATACAAATATTTGCACTGAGCGGGAATTGAAGTTACAGATTAGTAGATAAATCAATCAATCAATTAGCTGTAGCGGTCCACTGCTTTACATAAGCCTCTCCCAACGTTGGGAGGCTTTGACCAACTGTTTCCACGTTGACCACACGGGTTGGTAAAGGGTTTTATTTCGAGGTTTCCTTCTCTCGCAGTGATATCATCTGCGTATTTTTCCGTTAGTCACCTCTAACGACACCCATCGGATAAAATGGGATGGTGATAAGTATTTGTATTTCTTCTCTGTCACCACACGTACCTAAGTTGATAATATTGTTACTTTATCTTTGCTTATTAAGTAAGTAAACCTAGATATATACCTACAATATTATCGAATCTGACAGCACTATAGGTCAACATTATCAGCAACCTAGGACTGATTAGAATTCATAACATACAGCTAATATATTGGCATTGCTTTGTCTTCTGCTGACGGCACAGAAACTCTGTACTTACAGGGTTGGCAGCGCGACTGTGACTCCTCTGGTGTTACAGACGTCCATAGGTCACGGTAACCACTTTCCATCAGGTGGGCCGTGTGCTTGTCTGCCAACTAAGTGGTATAAAAAAAAATTTGTTAAGGGTTTAAGGTATGTTTCCGAGGCCGACCGCAGACAGCAGCAGCAGATATAATATGATAATGTTTATTGTTTAAATTCAGAATACCGCGGTAGCCTAGTTGTATGGGTAATGGACTGCTGAGACGAGGTCTCGGGTTCGATCCCAGGTTTTACCATGGCACACACTAACTAGTTTTCGATGCTTTTCGAAGTTATGTGTGTATTTATCGCAGGTTTATAAGTGTCCGGTTAATGGCAATAGGCTTGCCACCTATTACATTGGGACCTAAACATAAACTGGTGAAATGTGGGTGCTTTAGCACCTCTGCCTACCCCTTCGGGGATATAGGCGTGAGTTTATGTTATGTTAAATTCATTGCGGCTTCTCAATGATGGGGTTTTTCGTATCGAAGTTCAACAAGTAGGTAGGTACCTATAGTTACGGTACGGCATGGTTTAGCTCGTTTTTACCCGACTACGTCAAAGCAAAAGGAGGGTTATGGTTTTAACAGGCTATGTATGTATGTATGTTCATCTGTTCCTTCATAGGTACTCAACCACTTATTTAATCTAGACAAATGAGGTATCGTTAGAAGCGTCTTAGTCGTCCGCTGGTTATAGGCTATATAACGGGTCACTGAATCAATTGTGGCGCCCTCTAGCGGCCAAAAAGTACTGTGTTAAAAAATATTGAGATAAATATGTCATGTTGGGGTATCAACAACAATATGGCGAGACTGGCACAGAAGAAAATAAACTTCATGCACCAAAAAGAGAAAAAAGTAACACCAGTAGTAACAAAATGAGCATTATAGCGTACCGCAACTATAATGTACCTATGTAAGAATTGGACCTCATTTATATAAATGGTACATAGAAATAAAAGAAAATCAGTCTCGCAATCCGCTTATTTGTCTAAAACTATACTATTTTCACATACATTACTTGTCAAAGTTAAATACCAATAAACGACGTCATTGAAAAACCGCAATGAATTAAAATATGAAACAATTTTTTTTTATACCACTTAGGTGGCAGACAAGCGCACGGCCCTCATGATAGAAAGTGGTTACCGTGGCCTATGGACGTGTGTAACACCAGAGAAGCCACACTCGCGCTGCCGACCCTGTAAGCACAGAATTATTGTGCCGTCAGTGTCGAGGACAAAGCAGGACAAGCTTTTAGTCATCCCACTGACAGCACAAATTCTCCAGTGAGCTCTGGCTACCCTACTCACCGCTGGGAACACAACATGAAGTTTTGGGCGGAAATACCGCCGTGTCCTACCTCCTACAAAAATTATAATATTCAAATCTGTTTTATGGTACGCTCCGCGTCTGTTGCTGCTGTCTGCAGTCGGCCTCGGAATCAGACCTTCAAAATACCTATTACGAGAGCCACCCTCTTGTCCGGGGTAGGATGGGGGCCATCTAAAGACTGGTTAGCCGAGGAAAATATCTAATTGGGTAACCTTACACTCCGGTAATTGAGACCCCAGATGGCGTGCGGTTTTAATCGGTTCTAGTCCGACATAACCACCCCGTAACCGTTGGAATTACTGCACGACAAAAAGGAAGGTACATTGGAAACATTGAAAGAGTTTTTTTTTTCAAATATGTAGGTAGGTATATGCCTTTTAAGTTTAGTATCTCTTATATTTTCAGTAGAATAATATTCGAAGTTTTGACAGTTGTTTATTTTTTTTTGCATTTGTTTGTAGGAAGTTTGTTTCAATTATGTCTACCTCTTTGGGAATTTACAGTTGTGTGTATATGTATGAATATAATGTTAAAAACTCAAATCACTTTAGCATAAAACTACATATAATAAAATAATTATAACCATAAATCAGTACTAGAAGTTTAAATTAACAAAGTCCTCCCAGGGGCACATACCGTGGTCATCAATTTTACAATCTTTCAATTCAAGCAAAACTTTCTCCGGCGGCTGTGCGATTGACAACTTCTCTCCATTCCTGAGCTGCAAAAAACTTGGATACACATACTCCACTTTCAAAAAACTTTCTGTCCCCCTTGACCACTTTTGAAATACAATTTTCCCACCAATCGGAAAAGGCTCAAATTGATTTTTAACAACAAACTTTTTGAAGCCCAACGCTCTTAAAGTTACGCAAATATTTGAATCATGACCCACAAGTACGGTCAACTTAGGAGTTCCACTTCTAAAGATATCAAACATATAATTTAATAACGGTTTGCCGAAATCTGGGGCAGCAGATGAGCCGAAACGTACATTCTGGTTTTGCTTCATGATCTTCGATAGCAGTCGCCATTGTTCGTCAGATGTTATCTTCCCCCACGCAACACTTTCAATAGGAAATCCTTCATAATAACTCATTATAAAAGAATCAACAATCTGAGTACCGAACGCTAAAGGTCCAATCACATCAGCCTCTTCACCATCTTCGTAAATCGCTCGAGTTTTATTCTTGCTAAAATCACACAAACCTTTCTGTTTGCATATATCAGAATTTTTTAAATCCAATATATTATTAAGTTCTATATACGATTCTGTGAGATCTATTTCGTTTATAGTATTCTCCATTTCATTCATAATTTTTTGTATGAAATATTCTGAAGTGTTATGAAATATTGGATGGAAAACTGGATCGAAAACGTTTATATTATCTCTGTGGTAAACAGGGATATTACAGGATTTGAAAGCGGCTTCAGCAAAAGCTTTAGCTGTGTCCCTCGTCCGTGATTTCGTATTACAATATATATGAACTTCTTCTTCCTTCGGGCAGTCATTTATAAAATCTTCACTTGCTAACCATTCTGCAAAATACTCAGCCATGTAGCCTTCCATCATGGCGCCTTTTTGTGTCAATTTAGCATCTGGATCGTTGAATCGCGGCCAAACTTTATTTGGCGAATATATTTCGAGATTTGATGTCAAAGGCGTCCTAATATTGTGTCGACTTAAAACCAAAACTTGGTTTAATTTATAGCCGTCTGATTGGTTGCATTTACACATTGTGATGATAGAGATAACAAATAGAAATTGCAAAGTTGTAAACATTTTTCTGTTTAATATCGATAAGTTGGTATAATCTTATCGGTTCTTACTGTTATGCATTTATAATTCCACACAGTTTATTTTACTGTTTAATATTGATAGGTAATTTTTAGCGGTTCTATGTTTTATACACTAGTAATTCCACACAGATTTTTCTGTTTAATATCGATGGATATATTATTATTTCGCACTTGTGATTCCACACAGTTTTTTTTCGTTTATTAACGATATATATATTTTTATCAGTTCTAATTCTTAAGCACTTAGCAATTCCACACTATTATGCCGGCCTACTCACGTTAGTAGACAAAGCTAGACTAGTTGGATTCGCTCGTGACTCAACAGACGTGTTTCATCACACGTCGAGAGTGATAAAGCAAAACTGGATTTGCTGACATCGAAGTGTATCGTAACTGCGTAGGTACAGTCAGCATCAGATCTATCTTGATTACAAAGTCTCAAAATGATATTAATATCAATGTAAATAGTCCAAAAAAATATATAAAAAAATTCCCGCTGAGCTTCTTACCGGAGTATTCTCAGGTCGGGGCCACGTTTCGAACCGGTGGCCCATTTGCTAAACTAGTCTTTCATATTTCTTTTTGTAAGTGCCGATTTAATGGTCTTTATCCCTGTAGGGTTAGGCAGAGGTGAATTAACACCCACATTTCTCCAATCATTAAATTCAGTCCCACGTAATAGAGGTTGAGCTTATTGCCGTCTTCCAGGCACTATTGTTGACATAAGTCATGTCTCTGAGGCTGAGTCTGGGCTGTATATATCTGTCTGATGTTAAACAGCTCTATCCCTTAGTCGCCTTGTACGACTCCGCATGAGAAGAGATGGGGTGGTCCAAATTCTACTCTACCGGGTCTATGCAGAATATATTAATTTTGACTTTGACTTTAGACTTTTTAGATTTAAATTGTATTACTGTCGGAGTTAAAGCTGTGTACTAAATATCAGAAAAGTCAGTCAATAGGAAGGAGGGAATACCAAGGTATTAAGATCATTTTAGTACTTTTTAAGTTCGTCAAGGTCAATATGACGCTGACTGTACAGTACGGCTAAAGAAAAATTCACGACCTTAAAGTCGAATATTGCTTGCACACTTAAACCATAATACATCTACTATATAGAGACACAACAGCTAACAAAGTGCATGGCAAAAAACGACTTGAAAAACGCGTTGTAATCAATGACGTATTATATTATTGATAGACACGCCATGGAGGAACATAGCGGCTTTTTTTTTTTAAACACTTAGGTGGGCAGACAAGTACGTGACCCACCCGATGGAAAGTGGTTACCGTAACCTATGAACGTGTGCAACATTAGAGGAGTCACACCCGTGCTACCGACCCTATAAGAACGGAGAGTTTCTGTGTCGTCAGTGCAGAAGACATAATCAGGACAAGCCTTAAGTCTTCACACTGATAGCATAAAAACTCTCCAGTGAGCTTTGGCTACCCTACTGACAGTAGGGAACACAACACGAAGTTATTATAGCCGCGGTATTCTGTAGGGTGGAGGTACTTCCCCAGGCGGACTACTCAAATGGGACGTGAATTCCGTCGAGTCCTACCTCCTTCTAGTTACTCGTGTGAAGAAATAATACGTCATTAATGTATATTTATTAGATCTATAACTAATATTATAAAGCTGGAGAGTTTGTTTGTTTGAACGTGCTAATCTCAGGAACTACTGATTCGAATTGAAAAAGTCTTTTTTTATTCAATAGTCCATTTATCGACGAAGGTTTTTGACCATATGTCATCACGCTACTGCTAAAGGTCTTCAGTGATAACCTTTAGCGCTTTATATGTATTGTTTATTGTAAATTTATTTTTATTTATTATTTAAATTATTTGTAACTAGCATAGCCATGTAAGAAATCGTTACTAACCTAACGAGCCAAAGATGCTTTAATAAAGACATTTTATTATTATTATTAAAAAGGGAGCAGAGCAATGATCATAAGTGTCAACAAATCCGGCAAATTCCCAAACATTATTTGAAAACTATGAGAGGTGATTTCAAAATATGCTAGGCGAAGCTGATATGGGTCAGCTAGTGTATTATATTATTGAATTCTTTATAGGTGTGTAATATTTTAGTATAATTATATTATATTATTCTTACGAATTCTTCTTCTTCGAGTAAATGGTTTAAATTTCTTCGGCCCAAAACTTGATCACAGCAACAGCGTTTTCAATAAGTCTAAAAATGTATTTTTAATGACGTAGGTATTTTATTCTTTTGCGTAGCAAACTGTCGCGTCTCTGATTGGTGTATAAAAACTGATGTAGTAAGTACATAATTTTTTGTCGCCATTTTTAAGCATGGACAGCATAGGATCTATTATTAATAATACCTACATCATTGGTTGTATTAACTATTATTTTTTAAACCGCGTTTATTGCATTTATAGATATTTGTATACAGTAAGTTTGCACAAATAAGTATTATCAGTCCAGTCAAGGTTTCATTTCAAATAAAATAGAAATATTGAATTGTCAATAAATATTCTTCAAAAAATATTGACATTGATTGAAATTAAAAAGGAAATTTATTGGAACTCTTTACGAAAGTATTTATTTTAGGTCATGAAAAAGGATTCGTTCTGAAATATTTTTCCTGTTCTTTTTTCATGTTGACATGGAATTAGTCAGAGGCTTAGAAGGTCAGAGGTAAGATGGTTGAACCAACGTTTCCGTGAAGTAGTTAATTAAAATCTGTGCTACGGTACGTTTAGTTTAGTAGGTTTGGTTTAAATTACTATAATATATTATTGTTCCTACATATATCAAATTAATTAAGTATAATTTTATAATAATATAATATACAATATACTTAGTACATCAGTATCAAAGTGACCATGACAGTTTAAATAACAATAAACTTAGTATTTTGATTTCAAAAGATACTAAGAACCTATGACTTTTTAAGAAATAATTTAATTGTAAAAAGGCAGACCCTGAGCTCGGAGCTCGGATGTAATCAGAAAAATACATATCCATGATGATGAAAACTAAAATCCTTCATATCACACCTTTATCCCGGGAGGGTTAGGCAGAGGTGTATTATCACCAAAAATAATAGTTGGCGTAATGAGTGGGTGTTAATACACTTTCGGCTAACTCTTTCGGGGATTCACAGGTTTATGTTTTATGTATATACATACATACAATCACGCCTTTATCTCCGAAGGGTTAAGCAGAGGTGAATTATCACCCAAATTTGGCGTTGGCGTAATAAGTGGGTGTTAATACACCTTCGGCTAACTCTTTCGGGAATCGCAGGTTTATATGTTTTATGTATATACATACATACACTCACGCCTTTATCTCTGGAGGTTCATATTCGGTCCTACGTAATAGGGGGTGAGTCTATTGCCGTATTCCGGGCACTGTTGTTGACTCGGGTCATGCATCTGAGGCTGAGTCTGGGCTGTATATATCTATCTGATGTTAAACAGTCCCTTAGTCCCCTTGTACGACACCGCATGGGATGGGGGTGATCAAAATCCTGACGGGTACCACGCCGCTTTCGTACCCTGACTGTACTTACGTAGACGCTATAAATGTCTTCAGATTTCCGTATTTGAATTTTAGTACGTAATTGGTATTAAATAGGTGTCTATTCGTAATATATACGGGAGTATTTATGTAACATTAGAAAGTGTGTTAAGTCGGCCATATTGGCTCCCGGTGGAGTAGATTAAGGCCACCGGTCTCTTCCCATTGTGTCATAGAAGGTGACTTAGAGATTGGGCCCTGTTCTCCATTTACAGCAAAGGTATCTTCTTTCCTTCCCCTTCCCACTCTTCGGAGCACGCCACTGTCACTGCAGCCCCTGGGTCGGCTGGGGTGCGAGGGATATGCCTGTCAACCTCACCTTCGGCAACCAAAGCGAACCACAGGCGGCGTGCGTTTTAGTCGGTTCGAGTCCGACATAACCTCCTCCACCGACTCCGGTGGGGAGGTATCCGTGGGGATTTTGCGCACGTAAAAAAAAAACTGTCACTGCAGGACAATCTCAATATCCTAGGTATGGATATTCGCTGTAAAATGAATAACAGAAACTACATTGAGAGCATCATCAAGGCCTCTCGGAAACTCGGACTCCTGAACAAAGTGAGACGTTTTTTCACGCTGGAGCAGCGGTGTCTTCTCTATAAGACACAAATTCGCTCCTGCGTGGAATACTGTTCGCAACTCTGGGATGGCTCAGCGAAATACCTACTAGATGCTCTCGACAGGTTGACATTAGGTCTGTAATGGTGACCCTCTTTCTTGAGACTTTGCCTTTGGCTTACCATCAGGCGAGGTGAAGTCAAGTTGGCGTGTTTTAGATAAAAAAAAATCTGACAGTTTAAGAAAAAATGCTCGCTTGACGGCAATAGGCTCGCCTCCTGTTATCGGAACCTTCAATCGTAGTTGGCGTAATGAGTGGGTGTCAATACACTTCTGGCTTTCCTTTTCGGATATTCGCAGGTTTATATGTTTTATGTATGCCCTTATGAGGGTTATGATTATGAGGGTTAGGCAGAGATGAATTAACACCCACATTTTCACCAATGATTGTATTCGGCCGGCTCCTGCTAGGGTGACAGGCGGCTCCACTCGTCACTCATACCCGCACTCATGGGGGACGGAGGTCATTATGCGACCTCTGACGCCCGAGTTGCCTTCACTCGCGGGCCTCAGCGATAATAACCTCATGTTGTGTTTAACTTTGTGAATAACTAAACTAACTAACAATACATACATACATATAATCACGCCTTTATTCCTGGAGGGTTAAGCAGATGTGAATTAACACCCACATTTCACCAATCATTGTATTCAGACCCGCGTAATACAGGGTGAGCTTATTGCCGTATTCCTGGCACTATTGTTGACTCCCATGCATCTGAGGCTGAGTCTGGGCTGTATATATCTGTCTGATGTTAAACAGCCTTATCCCTTAATTGCCTTGTACGACACCGCATGGGAAGAGATGGGGTGGCCCTAATTCTACTCTGCCGCAACCACGCGGCAATGCTATTTTGAAAACCGCCATGTCCTGCATGCCATGTCTATATAATAATACGTCATTTTGTAGCGCTCTATACCATAGACTGCTACACTATGAAGGTACAATAGGCTTGTGTGTATTATGTTTTTGCTCGTTGTGTAAAATTCTGTATATTTTTTGTTTTCGACCAATTTTTTTTGTGTGTTTTTTATGTGTAAAGATTGGTCCTTTTTTGCTTACACTATTAAGGCTTCCATGGTTGATCGGAGCTACCGTAGCGCTTAGCAGATATTTACATACAGATTATTGTGTAATATTTATGGGAAATCAGCGTTATTAGGGTTTCTCTCGCCTCTGTGGCGTGTAGTTAGTGAACGCGGCCGTAACTCAGGAAGCGCGGGTTCGATTCCTGCTCAATGCAAATATATGTATGAATGAATATGAGCATTTGCACGGTTCGTACCTCGGAGAACACTTTAAGCCATCAGTCCCGGTTGCCATACGAAAATCTATGGCAGTCTTAACGGTTAGTTGGGACCCTACAGCGCTTAAATTAAAATAATAATTGTGTTGTATTCCCAGCGGTGAGTAGGTACAAAGGGAAGGCTTATCTTGCTTTGTCTTTTACACTGACGGCACAGAAACTCTCTGTGATTACAGGGTCGGCAGCGCGAGTGTAACGCCCCTGGTGTTGCACACGTCCTTAGGCTACGACAACCTAATCCCATCAGATGAGCAGTGTGCTTGTCTGCCACCTAAGTGTTATAATCAAACAGGTCGCGATAACCGCTGTCGGCAACAGCTAAATAAATCTAAAATTATCGCTAAATTGTTGAATTTTGCTATAACAAATCAAGTAGGCGTCTTCAGTCACAGTATGTACGTCAGTACAAAGTAATACACCGCTTAGTGAAACTAAGGCTTGGAATTCATTACCAGTTCATGTATTTCCTTCTTCCTACAGTCCCGGGTCCTTTAAGCGGGGCATAAAATACTATCTGCTGTTCAATTCTCTATGCACACAGTGTTGAGCACAGCGCTGCTTCATTCTTGAAATTTTATTCTCATTGGTCGGACTGGGTGACGTCACATGAGATTGAACAATGACAGTCTCTATCAAGGCTTCTGATGAGACCGTCAAACTGAGTGCCACCATTATAACATGTTATCTGTATGTTATGGTGACCCTCTTTCCTGAGACTTGGCCTTTAGTTTACTACAGGTGAGGTGAAGTCAAATTGGCGCGACCTCTTTAAAAAAGTGAGGAAGTACCTTACTTCAAATCCCATACAGTCATCATTTATATTCGCCAATGAATTGCCACGTTTTTAGGGGGGCTGGAGTCTTAGCTGGAGCCCCCGTCGTAGGTATTGTGCATTCGATCGATTCGCGCGGAGCAGGTTCGTTCCCTGCTCAGTGTAAATATTTGTATGCATGAATATGTTTATTTGCATTGTCAGTTGGTGTCTCGGAGAGCATGTTAACCCATCGGACTATGGTCGAATTAGTGAAAATAGGTTCTTCCGAACTCTTTTCACGAAAATCAATGGGAACACATAAACATAAACTCACGCCTATATCCCCGAAGGGGTAAGCAGAGATGCTAGCACCCACATTTCACCAGTTTAAGTTTAAGTCCCAATGTAAAAGGTGGCGAGCCTATTGCCATAAACCGGGCATATGATCACGCCTTTATCCCCAGAGGGTTAGGCAGAGGTGAATTTACACCCACATTTCACCAGTAATTGTATTCTGTCCCACGTAATAGGGGGTGAGCCTATTACCGTCTGCCGGGCACTATTGTTGACTCGAGTCTTGCATTTGAGGCTGAGTCTGGGCTGTATATATTTGTCTGATGTTAAACAGCCGATAGCCTTAGTCGCGTGGTTCCCGGCAGAGTAGAATTTGAACCACCCCATCTCTTCCCATGCACTTATAAACCTGCGATAAATACACACATAACTTCGAAAAGCATCGAAAAGTCATTGGTGTGTGCCATGGTAAAACCTGGGATCGAACCCGAGACCTCGTCTCAGCAGTCCATTACCCATACCACTAGGCTACCGCGGCATTTTTTTTTAATTTCATTAATAGGTAAAATGAGTAGCTGAAGTACAGTCCATCGAAAAATTGCTTCTAGTTAATTAATCATACCTACAGCCATTTCAAATGGGTGTTGTAAAAACTTCATTGAGAAACTATATATTAATTATATATTATAATATCTTTAGAAAGCCCAAAGCATGAAGTAATGGAATAAAATATAATAACAAAAATATATATTTTTGAGACGATGAACCCGTTTCTGGACCATAATACATCGCTCCCGGTGGTCACACCATCTATGGCAGTCGGTGCATGGCTTGAGTCAACAATAGTACCCGGAAGACGGTAATAGGCTCCCCCCCTATTACGTGGGACCGAATTCAATGATTGCTGAAATGTAGGTATTAATTTACCTCTGCCTAACCCTCCGGGGATAAAAGCGTGATTATATGTATGTAATTTCTTTTTAAACATACCTAGTGTTTGCGCCATTTTTGAAAGACGCCATGTCTCTGTATGATGTGTCTGGTAATACGTCATAGCGTTAAAAGATATTATTGTTTTATTTGTTATACATATAAGGAAAAATGAAACACAATGAATAATATAGCTAACACATTTATTTGTGGTAGTCACCTGCTAGTCAACATACACCATGTTTTGTATAGTTTTGTTTTTAATTGTGTACATGAATTCATACGCCGAATCCAGTAAGTATTAATCGTAATTTAATCAATAAATTAAGTACAATAAATTATTAAAATGAAATTTTCAAAAAACACATCCCGGTTTTCATAGTAAAAATCTATAGCAGTAGTTACGGTCAGTTTTTTTTTATACCGCTTAAGTGGCAGACAAGCACACGACCCACCTGATGGAAGGTGGTTACCGTGGCCTATGGACATGTGCAAAACCAAGGGAGTAACAATCGCGCTGCCAACCCTGTAAGCACAGAGAGTTTCTGTGCCGTTAGTGTAAAAGACGAAGCAGGACAAGATTTAGACTTCCCACTGACAGCACGAATTCTCCAGTGAGCTCTGGCTACCCTACTCTCCGTTGGGAACACAACACGATGGTATTATGGCCGCGGTATTATGTAGGGCGGAGGTACTTCCCCAGTCGGTCTGCTCAATTGGGCGGAATAATAAGTGAAAAATTAACATATCATTTGATATTTTTCGGACAGTCATTGATAATAATCAACTGCCAAAATAGATAATATTTTTATTAATTTTGAGTCATATATCGTACATAGCACGCGTCCGTCATTCATATCAGCACTTTTCTGTCACCTTACATAAATTGTACATTTTCGTGACAGTACGCATTCACAGCTCATAATTAAGTGGTACTCAAACATAACATAACATAAACTCACGCCTATATCCCCGAAGGGGTAGGCAGAGGTGCTAGCACCCACATTTCGAATCAAATCAAATCAATTTATTGCGATATATGGGTACACAGGTTACAAGTAAATACATTTAGGTTCCACCATATTTCAGCCAGATTGGCATGCAATAACGTCACACATATTATGACGATATTTGTTTATAAGATTAGAAGCTAAGAATTTGCAATTTAATATAGAAAATTTCATAACATTGGATGTCAATATTTCCGTGCTAAACATAATAAACACCTCCATGCAAAATAATCATTAAATTAGTCAAATACAATTTATATACCTAATAAGAAATGTCAAAGTTATGATTGAATTTAATTATTTACCTAGCATCTAGCGTTTTGTCATTTTATGTTTATGTTTAGGTCCCAATGTAATAGGTACTCATAAATCCATTTTAGCATAAGTTACGTGCTAGTTGCGTGATCAATAAACGCATCTCATTTTATCTATCAGTGACTTGTCATTTCAAATCACAAAGTTTTGTGCGCGCCACATTCAGCAGCGCAGACAAGTCTTGTCCTGCAATGTCTTCTACACTGACGGCAAAGAAACTCTGTGCTTACAGGGTCGGCTGCGCGAGTGTGGTTCCTCACATGTTACACACGTCCATAGGCCACGGTCCCCACTCTCCATCAGGTGGGCCGTGTGCTTGTCTGCCACCAAAGTGGTACATATAAAAAGAAATAACACTACCACCCATGAAACTTACCTACCTACGATACATTCACCGGTCATTGAGTTCCAGAAGTCAGCTGATTACTGCAACCCAAGTGCTGGGTATATCGATGTGGTACGGTTAGCATTTTCTTTTAAATAATGTAGGTAGCAGATAATCACACGGCCCACCTGATGGAAAGTGGTTACCGTGACCTATGAACGTGTGTAACACCAGTGGAATCATATCCGTGCTGCCGACCCTGTAAGAACAGAAATTTTATGTGCCCTCTGTGCAGAACACAAAATCAGGACAAGCCTTTGGTCTTCCCACTGACAGCACAAAAACTCTCCAGTGAGCTCTGGCTACCCTACTCACCACAAACACAACACGAGGTTATTATAGCCGTGGTATTCTGTAGAGTGGAGGTACTGCCCCAGTCGGACGGGAATACCGTTGTGTCCTACCTCTTTGACATAGGCATTGATTTAAACTTTTAATTTGAGAATTGTGTCACTCAATATTTTTCATTTATTTATTCCCATACATATTTCCAAGTAAATCCACAAAGTTCCTAGTGAGAGAGAGAGTTTATTACACGTTATAGGTATACAGTACAGACTCCGCCTCAACAATAGTGCTCGGAAGATGGCAATAGGCTCACCCCCTATTATGTAGGACCGAATACAATGATTGATGGAAAGTGGGTGTTAATTCACCTCTGCCTAACCCTCCGGAGGTAAAACGCATTTAACTTTTCTTTACTTTTATACGTTAATTTTTTACATGGGAGTGATCTAACTTAAAATATAAAAATAATACCAGAATATACCAAAACAATCCTGGAGGTTCAGGCATTAAAGAATTCCTGCCCATCGATTTCAACCGGGAGGGTGGCCAGAAGGCTGGTGGCATTGCCACGTTGAATAGCAATACCAATCCTTTGCGCAAGGAATAAACTAGCCCTCTTGTCACAGGTAGCGTCAATTAAACGTTTAGAAATGTCTCTAAACTAAAGACAGGCACTTGGACCCCATGATCCCAGCGTCTCGACCCCAAACGGCTCAAATATGTAATTACCACTCATTACAATTAACAATTCATTACAATTTCGGTATTTAAATTATCATGGTCACTCACATCAGTATCAAAATAAACGGGATATTTACCATGTTTCATTGTTTTGAGTTTGTTTGTTGTTGGAAATATCGGACATTCAAAACAATGAGACATGGTAAATATCCCGTTTATTTTTATACTGATTCATTACAATATACTTCAACTCCGCTAGTATTAGATAATATGTGAATATATGTATGTCTGTCTATATGTATGTATGTATGCCTGAACGAGCTATCATTTCGCCTTCGGCATATTACATAACTACTAGCTATGTGAACGGTGGAATCATACGAATTTTCTGCGAAATAAAATATTACTAGTCGGTCGCTTGGCTATTTAACCCCAAGGGGTGGAGTTTCGTAAAATCAATTCTTAGCGGATGTCTACACCCCACCTGCCAATTTCAAGTTTTGAAATTGTTATAGTTTCTGAGATTTCGTGATTAATTAGGAGTGATATTTAGTTTTGATTTAAATAAATACATAAGTATATAAGTGTGTTAATTATTTTCATATTAAACTAAAACTTATCCTTATTTGTAAATGTATGTAAGTATATTTTTCCCTATTATTGTTATGATAATGAGGTTAAACTAACTGTCACTGATGACAATATTTTCACAATGTGAAGTAATAACTTAAAACCTTTCATATTGAATAGGCGGTTGTACTTATCTACAGTATTTTTTTTGTCCAAATAGCATTCTCAAAGATTTGAAAGGTCCAAACGGTTCTCAAAATTTTGAGAATGCCATGAAGTGAAGTAAAAAGTAAAATATCTACTGTAGAAAAGTACAAGTATCTTTTTCAATATGTGTTACAAGTTTCACGAAGAGCCATGGATCAAAGGCTTTCCTCGATCTGGCAGAAAGTTATGCCAAAAAACTGTTTCTGACTTACAAAATTATGCGTTCTGTTATGCAATTCGCTAACACACAGTGTCGAGCACAGCGCTGTGATAGCCTTGATAGAGACTGTCATTGGTCGCTCTCCAGTGACATCACCCACTCTGACCAATCACAACCCGTATCAAGGTTGTCGCAGCGCTGCGCTCAACGCTGTATGCTTAGAGAATTACACAGCTGTACGTATGACAAATGAGTGTATACCAAATCATTGTCTGTGAAATGGAGTTTATTCTAATCGTTGTTATGCGAAACAAAATTATAACAGAAAATTTTTCGGTGGAACTGGGAAAATTTTGACATAAAAATTTCAGTAGAACTGGGAAAATTTTTGATCATCAGTACAAAAGAAACTTTCATTTTGTTCCAGATATTTACATCAACAATAACTATAATATTCTATTGAACATGGATAATCAAACATACCATGCGAGTTCTTATGAAATCAAACACATTTTTGTAGTGTTAAGAGACAATCCTTTTGTCATAAAACTACTAAACTACACAGCTACAGGAATTAAGTAAGTTTTTTAAAGGTCTCGTGGTTCCCAGCAGAGTAGAATTTGGACCACCCCATCTCTTCCCATGCTATGTCGCACAAGGTGACTGTCTAGCTTCAGATTCATGGCTCACATCAACAATAGTGGCCAGAAGACAGCATGATTGGTAAAATGTGGAGGGATTAGATTTTAAATTTACATTTGATATATCAGTGGCGAGGTGCTCCTCTAAAAGAAAAAAATATTACATGTTTTCAGGTGCGGATTATGGAAGTCCTATAACTTTACTACTACCTTTAACACTCTCCTTGAAGCTGGCGAAGTGAACTCCGTGGTGCAAGTAATATCAATTTTATTTTTCTTAGATGCGTATTCAGAGCCGTGTGTTCCCGGCAGAGTAGAATTTAGATCACCCCATCTCTTCCCATGCGGTGTCGTACAAGGCGACTAAAGGATAGGACTGTTTAACATCAGACAGATATATACTGCCCAGACTCAGCCTCAGATGCGTGGCGCGAGTCAACAATAGTGCCCGGAATACGGCAATAGGCTCACTCCATATTATTATATAATTCACCTCTTTTTTAAATCACTTAGATGGCAGACAAGCACACGGCCTACCTGATGGAAAGTGGTTACCGTGGCCTAGGGACGTGCGTAACACCAGAGAAGCCACACTCGCGCTACCGACCCTGTAAGCACAGAGCCTCTTTGCCGTCAGTGTAGAGGACAAAGCAGGAGAAGCCTTTAGTCATCCCACTGACAGCACAAATTCTCCAGTGAGCTCTGGCTACCCTACTCACCGCTGGACACAATACGAAGTTATTATAACCGCGGTATTCTGTAGGGCCTGCCTCTGCCTAACCCTCCGGAAATAAAGGCGTGTTTATGTGTATGTATGTATGTACGTGTCCATGTAATGTAGATATTTACAAATACATCTATACTAATAACACAATAGTTGAAGAGTTTGTTTGGATAATCGCACTAAACACAAGAATAACTGGTTCCAATTGAAAAAATCTTATTGTCTTGAATAGCCCGTTTATTAACGAAGGTTTTAGGTTATATATCATTACGCAACTACTAAAGGGAGCAGAGTAGTAGACATAAATATCAACAAATCCGGCAAATTTCCGAACATTATTTGAAGACAAAAAATATGGAGTGCCTAAATATGCCACTATTTTTTTTTATATACCACTTAGGTTTCAGACGGACTGCTCAATTGGGCGGAAATACCGCCGTGTCCTACCTCCTAAAAAAACTAGTGAACTTAACTAAACTAAAAACTAGCCACTAGTGAATTCGGAGCGAGTTACATACCTACAAACTAACTCTGACTGCCTCTTCGGGGATTTACAGGAGTAAATGTATATATGTATCAATGTTTAAAAAAATATATTACCAGGTACAAACAGCAACAGAGGATATGACTGGTAAATGGCAATGCATTATAAAGAGAAATGATCCGAAAATCGATCTGACGATAACGTTCAGAGTTCGCGTAAAAGGAGGTTACGAAAGTAAGTATATTATAATTTTCTTTATTTTAATAATTATTTTTATAATAATAGAGTCTGATCAACGAAAGGTGATTCAAGACAAGACAAGGGGCACTTTGTTGCCCCGCGTATTGTTGGTTCAATGTTCATTCATTAATGGTCTCTTCAGCAAAGCGCTGTAATTTTGCCAATGTCAAGTAAATTGTAAATGTTTATAAAATTATTAATGGCGAGACGCCAATGTCAAGTTTTTCAAGAAATTTCACCAGAGCCACGTTAGCCACGCCAGTAAATTTGTCGCCGTGTGTCCACCCTCCACGAGATTCAGGTGGTCGATCAGGACGTGTGGTTGGATTTTAGAGGGCGCGTATTGTTGGATAAAATGACAAATGTTTGGGATTTGACGTTTTTGACAGCGGTCAACGTATGTCATAAACGTCAAATTTCAAATATTTGTCATTCTATTCTGTAATAGGCCAACGAATTAACACTTGCCTAGAGCGGCAGGTTGCAACTCTGATTATACATCGAAATAAAAGAGTTGATACTATGATTTTTTTTTATTAGGTACGCATAAAAATCTGTCTACATTGTTCCAATGATATGATATGTATATAAGCATCGCAGCGCTAGTAGATTTGCGTGTTTGTACTTATAAATACAAGCAACGAACTAGCAAATTACTATGAAACAGAGTAATGATCACGATAGTTTTTCGAAAAAAGGAAAAAGAAAGAAAGAAATAAAGAAAGAAAGAAAGAAAGAAAGAAAAAAAGAAAGAAAGAAAGAAAGAAAAAAAGAAAGAATAAAAGAAAGATAGAAAGAAAGGAAGAAAGGAGGAAATAAATTATTTATTCCAGTTTTTTTTTGTTTTTATTGGTAACTAATTAATTTACAGACACAAAGCTGGATTCGATTTATTAATAAGATAAGATAAATCTTTATTGTACACCAATAAATTATAGTAGGTACATATACGGACGGAAAAAAATGGATGCCTTAAAAAGTTTTGAAATAAAATAAATCACTAATAAATAAAAAAAACCCGATTGCTGTTTAAAACATGGAAACTAATTTGATAGCACGCGGTACCCATTTGTCAATAATAAACTGAAAAGAAATTAATGTAGCTGGTAATGAATTCTAAACCTTAATGGTGCGACAAAGATAAGAGTCTCCGAAACGCTATGACTGTATAACACATGTTTAAACAAATTAATATTATTTGATTAATTTTTTTTTTTTTGGTTTATTACAGAAAGAGTCAGAATAAAAATCGGTGGCAGCGAACTAAATACCAATTTGACGAACTCCTCAGAACTGTTATATGATGAAGTCGCTAAATACGCCTATTTTCCCGGGGAGAGAGTGGACCTGGCCTGTGTCAATGGACGGCTTGACGGGATGATATATTTACGATATTATAATTCAACAGGTGAGACTAACAGAAGCGTTTTTATCTGTAAAACCGTGATGGGACTACTGGGACAAAATTCCTCGTCCCATCGTTGCGTCCTCTTTTTTTATCTAGGTCACGCAAACTTGACTTCACCTCGCCTGATGGTAAGCTAAAGGCAAAGTCTCAGGAAAGAGGGTCACTATTACAGACACTAAGTAATGTTACAATGGTGGCACTCAGCTTGGCGGCCTCATCAGATGCTTTTTCACGCCCCGCTTAAAGGCCCCGGGACTGTAGGAAGAAGGAAACACGTGTGCTGGTAATGAATTCCAGGTCTTAGTGGTGCAGCAAAGAAAAGTCTCCGAACCGCTTGGTTCTTGCTCGTATATTCTGCACAGTGTGAGGGTGACATCTAAGGCCATCTAATTTTGTTTGTCTATTATTGTTTGTAAATGTAAATTTAAATAAATTTATATAATATGTACAAAAATTTAATTACAATCCCCGTTGCAAAAGACCAAACCTAAATACTACAGCATTTTTATCACTTAACAGGTAAAACGTTTATCAATCAATCAATAAGCCTATCACAGTTCGCTACTGAACATAGGCCTCTCCCAATGTTGGGAGGCTTTGGCCTACTGTTTCCACCCTGGCCAGATGGGTTGGTACTGGGTCTTATTTCGAATTTTCCTTCTCTCGCAGTGATTACGCCTGCGTGTTTTGCCGTTAGTCGCCTCTTACGACACCCTTCGGATGAGATAGGGTAGTAATTCTTGTATTCTTGAGCAGTCCGACTGGGGAACTACCTCCGCCCTACAGAATACCGCGATTATAATAACTTCGCGTTGTATTCCCAGCGGTGAGTAGTGTAGCCAGAGCTCACTGGAGAATTTATGCTGTCAGTGGGATGACTAAAGGCTTGTCCTGCTTTATCCTCTACACTGACGGCACAGAAACTCTGTGCTTACAGGGTAGGCAGCACGAGTGTGGCTTCTCTGGTGTTACACACGGCCATAGGCCACGGTAACCACTTTACTTCAGGCCACTTAAGTGGTATAAAAAAAAGACAAAACTAAAATACAGTATTTTTATCACTTATCAGGTAAAGCGTTAATCACGACTGGTGAAATAAAAAAGGACTTTGGAAATGATGATATAATGTTTCAAAAAACGCTATACAGTAAGCACAATAACTATTTGATAGACTGCACGTACCGGACGGAGACAAATCAACTCGAGTTTACAACAAGAATTATTTTTGTACTGACCACTGTTCCAGCTGACGGTAAGTAGTCAGTTTCTTTTTACTGCTTTTTAACCTGGCGAAATGTGAGTGCTAGCACCTGTGCCTACCCCTTCGGGGATATAGGCGTGAGTTTATGTTATGCTTTTTAAGAAGTTAAGTTTAAAAAGTCTAAGAACCTCGTGTTCTTTCCTGGCGGTGAGTAGAGTAGCCAGAGCTCATTGAAGAGTTTTTGTGCTGTCAGTGGGAAAACCAAAGACTTGCCCCTGCTTTGTATTCTGCACCGACGGCACAGAATCTTCCTGTTTTTACAGGAACAGCAGCATGAGTGTATCACACATCCATAAGTCATGGCAACCCCTTTACATCAGGTAGGCCAGATACTTTTCTGTCACCTTAGTATCTCCTACAGAATATCACCACGGCTATAATAACCTCCAGCTGTGTTCCTGGCGGTGAGCTCACTGGAGAGTATTTGTGCTGTCAGTGGGCAGACTAAAGGCTTGTCCTGCTTTGTCTTCTACACTGATGGCACAGAGACTCCCCGTTCTTACAGAGACGGCAGTACGAGTGTGACTCCCCTGATGTTGCACACGCCCATCGGCCATGACAACCTCTTATCATCAGGTGGGCCGTGTGATTGTCTGTAAATTGTATTAAAAAAACAATCTTAGCGCTTGAAGTTAAAATATATGCCATGCAAAATAGTTAAACTGAAGCTATGACATTTATTATTTTTAGTTTTCAATGTAGGTCAAAACATTTTTTTTTACAAAAATTTTTTTTTCAGGTAATTTCAAAATTATCGTAAATAATGCACAGCTGGTACCAAAAATAAGTTCAGTCACCAAAGATAGAACAAGTCAGTATTACTACGAGTGCTTTCCAGAAGAAATATTGTCATTTACATGTGAATTACTCATATATGAAGACTTAAAATTGTCTTTACTAGATGGAAATAACAATAATGCATTAACTGAAGGACTTATCTACTTTAAAGGTATTAGTTAAACATCAGACAGATATATACGGACCAAATTCAACCTCAGATGCATGACTCGAGTCAACAATAGTGCCCGGAATACGGTAGTAAACTCATCCCGCATAACGTGGGACCACATACAATGATTGGGGAAATTTGGGTGTTAATTCACCTCTGCCTATCCCTCCGGGATAAAGGCGTGATTATATGTATATATGTATGTAAGTACATATTAGTTAAACATCAAACAGATATATAGACCAGATTCAACCTCAGATGCATGACTCGAGTCAACAATAGTGGTGCCCGGAATACGGTAGTAAACTCATCTCCTATTACGTGGGACCAAATACAATGATTAGGGAAATTTGGGTGTTAGTTCACCTCTGCTTAACACTCCGGGGATAAAGACATGATCATATGTATGTATTTATGTATGTAAATATTAGTTATAAATCAGACAGATATATATATCAATTGTCAACAATAGTGCCCGGAAATCGGTAGTAAACTCATCCCCTATTACGTTGGAATAAATACAATGATTGGGGAAATATGGGTGTTAATTCACCTCTGCCTAATAAAGGGATATGTATTTTTATTTTTATTTATTTATTCAACTTTATGCACAGTAATTTTGTACAAAGGCGGACTTAATGCCAAAGGCATTATCTAACAGTCAAACTTAGGGTGATGCAGAGATACATTGAGGTAGGTGCAGTGCACTATGATCACAATAATAATACATACATTATACATACACACTATAATACATAAGAAATTCATACACATACTTTTAAATATATTTACTTACATATTACTTACTTATACTTACTACTTATATATATACTTATATATATTCGTATAATATATACTTATATAATATAAACTTACCTATACTTACATAGTTATACATAATGACTAAGTATTTCTAACATTAAGGTTTTACACATTACTATGACTAGGGGCTACTGTAGTAGAGCTGACGTACTTTGTACTTGAATGTTGCACGGTTAGTAGTCATCCGGATTTCGAGAGGAAGCGCATTCCAGAGGAGAATTGCTTGCACGAGGAAAGAAGAATGTATGTATATTAGTTAAACATCAGACAGATATATATAGCCCAGACTCAACCTCAGATGCATGACAAAAAAAATTGACTTACTAAAAGTACTCCAGCTTCAAAATTACATTATATACCTTTGATTTACAAGTATTTTTATGCATTAATATATTATTAAATATATTTCCAAAACACATCACATTTTTATAAATAATCCGTATCCCGTGGCCGCACACTAGGCAAGCCTGTTCTGTAGGTGCCTAATCCGATTTACATATAACGATATACAACACTGTATCCAATGGCTGATCATAAAAATACAAAAGTAAATTAAATTCAAGAAGAGTGCTTAACTAAACATGCAAAGGAGAAAAATGAACAAAATAAGTAAAGTTAACAAAGGAATGTGAAGTGGTGCACCAACTGATCTTTTATAGGAGGTAGGACATGGCAGTATTTCCGTCCAATTGAGCAGTCCGACTGGGGAAGTACCTCCGCCCTACAGAATACCGCGGGTATAATAACATCGTGTTGTGTTCCCAGTGGTGAGTAGGGTAGCCAGAGCTCACTAGAGAGTTGGTGCTGTCAGTGGAAGTACTAAAGGCTTGTCCTGCTTTATATTCTACACTGACGGCACAGAAGCTCTGTGCTTACAGGGTCGGCTACGCGAGTGACTCTTCTGGTGTTACACACGTCCAAAGGCCACGGTAACCACTTTCCATCATGTGGGCCGTGTGCTTGTCTGTCACTTAAGTGGTGTAAAAAAATGAGTTCATGTGTCGTCTATTTACGTTTATTTACATGGGTCTGGGCTGACGGACGTTAAGCCGTCGGTCTTTGTTAGTATACGAACTTCTATGGCAGTCGTGACGACTGCTGGTGGGGGACTGCTAGTTGGAGTTCTAAAAAGTCCGACTGTCTGACTACAGAATTTCGGTATCGCCATTGGTTGTAGAGAAGGCAGTCACTGAAAATATAAACTGGAAAGCTGATCCTAACAGAGTTGAGAAAATACTCACTCAATAGAAAGAAAGAAAGAAAGAAAGAAAATCAATCAATCAATTAGCCCACCGCAATCCACTGCTGGACATAGGCTTCTCAGCTCAGCTTCAGTCTGTCTCAGCCACCTTTTTCAGGTTGTCCGTCCCTGGCTAGGAGGCGTCCTACCTTGCTTTTACCTTCTCGCGGTCTCCACTCTAGGACTCGTTTGCTCCAAAGGCCATCGGTCCTTAGACAAACGTGGCCAGCCTACTGCCACTTCAGCTTGCTTATTCTGTGACCTATGTCGGCAACTTTAGTTCTCCGTCGGATAACCTCGTTCCGAATTCTATTATTCAGAGAAACTCCAAGCATAACTCGCTCCATAGCTCGATGCGCGACTTTTAAGCTATGGACCAGCCCCACTGTAAGTGTCCACGTTTCGGCACCGTAAGGGACGGTACAGGTAAGACGCACTGTTCAAAGACCTTTATTTTAAGGCATTGCGGTAGGGGTGAATAGAAGACTTGACGTAGTTTGCGAAATGCTGCCCAACCAAGCTGGATCATTCTGTCTAGTTTTTTCTCGAAGTTGTTTTTACCGAGTTGTTCCAACGATTCCGCTACTATGACGATGTCGTCGGCGAACCGAAGATGTGAGATGTACTCACCGTTAATGTGAGAAAATACTCAGCGAATAATAATTATTACAGCTTTGGTAATATAATTTTCAGCAGAGGGAAGTAAGGTGATAAAATTCGCAATAACACCTATTTCTGATGTGACAAATATATCATGCGCAGCGTTGGACTCAGGGGCAAATTTAAAACTCCTGGCACACATAATCCTTAAACGTGAGTACCTATTAAAAAATAATTTGTCTTGTCCGATGAGGGGTAATTAGTGGAATACAAAATGTAGTTCAGCCAAACCCGCAGTTAAACTGGAAAAAGCGGACCCCAGATTCAGAAGTGAAGGCTTCGGATGCAACTGGGATGGACTTTAGCATGATGAAGAATAAATAGTTCCCGGCAGAGTGGAATTTGGGCCACCCCATCTCTTCCCATGTGATGACAAGGCGACTAAGGGATAGGGCTGTTTAACATCAGACAGATATATACAGCTCAGACTCAGGGACAGATACAAGCCTCGAGTTAACAATAGTGCCCGGATACGTCAATAGGCACACCCCCTATTACGTGGGAAAACAATGATTAGTGAAATTTGGGTGTTAATTCACCTGTGCCTAATCTTTCGGGGATGGAAGTGAGATAATATACAATACAATACATACATACAGTATGTATGAACAAGAAGAAAGTCCTCTCACGGGAATCTTTTCCTTTGTAAGGAATATTCTTGATCCTGTAGGACTTGCGAATAAATACAAGTAAATCACCTTTAGTATACAAAAGGGGGATTTACATGCGGATATTCCTATGGAGAGAGACAGATTAGAATTCTTCCACCCATCTCTTCCCATGCGGTGTCATACAAGGCGACTAAGGGATAGGGCTGTTTAACATCGGACAGAATATATAGCCCAGACAGCATGGATTGAGTCAACAGTAGTGCCCGGATGACGGCTATAGGCACACTCCCTGTTACGTGAGACGTTATTGTGCGTGTCAATTCACCTCTGCCTAACCCTCCCGGTGATAAAGACGTGAACCTATCATGTACGTAGTATAAAAAAACTTTCCTAAGTCTAGTAATAGTTTTTAAACGTTTTCTTGCTCAGGACAACACCCACAGTTGGAAATATTAGGCCTAAATACGGAAGATGTGGTCACCCAATACACCAATACAAGCAAGGATTTCGTGATTAACTACATGTTCACAGCGGGACAGACCCTGAATCTCACATGTGTAGCCAGACATGAAGGAGAACTACGTCTTTACGAATGTGAGTACTCAATACAACGTTAATCAATACACCAGCGGCTTCACAACCAAAGTTTGGACGTGATAACCGACTCTGTTCTTTCCTAAGCTCTATTCCTTCTCTGTACTTAGTTTTAGTGGTATAGGCGAACATACAGACAAAGTTACTTTCGTAATTACAATATTAGTTTGGATATAATGTGAATATTTCTTTGGACGGATGGATGTATGAGATATGTATGACGTGTGTTACTCTTACACGCAAAAACTACAACTACAGTATGCAATTTGACACTCAGATAGCTTTTTTATACCACTTAGGTGGCAGACAAGCACACGGCCTACCTGATGGGAAGTGGTTACCGTAGCCTATGGACGGATGCAACACCAGGGGTGTTACACTCGCGCTGCCGACCACAAAGAAACCTTCTGATGCCACTCTTGAAGAACCCCATATTGTAGGTGCTTGGGAAAACTGCAGCAGGGAGGTCATTCCACAGCTTGAGTGTGCGTGGGATGAAGTTTCTTTCATACCGCACAGTGCGCACCGTATCAGTTCGCAATATGTGAAGATGAATTCCCTGCCTATGGCGAGAGGTGCGATGATAGAATGTAGCTGTGGCCATCATGTTAAACAATTCATCTGAACACAAACCATTGTATAGGCGGTAGAACACACATAGTGAGACAAAGTCCCTCCTAAAGCTAAGAGGTTCCACACTACCTGCGAGTATAGGATTGTCAACCAGCCTCAACACCCGTCCTTGCACCGATAGCTTAGATATCTTTTTGATGGAGCGCATAATCTTCACGGATACTCACACCAACATTCGTTGAGGTTATGTCGAACTTGAACCGACTTAAACGCACGCCAGCTGTGTGGCCCGCAGGTGGCCCGAGGTGGGATTATATGAAACATATCCCTCACATCACGACACTTAGATAGCTTATAGTCTCGAATATTTCAATCTTATTTTCATTGTGTATTTATAAATAGTACAATCAGTGTATTTTGTTATTGTAGAAAGATATAAACTAATATTTACAAGAATATAAAATAGGTTGAGATGATTTGGTCATGTTGAGAGAATGAATGAAAGAAGACTAACGAAACAGGTGTATGAGGCGAGTGTGGATGGTACCGTCGGAAGGGGAAGACCTAGGCGCACATACCTGGACCAAATCGGGGAAGTTTTAGAAAAGGGGCAGGTCAGGAGTACTCTAAACCGACGAGCATGCATGAATAATGTAATGAGAGTGAATGAAGCGAGAGTAGTATGTCAGGATCGTAGCAAGTGGAGATCTCTGCCTACCCCTATGGGAAACAGGCGTGATTTTATGTATGTATGTGTGTATATAAAATAGGATACATAAGGTTCAAGTCCAGCATCGAAAAATTCCTCTCCATCGATGTCGACTGGGAATGTGCCCAGAAGGCTGGCGGTATTGCTCCGTTATATGGCAATGCCAATACGTTATGCGAAAAAGAGGCCAACACTTTGGTCACGCGAAGCATCGACCAGTCGTTTTGCTATGTCCTTGTAAAACGACCGTGCGCTCGGACCCCACGAACCCCGCGTTTAGAACCAAAATGGCTCAAATATATAATTTTTGGTTATATTATCATATTTTCGCCGTTTGAAGGTCTCCGCAGATGCCGCAGCAGTACAAGCGCAATCCGTCGTACTTGGAAGATGGGAAGGCGCAAGGGTTTCAACGCAAGTTGCGTCCCACATCAAAGGCCTACCCATCTTCCAAGGTACCAAAGACATACCATCCGGTCTCTTGCCACCGTTGCGCACCAAACCAACTGGTTCAAGTATAGCTGGAACGCCGGCGGTGACAAAAGCCCGGCGGATAACTTATTATTATAACTTTCTAAAATTTGCACACCTATCAAAGGTACCTAATAAGCAGAGCATTTGCCCATATTATGTAAACACTAAACAACTTACCAACCCTTTGTACCTGTTTTATGGAAATAAAATAATTTATTATTATTATTATTTATGTTGAACACACTAGCAGCCATTAGGCTGATGCGTGTGTGTATCATGATCCGGAGATTTTGTCAAGTCTGTTTTTGAAACTATTAACACTGGGTGCCAAAACAACAGTTTCAGGTAGGCTGTTCCACTCTTCGTAACCCAAAATCTTTTACTCCGAAACGACTACATAACATCAGAATGTAAAAATCTCATATTATTGTAGTTTCAAGAATGCAAAATTACTCCACAAAGGCTCTGAACATAAGTCGGACCTTCAGTTTAGAAGACGGACATCATAACAGTGGAATAATTTGCCGCGATGGAATAAATGAAACTGATTATCAGAGAAAAGTGATAATTAGGCTTTATCGAAAATCATCATCAGCACCTGATGCAGGTAAGCATGTCGTGTTTTAAGATCTATCCCACAGAAATATTAGGATAGCATAGCCATGTGAGCAACAAACGCGTGGCTTTAGACAAAATTTTTTGTACCACTTAGGTGGCAAACAAGCACACGGCCCATCTAATGGAAAGTTTGGTTGCCATCTAATGGTTACCGTGGCCTATGGACGTGTGTAACACCAGAGAAGGTGACCCGCGCTGCCGACACTGTAAGCACAGAGTTTCTGTGCCGTCAGTGTAGAGGACAAAGCAGGACATGCCTTTAGTCATCCCACTGACAGCACAAATACTCCAGTGAGCTCTGGCTACCTTACTCACCGCTGGGAACACAACACGAAGTATTATAACCGCGGTATTCTGTAGGGCGGAGATACTTCCCCAGTCGCACTGCACAGTTGGGCGAATATACCGCCGTGTCCTACCTCCCAGTAAAATATTGTATGCATGATTAAGTATATTTGCATTGATCTGGGTGTTTCTATGTAGTAATATGTAGGTATATATTTACAAAAAAAAGTATCTAAGTATGTTTATCCGCATTCTAGATCCCATAACACAAGCTAGTTAAGCTATGCTTAATATGGGTCTAGATAGCGTTGTGTAGAATGTCGTGGAATATTTATCTCTCGTGGGTATTTATTTATATTGAAAAAGTAGCCCCGCACGACCGTTGCTTATACTTATAACCGTTTTATCCTAAAGTGCGTCACCATCCCTGTCGGTCTTGTGCTTCACACTTCATTTAGCTCCAAGTTATTCCGTGCCTCGCTGCTTCCTATATACCTACAGTTATAAGTCTAAAATTAATTGTCATTTTTTGCAGTGTCTCGGGACCCAGGTCTGTTTGGGACGGCCACGCTTACAATTTCCTTGCGGGTCCCAGTCTAGCGCTTTCTTCGGTACTCATTATTCGGTACAGTATGTGCTAATTAGGTCATGTTTATTCTTCAGGTTCAACGCAAGGCACCTCACCCGACTACGATGATCCAGCAACAACTCCACTAACTGATGGTAAACCTTATTAAGATATAATGACCGGCACACATCTTGAACAAAAGTCGGAATATTCGCGCTACTGCACTATTTATACAGAACAATCAAATCTTATTTTACAAAGCTGAAAAGTTTGTGCGTATGGACAGCTTCAGCTGTGGCGTGGCGGTAGTGAACACGGCCTCTTCGCAGGAGGTGCGGGTTCGATCCCCGCTCAGTGCAAATATTTGGATGCATGAATATGGGTATTGACATTGGTCTGGTCGTGTCTCGGAGAACACCGTCCGTGCTGGTTACCTCGGCTCTTGCTTCCAGGATGCACGATGTTTTTTTTTTCTGCTAGCACCTTCCACTGCATGGCGAGGCACTTCGTGGAAGGCTATTCATAAGACATTTTAAATATTAACTAGGCTCAGTAATTGGCCAGTCTTAGGACTGAAAAACCCACTCGGGATTCAAAGTTAATATACTTAATAGATCTTAGTTATCTCGCTTTCATTCCTGTCCTCTAGAAACATACAATTTCCCACTCTTATACCTCATACCTCTGGGATGGAGTTTATGTATTCTTTTAATTCTTATCTTTACTGTGTTTTTTTTTCATTAGATTATGTTTATTATTTACTATCGATTACTAAACATTTACATTTATTCATAATTATTCAAGGTATCGGGACTTCTCGCGAATTATATCTTGGAATTTACTATTTATGCCGACGTTTCGGATGCGTTGCAGCACCCGTGGTCTAGAGTAGTCTAGGTCTAGTCTAGGTGTGTCGCCAGCCTAACCGTTCATAATAAGTGTAATGGTGGGTAGGCGCTCAAAAATTGTTTCCCGCAGACATCTCGACGCTCGAAGACTAGTCAAGTCGTGACCACGGGTGCTGCAACGCATCCGAAACGTCGGCAGAAATAGTAAGTTCCATGATATAATTCGCGAGAAGTCCCGATGCCAAGTATAATTATGAATTTACACCGCGAAAGTTTAAAAATAACATTTACATTTATTGTGTTTTCCTGTGTAATGTAGGTCCCTTTTGAGATAACAGGATACAGGATGCACGATGGCGATCCGGTGATGAGACACCGCCTCAAAGGATATCGTGCGGTACTCCCTGGATGGCTCTGGGAGCCATCTACTGCTACAGATATTCTTCTGTTACATAAGCACCCTGTTTTACTTAATAAAATTTTGGTTTCCAGTTACGGCTGCACCTGACAGCAGTCCTAATAAGAAGGTGCTCATTGGTAGTGCAGTAGCAGTACTCGCATTAGCCTCCGCAGCACTCACCACGCTGTGTTCAATGTTCTTATACCGGAGACATAAGAGGGCGAGACTACAACAGGTATTCGGATGCTTTTGTATGCATCAAAGCACGTCAAGCTTTCGATCTTGGTTGTCATACGAACATCTATGGCGTTACGGGTACTTGGATCTCTAAAAGGTCCAATTGGTCTAACTGCAATGCTTCAATATCGCCATTGATTTGTTGAAGTCCGATTTCAGGGACTTCACAGAAAGTACTCTGAGGAGTTTTTGTATTGTCAGTGGGAAGACCAAAAGCTTGTCCTGCTTTGTCTTTTACACTGACGGCACAGAAACTCTTGTGCTTACAAGGTTGGCAGCGCGAGCGTGGCTCCCTTGATGTTGCACACGTCGATAGGCCACGGTAACCACTTCCCATCAGGTGGGCCGGATACTTGTCTGCCAACCTAGCGGTATAAAAAAAAGTATTGAAGTTCAGCCAAATCCGCAGTTATACTTGTAAAGCGAATCCTAGAATCCGAGGTGAAAAGTTTGGATGCGACAGTGACTATAATGACCCTGCACGGAAGGATATGTCAGATACGAAGCAAATTACTCTGATCGGTGAGAGGCCCCTTTTCATTTAGTGCAGAGATATCCACAACTACCACCCCTGCCTGAGCAAGTATATGTCAGACTCTCAAACAATCAATGTCAGAGTCTCAATAACCACAGTGTAAAGTTCTCTAGTAAGGCATTTCCATTGCACTCCGTGTGACCGTGGAAAATCTACTGTTTTTATCCTCAGCAAGCGTTCTCCACGTGTGCGTTACGTCGTTCAGGCTGTGTCACAGAAGGCCGTACCTATCATCCCCAAAGCGCCCGAATATCCAACTCGTCCTTGCCCGCTCTCCACTGTGCCCTCTGCTATGGAGGCTTGAGAGGGATATGGGTAGAGTCCTGGGTTCCAAAGTGTTGGATGGAGATGCATTGACACTCTCATGAAAAACAGAAGATAGGTCTTTAGTATTAGAGGGTCCATGTGGTGACGGAGCAATAATATAAGTGTCACCACCCGAGACGATATCACTGCGAGAGAAGAAATTCTCGAAATAAAGGCCTGTACCAACCCATCTGGCCGGGGTGCAAACAGTAGGCTAAAGTCTCGCAACATTGGGAGAGGTCTATGTCCAGCAGTGGACTGAGATTGGCTAATTGATTGATGATATCGGAAATTCACCATATTGTATTGCGTGTGCTGATACGCGTAGCAAGAGAACTCGAATGAGGGTAGATCTATATTTTTACTCCTAAAACATTTGACTGTTTACCACCATTATTCCAGTTTCTTCGTGATCACAGCACTTGCAACAGCGCCGAAATGTCGGAAACTCGAAACAATACAACATGGTATATATCCCTATAGCTCTAATTCTAATGTGAGTGACCATGAACGACGGTTTTCCCTCCAATTGAGGAGTCCGACTGGGGAAGTACCTCCACCCTACAGAATACCGCGGCCATAATAACCTCGTGTTGTGTTCCCGACGGTGAGTAGGGTAGCCAGAGCTCACTGGAGAGTTTTTGAGCTGTCAGTGGGAAGACTAAAAGTTTATCCTGCTTTGTCTTTTACACTGACGGCACAGAAACTCTTTGTGCTCACAGGGTTGACAGCGCAAGTGAAAGTGTCCCTTGGTTTGGCACACGTCCATAGGTCACGGTAAACACTTTCTATCAGGTCGGCCATGTGATTGTCTGTCACCTAAGCAGTAAAAAAAAGAGATATGCAATTTTACAGTGAGAATATTGTTTTGTTTCAGTCTGACGAAAACTTACTACACCAGTCCGATACTCCTATCCCAACATTTCCACCACAATGGGATTCTAGGCCCGGAGACAATGAGAATATTGCAGAATGCATGGTAAATAACTCCATGTACATGTGTGATAATAAACAAGATGAACGTCCCGAATACCTATATGTCGATGTCGTTGAACACATAAAAAAACATAACAATGCTAAAACTAAATCAACAGATACAGGTAATTTGCAAAATAATTATGATAGAACACCAAATTATAGCAACGTAAATCCAAATAGAGAGGAACCATCACATGAAAAAGTTTATGATTATGTTTATGCTCAGATTAAAAAATAACTACACTTATCCGCATAGCGGGTTATGGAGAGAGCTTTGTTCGGAGTCTCTTTGAGTTATATAATTCGTAGCGAGATCATCCGACATACAACTTAAGTTACCGATATAGCTCGTAGAATAAGCAAGCAGAAGTGGCAGTGGATTTGTCCATATCTGTCGAAAGAGCAACAGCTGTTGGAGCAGGGGGAAATTAAAATAGGACGCACATTAGCCAGACTGGTTGGGATCGTCAAACAATCAACAAGCTGCGGGTCAGTTGCGACATCGTCCATGTTCCTACTATTACTACATTGGTTTTTTTTATATGATGTAAAGCCTAAACGTACAACTTCTGCTTCCGTTACATCCATTCTGTCTTATCAGTTGCATCATTGTGATGGCAGGTGTGTGGCGTGGTCCACCTTAACTTTATGTAGCCTAACACTTAAGTAGTTTCACTTGCGGGACGCCTTAATTTTATTAGTGTTGTAATAATTATATCATCATTTTACTTCACTTGTACAAATGTTGAATGTTCTGTAAATAATAATATAAATAATTATGTATACCTTCTTACTTCTTGTTACTTTATATGCCTTATTTTATTGATCTGAAGCTTGAATATTTAGTGAAATAATATAATACTTATGGAAAAGCAATAAAGAATAAACTAAGTGATTAGACTGGATTCGGAAGGTGGGAGATCGGGAGCAATAGCGCACATTGGGAGAGATCTATGGATGTTAATGACGAAGAAGTAGTAGTTGTCTCTTGTCACCTGCAATTTCTTCAACCACGTTGATAACAATACATATTAATTGAAGAATGATAAAAGGATAACTTTGAGGCAAGCACTGCACATTATCCGTCGAGCTCTTATCACCGACGGCGTACCAGCTATACTTGAATAGTCGCTTCGCTATTTCTTTGACTAGCGAAGCGACTAATCGACGCTTTCCGTGACCATAAGGCTGGCCTTACCTCGCTCAAAGAATTGGTATCGCCATTCAGCATGGTAATGCCGCCAGCCAGAGACCAGTAGAGATCGATGGGGAGGAATTTTTCGATACCTAAAATTGCAGTCTCCCTCTTTTTCTCTATTCCATTTTTATATATATTGTATAGTTAGCATAGTTTTGTATAAGTTTGTAAGTAATTGTATATTATAATAGCATATTGTATGTAGGTACCTAAACTGAAAAAAATAAAATTAAACAAGATTTTAAGATTATTAAATTATTACAAACAAAGAACATAGTAAATTTACTTCTTTTTCACTAATCGACAGCCGTGATGAATAGAATTCAAAAAGGACCATTTTATGAAAAGGACATTATGCGAAAAGGTTTAGATACACATTCCTGGTAGATACAATTTTTGAAAATCCCCGCTTTCGGTCTCTTTAGGTACAATTTGACATGCTGACTGGGAATCGATTCTACTAAAGCAAAACCACTGTCGGCATACTACGGACACTGCTAAAAAATTCAATGAAATTTAGACTTTAAAGCAATAGATACATAGATAATTCTTTATTGTACACCAATAGATAACAGTGCTAGAATGGTTCAGCAAAGTACTTACTAGATGCTGTCGACAGGTTGCAGCGACGTGCGGTCCGCATCATTGGGAATCCCGAGGTCACGAACACCCTAGAACCTTTACAGATGCGTAGATGTTGCGTCCATGGCTGTATTTTACCGTCTGTACCATGGTGAATGTTCTAATGACCTCTTCCAATTAGTCCCACCCTCCCATTTCCTACACAGGACAACACGTCATCCGCACACGGTGCAGAACTATGCCTTCAGCTTACCACCAGGCAAGGCGAAGTCTAATTGACGTGTTCCATATAAAAAAAAAGAAAAAAACAGTAGAACTTGTAGGTAGCTTATCGCCAAGTCCAAAATCACAAGGCTTTCTGCGGCTTGAATGAAAAAGTGTAATGAAACTCTTTTCATTCAATTTTGAACTATAAGCCTATAGAAATTAAGTCTAAAGTATAATGCCATATTTGCTTTGTCACTGACATGACAGTGGTTTTGCTTCTGTAGAATCAAGGGTCTGGTATACCTCGAACTAGCGCCCCGCAGACTCACCTCTCGATAACGTTAGCAGTATATGTGGCTATTTTAATGGTGCCCATGCCATGAGATGCTTGCCATGCGTCACTGTCTGCTTTTTTACAATGTTGAGACTTATTGTTTCGGCAGGAGTAAGTTAGTCTCCCATAGCCCATTTACTAGTCCATCCGATACTCAATCCACTACCATTGCATTGGGTAACAATCTGTAAAGATGGTAGTGTGAGGAACAAAAAAAAATCCATCCCTAGCGTATTAAACCGCGGTAGTTTAGTGGTATGGGTAATGGACTGCTGAGACGAGGTCCCACGTTTTACCACGGCACACACCAATGACTTTTAGATGCTTTTCGAAGTTATGTGTGTATTTATCGCAGGTTTATAAGTGCCCGGTTAATGGCAATAGGCTCGCCACCTATTACATTGGGTCCTAAACATAAACTGGCGAAATGTGAGTGCTAGCACCTCTGCCTACCCCTACGGGGATATAGGCGTGAGTTTATGTATTAAACTCTCTTAAGGCCTCTACGTATTAGCTTCGGCCCGTGGACGCACGCCTTCCAAAGACCCGGGACTCCTAGTATCATGGAACGAGAGTCATGGAACTGAGAAACAATAATAATATTGCAGAAATTCAAGGAGGTAGGACACGGCGGTATATCCGCCCGATTGAGCAGTCCGACTGGGGAAGTACCTCCGCCCTACAGAATACCGCGGTTATAATAACTTCGTGTTGTGTTCCCAGCGGTGAGTAGGGTAGCCAGAGCTCACTGGAGAATTTGTGCCGTCAGTGGGAAGACTAAAGGCTTGTCCTGATTTGTCTTCGACTGACGGCACAGAAACTCCGTATTTACAGGGTTGGCAGCGCGACTGTGACTCCTCTGGTGTTACAGACGTCCATAGGCCACGGTAACTACTTTCCATCAGGTGGGCCGTGTGCTTGTCTGCCAACTAAGTGGTATAAAAAAAAAAAGAAAGCAAATGAAACAATTAAGTTAAATTTGAAATCACTTTATTTTAACACTACAAACAGCTAACTACAGTTTAAAAAAAACAATATTACAATAGCGACAGCATGCTTTTCAGCATATTTTGTACAAAACCAAAACTGCAGACCCACCATAACATTAATCCCCAGAACAGGATCTTCACTAAAGTATCCAGTAACTTCATCCTGAAACAAAAGAGTTATTCTTAATTTCGTATAGTTGGCGGCATATATCTTGACCCCAGAGACCTCATGATTTTTATTTTTATTTTTTATACCACTTAGGTGGCAGACAAGCGCACGATCCACCTGATGGAAAGTGGTTACCGTGGCCTATGGACGTGTGTAACACTAGAGGAACCACACTCGCGCTGCCGACCCTGTAAGCACAGAGTCTCTGTGCCGTCAGTGTAGAGGACAAAGCAGGACAAGCCATTAGTCATCCCACTGACAGCACAAATTCTCCAGTGAGCTCTGGCTACCCTACTCACCGCTGGGAACACAACACGAAGTTATTATTACCGCGGTATTCTGTAGGGCGGAGGTACTTCCCCAGTCGTGTCCTACCTCCTATAAATATGGACATTATACGGTTTTGAGTGTATTTTGAGGGCAGCACAGGGAGCTACGGTGTTTGTGCTCAAATACACCAACCACAGGTTATATTGAACAGATTCGCGTGTGCCAAGGTCTACCTACTCTCGCGATATACATACATACATATAATCACGCCTTTATCCCCGGAGAATTAATCAGAGGTGAATTAACACCCACATTTCACCAATCATTGAATTCGGACCCACGTAATAATAGGTGGTGAGCCTATTGTCGCCTTCCGGGCACTATTGTTAACTCAAGCCATGCATCTGAGGTTCAGTCTGGGCCGAATATAACTGTCTGATGTTAAACAGCCTTATCCCTAAGTCGCCTTGTATGATACCGCATGGGAAGAGTGGTCCAAATTCTACTCTGCCGGGAACCGATAACTATATAAAGAATCATTTATTTATTTAGTACATGGAAAACTTACAGCATAAAAACATGAATAGCGTTGGATTAGGTCATAGAAAGCCAATAACAAGTTTTCACTAATAGTCACTGAGTAGGTAAAACATTGTAAACAAAAACACGTATTGATCAAACTTTATGGAAGAAAATAATAGTAAACTACACAATAGATCTACATAGTCAACACCAGCAACATAATACATCAATTTCTGGGTTTGGAAAATGCTAAACTCAAGCACCTTCTTGCCGCGGGTACACTAGTCGAGAATGGGTCAATATCGTGCTGCTTACATAGCCTGTTAAAGTTACGAGTAGCCCTCACTATGTAGCTGTTTTATTTATTTATTTATTCATTAATTACTAGCAATATAAGCTTACAGTTTGCACTAAAGCGCTTATATGTTGTCAGTTACAACAATTTACATCATACAATACATTACATAGATTATATTAATTAGATAATTAAATGGCACATTCCTCGAAATTATTGAAATTCAAATTTTGCCTGTAATTTGTAGAAGCATTCGGAATTTGTAGCGGTGGCTTAAATCGAATTGACTTACATGGTACATTGAATGAAAGTTTTTATAACAGCTTGGGACAATTGATATCATTATTAATTATTCGGAGGATGAAGGTGAAATCAGTTATCTCACGACGGTTAACAAGAGGTAAGATGAGTGTTCTGATGAGCTCTTCCAATTAGTCCCACCTTCTCCTTTCCTACACAGGACAACACGTGCAGGTCTTAGATGTCATCCGCACACGGTGCAGAACATCCGATCAAGAACCAAGGGGTTCGGTGACTCTTTCCTCTGTCGCACCATTAAGGCCTGGAATTCATTACCAGCTCACGTGTTTTCTTCTTCCTACAGTCCCGGGTCCTTTAAGCGGGGCGTGAAAAAGCATATGATGAGGCCGTCAAGCTGAGTTGTCACACAGTATGTGTAAGTAATGGTGACCCTCTTTTCTGCCTGCCTTCAGCTTACCATCAGACAAAGCGAAGTCTAATTGACGTGTTCTATTTAAAAAAAGAAAACAAAGAAATGAAATCTCCGACAAAGCTTTAAGTAATTACTAGACACTTCCTCTCTTCCTGTGGGTGACATACAATATAAAAAGAGGGAAAATAAAGTGTATCCTTGCCTCTGGAAATGTGCCTTAGCTTTGGGCAAGTCTTCTTCCTTTTCCTTTAGTAAGTATTTCCTCGCGCCTCGAATAGCGTTGTAGAAGAAAGTAGTTTGATCAACGTTTTCCATTTCATAATAGAAATGCTTCAAATCTTCTTGCTGAAAAACATTAAAAAAAAAAACAATTTTTTCGCAAAAGATAAAAATATCGGTGTACCTACAATACAAAAGATTTCCTTTCTTGAATTCGGTTAAAATTATACTGTACATTTTAACCGACTTCTCGGATACTGTTTCGTTTTTTATATCATTTTGGTGACACGGCCATCTTTTTTTTAACCACTTGGGTGGCAGACAAGCACACGGCCCACCTGATGGAAAGCGGTTACCGTAGCCTATGGACGTTTGTAACACCAGAGGAGTCACAGTCGCGCTGCCAACCCTGTATGCACAGAGTTTCAGTGCCGTCAGTGTAGAAGACAAAGCAGGTCAGCCTTTAGTCTTCCCACTAACAGCATTAACTCTCCAGTGAGCTCTTTTTTTTTTTTTTTTTACGTGCGCAAAATCCCCACGGATACCTCCCCACCGGAGCCGGTGGAGGAGGTTATGTCGGACTCGAACCGACTAAAACGCACGCCGCCTGTGGGTCGTTTCGGTTGCCGAAGGTGAGGTTGACAGGCATATCCCTCGCACTCCGGCCGACCCAGGGTCATCTCTCACGATCTGGCCCTCTTCTCGGGTGTGGGGACCACAGAGTCCCCAACTCGTCCCCGGAAACGGGGAGGCGCGCCACGCGCGCCGCCGCCGCGGCCTGCTTCTGCCAGGGTGACAGGCGGCTTCACCTGTCACCCCCAGGCCGGCGCTCATGGGGGGCGGAGGTCGTTCATCGACCTCCGACGCCCGAGTTGCCTTCGTGCGCGGGCAGCTTGTCTAGCGATCCTTCGTCGCTCCCGCTGCCGCTCCCGCCCCGCCTCCTCCTTCACGAGCATTACTTGCTCGCAGAAGGAGGCGCCGGCCGCCCACGCATCCGCGCAGCGAACCATCGCCGCGAGCAAGGTGGAGAGCGTGAGAACCCTCACTCCCAGGGCCGCCACAAGCTCCCGCCTCGGCGTCTCCCACGCCGGACACTCGGTGAGCGTGTGCGGACCTGAGTCCTCGCTCGCGTCGCAGTGATGGCACTCGGACGTTGGCTCTTTCTGCATCCGACGCAGATACTTTCCGAAGCATCCGTGCTCGGTGATCATCTGCGTCAGACGGTACGAGAGGCTGCCGTGTGGCCTCTCTAGCCACTCCCCCATGATGGGTCTTACCGCCGTTACTACGGCGTGCCCTGCGCTTGGTTGCCCAAGTCGTCTCTCCCATTCTGCCACCATTTCCCTGTGGAGCCGGGATCTCACGGCCCGAATTTCTTCGGGCTCGGGATCGTGACCCCGCTCCCGCGCCGCCCTTCGGAACCTGTATAGCGCCGAAAGGCATCTCGCTTCCAGGATCCATGGTGGCGATCCGGCGAGGAGACTCGCCGCGTTGAATGATATCGTGCGGTACCCCCTTATGATGCGGCACGCCAACTTCCGCTGCGGACGCTGCAGCAGAAGCATGTGCCGATCACTCAGGGTGTCCGCCCACACGGGACACCCGTACAGGGCCATGGACCGCACGACACCCGCGTAGAGTCTCCTGCAGGAGTCATCCGGGCCCCTCAGGTTGGGCAGTAGCCGCGCCAGAGCGTTGGCTGTGCCCGCCAGTTTGGGGCCCAGACTTCGGAAGTGCTTCCCGAAGTCCCACCGGCCGTCGAGCACGAGCCCCAGATATTTCATCTGGGGCTTGATGCCGATGAGAGTGCCTCCCACTGTCAGACTGGAACCAGGTGGTGGCGTGCGCCGAGGTCCATGAAAGAACATGGCCTCGGATTTATGCAAAGCCACCTCAAGGCCCAGCCGCCGGATCCGTTCCACGACTTGAGCAACCGCGGTCGTGGCCCTCAGGATCGCTTCGCGGTGTGTAGCTCCGCTCGCCGTCACTAGCGTGTCGTCCGCATAGCACGTGACGGCGGCGCCGTCCGCAAGCTCACCGCGAAGCACCCAGTCGTATCCAATGTTCCACAGTAGCGGCCCGAGAACCGATCCCTGTGGAACACCGCACGACATCTCACGCCGACCGACGCCGGTCGCACTTGGGTAGATGACGGCTCTCTCCGTCAGGTACGCCCCGACTATGCGGCGGAGGTAGAGAGGCACACCGTGGTACACGAGTGCCTCCCTGATGCAACTCCAGGGCAAGGTGTTGAACGCGTTGGAGATGTCCAAGGACACCGCCAACGTCACCTCACCCCGGGCAACTGCCTCCTCCGCCAAAGTCCTCACGCGCATGATGGCATCCACGGTGGACCGCCACCGGCGGAAGCCATATTGGGCATCCGCCAGGTCCGGCCCCCTACCAGAGAGGTGCTCGACGAGGCGCTTCGCAATAACTCTTTCAAAGAGCTTGCCCACCTCGTCGAGCAACACAATGGGCCGGTAGCCGGACGGTTCGTCCGCCGGGCGACCCTCCTTTCGGATGAGGACCAGTTTCCCCGTCTTCCACATCTTCGGAAACTGGCCCCGCTCCAAGCATGCGCTGAGGAACCCTCTCAGCCGGGGTTCGAGACCGTCTTCTCCCAGAGCTAGGACCCACGCGCGGCCTGGAATGCCGTCGGGTCCCGGGGCGGTGCTCTTCTTGGCTCTAAGCCTTCGCACCGCCAGCTCCAGTTCTACCCAAGTGACCTCGGGGACTTCGTCGTCAACTACCACACTGGGCGCCACAGGCGACCGAGGTGGCGGAGTCATCTGCGGCGGAACGTGTTCCGCTCGCGCCGGGAACAGGGACTCGACCACTCCACCGAGCAGAGCTGGCTGGAGAACCCGGGTCAACGGCGGGGCTCGGGGGCGCAGCTTTCCTCTTACCATAAGGTAAGGCCGCCCCCATGGGTCCCGCTCCAGCGTCTCCATGAGCTCCTTATAAGCCGCGGCTTTCGCCCGCTTAATCTCCGCTCGGAGGGCATCTCTGGCCTCCCTGTATCCCACATGAAGCTCCGTCACTCGGGGCTCCGTATCTGCGGTTCGGCTACGCCTCCTACGGAGTCTGGTCCACCGGCGGTGCGCGATCACGCAGGCTTGCCGTAGCCTCGCGATCTCCGCAGACCACCAGTAGACCCGACGCCTCGGACTATAGGGTGGTGCCCTAGGCATACCCGCATCGCAGACACGAGTCATGGCCTCCCGGAACCACACCGCCTCATCGTCGATATCGACAGGCCTGTCCGGCGCAATGGCCCAGGCCTGTACGATGGCGGCCTCCAGGAGGACCTCCCGATTCAGTCTCCCAAGCACCCAGCGTGGCTCGCGTGGGGCCGGTATGACCGGCGCATCACCCGCGGGGGGGGGGGGGGGGGACATCAAACCGAACGTATCGGTGATCCGCCAGTGTCTCCACCCCCACAACAACACGCCAGTCCCGCACACGGTGCGACAGCGAAGCGCCTGCGAACGATAGGTCGATAATCGAACTGCGCTCCGCGGTCACGAACGTGGCTTCGGCCCCGCGATTCTGGAGAACTAGACCGTGATTAGCGGCCCAGCTCTCCAGAGCCCTACCTCGTGGGTTCGTGTGCCGGGACCCCCAGGTCACTGACCAGGCGTTGAAGTCCCCGAGCACAAGAACCGGATGAGGATGACAGGCGTTGACGACGTCGGTCAGTCGCTCCAGCGACCGCCGGTACTCCCCTATGCGTCGGTGTAGGCTCGGCGTGAAATAGACGACCACGATCGCAATCTCCCCCACACGCGCCGCTACGATGCCATGCTCCCTTGCCACGACAACAGGGGGGGGGGGGGCACCCATAGCGGCGTTGTACACCAGTGCCGCCGACCCGTCCAGGTCGACCACCCAGGCAGGCCCAAGGGGCCGGTGAGTGTACGGATTGGCGACAGCGGCGACGTGTATGGACCACTGTGCTATGCTCTGGAGCAGAAGACCCTGAGCATCGGCACCGTGGCCCACGTTCGCCTGCAGGATGCGGAGCTGGGGATCCATTATGGAACCATCTCCGCATCCCGCCGCGAACTTTGGGTGGAGCCCCCGCCTTGCGGCTTCGGCTCCCCCCCGGTGCAGGCCTTGCTGCCAACCCTATGGTCGGCCGGTTTGCCCCCCGCTGCACACCTGAAACAGTGCAGCGGAGCTTCGCATCCACCGGCCGTATGGCCGGGTTGGCCACAGCGGAAGCAGCGGTCACCGACCGTCACCGCCGCCGTGCACTGCACCCCCACGTGGCCGACCGACAGGCACCTAAAGCACCTGGTCGGTCGAGCCTGCAGGAGCCGGACCTGCACCCGCACCACGCCTCCAACGGCGAGGAACCCCCGGTCGGCAGCCTTTTTGGCTGCTGCGATGGGGCAGCCGACAACTGCCGCCCCCAGTCCACGGCGGCCGAAGCGGATTGCTCCGACCTTCACCGCCTCTAGGGGGCAGCCCCCGGCCTCCGCCACGGTGAGGCGGATTTGCTTCGCCGTGATGGAGTCGTCCAAGTCCGATATGCGCATTTCTGCGCATTTGTTGGGCCTGGACACCCGGACGTCGGCTGCGTCTAGCGCGTCCCGAAGCCTAGCCGCTAGGGCATCGGCCTGGGGACCGCTTGATGCGCCGGGGATCTCGAGTAACCGAGCACCCGTCCGAGTGGGTTTCACCCGGATGGGGCCCGGCATGTCGAGAGCCCTCATGTCGACGCAGGCTCTCGCCTGCGTGACAATCTGGGCGTACTGCACGCCCCTCTCCGCCGCCTCCGCCGTCATCGTTAGGACGACGGCGGTTGAGCGGGGAACGCGCAGCCTCCCCGGCACTCCCCTCGCAGCAGCCTCGGCCTTCCTGGCCTTTTTGGCTGCCTTCCGGAGCGCCTTGCGCCGCTTCTTGGAGGCTCCGGCCACCTCCCAGCCTCCCTCCGGCGGGGAACTTGAGGAGGCAATCCCCGCCGGGGTCCGGGCCGGCGCTGGGGCTGAGGCTAGGGCTGGGGACTTCTTCCCCTTGCCCTTCCCCTTCCCCTTGCCCTTGGCCCGGGCACCCTGGGAGCTCCCAGCTCCCACTTCGAGAGCGACAGCGGCTCGAGCGACCGGAGCGGCAGGCGCAGCGGATGGGCTGCAGGCCGGCTCCTGCGGGGCCGCCACCGCCGGACTGGTGGGACCGCTTCTCACCGCTCCGGCGTACCCCGTCGGCGGCGCCAAGGGCGGGCGGCGGCTGAAGTCCATGACCGCCTCCATGAACTTCCGGGTGCGCTCCTCCTGCGTCACCTGCCACCTCCGCTGCTCAGCCAGCGCCGCCTCCTGCCGTCTTTCCATGGCGGCCATTGCCGCCATGCATGCCGCCAGTGGGTCCATGGGCCTAACCGGCTGCAGCACCGGCGACTCCAGCCGAGCGGGCTGCGCCAGTGACACCGGCCGCACCGGTGTCTCCGGCCGCACCGGTCGCACCGGCAGCCTTGACCGCACCGGTGTCTCCGGCATTACCGGTGCCTCCGGCCGCACCGGCGACCTTGACCGCACCGGTGACAGCTGCGGCGCCGGCGGCACCGGCCGCTCCGGCTGCACCGCTAGTCGCCGCCGCGCCGACCGCGTCACGCGCTCCGCGGGCAGCCCGGCGACGACCTGACGGAGGTTCGCCACTTCGGCCGCCATCCTCTCCATCTCTTTTCGGTGCTCAGCCGCTGTTCGCTCCACGCTATTGAGGAGCTCAACTTGCCTTTGCCAAGTTGAGCTCGCTCGTTCCGGGACTCGGCCAGCTCCGCCTTGAGCAGCTCAAATTGCTCAACAAGGCGCGTCGCTGCCAGCCGAACCCGGTCCTCCTCTGGCGTTGGAGGTCCAGAGCGGGCCCCGGCCAGTCTCTCCAGGGCCTCCATCACCTCCCTGGACGTGGAACCGTCTGTACGAAGCGCTGGCGCCGCCGAGACGGAGGGACTCGGCGGCGCCCCCACATCTTCCCCGGCTGAGGCCCGTGAGGGGGCGGCTTTGGTGCCCCCACCCTGCAGCTTTCGGCGGCTAACCGCAAACTGCTTGGGTGGGGGGGGACGCATTATTTCATCCCCACCGGAGCTGCTGGAAGACGAGTCGGTCAGGGTCAACTCGAGATCCGACTCGGTCTTCTGTGGGGGGATGATTTTTTTTTTGCGGTTCCGCTTCCGCCGTGGTGCAGATTTCCGGGTCTGCAGACCCACCGGGCTGTTCGCCCTGCTCCTCTCAGTGGCAGTGTCGAATTCCTCCGACACTGCCCCTGCTTGGGACGCGACCTCCGCGTCGTGGTGCTGCGCGACCTCCGCGCAGACTGTTTTACTTGGTTTGGGTTTTTGGGTATTCAGTTTCTCCATGTAGTTCCCACGATTGTGACGCGATTTAAACTACACTTCCTGGGTGACGCTCATTCCAGGAAGCGGGGTACATACTGTGGATTTCCCCAGGTGTCCACAGGTTTTAAGCGACTTCGCTGTCAGGTTTTTAAGACTTTTCCTTGTCGCGGGCCGGCCAATTAAGGCAAGCCCCACGGCCTTCAGGATACCGGCTTCCCAAGTGTGGCTAACACTCAGGTCGTTGTCGATATCCTGGAGGTTACGCGACGCGGGAGAGCAGCCAACTCTCCCAACACCGACGGTGGCACGAATGCCTGCCAGCCACTGCGCGAGCAGAAGGCCGGCCCGTCCCTGGATCCCGAGGATCCTTGTGTCGCCCCCATGTCCCCTCTGAAAGCAGAGGGGTACTGGGAACGACAGGGCCCAGACTTTAAAAACCTGGGCCCGCTAGCCCTAAAAAGGGCTGGTCGGGTTATTTGTCGACGGCTAGCAGAGCTCCTTCTCCTTGGAGTCAGAGTCAACTAACCGTCGTCCAGGGTGCACCAGCCTCCCCGCTTCCGTTCCCCAGGACCGCGGTCCAGAGGGAAAAGAAACAGGTAAGCCAACGTGGAGGTTACCCAACCCGCACCCCACTCCAGTGAGCTCTGGCTACTCTACTCACCGCTGGGAACACAACACGAAGTTATTACAACCGCGGTATTTTTTTTTTTTTTTTTTTTACGTGCGCAAAATCCCCACGGATACCTCCCCACCGGACCCGGTGGAGGAGGTTATGTCGGACTCGAACCGACTAAAACGCACGCCGCCTGTGGGTCGTTTCGGTTGCCGAAGGTGAGGTTGACAGGCATATCCCTCGCACCCCGGCCGACCCAGGGCCATCTCTCACGATCTGGCCCTCTTCTCGGGTGTGGGGACCACAGAGTCCCCAACTCGTCCCCGGAAACGGGGAGGCGCGCCACGCGCGCCGCCGCCGCGGCCTGCTTCTGCAAGGGTGACAGGCGGCTTCACCTGTCACCCCCAGGCCGGCGCTCATGGGGGGCGGAGGTCGTTCACCGACCTCCGACGCCCGAGTTGCCTTCGTGCGCGGGCAGCTTGTCTAGCGATCCTTCGTCGCTCCCGCTGCCGCTCCCGCCCCGCCTCCTCCTTCACGAGCATTACTTGCTCGCAGAAGGAGGCGCCGGCCGCCCACGCATCCGCGCAGCGAACCATCGCCGCGAGCAAGGTGGAGAGCGTGAGAACCCTCACTCCCAGGGCCGCCACAAGCTCCCGCCTCGGCGTCTCCCACGCCGGACACTCGGTGAGCGTGTGCGGACCTGAGTCCTCGCTCGCGTCGCAGTGATGGCACTCGGACGTTGGCTCTTTCTGCATCCGACGCAGATACTTTCCGAAGCATCCGTGCTCGGTGATCATCTGCGTCAGACGGTACGAGAGGCTGCCGTGTGGCCTCTCTAGCCACTCCCCCATGATGGGTCTTACCGCCGTTACTACGGCGTGCCCTGCGCTTGGTTGCCCAAGTCGTCTCTCCCATTCTGCCACCATTTCCCTGTGGAGCCGGGATCTCACGGCCCGAATTTCTTCGGGCTCGGGATCGTGACCCCGCTCCCGCGCCGCCCTTCGGAACCTGTATAGCGCCGAAAGGCATCTCGCTTCCAGGATCCATGGTGGCGATCCGGCGAGGAGACTCGCCGCGTTGAATGATATCGTGCGGTACCCCCTTATGATGCGGCACGCCAACTTCCGCTGCGGACGCTGCAGCAGAAGCATGTGCCGATCACTCAGGGTGTCCGCCCACACGGGACACCCGTACAGGGCCATGGACCGCACGACACCCGCGTAGAGTCTCCTGCAGGAGTCATCCGGGCCCCTCAGGTTGGGCAGTAGCCGCGCCAGAGCGTTGGCTGTGCCCGCCAATTTGGGGCCCAGACTTCGGAAGTGCTTCCCGAAGTCCCACCGGCCGTCGAGCACGAGCCCCAGATATTTCATCTGGGGCTTGATGCCGATGAGAGTGCCTCCCACTGTGAGACTGGAACCTGGTGGTGGCGTGCGCCGAGGTCCATGAAAGAACATGGCCTCGGATTTATGCAAAGCCACCTCAAGGCCCAGCCGCCGGATCCGTTCCACGATTTGAGCAACCGCGGTCGTGGCCCTCAGGATCGCTTCGCGGTGTGTAGCCCCGCTCGCCGTCACTAGCGTGTCGTCCGCATAGCACGTGACGGCGGCGCCGCCCGCAAGCTCACCGCGAAGCACCCAGTCGTATCCAAACAACCGCGGTATTCTGTAGTGCGGAGGTACTTCCCCAGTCGGACTGCTCAATTGGAAAGAAATACCGCTGTGTCCTACCTCCTGGTAGTGGGTGTTTGGAGTTATAATAATAATAATAAATAAATAAATATTCCACAACATTCTACACAACGCTATCTAGACCCATGGTAAGCATAGCTTAACTAGCTTGTGTTATGGGATCTAGAATGCGGATAAACATACTTAGATACCTTTTTTTTTGTAAATACATACATATTATGCATAGAAACACCCAGACCAATGCAAATATACATATTCATGCATACAAATATTTGCACTGAGCGGGAATCGAACCCGCGCCCCCTGCATAGCAGTCGAATGCTCTACCGCTACGCCACGGAGGTCGTCATTCATTTCGTCGTTCATTATCAAAATTTAGCATGGTTTCTCTTCTGAATAACTTCTTCATGATTATCATTACAGTACGTATATTATTAACTACTAGCTGGTATCAACTTCGAGCCTGTAATTTTTACCCGACTGCGTCAGCGAGGGTTCTGATTTCAATAAATCTGTTCAGTCATTAGACCTGTAGAGGGGAACAAAGAAAACTTTGTGTTACCCTCTACAGGCTTCAGACCTCTACAGGATTTCTATGAACGGGGTCTCAAATGAAAGGTATTCATCTCTCGAGTGTCATACGGTACATAAAATGTGAACAAAAACTATGCGGTGGATTTTTGGTGCTGAAATACATGTTTTCAAAAAAAAACATTCATATTTATCGAGTAGGGTTACCTCTATATGAAGGGAACTAGAAGAAGATTACAAAAATACATAAATTTATACTTGTTATATCATAAGTTAAAGAAAAACATAAAATAAAGTATCAATAGTTTTAAAAATCCCGACTGCTATCGAAACAATTGACGACCTCCGTGGCGTAGCGGTAGAGCATTCGACTGCTATGCAGGGGGCGCGGGTTCGATTCCCGCTCAGTGCAAATATTTGTATGCATGAATATGTATATTTGCATTGGTCTGGATGTTTCTATGTAAAATATGTATGTATTTACAAAAAAAAAAGTGTCTAAGTATGTTTATCCGCATCCTAGATCCCATAACACAAGCTAGTTAAGCTATGCTTACCATGGGTCTAGATAGCGTTGTGTAGAATGTTGTGGAATATTTATTTATTTATTATTATTATTATAACTCCAAACACCCACTACCAGGAGGTAGGACACAGCGGTATTTCTTTCAGGCGGTACCCATTAATGTTCTTCAGGTAGATACCACCTCTTATAAAAACATTCAAACTTATTTCGATCTTTTAGACAGAAGTGGGGTTTTTATTTTATCTTTAAGGTTTAAGGAGGTAGGACACGGCGGTATTTCCGCCCAATTGAGCAAAAAATTTAAACATTATTAATTTTAATGACATTGTTTACGCACAGAGTACCTATCAAAATAAATTTAATAAATTACACAAAGTAACTTTTTATCCATCTCGATACAACTTAAACTGAACTCAAGGAGGTGCAATGCTCGAAGATACGACGCCGACGGACGATATAACGTCCAGGGAGGTGATAGAGGCTCTGGAAGGGTGGGCCGGAACCCGCACCGATTCTCCGACGCCGGAGGAGAATCGAGTAACGCAGGCGGCGTCGCGACTTGTCCAACTTTACGACCACCTCAGGGCGGAGCTGGCACAATTGCGGCTCGAGAGGGCTCATATGGGCAGGAGACATATTGAGCTCCTCGACAGCTATGAGCGGATGGCGGCCAATCACCGTAAGGAGATGAGCAAGATGGCGGCGGAGCTGGCCGAGCTCAAAAAGGTCGTCGCTGGACTGCCGAATGAGCGGGTGACGCGTTCGGCGCGGCGGAGGCTGGGGGTGCAGCCGGAACGGCCAATGCCGTCAACGCGGCAGCTGTCGCCGGTGCGGTCGAGGTCGCCGCTGCGGCCGGAACCGCTGGCGCAGCCTGAGTTGCCGCAACCGGAGCCGCCGAGGTCGCCGGCGCGACCGGATCGACCGGAGTCACCGGTGCTGCAGCCGGCTCGGTCTGCGGACCCGTTGGCGCTCTGCATGGCGGCAGTAGCCGCCATGGAGAAGCGTCAGGACGCGGCGCAGGCGGAGCAGCGGGCGTGGCGGGTGGCGCAGGAGGAGCGCACCCAGAGGTGGCTGGAGGCCATTATGGACTCCAGCCGCAGACCGCCCCTGGCGCCTTCGGCCGGGTATGCCGGAGCAGTAAAGAGGGGTCCCACCTGTCCGGCGGTGGCGAGGTCCCCGCAGGAGCCGGCCAGCGGCCCATCCGCTGCGTCTGCCGCTCCTGCCGCTCCGGCCGCTCGGGCTGCTCTCGCCGTGGGAGCCGGGAGTCCCCAGGGAGCACGGGGTGCCCGGGCCGGGGGCAGGGGAAAGGGCAAGGGTAAAGGGAAGACGTCCCCGGCCTTAGCCCAGACCCCGACCCCGGCCCCGGCTCAACGTCCGGGTCCGTCCTCGGCTCCGGCGCGGGCTGTCTCCACACCAGAGGGGGACTGGGAGGTTGCCGGAGCCTCCAAAAAGCGGCGCAAGGCGCTCCGGAAGGCAGCCAAAAAGGCTAGGAAGGCCGAGGCTGCTGCGAGGGGAGTGCCGGGGAGGCTGCGCGTTCCCCGCTCAACCGCCGTCGTCCTAACGATGACGGCGGAGGCGGCGGAGAGGGGCGTGCAGTACGCCCAGATCGTCACGCAGGCCAGAGCCTGCGTCGACATGAGGGCCCTTGGGATGCCGGGCCCCATCCGGGTGAAACCCACTCGGACGGGTGCTCGGCTGCTCGAGATCCCCGGTGCTTCGAGCGGTCCCCAGGCTGATGCCCTAGCGGCTAAGCTTCGGGACACGTTAGACGCAGCCGACGTCCGGGTGTCCAGGCCCAACAAATGCGCAGAACTGCGCATTTCGGACCTGGACGACTCCATCACGGCGGAGCAAATCCGCCTCACCGTGGCGGAGGCCGGGGGCTGCCCCCTAGAGGCGGTGAAGGTCGGAGCAATCCGCTTCGGCCGCCGCGGACTGGGGGCGGCAGTTGTCGGCTGCCCCATCGCAGCAGCCAAAAAGGCTGCCGACCGAGGGTTCCTCGCCGTAGGAGGCGTGGTGCGGGTGCAGGTCCGGCTCCTGCAGGCTCGACCGACTAGGTGTTTTAGGTGCCTGTCGGTCGGCCACGTGGGGGTGCAGTGCACGGCGGCGGTGACGGTCGGCGACCGCTGCTTCCGCTGTGGCCAACCCGGTCATACGGCCGGTGGATGCGAAGCTCCGCTGCACTGCTTCAGGTGTGCAGCGGGTGGCAAACCGGCCGACCATAGGGTTGGTAGCAAGGTCTGCACCGGAGGGGAGCCGAAGCCGCAAGGCGGGAGCTCCACCCAAAGTTCGCGGCGGGATGCGGAGATGGTTCCATAATGGATCCCCAGCTCCGCATCCTGCAGGCGAACGTGGGCCACGGTGCCGATGCTCAGGGTCTTCTGCTCCAGAGCATGGCACAGTGGTCCATACACGTCGCCGCTGTCGCCGATCCGTACACCCACCGGCACCTGGGGCCTGCCTGGGTGGTCGACCTGGACGGGTCGGCGGCACTGGTGTACAACGCCGCTATGGGTGCCCCCCCCCCTGTTGTCGTGGCAAGGGAGCATGGCATCGTAGCGGCGCGTGTGGGGGAGATTGCGGTCGTGGCTGTCTACTTCACGCCGAGCCTACACCGACGCATAGGGGAGTACCGGCGGTCGCTGGAGCGACTGACCGACGTCGTCAACGCCTGCTACCCTCATCCGGTTCTTGTGCTCGGGGACTTCAACGCCTGGTCAGTGACCTGGGGGTCCCGGCACACGAACCCACGAGGTAGGGCTCTGGAGAGCTGGGCCGCTAATCACGGTCTAGTTCTCCAGAATCGCGGGGCCGAAGCCACGTTCGTGGCCGCGGAGCGCAGTTCGATTATCGACCTTTCGTTCGCAGGCGCTTCGCTGTCGCACCGTGTGCGGGACTGGCGTGTTGTTGTGGGGGTGGAGACACTAGCGGATCACCGATACGTTCGGTTTGATGTCTCCCCCCCCGCGGGTGATGCGCCGGTCATACCGGCCCCACGCGAGCCACGCTGGGTGCTTGGGAGACTGAATCGGGAGGTCCTCCTGGAGGCCGCCATCGTACAGGCCTGGGCCATTGCGCCGGACAGGCCTGTCGATATCGACGATGAGGCGGTGTGGTTCCGGGAGGCCATGACTCGTGTCTGCGATGCGGGTATGCCTAGGGCTCCACCCTATAGTCCGAGGCGTCGGGTCTACTGGTGGTCTGCGGAGATCGCGAGGCTACGGCAAGCCTGCGTGATCGCGCACCGCCAGTGGACCAGACTCCGTAGGAGGCGTAGCCGAACCGCAGATACGGAGCCCCGAGTGACGGAGCTTCATGTGGGATACAGGGAGGCCAGAGATGCCCTCCGAGCGGAGATTAAGCGGGCGAAAGCCGCGGCTTATAAGGAGCTCATAGAGACGCTGGAGCGGGACCCATGGGGGCGGCCTTACCTTATGGTAAGAGGAAAGCTGCGCCCCCGGGCCCCACCGTTGACCCAGGTTCTCCAGCCAGCTCTGCTCGGTGGAGTGGTCGAGTCCCTGTTCCCGATGCGAGCGGAACACGTTCCGCCGCAGATGACTCCGCCACCTCGGTCGCCTATGGCGCCCAGTGTGGTAGTTGACGACGATGTCCCCGAGGTCACTTGGGTGGAACTGGAGCTGGCGGTGCGAAGGCTTAGAGCCAAGAAGAGCACCGCCCCGGGACCCGACGGCATTCCAGGCCGCGCATGGGTCCTAGCTCTGGGAGAAGACGGTCTCGAACCCCGACTGAGAGGGTTCCTCAGCGCATGCTTGGAGCGGGGCCAGTTTCCGAAGATGTGGAAGACGGGGAAACTGGTCCTCATCCGAAAGGAGGGTCGCCCGGCGGACGAACCGTCCGGCTACCGGCCCATTGTGTTGCTGGACGAGGTGGGCAAGCTCTTTGAAAGAGTTATTGCGAAGCGCCTCGTCGAGCACCTCTCTGGTAGGGGGCCGGACCTGGCGGATGCCCAATATGGCTTCCGCCGGTGGCGGTCCACCGTGGATGCCATCATGCGCGTGAGGACTTTGGCGGAGGAGGCAGTCGCCCGGGGTGAGGTGACGTTGGCGGTGTCCTTGGACATCTCCAACGCGTTCAACACCTTGCCCTGGAGTTGCATCAGGGAGGCACTCGTGTACCACGGTGTGCCTCTCTACCTCCGCCGCATAGTCGGGGCGTACCTGACGGAGAGAGCCGTCATCTACCCAAGTGCGACCGGCGTCGGTCGGCGTGAGATGTCGTGCGGTGTTCCACAGGGATCGGTTCTTGGGCCGCTACTGTGGAACATTGGATACGACTGGGTGCTTCGCGGTGAGCTTGCGGATGGCGCCGCCGTCACGTGCTATGCGGACGACACACTAGTGACGGCGAGCGGGGCTACATACCGCGAAGCGATCCTGAGAGCCACGACCGCGGTTGCTCGAGTCGTGGAACGGATCCGGCGGCTGGGCCTTGAGGTGGCTTTGCATAAATCCGAGGCCATGTTCTTTCATGGACCTCGGCGCACGCCACCACCTGGTTCCAGTCTCACAGTGGGAGGCACTCTCATCGGCATCAAGCCCCAGATGAAATATCTGGGGCTCGTGCTCGACGGCCGGTGGGACTTCGGGAAGCACTTCCGAAGTCTAGGCCCCAAATTGGTGGGCACAGCCAACGCTCTGGCGCGGCTACTGCCTAACCTGAGGGGCCCGGAGGACTCCTGCAGGAGACTCTACGCGGGTGTCGTGCGGTCCATGGCCCTGTACGGGTGTCCCGTGTGGGCGGACACCCTGAATGATCGGCACATGCCCCTGCTGCAGCGTCCGCAGCAGAAGTTGGCGTGCCGCATCATAAGGGGGTACCGCACGATATCCTTCAACGCGGCGAGTCTCCTCGCCGGATCGCCACCATGGATCCTGGAAGCGAGATCCCTTTCGGCGCTATACCGGTTCCGAAAGGCGGCGCGGGAGCGGGGTCACGATCCCGAGCCCGAAGAAATTCGGGCCGTGAGATCCCGGCTCCACAGGGAAATGGTGGCGGAATGGGAGCTACGACTTGGGCGACCAGGCGCAGGGCGCGCCGTAGTAGCGGCGATAAGACCCATCATGGGGGAGTGGCTAGAGAGGCCACACGGCAGCCTCTCGTACCGTCTGACGCAGATGATCACCGAGCACGGGTGCTTCGGAAAGTATCTGCGTCGGATGGAGAAAGAGCCAACGTCCGAGTGCCATCACTGCGATGCGAGCGAGGACTCAGGTCCGCACACGCTCACCGAGTGTCTGGCGTGGGAGACGCCGAGGCGGGAGCTTGTGGCGGCCCTGGGAGTGAGAGTTCTCACGCTCTCCACCTTGCTCGCGGCGATGGTCCGCTGCGCGGATGCGTGGGCGGCCGGCGCCTCCTTCTGCGAGCAAGTAATGCTCGTGAAGGAGGAGGCGGGGCGGGAGCGGCAGCGGGAGCGACGAAGGATCGCAAGCCAAGCTGCCCGCGTACGAAGGCAACTCGGGCGTCGGAGGTCGATGAACGACCTTCGCCCCCCATGAGCGCCGGCCTGGGGGTGACAGGTGGAGCCGCCTGTCACCCTGGCAGAAGCAGGCCGCGGCGGTGGCGCGCGTGGCGCGCCTCCCCGTTTCCGGGGACGAGTTGGGGACTCTGTAGTCCCCACACCCGAGAAGAGGGCCAGATCGTGAGAGATGGCCCTGGGTCGGCCGGGGTGCGAGGGATATGCCTGTCAACCTCACCTTCGGCAACCAAAGCGACCCACAGGCGGCGTGCGTTTTAGTCGGTTCGAGTCCGACATAACCTCCTTCACCGGCTCCGGTGGGGAGGTATCCGTGGGGATTTTGCGCACGTAAAAAAAAAAAAAAAAAAAAAAGGAGGTGCAATGCACTCTCTTGAATTGTAGCGAGGAAAAAGTCAGTTTAATTATAAGTACCACTACGTGCTTAATTGCGGTGCAATTAGACCCACTTTATGAGCAAGTGAGTTGAAAAATATTTTGATTAAAAATAAACAAACCTTGATACAAGATCTTAACTGAACGAAATTATTGTTAGAAAATGTCCATTGCTGGGTGATGTAGTACTCCAGGGCTTGGTTAGCTATGTAAATGCGGCGTTGGATCTTTGTTAACCTGTGTAAAAATAAATCTGCAGTTGAGTACAGTAGTACTAGTACAGCTTTAGATCGGACTTGACTAACGAAGTACACAAAATGATCTTAATACCTTGATGTTCCCCTCTTTATGTTATGATATTTGGTACACAGCTTTAATTCGAAAGTGGTTACCATAGCTTATGGATGTGCATAACCAAGGGAGTCACACTCGCGCTGCCAATCCTGTAAGCACAGAGAGTCTCTGTGCCGTCAGTGTAAAAGACAAAGCAGGACAAGCTTTTACTCTTCTCACTGACAGCACAAAAATTCTGCAGTGAGCTCTGACTACCCTACACACCGTCGGGAACACAACACGATCTTATAATGGCCTCGATATTCTGTAGGGCAGAAGTACTTCCCCAGTGTTAATTTATATAAAAAAATATTTATTTAAAACTAATAAAACAGTTTGGTATTAATATCTTTAGTAGGTATTAAGATCATTTTGGATACTTTGCTAGTCAAGAGAACTCTGCTGCTATTCTATAGTTAAAATAAATTATTCAACTACCCCCTAGACAATTAGGGCACTGTTTTTAACTGTTATTGTAAACCTTCGAGGAGATCGTAAGGCAAATCTTGACCCTCTAATAAAAAAACGAAAATTATGGTCGGCATGCTGGATTACCCTCTAAAAAGGGGAACTAAAGTAATAAAATTTAAAAACAAATAATTATACTCACTAAAAATTAAAAAACAAAAAAAAACTACGTTTAAAAAACCTACTTCAATAACTAAATACGATGAAGAAACATAATAGATAAGAGAAATATTACTGATTTTTCAAATTTACTGATCTGTTGGAAGTCGGTATATTTAACATAACATAAACTTACGCTTATATCACCGAAGGGGTAGGCAGAGATGCCAGATATATTTAACTTATTTTATTAAATGTTACTTACATGGGTTTTCGGCCAAATATCCATAGAAGTGTGTCTATGAATAATGCTGGCAATAAATGTAACAATATTACCTGTAAAACGAAAAATTGTTATAGGAATACAGCATAGCTTAATATTTCGCGACTTAGGGATAGGGCTGCTTAACATCAGACAGATATATATATTCAGCCCAGAGACTGCCTCAAATGCATGGCTATTACATACATACACTATGTTACAATGGTGACACTCAGTTTGACGACCTCATTATTTGCTTTTTCACGCCCCGCTTAAAGGACCCGGGAATGTAGGAAGAAAGGAACACGTAAGCTGGTAATAAATTCCAGGCCTTAATGGTGCGACGAAGGAAAGAGTCTCCGAACCGCTTGGTTCTTGAACGACACTTGCGCCGTTCATGGTGAGGGACTCTTGTTTATTGCAGCATAATGTCATATAAACTCATAGAGATTATATGAAGACCGGTAGTGCTTTACAGCACTGTTCTGTTATGCAGCACTTTTTTATACAACTTAGGTGGCAGACAAGCACACAGCCCATTTGATGGAAATCCCACCTCCTTCCCATGGTCCTACCAATAATCTTGGTTATAACAGAACAAATCTTGGAAATGCGCTCCCTACTATCGTCTGCTCTCTTTCGGGCGCGCATTTCTTGACTGTCTGCAAATTATTTTAGGTGCCTTAATATTTTCACTCTCTCCCCTATCTGGGGCAGCAGTGAAATTGGTAACCATGACCTATGAAAGTATGCAACACCCGGGGATTCACACCCATGCCACCGACCCTGTAAGAACAGAAAGTTTGTGTGCTGTTAGTGCAGAAGAAACAATCAGGACAAGCCTTTAGTCTTCCCACTGTCAGCACAACAACTCTCCAATGAGCTCTGGCTACCCTACTCACCACCGGGAACACAACACAAGGTTATTATAACCGTGGTATTCTGTAGAGTGGAGGTACTTCCCCAGTCGGACTGCTCAATTACGACGGAAATAACGCCGTGTTCTACCTCCTGCAAATAACTGTGCAGCACTACTGTGTGCTGCAGAGTTGGAAATCATATGTTCATGCTCTTTTTTTTCTTTCTTACCTTTTCTCTAGCCACACCACGTAATATAGACCGTGACACAACCATTGCGGTCCTACCATAAGACAATTACGTGTGTTAATAGTGGTTAGTCTAACAGCCAGGATTTGAACCTATGACCTGCTGATCTACCACTGGCACCAAGCTACGAGTACGTTTCTAAATCTGCCATTGAACGTTTGAGGAACTTACGTTGATGTAGTTGAGGGTCTTCGAAGAGGTGAGGTCTCCTCCAACATACCACAGCATATCATTGAGAGGCATGGTGGGGTATAGCGCACGCCCTACATTGACGACCTCACCCATTGTCATTGTGTTCAGGGTGCCGGCACAGGTGTTGTAAATTTCTATATCATCGGACGGTTCTAAGCTGAAATTGAAGATAATTAGGAGATTAAGTACAGCAGTTCTAGATAAACCTACTAATATTATTCCCGGCAGAGTAGAATTTGGAACACCCTATCTCTTTCCATGCAGTGTCGCACAAGGCGACTAAGGGATAGGGCTGTTTGACATCAGACAGATATATACAGCTCAGACTCAGCCTCAGATGCATGGCTTGAGTCAACAATAGTGCCAGAAGACGGCAATAGACTCACCCCCAATTACATGGGACCGAATTCAATGATTGGTGAAATGTGGGCGTTAATTCACCTATGGCTAACCCTCTGGGAATAAAGGCGTGATTATACGTATGTATGTATTAGAAGGTTTCTTCAGGGTCGGCAGCGCGAGTGTAACGCCCCTGGTGTTGCAGACGTCCATAGGACACGGTAACCACTTCCCATCAGGTAGGACGTGTGCTTGTCTGCCATCTAAGGTGTATATGAATGGTATAGATTGGGATGAAATAACCTTAAATATCCGAGGATCCTTCAATCAGGCAAGGTGATCGAAGAATACAAGTAAACATTAATTGCCCGATGAAAAATCGATATTAACGGGTGTCTCAGTAAGAGTGCATATTTTAAAATTGGAATTTTTTTTTCTCATGCTAGTGGCAACTCTGAAATTTGACAGCTGTCACCTTTGATTATTCCTATTATTAAAATGGAGCTCTTTTCGAAAGAGCAATGCGTTATAATTGTAAAAACTCATTACAAAAATGGGGAGTTACGCTGAAACCGCGTATATTTTTATGCCATACTTAATCTGAACATGTCTTCCGTAAAATACAATAAAAATATCACAACTCTGTCATAGAATACATGTTTTTATTTTAAAACTAGATTTTGCCCGAGCTCCGTCCGCGTGGATGTCGGTTCCCAGCAATTATTCGAATTTTTCTCACCTTTTAAACCTTTCCTAGACCTACACGAACATTTCAAGACCAAGATGAGATAAATCCGTACAGCCGTTTTAGCAAGTTTTAGCGAGACTAACGAACAGCAATTGATTTTTATATATATATAGACAATGAAAAAGTGCACTCTTACTGAGAATCCCTTTAGTAATTCAGCTTCAATGCTCTAGATGGGACACGACGGTATTTCCGCCCAATTGAGCAGTCCGACTGGGGAAGTACCTCCGCCCTACAGAATACCGCGGTTATAATAACTTCGTGTTGTGTTCCCGGCGGTGAGTAGGGTAGCCAGAGCTCACTGGAGAGTTTTTGTGCTGTCAGTGGGACGACCAAAGGCTTGTCCTACTTTGGCCTCTACACTGACGGCACAAAATCTCTGTTCTTACAGGGTCGGCAGCACGGATGTGACTCCGCTGGTGTTACACACGTTCATAGGTCATGGTAACCACTTTCTATCAGGTGGGCCGTGTGCTTGTCTGTCACCTAAGTTGTATAAAAAAAAAACACTGAGAACAACACGTGATATTGCCAGAAAAACATTGAAAACTTATCATTCCGAGAACTAGTTTCTATCAGGAACTGGAAGTAGAAAAATACACCCCGCGAGCGGGGTCCTCAGCATCATCATAGACTGACTGCAACCGATGTACATGCGCGGCAAGACAGGGGGAGTATCATCAACAGTCAGATGTGGTCACAGCGCTATCTGGCTCAATCTCATACTTTCTTTCTCTTTCTTTACCTCGACCCCCGCTACGCCACGCGAGTGCTTATGCCGCAGTACAGCATGTACGTACAGTCTATGGTACTTGATAATTTAGTTTTTTCCAATCGTAAATTTTAACCTTTTGGACCCCCTCAACCAGCCAGCTACAATCATGCTCTTGATGGAGATGTCCACCGGCATATAGTCAGCGATGAGGTCTGGATCAGTGTAACAAGTCCTCAGGATACCTGAAAATATTTAAGAAAGATAATTGTTTTAATTACGGGTCACACAATATGTACATATATATAAGAAAATTCGAAGTATTAGTGAACAACACAAAAAAACATAACAATAACAGCAGCAGCACGATGATGCCTCCCCGGCTTGTTGAAAATTCATTTCAAGAAGTCAAAAAATTACCATCAGCGGATTTACAACTAATAGTCAGGCGTCGTGGAATTCCTCCGCATCGCATGCCTCTTGTGGTAGCGTTCCCAGAAGACTGCCAGCATTGCCACGTTGTATGGCAATGCTTACCTATTCTCTGACCTAAAAAAAGGTCGCTTATCTCCTGACCAGACATCTCGTCAACCATACGCTTTGCAATCTACCTGAAGAGATTGCGGGCGCTCGGACCCCACGGCCCTAACGTTTCGCGACTCCAAACGGCACAAATTCATAATCACCAATAAGATTCGAATATTTACGCCGCTTAAGAGCCTCTGCAGAATCTGCAGCAGTACCGGCACAGCTAGCCATGCCAGGTATATGGGTAGGGGCAATGGTATTTTGGACTTTAAAGGTATTTATATTTTTAAAGGTATATTAACATACAAACATACATAAAATCACGCCTGTCTCCCATAGGGGTAGGCAGAGATCACGGATCTCCATTTGCTACGGTCCTGACATACTACTCTCGCTTCATTCACTCTCATTACATTCTTCATGCATGCTCGTCGGTTTAGAGTACTCCTGACCTGCCCCTTTTCTAAAACTTCCCCGATTTGGTCCAGGTATGTGCGCCTAGGTCTTACCCTTCCGAAGGTACCATCCACACTCGCCTCATACACCTGTTTCGTTAGTCTTCTTTCATTCATTCTCTCAACATGACCAAACCATCTCAACATTCCTCTCTCAATTCTCATCACTACATCTTCTATCACTCCACATCGTTCTCTTATCACGCTATTTCTCACTCTATCTTTCAAGGTCAAGCCACACATACTCCGCAACGCACGCATTTCTACTGCATTCACTCTACTCTGATGCTTTTTCTGCCACACCCAACTTTCACTACCATACGTAAGAGTCGGCACCAATACTCCTCCATGTACAGCCAGTCGAGCCTTTTCGGACACTTTCCGGCTGCTCATAAAGTTGTGAAGTGCCCCATTCACTCTATTTTCAGCCATCACTCTCCTTTCAACATCTTCTTCATGCTTTCCATCTCTCGTAAACAATGTTCCCAAATATATGAACTCATTCACTTGTTCCACTTTTTCTCCATCTATACAAATCCTACACTCTGTCACACATTCATCTCTTTCAAAAACCATAACTTTTGGCTTACTAACATTCACTTTCATTCCTTTCCTCTCAAAAGCTTCATGCATAGTTGTTACCATCGCCTGCAACTCATCTGCCGATGACGCAAGTAAAACCTGATCATCAGCATAGAGAAAACATTTGACGAGTAAATTCTTCATTCTTAAACCACATTCTTTATCTTTCAAATCTTGCACACAACTGTCCATGAATAAGTTAAACAGCCATGGTGACGCTACACATCCCTGTCTAACCCCCTCTTGGATGCTAAACCATTCAGTGTATGACCCATGTATCCTCACGCAAGCTCTGGAGTCCTCATAGAGAGACTTCACAGCTTGAATAAGGTTGCTGCTCACCCCATACATAGACAGTACCGACCAAAGTTCATTCCTCACCACTTTGTCATACGCCTTTTCCAAATCCACAAATGCGCAATAGACCTTTTGACTCTTGGCCAAAAATTTCTCGGCTATGCTTCGCAATGAAAAGACCTGATCCGTACATCCCATTCCCTTTCTAAAACCCGCTTATTAAGGTATATTAAGGAATAAAGTATAATATTTAATGTTATTATGTGTAATGTCTGTGGTATGACAATGGTTTTGCTTTAGTAGAATAAAGAGCCAGGTGGGCAGGTGACCTTCGAACCTTACCTTTTCCACTAGCCACGAGAATTCCAACAGGTCCGTTGAAGTTCTCTATCCATCCTGGCACTGGTTCTTCTACACTCGATATCACTGGAAAATATTAAAATAGACTTCAGCAAATAATAAAACCGGTCAAGTGTGTATCGGACTTGTGCTAGGGGTTCCGTACAAAAATGAATTGAGGGTCAAACGACACGGACAAAGGACACGGCTCACTGGAGAATTTGTGCTGTCAGTGGGAAGACTAAAGGCTTGTACTGCTTTGTCTTCTACACTGACGGCACAGAAACTCTGTATTTACAGGGTTGGCAGTGCGACTGTGACTCCTCTGGTGTTACGAACGTCCATAGGCCTCGGTATTCACTTTCCATCAGGTGGGCCGTATGCTTGTCTGCCACCTTAGTGGTATAAAAAAAACATAAATGGCAATATCTTTTTATTGCTTCGATTTAGAACTTTGATTTTTTCACAGCTGTGAGAAGTTGTGAGATTTGATATAAAACAAAACTACATATAAAGATTTCAAAAATATACCTGTTAATTGTTATATACAAGTCTTATGTGCATTTCTGAACAAAATACAATTAATTAGCCGCAAATCTCACCTATGGAAGGCCTAATAATGATGGCCGGTAGCTGTCCTTTGGTTTCGTACACAACATGTTCTGCTAACTGCTTTGAGAACGCGTATGTATTCGGTACTTCGCCTAAGTACCTGAAATGCAATAGTCTGGTTAAACAATATGGCGTTCTTCAAGAGGGGCGTCAGAAGGTTTCTTCATGGTCGACAGCGCGAGTGTAACACCCCTGGTATTGCATACGTCCATAGGCCACGGTAACCACTTCCCATCAGGTGGGCCGTGTGCTTGTCTGCCACCTAATATTTAAAAAAAACGTTACTGTGATATCTTTAAATAACTTGTTTTGACGCGCCCCACTGCTTTCATCACGCACACTAGCAGATTGACAAGGATTATTTCCAGATTTGTTGGTCAACTAGTCATAAAGTTACAAAACGCGCAAGCGAGCGGACGTCTTGTTCCATACAATATGTCAGCGAATTTCATAGAGTGCGTTATTTTAATTTAGACAAGTTATTTCATATTTCAATGAGGTTTTTTTTTGGCTAGGCCTGGTGTGTATAAAAGGCTTAAGGTACTATCACAGTGCAGTTAACAAATGTTTACAAACATTTTAAAACGCATAACATGTTGGAAACTGTTACGGAAATGCTCAGATGAAATACTAGTAAGCGGTCACCCATCCAAATGGTAACACCGCCTGGGTGGCTTAACCCACTGATTTCTTTTCTAACCCTTTCCTTGCAATCAGGATCCTGATTCTGGTAATTGTAAACCACTGTTATTCCACGAACAATGAAATAAAAGCCATTAAATTTTAGACTTAATTCAAATAGAACTAAAAAAAATATTTAAAAAAGAGTTCATTGCTTTTTTTATTCACTCCACTCCACAAGGTGTCGTTAAATTTTTGACTTTAATAGCGTAAGATTCAAATCTAAAATTAAATGGCATTTTTTGCAGTGGTATGACAGTAATTGAAAATTGGCAGAATCTGGAATCTGAAATGGGTCCAGGTGAAAAAATCTAAATACGAGTAACTTGATGAAAACACAGAAATATGTTAGGACACAACTGCCATGTGAGTGGGAAATGAGTGGGCACATAAAAATATCGGATAGATGGCTCCCACTGTCGCCGTAAGGAGCGGGCGAAGGTTCGGTGGCTTAGTGTTCAGAGCGTTCCTAAGGGAAAGATCGCGGGTTCAAATCCCGCCTGGACCGTTTAAATTTTTTCTATCTTAATCGATTTTGAGTTGCAACTTTTTAGACAATTCTTTACCGAGACAGGAACTTTCGAACGCTTACTCAGTACTCTTAATGCTGACTTGTAATAATATAGAAGCATACCGTGAATATACCATATTGTAATATTTAAAACTGTAGAATAACAATCGAGAAGTAAATTGGAAAAATGGAGGCATTTCTTATCTCACGAGAGTATTTATTTACAGTGAAATCGACCGAATACAAGTATTGGTGAAATGTGGGTGTTAATTCACCTCTGCCTAATCCTCCAGGGATAAGGCGTGATTGTATGTGTGAAAAATATGTATGTATGAAAAAGACGCTACGTGCGACATGCAGGCGAACACTGCTTAGAACCATTGTATCCTTCAGTCGGGGTGCGCGAGGTAAATCCATTGTATCCTTCAGTCGGGGTGCGCGAGGTAAATCCATTGTATCCTTCAGTCGGGGTGCGCGAGGGAAATCCATTGTATCCTTCAGTCGGGGTGCGCGAGGTAAATCCATTGTATCCTTCAGTCGGGGTGCGCGAGGGAAATCCATTGTATCCTTCAGTCGGGGTGCGCGAGGTAAATCCATTGTATCCTTCAGTCGGGGTGCGCGAGGGAAATCCATTGTATCCTTCAGTCGGGGTGCGCGAGGTAAATCCATTGTATCCTTCAGTCGGGGTGCGCGAGGGAAATCCATTGTATCCTTCAGTCGGGGTGCGCGAGGGAAATCCATTGTATCCTTCAGTCGGGGTGCGCGAGGGAAATCCATTGTATCCTTCAGTCGGGGTGCGCGAGGTAAATCCATTGTATCCTTCAGTCGGGGTGCGCGAGGGAAATCCATTGTATCCTTCAGTCGGGGTGCGCGAGGGAAATCCATTGTATCCTTCAGTCGGGGTGCGCGAGGGAAATCCATTGTATCCTTCAGTCGGGGTGCGCGAGGGAAATCCATTGTATCCTTCAGTCGGGGTGCGCGAGGGAAATCCATTGTATCCTTCAGTCGGGGTGCGCGAGGGAAATCCATTGTATCCTTCAGTCGGGGTGCGCGAGGGCAATGCTAAAGGCTACTTCTCCCCCGGCAACTGATGGCCTGACGCGGACGTGTGGTTTCAGTCGGTCCGAGTCCGACATAACCACCCCCCCTGGGTCCGGCAAGGTGGTATTCGAGGGAATAATAATAAACTAATTTAGTTCTGTGGAAGAAACACTTACTTAGGAGTAAAGATTTTGAGGGTATGTTCATCCAATGTCTCACATACTTTCAGGGTGTCACTCACGTCCGCGTGAGGGGGGTACATGGTCTCGTTGATTGGGTTCCAGTTGGTGTTCGAGTAGGCGGTTGATACCAGGACGAAGGCCTGTTAAAGATGTAGGGTAGTCTGAGATTTTTTTTTTAATATTCCACAATATTTCACACATCACTATCTAGACCCGTGGTAAGCATTGTGGTATGGAATCTAGAATGCAGATATACATACTTAGATACTATTTTTTTTTTGTAAATACGTACACTTCATACATAGAAACACCCAGACCAAAGCAAATATACATATTCATGCATACAAGTATTTGCACTGAGCGGGAATCGAACCCGCGCCTCCTGCGTAGCAGTCGAACTTTCTACCGTTACGCTACGGTACAGAGTTATCGTTTAGATTCTATGTTAAGAGGTTAGAATCCTGCTGTGCAAGTCTTTAAACATACTGCGTAGACTACAGCGCTGCGAAACCCTTATAAATAGAAATTGCGATTGGTCGATCTGCTGTGACGTCACCCAGTCCGACCAATGACAATCTCTGTCAAGGCTATCATAGCGCTGTGCTTGACGCTGTGTGCTTAGAGAATTTCACGACTGGTCTTGATTCTGTTATACCACGGACACAGCTAAAAAATTCAATTATTTTAAGACCATAAAGCAATCCAAAATTCAAACGCTTTTTGCAGAGTAAATGTAGAATTGTATTAGAACTCTTTTCATTCAATTTTGAACTTTAAGTGTACAGAAATAAAGTTTTAAATTGAATGCAATTTTTTGCTGTCTTGTTGTGACAATGTATGACAAACAATATGTTTCTTACAGAGATATTTTTCATTTCCTTGGCGAGCTCCACCATATCCATTGTGCCTCTAAGGTTCATCTTCACAGCGTAAGGCAGAGGATCGTCAAATCTGAAAATTAAAAAAAACTTAGAACTATTATAAAACATAACATAAACTCACGCCTATATCCCCGAAGGGGTAGGCAGACCTCTGCCTACCCCTTCGGGCTAGCACCCATATTTCGCCAGTTTATGTTTAGGTCCCAATGTAGTAGGTGGCGCGCCTATTGCCATTAACCGGGCACTTATAAACCTGCGATAAATACAAACATAACTTCGAAAAGCATCGAAAAGTCATAGGTGTGTGCCATGGTGAAACCTGGGATCGAACCCGAGACCTCGTCTCAGCAGTCCATTACCCAAACCACTAGGCTATCGTTGTTGTTAGAACTATTATAGAGACTATTTAAACTATCATGGTCACTCACATCAGTATCAAAATAATCAGGATATTTACCATGTTGTATTGTTTCGAGTTTTCGATATTTCGGCGCTGTTGTAAGCTGTTGTAACCACGGTAGGCTAGTGGTATGGGTAATGGACTGCTGAGACGAGGTCTCGAGTTCGATCCCAGGTTTTACCATGGCAAACACCAATGACTTTTCGATGCTTTTCGAAGTTATGTGTGTATTTATCGCAGGTTTATAAGTGCCCGGTTAATGGCAATAGGCTCGCCACCTATCACATTGGGACCTTAACATAAACTGGTGAAATGTGGGTGCTAGCGCCTCTGCCTTCCTCTTCGGGGATATAGGTGTGAGTTTATGTCATGTTATGTAAGCACCATGATCACCAAGGAACTGGAGTATTGACGGTGAACATGGAAAAAGATTTACTCCTAGAAAAAGCTTTTAATTTATCCGTTGTCGTATGCCACTTTTTCCTAGAATGTATTGTTTTCTTAGACTAAGTGGCATACGACCACGGCTATCCTTGATAGTTTCTTGTTTAATGCTTTTTCAGTAGTCGGGTTTTAGTTTTAAACTAATTTTTTTTATTTATATTATTTCCAAAACAGAATCAACACCTATAATTTATACATATTTGTAATTTGCTAGTTAAGTCCTTTCAGATAATACCAAACATGGTATATTTGTCTCAAATATTTTTTTTAACACGGTACTTTATGACCGCTAGAGGGCGCTAAATTAGATTCAGTGATACGTCATATAGCCTATAACCAGCGGACGACTAAGTTGCTTCTAACGATACCTAATTTGTCTAGTTCTAATAAGTGGTTGAGGAGCTATGAGGGAACAAATGAACCAACATACATACATAGCCTGTCAAAATGATAACCCTCCTTTTGCTTTGGCGTAGTCGGGTAATAATAGACGCATGGGGAAAGATTATTGTCTAAATTCATTTAAAACTGACCTGAAATTTACTTTGTCACTGCTTGAACCAGCATTCGAAAATATTATGGCCAATCAAAAACAATTACATTTTTCTCACGCACCTACCATGGCAGGGGCTTCGAGTAAAAGTTGAATTGTATTTGCCCCTCCTTTGAAATTTCTTAAAATTTCTGGCCCCCCATGTCGAAAGTTTGCCCACCACTGGGAATTTTGGTTCCTGTTTTTTTTTTATTCTAGTAAATAAGAGGAGGTAGCACACGACGGTATTCCCGTCCGAATTGAGCAGTCCGACTGGGGAAGTACCTCCACCCTACAATAACCACCTGTTGTGTTCCCGGTGGTGAGTAGGGTAGCCAGAGCTCACTGGAGAGATTTTGAGCTGTCAGTGGGAAGACCAAAGGCTTGTCCTGATTTTGTGTTCTGCACTGAGGGCACAAAAAATCTCTGTTCTTACAGGGTCGGCAGCACGGATGTGACTCCACTGGTGTTACACACGTTCATAGGTCACGGCAACCACTTTCCATAAGGTGGGCCGTGTGCTTGTCTGCCACCTAAGTTGTGTAAAAAAAATAATGTTTCGGATCTCACCTCACGCTGGCTGCTACATGGAACACTATGTTGACATTGTGGATGAGCAGCGCACGATCTTCGTCTGACAGTCCTGAAATTATCATCATCAACTGTTAAAATTCAAGAGCTGGTCGATGGAGTTGGTGCATATAATTTGCACGGTAGAGCAGTGATTACGAACCTGGGGGTAATTACCCCCGCGGAGGTAAAACCGATATTATGTGGGGATAGCAAAGAGCTAAGTTCAGATATATTAATAATAAGCCTTTATTTAATTCCTTAATTAAACAAAAGCACACAAAAGTTTGATTTTATAAACATAACATAACGTAACATAACATAAACTCATGCCTATATCCCCGAAGGGGTAGGCAAACACTTATCAACCTGCGATAAATACACACATAACTTCGAAAAGTCATTGGTGTGTGCCATGGTAAAACCTGAAATCGAACCCGAGACCTCGTATCAGCAGTCCATTACCCATACCACTAGGCTATCGGGGTTTTATATATTATAATTTTATAAAATGAAATAAATAAATTATTGGAAAGATTCCGCTCCGCGTGGTTTCCGGCAGAGTAGAATATGGACAACCCTATCTCTTCCCATGTGGTGTCGTACAATGCGACTAAGGGATAGGGCTGTTTAACATCAGACATATATATACAGCCCAGACTCTGCCTAAGATGCATGGCTCGAGTCAACAATAGTGCCCGGAATACGACAATAGACTCACCACTTAAATATGTTATAAACAATACAACTCACCAAGGCCAGGCTCCATGACATCTCCAGCTACCACAAAGACTTTGGATCGAAAAATATTAGGTTTCTCTTTTTTTAATCTGTCGAAGCACTGCAATCAATGAAATTACAATATTTAAAAACAATATTACAATAATTGGGTATTTTCCTTTGGATGGTATTTAAACGTATATCAAAAAGAGTACATTTTGTACGACAAAATAATCCAAATTCACATCAAAAATACTGATTGAGCACCAACAAACTACTGCAAGTAAGTAGTTAGTTAGCAACCAACCAACCAATCAATTATAAAAAAAAAATACCAATTGGGTGGTGATCATTCTGAACTTAATTAGATGCACAATCAGTATTTTTACTGAACGCGAAAATATTATCTTTTTCCTTTAGTTATAGGAGGTAGGACACGGCGGTATTTCCGCCCAATTGAGCAGTCCAACTGGGGAAGTACCTCCGCCCTACAGAATACCGCGGTTATAATAACTTCGTGTTGTGTTCCCAGCGGTGAGTAGGGTAGCCAGAGCTCACTGGAGCATTTGTGCTGTCAGTGGGATGACTAAAGGCTTGTCCTGCTTTGTCCTCTACACTGACGGCACAGAGGCTCTGTGCTTACAGGGTCGGCAGCGCGAGTGTGGCTTCTCTGGTGTTACACACGTCCATAGGCTACGGTAACCACTTTCCATCAGTTAGGCCGTGTGCTTGTTTGCCACCTAAGTGGTATAAAAAAAAAGTTACAATAAATTATTTAACTAAGCTTATTAATTCAATATTGGTATGAGAGCAGTAAACGTGGCGCTGGTTCTTATTTTATCGTTTTTATTTATTTTTAATCATACACCCAACCTAAATGAGTAAATGATTTGACTATTAAATATTATGACGTCACAATAATTTATTTCATACAAGTGCACGAGTGTGACCCTCCTCTGGTGTTGCACACATCCACAGGCCACGGTATTCATTTTCATATTCATTTATTCATTCACAGAATGCAGGTACAACAAGTGTGGTCTTATAATTAAAATAATGTTTCCTTGTACATTCTACCACTTTTGTGTGGTATGTAAATATTCAAACAGTCAATAATTAATTTGTGACACAATAGATATAAATATAATAGTTAGAAGAATCAAGCATGCAATCATAAAAAAAAAAATTCTCAATGTCAAATCTTAATTTCACACAAGTTTCCTAATGACTTATCGTTTTGACGTTTAGTAAGAAGTAACTAATTTGATTAGTCAGTCAAATACTCAATTCGTAAACTAAACGAGGTAGAGTATATTTTATGTCTAATGGTAAGCTGAAGGCACAGTCTGAGGAAAGAGGGTCACCTTTACAAACATCAAAGAACACAATAGTGGCTCTCAGCTTGTCGGCTTCATTACATGCTTTTTCACGCGCCGCTTAATAGACACGGGACTGCAGGAAAAAGGAAACTAGGGCATTCTTTAGAAGACATTATTTACAACTCACAACTACTGTTCTAAGAACAAAGTCCGATCAAGAACCAAGCGGTTCGGAGACTCTTTCTTTTGTCCAACCATTAAAGGCCTGGAATTCATTACCAGCTCAGGTTTGAATGAAATTTTAAAGCATTTAGTATACTAAATATTCAAATCGATTAAGGTATAGAAAAAATTAAATAGGTTCAGGCGGGGTTCAAACCCGCTATCTTTCCCTTACAGGGGCAACGCTCTGACCACTAAGCCACCTCTTAACCGTCGCCGTAAGACGGATATATGTATAGAAGAATTTGGATGATTTCGGGCGAAGGTTCTGCCTGAACCGATTATTTTTTTCTGAGGATTACTATGACATTTTTTCTATAATTTATTTTATCTATTTGAATAACCAGCTCACGTGTTTCCTTCTTCCTGCAGTCCCGGGTCCTTGAAGTGAGGCGTGAAAAAGCATATAATGACGCCGGTAAGCTGAGTGTCATCATTTTAATATGGTATATGTATGTAATTGTGAAACTCTTTTCTGAGACTTTGCCTTCAGCTTACTATCAAGCGAGGCGTAGTCTAATTGACATGTCCTATATAAAAAGTACTACACAATGCTGTTAGGCAATGCAGATAGACTGGGAAAGCGGACCCCAGACTTCGAGGAGAAAGCTTCGAATGCGATAATACATATTTTTATTTATTCATTTAAACTTCATGCACATATGTACACAGGCTTCATGCACATATGTACACAGGCTGCATGCACATATGTACTCGGGCTTCATGCATATATGTACTCGCCATAGGCAGGAAATTCACCCTCACACATTGCGACCTGAGACGGTGCGCACTGTGCGGTATGAAAGAAACTTCATCCCACGCACACTCAAACTGTGGAATGACCTCCCTGCTGCGGTTTTCCCAAGCGCCTACAATATGGGGTTCTTCAAGAGGGGCATCAGAAGGTTTCTTCATGCTCGGCAGCGCGAGTGTGACACCCCTGGTGTTGCATACGTCCATAGGCCACGGTAACCGCTTCCCATCAGGTGGGTCGTGTGCTTGTCTGCCAACTAAGTGGTATAAAGAAAAAGGCAGACTTAATGCCACAGGCATTCTCTACCAGTAGACCTAATAAGTGGTGTAGAGAATAACAAGGTAGATGCATTATGAATTACATTTACACTGAGCGGGAATCGACCTTCATCTCTTACGTAGAAGTGGAACGTTCTACCGCTACGCCACAGAAACTGCTAATGCTAATTTGGTGAGGTATTTACCACTTTTTGCACTGTAATTTTGAGGTTATTTGTTGCTTTATGTTGGACATTTTTATAGCATAATTAGCCTCATCTATTATGCATGACACATACACCATTAAGTATGATAGAACTAATTCTTGTGACCTTAGAATTGTGACGTATTACTTTGGTGTTGTTCTGAGAAATGAATACGACACCGCGTGTCTTGCAAAAGTTTAAGTGCCTGACTTAAGGCGATGTAAACAAACAGTATGTGAGAATATTTATTAAATATAGCACACTTTTTTATTTTTTATACCACTTAGGTGGTAGACCAGCACACGGACCACTTGATAGAAAGTAGTTACCATGGCCACAAGCGAGCCACACTCGCGCTGCCAACCCTGTAAGCACAAAGAGTTTCTGTGCCGTCAGTTTAAAAGACAAAGCAGGACAAGCTTTTGGTCTTCCCATTGACAGCACAAAAACTCTCCAGTGAGCTCTGGCTATTGACCGCCGGGAATACAACACAAGGTTATTATGGCCGCGGTATTCTATAAGGCGGAGGTACTTCCCCAGTCGGACTGTTCAATTGGACGGAAATACCATTGGATAAATACAAAGTAGTGTTACAAAAATGAATAAGAAGTGTAACAGAGAATAAATTTCATAAAAGTAGGGATAGAAATTACTATGATGAAAGGTTGTCTTCACTGCATAGTGAAGCGATAGGACCACTGGTGGGCAAATATAGATATTGTGGCACCCAATTAAGCAAACAAAATCCTCCCGGTCCGTAATGTTCCTTGTGAATCAAAGAATCAATCAAAGAATCAAAGAATCAATTTCATTTATTCAGTATAGGCACACAAAGAGCACATATGAACGTCAAAATTTTACAATTATGTATGTCAAGAAATAATATAAAAATATTAAATAATGTAAAAATAAACCATTGGAAAATGATTCTTTCGCTGGTTCGGTAGATTAGTTCTACTGAGAAGATACCAGCAAGAAACTCAGGGAACTACATTAGAACTAGATTATTTTTCTTTTTTAAATTTGCTTTAGTTTACAATTTATTTTGTGCGAGTAAGCAAGAGACTTATGTTGACCACGCAATAACATCATTGAGGTACTCATCCACTTTATAGTAACCTTTACTCATTAAAGTTTTTTTCACTTCTTTTTTAAATTTATTTATTGGCATTGTGCAGAGGCTGGCCATCGCAATCCAGAGTGGAAACGCAGCAAGTGTGATGAGCACTTTTCGCCGGGAGCGATCAAGAGTGGGTTATTCCATTAGTCGAAAAAAAATGTATATATTTAATTGAATTATAAGATTTGTAATGTTTTTGGTATACCTATCCCATCCTCGCCTACATGCCTCCCTCCTTTCCCTCCTAACGCCGGCACTGTTCACATGTTATTTCACATTTATATAATAAAATTAAATTACGACTATTACCGACCAAATTAACTTTATACAAATTGAAGGCCAAAGGCTTATTTGTTGGAGAATGATGAGAATGAAATATAATAGGTATATATAAATATCTTTAATATCCTTTGTTTTACAAGATGGTTTTCATAAATATGTAGGTTTAGTGCGCTTCTCACCAACTAGAGTAATAAAACTTGGCGAGTATTTAGAGTAAAAAAGCATGTAATAAAAATAAATAAAATAAAATAAATATTCTACAACATTCTACACAACGCTATCTAGACCCATGGTAAGCTTAACTAGCTTGTGTTATGGAATCTAGAATACGGATAAACATACTTAAATACTTTTTTTTTGTAAATACATACATATTAAACATAGAAACACCCAGACCAATGCTAATACCATATTCATGCATACAAATATTTGCACTGAGCGGGAATCGAACCCGCGCCTCCTGCGTAACAGTCGCGTTCACTACCGCCACGCCACAGAGGCTAAACTAAAAACAGTATAACGAACAAAAATTGGTAAAGTCACATTGTCGTGTACTACATAAAAAAATACAAACAAACAGACCAATAAGACCCTCATAATACTTACACCCACAGAATACATCTGCTCTAGCCTCTCTTCTGATTTCACACCTTTCTTCTGCCTTACGAGAAGGTAGATCCTGTCCAGATCAGAACAGGAGTATAGAAGCTTCTCTATCAGCACTTTCCCCATAAACCCTGCAATGAGAAAGAAGGAATGTTAGAGCCCTCGGAGATCTCCTGGACCCGTTGGTCCTGATTGCTATACAAACATCTATTGCAATAGTTACGTTATTAGTAGTATTCGTAAAAGTTTTTTTTATATACCACTTAGTTGGGAGACAAGCACACGGCCCACCTGATGGAAAGTGGTTACCGTGGCCTATGGACGTTTGTAACACTAGAGAAGTCACAGTCGCGCTGTCAACCCTGTAAGTACAGAGTTTGTCTGCCCACTGACAGCACAAATTCTCCAGTGAGCTCTGGCTACCATACTCACCGCTGGGAACACAACACGAGAAACACAAAGTCTAACAACTAGGTTAAAAATTAGTCAATAGATTGCCGCGGTCAGAAGACAGTCACTTCATGCAAAATGTCATAGTTCAGCCGCTTCGCAGCTAAACTGGAAAAGCAAGCCCTGAACTCTGGGGAAATTGCGCAACAGTGGAACATTTCAGAAAAGTTAACGTCTAGTTTAGGTACACAGGACGAGCTCCTCGTACCCGGGGGCTAGATAGGGACAATATGGTCTCCATGTTATCCCCATCTTATGATGGCCATCTGGAGATGGCCCTGGGTCGACCGGGGTGTGAGCTCGAGAGACTCGGCCCGCGTGGATGCTGGTTATCGTTTTATGTTGAGTCAACGCTATTGAGCATAAAAAAATTATAGAATAAAAGTAGTCTACGTTACTCCTTTTTACATCAGCTACCTGCCAAAATACGTTGCCACGTTGGATGGCAATGGACAGCCTTTGGACCAGGAACGACCCGGAACGAATGTCACCGGTCGCCTCGATGAGCCTCTGTCTGATTTCTTTAATAAGGCTTTTAGCTTCCTTGCCCCAACTCCTCAGAGTCTCCACCGCTATTGGCACGAACTGGTACAGCGGTTCCAAGTCGGCGTACTTAAGCATCTTCCTTGAGCCGGCGTCTTCCGCAACGGCCGACGCGGAGTGAACCGTGCGACTAAAGTGGCTGTCGGCTACCGTGCTGACACACGTTGCGTCCCAAAGTAGACATTTGCCGTTCTTCCAGGGCACCAAAGTCAGTCCGTCTGGCCTCTTACCATCCGACCTGCTCAGACCCGGAGGCTCAGGAACACAGAGGACGTTTGCGGATACAAGGGCCCTGCGGGCGATATCGTTTAGAGCGTGGTGTCGCGGAAACCTCCCAGTGCACCGTCGGTAACTCATAGCGTGATGGCCATTCGCTTCCACCTTGGAACCGCAGGTGCATATGTGGGGTTCACACACCTTACAGCCCAGGCGGAAAGCCACCGCCACACGCAGAGAGTCGTCGTCAAGCAGGGTGACTAGGTGAGGGGACGGCAATGCTTGTAACCACGCTCCAGATTCAGGCTGTGACACAGCCCACAGTCTAGCCTTATCGGCCCCTGTCACCCCCTGGTTGCGCCAATAGTAGTAAATTCAAATCGTCTCTCAATTGATGACACTGAACACACGCTCCCTGTACCCATCTCCCTCCCGCACTACCTTTAAAGTGAGATAGCAATAGTTTTCGCCCCGCTCAATTGTCAAAATAGCCGCATCTTCACTTCCGTTTGAACTAGCAACGCAATGGCGGCGGCGCGCGCGACTCTCAGAAATGAATAATATTTGTTGGATTTTAACCGCTTTCATAGACCTTTACCGATCGGATTGTGCCTCTCGTGTGTCCCTCAAGTGATTTAGTGATGTGGGCAGCAGCTCCTGAGCCAGGAAGAGAAGACCGGTGCACCGGCTCCGATAGCACGTGGCGTCATAAAGGTTAGTGCATCCTCTCCTAATGTCTTGGGTTGCATTCAATGCCTAAACCACCTCCGCGGCAACCCGATCACCTGTCTTGTTTGTTGTGTAAAGTGTCATATGAAACATTTAGCTTCACCCCCCGCAAAATACAGTCCACTAGCTCACGTGGCGTGAGAATCGCGCCACCATTCTTTTTGGTCCTTATCGTACCGGATCCTTAGTCGTAGCTCGCATTTTGTTATTTATTCTATTGGGAATAAACGCACCGCACCTAAATACCTAGTTATTTTAGTAGAAAACCCCGCATCTAGGCATTTAGGTTTAGATCTTAGGTATCCTAGACACCCTAGTGCATAGGCACAGTGTAATACCTAACGCATTTGGCTATTTCAATTTCTAAGTTGTCCGTTCGCCGCTAGTTTCGCATCGTATTTACCTAATACCTACATGGGTAGGTACGCGGTTATACCTCGCTCGCATTTCTCTTATCGTATCGATCCTTAGTCGTAGTTTCGCATTTTGTCATTTATTCCATTGGGAATAAACGCACCGCACCTAAATACCTAGTTATTTTAGTAGAAAACCCCGCATCTAGGAATTTAGGTTTAGATCTTAGGTATCCTAGACACCCTAGTGCATAGGCACAGTGTAATACCTAACGCATTTGGCTTTTGTTTTTATTTGTTTCAATTTCTAAGTTGTCCGTTCGCCGCTAGCTCGCATCGTATTTACCTAATACCTACGTGGGTAGGTACGCGGTTGTACCTCGCTCGCATTTCATTCAAATTCATACGAAAGTATTTTAATTTGAATAGATATTACGCAATACTTAATGCCTGAAATAATAGTTGAACCTAGACAGCGATCTAGCTCGCGTAGGTACGATCTGGTTGTTGCTATGCGCGTTTGTTCAAGCTTGCACTCGCAGTTATAAGTACCTACCTACCTACGGAATATCGTTCGCGCCGCGTCGCTGTACTATACCGCTAAGATTAAGTCATTTCATTTGTTGCTTACCGCACTTTAGTTTGATATTTAGTTGCAAAAATGTCCCCAAAGGTTGGTAGTACCGATAGTAAAGTTCAATTGAAACTTTTATACGCTAAAAGAGAAATGATTTACTCTCGCGTACAATCGATTTGTGATAATGCACTTAAAACCTCTGATTTGGCTATTAGAGATTCGTTCTTGTGTTCTATAGAAAACTTAGATAGTTTACGCGCGGATTTCGAATCCTTAGTACATGACATCAACGTTTTAGAGTTAGATTTAAATCCCAATTACTCAGTGAGTTATCAGGCCTTGTCGTCGTTTGACGATTAGTATTGTCGTATCAAACGCGTCGCTAGGAGTTTGGAGAAACCGTCTGACCGACTCAATCCCACTCGCGACCGACCTAAGTTGCCACCAATTCAGATACCCGAATTTGATGGTAACATCCGCAATTGGTGTTTATTTATAGATACACACATCAACAAAGTCTAGGGAACAAGGACATTTCTAGTTTTTATTTAAAAACCCTTTCTTGTAATAGTGAGTGTTTTATATCAATAGAAGGGTATTTTTATACCGTTTTTAATTTTAATTTTAATAAAATCATTTTCGTACAATTTTTTTTTTTTTTTAAGAAAGAATTGAATAGTCCCAATATTGAATATTACAGCCTTCTATGATTAGGCACAAAAATAACGAGGTAGTAAGAAATACAGTAATTAACCGTACTTTAAACGTTTTTAATAATCTGTAGGACCTCCTAAAGCATTAGCAACAGCTCGACAACGGCGTGGCATACTTAGTATGAGATTGTCAATCATCGTCTGTGGAATATGGCTCCATACACTGCGAAGGTGTAAAAAAAGTTGTTCTTCAGTGTTCAGATTTTCCAAAGAATCACTGAAAGCTCTTCTCCCAAGCAAATCCCAGGCATGCTTTATGGGATTGAGGTCGGCAGACTGAGCAGGCCATTTCAACGTCGTCATATTGTGCTCGATTAACGCATTGACCACTACCCTCGCGGTGTGTGACCGTGCATTATCTTGCATGAACATAAAATCTTGACCGAACTGCTGTCGATGAGGGATTACCATGGGGTGTATAACCTCCTGAATGTATTGGTTTGCATTCAAATTGCCCCGTATCCAAACGAGGTCGGTCCTTCCACCAAGGCGAATTCCAGCCCATACCATGATTGTTCCACCTTGGTAAGGATGAACTTCTTGCGGATTCTGGAGACGACTCCGACGTCCAGGAACTTGCCATATACGCACTCTTCTCGAATCAGGATGAAAACCGAAGCAAGATTCGTCGGAAAACAGAACCCGTGCCCATTGATGGTCGGTCCACTGTAAATGTGCGTTAGCCCACAATAAGCGACGACCTCGATTTCCACGTCGAAGAGCTGGAACCCTAAACGGTCTGCGAGCATAAAGATTGGCTTTGTGTAGTCTTCTTCTGACAGTTTGATCGCTAATAACCACTTGATTCTGAGACTGGAGGCCTGCGACCAACTGACGAGCAGTAATCGTGGGTTGCCGCCTTGCGGAATTTTGCAAGAAACGATCTTGTCGCGGGGTAGTAACCCTATTTCGTCTTCTGTGACGTTCGGCAACATCCCCTGTAGACCTGTAGCGTGCCCATAATCTGCAAATTACGCTTGGTTGGGTGTTGACAGCATCCGCTACGTCGCGTTGAGTTCGTCCAGCTTGCAGCATACCAACAGCCCTTAACATCTCTTCGCGACTTAAATGACGACGTGACATGATGACTACAGTCACAAAAATGCACAAACCATAAGTAAAAGACGTATTATTGATAATAAACGTTATTTACAATCAAAAAAAAAATTTTTTATTTTGCCTCAGAGAAACTGCACAATCAAACACTTTTAAAAGTTTTCCCTCCATATTCGAAAATCATTACTTATTTAAATTTATTTTTAAATTTCGAACAACTCTGTAATCTACTTTAATCTATTTTTATTTATTTGCTGCCAGTTATTTGCAAAACAAGATTTACACGAAAAAAAATAATTGGGGTCATCTTGTTCCCTAGACTTTGTTGAGGTGTTTAGTTTTGAGAATACAATAGATAAGAAGGTTTCGTTAACAGATCACGAAAAATTGCATTATCTCGTTGAAAAATTAACTGGTAAAGCTATAACCGTTTGCGCTGGAATTACGTTTAGTGCCGAAAATTATAATTTAATTTTAAATAAGTACTTTGAAAGCTAAGTATGAGGATAAAAGATCGGTAGCTGGCGCATATTTGGATCAGGGGCCTAACCACAACCTCTTAAAGCAGTATTATTTCAGTCTAATTTCGTGTTTTGGTACCACGACGTCTTAAAACAGTATTACAATAATGTCGTTTAAACCTAGCAATTTTGTGACGTCATCCATAGGTTTTGTTCATTTTGTTCATTCAGCGTCAAATATGACATTCTTTAAAAAGTCACCCGTTATACATATACACAATAATATTGAATAAATAATATTATACTTAACGCCAATTCACGTAATCCGCATCGTATGGAGTTACGAGAGGAATGCGACTCCTTCCATTTCACGATGCAGGTTCATTAAGCAAAACAGACTCCCACAGAGTGATGAATAGAGGCCACTCTGCTGAAAAGCCCTAGAAAATTTACAGAGTTCTTCGTAAAGACTAAGGTAAGCCCTGTGGGTAAGCCCATATTTACCTTGAATTAAGTACCTACACACTTAAGCATTGTAATGTGTGATTAACCACTATTGTTATTGTAAATATATAATGTACCTACTCATATAATACATGGTTATTTTTTCTAGGTGTTGATTGTATTACCATTTTGATGCCAAGATAACAATATGATTAGCGAAGTCGAATATACGGATATAATTAGTGAAGTCGGATACATTCAGAGTCACAGGACAAACTGAGGGAACAACCACGGAACAAGAACAATAATAAGAGTTCAGCGGTTGGTGAAAAGGCTGCATTATGATCCAGACCACACTAATTTAAATATTTTACAAATATAATTGTTTTTTATTGTATTTAAAATAACAAGTTCTTATAAATTAATAACGTAAGTACAAACTGTGTATGATTTGAAACTATGGGGACAATATCATTATCTAATGACCGCTGTGGTTCAGCCGCGGTTTCGATTACCGTTCATGGCAAATATCTATTAGGCTTATTTAATTAGTATTCGAGCTATTATATCGATGATCTATAAGAGCTCTACATCATCAAGATACTATGGCGATGTCGCCAGTAACGTAGGTATCATGCGCTTGGCGACAACGGCACGGTAACGCCGCCGCCGCAAAGTTGGAAGCGTGGCAACGTACTATAGCTCTCTACGTGACTTCTGGATACTCTGGTGGCCTGGCGACGTTACCAGTGTAACCACTATAATGTACACGTGTGAACTGCTCCTCGCTCACTCAGCCGCCAGTCAGCCACCATTACTTAAAGACGTAGACGAAGAAGTATCTCGATGCCTAAGATCAAGACGTAAACGAACTAAATGTCTAGACGCCATGATCACTCGAATTGACGGCCTTCGGAGGCTGGGCATTGTACAGGGAGTAACTAGGCCTGCGCCTGGAGACGACACCATGGTGCCTTAATGAGGTAGGGCTAAGCCAATCCAAAAGACAAAGTCAATGAAGTCTCAAGCATGCATGGTCTCAAAGGGAGTAGGTGATGTGACAGAGACGTAGTGCGCATGTCTATTTTAACGTCATCGACATGACGATTTCGGTTCCCATAGCAACAATCTTTTAAAAAAAACAATTTACCAAACTAGCTGCGCGCCCTGGCTTCACTCTGGTGCAAATATAGACATCCTATATAGAAATCCTGTGGATGGTTTTATGTCGGACGTGCGTCGGTGTGATGTGATTATAAATGCCCAGACAATTAAAAACATTTAATTACTAATGGCGTTATATTTTGTAAGGTTTAGTTAATAAAGTATAAGAAAAAAAATTACAATGGAAAATAAAATGTTACATATACACAGAGGTTCAACACAACACTCCTCCTCGCAATGATAAGCCTAAGCGTTTACTTAGTTCCAAAGGTCGAGGTCCTGGTACTCCTTTCATTAACACATCGGCCAACATATTTAACGTATCTTTGTACGCACACTAATAATTCCACTTTGTACATGCTCTTTCAAACAATGAATTTAAGGGCGATGTTTCGTTTGATACTTTATGATAGCATTTTCCCATAACTTCAATACTGCTGGGTTGTCATTGAATTTCATTATTTTATCTTGTTTCACTTATGTTTTTCATCAGTAGCCTTAGATGGAGAGCTTCATTCACAACTTCTGATGGCGATATACCTATATATTCTGCTTCAGGAGTTGAAATGGCAGTTACTCCTTGCTTCTTGGATTCCCAACTTTCAACCATTCTCTGCTACCATTTGTTATAATATTTGCGTGACATGCTCATAAATGTCCACAACATAAACATAGTAAATTACCTACTAACTAATGGCTTTATTTTTGCGGTAGAAAATAAAATGTTACATAGATTTTTATAGGTCCACGAGTTAAAATTGACAGATGACAGCTATTTTTACCTTTTTTTTAATACCTTGGTTTTTAAATAAATATTCTGCCAGTTATTTAAAAAAGGTAAGTATTTCCTTAGAACGTTTAACAAATTACTTAAAAGTTGATCCATTTAGTGTGAAAAAGAGATGGTGCTATACAGTACGTATAGCGGTGTCTCTTTTTCTTGTTTACAGGCTCAATAATAACCTTACTCAAATTGGTACCATGAGAACATAACAAAGTTTTGTTTGATTCCTGCCTATTGACAGAAATGAATGAACTATTTATAATAGTTGTCTATTCCCTGCTTCACATTAGTGCTGTGCTGCGGTGACAAAAAAGTCGGAGTTCCTCCGTAAGTTTTTACGAAAACTCGGTTTTTATTTTTCAAATCTTCCTGCGATTCAAGTCAAGTATTTTTCTTTCTTTCATACAATGCAATTATATTTTTTGTATATAAATACACTATTAATAAGTAGGTACATTAAAATGTACATTAATACATTTTAATCGCCTAAATTCTCGGAGTGTTAGGCAGCGCAGGATCAATATCCACATGTATAAGGGATAACTCTATTACCGTATTCCGGGCACTAAGTGGGTAATAAGTTGATTGTGTTGGTGTAATAATCATTAAACAAGAATTAATTTAACATTTCATATCTAGTTTTGTTTGAATATTTGGACGTTTTACATATTTTAATAAGATTATTATGATAATAATAGTAGCACTCTATTGGTAGTTTTAATGCTCACGGATGTATATTTGAAAAAAATATTTTTTAGACTTTTAAATATAAGTTGGATATAACCGGAGTTTCCACGGAGCCTACCGAAGCTAATTTAAAACCGGGGGAAAATCACCGGATACTGAAATCTTCTCTGTAGTCAATCCCTATACCTAATGTCAGTAATTTCTTTTTAAAAGAACATGGAGTTTTTTTTTTCAAAAAAGGATTTTAGATAATAAGTTTTTACTTTGAAGTAAAATACTCGTATTTTCTAGGTACTTTATTTTGAAATTTTTTTGTTAAATATTGAATAAATTTCTATGAGCTCTACTATGAAATTTAAAGCTGCATTTATAGGCGAGGTGCGAGTACCTAATCTCACTGGGCGACAAGCCCGCAGTTACGGTGGGTATTGTAAGCGCGTAGGTTGTCGCTACGAGCAAGTAATGCTCGAGAAGAAGATGGTGGAGGAGGTCCGGGAGAAAAGTAAGACAATTTCAATTCCGTTTGTCGAGCCCGCTAAATGGGTGTCCGGCGGAGGCGACTCATGCGTTGGAGATAGCTCAGTGACCTCCGTCCTCTGTGAGTGCGGACTTGAGGTAGACGCTACCCTAAAAGAAGCAGGGAGAAGACGTGGATACCATGGTTCCCACATCGAGGGGTCTAGCTAAAGCCTAGAGATGACCCAGCGTGGGTGACGAAATTGCCTTATTGATCCACCTTAATGTGATCGCGTGCGGTTTTAGTCGGTTTGAGTTCGATATAACGGCCTCGCTGACCACACAGGGGGGTTCCCGTGGAACACGAAAAAAAGGTTCTTAAATTATATTAAAAAACCATTCACTTATAGAAAATTCTATAAGTTAATGTGTATAAATACGGTTTACTTGCTTTTTGAGTTATGAAAATGATTTCTTGAATAGTATTTTGCATAACAATAATATATCCGTTGGGTACCTAGCAACTTCTTTAAAATCGCTCAATTTGACATAAAAACAATATTGTTAAAAACAATACTACTCCAAAATCACGTCATGGTACGAATTGAATGAACTAAAATTGAAGTGACGTCACAAAAGCACTAAGCAGGAATACATTGTATGCATAATGTACGGTTGTGGTACGGATATAAGCAAGATTGCTTTAAGCTTGAAACAAAACACTCCTGTAATAAGACTGTTTTGTACACGGTTGTAGTAGGCCCCCTGATGTTTGATTTGAAATCCATTACGGCATGTAACGATCAAAACTTAGAGAAGTTTCTAGATACTTTCGCATCATCTGTTCGCGCCGTAAAGAACCTAAAGATCGATGACCTCTGCGACTTCTTATTTTTGTATATGGGTTTAAAGAAATTAGATTCCGAAACCATTCGTTTATTTGAGTCGGATCATCGCGGCAATAAAATTCCTAAGTTCGAAGACTTAGAAAGTTTTGTTCGCGAGCATATAAAAATATTACAACGCTCTTCATCGAAACATGAAGGCGCGAAGAAAGTTGTTAGTTCCGAACGTAAAATAGATGCGTCATCGAAGTCACTGAAGACAACTCATACTTATGTTAATACCGCACCAGCACGTATACAATCACCTGTTTGCTCTTTGTGTAATACTCATCATTCGCAATTGTACAAGTGTCCGGGTTTCCTAAAATTATCGCCTAATGATCGTTATAAATTTGTTCGCGCTAATAATTTTTGTTTTAATTGTCTCGGTACTAAACCCCGCGTTGTTTTATGTAATAGTAGCAATAGTTGTCGCAAATGTTCAGCGAGACACCACACTTTACTTCATTTTGAAAATAGTAACGCCGCATCCAATGTGAGCACAGTTGGTTCGTCGAGCGGTGGCACACAGCGGCCTGCGCCACAGCCGCAGCCCGCGCTCGCGCGCGCTCCGGCCCGCCCGGAGACCGCTGCGAATGACGTCACCTTGTGTTCGTTGTCCGCTAGTGCTGCGCTCACTACTGTGGTTCTCGCGACTGCTCGCGTCATTATTGTTGATGCATTAGGTAAACCGCACATTGTTCGAGCGCTATTAGATGGCGCTTCGCAAAGTAATTTTATTACTCAAGATTGTTGTCAACGTCTTGGTTTCAATGTTAATAAGCGTTCAACCCGCTCAGTGGTGAAGGGTTTTGGAGGTTTACAGTCAGCTGTTCATGGCACCGTTAAAACAAGGTTTGGATCTCGTTTTAATAATAATATTTGGTTTGACATGGATTCGCTCGTTATAGATAAAATAACTGAACAGTTGCCTACCGTCCCGGTTGACACGTCTTTATTAACGAAATTTAAAGACTTGCCTTTAGCAGATGAGACTTACGCTGTTCCTGGAGTCGTCGATATATTGATCGGCGCTTCGATTCTCCCGCACCTCCAGTTATCACGTAAGGTTCAAGGAGGACCGACGTACCCCGCTCCGCACGCACTGGAAACAGTTCTTGGTTTTGTTATAGTTGGTTCCGCACCCGCTTCTATAGATAGTTTTAGTCACTCGACTGCTTCGTTCTGTTGCACCGTCGAGCCGCCACTGGAGTCTACCATCCGCAAGTTTTGGGAAATTGAAGAGGTCAATGTCCCACCTATCCTAAGCCCTGATGACAAGATGGCTGAGGAGATTTATTGTCGCACGACTACTCGTGATGAGCAGGGTCGTTATGTTGTCGCGCTCCCTTTCAAGGGAGATATTTTTTCGCTCGGTGACTCCCGTGTATCCGCTGAAAAACGCTTTCTTTGTTTAGAACGAAAGATGCAGGCGTCTCCAAAGTTAAAGCAAGCCTATGATGAGGTTGTTAACGAAGATTTAGATAAAGGTTACATCTCACCTGCGCCTGCGGACACTGACGGGACCCAGCCCTCGTACATTATCCCGCACCACGGAGTTATTAGAGAAGATAAGCTTACTACTAAACTCCGCGTAGTTTTGGATGGCAGTGCTAAGACTAGCACTTCCGTGTCGCATTAATATTAGTAGAATTTTAGCTTTTTCGGACTCAACAGTCGCTTTGTGTTGGGCCCACTCTTCGCCCCATCGTTGGGACACATTCGTCGCTAATAGAGTGGCAAAAATTCAATCTGAATTAGCGCCACAAAATCTCTTTCACGTTGCTGGCACCGACCACCCAGCCGATTGTCTCTCTCGTGGATTGCTTCCTTCGCAAATTTTAGATCACCCATTATGGTTTAGTGGACCGTCCTGGATTCATGCCGCGTTAGATAAGTGGCCAGTTAGTCAAATTCAATCCCACTACGGTTTCCGAACCACCCGAGGAGAAGAAGCACTCGCTTGTTGTATCGGTCCCGCGTGAAGAGTCCCTTATTTTGTTGTTGGCTAATCGCGTCTCGTCTTGGTCGAGACTGTTGCGTTGTGTTGTTTATGTAGGCCGATTTTTGCGCTAGAGTACACTGATGTGTACCTTGTTTTAAACTCCGCCCGCGTTTTATCGCGCCTGAAATGGCCGATCATCGCTCTTGTCGTGTTGTTCAATCCGCAAAACCTTTCGTACACACCGGCACAGACTTTGCTGGGCCTTTCCAGGTCACTATTGCTCGTGGTCGTGGCATTCGCTCCACGAAAGCTTATGTTTGTTTGTTCATTTGTATGACAACTCGCGCGGTTCATATAGAGTTGACCGGTGATTTAAGTACGCTAAAATATTTGCCCGCAATAGATGTTGATGACGATAGAATGCACCTTCTAACTCGTCACGCTCTTTTAGATAGATTAGTCCAATCGTTTTGGAATCGTTGGAGAACCGATTGTTTGCACACGCTGCAGTCGCGTCAAAAATGGAATACTCCATCTAACCCAATTACTGTAGGTACGGTGGTAGTCCTTATGACTGGGAATGCGCCTCCTTTGCATTGGCCTCTAGGAGTAGTAGAGGAAGTTTTTCCCGATTCCCGCGGGATAACTCGTGTTGTACGGGTTAAAACCGCAACCGGATCGTATCTGCGCCCGGTTGTTCGCCTCTGCCCTCTGCCTAGCCAGCAGTAGGCACGAGTTCAAATCTAGGTTTATATTTTAGTTGTTATTTCCCAAACCTAGATTTAGATTAGACTTTAGATTTGTTCCGCATTTTTCGTTTTGAAGGTAACCCTTCAAGCCGGGGGGAATGGTTGCGCCAATAGTAGTAAATTCAAATCGTCTCTCAATTGATGACACTGAACACACGCTCCCTGTACCCATCTCCCTCCCGCACTACCTTTAAAGTGAGATAGCAATAGTTTTCGCCCCGCTCCATTGTCAAAATAGCTGCATCTTCACTTCCGTTTGAACTAGCAACGCAATGGCGGCGGCGCGCGCGACTCTCAGAAATGAATAATATTTGTTGGATTTTAACCGCTTTCATAGACCTTTACCGATCGGATTGTGCCTCTCGTGTGTCCCTCAAGTGATTTAGTGATGTGGGCAGCAGCTCCTGAGCCAGGAAGAGAAGACCGGTGCACCGGCTCCGATAGCACGTGGCGTCATAAAGGTTAGTGCATCCTCTCCTAATGTCTTGGGTTGCATTCAATGCCTAAACCACCTCCGCGGCAACCCGATCACCTGTCTTGTTTGTTGTGTAAAGTGTCATATGAAACATTTAGCTTCACCCTCGCAAAATACAGTCCACTAGCTCAGGTGGCATGAGAATCGCGCCACCACCCCCTCTAATATTTGAACTTGGAGTCGCTTCACCCCCACATCATCCCACGCTCGCTGAAGATGCATTGGTTCAGGGATAGACGCGCCCGCATTGAGGGCCGATCAAGCTAACACAGCATCCGACACAAAAGGTATGATCACCCCGTCACCATTAGGATTCAATAAATTAGTAACGAGGCTACCAACCCCATGTGCCGACGCCAGAAAAGCTGGCAGACCCCAAGACCACCACATCGGATTGGTTGAGCCGCCTGACTCCACTGAGTACCATCTAGGGAAACGTTCAGTACTGACTCCACCACCAATTTCAAGGCATCGTCGAAGGACGAAACTTCCTCGGGACAGAGCCGAGTAGGGGTGGTCCGCAGCAAGTATGTGATCTTCGGGAGAGCGAAGCACATGCGCAGTAAGATAATCGCAACGTACGCGGAAAGGTCTTTCAAACGTTCGTGAGCGACAAGGAGAAGCTGCTTTCGAGCAGTGATGGCCTCAGGAACAGCCGAGGGAAAAATTGGGGATCCTAAAAGGTGGAAGTGAGCCGAAGAAAGTTACTTTAGGCCAGGGAAAAACGAATTAAATTGAACAAAGTGTGATCGAGCCTCCGAGCCGCAGGGGAAAAACTCGCACTTCGAGGGGTTCACCTCCAGACCTAGGTCTTTAAGACTAGGAACTAAGGTCTTCAGATCCTGCAGCACGTCTACTGGTTTGCCCCCGATTGTGCCATACGTTAATTATGATTTTTTTATTAATGTCAATATTAGCATAGCTTTAAAATAAATAAATAATTAAATTAACTACATATAGCTTCCCAATATATTTATGAAAATATAATGTGTGTCAGAAATAAAATATCGCATTTTACGAAATTACAGACAGAAAATCTGCGTAATTATCATAAACTGCTGCTTCCATGTTACATAAAAAAGGGAAAAACCCGATTACTTCTACGTACAGTCGTTTTAAAGATTTTTTTATATATAACTTAGGTGGCAGACAGGCACACGGCCCACCTGATGGAAAGTGGTTACCGTGGCCTATGGACGTGAGCAAAACCAAAGGGAGTCACACTCACGCTGCCAACCCTGTGAGCACAAAGAGTTTCTGTGCAGTCAGTGTAAAAGACGAAGCAGGACAAGCTTTTAGTCTTCCCACTGACAGCACAAAAACTCTCCAATGAGCTCTGACTACTCTACTCACCGCCGGGAACACAACACGAGGTTTTTTTTTTTTTTTTTTTTTTACGTGCGCAAAATCCCCACGGATACCTCCCCACCGGAGCCGGTGGAGGAGGTTATGTCGGACTCGAACCGACTAAAACGCACGCCGCCTGTGGGTCGTTTTGGTTGCCGAAGGTGAGGTTGACAGGCATATCCCTCGCACCCCGGCCGACCCAGGGCCATCTCTCACGATATGGCCCTCTTCTCGGGTGTGGGGACTACAGAGTCCCCAACTCGACCCCGGAAACGGGGAGGCGCGCCACGCGCGCCACCGCCGCGGCCTGCTTCTGCCAGGGTGACAGGCGGCTTCACCTGTCACCCCCAGGCCGGCGCTCATGGGGGGCGGAGGTCGTTCATCGACCTCCGACGCCCGAGTTGCCTTCGTGCGCGGGCAGCTTGTCTTGCGATCCTTCGTCGCTCCCGCTGCCGCTCCCGCCCCGCCTCCTCCTTCACGAGCATTACTTGCTCGCAGAAGGAGTCGCCGGCCGCCCACGCATCCGCGCAGCGAACCATCGCCGCGAGCAAGGTGGAGAGTTATGGCTGCGGTATTCTCTATAGGGCGGAGGTACTTCCCCAGTCGGATTACTCAATTGAACGGAAATTCTGTTGTGTCCTACCTCCTTATAAACTCAATTCCTTATAGACCTAACTTAGGCACAGTTTAGCTTGTGTTATACTTATCTAAATACACTCGAGAGCAATGAATCCGGGTCACTTAAAGAATGTTAAAAATCTCGGAAACTAAAAATGATAGGTTAATGCAATAAATTGTATTTAATAGACAATGTAATACTCCTTAAATGAAAGTAAAAAAAATATGAGTCACCATACATTTTATTAACACAAAATTACATAAAGAAAAAAACTGCTGATCTCTCCTTAAAACAAAAATAGGAAACATGAAATTTTTGAACTTTATTACGATTTTCTTGAATTTTAATACTTCGTATTGCCTCCTCGTGCTTCCATTACTGCGTTTACGCGGTTTGGCATGCTGTACACCAAGTTCCTTATACGATTTTGGGGAATATTCTCCCATTCCTCTGTGAGAGCAATTTTGAGCTCACGAAGCGTGATTGGGGGAGGGTTTCGTTGTTTTACGCATCTGCCTAGCTCGTCCCAAGCATGCTCGATCGGGTTGATATCCGGGCTGCGCGCTGGCCACTCCATACGAGTAATGTTCATCTCTTGAAGGTAGTCATTCACAATCCTACCTGTATGAGGTCTGGCATTGTCATGCATAAATATAGCATCCTCACCTAAATTGACCATAAATGGACCAACGTGATCATTGAGGATTTCTTCCACATATCTTACGCTAGTTAAAGAGCCGTTTTCTATGATCACCAGCTCTGTGCGACTTTCAGAAGAAATTCCGGCCCACACAAGTACAGACCCACCACCGTAGGCTACTTTTTCTTCGATGCATGCTTGCTTGAATCTTTCCCCTGGTCTTCGATACACTCTGTGTCTTCCATCGTGCTTGTAGAGCATAAATTTTGATTCGTCGGAGAACATAACTTTTGACCAATCTTCAATACTCCAATTTACGTGGCTCTGGGCATAACTTAGTCTCGAAATACGATGCCCACGCTCCAGTTTAGGGCCGTTTGCAGGTCTAAGGGGTTTTAAGTTAGATTCAGCAAGCCGACGTCTTACTGCCCATGCACTTGGGTTACTTCCTCCGAGGCGTCGAAACTGATTGGTGAGTTCAGTTCCTGTGAGAAAGCGATTTCGAAGCATGGTGTTCACCAAGTATCGGTCTTCTCGTGCTGTGGTACACCTGGTTCTGCCCGTTCCTGGTCTGCGTAGGTTAGAACCAGTTTCTTCGTAACGTCGGAGAACTCTTTGTACTGTTGACAGCGACACACCGACAGTCCTGGCTGTATCGCGCTGACTCCGGCCGGTTTCCAGCATTGTAAGTATTCTGGTGCATTCTTCAGGCGTAAGCGACATAATTTCAGCTTGATTAATGAATATAGAGCACTATCAACATGGTTTATGTACCCACATAAATGACAGATTACAAACAAAAGCAACACCAAATGCTGTAATTTCGTAGTTCCATCTTCGAAAGTGGCCCTTTTTCAAATTTGTTTTTTTTATGATATAACTTTACAATAACTAAGAAGTTTTAATACCTTCATTTAAGGAGTATTACATTGTCTATTAAATACAATTTATTGCATTAACCTAGCATTTTTAGTTTCCGAGATTTTTAGGATTCTTTAAGTGACCCGGATTCATTGCTCTCGAGTATATATAAAATTCAAAGGTGACTGACTGACTGACTGACATAGTGATCTATCAACGCACAACCCAAACCACTGGACGGATCGGGCTGAAATTTGGCATGCAAGTAGATGCTATGACGTAGACATCCGCTAAGAAAGGATTTTGATAAATTCTATCCCCAAGGGGATAAAATAGAGGATGAAAGTTTGTATGAAACTTTGTCAATTTTAAACCAATCGGGCTGAGACTTTGCATGCATAAAGCTACTATGACGTAGGCAACCAAACTTGTCCGAGTACAACTCGTACTTGGCCAGTTTTTTAATGTAATTACAGTTTGTTTTCGTTCATTATGATCTCCGACAGTTTTTTGGGAGCTACAATAACAAACATTAGGTATTTTTCCAAGTATTTAGGTCATCAACACACAAACTGTTTACGGTACTATAAAGGACAATTTTTGTGTAAATTTACACAAAACAAAACTGTTAAACATTGTAAAATTACACAAAAAATGTCCAATATAATTATCTCTTGAAGAGCAAATGAGGTCTATCTGATAGATTTATAACCAAGTATAGTTAGCTTAGTTTTGTATATTATAATTGTTTATTTATAATATTGTTAAAAACATGATTTAACTTTTAACTGAAAAACATACTCTTTTGAGACACCAAGTAGGTATATATTATTTGTATATTTTTTAAATTTATAATGCTTACAACAATATTAAAGTTTTTCTTTGATATTTTTATACAACTTAAGTGGCAGGCAAGCACACGGCTTACCTGATGGAAAATGGTTACCGTGGCCAATGAACGTGATAACATCAGGGGAGTCACACTCGTGCTGCTGACCCTGTAAGAACAGAGAGTTCCTGTGCCGTCAGTGCAGAACACAAAATCAGGACAAGTCTTTGGTCTTCAAACTGACAGCACAAAAACTTTCCAGTGAGCTCTGGCTACCACACAACACGAGGTTATTATAGCCGTGGTATTCTGTAGAGCGGAGGTACTTCCCCAGACGGACTGTTCAATTGGACAGAAATACCGTCGTGTCCTACCTTCTCGAAGTTGTATGCATGAATATGGGTATTTGCTTAGGTCTATTCGTGCCTCGGAGAGCACCCGATTGCCATACAAACATGTATGGCAACCGGGTGCTCTCTGTAACATGTTATGTACACACGTCCATATGCAACGGTAACAACTTTCCATCAGGAGAGCCGTGTGCTTGCCTGCCACCTAAGTGATATAAAAAATACAAATATTTGCACTGAGCGGGAACTGACCCGCGTCTCCTGCGTAGCGGTCGTATTCACTACCACCACACCACACAGGCTGTCCTTGCAGTGGTCAGAGTCAAGAATTTTTATTAGGTAACAAGTCATGCGTGATTTGGATTATTACGATTGTTATAATTGTAGCGAATCACGAAATGATCACCAATATCCCTGACCAACATCTCTAGAGGTTCGCAGCTAGGCCAAGGGCTTGATGCAGAAGGCGGTATGCTTCTACACGGCGGCGTGTATAAAACATAACATAAACTCACACCTATATCCTCGACGGGGTAGGCAGAGGTCCTAGCACCCACATTTTGCCAGTTTATGTTTAGGTCCCAATGTAATAGGTGGCGAGCCTATTGCCATTAACCGGGCACTTATAAACCTGCGATAAATACACACATAACTTCGAAAAGCATCGAAAAGTCATTGGTGTGTGCCATGGTAAAACCTGGGATCGAACCCGAGACCTCGTCTCAGCAGTCCTTTGCCCATACCACTAGGCTGCCGCATGTATAAAAAACCACATCTAAATACGAATAAGGTTTTATATGATTTCAATAAAATAAATGACGAATGAATGAATGAGGGTTATGATTTTGACAGGCTATGTATGTATGTAGGTTCATCTGTTCCCTCATAGCTCCTCAATCACTTATTAGAACTGGACAAATGAGGTATCGTTAGAAGCATCTTAGTCGTCCGCTGGTTATAGGCTATATAATTTGTAACTGAATCTAATACGCTAGAGGGCTACGCTAGAGGGCGTCACGCCCTCTAGCGGTCTTAAAGTACTGTGTTCAAAAATAAATTTGAGATAAATATATCGTGTTTGGTATCAACTGAAAGGTGTTATTTAGCACATTTTAAATATGTATATATTATATATATTGCTTGCCCCAAAATAATCTAAATAATAAAATAAATTTGAAACTAAAACCCGACTACTGAAAAAGTATCCACTTTTTTAGTTAGTTTAGTTTAAAACTTTTCTTTTTTAAATATCGTTCAAAAAACATGCAGTCTTAACAATTTTTTAACAAACTCACCTAAGAGTTGTCAACTGTACTGTACTGTACATTTTTATTAGATACTAGCTGATGCCCGCGGCTTCACCTGCGTGGAATTTTAGTTCCTGTATGTGTTTTTTGTGCGGAAATTCCCTCGGATAAAAGGCACAGTGGAGATACCAACTCCGACGGCCCATGGAGGTAGTTTTGTCGTACTCGAACTTACTAAAACCGCACACCATCTTAGGTCTTCAAATGCCGGGGTATAAAATTGCCTAATGTTTATGTCGCGCTTACGGCAGGCCCTGGTTCATCTTTAGTTTTAACCAATGTCCCCAACGAACCACGCAAAGGGGGGTTGGCAAACGTCACGTCACTGCACCGGCGTGGGTGAAGTGATGACAGGCGGCCGCAACTGTAACCCCCACGCCCGCACTCGGCGACCAGGCCACCCTATGTATGATCTCCACTGTGCCCTTTGTTAGTCAGAGGGACACCACCTCCACCACCCATGCCCTTTGTTAGTGAAACCTTCGAGCAGCCACTCCACTCCTGTCGCGGCTGGTATCTGCGTTAAGCGGCAGAGTCTCCCCAGGGAGAGAGGTGCTACCGACTCCATAGCCCAAGGTACACAATATGGAGTTTCCGAACCACCCCGATCCCGTTCCTCAGATGGCCCTTCCCGGTTTCGGTCATGACTTTTTGGGGGTTATTTTTTGTGACGGGGGTTTTAAAATTTTTTAATTTAATTTAATTTTACACTTTTGAAATTGATCTACTCGTCAAGCTCTTTGATTTGATACCCATATTGAGGGAGTTGTGAAATAAAATGTAATTCGCCATTTTGAGGTGGCGGCCATTTTGTATTTGAAATTTGTCATATTGTATGGTATTCTGCTAGTCAAGGCCTTTCATTTGATACCCACATTGAGGGAGTTGAGAAAAAATATGTACTCCGTCATTTTGTAGCGGCGGCCATCTTGGACCGATTGTTTTCAAACATAGCTAAGAACACTCCCGACTAATATACCTTTCAAACAAAAAAACTAAATTCAAATCGTTTCATCCGTTCAGATGCCACACAGACACACACACACACACACACACACACACGTCAAACTTATAACTTCTCGTCGTATTACACCTTGGGTTACATTATCGTAGTTTTAGAAAGAATTCCTAATTTTTTGAAAATAAAATATAGCTTATGTTAATCAGTGATAATGTAGCTTTCTAATAGTAAAAGAATTTTGGAAATCAGTCCAGTAGTTTTTGAGTTTATTCAGTAAACATACAAAAATACAAATGTTTCCTCTTTAAAATAATAGTTTAGATTTTTAAAAGTATTTATATTATATATATATATTTATGTTCGGAGACTCTTTCCTCTGTCGCACCATTAAGGCCTGGAATTCATTACCAGCTCACGTGTTTCCATCTTCCTACAGTCCCGGGTCCTTTAAGCGGGGCGTGATAAAGCATATGATGAGGCCGTCAAGCTGAGTGTCACCATTGTCACACGGTATGTGTAAGTAATGGTGACCCTCTTTTCTGGGACTTTGCCTTCAGCTTACCATCAGGCAAGGCAAAGTCCAATTGACGTGTCCTATATAAAAAAAAATAAAAAAAATTAGGGCCACCCCATCTCTTCCCATGCGGTGTCGTACAAGGCGACTAAGGGATAGGGCTGTTTAACATCAGGCATACATACAGCCCCGACTCAGACTCAGATGCATGGCTCGAGTCAACAATAGTGCCCGGAATACGTCAACAGGGTCACCCCCTATTACGTGGGACCGAATACAATTATTGGTGAAATGTGGGTGTTAATTCACTTCTGCCTAACCCTCCAGGGATAAAGGCGTGATTATATGTATGTATGTAAGTGCTTTTTTTATAAAAAATTACTACAAGATTCTTTATCTTTAGTTAGTATCAAATATATCGTATAGGTACAAAATCACAACGGAAAGGAACCAATCTACCTAGCGAAATTTTGTTAAAACTTTATGACAGACACTGAAAGTGTTGCCAATGGTGCTGTTTAAAATCTACCATTTTTCTTGAATGTTGCTAGTTTTCTACTATAAATAAATAAATAAATAAATAAATATTCCACGACATTCTGCACAACGCTATCTAGACCCATGGTAAGCATAGCTTAACTAGCTTGTGTTATGGGATCTACATTGCGGATAAACATACTTAGATACTTTTTTTTGTAAATACATACATATTATACATAGAAACACCCAGACCAATGCAAATATACATATTCATGCATACAAATATTTGCACTGAGCGGGAATCGAACCCGCGCCCCCTGCATAGCCTGCAGTCGAATGCTCTACCGCTACGCCACGGAGGTCAATAAATCTATAATTTCTAATTATATATATATATATATATATATATATATATAATATATCAATATTCTAATTGTGTAAACAGGCTTATTGAACAATAAATTATTATTATTATTATTATTATTATTATAATTTATGTGTGTATTTATCGCAGGTTTATAAGTGCCCGGTTAATGGCAATAGGCTCGCCACCTATTACATTGGGACCTAAACATAAACTGGCGAAATGTGGGTGCTAGCACCTCTGCCTACCCCTTCGGGGATATAGGCGTGAGTTTATGTTATGTTAAATCTATAAAGGTAACGGCCTATAGCGGTTTCCCTTCTCCATTTGGTTAGGAATTTAATAAAAGGTAAACCGTCTTGTTGTGTGTGATACATCAATATTGTTGCCCTTCAGTTAAGTGGGTCTAGCCAAACGGAGTATTTTTTATGTTCATCATTCACAAACAGACAAGAATTAAAAGTAATATATATTTGTTATAAATATAACTATTATTTATATATATAAAATGTTTCATACATTTCGTACAGCTAATTTACAATTTTATAATATAAATATTATGTTAAATACGGAAATAATAACCTGTAAAAAAATGTTTTATTATATTTTTAAAAATTTTATGGTTCCGTACCGCAAAAGATAAAACGGAACGCTTTTAGAAGCACTTTGTTGTCCGTCTCTCTGTCTCAAGAACTTTTTCAAGGGAATTTATATTTTTTTTTTTACGTATGCAAAATCCCCACGGGCACCCCCCGGTGGAAGAGGGTATGTCGGACTCGAACCGAGCGAAACGCACGCCGCCTGTGGGTCGTTTTTGGTTGCCGAATGTTGACAGGCATATCCCTCGCACCCCGGCCGACTCAGGGCCATCTCTCACGATCTGGCCCTCTCCTCGGGTGGGCGGAATACAGAGTCCCCAACACGTCCCCGAGAGCGCGGCCTGCTTCTGCCAGGGTGACAGGCGGCTCCACCAGTCACCCACAGGCCTGCGCTCAAGGGAATTTATAGTATAGAGGCATCAAGTTCATATTTGTACGTCGTTTAACCCCCTTAGGGGTGGAGCTTCGTAAAATCTATTTTTAGTGGATGTCGACACCCAATAAGGAACCTACCTGGGCATCGATTCTGCTACTTTTTCTATGATATTTTTAGTATGTATGCTTATATATAATTGCATATACCTATGGCTATTATGTTTTTGTCTCCATCCTATGGTTGCCTGTAAGAAATTGCCGCAGAGCGATAAGGCCGCCATCTGTACGTACCACAAAACTTGTATCTCATATTGTAGTGTAATATGTTATTGGTCTACAGTAAAGACGTTTATTATTATTATTGTTTCTCGGTTTCATGGAGTCCCGGACCTTTGGAAGGTGTACATCGGGCCGAAGCCAAGACGTAGAGGCCCTTTTATGAGAATTTAATATGCTAGGAATACACACACATGGCGGATATCATCCCCGAGCACACGATATGATACACCGGGAGATGGTCCCCGCCAGGTGCAGAGACTATTGCTGTGCGGTGCTGTGGCCGCGATGGAAACTAAATTATGGGCTATGGGATTGAGAATTGGATGGACTGGTGAATGGGCTATAAAAGGCAGGTGGTGACTTGCCAACTCATTGCATGGGCCTCATTAAAATAGCCACATATAGTGCGACCATACAGCAACATCCGTTGAGCGGCTAAGGTTATCAAGAGGTGAGTCAGCGTGTCCCCGGCGTTATGACATTTTACACTTCCAACCTGGAGCATAGGTTCTACTCTTGCAACTCCACTCATGGCCGGCCAATAAAGGCAAGCACACAAGGTGAGGGGGAATAAATCCTAATCCTCGGGAGAATCGGGCTACGTGGTGTCGCCACGCACCAACAGCCTGCCACAAGCTGTCCCTGCGGGGTTATTATTATTTATTATTATTAAAGCAAAACCACGATCATACTACGGAGACTGCCATAAAAACCATTTAATTTTACACTTTAAAGCAATGCCCTTAAATCCAAAATTAAAAGGTTTTTTGCAGAGCGAATGAAAAAATATAATAAATCTCTCTTCTATAGGAATAAGGTCTAAAATTGAATGCCATTTTTTGCGGTGTTGTTTTGCTGTAATAGAATCGAGGACCTACTAAATTTCAAGTTTTGGAGTTTTGGGGCCAACATGAAAAATGGCGCATCACGGTTTTTTTTTTATTTTCCAAAATTGGTGTGAATTCGAGATTTTATGTACAAAAAATGGTGGATTTTTAGATATAATATCTTTGACAACGCACACAATTGTGGAAAGTGGCAAATTACAGTGAATTGTGACTTTTCGTGTTGGTTCCAAATCTCCCTAGGGAGCTTCTAGTAAAGTCCCAACAACTTTACTGAGGACTGTAACTTGAAAAACTTGACCTTGGCGTCTCGCCATTAATAATTCTAAAGACATTTATTTGACACTGGCACATAACAATTACTTGCCAAAAGGGAGAAGAAAAAAAAACAAGTTTGTACGTGTTATAGTTACTGAGATTTTATGATTAATCAGTAACTGGTATTTAACTTTTATTATTTAACTCAAGTCTGTATGTGTACCTCTTACAGCTGTAAAAAAATCAAACTTCAACATACATACATAAAATCACGCCTCTATTTAGGTTAGGCCGAAGTGAATTAACACCCACATTTCACTAATAACTGAATTCAGTCCCACGTATTAGGGGGTGAGTCTATTGCCGTATTCCGGGCACTATTGTTGACTATAGCCATGCATCTGAGGCTGAGTTCACAGTACAAATCAAACTTCAAAGGCCGTTTAAAAAGCATACGTTCGTGCTTCAATTCACTTTTGTACAGAACCCTCAGTGCGTGAACCCGATTCACACTTGACCGGTTTTTTACATTTGTATTTGTTATTTAGTTAATTATTATGAATCATACTGTTTTGCTCAACACCGATAAAATTCTTGCTTAAATATTTCACAATAATGTTTTTGTTTGAAAATGTTATTCAACAAATTCAGTAACAACATCTCACCTTGATTATTATTATGAATAATTCATAAGATCTTGGCATTATTGTGTTGTAGTTCGTTGAATATTATTAATTGTTACTATTTACGGAACAATAATATTACAGACAACCGATAATAATAATTCTTTTTTCAGACATAGTACCATAATTTTGTCTTGTCTTTTACACTGACGGTACAGAAACTCTGTGTTTACAGTGTTGGCAGTGCGAGTGTGGCTCCCTTGGTGTTGCACATGACCATAGGCTACGGTAACCACTTTCCATCATTACTTTATATATATTTATATATATATATTATATATATATTTATAGGCAGAGGTGAATTAACACCCCAAATTTCACCAATTATTGAATTCGGTCCCACGTAATAGGGGGTGAGTCTGTTGCCGTCTTCCGGGCACTATAGTTGACTCAAGCCATGCATCTGAGGTTAAGTCTGGGCTGTATATATCTGTCTGATGTTAAACAGCCCTATCCCTTAGTCGCCTTGTACGGTTACGACACTGCATGGGAAAAGATGGGGTGATCCAAATTCTACTCTGCCGGGAACCACGCGGCTTATTATTATTATATATATTTTTAAATGTATAAAGGCTGATAACTATAGCGTTTAATAGCGTTACAATTTTGACACTTTGTATTAATTTAACATTTATTTATTATGAATTAAAGAATTATATTTTAAACATAACATACATAAACTCACGCCTATATCCCCGAAGGGGTAGGCAAAGGTGCTGGCACCCACATTTCGCCAGTTTATGTTTTTTAGGCGAGCCTATTGCCATTAAACGGGCACTTATAAACCTGCGATAAATACACACATAACTTTGAAAAGCATCGAAAAGTCATTGGTGTGTGCCATGGTGAAACCTGGGATCGAGCCCGAGACCTCGTCTCAGCAGTCCATTACCCATACTACTAGGCTACCGCAGTATTTTAAACACATATCATTAATCCTATGCAGGCAGGTTTAATTCGTACCTAATAAAATTAAATTATACGATCAACATCGTTGGTAAGCGATGTGCCAAAGGCTACCTCACACCCGGTAACTGATGGCTTAAGGCGGCCGTGCGGTTTTAATCGGTCCGAGTCCGACATAACGATGGTATTTTCGGATTTCCTCACTCACTTCTCACTGTGCAGAATATACGAGCAAGAACCAAGCGGTTCGGAGACTCTTCTCTTTGCCGCACCACCAAGACCTGGAATTCATTACCAGCACAAGTTTTTTTTTATTTTTTATATAGGACACGTCAATTTGACTTCGCCTTGCCTGATGGTAAGCTGAAGGCAAAGTCCCAGAAAAGAGGGTCACCATTACTTACACATACCGTGTGACAATGGTGACACTAAGCTTGACTGCCTCATCATATGCTTTTTCACGCCCCGCTTTAAGGACCCGGGACTGTAGGAAAATGGAAACACGTGAGCTGGTAATGAATTCCAGGCCTTAATGGTGCGACAGAGGAAGGAGTCTCCGAACCGCTTGGTTCTTGATCGAATGTTTTGCACCGTGTGCGGATGACATCTAAGACCTGCACGTGTTGTCCTGTGTAGGAAAGGGGAGGGTGGGACTAATTGGAAGAGCTCATCAGAACACTCCCCATGGTACAGACGGTAAAATACAGCCATGGACGCAACATCTCTACGCAGCTGTAAAGGTTCTAGGGTGTTCGTGATCTCGGGATTCCCAATGATGCGGACCGCACGTCGCTGCAACCTGTCGAGAGCATTTAGTAAGTACTTTGCTGAACCATCCCAGAGATGCGAGCAGTATTCCACACAGGAGCGAATTTGTGTCTTGTATAGAAGACACCGCTGCTCCGGCGTGAAAAATCGTCTCACTCTGTTCAGGACTCCGAGTTTTCGTGAGGCTGTTTTGATGATACTTTCGATGTAATTTTTGTTATTCAGGTTGCAGCGAACATCCATACCTAGGATATTGAGATTGTCCTGCAGTGGCAGTGGCGTGCTCTAAAGAGTGGGAAGGGGAAGGAAAGAAGATACTTTTGCTGTAAACGCACATGCCTGCGTCTTCTTGGCATTGAACTCAACCAGGTTCTCAGAGCCCCATTGAGAAATGTGATTCAGGATCCCGTCAAGCTCAGTGACACGTGTTTCCTTCTTCCTACAGTCCCGGTTCGTTTAAGCGGGGCGTGAAAAAGCATCTGATGAGGCCGCCAAGCTGAGTGCCACCATTGTAACATTACTTAGTGTCTGTTATGGGGATACTCTTTCCTGAGACTTTGCGTTTAGCTTGCCATCAGGCGAGGTGAAGCCAAGTTGGCGTGTCCTAGATAATGCAAAAAAAAGCCGCACATTAAAAATTATCAAGATCGTTATTGCAGGCCGCCGGCCGTTTTAAACCACTTTTTGTTAGCTAAACTATATGTCATCACCTCATCACGAATGTTTGTTCGTCGTGCCGTAAGCAGTAAAGGTTGAAAGGTTAAATAATTTTCCATTGTTTTGTTTACTGCTGAGTCATTTGAGGGGGGGACTCATTACATTTGTGATATTATGAAATCTTGGCTTGAATTAAATTTATAATTATAGGAAGATGGCGAAAGTATGTATGTCTCATGCTGGTAGGACACGACTAATTATTATTTGTTTTATATATATAGGTATATATTTATTTGTTTTTTTATACCACTTAGATCGTAGACAAGCACACGGCCCACCTGATGGAAAGTGGTCACCGTGGCCTATGGACGTGTGTAACACCAGAGGAGTCACATTCGTGCTGCCAACCCCGTGTGAACAGAGATTTTGTGCATCCAGTGCAGCACACAAAATCAGGACAAGCCTTTGCTCTTCCCACTGATAGCACAAAAACTCTCCAGTGAGCTCTGGCTACCCTACTCACCGCTGGGAACACAACACGAAATATTTATGACCGCGATATTCTGTAGGGCGGAAGTACTTCCCAGTCGGACTGCTCAATTGGGCAGAAATACCGCCGTGTCCTACCTCCTTCAATAACTTTTCTTATTTTTTATAACCCCAATGTAACATACCGTGTTTTGAGCAATAAATTATTATTAGGTAATCTGGGGTAATAGGCAAAGCAAAGTTTAAAATAGAAGTGAAAAAAACTTTAATGAGTAAAGGTTACTATAAAGTGGATGAGTATCTTAATGATGTTAATGCGTGGCCAACATTTATAAGTCTCTTGCTTGCTCGCACAAAATAAATTGTAAACTAAAAAAAAATAAAAAATAAAAATAATCTAGTTCTAATATAGTTCGCTGAGTTTCTTGCTGGTATATTCTCAGTAGAACTAACCTACCGAACCAGCGAAAGAATCATTTTCCAATGATTTATTTTTAAATTATTTTATATTTTTTTATTATTTCTTGACATATCCAATTGTAAAATTTTGACGTTCATATGTGCTCTTTGTGTGCCTAAACTGAATAAATGAAATTGATTCTTTGATTCTTTGAATGAACCCACAATACCAATTAATACCTAATTTACAACTTGAATGAAATTAAAAATGCTCAATACCACAAAAAAAGAAACAAAAAACCTCGTGTTGTCTTTTCGACGGTGAGTAGGTTAGCCAGAGCTCACTGGAAAGTTTTTGTGCTGTCAGTGGGAAGACCAAAGGCTAGTCCTGCATTGTCTTCTACACTGGGCACAAAAACTCTCTATTCTTACAGGGTCAGACGGTAGCACGAATGTGACTCCCTTGGGACTGAACAACCACTTTCCATCAGGTGGGCCGTGAGCGAAAATTTAAAGATAGCTAGTGAAAGCCGGCTGTTGTCTCTGCTTACTCTGGAGGAAAATAGGAGTGAGCATATGTATCTAATTATGTATGTATGATATTATGATCGTATGAGAACTTAACCTTTTAACCAGTGCACCTCATAATTATCGAATGATGTTCAGGCGCAGGTTTGACTCTTGAAGTTGGAGGATCAAATCTCAGTAGCTCCAGGAAAATTCTAAATGAACCAAACTATTAAAAAGTGGAGTAGCAGAGCGAAAGAAAGGCTGTTTGCAAGAACTTAAAACATAATTTCAAAAGTAGGTTCTAATATCTACCCAGCCTAGGAAAGAGACTAAAAAAGTCCTGACACATCCCCTAGGGGGACCATCAGGGGAGACACGAGATCGAAGCCACCCTGTTTAGTGTGGGGGGAGAGAATTGTGAGTTTTAAACAGAAACTAGGTAAATGAATTAATTTTACAATTCAACCAGTCTAGTGCTAGAAATTCGCGTATTACCATTTTTTTATGTGCGCAAAATTCCCACGAATACCCCCATCACTAGAGCTGGTGGGGGAGGTTGAACCGACTAAAACGCACGCCGACTGTGTGGGCAGGTTGCAGGTTGATCGTCTGAGACATATCCCACGCAGTCCGCAAATTATCCTAGTAAAATCTGGCCGGGATGGGAGCAAGAATGGGACACCGTGCTTCTCACACCTAGGTCGGCCATCTCAAACCTTGGATGGACCTGGATCAGCGCCATCTCGGACCGGAGATGGCCCTGGATCAGCTAGGATTTCAGGAAAATGCCTTATAGCCTATATTACATCCTGGCATCTGAAGACCCGAGACGGCATACAGTTTTGGAAATAGGGATTTCCACGTGAAATTTGGTACTTAAATATTATGGAATTTAAAGATCAAAGGTTAATAAACTAAAATTATATGCATAGATAGCAACACTGTCACTTTGCTGAAAATAAGCTGAAAAAAAATCGGCATAGGACCCGTACGACCTCAAAGTTTGGACCCTAACACACGTACACAAACACACGTACGGCCTCAATTATAAGGCACTTATAGATGAGGTCCAAACTTTGAAATCGAACGGGTACGCCGAATATTATGAGACTCACCCGAACCACCAGTAATAAAAATAGTTTTTCCTTTGTAATACTCCGGAATTGTAGGCACTGACGACAGATCACGGTCTTCCAAAAAACCCATTTTAATAAGTTTTAACTTTATATTTAATATTAAAAACCAATAATTATTTAAAATTTAAATTAAAAGTTAACACTATATTTATTATTGATAAATTTAAAAAACGAACGCCGCAGTCATCCACTGGTCATAGATTTGGAGTTTAATTAAAATTAAATCAAATTGGTGTCAATTATTATTTAATATTTAATTTTAAATCAAATCTATTACTTATTTTTATTCATGACACTTGGTTTCCGTTTAAATTTTTAAACAATAGTGTTTGCGGTATGAGCCGGTCAATTGAAATAATGTATTCTTTAGTAAAATGATAGCTCGACTACGTCACTGCTTAAGGCGTATACTGTTTTCTTACATACATAATATAATCACGCCTTTATCCTCGAAAGGTTAGGCAGAGTCGATTTTTTTTTTCGATATTGCATTCCATAATGTGATACAGATGTCAGATTAAGATTAAGTTACAATTATGGACCCTGTAGGGCACAGCACAATGTTTGGAGAGAGGGACAATTTGTTATTATACAGTTTCATTACAATTTTAATTTTAGCTATGATATTAAATTTTTTATACCTTGTCATTTGAAGAGTGATGATATGATAATGATAATGACGTGAGCAGAAGTTTTAATCACTGTTCAAGAGTAGGTATATACAATATAGACATTCAATAATGGAAATATTAACTAATGATAATAAATTTTAGTTCTATGTCGTACTAACTTTTTTGCTTTCAGAGATTTAACACATATTTCACCAATAATTGTATTCCAACTCACGTTTTTTTTTTTTATACCACTTAGTTGGCAGACAAGCACACGGCCCACCTGATGGAAAGTGGTTACCGTGACCTATGGACGTCTGTAACACCAGAGGAGTCACAGTCGCGCTGCCAACCCTGTAAGTACAGAGTTTCTGTGCCGTCAGTAGAAGACAATGCAGCACAAGTCTTTTAGTCTTCCCACTGACAGCACAAATTCTCCAGTGAGCTCTGGCTACCCTACTCACCGCTGGGAACACAACACGAAGTTATTATAGCCGCGGTATTCTGTAGGGCGGAGGTACTACCCCAGTCGGACTGCTCAATCGGGCGGTAATACCGCCGTGTCCTACCTCTCGTTAAATCACGTTATAGGGGATTGAGCCTACTGTTGTGTTCCAAGCATTATTACTAACTCGAGCCACGCATCTGAGGCTGAGTCTGGGCTATATATATCTATCTGATGTTAAACAGCCCTATCTCTTAGCCGCCTTGTACGACACCGCATGGGAAGAAATGGAGTAGCCCAAATTCTACTCCGCCGAGAAACACGTGACTGTTTTTTTACGGTCCAGCATGCAACACGTGTGTTTGTCTAACTCCTCTTATACGGGTGGACCGATTTGTATGAAATTTTGTGTAAGTGTCTCTATATCACCAAATGCTGTATATAACGTCTGACGTGATCTATAGTACTATTATTGTAAATAATTGTTAATTTAAAATCCCAATTTGACTTATGTTAACGCAATGTTTGCGATTGACGCAAAAACTGCTATATTAATTTTGATGCAGTTAAGATAGAAAGTGTTTAGACAGCCTCAGTGGCGAGGCGGTAGTGAATGCAGCCGCTACGCAACCGACGCGGGTTCGATCTCCGCTCTGTCCAAATATTTGTATGTATGAATATGTATATTTGCATTGTCTTAAGCCGTTGGTCCCGGTTGCTTTACGAACAACTATGGCAGTCAGTACGAGTAGTTGGAGAACTAGAAAGTTTAACAACTGGTCCAACTACAATGTTTCAATATCGCCTTTGGGTTATGGAGGTCAGATGACAGTCGCATCACGGAAAATATTGAAGTTCAGCCAAATGCGCAGTTAGACTGGTAAAGCGGACCCCAGACTCAGAGGTGGAAACTCTGGATGCGACTGGGATTAAAGCTAGGATGAAGATTAAAAGTGTAATGCCTTGATCACATGCACCGAGTGTAATGTCGTGACAGTGTATTCGGTATACATAACGCCGAGTACTTCGCACGTACTTCGCACTCGGCCGAAAGCACTGTCTCGCCACTTCACTCGCTCAATCACTCACTCATTTCCGCACTAATGAGCAGTTCGACTAGCGAACTAAAATAAATAAAAAATAAAAATCATTTATTACCAAAAGCAAAACAATTGAATTTATCCGTTGGCCCCACACTAGGCATGCCTGTCCTGTGGGTACCAATACCAACATGTTTACATTGACGCTTGTTTACAATGTTGCTCGGTCGACATACATTAGATATTTGAGTTTGTAGGTGACTTGTTTTTAGAAAAATAATATATTTTAGCAACAGTAAATATTTAGTATTTTGAGGGTATTGTGTGTGAGAGTATTGTGTATTATAAATACATACGAATAGATACAATACACATAATATATACCTACTAACTTGTACAAAACTTGCATGTCCATTACATGTGTTCAGTTTAATGTTCGCAGATATATAGTAATAAATTATATCATTAATATAGTAAGATAGATAAAAGATAATAATTCGTAACAATAGTCACAATTTTGTTTTGCTTAGCATAGGATTAGGCTATGTGTACTAGGATATTTTCTTAACTACCTCCACCGTACAGAATACCGCGGTTATAATAACTTCGTGTTGTGTTCCCGGCTGTGAGTAGGGTAGCCAGAGCTCACTGGAGAGTTTTTGTGCTGTCAGTGGGATGACCAAAAGCTTGTCCTGCTTTGTCCTCTACACTGACGGCACAAAATCTCTGTTCTTACAGGATCGGCAGCACGGATGTGACTCCACTGGTGTTACACACGTTCATAGGTCATGGTAACCATTTTCCATCAGGTGGGCCGTGTGCTTGTCTGCCACCTAAGTTGTATAAAAAAAAAGACATTTATTTATTTCATAAACAATATTAAATTGTATTGAAAATTACCGCGTGGTTTCCGACAGAGTAGAATTTGGACCACCCCATTTTTTCCCATGCGGTGTCGTACAAGGCGACTAAGGGATAGGCTGTTTAACATCAGACAGATATATACAGCCCAGACTCAGCCTCAGATTCATGGCTCGAAGCAACAATAGTGCCCGGAAAACGGCAATAGGCTCACCCCCTATTACGTGGGTGATACGTGGTGATTATATGTATGTGTGTATGTATGAAAATTACAAAATTAAAATGATAACACAATAAAAATCTTATAAAAGAAATAAATAAAAAAATTAGGAAATGATGATATCCGTAGGAGGACTAAAGTAACCAACGTAGCCCAGCGGATTAGCTCGTTGAAGTGGCAATGGGCGGGACGATGAAGCAAAAAAGTTCTGGAATGGCGACCGCGTACGGGCAAACGTAGCGTAGGACGCTCAACGGCCAGGTGGAAGGACGACCTCATGAAGGTCGCCGGGAAGCGCTGGATGTGGGCTGCTTTAGATTGGTCATTCTGAAAGTCTGTGGGCGAGGCCTATGTTCAGCAGTGGACTATGTGTGGCTGACATGATGATTGAACAATACATTGTTAATTATGATGTCAAGAATTATTTAATATAATTATATTGCATCAAAGAAAAGAAATAAAAATTATAACATATAATTATTAAATTACAGAAGTGAACATGTAAAAAAATTACGGTGGACACTAGTTATTTCGCTTAGTATTTATCTTTACTAGAATTAAAAATACGAAAGTAACACTGTCTGTCTATCTGTTATGCTTTCACGACTAAACCACATATACAAATTTCGATGAGATTTGATTCAAGAGTGAATCATACTTTGGGATAAGATATACGCAATGTTTGGGCGCGATCACTAACATCCGTACAGGCGGAGCCGCAGGCAACAGCTAGTATCTTATAATAGAAAAAGTAGCATACAGATTCCTATGGTCCCCAAGAACAGAAGAAACCACGAGTACCGCGTAGTTCTAAACAAACAAAACAATAAAAAATAGTTACAATGGTTTTCTTTGTTCGTTTAACTAGGCTATACACGAATGTGTTAACCTTTTTACCTACATACGTAAGTGCTGGCCCTTAAATGATAATCAGCAGTTTATAAAATGGCCAACCACGCAATTATGTACCTATTATAATGCATTACATGCATATCGACAGCACGCAGCGAAATATTCTGATATGACCTCTATTCCGTGCCAAGTCAGAATGGGAGGAGGTAGGACACGGCGGTATTTCCGCCCGATTGAGCAGTCCGACTGGGGTAGTACTTCCGCCCTACAGAATACCGCGGCTATAATAACTTCGTGTTGTGTTCCCAGCGGTGAGTAGGGTAGCCAGAGCTCATTGGAGAGTTTGTGCTGACAGTGGGAAGATTAAAGCCTTGTCCTGCTTTGTCTTCTACACTGACGGCACAGAAACCTTCAGTGGTAGCGGCAGTGGTGAAATGTGAGTATTAATTCAGCTCTTCCTAACCCTCCGGGGATAAAGGCGGGGTTATATGTATGTATGTATGTGACAATAAATTTATTACTCACATATTGACTTGACGACCGTGTGTAATTTGCATGCCCAATTTAGGCAGAACATGATGTACCTAGTCATAAGACACAATTTGTAACATCCTTATCACAATGTTCTTGCAAATAAAGATCTATTCTATTCTATTATATTCTAAACTCTGTACTTACAGGGTCGGCAGCGCGACTGTGATTCCTCTGGTGTTACAAACATCCATAGGCCACGGGAACCACTTTCCATCAGGTGGGCCGTGTGCTTGTCTGCCAACTAAGTGGTATAAAAAAAAAGTAATACAAAATTATTAATATCCACAATTTAACTGAAAAGAAAAATTATATTTAAGATGAATTTAGCGTAAATGTTAGAAAAGTATTAAAAAAAATAGATCTGTATCGAATCCTCACAGATAGATACCTACTTTATTTTATAGCTATAAGCTCTAGTCGAAAGTCGGTCGACAAACCCGTAAGGGTTTTTTGTCAATCGTGTACATCAAAAACCTTATTGGCCTTTTTTTTTACGTGCGCAAAATCCCCACGGATACCTCCCCACCGGAGCCGGTGGGAGAGGTTATGTCGTACTCGAACCGACTAAAACGGACGCCGCCTGTGGCTCGCTTTGGTTGCCGAAGGTGAGGTTGACAGGCATATCCCTCGCACCCCGGCCGACCCAGGGCCATCTCTCACGATCTGGCCCTCTTCTCGGGTGTGAGGGCACTACAGAGCCCCCAACTCGTTCCCGGTAAACGGGGAGGCACGCCAGGCGCGCCCGAGTTGCTTTTGTACGCGGTCAGCTTGGCTTGCGATCCGTACCTTATAAGCCTTGTTTGTGAATACTAATGAATAAAAATAAAATATTAAAGAGAGTGAAGTCATAGGATCAAAGGCCACATGTTTATATTAGATTTTAAATAGTAAATTGAACGTCAGCAGTGTATCGCTTGGGTTCAAATTCGATACCTACCGACCGCAATGCCGATCCTAACCTACGTCTTTCAATGTATTTAAAAAATGGATTCTAGAGTTCATGGTCAAAAAGTTTTTAAATTGGTGATGCAAACTATGTGGCTTGAGATATTATTATATTAAGCAGGTATCATAATTAAACCATTTATAACATAACATAACATAAACTCACGCCTATATCCCCGAAGGGGTAGGCAGAGGTGCTAGCACCCACATTTCGCCAGTTTATGTTTAGGTCCCAATGTAATAGGTGGCGAGCCTATTGCCATTAACCGGGCACTTATAAACCTTCGATAAATACACACCTAACTTCGAAAAGCGTCGAAAAGTCATTGGTGTGTGCCATGGAAAAACCTGGGATCGAACCCGAGACCTCGTCTCAGCAGTCCATTACCCATACCACTAGGCTACCGCGGATTTGGAACCATTTATTGATAATAATTATTATTTAATAACTTATTATGTATTACATTGTATTTATGTTATATACATATGTATATTAATCAGATATGTATGATTTATGGTATGTAAATATATGTACTGTTTATGTGAGTGTCTGTAATTAATCTATAGTATCACCTACATGTTATCGAACAATCAAATCGATTTATTGATCCTAACTTATCCCTCATTAATATGCGCCTACCACGTACTAGCTCTGCACCACCCAATGGTAGACTGGTAGAGAATGCCTACGGCATTAAGTCCGCCAATGTACATCGTGCATAACGAATAAATAAATAAATAATTAAATAAATATACAATTTGGTCCGTGGTATTTGCCGCGTGGTTTCCGGCAGAGTAGAATTAAGGCCACCCCATCTCTTCCCGTGCGGTGTCGTACAAGGCGACTAAGGGATAGGGCTGTTTAACATCCGACAGATATATATACAGCCCAGAGTTAGCCTCAGATGCATGGCTCGAGTTAGCAATAGTGCCCGGAATTCGGCAATAGCAAACAATTTTAACATTCACCTATAAATTCATGTGTTGTAATAAATTCAATTGTATTCTTTGTTAGTATAACGAATGACATTATAGGTCAAATAATGATGTTATCCAAATAAATACTTTCAATTTAATTTTAAGTCTGAGATTTACTTGAACATATTTCATTTAGAAATTTTATTGTTACGTTAAATATAATTAAAATAAAACTATAATTAATTATATTGTTTTTTTGCAATCACAGATTTTATCATATTATGTCAAGTTAAATAACCCGGCCCGTATCGTTCCCGGCGCAAAGGTGCCCATGACACTGGCGGCGTTGCCTCGCTGAATCGCGATGGCCATCCTTTGCCCCAGAATCGGAGCGTGACCAGAAGGTTGCAGTCACTTTTTTAGGTCAGAGAATAAGCATTGCCATACAACGTGGCAATACTGCCAGTTACAACGCTACCACAAGAAGCATGCAATGCGGAGCAATTCCACGACGAATTTTAATTATTTTTACCCGACTACGGCGACGCAAAAGGAGGGTGATGATTTTGACAGACTATGTATATAGGTTCACCTGTACCCTCATAGCTACTCAACCACTTATTAGAACAGGACAAATGAAGTATTGTTAGAAGAGTCTTAGTCGTCCGCTGGTTATAGGCTATATAATGTGTGCATCTATTGTAGCGCCCTCTAGCGGTTATAAAGTACTGTGTTAAAAAATAAAGATAAAATTCCTGGACTAGCAAATATAAAATATGTATAAATTATACATATTGAATGAATGAATGATTTATTTATTTAAAAACAACAGTGGTTCATCTTTCTTATTGCTTGCCTTATTAGATATTGCTTGCCCTAAAATAATATTAAAAAGAAATTAAGTTTAACACTAAAACCCGACTACTGAAAAATCATACTCTAAAAAATATTAAACAAGGAAATATCAAGGTGTCGTAAGAGGCGACCAATGGAAAAATACGCAGACGATATCACTGCGAGAGAAGAAAAACTTGAAATAAAACTGTACATTAACCCGTCTGGCTAACGTGGAAACAGTAGGCCAAAGCCTTCCAACATTGGGAGAAGCCTAGTCCAGCAGTGGACTGCGATGGGCTAGCTTTTTATTATTAATAAATTAAGTTATATTATATAATTAAATATTAGATTAATAAATTATATTATTTAATCGTTAATAAACTTCATAATAGACGTAATACTTTTGGGGCTAAGGAGACCATAGTTTTAATAAATTGTACTGCAGGTACACTCAGACTAAATGAACAACATAGACGAAATGAATAGAACTATGATTTATGGAGAACATGACGGTATTCCGTCCGCCTGGGGAAGGACCTCCGCCCTACAGAATACCGCGGCCATAATAACCTCGTGTTGGGTTCCCGGCGGTGAGTAGGGTAGCCGGAGCACGCTGGAGAGTTTTTATGTTGTTAGGGGTGTTTGTTCTGCTTTGTCATCTGCACTGACTTCACAGAAACTCTTTATGCTCTTACAGGGTGCTTGCTCTTACATACGTTAACGATTCGATTACCATTGTTCTTGATTCCAAAGATTGTGCGTGCTTGTTTTAAATATAGTGGCAGTGCATTCCACAGGCGAACAGCCTGTATTGTGAAGGATTTATCACAATAACTTGTACAGTGCAGTGGCAATACTAGTCTCATATTCTCCGATGATCTCAGAAATCTCGTGTGTTTGTCACCAAGGAACTTGAAGAACTGTTTTTTGAGATAGGGCAGTGCAAAGATTAAACAATACACTGTATAATAAAGAAAGTATATGAGTATTCCTACAAATACGAATTGGGAGCCAATTGAATTTGTTGCGTAATTCAGACATGTGACCATGTTTGCGTAAGTCAAAAATAAATCTAATAAAAAAATTCTGAAGACGCTCAAGTTTGTTAAGCTGCTCCTCAATGAGATCTAGATACTCATGCTGCCGACCCTGTAAGAGCATAAAGAGCTTCTGTGCCGTCAGTGCAGAAGACACAATCAGGACAAGCCTTTAGTCTTCCCACTGGTAGTACAAAAACTCTTCAATGAGCTCTGGCTACCATACTCACCGCCGGTATTCTAGTCACTAGTGTCGATCTTTTCAGCATCAGTCGAGTTTTTTATACATACTTTTTTTCCAATTAAAACAAAGTACAATATTTTTGTGTATATTACAATAAGTATTTTTTGTTACAAAACTTGGTGCGTACGTAGACACGACGGTATTGTAAGTAAGTCCGACTGGGGAAGTACACAACATTATTACCATAAAACATCTGGGGTTTACCAGACACTCATCTCGCTACAAATTAAATAAAAGAAGATAATCACTACAGTACGCGTCACGATATAAATCCCTTGGCCACCGGCGGCGTGGCAGTCGCAATGTTTAATGTTGCCAGTATAGTCTTTTTATTTACCAGATCTTTCATTGTTCAGACATAACATAACATAAACTCACGCCTATATGCCCGAAGGGGTAGGCAGAAGTGCTAGAGCACCCACATTTCGCCAGTTTATGTTTAGGTCCCAATGTAATAGGTGGCAAGCCTATTGCCATTAACCGGGTACTTATAAACCTGTGATAAATACACACATAACTTCGAAAAGCATCGAAAAGACATTGGTGTGTGCCATGGTAAAACCTGGGATCGAACCCGAGACCTCGTCTCAGCAGTCCATAACCCATACTACTAGGCTACCGCGGTAGTTCAAATCAAATCAAATCAATTTATTGCGATATAGTTCTCAGCAGTCCATTACCCATACCACTAGGCTACCGCGGTAGTTCTCAGCAGTCCATTACCCATACCACTAGGCTACCGCGGTAGTTCTCAGCAGTCCATTACCCATACCACTAGGCTACCACGATAGTTCTCAGCAGTCCATTACCCATACCACTAGGCTACCACGATAGTTCTCAGCAGTCCATTACCCATACCACTAGGCTACCACGATAGTTCTCAGCAGTCCATTACCCATACCACTAGGCTACCACGATAGTTCTCAGCAGTCCATTACCCATACCACTAGGCTACCACGATAGTTCTCAGCAGTCCATTACCCATACCACTAGGCTACCACGATAGTTCTCAGCAGTCCATTACCCATACCACTAGGCTACCGCGGTAGTTCTCAGCAGTCCATAACCCATACCACTAGGCTACCACGATAGTTCTCAGCAGTCCATTACCCATACCACTAGGCTACCACGATAGTTCTCAGCAGTCCATTACCCATACCACTAGGCTACCACGGTAGTTCTCAGCAGTTCATTACCCATACCACTAGGCTACCACGATAGTTCTCAGCAGTCCATTACCCATACCACTAGGCTACCACGATAGTTCTCAGCAGTCCATTACCCATACCACTAGGCTACCACGATAGTTCTCAGCAGTCCATTACCCATACCACTAGGCTACCACGGTAGTTCTCAGCAGTCCATAACCCATACCACTAGGCTACCACGATAGTTCTCAGCAGTCCATTACCCATACCACTAGGCTACCACGATAGTTCTCAGCAGTCCATTACCCATACCACTAGGCTACCACGGTAGTTCTCAGCAGTTCATTACCCATACCACTAGGCTACCACGATAGTTCTCAGCAGTCCATTACCCATACCACTAGGCTACCACGATAGTTCTCAGCAGTCCATTACCCATACCACTAGGCTACCACGGTAGTTCTCAGCAGTTCATTACCCATACCACTAGGCTACCACGATAGTTCTCAGCAGTCCATTACCCATACCACTAGGCTACCACGGTAGTTCTCAGCAGTTCATTACCCATACCACTAGGCTACCACGATAGTTCTCAGCAGTCCATTACCCATACCACTAGGCTACCACGATAGTTCTCAGCAGTCCATTACCCATACCACTAGGCTACCACGATAGTTCTCAGCAGTCCATTACCCATACCACTAGGCTACCACGGTAGTTCTCAGCAGTCCATTACCCATACCACTAGGCTACCACGGTAGTTCTCAGCAGTTCATTACCCATACCACTAGGCTACCACGATAGTTCTCAGCAGTCCATTACCCATACCACTAGGCTACCACGGTAGTTCTCAGCAGTCCATTACCCATACCACTAGGCTACCACGGTAGTTCTCAGCAGTCCATTACCCATACCACTAGGCTACCACGATAGTTCTCAGCAGTCCATTACCCATACCACTAGGCTACTGCGGTAGTAGTATTGTTCAGATACGAATGCAATAGTTCTTAGTTGAGCTGCTGAACTTAAGGAGATAAAGGAGCGAAATCTTCAGCCAAAGTGTATCAAGAGACAGTCTGGAAGCGCGTTGTGAAACCTCTCAGCAATACATTTTTTAACGTGATTAGTGTATTCGCGCTCCCGCACCGCCGTACCACGCATGCTATCGTCCATAAAAAACATGTACTTTGCATATTATAGCGTACATGCTGTGACGAGATAGGGATCAATATATATACCAGGAAGTACTAGGAAGTAAGACGCGACGGTATTCCCGTCCAAATTGAGCAGTCCCACTGGGGAAGTACCTCCACCATACAGAATACCACGGCTATAATAAGCTCGTGTTGTGTTCCTGGCGGTGAGTAGGTTCTGGTGTTACACACGTCCATAGGTCACGGTAACCATTTTCCATCAGGTGGGCTGTGTGCTTCTCTGCCACCTAAGGGCCTTTTTTTGCAAGGAGGTAGGACACGGTGGTTTTTTCGCCCAATTGAGCAGTCTGACTGGGGAAGTACCTCCGCCCTACAGATTACCGCGGCTATAATAACTTCGTGTTGTGTTCTACAGCGGTGAGTAGGGTAGCCAGAGCTCACGGGAGAATTTGTGCTGTCCGTGGGAAGACTAAAGGCTTGTCCTGCTTTGTGTTACAAACGTCCATAGGCCATGGTAACCACTTTCCATCAGGTGGGCCATTTACTTGTCTGCCACCTAAGTGATATAAAAAAATGAGTGTGTTAATTCACCTCTGCCTAATCCTGATAAAGGTGTGATTATATGTATGTATGTACATTTCACCAATCATTGTATTTGGTCCCACGTAATAGGAGGTGAGTAAGGTCCTTAGTCGAAACAGTGAATAAATTAATTAAATATTCGTTCTAATTTAAAAATTAGTTCAGTGTGTTACATTTAGAATCACTAATGTTTATGTTTAATTTACATTGTGCAAGAAATTTTAAACAAATGGGTAGAAACAGGGTAGTACACTGTTCTTCATTCCAGTCGCATCCGAAGCTTACGCCTCAGAGACAGTGGTCCACTTTTCCCAGTCTTTTTTTATACCACTTAGGTGGCAGACAAGCACACGGCCCACCTGATGGAAAGTGGTTACCGTGGCCTATGGACGTGTGTAACATCAGAGGAGTCACTCGCGCTGCCCACCCTATAAGCACAGAGCTTCAGTGCTGTCAGTGTAGAAGCCTTTAGTCTTCCCACTGACAGCATAAACTCTCCAGTGAGTTCTGCTACCCTACTCACCGCTGAGAACACAACACGAAGTTATTATGGCCGCGGTATAAGTTTAACTGCAGGTTTTGCTGATCGTTTTTTTTTTATACCACTTAGTTGGCAGACAAGCACACGGCCCACCTGATGGGAAGCGGTTAGCGTAACCTAAGGACGTATGCAACACCAGGGGTGTCACACTCGCGCTGCCGACCACGAAGAAACCTTCTGATGCCCCTCTTGAAGAACCCCATATTGTAGGCGCTTGGGAAAACCGCAGCAGGGAGGTCATTCCACAGCTTGAGTGTGCGTGGGATGAAGTTTCTTTCATACCGCACAGTGCGCACCGTCTCAGGTCGCAATGTGTGAGGATGAATTCCCTGCCTATGGCGAGTGGTGCGATGATAGAATGTAGCTGCGGGCATCATGTCAAATTATGAGATCTATAGCCTCAGACCCCGTGACTCGCTGAAAGAACTTTTCAAAGAAATTAATATTTTAACAGTTGCTTCTCAATACATTTATGAAAATATCTTAAATGTACGAAAAAACCTAAATATTTTCGAAAAACTATCTGATGTACACAACTTTAATACGAAAAATAAAAGTAAACTAGTTGTACCAAAACTTAGGCTTCACAAGGTTGGTGATTCGTTTGTAGGCAGCTGCATAAAGATTTTTAATAGGATTCCTCAGGACTTGATTAATATGCCGATAAATGAATTTAAAATAGAAGTGAAAAGGACTTTAATGCGTAAAGGTTACTATAAAGTGGATGAGTACCTTAATGATGTTAATGCGTGGTCAACAAAAGTCTCTTGCTTGCTCGCACAAAATAAATTGTAAACCAAAACAAATTTAAAAAAGAAAAATAATCTAGTTCTAATATAGTTCGCTGAGTTTCTTGCTGGTATCTTCTTAGTAGAACTAATCTACCGAACCAGCGAAAGAATAATTTTCCAATGGTTTATTTTAACATTATTTAATATTTTTAAATTATTTCTTGACATACATAATTGTAAAATTTTGACGTTCATATGTGCTCTTTATGTGCCTAAACTGAATAAATGAAATTGATTCTTTGATTCTTCTTTGAGAGTATACAGTCAACACAATACAATAACACAACTATTATAGCTACATTTTACGATTTATATGATTATATTGGGGATCGGGAGTATTCGGTGGAGCAACTGCCATAATAAGCAACTGCCATAATAATATGTCCTACACAACCCATGGCGATATCGAAATATTGCAGTAGACCAGTTGTTGGACTGTTTAAGGGCTCAAAACCACCCGTACCGACTTCCATAGATATACGTATGGTAACCGGTATTGACGGTATTTAGAGACACGGAGGAGTACCTATTTATTTTATCCGTAGGTCGAATTGGTTAGTTTTAGTTAACCTACAGCCCGGGCACTGTACAACTTAGTTTATTTTTTATTTTTTTTATTATTATTATAAACAATTACAGTATTTACATATTTCGTTTACTTAGTGATGCCACATAAACTCATTTGAGTTAAGTTTAGAGGTTAAGCATATGATAACTGTGCGTATATGTTTTTGTATACTTGTTTACAATATGGGGAACATAATCGCTCTAGCGACAAAGCGCTTCAATAAAGAGAAAAAAAAAATAGTTAACCTTTTTTTTGCTTGCGAAAAATCCCCACCGCCGGCCACCAAAAGCCGGTGGGAAAAGTTATGTCGGACTCGAACCGACTAAAACGCACGACATATGTGAGTCGTTTTTGGTTGCCGAAGGTGAGGTTAAAAGACATATACCCCGCACTCCGGCCGACCCAGGGCCGTTTAATCCTGGGGTGTTTTTAGTTATCCTTGCAATATGTTAAAATAATTGATTACCACAACTTAGCCTCGAGGCCGTCAAGCTTACTTCTCTAATCCAAACAATAGATGAAAGAAATAGAGTACTCCCTATGAGACAGGAGGACAGTGGGCACTTGGTTCCAGTTCCACCGAGCCCATGGCAGAGAGATACCATTGTGAGATCGATAATTTCTTTTTATACCACTTACGTGGCAGACAAACATACGACCCACCTGATCGAAAGTGGTTACTGTTGCAATACCAGGAGCGTCACAATCATGCTGCAGCTCTGACCCTGTAAGAACAAAGTTTCTGTGCCGTCAGTGCAGAAGACAAAACAAGACTGTTAAGAATTAGTAATTAGAGTAATTAGAGTAACCTATGATTATCGAATAATCTAAATACAAATTATGTAATTAATAAAGGAACATTATAATGATGTCTCGTGCTCATACATGAAGTTCACGAATACTCATATTTGTACGTCTACATTGACAGAACATGTTGAAACTCGAAACGCATTGTAATATACTTTGTAACATCATCTGTACACATGTTTCTACAAATAAATTTATCTTTATTTTAAGACAAGACTTTGGTTTTCCCACTGACAGCAGAAAATCTCTCCAATGAGCGCTGGGTACCCTACTCAACGCCGGGAACACAACACGAGGTTATTATGACCGCGGTATTCAATAGTGCGGAGGTACTTCCCCAGTAGGACTGGAAAAAAATTAGGACGGGAATACCATCCTGAGTTACCGTACTATAATAGTAAAAAGTATGGAATACGAAATCATAATATTTACAAAAACTGACAAATATTCATTAAATTTTGACAACTGCTGTCAATGTCAAATGCAACGTCCCTCGGTGGGCGAATGTATAATTTTTAGTTTTAATTTACAGTTTTGATATTATATTTTGTGGATTTCAAATTAATGGTGCACACGTAGTTATAGTAAATCTTAATCATGGGCAAAAAAGATAAGAAAAAGGTATCTAAATGTAATTGTTTAGTTTATTTATAGTATGAAATCTTAGGGTGGTGATAAATTTGAGCATTTACTTTCAATTCAATTTATTTATTTGTGGATCATAGGTTTGTGTACGGTTGTTATTCTAGGTTACATTAAAGTGCGCTATGTCCTACCATGGAATATGGTGTGCAAATTAAATTTACAGTAACATTCATATAAATATCGATTACTTTACAATGTCATGCGAGAGAATCATCATTGAGGAATTCGTCAATGGTATTGTAAGCCTCATCGGCTAAAGTTTTTATTAACTTACACCTAAATACGGTAACATTTTCTAATCGGATCTTCGCAGGTATCTTGTTGTAGATCGAGGTTGCCATACAAAACATACTACGACGTAAAAATTGGGTTTTACTTGGCACGACTTTTAAGTTACCCTCACACCTAGTACCTGGTGGATTAGCGATAAATAAATGAGGGTTGCTTTTCACAAATGTAGCTACCTCAATTATATACATTGATGGAACTGTTAAAATTCCCAACTCTTAAAATTTATTCCTGCATGATTCCCTTTTCTTTAAACCTATCATACAACGAATGCAGCGTTTTTGTGCAACAAGTAGTTGCCCCAAAATATTATGCCATATCTGACTACTTGTAATGAGCTCTCTTGCGAATGTTACATTAAGGCTGATTTTCATCAGACGAGCGAGTGCTCAGTCTATCGCCTCTCCTTCAAATTCTATTACTGTAAACAGAGACAGAATATTCCTTCGTCGTTCTTAGCTCGCATAGATTCTATGGAATATGAAAAGAATGCTCATTGGCTTCATGTAGACACCACTAGAGCGCGCGACAGTCGACAGGAGCTTGGACAGTAGCATCATCAAAAAATATATCTATGGAGCGTACTTACGTGCTCGGACATACTCGCTCCTTGCAGGGGTCTGTTCAAAGTGTAGTTATGTTCTAATGATGTTTAGGATTTTAAGGTTTCGTTTTCATATAAGTAAGAATGCTCTTGTTCTAGCTCTAGCTCTATGTTCGTTTGATCTAAGTCTACTTTTACAGAAAATAAGCACAAGCGTTTTAGCAAATTTCGATCGAGCGTTCTGGCGAGCATTCTTGCGAAACTACAGTAAATTTGCATTGATTGAAGCGTTTACTAGAAAAAAAGATCATCAAATTTTCGTAAGCGATATTTCTCGGTTCGATGTCTAGTTCGACAAATTTAATAAAAATGACGATGTTCTGTTACAAGTGAATGCTCAAGTCTGTCAGCACCTTCATGAATTGTGAGGACATGAAAGTCTCATTAAGATATTGAGGACCCAAGCCAAACTATGGATGAGAGAAGTAGGGAAGCGGACATTTGAATCCAAAAAAACTATTTCCTTCCTTTTTAGGGAAAAAGAAAAAAAACCGAACCCGTTTAGAATCACTTCGTTGTCTGTTTGTCTGTCTGTCAAAACCGTTATTGAAAGTAATTCGTGTAGAAATTCATAAAGCACAATCAGGTCTACAATGTTTTAAAACTGCAAAAATCAAATTTCTTAGTTAACGCATTTAAAATTTATTACAGTTAATATAGCTTAAGTTACGGAACGTTCAGTGCGCGAGTCCGACTCGCACTTGACCGGTTTTTTAATACATAGCTATTTTCACGCCTGTTAACCCCCGAAGGGGTAGACAGGTATGAATCTACGATAGCTTAAACTTGATAGGTAACAAACATCTGTTTTTGATAAAAACCAATTTAACATAACATTTTTTTCTTTTCAGGAACCAGGTACTGTCTTGACTTTCAGATAAGTTATCATTTGATTTCTAAACGTAACTAATAATTCACATCGCTATTGCTTATACCGCTAAGGTAGCAGACAAGCATACGGCCCCTCATTCACTTGACCAAGCGGTTCGGTATCTCGTTTCTTTGCCGCACCATAAAGATTTAAAATTCTTTACCAGTTCACGTGTTGTCTTCTTTACACTATCCCGGGTCCTTTTAGTGGGGCGTGAAAAAGCATCTGATGAGGCCGTCAAGCTGATCCTCATTCCTGAGGCTTTGAGAAGTTGATATCCTTGAATCGATTAAGATGTAAAAAATGTCGATAGATGCCGCTTAACCGTCGCCGTAAGACGGATTTATGCAAAGAAGAATTTGGATGATTTTGGGCGAAGGTTCTGTGGCTTAGTGGTCAGAGCGTTCCCCCTGTAAGGGAAAGATCGCGGGTTCGAATCCTGTCTGAACCGATTTTTTTTTTATCTTAAAAGATTAAAATAGTTAGCATACTAAATGCTTTGAAATTTCATTCCATGCCAACCCTGTAAGTACAGAGTTTCTGTGCCGTCAGTGTAGAAGAAAAAGCAGGACAAGCCTTTAGTCTTCCCACTGACAGCACAAATTCTCCAATGAGCTCTGGCTACCCGACACACCGCTGAGAACACAACACGAAGTTATTAAAGCCGTGGTATTCTGTACGGCGGAGGTACTTCCCCAGTCGGACTGCTCAATTGGGCGGAAATACCGCCGTGTCCTACCTCCTAACAACAACAGTTTCGAGATTTAGCTTACCTTTAGCTTATTACCAGGTCAACTGCGATATAGCCAAAGATTCTCTTCATCTTAATGTTAATCCCGCTCGCATCAGAAGCTCGAAGTCCTGGGACCGGTTTTTCTAGTCTAACTGTGGATTTGGCTGAACTTCGATATTTTTCGTGAAGCGACTACCATCTGACATATCTACAGCCAATTGGCGATATCTAAGCATAACAGTTAGACCAGTTATTAAACATTTCATGGCTCCTACTACCCGACTGCCATTGGTGTTCTTATAGCAACCAGGACCGATGACAACGGCTTAATGAGTCAACGAGGCACGGCCTATTAATGCAAATGTCTTCTACACTGACGGCACAGAAACTCTGTACTTACAGGGTTGGCAGCTCGACTGTGACTCCTCTGGTGTTACAAACGTCCATAGGCCACGGTAACCACTTTCCATCTGGTAGGCCGTGTGCTTGTCTGCCACCTAAGTGTATTATACAAATATTTGCACTAAGCGGTAATCGAACCCGCTCCACTTGCCAAGTAGTCATTTTTTATACCACTTAGGTAGCAGACAAGCACATGGTCTACCTGATGGAAAGTGGTTACCGTGGCCTATGGACACCAAGATAGTCACACTCGCGCTGCCAACCCTGCAAGCATTTTCACTACCGCCTCGCCATAGAGGCTATCGTTTGTCAATTGCTATTCACATATCTGACCTTACTATCCCGAGAATGTTATTTTCTTCTAGAGCCTGAACCGGTGGAGGAAGTTGTAGTGGTCACTGACTTGGAGCCGGAACCAGAGGAGATACAATGGACCGACACATCTTATACGAGCGCCTCCTTCGAAGAGTTACCACCTTTGCCTGTGGATGGTGAGCTAAATATAAATACATAAAATATATTCATTAAGCAATCTGAAGTGGCAGTGGACTGGCCACGTTTGTCGAAGGACCGATGGCCGTTGGAGCAAACGAGTCCTAGAGTGGAGACCGTGAGAAGGTAAACGAAAGGTAGGACGCCCCCTAGCCAGATGGACGGACGACCTGAAAAAGGTGGCTGGGACAGACTGGATGCGGAAAGCAGAAGATCGGAGAAAATGGCGCACATTGGGAGAGGGCTATGTCCAGCAGTTTACTGCGGTGGGCTAATTGATTGATATTCATTCACGCTTATAAATCTCCAAAGGTAAGGTAACCAGTTTGTTGCACTTTTAATCCCCCAAAAGTTTGGTGGGAGAAAACTCAACATTGAGTTAAGCTCGCCTTTGTACATCCCGATGTATTTGTCAATGACTGTTGATGTATTATTTACCTGTGTACAATAAAAAAAAATAAAAATAAAATTATAAATTTAAAAATCCCTAGTGGCGGCCATCTTGGACCGATTTATTTCAAACATTGCTAAGAACACTCCCGACTAATACCTTTCAAACAAACACTGATTTGAATTTAATCGGTTCATGCATTCAAGAGCCACAGACAGACACGCACACACACACACACAGACACGTCAAACTTATAACACACCGTCGTTTTTGCGTCGGGGGTTAAAAAGGTAGCATTCCAAATTTCGCCAGCTATGATTTTTGGCCCCATGACCTCTTAAAACATGTCAATAATTGGGTATTTGACTGACTGGTCAAACGTCAGAACGGTAAGTTCTTTGGAAACTTGTATGAAATTATTTATTGTGACGTTATAACATTAAACCGTCAATCTTCTTCTTCTTTTCCGATGGCTTCTGCAGCAAAAGTATATACCTAAGTCATTGTTTGTTTTCCGCTGGCTCAAGAGTAAAATACTAGTGGACTGTATAGCATTAAATTTAAATTTCTATAAATACTGGATGTACAGTGAGACAGTTGCGTCCACGGAACTTATATTAAAAAAAAGATGGTATAATGAAAGCGCATACCGTGGGGGGGGGGGTTGTGACAGCTGCGGCGGCCGGCTGATGCGCCCCGCACCCCGCTGTCCTCTTTGCCGCCGTGGTATAACTTAGTTGAGTACATGACTCAACAGTCATTTACTATTAAACATACATAATAATCACGCCTTTATCCCTGAAGGGTTAGGCAGAAGTGAATTAACACCCACATTTCACCAATAATTGTATTCGGTCGTAATAGGGGGTGAACCTATTGCCGTATTCCGGGCACTATCATTGACTCGACTCGAGCCATGCATCTGAAAAGAAAGAAAGGAAGAAAAAGCATTTATTTAAGAACACACAACGTACAGAGAGTCAGACAAATATATATAAGAATACACTCAATGCACATCGTGCGCACCCAAATGGGCCACCATCTCAGCATGAATGCCCCGCACACCAGGGTATGCGAAACGCTGGTTTTTAGATGGCGCCGCTAGTGGCTCCGCCGCCACGCAAAACGAGTCAGTGACGCATCAGAACACAACAACAGAATACAGATCTCAGAACAATACAACACTTAAAAATGGCGACATAAAATGAATGAAAAGAAGATGACGTCCGTCCCAATAGTGGTGACCACTAATTCACAACAATAACAAATTGACATTATTTAATAAGTCAAATAACAAAATTTAAATATAATGACGTACTTATTATTAACAATCAGTCGCATTCAATTTCCAGTGCTCGCGCCCCTTCCGAAAGCCATCATTATAACACGCCTGAGGCTAACATCATCTGAGACTGAGTCTGTGCTGTATATATCTGTCTGATCACCTGAACATGATGAACAACCCTATCCCTTAGTCGCCTTGTACGACACCGCATGGGAAGAGATGGGTGGTCCAAATTCTACTCTGCCGGGAACCACGCACTATTATATGTTGGGTAGATGATTAAAAATAAATAAAAACAATATAGTGTAACTGTCACAAATATCCTCATTACAAGTGAATGCTCAAGTTTATCAACCCCTTAATAGAATCAAGTGAAGCTAAAACTTTGAGAAACCCAAACCTATAACACCATGAAATGAAATTCAAGGATCCATCACGCGTTTTGTCGAAGTCCGTAACCATGGGAACCATTAAAAAAGGGTGTATTGTTTCTTTGTGAGTGAATACAGTTAAAAAAAATATTGTAATCATAAAATTTTCATGCAAATTGGGTAAGCACAACACAACATTGAATTTAAATTAGTTTATTAAAAGGTCTTGTTTGTTTTTATTATACATGGTAATGTGTAAACAGCCAGTTCTTAGTACAAATTGTGCTCTAGTTTTATACGTTATTCAAACCTCTTTTAATGAATTTTTAAATGATATAATTATATTTATTGATAAAATTTGCATGCAGCAATTTGCAGCTAAACTTGCTGTAGTTTAACATATTGTGAGATCCCCGCTATCATGTATAAAAGCAAATATATTATTCTTATTCTTCAATACTCAATACTTAATACATTTATTGCGTTCCATAATGTAGTACAGTTGTTCAGGTTAAAATTATTGTTACAATTATGGCCCTTTTTTTTTTTTTTTTTTACGTGCGCAAAATCCCCACGGATACCTCCCCACCGGAGCCGGTGGAGGAGGTTATGTCGGACTCGAACCGACTAAAACGCACGCCGCCTGTGGGTCATTTTGGTTGCCGAAGGTGAGGTTGACAGGCATATCCCTCGCACCCCGGCCGACCCAGGGCCATCTCTCACGATATGGCCCTCTTCTCAGGTGTGGGGACTACAGAGTCCCCAACTCGTCCCCGGAAACGGGGAGGCGCGCCACGCGCGCCACCGCCGCGGCCTGCTTCTGCCAGGGTGACAGGCGGCTTTACCTGTCACCCCCAGGCCGGCGCTCATGGGGGGCGGAGGTCGTTCATCGACCTCCGACGCCCGAGTTGCCTTCGTACGCGGGCAGCTTGTCTTGCGATCCTTCGTCGCTCCCGCTGCCGCTCCCGCCCCGCCTCCTCCTTCACGAGCATTACTTGCTCGCAAAAGGAGGCGCCGGCAGCCCACGCATCCGCGCAGCGAACCATCGCCGCGAGCAAGGTGGAGAGCGTGAGAACCCTCACTCCCAGGGCCGCCACAAGCTCCCGCCTCGGCGTCTCCCACGCCGGACACTCGGTGAGCGTGTGCGGACCTGAGTCCTCGCTCGCGTCGCAGTGATGGCACTCGGACGTTGGCTCTTTCTGCATTCGACGCAGATACTTTCCGAAGCATCCGTGCTCGGTGATTATCTGCGTCAGACGGTACGAGAGGCTGCCGTGTGGCCTCTCTAGCCACTCCCCCATGATGGGTCTTACCGCCGTTACTACGGCGTGCCCTGCGCTTGGTTGCCCAAGTCGTCTCTCCCATTCCGCCACCATTTCCCTGTGGAGCCGGGATCTCACGGCCCGAATTTCTTCGGGCTCGGGATCGTGACCCCGCTCCCGCGCCGCCTTTCGGAACCGGTATAGCGCCGAAAGGCATCTCGCTTCCAGGATCCATGGTGGGGATCCGGCGAGGAGACTCGCCGCGTTGAATGATATCGTGCGGTACCCCCTTATGATGCGGCACGCCAACTTCCGCTGCGGACGCTGCAGCAGGAGCATGTGCCGATCACTCAGGGTGTCCGCCCACACGGGACACCCGTACAGGGCCATGGACCGCACGACACCCGCGTAGAGTCTCCTGCAGGAATCCTCCGGGCCCCTCAGGTTGGGCAGTAGCCGCGCCAGAGCGTTGGCTGTGCCCGCCAATTTGGGGCCCAGACTTCGGAAGTGCTTCCCGAAGTCCCACCGGCCGTCGAGCACGAGCCCCAGATATTTCATCTGGGGCTTGATGCCGATGAGAGTGCCTCCCACTGTCAGACTGGAACCAGGTGGTGGCGTGCGCCGAGGTCCATGAAAGAACATGGCCTCGAATTTATGCAAAGCCACCTCAAGGCCCAGCCGCCGGATCCGTTCCACGACTTGAGCAACCGCGGTCGTGGCCCTCAGGATCGCTTCGCGGTGTGTAGCCCCGCTCGCCGTCACTAGCGTGTCGTCCGCATAGCACGTGACGGCGGCGCCGTCCGCAAGCTCACCGCGAAGCACCCAGTCGTATCCAATGTTCCACAGTAGCGGCCCGAGAACCGATCCCTGTGGAACACCGCACGACATCTCACGCCGGCCGACGCCGGTCGCACTTGGGTAGATGACGGCTCTCTCCGTCAGGTACGCCCCGACTATGCGGCGGAGGTAGAGAGGCACACCGTGGTACACGAGTGCATCCCTGATGCAACTCCAGGGCAAGGTGTTGAACGCGTTGGAGATGTCCAAGGACACCGCCAACGTCACCTCGCCCCGGGCAACTGCCTCCTCCGCCAAAGTCCTCACGCGCATGATGGCATCCACGGTGGACCGCCACCGGCGGAAGCCATATTGGGCATCCGCCAGGTCCGGCCCCCTACCAGAGAGGTGCTCGACGAGGCGCTTCGCAATAACTCTTTCAAAGAGCTTGCCCACCTCGTCGAGCAACACAATGGGCCGGTAGCCGGACGGTTCGTCCGCCGGGCGACCCTCCTTTCGGATGAGGACCAGTTTCCCCGTCTTCCACATCTTCGGAAACTGGCCCCGCTCCAAGCATGCGCTGAGGAACCCTCTCAGCCGGGGTTCGAGACCGTCTTCTCCCAGAGCTAGGACCCACGCGCGGCCTGGAATGCCGTCGGGTCCCGGGGCGGTGCTCTTCTTGGCTCTAAGCCTTCGCACCGCCAGCTCCAGTTCTACCCAAGTGACCTCGGGGACTTCGTCGTCAACTACCACACTGGGCGCCACAGGCGACCGAGGTGGCGGAGTCATCTGCGGCGGAACGTGTTCCGCTCGCGCCGGGAACAGGGACTCGACCACTCCACCGAGCAGAGCTGGCTGGAGAACCCGGGTCAACGGCGGGGCCCGGGGGCGCAGCTTTCCTCTTACCATAAGGTAAGGCCGCCCCCATGGGTCCCGCTCCAGCGTCTCCATGAGCTCCTTATAAGCCGCGGCTTTCGCCCGCTTAATCTCCGCTCGGAGGGCATCTCTGGCCTCCCTGTATCCCACATGAAGCTCCGTCACTCGGGGCTCCGTATCTGCGGTTCGGCTACGCCTCCTACGGAGTCTGGTCCACCGGCGGTGCGCGATCACGCAGGCTTGCCGTAGCCTCGCGATCTCCGCAGACCACCAGTAGACCCGACGCCTCGGACTATAGGGTGGTGCCCTAGGCATACCCGCATCGCAGACACGAGTCATGGCCTCCCGGAACCACACCGCCTCATCGTCGATATCGACAGGCCTGTCCGGCGCAATGGCCCAGGCCTGTACGATGGCGGCCTCCAGGAGGACCTCCCGATTCAGTCTCCCAAGCACCCAGCGTGGCTCGCGTGGGGCCGGTATGACCGGCGCATCACCCGCGGGGGGGGAGACATCAAACCGAACGTATCGGTGATCCGCCAGTGTCTCCACCCCCACAACAACACGCCAGTCCCGCACACGGTGCGACAGCGAAGCGCCTGCGAACGATAGGTCGATAATCGAACTGCGCTCCGCGGTCACGAACGTGGCTTCGGCCCCGCGATTCTGGAGAACTAGACCGTGATTAGCGGCCCAGCTCTCCAGAGCCCTACCTCGTGGGTTCGTGTGCCGGGACCCCCAGGCCACCGACCAGGCGTTAAAGTCCCCGAGCACAAGAACCGGATGAGGATGACAGGCGTTGACGACATCGGTCAGTCGCTCCAGCGACTGCCGGTACTCCCCTATGCGTCGGTGTAGGCTCGGCGTGAAATAGACGGCCACGACCGCAATCTCCCCCACACGCGCCGCTACGATGCCATGCTCCCTTGCCACGACAACAGGGGGGGGGGGGGGCACCCATAGCGGCGTTGTACACCAGTGCCGCCGACCCGTCCAGGTCGACCACCCAGGCAGGCCCAAGGGGCCGGTGAGTGTACGGATCGGCGACAGCGGCGACGTGTATGGACCACTGTGCCATGCTCTGGAGCAGAAGACCCTGAGCATCGGCACCGTGGCCCACGTTCGCCTGCAGGATGCGGAGCTGGGGATCCATTATGGAACCATCTCCGCATCCCACCGCGAACTTAGGGTGGAGCCCCCGCCTTGCGGCTTCGGCTCCCCCCCGGTGCAGGCCTTGCTGCCAACCCTATGGTCGGCCGGTTTGCCCCCCGCTGCACACCTGAAACAGTGCAGTGGAGCTTCGCATCCACCGGCCGTATGGCCGGGTTGGCCACAGCGGAAGCAGCGGTCACCGACCGTCACCGCCGCCGTGCACTGCACCCCCACGTGGCCGACCGACAGGCACCTAAAGCACCTGGTCGGTCGAGCCTGCAGGAGCCGGACCTGCACCCGCACCACGCCTCCAACGGCGAGGAACCCCCGGTCGGCAGCCTTTTTGGCTGCTGCGATGGGGCAGCCGACAACTGCCGCCCCCAGTCCACGGCGGCCGAAGCGGATTGCTCCGACCTTCACCGCCTCTAGGGGGCAGCCCCCGGCCTCCGCCACGGTGAGGCGGATTTGCTCCGCCGTGATGGAGTCGTCCAGGTCCGAAATGCGCATTTCTGCGCACTTGTTGGGCCTGGACACCCGGACGTCGGCTGCATCCAGCGTATCCCGAAGCCTAGCCGCTAAGGCATCGGCCTGGGGACCGCTTGAAGCGCCGGGGATCTCCAGTAGCCGAGCACCCGTCCGAGTGGGTTTCACCCGGATGGGGCCCGGCATGTCGAGAGCCCTCATGTCAACGCAGGCTCTCGCCTGCGTGACAATCTGGGCATACTGCACGCCCCTCTCCGCCGCCTCCGCCGTCATCGTTGGCACGACGGCGGTTGAGCGGGGGACGCGCAGCCTCCCCGGCACTCCCCTCGCAGCAGCCTCAGCCTTCTTGGCATTTTTGGCTGCCTTCCTTTTCGCCTTGCGCCGTTTCTTGGAGGCTCCGGCCACCTCCCAGCCTCCCTCCGGCGGGGAACCTGTGGAGGCAATCCCCACCGGGGTCCGGGCTGGCGCTGGGGCTGAGGCTAGGGCCGGGGACTTCTTCCCCTTGCCTTTGCCTTTCCCCTTCCCCTTGCCTTTGGCCCGGGCACCCTGGGAGCTCCCAGGATCCACGTCGAGAGCGACAGTGGCTCGAGCGACCGGAGCGGCAGGAGTGGTAGGCGCAGCGGACGGGCTGCGGGCCGACTCCTGCAGGGCCTCTGCGACCGCCGGACTGGTGAGACCTCTTCTCACCGCTCCGGCATACCCCGTAGGCGGCGGCTGGAGTCCATGACCGCCTCCATGAACCTCCGGGTGCGCTCCTCCTGCGTCACCTGCCACCTCCGCTGCTCAGCCAGCGCCGCCTCCTGCCGCTTTTCCATGGCGGCCATTGCCGCCATGCATGCCGCCAGTGGGTCCACGGGCCTAGCTGGCTGCAGCACCGGCGACTCCAGCCGAGCGGGTTACGCCAGTGACACCGGCCGCACCGGTGTCTCCGGCCGCACCGGTGTCTCCGGCCGCGCCGGTGTCTCCGGCCGCACCGGTCGCACCGGCGGCCTTGACCGCACCGGTGTCTCCGGCCGTACCGGTGTCTCTGACCGCACCGGCGACCTCGACCGCACCGGTGACAGCTGCGGCGCCGACGGCACCGGCCGCTCCGGCTGCACCGCTAGTCGCCGCCGCGCCGACCGCGTCACGCGCTCCGCGGGCAGCCCGGCGACGACCTGACGGAGGTTCGCCACTTCGGCCGCCATCCTCTCCATCTCTTTGCGGTGCTCAGCCGCTGTACGCTCCACGCTGTTGAGGAGCTCAACTTGCCTCCTGCCAAGTTGAACTCGCTCGTTCCGGGACTCGGCCAGCTCCGCCTTGAGCAGCTCGAACTGCTCAACGAGGCGCGTTGCAGCTAGCCGGACCCGGTCCTCCTCTGGCGTTAGAGGTCCAGAGCGGGCCCCGGCCAGTCTCTCCAGGGCCTCCATCACGTCCCTGGACGTGGTACCGTCGGTACGAAGCGCGGGCGCCGCCGAGACGGAGGGACTCGGCGGCGCCCCCACATCCCCCCCGGCTGAGGCCCGAGAGGGGGCGGCTTTGGTGCCCCCACCCTGCAGCTTTCGGCGGCTAACCGCAAACTGCTTGGGTGGGGGGGGACGCATTATTTCATCCCCACCGGAGCTGCTGGAAGACGAGTCGGTCAGGGTCAACTCGAGATCCGACTCGGTCTTCTGTGGGGGGATGATTTTTTTTTTGCGGTTCCGCTTCCGCCGTGGTGCAGATTTCCGGGTCTGCAGACCCACCGGGCTGTTCGCCCAGCTCCTCTCAGTGGCGGTGTCGAAGTCCTCCGACACCGTCCCTGCTTGGGACGCGACCTCCGCGTCGTGATGCTGCGCGACCTCCGCGCAGACTGTTTCGCTTGGTGATGGTTGTTTTAATTTCAAAGTTTCAGTATCCATATCCATATCCCACGAGTTGAGACGATCTAAGATACACTTCCCGGGTGACGCTCATTCCGAGAAGCGGGGTAAATACTGTGGATTTCCCCAGGTGTCCACAGGTTTTAATCGGCTTCGCTGTCGGGTTTTTCAGACTTTTCCTTGTCGCGAGCCGGCCAGTTAAGGCAAGCCCCGCGGCCTTCAGAATATCGGCTTCCCAAGTGTGGCTAGCACTCAGGTCGTTGTCGATATCCTGGAGGTTACGCGACGCGGGAGAGCAGCCAACTCTCCCAACACCGACGGTGGCACGAATGCCTGCCAGCCACTGCGCGAGCAGAAGGCCGGCCCGTCCCTAGATCCCGAGGATCCTTGTGTCGCCCCCATGTCCCCTCTGAAAGCAGAGGGGTACTGGGAACGACAGGGCCCAGACTTTAAAAAAAAAACCTGGGCCCGCTAGCCCTAAAAAGGGCTGGTCAGGTTATTTGTCGACGGCTAGCAGAGCTCCTTCTCCTTGGAGTCAGAGTCTACTAACCGTCGTCCAGGGTGCACCAGCCTTCCCGCTTCCGTTCCCCAGGACCGCGGTCCAGAGGGAAAAGAAACAGGTAAGCCAACGTGGAGGTTACCCAACCCGCACCCCACAATTATGGCCCTTGTCGGGCACAGCACAATGTTTGGAGAGAGAAAGAGTCTGTCATATGTACTTAGTTCTATTACATTAGATTATATAATTATTTAGTGCATTTCAATACTATTTGTTTTATTTATCATTTAGAATTTATTATGTGAGTAGACTTAGGTACTGTTAAATTATTATTTTTTATACTTAGTTGGCAGACAAACCTATGGCCTATGGACGTATGTAACACCAGGGGTGTTACACTCGCGCTGCCGACCATGGTGAAACCTTCTGATGCCCCTCTTGAAGAACCCCATATTGTAGGCGCTTGAGACAACCGCAGCAGGGAGGTCATTCCGCAGCTTGAGTGTGCGTGGTATGAAGTTTCTTTCATACCGCACAGTGCGCACCGTCTCAGGTCGCAATGTGTGAGGATGAATTCCCTGCCTATGGCGAGTGGTGCGATGATAGAATGTAGCTGCGGGTATCATGTCAAATTATTAGAGTATACAGTCAACAGAATGCAATAACATAACTATTATAGCTACATTTTACGATTTATATGATTATATTGGGGATCGGGAGTATTTGGTGGCCTTATGTCCAGCTGTGAACTGCAATACGACTGCGTCTATTATCGAAAGCATGGAAGTAGGTACAAATAGCAGCGTTGCATCGATCGTAAACAACAACCGGTTTACGTTCGAAAGACTACACCCACCTACTCTGCACTTAATATTTCTTGTTACCGGCGAAACTTATTTATGTTTTTGTTGTAATGTAATTATAATTATTGTTAGCCTAGTGGTATGGGTAATGGACTGCTGAGACGAGGTCTCGGGTTCGATCCCAGGTTTTACCATAGCACACACCAATGACTTTTCGATGCTTTTCGAAGTTTGAATGTATTTATCGCAGGTTTATAAGTGCCCGGTTAATGGCAATAGGCTCGCCACCTATTACATTCGGACCTAAACATAAACTGGCTAAAAATGAGTGCTAGTACCTCTGCTTACCCCTTCGGGGAATATAGGCGTGAGTTTGTTATGTTATTTTTATTGGGGATTGGGAGTTTTCAGTAGAAATGGTGCCTTATGCACAGCAGTGGACTGTAATACTGCAATTGATTTACATTTCGCCTAATATTTCCCCGAAGGGGTAGGTACAAATGTATTAACATCCACATCGCCATCAATTTTTGGGCCCATGTAATAGGGGTGAACCAATTGCCGTCAAGCGGACACTTTGACATAAGCTGTGTGTTAACTATCAGATGGAGAACAGCACTATCCGTGCACGTTTATTTTTTTTATACCACTCGTGTGGCAGACTAGCACACGATCCACCTGATGGAAAGTGGTTACCGTGGCCTATGGACGTTTGTAACACTTTCTGTGCCGTCATTGTAGAAGAACAGGATGTAACACCCCTAATGCTGCACTAGTCCACAGACCTCGTTAACCACTTCCCATCAGACGGTCCGTGTGCTTGTCTGCCACCTCAGTAATCCTGTAGCAATTTCGGGAATATTAAGATTTGTTTTTTATACTACTTAGGTAGGTATTAGGTGACAGACAAGCACATGGCCCATTTGATGGTAAGAGCTTAACGTGGCATATGGACATGTGCAACAACAGAGGTGTCACCTGTCTTCTCTGCATACCGATTTTAGCCTTCGATGGCCAAACTTGCAGTCTCTGAACTCTATTCTAATCTTATCGTTCTTTTTTACAGACAAAAAAGATAAGAAAAAGAAGAAAAAGAAATTGGAGGTGAGTTATGATACTTGCATATTATTTTACGGTTTTTTTATACCACTTAGGTGGCAGATAAGCAGACCACCTGGGGGAGAAGCGGTGGCCTATGGACGTGTGCAACACCAGAGGCGTTACACTCGCGCTGTCGACCCTGAAGAAACATTCTAATGCCCCTCTTGAAGAACCCTGTAGGTGCTTGGGAAAATCGCAGCAGGGAATTCATTCCACAGCTTGAGTATGCGTGGAATGAAGTTTCTTTCATACCGCACAGTGCGCACCGTCTCAGGTCGCAATGTGTGAGACTCTTTCTTCATTTTACTACTGTTTATCACTGTTTATTTATATGAATATATAACGTAAAATTGTTTTTTATCAAGCGCTTTTCACTTTTAACATCCTGAATATTAAAATATATTTCGAATATTAATTTGCTATAGGATGATAAGTCTACGGTCAAGAAAGAAGTAAGTGAAATAATGGCTTGGTCAGAAGATTCGTTACCAATAATTGATTCAGGTTACAATATACATATTATCATCTTACGAAGTACCCGTACGACCTCAAAGTTTGGACCCTATCACAAAAAACTCGTTTTAAGACAGAAATACAGATGAGATATATTCTTCTTATTAAATTAATACCAGAAATTAATAACAGAAATTTTAGATACATGCATATAATCAAGGATTTGTCCCCAGAGGGTTAGGCTGACGTTCTTTAATTCGGATCCATGTAATAGGGAGTGAGCCTATCGCCGTTTTCCGGGCACTATTGTTAACTCGAGCCATGCATCTAACCCTGAGTCTGAGCTGTACATATGTGCCTGATGTTAAACAGTCTTATCCCTTAGTCGCCTGGGAAGTCGTATGGGAAGAAATGAGTGGTGGCCCACATTCTACCCTGCCGGGAACCAGGCAGCTTTTTGCAAAACGACGAAATGTATTTTACCAAAACATGTGTACTCATCATGGTACAATAAAAAAGCGTGCATTAAGTGTACATATATATTAATTGTAATATATATGTACTTAACCATGTTTCTGCAATATTGAAATGAATGATATCTAAATTTTGAGGGCGTATGGTACGAAGTTAAATTAAATTGTATATTAACTCTATTACTTGCTTTCATTGTAAACAAATCGAGGTGAATAACTCACCTTTAAACCTTAAATTATTCAATACGACTAACTAAGTTTGAAATGGTTGAATTATTTTAGTCATACAATCATCAGTGGAATCAAGACCCAGGTAGACTTTGATTGTACTAAAGCACACAGACACTGCAAAAAACTTCCATTTGATTTTAGACTTTAAAGCAATATAGTTTGTCCAAAACTAAAACCCGACTACTAAAAAATCACGCTGTAAAAAGTATTAAACAAGAAAATATCAAGGAATAACCGTGATCATATGCCACTTTACCCTAGAATATATTGTTTTGTTAGACTAAGTGGCATACGACCACAACTATTCTTGATATTTTCTTGTTTAATACTTTTTGAAGCGTGATTTTTTACTTTGAAACTTTTTTTATATATATATTATTTTGGGACAAGCAACATCTATGATTTATACATATTTGAAATGTGCTAATTAAGCCCTTTAAGATGATACCAAACACGGTATATTTATCTCAAATTTATTTTTAAACACAGTACTTTATGACCGCTAGATGGCGCTATATTAAATTCAGTGAAACGTCATATATTATAGCCTACGGCGAAGCAAAAGGAGGGTTATGATTTTGACAGGCTATGTATGTATGTATGTAGGTTCATCTGTTTCCTCATTGCTCCTCAACCATTATTACTTAGTTCTGGACAAATGAGGTATTGTTAAAAGCGTCTTAGTCGTCCACTGGTCATAGGCTATATAATGTGTCACTGAATCTATTGTGGCGCCCTCTAGCGTCCATAAATTACTGTGTTAAAAAATACATTTGAGATAAAAAAAAAGTTGTGTTGGGTATCAACTAACTTAAATAGCTTAACTAGCAAATTTCAAATATGTTTAAATTATACCTATTGCTTGCACAAAAATAATATAAATAAAAAAAAAATTAAAACTAAAACCCGTCTACTGAAAAATCACACTCTAAAAAGTGTAAAACAAGAAAATATAAAAATTGCCGTCGTCATATGCCACTTAGTCTAACTAAGCAATACTTTCTAAGGAAAAGTGGCATACGACCACGGCTATTCTTGATATTTTCTTGCTTTTCAGTTGTCGGTTTTAGTTTTAATAAACTTATTTTTTATAACAACATTACTTTCAACTTTTCTCATAGTATGTCCATATCTCGACAGTCGCTCGGTTCTCAATCTTTAATTCGCTGGTGCCACATTCAACCTTCTTCAAATTTACTAATTCCTATTTCTGTCCATCCTTATCACAGCTCACAGTATCAGTCATTCAATATTTATGGTAAGAGATACATGGTGAGTTACTCACTTCCAATATCATTTTAGATTTATTTTATTTTTCTAGATAATGTTGTTTAGACGTATTGATAAACATAACAGAGTTGTTTCCTATTTTTTTTTATTATCGTAAACTGTACATTTTACAATAATATGACAAACTGTAAAAGTGAAACTTTGTTATGACAAATAGTTTTAAAAATATTTGATTTTAAAAATTCAATCTCTCGAGCCGCCCGAAAACGCTCCATACAGAATCGTGGCATGTGGTGACGTCACAGCGCACTGGCGCGTAGTGAAATTGTATGGAATGCAAGAGAATATCGCATTTATCTCAGTCTACGTTGCGTTTACACGTATTTAGTGTTTAATAAGATTGATTTGAAATTTAATAAGGAATCTAAAAAGTTGTAAACTTTGTTTTTATTTTGATTGTTTATATTTTGACCTATTTTGGGAATTTAAAATAATGAAAAGTTTACTATGCATATTTTTAGATAATACTAAGACATTAAGTATTAGTGGTGAGAATTCGATGACTCAGGACTACCCTATTATCTAATTAAATTAGAGTAAGGTGCAGAAATAATATCATTATATCTATGTGGAAAAAAGTTGAAGAGTTTGTTTGTTGATCCGTACAAGCACACAAAAGTGCGAACGAAATAGTACTACTTTAGTATTACTTTTAGCGTTGGACCGCAGTCCCAAAAATCGCTGTTAGAATGGGGTTTAAATAACCAACACACATTCCCAGCAAGGACGAAAACAACTTTGGTTGCGGAGACTTTCGATACCGCCATCTACAAATCTGACAAATTGTACAACGCCATCTAGTGAATAACTCGGAACTAAATTGTGTACACATTTGAATTCTTAACACTAAACAAGCGTCTTCACACGCTAGTTCTATGCATTTCTTGTGTGTTATTTTTTTAATCTGAGTTTGATAATTAAGTAATACGTTTATCTTTTTGAGCAGAAGAGGCAATGCTTAAAGCGCTTGAGGAATTGAAAGCAGAAGCGCCAAAAGCTAAGAGAGGAAGGAAAGCGAAACCAGAAAAAGAAGAGATACCAGATTTTGAGAAGGTGAGTTGGATTCTTGTTATTTCCAAACATGATTTTGTTTATATCACTTTGGTGGGAAGGGAATTGAGTGATGCGAAATGGTTACCGTGGCCTATGGACGTGTGCAACTAGGAGTATACTAGAAGAGTCACACTCATGCTGCTGACCCTGTAAGATCAGAGAGTTTCTGTGTCGTCAGTGCAGATAACAAAGCAGGAAAGGCCTTTGGTCTTCCCACTGACAGCACAAAACTCTCTAGTGAGCGCTGGTCACCCTACTCACCGCTGAGAATATAATACGAGGTTATTATGGCCTCGGTATTCTGTAGGCTGCAGTTACTTCCCCATTGGGACTGCTCAATTGGGAAGGAAATACCGTTGTGTTCTACCTCCGTCAATCTAAGGGTAGAAAACCATCTTCCGCGCATGTATGACCGAGTTGAAGAAAGGTTAATTACCTTAAAGTCGATATTTTAAAGGTAATTTTTAGTTCTGTCAACATTTCGAGTAGGTATCGGAAAAAGTATTCAACACTGAATTCAAATAGAAATTCTTTCCGTGTACATAAAGATCAATACTCACATAACTAACGATAAATGATTCTTCATTGTACCCCTTTAAAAATAGGGTACCTTATATAAAATTATAGAGCTAGAAAATCAAAACTGTAGACAAACATACGAGTGTTTTGTTACATTAATAAAAAACTAAACTATTAGTTAAACAACTGCCTAATTCATTTAATAAAACCAATTGAAACTTTCAGAAAAACAACTTGACCAATAAAATAAATCCCTAAACATTTTTTTAATACCATTTAGGTGGTAGACAAGCATACGGCCCACCTGATGGGAAGTGGTTACCGTGGCCCATGGACGTGTGCGAAACCAAGGGAGTCATACTCACGCTGCCAACCCTTGTAAGCACAGAGAGTTTTTGTACCGTCAGTGGAGAAGACAAAGCAGTACAGGCTTTTGGTCTTGCCACTGATAGTACAAAAACACTCCAGTGAGCTCTGGCTACCCTACTCACCGCCGGGAACATAACACGAGGTTATTATGGCCGCGGTATTCTGTAAGGCGGGAGGTACTTCTCAATCTGATGGAAATACCGTCGTGTCCTACCACTGTGTACAGTCTTGTACTGTGCATATTTGGCTGACGCAGCAACCTGTCTGTGTCACCATTACATTTTCATGTATAAAACAGATCAGTAGTACAATTACTGCCACGCAGTAAACACATTCGAGAAAAGAAACTCACCTTTATTTGTATAACCTTTACATTACTACGTAATTAAAGAGTGTGTGAACCAATGTATCTTTTCTCTAAGCACTCCTCAACAACAAGCTTAACAAGCAGACAAGTGTAGAAACTTTACACTCTGCAACAATACTACAATAAGCAAAAAATTATGTACTCTTTTTTTTTTTTACTCGCACAGAAACTCTGTACTTACAGAGTTTCTGTGCCGTCAGTAGAAGACAAATCTGAACAAGCCTTTAGTCTTCCCACTGACAGCACAAATTCTCCAGTGAGCTCTGACTACCCTACTCACCGCTAGGAACACAACACGAAGGTATTATAACCGCGGTATTCTGTAGGACGGAGGTACTTCCCCAGTCGGACTGCTCAATCAGGCAGAAATACCGCCGTGTCCTACCTCCTTAAAAAATCTAATCTTATCTTAGTTAGTTCAAATCTAATCTTATCTTATCTAATCTAAACTAAACCTATCTATTTATAACTTGTTCTAAAACGATGCGAAAAGTTGTGAGCAATGTAAATAAATAAATAAATATTTCACGATGACGAATTCGAACACGGGGCCTCTAGATCGTAAGGCCGACACCTTAACCACAGCTACCGATGATTTTTATATTTGAAGGTTTTGGATGGCTTCAGGCGTGGTTCGGTGGCTTAGTGCTCAGACCGTTCCCCCTCAAAGGATTCAAATCCCACCTGAACTGATTAAAAAAATATCCTATCTTAATTGAAGTTCAATATGATTTACAGTTTTCAATATGGCGGAATCTGATATGTAAGTATCTATGAGATTTCAGATGCACTGGCTTTAGCGTTCTACGCCTTTTTCACACTATTATTTGAATATAGTTACTGGCATATATCTTGACTCCACGTTGTGAAGCCCTAGTGCGCACGGTTTTTTTTTTAAGGTGGGTAGACAAGCACACGGCCCAATTAAAAAAACACTGATGTAAAGTGGTTACCGTGACCTATGAACGTGTGTAACACCAGTGGAGTCACATCCGTGCTACTGACCCTGTAAGAACAGAATTTTTATGTGCCCCCAGTGCAGAACACAAAATCAGGACAAGCCAAGCAATTGTCTTCGCACTGACAGCACAAAAACTATCCAGTGAGCTCTGGCTACCCTTCTCACTCAATTGCTTGCCCTAAGAACAGTTTTAGTTTTTCACCGCACACACAGTGCGTAATGATAATGCGGAACCCTGCACGCAAATTTAGCTCTTTTTTCACTTTTGTTTTTTTTTTTCCTTGTATTCCCCCATTATCGTCCTATGTTTCCCTACCGTAGTAATAAACATGCCCTTTTATTGCTATTTACAGCTCCCATAATAACTAATAAACCTTCCTCCCCTTCTATATTTAAGCCATTTTAATTCAGCTTTATACTGGCAACACACGATTTTTGGGAGCGAAAGTTTCGTTCGTGTAACTCAAAATTATAAAGTAACAAAAATATTTAAATCATTAAAATCGATAAGTTACAATAAATAAATTTAAAATGAAGTTTACTAAATTTAATAAGTTGACAATTTAATAATTAATTAAGTGATATTTAATTTATGTTAATAAAAATACAATAAAAGTGTTTTAAGTGATTACAGTGAACAAAAATTGTGCACAATGCAAAATATTGATATACGTAAACTTTTGCCACAACAAGCTATCAACTCACCACTATTTTCGCCTTTAGTAAGTTTTTTGAGTTTATTTAGTGGCATGTCAACCAAATCCTGAGGAATTGTTTAAATATTATACTGCTGGACATAAGCCTCTCTCAATATTTGGAGCCTACTGTTTCCACACTGACTAGACAGGGTTTTATTTCGCGGCCGGGGTGCGAGGGATATGCCTGTCAACCTCACCTTCGGCAACCAAAACGACCCACAGGCGGCGTGCGTTTTAGTCGGTTCGAGTCCGACATAACCTCTCCCACCGGCTCCGGTGGGGAGGTTTCCGTGGGGATTTTGCGCACATAAAAAAAAAGGTTTTTATTTCGAGTTTTCCTTCTCTCGCAGTGATATCGTCTGCGTATTTTTCCGTTAGTCGCCTCTTACGACACCCGTCGAATGAGATAGGGTAATGATACTTAGATTTTATTTTTTTATTAATTTATTTATGTATTTATTTACAAACAATACAAGCTAACAGTGTAACACCAAAGCGCTTATAATGTTATACTAGTTACTAACTAACTAACAGCTAACTTAATCTACTAGGTCATGTCAGCCACACATAGTCCACTGCTGAACATAGGCCCCTCCCATAGACTTCCAGAATGACCGATCTAAACCAGCCCGCATCCAGTGCTTCCCGGCGACCTTCATGAGGTCGTCCTTCCACCTGGCCGTAGGGCGTCCTACGCTACGTTTGCCCGTACGCGGTCGCCATTCCACATGCAAATAATAATAATGTTGCTAATGTGTATAGGTAAGCCACTACAAATTTTTCCGTCACCACACACAGGTGGCAGACAAGCACACAGCCCACCTGATGGAAAGTTACCGTGGCCTATGGACGTGTGTAACACCAGAGGAGTCACACTCGCGCTACCGACCCTGTATTCAAATTCAAATTCAAATTCAAATTCCTTTATTTGCGTGTAATGTGGTACAATAAAAAATGGTAATATGATATCAAGTCCGGGCACATTCCGCCATACAATTGGCATGCAAACACAATTATACACAGCAATATCTACTTAATAAAAAAATATTACAGTCACAATAAGAGCGCAGTGTCTGCTACAATGCATTTCTGCAGTGGTACGAACGACATGCATATTTCTTTAAGAAATCTTCCACTGTATAAAAGGTCTCGTCCACCAACCATTTATGTAATGCAGCACAAAATTTTTTATAAGGCAGGTCTATAATCGATGCTGGCAATGAGTTGTAAATTAGTGGAGCCATATAAACACAACTACGTCTAAATATTTCTAACCTAGGTGCCGGCATCTCAAGCTGCATGTGTGTAACCTTCCGTTTATTAAAATTATCCTTTTTATTAAATAGTGATATATTATTTTTCACAAATATGGCACTTTCATATATATAAATACATGGTACAGTTAAGAGTTTATTGGCTTTGAACACATGTAAACAAGAATCCGTCCAAGCCATACCAAATATAGCTCTAATGCACCTTTTTTGTGCTATAAAGACCCGTGAAATTTCTGAAGAGTTACCCCAAACAACAATGCCGTACCTGATAATGGAACAGACATAGGCATGATATACCATTATGGCTGTAGATTTAGATATCATGTCTTTAACTTTTCTTAAAGCAAACACAAATCTATGGATTTTCAAGCTTAGAGCATCAATATGTTCTTTCCACGTTAAGTGCTCATCTATGAATATGCCGAGAAACTTAGTATTATGTATTTGTTCAACCTGTTCATCCCTATATACTATGTTAAGTTGTAAAGGCTTACTCTGGTGAGTTTTAAAATTAATAATCTTAGTTTTGTCAATGTTAATTTTTAAAGAATTTTGATTCAACCAGGTAGCTATGTCGTCCAAGGTGTTATTTATATTTGTTTCATACGTCTCCGTATTCTCACAACCCATTACTATCGTAGTGTCATCTGCAAACAGCACACAATCATATTTAACCACCTGGGGAAGGTCGTTAATGTATAAAAGAAACAATATTGGTCCCAGTATACTTCCCTGTGGGACACCAAAATGATTGTATTTAGGCTCTGAATCAAAAGTAGCTAAACTATTTGTGTTTTTATCAAATTGAACAACTCTAGTGATTTGCATTCTATCTGAAAGGAAAGATTTGATCCATTCAATGGCTGGACCTCTGATACCATATCTATCCAGTTTAACTAGTAAGGTGGGGTGATGAACAAAATCAAATGCCTTGCTTAAGTCTAGAAACAACGCTGTAGTTGGTATTTTAGCATTAATTTTACATACTATAGATTTAACTAAATTATATGCTGCCATTGTGCCATTATGCACAGAGTCTCTATGCCCTCAGTGTAAAAGACAAAGCAGGGCAAGCCTTTAGTCTTCCCACTGATAGCACAGATTCTCCAGTGAGTTCTGGCTACCCTACTCACCGCTAGGAACAAAACACGAAGTTATTATGGCCGCGGTATTCTGTAGGGCGGAGGTATTTCCCTAGTCGGATTACTCAATTCGATGGAAATACCGCCGTCTCCTACCTATATAAGTTTGGCAGTTAATATTGTAATGAAAATAAATAATATGCAGTCGATAAAGGAGATACGGTTGCTCCTATTCATACTAAAGTACACCAAACTTAAAGTCCCAATTTGCTGTAAAATATGGTAGTTTTATTTTGCATACGGCACGTTTGTCAAAGGACCGATGGCCGTTGGAGCAAACGAGTCCTAGAGTAGAGACTGCGAGAAGTTAAACGGAAGTTAGGACGCCCCCTAGCTAGATGGACGGATGACCTGAAAAAGGTGGCTGGGACAGACTGACTGCGGAAAACAGAGGATCGGATAAAATGGCGCACATTGGGAGAGGCCTATGTCCAGCAGTGAACTGCAGTGGGCTAATTGATTGATTGACGTTAATGACGTCTATGAAATTACCGAAATTTTCTTACAGATTCATGAGTTCGTTATTCCTGTAATTTAATAGCTATTTTCATCTTTTTTTTTTTTTTTTTTTTTTTTTTATATATATATATAGGACACGCCAACTTGACCTCACCTCGCATTTATATTTTGTTTGAAAGTTAATTTCAAGATTTTACAACTCTGTCTTAAATTTTGTTTTTATTGGTCGCTTGATAAATGAAATACGATCTTCAAAAACAGTACTTCCTAAATGCTACCCATTTAGATGATAAATTTCGTATTACTTTTTTTACAGCTGTCACTTTTCAAAAATGTAATAAAAGTGTTAGTTAGCTTAATGTTGTCTCATTCATACACAAAAAAGAAATTATAAAATAGTACGCGTGGTAGTAAATTAAATGTAAAGTCATAGGAATGAGAGTCAAATGCTAATAATAATAATGATGGCAATCTATGCTTAACATATAAAATGTCAACAGTATAAAATCAAATCAGGAAATTATTATCAATTGATATTATATTATTGCATTAGATTTGATGTCAGTTAAAAATGTTACAATGATAGATAGGTACACGTCAAGATTTTTATAATACAATTAACTTACGCCCCCGACTTCGTCCGCATTACGTTCAAAATATATTAAGATATGTTCACTTCTATAACTCAAACCTAATATATGTTATACCTATTTTCGTATATTCATATTGTGGAGAAAGTATTTTTCGAGTTACTGACTAATACTGATTATTACTTATTATTGATTTCAGACAAAATTTATAATTGTCAATTTTACACGTATTCTCTTTGAGGTTTTATATCACGTCATACGGGAACGCGGTCCAACATGATGAAGGTCGAACGGGATGAAAAGTGTCCTATCTCCGTCTTTTATTTTATTTTATTTATTTAAATGCACAAAACATATAGCAATCATATATACGTATTATATCCTGAATACAATGTTTAGATCTGGATCGTAACATAAATAATATGTGCACACATTGTGAAACAAGGAGTTTACACAATAAACATCTGTGATTTATAAATACTAAAATACAAGTTTAGATTTGGCCTCCACCGGGGACAGAACTATCCAAACCCCGCCCACTGTGAAGGATGTCTTTTACAATTTTGATATATCTGTTATAGTTGCAATCAATAACGTCAAGTGATTTACGTCTCCTAGTCCTAAGTTACATCCCCACCAATTTTCAACTGAATCGGTACAGCCGTTTTTGAGTGATAAGTAGTGTAACAAACACGACTTTCTTTTATATATATATTTATATATATGTATATATATAACGCTGTCAAAGGTTTATTGTGTACGTACTCAATTTGAATATATTATGCAAAAGTTATAAAAACAGTTACATAAACAATAGAAATAAGAAATTAATATTCAAGATTTGAATGTTGTAATGACCTGCGGGTCTAAAAAGGTCACATTGAGCGATTCTGCTTAAAACTAGTAACTTTATGAATTTCCAATATAACTAATAGATTACTATAAAATTCTGTAAATGGTCACGCATATGAGCCGAATTACTACAATAATTCATATACTAAGCATATTCTAATTTAGTGTATACCTAGTCTAGCCATAAATATTGTTACGAAGAAAAAACATTTTTTTTTATTGCAAATAATATTTATTACTTTTACAGTGTGTTAGTTTAATACATAAATATAAAACTATTTAAAATATAAAAAGCTTATTCGAAGTGGTCTCCATTGGCTGCAACACAGTCCTTTAAACGTTGTGGATCAATAGAAGCACGCACTCTTTCCATGGGAAAATTCTTCACTGCCAATCGTATGGATTGTTTTAGGGACTCCAAATTATCATGGCGTTTAGAGCAAGCCATACTCTCTAAAACTGACCATAAATCATAATCCAGCGGATTAAGATCGGGACTAGACGACGGCCAGTCTTCAGCTCTGATGAAGTCCGAAACGTTCACTTCCAACCAAGACTGCGTGGACCGAGCTTTATGACCCGGCGCTGAGTCTTGTTGGAAGGACCATACATGGTTATTGAACATGGTGTTGTTAAGGGGTTTAACTACCTTCTCAAGAATGGTATCTTGATACACTTGTGCCGATGTTTTGATACCTTTTTCACAAAAATATGACTCAGTCACTCCTTCATAGCTAACACCCCACCAAACCATCACTGAAGTCGGATAATACCCACGTTGCACTCTGTCGACTAATTGGGAAGCTTCCTTAGAGCTTTGAGCATAAATACGGTCATTTTGTTTGTTAAAATGTTGCTCAATTGTAAAGATTTTCTCATCCGTAAACAAAATTTCTCTGTGAACTCCCTTTGCGTACCGCTTCAGTTGTTGCTTCGATTTTACCACCCTATTCTTTTTTAAATTATCAGTTAAAAATGACCAGTGCGTCTCTTATAAGCTGCAAGTCCTAAGTCATCTTTTAAAATGCGCGACATGGTTCTGGGTGCTATCTTCATCTCCCGAGATAAAATCTTTTGCTTTCGGACAGGATTTCTTCGAATTCTTTCCCTTACTGCTTTGACCACCTTTTTACTACGTGGACGGCCAGATCTTTTTCTGTCACAAACAGAGGTCTCATTGTACCTATTTATAACCCGGTACACAAACATTTGACTAATACCAAGCGTATGGAGAGTTTTAAAAATTACATTCGGCTCCATACCAACTTTGTGTAATGCAATCACAGCGATTCGGTTTTCTTTATCACCCCACTCCATTTTAATATAGCAAAATATTGTACAATGTATTGGCGCCAAAATTAGAAAACAATGAACAATCGTATAAAAATGACAGATTCCAAATTCAATTGTAATATCTTTCTTATTTTAATTGTAACAGTATTTATGGCCAGACTAAGTATATCGCCGCAAGACAGTAACCTTTTTAGACCTGATAGAGGTCTAAAAAGTTCACGTAATTGGAATCGTATTAGGACAACCGCGGTATAGGTAATGGACTGCTGAGAAGAGGTCTCGGATTTGATCCCAGGTTTTACCATGGCACACACCAATGACTTTTCGATGCTTTTCGAAGGTATGTGTGTATTTATCACAGGTTTATAAGTGCCCGGTTTATGGCAATAGGCTCGCCACCTACATATTACATTGGGACCTAAAGATAAACGGGCGAAATGTGGGTGCTAGCACCTCTGCCTACCCCTTCGTGAGTTTATGTTATGTAATTTTATCTTGCAGAAATATTTACACGAAATAAGGATCTGCTTAGTTATTGACCTATCGTGATTCGGCTCATATGTGTCACCATTTAACGAATTTTATGGCAATTTACTGGAAAGGTTTAGTAGAATCGCTCAATGTGGCCTTTTTAGACCCGCTGTTAAACGTAAGTCATGAAATAATATTGCATAAATAGGTATTCTGTTTTCTTTGTGTTCTAACTTCTAACACACTGCTATTTAATGCTTTTTTAAGTGTTATGTCAGATTAGGACATCAGTTTCCGGAAGTGAGATAGCTTCAGGCTTATCTATCGCGCACCCGGACTAAGCCATAGGATCAGCATAGAAGAGCCCCATGAGGGTGGGACTACAGTGTCCCCATATTTCCACAGAAAAGAGGGGGAATATAATGAAGCTAAATAAACATTGCTAAAGCATTGGGTGGGACAGATAAGAAATAATTCAGTCAAATGTAATAAATAATAGAATTTATTTTTATTTACTTAATTTATTTGATTTAATTTGGTTTTGTTTGATTCGATCTGATTTAATTTAATTTGACTGATTTGACATAATTTGATTAAGTATATTTAATTTGATTTGATTATTTAATTTAATTTTTTTGGATTTTATTTTGTTTATTTTGCTTAATTTTTTTTTTTTTTTCTAATATAGACTATAAGAAATTGATTGTTATTAACCAAATGGACTTAATGTTGTCTGATGAATAAATGAATAATAATAAATAGTTATTATTAGGGGTTAAGGCTCTATCAACACTCGAAAATCTGACATAGGTGTAAAATTGTAATACGAGAAATTAAAATAAGTTGTTGATTGGTTTGTAGGCAACTGCATAAAAATATTTAATATAATGCCTCAGGATTTGGTTGATATGCCACTTAATAAATTTAAAATCGAAATAAAAGAATGTTTTTAAAAAAGGTTATTATTAAATAGATGATAAATAATATTTTTTATTTATATTTACATAATGAACATGGAAGTTATTTAAATTAAAATATAAGAACAATACAGAATATACCTAAACAATCCTGTAGGTTCAGACGTCAAATAGTTCCTTCCATCGATGTCAACCGGGAGGGTGGCCAGAAGGCTGGCGGCATTGCCACGTTGAATGCAAATACCAATCCTTTGAGCAAGGAATAAACCAGCTGTCTGGTTACGAATAGCGTCAATTAAACGTTTTGAAATACCTCTAAACAAGACGGGCACTTGGATCCTATGATTAAGTAGATGATGGCAATGCGTGGTCAACCTAAGTCTCTTGCTTGCTCGCACAACATAAATTGTAACCAAAACCATATAAAATAAAGATAATCTAGTTCTAATATAGTTCTCTGAGTTTCTTGCTGGTATCTTCTCAGTAGAACTAACCTACCGAACCAGCGAAAGAATAGTTTTAAATTTTAATATTGCTTGACATGAATTGTAAAAATTTGACGTTCATGTATGCTCTTTATGTGTCTAAACAGAATAAATGAAATTGATTCTTTTTTTTTATACAACTTAGGTAGACAAGCACACGGCCCGCCTGATGGAAAGTGGCTACCGTGACCTATGGACGTGTGTAACACCAGTAGAGTTACATCCGTGCTGCCGACCCTGTGAGAACAAAGATTTTATGTGCCTTCAGTGCCGAACACAAAATCATGACAAGCCTTTGGTCTTCCCACTGACAGCACAAAAACTCTCCAGTGAGCTCTGGCTACCCTACTCACCGCCTTGAACACAACACGAGGTTATTATTGCCGTGGTATTCTGTAGGGTATTTCCCCAGCCGAACTCCTCAATTCGGACGAGAATACCGTCGTGTCCTACCTCCTCCTCTTTGATTCTTTGATGGTCACGGCTCCGCGTTCATAACCGTTGCGTTCGCTTTTATGTCGGTTACCATGACTTTTCGTCATATCTCCGGCTCTGCTCAACCAATTGCGCTCAAATGTAGGTCAACTGTCTGTCTGTCTGACCAAACCCTTTCAAAGAAAGAAACTGCATCAAAATACGTTTAGTAGTTTTTTGCGCCCAACGCAAACAAAATGACAAATCTATCCAAAAAGTCACAGTCCGTTGTTTTTTATAACTTTATGCACAGTTTATTGTACAAAGGCGGACTTAATGCCAAAGGCATTATCTGACAGTCTACCTTAGGGTGATGCAGAGATGCATTGAGGTAGATGCAGGCAAAATATTAACCATGAACCATTAACCATAAGGAAATACTCAAATTTGTACTCAATAATGATATATAGGTATATATATTATACATGCACAACCATAATACATAAATACCTACCGCCAATGTAATGATTAATTTTCAATTTTATAATATTAAAAATATTATACCAGCCTAAAGAATGGAAGAATATGATCAAGAAGGATCGAGAAAAGTGGATGGTAGAGAGGATAGAGCAATGGAGGATCGAGAAGGAAGTGGAGAAGTTAGTTCTTTAATGTATACTACTTGTAATGTATCCTACCTGCCCCCCTAGACGAGTGGCAATTCGATTGCCGGCGTGTTGTACAATAGAATTACAAATGTATGCGATTTGACGTATTTGACAGTTGCCAACGCATGTCATAAACGTCAAATTCCATACACTTGTCATTCTACTTATAATACACCGGCCAAAGAATTGCCACTTAATTAGAGGGACTGTAATGTATCCTACGTTTAATGTATCATATGGGATCCTGCCGTTTGGCAAAATATGTTTCGTCAAATTTCACTTCCCAAAAAACTTATCGCATAGTTTCATTTCCCAAAAGAATCTTTAGCAAATTTATATTTCGCATTTTAATCACTTCGTCAAATATTCATTTGGCAACTTTTTACTTGGTCAATTTTTATAAAGTCAAATTAACATTAAGCAAATGCTTTATTTTGTAAAAAAAATATTTTGCAAAAGTAAGTTCGTTCGTAATTATAAATAAAGTAAAATACATTAATTTCATAAAAGTTACGTAGGTCTAGCCTACGTCGGAACTGCCAGAAAAATGGGTTAGGTTAGGTTAGAACTGTGGCCCCAACAGAGCCGGAATTGATTTGTATAATAGCAATATAATTATTATAGAAGTTCTTACCTGTAAATTATTTGTCCATATGTTATGTCAAACCTATTTGACTACCTAATACTTGGTAAAATCAAATATTGTCATGTAATTATTTGTTAAACAATAAATATTGCCAAAAGTAGTATTGCTAACTGTAAAAATGCGAAAAGTTTTTTTGCTAAATGTTTTTTTGCCAAATGAAAATTTTGGAAACACTTTGGGGAACGTTTTTTGCCAAACATTAGTAAACCGTATCATATACTGTCGGTATAAACTTAGTTATTTCTTCCGAATGGATTGAACATCGATTTGCATGCATACTATTTTCTTTTATTTCTTTTATGATTTGGCATTATACATACCCTTAGCTTTCACCATTTTTAATAGTGGCAAAACGACGTTTACTGAGTCATCTAGTGTAATTACCGGCGCATCTAGTGTTATGACCACAAGTCACGTGAGAATCGAGACCTTATCGTGTGCGGATTGGTTTGGTACAATATTGGTAGATTAGAGCTCCTCACCCGCCGTCGCACCCCGCACTTTCCTCAAAAGAGACCCAAAAACGCATCTTGTTCTCCATTTTAGCGTTAATCCCAGTCTCATTTGAAGCTTTCACTTCGGAGCCTAGGGTCCGCTTTGCCAGTCTAACTACGAATCTGACTTCGATATTATCCGTGAAGTAGCTGCCTCGACCTCCAAAACCCAAAGACGATTTCGAAGCATAGCATTTAGACCATTTATTGAACTTTTTGGGCTCCAGCTACCAGTAACGACAGCCATAGATGTTCGTATGGCAACCGGGACCAACGGCTTAACGTGTCTTCGAGACACAACCAGACCAATGTAAATACTTTCATGCATACAAATATTTGCACTGTCCAGGGAGCAAACTCGCGTCTCCTGCTTTGCGGCTTCGTTCCTTAACACCAAGCCACAGAGGCTGTCGACACAAAAACGCATACTGTGCATAATAGAGTACATGTTCTGACGTGTCTAGGGTCAGTATATACCGCTTTTTTTTACACAACTTAGGTGGCAGATAAGCACACGGCCCACCTGATGGAAAGTGGTTACCATGACCTATGAACGTGTGTAACACCAGTAGAGTCAAATCCGTGCTACCGATCCTGTAAAAACAGAGATTTTATGCCGTCAGTGTAGAGGACAAAACAGGACAAGCCTTTGGTCGTCCCACTGACAGCACAAAAACTCTCCAGTGAGCTCTGGCTACCCTACTCACCGCCGGGAACACAACACGAAGTTATTATAACCACGGTATTCTGTAGGGCGGAGTTACTTCCCCAGTCGGACTGCTCAATTGGGCGGAAATACCGCCGTGTCCTACCTCCTCATCACCGCTAACGATACTTTACACTGACGTCCATTTTATCGTCTAGACAAGCGATTCTGGCCGGAGCGAAGGAGAAGCGTCTCGCTTACGCTCGCGAGCGAAACGAGCAGTTGGCAAGAGATGTGAACGAAAACGATATCCGAAAAGATATACTACTGAAGACCTGCATTCTATTTCACAGTAAGTTTCTTTTCCTTCATCCTAGCGTTCAAGCCTCTCAGTATCTAGTATTAAATCCAGAACTTACGATCAAGGAGTTGTGATGTAATCAATCAATGAGCCCACCGCAGTGCACTGCTGGACATAGGCCTCTCCCAATGTGCGCCATTTTCTCCGATCCTCCGCCTTCCACATCCAGTCTGTCCCAGCCTCCTTTTTCAGGTCGTCCGTCCATCTGGCTAGGAGGCGTCTTACCTTGTGATGTAAAGCCACTCCTAATACGAAACGTTAACCTATAATAATACCTTCAGACAAGCACACGGCCCACCTGAAGTGAAGTGATTACCGTAGCGCGTGGTCTATGGACGTCTGCAATAACAGAAGCGTTACACTTGTGCTGCTGACCCTGTATAAACCTTCTACTAACGTTTTTGAAGAACCCCGTATTATAGTCACTTGAAAACCCATAACAGGCAGGTCATTTCACAGCTTGAGCTTGCGTGGGATGAAGTTCTTTTTACACCACACAGTTCGCACAGTTTACGGTTGTAATGTGTGAGGATGAACTCCCTCTTTTATATACTATTAGGTGGCAAACAACCACACGGCCCACTTGATGGAAATTGGTTACCGTGGCCTATGGACGTGTGTAACACTAGACGAGTAACAATCTCGCTGCCGACCCTATAAGCACAGAGCTTCTGTGCTGTCAGCGTAAAAGCCTTTAGTCTTCTCACTGACAGCACAAGCTCTCCAGTGAGCTCTGGCTATCCTACTCACCGCTGGGAACACAACATGAAGTTATTATTGCCGCGGTATTCTGTAGGGTGGAGGTACTTACCCAGTCGGACTGCTCAATTGGACGGAATTACCGCCGTGTCCTACCTCCCTGCCTATGGCTGGCGGAGCGATGATAAAAAAATCCGTGGGCATCAGGTCGAACGATTACTCTTAACAGGGCAAAGTTCCTTCTGAGATTGAGAGTTTCCATATGGAGTATGAAATTATCGACGCTCCTCAGCGCCGGTATTTGCACCGAGCCGCGTTACCCCTATTTCTCCGTGGAGGGTACGGTGCGGTAAATGCAGAGCCCCCGTTGGACACCGAAAACAATCGGATTTATATTTTGTTCTATTTCAGAATTTGAAAAAGATAAAGTAAGACAACAACAAAAGAAACAAGAGGATGAGGAGGTATGTCAACATAAGTATCTACCATTTTCCCTCCTGGGTAGGTTTTTTCATAGCTTTATTTTCTCTACTTTTTATACCACTAGGGTACCAGACACTCGGCCCACCTGATAGGAAGTGATTATCGTGGCCTATGGACGTATGCAACACCAGGGGTATTACACTCGCGCTGCCGACCATGAAGAAAACTTCTAATGTCCCTCTTGAAGAACCCCATATTATAGGTGTTTGGGAAAATCGCAACAGGGAGGTCGTTTCACAGCTTAAGTGTGCGTGGGATGAAGTTTCTTTCATACCGCACAGTGTTCACCGTCTCAAGTCGCAATGTGTGACGATGAATTCCAACAAATCATCTGAGCACAAACCACTGTATAGGCGGTAGAACACACACAGCGAGGCAAAGTCCCTCCTAAGGCTAAGAGGTTCCACACAGCACACTACCTGCGAGTATGGGATTGTCAAACAGCCTCAACGGCCGTCTTTGCACTGAGTTAAAGGGGCAAAGTTGATATGCAGGCGCTCCAGCAAAAAGGTGACAGCAATCCTCCATGTGAAGCCGGACCTGTGCTTTATATAGAAGGAGTTGCTGCCCCGCAGTGAAGTACTGCTTCGCCCTGTTCAGCACTCCAAGTTGCCTTGCTGCTAATTCAACCTTGTCCTCAAAATGACTGCGGTACTGGCATCGCTTGAGATATCGACACCAAGGATCCCGATACTCGAGGAGATGGTAAGCGGTGTGCCCAGGAATTGTTCTTTTATTCTTTTATTATGTGTGTTGAGTATAAAATAATGTATCTGTTTTAACCTGTTTGACCTTTCATTTTCTGTGGTAACTCCATTAGATTTCTTTGTTTCACAGTGGGCGACATACCTCCGCTGCGATGGTCTGCCAGACCCTCGGGTTGTTCAACAAATTCAGACGTATATTCATTTATGGAAGCAACTGGTTGTGAGTGACGCTGAGGAGCTGGACAAAAGATGCACAGAAGTGCTGCCCGTGAGTATTTTATACTCTAATGATAGTCCTCTAATGATATACCTAGGTTTATACCACTTGGGTGGCAGACAAGCACACGGCCCGTCTGATGCAAAGTGATAACCATGGCCTATGGATGTGTGCAACACCAAGGGAGTTCATTACCAGCTCACGTGTTTCCTTCTTCCTACAGTCCCGGGTCTTTTAAGCGGGGCGTGAAAAAGCAACTGAAGAGGCCTTCTGAAGGCCTCCTGACTGCCACCATCGTAACATTACCAAGTGTTTATAATGTCAGGGGAGGTGAAGTCAAGTTGGCGTGTCCTAGATAAAAAAAAGGAGTCACACTCGCGCTGTCAACCCTGTAAGCACAAAGAGTTCTTCACCGTCAGTTTAAGAGACAAAACAGGACAAAATTTTGATTCTCCCACTGACAGCACAAATACTCTCCAGTGAGCTCTGGCTACCCTACTCACCGCCGGGAACACAACGCGAGGTTATTATGGCCGCGGTATTCTGTAGGGCGCAGGTAATTCCCCAGTCGGACTGCTCAATTGGACAGAAATACCGTCGTGTCCTACCTCCTATAATTATTACTATAATTATAGGTATTAATAATAAAAGGTATTAAAGGACGCTGTGTGAGTGCGTGGGCTATCGCTGCCTTTTTCTGCAAGCAAGTAATGTTCGAGAAAGAAGCGTCGGGGTGGGAACGGAAGAGACTCTTTGCCCGCACAGACCGCGACGAGCGGAGGCAATTCGGGTATCGGAAGTCGTGGAACGACCTCCGTCCCGCCCATGAGCGCGGGCTTAGGGCTGATGGGTAGAGCCGCCTTACCCTTGCAGAAACAAGCAAGGGCAGGCATTATTTTATACCATTTAGTTGGCACAAGCACACGGCCCACCTGATGAGAAGCGGTTACCGTGGCCTATGAACGTATGCAACACCAGGAGTGTCACACTCGCGCTGCCGACTATGAAGAAACCTTCTGATGCCCCTCTTGAAGAACCCCATATTGTAGGCGTTTGGGAAAACCGCAACAGGGAGGTCATTCCACAGCTTGAGTGTGCGTGGGATGAAGTTTCTTTCATACCGCACAGTGCGCACCGTCTCAGGTCGCAATGTGTGAAGATGAATTCCCTGCCTATGGCGAGAGGTCTGTCTGATGTTAATGGCTCTGGGTTGGCCGGAATGCCAGAGATATGCTAATTCCAATCTTACCTCCGTCAACCTAGTACGCACAGACGGTGTGCGCTTTAGTCTAGAAAATTGAATCTTTTGAAAAATGCAATCCTAAATGTAACTTTTCCATGGCCTAAAGATTAATAATTGTACACATTTCAGTTGCTGGATATGCTGGAGCAACTGGTACAGAAGACCAAACAGTTCACCCCAAGACAGATCAACAATTACAACGAAGTATGTATTGCCTTTCGTAAAGAACCCCATATTGTTCCTTTAATACCCACAGTGCGCACCGATTCCTGTCATAATATGTCAGAATAAACTCTCTAATACATACATACATATAATCACGCCTTTTTCCCCGGAGTGTTAGGCAGAGGTGAATTAACACCCACGTTGCACCAATTACTGAATTCGGTCCCACGTAATAGGGGACGTTGTTCACTCATGCCATGAATCTGAGGCTAAGTCTGGGCTGTATATTTCTGTCTGATGTTAAACAGCCCTATCCCTTAGTTGCCTTTTACGACACCGCATGGGAAGAGATGGGGCAAACACTACTCTGCCGGGAACCACGCGGTCCCATTCTAAATATTCCTTCTGACAGATCCGCCTGATGCTCAGAGCCCAGCTCGGCGAAACAATCCAGCTGGCCTCGTATTTCCTTCTCCGAGACTTGGAAAAGTACCTCAAGTTTGAGTCCACGAAGCTAGCAACCTACGAGAAGCAGTTTAACGGCCTCAGACTGAACATCTGGGTGGCGATCAAGCAGCCGACGAGGAAACGGAAACCGGTAGAACATGAGCCGTAAGTACCTATCAATCAATAGACCAAACAATTAGCCCACTGCAGTCCACTTCTGGACATAGGCCTCTCCCAATGTGCGTCATTTTATCCAAACCTCTGCCTTCTTCTGCATCCAGACTGTCCCAGCCACCGTAAATACATAACGTCCCCCCTATCCAGGGAAAGGTTTTTTTTTTATACAACTTAGTTGGCAGACAAGCACACGGCCCACCTGATGGAAAGTAGTTACCGTAGCCTATGGACGTCTGTAACACCAGAGGAGTCACAGTCGCGCTGCCAACCCTGTAAGTACAGAGTTTCTGTGCCATCAGTAGAAGATCAATCAGGACAAGCCTTTAGTCTTCCCACTGACGGCACAAATTCTCCAGTGAGCTCTGGCTACCCTACTCACCGCTGGGAACACAACACGAAGTTATTATAACCGCGGTATTCTGTAGGGCGGAGGTACTTCCCCAGTCGGACTGCTCAATCGGGCGGATATACCGCCGTGTCCTACCTCCTTTTACGCCGTGTCCTACCTTTTGACATTGTGGTCCCATTTTTTTAGTTTTTTTTTATTTAGATCATTTTTTTTATATATATAGAACACGTCAATTAGACTTCGCCTTGTCTGATGGTAAGCTGAAGGCAAAGTCTCAGAAAAGAGGGTAACCATTACTTACACATACCATGTGACAATGGTGACACTCAGCTGGACGGCCTCATCAGATGCTTTTTCACGCCCCGCTTAAAGGAACCGGGACTGTAGGAAGAACCCGAGTGGGCCTTTGATAGCCTTTGTTATATCTATTTATGTGGAATAGATTCCCGTGAGCTGTGGGAAGGGGAACAGAGTTCAACTCAAGTGGTTTTTTCTTAGGGTTCCATACCTCAAAAGCCCTTAAAGGATCACTTCGCTGTCCATCTGTCAGTCAAGACCTTTATCTTAGGAATGCGTACGGGTATCAAGTTGAAATTTTTACCACTTACCTACTCAAAACTTGAAACTGCAAAAATCAAACTTCTAAATGAACGCATTCAAAATATATTACAGTTTATATAGCTTAAGTTAAGGAACCCTCGGTGCGCGAGTCCAACTCGCACTTAACCAGTTATTTACAAACAAACATACATACTTTTGTTTATGTGTGCATAATCCTCACAGATAAACCTCTACCCCCCTCCCCCCGCCGTCGTGAGAGCCAGGGATGCTTACATTGAATACGAACCGACTAAAAGGCACCTTCGGCAACTTACGACCCACAGACGACTCTCGGCCTACCCAGAGCCATCTCTTTCAATCTGGCCCTACAGTTGTGGGCACAGAATCCCCATCTAGCCCCTGGGCATGGGGACGTGCGTATTGCGCTACTACGACCTCTGACGCCCACGCGAGTGAAGCCTGGAGCTACAGCTAGTCAATAAAATACTCTTCTTCCAGAGAACCAGTAAAATTAACGTTCCCGTCTATGAAAGTGGCTGTCACGCTGCCGAAGATCATTGACGGGACCTGCGTCTGCGTGCGCGCAGCCCGCTCGATGCTCGACTTGTTGAGCGAGAGCTCGAGATCCTTCGGCATTAAAGCTGAGATCCCGAATACGGAATTAGGTATGTACGATGTCACAGCTGACCGCAGACCGCAGACCGCAGCAGTAGATATACAGAGTACCGTGATATAGACTTGAATGTGATAATATTGTTAATTCATTGCGGTTTTCACGCGACTACAGCGAAGCAAAAGAAGGGTTATGATTTTGACAGGCTATGTATGTATGTACATATGTAGGTTCATCTTTTCCGGGGGTGACAGGTGGAGCCGCCTGTCACCCTGGCAGAAGCAGGCCGCGGCAGTGGCGCGCCCGGAGCGCCTCCCCGTTTCCGGGACAAGTTGGGGACTCTGTAGTCCCCACACCCGAGAAGAGGGCCAGATCGTGAGGGATGGCCCTGGGTCAGCCGGGGTGCGAGGGATATGCCTGTCAACCTCACCTTCGGCAACCAAAACGACTCACAGGTGGCGTGCGTTTTAGTCAGTTCGAGTCCGACATAACCTCTTCCACCGGCTCCGGTGGGGAGGTATCCGTGGGGATTTTGCGGAAGTAAAAAAAAAATAGGTTCATCTTTTCCTCATAACTCCTCAACCACTTATTAGAACTGGACAAATGAGATATCATTAGAAGCGTCTTAATCGTCCGCTGGTTATAGGCTATATAACGTGCCACTGAATCTAATGTGGCGCCCTCTAGCGGTAATGAAGTACTTTGTTAAAAAATAAATTAGAGATAAACATATCGTGTTTGGTATCATCTGAAGAAACTAAATTAGTACATTTTAAATATATATAAATTATACCTCTAACTTGCCCCAAAATAATATAAACAAAAAAATAAATAATAATAATAATAATCGGAAATCAGTGCCGCCATCCGCTCATCTGTTAAACTTCGATCAAAGTCGAAGTCAAAATCTTTATTCGTTGAATATGGTACAAAATGGTGTTTAGGTACATTATGTTCAGACCTCATATTCTGCCAGTACTGGCGTACAAATTTTACATTGTTTAATTTCATTAATTATCATTAAATATCAACATATGCAATTGGTGGAGGTAGGACACGACGGTATTCCCGTCCGAATTGAGCAGTCCGACTGGGGAAGTACCTCGACCCTACAGAATACCACTGCTATAATAACCTCGTGTTGTGTTTCCGGCGGTGAGTAAGGTAGCCAGAGCTCACTGGAGAGTTTTTGTGCTGTCAATGGGAAGACTAAAGGCTTGTCCTGATTTTGTGTTCTGCACTGAGGGCACATAAAATCTCTGTTCTTACAGGGTAGGCAGCACGGATATTATATTATATAATACGCGTTCATTGGTCATGGTAACCACTTTCCATCAGGTGGGCCGTGTGCTTGTCTGCCATCTAAGTTGTATAATACATGATGTATACCTAGTCTAGCCATAAATATTGTTACGAAGAAAAAACATTTTTTTTATTGCAAATAATATTTATTACTTTTACAGTGTGTTAGTTTAATACATAAATATAAAACAATTTAAAATATAAAAAGCTTATTCGAAGTGGTCTCCATTGGCTGCAACACAGTCCTTTAAACGTTGAGGCCAGTTATCAATAGAAGCACGCACTCTTTCCATGGGAAAATTCTTCACTGCCAATCGTATGGATTGTTTTAGGGACTCCAAATTATCATGGCGTTTAGAGCAAGCCATACTCTCTAAAACTGACCATAAATCGTAATCCAGCGAAGATCAGGACTAGACGACGGCCTGTCTTCAGCTCTGATGAAGTCCGAAACGTTCACTTCCAACCAAACAACAAAACAACCAGACTCAGACACTAACAACCAGGCTGAGTCTTGTTGGAAGGACCATACTTGGTTATTGAACATGGTGTTGTTAAGGGGTTTAACTACCTTCTCAAGAATGGTATCTTGATACACTTGTGCCGATGTTTTGATACCTTTTTCACAAAAATATGGCTCAGTCACTCCTTCATAGCTAACACCCCACCAAACCATCACTGAAGTCGGATAATGCCCACGTTGCACTCTGTCGACTAATTGGGAAGCTTCCTTAGAGCTTTGAGCATAAATACGGTCATTTTGTTTGTTAAAATGTTGCTCAATTGTAAAGATTTTCTCATCCGTAAACAAAATTTTTCTGTGACCCCCCTTTGCGTACCGCTTCAGTAGTTGCTTCGATTTTACCACCCTATTCTTTTTTAAATTATCAGTTAAAAAATGACCAGTGCGTCTCTTATAGGCTGCAAGTCCTAAGTCATCTTTTAAAATGCGCGACATGGTTCTGGGTGCTATCTTCATCTCCCGAGATAAAATCTTTTGCTTTCGGACAGGATTTCTTCGAATTCTTTCCCTTACGTTGTTTGACCACCTTTTTCGTACGAACACTACGTGGACGGCCAGATCTTTTTCTGTCACAAACAGAGGAGGTCTCATTGTACCTATGAATAGCCCGGTACACAAACATTTGACTAATACCAAGCGTATGGAGAGTTTTAAAAATTACATTCGGCTCCATACCAACTTTGTGTAATGCAATCACAGCGATTCGGTTTTCTTTATCACCCCACTCCGTTTTAATATAGCAAAATATTGTACAATGATTTGGCGCCAAAATTAGAAAACACAATGAACAATCGTATAAAAATGACAGATTCCAAATTCAAATGTAATATCTTTCTTATTTTAATTGTAACAGTATTTATGGCCAGACTAAGTAAAACAAGTATTGTGTTTTGATTAGTCTTCAACAAGTTTTTTACAACTGGTTTTACAATTTGTTTCGTGGTGTAAACGAGGGATTAGTCAAGAATCGTAGTTCGTCAGTAGTCATGTCATGTCAGCCACACACAGTCCACTGTTGAACATAGGCCTCTCCCACAGACTTCCAGAATGACCGATCTAAGGCAGCCCGCATCCAGCGCTTCCCGGCGACCTTGATGAGGTCGTCCTTCCACCTGGCCGTTTGGCGTCCTACGCTACGTTTGCCTCCATCGTCCATCTGTTCTGCGCGCTATGTGTCCCGCCCATTGCCACTTCAACGAGCTAATCCGCTGGGCTACGTCGGTTACTTTTGTTCTCCTACGGATATCGTCATTTCTGACGCGATCACGTAAGGAAATGCCGAGCATAGCTCTCTCCATAGCTTTGAGCTTTTTTAGGAGACCTATAGTGCGGGACCACGTTTCGTCGTGGTCGTCAGCAGTACGTACCAGCTCAAAACTTTGATAGATAAATCATGATAGTAAAACTAGCTTCAATTACGTCAAACATGTTTTTACATGTTTGATACCTAACTCAAGAGACACAAATCACAATTTCAACACATAGCATTGTATGTAAATATTATTTCTACTGTCAAAATATTGCGAAAGTTTCTCCATTCGAGACATACTAAAAAAAAACTAATTTCCATATAAAGGTCTGAAAACAACGTCTGTGGCGTGGCGGTAGTGAATGCGACTGCTACGAGTGCGGGTTCAATTCTCGCTCAGTGCAAATATTTGTATGCATGAATATGTCTATTTGCATTGCTCTGGGTAGGCCTTACGGTCGAGAGATCACGGCTTCGAATCCTGGCCATTACATTGCCGACATGAACCCACTCCTAGCACAAGCAATTCAGCTTGGTTAGAAAGAATATTAGTAATTGCGGTTGCTAATATTATCTATATAAAAAAATGGCGCGTGGTTCCCGGCAGAGTAAAATTTAGACCACCCCATGCGGTGTCGTACAAGGCGACTAAGGGATAGGGTTGTTTAACATCAGACAGATATATACAGTTCAGACTCAGCCTCAGATGAATGGCTCGAGTCAACAATAGTGCCCGGAATAAGGCAATAGACTCACCTCTGCCCAACCTTCCAGGGATAAAGGCGATTATATATTATATATATGTCTGCATGTATGTAAAAAAAAATAAGGAAAAAAGGATTGCTTTTGGAGGTCAGATGATAGTCGCTTATCGGAAAATACCGAAATTCAGCCGCATCACAGTTAGACTGGAATGCTGAATCCAACTAAATTGGAAACTCCAACTAAATTGTTGACGGGGGTTTTTTAAATTATTAATTTAATTTTTATTTTACAATGTAAGGATACTGAAAAATTAATGTATCGATTGCACTATTTATAACGATGTAGGAAGTGTTCTGACATGCTAAATTTAATTATTTTACATCGAATACATTTATTACAATACAATATGTCAAAACTACTAATCAAATAACCCGCCCCTGATCGCTCCCGGTGCAAAAGTGCCCATAACACTTGCTGCGTTGCCACGTTGGATGGCAATGGACAGCCTTTGGACCAGGAACGACCCGGAACGAGTGTCACCGGTCGCCTCGATGAGCCTCTGTCCGATTTCTTTAATTTACAATTGATCTACTCGTCAAGCTCTTTGATTTGATACCCATATTGAGGGAGTTGAAAATAAAATGTAATTCACCATTTTGTGTTGGCGGCCATCTTGGATTTGAAATTTATCATAATGTATGGTATTCTACTAGTCAAGACCTTTAACTTGATACCCATATTGAGGGGCTTGAGAAATTGAAAATATGTACTCCGTCATTTTGTAGCGGCGGCTATCTTGGTCCTATTTTTTACAAACATAGCTAAGAACACTCCCGACTAATATACCTTTAAAACAAAAAAACTAAATCCAAATTAGTTCATCCGTTCAGGAGCTACGATGCCACAGACAGGCACACACGCACACACACACAACAACACCCCGTCGTTTTTGTGTCGGGTGTTAAAAAGGCTTGGAGAATGATGATGATATTGTTACGTGCACGGGGTACAATTAAATGCCGTTTACTCAACGAAGAGATTTATTAGCTTACCACAAACTAGACAATTAGATCACTAGTACACACAGTACTTCCTCAGCAGTCCCAGTCGCTCAGTAGTTCACAGTAGTCCACAGTCGTTGCTCAGGTCGCAGGTAGAATCTTCTTCGGTCGCTTAAGTTCGCTGTGTTCGTTATCGATCTCAAAGACTGAATGAATCGTGTTGCTATGCGAGCATGTTTTTTTACCTCTCAATTAGGAGGATCGAATTATCTAGAAAGTTCGCGAGCGATAAAAACCTATTCTTTTGATCTTGCCGCCGTCGCTGACCTTCGAGTAATTTCTCGATATTTACCTATTGTTTGTTTATATTTGAGAGTGTAGGTACTCGTAGGTAGGTTGTGACTTTTTGTTGATGATTCTAGATTTTTCTATGCCAATCGGTAGAGTACCTCGTCACTAACAATGCGTTTTTATTTCTTGAAGATTCGATTATTAGTTTTCGAGATATCGACGGCGGTCGTAACAATATATATGACTGAGATGGTTTCAAAGTATGCTACGGGCGAAGACAGGACAAGTCAGCTAGTCTAAAACCATTGTATGTTTTCACAGACCTGTTCGCATTCAACGAAAGAGAGCTGAAACTTATGATCACCACGAAGAAAGAACAGGATGAGATGAGAGCCAAGTTCTTCAAGAAGATACAAGAGAGGACTAGAGAAATAGAGAGGTTCCTCAAAGCGAATCAGTGAGTAAACATTTCATTCTACTAACTAGCTGTTGGCCCGCGGCTCCGTCCGCGTGGATGTCAGTTATCGCTTAGTTTTTTTTTATACCACTTAGCTGGCAGACAAGCATACGGCCCACCTGATGGAAATTCGTTACCGTGGCCTATGGACGTTTGTAACACCAGAGGAGTTACAGTCGCGCTGCCAACCCTGTAAGTACAGAGTTTCTGTGCCGTCAGTGTAGAAGACAAAGCAGGATAAGCCTTTAGTCTTCCACTGACAGCACAAATTCTCCAGTGAGCTCTGGCTATCCTACTCACCGCTGGGAACACAACACGAAGTTATTATAGCCACGGTATTCTGTAGGGCGGAGGTACTTCCCCAGTCGGACTGCTCAATTGGGCGGAAATACTGCCGTCTCCTACCTCCTTTCTAAAGTAAATACTTACGTCATTGTAGCTTTATGCATGCAAAGTCTCAGCCCGATCGGTGTAAAATTGACAAAGTTTCGTACAAATTTTCATCCCTTATTTTATCCCTTATTTTATCCCTTTGGGGGTAAAATTAATCAAAATCCTTTCTTGGCGGATGCCTACGTCATAACATCTACCTGCATGCCAAATTTCAGCCCTATCCATCCAATAGTTTGGGCTTTCCTATCTCCTTTTTTATACAACTTAGGTGGCAGACAAACACATGACCCACCTGATGGAAAGACCCACCTATAAACGTGTGTAACACCAGTGGAGTCGCATCCGTGCTGCCGAACCTGTAAGAACAGAGATTTTATGTGCCCTCAATGCAGAACACAAAATTAGGACAAGCCTTAGGTCGTCTCACTGACAGCACAAAATCTCTCCAGTGAGCTCTGGCTACCCTACTCACCACCGGGAATACACAGACATCACTATGTGTCAATATTTAGATAGCATGAAATGTAAGTTTGTGAAGATGTATGATTTGAGATTGATATGGTCATAACTCGCTGGGATAAACAGGGTAAATATCCTGGTGAGTTTTACACTGTTCATTTGTGAAGATGTTTGGAACACAATCACATTCAGAAAGCTGATCGTAAAGATTTTGTTGAGATGATGTGTCGAGTGGTTCCCGACAGAGTAGAATTTGGACCACCTGATCTCTTCCCATACGGTGTGGTACAAGGCGACTAAAGGATAGGGCTGTATAACATCAGACAGATATATACAACCCAGACTCAGCCTTAGATGAAAGGCTTGAGTCAGCAATAGTGCCCGGAAAACGGCAATACCGAATACAACGATTGGTAAAATGTGGGTGTTAATTCACCTCTGTCTAACCCTTAGGGGATAAAGGCATGATTATATGTATGTATGTAGGTATGTGGTACATTTTTTATGGTAAGTACTTACCGTGGCCTATGGACGCGTGCAAAACCAGGGGAGTCACACTTGTACTACCGAACCTATAAGAAGAGAGAGTTTCTGTGCCATCTGTGCAGAAGACAAAGCAGGGAACACAACACGAGGTTATTATAGCCATGGTTGGGCGGCCGGCGCCTCCTTCTGCGAGCAAGTAATGCTCGTGAAGGAGGAGGCGGGGCGGGAGCGGCAGCGGAAGCGACGAAAGATCGCAAGCCAAGCTGCCCACGTACGAAGGCAACTCGGGCGTCAGAGGTCGATGAACGACCTCCGCCTCCCATGAGCGCTGGCCTGGGGATGACTGGTGGAGCCGCCTGTTACCCTGGCGTGCCTCCCCGTTTTCCGGGGACGAGTTGGGAACTCTGTAGTCCCCACACACCCTAGGAGAGGGCCAGATCGTGAGAGATGGCCCTGGGTCGGCCGGGGTGCGAGGGATATGCCTGTCAACCTCGCCTTCGGCAACCAAAACGACCCACAGGCGGCGTGCGTTTTAGTCGGTTCGAGTCCGACATAACCTCTTCCACCGGCTCCGGTGGGGAGGGATCCGTGGGGATTTTGCGCACGTAAAAAAGAAATTAAAGCCATGGCTTCTGTGGCATATTATTTTCAATACTCCTTAAAACATTGCCTTTCAAGCGTTTGTTATAAAAAAAATTTAATAAGCTTCTCTCTTTTCTATTAAGGTACACAAAAAATGAGAAGGAGAAAGATGAATTGGATAATTTGAACATGCAGGAGCCACCCACAGTGGAAGAACCTAGACAGTGTCAAGTAACCATTAATGGTAAGTACCAGCATACGTGGAACCTTCTTCTTACAGTCCCGGGTCTTTTAAGTGGGCGTGAAAAAGCATCTGATGAGGCCGTCAAGCTGAGTGCCACCATTGTAGAGTTGTACTACAAACTTACCATCAGATGCGGTCACGTTTTGTGGAAACCATTGTCACACGGTATGTGTAAGTAATCGTGACCCTCTTTTCTGAGACTTTGCCTTCAGCTTACCATTAGGCAAGGCGTGTACTATATTAAAAAAATAAAATAAAAAAAACCGCCAGGCTTCGTAGGTAACAATTGTCTGCCAATGGCGCCCTCGCCATGTCCAGGTCCTCGACTCTACTAAAGCAAAACCACTGTCATACCAGACACTGCAAAATGGACGTAAAATTTACATAACATAACATAAACTCACGCCTATATCCCCGAAGAGGTAGGCAGAGGTGCTAACACCCACATTTCGCCAGTTTATGTTTAGGTCCCAATGTAATAGATGGCGAGCCTATTGCCATTAATCGGGGACTTATAAACCTGCGATAAATACACACATAACTTCGAAAAGCTTCGAGAAGTCATTGGTGTGTGCCATGGTAAAACCTGGGATCGAACCCGAGACCTCGTCTCAGTAGTCCATTACCCATACCACTAGGCTACCGCCTGACTTTATTTCTATCAGGTTAAATTCCAAAATTAAATTATACTCATTACACTTTTTCGTTTACTCTGCAAAGTAACCAACAACCAGTACAAGTGCCACCATTGTAACACTTAGTGTCTGTAATGGTGACCCTCTTTCCTGAGACTTTGCCTTTAGCTTACCATCAGGCGAGGTGAGGTCAAGTTGGCGAGTCCTATATAAAAAATAAAAATAAAAAAAAATGTCTATTAATTTTGGACTTTAAACATTGCTTTAAAGTCTAAAATTAAATTAAATTTTTATCAGTGTCCGTGAAATGACAGTGGTTTTGCGTGAGCAGAATCGAGGCCCAGGTAAAAAGGGATAGAAGCCCTGGCCTTGACGTCATGAAAGGTGACATGCATACCAATGGTCTCACCATACATCATGTGAAGTATTGAAGAACATTTCACGCTGTTGCGCTTCCCGCTCATACCTGTTGCCCTACGTGACAGATAAGTACGACAGCGCATCATCGCGACGCGATGCGTGACACATTCTTCCATACTACATGTGACGTTTTCACATGACGCAGGCAGAAGGCACAATAATAATATCTATACAGTATTCTAACTTCATATAAACGGAGGTCTTCATCTAAGGAGGTAGGACACGGCGGTATTTCCACCCAATTGAGCAGTCCGACTGGGGAAGTGCCTCCGCCCTACTGAATACCGCGGTTATAATAACTTCGTGTTGTGTTCCCAGCGGGGAGTAGAGTAGCCAGAGCTCACTGGAGAATTTGTACTGTCAGTGGGATGACTAAAGGCTTGTCTTGCTTTGTCCTCTACACTGACGGCACAGAGACTCTGTGCTTACAGGGTCGGCAGCGCGAGTGTGGCTTCTCTGGTGTTACACACGCCAATAGACCACGGTAACCACTTTCCATCAGGTGGGCCGTGTGCTTGTCTGCCACCTAAGTGGTATAAAAAAAACGGACGAAACGCGTTCCATACCTGCACGCTTCGATAGTGGCATGCGCAGGGCACGCAGCCAGTCTGAATCCGTCAGGATTGTTTTTTTTTTTTTTTTTTTTTTTTATATAGGACACGCCAACTTGACCTCACCTCGCCTGATGGTAAGCTAAAGGCAAAGTCTCAGGAAAGAGGGTCACCATTACAGACACTAAGTGCTACAATGGTGGCACTCAGCTTGGCGGCCTCATCAGATGCTTTTTCACGCCCCGCTTAAAGGCCCCGGGACTGTAGGAAGAAGGAAACACGTGTGCTGGTAATGAATTCCAGGTCTTGGTGGTGCGGCAAAGAAAAGAGTCTCCGAACCGCTTGGTTCTTGCTCGTATATTCTGCACAGTGTGAGGGTGACATCTAAGGCCTGCACGTGTTGTCCTATGTAGGAAAGGAGATGGTGGGATTAGTTGGAAGAGCTCGTCAGAACACTCACCGTGGTAGAGACGGTAAAATACAGCCAAGGAAGCAATATCTCTACGCATCTGCAAAGGCTCGAGGGTGTTCGTGACCTCAGGGTTCCCAATAATTCGGACCGCGCGTCGCTGCAACCTGTCGAGAGCATCTAGTAGGTATTTCGCGGAGCCATCCCAGAGATGCGAGCAGTATTCCACGCAGGAGCGAATTTGTGTCTTATAGAGAAGACACCGCTGCTCCGGCGTGAAAAAACGTCTCACTTTGTTTAAGAGTCCGAGTTTCCGCGAGGCTGTTTTGATGATGCTCTCGATGTAATTTCTGTTATTCAGTTTGCAGCGAATATCCATGCCTAGGATATAGAGATTGTCCTGCAGTGGAAGTGGCGTGCTCTGAAGAGTGGGAAGGGGAAGGAAAGAAGATACCTTTGCTGTGAACGCACAAGCCTGCGTCTTCTTGGCATTGAACTCGACCATGTTCTCGGAGCCCCATTGAGAAATGTGATTCAAGATCCGGTCCAGTTCAGTGACAAGAAGCTGTCTTTTTTCCACGATATCAGACTGTTTGGCCGCAGGTTGTCCGTGATAACTCCCGTGTAAGGTGCTATCGTCTGCATAGCAATGTATGCTGCCGGTGGACAGCATGTCGTTGATATGCAGAAGAAAGAGAGTGGGAGATAATACAGACCCCTGCGGTACGCCAGCATTTATTTGCAAGAACTCCGAAGCCCGTCCATCACAGAGGACGCGGATACGGCGCTCCTGCAGGAAACTAGCAATCCAGTTGCACAGTCTAGGAGGCAGACCAAAGGCTGGTAGCTTGGAGAGAAGCGATTTGTGCCAGACTCTATCGAAAGCTTTGGCGATATCAAGACTAATTGCCAGTGACTCGCCGTGCTTGTCCATAGCCTCACCCCAAAGATGGGTAACGTATGCTAGAAGATCACCCGTTGACCGTTTCGGCCTGAAGCCATATTGCCGGTCATTAATTAAGGAGTGATCCTCTAGGTGACGCATGAGCTGTTTGTTAATGATGTGCTCGAAGACCTTGCACAGCACTGAGGTGACGGCTATGGGTCGATAGTTGGCTGGCTCTGAGCGATCCCCCTTCTTGGGGATCGGCTGTACATTCGCCTCTTTCCAAGCCGAAGGCACTGTACCCGAGCTGTAGGACAGTCGGTACAGCCGCGTAAGCATCGGAGACAACTCCGCTGCACATTTTTGTAAGACCACCGCTGGAATACCATCCGGGCCACTGGCTTTCCGGACATCGAGTGATTGAAGCACCGCACGAACATCGCATTGCCTGATACGTATTTCAGGCATTACGTGGTCACCATTGGGTAGTGTCGGCGGCTGTATACCGCAATCATCGACTCGGGAATTGGCCGCAAAGAGATTTACTAGCATATTGGCTTTCTCTTGCGGTCCATGGGCCAGGGATCCATCAGGGTAGCGCAGCGGTGGCAGCGAAGGCTGACAGAAGTTGGCCTGCACGGCTTTGGCCAGTCGCCAGTATCCACGGCTGCCCGTGGGATGTGCCACTAGCTCTTGACCAAGCCGCGCAATGCGCAGGGCATCCGCTTTGACGTAAGCCCTCTTGCAGACCTTTGTGGCTCTGTTGTACGCCGCCTTGAAGTGGCTCACATTGGGATCGTGCGTGGCACGCGCCCTTACCCAAGCGCGATACGCGGACTGCTTTTGATCAACAGCCCTCGCACACTCGCGCCCGAACCAAGGGCGCACTCCTCGGGCACCGGTGACATCAGTGTAAGGAATATAGTATTCCATACCCAGACCGATCTCACCGGCAACAGCAGTAGCACAATCCGAGGGTTTCTTACCTTCAAAGCAGCGTTCAACCCACGGGATGGACGCAAAATAGTTGCGCAGCCCATCCCAATCTGCTGACGAGTAGTGCCAGAGACGCCGCTTCCCCTGCACGGGTCTTGAAGGCGCTATAATTGGCACCTTGGAGCAGACCAGACAGTGGTCGGAATTGCCTAAAGCGGCTTGTACCGAAACACTGTACAGGTCTGGGTGACTCGTCAGCAGAAGGTCTAGCAGAGAGGGTGCTAGGCCCGACCTTCTTGGTATTCTAGTGACCTCGTGTACCAATTGGGTCAGGCCATGCGCCAGAGCAAATGCATGGGCGGCTCTTCCCGCATGGTCTGTTTTGGAGGAGCCCAACCAGGTTTCGTGGTGGGCGTTAAAGTCCCCCAAAAATACCACTTCGGCGTTCGGAAACCGTTCCTGCGCATCATCTGCCGCCTGACTCAGATATTCAAAGAGTCGAGTTGTCTCAGCATCTCCTGTATGGGAACGGTAGAGGCACACATAGATCTGACTCGTAGAGCCATGGTCTACGTGTACCCATAGGGTTGAAAAGGATGGGTCCTCAAGGCAGCGCAAACGGCGACAACAAACATCCGCCCTAACAAACACGCACACCCCGGCTTTTGCACGGAAATTTTCCTCGATAACATAGCCGGGGTAAAGCAAGTAGGTCGTGTCATCAGGGCGGCCTATTTGTGTCTCCGTGAGAAAGAGCATATCTGGTTTCACCGTCTCAAGGTGTTGGTGGACGGCGTTGAGGTTCGCATGGAGTCCACAGATGTTAGTGGACTCCACCTCAAATAGCGAGCTTGTGGGAGTCTGTAGAGCCGCTGTGTTGCCCAATACTCTTAAATGCGCTGCCATGATGAAAAGGAGAAAAGGGCGTGAAAAAAAGAGGTGATTGTCGTCGCAGCACCGCGTGACAAAGTGCGGGATATTGGTTTTGTCTATGATTATGAGGCATGGCGTGAGCCGACACGCCGTACGGAAGGGCCCCCGTACCCCCCCGAATATGGTCGCCTGGCCCCCACTTCCGGTCACCAACCGGCACGACGAGCCATACCGGGATTATGCGCGGTCTGGTGAGGCAGCCTTCCAGGGTGGTTAGTCCCAGTTGGGCCTCTGTACTATACCGCGGGCGGCCAGCGGCACCACCGTTTCTACGGGTCTCCCTGACCGGCGCGTCGCCCCGCACCATCCTCACTAGACTACGCCAAGACCCACTGGTCCCACTAGTGCTGCGACCACCATCACCCCTACCCGGCTATGCATTTGCTGATCCCTGAACGCAATCCAACCGAAATTGAATTACTATGAAGGGTTTTTCGCAATATTGCACGGTGGTACCAACCCGGTCGAAATTTGTGACAAATTTGTGCCGTCAAATCTCTACCACCAGTAAAATATTGTATTGATTGTACCGCAGCGACGTACGGACGGTGTGTCGTTTTTTAAATAGTGACTGCGCAATTTTCTTTTCTTGATATATGATATGTCAAGAGTATATTCTGCTTGTTTTGGTTGCATGAATTCGTCAAAAACACACACAGAGATAACATTTTTTAGATTACCTGAAAACTCGGAAAGGTTAGGTTATAAAATTTACAAGTTTACGTAATTTGTGTCTTTTGACTATGTTAAACATGATAATCTTCTCAAAAAACTTGATGCATATGGTGTAAGAGGTAATGTATTAGAGCTGTTAAAATCTTATCTAAATAACAGAAAACAGTACACGGAGATCGCTAGAATAAATACAGTAACTAAACATGAAGAAATTCATCAGTCAGAACAGAGAAATATCATTTATGGTGTTCCGCAGGGCAGTGTACTGGGCCCGTTGCTATTTACACTCTATATTTAATGACTTACCGAAATCTACCCGACATCATATGACATTATTTGCAGATGACAGTACTTTGACAATTTTTAATAATAATAATGACTTAATTAAATACAAAACTGACATAAATAACACATTGACATCTATTATTCAATGGTTGGACGTTAATAATTTAAAAATTAACTTAAATAAAACTAAAATTATGCATTTTAACCAACGTGTAACATCTAATAGCATAGATATAGAATATCAGAATAATATTATTGAGAATGTTAGTACGACAAAGTTTCTCGGGTTAACAATTGATGAATAGGTTAACTGGAAATCACACATAGATCAGCTCTGTAAGAGAATTTGTAGTTCTGCCTTTGCCTTACATAAGCTATCCAGCATTGTTAATAAAGATGCCCTAATAATAGCCTACCATGGTTTACTCTCTCCTCTCCTCCTCTGTTACGATACGGAGTTATTTTCTGGGGTAACTCAACAAATAAAGAAGTTGTGTTCAAGGCACAAAAGAGATGCATTAGATCAATGTTTAAACTGAAAACTACTGATAGCTGCAGAACTTACTTCCAGGAATATAAAATCTTAACACTACCGAGCATGTATATTTTTGAAGTAGCAATGTTTGTGAAATGTAATCCTCATCTGTTTCCGACCTTGGAAGCAGCGGTTCCGCGAAACAGGCGGGACAATAGCAGGCTTCGTTTGCACAAGGCGAAGACGGCCCTTATGCGCATAGTATTATATGTATGGCGCCTATAATATTTAATAAATTGCCTAGGGATTGGAAGGAGATGGAGTGACAACGCATTTAAAATAGCTTTGAAAAGTTTTTACTACGGAGAGCATACTATAAAGTTTCAGATTTCTTCAATGATAACTTGTGACATAAGAATTTATTTGACAACATTATAATTATTGATTGATAACATTATAATTTGATTTGACTTACTTTTATTGACATGTATTTGATTGACGTTTTTTTTAATACTTATTAATTGACATTTATTTGAGTTATTTAACTATATAAATTGTGTATTTTAATTTGAATATATTTGGTAATGTTTATGTGTATGTCAATTTTGTACGCCAGAACCGGCAGAATATGTGATCGGACACTATGTGTATAATTTAAACATCATTTTTTGTACCATATTCTACAAATAAAGAACTTTGACTTTGACTTTGACTTTGAATGAATGTTCTTTTCTCCTCCAGAAAGATAAGACCTGGATTAATAAAAACTTGAATAATTTATAAGACCGATTTGTTATTTAATCTGATTTATATTATACAAGGTTTTTTAATTAAATACAGGTAATAAAAAATTTGATTTGTTTAAATAAAAAAATATTTACATTCACAAAACTAGTTAAAGTTCAGTAGACGACTGTAATTAAATTGCTGTAGATGGGCAACACTATCGCATGTGTACGTACCGCGCGGCTCTAGGCACTTATCACAAAAATACGGCCGAGTAACAATACTTTTTTTTTATAATAGACCCATAGTAAGCATAGATTAGTTAGCGTGTGTTATGGAATCTAGAATACGAACAAACATACATAAATACTTTTTTTGTAAATATATACATATTATACTTAGAAACACTCAGACCAATGCAAATACCCATATTCATGCATACAAATATATGCACTGAGCGGGGATCGAACCCGCGCTTCCACAGAGGCTGTCATACTGTATAGATATTAATACTGTGCAGGAGGGCACAATCTATACTAGAGTCTGGCTAACGAAAGCTGGCCCCAGAATATTGGCGGCAAATTTAAAAAATACATGCATCACAACACTAAAATCATACTATGAGAATTGGAATAACCTACTTTGATACCTGGCAATTCATTATTAAAAATATCATATATATAGACTGTATAAGAAAATTATGTTAGGGAATATATAGGTGTTGGTATATGAGGTAAATATGGGCAGAATCCGAAAATAAATAGGGAAATAAAATACGATAATATTCCACACATAATAACTTAGTTTTATTCATCATAATCAAAATCAGATTCTAACATTTCAATGCCAAAAGATTCATCACTGTCACTAGTTTCGCTGTCTCTAACATTTATAATAAAACTTTCTAAATTTTCTTCTGTTATTTTATCACGTTCTTTATATTTATTTTCAATATGTATCACATGATCAGTCATTTTCTTCCAATCCTGAGAACTTACGTTTTCAAATGAATCTTTAATTATCTCTTCTAATGCAGCTGTAGTAACTGCAATATTTTTGCTAGCCACTTTACGTTTTGCCAAACTCCACACAAGCTCAATCGCATTTAGATCACAATGGTAGGGTGGAAGTCTCAACACCTCATGACCACATTAATTTAAAATTTCATCAGCTTCATATTTTGGATCAAGCGTATTTCGTTTTACAATACACAACAGCTCTGCTTTCGTGTGGTAGTCCTCATATTGAATTCCATTATCACGAAGCCATTCTCTTATATTACTTTTACGCGTTTGTGTGTTAGGAACCTTATTTATAATTACCGAATGGTAACTAGCATTATCCATTATAATTACACTTGGTTCTTCCAAATTTGGTATAAGTTTTTCTTTAAGCCATTTATTAAAATTTTCAGCATTCATGTCATGGTGATAATCAGAATTTTTTGATTTAGTACTAAACACTAAGAAAGAGTTTGGTACGGGGCCTTTCTCTGATCCTGCATGAACTATAATGTACCTTTTCCCGGTCGAAACATTTTCAATTGCACCACTAGTTGAAGGACCTTGCCATGACTTCTTAGGCTTGTAGTTTCTATGGACATAAGTCTCATCTACATAAATGATCGGCTTGCCTTCTGCACGTTTTCCTGCTATAGTTCTTAAAAATCTATGTCTCCAAGCAGATATGTCATAGCGTTCTATTAATACAGAACGCTCATTTTTATTCTTTTTAAATTCATAGCCATTGGCTAATAACAAGCGGCGCAGAGTTTCTCTGCATCCGTTAAAATCAATACTTTCTTTTAACTCCACCAACAGTGTCCTCAGTGTAGGAACTTGTTTTTTAACTATATAAAATTCGTTTATCTTGTTACGCATAGCATCTATGTCAAAGTTATCTAGGTTAGACACAGTAGGTTTCCGTGGACGTTTCTTCCCCGGGGTACTCCAGACACCTTCATTTACTGCACCTTCCCTTTTTACTCTTTTTAGTGTTCTGACACTCACTTCTGCAAAGAAGAAATACGAAATATGTAATTAATTCTTGGTATTAGTAAGTAAAAATGCAAAGGTTTTTTTCGGCATAATTTCAAAACATCAGTGTATAATAAAAACTTAACAGTCATTGAAGCTATTTCTTCTTAGTAGGGGAGATAAGCCTAAATCGGGTACCCCGCCTAAATCGGGTATGCTTGTTTGTGTGCGCGTTACGTCTATTAGTGAGAATGTACGAGTGCATCGAGGTGGCGTGACAGTAGGCCAATCACAAGCAGTCGGCTCTCCGCTGTGACGCAAGCGCTTGCAAGGTAAGATTAAAAACAATATTTTTGATGGTTTTACTAAAAAAAAATGACTTTTGGTACTCAAATATTGTATGGATTATGTTTACTTAAGTTTTGTGTTGTGATTTTGTAAGGAATTATGCATCTAAATTAAAAAAACTTGTGGCATTCCTGCATTTGGTTTTGAGGTTATGGCGGTTAAAAATAAAAACATGCGTTTGGGCATAACGGGTAGGGGTAAAACGGGTATGTACCCGATTTGCCCTAGTATGGTCATGTGAGTAGTTTGGGTGGTTGAAATGAGGTTTTAATTAAGATTTTTGGTTTGTTTTATTCTAGATGGTTAACAAATATAAAAGAAAAACCTCTAATGCATCATAGGACGAGGCAGTTATGAAACTTGCTATGGAAGATGCTAGCAAAACCTCAGTGAAAGGTGCGGCTAAGAAGTACGGTATAAACTTATCCACGTTGCAGCGGCACATCAAAAAAGAATGCCCCAAGAAGAAACTTGGCAGGTACACAACTGTATTCACGGATCCTCAGGAACTCGAGCTTCTTGAATATGTGTTTCATATGGAAGGTTTGTTTTTTGGACTGACCAAGAAAGAATTCTTAGAACTCGTGTACCAATATGCCGAAAACAACAATATTCCACACCCATTCAAAAATGGAATGGCAGGTGAAGATTGGTACATTGGGTTTAAAGTACGACATCCTGATTTATGTCTACGCCGTCCAGAACCGACGTCATTAGCACGCGCTAGGGGTTTTAACAAACCACAAGTACAGAGGTTTTTCGATTTGCTAGAGGGAGAGATCGATAAACATAAAATTGACGCGACGCGCATTTACAATGTTGACGAAACTGGAATTCAGACTAATAGCAACAAGCCGCCTAGAGTTCTTAGTAGATCAGGAAAAAAACAGGTTGGTGTGATATCTAGTGTCGAGCGTGGTAGGGCACGCCGTAGTAACGGCGGTAAGACCCATCATGGGGGAGTGGCTAGAGAGGCCACACGGCAGCCTCTCGTACCGTCTGACGCAGATGATCACCGAGCACGGATGCTTCGGGAAGTATCTGCGTCGGATGCAGAAAGAGCCAACGTCCGAGTGCCATCACTGCGACGCGAGCGAGGACTCAGGTCCGCACACGCTCACCGAGTGTCCGGCGTGCGAGACGCCGAGGCGGGAGCTTGTGGCGGCCCTGGGAGTGAGGGTTCTCACGCTCTCCACCTTGCTCGCGGCGATGGTTCGCTGCGCGAATGCGTGGGCGGCCGGCGCCTCCTTCTGCGAGCAAGTAATGTTCGTGAAGGAGGAGGCGGGACGGGAGCGGCAGCGGGAGCGACGAAGGATCGCAAGACAAGCTGCCCGCGTACGTAGGCAACTCGGGCGTCGGAGGTCGATGAACGACTTCCGCCCCCCATGAGCGCCGGCCTGGGGGTGACAGGTGAAGCCGCCTGTCACCCTGGCAGAAGCAGGCCGCGGCGGTGGCGCGCGTGGCGCGCCTCCCCGTTTCCGGGGACGAGTTGGGGACTCTGTAGTCCCCACACCCGAGAAGAGGGCCAGATCGTGAGAGATGGCCCTGGGTCGGCCGGGGTGCGAGGGATATGCCTGTCAACCTCACCTTCGGCAACCAAAACGACCCACAGGCGGCGTGCGTTTTAGTCGGTTCGTGTCCGACATAACCTCCTCCACCGGCTCCGGTGGGGAGGTATCCGTGGGGATTTTGCGCACGTAAAAAAAAAAAAAAAAAAAAAAGTGTCGAGCGTGGTAAACTCACAACTGTGGTTTGCTGTTGCAATGCAGCAGGTGCGTTTATACCCCCATTTTTAATCTTTGGGAGAAAGCGAATGGTGCCAAGACTTCTAGATGGCGCTCCACCTGGATCAGTCGCAAGCTGCACAGACAACGGCTGGATAAATGGCCCAACATTCTTAGACTGTCTTCGACATTTTTTTTTTAAATTCTTCTTAGTAGCTGTTTGTTGCCAAAGATGATTTATAGTTTAAACAAGATAAGATTGAATATGAGTCTGAAAAATATAAGTGATTTTATGTTAATAAATATTGTAAAACTATAAAAATAAGTTGATTGTTCTCATTATATAGCCTTTACCCGTTATGCCCTGATGAGGTACCTGATTTAGGCCCCCTATAAGGGCAAAACGGGTATTTGGAAGGGTCTCCTAATTTCTGTTTTTCTAAGATTGTTGAAGAGAATGGTTAAGTTTGTTATTTTTTTTATATACTATATTAAATAAACATTTCCTTTAGTAAAACTATTTGGTACATTTTACGTTTCTAAGTATTTTTTATTTCACATGTCCCTTAGCGTACCCGTTTTAGGCTTACCTCCCCTACTGATTCTGGGTTATTATCCTATCTTTCTGCTCTAATTCAGTGAGATTTTCAATAGTTCTTACTATTTAATTAACTCCTTCGACATCTTGCAGATTCTCTGTTAAAGAAAGGTAATCGTTTTAAAATTAAAATTCATTATGAGTATACGTAAAACATAGGTGATGTTATTAAAATGAATTATTGGTTGACTGATGCGATATACGAATGAATATAATTAGTTTTATTCAATACATAGAGAAGCGTAGGTAACTTATTTGGAAGGATACGTAAATTATAAATCAAAATTTTATTAGGACGACTGGATAGGTAGGTGTTTAAAGTATCAAAATAATATTGTCTATGTCTACTAACCTATGAAATTCAACACCACACGTAGACAATCTTGTTTTTGTTTAAACGCGGCATCACGCTGTTGTTGTATTTCGTGGAACTTGCCAATCATGCAAAACAACATCTTTCGTACACCACTTTTGACAGATTTGTTCATTTTAAGCCGTAATTAGAATCACAATTTACACAAACGCATACAATTTGTAAACAGAGATACCGAACGACAACCTTGTCAAATTGACGTTGACGTTCATACAGAGTTGCTATATAAAAAGTTCGCAAATAATTCCAGGGCCTACTTTCATTAACAAGTCTCTAATATTATAAAGCTGCAGAGTTTGTTTGTTTGTTTGAACGCGCTAATCTCTGGAACTACTGGTCCGATTTGAATGATTCTTTCAGTGTTGGGTAGTCCATTTATCGAGGAAGGTTTTAGGCTATATGTCATCACGCTACTACTTAAGGGAGCGGAGCATTAATAATAAATGTTAACAAATTCGGCAATTTTTCATACATATTTTGAAGACTAAAACATACGGGCTCAAAGGGATATGAAGCTTCAAAATATACCCCGGGCGAAACTGAGGTGGGTCATAAACAAATAAACTACAACGACCATTTGATATTTACGCGTCGCGTTATCGGACTTGTTGTTTACGTAGGACAATGCCTTACATTGACATAACGTTGACGACTGTCAAAAACGTTATAAGCGCCATAATACGTGTCAGTCCCATAAACTCATCATTCTATTCAACAATACGCTGGCTAACGAATTCAACCACATCTCGAATTTTAATTACAATTCTTTTATTACAGAAAAGGCTTTCAAGAAATATTTAAAATTATGCAAAACGAGGACCAGAGTTGGTGAAGTGAACTTAAGGAAATACAGGTAGGTCTGCCTACCCTTTCAAGGATTTTGTTACAGTTGCAACCGAAAGTGGTGTGCATAGAACTTTATCCTACACACGCTCAAACTGTGGTTTTTCACTGCTGTGGTTAGTCCAATGGACTACTATATGACGGTCTTCAAGAAGGACACTTACAGCACGAGCGTGACGCCTCTGATGTAGCTCACTTCCATAAGCCACGGTGACCACTTGCCATCAGATGGGCCGTGTGCTTGTCTGCCCCCTATGTGACGTAAAAGAACCTGCTCTTTTTGCAGGATTTGCGGTGGAGTTCTCAACTTAGACCTGATAACGACACCTCCTCAACCGAAGTATATGAGATACTCCGTGGTGCTAGCCGCATGTATGTACATATTTTTATCATTTACAAAAATAATAGTTTTAAAATTAATTACAAATGATATATTATAAGATCGTGGTAATTTCAAAGTGCGAACAATGTATCCAACATTGTTCGCACTTTGAAATTACCACGATCGTCCTCATTTGACGCGACAGTGCGTTACGAAAACAAAAATACGTTATCTATACTATATACTATATCTATACTAATATAATATTATAAAGAGGAAAGATTTGTATTTTTGTATGTAACGAATAAACTCAAATACTGTACCGATTTTAATAATTCTTTTTTCATTAGAAAGCTACATTCTTCGTGAGTAACATAGGCTACTTTTTATCCCGACATTCCCATGGGATCAGGATTTACGCGGGTGAAACCGCGGCGCGGTGCTAGTTAATTATAAGTTAATAATAAATTCGCAATTATAATAATATTATTCATATGAATAAATAATAACAGACGCCATTAATTTTGTTGACGCAATTATGCAGCATTTCAGTCCGACATAACTTCCACCGGCTCCGGTGGGGGGTGTCCGTGGGGATTATGCGCACGAAAAAAAATAAGAGTATAACAGGATATTTAAAGTCTGCCACATAGGTAAATTGTCAATGTGTGAAACAAAGGACCTTATACTGAAGGCCTTGCTTACCTGCTCTCAAAGCTTTTTGAAGCATACGTTGCGAAGTTGTATGTTTTAACCTTTTATATTTCATGTTGCATAAATTTTGTGTAATAGTGTTTATAAGTACATCAACCATATCTTACCTACTGTCGTAATTACTGAATTGGAAAAAAAGAAGTTTTCTACAGAACAGGCTTAGCCTAGTGTAGAAAACTTTTGGCAGTGTCGGAATTGTTGAAATGTTACTTTACTTTTCTTTTTTTTTATACCAGGTGGCAGACAAGCACACGGCCCCACCTGATGGAAAGTGGTTACCGTGGCTTATGGACGTGTGTAACACCAGAGAAGCCCGACCCTGTAAGCACAGAGTCTCTGTGCCGTCAGTGTAGAGGACAAAGCAGTACAAGCCTTCAGTCATCCCACTGACAGACTTTAATATCAGAACATTTATTTTGTATGAAAGTGTACGGTGGTTAGTGGTCTTCATCATCCTAGAGGACCTCGCAACCCGAAGTTTTCACCTCTGAGTTTGGGATTTGTAAGGACGTATCCTCCAAAATCACCTTTATAATGAATTGTTGTAGTGAAACAACCATTACAAGCGAGTTCAAAAGTTATTTTCTAAGGTTACATTATAAATAGCTTGCTGCCGATCTTAACACCGCCATTCACAATAATGTCAATATGTACTAAGCGCCATCTAGTGGCACATACGTGAACTAAAACTAAGACATTTTATATTCTTTGCGGCGGATCTTGTTAGCGCGATTCACAACAAATAAGATGAGCGCCATCTAGTGACACAGCTATTAATTAACGTTCAAACAGGATTCACTTTTTCCAGTCTAACTGCGTCGCGGGTGAACTTCGATATTTTCCGTAAAGCGACTGCCACGGACCTCCACAACTTAAAAGCGATATCGAAGCATTTCTAATAAATCATTTTTAAACATTTAACCACTGCTGATGTCGAAGTATTGTAGTTAGTCCAGTTGTTATAATTTTTAGGGCCCCAACTACCCGTAATGACTCCCATTACGGGTAGTTGGATAGGGCTCCAACTATCCGTAATGGTAGTCATTACGGATAGTTGGATAGGGCTCCAACTATCCGTAATGGTAGTCATTACGGATAGTTGGATAGGGCTCCAACTATCCGTAATGGTAGTCATTACGGGTAGTTGGATAGGGCTCCAACTATCCGTAATGGGAGTCATTACGGGTAGTTGGATAGGGCTCCAACTATCCGTAATGGTAGTCATTACGGATAGTTGGATAGGGCTCCAACTATCCGTAATGGGAGTCATTACGGGTAGTTGGATAGGGCTCCAACTATCCGTAATGGGAGTCATTACGGGTAGTTGGATAGGGCTCCAACTATCCGTAATGGGAGTCATTACGGGTAGTTGGATAGGGCTCCAACTATCCGTAATGGGAGTCATTACGGGTAGTTGGATAGGGCTCCAACTATCCGTAATGGGAGTCATTACGAGTAGTACATATATAATATAATATGTTAACCGGTATCCACGGCTTAAAGTCCCCTTGGAGGCACAGAAATATCCAGACCAATACGAATAGATATAGTTATGCTTACATTTTTGCACTGAACGGGAGTCGAACCTGCCGAACATTTATTGCATAAGTAAATGAGCGGTACTTGATGGTAATTCCGTGCTTTTGAGTGGAGATGCTGGTTGTATACTTTCTTCGAATATAAAAAAACCAAAAATTATAAATTATAATTTTTTTAATAGAAAATTAGCTATATTTTTTTTATCACACGAAACCTTAAGCTAAAGATACATTTTCTGTAACCTTCTCCTTTTGCGACAGAAGTCTTTTATTAAGTCTTTTCCAGAAGAGAGGTATGTCCGAATCTTGTTTCGGCCAAACAATGTAGGTCTTTGTCAGCATCAGGTAATGAAGCGTAGTTGGCCGTAGGCGTCGTGGGATGTCTTCTAGAAGAACTAAGATTAGGTCTTCTCGGCGAGTTTCTAGAAGCCTGTAGATAGAAGATTCTGATAAAGTAATTGTTGAATTGCAACCCCCTAGATTAAGAGGCTGTTTCGAATTTTGGGATCATTACTTTCGATGTATCTTGAAGTCCTCGTTACATAAAAATATTTTCTTCTAATATATAAAATTCTTGTGTCGCGGTGTTTTTACAAAATTTCATTACAAACGGCTTGACCGATTCTCATGAAATTTTGTGTGCATATTGGGTAGGTCTGAGAATCGGACATCTATTTTTCATTCCCCTAAATATTAAGGGTAATCCATCCCAAATTTATTTTTAATTTCTTGATAAAAAAAATATTTTGTACTGTTTTATGATACAGCATTAGAAAATACATACAATCCTGAATTTTCAACCCTCTACGATCAACCCCTATTTTTCCATAGCGATTTAATGGTCTATGCAGAATAAATGATTTTTGACTTTGACTTTGACTATAGGGTGTAGACATCCGCTAAGAACTGATTTTACTCCACCCCTAAGAGACACGTACGAAGTCCCGGGCGGCCGCTAGTAATTGTAAATATTTTTTATTGTCAACTGTGCAATTTTTTTTTTGCAATAATCATACAGCCATAATAACCTTGTGTTGTGTTCCCGGCGGTGAGTAGGGTACCCAGAGCTCACTAGAGAGTTTTTGTGCTGTCAGTGGGAAGACCAAAAGCTTACACTGCTTCGTCTTTTACACTGACGGCACAGAAACTCTCTGTGCTTGCAGAGTTGGCAGTGCGAGTGTGACTCTCTTGTTTTTGCACACATCCTTAAGCCACGGTAACCACTTTCCATCAGGTGGGCCGTGTGCTTGTCTGCCATCAAATAAAAAAAAAAAAAACATCCTGGTATAAAAAAAATCATCCATACACACGTTCAAGCTGTGCAATAAACTCCCTGTTGTAGTTTTTCTAAGCGTTTCTATATGGGGTTCTTCAAGAAAGACAGGAGAAGGTCCTTACAGGGTCGGCAGCACGAGTGTGATGCTATGGACGTGTGCAACACCAGGGTGTTGCACACGGGTAAACACTTTCCATTGATTGATTGATTGAAATATATTTACCTATGCTGTGCCAGATGCATTTCGAACTGGCACCAGCGGCTGACCAGGAACTGCTGCGAGATGACCAGCATGATGAACCTTGAGCGGTCCATGCAGGACACTATGTTCTCCAGGATCGAAAGACCCACCTGAGGATATAAAAGTAGAATTGATGTAATTGCTAAATATGAACATCAAGGTGAAGAAGTAAAACTTTGAAGAGAAGAAAAGATTGAATTTGCCTAAAAATGCTTGTTCTAGCAAAGGCACGGCGCCTGTAGGTCATTGTTGGTTGCCGAAGGTGAGGTGTCAACTGCCTGTCAAGGCATATCCCTCGTGCCCCGGCTGACCCAGGGCCATCTCTCTCGATCTGGCCCTCCAAGGGTGCGAGGACCGCAGGGTCCCCAACTCGTCCCCGGAAACGGGGAGATGCGCAACGCTCGCCGCCACTGCGACCTGCTTTTGCTAGAGTGACAGGCGGCTCCACCCGTCACCCCCATTGCATGCCTTGTTTTTGTTCGTTTTCACTAAACTCCATTAGATGGATTTCTGAAAAGTGGGATGCACTTAGACTTAGGTAAACAGACTCGCGGGTGGACGAGATACAAACCTTCCCGCGCGTCTCTTCCTCACCCGCATTTAACGCCCCGTTTTCCTAAAGATAAATTTGGAAGGGGTAGATCTGATGCGAATGAAGAATGCCTGGAATTTGGACTCACTTGAAAGTCCCTCTCATGCAGACACGCGCTGATGCTGTATTCCGATTCTATATGCGGCAGCAGGTGGTCCAGCACCCAGCCACGATCCTCATTGCAGTATGACACGAACACATCATAGTTGTATATCGTACCATCTTGAATAACATGAAGAAACATTATGACGTTAGATTTGAAAAAAAAAAATTGTTTATGACAAAGTATTTTCAAGATAGAGGTCTTATACAGGACAGGCTAAACAGACCGCGGTAGCCTAGTGGCATGGATAATGGATTGCTGAGACGAGGTCTCGGGTTCGATCCCAGGTTTTACCATGGCACACACCAATGACTTTTCAATGCTTTTCGAAGTTATGTGTGTATTTATCGCAGGTTTATAAGTGCCCGATTAATGGCAATAGGCTCGCAAACATAAACTGGCGAAATGTGGGTACTAGCATCTCTACCTACCCCTTCAGGGATATATGCGTGAGTTTATGTTATGTTATATAAATAGAGAAGACAGCAGCAACAGATATACGTACTGTGAAATAAACTTAAATAGAATAATTTTGTTTATTTTTAGGGTTTCGTACCTCAAAAGGAAAAAACTAAACCCTTGTAGGTTCACTTCGTTGTCCGTCCGTCTGCCCGTCTGTCTGTCTGTCTGTCTGTCAAGACCTTTTTCACAGGAATGCGTGTGGATATCAAGTTGAAATTCATACCACATACTCAAATATATAACGTCATGAGTCTGTGCAAAAATCATAGTTCTATGTCGACGCATTCAAAATATATTTCGGTTTATGTAGCTTAAGTTACGAAACCCTTGGTGCGCGATTCCTACTCGCACTTGACCGGCTTTTTTATAATCCATTGCGGCTTCTTTATAGATCCCTGTAGCGGCGTCGCGTCACAGACGCAACGTCAGCAAATTCCTTCCCGGCCCGCGGCGTAGTGCCCGCGCTTTGTGAGCCAGTTCGTACGTAAGGCTTGCCACAGTCGGCCACATATGAACTCGCTCACTTATAGATGTTCTCAGTCAATATCAAGTGTTCTAAGTAATCAACTGTAAGTCCTACATATAGAGAGACCGTTGTGTGATCGACAATAAACGTAATAAGTGTACGCCATCTTTCATTGAGATACTCCCACGTAAACCTACAGGCATAGCCTCCAAAAGCCCGTTTATCAGTATCGAAGTTTAACAAATAATGTATGTGAAGAGACGACACGGCACATTTGATCCATAGAAATAAAAGAGAAAGAGTCCCGCAATCCACTCAATTTCCAAAGAAGAATTTGGATGGTTTCAGGCGAAGGTTCGGTGGCTTAGTGGTCAGAACGTTCCCCCTGTAAGGGATAGATCACAGGTTCGAATCCCACCTGAACCGTTTAAATTTTTTCTATCTTAATCTATTTTAAATAGTCAGCATACTAAAGTAAAATTTCATTAAATAAACAATATTATCATACTTGTGTCTGTTTCTCGGTACAATCTGCTGCTATTCTATGCGTCGGTAACTTCCCCGTTTCCGGGGACGAGTTGGGGACTCTGTAGTCCCCACACCCGAGGAGAGGGCCAGATCGTGAGAGATGGCCCTGGGTCGGCCGGGGTGCGAGGGATATGCCTGTCAACCTCACCTTCGGCAACCAAAGCGACCAACAGGCGGCGTGCGTTTTAGTCGGTTCGAGTCCGACATAACCTCCTCCACCGGCTCCGGTGGAGAGGTATCCGAGGGGATGTTGGGCACGTAAAAAAAAAAAACGGCGGCGGTAACTTAGTGATTAAGGAGTCGGCCTTACGATCGAAATGTCTCGGGTTCCAATACTGGCCATTACGCTACCGACGTGAACCCACTCCTAATACTCCTTACTAGTAATTTCGGTTGTAATATTATTTTGTAAAAAAAAAAACTTGGCTATTTCTATGTCTATCTACTTTATCTCTATAGATGTTTAAATTACAAAGCAAATACATAATACATACCGTCTACGTGTTTATTCTTGTTGATTAAACTCAGCAAAGCAGAATTCCTCATAGTTATATAGAAATATTTCAACTGTCTTCTGAATAGATACAAGAACCACGAAGCCAACAGCAGAAAAGGTAGTGTTACTAATATCAAGAGCATTTGCCTACCAGTATTCAATTCAGCGATATCCCTACTTCTATTGCAACTAGACACTTCATATATCGACAGGGGAATCCCATCAGGGACCTTCATACATGTAAAAACATCTGGCTGATAGTCCAAAAGCCGAAAGCTACCAGTGTCTTCGAAGTATCCATTCCCTTTATACGTAACAAAATTTCTGCTTAATATGATTCTGTTGTAATAATCATAGCCGATATGATATAAGCTCTCTCTTATAGGTTGTATCTCTGCATCTGGGAATTTGTTTTCGTTAATAGAAGCCATTTCGAGAAAGTCTTTCACTTCGCAGTTGCATATAACGTAGTTGCCTGATATTGCCAAATAATCAATATTTTTTAAGTCTTGTACCATTGTTTCTGTAATTACGTTTATATTGTTATCTTCTAAGCTTAATAACCTTAGATTTGGCATTATAGAATAAGTTTTTTTCATCCAACCAGTTATTCTATTCTGATTTAAATCCAGTATTTGTAAGTTCTGGAGGGTAGATGCAACATTGCCATTGAAGTGACTTATTTCATTACTAGCTAGCTGAAGTATCTCTAATTTATAAAACTTTCTAAATGTATCTGTAGTTTTAAGTCCTATGTTTCTTGCGTATAGTACACGAAGGGTGCTTTCTAGGCCTTGTAATCTATCAGGTCCATCCAATATCAGATTATTTTGAGAAATATCCAATATTTCAAGAGATATGTTATTAAATATACCGGCTCGTAAATTTGTTATACCTGTATTACATATAGATAGGCTTCTTATTTTGTTTCCTAACCCTATTATCATGCCGTAGTTTCTAGGGGTCAATCTAGTGTGTGATAAATCCAAGGAGATCAGTTCCTTCAAATCTTGAAAGACGAAGAATGCGTCTGTGTGCAAATTCTTTGGATTACCGTCGTCATCCGTTGGATAATTTCGACTGAAGTCCAAATGTTTTAAATTCTGAATGCCTACGAAAGCATCAGTATATATTTGGTGTATTTGATTTTCTCCCATGTAAAGGGCCTCTAAATTTATCATCCGACGAAAAATGTTTGAGTTCAGAACTTGTATTGCACACGATCTTAAATCTAGCTCTTTTAGGCGTGGGAACTCAGATTCTTGGAGACTTGAGGACCATACAAGAGTGGCTTCTGAAAATTGAAAGACATTTGTATGAGATCATCGTCAACCGTTCGACTTAGGTTTCTATCATCAGCTCAACATCATGAAGATGATTACAGGACGCAAAAAATACTTAAATAAAGATCTAACAGAAACATTTATTTTACCTACATTATAAGAGTTTCAATTTCAATTTCAATGAAATTTCAGTTCCCATAGAATGACATGTATTTCCCTCAATTTCCTCAAGATGCTAGACCTTTTTTTACAATAATTATCATATAATTATTTATCGTGCGTTAAATCCCCTTCCCCCCTCCTCTGCCGAAGCCTATGTCTAACACGCACGCCATCTGTGGGTCGTGAGTGGCAGAAGGTAAGATTAGCTGAGACATATCTATCGCACCCCGGCTGACCTAGGGTCAGCTCTTTCGAGCTGGCTCTCTTTAGGTTTAAGGGCCACGTCTAAAGAGAGCCAGCTTGAAATGCGTGCTTCCCCATCCCTATCTAGACATGGGGAAGCACGCATCGCACGACACCACCGCAACCTGCTTGCAACTCTGCAAGCATCAAAACCTCCTGGATATAATTGCTGTTAGTATTACGTACGTAAAGCATACAGCTGAACCCAAGGTTTGATCTGATTCTTGGCAATATTTTGTGAACATTTTCTCTCCAGATATTCTTCATCGACTGTTAATCTTACCATGGTTTATAACAGTGCTAGGTGCAACCACAGAGACCACACCAGTGGCATTGATGAAGGCGTCATACTCTGGCACCTCAGAACTGGTTCCATCAAAATGGTTACCATAGAATGACATGTATTCCACTGTCTCTGACAGATACCTTCCTCGGTGATCTGATAGCTGGTATACCTGGGGATCAAAATTGGTTGGAATTTAATATACCTACAGTCAGTACCATATAGATCTAGACTAACAAAGTACTCAAAATGATCTTAATGCCTTGGTTTTCCCCCCTTCCTGTTCACTGACTGTTTAAGTACACATCATTAGTTCGGATAATACATACATGCATACATACATATAATCACGCCTTTTTCTCCGGAGGGTTAGGCAGAGGTGAATCAATACCCACATTTCACCTATCATTGAATTCGGTCCCACGTAATAGAGAGTGAGCCTATTGCCATCTTCCAGGCACTATTGTTGACTCAAGCCATGCATCTGAGGCTGAGTCTGGGCTGTATATATCTGTCTGATGTTAAACAGCCCTATCCCTAAATCGCCTTGTACGACACCGCATGGGAAGAGATGGGATGGTCTAAATTCTACAATTTACAATCATACAATTTAAATCAAAATAGTAGTTTAATACCTTTTTTTGTGCGCAAAATCCCACCGGAGCCGGTGAGGGAGGCTATATCGGATTTGAATCGTCTAGAGACGCACTCCTATTACCAGAGATGAGATTATCTGAGACTATGCCGTAGCAGTTAATATCTTGGTATTATGATCATTTTCAGACTTTGTAGTTAAGATCGATCTGATGCCAAGTGTTTAAGCATATTGCCACGCTCCTTAACCATTGGGGTAGGTAGAGACAACAGTCTTCGTGGAAACATCATTGTAAGTGTGCTACGATCCAATAATTGCGCACCCTAGTGTAGTTTTCTTATTGAATATACTTTGAATGGTTTTGTAGGGTATTTGCGCGGAGGCGACTCGGACGTCGGAGGTCACTCAACTACAACGACCTACCTCCATAAGGAGCGGGCCTGGGGTAAAAGGTGGAGTCACCTGTCACCCTGGCAGAAGCAGGTTCAAGTTCTTATTTCCGAGGATAAGATGGGAACACCGCCGCGTGGTTGCCACAACCGAGAGAGCTGTCTGGAAACTGAAGATGGACCTGGATCAGCCGGGGTGCGAGACATATGCCAGTGGCAATCTCACCTGGTGGCAGGTTGGGAGCTACGACTTGAGCCACCAAGCGCAGGGCACGCCGTAGTAGTAGGCGGTAAGACCCATCATGCAGGAGTGGCTAGACATGCAGGCTCTCGTACCGTCTGACGCAGATGATCACCGAGCACGGGTGCTTCACTGCGACGCGAGCGAGGACTCGAGGCTGCACATGTTCACCGAGGGTCCGGCGTGGAAGACACCGAGACGGGAGTTGGTGGCGGTTCAGGTAGTGAGAGTTTTCACGCTCGCCACCTTGCTTGCGGCGATGGTTCGCTGCGCGGATGCGTGGGCGTCCAGCGCCTCCTTCTGCGACCAAGTAAAGCTCGTGAAGGAGAAGGCAGGGCGGGAACGGCAGTGGGACCATGCCCGCGTACGAAAGCAACTCGAGGGTCGGATGTCGTCGATTAACCTCCGTCCCCCATAAGCGCAGACCTGGAGTTGACGGGTGGAGCCACCTGTTACTCTAGAAGACACAGACCGCGTTGCATGTCTCCCCATTTCCGGGGACGAGCTGAGGACCCTGTGGTCCTCGCACCCGTGGACAGATCGAGAGAGATGGCCCTGGGTCAGCCAGGGTGCGAGGTTATTGCCTGTCAACCTCACTTTCGTCAACCAACAATGACCCACAAGTGCCGTACGTTTTAGTCTGTTCGAGTCCGACATAACCTCTTCCACCAGCTCCGGCGGGGAGGTATCCAATCTCACCAATGGCAATCTCACCTCCGGCAACTTACTGACAGACAACTCAAGACGGCGCGTGGTTAATCCGAGTTCGACATAACCGCCCAGCTGGATTAGAATTCCACACAGATGGAGTCGCATTTAATAACAACTAAATATAACAATGTTACTTACCAGTGGTACTCTAGTGAGGCCGCAGTTTGCGAAACTTAAATATTTCACATGGCCATTAGCAGATCCCATTTTGTAGAATCTTTGACGCAGCAATGGCACTGGGTTCTGAATGTAAGACATGTCGATTGAGTTACTGCTGTTCGCTGAAAGTGTATTTGGATAATGAACAATCTATAATTGAATAAAATTACAAAGCATTTAGTATGCCCCGTCATCCCAAGACTCATACAAATTTGAGACAGATTCAGGCATTACTCGGTGGTCAGAATCCGCGATACCCGCGTACCGCCTGAGTTGAATCACTTTTTTCCATCTTAATCAAAGCAATCTATAAATTTATTAAGATAGAAAAAATTGAAACGGTCACGTGAGCTGGTAATGAATTCCAGTTCTTGGTGGTGCGGCAAAGAAAAGAGTCTCCGAACCACTTGGTTCTTGCTCGTATATTCTGCACAGTGTGAGGGTGACATCTAAGTCCTGCACGTTTTGTCCTATGTAGGAAAGGTGATGGTGGGATTAGTTGGAAGAGCTCACCAGAACACTCACCATGGTAGAGACGGTAAAAGTACTTGCTTTTATCGTTACGTAGTTGCCCCCGTGTGCCCTCTCTAGTCACTCCCCCATGGTGAAGTAAATGCTCAATTGGGGCAGAAATACCGTCGTGTCCTACCTCCTACAATTTACTAAGATCAGCTCAAGTCTATCAGCAGTTCAGTACCTTAAACTTATTTTACAGAGTACACTTACCATGTAATGGATTCAATGCCCCCGTTGCGTTGACCCATGATTGTCTGTCTGTCATGTACCCCGTGAGGCACACTTGGTGTGACGAAGGGTTGTGCTCAGCGTACACCCATGGCAGACAACAGCACATTCTAGAAACATTGCCTACGTTTACGTAAAGGATAGTTGTGCCACTTCACGGGCTTCACAAATTCCTCAGGATTTGATTAACATGCCAATAAATAAATTTAAAATAGAAGTGAAAAAAACTTTAATGAATAAAGTAGATGAGTATCTTGATGATGTAAATGCGTGGTCAACATAAGTCTCTTGCTTGCTCGCACAAAATAAATTGTAAACTAAAGCAAATTTAAAATAGAAAGATAATCTAGTTCTAATATAGTTCTCTGAGTTTCTTGCTGTCATCTTCTCAGTAGAACTAATCTACCGAACCAGCGAAAGAATCATTTTTCAATAGTTTATTTGTAAATTATTTAATATTTTTATATTATATCTTGACGTTCATATGTGCTCTTTATGTGCCTAAACTGATTAAATGAAATTTATACTTTGATTTAAACTATCATGGTCACTCACATCAGTATGACAATAAACGGGATATTTACCATGTTTCATTGTTTTGAGTTCCCGATATTTCGGCGCTGTTGCAAGCACCATGATCACGGAGGAACTGGAGTAGTGGCGGTGAACAGAGATTTTTTTTTCCTAGGAGCAATTATATCGATCTACCCTCTTTCGAGTTCTTTTACTACGCGTATCTGCATTACCACTGGTTTCAATCTCACTACAAACTCGAACCCGATCTCGATCATGGTAAATATCCCGTTTATTATAATTATATTTTTTTTTATACCACTTTGGTGGCAGACAAGCACACGGCCCACCTGATGGTTACCGTGGCCTATGGGCGTGTGTAACAAACGTGAATGTGAAGACAAAATAGGACAAGCCTTTAGCCTGCCAACTGACAGCACGAATTCTCCAGTGAGCTCTGGCTACCCTACTCACCGCTGGGAACACAACACGAGGTTATTATGGCCGCGGTATTCTGTAGCGCGGAGGTACTATCCCAGTCGAACTGCTCAGTTGGGCGGAAATACCGTATTCTAGCACTAAAATCTAACTCATTTATAAGTAGGTTCACTGTTTTCCAGAATCTTTTAGAACAATGAATTGATTTATCTAGGACAGGTCGTTGCCACTCAGTGCAATTCTTAGCCTTAACCGATAAGATACAGGAAAAGTCTATATTCTAGTCTAAATTTCTGTCATTTCTCATCGGCAGAAAATTTGAAACACAAATCTTCAGAAAAATAGAAGTCTTCTTCGTCTTTATTAACACTGAAAGAGTATTAATAATTTCGAAAATAAATAAATACCGTGAAAACGAATTTACTAACTGCTAAAAAAATAACTACATACAAACATACAATCACGCCTTTATCCCTGGAGGGTTAGGCAAAGGTGAATTAACACCCATATTTCACCAATAATGGTATCCGGTCCCACGTAATAGGAGTTGGAGGACTCGAGCCATGCATCTGAGGCTGAGTCTGGGCTGCATATATCTGTCTGATGTTAAACAAAAAATAACTTCTACGTAATTAAACCAATAACTTCAAAAATCAATACGCGACTTCGAAAATAAATCAATAATTAATTAACCCGTGATGAGGAAAACTTATAATTAAATTATTATCATTAAAAATAAACTTACATCAATACTCTGACAATCATTTTTTTTATGTCAGGCCCAGGCAATCTCCAATCGCAAACATTCTTCAACAATTACATAGTTCTATCCACACTGCAGTCCATCTTGTACAATGTACAGAAATAAAACTATTACTGAATTATCATTTGCGTATTTAAGAAAATAATCAATAATGCTATAACAGCGCGCCTTTACTATTATCACAGGTGATTTAAAATATTATTATATCGATAGATACATGATATCTTATCTGTGGTTAAAACAAGGATTTGTCGGCCATCTTGTCTCGCTATCATTTATTTATGTACTTAAACCTATTTTGACATTTGATGTTATTAATTGAATGACGTTTTGATAAAATAAATTAATACTTACCTATACTAATAGCCACGTGGTTCCCGGCAGAGTAGAATTTGGACCACCCCATGTCTTTTTTTTTATTATTATTATTAAAATGACGAGCAGCATGTTTGCTGATATGTCCACTTCATGGTGTTGGAGTACAGTTCAGTCCAGTCCATATCTCTTTTATTGTTTGTTTTGTACTGTAAGCCATTCATCCAAGCGACACTTAAAGGTCGTTAGCGTTGCAGCTGACACCACTTCCTCGGGCAATTTGCTCCACAGTTGCACAATGCGGTTGTTTAGTGAGTGGTAAGCAATCAAGCTGAAATAAGATTTATTTACGGAAAACAAGCATTGTTACAATATTATTTCTTATAGTTTGTTGGCAGATGAAGCTCCCTGATTTATTCACAAAATTTTACATTATTTATTTACCAAAATTAGATATAAAAAGTTAAGTGGTGTCGTACAAGGTGATAGTCCATACTCCGCCTGCATAGCTCGAGGCAACAATAGTACCCAGAAAACGGCGATAGGCTCAACCCACTATTACGTGGGACCAAATACAATTATTGGTGAAATATGAGTGTTACCTCACCTCTACCTAACCCTCCGGGTATAAAGGAGTGATTATATGTATGTATATTACTAGCCGACCAGTCTCGGCTTCGCTTATGGCATATTTAGAAATTCCGTACCAGCACTTTGAGTGCCGAATTTGTTAGCATTTGTGATTACTGCTCCACTCCCTTTTGTAGCAGCTTGATGCAATGGAAAATGTTTCTTTAGTCCTCACTTAGCCTCCTTGTTTGGGCCATTGTGCGCGTGATGATATATTATATCGCATATAATCTTTGTCGATAAACAGGCCATTCAACGCAAAAGAAAAAACAATTCAAAACAGTGCTGCCTATCCCTCGTTTTCACAGTGATCAAGGCCTAGAATTCATTACCAGCTCGCGTGTTTCCTTCTTCCTACTGTCCCGGGCCGTGAAAAAGCAATATGATGAGGCCGTCAAGCTGAGTGTCACCATTGTCACATGGTATGTGTAAGTAATGGTGACCCTCTTTTCTGAGACTTTGCCTTTAACTTACCAAGCAAGGTGAATTCTAATAGACGTGTCCTATATAAAAAAAACAGCGCCGAAATGTCGATTGTTCAGCAAAAATATAAACATGGTAAATATCCCGGTGAGTTTTACACTAGTAAAGTTGTAAACTTGTTGAAGACTAATCAAAACACAATACTTGTTTTATACGTGTATCTCAGATACTTTACGTTCACATAGTATGTATAGCCAACAAGTTGTAAACAAGTATAAAACACATTTGCGTTCACACTGTAGCCTGTGACATATTACAACTTATCAAATATTTATACATGTTTTATACTTAGGTGAAAACGAGGGGTAAGATTAGCGCGTTCAACCAACCAAACAAACAAACAAACAAACAAACAAACAAACAAACAAACAAACGAACAAACTCTTCAGCTCTATAATTATTACGTCTAGATTGTTGCATGTGATATTACTTGCATATGGGATGTGTATATCTCTTTTACAATAACCCCCGACGAAAAACGATGCATTTTTATTTATAATTTGGTCTATTGGTTTGAGTAATTGTACCTATCTATATCTATCTGTGTCATAATCATAGCTCCTAAACAGATAGACCTATATTGATGCAATTTTTATTTGAAAGCAGATTAAATGACACGATAAAAGGCAGGATGTATAATATTGTACTATTCTTCAACAGTCCAACTGCCTAAAGCCCTCCAACCGATGAAGTACCAGGTTCAATACCGGGCTCCGTTGCCACCTCCGCCAGGAGTCACGCGTACTCCTGAGGAGATTGAACAGGAGATCAAGAAGGTAGAAGCTCTGTATCAGAAGCTGGCGCTGGTGTTTATAGAGTGAGTTATCATTACTACACAATCTAACATCAACTTGCACTGGTGCTCAGGAGTCTCCTACATTTGCATTTGAGTTGTAGTTACTGTGCTGTGTCTCACAATACGTATTGTAGGAGGTAGGACACGGCAGTATTTCCGCCCAATTGTGCAGTCCGACTGGGGAAGCACCTCCGCCCTACAGAATACCGCGGTTATAATAACTTCGTGTTGTGTTCCCAGCGGTTAGTAGGGTAGCCAGAGCTCACTGGAGAATTTGTGCTGTCGGTGGGATGACTAAATGTTTGTAATGCTTTGTCCTCTACACTGACGGCACAGAAACTCTGTGCTTACAGGGTCGGCAGCGCGAGTGTGGCTTCACTGGTGTTACACACGTCCATAGGCCACTGTAACCACTTTCCATCATGTGGTCCGTGCGCTTGTCTGCCACTTAAGTAGTATAAAAAAAGTGTATGTGTTTATATGTTATAGGTTTTTTTTCTTCACACTTCTGCCTCTCGTCTTCCCTACACACTTTTCACTAAATTCTCTACTTCTCTCTCTCTCCTCTTGCGGGTCTGCTGGCAGAGATTTCTATTAGAAATAAGCAGAGCCTCTGTGTGTACATAAATATTAAATAAATAAATATAAAACTAAAACCAGACTACTGAAAACTTACGCTATAAAAAGTATTAAACAAGAAAATATGTGAGAATACAGTGAGCTCTGGCTACCCTACTCACTGCTGGGAATACAACACGATTACATATAGATGTATCCATAAAGGAAATATCAAATATAAGTACTTATACATTATATGTCACATATACAAGAGTATATACATATATAATTTTGTTTATTGGTAAACCTTTAGGCTCCCTCAAGAGGTTATGTGGACGGAACCTCCTGTGGTGTGCCAGTGGCAGGAGAACCGCAAGCTCTGGACAACTAACTACGTCAACGATTATAAATTTAATGAGGACAAGCTGACCGTGCAGTTCAGAACTGGTGTTCTATGTGAGTACCTGGCAGCAGGACGCACTCCATACATAGTTATTTGCTATATCTTGACTCCAAGGCACGAGGGAAACGAGGCCGTGATGGGCCTTATGTGCACAAATTGATTTGATATATTTACATACATATAGGGTTAGGCAGAAGTGAATTAACACCCACATTTCACCAATCATTGAATTCGGTCCCACGTAATAGGAGGTGAGTCTATTACCGTCTGCCGAGCAATCCAATCCCCGGGCATTAGGAGGCCCCATTCCCGGGGATTGGATGAGGAGTCCGTGGTCCCCACACCAGAATAGGGTCAACTTGAAAGAGATGGCTCTGGGTCGGCTGGGGTGCGAGGGCATTCTCACCTCCGGCAGCTTTCAACCCTCAGACACCGTGCGTTTTAGTCGGTTCAAGTCCGACATAACATCTCCCACTGGCTCTGGGAGGGTTAATATTAACGACGTATCATTTCTGCGTGGTTTCCGGCTGAGTTGAATTTGGGCCACTCCATCTCTTCCCATACGGTGTCGTACAAGGCGACTAAGGGATAGGGCTGTTTAACATCAGACAGATATATACAGCTCAGACTCAGCCTCATATCAGATATATATATCACATCAGATGCATGGCTCGAGTCAACAATAGTGCCCGAAATACGACAATAGGCTCACCCCCTATTACGTGGGACCGAATACAAATATTGGTGAAATGTGGGTGATAATTCACCTCTGCCTAATCCTCCGGGGATAAAGGCGTGATTATATGTATGTATGTATTTCTTAAAGCGAGTAAGTAGCTATATTTTTTAATATACTTATTTTATGCGCCATTTTTGAAAGCCACGATGTTCTTGCATGCTGTGTGTATATATTACGTACCTACGTGTTTATATTTATTGGTTTTCTTTTGCAGGGCCCATCGGTATCGCTGTATCGAAATACAGCAACTTGCCTTACCAGGGATGGGACATTAAGCCTGATCCAAAGTCGTAAGTATAAAATTAAGTCATATTATAATTGAATACCAATGAAATTAGAATATTATTATAACCATAGATATGTAGTCCGCACTCTAAAATGGCAATAAAATCAGACGCGACAGTGTGTTACGCAAAAAATACATTAATAACAATAAATTCGTAGTAATATTAATATTTATTAATACGTATTATTTCTTATATTATATTATATTTTTGATTGGTGTTTGCACCATATTAGAAGGCCGAGATTTTTCTGCATTCCATGTTTATATAATAAATAAATAATTATTCCACGACATTCTATACAACGCTATCTAGACCCATGGTAAGCATAGCTTAACTAGCTTCTGTTATGGGATCTAGATTGCGGATAAACATACTTAGATACTTTTTTTGTAAATAAATACATGTTATACATAGAAACACCCAGACCAATGCAAATATATTTAATCATGCATACAAATATTACAACTGAGCGGGAATCGAACCCGCGCCCCCTGCATAGCAGTCGAATGCTCTACCGCTACGCCACGGAAATAATAATAATATCTCATTGTTTAATACCTACTAATAAACGATTACAATAGGAAAAAAAAATCTGTTCAGGCGGGATTTGAACCCTCGATCTTTACCTTACAGGAGAAACGCTCTGACCTCTAAGCCACCTAACCACACCTGAAATTATCCAAATCTTCCTATAATCCATCTTACAGTGACGGTTGAGAGCCATCTATCGACACTCGTACGAATTATCGGCACCAATCTATACTATAATATTATAAAGCTGCAGAGTTTGTTTGTTTGAACGCGATAATCTCTGAAACTACTGGTCCGATTTGAATGATTCTATCAGTGTTGGGTAGTCCATTTATTGAGGAAGGTTTTAGGTTATATATCATCACGCTAGTACTTAAGGGAGCGGAGCATTGATAATAAATGTTAACAAATCCGGCAATTTTTCATACATATTTTGAAGACTAAAACATACGGGCTCAAAGGGAAGCTTCAAAATATACCCCGGGCGAAGCTGGGGTGGGTCAGCTAGTGAATGATATTACAATCATTTTTAAACATTGATTTTTGATGACTCCGCTCAAACTAATTCATTTTTTTTCTATCTTAATTGATTTGAATAGTTAAGATAAGATGCTTTAAAATTTCATTCAAATGATTTTTATATCACTTAAGTGGCAGACAAGCACACGGCCCACCTGATGGTGTTTACCGTGGCCTATGGACGTGTGTAACACTAGAGGAGCCACAATCGCGCTGCCGACCCTGTAAGTACAGATTTTCTGTGCCGTCAGTGTAGAAGACAAAGCAATTCAAACCTATTGTCTTCCTACTGACAACACAAAAACTCCAGAGAGCTCTGACTACCCTACTCACCGCCGGGAACACAACACGAAGTTATTATCCCCAGTCGGACTGCTCAATTGGGCGGAAATACCGCCGTGTTCAACCTATAAACGACTTCACGTCGATAGGTATTGTAGGTACCTAATTGAGGTAGAATGGTATTTACCTCCAATTGAGCAGTCCGACTGGGGAAGTACCACCCTACAGAATACCACGGCCATAGTAACCTTGCGTTGTTCCCGACAGTAAGTAAGGTGGCAAGAGCTCAATGGATAGTTTTTGTGCTGTGAATGGGAAGACCAATGACTTGTTCTTTGTCTTCTACACTGAAGGCACATAATCTCTCTATGCTTACAGGATCGGTAACGCAAGTGTGACTGCCCTGTTGTTGCACACGTCCATAGGTCACGGTAACCACTTTCCATCAGGTGGGCCGTGTGCTTTCCTGTCACGATAATGGTATGAAAACAGGATTTGAGGCCAAGACTCTAGCATGTTTTTGTTATTCGTTTTTTTTTGTAATCGAATTGAAATCATATGATTTGAAAACGTAGCGTTACTGAATCCGGGTCCCTGGCTACTATTATGTTGGTGAATTAATAATATGCGGGTTCTTGAACTACAACTCTTTTAATCTTCGATTTAGGTACATGTACAATAACATAGTTTTTATAAGATGGGTGCGCGCGCGTTAGTCTCGACAGTTGCTTCGGCTCTTGGACGGTGCCGTCCCCCGCGCGTGGTTTTCCCCTCTGTCGCCTAAGTTGGTCAGATCGGTCATTGACAATTATATTAAAGAATAACATAACATAAACTCACGCCTATATCCCCGAAGGGGTAGGCAGAGGTGCTAGCACCCACATTTCGCCAGTTTATGTTTAGGTCCCAATGTAATAGGTGGCGAGCCTATTGCCATTAACCGGGCACTTATAAACGTGCGATATATACACACATAACTTCGAAAAGCATCGAAAAGTCATTGGTGTGTGCCATGGTACCTCGTCTCAGCAGTCCATTACCCATACTACTAGGTTACCGCGGTTGTTAAAGAATAACATGACATAAAACATTTTTGTCTCCCCAGTAAAGGTGTGCTGGTCACGGTGACCGGCCTGTGCGTGACTGTGACCTGGCTGTGTTTAGGCAACTTTGTGAAGATCGTGTTCATCGCTAACTCACCCACGTCGGCGCTCAGGGAACATTACAATAAGTCGTATTCGGTCAAGCGGATGGTTCAGGTATGTACAGACAGACAGCGTACACTATTACGCTCTCATGTTACACGCGGCGTTGCGGGGGACGAGGTAAAGAAAGAGACAGAAAGAGAATTAGCTGAGAGCGAGCGAGATGCCACGGTGAGCGTTGGCGGTGGACTGATCAACTCTGACGGCCGATTGGACGATAGGTACTCCCTCTTTTTTTATAATGTGCGGAAATCCACTCGGATATCCCCCGCCGTGACCAGCGGGGTAGTTATGTCGGGCTCGAACCGACTAAAACCGCACGGCCGTCTTGGGCCATCTGTTGCCCAGTGTGAAGTAGCCTCTGGCATATCCCTCGCGCACCTCGACTGACCCAGGGCTATAGAAGGCCACATCGGGTGTGGGACAACGGCGTCCCCATCTTTCCCCAGAAAAAGGCGGAGAGGCACTAATCGCGCCGCCATCTCGACCTGCTTTTGCTAGAATTACAGGCGAATCCACCTGTCACCCCCAGCCCTGCGCTCATGGAGGATGGAGGTCATTTAATGACCTCTGATACCAGAGTCGCCTACGCGCAATGAGGTTATGCGGCACGGTAGGAATCTTGGTCTCCGCCGGCCCTGTTCGATAGATACTCCCCCTGTCTCGCCGCGCACATACCCAAAGCACGGTACAACTGTTGCGGTCGGTGTATAATAAACCACAGCCCCTTTGGGAATTTACAGGCGTGCATGGCTGAGCAGCCACTTGATCACTTTCAGATGTTAAGTCTTGAGAGGAGAAGGTGGATGACCTGTGCATTTTGCACAGAATAGCAAATGATTCACTTGACAGTTATCTGTTAAACAAATTAGATATCAAGGTACCGACGCGTTCTGTGCGTGTCCCAAAACTTTTCACAATTCCAGCAAATAGCAGCAATGTATTCCAGAATGGACCGCTCGCTAGAATGTGCAGGTATTACAATTCTCTGTGCTCTCGTGTAAATATTCCACAACATTCTACACAACGCTATCTAGACCCATGGTAAGCATAGTTTAACTAGCTTGTGTTATGGGTTCTATAATGCGTATAAACATACTTAGATACTTTTTTTTCTTTTTTTTGTTGTAAATAAGTACATACATATTATACATAGAAACACCCAGATCAATGCAAATATACATATTCATGCATATAAATATTTGCACTGAGCGGGCATCGAACCCGCGCCCCCTGCATAGCAGGTGCTCTACCGCTACGCCACGGAGGTCGTCAACAATGGTTTATCAGAATTTAAATGGATTTTGCGTCGCGATGATTTGCAGCCGGAATAACGTCCCTTGTTTTATTTTGTGTTTTGTTATTGTATGGAATGCATTCTTCATTCAATGTGTCTTATATGGATAGGTAATAGTTACGAAGTAAATTGGCACTGAAGTCAAATGAAATGCTGTGTACGATGTAAGTGGACTTCGATTGAAAATGTTGTATAGCTTGTAGAATTATATAGTCTTTGTAATCTGATATCTGTTACTGTAGGTACCTATTGTATTAAATAAATTAAAAAATATGTATGTATGAATTTGCAGTTGATGCGCGAGGCTGGCTGCGACTTCTTTCCTGACTTCGACGCACACTCGTACGTGGAAGGCTGCACTCATAAAGAATGGGTGATGGAGAGGCATAACTACAATGCTATGGCGTTCCTTTCAAGATCTTATAACTTTCAATGGAGCAGGTATGGCGTTTTATTCACATCACCAGCAAGAACCAAGCGGTTCGGAGATTCTTATCTTTGCCGCACCACCAAGACCTGGCATTCATTACCAGCTCACGTGTTTCCTTCTACCTACAGTCCTTTTTTTACCGTGGGCCGTGTGCTTGTCTGCCACCTAAGTTGTATAAAAAAAAAAATGTAAATTCTGAAGTTATTTGCTTTCAGTTGAAACTATGGACTAATTCTTTATAACAAGAGAATCATCAAATATATGATAATGAAAGTATTTATAAAAAGTATTATAGCCATTTTATCTCTACTCACCCCCTTAATCCCTATTAATACCATTTTACTCGGTACATATCAAAACAATCAAGAACTAGAAAATCTATTAAACAAGATAATCTTTATTGTACACCAACACATTACCTACAGTACATGTACGGACAACATTATGAAAAATGTACAAATGGCGGCCTTATCGCTACAAGCGATCTCTTACAGGCAACCTTTAGATGCGAATGTTTTAATTGTCTTATCAATAATAACCTATGGGTGGCGCCTCCTTCTGCGAGCAAGTATAATGCTCGTGAAGGAGGAGGCGGGGCGGGAGCGGCAGCGGGAGCGACGAAGGATCGCAAGACAAGCGTACGAAGGCAACTCGGGCGTCGGAGGTCGTTGAACGACCTCCGCCCCCCATGAGCGCCGGCCTGACAGGTGGAGCTGCCTGTCACCCTGGCAGAAGCAGGCCGCGGCGGTGGCGCGCCTCCCCGTTTTCCGGGAACGAGCTGGGGACTCTGTAGTCCCCACATACCCGAGGAGAGGGCCAGATCGTGAGAGATGGCCCTGGGTCGGCCGGGGTGCGAGGGATATGCCTGTCAACCTCACCTTCGGCAACCAAAGCGACCGGACCCACAGGCGGCGTGCGTTTTAGTCGGTTCGAGTCCGACATAACCTCATTCACCGGCTCCGGTGGGGAGGTATCCGCGGGGATTTTGCGCACGTAAAAAAAAAACCTATGGGTAGTTATTAATATAGTCATAAGCTACATACAGTCTTGATGTGTCTTTTATATTTTTTATTTAAAAAATCATTCTGTTTAGAAACTCATTTTAAAGTTTAAAAACCAAAATCGCACCACTAGTTAGTCATTTAACTAGCCGAGTTTGTTTCCTTAATATGTTGTTATAAAAAATCTCCACAAGATGGTTTACCTTTAGTTGAATAGATAGTCCGTGTAGTGACGGAGCAATAATACAAGTATCACCTCCCCATTTCATCCGAAGGGTGTCGTAAGAGGCGACTAACGGAAAAATACGCAGACGATATCACTGCGAGAGAAGGAAAACTTGAAATAAAACCCTGTACCAGCCCGTCTGGCCAGCGTGGAAACAGTAGGCCAAAGCCTCCCAACATTGGGAGAGGCCTATGTACAGCAGTGGTTTGCGATAGGCTTAATTAAGTAGGTATCTAATCAAATGGATATATGATTAATTTTTCGTTCGAGTTCCTTATGCGGCCTAAGCAGTTTCGAATATATATGCGTTTAATGATAGCCCCCTTTTCTTATTATAGATGGAATGCGGAGGCCGACTCTCGTACAGTGATCATGCAGATTCGAGAAACTGTCGATCCAAAAAGGGAGGTAGGTAAATCGACTTCGGTCTCGTATCTCCACTGATGACTCCTCTTGAGAAAAAAAAATAGTCCTAATTTTTTACTATCGCAAACTGTACCTACATTTTACAATTATATAATGAACTGTAAAAGTGAAACTATCTTATGACAAATAGTTTTAAAGTTATTTGATTTTAAAAATTCTATTACTCGAGCCGCCCGAAAACGGTCCATACAAAATCGTGGCACGTGGTGACGTCACAGCGCACTGGCGCGTAGTGAAAATGTAAGGAGTGCAAGAGAATATCGCATTTATCTCAATCTACGTTGCGTTTACACGTATACAGTGCGTAATAAGATTGATTTCAAATTTAATTAGCAATCTAAAAAGTTGTAAATTTTACTTTATTTCGATTGTTTATATTTTGACCTATTATGGGAATTAAAAACAATGAAAAGTCATAGTTTCAGTTTAGTTAGGCAATATCTTAGTTTACTATGCATATTTTTAGATAAAATACTACAAGAATTAAATATAGTTGAATAACTAAGATTTTTTTCACACTAATCCCCCATTCATTTTTTTAAAGAATTTTTTAAGTGGTATTGGTAATAATTCGGTGACTCAGAAAACTAATTTTTTTTATTGTTCCTCACACTGCCATCTTTTGGTGGACCACAATAATTAAACTTATACGACTTATAAGAATGTGACTGATGTATAATGTAGATGTGATGACTTAAACTTAAATAATAATTTGTACACCACTCAATGGTAAAACATGTTGTGTCCAATCGAAGTTTAAGACCTATATAATAAGCACTTGACTATGTATATTACCTATATGTACACATGTTTTTTGCAAATAAATATTATCTTATCTTATCTTATCTTATCTTATCTTATAAGTCAGGTATTACAATAAATAATTAGGTCACATACTCAAAATTAAAATAAGATAATCAGTCATCAAAACCACACAATGTCAATTTGCTATTTAGATTTCTAATGTCAAAGTTACAATAATTTAAGGTCAAATTAATTAAATTACAATTACATATGAATAATATTCAATTACACATTTTGATATTATACCACTAATATTCACTTATAATAACATTACACCCGAAAATACCCTATTCTATAAGCACACAGCGTCGAGCACAGCGCTGCTACATCCTTGACAGAAATTACTTACCAGTCAAGTCTGTAGCAGCTCAGTTCAGTTCAAATACTCACCCAAAAAATGGTGTCAACTCTCCTATAATAAATATAAACCACATTTAGTCAGACCTTCTCAATTACAGGCAAAATTATCCCTTCTCCTGGTCAACCCTGAACGCGCCACCATACTCAAATGCAACGAGATGACTCAAGAAATCAATTACGATCCCATGACGAATTTCCCGGTGAGTTCGGTAAATTGGACCTTTCCAGACGTAGACTTTCCAGTTGTGAGGGGTCCATGTAGCCTAGGAGGTAGGACACGGCGGTATTTCCGCCCAATTGAGCAGTCCGACTGGGGAAGTACCCTCCGACCTACAGAATACCGCTGTTTTAATAACTTAGTGTTGTGTTCCCAGCGGTGAGTAGGGTAGCCAGAGCTCACTGGAGAATTTGTGCTGTCAGTGGGATGACTACAGGCTTGTCCTGCTTTGTCCTCTATACTGGCGGCACAGAAATTCTGTGCTTACAGGGTCGGCAGCGCGAGCCACCTAAGGGGTATAAAAAAAAATTTTGGGGCTCTTCAAGTAGTACGTAAGCATTAAAGGAGGGAGGTCTTTGCATTGCTTATTTTTGATGACGTGGGGTGGGGAGTCTAGATAATAATTACGTAAGCAGTTAGTTATTTACTTTTTCACATATAATATAGCATAGGTACATTACCTAGAAAAAAAACATGAAAAGAAATTTGAATAGGTATAGGTTCCAATGATTACGTAAGCATTTAGGGGAGTAAGAGTTTTGCTTGCTTTTACTGACAAGGGCAATAAATCTGCTTACGTAATACTTAAACGTCCCCAATCCAGCCAGCCTGATCTGCAAACACAAGCCGTGACAGGGATACTAGTATTATTTTTGGAATAATCCAGCAATAGCATTTCAGTTGCTATGGCCGTTATATACGAGATAAGATTTTTATTCCACCGGCTCTCCTTTTTAATATTTTCTCCATTCGCCACTGGTAGGTAGGTGATCAGGGCAAGTTGAGGACATCGTGGTTCCCACAACAAAGGACAATTTCGATACTGGAGATGACCGTATCGGCTAGGTCGCGAGGAAATGTGGTTTTAGTCGGTTCGAGTCCGACATAATCACCTACGAAGGCTCCTATGCGGGGAGGGATGAGATTTGACGTTTATGACATACGTTGACGACTGTCATAAACGTCAAATCCCATACATATGTCATTCTATTCTACAGTACGCCGGCCTACAAATTGACACTTGTCTAGGGTTGCAGGTGTTCTTATGGGAATTAGGTACTCTTATCTGCCGTGTTGCTTGAGGTTATCTTGGTCAATCGACCTTTTGCATACCTACCTACCCTCTAACAGACCTTCGTATTTCCATTTCAGTTCTTTCCAGATCTCTTCACGTTGAACATGAGCTACGGTTCCGTAGACGCGAGGAGATCAACCTTCAACATGAAGTACCGACTCGTGGAGACAGTGTTCGAGTTACTGCAGGAGTTGAAACTGTCTAGCTTCTCCTAGGGTTAAATAATAAGTTGATTTTTTATTTATAAGTACCACTAAGGCACATGTCCCACCGCCAGCGAGTAAGCGAGAAGCTATAGGCTTTTTTCTTGTTCAAGAAAAGTACAATAGATATTATGTTCCATGTAAACATAAGATATACGTAGGTATATATTATTAGTTGATCGCTGACTGTTCACACAGCGGACGGGTACTCGTTCCACGGTAATCGCCAGTACTTCGAGCAATCGCCCAGCAGGAACTACGCAACTTGTTTCCCGCTGCTGGCTAATTCGTTTCTAGTTGTTAGTTTTACTCGTTATTAGACTGTTTCTCGCCCAAGAAACGTATAGGAGATAAGAAATACATAATTTGAATAGCTGTTTACACTATCGTCGATACTACCTATTACTTTTGTCACGACAAGACCTGTTAAAGTTAAATCGTAGACCGATTCTCGCTTGGAGATCTAGAAATTACCATCTCGGTGCCCCGAGCAAGTGGTGACAGTAATCTCCTTTTATCTTCGCACACTCGCTTGTAGTCCAGCGACAAAAATATCACAGTTTAATACTCGCTACCTCCCGAGTTTGTTGCTAGCTTGTTTATCGCCGGCGGTGGGACATGTGCTTTATGCCTTGCGACCTCTCGACTCACAGGAGGAGAATATGGAGTGTTTCGTCAAAAATCGGTATACATATATTGCTCATTTCTTCCACCAGGTTAGGCAGAGAAGTAGCCGTTCTTACATACCTCATAAATCTTCCTGCTTCATAGTCCATTCATCAGGCAGTCCTTCGCGACTGCTTCTGACCTACCTTTTCTTCAAAACTTCACCAATTTCAGCTGTTACATTTGCTTCATACGCTTGTGTCATTCGCTCAGTACTCATATTTTATAGGATTAAATAAAAACTCACAGTGTTTCTATAAACAATTTATACTATTTTTATTTTATCGGATAAAAAATAACTAAAAACTACTAATAGTAAAAAATTAATAGAGCGACCGTCGCCTACTAGTCATAAAAAAAAAACAATTTTTATTTTTTACAAAAACGAAATCAGTTACTTTTTCTATAATTTTCACGATTTCTTTTGTTACTTATTGGCAGTATATTATATACAATTTTCATATATATATATTATATAATTCTACATGTATAATCGCATTACTTTTGCGTGCGTTTACTAATAAATATTAATAATTATTTGACCTCGAATTGAAAAACATATCGAACTTTATCGATTAACAGAATTTTAAATGCGGTTTCGAGTCGATTTTCATTTCAAAAAATATAACGATCGACTTCGAAAATAAATTGATTATTCGAAATTTGAAACGCACACAAAAGTATTAAGCATTTGATTGCATTGAAGACTCGTTTGATAAAAAAATACGTTTGAGTCCTTTTCGGGCTAAAATACGAACTTAACCCTTTAGGCTCCGACCTAAAAAAAGCACTAAAGACCCCACGGTATAAAATTGCTAATTAAATGTGAATTTGCTTCTGAAAACTGTAGTAATGTCGTGAATTGTGAGGCCCTTGTACTGTTTCTAGGCCTAGGCCGCGTTAATTTTACCATTTAACCAATGATCTTATATTTAAATGAGATAGATACGGCATTGGCGCTAAAAATTGCCATTCACAATTGTCGTTTAGATTAGAACGCATTCGCACAATAAGCGTAACTTATAAGGTCCACTGTTTTGTGCATATATCGTTGTCACCGCACAAATCGTATATTTTTGCACGAATTTTGTGCAAATTTATTGATTTTGTGCAATAAATAATTTTGCACAAAATTCGTGCACATAACAGACGAGCACAAGTACGGTCAGCAAATTACATTAAATAATATGCCCGTTGAATAATATGCCGCCTCGTTTCAATAGCTTTAAATTGTTTTTTAAATACGCTTATCCCATTTTGATATAAAACCATTGTATATAACATATTATCTACGTACAAAGCCACATTAAATAAAAACAAATGTCCAAATGTGGATTCGAATTCTAAGAACTGACTTTTTATCACAAGCGCATTGAGAAACAAATTAATAAGATCGCCTCGAGTTTAATATTTCAAATTTATCGATCACAGTCGTTTTAATTTACAAAAAAATAAAAAATAAAAGTCAGTTCTCAGTAAGGTCTTAAGGGTTAGACGCCGCTATCCTGTTAAACCTTAAGAGGAAGGACCAACCAACGTTATGGTCTTGTACAATTTCTATTTATAAGATAGTTATTTATCCAAAGGAATTCAATTAAAAATATTAACTCCTTCACCTTTATATTTTTTTAAAACCGTAACATTTTTAACCTTAAACTCTTTTAGGTTATGTGGGTACAAAAAACCCTCACCGGTGAAAAAGTAGAAGGCTATAACGGCTTGGCGCTTCCTCTCTCAATGAATAAAACTATTCCATGAATTTTATGGATCTAAACATATTAAGTTCCATGTTTACTAAATTCAATGGATTAACCCAATTATGTTAAATAAAAAGCAAGATTAATAAATGGAATTAAATTAATTGACATCTATTCTACAAAGATAAACGTGTTATTTTTATTTTTATAATTTTTTTGCTAATAATATATACAATAAATGATAAGTAATATAAATGATTTAAGTTCAGCTGTTACCGAAAATATTTTTTTTCACAATAATATAAAATATCTACACATTTTATGAAATAAAAGTGTATTGTTATTTTGTTGGTTTTTTTTTTAAATATATTTTGCGTATGACAATACCACAACTATTTAACGAGATAGTAGAAATTTTGACAGTTGATACATGTTCAGGTTGGTATCGACAAATACCCCAATTGTGATGATTACTGTCATTTAACGAGAATTTGTTGTCAATTTAACGCGATGGTAGAAATTTTGACAGTTGATTTGACAGTTGACACTGTCCCGAATGGAGTAAGCGTATAGAAATAAAGTATAAAATTTAATACCATTTTTTGCAGTGTCTGTGTTATTACAGTGGTTTTGCTTTAGTAGAATCTAGCCACATCAATTGTTTTTAATTATAATTTTTAACAGAGAACAAATCTAAAAGCAAAAAATTAACTATAGTAGCCAATTGCATTGAGAATTATGTTGACTTTTTTTTGTAAAGAATCTTGACAGCATTTTGACAAGTGACAGCTAATAAGTACATCTTTTAAAATTCGGCATCGATCTCGTATTTTTCCTGATGGTCAGGCTAGCGAGGGGTAGGCATCAGAAATTTTCCAATTTTATGTTCTAATAGGCTGGAGAGACATCAGAACTTACTTTTAAAAATATATTTTGAATACACGTATATCTCCTGGCACTGCTGTCATTTTTGCACTATACGTGGCAAATAAACAAGTATTATTGTACGACCTCCGTGGCGTAACGGTAGAGCATTCGACTGCTATGCGGGGCGCGGGTTCGATTCCCTGGCTATTTCTATGTATGATATGTATGTATTTACAAAAAAAAAGTATCTAAGTATGTTTATCCGCATTCTAGATTCCCATAACACAAGCTAGTTAAGCTATGCTTACCATGGGTCTAGATAGCGTTGTGTAGAATGTCGTGGAATATTTATTTAAGTATTTATTTTATTTACTACGACAGGTATATATGTAGTATTAAAAATATAATTTTAAAAGTAAGTTCTAATGTCTTCCCAGCCTAGGGGAGACAACAGGACTGAAGAAATCCTGAAGTCTCATCCAGGGGGGTATCATCAAGGGAGACACAAGAACGGCGCCTAATATTCATATTCAGTGTGTTTTTGAAGTTGAATTTATATTATAATTGGTATTAAGACTATAAAACTAAACTAATAGCTATGGCCGAATAATTATCAGATCTAATGGTACAACAGAGTTTACTGTACCAACTTAAAATACAATAATGGATATAACTCTCTATGATAGTTGTTACAAAAGAAACTGGGCTCTTTTTTCACCCCACTGTAATTTTTTTGTACATAGAAGAGAGCCGCGTGGTTCCCGGCAGAGTAGAATTTGGGCCACCCCATCACTTCCCATGCGGTGTCGTACAAGGCGACTAAGGGATGGGCTGTTTAACACCAGACAGATATATACAGTCGAGAATCAGCTTTAGATGCATTACTCGAGTCAACAATAGTGCCCGGAAGACGGGAATAGGCTCACACCCTATTACGTGAGACTGAATTCAATGATTGGTGAAATGTGGGTGTTAATTCACCTCTGCCTAACCTTCCGGGGATAAAGGATGAGGATGATTATATGTCTGTAGATGAAAGATATTTTTTTAAACTACAATAGTTATGTTATGAAGTTCACCAAAATTATTTTGTTTGTGTAAGTTTACAATGGCTAAAAAATGAGTAATAAATATCAAAAATCCGAAATCAGAATATTTTTTAGAATGATATGAAGTACACTGACACCGCAAAAATGCATATTTACGAAAAGGTACCCAAAAAGGTTGAGATACAAGAATCTGTGCTTTGGAACAGAACTAAGAAATATTGTTGATTTTCTAAACAAGGCAATCATCATCATATGGTTTAGCTTTCAAGTAGAAGACCTTCATAAGTAGAAGAGAAAAGTAGGAAAGCAGACCATGCTCTAAATTGAAAACTTTAGACATAACCGAGATGATAATGACAAAATTACCAATATTACGTGTTGTATCGATCTAAAAAAGAAATCCGACAGAAATATCCTTGGTCTCGTGTCTCCCCTGATAGCCCCTTGGAGAGACATCAGGTTATTTTAGTCTTGTTGCTTCACATAGAGAAAACAACAAGAGTAAGAAGAGCGTAAGAAAAACCAAGGCTGGAGAGACATCAGAACTTAAAATAATGATATTAGTAGCAATGTTGTTTGTAAACATGAACAAGTCACACAAAATGAAAATCTAACTAATAATTTTCTGAAACTATAGCTCATTACTCCTCATGATGTAAATAGAGAAGATAAAAACATTATTGATGAAACAATTGAAAAAGGAAAACCCAATACCGAACCCCATGGACCACTGGAAGCCATTATAACCACGAACCAATCGATTATACACACTGTTTAGGTAAACAAAAGTGAAGTCAACGGCCACATTTACAGTAACGCGCCATATCTATAAGCTTTTATTTATAGGAACCACAATTTACTTGTCAAAGTAGTCAAAGATATTATTTCACATGAGCAAAAAGTGAGTAACTATAACAGTGATCTTATTGCTATATTGAAATAGTTATTAAAAGAAATACATTTTTAGTCGTCCAATGCTGATTAAAAAAAAGTTAGAATTCGTTATGTCTTGCAGTGACTTCGAAATAAAATTCTTGCTAAGAATCTTCTCATAAGAGTCCTCTAAATCACCAGCCAAACGTACGATATAAATCTATATTTGTGCAATTATAAAGTACCAGTCGTGAGCAAATGTTGCCTATAAATCTTTGATATTTATGCTATTATGAGTCAAACGCCTTTGTGAAGTCTGAACAGTTTTTGAGTCGTCTATACGATAAGGAACACTTAGTCTTGTGATTTTTCAATGCTGAGATGATTTTGGTGAATCTATGATCTATATTTAGTTCTAATTTGGTAGCAAATAATGCCTCCCGTGCTCTTAAAGGTCTTTTCTTACACACCAAGTAGCGAGTACTATCATTATTATTTTGCTCAAATTTAAAATCATTGATTATTATATTTACTTTTGTGAAGTAACTTTTATCAAGGGCAGTGGATGTTTAATACAGTTAATTAAAATCCAAGGATTTAAATTAAAATATTTTGTGTTAGGAAATATTGAAATTTCGCAAATTTAAAATTAATCTTGATTACCCATATTGGTTTATGACTTCATATTCCAAAGAACAAACTCATCAAATATTTCCTGAAAGAGTAATAGAAGATCCTTATGCGCTAGCTTTTCATCAATCAAAGGCTTGTTATATATCTATATGGGGTTCCACAAGGCACTATCTCCGGACCCCTGCTATTAGCCACTACTTTGGCGTTGTAAGAATCGTCCATATTATTACGAAATCAACTCTAGCGTGTTCTACTACTGTTTATTGTTAACATCTAATGTTTACTGACCTTACTTCTTAGTTTTAAGGGAGAGGCAACATACTGTTATGAATATCCTTTCTCTAAGGACAATCAGGCGACTGTTATGTCTTTTTATGAAGAGAACCTCAGCCATATGCCTCAATACTCCGCCTATTCCTAAGGGCAGTGATGCATACTATTTTATTGTTTTTACACTAATCAAAAGGACCATACGTTTTAGGTGATTGTCATTACTATGTATGGATCTAATGTTGGTTATATTTCTTGGTCTTTCGAGCATTATCCACCATTGTAGCCACATATTAGTAATACAGCGTTAAAGAAATCAATTTGTAGCGTATAACTCATATGGAATGCTGATAAAGAAAAATAGTTTGTTAAACAGATCCATTTCTATAATTTCAATTGCATTTTGTACTAAAAATCAAATTCCCCATTAGACATGAGAATTAAGTTACCATACGAACTTTTATTCAAATTTACCACAAAGGCTGGTAATATTTAAATTGAAATTAACCCTAGATATAGCTTACTCGCTTAGTCAGCGAAACGGAAACATGAATTAATGAGAAAGATAAATCTTTTCTATCTTTCTCTCTCTATAGGGTTAAGACCTATAAGACTCTTTTTCAAAAATATGGTAAAATATTGGACGCATACATTATAAAATGTCAATAAAACCAAGCATTAAAATATAGAAGCTATATTCATTTATTTACACTGATGTCATAGACATTTTGATTTTATTTATATGGAAGTCATTAAAAGCTTGGTGCATAGCCTATACCGTTTACAGCAACTATGACGTCACTTCTTTCGTGTCGTACAAAAGATTGCGACAGCGCCATCTATTGGTACGGTGTCGCAAACTCTGGAGATTTCAACTGTCTTTATCTATATAAATTGTGAATATCGTCATATCCGAGTCAAATAGTCATTTTTGTTAAAAAATAATTGAGTACAATTAAAAAAAAAAATTAAACGTCGAGTTACGTTATAAAATTAACTCAAGGTATTTTTGGTCAAGATCTTTTTTTTTAGGATAGAATAACGCTCTAGCCCAGTCTTAGGTCTACAAGTCCTCATCCACAGACCAGAGGTCACATTCGAAACATGATTTGAAACTCCGGAGACCCTTGTCAACTTAAGAGGCCCCGGTAATCGTCTCTCGCGCAGGAAACAGACATAAAACTCAACATATATCAACATAGATGCTTAACAAGTTGCTCTGAAACATCAGTTTTTGTTAGATCCGCGAACTCCGCGGCTTTACCCCTTTGTAATATCTCTATTGTACTTCTCGACTCTAGTTGCTTGATGTGTTGCATTAGCTTTGCCTCCGACATCGGTTGAAGGGGTCTCGCGACGTTGAGGCTAGTATTTTTAAGTGCTCTCGCCAATGTTTTAAGAAACTTCGACCATTGCCGCTCATTGGAGGTCGCTTCGGGTGTGTTAACTAGTAATGCGGCCTTTTCTATTAATGCGCAGACGCAGCTTAACGTAAACTGGAAATAAATTTGTTAGGGTTAAATGGATGATACCTCGAGACATATATTTTGGACGTAAGTACACTAAAAATTAGAATTCTGTTACGACGTCTGTCGTAACAGAAATCTAATTTTTTGTGTTCTAATTAATTATCTCGAAAACTAGTAATCGAATCTTCAAGAAATAAAAACTTATTGTTAGTGACGAGGTACTCTGCCGATTGGCATAGAACAATCTAGAATTTGTGTTGACACAAAGTCACAACCTACCTACCGCCAAGTACAAAAATAATAGGTAAATATCGAGAATCATCTCGAAGGTCAGCGACGGCGGCAAACTTCCAAAAGAGTAGGTAGGTAATTATCACTCGCGTGTTTTCTAGATGATTCGTCCCTCCTAATTGAGAGGTATAAAAACACGCTCGCATAGCGACACCATTTATTCTGTCTTTGAGACCGATAACGAACACAGCGAACTTAAGCGACCTAAGAAGATTCTACTTGCGACCTGAGCAACGACTGTGGACTACTGTGTACTAATGAGCGACTGGAACTGTTGAAGAGTACTGTGTGTACTAGTGATTTAATTGTCTAGTTTGTGGCGAGCTAGTAAATCTCTTCGTTGAGTAAACGGCTTGTACCCCGTGCACGTAACAATACAATTGATATCAGTAGATATAAGTAGATTTTTAGTGTATCTTTTTTTTTAATGGAGTACTTACAGAGGTTGTGAGGGCGTAGGGCGTCCTCGCCGGGTCGAAGGCTTCCGCCAACATGCTACACGACTCTAGTATAGGAGACCAGCCCGTTGTGTTCTGAATATAACTGCAAAACAGAAAAATCATTACCTGTGGGCTTACCATGAACTCTTAATACAGATCAATAACTGAACGCCTGTAATTAACTAAATGCATATAACATAACATAAACTCTCGCCTATATCCTCGAAGGGGTAGGAAGAGGTGCTAGCACCCACATTTCGTCAGTTTATGTTTAGGTCCCAATGTAATAGGTGGCGAGTCTATAGCCATTAACCGGGCACTTATAGACCTGCGATAAATACACACATAACTTCGAAAAGCATCGAAAGATCATTGGTGTGTGCCATGGTAAAACCTGGGATGGAACCCGAGACCTCGTCTCCATTACCCATACCACTAGGCTATACTAAATACTAAAGGTATATTTGCAGTTGGTAGTATGACAGCAATTAAATAGGGTTGTGTCCTATTTTTTATTTATTATCGTTAACTGTACATTTAACAATAATACAATGAACTGTAAAAGTAACTTTCTTATGACAAATGGTTTGAAAGATTTTCAAAATTAAATTTCTCAAGTCGCCCGAAAACGTTCCATACAAAATCGTGACACGTGGTGACGTCATAGCGCTCTGGCGCGTAGTGAAAATGTATTGTGTGCAAGAGAATATCACATTTATCTCAGTCTACGTTGCGTTTACACGTATACAGTGCTTAATTAGATTGATTTTAAATTTAATAAGGAATCTAAAAAGTTGTACATTCATACATACATATAATCACGCCTTTATCCCCGGAGGGTTAGACAGAGGTGAATTAACACCCACATTTCACCAATAATTGTATTCGGTCCCACGTAATAGGAGGTGAGCCTATTGCCGTTTTCCGGGCACCATTGTTGACTCGAGCCATGCATCTGAGGCTGAGTCTGGGCTGTATATATCTGTCTGATGTTAAACAGCCCTATCCCTTAGTCGCCTTGTACGACACCGCATGGGAAGAGATGGGGTGGTCCAAATTCTACTCTACCGGGAACCACGCGGAATAAGTTGTAAATATTGCTTTAGTTCGATTTTTTATATTTGGATCTATTTTGGGAATTAAAAATAATGAAAGTCATAGTTTCAGATTAGTTAGGCAATATCTTAGTTAGATAAAATACTAAGACATTCTATGAATAAATAAATGAATAGATGATTAGGTGAATAGATGAATAGATAAATAGACGAATAAACGCATAAACGAATAAACGAATTTACGAATAAATGAATAGTATTGGTAAGAATTCGATGACTCAAGACACTACCCTATTATTGACCTCTATTAAGCGTTCATGGTGCGGGCCCTGAACCTTTTCTCATCTCAATTGGGGTCGGCTTTCCAGTTTAACCGTGATGCGGCTGAAGTTTTATATTTTCCGTGAAGCCAGGGCCTCGTTTGTCTTGCAACTTAGATTCAAGGTATCTGTCCCAATGTAGGTATGACACGACGGTATTTCCATCCAATTGAGCAGTCCGACTGGGGAAGTACCTCCGCCCTACAGAATACCGCGGCCATAATAACCTCGTGTTGTGTTCCCGGCGGTGAGTAGGGTAGCCAGAGCTCAATGGAGAGTTTTTGTGCTGTCAGTGGGAAGACCAAAAGCTTCTCTTGCTTTGTCTTTTACACTGACAGCCGAAAACTGTGACTCCCTTGGTGTTGCACACGTCCATAGGCCCCGGTAACCACGTTCCATCAGGTGGGCCTTGTCCTTGTCTGCCAACCAAGTAGTATATAGAAAAAAATGCTTATAAAGTCCTTTTAACAAGTGTGTACTGACCTCCGATAGTGTTTAGCGAGATGCGCGAGTGCAGTGGGGTCTCTCCTGGCGGCGGGAGGGAGGGCCCGCAGTACTCTCGCCCACAAGGTCCGCAGGCGTGGGTGGCCTGGGCACACTCGGGACACGAAGCGGGACACCAGCGTCTGAGGGAGACATGACATATATTCTGACGGCATGACAATCGCGACAAACATGTTTAAAAAGTAATTGTGGCGGAGCACTAAATCATAATATATAGGCGAGACAAGAGAAGTTTCTATAACACTTAACGAAACCTTTTCCCTCTCTCTCTCACATTACCTTTCCTAATGGACAGTATTGCAACTATCTCGCGATCATTTTGTTGTCACAAGTCATGCTTATCTAACTCACTCTCTCTCTCTCTCTCTCGTATCTCTTTATCTATCTCTTTCTATTTCTCTCTTTCTCTCACTCTCGCTCTCTTTCTATCGCTCTCTCTATCTTTCTTTATCTCTTGTCTCGTATCAACTCACCTTCCCTTTCCTACTGGACAGTATTTGCTGCACGCGGTCGCTGAGCAACAGTCCCGCGATCATTTTGTTCAAGAAGTCATTCTCATCTCACACACTCTCTATCTCTCCCTCTCTCCCTCTCGTCTCGTATCAACTCACCTTTCCTTTCCTAACGGACAGTATCTGCTGAAGGCGGTCGCTGTGCAACAGTCCCGCGATAATTTTGTTCAGGAAGTCATTCTTATCTCACACACTCTCTATCTATCTCTCCCTCTCCCTCTCGTCTCGTATCAACTCACCTTTCCTTTCTTAACAGACAGTATCTGCTGAAGGCGGTCGCTGTGCAACAGTCCAGCGATAATTTTTGTTCAGGAAGTCATTCTTATCTCACACACTCTCTATCTCTCCATCTCCCTCTCGTCTCGTATCAACTCACCTTTCCTTTCTTAACAGACAGTATCTGCTGAAGGCGGTCGCTGTGCAACAGTCCAGCGATAATTTTTGTTCAGGAAGTCATTCTTATCTCACACACTCTCTATCTCTCCATCTCCCTCTCGTCTCGTATCAACTCACCTTTCCTTTCTTAACAGACAGTATCTGCTGAAGGCGGTCGCTGTGCAACAGTCGCGCGAACATTTTGTTCAGGAAGTCATTCTTATCTCACACACTCTATCTCTCTCTCCCTCTCCCTCTCGTCTCGTATCAACTCACCTTTCCTTTCCTAACGGACAGTATCTGCTGAAGGCGGTCGCTGTGCAACAGTCCCGCGAACATTTTGTTCAGCAGATCGTCTTTATCCTCGTCTAGAAGGTTCTTCACCGGCGCGGGCTTCTGATTCACGGCCAGGTTTACCACCTGTAAAGATACATCAATGAGTCAGGCCCTTGAGATCCGTGCTATCTGATCTGAAATAGGAGTTCTACACCAAAGGAGGCAACCGGTGTGTGCGAGAGATTTACCAGGGCCTACTTCAGTCCCGGTAAATGATGGCCAGAGTCGGCCATGCGGTTTCAGTCCGAAATAACCATCCCCACAGGCCCCGGTGGGAAGAATTCCTCCACGTAATAAAAGGCAATTGAGACCAAACTAGACCAAGTTTACGCGGACACCTTCCCATAGAAGAGGGAGGAGGGGGATTTTGACCGCCAATTATCTAGAATATCTTCTTCAAGGCCCACCAGATTGTCCACTCTAATTGATGTGACACCATGCGATTTTTATTGATATAACCTCATGAAATTACACTGGCGGGTCTAAAACCTTTTACCTAAGGCGAGCGAACGACTGCTTACCTGGTTCCTCGACTAATTAACTCATTACCCCCGGAATTGCGCACTGTTGATGGCATTGGGCCCTGCGTGTCAAAATGAGACTCAAATTGCATTTCCTAAAATCACTTGTTTAACTTTTTTTTTACCGCTGAGGCATTGATTATAAACCGCATAGGTTTTGTTTTGTAAATGCTTATGAATCTTTTTACTGTATGTAATTGTTTAAATGATAAATAAATATCAAAAAAAAAAAGCCCACAAGATCCTGCTAAAAAATTGTAACTTTATAAATTGCCAGTAAATCTAATAAATGCCGAATCACAATAATTTATGTACTAAACAGATTCAAATTTCGTGTAAATATCGCCGCACGACAAAATATTATCCTCATATGATTTCTATAAAGTAGCCATTTTAGACGTGCGGTACCAGTATACCGAGACATTGGAGCTCGGGAAAGAACATGGGCTATAATGGGTCGTGATACCCATGCGGAGGGAATCGCGGGCAAGCTAGTAAATAAAACCACAAACCTGTCTCTTGTCAATGCTTTCGCTCTTAGGGCTGTCCTGCTTAGGCCTTCTCTGCACAGACTCTATATTCTTCAGAAACAAGTTGGATACGTCCTGCTGTTCATTCTCCGCCTCCTTCTGCGCCGCTTCTAGCTGCTTCTGTTTCTCTTCTCTCTCCTATTATCAATGAAGAGTAGCTTTATTAGTTTCTTTTTTATACCACTTAGGTGACAAGCACACGGCCTACCTGATGGAAAGTGGTTACCGTGGCCTATGGACGTGGGAGTCACACTCGCGCTGCCAAGCCTGTAAGCACAGAGTTTCTGTGCCGTCAGTGTAAAAGAGAAAGCAGGACAAGCCTTTAGTCTTCCCACTAACTGCACAAACTCTCCATTGAGCTCTGGCTACCCTACTTACCGGTGGGAACACAACACGACTTTATGACAGCCGCGGTATTCTGTACGGCGGAAGTACTTCCCGAGTCGAACTGCTAAATTGGACGGAAATACCTTCCAAAGGTTTTGCTACAGGCGTCCGTAGATAACCACTTTCCATGAGGGCTCTGATTCTACTAATTTTATGACGTCATAAAACCATTGACACTACAAACAATGCCATTTCATTTTAGACTCTAACAGCATTACAGTAAAGCAGAAAAGATGTAATGAACTATTTTTCATCTAATTTAAGCTCATATAAATAAAGTTTAAAATAACATATAGATATAATCACCCTTATATCCCCGGAGGGTTTTATTTTTTTTTTTACGTGCGCAAAATCCCCACGGATACCTACCCACCGGAGCCGGAGGGAGAGGTTATGTCGGACTCGAACCGACTAAAACGCACGCCGCCTGCGGGTCGCTTTGGTTGCCGAAGGTGAGGTTGACAGGCATATACCTCGCACCCCGGCCGACCCAGGGCCATCTCTGACGTCCTGGCCCTCTTCTCGGGTGTGTGGGGACTACAGAGTCCCCAACTCGTTCCCGGTAAACGGGGTGGCACGCCAGGCGCGCCGCCGCCGCGGCCTGCTTCTGCTAGGGTGACGGGCGGCTCCACCGGTCACCCCCAGGCCGGCGCTCATGGGGGGCGGAGGTCGTTTATCGACCTCAGACGCCCGAGTCGCCTTCGTACGCGGGCAGCTTGGCTTGCGATCCTCCTTCGCTCCCGCTGCCGCTCCCGCCCCGCCTCCTTCTTCACGAGCATTACTTGCTCGCAGAAGGAGGCGCCGGCCGCCCAAATCCCCGGAGGGTTAGGCAGAGGTGAATTAACACTCACATTTCACCAATCATTAAATTCCGTCTCACGTAAAAGGGGGTGAGCCTATAGCCGTCTTCCGGGCAATATTGTTGACTCAAGCCATTCATCTAAGCTGAGTCTGGGCTGTATATATCTGTCTGATGTTAAACAGCCCTATTCCTTAGTCGCCTTGTACGACACGGTATGGGAAGAAATGGGGTGGTCCAAATTCTACTCTGCCGGGAACCACGCGACTTGTGAATTTTTGCAGTGATTTTACATGATATTAAAATCGAGGTGATTTTCTTTGAGAGTACACAAAGTTATATTCTATGTGTGCAAATGTGTTTCTGTGGCTATGTGTGTGTGTCTAATCTAAAACTAACCTTCAATATTAACGCATTGGATATCGCTAGCGGGTCGTTCAGCTCTTCCAGCCGTAATAGAATGAGATATAACGCCTCTATGTCCAGCAGCAACTGCTTCGTTCTCTTCATCTCCCTAGGGACCTGTGGATTAAAAGTAGGTATTTTTTATAATCCATTTTTTTATATCAATCAATCAACTAGCCCATCGCAGTCCACTGCTGGACTAGGCCTCCCCAATGTTAGGAGGCTTTGGCCTACTGTTTCCACGCTGGCCAGACGGGTTGGTACAGGGTTTTATAACGAGTTTTCTTTCTCTCGCAGTGATATGGTTTGCATATGTTTCCATTAGTCGCCTCTTACGACACCCTTCGGATGAGGTGGGTGGTGATACTTGTATTCTTTCTCCGTCACCGCACGGATTTTGTATAGAGAACGTTAATTAGACTTCGCCTTGCCTGATGGTAAGCTGAAGGCAACGTCTCAGAAAAGAGGATCACCATTACCTACATAATATACTGATTATCTACATATGAGGCCGCCAAGCTGAGTACCACCATTGTAACATTACTTAGTGTCTGTAATAGTGACTCTCTTGCCTGAGACTTTGCCTTTAGCTTACTATCAGACGAGGTAAAGTCAAGTTGGCGTGTCCTATACATTAAAAAAAATACTATGTGACGATGGTGACACTCAGCTTTACGGCCTCATCATATTTTATTCACGCCCAGCTGAAAGGACCCGGTACTGTAGGATGAAGGTAACACGTGAGCTGGTAATGAATTCCAGGCCTTAATGGTGCGACAAAGGAAAGAGTCTTAGAACAGCTTGGTTCTTGATCGGATATTCTGCACTGTGGGTGACATTTAAGCGCTGCACGTGTTGTCCTGTGTAGTGAATGGGGCCGCTGCGTATCAAGCGCGGTTCCGTCTATGTTATGTCTTAAGTCTGAGGTAAGAACTTTTATAGAGTGGTTAAAACCGTTTGTGATTAAAACAAACGGTTTTAATTACTCTATAAAAGTTATTTCGGTACTATGGAGGTAGGTAGGACAATTTCTGTCCAATTGAGCAGTCTCGACTGGGGAAGTACCTCCGCCCTACAGAATACCGCGGCCATAATAACCTTGTGCTCGTGCGGTGAGTAGGGTAACCAGAGCTCACTGGAGAGTTTTTGTGCTGTCAGTGGGAAGACCAAAAGTTTATCCTGCTTTATCTATTACACTGACGGCACAGAAACTCTTGTGCTTACAGGGTTGGCAGCGCGATTGTGAATCCCTTGGTGTTGCACACGTCCATAGGCCACGGTAACCACTGTCTATCAGCTGGGCCGTGTGCTTGTCTGCCAACCAAGTGGTATAAAAAAAAACAAACTGTTTTAATTACTCTATAAACATTATTTTGGTACTAAGTGGGCTCACCTCCTGCGGATGCGTGGTGCTGGCAACACTGGAGGCTCTCGACATCCTTGAGGGGGCTGCGTCGGCTCCTACCACTTCCACGTCTATTATCTTCCTAGGGGCGGTCACGCTCCCACACTGCAAGTGTTGCCATATGATACACATTATAAATAAAGATTTATCCAAAACAAATTACATACATACATACAGTGCTAGTTTCTTAAGATAAGATAAGATGAGATAAGATCATTTTTACTGTACACACATTACAGTACATGTAACATAACATAACATAAACTCACACCTATATCCCCGAAGGGGTAGGCAGACATGCTAGCACCCACATTTCGTTTATGTTAAGGTCCCAATGTAATAGGTGGCGAGTCTATTGCCATTAACCGGGCACTTATAAACCTGCGATAAATACACACATAACTTCGAAAAGCATCGAAAAGTCATTGGTGTGTGCCATGGTAAAACCTGGGATCGAACCCGGGACCTCGTCTTAGCAGTCCATTACCCATAGCACTAGGCTACAGGATTTTTAAATGTTAATATTTTTAAATGTAATTAAAATTTGCTCAACACTGGGTGGCAGTTACTTCACTTAATATCGAGGTTCAGCCAAACCTGCAGTTAGGCTGGATAAAGCGGACCCCAGACCCAGAGGTGAAAACCTCGGATGCGACTGGGTATAACGCCAAGATGAAGAGGAAAGATTAAATAAATAAATCTTCCACAACATTCCACACAACGCTATCTAGACCCTTGGTAAGAATAGCTTAACTAGCTTGTGTTATGGAATCTATAACGAGGATAAATATACTTAGATACTATTTTTATATCATACATAGAAACACCCAGACAAATGCAAATATACATATTCATTCATGCATACAAATATTTTCACTGAGCGGGAATTGAACCCGCGCCTTCTGCCTAGCTCTAACTCTTCTAACTACAGTGTACTAATTGTGTAACTAGCAACACACAAGTTAGTTTAAGATGAGATTAACAGGGATATGCCTGTTAACCTCACCTTCGGCAACCAAAAACGACCCACAGGCGGCGTGCGTTTTGGTCGGTTCGAGTCCGACATAACCTCTTCCACCGGCTATGGTGGGAGGGTATCCGAAGGGATATTGCGCACGTCAAAAAATGTCAGTAATATTACATACATACATAAAATCACGCCTGTTTCCCATAGGGGTAGGCAGAGATCACGGATCTCCATTTGCTACGATCCTGACATACTACTGTCGCTTCATTCACTCCCATTACATTCTTCATGCATGCTCGTCGGTTTAGAGTACTCCTGACCTGCCCCTTTTCTAAAACTTCCCCGATTTGGTTCAGGTATGTGCGCCTAAGTCTTCCCCTTCTGACGGTACCATCCACATCTCAAACACCGGTAATATTAAACAGTATTAAGCTAAGAGTCATACCTGTAACTTCCCAAGCGAGTTTTCAAACTGTGTAGGTACGTATGTCCTGGGCGTCCCACTGTCTTCGCTCGTAGAGTTATGCCGGTTTGAATTGTGTCTCTCTCGGTGTGTGTGAGTCTCTTGTTTCACACCTGCATTATAAATAAATATAGGTTAACACGTTACGAGTCCTAGAGTGGAGACCGCGAGAAGGTAAACGAAAGGTAGGACGCCCCCTAGCCAGATGGACGGACGACATGAAAAAGGTGGCTGGGACAGACTGGATGCGGAAGGTGGAGGATCGGAGAAAATGGCGCACATTGGGAGAGGCCTATGTCCAGCAGTGGATTGCAGTGGGCTGATTAATAACACGTTACAATATTAGCCAGTCAACCCCGGATCTTCATATTTATTTAGGCGGGGCAAAACTAATAAATTGCCGCCCTCACTCACTTTTTTGGTACGGAGATCGGATACCGGGAGGAGAGGGGGGGGGGGGGGGGGGGATATCCTAAGCAAAACTCGGACACGTCATAGTCGTCCACAATGGGCGCCATGAGCGACCGAGACGGAGTCAACATCACACTGGGAACAGGGAGCAAATAACGCCTACAAGCAGCTCTGTCTGCCAGAGACATTGGAACATCTCGGGGTCCGGAGGCGCAGCTTGCCTCTTACCATAGAGTAAAGACTTTACAGGCCAAAGGGCAATTTGCTGCCTAATGATACTGCCGCCCGGGGCACATGCACCGGCTGTCCCCCGTAGCCAGATTTTCTAGACAAGTGGCAATTTCTTGGCCGGCTTATTAGTAGGGTAGCCAGAGCTCACTGGAGAATGTTTTTTTTTTTTTATACCATTTAGGTGGCAGACAAGCGCGCACGGCCCACCTGATGGAAAGTGTGCTGTCAGTGGGATGACTTATAGCATGTCCTGCTGTCCTCTACACTGACGGCACAGAAACTCTGTGCTTACAGGGTCGGCAGCACGAGTGTGACTTCTCTGGTGTTACACACGTCCATAGGCCACGGTAACCGCTTTCCATCAGGTGGGCCGTGCGCTTGTCTGCCACCTAAGTGGTATAAAAAAAAAGCGCATGGCCCACCTGATAGCAATCTGTTACTGTGGCCTATAGATATGCGAATACTGTGCTGCAGATCCTGTACGATGCTTCTGACCCCAAATGAGTTTGGAAAAGACTCAGTGGGCAATAACATAATGTGGTAAACTGACATTATAATAAATTGACTGTATAAATATTATGTTATGACATCATTATGCTGTAGTCAATATTATTCTTAATGTGGAAATGTCGGAATTATAAATAAGGTAATTGATGTATTAAAGTGATGACTTAGACATACTCTTGTTTAAATATAATGTTGATCTGTATTTTTTTTTTTTTTTATATTTAGGACACGTCAATTGGACTTCGCCTTGCCTGATGGTAAGCTGAAGGCAAAGTCTCAGAAAAGAGGGTCACCATTACTTACACATACCGTGTGACAATGGTGACACTCAGCTTGACGGCCTCATCATATGCTTTTTCACGCCCCGCTTAAAGGACCCGGGACTGTAGGAAGAAGGAAACACGTGAGCTGGTAATGAATTCCAGGCCTTAATGGTGCGACAGAGGAAAGAGTCTCCGAACCGCTTGGTTCTTGATCGGATGTTTTGCACCGTGTGCGGATGACATCTAAGACCTGCACGTGTTGTCATGTGTAGGTGTAGGTGTGTACGTCTGTATTAATTAATGATTATAATTAATAGACTTGTTGTATTATAAGAATTGCATGCCTATTAAGGTGAAATATGGTGACACTATTTAATCTATATAACATCTTATGGTGGCGCCAGTAGTAGTAAATTCGGGTCGTCTCAATTGGTTGACGCTGGACACACGCTTCCTGTACCCATCTCCCTCCCGCACTACCTCTAAGTGAAAGATAGCAATAGTTTTCACCCGCCAATGGTCAGAGTAGCCGCATCGTCACTTCGCATTTGAACTAGTAAAAAATGGCAGCGGCGCGCGGGACTCTCAGAAATTAATAATGTTTGTTGGATTTTAACCGCTTTCATAGACCTTTACCGATCGGATTGTGCCTCTCGTGTGTCCCTCAAGTGATTTAGTGATGTGGGCGGCAACTCCTGAGCCAGGAAGAGAAGAACGGTGCACCGGCTGCGACGGCACGTGGCCCCGTGAAGGTTAGTGCATCCTCTCCTAATTTCTCGGGTTGCATTCAATGCCTAAACCACATCCGCGGCAACCCGATCACCTGTCTTGTTTGTTGTGTAAAGCGTCAATGGAACAGTTAACTTCATCCCCCCGCAAAATACAGTCCACTAGCTCAGGTGGCATGAGAACCGCGCCACCATCTTATGTAATCCATATTTGCAAGTAATAAATGAATATGAATATAAGTATGCCTACCTCCGCTATAGAAGGGGTGGTTCTGTTGGTTTGCTTTGTGCGCCTCTTTGATACCTTCTTTCTCTTTACTCGCTTGCCTCTCTAAGAACACCTGGAATTAATAATGGACTAGTTTATTATATATTACAAATTAAATATAAAGATCTGTGTGGAATACCATTATTTACGAAAGATTTTATTGCCGCCGGATTTGTTTTTTTTTTATATATATATTTTTTTTTTTTTTTTTATATAGGACACGTCAATTGGACTTCGCCTTGCCTGATGGTAAGCTGAAGGTAAAGTCCCAGAAAAGAGGGTCACCATTACTTACACATACCGTGTGACAATGGTGACACTCAGCTTGACGGCTTGGCAGACAAGCACACGGCCCACCTGATGGAAAGTGGTTACCGTGACCTATGGACGTCTGTAACACCAGAAGATTCACAGTCGCGCTGCCAACCCTGTAAGTACAGAGTTTCTGTGCCGTCAGTAGAAGACAAAGCAGGACAAGCTTTTAGTCTTCCAACTGACAGCACAAATTCTCCAGTGAGCTTTGGCTACCCTACTCACCGCTGAGAACAAAACACGAAGTTATTATAGCCGCGGTATTCTGTAGGGCGGAGGTACTTCCCCAGTCGGACTGCTCAATCGGGCGGAAATACCGCCGTGTCCTACCTCCTACACTCAATCGGGCGGAAATACCGCCGTGTCCTACCTCCATATAATAATGTACAGTCGCCATTGTTGACTATGAGTATCATCAATCAATTATTTTTATTCAATCAATCAATCAATTATTTTTATTCAATCAATCAATCAATTATTTTTATTCAATCAATCAATCAGCCCACTGCAGTCCACTGCTGGACATAGGCCTCTCCCAATGTGCGCCATGTTCTCCGATCCTCCGCCTTCCGCATCCAGTCTGTCCCAGCCACCTTTTTCAGGTCGTCCGTCCATCTGGCTAGGGGGCGTCCTACCTTTCGTTTACCTTCTCGCGGTCTCCACTCTAGGACTCGTTTGCTCCAACGGCTATCGGTCCTTCGACAAACATGGCCAGCCCACTGCCACTTCAACTTGCTTATTCTGCGACCTATGTCGGTAACTTTAGTTCTCTGTCGGATAACCTCGTTCCGAATTGTATCCTTCAGAGAAACTTCAAGCATAGCTCACACCATAGCCCGCTGCGCGACTTTTAAGCTATGGACCAGCCCCACTGTGAGTGTCCACGTTTCGGCACCGTAAGTCATAACAGGTAGGACGCACTGTTCAAAGACCTTATTTATTCATTTGCGTTCTATAATCAATCAATAGCCCATTGCAGACCACTGCAGGACATATCCCTCTCCCAACAATTTTTAAATAAATAAATATAAAATATTGGAAGGCTTCACTGGCTAGAAGTCCAGGGTATTATAATGTAGTTTCCCTTCTCTGACAATTAATATTGTCTGCGTATTTGTCCGTTTGTCGCATGTTACGACACTCTTCGGATGAGATGGGGTAGTGATACCTGTATCCTACAGAATACCGCGGTCATGAGTTCCGGGTCCTTTAAGCGGTTCGTGAAAAAGCATATGATGAGGCCGTCAAGCTGAGTGTCACCATTGTCACATGGTATGTGTAAGTAATGGTGACCCTCTTTTCTGGGACTTTGCCTTCAGTTTATCATCAGGCAAGGCGAAGTATAATTGACGTGTCCTATATAAAAATTAAAAAAATGTTGTATTCTCAGCGGTGAGTAGGGTAGCCAGAGCTCACTGGAGAATTAGTGCTGTCAGTGGGAAGACTAAAGGCTTGTCCTGCTTTGTCTTCTACACTGACGGCACAGAGACTACTTACAGGGTTGACAGCGCGACTGTGACTCCTCTGGTGTTACAAACGTCCATAGGCCACGGTAACCACTTTCCATCAGGTGGGCCGTGTGCTTGTCTACCAACTGAGTGGTATAAAAAAAAGGTCGTCGGTAGCTTTGTGGTTCAGGAGTCGTTACAATCGAGAGGCCCCGGGTTCGAAGCCTGGCCATTACACTAAAGGATGTGAACTCACTCCTAGCACAAGCAACTTTAGCTTAGTTGGAGGGATTAGAGGGAATATTAGTAATTTCGATTACTAATATTCTTTATTAAAAATATTAAAAATTAAAAAAATATGAAGACTATGACATGAGCGCCACGTACTCGTCGCTCTCGCTTGATTTGTCTCGCCAACTTGACTTCACCTCGCCTGATGGTAAGCTAAAGGCAAAAACTCAGGAAAGAGGGTCACCATTACAGACACTAAGTAATGTTACAATGGCGACACTCAGCTTGGCGGCCTCATCATATGCGTTTTCACGCCCCACTTAAAGAACCCGGGACTGTAGGGAGAAGAAAACACGTGTGCTGGTAATGAATTCCAGGTCTTGGTGGTGCTGCAAAGAAAAGAGTCTCCGAATCATATATCATATTCCTCGCACCCCGGCCGGAGAATTGAACACTTCCATGCATACGATTTAGCACTTTATTTTCTAGCGATGAGAGCAGCTATTAGTATCTATTTATTCCTTTATTTGAGCGCTAATCCTGGTGGTTTTGGATTTTTGGAACGATTGCCGTCTCTGCCTATTCAAAGCCGAGACAATAGATTGGTTATTTAGCTTGCTCGTATATTCTTGCTGTATGCCGTTGTATATGTGAGTTTACAACATAATAACTACAAACCACATACCGTATAATAGAAGTCATGTATATAAGGCGTGCCAGTGTTGAGCTGCAGCAGCTGAATGTTGATGAGCCATTGCTTCTCCCGCTGCGTCATGAGTCCCGCGTACTCGTCGCTCTCGCTACCGCTTGTATCGTCGCCATTCATACAATTCCTGAAAAAGTAAGCAATATTTATATATATGATACAGGTCGATTTGATATGCTGACATATGATTTTCTCCACGCATTTTCCTATAGTACTAGTGAGGCTGATTGGCCTAAACCTGGATGTTTCCAGTCCTGGGGAAGAAGACTGTTCGCAAATGATAATTGCATAAGATAACACAGGAGCCAGGGTATCAGTGCTGTTTCTTAGTACTTTATTAGGCATGTCATTTGGTTTATTATTATATTTTTTTAATTTTATTATTTATTGAAATAAAACTATCATAATTTATATTTAGCCTGACGTCAGTAGACTGGAGGTCAATTGGCAGTTGCTTTCCAAAAAATATTATACATACATACATACATACATATAAACACGCCTTTATCCCCGGAGGGTTAGACAGAGGTGAATTAACACCCACATTTCACACAATCATTGTATTAGCTCCCATGTAATAGGGGGTGAGTATATTGCCGTATTCCGGGAACTATTGTTGACTCGAGCCATGCATCTGAGGCGGAGTCTAAGCTGTATATATCTGTCTGATGTTAAATCCCTTAGTCGCCTTGTACGACACCGCATGGGAAAAGATGGGGTAGTCCAAATTCTACTCTACCGAGAACCACGCGGCTAACCAGGAGACTAACGGAAAAATATGCAGACGATATAACTGCAAGAGGGAAAACTTTAAATAAAATTCTGTACCAACCCGTCTGGTCAGCGAGGAAACAATAGGCCAAAGCCTCCCAACATTGGGAGAGGCTTATGTCCAACAGTGGACTGCAATGGGCTTATTGATTGATAGGTCGAATAGACGATTGACATTAGAAAAATAATCTCACAAGATATTTCTTCCATCATCTTAGCATCCACCTCGGAGTCTGGGGTCCACTTTTTAAAAATCTAACTGCGAGTTTGGCTGAACTACGATATTTTCCGTGAAAGCGAATGTCATGTGACCAGAACCAAATAGCGATTTTCTTTTATACCACTCAGGTGGTAGTTCTCGGCCCACCTGATGGGAGTGGTTACAGTGGCCTATGGACGTGTGCAACACCAGGGGCGTTACACTCGCGCTGCCAACCCTGAAGAAACCTTCTAATGCCGGTCTTAAAGAACCCCATATTGTAGGCGCTTGGGAAAACCGCAGCAGGGAGGTCATTCCACAGCTTGAGTGTGCGTGGGATGAAGTTTCTTTCATACCGCACAGTGCGCACCGTCTCAGTTCGCACTGTGCGGTATCGAAGTATTGCAGTTAGACCAGTTCTCCAACTATTCGTAACATTTGAACCGGGACAGAGGGCGTAACGTGCTCTACGAAGCACAACCAGACCAATACCATATTCATACATACATATACACATACAGTAACACCTCTTTTTAAGTGGAGTAGGCTGAGACCAGAGTTATATTACCATTTTAATAACATAACATAATATAAACTCACGCCTATATTCCCCGAAGTGGTAGGCAGAGGTGCTAGCACCCACATTTCGCCAGGTCCCAATGTAATAGGTGGCGAGCCTATTGCTTTTAACCGGGCACTTATAAACCTGCGATAAATACACACATAACTTCGAAAAGCATCGAAAAGTCATTGGTGTGTGCCATGGTCAAACTTGGGATCGAACCCGAGACCTCGTCTCAGCAGTACATTATCCATACCACTAGGCTACCGTGTGTTAATACATACAAATATTTGCACTGAGCGGGAATTAGTTCAATACCCCCATGCTACAGAAGCTGTCAACATACACCCCTTCCAATAGCTAATATAATATAAAAGAATTAATAATTACCTGTTATTGAATGTCCCGTTTAACCTCTGATTTAACATCGGATGATTATACTGGCTATTCGTGAATATATTCCGGTTGTTATTCAACATCGGGTGATGGTTGGCATTGTGAAAACTATTTATATTATTAAACTGCAACATCGGATGCGTATTCTGTATCAACTGCACCAAATTCTGTGACGTCATCAGTGGTTGTTGTTGTTTAGAATTATTGTATATCCGACTCTTTTGAACTTTTTGTTCCTTTTGCGGTTGTTGCAATTTTTGTATTTGTTGCTTTTGTTGTGAGTTGTTGATATTGTTGAGTTGGATGCTTGGAGATTTTATGTTGTTGATTGGTTGTTGTTGTTGGTTTTTCATGACCATTTGTTGGTTCATTATCATGTTTTGTTGGTTCAATTGTTGGTTGATGGGTGGATTTATTGGTTGTTCCGGTTTTGTGGGCATTGATGGGGCCTGTAAATTAAAAAAATAGGCTTTTAAAACATTTTTATAATCAAGCAAACTATAATATGTGTGTCTGTCTGTCATATTTAAAACAGTTTTGTACCAATACATACATTATTTATGACAAAAAGCTTTGTCTGTCTGTATATTGAAGGGAATCTCCTAAAAGGCTAGGCCGATTGTGACAGGATTTTTACTGTAAATATACATACATACAAATAATCACGCCTTTATCCCCGGAGGGTTAGGCAGAGGTGAATTAACAACCACATTTCACCAATTATTAAATTCCGTCCCACGTAATAGGGAATGAATCTATTGCCGTATTCCTGGCACTATTGTTGACTCAAGTCATGAATCTGAGGCAGAGTCTGGGCTCTATATATCTGTCAGATGTTAAACTGCCCTATACCTTAGTCGCCTTGTGCGACACCGCATGGGAAGAGATGGGGTAGTCCAAATTCAACTCTGCCGGGAACCACGACTTTATAAGGTTTAACTCTAATCTTTAATTCTAAAAAGACTCAAGGTTCCTCATAAAACAAAACAACTAATGCACAGCTCGTTTACAAGAAAAAAAAATACTTACACGAAAATTATTATTATATTGACCCATATTAGGATTGAAATTCTGTCTAGGCATGTTGATACCAGGGGGCGGTGCGATCATTCTAGACCCCTGACCCATCATATGCTGATATTGGTTGATACCTGGCGGAAACTGGTTTCCATTCGGCACCATCTGATTCATATTCTGATTCATATTCTGACCCATATTCTGATTCATATTCTGACCCATATTCTGATTCATTTGACTCATACTCTGATTCATTTGATTCATATTCTGGTTAATCTGGTTCACATGATTCACACTCTGACCAATCGGATTCAAATTTTGACCAATCTGATTCGTGCTCTGACCAATCGGATTCATATTCTGACCAATCTGGTTCATGTTCTGACCAATTTGATTCATACTCTGACCAATTGTGTTCATACTAGGGTTCATACTTTGATTCATTTGGTCAATACTTCGACCAATGGGAGTCAAGGTTTGATTAATCTGATCCATACCCCGGTTTATTTGGTTCACGTTTGGACCTATATGATCCATATTTCGATTCATATTGTTGTGTAGACCTAACGCGTTCAGTTTCAAAGATTGACCTTGGTTCAGATTTAGGTTTATACTCTGACCAATCGGGTTATTCTGACCAATCTGGTTATGCTGACCCATTTGGTGAACAGGCATGTTCTGTGGCAATTGGTTAATCATATTTCCCGGAACCCTTTGGTTGTTTTGAAATTGATTGTTTTGCATGAAGGGGTTGGTAAGGTTGACATGGTTCTGATGACCCATTTGGTTGCCCATCTGGTTCATAAGGTTATTGAGGGGTTGGTTCATTTGATTGAGATTGTGGTTCATTGTTTGCTGGGGTGCAAACGGTAAGGGTACGGGTGCTTGCAGTCCTGGTGGTCTCTGGAGTATAACCGGTGGAAATCTGGGCTGTTAACAAAATAAATAATATTTAAAATCACTTCTATACTAATATTATAAAGCAGAAGCATTTGTTTCTTTTGTTGGTTGGTTGAACGCGATAATCTCAGGAACTGCTGGTCAGAATATTTAAAAAATCTTTTCTTTATTGAATAGTCCGTTTATCAACGAAAGTTATAGGCTATGTATCATCACACTACTACTTAAGGGAGCGGAGCAAACATACATATTATACATGGAAACACACAAACAAATGCAAGTCAACATATTCATGCATACAAATTTATGCACTGAGCGGGAATCGAACCCGCGCCCCATACGTAGCAGTCTTTCTACCGCTACGCCACAGGGGCTGAGTGTAATAGGTATGAGTAATATATATTTAAGACTTTATTTGTGTATTTATATATATACATTTACACAAATAAAGTCTAAAGACAGCATCTCTCTATATATAATCTGTGCAATAACAACGCTTACTTGGAAATAATTCTGGCTGTTGAAGTTCTGTTGCTGTTGCTTCTGCCGCAGTTGACGTTCAAGCTCTTCCACCGTACAAACATTTTTGAGACTTGGGATGGGTTGCTAAAAAAAACATTATCAATCATTTAATTAGCCAATCACAGTCCATTGGCAGGAGATCCAGATGTTTTGTCGAAAAGATTTTGCCAAAATTTCACTACCCAAAACAATTTTGGACAGTATTTTACTATCTGTACCATGGTGAATGTTTTGATGAGCTCTATCAATTAGTCCCACCCTCCCCTTTCCTATACAGGACAACACGTGCAGGGCTTAGATGTCACCCGGACACGGTGCAGAATATCCAATCAGGAACCAAGCGGTTCGGAGACTGTAGCCTCTGTCGCACCATTAAGACCTGGTATTCATTACCAGCTCACATGCTTCCTTCTTACTACTGTTCCGGGTCCTTTAAGCGGGGAGTGAAACGGTATATGATGAGACCGTCAAGCTGAGTGTCACCATTGTAACATGGTTACAACACACAACTAATTATTATGAGAACATCTTCTGTACCTATGATTTACAATAAATATGATTTCATTTCATTTCATTTGGTATATGTAAGTAATGGTGACCTTCTTTTCTTATTTTCTGAGACTGCATTCAGCTTACCATCAGGCGATACATACAACGGAGTGAGGATGGGTAGTCTGAAACCTCACCTCGTGTCACCATGGGGCAGGGGGTGGGTTAAAAAAGTGTTTAAAAAAATCATCACATGGTTAATGGACAGCCTCTAAAATTGTGGAGAACTCACCGTTGGTACAACTGGGAACGTCTGAGGGTCATGGCGCCAGACGCTGGAACTGAAAGAGTGAGAGTGCGGCGCGTCTGTCTCGTCCAACACTAACTGGGATAGTGATGCTTCTGTAAACAAATTTATAACACCATTTTTTACAATAAATACGTATCCAGTTGCCCCATACTAGGCAAGCATGTCCTGTGGCTGCCTAATCTGATTTATATATAACAATTTATAACACTGTATCCAATGGCTGATCAAAAATACAAAACAAAATTTAAATCAAGAAGAGTGCTTAACTAAATATGCAAAGGAAAAAAATGACCAAAATAAATGTACTTAACACAAGAATCTGAAGTGGTGCACCACTTCGTCGTTGGACCAGTTGATCAACTTTTTAGGGCTCTAACTACCCGTAACAATTGCCCAAGCGAATAATTTATGGAGTTCTTCAAGGACATTAGGTTCCTACAGGGTCGGGTCGGGCACGAGTTTGACTGCCCTGGTAAGAAACATGCACACGTCCATTTGGCCTCGGTAACCACTTTCCATCACGTGGGCCGCGTGCTTGTCTGCCACCAAGTGGCAAAAACATGCGCTCCACAACTATGTGCTTTACCACTTAGGTGACACTAACTATGTGCTTTACCACTTAGGTGACACTAACAAGATTCAAACTTCGATACGGATAAACGGTACCATTGAGAAGCTGCAATGATTTAAAACAGTAAAAATACTATCACGGTATGCTGTATCTGTTGCTGCTGTGGTCTTCGGTAGGTTAAATAGGATACCTGAGGATACCTTAACAACCTCAAAAACATCTTCGAAGCTTAAAGAATGGAGTAGAAAAAGAGACGTGGGCATGACGTTGTCCCCACACACGAAGATCGAGAGATGGCTCTGGGTCGACCGGAGCCAGCTCCAAAGAGATGGGCTCTGGGTCGACCGGAGTCAGCTCCAAAGAGATGGCTCTGGTTCGATCGGAGCCATCTTTTATGGCCGGGGCCTGAGAGCAAAAACGGTAGAGAAAAAGAAGTCCTTACCAAGTTCCGTCTTGGCGAAGTCATCGATACCGGAATTGTGTCGACGACTGCTCTCCAGCTGTTCCGCCAGGTGTTCGTGTTCCACCTCCCAATCAAACTCGTCCGCTGTGGAACAACATATATTTTGTTATATTTGGTTTAATTCCTACTGAAAGTGCAGCAGCGGTTCTTGAGGCATAATATTACAAGCCATTTTGAATCATTCTATATTGCGATTACATTTTGAAATTTCATCGCAATATAGAATGCACGGCACTCCATCCACACAGACCCCAGTGGTTTATGGTTTGCTACGATTGTTATCTGATTGAATAATATTATTCTAAAATAAATAAAAAGAATTATGAAGAGGTAGGAGACGACGGTATTCCCGTCCCAATTTAAGTCCCACTGGGGAAGTATCTCCGCCCTACAGAATACCGCGGCCATAATAACCTCGTGTCGTGGCGGTGAGTAGGGTAGCCAGAGCTCATTAAAGAGTTTTTGTGCTGTCAGCGGAAGACCAAAGGCTTGCTTTTGCACTGACGACACAGAAACTCTTTGATCTTTGCTCCCAGTGGCATCTGAGGCTTTCACCTTGGGAGCTCCCAAGCCAGGGCCTGAATACTAAGAAGTATCCATCTCCTCTATAATTTTCTTATAAGACTGTTGAAACTTATGAAGCGAGGGTGAATCGCATCTCTTGTTAATATGCGCCTACCTCGTACTAACTGCACCACCCTATGGTAGACTGGCAGAGAATGCCTATGGCATTAAGTCCGCCAATGTACATCGTGCATTAAGTTTCAATAAATAAATAAATGGGCAACCCAGATTGGCATGGCATTTTAATGTGTCAGGATCATAGCTGGTGGAAATAACTCTGCCTATCTAACTGGGAAAGCGCCGTTACTGTATGTGTCGTGTTGGAGTGACACTGACACTATGGCCCGTATTCTAGAATGAATCTCCTATGATTTATCTGAGGACATTGTAGAGTCAACGCCAGAAAAAATAAGTCCCGCGGTAAAACTCGGAACTAAAAATGACATCGCCGCCATACTCAGCCATGCTGTGTGTTGGTTGGTTCAGGCCATGACAGCACGGTTTAGAGTTGCCAGTACATTTTTTTATGATTAACTAGTGGGAAGTCTCTTGATACATTTTGGCTGAAGTTTTCACTTCTTTTTCACAAAAATGTAGCTTTGTGATACCTTGATTAAGACTACAACAAACCATTACTGACGCAGGATGGCAGGATGATCACCAGCTTCTTTAGAACTGTGAATCAGTAAAGAGACTCTTCTTTATTGTCGCTGATTTGACTAACCTAACCATTGTTACATCTTTTAATCCATATTTTTAAAAACAGTCACCTAGGTCGATTAAGATTTGAAAAATGTAAACGGTCCAGGCGGGATTCGAACCCGCGATCTTTCCCTTACAGGGGGAACGCTCTGACCACGAACGTATTACGGCGAACGAACCACGTATTACGGCGACGTTTCAATAATTTCTATCTTAATCGATTTTGAATAGTAAAGGTAGACTTCCGAAGCGAGTGTCAATAGCGACAGTGGCGCCGCGACTGTGACGCCGCGACAGAGCGACAGATAGAAGTTCCATACAAATGTTTGAAATTCTAGGGAACGACTTTCGAGCTCAGCGACACAAACGCGGCGTCAATGACGTCACAGTGCCGCTGTGACAGCGTTTTCAGACGCGACATTGGTGACGCTATAGACTCTGCGTCTGTGACGCTTAGACCGAAAGTATACCTTTAACATAATGCTTAAAACTTCATTCAAAAATCAGCTAGATGTTTCACATGATCATACGTTCTAACGTTGGGAATATAACACGTGAATATAACGCCAAGTTCTGCGGTGCAACTACTATTATCATATGTGAACCTTAAGATTTGGTAACCTAAAAAGACGATACTGGCAACACAATTTTTTTTTATACCACTTAGGTTTCTTTTTGTACCACGTCCACGCACGCGTCTGTTTACCTAAGTCTAATTTTAAAAAGTGCGAGTGAGATTCATGAACTATGGGTTCCGTAACTTAAGCTACATAAACCGTAATATATATTTGAATGCGTTGACTTAGAACTTTGATTTTTGCACAGACTCATGACGTTATATATTTGAGTATGTGGTAATTTCAACTTCATATCTCCACGCGTTCCTGTGAAAAAGGTCTTGACAGACAGACAGACGGCTGGACAATGAAGTGAACCTACAAGGGTTTCGTTTTTTTTTTATACCACTTAGGTGGCAGACAAGCACACGGCCCACCTGATGGGAAGTGGTTACCGTGGCCTATGAACGTATGCAACACCAAAGGGTGTTACACTCGCGCTGCCGACCACGAAGAAACCTGATGCCGCCGCCAAGGGACTTAATTTATGGCGCGTACTCTATGTATATAGACCGAATTGACAGATTTGACAGATGTCTATACTTACAATCTATTCTCAGATACATCGTGATCCAAACGAATGTCATTACAGAATACAGACCTAAGTTTATAGCTACGAACTTTGAAATACATACATTGTTTGTACATGGCAAACAATTTGATAACATGCAGAGTTAGGTCTATTTGACTGACACAGGTCAATATGAATGATCATACAAGTATTTCTTTATCTAAGAGGCTCAATGTTTTAGCATTGAATAACAAGGCATTATACATAATGCTAGACCCATAGTAAGCACTCAATTAGCTTGTGCTAAAATTCTAGAATGTTAACAAACATACTTATAATTCATTCAGTTAGGTATTTAACTAAAGGTAGTCTTGCAGTAACTTTTTATAAAAAAAAAGATACTAAACAGATAAATTAGGCTAACTAACTGGCTAATTAGTGATTCAATTTAGGTTTTTAGTCTTCAAAATGAGTTTAACAGAAAAATATTGATAAATTGAGTTTTTAAATAATACATATTAAAAAGATACTTCAAGATTGTTTACATTTAAGACTGGTAAAGCGGACACCAGACTCCGAGGTGCTTTGGATGCGACTGGGATTAACGCTAAGATGAAAAGAAGTTAAGTAAGATATTTTCAATAAATACATGCATATTATTACCCAAACCAATGCAAATATTCACGCACTCAAATATTTGTACCGAGCAGGAATCAAAAAACTTATCGATTATAATAATAATAATAATAGTAATAATATATCTCTTTATTGTATGTACATAGAGAACAAAAGGCAACACTATCGAATGAGTGCAATCCTATCGATAGTATTGCACTCACTCATTTTCATTTGTTTTTATCGACAGTATCGGTACTATCTATAGTATTGCACTCATTCATTCTCCTTCGTTTGCATCGATAATATCGGTACCATCGATAGTGTCGACAATAATATAGCTTTTTCAGATGAAAACTACTGATAGTAGAATTATTAATTTTTCGGTAACACTACTTTAAAGTGAAAACTTCGATTGAGACTAAGATTATAGGAAGCTGTTTAGAACAAATAATGGTTCCTGGTCCTTCACAAAGTTAAATGTAAAATTCAAATGAATTAGCCAATGAATTTTAACACCTATCTATATAGACATAGCGTGCTATTTGTTATGTCATTTGACAACCTCGTTGTAAGCTGAAGTCCCAAGATGTAAGCACACCATATTCCTTACGAGTGAATGAAATGAAACGGCACAATCTAAATACAAATACTTACAACCTGGGCCAAAGGTTTCATCGTTGAGTGCATCATATTCATCCTCTGATGGCTCCCCACCTCCTTCATCGTCATTTAAGTTCTGCAGATGAAAGAAAACGGTTACAATTACCAACAAATATTATAAATGTGAACGATTATGAAGATGTTTGGATTTCTTATTCAATCACACTTTAACGGGTAAATGCCATGCCCAGCATGTTGGGACATTTTTGGAGATAAAAACTACTCACTACATTCAAAGTTGTCACTTGTGAAATGTGAATAATAGTGAATAATGCATGTTTTGATGTAAATACCTGGTGTTTGAGCTTGTTAATGAGGCCAGACTATTAATCATAATTTTGCTATACGAGTATCCTCTCAAAATACTAAGAATTATGACTGTGTTATGTCTTACAGCTGCTGACTTCACAAGAGAGCATAGAGGTTTGTTGTATTTTTATATCAGGTGACTTCATAGATGTTTGGGAGTGAGCAGTTTTAATAGCAAAATCATCTCGAAGTAACTTTAATTTGGTGATTTTTTTTACGTAACTGTGTTCACCAAAAACAATTTTATATTTTTTTGTGTTCTATTTTATCTGCAATCGGCTATTAGCTATAATCGGATATTTTCTTTGTTCAACTGGGATTGGGTGCCATTCCAACTAATGGTACCGTATATAAATTACTTTTAAATCAGTATAGTGTCCCCTGTCCAAGTCTAGTATTTGGCATCTTTTTAGACGGGTAACATCATCTCGTGGGATCAGCAGATTCTTAGCGAATTCACTTGTATATTATTTTTTTCTTGCAAAATTAATACTTCCAGTGCATTTTGCTATAAAACTGTGCCCAAAATCTAACCCTCCAAAACTATTATAAATCATGAAGTTACATACACACAATCATGCCTTTATCCCTGGCAGGTTAGACAGAAGTGACCTGACAACCATAATTCACCAACCAACATAAAGTTAGTGTAATAATATAGAGTATACAACACAATGGGTATGTTATTAACCTTATTACCAACTTCAAAAAAAAGATTTCATTATTATTATTTTTTTATCTAGGACACACCAATTTGACTTCACCTTGTCTGATGGTAAGCTAAAGGCAAAGTATCAGAGAAAGAGGGTCACCATTACAAACACGTAGTATGTTACAATAGTGGCACTCAGTTTGGCGGATCTCTCTCTCTCTCTCTTTTATCACATCTATATTACGTTCTATTTGAAATTACAGAATTAAACATACATAAATAAATACATATGCTCACACCTATTTCTCTCTGGTATAGGTAGACAACAGCCCAACTATATGAAATTCAATCAAGTGCTCTGTGAGGTCCATCCAGCCTGGTCTTGCCCATTTAATTTAATGCTACATGATTAAAATTTGTAATAAATTTTTAGTTTGTAATTATATATCTGTGGCATAATATGGCATAAACGCGGATAAACATACTTTATTATTATTATTTGATACACTAGCAGCTCTACGAGCTCATACGTGTATATCACTGCACTTGTGTTCTTAATTATTTAAATGTTTGTCAAGTCTATTTTTGAAACAGTTCACTGTTGGAGCACTTATTACAGTTTCCGTTAGAGTACTTTGTAACTTTTGTTGTTGGAAATACATACATATCACACAGAAACATCCAGGCCAATACAATTATACATATTCATGCATTTCCACTGAGCGAGAATCGAACCCGCACCTGCATACCAGTCAAATGTTCTACCGTCACCCCACAGGGGCCGTCTTATATTTGTACATACAACTTTGCCTATAGAAGTATATTTACAGGTGTGAGTGTATGTATGTATGTATGAATGTATATCTATATCCTTCATTGAGTATACATTGAAAGCTCACAAAAATTATGTACCAATACTGTATAACATTACATGTGGTAAATTTCTATCAATAACGTTAAAATATACTTCACATATGGTACATCACTAGCAATATTTATGTAAGTACTATGAAACGGTACATAGAATTATAACTTGTTGATGTATTTAGTCATCTTTGGTCAACACTGACACAATACATATAAAAGTGAAAGATTACATAGTCTGTCCGTACATATAAATAGTTGTATACTTCTATCCGATATCGCATGTTTCACAACAAGTATGACTCAGAAGCTACTATAAATATAGTGCTTTCATATTAAAAACATTTGTTCCAGAACCTCATAGGAACATGCTAAGTAGTTTTTTTAGCGCGCGAAATCATGATATACGTGTAAACACGTAATTTATGGCATAACCCACTGTGTTACGTGTTTTTCTGGAACATGTTTTGAGAAACAAACAAATGACATGAACAAATCTTTGTACATATAATTATAAAACATATAGGTACTACTGTTTAGGTGTGTAGCGTTTACCGCCAGTCGGTACAGAAATAAACAATGTGAATTCGCTTATTTTAGTGCAGAGCCCGTAAATATTATATAGAAAGTGAGAATGCTCAATCATATAATGAAATAGGGGGATTCAAAGTGGCGTGCTGGCAGACATCCCTCGCACAGATATAAGGTTATTATATATCAAAATGATAGTTTTTTTACATACAACAACGTTTAGACTCACCGATAACGATGTATCAAACCCGAAGAAAGAATCTGCCATTGGAAATTTTCATATATCACGGACAGAAATGACATGACTTGTCACGGTACATATGTCGCAATGGCGAACGCAGCCATGACATTTTGTATAGAGGGGTACTCGACCATAGATTAAAATATGTTTATATAGTATTTGTTAAGTTTATAATGCTAGTGGGTTATTTTAGCTTAAATTTAGGTTTCGCTGTACAGCAGCAAAGAGTATGTACAGCAGCGGTCGGGCCGTGGCATGCAACTAGTTGATACTTTAGATTTAAATCATCCACGCTTTAGATCAAAGAGTACTTTAGATCCTTTAGATACTTAGGAAGATTGATGAAGATCATTCATTCAGTCAGACCTCCGAATCTGTGGTTATATTTTGTATCTGTATCCCACCCTTCGGTGCGTTTGGGGAGTAAGCTAATTCAATTCAATTCTTGAATAATGGCTCTGTGCTGTTAGCATTAATTCCGCCATGTCCCGTACTAGTTTATAAAATTATTAATGGCGAGACGCCAATGTCAAGTTTTTCAAGAAATATTACCAGAGCCATGTTAGCCACGCCAGTAAATTTGTTTTCGTGTGTCCACCCCCCATGAGATTCAGGTGGTCGATCAGACGTGTAGTTGGATTTTAGGGGGCGGGGAGTAAGCTTTTGACCCAACGGGCTAGGCAGGGCTAGGTCTTATGTCACAGTGGCATTGACAGTAACAATTCTGATAACAGCTGTCACAATGCGGCCTTGCTCCTGTTGCCTTATGCTGCCTCATGCTGTCAAGCGAAAATATCCTCTATGCAGTAGATCTTAATGAGCCAATTACCGTAATAAAAATTTAAGTCAAGTTGTTTCAATTCAGACACAGCAGTGGACTGTGAAATTATCATTATCAAATGTCAACTTTTGAACTACAATTATTTCTTTCTTTGATCTAGTGTATTATACGTACTCAACCAATCAACAGTGATAGTCCGCACAGGAATTATAATTTTAAAGTTTACTAACTTTAAAGCCTTCACTAACCAAGAGTGATATCCAACATAAATAAATAACTAGAATTAAAATAATATTTATTCATGCAAAAAATGATTTAAAAAGATTCGCCTAATGAGACATATAATCATCAAAATACCGATCAAATTGTATCATCTAAAATAGTTTGCATCTGTTCCGGTTTCAAGGTAAACTTGTGGAGAGCAATCACAGGTAATTTTTACATGGTATTTGCTATTTTTTTTTTAAATTAATGGATAGAAGTATTAGTACCTAGATTTACAGGCCATGACTAAGTGCCCACTTGTTGACAATAGGCTCCCTATTATGTGGGACCGAAATCCATAGTTGGTGAAATGTGGGTGTTAATTACACCTCTGCCTACCCCTTTGGAGATTTACAGTCGTGAGTTTATGTATGTATATAATTTTATTATTTATTATTATTTGGAACAACTAGACCTACTGCAAACTATTGTAATGGACTTTGGTGCCCTAAGCTCCGAGGTCACCTTGGCCTTGGTTGCAATAAGGAAAATATGTCTCCATATAGATGATGATTGGTGATGACGAATTGTTGCAAGGAATCTGTTGTATACAGCTCAGGACATAACATAACATAACATAAACTCATGCCTATATTTCCAGAAGGGGTATGCAGAGGTGCTAGCACCCACATTTCGCCAGTTTATGTTTAGGTCCCAATGTAATAGGTGGCGAGCCTATTGCCATCAACCGGGTACTTATAAACCTGCGATAAATACACACATAACTTCGAAAAGCATCGAAAAGTCATTTGTGTGTGCCATGGTAAACCTGGGATCGAACCCGAGACCTCGTCTCAGCAGTCCATTACCCATACCACTAGGCTACTGCGGCTAGCTCAGGACATATATTTCTTATAATAGTGACTGTAGCCCACGGCACTGGTTGAAGGTTGTTGGATACTTTTTTTTTAATACCACTTAGGTGGCAGACAAGCGCACGGCCCAGCTGATGGAAAGCGGCTACCGTAGCCTATGGACGTGTGTAACACTAGAGAAGCCACACTTGTGCTGCTGACCCTGTAATTTTTATTATTATTGTTATTGTGAGCACAAAGTTTCTGTGCCGTCAGTGTAAAGGACAAAGCAGGACAAGCCTTTAGTCATCCCACTGACTCGTCTATGTCCTTTCTCAAGCTCATAATCTATTTGTGTACCAAATTTCATCAGGTTATATTCAAAAATGACGACATTTCATACAAACTATACAAGTGGTATAAAAAAATGTATAAAAACCTCATCCAAATCATTTTTCCATCCAAACCTTCCAAACCTCAGAATATTTTTTTTTATGCCTAGTGGTTCCTGGCAGAGTAGAATTTTGGCCACTCCATCTCTTCCCATGCAGTGTCGTACAAGGCGACTAAGGGATAGAGCTGTTTAACACCAGACAGATATATGAGTTTCTAAAAAAATATGCCTCCCACTCTTATCATTTTAAAAATGTACTATAATGATATGACAATATAATTAATGTTATTTGTGTAATTTAAAATTTGATTTAATGATATGTGTAATGATTTTTATGGAATTTGTGATTGATAATTTTATTTATATTTAAAATTGTGTCAATTTTAATGAAATGATTATTTTGATGTTCTATTTTGACAATTCAATTCACAATATTTTGTTAATTTAATGTTTTAATGTTTGCATGTCATGACGGAATGACAAAATGTGTCTTATGCTCATAAATTGTTTGTCACCTTGTATTTACCACATCTTAAGCAAATAAATATATTATTATTATTATTATACAGTCCAGACTCAGGTTTAGATGCATTGCTCGAGTCTACAATAGTGCCTGGAAGACAGCAATAGGCTCACCCTCTATTACTTGGAACTGAATTCAATGATTGGTGAAATGTGGGTGTTAATTCAACTCTGCGTAACCCTCCGGGAATAAAGGCGTGATATGTATGTATGTACTTAGTCTGGCCATAAATACTGTTACAATTAAAATAAGAAAGATATTACATTTGAATTTGGAATCTGTCATTTTTATACGATTGTTCATTGTGTTTTCTAATTTTGGCGCCAAATCATTGTACAATATTTTGCTATATTAAAACGGAGTGGGGTGATAAAGAAAACCGAATCGCTGTGATTGCAGTACACAAAGTTGGTATGGAGCCGAATGTAATTTTTAAAACTCTCCATACGCTTGGTATTAGTCAAATGTTTGTGTACCGGGCTATTAATAGGTACAATGATACCTCCTCTGTTTGTGACAGTAAAAGATCTGGCCGTCCATGTAGTGTTCATACGAAAAAGGTGGTCAAAGCAGTAAGAAATCCTGTCCGAAAGCAAAAGATTTTATCTCGGGAGATGAAGATAGCACCCAGAACCATGTCGCGCATTTTAAAAGATGACTTAGGACTTGCTGCCTAAGAGACGCACTGGACATTTTTTTACTGATAATTTAAAAAAGAATAGGGTGGTAAAATCGAAGCAACTACCTACTGAAGCGGTATGCAAAGGGAGGTCAAAGAAAAATTTTGTTTACGGATGAGAAAATCTTTACAATTGAGCAACATTTTACAAACAAAATGACCGTATTTATGCTCAAAGCTCTAAGGAAGCTTCCCAATTAGTCGAACGTTTAACCTCAACGTTTAAAGGACTGTGTTGCAGCCAATGAAGGCCACTTCGAATAAGCTTTTTATATTTTAAATTCTTTTATATTTATGTATTAAACTGGTGAAAAATATGCCTTACGAAATATGATATTGCCTAACTAAACTGAAAGTATGATTTTTCATTATTTTTAATGCCCAAAGTACTCAAGTCAGAATATTAACAATCAAATTCCGTCCGAATTTTGAACTTTTAGATTCCTCATTAAATTTCATATTACTTTTATGAAAAACATACATACATAGGTACATATAATCACGTCTTAATCCCGTAGGGTTAGGCAGAGGTGAATTAATCTATACTAATATTATACAGCTGCAGAGTTTGTTCGTTTGTTTGTTTGTTTGAACGCGCTAATCTCTGGAACTACTGATCCGATTTGAATGATTCTTTCAGTGTTGGATAGTCCATTTATCGAGGAAGGCTTTAGGCTATATATCATCACGCTACTACTTAAATGTTAACAAATCCGGCAATTTTTCATACATATTTTGAAGAGTAAAACATACGGGCTCAAAGGGATATGAAGCTTCAAAATATACCCCGGGTGAAGCTGGGGTGGGTCAGCTAGTATATAATAAAATCATTTATTTCGAACGAAAAGTCCATATCTTGTTAGTAAAATTGTTCTTACAAATTATGTTAGTAAAATTGGCATCTTTGTTTGCAGTCCGTTATATTATCAAATCTCAAAATATTATCAAATGTCAGAATATATGTAAGTAGATATTATTAAATGTCAAAAAATGTCAAACTAGGAATAGGAGTAGGTAACTGATAATGTCAGAATTGTAATTTAATTAAAATAATAATTAATTATACTATTAGAATTGTTTGATGCAGGAAAACATCATTAAAATTTATTGATATATAAGAATTCTCACCCACATTTCACCAATAATTGTATTCGGTCCCGCGTAATAGGTGGTGAGCCTATTGTCGTATTTCGGGCACTATTGTTGACTCGAGGCATGTATCTGAGGCTGAGTCTGGACTGTCGGTCTTATTACAAAACACGGACTAACTCTAAAACCAGGTTTAAATCGTCTTTAGACCATGGTCTAAAGAATTTTTTATTACAAAAAGGGTTTTATTACTAAACCATGGACTATCTCTGGTCTAAAGATAAACCTGCGTGACCCCTAGTTTAACGTTGGTCTAAAGTGTAAATCACAATAATAATATGTCAAACTTCCCATTTTGAACTTAGCCGGTTAGCGTCAGATAAATTCGTTTACTTTCTTATAATACTATGCTCGTAATGGATATTGACGCAGTTGATCTGATGGATATCGCAGATATTAATATCGTGGAGTCATTGGACATACCACGCTTACCTAACAGACATCGTATTACAGTAAACCCCTTTATCGAACTATCTGAAGAAGCTTTTTATGCAAAAGTATAGGTTTACTAAACGTTTTAAATAACTTGCAATAAATATATTTTAAAGTAGGTATAAAAATAGATAGTAGATACCAAGTCAGCGCGAACTGAAAAGTTCGTTCCATTTCACGTCCATAGATCTTCCAATATCATACATAACAATGATTGCTAAATAAAGGCATCAAAATGATATTTTATTATAAAATAAAGTACAACTATTATTCATAAAATTGAATTTAATGAAAATGTATTATATAAATCTTTTTTTCACCATTTTTAGTATATATTATTTATTAGTGATGTCAGATAATTTTTGTTTTCTGAGGAAACGGAACGTTGCGATTGAATGGTATCATAATGAACGAACAATAGTTTGAGTAATCTGTGGTTTTATTTAAGTCAAGGTTTAAATTATGGTACTAAGTAGTCTACGGATTATTCAACTTTTGTAATAAGGAGAAGTTTAGACCATGGTCTTGAGATTAAGCCTAGACTTTATAGTTCAGGTTTAAACCTGACTTAATTCCGTTTTTTGTAATAAGACCGTAGATATCTGTCTGGTGTTAAACAGCCGTATCCTTTAGTCGCCTTGTACGACACCGCATGGGAAGAGATGGGGTGGTCCAAATTCTACTCTGCCGGGAACCACGCGGCCTATAGAACAATATACATATAAACGCAGCATAGACCTAAATAAATTCGATATTCTCTGGCACTACGCTACGCGATTGGCGTGTGACGTCACTTGCAAGTACGATTTTGTATGGATCATTTTCGGGCGGCGCGGGAAATTGAATTTTCAAATTCACATATCTTTAAAACTATTTGTCTTACGAATATTACACTTTTGTAGTTAATTAATTGTTATACAGTGTTAATTTTTCGAAAATAAAAATAAATAGCCAATTAGTAGTTGTGTTGTGATAATTTGCATACAATAGCACAATAAAATAGAAATACGGAATAATATCTTAAATAATAATAAAAAAAAAGTGATCGCCTCATATGATGATATCATCTCGAAAATCTTAACAAACCTTATTATATCCTGATTCGTTCTGAAGTGTACGCGAACTTTGCTCATTGAAATAAAACATCTTTTTTAAATATCCTTCAATTGTTATACAGTATTTTGAAATTACATTTCTTTTAATTGAAATCTTCAGCCATGTTGTGCACATTTCGTAGAAAATTTTGGGTATGCAAGAATTATGGAACTCGGATCATCACCTCCGGTGTTTTGTATTGGTATTTTATTAATTATTTTTCATCCTAATGTTAGTCTCAGTTGCGTGTAAAGCTTTCAATTCGGAGTCTGGGGTCCACTTTACCAGCAGCCACCACAGAACGTTGGCAATTCGGCCGGCGTATATTTAGAAAAGGTGGGGGCCGTCGCGGCCTGCTTCTGCTATGGTAACAAGTGGCGCCATCTGTCACCTCCAGACTCGCGCTCTTGGAGGACGATTGTCGTTCAGCGACCTCCGACGCCCGAGTCTTCGTGCATTGCGGGACGGAAAGGACCTAATTCTCCTCCGGCCCCGCTTTCCCGCCTCCTCGAAAATTACTTCCTCGCAGAAAGTGGAGCTGTTCACGCGCTCGCGCTCTGCGCCATCACTATGAGCATCGTTCTGAGTAAGAGAATTCTTACTCTCAGGGCTGTCTCCAGGACCAGCGACGTCTCCCACGCTGGGCATTCGGTCAGTACGAGGGCTGCTACTTATGTATGCGGAATAGAAAAAATTAACAAATGTATATGGCTCAATATGCTTTTATTGTTTTTCAAAGTATTCTCCACTATGATCGATGCACTTTTGCATTCGATAAAACCAATTTTTAAAACACTTTTTTCACTCTGATTGAGGTATCTCCAAAACGTGCTGTTTGAACGCGTCTACGGCATCTTCACGGGTCGAAAATCGTTGACCACGTAATTTATTCTTTACATTTGGGAATAAATAGAAAACATTGGGAGCCAAATCAAGGCTGTACGGTGGATGACCCATTAATTCTATTTTTTGACCATCCAAAAATGTAGTTGTTTTCTGAGATGTATGACAGCTGAATGAAGAAGAATCATGGTGAAGTATGATTCTGCGTCGCTGGTTGTTTTTGCGTATTTCTTCAAATACTTCTGGCAAACAAATGGTCGTGTACCACTCCGAATTAACCGTTCTGCGATTCTCCAGTGGTATTGTAGCCACATGGCCATTAATACCAAAAAAGCAGACCACCATTTACTTTACAGTGCTTTTTGCACGAGCCACTTTCGTAGGGTTTGGCTCATTTTGAAACACCCAAACTGTTGATTGTTGTTTAGTTTCGGGATCGTACGCGTAGATCCAGGATTCGTCACCTGTGTAGATATTTTAAACAGATTTTGAGTCGCCTCCGTTGAGTTTTTTTAAAGTTTTTTTGCACCATTCGACGCGAGCATCTTTTTGATCCTCAGTAAGTTAAGTTGTGCGGGATCCAACGCGAACAATTTTTTTTTACAGACAAATGTTTCTGTAATATCCTATGAATGCTCGTCATACATATGCCCAGAATGGCCTCTATCTCGCGATACGTAACATGGCGGTCTTGCATTATTAGTTTTCGCACAGCTTCAATATTTTGTGGCACAACCACCGATTTCGGGCGACCTTCTTTAACTTCGTCCGTGAGCTTACTCCGCCCGCGATTAAACTCACTAAACCAGTGATACACAGTCGTTTTTGATGGAGCTTCACCACCAAAAGTCGAAGTTAATTCTACGCACTGTTGTTGCGTTAAACCACGTCGAAAATCGTAATAAATCATAGCACGAATATTTTCACGAGTGATGTTGTAGTCAAACAGAAACAAGAAACGGGACGGCCAAAATGTACGATATGGCGGTCCGAGAGTCCTGCTTGACTGTGCAGTGGACTGTATTGATAATTTGCGTAGGGCAATAGGTTCCTTCGACGCTGGCGGGTGGGTGATGATGCCGATGGAAGCGTGGGTTCAGGGCTTGCGTTTGCTGGCTTGAAAAGGGCTGAAGACGGGTGCTTGAATAATACTATTGATTTCTTTCTTGCTTTATTCTTCGTAGTGTAAGTAAGTGTTCTTCGTAGGGCTGCTGGGTCCGGACTGAATTCGTGAGGAAATGTGCCGGCTTTTAAAGGTTGCGCCGGCCAATCAGAGCGCTTGTCTTAGCTTACGACCAATCAAAGGCCTTGATTATTGACCAATCAAGGGCTTTGTTTACTTAAACTTGTGTCTATATTAATTTTTCCTCACGAGTTCGAGTCCGTATATTTTCCCTTACAGATATAGCCTTTACATTCATTATTTACATATTTTTAGCTACACGAAACATAGTAAAATGAGCTTAAAACATGAAAAATGTGTCGCGGCCCTCGTTACGGTAAAGTTTCGTAGTAGCTAAGCTTTCGTGGTGTTCCCCGACGGTGGTGCCGCCAAGTGGGACCGACCGGGACTCTCTTATTTCTTAATCCTAACATGTATTACAATCTATTCTATTATCTGTTTATTTACAATCATGTTGTCGTCGCTAACATTCTCCCCCACGGTGCGTAGCACTGCATCCTCGGGCAGCGACGATGTTGCAGGTACCAGCACGACGACTCGACGCGTCGGGCGACGAAGTACTCCACCTGAAGTCCGCACGTCCAATATCCTGGTTCTTCCGTCTGGTCCTGGAAACACCTTTACGACCTCGCCTCGGGGCCACGCGTTTCTTGGCAGCGTCGCGTCGACTATGAGCACGATGTCGCCCATCTTTGGATCGTTAGTTTCTTTACCCTGTATCTTTCTAGGCATTAGGAGGGGAAGGTACTCTTTGACCCACCTCTTCCAGAAGTGGTCCGCGAGCCTCTGTGTAGTTTTCCAGCTGGGTCTTCCTATCAGCTCGGTATCGTTGAACTCGCCTGGTGCTGACATGCCGCATGACCTTCCCAACAGGAAATGGTTGGGGGTCAAACTTTCTTCTTCCGTAGGGTCCATGCTGACGGGGGTGAGGGGTCTTGAATTGACGGTGTGTTCCACCTCGGTCATAAGTGTGTGAAGTATTTCTTCGGGCGGCGATTTTTCTTCAAGTACCGCTGCCAACGCTGTCTTGACCGATCTCACTAGTCTTTCCCAAGCACCTCCCATGTTCGGGCAACCAGGGGGAATGAACTTCCATGTGATACCCCGCTCGTGTGCTGCTTGTTTCAGCTCTTTGTTCGCCCCCACGAAGTTCGTACCGTTGTCGCTGAAGATTATCTTCGGGGTTCCTCTTCTTGCTGCCATCCGTCGGAGTGCCATGATCATAGAGCCAGTGCTTAAGGATGGCACTAACTCCAGGTGTACGGCTCTGGTGGTGAGGCAAGTAAATAGTGCCCCCCAGCGCTTCTCTCTTCGTCTTCCCACGGTGACGTGCATTGGCCCGAAGTAATCCACGGCGGCGTTAGTGAACGGGAACTGGTGATGCTGAAGTCGTTCGCTTGGTAAGTCTCCCGCTGGTGGTATCCCCGGCGTACCCTTTCTTGTTTTGCACCACTGACAGCCGTGAGATATGGCTTTCAGTGTTGTTCTTAAGCCGAGGATCCAATAGTTCTGACGGATCTCGTTCATTACCGTTGCGGTGTTGCCATGTAGAAACTTCTTGTGGTAGTGCTCGATGAGAAGGCGTGTGATTCTGTGCTTCCCATCTAGCACGACTGGGTTCATTTTTCTTTCGCCCTCGTCACGGAACTTGTTTGTTCTGCTTCTTAGTTTGATGATGTCGTCTTCCCCTATGTAGACGTCAATCTTCTTTATTCGACTCGCTGTCTCTAATGGTTTCTTAGCCTTTAAGTTTCTTAGGTCAGCCGAGAAGCTGTCGGTTTGACTTATCTTTAACAGCAACCTTTCTGCCCTTTTTAAATATTCTTCATCTAGAGGTATGTACAACCGCTTGTCAGCGCTGGCGGAGATTCGAAGCTCACTAGACTGGGTTTTTCTCTGAGGCTTCCAGGGCTCGTCCTTTTTACGAGCGCCAGTGACGGTTGCCTTGCGGGTTTTCAGGCGGCTGATAAAAGCGATGACTCTCGCAGTAGTGCGCAGCAGTCGCTCCCAGCTCGAGAACCGCTCTAGGTCGAGTAAGGCGTTCGTTGCTTTCGTTGCCATTGCCTTCAGTTGGTTCTTTTCCTCCAACAGCGTACCTCCTTGCTTGAAGTCTCGACGTGGCCACTCTTCTTCTGGCTGGCGGAGAAATGTCGGCCCTTGAAACCATCTGGCGTTGCCGTCGAACTCAGCTGGAACACCCCTGGTGGCGTCGTCGGCTGGGTTCTCTTTGGTAGGTACCCATCTCCAGTCTTCGGGCTTCGTCTTCTCTTCGATCTCTGCCAGTCGGTTTGCCACGAACGTCTTGAACTTCCTTGGTTCTGAATTGATCCACTGCAGTACCGTGCTGGAGTCGGTCCAGTAGGTTTTCTTTAGCACCTGGAGGTCCATCTCTTCCTCGATCGTTGCCGCCATCCTACCACCAAGCAAGGCTGCTTGTAATTCAAGCCTCGGGATGGACACTGGCTTCGTAGGTGCGACTCTGGCTCTGCCGGCGATCATAGAGACGTGAATTCCTCCTCCGGGCTCGGTTGTTCTCCAATAGATGACCACTGCATAGGCTTCTTCGCTTGCGTCAGTGAAAGTATGCAGCTGTCCCCTTCGACTGCATGGTGAGATGCACCTTGGGATCTTCAGACTTGTCAGTGTTGATACTTCTTCTAGGTATTTCCGCCAGGCTGCCTCTTGTCTCTCGCTTATTGCTTCGTCCCAGTTCGTCTTGGTGCGCCAGATTTCTTGAATTAATTTCTTTCCTTGTATTAATACTGGCGCGGCGAAACCCAATGGGTCGAAAGTAGACATCACGGCGCTTGTGACTTCTCTCTTGGTCGGCGTCCGTTTTCCATTTAGCAGGTCTTCTGGCGTGTTACGTAGCCCAATGTTGAATGCTAACGCGTCTTCCTTAACCAACCATCTTAAACCGAGAGTTTTCTCTTCCTTTGCAAGGGGCAGTGAGTCTTCTCTGTTTGTTTCTTCAGTGTCAGGCAGCGCACTTGAGTCGTTACTGGCCCAGCCCCTCAGATTGAAACTAGCTCTTGCATGGATTTCTCTCACTTGCTTGGCTATCTTCTTTGCTTCTTGGGTAGACTCGAAGCTTTGGAGATAGTCGTCCATGTAGTGGTTTCGGCTGATGGCCTTCACTGCTTCGGGTCGAGTCTCTTTGAAGTCTTCTGCGTTTTTTCTCATGACGTATATCGCCGTCGCCGGTGATGACGCTGCTCCAAAGATGACTGACGTCATACGATATTCTTCAGGCTTGCCTGACCTCTTGTTGCCTCTCCACAGGAATCGAAGGCTGTCCCGGTCCTCTTCTCTTATTTTAATTCGAAGAAACATATCTTGAATGTCAGCCATGACTGCCACTGGACCTTCTCTGAAGCGCAGCAGTACCCCGAACAACGATTGTAGTAGGTCTGGGCCTGGTAGCAACACGTCGTTGAGGCTCTTCCCATCGTACTTGGCGGCCGCATCGAAGACTATTCTCGGTTTCTTCTTGATCGGGTGTATCACGGCGAAGTGAGGTAAGTAGAAGGTTCTCCCTTCACTGGTGACGCCTGAAGCTTTCTCTGCATACCCCTTTTCAACGAGATTCCGAATCTGCTCCTCGTAGGACTGTTTAACCTCGCTGTCTCGATCTAGCTTCTTCTCCACGTTCATCAAGCGTCGTAGTGCTTGATTGTAGTTGTTAGGTAGAGACTCATTTTCGCTCTTCCACAGTAATCCTGTTTCGAACTGGCCGCTAGGAAGTTGCTTGGTTGTCTTCTGGAGGATTTCCAGGGCTCTTCTGTCGCTGTCGTTCGTCGGCAGCTTGTTCTGAATCCCAAGTGATTCCAGTTGGAAATGCTCTCGGATGACGTCTTCCATAGTTTCTTCCTTTGTCTTGGCTCTTCCGTAGTGGATGAAGTGTACCGGGATATTGGCGCCCGTTTCACACCCGTGTAGCACCCACCCTAGACTCGTGAGTGAGGCTACGGGCTCGGATGGTTTTCCCTTCTTGAGTCTTCTTGTGACTATAAGTCCCCAGTTATCTTGGCCTATTAACATCTTCGGTTTCTCGGTTGTGTAGAGAAGTTGATCTTCAATCTTTTTTAAATGCTGGCAGCTGGTTACAGTGTCCTTTTCTATCCTTTGTTCTGATAGATTCAGATCGTCGATGGTTCTCGCGGTGATACTCTTCTTGTCTTTTCTGAAGGCTCCTTTGATCTTCAGTTGTATTTTCCGAGAACCTTTGATGATCTTTGCACCAACTGTTTCGATAGTTAGTGTTTCGTCCTTCCCTTCAGCTCCAATCTTCTCCGCCACCGATTGGTCTAGAAGCGTGATGGTTGATCCTTCATCCAGCAATGCTAGTACCCGAGCTTGTCCCTTCGGTCCGTAGACGTCCACTGGCACGATCTTCAGGTACGCCTTTTCATTACCGACGGTGTTATGGATGGAGGCGACCTTCCCTTCTGATGAGCTTATTTCTTCTTTCTTTTCGTACGGCTTCGGTGGTTTGTCGGAGTGCAAGATGGTGTGGTGCCATCTTCCGCATTTCTTGCAGGTTGGAGCTTTGCAGTTGTTCCTAGGATGCTGGAAACGGAGACACTTAAAACAGGTTCTAGCTTTTTTCGCCATTTCCCATTTCTCGTCTAGGTTTGCTTCTTTCAACTTCTTGCATTCTATTAGGAAGTGCTCTTCTTCACACACGGGACAGCTCTTCTTGAACTTTTCTTGCGAAGTTTCATGTTGAGATTCTTGAATCGTATGCACGGGTCTTCTAGCGCCCCTCTTCTGTTCTGAAGGCTCTTCGATTGGGGCAAAGTCACCGCACATGTCTGCTTCGATTTCCAAAAACTCTTCAATGAGTAGAAGCTCTTGTAAGTCGTCCTCCCTTCGGCTCCTATGGTAGGCGAACCATCGGAATTTCATCGATGAAGGCATCTTCTCGGTGATCGCTTTCATCGTTTCAGGAGAGCTGAGGTACTGCGGCTTTTTCAAGGCTTTGATCGTCTGGACAGCATTCTTCACTTTACTCGCGAACGTGCAGATGTCGCTCGGGTTTTCACCGACTTTAGGTAGGCTCTTGATTTTCTCTAGTTCCGCTAGTGCTAATGCCCCAGGTCTTCCGAATCTTGATGCCAGTGCCTTGAGTACTTCGTACGGATCTTCAGCGGTGAACAGAAGGCTTTGAACAGCTTCTTTCGCTCTTCCCTGGATCGCTCTTCTGAAACGTGCCATGTTCTGTATGTTAGAGAACGAGGCAGCTGTGTCTTCGAAGGTTCTCTTGAACGCCAACCATTCGTCACAGGACCCGTTGAAGTGAGGGAGTTCAACCATCTTTGACGACATTGTTTCGTGCGACTTCTGAGAAAGCTCTTTAATAGCTTGAGCCAACTCCTGGATGTCGCTCTTCTTTTCTTCTCGTTCGGTGGACCTCTCTTCGGTGCTTGGCCCGACCTCTGTCTCGACGACCCATTTTTCTACTTGGGTTATTTCGTACGACTCTTCTTCAGCATCTTCTTCTTCTGATTCTGCGGCTATGAGTTCCAGTTTGGCCCGAGCTACTTTGGATCGCGCTTCTGCTATCTCGAGCTCCCTCAATGCCACTGCCATCTTCGCTTGCACTTCTGCTCTCTTCCTATGCGACGAGCGGGTGGACGGTGTGTCCGTTTTGCGGGTCGACTTCTTAGGGTGAGGCCGCTGCAGACAGTCTTCATATTTCGATGCCGGTGCGCTTGCGTCCTCCCGGCGTGAAGTGACACTTCTATGGCTGTCTTGCAACGTTGTATGGCTGGCTGTGATGGTACTCTGCTCCTCAGAATCTTCATATTCCTCTTCCATGATGCTGGGCGGAGGCGCTGTGCGAGTCTGCTCCCCTTGCGCAGACTCTAGTCGTGACCCATCGAAGGATTGTGGTCTCGCTTGCCTTTGAATCAGCGAAACCGGCTTCTTTCTGCCGACTGTACTTGTACTTGCAGACCCTGTAGTACCCGTGCCCGATGAACCGGTGCTCGTCGTAGCTGTGCTTGTTTCACTCGGTGTATTCATGCTCCAGTCAGACGAGGTAGTTTCTTCAGAGGTCTTCGATTGTTCTGAACCTGCTCTTGTGGTCGGCATCTTCTAGTCTTGACCCAATCCGGCTCGTATGGACCAAAAACTGTTGTAGTCAAACAGAAACAAGAAACGGGACGGCCAAAATGTACGATATGGCGGTCCGAGAGTCCTGCTTGACTGTGCAGTGGACTGTATTGATAATTTGCGTAGGGCAATAGGTTCCTTCGACGCTGGCGGGTGGGTGATGATGCCGATGGAAGCGTGGGTTCAGGGCTTGCGTTTGCTGGCTTGAAAAGGGCTGAAGACGGGTGCTTGAATAATACTATTGATTTCTTTCTTGCTTTATTCTTCGTAGTGTAAGTAAGTGTTCTTCGTAGGGCTGCTGGGTCCGGACTGAATTCGTGAGGAAATGTGCCGGCTTTTAAAGGTTGCGCCGGCCAATCAGAGCGCTTGTCTTAGCTTACGACCAATCAAAGGCCTTGATTATTGACCAATCAAGGGCTTTGTTTACTTAAACTTGTGTCTATATTAATTTTTCCTCACGAGTTCGAGTCCGTATATTTTCCCTTACAGATATAGCCTTTACATTCATTATTTACATATTTTTAGCTACACGAAACATAGTAAAATGAGCTTAAAACACGAAAAATGTGTCGCGGCCCTCGTTACGGTAAAGTTTCGTAGTAGCTAAGCTTTCGTGGTGTTCCCCGACGGTGGTGCCGCCAAGTGGGACCGACCGGGACTCTCTTATTTCTTAATCCTAACATGTATTACAATCTATTCTATTATCTGTTTATTTACAATCATGTTGTCGTCGCTAACAAGTGAGTTCCATTTTTTCAGCGATATGACATTTTAAACCCAACAAAAAAAATATTAGCGGCCAGTACCTATTTAAAAAAGAACGAATATATGCATGGAGGTCAGACATTGCGTTTAAAATTATTGGAATCCCAGATTCCGCATACATAAGTAGCTGCCTATGTATATGCAGCCCCGTGTCCTTACCTACGTCACAGTAATGATACTTAGGCGTTGGCTGGCTCCTTCTGGATTCGATGCAGGTAACTCCCGAAGCACCCGTGTCTTCTGCGACAGCCGGCACGAGAGGCCCCCATGACACCTTTCTAGCCAGTCCTCCATGATGGGTCTTACCGCCGCTATCACGGCGTGCTCTAGTCTTGTGGTACTGTGCGCTTAGTATTAGGTTCATGAGGGATAAGGTTAAGGCAATTTTATACCCCGGCATCTGAAGACCTGAGACGGCGTGCAATTTTAGTAGGTCCGAATCTGACATAACCACCTCCGTGGGCTGTCGGGGTTGATATCCGAGAAAATTGCCGCAGAAAAAAAAAATTGATTGGATCAGAATTTCACGCGGGCGATGCCACAGACAACAGTTAGTTGAACATAATGAAGGTAACTTCCTATAAGTTAGGTAGGCAACTTAATAAGTTGAATTATTTTAATTAATTGATTAACACCGTTTCGTGAGGTCACATGAATATTTTTAAAGCTGGTCATGTCATCATGACAATGGTGAAGTGTCATTGAACTTTGTGTTGCATAAATACATATTACAGTACAACTTTAAAGTAAATACATTCTGTTTAGTTAGGTAGGTACCTAACCTAACTCATCAACATTCTCGGAGACTTTTCCCAACTCAATTGGAGTCGATTTTGTAGTCTAACTGCGATGAGGCTGAACTTGGATATTTTCCGTGAAGCCAAGAAGCTCCGTAGTTAGAATAGTCGGACTTCAGGTCTCCAACTGCCCGTTACGACAATCATAGATGTTCGTATGACAAACTGAGACCGACGGTTAAACCTTTAACGTGTTCTCAAAGTACAACATAACATAACATAAACTCACGCCTATATCCCCGAAGGGGTAGGCAGATGTGCTAGCACCCACATTCCGCCAGTTTATGTTTGAGTCCCAATGTAATAGGTGGCCTATAACCATTAACCGGGCACTTATAAACCTGCGATAAATACACACATAACTTCGAAAAGCATCAAAAGTCTTTGGTGTGTGCCATGGTAAAACCTGGGATCGAACTAGAGACTTTTTTTTTGACGTGCGCAAAATACCCACGGATACCCCCCACCGGAGCCGTGGAAGGGGTTATGTCGGACTCGAACCGACCAAAACGCACGCCGCCTGTGGGTCGTTTTTGGTTGCCGAAGGTGAGGTTGACAGGCGCGCAAGGGTGACAGTCGGCTCCACCAGTCACCCCCAGGCCTGCGCTCATGGGGGGCGGAGGTCGTGCATCGACCTCTGACGCCCGAGTTTCCTTCGTACGCGGGCAGCTTGGCTTGCGATCCGTCGTCACTCCCGCTGCCGCTCCCACCCCGCCTCCTCCTTCACGAGCATTACTTGCTCGCAGAAGGAGCGAACCCGAGACCTCGTCTTAGAAGTTCATTGCCCATACCACTAGTCTACCGCGTTTCCTCAATTGTCTCAAAGTAGAAATAAATTGTAAAAAGATAATCTAGTTCTCTGAGTTTCTTACTGGTATCTTCTCAGTAGAATTAACCTACCGAACCAGCGAAAGAATCATTTTCCAATGGTTTATTTATCCGAGACACGACCTGACTAATACAAATATCCATATTCATGCTTACAATTATTTGTACTGAGCGGGGATCAAACCTGCACCTCCTGCGTAGTTGCATAGGCCACGTTCAGTACCGTCACGCCACAGAGGTACTTAACTAAAGGTAAACCAATATTGTCTACCGCAATTAATTAAAATCTTATATATAAAATTCTCGTGTCACGGTGTTCGAACTTGAACTCCTCCGAAACGGCTTGACCGATTCTCATGAAATTTTGTGAGCATATTGAGTAGGTCTGAGAATCGGCCAACATCTATTTTTCATCCCCCTAAATGTTAAGGGTTGTCCAAAGATTTACGAGGAGTTAGAACACGGCGGTATTTTATATAATGAATGTTGCTTTTTAGATAACCGTAATACTACTGTAATAATATGTGGATAACGCTGTAGGTTACATAATTACAACTATGTTATATTAAGACTTTATATTAAGGACATTGTGTAACTGTTTGTTTTCCCGAATAAATAAAAATAAAAATTAAAATTGAGCATTCCGACTGGGGAAGTACCAGTAACAGAATACCACGGCCATAATAACCTCGCGTTTTGTTTCCGGTGGTGAGTAGGGTTGCCAGAGCTCACTGAAGAGTTTTTGTGCTGTCAGTGGGAAGACCAAAAGCTTGTCCTGCTTCGTCTTTTACACTGACGGCACAGAAACTCCGTGCTTTCAGGGATGGCAGCGCGAGTGTGACTTCTCTGGTGTTGCACACGTCCATAGGCCACGTTAACCACTTTCCATGCCGTGTGCTTGTATCAAGTGGTATAAAAAAAACTGAGTAAAAACACATCAAGATTTATTTAATTAAGTACCTATAACCAAACGGAGTATAAATTGTTGAGTAAAATAGCTGTGTGGTTCCCGCCCGTGTAGAATTTGGACCCTCGTCCCATCTCTCTTCCCATTAGGGGTCGTACTCGTACAAGGTACAAGGCGACTAAGGAATAGGGCTGTTTAAGATAAAATATATGCAACCCAGACTCAGCCTCAGATGCATGGCTTCAGTCAACAACAGTGCCCGAAAGACAACTAATAGGCACACCCCATATTACGTAGCCGGGGTACAGGTATATCCCTATACCTGTCAAACTCACCTTCGGCAACCAACAATCAACCACAGGCGCCGTGCGTTTTAGTCGGTTCGAGCCTGACATAACCTCTCCCACCGTCCAAGCATCCGTGGAAATGTTTTCGCACGTTAAAAAAAATCCCCCCTATTACGTGGGACCGAATTCAATTATCGGTGAAATGTTGGTGTTAATTCACCTTCGCCTAACCCCCGTGATAAAGTACATGATGTATGTATGTATGTAAAATATATGACCTAGATAAAACTATAAGTAGGTATGCTAAAGGTACATTATCTTTATCTACTTATATCTGTAAAATAAATTAACATTATAACTATGATTAATATGATTATACTAATTATTACTTATCTGATATGTACCAACTAGATTGTGCCCGTACCATGAACTCTTAAGGCGCTATGTTAAAGAAAACTGCCATAAAATGCGTATTTTTCATCATAGGTAGGACACGATGGTATTCCCGTCCCAATTGAGCACTCCGACTGGGGAAGTACCTCCACCCTACAGAATACCACGGCCATAGTAACCTTGTGTTGTGTTCCCGGCGGTGAGTGGGGTAGCCAGAGTTCATTTGAATTTTTGTGCTGTCAGTGGGAAGACCAAAAGCTTGTCCTGCTTTGTCTTTTACACTGACGGCAGAGAAACTCTGTGCTTACATGGTTGGCAGCGCGAGTTCGACTCCCTTGGTGATGCACACGTCCATAGGCCACGGTAATCACATTCCATCAGGTAGGCCGTGTCTAAGGCTTGTCCTGCTTTGTCTTCTGCAATGACGGCACAAAAACTCCCTCTTCCACCGACTCCAGCGGGGAAGGGCGGGGGATTATCCGATGGGATATTTCGCAAAAAAAACGGCACAAAAATTTGATCTTACAGGATCGGCAGCACGATGTTGGACACGCCCTTAGGCCCCCTAATATTACACACGCCCATGGGCCACCATAACCACTTCCCGACAGTTGGTTCATGTGCTTGTCTGCTACCTAAGTGGTATAAAAAACCCTACCCAATATAAGCCCTCATTCTTAAGTCGCAGCGCCGCATCCAAGGTCTCACCGGAGTCCGGGATCCGCCTCATCCAACCCAACCGGTCCTTGACTGAACTTAAATATTTTCCGTGAAGCGAAGCGACTGTCACTCTGACCTCTTCAACCGTATGTATTTATTGCTATTTCTGTTTGCAGCAAAATGTCTTGCCAAGTGAATGTGTCTCAAGGTGTCTTGCAAGGGAAGCAGTGCAAGACTTTTTATGGCAAAAAGTACTACAGCTTCGAGGGTATCCCTTATGCCAAGCCACCCATAGGAAAACTTAGATTTTCGGTATGTACCCAGCTTAGTAACCTACCTATTATCTGTATTAGGTTAAAGATCAAAACATTCTAGTAGCCTGTGGGATGCACGAAGATCCTAGTAGGAAGTACCATTGTCTAATTCTATTATGAAACTACTGGGATTTTTCTCTCCCAATAATAATATGGTACTACTGGATATATCCCAGAAGTACTATTGTGTAATTCCAATATGGAACTACTGGGATTTGTCTCTCCCAATAGTTAAATGGTACTACTGCCTATATCCCGGAAGTACTATTGTGTAATTCCAATATGGAACTACTGGGATTTTTCTCTCCCAATAGTTAAATGGTACTACTGCCTATATCCCGGAAGTACTATTGTGTAATTCCAATATGGAACTACTGGAATTTTTCTCTCCCAATAGTTAAATGGTACTACTGCCTATATCCCGGAAGTACTATTGTGTAATTCCAATATGGAACTACTGGGATTTTTCTCTCCCAATAGTTAAATGGTACTACTGGCTATATCCCAGAAGTAATATTGTGTAATTCAAATACGGAACTACTGGGATTTTTCTCTCCCAATAATTAAATGGTACTACTGGCTATATCCCAGAAGTACTATTGTGTAATTCCAATATGGAACTACTGGGATTTGTCTCTCCCAATAGTTAAATGGTACTACTGCCTATATCCCGGAAGTACTATTGTGTAATTCCAATATGGAACTACTGGGATTTTTCTCTCCCAATAGTTAAATGGTACTACTGCCTATATCCCGGAAGTACTATTGTGTAATTCCAATATGGAACTACTGGGATTTTTCTCTCCCAATAGTTAAATGGTACTACTGGCTATATCCCAGAAGTAATATTGTGTAATTCAAATACGGAACTACTGGGATTTTTCTCTCCCAATAATTAAATGGTACTACTGGCTATATCCCAGAAGTAATATTGCGTAATTCAAATTGTGTTGTGTTGATATCCCAGCTCACCAGATGCAAATGTTAATACGATTTTTAAGTAATATGATCACTATGTATCTCATTTTAAGCGAACTATTTATATATGTTCTTAAGAGAAATAAAGTTCTTTAAGCCGAAATATGGAACTACTGGGATTTTTCTCTCCCAGTAGTTCCACGGTATTGACTATATCCCAGTAGTACCACTGTCTAGTTTCATTGTGTAACTACTGGATATTTTCCTCCCAGTTCGCCCTTAATCAATTTGTCAACGTCCTTATAATTTCTTTACAATTTTGTGTATATTTTATATGTGGGCGGGGTTGTAGACATGGGTATTTTTCGCACTTAAAAGATTTTTTTTTAAATATTAGAAAATAAAAAAATAATTATATAGTCTAAGCGTAAATCCATATTTTTAAATCTGGAAACTAATAAGTCTCCAATTACTTATAACTTTCAGGACCCTCTAGAACCAGAAAACTGGACGGGTATCCATGACGCAACCAAACCAGGAAATATGTGTTGCCAGTTAAACCCTTACAGCAACACTCGACTAGAAGGATCTGAAGACTGTCTCTACTTAAACGTATACACACCAAGCTTGCCAGCCGAAAAATTAGAAAAACTACCTGTGTTATTTTTTATACATGGAGGTCGACTTATTTTTGGACATGGTCATTACTACCAACCGGAGTATTTAATAAAACATGATGTTATATTAGTTACAATAAATTATAGGTTAAGTATATTAGGATTTTTGTGTTTGCACACACCAGAAGTGCCTGGCAATGCTGGATTGAAAGATACTGTTATGGCTCTAAAATGGGTTAACAAAAATATTGGACAATTCAATGGAGATGCTAACAATATTACGGTTATGGGAGAAAGCGCGGGAGGAGGCGCTGTACTGTCATATTTGACAACCAAAATGGCGGATGGATTGTACCATAAAGTCATTGCACAAGCAGGAGTTTCTATATCTGACTTGTTTTTGGATGAAGAGTATGATCCTATAGAAAATGCGAAAGCTATCGTTTCGAATTTAGGCGAACAGTTCACAGATGTTAATAGTATATATGAGTTTTTAATCGATGCTCCTATTGAAGATTTAATTATAGCTTTTAGCGTTGCCGAAATGAGTCGGCCTAGCGGCGTCATCCGTGCTTACTTATTACCTGTAGTCGAGAAAGAATTTGAAGGCGTCGAACGCTTTTTTGAGAGCTTTCCTCGAAATGATATGCCGTCGAATAATTTTAAAAAGGTACCAGTGTTGTCTGGTATAAGTTCACATGAAGGAGCACTATTTTTACAAAGAGATGGAGATGGAAAAGTTGTTTACGAAAAAGATTTCTACTGTTTTATACCCCACTTTATGCAGATCAAACGTGGGGATGACAGAGTTGCCGCATTTGAAAATAAACTTCGTGAATTTTACTTTGACAATAGTGAGGTGAACGATACAAAAATAACTCAATATATCAATATGGTTTCTGATCGATACTTTAGTTATGATATAATGAATAATGTAGAAATAATATCGAGATACTCTAAAGATATTTATGCATACAAATTTCAATATCATGGTAATATGAATACGAGAATTATGAAAAGTTTGGGATTGAAAGGTGCGTGTCATGGTGATATGGTACAATACCAATTTTATAGAAAAAACAAGCATGAAAGAGCTACTGAAAAGGATATTAAAATTGTGGAGATGTTAAGTGAGGCGTGGTGTAATTTCGCTAAAAATGGGTGAGTATTGATTCATAGCAATTTCCTAATTGCATAGCGTGGCCTATGGACGTGTGCAACACCAGGGGCGTCACCCTCATACTGCTGAACCTGAGAGAACAGAAAGTTTCTGTACCGTCAGTGCAGAAGACAAGGTAGGACAAGCCTTTGGTCATCTCACTAACAACACAAAAACTATTATCCACGTCAATCTTAGGATGGGTGACCATTATTAACATATTGCGACCCATCTGTGTCACCGTAAAAACTTTCCAATGCCCTTGTTCTTCTTCTGTCGAGTCAACGGCGCTTCTATTCTCAGATTCTATGTTCGCAGTGTGCTGATACCTGGATAGCGTTCTTGAAAGCGCTCATAAGTTCCTCCGCTGTACAAGTTGAGCAGCACAAGTTAGCTGAGTAGGTCATGGTCTGTGGAGCAAGCAATTCCCTTTTTGAAGAACCTCATATTATAGTGGCCTGGAATGGCCACAACAGAGATTCCATTCCACAGCTCCACATCTAGTCCATTCCAACCATCATGTTCAGGTCTTCAATCTATCTGACTGGAGGTGGTTCTGCCAATCGTTGACCAATTCACAGTCACCATAATATGTAGCTCGTCCATCGCCGCAGCACCCCTGCTATACTCAAAAAACATCCAAGGAACTTGTACTTCGCGTATAGAGCACATTTTAGGTCCAAAACATATGTCCCGGGTATATTAAAGTAAACCATGACAGTTTAGATACCTATATAACAGTTATGTTTTTTTTTTTTTTTGCAGAACGCCATCTTGGAGTGACCAAAAAACAAAATGGCTGCCGTATACACCAAATGAAAAGCACATGTTAGTGATAGATGATGATATGCAATTAGTTAAATTTCCGGATTTGCACAGGTTCAAATTTTGGCAAAGCATCACTGGATCTGCTTCTAAATTATGAAGAGAAGATTTGAAACTATACAGTTGAAGAGTTTGTTTGTGTATTTGGTTGAACACGCTAATCACAGGAGCCACTGGTTCTTTAAAAATAACTTTTGTGTTGAATAGTGCGTTCAAGGGAGCGGAGCAGTAAGTGTAAATGTCAACAAATCCGGCAGATTCTCATACATTATTTGAAAACTAAGAAATACGGGAAAATATTGCTTAAAAGGTGACACGGTGTTTGAAAATATACCACGTGCGAAGCTGGGGTTGGTTGGTTTGTTTCGAATATATCTATAGCTCACTAGAGAGTTTTTATGCTGTCAGTGGGAAGACCAAAGAATTGTCCTGCTTCGTCTTATACACTGACGGCACAGAAACTCTGTGCTTACAGGGTTGGCAGCGCGAGTGTGACTCCCTTGATTTTACACACGTCCAATGGTATTGATTTACCTACTCGACAACAAGACAGTAGGTAAATCAATACGAGGAGGTAGGATACGGCGGTATTGCCGTCCAATTGAGAAGTCCGACTGGGGAAGTACCTCTGCTTTACAGAATACCGCGGCCATAATAACCCGGCGGTGAGTAGGGTAGCCAGACCTCACTGTAGAGTTTTAGTACTGTCAGTAGGAAGACCAAAAGCTTGTCCTGCTTTGTCTTTTACAATGACGGTACAGAAAGAAAGTCTCTGTGTTTTCAGGGTTGGCAGCGCGAGTGTGACTTCCTTGGCTTTGTACACGTCCATACGCCACGGTAACCACTTTCCATCAGATGGGCCGTGTTTTTCTGCCACCTAAGTTGTATTAAAAAAAGCCCTAACCCAATACAAATAGATGTCAGGGTTTTGGCGCCAACACTAAACTGTGCGTATCGCGGTATCATATTTTTTTTCAAAATTTTGTGAATTCGAATTTTTATGTTTAAAAATGGTGGCTTTTTAGGGTTCTCTATTTTTATTCCTACGATTTTATGTCTTAATTTAACATTGCATAATGTTACTTGTCCTAGCATTTTTTACGCATAATACTCATTTGCCATAACTTTTTAATATTTTTTTAAAATCCTATTTACTATAAGCATAATATTTTATAAGCATGCTATCCCAAAGCATAAGTTTACTTAAGCATAACGACGCATAACCATAACTATTATAAGCATACAAATTATATTCCGAATTAATTACAAAATACCTATATGTGAACTATAGGTACGTCGACGGAGCCCCGCTTCACGGGGCTCCTATTTTTTCTTGCGTTAACACAAGAAACCTAACGCGAAGGACACAAGAACCTACCCTTCTAACCTATATCTATCCGTGTTGGGGTGCGCGGTGTCAACGAGCTCGCTTCGCTCGCTCCCGCGGCGCCGGTGTCGATAGAATATTCGTAAAGTACGTTTCCTTTATGCTTTTTGATCATTATCTCAAATAACTATTAGAAAAATTAATACATATTATTTATTTTTCTAATAGTTATTTGGGATAATGATCAAAAAAAGCTTTACAACTTTATGCATATCAATGTTATGAATAAAAACAATAGGATATACAATATTTATGCTTAATAAGTATGCTAAAAACCAATTATGGCACACTATTATTATGACAAACAAAATTATGCCTAACTTATTATGACAATTTAAATTAGGACAAAAACCATTATGAGAAAAAATCCGATCCCGATTTTTAGACATCACGTCTATGACAACGCACACATGTATAGGAAAGTGGCATACTACAGTGAATTGTGACTTTTCGTGCTGGTTCCAAATCTCCGTAAGTAGCTTCTAGTAAAATAATCACAACTTTACTGAGGCAGCAATTATCTCATTGATCGTTATCATTCATCATCATCATCATCATCATCATCATCATCGCCATATCATCACCATTATCATCATCATCATCAACAATAATTCTAACTAAAATGTAATATAATACATGATAGTGGCTAAATGCTCTGCAAGAAACCAAAAATATAACATATAAACTCACGCCTATATCCCCGAAGGGGTTAGCAGAGGTGCTAGCACCCACATTTCGCCAGTTTATGTTTTTAGGTCCCAATGTGTGCACTTATAAACCTGCGATAAATACACACATAACTTTGAAAAGCATCGAATAATAAAATATAAAAATAATCGATAATAAAAAATATATATATTACATATTGAATGTGTGTATTTTTATCATTAGATTGCTCTTGAATGGAGCAAGTTAAATGTGACAAAGTAAGTGTGTAATCTCCTATTTAAAAGAAATAAAAAAAAACTAAATTGGTTTGTAAGTACATTACCATAAAAGTTCGGGCGCCTTGGAGATACACATGCCTAGGATAATCAGCGGATATTGGAAACTTTTATTCTTCCAGTGGTGAGCTAAATGAAACCAAACTGTGAGGTTTAAGGTTTTATTGTCCACTCCAGTGTGCATTAAGAAATAGATTTAAGGATACATACCTAATATGTAATTAGCCTTAAATTAAAATTAAAGTTTTAGAAACTATGTCAATACATCACCAATGCATTTTAAGGTTATATTAAAGTTAAGTTTTAAAGTAAAATTAAGCAAGCTCACGGCATCCCTCGGCGGTGAACAAATAAAAAATTTATGTCAAAATAGGGAAAATCTATTTTCCTTATTTTGATATCTATTTTTAAGCATATTTATGTATGTGTGAACATATACTGTATGTATAGACACACCAAAAAAATATCGTGTACTTAACACGCGTTTTGTGTAAGTAAACTAAATGTCAATATTCGATTTAAATAGAAAAAAATAATTAAATCAGGTCAGGCGGGATACGAACCTACAATCTTTCTCTTACAAGGCGAATGCTCTGACCACAGAGCTACCGAACCTCGCCTGAAATCATCCAAATCTATACTTATCCTTACTAATATTATAAATGTGAAAGTAACTCTGTCTGTCTGTCTGTCTGTCTGTCTGTCTGTCTGTTACGCTTTCACGCCTAAACCACTGAACCGATTTTGCTGAAATTTGGTACAGGGGTAGATTAGATCTTGGGAAAGGACATAGGCTATGCTTTGTCGCGATAACCGACATCTACGCGGGCGGAGCCGCGGGCAAAAGCTAGTAATATTATAAAGCTGCAGAGTTTGTTTGTTTGTTTGAAAGCGCTAATCTCTGAAACTACTGGTCCGATTCGAATGATTCTTTCAGTGTTGGGTAGGCCATTTATCGAGGAAGGTTTTAGGCTATATATCATCACGCTACTACTTAAGGGAGCGGAGCATTGATAATAAATGTTAACAAATCCGGTAATTTTTCATACATATTTTGAAAAAACATACTGGCTCAAAGGGATATGAAGCTTCAAAATATACCCCGGGCGAAGCTGGGGTGGGTCAGCTAGTCTTTCTATATATATATCCGTCTTACACGACCGGAAAGATTACGGGTTTGAATTCCGCGTGAGCTGATTAATTTTTTCTCTTACCTTAATTGATTCGAATAGTAAGCTTACTAAATACTTTATAATTTCATTCAATCATGTCAATATTGTTCTTTAAATTGTCAATGTTTGCATATCATGGGATGTATGTGTACATCAACTTATACCAAAGTAGTACATTTTTAATGCGCCGCGTTGTAATGCCACTTACTGCGTCTACATAGCTTGTATATTGTATATAGTCTAAGGTATTCATGTAAGTACATAATTTTAAATCACGCATAATAAGAATTATAAATATTTTTATTTATATATTGTTTTTTGTTGAATTAAGCTTAAAAAGTTTTCTTTAGAGAAGTAGGGCACGACGGTATTTTCGTCCCAATTTAGTAGTCCAACTGAAGAAATACCTCCGCTCTACAGAATACCGCGGCTATAATAACCTCGTGTTGTGTTCCCGGTGGTGAGTTGAGTAGCCAGAGCTCACTGGAGAGTTTATGCTGTCAGTGGGAAGACTAAATGCTTGTACTGCTTTGTCTTCTGCACTGATGGCACATACACTCTCTGTTCTTTTTTTTATACCACTTGTTTGGCAGACAAGCACCCGCCCCACCCGATGGAAAGTGGTTACCGTGGCCTATGGACGTGTGCAACAGCAAGGGAGTCACACTCGCGCTGCCAACCCTGTAAGCACAAGAGTTTCTGTGTCGTCAGTGTAAAAGACAAAGCAGGACAAGCTTTTGGTCTTCCCACTGACAGTACAAAAACTCGCCAGTGAGCTCTGGCTACCCTACTCACCGCCGGGAACACAATATTCTTACAGGGACGGCATCACGAGTGTGACTCCCCTAGTGTTGCACACGTCCATAGGCCACGGTAACCATTTTTTATCCAGTGGGCCCGTGTACTAGCTTGCCACTTAAGTATTATAAAAAATCTGATTTAGTATAAAAGGAACAAAGTAGCCGCTGTAACAAAGAATAATGTGAAATCTCCCTATTAGTACAGTACAATAAATAGACTCCCCATTTCCGGGGACGAATTGGGGACTCTGTGGTCCCCACACCCGAGGAGAGGGTCAGATCGATAGAGATGGCCCTGGGTCGGCCGGGGTGCGAGGGATATGCCTGTTAACCTCACCTTCGGCAACCAAAAAACAGACCCACAGGCGGCGTGCGTTTTGGTCGGTTCGAACCTCTTCCACCGGCTCCGGTGGGGGGGTATCCGTGGGGATATTGCGCACGTAAAAAAACAAAGTACAATAAATAGACTCCCCATTTCCGGGGACGACGAGTTGGGGACTCTGTGGTCCCCACACCCGAGGAGAGGGCCAGATCGATAGAGATGGCCCTGGGTCGGCCGGGGTGCGAGGGATATGCCTGTCAACCTCACCTTCGGCAACCAAAACGACCCACAGGCGGCGTGCGTTTTGGTCGGTTCGAACCTCTTCCACCGGCTCCGGTGGGGGGGGGGGGGGGGTATCCGTGGGGATATTGCGCACGTAAAAAAACAAAGTACAATAAATAGATAATACTTTATTGGTGTACAATAAAGTATTATCTAATCTATCTATCTGCCAGCGTCAGAATGATCTTGACTACGAAGCCACGAAGTTTCGTCAGTAAAAAAAATATGTGACCTAAATGTTGCAATGCCTGGAAAAGGCGCTAAGTTTTAAGTACTGACAAATAAATTGTTAGATCTACACTTGGTAAGCAATAAATGCTTTGATTTGATTTGATCTTAATACCAACCAACTACCTTCCAATTTAAAAAATATAATATCACCGACTGAAATTAGGCCGTGTGGTTCCCGGCAGAGTACAATTTAGACCACCCCATATCTGCCCATGCGGTGTCGTACAAGGCGACTAAGGGATAGGGCTGTTAAACATCAGACAGATTTATACAGCCCAGACTCAGCCTCAGATGCATGGTTTGAGTCAACAATAGTGTTAATCACGTCTTTACCTCCGGAGGGTTAGGCAGAGGTGAATTAACACCCACATGTCACCAATAATTCAATTTGGCCCCACGTAATAGGTGGTTCCAGGCACTATTGTTGATTCAAGCAATTCATCTGAGACTGAGTCTGGGCTGTATATATCTGTCTGATGCTAAACAACCCTATCCTTTAGTCGCCTTGTACGACACCGCATGGGAAGAGATGGGGTGGTCCAAATTCTACTCTGCCTGCTCACTATTTTTATTTTTTTTAATGCTCCCATTCCGCCACCATGTTCCTGTGGAGCTGGGATCTCACGGCCCGAATTTCTTCAGAGTTGGGTTCGTATCCCCGCCACTGCGCCGCTTTTCGGTACTGATATAGTGCCGGAAGTGCTTTCTGTTCCAGAATCCACTGTGGCTATGCGGCGAGGAGACTCGCCGCGCCAAAGGATATCTTACGGTACCCCCTGCTGGCCCTGTAGGCCATCTTTGCTGCGGACCACGCAGCAGGCTCTCGTGCCTGCCCTTCAGGGTTTCGGGGCATCCATATAGGGTCATGGATCGCCCAATACCCACGTACTCTCCACGCGGCTCCCTACCATGTGAACTAAACACATACCTTGTCAATTATATTATTTAAGTAAGAAAACAATCAAAAATCTGTTGTTTTAAGTAGCATAGTAGTATTAGCACAAACCTTAGTAGTTTATTAATACTACTAAACTGTTATTTATGTCCGTATTTCTAATTTGTTAAATATTTTTTAAAAAAAGAGCAATACAAACTATTTTATTGATTTGAATTGTATTGTTATTTTTAAACTTTCGCGGTGTGAATTCATAATTATACTAGGTATCGGGACTTCTCGCGAATTATATATTGGAACTTACTATTTCTGCCGACGTTTCGGATGCGTTGCAGCACCCTTGGTCACGACTTGCCTCGACAGAAATAGTAAGTTCCTAGATATAATTCGCGAGAAGTCCCGATACCTAGTATAATTTTGGATTGTATTATTCTCCGAACTAAAGGTGTGTACTAAATATCAGAACAATCAATCAACAGGGAGGGGGGGATATCAAGAAAGAAGAAAGAAAAACCTTTTTATTTTGGTACAGCTAACAAATACTTATATACTATACACTAGAGATGGGCCGAGTACTCGGTTGATACTCGGTACTCGGCGTACTCGGCAGGTTTTAGATACTCGTACTCGGCCCGAGTAACTCGGTTTGAATGCCGAGTATACTCGGTTAAAGAAAAGTAATATATTTAGGTAGATATTATTAAAAAAAACAGTGTTAATCAAAAAGTATTTCCTACTAATTTAAGAAATCTATGTCAATCTCAATTAATATAATCGAAATCAAAATTATGCTAATGAATGAGTAGTCAATTACTGTGTTTCATTTTAACACGGTTTAACATTGCCGTCGTAGAAGCCACTGAATGAAATCAGAGAATTGCATAAAGTACACTTTATTTTTGCTTTATCATCTATTACCTCGTCTTAAAACACACAACTTCGGATTGAGTGTGTGTAGTACTGATCACGTACTACACACACTCAATCGTTAATTGACAATCTTTGTTAATTATTTATCTCCTATGACGCGCAACATGAAGTATTTGTTTGCAAACTATCAAGCATTATTATTCTCATATTTAATAAAGTATTCTGTGCTATCAACTGAAACTGAAATTGAAACTGTCTGGTGTTGGCGGGGTTAGGGGTGCATCACTACGAGACGGCCGCTCGACAGGCGTGACCCTGTTTGTACACGTTTGTTACGCGCACGAAATCGAAATTTGATTGAACCGAGTTACTCGGCCGAGTACTCGGTCGAAAAAAAATTGAACCGAGTAAAACTCGGTACTCGTTACTCGGCAAAAGTGGTACTCGGCGCATCTCTACTATACACATTAAAAAACAATAAACACAAAAAATAAACGAATTAGTCCAGTTGCACCAAAAAAGGAGCCAGTTCAGCATGGTGCCAGGCACAAGTACCTGACGCTGGTTTTCAACTGGCTCCTATGTGGAGGACATGTTACACAATGAAATTTACAAAAATAAAAAAAGAGAAATTAACACAACACAAAAAAAAATAAAAAATAGAATAAAATAACAACACAACATAACAGAGAAAAAAAAAAACAACAAACACATTTTTAGTAGTCTGTGGTTCGGCATTCCTCATAGACAAGAGGAGGCTCACCCCCAATCACAGAGCACCAAGCTACGTGACGTTACGCAACCACCATTATGCGAGCCAAAACAACAACACAACAAACATTAAGTACCTATTTCATCATATTATCTTGCCTCAAATTATGCGTTTCAATACAAATATGGGTGGCAAGTAAAAAATACATCATAAGGTTATATGACACACACAATAAATGGTGAGACCACAAAGAAAAATATCAAGGTATTAAGATCATTTTGAGTGCTTTGTTCATCAAGATAAATCTGATGCTGTCTGACCACGTGTATTAGGTTCTTGAATATTAATTTATGTGTTGTTAAGTATGTTATGGATAAATAAATAGTTAATATATAAGTACTATTTTGTTTATTTTTATGTTCACCATAACTTGTAATCACCGAAACATATTCATACGACGCGTATTGGGGGCCGTTCAAGTGTTAAGCAGTAAAGAGGAGAGGGGGTGTTTTCGTTGCTTATTTTTGCTGATAAGGGGGAGGGGAGGAGGTTAATAATTGTAATAGATCTGCTTGTGTAGACAACCAATTATATCACGAACATCTTCACGGTTGAACCAGTCTTAGCTGGTGTTCCTTACGAGCGGCCCGAGGACCGACCCCTGAGGTACACCACACGACTTTTTTTGACAGTATTGGTGTGTGCCATGATTAACCCGAGACATCGTCATGCTCGTGAAGGAGGAGGCGGGGCGGGTGCGGCAGCGGGAGAGACGAAGGATCGCAAGCCAAGATGCCCGCGTACGAAGGCAACTCGGGCGTCGGAGGTCAATGAACGACCTCCGCCCCCCATGAGCGCCGTGTCACCCAGGCAGAAGCAGGCCGCGGTGGTGGCGCGCCTCCCCGTTTCCGGGGACAAGTTGGGGACTCTGTAGTCCCCACACCCGAGAAGAGGGCCAGATCGTGAGAGTTGGCCCTGGGTCGGCCGGGGTGCGAGGGATATGCCTGTCAACCTCACCTTCGGCAACCAAAACGACCCACAGGCGGCCTGCGTTTTAGTCGGTTCGATTCCTACATAACCTCCTCCACCGCCTCCGGTGGGGAGGTATCCGTGGGGATTTAGCGCCCGTAAAAAGAAAACTGAGACCTCGTCACAGCAGTCCATTATCCATACCACTAGGCTACCGCATTTGGTGGAATTTGTTATTATTACACATATTGAGAACTCACTTGTACTTCTCCACATTATTTTTAATATTTATTAGACCTCTGTCTGTGGTATGACAGTGTTTTTGCTTTAGTAGAATCGGGGGCCTGGTAATGTACATAAAGTATCGTAAAGGTAATAAAATTTAACGGCCATTTTATCCAAATTCACAAATTATCTATATTCACACACATTCACGCTATTTTACTCCGTACTCAATTGTAAAGAGGGCTCCAATTAGACTCACTTCTTAAGCGACTCGAAGTAACTAACAAATTTATTTACTCCGATATTCTTAGGCAGATCATCTTCTACAATATCGTCCGCCTTCGCCGCCACCACTGGTTTGACATTACTGATAATTTTTGTCCTCTTATCTTTTATATAAAGATCATCCCAGAAAGCCATCCTTTCTTTGTTGACGTCAGACTTTAGAGAGAGTTCTGAACCCAGATTTAAGTAATTCAGTTTGGTTTTTGTGACTGGTGACCATATTTCTTTCAGGTAGAAGTCCTTTTCTGGGGTTGGATTGCTAGAAGATAAAGTATGCATAGGTTAAACACGAAGTTGTTAACTTATTTGTATTCAGAATCCAATTAATATCATCAGGGTCAACCTTACCTGTAGCTGATAGGTACATAACAGAAAAAGCGCTGATGCAGGCTTGGTTTCGTTAGGGAGATCAGTGATAGTTGTGAAAGCCAAGATAAGCAAAATCTAGTAAAAGATCTAGGATAACGGACCCCAAAAATTAGTTCAAACACTCACCTTTTCTTTGCAAAATTGGTCCACAGCCTCAACATTATTTCCCGCATTTCAATATCTTGACGGGTATGCACTGCATCCTTCTGGAAATTATTCCTGAAAAGATATCCCAACTCATCCATATGTATCGCGGATTTCGCGTCCAAACTATCAGTCTTGTGAGGGATATTCAACGCGCCAACGTAGTCGAAGTTGTAGAAGTAAATTGGTTGTTTGTCAAGCTCTGCTAAATACTTGACATATCTAATGGTATCGGCTTTAACAGCTCGGTCTGATGCCAGCTGAAAGTATCCATTCACGAATTCCTTATCAGAGTCATTCGATTTAATGTACAATTGCCTCAATTTTTCGGCAATTAATAAAGATTCTTTGGAGTTCTTTGCAATCTTTAGTTCTTCAGGAATGAAAACTTGGAGATCGTCGCTCTTTTTGTCGGAATAGAACTCTAAAGTACATGTTCCAATCATTATAGGAATGTCTGCTACTCTCCCTGACCTTAATAAATCACTAAACGGTTCAATAATGAATGCTTCAACTCCAGGAAACGACTGTTCAACAATAGGAACGAATGGACTAAAATTATTGTGAAAATTGTCATTTGGACTCAATTCGTCACAAGCTTTCACAAGATCTGTTGCAGAAATAGCTCTTAGGAACTTCAGAATTTCTTCTGGATCAATAGATTTACACCCTAAGTGTTTAGCAAGTCTTTCAGCAGTCTCTTCCGGATTTGTTTGGACTGCCCAGAAGTTCATCGCCGTACCCGACTGAATGATAACCTTATTTATCGATTTCTTTGTAAGTGGGCTAACAGTAAGATAGCTAACTGCAGCACCACCGGCTCCTTCACCGAAAATAGTGATATTATCAGGATTACCGCCGAAATTCTTTATATTGCTTTTCACCCATCTAATTGCTGCTGCAATATCTTTCATACCAGCGTTTCCTGGCACCTCAGGGGTATTTAAGCTTAAGAATCCAAGAGCACCACTCCTGTAGTTTAAAGTGACAATGATTACATCTTTTTCTACTAAATAATCAGGACCATATAGATCGGTGTTGCCTGAACCAAATTGGAAGTTATCTCCGCGTATGAAAACCATCACGGGAAGTGTGGTCCCTTCTAAGTTAGGGGTGTATACATTGAGATATAGGCAGTCTTCATTGCCTAAATATTCTCTGTTGCCGAAGTAGTCGAGCCGTGAATACGGGCTCGTGTTTCCTTCAGAGGTAGCGTCCAGGATATCTGTCCATGCTGTCGGTGGTTGAGGGTCCTGAAAATTTACGACAACATTATTAAGACAATTGATACAGAGTTTATATTCTACTAACTGTTGCCTGAGTTTACTACTCCAGGATCTTTTGGGGCTGCTGCTTAGCCGGTACCTGCTGATTGATGGATGAGTGCAGACTTTCCTCTCAGGATTAGACGGTAGTCCCTCCAATAAGTGAAAACAAACTAATGAAAGTAGGGATAGGAAAGAGGATCCTTAGTTGGTAAGTATTTACTGAAAGAGAAAGTATTTTAACAGTTCCTCCACAGAGTTTCTTTCGTAGGTATTAGGAATTCAACTCATTGAAGAAACCAGCACAGCGCTGCGACTGATAGAGATTGGTCGATCTCCAGTGACGTCACCCAATCCGACCAATGAGATGAAAATCCCTATCAAGGCTGTCGCAACGCTGTCGTCGACGCTGTGTGCTTAGGGAATTACTCAGCAGGGTAATCAACACTAGCCATTCTTAATACATGGAGACTCCTCCGTGCCTTACAGAGCAGGTTGCCATACGAACATGTGAAAATACACTTGTCTTTTTAGAGTCTTGCTTCCTTGGCTGTATTTTACCGTCTCTACCATGGTGAGTGTTCTGATGAGCTCTTCCAACTAATCCCACCATGTCCTTTCCTACATAGGACAACACGTGCAGGCCTTAAATGTCACCCTCACACTGTACAGAATATACGAGCAAGAACCAAGCGGTTTGGAGACTCTTTTCTTTGTCGCACCACCAAGACCTGGGATTCATTACCAGCACACGTGTTTCCTTCTTCCTACAGTCCAGGGAGCTTTAATCGGGGCGTGACAGAGCATCTGATGAAGCCGCCAAGCTGAGTGCCACCATTGTAACACTTGGTGTATGTAATGGTGACCTTCTTTCCTGAGATTTTGCCTTTAGCTTACCATCAGGCGAGGTGAGGTCAAGTTGGCGTGTCCTATATAAAAAAAGGACTATGGTGTCAACTGAGTGCTTTATTACCTTAAACCTCAACGGTCCGATTGGAGGCTTGGCGTAAGGTACACCTTGGAAGCTGCAGTAGGGCCTGCCAGAGGGGTTGGTGACGATTCGGCCCCGCAATTGCCCTTGTTCCACTGATACTGTCGGTGGTGTGGTCATTCTGGCCCCTCTGAAATTAGGAGAACACTTATATTACCAGTTGAACTACTCACTGCTCAATAGTACCTACTGCTGATCCTGAGCCTAAAAAATAATAACATAGGACTTCGACGTGGAGTAGAATAGAGGGAGTCGTAGAAGACGACTAAGGTATAGGGCTGGATCTGCTAAAGTAAATCCAATGCCATACCACAGCCACTGCTAAAAATCCATTTCATTTTAGACTTTAAGCCCATGGCCTTAACGTCCAAATTTAAAAGGCTTTTTGCAGAGAATGAAATGAATGAAAAAGTATAATGAAACTCTTTTCATTTAATTTTGAAAGAAAGATAGAAAGAAAACACATTTATTAAGGTTTCGCACACATTGACATAGATTACAGTACTTAACTTTTAGACTTGTGATTTTAAACTTTAAGGTTATAGGAATAAAGTCTAAAATTTAATGCCATTCTTGCAACGTTTGTGGTATGACAGTAGTTTTGCATCTGTCAGTAAACGTACAGTCCGCGGCAAAGTGCCCGCTTTACGGCAATAGGCTCGCCTCCTATTATGTACGGGGGACTGAAAATCATAGTTGGCGAATATCATAGTGTCTACACCTTCTCAAAATTCCAGTCCAGAAGTGGCAGTGGGCGGGGCCATATTTGCCGAAGGACCGATGGCCGTTGGAGCGAACGAGTCCTAGAGTGGAAACCGCGAGAAGGTAAACGAAAGGTAGGACGCCCCCTAGCCAGATGGACGGACGACCTGAAAAAGGTGGCTGGGACAGACTGGATGCGGAAGGCGGAGGTTTGGAGAAAATGGCGCACATTGGGAGAGGTCTATGTCCAGCAGTGAACTGCAGTGGGCTGATTGATTGATGTTAATTAAACATAACATTGATATTTTAAATGTAACGATGATTTTGTAAATGTTTTTTTTTTTTTTTTTATACAACTTAGTTGGCAGACAAGCACACGGCCCACCTGATGGAAAGTAGTTACCGTGGCCTATGGACGTCTGTAACACCAGAGGAGTCACAGTCGCGCTGCCAACCCTGTAAGTACAGAGTTTCTGTGCCGTCAGTAGAAGACAAATCAGGACAAGCCTTTAGTCTTCCCACTGACGGCACAAATTCTCCAGTGAGCTCTGGCTACCCTACTCACAGCTGGGAACACAACACGAAGTTATTATAACCACGGTATTCTGTAGGGCGGAGGTACTTCCCCAGTCGGACTGCTCAATCGGGCGGATATACCGCCGTGTCCTACCTCCTTTTTGTTGCTGCTGTGGTGCTGGTGCTGTTTGTGTTCAGCAACACTTCTAAGGGCGGCTGTAGTATCGTAAAGTCGTTACATTTATATGCTAGGATGCCTAGTCCTCTTAGCCCCTAACACAGATAATCTATACTAATATTATAAAGCTGCAGAGTTTGTTTGTTTGTTTGAACGCGCTAATCTCTGGAACTACTGGTCCGATTTGAATGATTCTTTCAGTATTGGGTAGTCCATTTATCGACGAAGGTTTTAGGCTATATATCATCACGCTACTACTTAAGGGAGCGGAGCATTGATAATAAATGTTAACAAATCCGGCAATTTTTCATACATATTTTGAAGACTAAAACATATGGGCTCAAAGGGATATGAAGCTTCAAAATATACCCCGGGCGAAGCTTGGGTGGGTCAGCTATATAATGTAATTCTTAAACCCCTAGACAAGTGGCAATCCGTTGGCTGTCGTATTGTAGAATAGAATGATGATGTATGGGATTGATAAGTATTTCGACGTTTATGACAGTCGTCAACGTATGTCAATACATTGATCAATTTATTCCATTCTATTTTACAAACGCATTGCCACTTATCTAGAGGAGTGAATTTCAGGCCTGGGGGTGACGAGTGGAGCCGCCTGGCACCCTGGCAGAAGTAAACCGCGGAGGCGGCGCGCTTGGCACGCCTCCCCATTTCCGGGGACGAGTTGAGAACTCTTTTTTTTTATACCACTTAGGTGGCAGACAAGCACACGGCCCACCTGGCGGAAGGTGGTTACCGTGGCGTGGCCTATGGACGTTTGTAACACCAGAGGAGTCACAGCCGCGCTGCCAACCCTGTAGTACAGAGTTTCTGTGCCGTCAGTAAAGCAGGACAAGCCTATAGTCTTCCACTGAGAGCACAAATTCTCCAGTGAGCTCTGGTTACCCTACTCACCGCTGGGAACACAATACGAAGTTATTATAGCCGCGGTATTCTGTAGGGCGGAGGTACTTCCCCAGTCGGACTGCTCAATCGGGCGGAAATACCGCCGCGTCCTGCCTCCTTGCGCTCTACGGTCCCCACACCCGAGGAGAGGGCTAGATCGAGAGAGATGGCCCTGAGTCGGACGGGATGCGAGGGATATGCCTGTTAACCACACCTTCGGCAACCAAAATCGACCCACAAGCGGCGTGCGTTTTGGTCGGTTCATGTCCGACATAACCTCTTCCACCGGCTCCGGTGGGAGGGTGGGGATTTTGCGCACGTAAATAAAAAGAGGAGTGAATTTTAGTTACATCGTCGCGTCGTCTGCATTATCTTTAGATTTAGATTATCAATTTTCGAAGGTCGAAAAGCGCGTAAATATTGTTTTTTGTTAAGTCATCACTTCATCGGTTTGAAATTAAATAACATCACTAAATCTCCAATATGTAATCGAATTGATAAATAGTCTAGTAATCTATTACATTATTATCGAAAAGATATAAAGAGATTTGCCTATCGTTTTTAAATATTCACAATCAAAAATAAGCATTGATATCTACTTAGATACTATACTTGAAGGATAGATAGGTATATATGACAGAGGTAGGACACGACGGTATTCCCGTCCCATTTGGGCAGTCCGACTGGGGAAATACCTTCGCCTTATAGAATATGCTAACCTGCGATGTCCCATTGCGTCCTTAGTATAACAACTTTAGAGCACGAAATTCACTTATTATTTTGTTTATTACTTATGATAATTTATATACCACTTAGGGACCAGACATGCACATGGCCGACTTGAAAGTTATTACCGTGGCCTATGGACGTGTGCAAACCCTAGGGGCGTCACACTCGTGCAGCCAACGCTGCAAGAACCTTCTACATACATTTTTTTACACCACTTAATTGGCAGACAAGCACACGGCCCACCTGATGGAAAGTGGTTACCGTGGCCTATGGACGTTTGTAACACCAGAGGAGTCACAGTCGCGCTGCCAACCCTGTAAGTACAGAGTTTCTGTGCCGTCAGTAGAAGACAAAGCAGGACAAGCCTTTAGTCTTCCCACAGACAGCACAAATTCTCCGGTGAGCTCTGGCTACCCTACTCACCGCTGGGAACACAACACGAAGTTATTATAGCCGCGGTATTCTGTAGGGCGGAGGTACTTCCCCAGTCGGACTGCTCAGTTGGGCGGAAATACCGCCGTGTCCTACCTCCTATAATCACGCCTTTATTCCCGGAGGGTTAGACAGCGGTGAATTAACACCCACATTTCACCTGTATTCGGTCCCACGTAATAGGGGGTGATTCTTATTGCCGTTTTCTGGGCACTATTTTTGACTCGAGCCATGCATCGGAATCTGTCTGATGTTCATTATGTCTGATGACCTTATAATGACTCTTAAAGAACCCCATATTGTAGTCGCATGGAAAAATCACAGCATGGAGTTCATTCCACAGCTTGAGCGTGCGTGTGATGAAGTTTAGCAGGTGCACCAACTAATAGATAGACAAGACCGCTCTTTACATCGGAGATGATTATTGTCGCGTGGTTTCCGGCAGAGTAGAATTAGGGCCACCCCGTCTCTTCCCATGCGGTGTCGTACAAGGCGAGTAAGGGATAGAGCTGTTTAACATCAGACATGATATATACAGCCCAGACTCAGCCTCAGATGCATGGCTCGCGTCAACAATAGTGCACGGAATACGGCAACAGGCTCACCCCCTATTACGTAGGACCGAATACAATTTTTGGTGAAGTGTGGGAGTTAATTCACCTCTGCCTAACCCTCCAGGGATAAAGGCGTGATTATATGTATGTATGTATGTATATAATACTGGGGAATTCGAGTTAGATCGCTTGGAGTGTACCTAGCATTTGAAGAACGCTGCAACAATAGGCAGACCGGTACATATTAATTGCAGTGTTCCTAGCGTCAGGCCGCGGCAGTGGCGCGCCTGGCGCGCCTCCCCGTTTCCGGGGTCGAGTTGGGGACTGTAGTCCCCACAACCCGAGAAGAGGGCCAGATCGTGAGAGATGGCCCTGGGTCGGCCGGGGTGCGAGGGATATGCCTGTCAACCTCACCTTTGGCAACCGAAACGACCCACAGGCGGCGTGCGTTTTAGTCGGTTCGAGTCCGACATAACCTCCTCCACCGGCTCCGGTGGGGAGGTATCCGTGGGGATTTTGCGCACGTAAAAAAAAAAAAAAAAAAAAAGTGTTCCTAGCGTTTGGAGTCTGTCTTAGCAATGCTACAATATCCTAACGATATTTATAGATATATAAATAAACTCACGGCTATATCCCCGAAGGGGAAGGCAGAGGTGCTAGCACCCACATTTCGCCAGTTTATGTTTAGGTCCCAATGTAATAGGTGGGGAGCCTATTGCCATTAACCGGGCACTTATAAACCTACGATAAATAAACACATAACTTCGAAGAGCATCGAAAAGTCATTGGTGTGTGCCATGGTAAAATCTGGGATCAAACCCGAGACCCCATCTCAGTAGTCCATTGCCCATACCACTAGGCTACCGCGGTTGGTACTTAACATTAAGAAATACATTTTACTCACCAAAATTCTTATACCTATATGTGTCAGTAGCACTCTGTTTAAGCCGATGTCCTGCACAAGAGTGCCATTGATAAGGAAAATATAAATTTAATCACTTAATTGATAATATATCGCCCATATCTTATCAATACACGTATTATTGGTTGTAAATACTCAAATGGCGAGCAGTTTCTTGCAACTTGCGTAGTAGAGCATTCGACTGCTATACAGGGGGCACGGGTTCGATTCCCGCTCAGTGCAAAAATTTGTACACATGAATATGTATATTTGCATTGGTCTGGATGTTTCTATGTATAATATGTATGTATGTATTTCCAAAAAAAAAAGTATCTAAGTATGTTTATCCGCATTCTAGATCCCATAACACAAGCTAGTTAAGCTATGCTTACAATGGGTCTAGATAGCGTTGTGTAGAATGTCGTGGAATATTTATTTATTTATATATAATATATGTAGTCTTCTTCATACTGGCGTTAATCCCGGCCCACAGTGAATGAAAAAGTATTGTGAAACTGTTTTCATTTAATTTTGGACTTTAAGAGCCTAGAAATAAAGTCTGGAATTTAAATGTCATTTTCGCAGTGTCCGATTCTGCTAATTTTATGTCATAGCAAAACCACTGACACTGCAAAAACTTATATTAAATTTAAGGCTAGATAAATATAGTTCCAAAATTAATTACTAATTAATTAATTTTTGTGGTATGGACTGCTGAGACGAGAGGTCTCGGGTTCGATCCCAGGCTTTACCATGGCACACACCAATGACTTTTCGAAGTTATATGTGTATTTATCGCAGGTTTATAAGTGCCCGGTTAATGGGATTTTGGAAATTGGGACCTAAACATAAACTGACGAAATGTGGGTGCTAGCACCTCTGCCTACCCCTTCGGGGGTATAGACGTGAGTTTATGTTGTTTATGTTATGTCAAAATTAATTGTAAAAGGGTTCATTACAGCTTTTCATTCACTCTACAAGATGCCATTTTATTTTAGACTCTAGCTGCATAACCGTAAAGTCCAAAATTACATTGTTTGCAATATTGGGGGTAGTATATCAAAAATTATTTTACCATAGAAGGCTATCCCTGAGTAACATAGATTTATTTTAACTTATTTTTTGTAATTTTTTTTTTTGACAAAAAGACATCCTCGTTGGCCTGGCGGTAGTGAACGCAACCGCTACGCAGGAGGCGCGGGTTCGATCCCCGCACAGTGTAAATATTTGTAAACATAAATATGGGTATTTGGATTGGTCTGGGTGTTTCAATGTGTAATATGCAGGTATGATTTACGAAAAAAAAGTATTTAAGTACCTACTTATGTATAACCGCATTCTAGATTCCATAACACAAGCTAGTTAAGCTATACTTACCACTATGTATAGGTATAGTATAGTTCCATATGGAGTTAAAAGTGTTTCTATTGAAAGGGTGCTACTATTCAATTGAGGAATTGTAGATTTTTTTTTTTATTTGTCAATTTTATTATGTTTGACATTTTGTTTTATTTTGTTTAATTTTTTTAAGTATTTGGACTTGGCTTCTGAAATTTATATTATTGACATGAGTAATTTATGATTTGACATGAATAAAAATTGACATGTACCTATTGTATAAATCTGACTTTGTGTACTAATTTATTTTTATAATTACCAAGTTAATTGATTTTGTCATTTTTATAGTTCCTTATTGTTTAAGTAATTATTCTAAATTTTTGATAGAATTGAAATGAATTATTGTAATAATATTATCTATGTTCAAACATAGTGTAAATTGTTACTGAATAAATAAATAAGAAATAAGAAATATGCCACTTAGTCTAAGAGCTTGAGGAGGTAGGACACGGCGGGACTTCCGCCCAATTGAGCAGTCCGACTGGGGAAGTACCTCCGTCCTACAGAATACCGCGGTTATAATAACTTCGTGTTGTGTTCCCGGCAGTGAGTAGGGTAGCGAGAGCTCACTGGAGAGTTTTTGTGCTGTCAGTGGGCTTGTCCTGCTTTGTCCTTTACACTGACGGCACAAAATCTCTGTTCTTACAGGATCGGCAGCACGGATGTGACTCCACTGGTGTTACACACGTTCATAGGTCATGGTAACCACTTTCCATCAGGTGGGCCGTGTGCTTGCCTGCCACCTAAGTTGTAAAAAAAAAAAACAATACATTCTAGGGAAAATTGGCATACGACCACGGCTATCCTTGATATTTTCTTGTTTAATACTTTTTCAGTAGTCGGGTTTTAGTTTTATCAACCTTATTTTAATGGGATAAGGTACATATTTAATTAAGACATTAAAAGATCTGAAATAACGCAAAGACAGAAATATCGATGACTAGTAGCAAGTAGGGTAAGTTATCACTGTATAGATTATTATTATCATATCTACGATCAATGGCACGTGTGAAAGAACAAACAATTTTATTATAATATCATCTAGCAGTTGCACGTTGGACGTGGTCACAACTATGAGCAGTGAAGTTGTAGCAAACGATATGCTAGCGTTCCTGCAGCAGAAGCAAGTGGACCTGACAGACGAGACGTCAGCCATCTTGGTCCTGTTAGATAAGTTCAGTGAGAGTGAGATAGATGTATCCAAGCGCTTACTGTTCAGCGTTTTGAAGAAGAGCAACCACATGGTGCCCCGACGGCGTGACGAGGCTAAGGAGAACGTACAGGACATTGTCAAACTGTTCAAGAACACTGATCCTGATGATATGCCGATGTTTGTGACGAAGGAGCTACTCCAGATGGACGTGCCGAGCCTTCTGAATGAAATAGCACACTTGAAGACAAGTTTGGCAGAGATGCAGAGCCAGTTGGACAAAAATGGTGCTCCAGATCAATCGTCAAAGAAGTTAATTCAACAGCCCATAGCTAGAATACCTTGTGGAACATTTTCAATGACGGAAAATGAACGCAAGTTAGTTTTTGACAATCAATAAATTAGTGTTGTGTTCCCAGCGGTGAGTAGGGTAGCCAGAGCTCACTGGAGAATTTGTGCTGTCAGTGGGAAGACTAAAGGCTTGTTCTACTTTGTCTACACTGACGGCACAGAAACTCTGTGCTTACAGGGTCGGCAGCGCGAGTGTGGCTCCTCTGGTGTTGGACACGTCCATAGGCCACGGTAACCACTTTCTATCAGATGGGCCGTGTACTTGTCTGCCACCTAAGGGGTATAAAAAAAAGCCTATTGCACTCCATTGCTGGACATTATGCCATTCTCAATGTAGGGTGCTACAAACATCTAGCTATTTGTTATAATATCGACCGATTGAAACAAACATTGCACATATGAGGTTTTTATTATAGTCTCCATTATCCTGTTTGGTTCCTGACAGGAAGCCGCTTGGCTCCCGGCAAAGTAGAATTTGGACCACCCCATCTCTTCCCATGTGGTGTCCTACAAGGCTACTAAGGGATAGGGCTGTTTACCATCCATCCATTTGACAAATATATAGCTGAGACACAGGCATAAATACAAGGCTCGAGGGATCTCTGCTTTTTCGCCAAAAATCGTTTGCCCGATTATCACTTGCCAACTAACGTTTCCCAGAATTATATTTCGCAGAATTATCATTTGCGAACTTGTGATTTCATTTTGTTTTTATTACCCAACTTCTCAGTTGCCAATTTTACGTTTGGTCAACCTTTTAGAATGACACTTTTCAAAATGCCAGCTTTCAAGTAGCGAATGTTTTAGTTGGCATAATATCCATGTAGTTGTTTATTGTTTACCAAATGATGTGGGTAAGCGTTTTTACGCTCGTGCATTTTTGTCGCAGTTCGAAGCTAACCGATGTAGCATATTTACAGCCCTGTGTAGTGAAATAAAAGCGATTTGGTTACGGCACTTCGCCAGCCGCTGCCTTGTCTTATCGTACTTATCCAAAAGAGCGTGACGAGTTAGAAGGTGCATTCTATCGTCTTCAACATCTATTGCGGGCAAATATTTTAGAGGAGTCGTATTTAAGAAGTGAGCTGGCGTCAGCGCTAATGGCTCTGACGGATCGCTAGATAGAGTCCGACACAGCGGACGCGTGTTCATCACCGCCTCTACTTGAGCAAGTACGGTACTCAACTCCTCGAACGAGAGAATCTGTTCGCCTATGACGCGAAACAGATGCGACTTAAGGCTTTTAATATTCGCTTCCCAATTACCACCAAAATGACTAGCCGCAGGCGTGTTAAAGTACCATTCAATGCGATTTTCGGCTAAGATGTGAGCGAATTCACTTTGGTAGTACTTAGACCGTAAGAATGCGTGCAATTCCGAAATACTACGTCGGGCCCCTACATAGTTTGTACCGTTGTCCGAATACATGCGCTTAACCGGACCCCGACGCGACAAAAAACGTTTAAAAGCGGACATAAAATTTTGCGTACTTAAATCACCGGTCAACTCTATATGAACCGCGCGAGTTGTCATACAAATGAACAAACAAACATAAGCTTTCGTGGAGCGAATGCCACGACCACGAGCAATGGTGACTTTGAAAGGCCCAGCAAAGTCCGTGCCGGTGTGTACGAAAGGTTTTGCGGATTGAACAACACGACAAGAGCGATGATCGGCCATTTCAGGCGCGATAAAACGCGGGCGGAGTTTAAAACAAGGTACACATCTGTGTACTCTAGCGCGAATCAAATTACGAGCGGAAATTATCCAGTATTTCTGTCTCAAAATAGACATTAACAAATCGGGACCAGCGTGACAATTCACCTTATGCTGATAATCTACTAACAAATCTAATACGTGGTCCTTACGCGGGAGAACTACTGGGTGCCTTTGTTCAAATCCTAAACCTGAATTTCTCAAACGACCACCTACTCGAATGAGTCCATCTTCCAAAAATGGTTTCAAGTGTCGGAAAGAACGACTACAAGGTTTGTTAAATTCTAAATTTTTAAATTCAGAAGCAAAATAACATTTCTGCAACTTGCGAAGTATGACCAATTCAGCTTTATCTAAATCAGCGGCGGTTATATGACCGCGCGTAGATAAAATTCTCAAAAATCGGCCTACATAAACAACACAACGCAACAGTCTCGACCAAGACGAGACGCGATTAGCCAACAACAAAATAAGGGACTCTTCACGCGGGACCGATACAACAAGCGAGTGCTTCTTTTCCTCGGGTGGTTCGGAAACCGTAGTGGGATTGAATTGACTAACTGGCCACTTATCTAACGCGGCATGAATCCAGGACGGTCCACTAAACCACAACGGGTGATCCAAAATTTGCGAAGGAAGCAATCCACGAGAGAGACAATCGGCTGGGTTGTCGGTGCCAGCAACGTGAAAGAGATTTTGTGGCGCTAATTCCGATTGAATTTTTGCCACTCTATTAGCGACGAATGTGTCCCAACGATGGGGCGAAGAGTGGGCCCAACACAAAGCGACTGTTGAGTCCGAAAAAGCTAAAATTCTACTAATATTAATGCGACTACTACAAGCATTGGCGATAGAGGTGATCAATCTAACTAACAATAGTAAAGCGCATAGCTCGAGGCGTGCCAGAGAGACGACCTTACGGGGAGAGACCTTTGATTTCGCGCTTATAGGGCTAATTGAAACCTTACCTACATTCGAGACATGAAAGTAGACTACTCCTCCATACGCCCTCTCACTAGCGTCCGCGAAGCCTACTACCGTAACAACACTATGTTGCGATATACCTACATGACGCGGAATTTGTATTTGGTCAAGCACAGAAAGTTCTTTTCTAAAGCGAGCCCACAACTTTGCAATGTTGTCGGGCGCGGTGTCGTCCCAATCACAATTGGAAAGCCAAAGCTCTTTTATAAGTAGTTTGGCGTACAAAACGACAGGAGCTACGAATCCCATTACGTCCCATATCCGTGCCACACACGACAGGATAATGCGTTTAGTACAAGTTTGCGGGGTCGAACTAATTCTCAAACTAAACGTATCAGATGCGGGCGACCAGCTTAAACCAAGCACCTTGTGCGTATCACTTTCATCGAATTCCTTAACCGAAGACAATCGGTGCGACGGTGGAATCGACTCTAACGCAGTTTGCGAGTTGCTCGTCCATTTCACGAGATCAAATTGACCAGCCTTCATGAGACTTATAACTTGAGCGGCCGTCTCGACAGCCTCTGCCTCGCTATCTACACTATACACGAAGTCATCCATGTATAAGCCAGTCTCAATGGTGGCTCTCGCTTTCGGAAATGCATCGCCCTCGTCAGCGGCCAACTGCTTGACGGTGCGAAGTGCGTGAAAAGGGCTAGATTTAAGCCCGAAGCAAACACGATTAAACTCGTAAACCATTAAAGGTTCTTGCGGTGAAAATCTATACAAAAATTGTTGAAACCTACGATCGGGTTTGCGCACTTCAAGGCACAAAAACATTTGTCGAATATCTGCAGAGAGTGCAACAGCGAATAAGCGAAAATTTACAATTTTGTCAAATAAATTACCTTGAAGATTTTGACCACAATACAAAATGTCATTAAGCGACACGGAAGTGCTAGTCTTAGCACTGCCATCTAAAACTACGCGGAGTTTAGTAGTAAGCTTATCTTCTCTAATAACTCCGTGGTGCGGGATAACGTACGAAGGCTGGGTCTCGTCAGTGTCCGCAGGCGCAGGTGAGATGTAACCTTTATCTAAATATTCGTTAACAACCTCATCATAGGCTTGCTTTAACTTTGGAGACGCCTGCATCTTTCGTTCTAAACAAAGAAAGCGTCTTTCAGCGGATGCACGGGAGTCACCGAGCGAAAAAATATCTCCCTTGAAAGGGAGCGCGACAACATAACGACCCTGCTCATCACGAGTAGTCGTGCGACAATAAATCTCCTCAGCCATCTTGTCATCAGGGCTTAGGATTGGTGGGACATTGACCTTTTCAATCTCCCAAAACTTGCGGATGGTAGACTCCAGTGGCGGCTCGACGGTGCAACAGAACGAGGCAGTCGAGTGACTAAAACTATCTATAGAAGCGGGTGCGGAACCAATTATAACAAAACCCAGAACTGTTTCCAGGGCGTGCGGAGCGGGGTACGTCGGTCCCCCTTGAACCTTACGTGATAACTGGAGGTGCGGGAGAATCGAAGCGCCGATCAATATATCGACGACTCCAGGAACAGCGTAAGTCTCATCAGCTAAAGGCAAGTCTTTAAATTTCGTTAATAAAGACGTGTCAACTGGGACGGTAGGCAACTGTTCAGTTATTTTATCTGTTACGAGCGAATCCATGTCAAACCAAATATTATTATTAAAACGAGATCCAAACCTTGTTTTAACGGTGCCATGAACAGCTGACTGCAAACCCCCAAAACCTTTCACCACTGAATGGGTTGAACGCTTATCAACATTGAAACCAAGACGTTGACAACAATCTTGAGTAATAAAATTACTTTGCGAAGCGCCATCTAATAGCGCTCGAACAATGCGCGGCTTACCTAATGTATCAACAATAACAACGCGAGCGGTCGCGAGACACACAGTAGTGAGTGCAGCACTAGCGGAGAACGAACACAAGGTGACGTCATCCGCAGCGGTCACCGGGCGGGCCGGAGCGCGCGCGAGCGCGGGCTGCGGCTGCGGCGCAGGCTGCCGTGTGTCACCGCTCGACGAGCCAACTGTGCTCACATTGGATGCGGCATTACTATTCTCAAAATGAAGTAAAGTGTGGTGTCTCGCTTGACATTTGCGACAACCATTTCCACTATTACATAAAACAACGCGGTGTTTAGTACCGAGACAATTAAAACAAAAATTATTAGCGCGAACAAATTTATAACGATCACTAGGCGACAATTTTAGGAAACCAGGACACTTGTACAGTTGCGAATGATGAGTACTACACAAAGAGCAAACAGGTGATTGTACACGTGCTGGTGCGGTATTAACATAAGTATGGGTTGACCTCAGTGACCTCGATGAGGCATCTATTTTGCGTTCAGAAGTAACAACCTTCTTCGCGCCTTCATGTTTCGATGAAGAGCGTTGCAATACCTTTATATGCTCGCGAACAAAACTTTCTAAGTCTTCGAACTTAGGAATTTTACTGCCGCGATGATCCGACTCAAACAAACGAATGGTTTCGGAATCTAATTTCTTTAAACCCATATACAAAAATACGAAGTCGCAGAGGTCATCGATCTTTAGGTTCTTTACGGCGCGAACAGCTGACGCGAAAGTATCTAGAAATTTCTCTAAGTTTTGATCGTTACATGCCGTAATAGATTTCAAATCAAACATCTGATCTAAATAGGCGTTAGCTACCGATCTTTTATCCTCATACTTAGCTTTCAAAGTATTTAAAATTAAGTTATAATTCTCGGCACTAAACGTAATTCCAGCGCAAACGGTTATAGCTTTACCAGTCAATTTTTCAACGAGATAATGCAATTTTTCGTGATCTGTCAACGAATCGTTCTTATCTATTGTATTCTCAAAACTATCTATAAATAGACACCAATTGCGAATGTAACCATCAAATTCGGGTATTTGAATTGGTGGCAACTTAGGTCGGTCGCGAGTGGGGTTGGGTCGGTCAGACGGTTTCTCCAAACTCCTAGCGACGCGCTTGATACGACAATACAAATCGTCAAACGACGACAAGGCTTGATAACTCACTGAGTAATCGGGATCCAAATTCAACTCTAAAACGTTGATGTCATGTACTAAGGTTTCGAAATCCGCGCGTAGACTATCTAAGTTTTCTATAGAACACAAGAACGAATCTCTAATGGCCAAATCAGAGGTTTTAAGTGCATTATCATAAATCGATTGTACGCGAGAGTAAATCATTTCTTTTTTAGCGTATAAAAGTTTCAATTGAACTTTACCGGTCTTATCAACCTTTGGGGACATGTTTACAATTAAATCTCAAACTAAAGTGCGGTAAACAACAAATATGAAATGACAATCTTAGCGGTACAGAGCAGCGACGCGACGCGAGCGATACTCTGCAGGTAGGTAGGTATTTACAACTGTGAATGCACGCTTGAACAAAACGCGCCTAGCAACAGCCAGATCGTACCTACGCGAGCCAGACCGCTGTCCAGGTTCAACTATTATTTCAGAGATTAAGTATTGCGTAATATCTATTCAAATTAAAATACTTTCGTATGAATTGGAATGAGATGCGGGCGAGGTAGGTACAACCACGTATCTACCCACGTAGGTATTAGGTAAATACGATGCGAGCTAGCGGCGAGCGAACAACTTAATTGAAAAAAATAAAACAAAGCCAAATGCGTTAGGTATTACACTGTGCCTATGCACTAGGGTGTCTAGTATACCTAAGATCTAAGCCTAAATGCCTAGATGCGGGGTTTTCTACTAAAATAGCTAGGTATTTAGGCGCGGTGCGAAAATTGCGAACTACGACTAAGTGTTGATACGATACCTAACCTATGTATGTACTAGGTAGGTACGATGCGAGCCAGCGGCGAACGGACAACAAAATCTAATCCTAAATGTCTAGATGCGGGGTTTTCTACTAAAATAACCAGGCATTTAGGTGCGGTGCGCTTATTCCCATTAGAATAATAACAAAATACGAACTACGGCTAAGAATCCGGTTCGATCAGGACCATAGAATGGTGGCGCGATTCGCCACGTGCGCTAGTGGACTGTATTGCGGGGAAGTAGCTAACTGTTCCATTGACGCTTTACACACAAAAAGACAGGTGATCGGGTTGCCGCGGACGTGATCCAGGCAATGAATGCAACCCGAGAAATTAGGAGAGGATGCACTAACCTTCACGACACCACGTGTTTTCATCGCAGCCGGTACACGGATCTTCTCTTCCTTGCTCAGGAGCTGCCGCCAGCATCACTAAATCACTTGAGGGACACACGAGAGGCACAATCCGATCGGTAAAGGTCTATGAAGCGGTAAAAATGCAACAAATATTATTCATTTCTGAGAGACGCGCGCGCGGTCCGCCTTTACGTTCGCTCGTTCAAAGAGGGCGTGAGTGTCTATATATCACAAATGGCGGACGGAAACTATATCTAGTACTATACTATGGTTAGTGCGGGAGGGGAGATGGGTATAGAAGGAGTGTGTTTCCGCGTCAAAAAATACAGTTTCTACATCGGCGCAACCACTAACCTAACCTAACCTAACCGATTTTGGTTTTTTTGTGATTATTAAATAAAAAACGCAAGTTAAATTGTTTTTTTTTTAACATTATATCAATGTACGAAAGGGAACTGTTCACAGACAAAACGTTATTCGTCTAAAAGTTGTCTGGCCTAATAAATAAATTGGCAAAAGATAAATGCCCCAAACGTATTTTGTCATTACAATAATCAGCTTAACAATAATTCTACCAATTGAAACGTTGTCATACAAACATTTGACAATCGTTAGTCGTCAAAGTGAAAAATTGGCGTAACGTTGGTTGGCAAGTGATAATCGGGTAAACGATTTTTGGCGAAAAGGCAGGACCCCGGCTCGAGTCAACAATAGTGTCCGGCAGACGGCAATAGGCTCATCTCCTATCACATGTGACCGAATAAAATTATTGGTGAAATGTGGGTGTTAATTCATCTTGGCCTAAACCTCCGGGTATGTATGTATGTATGTTATCCTGCTTTTTTACAAAACAAAACAATTCTTTATCGTCAATAATCTAGCAAGCGATAAGGTTTTTTTTAATAATATGACAATAACCAAGGTGTTCTTTGGGTTCACAGTCTGTGTGTCTACACGGTGCCTCTTCTGCAATAACGAGGAACTGCCCAATCTTGACGATATATTATAATGCTTTCAGTGTAATATAGAAAGATTTTTTTATACAACGTAGGTGGCAGACAAACACCTGATGGAAAGTGGTTACCGTGACCTATGAACGTGTGTAACACCAGTGGAGTCACATCCGTGCTGTCGACCCTGTAAGAACAGAGATTTCAAGTGCCTTCAGTGCAGAACACAAAATCAGGACAAGCCTTTGGTCTTCCCACTGATAGCACAAAAACACTCCAATGAGCTCTGGCTACCCTACTCACCGACGGGAACACAACACGAGGTTATTATAGCCGTGGTATTCTGTAGGGTGGAGGTACTTCCCCAGTCGGACTGCTCAATTCGGATGTGAACACCGTCGTGTCCAACCTCCTATGGAATGGAAGTGGAAGATTCCCCATAATAGAGAATAACAATAAGAGGGGCGTGTGCGACGATACAACATTTCATTTTCCTTCCCGACATGAGAAATTAAAAGGTGGTTAACTTTTTAGATGTAATTAATATTGTTTCTTTATTCCAGAGCCAAAATGATTGAAATACCCATAGTGTCAGTTGAGCAAGGCCAGCTCCAGGGGCGCACTGTACCGATAGATGAATTCTCCACCAGGTGTTTCTATAGCTTCCAAGGAATACCTTACGCCAAACCGCCACTCGGATGTTTGAGGTTTAAGGTAAGATTTTAAGAAATAGCTTATTTGTGCCATAACATTGAAACAAAAACCACTTCATAATGGATTCTATAGTGATCTCGAGGTGAAAGTATCCCGCGACCATTGGGTCTAAAAAGGTCATATTGAGCGATTCTGTTAAAAACTAGCATCTTCATGAATTTACCGTAGATTTTAATAGATTTCTATAAAATTAATTAAATGGTCACTCATATGAGCAGAATTAAAACAATTCAGTTACTAAGCAGGTTCTAATTTAGTGTAAATATTGCAGAAAGACAAAATATTATCCTAATAAGATTCTAATAAAGTGACCTTTTTTGACCTCCATGGCTGCTAAAAAGTATACATTGTGCTAAAAGTAAATAAATCGCGATAGAATTAATTAAAAAGTGATTATGTTTCAATGAGTGATATTCGCGTAAACTTCAGACCGTATCATGTGAGACCAAATCTCCACCTTCCGACAAACTGTGTAATAATTAAAAAAATATGTGTTATTACAAAGTAAAAAAAAATTGGTTCGCAAGCGTCAGATGTAATAATAAAAAAATATGTGTCATATGACAATGAAAGAAGTAAGGGTGTAATCTCCTATTTAAAAGAAATATAAATAAAATTGGTTTGTAAGTACATTACCATAAAAGTTCGGGCGCCTTGGAGATACACATGCCTAAGATAACCAGCGGATATTGGAAACTTTTAATCTTCCGGAGGTGAGCTAAATGAAACCAAACTGTGAGGTTTAAGGTTTTATTGTCCACTCCAGTGTGCATTTAGAAATAGTTGCAAGGATACATTCCTAATGTATATCTAACCTTAAATTTAAAATTAGAGTTTTATAAGCTAGGTCAAAATGATCTTATGTCACCAATGCATTTTTAGGTTATTTTGAAGTTTAGATTTAAAATATAATTAAAGTAAGCTCACGGCATCCCTCGGCGAGTATATGTAAACACAGCAGCGAGAAAGCTCGTAGCAGGCGAAGTTTTCAGTTTAAGCCCATGCGGTACATCCAGGTTTGAGGCGAAAAGTCCAAACCCTCCATAAGGAAATGCAGATGACCGAAGACAAAGGAACGCCGAAAAAGGTCCAAAGAAAAGAGAAAAGGCAAAGACAAAGGCGGTTCCAATTTGGAAACCTGTAACAAAATTGCATGTCATTAGAACAAACTCCCATATTAACACGAGGTCCTAATTTTTTATAAATTTGAGCGACTTACCGCCTTAATTTGCTGGAACAATGCCAATAGCAAAAGAAATCATAATATTCTCAGATTAAGAGCTGAAACAATAGAATTTTAACAATTATTTTTCAAATTAGGAGCGTGGAGAATTTCCCACAAAGTGAATCTTATTAAAAAATGACAACTCACCAGAAATAAACTATAATTCCACAAGAGGATAGTTGTGAGGACACAAACTATTATCCTTTAGGCCAAAATACTCTCATTTCCATGAGATCCATTGAAATTAAGTTACGAAGCCATGAATATCGACCATCCAGCCTCAATGCCAGGAAGAAAGGTCCCTTGACAGCCATACGTCAAAATGTCACTCACTCCGCGTTCCGAAACTTTTCGTTCAAAAATAGAATTAAAACCGGTGTGACGACGTTCGCAGAGCGCGTCGTTACAACTGCGAGTCTAAAATCGCCACATTGAGCGATTCTGCCAAAAACCTCACATGAGCAGTAATTCATTTACTAAGTAGTTTCTAAGTTAGAATAAATATTGCCACACGACAAAATATTATCTTTTTTTTTGTTACGTGCTAAATATTCCCACGGATCCGGAGCCGGTGGAAGAGGTTATGTCGGATTGGAAACCAACCCAAACGCACGCCGCCTGTGGGTCGTTTTTGGTAGCCGAACCCAAATCCCTCGCACCCCGGCCGACCCAGGGCCATCTCTCACGATCTGGCCCTCTCCTCGGGTTTGGGGACTACAGAGTCCCTAACTCGTCCCCGGAATCGGGAAGGCGCCTGAGGCGCGCCGCCGCCGCGGCTTGCTTCTGCCAGGGTGACGGGCGGCTCCACCAGTCACCCCCAGGCCTGCGCTCATGGGGGGACAAAATATTATCCTGGTACGATTCCAGAAAAGTGAACTTTTTAAACCTGCTGGTATTTTCAATCCCTCTTATCAATTTCAGGCTCCTCAACCTCCAGAACCGTGGGAAGGCATCCGCAATGCGACTTCTGAAGGGAATATGGCCCCGCAGATCGACTTATTCTTCAGTAAAGCATACGTAGGCGATGAGGACTGCCTGTTCCTTAACGTTTACACCCCTACTTTGAAAGGAGCGACCCTTCCTGTCATGATTTTTATCCATGGAGGCGGTTTTTCATTTGGCTCGGGAAATACCGATTTATATGGCGCTAATTATTTAGTAGATAAAGGAGTAGTTATTGTAACTATGAATTATAGATGTGGCGCTCTTGGATTCCTCAGTTTGAATACTCCCGAGGTACCAGGAAATGCCGGCTTGAAGGATATTGTGCTAGCTATCAGATGGGTGAAGAGTAACATTCAGAATTTTGGTGGTAACGCGGATAATATCACTATTTTCGGTGAAAGTGCCGGCGGTGCTGCTGTTTGCTATTTATCAGTTAGCCCTCTTACTAAGAAACTGATTCACAAGGCGATTATTCAGTCAGGAACGGCGTTCGGCAGCTTTGCTCTACAAAAAACACCACTGGAGAATGCTAGGATGATTGCTAAAACTTTAGGTTGTGACTCAAGTGACCCTGAAGAAATTCTTGAGTTTCTATGTGCCCGCTCCGCAGAAGAAATTGTCGAAGCTCAACAAAAAGTGAACCCACCAGAAAAATTCCTCGGAAAGCTGAATAACTTCAGTGTTGTCGTCGAGAAAGAGTTCCCGGGAGTCGAAGCAGTCATCACTGAATCTTTCTACGATTTATTGACGTCAGGAAGTGTGGCAGAGATTCCAATAATGATTGGGGTGTGCTCTTTAGAGTATGACGTTGATTTAAAATTGGACGATCTTCAACTGTTCATACTAGAGGAACTAAATTTGAAAAGAGATTCAGAAGAATCATTGAAGATTGTCGAGACACTTAAAGAACTTTACTATAAAGATGATAACCCCGATGGATCATCGGAATTAATATCGGATCGGATCATTAAAACAGACACAAACAGGGTTGTCCAACATTTGGCCGAAGCTACCAAAAATACAATTTACTATTATAACTTTGATTACGTTGGAGCACTAAACATTTGCTGCAAAGTATTTCAAAAAAGCCAAAAACGTGCTGGGCACATGGATGACCTAGGATATCTCTTCAGAAATGATTTCCAGAAAGATTTGAAGATTTTACCTGACGATAGAAAAATGCAGGAGAAGATGGTGAGACTGTGGACCAACTTTGCTAAATTTGGGTGAGTATTCTACCGTCTTTAGTCTACCTACATATTGGTATTTGTCTTTAAATTAATACTTTTATATTTACTCGTAATTTTCTGCCTTCATTTGACAGTCGCCCGACGCTCGACGAAGACAATGACGTAAACTGGCTACCCGTAACTAAGGATAATCAGTATTACCTCAACATTGGCCGTGAACTGACTCTACAAAGAGACATAAACAAAGAAAAGATGGAATTCTGGAACAACTTATACAGAAAATACTTGAGAAATGAAGAACATCCAAAGAGTAATACTGATGAGGGTGCTATTTATGGACCAGCCTCAGCATATGCACCAGATAACTCAACCATATCGAACCAAAAGATCGTCCGAGCAAATGATCCGCCAGAAGACGATTTGCCTAAAAACATTGGAATAAATAAGTTTATTAGTTTCTTTGACTCGCTTGGAGGTAGAAGGATAAATTGATAGTATTTTACCATAACTAGACCATACACCCAGCCCCCTAACTAGCGTATTGTATAATAATAGGCCGTTTGTTTGAAGAAATTGGATTTAACCCAATTTTCAGTACTAACATTTTTGCATTTTGTTTAGGAATGACAAATCCAAATTTTATGATTTTCTTTGTGTATGAATGAGACTATATTAAGCTGACAAACGCTTTTATTACATTTTTGAAAAGTGACAGCTATAAAAAAGTAATACGAAATTTATCATCAAAATGGATTGCTTTTAGGATGTTTTGAAAATCGAATTTAATTTATCAAGCGGCCAATAAAAACAAAATTCAATACAGAGTTGTAAAATCTTGAAATCAACTTTCAAACAAAATATAAATAATGGAAAATAGTTTTTTTTTTGTTTTACACAACTTAGGTGGCAGACAAGCACACGCCCCACCTGATGGAAAGTGGTTACCGTGACCTATGAACGTGTGCAACACCAGTGCGGAGTCACATCCCCGTGCAGTCAGTGTAGAAGACAAAGCAGGGCAAGCCTTAAGTCTTCCTATTGACAGCACAAACTCTCCAGTGAGCTCTGGCTACCCTACTCACCGCTGGGAACACAACACAAAATTATTATGGCCGCGGTGTTCTGTAGGGCGGAGGTACTTTCCCAGTCGGACTGCTCAATTGGACGGATATAACGCCGGATATAAACCTAGTTTTATTTGTTGTTGTAATGTTTGTTGCTGTATCTATTTTTATATTAAACATAAGTTAAAATTCATAAATTTAGAAGTATTTCAACACAGTGTATCTTATTCTTATTATGGACTGGATGCGGAAGGTGGAGGATCGAACGAAATGGCGCACATTGGGCGAGGCCTATGCCCAGCAGTGGATTGCAGAGGGCTAATTGAGTGATTGTATCTTATTCGTTGTATGCCACTTTTCCCTGTTATGTATTGAGAGTAAGTGGCATACGATCACGGCCATCCTTGATATTTTCTTGTTTAATAGTTTCTAGAGCTTGATTTTTAGTACCTAGTTGGAAATTTAATCTTAAGGATATTATATTGATTGATGTAAAACAAATAAATGACTAATTAAATAAATAATTATTGATTGCACATAAGCATACATATAAGTAAGCTGTATATTTGACATTATTATTTACGATAAAAAACTTAAATATTATTATTGCAAAACTTAATTGAAATAAATAATTCATTGATTGCATGAGTGACATAAACTGTATATTTGACATCATTATCGTAAAACTTAAATATTATTATTGTAAAATTTAATAGAAATAAATAATTGATTGCATGAGTGACATAAACTGTACCTATTTTTGACATCATAATCGTAAAACTTAAATATTATTATTGTAAAACTTAGATAAAGATAAAGATAAAGATAAATTATACGTAATTATCAATATGTGTAATTAATTGTAAAACTTAATAGAAATAAATAATTAATTACACATATTGATAACTCACTTGTACTTTTCCACATTACTTTATTGCTTATTACACCTGACCGGTTTCGCCTTACATTATGGAAGATTTATCTACCTAATTATATGTGTAACAACAAATTCCACCAAGTGCCATCAATCTACAGTATAAATAGTCTAAATAATTAATTGATTAGATGAGTGACATGAACTATATTTGACATTACTATCGTAAAACTTAAATATTATTATTGTAAAATTTAATATTTCTACACCTGGTTATGGTAGAATTTGTTTGAACAACTGTAATATCATTAAGACCTCAATGTACCATATTCTTAGAAATAAATAATAATAATAATCATTATTATTATTAGTTTTAAAACTATTTTTATATCTGAAGGAAGTAAATAAAGAGGACCTGGGAAGCGTTCGAAATGTGCTGTGAATTCTTTACATATCCAGTATATAAGGAATTGTACAGGCAAATAAGAACGAAGAAGATTTATCTACCGAATTATGAAGAACCGGCTGAACGGTTCGGACTGAAGCAGGAACAAGGATAGATCTTAAAAATCTATTACTTACGTGATCAGAGATATGGAAAGTCGCTAGGTATAACCATCCAAGCGGGCGAAGACACGGTCTTCATCTAGTTAATTAAATAACTATATAGTTGAATCAAAGTACCACAAAGAGCATAAAGTGTAAACAAATTCGAGAGAAAAGTACCTAAATACCTCACTCACTAACAAAGATACACATAAACTCAACAACCATACTTTTAAAAAATACTTACTGAATCGTCTTACAAATAACATGGACTAGGGTCAGATTGAATCTATCATCACGACTACTAACAATCATACTCTGCACTGACATTCTTAGGACATTTACACTCAACACAATACATACACACGCCATCCACACTTCTATCACACACACACATATAAATTACCCTCACAAATACACATACACATCGAACAAACAGGGTAATTTATCTGTACAATGTAACAACGCATTGTTTGAAAGTCTTTTCTGTATTCCTTTTTTGTACCAAAATTTTTTTTTTCCTTTTTTTACATTTATTTTATAAACCATATTACGGATTCCACAGTGTGAAACTTGTAATTTGGAAGGAACTGTCTCCTGAGATACAGGTTGAGGACTAATTCGGGAGACAGAGACTGTATGTACCTAGGTATACATAACAAAATGATACAATACATTAATTATGATTATTATTTATTTAAAAAACAAAAATTTATTTAAATAGTATATAAATTCAATATTAAACTGTTAATTATTAGTTATTATTTTAAGGATATTAGCAACCGCAATTGCTCTAACCACTCCAACTAGGCTAAATTGCTTGTGCTAAGATTGGGTTCACGTCGGTATTGTGATGGCCGGGATTTGAAACCGGAACGTCTCGATCTTAAGGAATCGTTTATCACTATAGACTAATAAGCTACCGACGCTATAATTAGTAAATTAATTATTTTAATTTTTATTTCAAATAAGTACAAATTAAATTAATTACAATACAAATGTCCAATCATTATCTGCAATCAAAGATTTTATCAATTGTTATGTCAAATCAAATAACCCGCCCCGTATCGTTCCCGGCGCAATGGTGCCCATGACACTGGCAGCGTTGCCTCGCTGAATCGCGATGGCCATCCTCTGCCCCAGAAACGAGCCGGAGCGGGAGTCACCGTCTTGTTCGCGGGTACATTATTAATTAATTAATTTATTATTTATATTTCTTTTTATATAGAACACGTCAATTAGACTTCGCCTTGCCTGATGGTAAGCTGAAGGCAAAGTCTCAGAAAAGAGGGTCACCATTACTTACACATACCGTGTGACAATGGTGACACTCAGCTTGCTTATTTAACAGTACAATGGAATAAAAGAAAACTAAAAGAATAATTCATAAAGAAAAATACGCTAGAAATTAAAATGCGCCTTCGTGGACTTCGTATTAAAAGTTTATCTATATTGTTCTGCCAAAGATCTTCTAAGAGTGCTTCACTACCGACATTTTCAAGATTCACACTTAGGACCAGGACCCTCGTCAGTATTACCCCTCGGCTGTTCTCAAGTATTTTCTGTAGAAGTTGTCCCAGAATTCCATCTTTTCCTTGTCAATGTCATTTTCCAGAGTCAGCTTACGGCCAATATTGAGATAATACAGATTTTTCTTAGTCACAGGCAGCCAGGTTACCAGGGTGTGGTCTTGCATTAGCGTCGGATGTCTGTCGAATGAAGATATAACATCATTAGTAAATATAAACATAAAAATACATACATATAATCACGCCCTTATCGCCGGAGGGTTATGCATAGGTAAATTAACACCCACATTTCACCAATCATTATCATATTCGGTCCCACCTATGAGCTTATTTCCGTCTTCCGGGCACTATTGTTGACTTAAGCCATGCATCTGAGGCTGAGTCTGGACTGTATGTAGGTATGTGTCTGATGTCAGACATCCCTTAGTCGCCTTGTACGACACCGTGACAAGGGATTGCATGTAATTTTATGATTTAAGGTAAATAACTGGATCAAGTGTATGAGTTTGTATATTTGGTTGGTTTGATTACAAGGAATGGAAAATATAAAAGCAATATTGTAAGGAGAGTGAATGACTGCAGGAAATTGAGTGAATGATATCGAAAAAGGGCAGGTCATTCGAAAAGGGAAAGCTTGCATAAAATTTTTAGACTTGGATCATGAGAAATGGTGATAATATATTTATACCACTTAGGTGGCAAACAAGTAAACGTATCACCTGATAGAAAGTGGTAACCGTCACCTATGGACGTGTGCAACACCAGGGGAGTCACACTCGCGCCACTGAACCTATAAGAACCTCCTAATGCCCTTTTTTAAGAACCCCATATCATAGTTGCTTAGAAAAAACGCGGCAGGGAGTTCATTCCACAGCTTAAGGGTGCGGGGGATGAAGTTCCTATCATACCTAAATATGCGTACTGTTTCAAGTCGCAATGTGTTGGAGTGGATTTCCCGCTTGTGGCGAGAAGTGCGGGTGTATGTATCAATATATAGAGAAAAGGTCAGGGCGCAGCGGCGTGTCTTGCGCGCCCTCCATTTCCGGGGACGAGTTAGGGACTCTGTGGTCCCCACACCCGAGAAGAGGACCAGATCGAGAGATTCCCGGGGTGCGAGGGATATGCCTGTCAACCTCACCTTCGGCAACCAAAAAGTGTCGTGTGTTTTGTTCGGTTCGAGTCCGACATAACCTCTTCCACCGGCTCCGGTGGGGGGGGAGGACATAAAAAAAAGAAAAAGTATATAGACTACTAAGTACTAAGACACACAATGCAATACTCACCCACACTTAGCAAAATTGGCCCACAGTCTCACCATCGTCTCCCGCATACATCTATCTTCAGATGAAGACTTCAAATCTATCTCGAAATTGTTTTTGAAAAGATAACCCAGGTCATCCATGTGCCCGGCATGTTTCTGACTCCTTTGGAATAGTTTATAACAAATATTTAGTCCTCCAACATAATCAAAGTTATAATAGTAAATTGGTGCATTGGTAGCCTGGACCAAATGTTGGACAACCCTGTTTGTGTCTATTTTAATGATACGATCTGATATTAATTCAGATAATCCGTCAGGGTTATCACCTTTGAAGAAAATTTCTTTTACTTTTTCGATATGCTTCGTATTTGGTTCCTCTGGGATAAACAGTTGAAGATCGTCTAATTTTAAATCGAAGTCGGACTTTAATGAACACACTCCTATCATTATAGGAACATCTGACACTCTTCCTGATGTCAATAAATCGTAGAAAGATTCAGTGATGACTGCTTCGACTCCCGGGAACTCGTTTTCGATGACAACACTAAAATTATTTAGGTTTCCGATTTTTTCTGGTGGATTCATTTTTTGCTCAGCTTCAACAATTTCGTTAGCGGAACGGGCTCTTAGGAACTCAAGAATTTCTTCAGGATCACTTGAATCATAACCTAAAATTTTAGCAATTGTCTTGGCATTCTCCAATGGTGTTTTTTGTACAGCAAAGTTACTCAACGCTGTTCCTGACTGTATAATCGCCTTATGAAAAAGTTTATTAGTAAGAGGACTAACAATTAAATAGCAAACTGCAGCTCCGCCGGCGTTTTCACCGAAAACAGTTATATTATCTGCGTTACCACCAAAATTCTGAATGTTACTCTTCACCCATCTGATAGCTTGCACAATATCCTTCAAGCCGGCATTTCCTGGAACTTCGGGAGTGTCTAAACTGAGGAATCCAAGAGCACCGCACCTATAATTCAAAGTGACAACGACAACTAATCCATTGTGTACGAAGTAATCAGCGCCATATAAATCTGTATTTCCCGAGCCAAATGAAAAACCGCCTCCATGGATAAAAATCATGACAGGAAGGGATACTTTTTGTAAAGTGGGTAAAGTAGGGGTGTAAACATTAAGGAACAGGCAGTTCTCGTCGCCTGCGTATGTTTTGCTGAAGAGTAAGTCGATCTGCGGGGCGATATTCCCTTCAGAGGTGGCAGTGCGGACGCCTTCCCACGGTTCTGGAGGTTGAGGAGCCTGAAATTGATAAGGAATGTAATTATAATATATTGAAAGCACATTGTCTTATTTCTTTATGACCCGAATCGAGAACTGCAGGTGTGAAGCAGGCTATGGAGCGAGTTATAATAGGGATGATGACGAGGTCATCTGTTCTACCCAATAATGCTTAATATCTTAGTATTAGGTGAAAATGTATGAAATATTTCTAACTAAACTACAACTATGACTTTCTATTATTTTTAGTTGCCAAAGTAGGCCAAATAAAAACAATTAAATTGAATCCAAATTTAAAACGTTTTAGATTCTTCGTTAAATTTTACATAACTTTTCTTTATTTGGGACACGCCAACTTGACTTCACCTCGCCTGATGGTAAGCTAAAGGCAAAGTCTCTGGAAAGAACTATATATAATATACGTGTAAACGCAACGTAGCTTAGGCCGATATAACAGTAATATTGTCTTGCGACTGGCGTGTGACGTCACTCGCGAGTTTGAATGGGACATTTTCAAGCGGAGCGAGAAATTGAATTCTCAACATCTATAAAACTATTTGTCGTAAGAATATTTCACTTTATCAGTTTTTTTAGTTTAATGTACATAAAATATTCTATTATAATATACAATTACTTACAAATTTATATAAAACTATGCTAACTATACAATATATACAAAAATGGAATAGAGAAAAAGAGGGAGACTGTAATTTTAGGCATCGAAAAATTCCTCCCCATCGATCTCTACTGGTACCATGCCCAAGAGGCTGGCGGCATTACCACGCTGAATGGCGATGCCAATTCTTTGAGCGAGGTAAAGGCCAGCCTTATGGTCACGGGAAGCGTCGATTAGTCGCTTCGCTATTTCTTTGAAGAGCGCGCGCGTGCTTGGATCCCACGGACCCAACGTTTCGACTCCAAACGGCTCAAAAATATAATTACCAGTTAAATTGGTATATTTGCGCCGTTTGAGAGTCTCCGCTGATGCAGCAGCAGCGCATGCGCAGTCCATCGTACTTGGAAGATGGGAAGGCGCCAGGGTGTCGACGCAAGTTGCATCCCACACCAAAGGCCTACCCATCTGCCAAGGCATCAACGACATACCGTCCGGTCTCTTATTAGTTCATTATACATATTATTATACAGAGGCAATTTTTCGAGAGTAAAAAGAAACAAATAAATTTGCCAAAAGAGTGGAAACCGTGATTTGGAATGCCCACAATAGATGAACTGACTTGATATAGTTCGCTAAGATATACTGGCATATCCAGTCTGAAGCCTGCCCGGCTTGGAGGTTTGGACGCGAATCACCGATTCATTAAATCTCACCTTTTTTTTGATGTGCGCAAAATCCCCACGGGTACCCCCCACCACCGGGGCCGGTGGGGGAGGTTATATCGGACTTAAACCGACTAAAACGCACGCCGCCTGTGTGGGCCACAAGTAGCCGGAGGTAAGATTATCTGGGACATATCCCTCACACTCCGGCCGGCCCAGGACTCTTCGGGTGTGGGGACCACGGAATCCCCATCTCATTCCCGTGTATGAGGAGGCTCGCATCGCGCACCTGCTAGAGTGACAGGCGGCTCCACCCGTCAACCCCCAGGCCCTGCTAATAGTCACACTAGTACCATCATTAAATCTCACCTTAAACCTCAGGGATCCGAGCGGCGGTTTGGCGTAAGGTATACCTTGGAAGCTGTAGAAGTGCCTCTCGCTGTGTTCATCTTTCATTATAACGCGCCCTTGGAGCTGGCCCTGCTCAACTGACACTATGGGTAATTCATTTATTAAGGCTCTGGAATGAAAAAAGAATATTTTGATTCAGATCATAATGTACTTACTTAACAGGCGGTTTAGGTATAACGACGTTTAAAGGCCTTTCCAGAAGAGTTCCCATGGCATACGTCCACATATTCCCAGGAATCCTTCATTGGATTTATTGATCCCGGGAAGTGTATTCGAGGAGTGTTCCTAGGTGACATTTCCAATATTTTTTGAAGAATATTAGAACCAAACGACGACCTCACCAATGTCGCCGGGAAGCGCTGGATGCAGGCTGATTTAGATCGGTCATTCTGGAAGTCTATGGGAGAGGCCTATGTTCAGCAGTGGACTGTGTGTCTGACATGATGATGACGATGAGGATTAGAACCAAAATGACTAATATTCTCTCTAGCCCCTCCAGCTTAGCTAAATTATTTGTGTTAGGAATATGTTTCCGTCGGTAGTGTAATGGCCAGGATTTGACCTCTGAACCTCTCGATCGTAAGGCCGTCTCCTTAACCACTAAGCTTCCGTCGCAGTTTATAAATCTTTCTCATAAATCACTATCTATTTTTGAGTGCAATATGGAAATTTGTTCGGTAATTTTTCAGTTTATTGTAAACTGCCAGATTGGATTTTGTTTTTCAACGTTGTTACGATGGTACCGTAATAGCATCACTTTCATATTTATCGGGAAATTTACCTTTATCGCTCGCTAGATTAGTTACGATAAAATTCAAAGCCGATTACATGTTTCTAAGAAAAACATATGTTAAACTGACGGAATACCACACTTATTTTTTTTCATAGCTTAGGGCGCTCGTATTTTCATAAATTAGATACAATAAAACTAAAAGAACTATTTATCCAACTTGTAATTAAAAATGTATTTTTTTTTCGTGTTGTGTTACCGGCGGTGAGTAGGGGAGCCAGAGCTCACTGGAGAATTTTTTGCTGTCAGTGGGGAGACCAAAAGCACAGAGAGTTTCTGTGCCTTCAGTGTAAAAGACAAAGCAGGATAAGCTTTTGATCTTCCCACTGACAGTACAAAAACTCTCTAGTGAGCTCTGGCTATCCTACTCACCTCCAGGAACACAACTACGATTATAGCTGCGGTATTCTGTAGTGCAGTTAGACTGCTCAATTGAGCAGAAATATCGTTGTGTATGACGTATGTTGATGAATGGTATTATAAGATTTGTTAAAAACTAACTTGCGTCTCGACTCCCTTAAAGCAGATGTTCCACAAAATCCCCTCTGCGGCAGCGGTGGATTTGCCACTTCAGTTTTAGTTTTCTCCAACTGGCTCTGCACCTCTGCCAAAGTTGCCTTCAAGTGTGCTATTTCTTTCAGAAGGCTCGGTACGTCAAGCTGGACTGGCTCCTTCGCCACAAACATCGGCATATCATCAGGATTAGTGCTCTTAAACAGCTTTACGATGTCCTGCACGTTCTCCTTAGCATCATCACACCGTCGGGGCACCATGTGGCTGCTCATCTTCAGAACACTGAACAGTAAGCGTTTGGATTCATCTATTTCGCTCACGCTGTACTTATCCGTCAGGATCAAGATGGCTGTTTTCTCGTCTGTCAAGTCCACTTGTTTCTGCTGCAGGAACGCCAGCAGATCGTTTGTTACAGTTTCTTTGCTCATTGTTGAATAATATGTCTAATGCGCAACTACTTTATAACGAAACTGTTTGTTCTGCAACCTACCTGAGAGAATGACAATAATATAATGAAAATAAACAATGAAGTGATAATAACTTAGTAAATACCATTATGATAATATTTTATATCAGACGGCGAAATTTTGATAAATAGTTATAGATAAGAAAGCCGCGGTAGCCTAGTGGTAGGTAATGGACTGCTGGGGCGAGGTCTCGGGTTCGATCCCAGGTTTTACCATCGTACACACTAATGACTTTCCGATGCTTTTAGAAGTTATGTGTGTATTTATCGCAGGTTTATAAGTGCCCGGTTAATGGCAATAGGCTCGCCACCTATTAAATTGGAACCTAAACATAAACTTTCGAAATGTGGGTGTTAGCACCTCTGCGTAGCCTTTCGGAGATATAGGCGTGAGTTTATGTTATTTTATGTTAGATAAGATAAAGCATGGCTAGCTGTGAGGTTTCCGATAGAGTAGAATTTAGAAAGCAACTAAAGTATTGATAATTGATTTAGATAGAAAAAAATTAAACGGTTCATATAGATTAAAATGGTCAGAGCGTTCCCCCTGTAAGAGAAAGATCGCGGGTTCGAATCCCGCCTGGACCGTTTCATTTTTTTCTATCTTAATCGATATTTTTATACCACTTAGGTGACAGACAAGCACACGGCCCACCTGATGGAAAGCGGTTACCGTGGCCTACGGACGTGTGAAACACCAGAGGAGTCACACTCACGCTGTCGACCCTGTAAGCACAGAGTTTCTGTGCCGCCAGTGTAGAAGACAAAGCAGGGCATGTCTTTTGTCTGCTCACTAAAGACATGCCCTGCCTGCCCACAAATCCATAGAGGTAGACTAATGGCAGCCTCTCAGCGAGATACTATCCGCGTGGTGGTGCAGGCCATCGATCCCATCTCTTCCCATGCAGTGTCGTACAAGGCAACTAAAGGATAGGGCTGTTTAACATCAGACAGATATATACAGTTCGGACTCAGCCACAGATATATGGCTCGAGTCAACAATAGTGCCCGGAATACGGCAATAGGCTCGTCCCCTATCATGTGGGACAGAAAATATTATTTTTTATACAGCGGCCTACGGCATTTTTATACCTCTTCGCTGGCAGACAAGTACACGCCTCCCCTGATGCAAAGTGGTTACCGTGGCCTATGGACGTTTGTAACACCAGTGGAGTCACAGTCGCGCTGCCAACCCTGTAAGTACTACAGAGTTTCTGTGCCGTCAGTGTAGAAGACAAAGCACGACAAGCCTTTAGTCTTCGCACTGACAGCACAAATTCTCCAGCTCTGGCTACCCTACTTTATTTTTTTTTTTTACGTGCGCAAAATCCCCACGGATACCTCCCCACCGGAGCCGGTGGAGGAGGTTATGTCGGACTCGAACCGACTAAAACGCACGCCGCCTGTGGGTCGTTTTGGTTGCCGAAGGTGAGGTTGACAGGCATATCCCTCGCACCCCGGCTGACCCAGGGCCATCTCCCACGATCTGGCCCTCTTCTCGGGTGTGGGGACTACAGAGTCCCCAACTCGTCCCCGGAAACGGGGAGGCGCGCCACGCGCGCCACGGCCGCGGCCTGCTTCTGCCAGGGTGACAGGCGGCTTCACCTGTCACCCCCAGGCCGGCGCTCATGGGGGGCGGAGGTCGTTCATCGACCTCCGACGCCCGAATTGCCTTCGTACGCGGGCAGCTTGTCTTGCGATCCTTGGCTACCCTACTCACCTGAGAACACAACACGAAGTTATTATAGCCGCGGTATTCTGTAGAGCAGAGGTACTTCCTCAGTCGGACTGCTCAAAGCTCAGATTAAAGCGATCATGGCATAGGTATATATAGTACATACCTTTGGTTGGTCTGACGTTTCGACCAGCTAACACCGGCCGTGGTCACATGCAGACTGGCCCAGCGGTGTAACCTGGGTCGAAACGGTAAACCAAATTACCCGTTAACATTATTGTAAATCATGGAACGCGATAATTTAAAAGTTATTAAATTATAATAGTTTTATGTTTCGTTCCAATCGTAACACGTTACCTTCTATGATTTATGACAGCTGTCAAAACGCATCTATTAAATTATTTCACTTTTATATCGGGGCGTGGCAGACTTCAAGCACTCACGAGACACGACAAAGAAACATGTTCGTTTGGCGTGAAGCGAATGTTGAGACTGAGTCACTGACTAAAGCGAGGGGTTTCCAGGTATCCCAAAAGGGAACTAATGGTGAACGGGGGGCGAGGTATTCGAGATCTCGTAAACATGACGCCAGACGCCAGACGTCAATACTAGATAAAAATAGATGTTCGAGGCTCTGTACTAGATAAAAATAGATGTTCGATGTAAAGTCAGCATCAGATCGCTGTTGACGAATAAATTAGGTACTCAAAATTATCTTAATGAGGGGATAACTAAGGAGGTTATCCCTCCTTCCTGTGAGCGGATGTTTATTAATTGTTTTACCATGGCACACACAAATTGGGCTCTAAACATAAACTAGCGAAATGTGGGTGCTAACACCTTTGCCTACCCCTTCGGGGATATAGGCGTGAGTTTATGTAAATTAATAAAACAACAGTTTGATTTTAACGTGCGAAAAATCCCCAATAAGAAAAGCACAAAGCCCCCCTCCCCCCCAGCCCCCCACGTCGGAGCCGGTGGGAGAGATTATGATTATTATTATAGAGCGTCATCTCTCTCGATTTGACCCTCGTCGGGTGTGAGGAACACAGAGCTTCCCAACCCGTCCCCGGATTCGGGGAGGCGCGCAATGACTTGCTCTTAATACCTTGGTTTTTAGTTTTAAGTCAAGATCGTTCTGACTCTGACTGTACCTACATGAATTGAATAATGTATTTATAAATAAAAATGGATTTTATTAAGCCCATAACTCCAGAACGGCTCTGCTAAATGTTTTTTTTTTCATACCACCTAGGTGGCAGACAAGCACACGGCCCACCTGATGCAAAGATGGTCACCGTGGCCTATGGACGTTTGTAACACCACAGGTGCCACACTCGCGTTGCCGACCCTGTAAGCACAGAGTTTCTGTACCGTCAGTGTAGAAGACAAAGCAGGACAAGCCTTTAGTTTTCCCACTGACAGCACAAGTTCTCCAGTAAGCTCCGACTACTCTACTCACCGCTGGGAACACAATACTAAGTTATTATGGCCGCGGTATTCTGTAGGGCGGAGGTACTTCCCCCTCATCCGTGGGGATTTTCCGCGCACGTAAAAAAGAAAAGAATTTCGAAGTTTGGTTGTGAAACTTGTAACTCAATATCTACACCCTATTACTTCAGGTTACTTAAGCATTGAGCATATTATGTTTTTTTTTTATAAATCTTAGGTGGCAGACAAGCACACGGCCGGTCTACCTGATGGAAAGTGGTTACTGTGACCTATGAACGTGTGTAACACTAGGGGAGTCACACCCGTGCTGCCAACCCTGTAAGAGCAGAGATTTTCTGTGTTGTCAGTGCAGAACACAAAATCAGGAAAACCTTTGGTCTTCCCACTGACAGCACAAAAACTCTCTAGCGAGCTTTGGCTATTCTACACATCGCCGCTGGGAACACAACACGAGGTTATTATAACCGTAGTACCTATTCTGGAGAGTGTAGGGCGGACTTTCTTTCAGGGTGGGCCGCGTGCTTGTCTGCCACCATGTTGTATTAAAAAAGTACTTACTTCCCCAGTCGGACTGCTCAATTGGAACGGAAGTACCATCGTGTCCTACCTCCTACTAAAAGATTTTTGTTCATTAAAGGTATTTTATATGGAGCAATCGAGTCCTAGAGTGGAGACCGCAAGAAGGTAAACGGAAGGTGGGATGCCCCTTGGCCAGATGGGCTGACGACAAACTGGATCCTGAAGGCAGAGGATAGAAAGAAATGACGCACATTGGGAGAGGCCATTTTTACAGCAGTGGATTGCATTAGGCTAATTGCTTGATTATGTTTTAGGCCGAATTTTGGGCACCGCGGAACAGCTGCTGCTGCCTACCGGTTGCTTCTATACCCTTATGGGTGCTTCTTCTTCTTCAAAGTGCTAGTTTTGGACTTATGGCCAAAACTTGCACTTTGAAGTCCGAGGTTAGCTCTACTACTTCTCCTTTCTATAATTCGGTTCATATTGGGTTTTTATGACTGACGGTTGACTTTCCAACTCCGAGAGAAAAGCCTGCGGCAGAATCTCGTCCATTAATCAGCTGTGTATAATTCTTTATGGATAGTCGGATTGGGTGACGTCACTGGAGACATGTATGATCACCATGAACGTTATGAATGACAATCTTTATCAAGGCTGTCGCAGCAGGCCTGGGGGTGACGGGAGGAGCCGCCTGTCACCCAGGCAGAAGCAGGCTGCGGCAAGCCCTGCGCGCCTCCTCGTTTCCGGGGACGAGTTGGGAATCTGCGGTCCCCACACTCGAAAAGCGGGCCAGATCGAGAGAGATGTCTCTGGGACGGCCGGGGTGCGAGGGATATGCCTGTTAACCTCACTTTAAGCAACCAAATACAACCCACAAGGGTCGTGGGTTTTAGTCGGTTCGAGTCCGACATAACCTCTCCCACCGGCTCCGGTGGTGAGGTATCCGTGGGGATTACACACGTAAAAAAAATAAAGGCTGTCGCAGCGCTGTGGTCGACACTGTACGCTTAGAGAATTTTATCTGGTTAGTCAGCCACGATATTATGTATTATATATCTTTATCGCAGCTATAATCACAATACATTTCGAAAGTAGAACAAAAAATTATAGAATTCTAGTAAAAAGATAACATAACTACGGAGCAAAATATCAATCGGTCATTATAACACTGAAACAATTTCAAATTGACTTCTTTTTTCAAATTTAGTCATACATTAGACTTCCTAGAGAGTCTACGTCTGAATAACTAAAGTCGTTCTAAATTTAAAAAAAGCGTCTCACGTTATATGACTACCTACCTATTATTTAGTTGATGATTTGAGTGATATTTTTTGTGATTGGCTTAATTTATTCATACATACGTTATACTATTAGTTAATTTAACGTGTTGTGTCATATTTGTGTGATTTATTTGCGAATTTAGTCACAAGTTATGCTATTTAGTTAGTAAAGTCAATTTTTTGAGTTAAATTTTTTTAGTTACAAGTTATGCTATATTTTAGTTAACGCCTTGAAGGATATTTTTCGTCAAAATTCATAATGATATTCAGTGAAGACTTCGAAATGTCGGACGTACGTCCTGGCTGTAGCTACGAATTGGAGACTGATGATCAGTTGGTTCTTTATCAGCACGACCACCTCCAAAGATCCGTGGCTAATGTGAACGTGACAGAGTGCGTGAATGTCCACGTCGGTCCTAGTATCATCTCCATCTCGCAGAATGTGGAGAATGTCGAGGTACCGAAAGGTGAGAGCCGCTTGTTTTGGCTTAGTGCTTTCTAAGATTTTAGATGCAACACCATCCTACAGGTATATTCGCTATCAGAAGTCGAGCGTCGAGAGTCGAGAGTCGAGAGTCGAGAGTCGAGAGTCCAGAGTCGAGAGTCGAGAGTCGAGAGTCGAGAGTCGAGAGTCGAGAGTCCAGAGTCGAGTCATATTCAGAGTCAAAGTCAAAAATAATGTACATATATACAAAGACCATTTAAACGTAACTGACAAAATATCAAGGCCAAAGAAGTATAAATAAAAAAGTTTCCGGCAAGAAACCGGCATGTTTGTATTTGGTCTATTTATAAACATTTATAGTCTAATAAGTATTAAAGTTATCGGCATATTTACCATGTGTATTGTTTTGAGTATCACGATATTTTGGCGCTGTGGCAACACCATGATCACGGAGGAACTGGAGTATCGGCGGTGAGCAGTCAAAAAGTTTTTTAGGAGTCAAAATATCGAGTTCTTTTACTTCGCGTATCTGCTACCACTGGTTTCACTCTCACTACAAACTCGAACCCGATCTCGTTCACGACACACGATTACTGAATCGACTCGCGATTTTGTTTTGGCTTGTTCCCGGTTGTTTTTGCAAAGACGGACCACTGGATGCCAGACGTTCGGCAGTTGAAACCCATCCTCACGATTGAAATTTTTATACATTTCGATTTCAATCGCTTCCCTAACCAATCTTAGTATATAGTGTTTATTTAAAGTATAGTTGTTGAGCACTAACTAATTTACAAACGATCTTGACATATTCAGGCCTTTATATACATAGCCCACCTGATGGGAAAGTGCTTACCGTGACCTATGGACATGTGCAATTTAGTGGGGGACCTCGCACGTGCTGCGCGTTATAGTGGGCGAGGCTAGTGCCGTCAAACGGGCACTTTGTCAACGCTATATGTTTACTGTCGGATGGAGAACAGCCATATCTCTTAGTCGCCTTCTACAATACCCACAAGAATAGATTGGGTGACCTTATTCTTATTTTTTAAATTCCACTTAGTAGGCAGACAAGTACAAAGCCCACTTGAATGTGGTTACCGTAGCCTATGGGCGTGTGCAACATTAAGGGAGTCACTCTTGTACTACCGACCCAGTAAGAACAGAGAGTTACTGTGCCGTCAGTGCAGAAGACAAAGCAGGACAAGCTTTGGTTTTCCCACTGACAGCACAAAAACTCTCCAGTGAGCTCTGGCCATCCTACTCACCGCCAGGAACATGAGGTTATTGTTGCCGAGGTATTCTGTAGAACGGAGGTACTTCTACAGTCGGACTGCTCAATTGGAACGGAGATTACCAATCGTTTCTTATCTCCTCCCCCCTATTTTTCGCCATCGGAACTCAAAACAATCTTTACATAGAAATAAGTCCCAGCTACCTTTTCCATATTATTACATCAAATTTTCATTGTTAGAAATGGTTTGGTAATATTTTGTTTCAGGCAAGATCTTGAGTCTTGAACTGATATCTTCGAAGAACGGCAAGCGGCTTCGCTGCAACATCTTAGTCTGCGCGAGCTGGACCCTGGTGGCTGCATCTCTGTTCGTCTTCCTGGTCCTATATTTCACATTACCCACAAAACCTCCTAAACGTTTAGTATTAGGTAAGTAGTGACGTCTTTTCTAGTTGTAAGCATCGTAAGCAGTAGCAATCAAGAGGTTCCTATACCCGGAGGCTAGATGGGGACACCGTGGAGCCTAAACCCGAAGAGGGCCAGCTCGAAAGAGACGTCCCTGACGAGAAATATGTCTTCGGCAACCCAGAACCCATAGACGGTGTGCGTTTGAGTCTGTTCGATTCTGACATAACCTCTCCCGCTGGCTCCGGTGGCCTCCACTGTGGAGTCCGTGTTCTCCGGAGGTGGGCTGTGTGCTTGTCTGCCACCTAAGGGTAAAAAGGAAACTTACCCCTTAGTCACCTTCTACGACAACCTCGGAAAAAGATGAACTCTATTCTTCTCCAGCAATATAAAATTTGAACTAATATTTATCTGCTTATTTTCAGATATAAAAGAACCATGGTATCTGACTCGAGATAAATGGAACGCAGACGAAGAAAGAGAAGCGAAATTGCTGAGATTACCCGTAGCTAAAGTCATCATCGGACATTCTGGAGAAACACAGCAGTTCTGCACGCAACTAGATGACTGCATCCACACTGTACTGGACATCCAAAACGATTACAAGAACAGTCGCAGATTGGCGGATATTGGGCCTAACTTCCTCGTTGGCGGTACCGGGCTGGTCTTTGAAGGCAGAGGAGGTAACTTTGAAGGAGCTATGGTGGAAAACTTTGATAGTTTAAGCATAACTATCATGTTTCTTGGAGACTATATAACAAATGAACCATGTGAGGAGCAGTTTGGAAATGTGAATGTTCTTTTACAAGAGCTTGTGAAGAAGCGAGTGTTGGCGAAACACTATGAGGTGTTTGGGCACTGTCAGGTGAAGAGGACTATTGTACCTCCAGGACCTAGGGTTATGGATAAGATGGATCGGTTTCCCAGATGGAATCCAGTGGATAAGGGTACTTGTATACGTACAAGGAGTTGGAGTAATAGTACAGGTGATCAACCCCTCTAGACTAGTGGCAATACGTTTGTACAATAGAAAGATTGACAATGTATGGGATTGAAATACGTTGACGACTGTCTTAAACGACTAAATAAGTGGCAATTCCATATATTAGTACTATCCGTAGAAAAGTGACCATTCAGTTACTGAAAGAAACAAAGAAAAATGTTTATTGTAATACACAGCATTACAGTACAAAAAAAACACGTGTGTGTGTTCTATCGCCTATACAATGGTTTGTTCTCAGATGAATTGTTTGACATGATGCCCGTAGCTACATTCTATCATCGCACCTCTCACCATAGACAGAGAATTCATCCCCACACATTGCAACCTGAGACGGTACGCACTGTGCGGTATGAAAGAAACTTCATCCCACGCACACTCAAGCTGTGGAATGAACTCCCTGCTGCGGTTTACCCATGCGCCTACAATATGGAGTTCTTCAAAAGGGGCATTGGGAGGTTTCTTCTGGGTCGGCAGCGCGAGTATGACGCCCCTGGTGTTGCACAAGTCCATAGGCCACGGTAACCACTTCCCTTCAGGTGGGCCTTGTGCTTGTCTGCCACCTAAGTGGTATAAAAAAAAGTTCAAAATTAAATGAAAAGAGTGTCATTTCACTTTTTCGTTCACTCTGCAAAAAGTCTTTTAGATTTGTACTTTTAGCACCACCATCTCCTTGCCTACACAGGACAACACGTGCAGGCCTTAGATGTCACTCTCCCACTGTGCAGAATATACGAGCAAGAACCAAGCGGTTCGGAGACTCTTTTCTTTGCCGCACCACCAAGACCAGGAATTCATTACCAGCACACGTGTTACTTTCTTCGTACAGTCCCGGGGCCTTTAAGCGTGAAAAAGCATCTGATGAGGCCGCCAAGCTGAGTGCCACCATTGTAACACTTAGTGTCTGTAATAGTGACCCTCTTTCCTGAGACTTTGCCTTTAGCTTACCATCAGGCGAGGTGAAGTCAAGTTGGCGTGCTCTATATAAAAAAAAAATTGCAATGAAGTCAAAAACTTAATTGATTTTTAGCAGTGACTGTCATATGCAGTGGGTTTGATTTAGCAAAAGGCTCAGACCAATGGAAAAAAGCTATGCTCAAGCGAAAAATTAATGATGTGAATAACAGCTGGGAGGAGTTATATAATATACTACCTCTAAAAATGTTCCCCGCATACATCTCGACCCTCGAAGAGTAGTCAAGTCGTGGCCACGGGTGCTGCAACGCATCCGAAACGTCGGCAGAAATAGTAAGTTCCAAGATATAATTCGCGAGAAGTCCCGATACCTAGTATAATTATGAATATTCCTACCTGTTGCCCGCGGCTCCGTCTGCGTGAAAGACGGTTATCAAGACAAAACAGCCTAATTCCATTTTGACGTGACAACGTCTTATAAATTGGTTTGCCGGGTGACACTTCAAGAAACTGCGTTACGCTCCGCTCACGTTATGCGCTCACAATGAGAGCGAGTGAGAGGCACGCGTCCCTTCCACTCGGGCATGGTTAGCCCGCCTAAGAGCGAGAGAGACAGACATAAAAAGTGAAAGGCACGCGTCCCTTCCACTCGAGCACAGTTAGCCCGCCTAAGAGCGAGAGAGAGAGAGTGAGAGAGATAGGCATACACACCGGTTCATGTCTTGCGCTTCTATTTCGCTTAGGCGCCTGCATACAAGTTTACACGTTGCCAGTTAATTGTTTTACCACTCAAAGTCGTTGTCACGTAAAACTTTCGCCCGTATACCGACTTTACAGGCAACCAATTTTTTTTTAAATAAGAGTATTAGCAACCGCAATTACTAATTCTAACCCTTCCAACTAGTTTAATTTCTTGAGCTAGGAGTGGGTTCAGGTTAGTAGTGTAATGACCAGGGTTTGAACCTGGGACCTCTCGACCGGAAGGCCGCTTACCACTAAGCTATTGACGCTTCTCAAGGTCTATTCTACCCCCATACCAAATTTCATCAAAATTAATTCTGTGGTTTAGGCGTGAAAGCATAACATACCAACAGACAGACAGACAGACAAATACTTTCGCATTTATAATATTAGTATGGAATGAATGGATAGTGAAAGTACTCTAAGTAACATAACATACATAAACTCACGCCTATATCCCCGAAGGGGTAGGCAGAGGTGCTAGCACCCACATTTCGCCAGTTTATGTTTAGGTCCCAATGTAATAGGTGGCGAGCCTATGGCCATTAACCGGGCACTTATAAACCTGCGATAAATACACACATAACTTCGAAAAGCATCGAATGTGTGCCATGGTAAAACCTGGGATCGAACCCGAGACCTCGTCTCAGCAGTCTGTAATAATTAAAAAATATGTTGTTATTACAAAGTAAAAAAAAATTGGTTCGCAAGCGTCAGATGTAATAATAAAAAATGGGTGTCATGTGACAATGTAAAAAAGTAAGTGTGTAATCTCCTATTTAAAAGAAATAGAAATAAAATTGGTTTGTAAGTACATTACCATAAAAGTTCGGGCGCCTTGGAGATACACATGCCTAAGATAATCAGCGGAGATTGGAAACTTTTAATCTTCCGGAGGTGAGCTAAATGAAACCAAACGGTGAGGTTTAAGGTTTTATTGTCCACTCCAGTGTGCATTTAGAAATAGTTGCAAGGATACATTCCTAATGTATATCTAACCTTAAATTTAAAATTAGAGTTTTATAAGCTAGGTCAAAATGATCTTATGTCACCAATGCATTTTTAGGTTATTTTGAAGTTTAGATTTAAAATATAATTAAAGTAAGCTCACGGCATCCCTCGGCGAGTATATGTAAACACAGCAGCGAGAAAGCTCGTAGCAGGCGAAGTTTTCAGTTTAAGCCCATGCGGTACATCCATGTTTGAGGTGAAAAGCCCAAACCCTCCATAAGGAAATGCAGTTGACCGAAGACAAAGAAACGCCGAAAAAGGTCCAAAGAAAAGAGAAAATGCAAAGACAAAGACGGTTCCAATTGGAAACCTGTAACAAAATTGCATGTCATTAGAACAAACTATATGAACACGAGGTCCTAATTTTTTTATAAATTTGTGCGACTTACCGCCTTAATTTGCTGGAACAATGCCAATAGCAAAAGAAATCATAATATTCTCAGATTAAGAGCTGAAACAATAGAATTTTAACAATTATTTTTCAAATTAGGAACGTGGAGAATTTCCCACAAAGTGAATCTTATTAAAAAATGACAACTCACCAGAAATAAACTATAATTCCACAAGAGGATAGTTGTGAAGACACAAACTATTATCCTTTAGGCCAAAATACTCTCATTTTTATGAGATTTATTGAAATTAAGTTACGAAGCCATGAATATCGACCATCCAGCCTCAACGCTAGGAAGAAAGGTGCCTTGACAGGTATACGTCAAAATGTCATTCACTCCGCGTTCCGAAACTTTTCGTTCAAAAATAGAATTAAAACCGGTGTGACGACGTTCGCAGAGCGCGTCGTTACATTACATCCCTCCCCAAAAAGAAAAAAAGAAAGAAGGAAACTTCCTTTTCTAATGAAAATTATGAGAGTCCAGAACAAAATTCCAAAAAACCTCAAAAGACAAAATGTCTTGCAACATTTTTCAATAAACAAAAAAGGCAATGCGAAAGCATCTTGCATTGGGTATTGCAGAAACAATCATAAATTAAAGAATGGGAAAGCATTCCTAAAAATCAAAGAATGTGAAAACACTCGAAAAGTAAAGAATTAAGTTGAAAAAGAATTTCCAGTTTCAAATGGAAACAAAGGACACTATCCAACTTAATGGAATAACCGAAACCAAACTCAGAAAACAGTAAAAACTTATTTCAACACAAAAGTGAAAATAAATCCTTCAATAAAACAAATTAAACAATCCCTACTCAATTCCATTCCAGATATCGATTAGGCAACCAACGCCGTCGAATCTAATCCTTGATCTTAACCAGCCTTCTAGCATCAATACAAAAGTGCGGTTGAGCTCCTACGCCACCGACTCTATACCAGCTATTCCTGAAACAAAAATATGAAACTAACAAGATATCGGTTAAGCACCAACGCTGCCGAATCTGAAAGAAAATCGGTAAAAACAATGAAGTTTTCCCACTGTCGGTTAGGTTGAAAAGCCGCCGACTTCAAATTCCTATTCCAACATCTAAAACGTCAAAACAAAATCACGACAAAAGTGTCGTAATAATATATTTATAAGCATTGTGATCGGCATAACACCACCAACTTTCCGAGCACAAGCAAAATATAAAGAAAATATGACAATTGTGACCAGTACAACACCACTGACTTTCTGAGCACAACCGCATAAGAAAAGTATGACATTTGCGACCGGCACAACACCACCGACATCCCGTGCGCAAAGCATAAAAAATGTAACAATGTGTATAAAAACACAATCGTACTAAAAGAGAAAAACGACAATTACGACCGGCTCAACACCACCAGCTTCCCGTGCGCAAAGCGTAAGATGTGACTATGTGTACGAAACACAATAGCACAAAAAATTGTAAAGTCCAGTAAGACACAAGTTTCCCAAAAAATGGTATAACAAGGTGTGTAAAAAATGCATAAAATGCGTCCAATCCGAGAATCTTAATACTAAGAAAATAACTCAGAACTGTACAAAAAATAAAGTTCAAGAAACTTAATTTTCCATTCCCTAAGTGAGTGGAAATAAGTCAAGTGAATTTAATGTAGAAAATGAATATTAAATTTCACTCCTATATTAGAGTAGAAACTAAATTCCTAAATTTGTACAAAATATACAATATTAAATATACAAGTGTATAAAAATATATACAGGAAAATAATCCTATACAACAAAGATAAATAAAAATATAAGATCTTTTGATGTGGAACAATTTGTTAATATGGAGTAGAGTTACACAATAACAAGTCCTAAAATGACCTAAGTTATTTTTGAAGGAAACTAAAATTGAAATTAATAAATTGTTGTGAAGTTCCTAACATACATCTCCTTTCAACACCCCTCAACCTTTCAAACATCACCTCATAATGGGGTCATACTTCAAACAAAGTACCAAAGACAAAGATAGACATTGTCAAAACAAGAATAATTTTAATATTTAATTATGTCTTTAATATGATAACGACCAGTATAGTTTTTATTAAGGTCTTTTAAAACATAAACATTAGAGGAAATTTTATCTATTATTTCACACTTAACAAACTTAGGTGCTAACTTAGCCGAAAAGAATGCAGGAGCATTAGACTGCACAAAACTTCTCCTCCACACTATATCTCCCACTTCAAAAGAAATGACCTTCCTTCCTATATTATAATAACGCGCATTACGCTTATAAGCTTTAAGCAATGAAGCTTGAACTTTTATAAAAATATCACTAAGTGATTTAAGTGAAAAAGCAAATGAAGACCTATCAACAACATCAAGTTGATTGAGGTTATCAAAGGAATTACTAAAACGGTGCAATGAAGCATCAAAAATAAGTTCTCTACCGAACATGAGAAAATTAGGAGTGAAATCTGTAGCTAGATTCACACTACTATTTAAAGCTAATTGAACATGAGGCAAATATTTTGACCAAGTTCTATGATCATCTTTAACAAAACAAGAAATACATGTTTCGACTGTTTTGTTATATCTCTCTACAGGATTATTTTGAGGTGTATATAAAGTATTATAAAATATTTTACTAATATTATAACTTTTTAGAAAATCTACAAATTGCTTAGCTGTAAATTGGCTTCCATTATCACAAACAAAAATTTTAGGTGTTCCAAACTTAAGAAATATTTCTTTTTCAAGTATCCTACAAATTACTTTAGTGGTATCACTAGTCATAGGAAATATCCAACAATATTTTGTAAAAACATCTATGATTGAAAGTATATACTTATGGCCAGAATAAGCTTTTGGAAGAGTTCCAATAATATCAATAGAAAGCATTAACATTGGTTTATCAACTTTCTTAGGATTAACCATAATTCCATGAGGTGGATTAGTAGAAGATTTATAAGCTTTACAAGTATCACAAGAAGAAATGTATTTTTGAACATCAATAAACATACCTTTCCAAAAATAATGTATTTTTAATTTATTTAAAGTTTTATGAATTCCTAAATGTCCCGAATTAACATCATCATGATTAGATTCAACAGTGTCCAAGATGTGTTCTTTTTGTTTAGCAGGACTAAGGGGCCAATAACGTTGTTTAAAAGGTTCACCAGTAACATTAATTTTATGTTTAACTAAATGAGTAAGACCTAAGCCTCTCTTTTCATAAGAAATATTTTCAAAAAGTGAAATAATTTTATTTAACTCGTGTTTCTCAGAAGGAGAAAGTTCAGAAACAGAAGTAACTGCATTTACACAAGTAGTGGATTCATATTCAAAAGTAATATTATTCCATAAGTCTTTAGCAAGATTAAATTTCAACCAAAAGTCAAATCCCAAAATAATTGAAGGTTTAAAAGAAGGTATTATCAAAAAATCTACATTTTGAGTTAAGTTATCACAAGTGATAGGTAAAACCATAGTTCCAATAACATTGTGTGCAGAACCATCAGCAGTAACAGCGTTACCTTTATAAGGTTTAAATTTATAACCTAATTGCAAAAATGTTTGATGAATATTAGAACCGAGTACACAACTACAAGCTCCACTATCTAATCAAAAAATATTCATTAAAATTCTTAAACAAGAAATATTCTTCCACTTGAGTAATAAATTCCCTAACGCACGATTTACCATCATACAAAAGCTTACTTCGTTTTAAATCAGGCAACTTAGTAACAGAAGGCAAGTTTTTCTTCAAATTATCATTCAATAAAACATTCATCATATTAAATGAAGATGCGGCTCTCAGACTATGATCACCAGCTCCTCGACTATTCGAAAATGGATCAACAACTTCAGATAAATCAGCCATGACATGAGTAGAAGTACCAACTGGAACATCACCAACAATATTCTCAAACAAAGGCGGGACCTGTATTTCCTTATCCATGTTTGATTTATAAAAGGATGTGAAAATCTAATAAAAAGTTGTATTAAATACACTATAAGTTTCTAATTAAAGTATCAATTAAAGTTTCTAATTAAAGTTAATTAAATTATGAATGAAGTTAATTGTATTGATAGCAAAACGCTAAACTCAAAAGTCAAACAAACTCATAGAATGGAATGTTATTGTTGCAAAAGTTATTTAGGTCAAATGCCTATAAAGATAAAAATGCATTAGTGATTCACAAAATAAATTATTTATGTCTTGGTGGCGCTTGGCAGCGTGCGGTAATGGACTGTATTGCGGGAAGTAGCTAACTGTTCTATTGACGCTTTACACACAAAACAAGACAGGTGGCCGGGCTGCCGCGGATTCGATCCAGGCAGTGAATGCAGCCCGAGAAATTAGGAGAGGATGCACTAACCTTCACGACACACGTGTTTTCATCGCAGCCGGTACACGGATCTTCTCTTCCTTGCTCAGGAGCTGCCGTCAGCATCACTAGATCGCTTGAGGAACACACGAGAGGCACAATCCGATCGGTAAAGGTCTATGAAGCGGTAAAAATGTAACAAATATTATACATTTCTGAGAGACGCGAGCGCGGTCCGTCCGTCTTTACGCTGGCTAGTTCAAAGCGAGACTGAGTGTCTATATCACAAATGGCGGACGGAAGCTATATCTACTACTATTCTATGGTTAGTGCGGAAGGGGAGCTGGGTATAGAAGGAGTGTGTTTTCCGCGTCAAGAAATACAGCTTCTACATCGGCGCAACCATTCCCCCCGGCTTGAAGGGTTACCTTCGAAACGACAAATGCGAAACAAATCTAAAGTCTAATCTAAATCTAGGTTTGGGAAATAACAACTAAAATATAAACCTAGATTGGAGCTCGTGCCTACTGCTGGCTAGGCAGCGGGCAGAGGCGAACAAACAACACAACGCAACAGTCTCGACCAAGACGAGACGCGATTAGCCAACAACAAAATAAGGGTCTCTTCACGTGGGACCGATACAACAAGCGAGTGCTTCTTCTCCTCGGGTGGTTCGGAAACCGTAGTGGGATTGAATTGACTAACTGGCCACCCATCTAACGCGGCATGAATCCAGGACGGTCCACCAAACCACAACGGGTGATCCAAAATTTGCGAAGAAAGCAATACACGAGAGAGACAATCGGCTGGGTTGTCGGTGCCAGCAACGTGAAAGAGATTATGTGGCGCCAATTCAGATTGAATTTTGCCACTCTATTAGCGACGAATGTGTCCCAACGATGGGGCGAAGAGTGGGCCCAACACAAAGCGACTGTTGAGTCCTAAAAGCTAAAATTACTAATATTAATGCGAAAATTTACAATTATGTCATTAAGCGACACGGAAGTGCTAGTCTTAGCACTGCCATCCAAAACTACACGGAGTTTTAGTAGTAAGCTTATCTTCTCCAATAACTCCGCGGTGCGGGACAATGTACGAAGGCTGGGTCCCGCCAGTGTCCGCAGGCGCAGGTGAGATGTAACCTTTATCTAAATATTCGTTAACAACCTCATCATAGGCCCGCTTCGACTTTGGGGACGCCTGCATCTTTCGTTCCAAACAAAGAAAGCGTTTTTCAGCGGATACACGGGAGCCACCGAGCGAAAACTTGCGGATGGTAGACTCCAGTGGCGGCTCGACGGTGCAACAGAACGAAGCAGTCGAGTGACTAAAACTATCTATAGAAGCGGGTGCGGAACCAATTATAACAAAACCAAGAACTGTTTCCAGTGCGTGCGGAGCGGGGTACGTCGGTCCCCCTTGAACCTTACGTGATAACTGGAGGTGCGGGAGAATCGAAGCGCCGATCAATATATCGACGACTCCAGGAACAGCGTAAGTCTCATCTGCTAAAGGCAAGTCTTTAAATTTCGTTAATAAAGACGTGTCAACCGGGACGGTAGGCAACTGTTCAGCTATTCTATCTATAACGAGCGAATCCATGTCAAACCAAATATTATTATTAAAACGAGATCTAAACCTTGTTTTAACGGTGCCACGAACAGCTGACCGTAAGCTTCCAAAACCCTTCACCACTGAGCGGGTTGAACGCTTATCAACATTGAAACCAAGACGCCGACAACAATCTTGAGTAATAAAATTACTTTGCGAAGCGCCATCTAACAGCGCTCGAACAATGCGCGGCTTACCTAATGCATCAACAATAACAACGCGAGCGGTCGCAAGACACACAGTAGTGAGTGCAGCACTAGCGGAGAACGAACACAAGGTGACGTCATCCGCGGCGGTCACCGGGCGGGCCGGAGCGCGCGCGAGCGCGGGCTGCGGCTGCGGCGCAGGCTGCCGTGTGTCACCGCTCGACGAGCCAACCGTGCTCACATTGGATGCGGCACCACTATTCCCAAAATGAAGCAAAGTGTGGTGTCTCGCTTGACATTTGCGACAACTATTTCTACTATTACACAAAACAACGCGGTGTTTAGTACCGAGACAATTAAAACAAAAATTACTAGCGCGAACAAATTTATAACGATCACTAGGCGACAATTTTAGAAAACCAGGACACCTGTACAGTTGCGAATGATGAGTGCTACACAAAGAGCAAACAGGCGATTGTACATGTGCTGGTGCGGTACTAACATAAGTATGAGTTGACCTCAGTGACTTCGATGACGCATCTACTTTGCGTGCAGAATCAACAACTATCTTCGCGCCTTCATGTTTCGATGAAGAGCGTTGCAATACCTTTATATGCTCGCGAACAAAACTTTCTAAGTCTTCGAACTTAGGAATTTTATTGCCGCGATGATCCGACTCAAACAAACGAATGGTTTCGGAATCTAATTTCCTTAAACCCATATACAAAAATACGAAGTCGCAGAGGTCATCGATCTTTAGGTTCTTTACGGCGCGAACAGCTGACGCGAAAGTATCTAGAAATTTCTCTAAGTTTTGATCGTTACATGCCGTAATAGATTTCAAATCAAACATCTGATCTAAATAGGCGTTAGCTACCGATCTTTTATCCTCATACCTAGCTTTCAAAGTATTTAAAATTAAATTATAATTCCCGGCACTAAACGTAATTCCAGCGCAAGCGGTTATAGCTTTACCAGTCAATTTTTCAACGAGATAATGCAATTTTTCGTGATCTGTCAACGAATCGTTCTTATCTATCGTATTCTCAAAACTATCTATAAATAGACACCAATTGCGAATGTTACCATCAAATTCGGGTATTTGAATTGGTGGCAACTTAGGTCGGTCGCGAGTGGGGTTGGGTAGGTCAGCCGGTTTCTCCAAACTCCTAGCGACGCGTTTGATACGACAATACAAATCGTCAAACGACGACAAGGCTTGATAACTCACTGAGTAATCGGGATCCAAATTCAACTCTAAAACATTGATGTCATGTACTAAGGTTTCGAAATCCGCGCGTAGACTATCTAAGTTTTCTATAGAACACAAGAACGAATCTCTGATGACCAAATCAGAGGTTTTAAGTGCATTATCATAGATCGATTGTACGCGAGAGTAAATCATTTCTTTTTTAGCGTATAAAAGTTTCAATTGAACCTTACCGGTCTTATCAACCTTTGGGGACATGTTTACAATTAAATCTCAAACTAAAGTGCGGTAAATAACAAATATGAAATGACTTAATCTTAGCGGTACAGAGCAGCGAGGCGGCGCGAGCGATAACCGTAGGTAGGTAGGTACTTATAACTGCCAGTGCAAGCTTGAACTAACGCGCATAGCAACAAGATCGTACCTACGCGATGGTCGCTGTCTAGGTTCAACTATTATTTCAGAGATTAAGTATTGCGTAATATCTATTCAAATTAAAATACTTTCGTATGAATTGGGATGAGATGCGAGCGAGGTAGGTACAGCCACGTGTCTACCCACGCAGGTACTAGGCAAATACGACGCGAGCCGAGAACAACGTAATTGAAAAAAACAAAACAAAGCCAAATGCGTTAGGTATTACACTGTGCCTATGCACTAGGGTGTCTGAGTATACCTAAGATCTAAGCCTAAATGTCTGGATGCGGGGTTTTCTACTAAAATAACCAGGCACTTAGGTGCGATGCGAAAATTGCGAACTACGATTAAGTGTTGATATGATACCTAACCTATTTATGTATTAGGTAGGTACAATGCGAGCCAGCGGCGAACGGACAACAAATCTAATCCTAAGTGTCTGGATGCGGGGTTTTCTACTAAAATAACCAGGCACTTAGGTGCGGTGCGCTCATTCCCATTAGAATAATAACAAAATACGAACTACGGCTAAGAATCCGGCTCGATCCGGACCAAAAATGGTGGCGCTTGGCAGCGTGCGGTAATGGACTGTATTGCGGGAAGTAGCTAACTGTTCTATTGACGCTTTACACACAAAACAAGACAGGTGGCCGGGCTGCCGCGGATTCGATCCAGGCAGTGAATGCAGCCCGAGAAATTAGGAGAGGATGCACTAACCTTCACGACACACGTGTTTTCATCGCAGCCGGTACACGGATCTTCTCTTCCTTGCTCAGGAGCTGCCGTCAGCATCACTAGATCGCTTGAGGAACACACGAGAGGCACAATCCGATCGGTAAAGGTCTATGAAGCGGTAAAAATGTAACAAATATTATACATTTCTGAGAGACGCGAGCGCGGTCCGTCCGTCTTTACGCTGGCTAGTTCAAAGCGAGACTGAGTGTCTATATCACAAATGGCGGACGGAAGCTATATCTACTACTATTCTATGGTTAGTGCGGAAGGGGAGCTGGGTATAGAAGGAGTGTGTTTTCCGCGTCAAGAAATACAGCTTCTACATCGGCGCAACCATGTCTACTTAAGGTAAACAGCAAATATTCAAATATTACTATGTTTTCACACATGTGAATAAAGGTTAAGAACTAGTAATTATATAATATTACTAAGTGGAAAATCTTACCTGTAATAAACAAAAGCTATATAAGATAAAACAATTATAACAATAACCATGTTATACAAATTGGAACATTCACCTGTAATTGAGAGATACAAACAATAGTACTAACTTGTAGTATGATTAGTTTTGCAAAGTAAACAATAACAAAGATTTACTGTAATACACAGTTATGTAACAGTAAAATACATGAAGAAAACACTGTTCTTAACATGATAAGGTAAAAAATAATGCAAAGGTGACAAGGAATAAAGATATATGCACACTGTCATGTCCCTGTTCGGGCGCCAATTGTAATAATTAAAAAATATGTTGTTATTACAAAGTAAAAAAAAATTGGTTCGCAAGCGTCAGATGTAATAATAAAAAATGGGTGTCATGTGACAATGTAAAAAAGTAAGTGTGTAATCTCCTATTTAAAAGAAATAGAAATAAAATTGGTTTGTAAGTACATTACCATAAAAGTTCGGGCGCCTTGGAGATACACATGCCTAAGATAATCAGCGGAGATTGGAAACTTTTAATCTTCCGGAGGTGAGCTAAATGAAACCAAACGGTGAGGTTTAAGGTTTTATTGTCCACTCCAGTGTGCATTTAGAAATAGTTGCAAGGATACATTCCTAATGTATATCTAACCTTAAATTTAAAATTAGAGTTTTATAAGCTAGGTCAAAATGATCTTATGTCACCAATGCATTTTTAGGTTATTTTGAAGTTTAGATTTAAAATATAATTAAAGTAAGCTCACGGCATCCCTCGGCGAGTATATGTAAACACAGCAGCGAGAAAGCTCGTAGCAGGCGAAGTTTTCAGTTTAAGCCCATGCGGTACATCCATGTTTGAGGTGAAAAGCCCAAACCCTCCATAAGGAAATGCAGTTGACCGAAGACAAAGAAACGCCGAAAAAGGTCCAAAGAAAAGAGAAAATGCAAAGACAAAGACGGTTCCAATTGGAAACCTGTAACAAAATTGCATGTCATTAGAACAAACTATATGAACACGAGGTCCTAATTTTTTTATAAATTTGTGCGACTTACCGCCTTAATTTGCTGGAACAATGCCAATAGCAAAAGAAATCATAATATTCTCAGATTAAGAGCTGAAACAATAGAATTTTAACAATTATTTTTCAAATTAGGAACGTGGAGAATTTCCCACAAAGTGAATCTTATTAAAAAATGACAACTCACCAGAAATAAACTATAATTCCACAAGAGGATAGTTGTGAAGACACAAACTATTATCCTTTAGGCCAAAATACTCTCATTTTTATGAGATTTATTGAAATTAAGTTACGAAGCCAGGAATATCGACCATCCAGCCTCAACGCTAGGAAGAAAGGTGCCTTGACAGGTATACGTCAAAATGTCATTCACTCCGCGTTCCGAAACTTTTCGTTCAAAAATAGAATTAAAACCGGTGTGACGACGTTCGCAGAGCGCGTCGTTACAAGTCCATTACCCATACCACTAGGCTACCGCGGTTTACTCTAAGTACCCACCTTAAATAATATAAATGAAACACAGGCCTGGTTGTGGTAGGTGGGTGACAGGCTGCACCCTGGCAGAAGCAGACCGCGGCGGCGGCGCGCCTCCCTGTTTCCGGGGACGAGTTGGGGACTCTGTAGTGCCCACACCCGAGGAGAGAGCCAGATCAAGAGATGACCCGGGGTCGGCCGGGGTGCGAGGGATATGCCTGTCAACCTCACCTTCGGCAACCAAAGCGACCCACAGGCGGCGTGCGTTTTAGTCGGTTTGAGTCCGATATAACCTCTTTCACCGGCTCCAGTAGGGGGTATCCGTGGAGATTGTGCGTACGTAAATAAAATATAAATGAAACAATTTTAAAAGTAAACAACAAATTATATTTTGTTACAATTTCAATATTTTATATTCACAATAATACTTTTTGACGATCACAATTTTATTTTTACCAATAATTTTTACATCTGCCGACCAAATATGATTCCATAAACGTCACGGCTTTTTTTCCTTCGAATGTCGCGATAATAGTCTTTCAATGGTTGCCCAAACGAGTTGTGAGAGATTTTTATAACCTTTCTTAGATTAGGAAATATACAATGCAGCGTATCTAATAAATAGCTTCGGTGCGTGGTTCCCGGTAGAGTAGAATTTGGACCACCCCATCTCTTCCCATGCGGTGTCCTACAAGGCGACTAAAGGATAGGGCTGTTTAACATCAGACAGATATATACAGCCCAGACTCTGAAGCATGGCTTGAGTAAACAATAGTGCCCGGAAGACGGCAATATCTCACATTACGTGGGACCGAATACAATGGTTGAAATGTGGGTGTTAATTCACCTCTTCATAAACCTCCGGGGATAAAAGCGTGACTTTATGTGTATTTTATGTATGACATAATAAGTACCTCCAATAACACGCACATATCGACAGTTTAAAGAATAATATTGAAATTAGCTTACACACACATAAAGCGTTTTTCGGGATGTTTTTGTTAGCACAAAATGTATGGCAAAAACAGTACATGGTCTAATTTCACAACGCAACTAAAGACTCATACATTCCGCTATCGGAAATTTAAAGACATTTTCTCAATTTCCTGTACAAAACGAATGTTATATGAGACGCCAGTCGCGCGACTCAGGCGACGGGAATCGCACGCGATATTTCGCGACAGACTAGCTATATACAAACCCTATAGACGCCGCAAGTTTAATTTCTACGCGGCGTAAAAAATATCTACGATTTCATTATTAATTGACATATACACATTTATCCCATAACACGCACACATTGACAATTTAAATAACAATTATAATATTGATATTACCTTACTCACACAAAATTTGTTTTCCACGCCGTTTTTTGCGAAATATTTTGTTAGCAAAGCGGTGTCTATTTAGTATATGGTCTAAGTTCGCTACCCCTACATTACACTACTAGAAACTAAGACATTTTCTCAATTTTTTGTACAAATTGAAGGTTAAAATTGATGTTTCGCATCTTACCGACGCGGCGACGCTTGTAGAGACGTTTTGACAGAAACTTAGGTACAATTCCGGTTTTACAGTGTACAAATCACAGTATATGTATGTATGCGAACATTTATAAGCGTTTAATTCCTAAACAAATAGTGAATGTTTTTAATAAAAATGTATATTTGCATTGCATTTTCATAATAAGTTACCAAATAGCCTCAGATAAATTAATTCGATCAATGCATTTAAAAGAAAACTGTTTACATAATTTATAAATAATGGTAAATTGTGATGATTTTAATTGTAAGACATATTTTGTACGCTACACAGTGGTAGAGTATGGTTTACACCTAAATGCAAACATCCAAAATGTCTGCATCCTCTCACCCATATTCTGACAAATAAACTTTTATTTCATTTCATTTCATATGTGAGAAACTCTGGCGATATCGCGGCGACGCTAGTTCGCGATTGGCGTCGATTTCAATTTTTCTAATGTAAGAAGAGGTTAAGACTGTAAAGAAAATTTCATTTCTCGATGTTAGACAAAAAAAAATAAAATAGACGATACATAGAACTAACGAGGAAGCCACGTATAGTAAAATAATTCGTTCGCACTCGTGCACTGAAATGAGTACGATATTTATTAGTTCTAGGTATTCGTTTGATCTATGTTATTCTTTTAGCCTGAACTTGCGATGTGGAATTTTTACGGTAAACACAACGCGTTGTGAGCTGTTTTTCGCCCAATTTATAAACGTTTTTGATCTTTGAGCGTAACATATAAAAAGGTTAGATGGTTTCTAAATGGTTCATAAACTCAAAATGTATGTGCATAGATTGAAATCAAATTTTTCGTTATTTTTATATGGCTCTGCATTTGGGTTATAACACGATTTTTTACCAACTTACTCCCAGGCGAAGTCAGGACCTGGACCGCTATTATTATATATCATAATACCACGTTATGTAGGTAATTATTCAATTGTATATACTAGATAGATATTAGATGCAGTCCTAAAGACCTAAACTTATTTTGACCTTGCATTGGTACCAATTCTGCTGTTACAGATCTCTGTAAACTAGTTTAAAATAGTAATTAACTAAAGGTATAACAATCTTGGAGACACTTCTAAAAAAACAAATATTTAACAAATAAACTAGGGTAGCTAACTGCAGGCCTGGGGGTGACGGGTAGAACCGTCACCCTCGCACGCCTCCCCATTTCCGGGGACGAGTTGGGGACTCTGTGGTCCCCACACCTGAGGAGAGGGCCAGATCGAGAGAGATGGCCCTGAGCCGGCCAGGGTGCGAGGGGAAAAAGAAAGGGTAGCTAACTGACTAGTGGTTCAATTTCGGTATTCAATATTAAAAATGAGTTTCTAAACAGAAAAATATTAATAAACTAAGTTTTTAAATAAAACATTTTAAAAAGACACATTAAAATTGTTTACCTTCACGTATGGAATATAGATAAGTAGCAATTTTTATTCAGTCCTGTCAAAATGTTAATAACCACTAATTTATAAGTAAGTACTACTTATAAATTAGTGGTTTCATTTCAGTGATTTCAATTAATTTAAAGGTATCACTCACATTATTCCTGGCTAATAATCCAGTCCAGCACTCGACTGGCCCATTTCGTCTAGACTAGTCCAGTCTTTTACTACTGGTTCCGAAATACCTATTTTAGAGGTAGCTGAGTTTACAGAAATGCACAACAGATTCAGCACCAATGATATTATTATATTGGGACCCCATTTGTTGCATCGTCGCACAGGAGCAATGAGAAATATTGTCTTATTATTCTTACCAATGAGACAATTTCAAACTGAGAGAAAATGTCGCATTATACCAGTGACAATTTTACACTAAGAGAAATTGTCTCATTATACCAATGATACAATTTTACACGCAGAGAAATTGTCTCATTATACCAATGATACAATTTTACACTGAGAGAAATTGTCTCATTATACCATTGATACAATTTTACACGGAGAGAAATTGTCTCATTATACCAATGATACAATTTTACACTGAGAGAAATTGTCTCATTATACCATTGATACAATTTTACACGGAGAGAAATTGTCTCATTATACCAATGATACAATTTTACACTGAGAGAAATTGTCTCATTATACCATTGATACAATTTTACACGGAGAGAAATTGTCTCATTATACCAATGACACAATTTTAAACAGAGAAATTTTCTCATTGTGCCAATGATATAATTTCAAACAGAGAAATTGTTTCATTATACCTACCAATGGTTTTTGCAAAGCGGATGTATCAGTGAGACAATTCATCTGTTAATTTCTCTATGTTTAATTATACCAATGAGAACACTGAGAGAAATTAACAGACAATTTCAAACTGAGACAAATTGTCTCATTATACCAATGGGATAATTTCTCAGAGTATATAAGAATGACCATGCTCCTAATTCAATGCAATCTCACATATAGGGCCTCACTCTCATAATTGCTTTTTACCCGACTACGCCAGAGAGGGTAGGTAATGTTTTGAAATAATAATATTGTCAACATGTGAACTATTCAAGGCGGTTACTCTTTGTATATCAATGCAGTTCCAAAAAACAATGGCAGAATAAGAGATAGACAGACGCAACGACAAGATTTCCTATCATGATAGGGAATCCAATCTTGAGGAACTCTAGGAAGGTGAATCGGTAGCCATGTTGTTCCGCCACTCCTGCGCATACCACGTTAGCGCTGGCTCCAATCAAAGTGCCGTTACCTGCAAATAGAATAATACATTGAAAATCCCATAATTTTTTTAATATACAACTTACTAGCTTTTGCCCGCGGCTCCGCCCGCGTAGATGTCGGTTATCGCGACAAAACATAGCCTATGTCCTTTCCCAAGATCTAATCTACCCCTGTACCAAATTTCAGCAAAATTGGTTCAGTGGTTTAGGCGTGAAAGCGTAACAGACAGACAGACAGAGTTACTTTCACATTTATAATATTAGTAAGGATGTGGTAGACAAGCACACGGTCCACCTGATAGTAAGTGGTTACAGTGGGCTATGGATGTGTGCAACACCAGGGGAGTCACACTCGTGCTACCGAGCCTGTAAGAACAGAAAGTTTCTGTGCCGTCAGTGCAGAAGAAAAAACAGTACAAATCTTTGGTTTTAACACTGACAGCACAAAAACTCTCTAGTGAGCTCTGGTTACTTACCGCCTGGAACACAACATGAGGTTATTATAACCGCGGTATTCTGGTGTTGCACATGTCCATAAGTAACCATTTCGCATAAGGTGGGCTGTGTGCTAGTCTGCAACCTTAGCAGTAAAATAAGAATTACCTCCAAGACAAGCCCCAAAGCTCAGAGCCCAGGCGAGAGGTGCCAGTGGCAGACCTAGGCCCGCGGGGTCGGCTATTGCTACGATTACACGCACCATCATCGTTGATAGAGGGATATTGTCTACAAATGCAGACGCTATACCCGAAACCTGAAACAAAGAGTCACATGAATTTATAAACGGGATAGTTTGTATGGTTTTTTTTTTTTATACTACTTAATTGGAAGACAAGCACACGGCCCACCTGATGGAAAGTAGTTACCGTGACCTATGGACGTCTGTAACACTAGAGGAGTCACAGGCGCGCTGCCAACACTGTAAGTACAGAGTTTCTGTGCCGTCAGTAGAAGACAAAGCAGGACAAGCCTTTAGTCTTCCCACTGACAGCACAAATTCTCCAGTGAGCTCTGGCTACCCTACTCACCGCTGGGAACACAACACGAAGTTATTATAGCCGCGGTATTCTGTAGGGCGGAGGTACTACCCCATTCGGACTGCTCAATCGGGCGGAAATACCGCCGTGTCCTACCTCCTTAATTTTTGTAACTCTTGCAGTACAGTTCATAATTATACAACAGTTCGGGATCGAAATCATGGAACTTACTATTTCTGCCGATGTTTCGGATGCGTTGCAGCACCCGTGGTCACGGCTTGACTAGCTAGCGTCGAGAGGTATGTGGGGAACATTTTTTGTGCGCCTACCAACCCCCGGGGAGGGCCAGATTGAGAGAGATGGCCCTGGGTCAGCCAAGGTGCGAAGGATGAGGTTGGCAGCCATGCCAACCTTATCTCCAGCAACCAACAACGACTTCCAGACGTCGTGCGTTTAAATCGGTTCGAGTCCGACATAACTTCACCCACCGACTCTGACGATAGCGTAAAAAAAAGGTAGAATATAGGTTTTACCGGTGGGTCAAAGGCACGGAATCAAAATTTCCCGCGGGGGTAGCTGTGGGTAACAGCTACTAATAATATTCTCTTTATAGTATGCATATTTGGGTAAATTCTTTGGTATACCGACTATGTTAACATAATGGAGGAGGAAACCATCCTTAGCTGCAAGTCGGATCACCTGCTACAATGAACAAGGCTCTAGCAAAGCTTACCACTCCTAGATTGGGAAGTAAACCGGCAGTCACTCCCATAAAAACTGATAAGAGGAGAAGGAGTAAGCGGACCCTAGGTTTCAAGGTGCAAGCCTCGGGTACAACCGGGTATAATGCCAAGATGATGTAGGAGGGTGGCCAGATGATTGTGATGATGGTTGCCAACTTACCCACAATATGAGCATGATAGCCACTGCTAACCTTGACTCCTCACCAACTCGGAGTATAAGGGTCTCTGTCATGTTCCCAATCCACGATATGAGACCTAATTTTGAGAGTGCCTGCAATCAAAATTAACATTTAAAAAATATGTCCATAATTTTTCTAGAGTTATTAATGATTTACAACAAAACTGGGTAATGGACTGCTGAGACGAGGTCTCGGGTTCGATCCCAGGTTTTACCATGGCACACACCAATGGCTTTTCGAAGTTATGTGTGCATTTAATGCTGAGATGGGGCCCTATTTAGGTTCACACAGTGTGAGAGTACATAGGTTACACTAAAAGTTTCCGGAACTGGCCACTTACATAAACAATATTTAAAAATTTATTACAACATTTGAAAATAGAACTCTTTGGCTGTAGAATACAGTTTGTTTCATCTGACTGTCTTTTGATTTTACCTTGTGGCGCCATTTAAAAAATTGTGTGTCTGCATCAACATGGATTTAACTCGGGAAAATTTTCGTAGTATGATTTTCTACGATTTTAAGTGTAATTTGACGGCTCAACAGAGCATCGCTCGGCTTGAAACAGCTTTTGGCGATGAAGCTCCATGCAAGACGACTGTTTATAGCTGGTTTGCAGAATTCAAGCGTGGTCGTATCAATCTCAGTGACGAATCTCGCGATGGTCGGCCGTCCACCGCTGTGACCAACAAAAACATCGATGCTGTGCGCCGTATGATTGAAACAGACAGGCATGTGACCTACCATGAAATTCGCACATCCTTAGAAATAGGCATGAGTCAAATACAATCAATCCTACACAAACATTTGGGTGTGAGAAAGCTGTGCTCGCGGTGGATCCCACATAACTTGACCGAGGATCAAAAAACGGACCGCGTCACTTGGTGCAGTGCCATGCTTACCAGATTCAACGAAGGTGCGTCAAATTTGGTGTGGGACATAGTAACAGGTGACGAAACATGGATTTATTGCTACGATCCCAAAACAAAGCAGCAATCGAGCGTATGGGTCTTTCAAGATGAGCCGAAACCAACCAAAGTGGCGCGCGTGAAAAGTGCAGCTAAGCGGATGATTGCTTCTTTTTTTAATAAAACTGGACACGTGGCTACTGTTGCTTTAGAAAATCGTCGTACTGTGAATAGTGACTGGTACACGACCATTTGTTTGCCGGAAGTTATTGACGAACTCCATAAAAATAACCGTAAACGCCGTATCATCCTGCACCACGACAATGCTAGTTCTCACACGGCCAGACAGACAAACGACTTTTTGAAGGCGAAAAATGTAGAACTCATGAGTCATCCTGCATACAGTCCCGACCTGGCACCTTGTGACTTTTATCTGTTCCCAAAAATTAAGAACCAATTACGCGGCCAACGATTTTCATCACCAGAAGAGGCTGTCGAGGAGTATGAAAAACACGTTTCAGAGGTCACCACAGAGGAGTGGCACAAAAGTTTTCAAAACTGGTTTGATCGAATGAAAAAGTGCATAGACGCCAAGGGAGATTATTTTGAAAAACAATAAATTAATTTTGTACCTTTAATAGTATTTTTTCATATTCATTCCGGAAACTTATAGTGCGCCCCACGTATAACTAGGTTAAGGTTAGTTGTAAGTATAGTACATAAGTAACACTGTGAGAATCAAAATAAAACATTTTCTTACTTTCTTTCTTTCTATTTATAGCAGGTTTATAAGTGCCCGGTTAATGGCAATAGGCTCGCCACCAATTACATTGGGACCTAAAGATAAACTGGCAAAATGTGGGTGCTAGCACCTCTGCCTACCCTTTCGGGGATAAAGGCGTGAGTTTATGTTATGTTTACAACAAAACCTTATTTTTTTAAACTATCGCATTCCATGATGTATGTATGTAGGTACTTATCCCATGATCGCGTTAATTTCTGTTAACAATATTAGAAAACATTATCTTCCGAATCCTGCCACCTGACCTCCGAAACCCACCCGGCAATATCTAAGTTCTGTAGTTAGACCAGCTGTCGGACTTTTCGCGGCCCCAACTGTCCGTAACAACTGCCATAAATAAAATAAATAAATAAATATATTTCACGACATTCTACACAACGCTATCTAGATTCTAGACCCATGGTAAGCATACTAGCTTGTGTTATGGGACCTAGAATGCGGATAAACATACTTAGATACTTCTTTTTTGTAAATACATACATATGATGCATAAATGTTTATATGACAGCCGTGACCGACGGCCTTAAGACTGACTAAAGCTTAAGACATTTAAATATAAACTATTTCAATTCCTTCTGACTAAATGTTATTATTCCACGAAAGACTTCCTAAGCGAACGTTTTGAGTCTAAAATTTACTAATTCTGTGAACCTTGACTTGTATAAACTATGATTTGACATTTAGGTGGAATGCGGAATGATCAAACTTTTAAACCCATGTACCAACAATTTGTACCTGTGTTCGCAAATAGAGATTAAATTGAAAAAATGAAATTGAAATTTATAATTAGGAATATAACTTTTATTATAACTATATCGTTTAAACGAGGAATTATTATTAATTGTACGCTCACATTATTTAAATTTTTATTACTACCTTTCAATATTTGTACGCTTAATGTAATTATTTATTTTGTTATCTTAATTTATGACCATACACTATTAAATGAATATTTAAATGACAAAACACTGGATACTAGGTAAATAATTTGGTAAAAACTTTGACATTTCTTATTAGGTATATAAATTGTATTTGACTAATTTAATGATTATTTTGCATGGAGGAGTTTATTGTTTAGCACGAAAATACTCACATTTAATGTTATGAAATTTTCTATATTAAATTACAAATTCTTAGCTTCTAATAATCAAATATCGTGATAATATATTATGTGTGACGTTATTGCATGCCAATCTGGCTGAATACGGTGGAACCTAAATGTATTTACCTGTAACCTGTGTACCCATATATCGCAATGAATTGATTTGATTTGATTTGATTTGATTTGATTTGATTTGATTTGATTTGATTTGATTTGATTTGATTTGATTTGATTTGATTTGATTTGATTTGATTTGATTTGATTTGATTTGATTTGATTTGATTTGATTTGATTTGATTTGATTTGATTTGATTTGATTTGATTTGATTTGATTTGATTTGATTTGATTTGATTTGATTTGATTTGATTTGATTTGATTTGATTTGATTTGATTTGATTTTCAGACAGCAGAATATTATGTACAACCAACTTTGTAACAACTTTTATTCAATATTCTTACAAATAATAAAATTAATCTTATCTTAAAGCCGACTCCAACTAAAAAGCAGTGTATTTATTTGTATTATAGTCTGACCAAGTGTTTCTCTGGTAGAGTACCTATACTTACTTCCATAAGCACAAATAGCGCGGCGAAGAAGAGAAGCGTGGCCCACTCAACACGAGCCAATATTGGCCCAATGTCATCATGCTCTGCCAATAGCAACAGCAGCAGCGCGCCCAGCAACGCTGTCCAGCCAAGTGACAGTCTTTCTGCGGAACAACAACTTGTTGAATCTATCTATACTAATATTATAAAGAGGAAAGATTTGTATTTTTGTATGTAACGAATAAACTCAAAAAGTACTGGACCGATTTTAATAATTCTTTTTTCATTAGAAAGCTACATTCTTCGTGAGTAACAGCAGTAAGCTACTTTTTATCCCGATATTCCCATGGGATCAGGATTTTCGCGGGTGAAACCGCGGCGCGGTGTTAGTATTTTATATTTACAGATAGTCATTGCAACATTTTGACGCAGTCATTTAGATCTTATTTTGACATAGTTATTTAGATATAGGGCTATCTATCTAAATATAGTTATTTAGATAAATAGCCGCATGGTTTCCGGCAAAGTAGAATTTGAACCACCCCATCTCTTCCCATGCGGTGTCGTACAAGGCGACTAAGGGATAGGGCTGTTTAACATCAGACAGATATATACAACCCAGACTCAGCCAGAGATATATGGTTCGAGGCAACAATAGTACCCGGAAAACGGCAATAGACTCACCCCCTATTACGTGGGACCGAATACAATGATGGTGAAATGTGGGTGTTAATTCACCTCTGCCTAACCCTCCGGAGATAAAGTCGTGATTATATGTATGTATGTATGTAGATATATATATTGCTGGCTATAGTTATTTAGACATCATTTAGGACATAGAAAAGTAAAGTATTCATTATTTCGTAAAATTTTATTACACACAAGAGACAATTGAAGTAATAAATCAAATTTATTTAAATAGTAAAAATAATTTTAAAATGTATACAAAACTATGCTAACTATACAATATGTACAAAAATGAAAAAAATATTATTATTATTAAAATTATATTGCAGTAATATCCTCAAATTTAAACGACATGTTATCGGTGAACACTTGTAAATGGCATTCAATATTTTATTAGTATTTCACCTACTATTATTTTTTAGCTATGGTAAGTTTTCCTGAAATGTTAAATAAAAAAAAATGTCATTACGACATACATTTTTGGCCAGTTATTTTGTTTAGTTCAACTTAGATGGCATACAAGCACACGGCCCACCTAATGGAAAGTGGTTACCGTGACCTATGAACGTGTGTAACGCTAGGGAAGTCACTGTGCTGCCGAAACTGTAAGAACAGATATTTTCAGTGCTATCAGTGCAATCATTTAGGCATAGTACGAGTATGTAATTTCGACATTGTCATTTAGACAGAAAGTTATGGCCATAGTCATTTAGATATACATATTTGGTCATTGTCATTTAGACATCGTTTAGGACATAGTAATTTGAGGAGGTAGGACACGATAGTATCCCTGTACGAATTGAGCAGTCCGACTGGGGAAGTACCTCCACCCTACAGAATACCACGGCTATAATAACCTCGTATTTTGTTCCCGGTGGTGAGTAGGGTAGCCAGAGCTAACTGGAGAAGCACGAAGAAGAGCGAAGAGCTTTTGTGCTGTCAGTGGGAAGACCAAAGGCTTGTCCTGAATTTGTGTTCTGCACTGAGGGCACATAAAATCTCTGTTCTTACAGGGTCGGCAGCACGGATGTGACTCCACTGGTGTTACACACGTTCATAGCTCACGGTAACTACTTTCCATCAGGTGGGCCGTGTCCTTGTCTGCCACCTAAGTTGTATTAAAAAAAAATCGACTTTAAATTTAGACAGTCATATATACATAGTCATTTATTTATAAAATTTTTGTCTTACGTCATTCTATAAATTGGTCATTGGCCATTTAGTCAAAAGCATTCAGAGACGTAGTAATTTATTTTTATTATTGGCGAGGGTCGATGGCTTCCATGCCATCATCCGTAAACATAGTGCATCCCTCATGCGGAGAGTACGGGCGAGCTCACACAATATCGTATCGTAGGCGTATTGTGCGATAGGTGGGACAGTCCGATGCTGGGGCACTGGGTACGATTGCACGCAATGGAGGTAGGTGGAGGGAGGAGGAGGAGGTAGGACATGGTGGTATTTCCGCCCAATTGAGCAGTCCGACTGAGGAAGTACCTCCGCCCTACATAATACCGCGGCTATAATAACTTCGTGTTGTGTTCCCAGCGGTGAGTAGGGTAGCCAGTGCTCACTGGAGAATTTGTGCTGTCAGTGGGAAGACTAAAGGCTTGTCCTGCTTTGTCTTCTACACTGATGGCACAGAAACTCTGTGCTTATAGGGTTCGCAGCGCAACTGTGACTCCTCTGGTGTTACAAACGGCCATAGGCCACGGTAACCACTTTCCATCAGGTGGACCATGTGCTTGTCTGCCAACTAAATGATATAAAAAAAAAGAAAATATAGTGTCATAGTGTTGTGGAGGTCTCAAACTACAAAAAATATTTGATACCTATTAATAATATTATTTTGTTACCCACACTAGTATTAAGATTATTGTTACTAACACGCTGTGGACCCTGGTTCGAAATAAATGATTTTTAGTTTATTATTTATTACTAGCTGACCCGGCAAACGTTGTTTTGCCATATAATGTTAAGGGTGGACGACCGTTATCATTCAGGGGGCTGAAAAATAGATGTTGTCCGATTCTCAGACCTACCCAATATGACCACAAAATTTCATGAGAATCGGTCAAGTCGTTTCGGAGGAGTTAAACTACAAACACCGCGACACGAGAATTTTATATATAAGATTTAGTTAGACTTCATATTATGCAGACCAGAGTAAAAGATTTAATACTTACGTAGGACTGGTATTGCGTGCAAGAAGAACACTGTGATGACGAATAGCACGCAGATTGCCGACTTGATGAGCAACTGCTTATCCCTGATGCGGTACTGGAAATATTATGTACACTATTAGACTTTTATTAGACAACTAGCTTTTGCCCGCGGCTCCGTCCACTTTGAATTCTGATACCGTTTACGCTGACCTTCTGTTCAGCTGATCTGACGTAACTAGCTTCACTTAGGAAGTATTTTCAACCACTGTACACCTTTTAACCCGTTATAACGTGTAGGGTAGCCAGAGCTCACTGGAGAATTTGTGCTGTCAGTGGTAAGACCAAAGGCTTGTCCTGCTTTGTCTTCTACACTGACGGCACAGAAACTCTGTACTTACAGGGTTCGCAGCGCGACTGTGACTCCTCTGGTGTAACAGACGTCCATAGGCCACGGTAACTACTTTCCATCAGGTGGGCCGTGTGCTTGTCTGCCAACTTAGTGGTATAAAAAAAAAAAGTAATGTATGAGAATTTATCGGACCTTTTCACATTTATGATTACTGCTCCGCTCCCTAATATAGTAGCGTAAGGTTATAAGAATATCGGTAGATGGCTTCACCATCACCACAAGACGAATGTATGGTAAAATTTCGGGGAAAAAGGCGTGATTATATGTATGTATGTATGTATGTTTGTATGTATGTATGTTTGTATGTATGTATGTTTGTATGTATGTATGTATGTATGTATGTATGTATGTTTGTATGTATGTATGTTTGTATGTATGTATGTATGTTTGTATGTATGTATGTATGTTTGTATATATGTATGTTTGTATGTGTGTATGTTCAAATTGAAGGTCTATGAATCAATCAATCAAATAGCCCACAGCAGTCCACTGCTGGACATAGTCCTCTCCCAATATGCGCCATTTTCTCTGATCCTCCGCCTTAAGCAACCAGTCTGTCCCAGCCACCTTTTTCAGGTCGTCCGTCCATCTGGCTAGGGGGCGTCCTACGTTTCGTTTGCCTTCTCGCGGTCTCCACTCTAGGACTCGTTTGCTCCAACGGCCATCGGTCCTTCGACAAACGTGGCCAGCCCACTGCCACTTCAACTTGCTTATTCTGTGACCTATGTCGGTAACTTCAGTTCTCTGTTGGATAATCTCGTTCCGAATTCTATCCTTATCTAAAGAAATAATTTATTTATTTTAATTTAATTACCTTTTCTTTCATCTGCGCGAGTGTAGAGCTGAACAAAGGGTCTGATTTAGACGCTCCTCCTCCGGCTTCTCTTTTGGATAAGGCAAGGATCAGTTTCTCAACCTGTATAGCAGATTTGGATTATGTACTTTCACCAAAATTTGCAACAAACTAGTTACTCCCGCGACTTCGTCCAGGATCACATAGAAGAGATAAGAAATCTACACTAATATTATAAAGAGGAAAGATTTGTACCTATTTTTGTATGTTTGTAATGAATAGGCTCAAAAAGTACTGGGCCGATTTAAAAAATTCTTTCACCAATAGAATGCTACATTCTTCCAATTTGACGTAGGCTACATTTCATTTTGAAAAAAATTAGGGATCCTTGGTAAAATTTGAACAATGTAACCGAAGGTGTAGAAAAATGAGTCTTAAAATGTCTTTCGTCGAATGCGCTGCCGAAACTATTAGCGATAGAACAAAATAATGTACAACAATATTGAAGAACATCATAATGTCTACAAAAAACTCCGCTGTATCATATGTCCAACTATTGTAGTTATGTCACTACAACAACTTTTTTCATTTTAAACATTAATGAAAATGCTAACCAAATTCAAACCATGCTATTTATGTGTTTATGACCCCGTGCGAAGCCGGGACGGGCTGCTAGTAAATAAATAAAACTGTATTTAGCGCTTTATCGCTCCATTAACGCGCTGTAAAGAAAGATTTATTGACGGCCTCTGTGGCGTAGCGGTTGAACGTTCTACTGCTACTCAGGAGGCGCCGGTTCGATTCCTGCTCAGTGCAAATATTTGTATACATGAATATATATTATATATATTTGCATTGGTCTGGGTGTTTCTATGGACAACACGTGCAGGTCTTAGATGTCCATCCGCACACGGTGCAAAACATCCGATCAAGAACCAAGCGGTTCGGAGACTCTTTCCTCTGTCGCACCATTAAGGCCTGGAATTCATTACCAGCTCACGTGTTTCCTTCTTCCTATAGTCCCGGGTCCTTTAAGCGGGGCGTGAAAAAGCATATGATGAGGCCGTCAAGCGAGTGTCACCATTGTCACACGATATGTGTAAGTAATGGTGACCCTCTTTTCTGGGACTTTGCCTTCAGCTTACCATCAGGCAAGGCGAAGTCCAATTGACGTGGCCTATATGTAAAAAAAAAAATGTGTAATATGCATGTATTTACAAAAAAAAGTATCTAAGTATGTTTTTTGAATGAAATTTTAAAGCATTTAGTATGCTAACTATTCAAATTGATTAAGAAATAGAAATACATGGACCGGTTCAGGCGCGATTCGAACCCACGATCTTTCTCTTACAGGGGAACACTCTCACCACTAAGCCATTTATATAGTTTCGGGCGAAGGTTCTTTCTTAGTGGTCAGAACGTTCGCTCTGTAAGGAACGATCGCGGGTTCCAATTCTGCCTGAACCGATCGAATTTTTCCTATTTCTTAATTTCGACTAAATATGTTTATCCGCATTCTAGATTCCATAACACAAGCTAGTTATGATTATGCTTACCATGTGTCTAGATAGCGTTTTGTAGAATATTTATTATTTATTAGCTGAAAGCAAGCGAGATACCGCTTCCAGCGCTCGTGCCCATTTCTCGCTTACCCTCAATTAATAATCTTTATTTACAGCATCCCTACGGTTATGACTCAGCGGAAAAGTACAGCACTCGCGGCCATACTTTTGGATTTGCTTAATAGAGGCCGTTCAAGTATCACGTAAGCAGATTTATTACAATTATTTAACCTCCCCTCCTCCTCAGATTTGAAGATGATATTACAAAAATTGCAGGAGGCACATGCACTAGAAAAACACGTCATCGCATACTGTGGCAAGTTTTAGGGGAGGCCTATGCTGGGAAGCAAGACAATCTTATCGAATCCGGTGCCTCAAATAGATTAGTATAAACTAAAAGTTGTTTTTATTATATTATTAACCACCCCTCACCCTTGTCAGCAAAACTCTTAACCCCTGAAATACGACAATAGGCTGACCACCTATTACGTGGGACCGAATACACTTATTGGTGAAATGTGGGTGTTAATTCACCTCTGCCTTACCCTCCAGGGATAGAGACGTGATTATATATATGTAAGTTTGTAACCCGCTGCTCCGCTTGGATGGTTTTCACGACCATTTATGGCCTATGGCCCAGTCCAAAGCTCCAATCTCTCTGTGTAATAAGGACAGTATACAAATACCTTTTTTTCTAGAGCACGTCTGACGATATCTTCATCCCTAGAATACGAAGAGAGAGAGGCAGCGGCCCGCCTCCATACAGCTATCTCTTGCCGAAGTTCTGTGACAAAATAGGACAAAGAGTCAGTTCATTGAAAACTCAGTTTCGTATATTTTTTATTACTGGTTAGACTTGTAATATATATGGGAGCTTTGGAGCCAAGATAACATACATACATACATATAATCACGCTTTTATCCCCGGAGGGTTTGACAGAGGTGAACTAAAACCAACATTTCACCAATCACGGAATTCGGTCCCACGTAATAGGGGATGAGTCTATTGCAGTCTTCTGGGCACAATTTTGACTCAAGCCATGTATCTGAGGCTGAGTCTAGGCTGTATATATCTGTCTGATGTTAAACAGCCCTATCCCTTAGTCGCCTTGTACGACACCGCATGGAAAAAGATGGGGTGGTTCAAATTCTACTCTGCCGGGAACCACGCGGCAAGTTATACTAACCCCGGTAAATCAACTGATTAACTAACAAGGCTCTTATGCAGGTTTTGGTTTCAGGATGTGGAGGTCAAATGACAGTTGCTCCCATAAAAACCGATACAAACCGTATCAAAAGTAGGAGAAAGAGTTAATGCCCTCCTAGCCCAGATTTTGATGGGGACATATTTTTCAGGGACAATTTGGACATCTCTCTCGATCTGGCCCTGATCCAGCGGGGTGCGAGGGATATGTCTGTTAACCTCACATCTGGCAACCAACAACGACTCATGCTTTTTAGTCGGTTCGAGTCCGACATAACCTCTCCCACCGACTCCGGCGAGGAGGGGTATCCGTCAAGATTTTCCGTACGTTAATAAAAGAATCGTATTATTGAAGTAAATTCTTCTAAAGGTGCGTTAGGCAAATATTGAGATGATGAGATGAGAAATAATATTGATATAAATAATATATATTCCACGACGTTCTACATAACGCTATCTAGATCCATGGTAAGCATAGCTTAACTAGCTTGTGTTATGGGATCTAGAATGCGGATAAACATACTTAGCTAGTTTTTTATGTAAATATATACATGTTATACATAGAAACACCCAGACCAATGCAAATATACATATATTTGTATACAAATATTTGCACTGAGCGGGAATCGAACCCGCGCCCCCTGTATAGCAGTCGAATCAAATCAAATCAAATTTATTTATAATCGTTGTACAGTATTTTACATGGTTCTTAATCTATCGTGCGTTATTACATTGTGCATGGGTAGGTATATTAGGTTTGTATAACATATATTTGTGCAGTTAATTGTCATACAGAGGTCTTTACTTAGGGATATTTAGCTAAGCTGTGCCTGAACTAGGTAGCCCTGTGCCTCAGTCGTGCAGTGCGGCAAGTGCAGATTAACAATATTTCAGCCTCCAAGAATAACAATATAGTCACCACTTAATTAAAGTAGATAGTATACCTATTCAGTATAAAAAATAAGTTATGATAGGTATGTAATTCATTTACTATCTCTGCTAAACTCACGCATAACTGTCATTTGTCTAATCAATTCTCTGTGCTAATATAGGTTTCTTTTTTTCTTTTCTCTTCAATATTGTAATATTACGCATGTTGGTTTATCCGTAATTGGCAAATGTACCTATCAGCCACATTACTCGCTAAAAATATCTTATAAACGATTTGTAATACATTTGCTGTGGAAAAACCTATTAAATAAATAAATAAATAAATGCTCTACCACTACGCCACTACTACTAATGATTGATCTGGTTATTTCTGTGCCTCAGACAGCACATTAAGCAGTCTGTACCGGTTGCCATACGAACTCGACTGCCATATAGATGATCGTATGGCAACTGGGATGGTTACGGGTAGCTGGAGTAACAGCAGCACTTTGATATCCCCAATAAGTTGTAGAGGTCAGATAACAGTCGCTTGACGGAAAATATGGAAGTTCAGCCGCATTTCAGTTAGACTGGAAAGTCGACCCCAACACAGATGGGAAAAATGCTCAGATCATGAATGAAATAACATAACATAACATAAACTCACGCCTATATCCCCGAAGGGGTAGGCTTTCGCCAGTTTATGTTTAGGTCCCAATGTAATAGGTGGCGAGCATATTGCCATTAACCGGGCACTTATAAACCTGCGATAAATACACACATAACTTCGGAAAGCATCGAAAAATCATTGGTGTGTGCCATGGTAAAACCTGGGATTGAACCATCTCAGCAGTCCATTGCTCATACCACTAGGCTATAATGAATGAATGGGGGGTAAATTACCTAAGATATCCCTTGGGATGCTGTGCCGCAGTTTGTTGATGTCTCGGAACATGTACCGCAGCTGTACGTAGGTCTGGAGGGACACCACGAGGATGCCTACCCCCATGTGCAAGGTAAAAGTCGTGAAGTTTATATTCTGCAATAAATTTAAAAAAAAAACATTGTTTTAAAGTTAGATACAATAATAACACTGAAAGAACTATTTTACAATTTTTTTTTCTCCACATATGGGTAGTTGTAAAATTATGTATACCAGTATAATTTCATTTCCCAAAATTTGGGGAAACAATTCTGAAGGTCATCAGTGAGAAGCCGTGTTGCGCTATCATGGCGCATTGGGTGCGTATACATATGCATGTTCCCTGTGCGTCAGGAGGGCAGGGCCGGTATATGAACAGTTTTTTTTTTTTTTTGGGATTTTGTGTTATTTTGTTACTAACATAGCTTTTAAGTGTGTACTACTAACATTGTTTATGGATCAAGGTCCGAAATAAAGTTTTATTATTATTATTATATATGGTCCTATAGATATTTTTAATTTATGATTAATGACTATTATGGAATTCCTCAGCATCGCATGCCTCTTGTGGTAGCGTTTATATGGACCTGATGGGAAAAATAAATTGACTCGCTTGTTTTAAACTGTTTTTATAGGACTATATTTATTGTAGGGTCGGCCCTATTCCGTGGGTGACGGAGAAAGGATACAAGTATCACCATCCCATCTCATCCGACGGGTGTCGTAAGTGGCGACTAACGGAAAAATATGCAGACGATACCACTGCGAGAGGAGGAACACTCGAAACAAAACCCTGTACAGACCTGTCTGGCCGGTGTGGCAACAGTAGGCCAAAGCCAAAGCCCGACATCAGGAAAGACCTATGTCCAGCTCAGTTGACTACGATAGGCAAATTGATTGATTCCCCTAAACCCTGGAGGGTTTAAGTTAAGTGTTATTGCTTACGTTTTGAGTAAGTTCACATTGATGGTGTAGAGAACAGGATTCGAACCCGGTACCTTTCGATCGAAGCCGACCGGCGCACTAAGCTACTAATGGAAACTCATACTTTGATGCCCAATATTAAAACCGCCAGTAATAAAAATGTCCACTAACTAAAATGTCTAATACTGAAAATGTCCAGAGCTCCGATTCTATTATGTTTATGTCATAGCATAACCACTGTCATATCATTGAAACTGGAAAAAAGTCATAAAATTTTAGACTTTATTGATATAAAATGTTTAAAATCCAAAATTAAATGAAAAAAGTAGCTTACCCCTAGTGTACACCATAAAACAAGTTGTAAATCAAGTTGTAAACTTGTTTATTAAAAAGTAAGACGAAGACTTGTAGAAGACTAATCAAAACACAAAACTTGTTTTATACATGTATCTCAGATACTTTTTCGTTCACATAGGATGTATAGCCAACAAGTTGTAAACAAGTATAAAACACATTTGCGTTCACACTGTGGCCTGTGACATATTGCAACTTGTCAAATACATGTTTTATACTTATGTGTAAACGGGAAATTAGACAGACATGATTTAAAATTAGCAGAATCGGGGCCCAGTAATAAAAATGCCCAGTATTAAAAATGTCCAATAGCATGAATAATTATGGTTCTTTCTTGTTCCTATATATCTTACCGTACCTCTTTTACTATGGAAGGGTGTGTTGCTATGATGACGTTGGGGGGATCTCCGACAGGAGTGGCGGCTCCTCCGACATTGCTGAAGATCACCATCGACATCAGAACGGGTACCGGGTTCAATTGTGTCACTTCACATAACCTGGAATAGAGCACGTACTTTGGAGAGCAGAATATAGCATGGTATCACTCGTGTTAATCCCTGGAGGAGTACAAATGCCACCCCATCTCTTTAAAATTTCATACAATAGTTTGAGCAGCGTCATCATGAAGCGGTAAGCGGTATTTTCGCCCATTTGAGCTGTCCGACTGGGGAAGCACCTCCGCCCTACAGAATGCCGCGCTTATAATAACTCTGTGTTATGTTCCCAGCGGTGAGTAGAGTAGCCAGAGCTCACTGGAGAATTTGTGCTGTCAGTGGATTGACTAAAGGCTTGTCCTGCTTTGTCCTCTACACTGACGGTACAGAGACTCTGTGCTTACAGGGTCGGCAGCGCGAGTGTGGCTTCTCTGGTGTTACACACGTCCATAGGCCACGGTAACACTTAGTAGTATAAAAAAAAAACAATGTTTAAAATTGATTGTAACACACATTCCGATGGTTCGTACGAATATCGGTAGATGGCTCTTAACCGTCGCCGTGAGACAGAGATATATGTAAAGAAGAATTAAGATGGTTTCGTGCGAAGGTTCTGTGGCTTAGCGGTTAGAGCGTTCCCCCTGTGAGTAAAAGATCGCGGGTTTGAATGCCGCCTGAACCGATCCATTTTTTTATATATCTTAATCGATCTTCACAGACATTTATAATATTAGTAGGATTCAAATATATACCTGATGGTAACAGGTGTCATCAGCAGCACAGTGGTGACATTATCGAGGAATGTGGAGAAAACCGCAGTGAAAAAACATAGGCAGTTGATGAGAGGCCAGGTCCTGCCGCCGGTCACCTGGAGACAAAAGCAATCAATCAATTAGCCTATTGTAAACCTCTGCTATAGATTGGAATCTCCTAATGTGTACAATAGCACCAGTTGCTAAAGACGCAAGCAATATTAAGCAGCAGCACCCTTGCTACTTGATAGACTATGGCCTTTTCTCACGAGGTTGGGATTTTTTTTCTTAACGTGCGAAAAATCCCCACGGACCCCCACTACCAGAGCTGGTGGGAGAGGTTATATCGGACTCGAACCGACTAAAACGCACTACGCCTGTGGGTCGCTTTGGTTGCCGAAGGTGAGGTTAACAGGCATATCCTCCGCACCCCGGCTGACCCAGGACTATCTGTCTCCATCTGGCTCTCTGCTCCGGTGTGGGGACCACAGAGTCCCCAACTCGTCCCCGGGAACGGGGAGGAGGGATTAAGAGGATAATCACTCCCATTAGAAGTCAAACGATTGGATGTGAAAACCTTAAAGGCAACCAAAATTAACGCTAAAAAGATGATAACATAACTGTGTGTAGAAGACACATAATTCGTAGCTTAGTGGTTCAGAAGACAGCTTTACAATCGTGATGTCCTAAGTTCGAATCCTGGACGTTGCACTACTGACGTGAACCGAACCCAAACACAAGCAATTTAGATTATCTGGAGAGTTTAGGGGTATACACAGCCTATGACAAAGTGTCCTATTGGCGGTAATACGATTATACCCTTTTTTATACAACTTAGATGACAGACAAGCACACGGCCCACCTGATGGAAAGTGGTAACCGTGACCTATGACTGCAATACCAGGGGAGTCACACTCGTGCTACCGAACCTGTAAGAACAGAACTTTTTTACGTGAGACCAAAAATCATACTTAGTTACCAATATCTGGGTATAAGTACACCTCTGCCTACCCTTTCTGGGATTTACAAGCGTGAATATATGTTTGTATGAATACCAACCTCAAAGGCCAGCACAGCCAAATAATCAAACAGCCCAGTCTCAGCTAACACAGCTACTAGCAGCATCATGCTGAACAGGAGCAATAACGTCTCCACATCCAACCAGGACACTATTTCTGGTAACGTCGGCCTGGCACCACTTAGTGCCAGTACAGCTACAGCCAGGGACGAGGATAGAAGAGCGGCTATAGTACGATTCACTATCTGAAACAAATATACCGGCAACCATCTTGAACAAACTTCAAAAAGATCACTATTTATTCCAGGTACGATTAGGCAGAGGTAAATTAACACCCACATTTCACCAATCATTCAATTCGGTCCCACTTAATAGGGGGTGAGCCTATTACCGTCTTCCGGGTACTATTGTTGACTCAATCCATGCATCTGAGGCTGAGTCTGGGCTGTATATATCTGTCTGATGTTAAACAGCTCTATCTTTTAGTCGCCTTGTACGACACCGCACGGGAAGAGATGGGGTAGTCCAAATTCTATTCTGCCGGGAACCACGCGGCTTGAAGAAAGCGGTGAAAAAACCAATAAATTAAGGATTCATCAAACAGCAAAAGGAAAAATATTGCCGTGTTGGTTTCCAGTGGTGAAGAATAGCGTCACCCCATCTCATACCGTGGGTATTGTAGAAGGCGACTTAGGCTCTCCCGACCCGTGGTCCAACTGTGATGAACAACTGGTTGTTCTACTGGGAAGTAAAGTTACCCATGGTCCAACCATTTTTTTTTGTATTTTTGATTATGACCCGTGGTACAACGGTGAAATTATGTCCAACTGGTTAGACCACGGGGATAAGATGATCGTGTCCCTAAAACAAATGAAATTCTACAAAACAAATGACTATCGTTAAGTGATCAGATAACGTGGGTTTAAGAGATTTGTGCAAACAAGATGTTAACGAAAAAAGAAACATTTATTCATTAATAATATTTTTTGAGGAAATAACAATCATCGCAGTTTCGCAGTTTGGCAGAAATTGTGTAAAGAAAAAAAAAGTGTATTTTATGTTGAATAAACGTATAAAAAAAAAACATTTTAATAGCCTCTGCCTAACGCAATTTGTCAATTGCATGCCCAATAGTTATCTGTCCATCCAGTAACTGCAGTTGTACATGTCTTACATAATCATCGTTCAGTATATATTGTGCCCTTCTTTTATTACCGACTTTACGCTTCTTTGGCATAGGTCCCTTGGATAAGTTACCTTTTTCACGAAGTGCATTTAACAACCTAATTAAATTTACATTATTCTTGTTAACTGCCTTGTTTAAGTCGCCATGGAAGGACTCGGCCACATTATTCGTCCTATGACGTTCTCCAAAGACAGTTATGTACCTTTTAATTTTTTTATTTAACCAAACGCGGCTTATGTACTTCAAGAATTTACCCATTTTCAGAAATCCCAATGATTTTACTTCGTTCTTTATATATGTCCATGCCTCATTGATTATCCTGACTGGTAGTAAGGGTAATATGGAACACATTCCGACTACTCTTTTCTCAGGTTTGGACTTTGAATGTCCCAATACCTTTGCCTTCTTCCAAATATTTTTAGTAAAATGCATGTAACAGCCTTTTATCTCTACACGTGGGAATACTTCCAACATTGCGTTGATTGCGGCAGTTTCGTAGTCGCAATGGTATTTTTTAGGCTCCCATTTTGGCAATTGCGCTTTGATAATACGAAGCATTGTGACGTATGTCTCTTTCTTTTTGTCCAAGAGTAGGGCATAAATTAGTGGAACAACATTAGTAACTTTGTTATCACTCCCAATATCACCGTGCAGAGTAAACAGCTGTACGTACGGGTGCGGGCTACATTTGAAAGTGCCATCTCCAAAAAATTCGTCAATGTCATTAATAATTTTTCTTGCTTGGGAGGTACAGAATATAAGGACTTTTTTTTCTGTGTCGCAACCCAGCATAAAATCAAGAAACTGGTCAGGCACTTCAACTTCGTCCACTGGTGGTAGAGATTTGACGGCACAAATTTGTCACAAATTTCGACCGGGTTGGTACCACCGTGCAATATTGCGAAAAACCCTTCATAGTAATTCAATTTCGGTTGGATTGCGTTCAGGGATCAGCAAATGCATAGCCGGGTAGGGGTGATGGTGGTCGCAGCACTAGTGGGACCAGTGGGTCTTGGCGTAGTCTAGTGAGGATGGTGCGGGGCGACGCGCCGGTCAGGGAGACCCGTAGAAACGGTGGTGCCGCTGGCCGCCCGCGGTATAGTACAGAGGCCCAACTGGGACTAACCACCCTGGAAGGCTGCCTCACCAGACCGCGCATAATCCCGGTATGGCTCGTCGTGCCGGTTGGTGACCGGAAGTGGGGGCCAGGCGACCATATTCGGGGGGGTACGGGGGCCCTTCCGTACGGCGTGTCGGCTCACGCCATGCCTCATAATCCTAGACAAAACCAATATCCCGCACTTTGTCACGCGGTGCTGCGACGACAATCACCTCTTTTTTTTCACGCCCTTTTCTCCTTTTCATCATGGCAGCGCATTTAAGAGTATTGGGCAACACAGCGGCTCTACAGACTCCCACAAGCTCGCTATTTGAGGTGGAGTCCACTAACATCTGTGGACTCCATGCGAACCTCAACGCCGTCCACCAACACCTTGAGACGGCGAAACCAGATATGCTCTTTCTCACGGAGACACAAATAGGCCGCCCTGATGACACGACCTACTTGCTTTACCCCGGCTATGTTATCGAAGAAAATTTCCGTGCAAAAGCCGGGGTGTGCGTGTTTGTTAGGGCGGATGTTTGTTGTCGCCGTTTGCGCTGCCTTGAGGACCCATCCTTTTCAACCCTATGGGTACACGTAGACCATGGCTCTACGAGTCAGATCTATGTGTGCCTCTACCGTTCCCATACAGGAGATGCTGAGACAACTCGACTCTTTGAATATCTGAGTCAGGCGGCAGATGATGCGCAGGAACGGTTTCCGAACGCCGAAGTGGTATTTTTGGGGGACTTTAACGCCCACCACGAAACCTGGTTGGGCTCCTCCAAAACAGACCATGCGGGAAGAGCCGTCCATGCATTTGCTCTGGCGCATGGCCTGACCCAATTGGTACACGAGGTCACTAGAATACCAAGAAGGTCGGGCCTAGCACCCTCTCTGCTAGACCTTCTGCTGACGAGTCACCCAGACCTGTACAGTGTATCGGTACAAGCCGCTTTAGGCAATTCCGACCACTGTCTGGTCTGCTCCAAGGTGCCAATTATAGCGCCTTCACGACCCGTGCAGGGGAAGCGGCGTCTCTGGCACTACTCGTCAGCAGATTGGGATGGGCTGCGCAACTATTTTGCGTCCATCCCGTGGGTTGAACGCTGCTTTGAAGGTAAGAAACCCTCGGATTGTGCTACTGCTGTTGCCGGTGAGATCGGTCTGGGTATGGAATACTATATTCCGTACACTGATGTCACCGGTGCCCGAGGAGTGCGCCCTTGGTTCGGGCGCGAGTGTGCGAGGGCTGTTGATCAAAAACAGTCCGCGTATCGCGCTTGGGTAAGGGCGCGTGCCACGCACGATCCCAATGTGAGCCACTTCAAGGCGGCGTACAACAGAGCCACAAAGGTCTGCAAGAGGGCTTACGTCAAAGCGGATGCCCTGCGCATTGCGCGGCTTGGTCAAGAGCTAGTGGCACATCCCACGGGCAGCCGTGGATACTGGCGACTGGCCAAAGCCGTGCAGTCCAACTTCTGTCAGCCTTCGCTGCCACCGCTGCGCTACCCTGATGGATCCCTGGCCCATGGACCGCAAGAGAAAGCCAATATGCTAGTAAATCTCTTTGCGGCCAATTCCCGAGTCGATGATTGCGGTATACAGCCGCCGACACTACCCAATGGTGACCACGTAATGCCTGAAATACGTATCAGGCAATGCGATGTTCGTGCGGTGCTTCAATCACTCGATGTCCGGAAAGCCAGTGGCCCGGATGGTATTCCAGCGGTGGTCTTACAAAAATGTGCAGCGGAGTTGTCTCCGATGCTTACGCGGCTGTACCGACTGTCCTACAGCTCGGGTACAGTGCCTTCGGCTTGGAAAGAGGCGAATGTACAGCCGATCCCCAAGAAGGGGGATCGCTCAGAGCCAGCCAACTATCGACCCATAGCCGTCACCTCAGTGCTGTGCAAGGTCTTCGAGCACATCATTAACAAACAGCTCATGCGTCACCTAGAGGATCACTCCTTAATTAATGACCGGCAATATGGCTTCAGGCCGAAACGGTCAACGGGTGATCTTCTAGCATACGTTACCCATCTTTGGGGTGAGGCTATGGACAAGCACGGCGAGTCACTGGCAATTAGTCTTGATATCGCCAAAGCTTTCGATAGAGTCTGGCACAAATCGCTTCTCTCCAAGCTACCAGCCTTTGGTCTGCCTCCTAGACTGTGCAACTGGATTGCTAGTTTCCTGCAGGAGCGCCGTATCCGCGTCCTCTGTGATGGACGGGCTTCGGAGTTCTTGCAAATAAATGCTGGCGTACCGCAGGGGTCTGTATTATCTCCCACTCTCTTTCTTCTGCATATCAACGACATGCTGTCCACCGGCAGCATACATTGCTATGCAGACGATAGCACCTTACACGGGAGTTATCACGGACAACCTGCGGCCAAACAGTCTGATATCGTGGAAAAAAGACAGCTTCTTGTCACTGAACTGGACCGGATCTTGAATCACATTTCTCAATGGGGCTCCGAGAACATGGTCGAGTTCAATGCCAAGAAGACGCAGGCTTGTGCGTTCACAGCAAAGGTATCTTCTTTCCTTCCCCTTCCCACTCTTCAGAGCACGCCACTTCCACTGCAGGACAATCTCTATATCCTAGGCATGGATATTCGCTGCAAACTGAATAACAGAAATTACATCGAGAGCATCATCAAAACAGCCTCGCGGAAACTCGGACTCCTAAACAAAGTGAGACGTTTTTTCACGCCGGAGCAGCGGTGTCTTCTCTATAAGACACAAATTCGCTCCTGCGTGGAATACTGCTCGCATCTCTGGGATGGCTCCGCGAAATACCTACTAGATGCTCTCGACAGGTTGCAGCGACGCGCGGTCCGAATTATTGGGAACCCTGAGGTCACGAACACCCTCGAGCCTTTGCAGATGCGTAGAGATATTGCTTCCTTGGCTGTATTTTACCGTCTCTACCACGGTGAGTGTTCTGACGAGCTCTTCCAACTAATCCCACCATCTCCTTTCCTACATAGGACAACACGTGCAGGCCTTAGATGTCACCCTCACACTGTGCAGAATATACGAGCAAGAACCAAGCGGTTCGGAGACTCTTTTCTTTGCCGCACCACCAAGACCTGGAATTCATTACCAGCACACGTGTTTCCTTCTTCCTACAGTCCCGGGGCCTTTAAGCGGGGCGTGAAAAAGCATCTGATGAGGCCGCCAAGCTGAGTGCCACCATTGTAGCACTTAGTGTCTGTAATGGTGACCCTCTTTCCTGAGACTTTGCCTTTAGCTTACCATCAGGCGAGGTGAGGTCAAGTTGGCGTGTCCTATATAAAAAAAAAAAAAACTGTTGAAAAAGTTGTTCTCGATACTCCCGCTGATTTATGCCTCGCGTTATAAAGGGCATGCTTCAGATTATCGAAACTCGGTATACTGTCTATTAGATCGTAACCTCTATCTCTCAAATTTGCCTCGTGTCTCTTGTATAATTGTGGCATCGGGACATCTGTACTTGCTGCCTGATTTTTTAAACATACAACTGTTTCGGCTATTTCGTTCTTACCGTAGTTAGGTTGGCAAGAGTGCTGTTTTTCTTTAATTATTTGCATGTCCTGATTAAAAATAATACAAACATTGATATTCATAAGAATAGTATCAACAGTAAAGTAAAGCATACTTCAATAATGTCAGTAAATACTTATAAGGGTGAGTTTCTACTGACGTGAAGCTGGGGGAAGTATTTTCATTAACTAATTCTCATGTAAAAAGTCGTACCGGTCGTACCTTAACTGTAACAGATCCACAACATTTGAGTTTTTTGTACATAGAACACCGCCAATATGCGCCACGTGACTCATCTTTGAAAGCTTTCACTTTATAAAATTGTCGACCTTTTGATAATAAAACATTTCCGCCTTTTCTTTCAATTATTGTAATTTCACAATTTTCCGACATTTTAATTTGGTATTGTGAGAAAATGACAAATTTCCACCCGTCAATATCAATGTTTTAATCATCAATAGACAATTAATCAAAAGAGGTAGTAATTGCATTGCACTTCAGCGTTGATAGATAAAACTTTTCCTGTTTATTACGTTCTATTCCCAGTAGTACAACTAGTTAGACCAAGGATAGAACAACTTACTCGAGTTGAACCATTGGTAAAGATATTTCCCCATAGAACAACCGGTTAAACCATGGGTAACTTTACTTCCCAGTAGAACAACCAGTTGTTCATCACAGTTGGACCACGGGTCGGGTTCGGACTTAGGGATAGGTCTGTTTCCCATTTAAGAATAAACATACAGCGCCCATGATAAAGTGCCAGCTTGATGGCAATAGACTCGCCCACTATCACATGGGACTGAAAATTATAGTTGTCGAAATGTAGGTGTTAATACACTTCTGCCGACTCCTTCAGGAATTTGTAGGCATGAATACATGTATATATGTATAAACTAATTTTTAAACATTCGCGTTCCATGATATACAATAATGTTCACTGGAATTACTATGATCGTATTAATTCTCGTATATGAATATATGTATGTTCTTATGTTTATCTATTAATATTATAGGAAACGAGACTCTGGTTTGAGAGGCTAGGCGGCAGTCGATTTCGTAAAAACCAAATCAAAACAAAGAGTAAAAGAGTCCCTGATTTAGGTTTATTTTTTTCCTCCTTTTAATTAAAATTATATGCTGCTTTTATGGGAGCAACATCACTGACCTTCCAACCCCGAATGGAATACCAGAACCTCATTCGTCAATCAGTAGGTCTACCAGCTTGCAGTTGAGTATAGTATGGTTACAAAGGTCCACTAGGATCCACACACCTGTAGTAGTATCTTACCTCAAAAATGATTAGCGTGTACAGCCCCACCAGAAGTATCGTAGCGTATATTATTCCGTCCTCTTGCTCCAAAGGGTCCAGTTGATAGCTAATGGTGATAGGCACGTGTTTGTCGGTCGTGGTTATCATTTTGAGGGTCACCACCGTTCCTAAGTTTGAAAAAAAGAGCATAGTTAAGTTATTTTTATATCACTTAGGTGGAAGCACACAGCCCACCAGATGGGAAGTGGCTACCGTGGTGTATGGACGTGTGTGACACCAGGGGTGACACACTAGCGCTGCCGACTATGTAGGAACCTTGTATGAGTCATATATCGTACATAGCACGCGGGCGCTATTCATATCAGCACTTTTCTGTCACCTTACATAAATTGTACATTTTCGTGACAGGACACATTCACAGCTCATAATAAGTGGTACTCATTAATCCATTTACGTTATAGTTACGTGCTTAATAAACAAATCTCATTTTATCTATCAGTGACTTGTCATTTCAAATCACAAAGTTTTGTGTGCGCCGCATTCAGCAGCGCAGACATGTTTTTGGTCCTTCGAGCCGGATTTGAACCAGTGATTTAATGCACTTCATGAAGAACCCCATATTGTAGTCGCTTGGGAAAACCACAACAGGGAGTTCATTCCACAGTTTAAGCGTGGGGGGGGATGAAGTTTCTTTTATACGTGACTCCACGAACTGTTTCCAGTCTATTTTAAATGATTTTATTTCAATATTTTGTATTGAAATAAAATCGGCGAAACATAGCTTGTACTATTATTTATGTAACATCTATTATGCTTCATGAAATAAATAAATTTGAACGTATGAGGATAGATTCCCTGCCTGTGGCGAAAGGTGCAGTGATAGAATATAGCTGTGGATATCATGCCGAACAATTCAAGCTTCATTTTTTATAATTCTTCATTTTATAATTCATTTATTTATTTGCTTGTAATGTGGTACAACAAAAGATGGAAATAAAAATACAGTAATCAAGCACATTTCGCCATAAAGTTGGCATGCAAACACAGATTATTAGGTATACAAAGCAACTAAAAAAATATTGCAGCCACAATAATGGGGCAGCCGTTACAACGCATTTCTGCAGTGGTACGAATGACATGCATATTTCTTTAAAAAGTCTTCCACTGTATAAAAAATCTCGTCCATCAACCATTTATGTAATGCAACACAATTTTTTTTATGAGGTAGGTCTATAATCGACCCTGGCAATGTGTTGTAAATTAGTGGAGCCATATAAACACAACTACGTCTAAATATCTCTAACCTAGGTACCTACCTGCTTCAACTTATTAAAATGCTATAAGCCGATAGGATATTATATTTTTGAGACATTTGGGGTAGTAACGTTAGGGCAAAAGTCTAAGTGCCCATTTTTTATTCAAAGACCTGGCAAAGCAGCTGATCGAGGCTACGCGTGACCAAACGGCTGATATCTTGAACAGAGGATAAGCATTGCGATTCAACGTGGTAATGTTGCCAGCCTACAGGGAACGTTACCGGTCGCTGATTTAGCAAAGGAATTTCACGACGCATAATGTTCTATGGAAATATTTTATTTTTTTAGGTACGTACTTTATTTTTTTTTATACCAATTAGTTGGCAGACAAGCACACGACCCACCTGATGGGAAGCGGTTACCGTGGTCTATGGACGTATGCAACACCAGGGGTGTCACACTCGCGCTGCCGACCATGAAGAAACCTTTTGATGCCCCTCTTGAAGAACCCCATATTATAGGCGCTTGGGAAAACCGTTTCGTTTTAGTTTTTAATTCAATTAAGTAATTATTAATTTCATTTTTTATTTTTATGAAAAGAATATTAGTAACCTCAATTACTAATATTCCCTCTAACCCCTCCAACTAAACTAAACTGCTTGTACCAGGAGTGGATTCACGTCGGTAGTGTAATGACCAGGATTCGAACCCGGGACCTCTTGATCGTAAGGCCGACTCGTTAACCACTAAGCTATCGCCGCTTATTATTTACTAGCTGACCCATCCCAGCTTCGCCCGGGGTATATTTTGAAGCTTCATATCCCTTTGAGCTTGTTTTAGTCTTCAAAATATGTATGAAAAATTGCCGGCTTTGTTAACATTTATTATCAATGCTCCGCTCCAGCTCAGCGTGATGATATATAGCCTAAAACCTTCCTAGATAAATGGACTACCCAACACTGAAAGAATCATTCAAATCGGACCAGTAGTTCCAGAGATTAGCGCGTTCAAACAAACAAACAAACAAACATACTCTGCAGCTTTATAATATTAGTATAGATGTAATTGATTATTTAAAGAGTTCGTTACATTTTATCGTTCACTGTTAAAGATGCCAATTAATTTTAGATTATAACAGCATTACAGTAATGTCTAAAATTAAATGTTATTTCTTGCAGTGTCATACGATACGCAGTGGTTGACAAATTTGCAGAATCGGAGTCCAGGGTTTGTTAGCCAGTCATTACAAAAGAACCTTACCATTTCTTTCTATTTGGCTCCAACTGCTAATTTCCTCTTTAACAGGTAAATCTATTTCGGTATAGTTACTGCTGTACCCGGCTCCATTTTGGCTTACAGGTAAATGGTCTTCTAATATCAACATATTGGTTTCTGTGGAGCTTGGTGAAAAGTCTATCAGGGAATCTGGTTGCAGGTGTATACTCCATCTTGTTGAATTCTGGAAAGGGACAATGTAATTGAGTATTTTTTATATCATTTAAGCGACAAACCGTGTAAACCGTATAAATTCTAAATCGAGTTGAGTGCAATGTTAATCAATGCTAGTTAGATCAATCTTAGGATAGGTGACTATCACCTATCACCCTAGCAGAAGCCAGGCGGAGTGGTGGTGCAATATTGGTTTATATTAGGTCTTTACCAATGAAATTTCCGAAATGTTCTTACAGATTCATGAGTTCGTTATTCCTGTAATTTAATAGCTATTTCCATTATTTATATTTTGTTTGAAAGTTGATTTCAAGATTTTACAACTCTGTATTAAATTTTGTTTTTATTGGCCGCTTGATAGTTTAAAAATGCTAAATGCTATTCATTTTGATGATAAATTTCGTATTACTATTTTACAGCTGTCACTTTACAAAAATGTAATAAAAGTGTTTATTAGCTTAATGTTGTCTCATCATACACAAAAAAAAATCATAAAATTTGGAATTGTCATTCCTAAAAAATGCAAAAATGTTGGGTTTCCTCCAATTTCTTTAAAAATGTAACTTCATATGTTACGACCTATTATAATAGTGCCCCTTTTCTGAGAGCAAGATAAGGTTCCCCATCACCCACAGACGCGGGGGCCATTTCGAAACCGAAGATGGAACTGGGTCAGCCGGAGTGCGAAGGATTTGTCTTAAAAATCTCACACCCTGGCAGAAGACCCAAGACGCGTGTGGTTTTAGTTGGTTCGAGTCTGACGTAAACACCCCCACCGGATGTATATAGGGATTTCTGTATGACCCTCAGAATACAGATATTGTATATTCTGAGAGGTGACCATTCTTACTTCTACATGACTCTCAGAGATGTTATGCCGTAGGTTTTGTTAGCCATAAAAACATTTACGGAATTCGAAAGATAAGACCCTCTACATTTCCCCATTCTTTGTGCCTTTTTTCTAACATAATTGCTATCGGCTTTCCAGCCTAACTGTGATGCGACTGAATATTAGACAATACTTTATTGTACACCAACATATTTACAGCAGAGACAACTAAGTAGCATGTATATACAGTTTAATGTACAGTGGCCTTATCGCTGAACGTGATTTCTTCCAGGCAACCTTGGGATGGACAGTAATGTGACAAGACAAAAGATATTTGGTGTAGTTATCACATAAAACTAGATAAAGGTGTATTAAAACAAAAAGTAAGAAAGAGAAAAGCACAAATAAAGGACGAATAAAGGAATTTCTTCGAGGAGGTAGGACACGACGGTATTCCCGTCCGTTTTGAGCAGTCCGACTGGGAAAGTACATTCACCTCAAGAATACCACGGCTATGATAATAACCTCGTGTTGTGTTCCCGGTGGTGAGTAGGGTAGCCAGAGCTCACTGGAGAGTTTTTAAGCTGTCAGTGGGAAGACCAAAGACTTGTCCTGATTTTGTTTTCTGCACTGAGGGCACATAAAATCTCTGTTCTTACAGGGTCGGCAGCACGGATGTGACTCTACTAGTGTTACACACGTTCATAGGTCACGGTAATCACTTTCCATCAGGTGGGCCGTGTGCTTGTCTGTCACCTAAGTTGTATAAAAAAAAGGACTTCTATATTTTCCCTGAAGCGACTGCCATTATAACTCTACAACCAACTGGCTATTTCAAAGTTCTGAAGTTAGACTAGTCAAACTTTTTATTGCTCCAACAACCCGTAAGCACTGCCATAGATGTTTGTATAAAACCGGGAAGTACCGGACCCTCTATAGAATATATAATTTATTATTATATAATTGACGACCTCAGTGGCGTAACGGTTGAGCATTCGACTGCTATGCAGGGGGCGCGGGTTCGATACCCGTTCATTGCAAATATTTGTATGCATGAATATGTATATTTGCATTGGTCTGGGTGTTTCTATGTATAATATGTATGTATTTACAAAAAAAAAACGGTATCTAAGTATGTTTATCCGCATTCTAAATCCCATAACACAAGCTAGTTAAGCTATGCTTACCATGGGTCTAGATAGCGTTGTGTAGAATGTTGTAGAATTGTAGAATATTATCGACATTTCACTAACATCTGCTTAGTTGTTTTTGAGCTTGTAAACTCAATCTGGAATGCGTAACGTGCAAATGTAAACAAACAAACAAACAAACAAACTTAGATCGTGTCAACACAAACGTAGTGTACACAATAGCTTGGAGTGATACGGCAACAATAAATATTTACAACTCGACACATTGGCAATGCAATTAAAAATGCATTAGTGTACTTGAAAAATCTATATTTTCTTTGATTTTGTCTTTGTTCTTTGATTTTGAGTTTGTCTTTGAACAGTGCGTCCTACCAGTTATGACTTACGTTGCCGAAACGTGGACACTTACAGTGGGGCTGGTCCATAGCTTAAAAGTCGCACAGCGGGCTATGGAGCGAGCTATGCTTGGAGTTTCTCTGAAGGATAGAATCCGGAACGAGGTTATCCGACAGAGAACTAAAGTTACCGACATAGGTCGCAGAATAAGCAAGTTGAAGTGGCAGTGGGCTGCCACGTTTGTCGAAGGACCGATGGCCGTTGGAACTAACGAGTCCTAGAGTGGAGACCGCAAGAAGGTAAACGGAAGGTAGGACACACCCCCTAGCCAGATGGACGGACGACCTGAAGAAGGTGCCTGGGACAGACTGGATGCGGAAGGCAGAGGATCTGATGAAATGGCGCACATTGGGAGAGACCTATGTCCAGCAGTGGACTGTACCCCAGCCGACCCTCTTCTCGGGTGTGGGGACTACAGAATCCCCAACTCGTCCCCGGAAACGGGGAGGCGCGCGAGGCCCGCCGCCGCCGCGGCCAGCTTCTGCCAGGGTGACAGGCGGCTCCACCAGTCACCCCCAGGCCTACTCACTGCGTACTGGTCGTCGCTGCCAGTTTTAGCGGTTCGGAGACTTTTTCATTTGCCGCACCACTAAGACCTAATTCTTTACCAGTTCACGTGTTTCCTTCTTCCTATATTCCAGAGTCATTTAAGCGGGGCGTGAAAAAGCACCTGATGAGGCCGCCAAGCTGAGTGCCAGCATTATAACAAGCTTACGTGTCTATAATGGTGATCCTCTTTCCTGAGAGTCTTGAGACTTTGCCTTTACTATCAGGCGATGTAAAGTCAAATTACCGCATCCTATAAAAAAGTTGAAGACCAAAAAGTCCAACTAATATAACTAGAGAACTTTGATATGCCCTTTGGATGTGCAGGTCACAAGGCAGTCACTTCATGGAAAATATCGAAGTTTAGGCAACCCCGTGCGGACCCTAAACGCAGAGGAGAAAGCTTCGGATGCAACTGGAATTAACGCTAAGATGAAGAACAACCAAAAGGAGGACCTAAGGTAGTCCTTAGGTCCTCCTTTTGGTCCTTTTGGCAGATCCCGGTTCCTAATTTGATAACAGTTAGGCAAGTTGAAGTGGCAGTGGGCTGGCCACGTTTGCCGAAGGACCGTAGGCCGTTGGAGCAAACGAGTCCTAGAGTGGAGAGCAGTGGAGTGCGCCATTTTCTCCACGTGGATCGGAGAAAATGGCGCACATTGGGAGAGGCCTATGTCCAGCAGTGGACTGCAGTGGGCTGATTGATTGATTTATTGAGGCTTGAAAGCCGACCAAAACTTTGGGAAAAGCTCAGAGAATGCCATAGATGTGCGTATGGCAAACGGGACCGACGGATTAACGCACTCTCTGAGGCACAACCAGACTAATGCATTATACGTATATTTGCAGAGAATAATATCTTTGTAACCGAGGTAGCCTATAATATTTTTCACGTAGCATGGGTACGGTGACATTTGACTAATTCCATTTCATGCATGATTCATTTCGAAACAATTTACCTAACGCGGAATACAGGAAACAACACTTAATACGAAGATAAAAAGAAAACTGTTTTATTTTGCATTTTTAACTTAAAACTATTTTTATTTCTCCGTAATTATTTAAACTTTAAATATAAACATTCCAAATACATAATTCTTGATGCGTGAATCGGAACAGGTTGCGTTAGAGATTGACATAGTAAAATCGTTATAATCGATAAATTGTCGAATAAAGTATCATAAATCGTTAGTTGTATTTTTAACTAAAATACGATTATAAAATATAATTATGTAATAATAAACTTTAAACAAAGCATGTTTGTCTTTGTGGAGCTTTATTATAATATAGCAACACTGCTTAAGCATGAGCTGGCAGCCATCTTGTTATATCAACTCAGTACGAGTGCGTCTGCCTTGTATGCGGTCTGTTTTCTTTGTTTTGAGCTTGCGTGGTGTTTTTGTTACTTGTTTTTGACTATCGTTGTGCTTTGTTGTTTTCGTTACCGTTTTTTGTTATTGACTTTTGTTTTGTTGTTTTTTTTGGCAAAATGCCAAAAAGAACGAAAAAGACTGTGCTTGGTAGTCAAGCCCGTGAATTTGTAGTTCGATTGCGGGATTACTTTGAGCGGGAACGTGAGAATGGCGGAACGCTATTGCCTGTGTCCAACGTTTTGGATCGAGTGGCAGATGCGTTAGACATTGGGCGGAACACGGTTTCTCGAATCACTCGAGAAAAATATGGTGCTCACGATACAGAAGAAAATAAGTTGTCCACCCCTAATAAAAAGCGAGCCAAAAAGGCATCTGTAACAGATGTAGACAGTTTTGCGGCCGATGCTATACGGAGCCACATTTATAACTATTACCAGAATAAAGAATTACCGACGCTTCTAAAGCTGGTCAAGTCTTTAAAAGATGCTGATTTGTTTACTGGAAGTCCTACATCCTTGTGGCGCGTATTGAAGGACATTGGTTTCCAATTCAAAAAAGTAAACAAAAGAAAAATTGTCATGGAGAGGGGCGATATAGCACTTGCGCGGGTTACCTTTTTGAAAAAGGCTAAAGCGATTACCGATTGGAGCAATGTCGTCTTCCTGGATGAAACTTGGCTGAATGCCAATCATACGGTCGGTAAAATGTGGACTGACGATACACCTCATGCCTCGACCAAAGTGCCAGAATGAAAAGGGGAGAGATTGATTATTTGTCACGCAGGCACATCGAAAGGATTTGTAGAAAATGGGCTACTTGCTTTTAAATCGAAAAAGACGGGAGAATATCACGAAGATATGAATGCGGAAGTATTCACGGAGTGGTTTCAAAATATGCTTAGCAATTTAGAAGAACCCAGCACAATTATTATGGACAATGCCCCATATCACTCCGTGCAATTGAACAAACCGCCGACTTCTTCCAATAAGAAGAGCGAGTTGATCGAGTGGCTCCAAGCCAATAATGTGGAAGCCGATGAGACGAAATTAAAGGTGGAGCTAGTGAAGCTCGTAAAAATGCACAAGCCCCAAACGACATACAAATTAGATATGATGGCAAACGAATATGGTCACGAAGTCCTGAGGATTCCACCGTACCACTGTCAGTACAATGCCATTGAATTAATTTGGGCCCAAATCAAAGGTAACTTGTTTAACCATAGTCTATTTACATACTGACAAAAATATGATTATGTTTATTACTTGAATTCTATGACTCAATTTGTTTTTTATCTTGTTTCAGGATACGCTGCACGAAAAAATACAGCTCCGCCTTTTACAGCCACAAAAATGATGGGGTTATTGAAAGAGGGATGCAAAAATGTCACTGGCGATGACTGGAAGAAAGTAGTGGAGAAAACCAAAAATCTAATCTTACATGACTGGGAGCGAGACATTAGAATAGACTGCATAATTGATTCCCAAATAATTATTCACGTCGACGAGTCAGATGACGATGATAATGATGATGATGATGATGAAGATGATGAACATGTTTGATTTTTAATAAATAATTAAACAGGTTATCAATTTTGTTTTACTTTTTTTCTTCAAAATTATTAGTTAATAGAATCGATTTCTTCTTCATTAATAAATGATCTCGATAAGATATATAATCGATTTTATTTCATGCGATTTTATCTTGACTACATCTCTAGTAACTTCAAATCCCAAACGTCACCGTACCCATGCTACGTGAAAAATATTGTAGTGATATGGGTAATGGACTGCTGAGATGAGGACTCGGGTTTCATACCAGGTTTTACCATGGCACACACCAATGACTATTCGATGCTTTTCGAAGTTATGTGTGTATTTATCGCAGGTTTATAAGTGCCCAGTTAATGGCAATAGACTCGCCACCTATTACATTGGGATCTAAACATAAACTGACGAAATGTGGGTGCTAGCACCTCTGCCTACGCCTTCGGGGATATAGGCGTGAGTTAATGTTATGTTATGTAATATCTGTAAATGATGAATATTCTTTACAAAAAAGTGAAGACTAGAAGTTACCTGTTCAAGCTCCACTCCTGGGTATAACTCCACAACCCTGTGTAACCATAACTGGAGGTAGTTGACGCTCTCGTTGGTGACTGTCTGGGCAAAAGGACCCTTGAGGGTGATGAGTATTTTCACCCTCTCGTTGCTTGAAGGCAGTTCGTATACTGTGGAAAAATGCAAGAGATTTCTTAACACAGGTTCATTTAGATTCACACAAAGCATGGTTCTTAATTATGGGTTCTAGAGTGCCGAGTAGTATACTTCATAAGATTTTTTATATCACTTACACGACAAACACATGGCCCACCTGGAGGAAAGGTCTACCGTGACCAATGAACGTGTACAACATCAGAGGTGTCACACTCGCGCTACCGACCCTGCAGAAATCTTCTAATGCCATACATCAAGAACCAAATATTGCAGTCGCTTGGGATAACTACAGCAATGAGTTCGACCTATTTTTTTTATTTTTTATACCACTTAGATGGCAGACAAGCACATGGCCCACCTGATGGGAAGTGGTTACCGTGGCATATGGATGTATGCAACACCAGGGGTATTACACTCGCGCTGCCGGCCACGAAGAAACCTTCTGATGCCCCTCTTGAAGAACCCCATATTGTAGGTGCTTGGGAAAACCGCAGCAGAGAGGTCATTCCACAGCTTTTTTTAATGTGCTTAGAATCCCCACGGATACTTCCACCACCAGAGCCGTTAGGGGAGGTTATGTCGGACTGGAGAATTTGTGCTGTCAGTGGGAAGACTAAAGGCTTGTCCTGCTTTGTCTTCTACTGACGGCACATAAACTCTGTACTTACAGGGTCGGCAGCGCAACTGTGACTACTCTGGTGTTACAAACGTCCATAGGCCACGGTAACCACTTTCCATCAGGTGGGCCGTGTGCTTGTCTGCCAACTAAGTGGTATATAAAAAAAAACTTGAACCAAGTAAAACGCACGCCATCTGTGTGGGTTACAGGTTCCCGGAGGTGAGATTATCTGAAACTTATCCTTGCATCCAGACACTCAGATTGCTGAAGTATACCCTGAACACCCGGAATACCTTTAACATCCATTCTGACGGCCGTGTGAAGAACCACATCAGATCTCTCCATGTTCAGAAGAAGGGATACGGTGAGAAAGACCCAACAGGTCACCAAGGCAAATAGCTTCAAGTATCTTAACGCGTTGTTTATCTGTGGAAAGTAAATATACATAATATTCACGTATGTAAATCTCAGAGAGAGGTAAACAACACTAAAATGTAGCTACTTTTCCTGAGACTTTACCTTCAGCTTAAAAAACCGCGGTAGCCTAGATTGGGTAATGGACTGCTGAGAGGAGGTCTCGGGTTCGATCCCAGGTTTTACCATGGCACACACTACTGACTTTTCGAAGTTATGTGTGTATTTATCGCAGGTTTATAAGTGCCCGGTTAATGGCAATAGGCTCGCCACCTATTACATTGGAACCTAAACATAAACTGGCGAAATGTGGGTGCTAGCACCTCTGCCTACCCCTTCAAAGATATAGGCGTGAGTTTATGTTATGTTTTCTGTTTTGAAACTCATTTTAAAGACTAAAAACCGAAATAGGACCACTAGTTAGTCTAATCTGTTTTATAAAATTATAATAAGTTACCACTAAACATCAGATAAAGTGACTCTCTTAATATCTTTAAGTCACGATTATCATTGGACATAACATAACTCTTTTAACAGTTTCATTAAAATTCTGAAAGAAATCCTTCATAGCAGTTCGGCCGTATATCGGCCTTGAAAAAATACTTAAACACGTCATTATATTTTTTCCAATTTTGAGCTTTTACTGTTTTTTGACATATTGTTTTAACTGTGTGCACATGTAGTTATGTTACAATCCAGAACGGAACTGTATTTTAGCATTACTATTTTTAAATGATTGTAATGTGTTTTGTGCGCCTAAATAAATAAATAATAAAAAAAAAATAACTGATCATGATTAATTTGTTAATAATCTTACTGCTAAGTGTTCTTTTTTGTATAGTCCACAGGCAACTTTCAACGACAAATATAGCTTATTGTAAATTATGTTTTCATAACTGGCAATGTATTTGTGTTTTTGAAAATAAATATCTGTAAACATATAAATAGTCGCAACAAGATGTTTACCTATAGTTAAGTAGGTATTTAACCGAATGCAGTACAGGTAGGATATTACAAAAATCATTGGAAATTACAGTCTCCCTCATTTTCTCTATTCCATTTTTGTATTTATTGTATGGTTAGCATAGTTTTATATAAATTTGTAAGTAATTGTATATTATAATAGCATATTTTATGTACCTAAATTGGATATTTTCCTATAGATAAAATAAATTATTTAACTGATGTTATTAAATTAAGAATGGTAAAAGCGGTAAAAGTCGCGTGTGTTCTAGTTTTATTGTTTTTATTTATTTTTCCACCCAACCTATTAGAGTAAATAATTTGACTATTAAATATTATGACTTTCTTAGCAAGACCTAAATCTGAAGAGGCTATGAAATTATGTCGTTTGGCTCTAGTGGTTCAGCAGTGAAATGATGCATCTTATGTGTTTACCCACTTTAATAAATTATTGTTGTCCTGTATAATATCGAAAGATACGATGGGATTGGCCTTTATGGATAAAAATCCCTAATTAAAATTAAGATTGAAAAAAAAAAAATATTATGACTTGTACATGAATTATGTCACAATAATTTATTGCATACAAGTTTCATAAAAGTAGTAATTTGACTAGTCAGTTAGATAGCCAATTGAGTATTTGACTGACTAGTCAAATTAGTTACTTTTTACTAAACGTCAAAACGTTAAGTTACATGGAAACTTGTATGAAATAATTTATTGTGACGTCATAATATTTAATAGTCAAATCATTTCCTATTATAGGTTAGGTGAATGATTAAAAATAAATAATAACGATAAAATAAGGACAGACGCAAATTCTATCGCTCTTTTGCCATTTTTAATTTCAAAAGCTTAGTTAAGTAATTTATTTGGATTACAGTAAATACCCAATTATGTTCACAAACAGAATTATAACATAACATTAACATAAACTCACACCTATATCCTCGAAGGGGTAGGCAGAGGTTCTAGCACTCACATTTCGCCAGTTTATGTTTAGGTTCCAATGGAATAGGTGGCGAGCCTATTACCATTAACCGCGCACTTATAAACCTGCGATAAATACACACATAACTTCGAAAAGCATCGAAAAGTCATTGGTGTGTGCTATGGTAAAACCTGGGATCGAACCCGAGACCTCGTCTCAGCAGTCCATTACCCATACCACTAGGATACATTCACAAATATATGATTATCTTTTAAGCTTGCCAAGGTGGTGCCTAGCGCTCATTTTGAATCAAGCCCCTTGCGACCCACGAATATCAATCAGCTTGTTATTGTATTAAAAATAAGCATGTGTATTGTATTTATATAAGTCAATTTAAATACAAACTAAATGTCGGTTAACGCGACCAAATATAGCCTATGCCCTTCTCAAGGTCTAATCTAAGTACGTCTGTAAAAGGTTTCATCAAAATTGGTTCAGTGGTTTTGGCGTGGAAGCGTGACATACTAACAGACAGATACTTTCCCATTTATAATATTAAAAATAATAATACAATACGTTTATATAATAACGCCTTTATCCCCGGAGGGTTAGGCAGATGTGAATTAATACCAAAATTTCCATACATATGTATGTATTTACAAAAAACCATCTAAGTATGTTTATCCGCATTCTAGATCCCATAGAACAAGCTAGCTAAGCTATGCTTACCATGGATCTAGATAGCGTTGTGTAGAATGTTGTGGAATATCTATATTTTTATTTATTTCTTTATTTCAGCAATCATTGAATTCAGGCCTACGTAATAGGGGGTGATACTATTGCCGTCTTACGAGCACTATTGTTGACTCGAGCCATGCATTTAAGGCAGTCATATACAGCACAAACTGTCTGATGATAAACAGTCCTATCCCTTAGTCGCCTTGTACGACACCGAATGGGAATAGATAGCGTAAGAGACGACTAATGGAAAAATACGCAGACGATATCACTACGAGAGAAAGAAAATTCGAAATAAAACCCTGTACCAACTCGTCTGGCCAGCGTGGAAGCAGTAGGCCAAAGCCTCTCAATATTGGGAGAGGCCTAGTCCAGCAGTGAACTGCGATGGGTTAGTTGATTGTTGTACTTTTCGGCAAGAATTGGTAAAAGGGGGAAACGGGAACGGGGGAAAAGCCGAACATTTACAAACCTTTTTCTTTTTGACAGACTTCAAATTCGTATCATCGTCTTGATGCATTGGAACCATTAACCTGTAAAAGATTATAAATAAATAAATAATATTCTACAACATTCTAAGTGACGCTATCTAGACCCATAGTTAGCATAGCTTAACTAGCTTGTGTTATGGAGTCTAGAACGCGGATAAACATAAAAACACTTTTTTTTTGTAACTACATACATATCATACATAGAAACACCCAGACCAATGTAAATATACATATTCATACGTACAAATATTAGCACTGAGCGGGAATCGAACACGCGCCTCCAGCGTAGCAGTCGTCAGTAATCATTTATGAACTAAAAATTAGACATACAACCCCACTTCCCACTGTTGACACGGTGGGAGCGGCACTTACAAGGGTGATTGAAGCCACATAGTTTTTACCCCGTAGCGAAAATCGACTGTCTAAATGGCAATTGGACAACAACAAGTATTACAAAAAAATATGAATTGTATTGAATATGATAGCTTATACGTAAGTAATAACTATACAAAATGCATTTCACAAAAATATGAATATTAAAATATTTTTTAACAAAATTAAATGGAGATTTTTTATCTGTATTTCACATGAGACAAAACGCAGAAAATCTGTTGACATTTCTAGTTTTTATTTAAAAACCCTTTCTTGTAATAGTGAGTGTTTTATATCAATAGAAGGGTATTTTATACCGTTTTTAATTTTAATTTTAATAAAAACATTCTCATATCAAAAAAAAATTTTTTTAAGAAAGAATTGAATAGTGCCAATATTGAGTATTACAACCTTCTATGATTAGGCACAAAAATAACGAGGTAGTAAGAAATACAGTAATTAACCTTACTTTAAACGTTTTTAATAATCTGTAGGACCTCCTAAAGCATTAGCAACAGCTCGACAACGGCGTGGCATACTTAGTATGAGATTCTCAATCATCGTCTGTGGAATATGGCTCCATACACTGCGAAGGTGTAAAAAAAGTTGTTCTTCAGTGTTCAGATTTTCCAAAGAATCACTGAAAGCTCTTCTCCCAAGCAAATCCCAGGCATGCTCTATGGGATTGAGGTCGGCAGACTGAGCAGGTCATTCCAACGTCGTCATATTGTGCTCGCTTAACGCATTGACCACTACCCTCGCGGTGTGTGACCGTGCATTATCTTGCATGAACATAAAATCTTGACCGAACTGCTGTCGATGAGGGATTACCATGTGGTGTATAACCTCCTGAATGTATTGGTTTGCATTCAAATTGGCCCGTATCCAAACGAGGTCGGTCCATCCACCAAGGCGAATTCCAGCCCATACCATGATTGTTCCACCTTGGTAAGGATGAACTTCTTGCGGATTCTGGAGACAACTCCGACATCCAGGAACTCGCCATATACGCACTCTTCTCGAATCAGGATGAAAACCGAAGCAAGATTCGTCGGAAAACAGAACCCGTGCCCATTGATGGTCGGTCCACTGTAAATGTGCGTTAGCCCACAATAAGCGACGACCTCGATTTCCACGTCGAAGAGCTGGAACCCTAAGCGGTCTGCGAGCATAAAGATTGGCTTCGTGTAGTCTTGTTCTGACAGTTTGATCGCTAATAACCACTTGATGCTGAGACTGGAGGCCTGCGACCAACTGACGAGCAGTAATCGTGGGTTGCCGCCTTGCGGAATTTTGCAAGAAACGATCTTGTCGCGGGGTAGTAACCCTATTTCGTCCCCTGTGACGTTCGGCAACATCCCCTGTAGACCTGTAGCGTGCCCATAATCTGCAAATTACGCTTGGTTGGGTGTTGACAGCATCCGCTACGTCGCGTTGAGTTCGTCCAGCTTGCAGCATACCAACAGCCCTTAACATCTCTTCGCGACTTAAATGACGACGTGACATGATGACTACAGTCACAAAAATGCACAAACCATACGTAAAAGACGTATTATTGATAATAAACGTTATTTACAATCAAAAAAAAGAATTTTTATTTTGCCTCAGAGAAACTGCACAATCAAACACTTTTAAAAGTTTTCCCTCCATATTCGAAAATCATTACTTATTTAAATTTATTTTTAAATTTCGAACAACTCTGTAATCTACTTTATTCTATTTTTATTTATTTGCTGCCAGTTATTTGCAAAACAAGATTTACACGAAAAAAAATAATTGGGGTCATCTTGTTCCCTAGACTTTGTTGAGGTGTTTATTATTTAATGACATCATGTGCAGAATGTCACGTGACCAACCGTTTTCACGCACTTTTTAAGCTAACCAAGTGAAAGTCTTTTTTTTTTATTAATAAGATTTTACAGGCAAATGATGAAATGCAACAGGTATTAAATAAATTTCTACATATTTTAGGATAGGTTTCCGAAATGTTATGTTATGTGAATTCGGAAGAGGCTCTCCGTAAGGAGTATCCCACGAATAAATGGTGCTACAAGCTTACATTACGGGTATTTGGAGCCCTAAAACGTACCATACCTGATCCAATTATAGTGCGTTGTGGAGGTCAGGTGGCAGTAGCTTCCCTGCAATATCGAAGTTCGGCTGTTTCGTACGTCGTCGGTTTCGTTCACTGCTCATTTCGATTCCAAATAAGTAGTTAATGGGTTCAGAGGACGATGAGTCTTACCTGTTCGTAACATCCTTCACAGCCTCACTGTCTTCATCTTTCTTCACTTCTACGTCTTGTCTGCTATCAAATATAGTTTTATCACCTTCGTTTGGCACATCTGCAGCTTCTAATTTGCCTGTAATTTTAAGGAAATCGTATTTATTAATAGTTTTATCTGCTGTGCAATTCTCTAAGCACACAGCGTCGAGCACAGCGCTGTGACAACTTTAATAGCTATTCTCATTGGTCAGACTGGGTGACGTCACTGGAGAACGACCAATGACAGTCTCTATAAAGGCTTTTTATTTCTATCGCCGGAGCCGGTGGAAAAGGTTATGTCGGACTCGAACCGACTAAAACGCACGGTACCTGAGGGTCATTGTTGGTTTCTGAAGGTGCGGTTGACAGGCATATTCTTCACACCCCGGCTGACCAAGGGCCATCACTCTCGATCTGGCTCTCCTCGGGTGCGGGGAGCACAGGGTCCCCAACTAGTCCCCGGAAACGGGGAGAGCGGGGAACTGCTTCTGATAGGGTGACAGGCGGCTCCACCCGTCAATCCCAGGCCTGCGCTCATGGAGGGCGAAACTTTTTACCCACTAAGTCACTCCTAAGACCTTACAGTAAAATAAATCAAACTTACCATGCTGTTGCTCGTAGCGATGTTTGAAAGGCGCCAGCAGGGGATCGTACTTGATAGCATCCGGAAGGTCGAGCCATATCTCCACTGAGCCAGGGGTCAGGTCACTGCAGGAGACCACAGAGTACAGGCTACCATTTTTCTTTTTTTTATTCAACACTTTTAGTTTCCGGAACATTTCATTAATTTGTACAAAATTTCATATTTGAACACTGATTTTAAGTTTATGAAGTTTGGAATGAGTTCTCACTTTAATTTAGTACAGACTGTGAATTAGACATGTAAATTAGACTTCACCTTGTCTGATGGTAAGCTGAAGTCAAAGTTTCAGGCAAGAGGGTGACCCTCTTGCCTGAAACTTTGACTTGAGCTACATACACGTACACTATTACAATGGTGATGTGACACTCAGCTTGACAGCCTATGCATATGCTTTTTCACGCCCCGCTTAAAGGATCCGGGACTGTAGGAAGAAGGAAACACAAGAGCTGGTAATAAATCACCGAACTGTATTTTGTTATATATTTAAGTCATGGCGAGTGGTTCCCGGTAGAGTATAATTTGGACCACCTCATCTCTTCCCATGCGGTGTCGTACAAGGCGACTAAGGGATAGGGCTGTTTAACATCAGACAGATATATACAGCCCAGCCTCAGCCTCAGATGCATGGCTGAGTCATCAGTAGAGCCCAGAAGACGGCAATAGGCTAACCCATTATTACGTGGCACCGAATTCAATGATTGCTAAAATGTGAGTGTTATTTTTTTTTATACAACTTAGGTGGCAGACAAGCACTACGGCCCACCAGATGGAAAGTGGTTACCGTGACCGTGAGTCACATCCGTGCTGCCGACCCTGTAACAACAGAGATTTTATGTGCCCTCAGTGCAGAACACAAAATCAGGACAAGCCTTTGGTCTTCCCACTGACAGCACAAAAACACTCCAGTGAGTTCTGGCTACCCTACTCACCGGGAACATGACCTCTGCCTAACCCTCCGGGAATAAAGGCGTGATTATATGTATGTGTATGCATGTATAAAATGGCAGTGGGCTGGCCATGTTTGTCAAAGGACCAATGACCGTTGGAGAAAACGAGTTCTAGAGTGGAGACCGCGAGAAGGTAAAGTTAGGACGCTCCCTAGCCAGATGGACGAACGACCTGAAAAAGATGGCTGGGACAGACTGGATGCGGAAGGCAGAGGATCGGACAAAATGGCGAAAATCGAAAGAGGCTTTGTCTTCTACACTGATAGATCTGTCTGATGTTAAACAACCCTATCCCCTAGTCGCCTTGTACGACACCGCATGGGAAGAGATGGGGTGAGACTGCCATTTTAACTTGCTTATTCTGCGACTCAGTTCTCATGAGACCGGACTATTATATATTTATTTTTATTACGTGCTCAAAATCCCCACGGATACCTCCCCACCGGAGCCGGTGGAAGAGGTTATGGCGGACTCGAACCGATTAAAACGCACGCCGCCTGTGGGTCGTTTTGGTTGCCGAAGGTGAGGTTGACAGGCATATCCTTCACACCCCGGCCGACCCAGGGCCATCTCTCGCGATCTGGCTCTCTCCTCAGGTGTGTGGGGACTATACAGAGTCCCCAACTAGTCCCCGGAAAATGGGGAGGCGCGCCAGGCGCGCCGCCGCCGCGGTCTGCTTCCGCCAGGGTGACAGGCGGCTCCACCAGTCACCCCCAGGCCTGCGCTCATGGGGGGCGGAGGTCGTTCATTGACCTCCGACGCCCGAGTTGCCTTCGTACGCGGGCAGCTTGGCTTGCGATCCTTCGTCGCTCCCGGTGCCGCTTCCGCCCCGCCTGGACTATTATATAATATATTATCATTTTTGACAGGATTCACTATGTTTTCTAAATATTATGCTAGTGTATTTTTAATTTCTTTTTTATTTTATTTAATATTTATATAATTTAACAGACATTGTCCTACAAATTGTGTGGTACGTTATCCCGGTCCTACGCTCAAAAGTAGTAAGTACAGATCCTTGATTTAAAGATAATTACTATCAAGCTATTTATCAAGATGCATTTTTGAAGACAGCGCTAAGATGATGATTATTAAAAAGTGACAACACAACACAACAAGCACACAATCACTTCGAATTCCACTCAACGCACTTTACAAACATACTACAATCAACAATTCACGTACAGAATTATAAACTAGCTGCATCTCTTTCTAACATAAACGCGAGAAAGAGGTAGAACGATATCACTGTTGCATGTATTACTATTACGGTTTTTGAATCAACATACGGTACAAAAAAAAATATAAAACTGCATTTAATTGTGTTATGCGGGCAAAAGATTTAGATAATTTAAAAAATAATACTAACATATAATCACGTCTTTATCCCTGGAGGGTTAGGCAGAGGTGAATAAACACCCACATTTCACCAATAATTGTATTCAGTCCTACGTAATAGGGGTGAGCCTATTGCCGTATTCCGGGTACTATTGTTTACTCGAGCGATGCATCTGAGGCTGAGTCTGGGTTGTAAATATCTGTCTGATGTTAAACATCCCTGTCCCTTATTCGCCATGTACGACTTTTGGAAGAGACGGGGTGGTCCTAATTCTACTCTGCCGAAAAGCATGCGGCAAATATCGATACATTAAAATTTACAACGTTTTGCAACGTAGACGCACAGGGTTTAATTTCGCAAAATGACAATAGACTCGTGGAATAGGTTCAACACATCTCTTCCCATCGGTGTCATTGAAGGTGACTTCTTCTTCTTCTCAGTAGAACTAAGCTACCGAACCAGCAAAAGAATAATTTTCCAATGGTTTATTTGTACATTATTTAATAACGCTCTAACGGCTGAAGGGGATTTGACAGAAATTTTGCACAGTTATAGATTTATTTGAGGACTCTGTGGTCCCCACACCCGAGGAGAGGGAAAGATCGTGAGAGATGGAACTGGGTCGGCCGGGGTGCGAGGGATATGCCTGTTAACCTCGCATTCGGCAACCAAAAACGACCCACAGGCGTCGTGCATTTTGGTCGGTTCGAGTTCGACATAACCTCTCCCACCGGCTCCGATAGGGGGGGGGGGGGGGGGTTTGTAATTCGTGTGGATTTTTTGCACGTAAAAAAAGGGACAGATTTATAGTCAGAAAAAATACATAAGACTACTGTTTATCCCGAGAATTATTGCAGAAACAGGAGAAGAGTTCAATGCAGCCGGAGCCGCGGGTAACAGCTAGTTTTGTAGGTATATAAAAGTAAGAAAGTGTCCGCATTTTTAAGTTCAATGACCTTTCGTAACTGGTGTACACCGGTGTGAAGCAGTTTGAGCGGGTCATAACCAGTTTGAAATACGTCACAATCACAAGATGGCGGTTTGTTCCGAACTGTGCGGCTGGAAATCATTTACAAATAATGTATTCATTTATTAACATAGAATTTTATCCCTTCGATTAGGTAAGGGTCTGCTCATTAATCACGTGAGGCTCAACAGGAGGGTGGGGAGGGTTGGAAAAATTCACGAAATATCACCAGGAGGGAGGCAGAGCTATTGTGATTTAACACGTGTTTATTTTTTCTAAATTATGCGCGAAAAAGTTGAAAATATTCTGTTTTTTTTTATATAACTTGTATACTAAAAAATACTCATGATTTTGAGTAGGGGGGAGTGGTAGTCTGATATCTCACTACGTATCACCATATGGGAAAATAGAATAGAATAGAATAGAATAATCGTTTATTTCTCAGGTATTTTTAAAAATTAATCGTTTACATATTTTACCTTAATACGATAATAAAAAGGAATAAATTACTAAAAACACATCAAATCATTAATGTACAGTCCCTAACCCCGTGTTGTTTCCCAGAGGAGTAGATTAAGGCCACCCAGTGAGCGTCGTAAAAGACGACTAAGGGATAGCCCTTGATAAAGCCCGTGACGGCAATAGCGGGTCTATTACGTTAGGCCTCAATTACGTGAGACAGCAAATCAAAGACGAAAAGTGTGTGTGATTTTTAATACCACTAAGGTTGAAGACAATTACATGGTGATGACGAATTCCCTGCCTATGGCGAACAGTGGGATGATAGAATGTTTTTTTTTTTTTATCCCACTTAGTTGGCCTATGGACGTATGTAACACCAGGGGTGTCACACTCGCGCTGCCGACTATGAAGAAACCTTCTGATGCCCCTCTTGAAGAACTCCATATTGTAGGCGCTTGGGAAAACCGCAGCAGGGAGGTCATTCCACAGCTTGAGTGTGTGTGGGATGAAGTTTCTTTCATACCGCACAGTGCGTACCGTCTCAGGTCGCAATGTGTGGGGATGAATTCCCTGCCTATGGCGAGAGGTGCGATGATAGAATGTACTGAGCACAAACCATTGTATAGGCGGTAGAACACACACAGTGAGGCAAAATCCCTCCTAAGGCTAAGAGGTTCCACACTACCTGTGAGTATGGGATTGTCAACCAGCCACAATGCCCGTCTTCGCACTGAGTCGAAGGGGTCAAGCTGGTATGCAGGTGCTCCAGCAAAAAGGTGACAGCAGTACTCCATGTGAGGCCGGACCTGTGCTTTATAAAGAAGGAGTTGCTGCCCCGCAGTGAAGTACTGCTTCGCCCAGTTGAACACTCCGAGCTTTCTTGATGCCAACTTAACCTTGTCCCGCAAATGACTTCGGTATTGGACGTCCCTGGAGATATCGACACCAAGGATCCCTATACTCGAGGAGATGGTAAGCGGTGTGCCCAGGAATTGCGGCGCCACAATGAATGGGGTTTTCTTAGCGGTGAATACACATACTTGTGTCTTAGTGGGGTTGAATTGGACTAGGTTTAGTCGTCCCCAATCGGATACTCCAGAGAGAGTAGTCTCAATTTCAGACACAAGTTGTTCGCGACGCTTCTCCACCTCGGACTGAGGGATATTTGCACGGCCCGTGTAACACGTGTCTCCGGTACTGTCGTCCGCATAACAATGAATGGAGCCATCAGACAGCATGTCATTGATATGCAGCAGAAACAGCGTCGGAGACAACTCGGAGACAAAAAAATGTCTGAAGTTTACGCGAATATCAATAATTGAAACAAACCCCTGCTACCATGGCTGCTGAAAAGTTGCTGAAACGTCGGGTTAAATGTGAATACATACATACATATAATCACGCCTTTATCCCTGGAGGGTTAGAGATGAATTAACACCCACATTTCACCAATAATAGTATTCCGTCCCACGTAATAGGGGGTGAGCCTATTGCCGTATTCAGAACACTATTGGTGACTCGAGCCATGCATATGAGGCTGAGTCTGGGCTGTATATATCTGTCTGATGTTAAACAGTCCTATCCTTCATTGCCTTGTACATCATCGCATGGGGAGAGATGGGGTGGCTCAAATTCTATTTTCCCTGAAACCACTAATCAATAATAATAGAATGCGTTAAAAATTTCGTTTTATTTCAACCGTCTCTTCTTGTTCGTAACCAGACTTCCTGATCACTAATGTACAAAGCTTTAGCTTATATATGCATTGAATAGAGACAGTAGCCTAGTGGTATGGATAATGAACTGCAGAGACGAGGTCTCGGGTTCGATCCCAGGTTTTACCATTTTTTTATACAACTTAGGTGGCAGACAAGCACACGGCACACCTGGTGAAAAGTGGCTACCGTGACCTATGAACGTGTGTGACAACAGTGGAGTCTCATCCGTGCTGCCGACCTTGTAAGAACAGAGATTACCATGGCACTCACCAATGACTTTTCGATGCTTTTCGAAGTTATGTTTGTATTTATCGCAGGTTTATAAGTGCCCGGTTAATGGCACCTCTGCCTACCCCTTCGGGGATATAGGCGTGAGTTTATGTTATGTTATGTGAATAGAGACAGGTTGACATATTCTATGAGCAAAGTCGTGACATCCGAAAAAATCGTTCTACTGTAATAACGTTAGCGGAACTAAATAGACGGACAGCACAAATTTTAAAATTGTTCATATTAAGTATATAAGTAATATAACAATGCTTTTGTTGAAAAATTAAAAAAAACTTGAGTAATGACAAGAAATAAGTACATAATTAAAGACAAAACAATTTTTTTGTAGCTATTACTCGACTGCGCCAGCGAGAGGGTATTGTTTTACGCGAGTATGTGTGTATGTAGTTTTCTTTGTAGGCCTAGGGCTGAACGGATTTCGAATAAAAGGTATTGATCTCCCGAGTGTCATATGGCACATAGAAACTTTTATATACATATGAATTATTTCGTAATCGCAGATTTTGTCATATTATGACAAAATCTGCGATTGCAAATAATGATGTGTCATTTGTTGTTATGTGTTGAATAAATAATAATAATTTTGAAAATTAATAAAAAAGAATTATATTATTATTAAAATTATAATAAATACATGTCATTCTATACATTTATCATTGTATTCTGCAATACACCAACCAACAAATTGCCGCTTGTCTAGGAAGGCAGTACACTTAATAATCGTACCTATTGCAAGAACTATATTTTAATTTTATTTTAAACTTTATGCACAAGTACATAAGGCGGACTTACTGCCACAGGCATTCTCTACCAGTCAACCAAAGGTGGTGCAGAGAAGGACTCAGTAGGTGCATTATTGAGTGTAATATTATAGAGAGAATTCACCGTATACCGGAACAAGAATTTAATAAAGTAATATATAGGTACATACACACCTACCATAAGGTACATGTATACTATGATAAAGTATATTATCTGTGGTATTGCTAAAAAATTTCGTGCGAATGAGATGAATCGCAATGTTACTGCTATATTGATAGCTATCAGTGTGCTGCGAGCATTAGAACACGGTAAAATACACTAATTACCACAATTATTCATAGACATTGTGATAATGGTAATTATTTTTAATAGGTAGCTAACAAAAATTAAACTCACACTGTAATTTTTACCTCAGACAGACTGCTGTTTAACATCAGACAGATATATAACAGTCTAGACTCAGCCTCAGATGTATGGCTCGAGTCAATAATAGTGCCCGGAATACGGCAATAGACTCGCCGCCTATTACGTGGGACCGAATACAATGATTGATGATGCGGGTGTTAAGTTTTAATACACCTCTGTTTCACTCTTCGGAGATAAAGGGTTAGGCAGAGGTGAATTAACACCCACATTTGAACATCATTGTATTTGGTCGTAATAGTGGTGAGCCTATTGCCGTATTTCGGGCTTTATTGTTGACTCGAGCCGTGCATCTGAGGCTGAGTCTGGGATGTATACATATATCTGTCTGATGTTAAACAGCCCTATCCCTGAGTCGCCTTGTACGACACCGCATGGGAAGAGATGGGGTGGTCCAAATTCTACTCTGTCGGAAACCACGCGGCTTATTTATATTTTTGATATGACATATAAGTGTATATTTTTGTAAACTGCATCCTTCATTTTGATACTCTACTCACCTCAGTGTCCTACTCGATAAATATAAGTGATTTTTTTTTACCAACACACATTTTAGCAGCAAAAGTCCTTCGTATACTTTTTGTTTTAATAATAATAATTTATTTCATTAATTCAATAGTATATGTTACATAGTTTTATAATCTATTGCTATCTTTTATACTTAATGCATACTTTATATTATACATACATGAACTCTACAATAATTGTCAAATCAATCTTACGCTATAATTATTAAGCTGTGCTACATAGATTGTGCCTGAACTAGGTAATCCTGTTTTTCAGGTTTTGTAGTGCAATTTTTAAATTTTAAATAAGTAAACAAATAAATAATTCATATGTATATAAAAGTTTCTATGTGCCATATACGTGGGTATTTCCGCCCGATTGAGCAGTCCGACTGGGGTAGTACCGGGAACGACACGGGGTGGGTTGTTTGATGTCACATCAAACAACCCACCCCGTGTCGTTCCCGGCGTAAACGTGCCCATTACACCCGCGACGTTTAACAAAAATAGGTACCACCGTCACAAAAAACAACCCCCTAAAAGTCGAAAATAAGTTATGTTAGTTAGCCCTATAACTTTGATATACCTAGTAATACATATTTTGATACAAGCCTTGTCATGTCGGGGGACCCCAATTGGTAGAGCTCTACGTCATATTATCGGACCGATCCAAGGTCCCCCGACAATGACAACGCTTGAATCAAAATATGTTTTTTTTTAATACCACTTAGTTGGCAGACAAGCACACGGCCCACCTGATGGAAAGTGGTTACCGTGACCTATGGACGTCTGTAACACCAGAGGAGTCACAGTCGCGCTGCCAACCCTGTAAGTACAGAGTTTCTGTGCTGTCAGTAGAAGACAAAGCAGGACAAGCCTTTAGTCTTCCCACTGACAGCACAAATTCTCCAGTGAGCTCTGGCTACCCTACTCACCGCTGGGAACACAACACGAAGTTATTATAGCCGCGGTATTCTGTAGGGCGGAGGTACTACCCCAGTCGGACTGCTCAATCGGGCGGAAATACCGTCGCGTCCTACCTCCTACACTTGGGGCAGATGGGTTGGTACAGGGCTTTATTTCGAGTTTTCTTTCCATACCAGTGATATCATTTACGATTTATTTTTCCTAGAGTCTGATAGTCTTGCGACGTTCTTTGGGTGAGATGGGGAGGTGATACTTGTATTCTTTCTCCGTCACCTCTTGGGTGTTAGGTTTACAAGCGCGTATATAGCTCAGCTTCTATTGCACGTCATGCTTTATATTCGACGTTAATTATTCTAATTGTAAACATTTATATATGTAATTGTGTCAGGCTGTACACCTATAACAACGAGCATGACGCTTGATAGCAGTCAGTGAGTCAGTACCCGAATTATTTATGCTGCTATTGAATAAAATATATTCGCATTATTTTAGGGTTCTGTGCATCAAAAATCAGAATCCTTATATATATCAATTCGTTGTCTGTCTGTCGAGTAATTTTTCTTGCGAATATGTAGTAGTATTAGTCATTAATTCCATACGTTTTTTTAACAAGCTCCCTAATGAAATAAGGGATTTACCTGTGTATAAATTTAAAAATATAGATAAACGTAAATTGTGCCGTAAAGGCTATTATAAAATCCAAGAATACTTGGATGATAAACAAGCTTGGAAATGAGCTGTTCGCTCAACTATGCTACTCAAGTAAATTTTTGTATTTAGATTAAGTAGACTAAGTGTATGTTTGTAAATAGACCAAAAAAAAAGAAATGCCCGCTGAGTTTCTTGCCGGAGTCTTCTCAGGTCGAGGCCGTGTTTCGAACCGGTGGCGGTGGTCCATTTACTAAACTGATCATTCATGTTCCTTTTTGTTGATGTTTTGTAAGTGCCGCTATAATGGTCTATACAGAATAAATGATTTTTAACTTTGACTTTGATTGTTGACTCGAGCTATGCATCGGGTTGACTCAAGGTTGAGTCTGGGCTGTATATATCTGTCTGATGTTAAACAGCCCTATTCTTTAGTCGCCTTGTACGACTGCGCATGGGAAGAGATGGGGTGGTCCTAATTCTTCTCAGCCGGAAACCACGCGGCTTGCCACTTTATATGCCCGCAATTTTTTAATTTCCTAATAATATATGAGAATCTACCGGATTTGTTGACATATATGCTTACTGCTCCGCTTTCTTAGGTAAACAGCGTGATGTTAAATACCCTATTAAGCTTTAACCTTCTTCGATAAATGTACTATTCAATACATAAATCATTTTTCAATTCGAACCAGTAGTTCCTCAGATAAACAAACAAACTCTTCAGCTATATAATTAATTTAGATTTAGTACAGAACCTCACTGACCACGTGTACACTGTATGCGATAACGTTATCTGCTGTTGTAAAAATGTGTTGTAACGATTTAGCATTGAAGTTTACTCATAATACATTTTCTGCTACCAGGGCCCTACGAGCGGCTCCGGAGGAGACTCAGTTCCCTTCTGTTGAGCATAGTCTGCAATACGTGAAGGCGACTCCGCCGTCGGAGGTTACTCAACGAGCTCTATTCTCCATGAACGCAGGCCTGGGGGTGACAGGTGGTGCTGCTTGTCTCTCTAACAGAAGTAGGTCGAGACGGGGCGGCGCGATTAGTACCCCTTCGCCTTTTTCTGGGGAAATATGGACGGGGACGCCGTAGTATACCATACCCGATGGGGCCTTTTACAGCCCCGGGTCAGTCGGGGTGCGCGATGCTACCTCATCCTCGGCAACAAATGGCCTAAGACGGCCGTGTGGTTATAGTCGGTTTGAACCCAACTTAACCACCCCGCTGGCCTCGGCGGGGGGTACCCGAGTGTTAGTTAGTGACGGAAGTCATATAACATGCCATAATTTGCCAGAATATGAATGAATCTTTCTATATTGTAACACCTCCTGTATCTACCTACCATTTAAAGAAAAAGCTTCCTACAGTTCCGGGTCCCGGGTCGGCGCAACATGTGTTCTTTTTCCATTCATCTCTAGTTTCAGTCATATCAACATTCACTCGCTTCTTAACCATATCATCTTTCACACAGTCCATCCACCTCATTTTAGGTCTCCCTCCTTCCTTACTACATTACTTTCATCCCTACGTATTACATATCCGACAGGACTTTTCAGGTATCTATTATTATTTTTAAACTTTGTACAGAACTCTCAATGCAAAAGTAAGACTCGCACTTGGCTTATTTCTGTTGTTTTAGTAAGCCACAAACATACAATTTATAACATAACATACAAAGATTTTTTATTCGTTTTATTGGCATTTAAATTATTTGACATAAGTACCTTTTGACTTAATCATTATATCCGTACCTACTATTTTTGACATGATAATACTTTTTTGGCTGACATTACCACAACTTCATGTTGTATTTTTCTTTTGTTATCGACATTTTTGATTTTGTTGTATTGCTGCATGTTAATATCTACTTACATCACAATTATATTTGCTTTTATTTTAACTTTAATTCAGCTCATCCATCACAAATGTATATCATACACAAAGTGACAATTGATAATGATTAAATAAATAAAATAAAGCAACTCGCTCGAAACCTCGAAAAAGTCAAAGCCTTCATCATAAAGATTGAGAGATCCCGGTTCCCGGGATTGATAATCCGTGCATTACATTACTGACGCGAACCCACTCCTAACACAATCAATTTAGCTTAGCTGGAGGGGTTAGAGGGAATATTATCTAATAGTTTCGGTTACTAATACTTATTCTCTAAAAAAAAGACCTTATGTCCCGATCTTGACCTTGAATGCATCAAGATCTTCCAAAGGGGGCGTAATTACGGTGATATCAAAATCCATTGAATGCTTTAGAATGTATGTTTGGGTTAGAACATGTAATATCGGAAAGAATTCAATTCCGATATTGATTTCCGATATTTGATTTCAATATCGAAATTCTGATATAGATATTGCAAATACGATAGAAATTAATAGAAATCAACGAATGTTCATGTACATTCCGTAAATTCGGTATAAAGTTATAATGAACACAATAAAACCAATAGTATTTTTTTAAAGATAACGATAATCTCAATTCTCAAATAAATTTATGCTACAAAATCGAGTTGCAATATTTGATCCACACAAATTACATAAATACAGTAGTGCAAGTTAATAATAATAAAAAGTTTGTCAATAAAAAGAATCAACATTTATAAAACTTTTTATAGCGGAATATGCAATTGTAAACGCAAAATCAAAACTCAGCAATAAAATTGGGGAAAAAGTCTTTGGGTCCAAAAAAAAAACAATCTCATCTAGTTCTAAATCGCGTACGTCAATCGCTGGATTTACCAGCTTGCAGGTGAAATTGGCTTGGGTCCTAAAAATCTTGGCGGGATACCATACACCTTTTTGAGATATTAAAAAAAAAGTAGATAATGTCCGTTTTAAGTTTTACATAAGAATATTATCTGTGGTTTTACGGAGCTGTCTGTGTTTTCGCATGTTCTAAACCACACAACGGGTTTACACGGTTTTCACTCTCATTTCGTCATTTTTATGGAAAATTATATGACACTTTTGTAATTCAACCCAAATAAATGTATGAAAAACGAGTAAGTATTCGAATAATTGCACCCATAGTACTAAATCTAGCACCAGTTAACATTAAATTTATAGAACCTTCTTTGAAAGTAACCTATTTTTTGGTATAATAACATTACATTTCAATCCAATTCTTTCGGTACAAAATACGTTAACTGCGACAACAAAACGCAAAAAAAAAATCAACCGACACCTTAAAAAAAACAAGTTCGAATTTCAAACAAGCACTTTCACTAACATAAATGTCAAATCGTATTTAAGTATGGCGGATTTGGCGGCAACGCGCGTGCGCAGTGCGTCGCGCTGGTCAGTAAACTGAATAAGTTGCCATGGAAAATTGTTCGAACGAATGTTTGTTTTCATAATTCAGAAGAACGTTTGGGATAATCGCGAAACTGTTACAATTTGTTGATAAGAACATATATACATACATATAAACACGTCTTTATCCCCGTTGGGTTAGGCAGAGGCGATTTAACATCCACATTTCACCAATCATTGAATTCGGTTCCAAGTAATAGGGGGTGACACCACATGGGAAGAGATGGGGTGGATTAGGTGGATGCGAATTCTACTCTGCTGGGAACCACGCGATTTCTTGTTCATAAGAAACCGATCATGATATTGCTAGGGACTTAGTCTAACAAAACAATACATTCTATGGATAAGTGGCATACGACCACGGCTATCCTTGATATTTTCGATCGAACCCGAGACCTCGTCTCAGGAGTCCATTACCCGTACCACTAGGCTACTCTGGAAATATCATTTCAAAATTAATCTTAAGACTGATTAATACTTCTTAAAGCGTGATTTTTGTAGCCGGGTTTTAGTTTTAAACTTTTTTTTTTGCTGTCTGTAGGTAATTATAACCCTCTTTCCTGGGACTTGGGTCTTCAGCTCACCATCAGACAATGTGAAGTAATATTGATGTGTCCTATATAAAAAAAAATTCTTACCGTTCATATTCAATGCCTGATATATCAGCATCGCTGGAACTATGAGTCACTTTCGTTAAACCATTCTTTTTGAAGAATGGCACCTTCCGAGTCCTGGTGCCCCTTTCCTCATTGCTCGAATCCACAAACGATATAGTGGATGAAGTGAAGTCTTTATGGTTTTCCATGGCCTCTGGTAACAAAGAAATAATATGGATTTTATAGGAGGTAGGACATGACGGTATCTCCTGTCCAAAATTGAGTAGTCCGTCTGGGTAAGTACCTCCGCCCTACAGAATACCCCGGCTATAATAACCTTGTGTTGTGTTCCCGGCGGTGAGTAGGGTAGCCAGAGCTCACTGGAGAGGTTTTGTGCTGTCAGTGGGAAGACCAAAGGCTTAAATTGACCCTCTGACTGGTGGGGGTGTGAAATGTTGGCGCGGTGGTCAGGGAGACCCGCTGAAACGGTTATCCGCTGGCCGCCCGCAGGCTGTACGGTTCCCGAACCTGGGGATTACTTAATCTCCGCCCCAGGAGGCTGAACCAACCAGGAGGAAACCGGAGTGGACTCGGCTTCAGTATCTGGGAGGGGACCGGGGGCCCTTCCGCCCACCGCGCCAGCCAGTCACACAACCCCAACTTGTCTGTGGGGGCGGGACGCCTTGCTTTGTCTTCTACACTGGAGGCACAGAATCTCTTTTTAACATGAAATTTACAAAAGGCAAGAGCAACGTTACCACAGCGGCACCATCATCCACAGTTAATGTGGATTTCTGCAACATCAGGGGCCTACACTCCAACCTTAACGCGGTCCATCTCCACTTAGAGACCGCGCAGCCTACCTTGCTTTGCTTAATGTACCCCGGGTACAAACTCGAGCACAACTTTATGAGTCGCGCAGGGGTATGCTTGTACGTCCGGGATGATATTTGCTGCCGCCGTCTCCATGGTCTTGAGGACAGAGACCTGTCAACTATATGGGTACGTATAGATCACGGTGGCCACACCCGTATCTATGCGTGCCTATACAGGTCTCATAGCGGTGACCTGGGCACGGCTCAACTGTTTCAGCATCTGCAACGGTCGGCGGACAGCGTAATTGAGCAGTACCCCACTGCGGATTTAGTATTCTTGGGGGACTTCAACGCTCACCACGAGGAGTGGCTGGGGTCTCCCAGGACTGATTTCGCGGGAAGGGCTGCTCACGACTTTGCTCTGACCTATGGGCTCTCTCAACTGGTACATTCTATCACTAGAACACCAGAAATTGAGACCCACAGAAGCTCTATACTGGACCTTCTGCTGACTACGCGCCCGGATGAATATTCCATAAGGGTGGAAGCACCTCTTGGTCATTCGGACCACAGCCTCGTCCGGGCACAAGTGACACTCGCGCGGCCTGAACCACCGCAGTCAATTCTTCGCATCGTACCCGTGGAGGCAGCTTTGCTTCACTTCTGATGATCCAAGCTCCTGTGCAACAGCAGTCGCTGACGCGATTCTAGTGGGTATGGAATGCTACATCCCTAACCGCTGGATCGCGACAGGAGCGAACAAACGCCCGTGGTTTAATAGGCCTTGCAGGGAAGCTAGAGACCGCAAGCAATCTGCATACAAGGCTTGGACCACGGCTCTTGCCAATAAGGATCCGAACATCGCTGAAGTGAAGCGGAAGTTGAATGCTGCTTTGAGGTCCAGTAAAAAGGCAACGTTTAGAGTGAGCCGGACGGTATACCGGCAATGGTGCTTAAGCACTGTGCCCTCGAGCTGTGCCTGTACGTACACGCCTTTTCGCACTCTCATACTCCGCGAGGCAGGTCCCAGCCTCGTGGAAGACCGCATTCTTGCACCCTGTACCTAAGAAAGGTGACAGGACAGATCCGACCAATTACAGGCTTATCGCTATAACCTCCCTACTCTCGAAGGTTATGGAGCGTGTTATTAATACACAGCTCCTGAGATACTTTGAAGGAAACGATCTACTGATCGACCGACAGTACGGCTATCGCCACCATCGCTCAACCGGTGACCTTCTTGTGTATCTCACAAACCGGTGGTCGCAAGCCATCGAGAGTCGAGGTGAGGCACTAGCGGTCAGCCTCGATATAGCAAAGGCCTTCGATCGGGTTTGGCATAAAGGTCTTCTTGCGAAGTTGCCGTACTAAGGACTCCCCGAGGGACTTTGCGAATGGATCGCCAGCTTTTTGTCCAACAGAAGCATCCAAGCTGTCGTCGACGGCAGCTGCTCGGACCGCATGAACATAAACGCTGGTGTCCCACAAGGATCCGTGTTGTCTCCGACGCTGTTTCTGCTGCATATCAATGATATGCTGACTGATGGCTCCATTCATTGTTATGCGGACGACAGTACCGGGAACACGTGTTACACGGGCCGTGCAAATATCCCTCAGTCCGAGGTGGGTAAAATCGAGACTACTCTCTCTGGAGTATCCGATTGGGGACGACTAAACCTAGTCCAATTCAACCCCACTAAGACACAAGTATGTGTATTCACCGCTAAAAAAATCCCATTCACTGTAGCGCCGCAATTCCTGGGCACACCGCTTACCATCTCCTCGAGTATCGGGATCCTTGGTGTCGATATCTCCAGCGACGTCCAATACCGACGTCATTTGCAGGACAAGGTTAAGTTGGCATCAAGAAAACTCGGAGTGCTCAACAGGGCGAAGCAGTACTTCACTGCGGGGCAGCAACTCCTTCTTTATAAAGCACAGGTCCGGCCTCACATGGAGTACTGCTGTCACCTTTTTGCTGGAGCACCTGCATACCAGCTTGTCCCCTTCGACTCGTTGCAAAGACTGGCATTGAGGCTGGTTGACAATCCCATACTCACAGGTAGAGTGGAACCTCTTAGCCTTAGGAGAGATTTTGCCTCACTGTGTGTGCTCTACCGCCTATACAATGGTTTGTGCTCAGATGAATTGTTTGACATGATGCCCGTAGCTAGTGTTAGTGGTATAAAAAAAAAATATGGCTTACTGGATACGTCGGTAGTGCAACGGCCAGGAATTGAATCCGGGAGCTTTCAATCGTAAGACCGACTGTTGAACCAGTAAGCTAACGACCCTTGGCCTTAGAGGGCAGCCTCTCCCCCTCAAGAGGAATGTACTTCCCTGGGCCGCCGCCGTTTTCGTTATCCAGGATGCATCGCGTGGTAGTACCGGACCAAGTACCCCAGTTAATAAACTCTTTAAAAAACTCACATATATACATAAAATCACCCCTGTCTCCCATAGGGGTAGGCAGAGATCACGGATCTCTATTTGCTACGATCCTGACATACTACTCTCGCTTCATTTGCATGCTCGTCGGTTCAGGGTACTCCTGACCTGCCCCTTTTCTAAAACTTCCCCGATTTGGTCCAGGTATGTGCGCCTAGGTCTTCCCCTTCCGACGGTACCATCTACACTCGCCTCATACACCTGTTTCGATAGTCTTCTTTCATTCATTCTCTTACTACGTGTTCTCATCATCAGTATAGCGGTAAGTATCCCCGCCTGTCACGCGGGAGACCGGGGTTCGATTCCCCGGCGGACAGCCACATCACGTGCGGGAATCAGGAACTTAGAATAAAACCATCTGTGTGTGTTTATGCTGTTAACGGTGCAATCTTTAATCGTTGATTGGTATATAAATTCTTGGTGCATACAAAGTAGGGACCAAGGTAATTAAATTAATTATGCGGATAGCTCCGTTAATAGGAGATAGGACATGGCGGTATTTCCGCCCAATTGAGCAGTCCGACTGGGGAGGTACCTCCGCCCTACAGAATACCGCGGTTATAATAACTTCGTGTTGTGTTCCCAGCGGTGAGTAGGGTAGCCAGAGCTCACCGGAGAATTTGTGCTGTCAGTGGGATGACTAGAGGCTTGTCTAGACTAGACTAGAGGCTGACTAGAGGCTGACTAGAGGCTTACAGGGTTGGCAGCACGAGTGTGGCTTCTCTGGTGTTTCACACGTCCATAGGCCACGGTAACCACTTTCCATCAGGTGCGCTTGTCTGCCACATAAGTGGTATAAAAAATAAATAAAGGACGTGTGATGTTGCGGTAGCAGATTGATCAGGCGCTTGAACACTCCACATCGCTCTCTTATCACGCTATTTCTCACCTCTGTCTTTCAAGGTCAATCCCCACATACTTAGCAACGCACGCTTTCAACTGCACTCTTTAAATGATGAGCTCTTCCAATTAGTCCCACCCTCCCCTTTCCTACACAGGACAACACGTGCAGGGCTTAGATGTCACCCGCACACGGTGAAGAACATCCGATCAAGAACCAAGCGGTTCGGTGACTCTTTCCTCTGTCGCATCATTAAGGCCTGGAATTCATTACCAGCTCACGTGTTTCCTTCTTCCTACAGTCCCGGGTCTTTTAAGCGGGGCGTGAAAAAGCATATGATGAGGCCGTCAAGCTGAGTGTCACCATTGTCACATGGTATGTGTAAGTAATGGTGACCCTCTTTTCTGAGACTTTGCCTTCAGCTTACCATCAGGCAAGGAGAAGTCTAATTGACGTGTTCTATATAAAAAAAAAATTGTTATTACCTGTACCCGGGATAAATATTGGTCTGATCATCGTGGTGTCTTGGTCTGTCTACTCCATTGCACAAAATCTAAGTATACTAATATTATAAATGCGAAAAGTAACACCGTTTATTACACTTTTAATTGTAATTAAATTTTTCACAGAGATAAAAAAAAAATATACCACTACGTTGACAGACTAGCACACGGCCCACCTGATGGAAAGTGGTTACCGTGGCCTATGGATGTGTGCAACACCAAGGGAGTCCCACTCGCCAAGCCTGTAAGCACAGAGTTTCTGTGCCGTCAGTGTAAAAGACAAAGCAGGACAAGCTTTTGGTCTTCCCACTGACAGCACAAAAACTCTCCAGTGAGCTCTGGCTACTCTGCTCACCGCCGGGAACAAAAGCGGGCGAAGCCGCGGGCTTACATAAACATCACTGTTAAATGTCACTGTTATGTAAGAAGTATACGTATGTCCTACTGACACAAGTTACATTACTAAAATAACCTATTTTATAATTGCCACGTCAATATTGATTCATGTGGGAACCAAGATGTTGTTCCACCTGGTTTTACTGACCTTGAAAATTAAGGTGGGAATTACTGGTATAGGGTGGATATAAATAATTCAGTAAATATAGTTCAGTAGCACTATGGATGCGAGACGGATTTAAAAAAAAATATAGAACACGTCAATTAGACTTCGCCTTTGACTTCGCTGAAGGTAAAGTCTCAGAATAGAGGGTCACCATTACTTACACATACCGTGTGACAATGGTGACACTCAGCTTGACGGCCTCATCATATGCTTTTTCACACCCCGTACACGGACTGTAGGAAGAAGGAAACACGTAAGCTGGTAATGAATTACAGGCCTTAATGGTGCGACAGAGTATAAAAGAGTCACCGAACCGCTTGGTTCTTGATCGGATGTTCTGCACTGTGTGCGGGTGATATCTAAGACCTGCACGTGCTGTCCTGTGTAGGAAAGGGGAAGGTGGGACTAATTGGAAGAGCTCATCAGAACACTCACCATGGTACAGAAGGTAAAATACAGGATACACATTATGACACAGGGGGACAAAGACAGGATGGAGGCGTTCGAAATGTGGTGCTGGAGAAGGATGGAGGGAATAAGCAGGACAGTATGAATGACCAACGAAAGAGGACTAAACAAAGGACAGGAAAGAAGGTCGATACTGGAAATAATAAAGAACCGAAGGGGAAATATGATTGGTCACCTGATAAACCATGATTTATTTTTTAAAAATATCATAGAAGGGACGGTGGAAGGAAAGAAGAGAAGAGGTAGACCAAGAGGAACGTTTATGGCACAGGTAAAAGAAAAGATGCAAGTCGCGTTTTATCAGGAGGTCAAAGAATTGGCGGGGGAGAGAGAAAAGTGGTGATTACTCCACCGACAAGAGCACAGCCCTTAAGTTTAGAGAGAGAGAGATAGTTTAGAAGATCTTGGTTGTGGAGGTCCTATGACAAAGGTTTCATAGGAAATATCGAAGTTCACCTGCGTCATAGTAAGACTAGAAAGGTAACCCCAACTTTTTTTATACTACCCAGGCGAGAGACAAGCACACGGCCCACTCAATGAAAAATAGCTACCGTGGCCCATGGACGCGTGCAATACCAGAGGAGTCACTAAGCACAGATAGCTTCTGTGCCGTCAGTGTAGAAGACAAAGCAGGACAAGCCTTTGGTCTTCTCAATGACAGCACAAAAACTCTCCAGTGAGCTCTGGCTACCCTACTCATCACCGGGAACAAAACACGAAATTATAAAGGCTTCTTTAGGGCGGAGGTACTTCCCTTAGCCGGATTGCTCAATTGAACGGTCTATTTTCTTCAATACTTTTTGCTATTTTCTGGGGCAAACCCTATTAATTTGGTGCCAGAATCACGCCCGTTTTAGATTAGTATGTCGGCCTTGTAACCACTTTCAATCAGGTGGGCCATGTGCCTGCCCGCATACAAAGGCAACTCGGGCGTCATAGGTCGATGAATGACCTCCGCCCCCCATGAGCGCAGGCCTGGGAGTGTCGGGTGGAGCCGCCTGTCACCCTGGCAGAAGCAGCTTCCCATTTCCGGGGACGAGTTGGGGACTCTGTGGTCCCCACACCCGAGGAGAGGGCCAGATCGAGAGAGATGGAACTGAGTCGGCCGGGGTGCGAGGGATATGCCTGTTAACCTCACCTTCGGCAACCAAAAAACGACCCACAGGTGTCGTGCGTTTTGGCCGGTTAGAGTCCGACATAACCTCTTTCACCAGCTCCAGTGGGGGGGTATCCGTGGGGATTTTGCGCACGTAATAAACAAAAAAAAAGGGGGTCGTGTGATTGTCTGCTGCCTAAGTGGTATAAAAAAAAGTATATTTCCACAAAATATAGTCTTAAGCGACGTCTTGCGCTCTTTAGAGGTTTGCTCGGAGGATTTCCACGTATCCCTCTGACTAGGAGAGCACAGTGAAGAGCGGCAAGGGGCGGGCTGAGGGTGCCATCTCAAAACCGTAGATGGCTCAAGGTCAAACGGGGTGCGAGGGAAATACCTTTATGGGTAACTTTACACCTTGGTTTTAGTCTCTCGACTCGTTTCGAGTCTAACATAGCAACTACTGGTCACTGAGGACCCGTGAGGATCTCCGCACGATAAAAGGGACTTATCTAATTTTCATATTACTTGTTCCATTTATTATTTTTATACCACTTAGGTGGCAGACAAGCATCTAGCCTACGTGATGGGAGCTAATAACTAATATAATAAGAAAAACTAATAAACCGAATTAAATATACTAAGCTATCTCACAGCACATGTTTTTACATAACATTAAATCAAATATGAATGAACAAATACAACATTTTCATTCTATATTTTCAAAAACGCGCTTAAATTTCTAAAAAAACATTAGAACTCTGAAGAAACCTTACCTTTTCTCCTTGTTTTCTATTAATATGTTCAATATTTATCACATTTCCGATAATAAACTATTACAAAATATATAAACACAAATCATTTTAACTATTTTCATTGAGGAAACCATTCAACTACAGTAAAATACCCACATTTTTACAAAAATAAGTCATCTATGCAACAAGAGCTGACATCTGACTGTCGTGTCGTCTGTTTATGTTCTACAGCAGCGCTGGGGTCGTGCGGCGGTTTTAGGTACTAATTAATTGATTATTCTGTAATTTGTTTAACTTTGTAAATTATAAAATATATATAATTATTATCGACTTACAAGCTTTCAATAATGATATGACAGTTTATTGTAAATTATTTTATTACTTTTATAACAAAAAAGTGAGTAAAACATTTTATTAATGCAGCCATTAAGATGAGAAGCTATGTAATGCCAATAATTAGATAGGAACACAATCAATACTATATGACGTCAATAGGTATAGAAGTCTTACAAAATCTGTCAGGTAATAGTAGCTAGTACAGCGTTAATCACCGTAGCATAGAAATTGATTTTGGCCTAATAACTTTTTATGGATTCTAGATTAGGATTTGGATTAAGAAAGAAGCTACGTAACGTCCTTGACGGTCTATAAAGAATAGTACATTAGATAAATATTCTTCAATCTAATCTTCAGTAGATGATATATCTATCTGTTTTAAGTTTCAAACGATTTAAAAGTCAAATTAGGAAAATACAAGACCGAAACTTCATTATTTATTTTAGTTTCGCGACATCTGGCCATTTAAATTGGTAACTTATTATTGGAAGGAACCAACCTTTGGTTGAAAGGTTTGTAGTACAAATAAATATCGCTAGATGGCGCTAGATAATATCGAAATTGTTAGTTGGATTATGGTGAAAATATATTCAAATTACCATTTTACATAATATATTGTTAATATAATTAATTTTAAATGCCAAATAACATTCAAAGGAACAATATTATATTAAAAGTTCCGCATTTACCATGTAGATGGCACTATTATCCAATTACACAACTTGTGTAAAAGAGATAGGGCTAACAGAACAAAAACATCAACCAACTCAAAGTTTCCTCTACGACAGTAATAGACAACGGGAAGGAAAAGTCTTCTCTGTGTGAAATAATTCCATGAAAATTGAAAAATATCTACTTCATATCGTTACGTACAACTTGTATTGACTTCAGTGAGTCATGCGGTCTCATACAAACACATACAATAGACAAAGACAAAAGATTTATAGGATTTTGTGTTACAGTTTTATTCGCGTAATGTTTTTACCACTGCCTGCCGTCCGTGTGCCTTGTAAACCCCATTGTTAAAAAAATATGAGTGAAAATACTGAATATCAATTCGTTATCGTAAATTAAGGGAATGAAGACTTAAAATTATGTAGTGAATCTTATTTTACATGACAATACATGGTTCATAAATAGAAATTAGTGTCAGAAACAGTGTTTGTTTGTATTTTGTTATTGATTTTGCGTGAGCGAGAAGAGAATAAGTAAGTAGTCTGAAATTCTAACAGGTAAATATAACAATATTGTTCTGATTTATTTACCATAAATAATGGTGTTAATGGTTATATGGATTTATTTTGTAGAACTGGGTTATATAATGTTATCTTAAGTTATTTATTTAAGTATATTGGATTCAATATTTTTAAAATTTTGAGCTGCAAACAGCATTAGATACTTACAAACAAATAAATCATGTCATAATTTCTAGTCTAGTCTAGTTATAACCAGACAGATATATTAGACGGTCCAGACTCAGCTTTAAATTATTTATTATTATTATTTATTATTATTATTTATTATTTATTATAATATTTTGACTAAATGCATTGCTCGAGTCAACAATAGTGCCGGGAAGACGGCAATAGGCTCACCCCCTATTACGTGGGACTGAATTCAATGATTGGTGAAATGTGGGTGTCAATTCACCTCTGCCTAACCCTCCGGGGATAAAGGCGTGATTATATGTATGTATGTATAATTTTCGCGTTAAACCCGACGTTTTTCGACTATATTGCTGCCGTCTGACCTCCCAACCTGAGTTGTGATTAGTTTTCAATCAATGACAATTTTTTAATTCACCCATATAGGTCTTCGTTTTGACCTAACGTCTGTTGACAACCTGGACCGACTTTTAACGTGCCCTCCGAACACCCATCCTAATAGCAACCTCGCCTAGGCAGCTTAACCCACAGATCGATTACCGAATAGTTTTTTATTTTTTACGTGCGCAAAATCTCCACGGATACCTCCCCACCGGAGCCGGTGGAGGAGGTTATGTCGGACTCGAATCGACTAAAACGCACGCCGCCTGTGGGTCGTTTTGGTTGCCGAAGGTGAGGTTGACAGGCATATCCCTGGCACCCCGGCCGACCCAGGGCCATCTCTCACGATCTGGCCCTCTTCTCGGGCGATTACCGAATAGTGAGCGCACATGGGCACATGTAAATAAATACAACACTTCGGACCAATCTAATAGCCATATTTACACAATAGCTGGGCCCACCCCAGCTTCGCTTTGAAACCTCATATTTGCCGGATTTGTTGACATTTATGGTCACTGCTTCGCTCCATTAAGTAGGAGCCTGATGATATATAGCCTAAAACCTTCTCTGATGAAAAGACTATTCGACACAAAAATAATTTTTCAATTTGAACCTGTAATTCCAGAGATAAGCGTGTTCAAACAAACAAACAAACAAACAAACAATCTCTTCAGGTTTATAATAATATAATACATTACAAATATTTGAACAAAGCGAGAACCGAACCCGTACTCCCTCCGTAGCAGTCGAATGCATCACCGCACGCCACAGAGGTTGTAAATTCTTTTTAATATACATACATATAATCACGTCTTTATCCCCGAAGGGTTATGCAGAGGTGAATTAACACCCACATTTCACCAATCATTGTTTGCATCATTGGGCACTATTGTTGACTCGAACTTGTATTTGTGCCTGAATCTGAGCTGTATATATATCTGTCCGATGTTAAACAGCCCTATCCCTTAGTCGCCTTGTACGACACTGCATATGAAGAGATGGGGTGGTCCAAATTTTACTCTGTCGGGAACCACGCGGTGTACACGGTATTAATATAAATATTGTTTACAGAATAGCCTCAAAATGAAGACCAAATTAACCTCGGTGACATACCTGGGCTTCACCGCTATGGACAGGCGTTTCTCCAACGCCATGCTACCCTGGCTCCTCAAGGAGATCAGAGCCACTGGAGTCAGGGACAAGGTACGTCTCTGTTACCTATTGTTTTTAATATAGGACACGTCTATTACATGGTAAGCTGAAGGTAAAGTCTCAGGAATGAGGATCATCATTACATACATATAGCATGTTACAATGGTGGCACTCAGCTTGGCGGCCTCATCAGATGCTTTTTCACGCCCCGCTTGAAGGACCCGGGACTGTAGGAAGAAAGAAACATGTGAGCTGGTAATGAATTCCGAACTGCTTGGTTCTTGCTCGTATATTCTGCACCGTGTGCGGGTGACATCTAAGCCCTACACGTGTTGTCCTGTGCAGGAAAGGGGAGGGTGGGATTAGTTGGAAGAGCTCATCATCTTAACGTTTTTCTGGTTTCATCAAGGATTTCATCTCTAAGATGGTTTCATTTACCGCTCCTCCGACCTCTCGGCGGGGTGTGAAAAAGCATCTGATGAGGCCGCCAAGCTGAGTGCCCCCATTGTAACATGGTATATGTATGTAATGATGATCCTCATTCCATGTCGTGCCTGAGTCTGAGCTGTATATATCTGTCTGATGTTAAACAGCCCTATAAATAACTTATTGATTTGTTATTGAATATAATGTATTGGGTCATAAATATTCAAAGCCACGGCAATGGACAGTACGATGCATAATACCACAGAATAGATAATAGCAGTACTACAAAAAATACTACAAAACACTGTGACTAACTTACGACAGCTGCCATTTTTTAACTGACTTTTAAATAATATAAGTTACTAGCTGACCCACCCCAGCTTCGCCCGGGGTATATTTTGTAGCTTCATATCCCTTTAAGCCCGTATGTTTTAGTCTTCAAAATATGTATGTAAAATTGCCGGATTTGTTAACATTTATTATCAATGCTCCGCTCCCTTAAGTAGTAGCGTGATGATATATAGCCTAAAACTTGCCTCGATAAATGGACTACCCAACACTGAAATAATCATTCAAATCGGACCAGTAGTTCCAGAGATTAGCGCGTTCAAACAAACGAACAAACAAACAAACTCTGCAGCTTTATAATATTAGTATTAGATTAAGAAATAAAAAAACCCGACTTCTGTCTAGGGTCCGTATTATGTAGATATTACAATTATTTACCCCCCTCCCTTCCTCCTCCACTTACGTAAACATTGATACTTATATCGACGGTTGAAGAGCAAAAAGGTACAAGCGACATCGAAATTTCATACAAAAAAAGGTCTTAAAGCACATGAAACACTCTTTACAACACAGTGTAATTTTCGCATCAACTGTTCTTGTCGCTTACGGCCTTTATCGTTTCAACCGTCGATATGCATATTTCTTTTCATATTTGCTTTTTAGGGTAATTTATGCATGCTATATTATGTGAAAAAGTAAATAACTACTGCTTACGTAATCATTATCTAGATCCACCCCCATGTCATCAAAAATTAGTAATGCAAAGACCCCCCTCCTCTAAAGAGGGAATGGGGGTCTTTGCTATTGCTTACGTAATACTTGAACGGCCCCCATAAACAAGTTCGACTCCTTCGTCGATAAACGAGCTATTCAACACAAAAGAATTTTTCATTTCGAACCAGTAGTTCTTGAGATTAGTTCGTTCAAACAAACAAACTCTTAGCTTTGTAATATTAATCATCATCATCCACCTACCCTTATCCCAAAATCCCAAGATTATTTGGGGTCGGCGCAACATGTGTTCTTTTTCCATTCATCTCTTGTTGCAGTCATTTCAACATTCACTCCCTTCTTAACCATATCATCATTCACACAGTCCATCCACCTCATTTTAGGCCTCCCTCTCCCCTTGTAGCCATCCACTTCCATAGTTAGTGCCTTCCTTACAACATTACTTTCATCTTTACGCATTACATGCCCGAACCAGGACAAACGATTTCCTCGTAGCTTTTCTGTGATTTGTGCTACTCTCAAACTTCCTCTAATAATTAGTATAGATTACAAATATTATCAATTATAATTAAATAAAACATAAAAATATCCGACTGCTGTCTAAATGATTGAAACGAGTTTGATAGTAGGCGGTACTCATTTGCCAATTAAAAACCGAAAGAAAAACTTTTATTTTAAATACTTTTATTTCAAATGCATGGCTTGAGTCAACAATAGTGCCCGGAAGACGGCAATAGGCACGTGGGACTACTTACGTGGGACCGAATTCAATGATTTGTGAAATGTGGCTGTTTATTCACCTCTGCCTGATGCTCCGGGGATAAAGGCGTGATTATATGTATGTATTTTTTAGTTCTAATAAGAAAAATAAATATTTTTGTAATCTTATTCCTTTCATTTTGATACCCTACTTGATAAATTTGAAGAGTAATTTGCTTTGTTTTGACAGTATAAAAAATCCGCTGCATAGTTTTTTACATTTCACACACTACCCTCGTTGGCGTAGTCGGGTAAAAATATTGAGTCATGCCATGCAATAAATGGGGGAGGTCCCTAGACGTTAATCTATAGCTACCTCTCGTGTGGTTACTTGCCCACCAATATGGAGCATGCTATGACTCACCAATTACGTAGGCCTAATCCACTGGGTTAATTAAATAAAAACCCCCCGTCACAAAAAACAACTCCCAAAAAGTCATAAGTAAATAAGTTGTGTTAGTTAGCCCTATAACTTTGATATACCTAGTAATACATATTTATTTTTTACACACAGACACAGACACACACACACACCGAGATCCGCTTTTCAAGACTAACTGCGGTATTAATCAAATTCGATATACCAATTTTTTTATACAACTTTGGTGGTAGATTTATGTTATGTTATGTTATGTTATGTTATGTTATGTTATGTTATGTTATGTTATGTTATGTTATGTTATGTTATGTTATGTTATGTTATGTTATGTTATGTTATGTTATGTTATGTTATGTTATGTTATAAAAACTATTTTCTTTATTTCTTTCTAACGTCTCCGATGCCTAAGTTGCACCACGTGAGATTATTCCCTTGGCCATGAATATTACCCTGTGCGATAGTTGTTTAATAAAATATATGTATTGTTCCAGCTCAGCATAGCAGTTGAAGACAGTTGCCTGAAGGCCTACAATGGCAACTTCGAGCCCGTCATCGTGCACAGGCTTGTTGACATCATTAGGTGAGTAAATTCTAAAAAACATCACCATCGTCCTTGCGTTAACGCACCCAAGGCTTTATCTTCCGAGTCCAGAGACCGCTTTTACCAATCTAACTTCGATATTTTCCTTGAAGCGACTGCTTTTGACTTCCACAACCTTAACTTCGACATCGTACATGATGTCGAAGTTCTGTAGATCAGTGGTTGGACTTTATAGTACTACTATTACTACTTTATATACTCGTAAATTCTGCCACAGATATTCGTATAGCAACCAGGCTTGATATGACCGTAAAGATTCTAATGGGGCTCTAAACACCGTATTTTCCTACGAAGTCGAAAGAAATAATCACCACGGTCTGAAGCAGACCGGTTTTCTCTATGACCTATGGTCCACATAGATAAAAAATCCAAGTAATCCAAAACTTGATACAAAACCAATTAATTTTTTTTTAAATTATATTTTTTACTGCTTAACCCAAAGAGGTATGGCGGTATTTATCAAAAATTAATGTCAAAATATACAATTTATGATCGTTATGGCGTATGGGTATTTATGAGGTAACCAAGGCTCGTGTTCTAGAATGGTACTTAATTCTGAATCTTAACTTATCTGGCGACAAATTGTATAAACGATCTGTCAAATCTGTCAATTGATCTGTATATAATCTGTCCTCGGATAAATCCAGATTCAGGCCTGAATGTCGTTCTAGAAAACGGGAATTGGAGGTCCAACCTAACCTAAGCTGCTCGACTGCTACTCGTGAAGTGTGTATGCGTAGATCTTGGGTCTTTCACTTTTTTCATATCATTTAGGTGGCAGACATGCATACGGGCCACCTGATGGAAAGAGGTTACCGCGACTTATGAACGTATGCAACATCTGTCAGTGCAGAAGACACAATTAGGACAAGATTTTAGTCTTCCCACTGACAGCACAACAACTCTCCAGTAAGCTCTGGCTCTTTAGATACCGGGGTGTGCGATTGCCACATCTTGCGCATCGGATGACCTAGGGCTATCTTCGATTTTTGATGCATTCCTCGAAGAGCAATTATTCGAATAGCAATGATTCGAATAGCAACGATACCATTCCTAGAAGAGCAATGATTCGTATTTTAGATCATTGCTCTTCGCGGCATAATAAATAAACTAAATTTTATTCCTCGAAGAGCAGGTTTTTCTAAGTAGCTGATAGAGATGTGGTACTAATATGAATTATTTTGCTCGAGTTTAATAAAAATATCGATAAAATCATCAACTCGTTTATTTTTCAAATAATAATTGAATACTACAGTGGAGCCGAATCCTAAAGTTACGTATGACGTAATATGTCAATTTGGTATAACTAGTGATTATTTCAAATGATATTAATATTAGAAAACTTTTTTTTAGTTTAGAGTTATGATAATGTATATCTTTTGTTTGTAATTAATTAGGGAGGTATGGTATTATTTAATTTTGATTGGAAAATATATATAAGTCTAAATCACATATTCTTTGATGTTTACAAGATATATATAAATCATTCCATTTTTTACAAGTTTACGTAATATTAAATCAATCTTTTACAGATCTTTCATTATTTGAATATACTCTAGGATATTAATTAAGATGTTGACAGTATTGTTACTAAATCAGTCTTTAGAATGTCACTACATAATTATTATAAAACAAAGTCGTTGTCGCTGTCTGTCCGTCCCTATGTATGCCGAAATCTTCAAAACTACGCAACGGATTTTGAAGCGGTTTTTCTTAATAGATAGAGTGATTCAAGAGGAAGGTTTATATGTATAATACATGCATAATATTGTAGAGAAACACTGATAAATTTAGAGATATGCAGCGGGCACGGGATCAGAAAATATGACGGTACTAAGTTCGCCGGGTCAGCTATAGTCTGTTTTTTTATCTCAGATACTAAATTGACAAGTGCAAATGTCAATAATTATACTAGGTATCAGGACTTCTCGCGAATTATATCTTGGAACTTACTATTTCTGCCGATGTTTCGGATGCGTTGCAGCACCCGTGGTCACGACTTGACTAGTCTTCGAGCGTCGAGATGTATGCGGGGAACAATGACAATGTCAAATTGCGAAATAGGTAATGATACCAGCTTTGTGTTTAGTGGTGCACTCGAAACTATCGGCTATTTGTAAATCATAAACCAGATGAAAATTAATGGGTAATGCCTGCTATCAAACTTCGTCGATCTTTTTAGTCTCAATCGGGTTTTTGTTTATATTTTAAATTTAAATTAGAGTACCAAAATTTAAAAATTCTGTAATTTACATACCTACAGTTTTCAGATTCTAACACTAGTATATCGTCATCTCTATCGATAGTCTCTGCAGATCGATTAAATGAAACTTATGAAGCTTTAAGTAAGATTTTTACAATGAAAACCCAAGTGACGCAAATTGGGCGCCATTTCGTTGCAATGACAATATAAGCTTTGTTTTATTTTTGAATTTAAAATTAGTAGGTATTTTATAAATTTTATAGATTAGCTTACAAATATCTGTACTAAGTTTAATTTATCGATAACTTTCGATACTTGTGGCACATGACTATTTTTTAATTGCATAAAACCGGCAACACAAGTAATGTCCAAAAATCCTAAAGTTACGTATGAGAACTCAACGACAGGCTGCTTTAACCTTGTTACCGCTATTTCTTTTCCAATAAAAATTAAATAATACCATACCTTCCTAATTAATTACAAACAAAAGATTTACATTACTACACTCTAAACTAAGAAAAAATGTTTTATTATTAATATCATTTGAAATAATCACTAGTTATACCAAATTGACATATTACGTAATCCTCCACTGTAGTATTCAATTATTATTTGAAAAATAAACGAGTTGATGATTTTATCGATATTTTTATTAAATTCGAGCAAAATATTATTTAAATATATTTAATAATTCATATTAGTACCACATCTCTATCAGCTACTTAGAAAAACCTGCTCTTCGAGGAATAAAATTTAGTTTATTTTTTATGCCGCGAAGAGCAATGATCTAAAATACGAATCATTGCTCTTCGAGGAATGGTATCGTTGCTATTCGAATCATTGCTATTCGAATAATTGCTCTTCGAGGAATGCATCCGATTTTTGAGTCCCCTTCGGGTGTGGGAACCATGCAGCCATGGTGTCTTCACATTGCACCTGGACAGGGGAGGCGCGCATCACAAGCGGCTTCACCTGTCACCTTCTGGTTCGTCTCCGCGCCTCGTGAGTGCAAGCTAGCTCTAGTACTATATATACTGTTGATTGATGGCACTCGGTGGAATTTGTTGTTACATATATTGATAACTCACTTGTACCACATTACTTTTAATATCTCCTCAAAGGTTTACAATCCGTCAAACCTTTGTGGATGCCGTAAGGCGAAACCGGTCAGGTCTAATAAATATTAAAAATAATTTTGAAAAGTACAAGTGAGTTATCAATATGTCTAGCCCTGGTTATTATAATCACGTTTAATAAAATTGTAGCTATTTCTGATAGGTACACAATAAAACAAATGATATTATATCGCGCCGGACTTAGGACGTAGGTAAAAATAGCCATTTAATAAGTAATCAACTCGTCAACATCACAAAGTGAGGTTTTTATTACAAAACCTGCTTTGAATAGTAGTTAATTAAGAAGACTAGCTTTTTTATAGGTATATGGACATATGTATTTATGTAGTTGCAGTGTTTTGTTTAGGTATTTAGCCAAAACAACTACCACTTAATTCTGCAGCTATAGTCACCATCCAAAGGTTGCCTGGAAGAAACTGCTTAAGGCAATAAGGCCGCTCATCGTACTGTTTCCTTATTTTTTAGAACCATGTTTTTTTATTGCCACTCCAACTTGACTACGCCTCGTCTGATGGTAAGCTAAAGGCAAATTCTCAGGAAAGAGGGTCACCATTACGGGCACTAAGTAATGTTACAATGATGGCGGTCTCATCAGATGCTTTTTCACGCTCCGCTTAAATTGTATTCTTTACTTATCTGGTGTACAATAAAGTGTAAAATATATGAATAAAATAATATATGAATAAATATTTTAAGGTTCCAAAGAACCGCATAATCGATTTTATGGTACAATAACGTTATGGAGCTTGCAACACTCATTATACATATTACATTGTTCGCACGTTGCTTCCTACATAAGGAAAACATAAAATTTGGTATAGCGAAAGACCACAATGTCACTGCGTCTACTAGCTTCTTGCGTGAAAATCAAGTTATAAGCACCCAGAACCGGAGATGGGGTTGCATGAAGGGTTTAACGACAATTTAGAAAGCTCGTGAATAGGAGGTAGGACACGGCTGTATTTCCGCCCAATTGAGCAGTTCGACTGGGGAAGTACTTCTACAGAATACCGCGGTTATAATAACTTCGTGTTGTGTTCCCAGCGGTGAGTAGGGTAGCCAGTTCTCACTGGAGAATTTTGTGCTGTCAGTGGGAAGACTAAAGGCTTGTCCTGCTTTGTCCTCTACACTGACGGCACAGAAACTCTGTGCTTACAGGGTCGGCAGCGCGAGTGTGGCTTCTCTGGTGTTACACACGTCCATAGGCCACGGTAACCACTTTCCATCAGGTGGGCCGTGCGCTTGTCTACTACCTAAGCAGTAAAAAATATACAACTTGGTCAAATCATCAAATCAAAACACAAATACATAAAATTGACTCGCGATTATGTCGCGTCGAACAACCCACTCCGCATCGTTCCCAGCGCAAAGGTGCCCATGATGCTGGCCGCGCTGCCTCGCTGAATCGCAATGGCCATCCTTTGACCCAGGAACGAGCCGGAGCGGGAAGTCACCGCCTTGGTCGTGGATACGGCGGCCAAGTTCCGCGATCAACCTCTTCGTACCTGACCCCCAACTGCCCATAGTCTCCACTCGCAATGGGCACACAATAATAATTATTATTTTATTATTTATTTCAAAATAGAAATCCATACAATGATTGTTAGTATCACAACTTAATAAAATATGTTAGTACATCATAAACACTAGTTAACCAAAAATAAAAAAATCAGTTCATGTATCTTCCTGAAGCATCAGGGCCGCCATTATGTATACGGCACCAATGCTCCAGAAAGACACCATCTGCACTATCAGCTATTATTTATTTAAAGTGAATTTAAACTTAAGTTCCAATTCACGCAGAAACCGTCATACAATTATTTTTTCAAATTGTGCAATTATCTGAGCACACAGTGTCGAGCACAGCACTGTAACAGCCTTAACAGAGACTGTCATTGGTCGATCAACAGTGACGTCACCCAGTCCGACCAATGACAATCTGTATAAAGGCTGTCACAGCGCTGTGCTCGACTCTGTGTGCTTAGAATTACCCTTTAGTCGCATTATGTCCAATTCGCAAAATGTCCAACTGTCCAATTCACAATAGGTCCAGTTCGCAATTGGTCCAGTTCGCAGTTGGTCCAGTTCGCAATTGGTCCAATTCGCAATTGGTCCTGTTCCTAATTAGGGATCCTCCTTGATTACGAGAAGCGTTTTATTTTGTAAACGTGTATTATATAATGTTGTGTGTGAGTATATAGATATGTGAGCTATGTCAACGAAGCCCCGCTTCGCGGGGCTCCTATTTCTTCTTGCATTACACAATTTATGGTTTAAGAACGTTATGAGACTGAAGCGTCAAAAACGCCTCCCGTAATCAAGCACGACTCCTATTTTACAAACTGGGCCAATTGCGAATTGGACATTCTGAGAATTGGACAATTTGCGAATTGGACGTTGTGAGAATTGGACAATTTGAGCCCGCTGGACATTTTGCGAATTGGACATAATGCGACTAAAGCAGAATTACACAGAAGCTTATCTAGAAAAGTAGTAATTTGATTTATGTACTACATAGGGCCAGCCAAGTGCCTGGGAGACCAGAGGAGCTGTTCTACATACTCCTCAACGAGAAAGAAGGTCTGCTCAACTGCTTCCTTTTCCGGGCTGCCTCAGTGCAAGAGGTAAGTTCAGTAATCTTACTTTTTTAAACGAACGATAAAGACCCGAGATGGCATGCGGTTTTAGTTGGTCCGAGTCTGATATTACCGCCCTTGCTGTTCAACGAGGGGAAGGGGGAGGCTAAAAATATCATTAAAAGTTTGCAGTGTGGAGCCTGGATCCGCTGTCCTACTCCTCCTTGCCATGATTTTAAATGGAGGGGCTCTAGACCCTAACCAAAGCTTGCGATTTGGAGCCCTGGATCTGCTGTCCTACACCTACTTTTCATAATTTATATTGTTAGGTTTATATGGCAGCGATTACCATCTTATCCCTCGGAACCTTGAGTTTCAAATGATGATGATGAGATTTTTGTATTCACCGTTCTCCTACATCAAGGTAATATTTGATCACACATTTTAACTTTTTTTTAACATCACCACCATATTTATTTTTCCACCCAAATCTTACAAGCCCATTTTATTTTATTTTTACGTGCGCAAAATCCCCTCGGATACCCCCCCACCATAGCCGGTGAAAGAGGTTATGTCGGACTCGAACCGACCAAAACGTACGCCACCTGTGGGTCGTTTTTGGTTACTGAAGGTGAGGTTGACAGACATCCCTCGCACCCCGGCCGACCCAGAGCCATCTCTCACGATCTGGCCCTCTCCTCGGGTGTGGGGACTACATAGTGCCCAATTCGTCCCCGGAATTTTCTGCTTCTGCCAGGGTGACAGGTTGCTCCACCAGTCACCCCCAGGCCTGCGCTCATGGGAGGCGGAGGTCATTCAGCGAATCTTACAAACGTTGGTTCGTTCTTCTTTTTCTTTTCTTTTTGATGGCTTCTGCAGCGAATCGCCGCAATTTTGCCAGTGTCAAGTAAATGTGTTTAAAATTATTAATGACGAGACTCCAATGTCATTATTCTCAAGTTGCGATCCTTTAGATTGACTGTTGATGATGATGAGTTGATGATGATGACGATCAATGAGATTATTGCTGCTGCAGTAAAGTTGTGGGGATTTGAAGCTACCTAGGGAGATTTGGAACCAACACGAAAACTCACAATTCACTGTAATATGCCAATATTCACACTTGTGTGCGTTGTCAAGGACGTTATTTCAAAAAATTGACCATTTTAATACATAAAAACTCGAATTCAAACCAATTTCGGAAAATAATGGCGCAGTACGTTCTTCTTCATGTTGTCGCCAAAACTCTTGATTCGTTTATTTAGGCAGTATTATCTGTTTGTTTTTAAAAACAAAATTGTCTTGTTTATACTCGTACATCACTGTCGACGAAAGGTGACATTAAAAACAAACAAAGCAGGGAGGTAAGGTTATGCAATGTCTTCCTCACAGATTAGATTTTTTAGTGTAACTTATACAGTCAGCGTCAGAATGATCTTGATTACATACATACCTATAATCACGCTTTTATCCTCGGATGGTTAGGCAGAGGTGAATTAACACCCACATTTCACCATCATTGTATTCGGGCCCACGTTATAGGGGGTGAGACTATTGCCGTTTTCCGGGGACTATTGTTGACTCGAGCCATGCATCTCTGGCTGAATCTGGGCTGTGTATATCTGACTGATGTTAAACAGTCTTATTCCTTAGTCGCCTTGTACGACACCGCATGGGAAGAGATTGGGTGGTCCAAATTCTACTCTGCCGGAAACCACGCGGCTAGTCTACTCTGCCCGAATCCACGCGGCTAATCTTGATTACAAAGCCTTAAAATGTTTTTAAAACCAAGAAATAAAGACCAAATCAAACTGTTTTATTGATGTTTTTTTTTTTTTTATATAGGACACGCCAACTTGACCTCACTTCGCCTGATGGTAAGCTAAAGGCAAAGTCTCAGGAAAGAGGGTCACCATTACAGACACTAAGTGCTACAATGGTGGCACTCAGCTTGGCGGCCTCATCAGATGCTTTTTCACGCCCCGCTTAAAGGCCCCGGGACTGTAGGAAGAAGGAAACACGTGTGCTGGTAATGAATTCCAGGTCTTTATATATATATATAATGTGCTGTGTTTATGTAATCGTCCGAACTAAAGATATGTACCAAATATCAGAACAATCACTCAAGCTGTGGAATGACCTCCCTGCTGCGGTTTTCCCAAGCGCCTACAATATGGGGTTCTTCAAGAGGGGCATCATAAGGTTTCTTTATGGTCGGCAGCGCGAGTGTGACACCCCTGGTGTTGCATACGTCCATAGGCCACGGTAACCGCTTCCCATCAGGTGGGCCGTGTGCTTGTCTGCCAACTAAGTGGTATATAAAAAAAAAGGAAGGACGGAAAAGCAAGCCAATAAGATTATTTTGAGTACTTTATTTATCAAGATTGATCTGATGCTATCTGTAGAATCATGGCGGACTCATCACGTGGAGGTAGGACACGACGGTATTCCCGTCCGAACTGAGCAGTCCGACTGGGGAAGTTACTCCACCTTACAGAATACAACGGCTATAATAACCTCGTGTTGTGTTCTCGGTAGTGAGTAGAGTAGCCAGAGCTCACTTGAGAGTTTTTGTGCTGTCAGTGGGAAGACCAAAAGCGTGACCTGATTTTGTGTTCTGCACTGAGGGCACATAAAATCTCTGTTCTTACACGGTCGACAGCACGGATGTGACTCCACTGGTGTTACACACGTTCATAGGTCACGGTAACCACTTTCCATCAGGTGGGCCTTGCCTGCCACCTAAGTTGTATAAAAAAAAACACATTTCAAGTTAGGAATTGAATACGAATCCGGGACCTCTGTAAAATATTCACATATTGTCGATTTAAATTGGATAAAGTGAATTTCCAATGCGGGACTTGAGCGATTCAGACGAACGATTAAATAAAAGAATTTCGAATCTCCAAGATATGGTCCATCAGCTTACCATCAGACAAGGCGAAGTCCAATTGACGTGTCCTATATATATATAAAAAAAAATTGGTTAGTGTATTTCCTATATAAGGGACTGGTTGCAGGTTCAAATCTCGGCTTAGGTGATCACTTTTTGTAATCTAAATTCTCTTTAAACTCGCTTATTGCATTCTATTACCCAATATTTAGGGAAAAGAATCTTTAATAGCAACATTTTATTTACAAACATAAATCAATAAGTTGATAATGTCAACTAATTTGCATGTATTATACCATTATACAATTTTGTAGCATAATTATGACGTGAACAAACCTTGATTAAAAATAAATTTAGATTCAATAACGCTCCGATATCATTCACTAGTCAGTCAGTTTAGAGATTTAATGACTTTTAGTAGGTACTCGAATGTCTATTTTTGCACTTATTGCGAGAATACAAATTACCCTATGTGTCGCGTTATTTTTGTGTTTTAAATGTTCAATTGTGAAATAAATGAAACTTTATTTTTGTAATTCGATTTTTACGTTTCAAATATCGAAACTTATGTTATTTAGATAGGACTTTGTTTTCTATTCAAATATTAAATGATAGTGTATTAAAATATAGCAGTGTTTAATAAATGAAGTGTAATAAATGGAAAAATATTAAGTAAACATAACGTTTGAAGTAAATTGTGTTGTTAATAAATCGGTTGTTGAATTGTGTAAATGTTTATATGAATTTATAGGCACTATATAATAGAGACAGAACAATTACTTGGTTCATAACAATATATCAATTAAAACACAGAACGCATGCGTCAGAATACAATTATTGAAGGAAATAACTACAATATTAAGAACGTATACGAACATTAATTTTAATAAACTTGTTGATTGTTTATTTATTAAATAAACCTGCCTAACTATCGACCTAAACACTAAATTATTAATTAATTTAATGAACACTTAATACCGTATTAATTAATTTTCTGAAACAAAACATTCAAAATAAGTGTAATTGAAATACAATTTTAACGTTCTGTTACCTAAAGAATTAATACATTTTACTATATAAGAACAAATTTTGAAGTGAATGACGATAGGTAATTGATTGTTTGTGTTGTGCCAAGAGTATATACAATATGTTGAGCTCAGTAATCATTCCGCTGGCGAGACAGGCGGCCGTATACGCCAGTCCATCAGATTTCCAATTCTGGTTTGGAGCGGTTCTAATAGTGGTTGCCTGTGAAATGGACCTGATATACTTCCATATACTGAACCATATTAATGTGCGTCTCCGATAAAAAATTAGTGCATGTCTAATTAAGTGTAAAGTGTTAGTGTGCTGAAATATGGAAATAGCCATTGAAAATTGAAATGCCGAATTGGGATTTCTCCATTTAGTGCTGGTATGTTTTGAAAATAGCACATGAGTTGCGTGCCAACATTTGAACGGCGTGTCGGCTCGCAGCGGTCAGTGTAAACAGAAAACATCTGATTCGCGGGCAATTTGAGCGTATCTGCAATGTGATTGAACGGGAACAAAATATAAACATTCGGATTTAAACTTTGTTTGTCATTCTAAATTTGAAAATAATAAAAGTGCGAATATTCTGAAAATGAAAACAGTATGACACTTATTTGTGCTACAGTGTGACTGGTACCTAATTATTTTAAAATTTTAAAACAATATAAGTTTTTAAATTGAGAACAACCATAAATGGAATAACGAACATATTTGAGAAGTTCAGTGTAACTAAGTAGTGTATTGTAGTATTCAATTTTCAATTTTGAAACGACACACTTTTTTTGAATTGAGAGCAATAAGTGTTGAATATTTTGTTTTTTAGTTTTGGAAGTGTAATAAACGATTGTGAATTGAGATTAATCTCATAATAATGGAACACTTGTGACGTCGCTAGAGATTAGTGGAATCTGAGTGTTGTTACATTCAAGAATTATTTTGGATTATTCATTGAATTGTAAGTATTATTTTTTTGTATTATTTGTCATTAATAGTCATAAATAGATACACAATAGAAATAACAAAGAGGTATTACCAGCAGAACACCTAGTGGTTCACCTAGGTATTCCGCGTTAACTTTTTTTTTATATTTGCCTACCGCTATGGGAAACAGGCGTGATTTTGTGTATGCATGTATGATAAGTAGATTGAATTTGCAGTTGTCATTGCTCATAAATGGAGATGGTATGTACATATTTATATCAATAGTGATGCCAACTTCGGGAAATTCCCCTCAAATACGTTAATTTAGAAGGTCGTACATTTAGATAATGGTTGAGAAGCTATAAGGGAACAGATGAACCTACACACATACATATATAGCCTGTCAAAATCATAACCCTTCTTTTGTTTCGCTATAGTCGGGTAAAAAGGAATCATCCATTTTTTTCTGAAATGACGTCTTTTTTTAAGGGAGCGACTACTATAGTCTACAAGTTTACCCAATAACAAAAAACAATTAGGAATTATTGGTGCGTGTCTTATTAAGTTATTACTAACCATTTGATCAATTATTATACGGTGTTTGGTTACGTTGCAATTGATTTGAAAAACAATATACATTCTTTTCGTATAAATCGATATGAATTTAATTTTCAAGTGTAAAAAAGTGTTTTTAGACCAATTGTGTTTTGTTATACCAATTACAAATATAGTCCTTCAGGGGTAAATATTACTAGGTGTGGGCAACACTGTGGGTATCTTATAACTATCTCACACACACGTGAAAAATACAAAAAAACAAAATAGTTTTTATTATAAAAGATATTTTTTTTCATACCACTTAGGTGGCAAACAAGCGCACGGCCCACCCGATGGAAAGTGGTTACCATGGCCTATTGATGTGTGTAACACCAGAGCTGCAGAGAAGCCACACTCGCGCTGCCGACCCTGTAAGTACAGAGTTTCTGCGCCGTCAGTGTAGAGGACAAAGCAGGACAAACAGTGAGCTCTGGCTACCCTACTCACCGCCAGGAACACAACATGAAGTTATTATATAGCGGTATTCTGTAGGGCGGAGGTACTTCCCCAGTTTATTATTTACTTACCTATTTACTTACTAAATTGGTCGTGTGTAGGTGCATTGAAGATATTAACAAAACTTGGGTTATGTTAAATTTCAGTTCAAAGAATTTTATTGTCTCATAAGAACATACATAATAGTTTGCCAACCCCTCGTTACACCTAAGTATAAAACATGTATTTGACAAGTTGCAATATGTCACAGGCTACAGTGTGAACGCAAATGTGTTTTATACTTGTTTACAACTTGCCGGCTAAACATACTATGTGAACGAAAAAGTATCTGAGATACAATTATTATAAAACAAGTATTGTGTTTTCTATAAGTCTTCAACAAGTTTTTTATAAACAAGTTTACAACTCGTTTTAGAACTTGTTTCGTGGTGTAATCAAGGGGTTAAAATATGATACAGAAATATATGATTGCTTAAAGTAATAAACACCTGAGTGCTCCAGACTTCACCGTGTAAAACTACAAACATATTTTCTAAGTTTTTTTTTAAATATATTCATATCATTGCAAGTTTTCACATCGTTTGGTAATAAGTTGAGCAGCTGAACCCCCTCAAACAGTGTACTTCCTTTCTTGTAGTTATTGTGGCCTAATTAACTGCATTACAACATTTTACTTATGGAATCCTGTTTTCCTGGGTTTTGATTCTGCTGAGACTGTACGGTGACTGTAAAAAATATATTTTATATGGGGTTTTTATAGGAAGAAGGGCATTAGAAAGTTCGTACAGGGTCGATAACGCAGGCCTAGGGGTGACGGGTGGAGCCGCCAGTCACCCTAGCTTAAGCAGGCCGCGGCGGCGGCCTGCATTGCACACCTCCCTGTTTCCAGAGACGAGTTGGGGGGACTCTGTGGTCCCTACACACGAGGAGGGCCAGATCAAGAGAGATGGCCCGGGGTCGGCCGGGGTGCAAAGGATATGCCTGTCAACCTCACCTTTAGCAATCAACAAAGAACCTTTTTAAATTCTTCGCACGTAAAAAAAAGAATCACATGCATAAACCACTTCCCATCAGGTCGGACGTGTGCTTGTCTGCCACTTTGAAGTATATAAAACATAATATTACATAACGTTTTAGTGTTAGTTGGTCAATTCTTGACTTTGAACAACCTTCGGCAATTTAAATATTTATAGCGTAATATAATTTTATTGGTAAACAAGTAGATAAATATATAAAGATTGGCATCCGGTAGAACATAACGAATGATCTCGCTAGTTTACCGTAATGCACACATAACTTCGAAAAGCATCGAAAAGTCATTGGTGTGTGCCATGGTAAACCTGGGATCGAACCTGAGACGAGGTCTCGGGTTCAATCCCAGGTTTAATTCTTTTAAGAGCTATATTTTTCCAGTAGTCTGGTTTTAGTTTTAAAATTATTATTTGCTTATCTTAATCGATTTGAATTGGTTCACTAATTAGTTTAAATATCATTAAAAATGGTTTTAAACACAGGTCGAAGTCCAAACAGACGAAGTCATAAGCATATGGTTAATAGGTCTCTAAATAAAATTATAAATGAAACAATGTTAACATTATGTTTATTCATTAAATGAAAACACCATTACCATTTAAAATGTTTCTAATGTTATATCCGCATTCGTGACTTGCTCTTGGCCTACTAACACATTAATTACAGTATTTATGGTAGGTATATAAACACTGTGTACAGTCTCACGGCTGTACATCGCATGTATGGTGCCTTGACTGTACATGCATTGCTGACGCTGCGGCACAGGCCGAACCGGCAACGCGCGTCATCATTTATTTCCTAACACACCATAAACTCATGCTTATATCCCCGAAGAGGTGTTAGCACTCACATTTCGCCAGTTTATGTTTAGGTCCCAATGTAATAGGTGAAGACGTTTAGTCGCGTTTGGTCCAATACGCGATTGATCCAATACGCGGTTGGTCCAATACGCGATTGGTCAAATTCCTATTGCCATTAACCGGGCACTTATAAACCTGCGATAAATACACACATAACTTCGAAACGCATAGAAAAGTCATTGGTGTGTGCCATGGTAAAACCTGGGATCGAACCCGAGACCTCGTCTCAGCAGTCCATTACCCATACCACTAGGCTACCGCGAATTAGTACAACCTTTACCTAGTGCACACTTACTATCAAGGCAAGATTAACCTCACATTTACTACTGTTACCGTAACAATACAATATACGTATTTACGTTGTATTCCGGCTATCCTTCCTTTGTCTCCAAACTACCACTACAGCACACTCCACAACAGGAGTCAATGTACAGGGTTACGTCCCGTACACACTATAACTGGGAATTAGACCTGCGCACAGAGGGTTCCGTACCAAACTAGAGGCATGTCATTATTATTGAAATTTTTTGATGCAATGTACGACGCGTTACTTAATAGATAGACTCACAATTAAGTTCAGGATACGGTACCCTAAAACTACAAAACACAATTATAGGAATTGAGCAGTCCGACTGGGGAAGTACCTCCACCCTACAGAATACCACGGTTATAATAACCTCGTGTTGTATTCCCGGCGGTGAGTAGGGTAGCCAGAGCTCACTGGAGAGTTTTTGTGCTGTTGTGGGAAGACCAAAGGCTTGTCCTGATTTTGTGTTCTGCACTGAAGGCACAGAAACTTTCTGTTGTTACAGGGTCGGTAGCACGGTGTCCACTGGTGTTGCACATGTTCATAGGTCACGGTAACCACTTTCCATCAGGGGAGCCGTGTACTTGCCTGCCACTCAAGTTGTATGAAAAAAAGAAACTTAAATGTGTATTTTTACACTCCATCCGTGTGATAACGGAGGAAGAATATAAGTATCACCACCCCATCACATCCGAAGGGTGTCGTAGGAGGCGACTAACGGAAAATACTCAGACGGTACCACTGCTAGAGAAGGGAAACACAAAACAAAATCCTGTACTCGTTTGACGAGCGATGTGGAAACGGTATGCCAAAGTTTTCCAAAATTGGGAGAGGCCTACGTCCAGCAGTGGACATCTTATAGTTGTTCCCGGTTGTGTCGGAAGATTTTGTCTTCACGGAGTTTGCTTGCTTTTGTATTCACTTAAATGGCTTTTACCAGGTTAATAAGGCTGAATGCACTTCATGATTTGGGAAATTTTAGTTCCATACTGCTTTTCTATGTACCTAATAGGTACACTATTTTTTTTTAAGTGCGGAAAATCCCCACGGATACCCTCATCATCGAAGCCGGTGGGAGAGGTTATTAGGACTCGAACTGACTAAAACGCACGATGCCTGTGGGTTGTTTCTTGATGGTGAAGGTGAGGTTAACCGGTATATCCCTCGCACCCCGGCCGACCCAGAACCATCTCTCTCGATCAGGTCCTCTCCGAGTAGGTACCCTATCAGAAGTCTTCGTCATTGTATAGGGAACATCAATAATCCACTTTTTACGTTCATATACAGGTTAAACATCATTAATAGTTGGACATACCCACTGCGTCATTAATAACAGAACTATTATTGCCTGATTGACGACAATTCAGGCACGTGTTTGTTGTAAAGGCTTTAACCTCTGCCTCTCCCCCCTTTCCGGAGTTATATGAGACACCATAGGGGGCAGTTAGTGGCGAAGGATGAAGGCTTTCGCCAATATCTTGAGTCTACCCTTCCTACCAGGAACACTACAGCGAAGGCGAATCGTCTGCAATTTTTCAACTATACTTATTTTTTTTATGTGCGCAAAATCCCTACGGATACCCCCCCACCGGAGCCGGTGGAAGAGGTTATGTCGGACTCGAACCGACTAAAACGCACGCCGCCTTTGGATCGTTTTTGGTTAACGCAGGTTGACAGGCATATCCCTCGCACCCCGGCCGACCCAGGGCCATCTCTTACGATCTGGCCCTCTCCTTGGGTGTGGGGACTACAAAGTCCCCAACTCGTCTCGCCCGCTACTGCCAGGCTGACAGGCGTTTCCACCAGTCACCCCCAGGCCTGCGTTCATGAGGGGCGGAGGTCGTTCATCGACCTCCGACGCCCGAGTTGCCTTCGTTTTTCACAAAAGAAACTTTCTACTTCTTCATCCTAGCGTTAATCCCGGTCGCATCCGAAGCTCTCACCTCGGAGTCTGGGGTCCGCTTTATCAGTCTAACTGTGGATTAGGCTGAACTTCTATATTTTCCATGAAGCGACTGACAGTAGCTTCACGGACACTGACTTCCACGATCCACAGACGATATCGAAGCATTGCAGCTACCTCAGTTGAACACTTTTTAAGGGCTCCAATTGCCCGTAACGTAATGTTCTTATGGCAACAGAGAACGACGGCTTAACACACTCTCCAAGGCAGATACCATAAAATACAGTCCTCAAACAACATAGTTATACAAATTCACGTCCTAACAGAGTATTACACTTCACAAAGGAAATTAGATTTTCTCAGAAACTTGTTGGACTTTAGCCAAAATGGCCGCCACTAACGCGGAACAAATAATTGAGTTATTGAAGTTGCTGGTTGTAAAAGGTAAAAGAGAACATACCTACAGACATTATAGTTACGGCTTTTTCCTTTGGAGGTAAGCAGCTTATTCAGGGCCCTGAATAGATAATAGGTTAGGGGTCGGAAGGATGCGGAAGGCGGAGGATAGTACGAAATGATGGGAGAGGCATATGCCCAGCTATGGACTGCGCTGGGCTAATTGATTGATTAGGGTTCTGTATGATTTGAGGACATGGTCATTCTCATTAATAGTGTGAAGCTCGCCGGGATATTTACCATGTTTATTATTTAGTCAGAATGATTAATAGGCAATAGCGGTACCTAAATTAATAGGCAATAACGGTACTTAATTTTTTAGGCAATAGCGGTACCTAAATTATTATGCAATATCAGTACCTGAATTTTTAGGCAATAGCGATACCTAAATTATTAGGCAATAACGGTACCTAAATTATTAGGCAATAGCGGTACCTACATTATTGGGCAATAACGGTACCTGAATTATTAGGCAATAGCGGTATCTAAATTATTAGGCAATAGCGGTACCTAAATTATTAGGCAATAACGGTACCTAAATTATTAGGCAATGGCGGTACCTGAATTATTAGGCAATAACGGTACCTGAATTATTAGGCAATAGCGGTATCTAAATTATTAGGCAATAGCGGTACCTAAATTATTAGGCAATAACGGTACCTAAATTATTAGGCAATGGCGGTACCTAAATTATTAGGCAATAGCAGTACCTAAATTAAAATGTCACGAATAGTCTGTCCATGGCCTATTCATTGCTAATAAAATTCTATTATAATCTTACATTTTAACACATATTAGCTTTAACAATAATCCACTCTGAGGTCATTAGAAGTCAACTAACCTTCGGAAAATAAACTTTCCATATTAATGCTGAACAGGTTTTCTTTAACATCATAAACTTAATTTTCTTGTAGGTACAGTCAGCACCAGATCAATCGTGACGAACAAAATGCTGAAAATTTTGATGAATGACTGATTATTCTGATAGATAGATAATACTTTATTGTACACCAATACATTTACAACTGAGACAAGTAGGTAACATGCATATACAGTTTAATGTACAATGGGCGGCCTTATCGCTGAAGCGATTTCTTCCAGGCAACCTTGGGATGGACAGTAATGTGACAAGGCAAAAGATACATGGTGTAGTTATCAGATAAAACTAAATAAAAGGTGTACTAAAACAAAAAGAAAGACAGAAAAGCACAGATAAAGGAAAACAAAATAAAAAATACAGCTTTACGTTAAGTATTATAAACATAATCGCACAACCACAACACAAATAGATATATAAGATAAACTAGTAGATATAATAAAATATAAAATAAGCAATACATACCAATATGAAAGGAAAATAATAAGTAGCAATGTGAACATATAATTTTTGATATTTTGGTACTCACCTCTAGTTTTATTTTAAAAATTTTTTATACAACTTAGGTGGCAGACAAGCACACGGCCCACCTGATGGAAAGTGGTTACCATGACCTATGAACGTGTGTAACAAAAGTGGAGTCACATCCGTGCTGCCGACCCTGTAAGAACAGAGATTTTGTGCCGTCAGTGTAGAGGACAAAGCAGGACAAGCCTTTGGTCATCCCACTGACAGCACAAAAACTTTCCAGTGAGCTCTGGTTCGGAAAATAATACAATTTAAAAACAATAAAACAGTTTGTATTAGTCTCAATAAAGAAAGGAGAAAGAAATAAAGGAATGTGTTTATTTTTATTTTAAATTACTGAAACACATAACAGTTAACTTAATTACAGTACTTGTATATAAAATAATTATACAACCATGGATGGGGAGGAATTATTTGGTGCTTAAACCTGCAGGATTGTATATGTATATTCTGTATAATTGTTTATTTTGTTTATTGTTATTGTTTATTGTGTAATTGTATCGCAGGTTTATAAGTGCCCGGTTAATGGCAATAGGCTCGCCACCTATTACATTGGGACCTAAACATAAACTGGCGAAATGTGGGTGCTAGCACCTCTGCCTACCCCTTCGGGGATATAGGCGTGAGTTTATGTTATGTTATGTTATGTATAATTGTTATTATATTTTAATTATTTTATTCTTTAATACATATATATACACAATTGAACTAATAAATAACTTAATTTAAATAGTAAAATTACTTATAAAATTTATACAAAACTATGCTAACTATACAGAAATGAGATGGAGAAAAAGAGGGAAACTGCAACTTTAATTTAGATAACTTTTTTTTTTATACCGCTTAGTTGGCAGACAAGCACACGGCCCACCTGATGGAAAGTGGTTACCGTGACCTATGGACGTCTGTAACACCAGAGGAGTCACAGTCGCGCTGCCAACCCTGTAAGTACAGAGTTTCTGTGCCGTCAGTAGAAGACAAAGCAGGACAAACAAAACCTAAAACAATTTCTTTTTGAAATGGCAACACTGTCCGTCATTTCCGCCCCTATCTCCAGCCATTACATAATACAGAATTATTATAATCTATGACATCATACATTGTCATATAATATTAATAATCTAAACAGTTTGATTTGCTCTTAATACGCTTAATGGTTTTGCACACGTCCTTAGGCCACGGTAACCACTTTCCATCAGGTGGGCCTTGTGCTTGTCTGCTACCTAAGTTATATAAAAAGTAAATCACTGGAGTCTTTGTGCTGTCAGTGCTACAACCAAAAGCTTGACCTGCTTTGTCTTTTACACTGACGGCACAGAAACTCTCAATGCTTGCAGGGTTGTCAGCGCGAGTGTGACTCTCTTGGTGTTGCACACGTCCATAGGCCACGGTAACCACTTTCCAACAGGTGGCTTGTGTGCTTGTGTGCCAGGAGGTAGGACACGGCGGTATTTCCGCCCAATTGAGCAGTCCGACTGGGGAAGTACCACCGCCTTACAGAATACCGCGGTTATAACTTCGTGTTGTGTTCCCAGCGGTGAGTTAGGTAGCCAGAGGAGAATTTGTGCTGTCAGTGGGATGACTAAAGGCTCCTCCTGCTTTGTCCTCTACACTGACGGCACAGAAACTCTGTGCTTACAGGGTCGGCAGCGCGAGTGTGGCTTCTCTGGTGTTACACACGTCCATAGGCCACAGTAACCACTTTCCATCAGGTGGGCCGTGCGCTTGTCCTGCCACCTAAGTAATATAAAAAATACCTTTGAATACCTTGGCTACAAAGTTTCAAAATGTTAAGACCATTTTGAAACTTTGTAGCCAAGATCATTTTGACGCTGACTCTACCTATCTATTGGTCACGTTTTGACTAAGACGATATAAATAGTTACAATCTTGTATTTCTTGCAACACGTTATGTCATCTGGTGCCTCGCGCATGCTAACGCCTGTTTTAGTGTCATTTCAGACCAGACGGAAAAATACTCGTGTACTTTTTAACATCATAACATAACATAAACTCACGCCTATATCCCCGAAGGGGTAGGCAGAGGTGCTAGCACCCACATTTCGCCAGTTTACGTCCCAATGTAATAGGTGGCGAGCCTATTGCCATTAACCGGGCACTTATAAACCTGCGATAAATACACACATAACTTCGGGCACTTATAAACTATTTGTCAAAAAATTTTCATTTTTACAGTTCATTGTATTATTGTAAAATGTACAGTTTACGATATTAATAAAAAAATATGACACAAATCAAATCAAATGTATTTATTTGCGAAAATGGGTATTACAATAGATGTTCAAAAAAAATAATAATTTCATCAGCCATATTCCGCCCCAAGGCATGCAAATATTGGAATAATCAATTTTATCGACTATTATAGTATTTACTTCAAAAATTGACTTCAAATTTCATATTAATATAATGTCAAAACAGGTAGGAATCCCAGGAATCACACAGACACACATTTGTCATCTAGATACTCTTGTACATTATAATATGCCTTTTGTATCAAAACATTTTTCAACTTGTATTTAAATTCGTGCAAATTAGTTGCGGCGCATAAATCAGTCGGCAGTTTGTTAAAAACCTTATATTCCGTGAGCATGGTGCTTGCAACAGCACCATAATATCGGAAACTCAAAACAATACAACATGGCAAATATCCCGATAATTTTAATACTAACAATATAAACTCTTACATGTATTGTATTACCATAATATAATTAATACATACGGACATGTGTACTCATGTTGATACCGAACAGAATGGACACATGGCTCCGATAGAAGCGACGTTATACTGACAAGCAATTTACATGTGCACATGGGGACGTGTTTTTGAATAATTGACTTGATTTTGTTTGTATTAAATTTAGAATATACATACATACATATAATCACGCCTTCATCACCGGAGGGTTAGGCAGAGGTGAATTAACACCTAAATTTCACCAATAATTGTATTCTGTCCCACATAATAGGGGGTGAGTCTATTGCCGTATTCCTGGCACTATTGTTGACTCGGGCCATGCATCTACGGCTGAGTCTGGGCTGTATATATCTCTCTGATGTTAAACAGCCCTATCCCTTAGTCACCTTGTACGACACCGCATGGGAGGTCTTAATTTTACTCTGCCGGTAACCACGCGGCCTAATATTAATCGGTGATATTATATTTCTTAAGCCAGATTCGAAGAAAATATGCAGGTATCTCTGTAAAAATATCAGATACTGTAAGCAATGAAGGTTTGGTTCAGATAATGAATAGTTTGGAGTATTACAAGATCTTAAAGTGAATCTATAAGGTTACTATTAAGTGGATGAGTATTAATGATGTAAATGCGTGGTCAACATAAGTCTCTTGCTTGCTCGAACAAAATAATTTGTAAACTAAAGCAAATTTAAAAAAGAAAAATAATCTAGTTCTAATATAGTTAGCTGAGTTTCTTGCTGGTATCTTCTCAGTAGAACTAACCTACCGAACCGGCGAAAGAATCATTTTTTATTTAATATTTTTATATTAATTCTTGACATACCTAATTGTAAAATTTTGACGTTCATTATGTGCTCTTTGTGTGCCTAAACTGAATAAATGAAATTGATTCTTTGATTCTTCTTTGATATAACAATATATATCTTCAAACAGTGTTTGAACCGGAAGATACAAAGTTACATCATAATAACAAATCTACGTAATCTTAGTTATGGCAAAAACTTTGGCGTTTACGCCGGCGACCTTGATCATATATTCGATCATTTTGTCGATGAAGCTATATTTGAGTTAATTAGCACTAAGGTGGTATGTTAAGGACCGGTTATCAAATATCATTATAGTGTTAAACATTGAATGTGTTTTGTAGTAAGCTCAGAATACATAACAGACCAGAAACCGCAAGCGCGTTAAATAAAATTGAAGCAACAAAAACTTAATTTATACAATAAATTTATCACTCGTACTCACACCAGGTCTATTTTAATTTCAAAAATTCCGTTTTGTATAGTTACCGCATGTAAATATGCTGCATATTGTTTTTAATACTCCTTGTTTCTAGTTTATTTGCTAACTACACCAAATCGTTTGCTTTTATTACGTCACGGTCCATCCCAAGGTTGCCTGGAAGAAATCGCTTCCAGCGATAAGGCCGCCCATTGTACATTAAACTGTATGCATGCTAACTGTAAGTTCTACTGTAATCTATTGTTGTATAATGAAGAGGGTTGGCACCGCGAGTGTGACTCCCTTGGTGTTGCACACGTCCATAGGCCACCGTATCCACTTTCCATCAAATGGGCCGTGTGCTTGTCTGCCAACCAAGTGGTATAAAATAGTTTAATTCGTTTTCAATTTCACAATTTATGAAAAAAATAAACCGACAATGGAATTAAACCCTAACTTTTACAGTAGGATGAATTAACAAACATACCTACCATTACTTTAACATAACATAAACTCACGCCTATATCCCCGTAGGGGTAGGCAGAGGTGCTAGCACCCACATTTCGCCAGTTTATGTTTAGGTCTCAATGTAATAGGTGGCGAGCCTATTGCCATTGCCTATTACTTTAACTTATCACTAATAATAAATTTATTTCGTTTCGTTTCGTAAATAGTTCGTACGAATGTCGATAGATGGCTCTCACCGTCGCCCAAAGATACATAGGAGATCGCTTCAGGCGTGGTTCGATAGCTCAGTGGGCAGAACATTCGCCCTGTAAGAGAAAAACCGTCGAAATCCCGCCTGAGCCGAATCAATGTTTCCTGTCTTAATCGATTTGAATCATTAGCACACTAAAATGCTTTAAAATTTCATTCAACTAATAACATTGTAAGTAGTATTTAAAACTAACACGAAAAGGAATTTCGTAAATTGTGTAGGAATAGAAGCAAGTGGCGGGCTGCTGTCTCTGCCTACCCCAGAGTGATACAGGCGTGAGCGTATATATGTGTATCTAAGTCCCAGTATTACACACTCGGTTACAAACAGATCGTTTTACACAATTTACTTTGCAAGCTTGAAATTACAATCGCAGATAGAAACGCACGCGCGACGCAACGGTAATGCGAACATACCGCACCGAATTGATATGTTCTTAGTAATGAGTATACATATATATACATACAGAAATTATTATACAAGGACAACCTTTTGAAATCAGCTGTTGGATGTCAACAAGGAGACCCTCTTGGACCGGTAATTTTCAGTTTAGCTATTCAGCCCATTATTCGGCGGTTAAATTCTAAATTTAATGTATGGTACCTAGACGATGGGACTCTAGGGGGAGATGTGGAGACAGTTTTACAAGATTTGGCATTTATTAAAAATGAATTTAGATTAATTGGTTTAGAACTAAATGACAGCAAATGCGAGATTTTTTTAAACGACGTTTCGGACAAAATTTCTACTATCTCTAAATTCAATTCCGTAGCTCCCACCATCAAAATTTTAGAAAAAGACTCTTTACGTCTGCTCGGGTCCCCAATCCTAGAAGATGCCTATACCCCATTTATAGATTAAAAATTCAAAATTTTAGTGACATTTCGGATCGCCTACTCAAAATTAATATACACTCGGCTTTCACTATTCTTCGGTATTGCCTATTCGTTCCAAAATTCACCCATGCCCTACGATCAACGCCATTTTTTAAACATTTAACGATTTTGAAAAAAATGGACGAAATTATAGAAAATACCCTCACCAAAATTTTAAATGTGGCCTTGGATGACCGAGCTTTACTACAAGCGACTCTACCGATTCGCTTGGGTGGGCTCGGTATTCGCAAAATTTCAGATGTCAGCTTACCAGCGTTCCTGTCTTCAGTCCACAGTACCGAAGAATTAACTAGGAAAATCCTTGCACCTACACTAGTTAATTCTGAAGTATTGTGTAAGACTGATGCAGTGAACGCTTGGAAAATTGCATGTCCAAACACCGATCTCCCAAGGAACCTCTTCTCACAGCGTCAGTGGGACGGGCCGCTCTGCAGCTTAGTTGGAAAAAAATTACTAAATACATGTTCCAATGCTGCTGAGCGTGCCCGTTTACTGGCGGTTGGAGTGTGGGAATCGGGTCTTTGGCTACAAGCTCTTCCGTCATCTAACGTAGGGACTATGTTAGATGACACTACCTTCCGCATCGCAACTTGTCTCCGTTTAGGTGCGCCGTGTGTTTCTCCGCATCAATGCCGCTGTGGAGAAGCCGTTGACATACTCGGACACCATGGTCTGTCGTGCTGCAGGAGCGCAGGGCGAATTCCACGGCACGCCAGCCTCAATGACATAATCCGCCGTGCTCTTGTCACCGCCGATGTACCAGCTGTACTAGAACCAAACGGTTTGGCGCGTGACGATGGCAAGAGACCGGATGGCAAGTCGTTAATGCCATGGAAGATGGGTAGGACTCTGGTGTGGGACGCCACATGCGTTGATACCATGGCTCCTACCCATATAACTAGCACGGCTGGCTGTGCTGGAGCTGCTGCTGCTTCTGCAGAGGCTCTCAAGCGGCGCAAATACTCCAATCTCATCGGAGATTATGAATTTGTGCCGTTTGGAGTCGAGACTTTGGGGTCATGGGGTCCGAGCGCTCGCAACCTCTTCCGTGAGATTGCGAAGCGTATGGTCGACGCTTCTCGTGACCAGAAGGCTGGCCTCTTTTTAGGTCAGAGAATAAGCATTGCCATACAACGTGGCAATGCTGCCAGTCTTCTGGGAACGCTGCCACAAGAGGCATGCGATGCGGAGGAATTCTACGACGCATTTTAATTGTTCTTAGCTATAAGTTGTATAATAGTTATTTTATTTTTATTGTATTTAATATTTATAAATTATTTCTGTATAGATTACTTAGAATAAAAATTGTACATACATACATAATAATATAATGAAGCCTATATCTCCGATGGGTTAGGCAGAGGTTAAATTAACACTCACATTTCACTAATCATTGAATTCGGTTCCACGTAATAGAGGGTGAGCCTATTGCCGTGGCGGTATTTCCGTCAACATAGCCCGACGCACTCATACGGCGTGGTCCCGTAAACGACCTTCATCTCTTCATTACATTTTCTCTGTAAGTTCTACAGTTATATTTATTTTTGGCAGATCCAAAATGACTTCAAAACCCCATCGCCCCATGTTCGGGTCTCACTCGGACACCTCAGTTATAAACATTAAGAATATGGTAAGAGAAGCACGACCCCTCGCCCTGCGCCCCCTTCATTGTGCTGTATTTTTTGTATGAACCCCACCAAGCATTTTTCGCCATTAAAGCTAGCTTATACCCTTTCTCAAGCTTAAATCCATTCCTGTAACAAATTTCATTAAGATCGGTCTTTTTATACAACTTAAATTAGAAGGTTTCTTCATGGTCGGCATCGCGAGTGTAACACCCCTGGTGTTGCATACGTCCATAGGCCACGGTAAGCACTTCCCATCAGGAGTGCCGTGTGCATTTCTGCCACCTATAAGTGGTATAAAAAAGAGACAGGTAAGCACACCGCCCCCCTGATAAGAAGTAGCTACCGTGTGTTTTGGGCGTATATATACCTAATATCAGCGAAGTCACACTCCTGCCGCTTACCCTGTAAGAACGAGGAGTTTCTGTGCCATCAGTGCAGAAAACAAAGCCAAACAATCAGTACAAGCCTTTAGTCTTCCCACTGACAGTACTCAAACTCTCCAGTGAGCTCTGACTACCCTACTAACCGTCTGGAACACAACACGAGGTTTTTATGGCCGCGGTATTCTGTAGGTCGAATGCTGCTCAATTGGGACAGGAATACCGTCGTGTCCTAACTCTTTAAATCACGGTTCAGTGGTTTAGGTGTGAATCACACAGTTTTTTGAGCCCAGCAGTTTAGTTTTTGCCATGTATGTTCCCGGTTGAGTAGAAAAGGCCACCCCATCTCTTGCCGTGAGGTTTAAGAAGGCGAGTTAAGGATAAGGTTGTTCTCCATCCAATAATAAACATAATACATCCCATGACAAAGTGCTCGTTTCATGGCATTAGTCTCGCCACCACACGTGTTTCCTTCTTCCTACAGTCCCGGGTCCTTTAAGCGGGGCGTGAAAAAGCATATGATGAGGCCGTCAAGCTGAGTGTCATCATTGTCACATGGTATGTGTAAGTAATGGTGACCCTCTTTTCTGAGACTTTGCCTTCAGCTTACCATCAGGCAAGGCGGAGTCTAATTGACGTGTTCTGTATAAAAAAAAGAACATGACGTGGGTTTTCGTAAACTTGAAATCATGTCTTGGGATTAAACCATTTCTTTTATTTTTCTATTTATATTCCGTCTTAGTCCCAACATTTACCTTTAACCCTAATCTAACCTGCAGCATAATATACCCACATGGAGTACTGCTGTCACCCTTATTGCTGGAGCGTGTGCATACCAGCTTGACCCCTTCGACTCGGTGCAAAGAAGGCCGTTGGCCGTTGATCCCATTCTCGCAGGTGATGTGAAGCCTCTCAGCCTTAAAACGGACGGTTCGCTGTGTGTGTTCTACCGCTTATACAATGATTTGTGCTTGGATGAATTGTTTGACATGATGCCCACACCTGCATTCTATCATCGCGGCGCTCACCATAGGCAGGAAATTCATCCTTACACATTGTGACCTCTGACGGTGCGCACTGTGCGGTATGAAAGGAATTTCGTCCCACACATGCTCAAGTTGGGGTTGTGTCAAAAGTCATTGGTGTGTGCCATGGTAAAACCTGGAATTGAACCCGAGACCTCGTCGCAGCAGTCCATTACCCATACCACTAGGCTACCGTTTTAATGTAATTAAAGTAGAATTTTTTAATTGATGTATTCGGGATTGGAACACGCGATCTTTCCCTTACAGGGGGAATGCTCTGTCCTCTGAGCTACCGAACCTCGCCTGATGCCATCTAAATCTTTCTATAAATATCCGTCCTGTGATGATCCCGCTTGAACCGAATAAAACATTTTCCTATCTTAGTAGATTTGTATAGTTTGCTTATTAAATGCCTTAACATTTTCATTTAAATGTAATTATAGTTTGAGATAACATTATAACATTAAAAAATTATAAAAGAAGAGCCAAGCGCGAGTTGGACTCGTGCAGAAGGGGTTCTGTAACTCTATAGTTCCGTACCATTCTGTTCTAAGTATTTCATGTTATAGCGGCAACAGAAATATATCATCTGTGATGTTACATGTACATCACCTGCCTTGTTATCGCAGTTCATGAGATACAGACTTCAGTTTTGTGATAGACAGTCAGTGGAGCCTCAGCAACAGGGTTCCGTTTTTACCATTTTTTTTATACAACTTAGGTGGGAGACAACCACACGGCCCACCTGATGGAAAGTGGTTACCGTGATCTATGAACGTGTGCAACACCAGTGGAGTCACTACATGCTGCCGACCCTGTTAGAACAGAGATTTTATGTGTCCTCAGTGTAGAACAGCACAAATTTTCTAGTGAGCTCTGGCTACCCTAATCACCACTAGGAACACAACACGAAGTTATTATGGGCGCGGTATTCTGTAGGGCGGAGGTATATCCCCAGGCAGACTGCTCAATTGGGCGGAAATACCGCCCTGTCCTACCTCCTAAACCATTCTTTTCCTTTGATGTGAGGAACCCTAAAAACAAATTTAATGATTGATTTAATCAAAATTCAACCTTGATACGTCCTTATTCTGATCGAATGCTTAAATTATTATATTGAAATTCCATTGCCTTTTTTCTGAATTAAATTTAAAAAAAAACGATCTAATGACGTATGCTTTATCTGACAAAGACCTTCGACTTAAATATATATTAAAACATGATTTATGGTATATTTATAATCCTAAATACAAGTCGCGTGGTTCCCAGCAGAGTAGAATTTGAACTACCCCATCTCTCCCCATGCGGTGTCGTACAAGGCGACTAAGGGATAGGGTTGTTTAACATCAGACATATACAGTCCAGACTCAGCCTCAAATGCATGCCTCGAGTCAAGGTCACCCCCTATTAGTTGGGACCGAATTCAATGATTGATGAAATGTGGATGCTAACTAACCTCTGCCTAACCCTCCGGGGATAAAGGCGGGGATGAAGGATGTATGTGTGTATGTATAATTTTTCCCGAGATTTTTGAGGACTACTGATTTTGGCTGTTTGTCTTGGACTTACTGGCCGGTGGGTCGGCTAATCGGTTATGTCGGATTCGAACCGACTAAAATCGCACACAGTCTCGTGTCTCGAACGCCGAGGTGTAAGGTGGTCCCAGTAAAGCATTTCCTTTCTACCCCGGCAACACTCATTTAATCTATTCGTTTTCGATACTGCATATCGCAGGACGTTCCGAGATTTTCCGGGACTGACATGGTCTGGTACCGGAAAATCTATATCCATCTTCAGTCCCGGGAATTGCAAGTATACATAGATCCCCAACTCCATTCCCGTGGTTGTTGGTTATCGCGACCAAAAGTAACCTTGATTTCTTTTTTTTTTATACCACTTAGTTGGCAGACAAGCACACGGCCCACCTGATGGGAAGTGGTTACCGTGGCCTATGGACGTGTGCAACACCAGGGGTGTCACACTCTCGCTGCCGACCATGAAGAAACCTTCTGATGCCCCTCTTGAAGAACCCCATATGATTCTAGAACTATTTTTGGTTTTATCTTCGGTTCTACAGACTCGACCGATTATAATTAAATAAATGTAAGATTTTAACCCCTCGTTTACATACATACATATAATCACGCCCTTATCCCCGGACGGTTAGGCAGAGGTGAATTATCACTCCACTGAATTTCGGGCACTATTGTTGACTCAAGCATGGCATCTGAGGCTGAGTCTGGGCTGTATATATCTGTCCGATTTTTTTATTTTATTTTTTTATGTAGAACACGTCAATTAGACTTCGCCTTGCCTGATGGTAAGCTGAAGGCAAAGTCTCAGAAAAGAGGGTCACCATTACTTACACATACCGTGTGACAATAGTGACACTCAGCTTGACGGCCTCATCATATGCTTTTTCACGCCCCGCTTAAAGGACCCGGGACTGTAGGAAGAAGGAAACACGTAAGCTGGTAGTCCGATGTTAAACCCTCTCTTAAACGAGAGTTTACACCTAAGTATAAAACATGTATTTGACAAGTTGTAATATGTCACAGGCTACAGTGTGAACGCAAATGTGTTTTATACTTGTTTACAACTTGTTGGTTATACATACTATGTGAACGAAAACGTATCTGAGATACATACAGGGTGTATTTTTGAAACGGGGCAGTAAGGGCAAGTACCTTAACCGTTGCAGTTACAGCAAAACGTTCTTAAAAGACCTTCCTTAACTTTTTGGGACATTTTGAACTGCATTCACAGATTTTGTAAAAAACTTACAGTTAGCAAAAAAAATGCAAAAAGTTCAAATTTTTTTTTATGCCAATCGATTCTATTTCATGTGGGGATCAAAAACTCTATGGGACCATTTTAGCTTTCAGTACTAGAAAAGACAGAAATCGCCAAAAACGTTTCCCATACATTTCGTACGGAAATATGATAAATCAACTCGAAACTCATAGGTCAGGTAAAATATTGAACTTTTTTAAATAAAAAAAATCATTTAAACATTTAAGAAATTGGTTTATGAAATAAATTGCTCAAAATGATTTCCATTTTCACGAATACATGTCTATCCTTTTTTGCACTGAACGAATGGCGGCTAATAATGTTCTGGGATGAATATTACGTAAAATGGTCATTAATGCATCCTTGAGCTCTTGAACACTGGCGTACGTCGTCTTATACACCTCGTTTTTCACGAAGCCCCATAAAAAAATCAAGTGGTGTTAGATCGGGGCTACGAGGTGGCCACTGTGTTGGACCATGTGTACCTATCCACTGTGTACCGAATAAGCGGCTCAAATTGGAACTTGAAAGGTGACTGTTATGTGGCGGAGCACCATCTTGTTGAAAATGAACTTTTCGCAATTCCGACAGGGGCCATTCGTCCATCTCGTTTTCAAGATGGTGTAAAATGACTTCATTATACATGGCAGAATTCAGTTTCCCTTCATAAAATTCCACCATTATGACTCGATTGGACATTATACCACACCAACAGTTGAATGAGAAGCGAACCTGATTATGACTTGCCGTAACTCTTAGTGGATTTTCTTTGGACCAATAGTGGTGATTTTTTCTGTTGTACATACCGTTATTGGAAAAATTCGTTTCGTCTGACCACAGTATGTAATTTAAAAATTCATGATCTCTGCTTATTTTTCCTCTTAGCCATCTGCAAAAAGTAAGCCTTCGAACATCATCACCCGGATGTAACACTTGAACTATGCGCCCATATCGATAGCACTTGTAGCCGTATTTCTTCCATATCTTTATCACAAGGGAGTGCGATACACCTACTTCAAGGGCGACTTGCCTGGACGATACCTCTGGATATGCTTCGACATAAGTCAGAACCGCAATCTCCGTGTCCATGTCCACACGAGGCTGCCGCTTTCTTTTGAAAGAACCCTGCAATTCCAGGTTTTTCAAAAGATTTGTAATAACCTTTCTTGTTGGCACATGCCGCAACGGATACTTATTGCGGTACCACACTAATGCAGCTCCCGCATTTCGATTATTGACAAAATACGCTTCTAATAAGTCAATTTTTTCACGATTGGAAGTCATTTTAGCGAAAATCCTTAATTAATAACTCATACGAAGTTTCTCAGCTGAAACTAAGTATAACACACAGATTTTCGAATCAAATTCGAAATTTGAGGGTAAAAATTCTTTTTATTTACTTTACAGTCAATTCTACCCACTTCCTGGCCATAACAAAAAGATAGACCATCGTAGAAATTTGTTTCTGTTGCCGAAATGTATGGGAAACGTTTTTAGCGATTTCTGTCTTTTCTAGTACTGAAAGCTAAAATGGTCCCATAGAGTTTTTTGATCCCCACATGAAATAGAATCGATTGGCATAAAAAAAATACATTTGAACTTTTTGCATTTTTTTGCTAACTGTAAGTTTTTTACAAAATCTGTGAATGCAGTTCAAAATGTCCCAAAAAGTTAGGGAAGGTCTTTTAAGAACGTTTTGCTGTAACTGCAACGGTTAAGGTACTTGCCCTTACTGCCCCGTTTCAAAAATACAGCCTGTATATAAAACAAGCATTGTGTTTTGATTAGTCTTCTACAAGTCTACAAGTTTTTTATAAACAAGTTTACAACTTGATGTAAAAGAGGATTTCGCCTGACAACACCTTTCAAACAAATAATGTACCCATATCAAAGTAAATAGCTACCTAGGTTTTGCCCTATCGCAAACAAACAAGAATTCAAAAATAATATGTTTGTGTTCAGTAAACTCAAGCATTGTTTTTAAATATACATAGGTACTTACACTAAACTGGTACGACTGCCTACTTTACAATTAAACTATAAAAGTACCTACCTAAATGTAATTATAAATGCGATTAGTGTAAAAAGTATCTGCTAATTTCAATGGTATTATGATAAATTGTTGGGGACTCTGTAGTCCCCACACCCGAGGAGAGGGCCAGATCGTGAGAGATGGCCCTAGGTCGGCCGGGGTGCGAGGGATATTCCTGTCAACCTCACTTTCGGCAACCAAAACAACCCACGGCGTGTTTGGCGGCGAATTTTGCGCACGTAAAAAAAAAGAAAAGTATTATGATAAACTTTTTAGCAAAGTTGCCCGTGTTTAATAACAACTCTTTGAAAATAACTTTTTATTCTGAGAGTGTGTCTCGAGGTCAAACTCTTTTTCGTATATTTATAAAGTTAATTTATTTTGTTATGTTGTTACTTCCGACTTTTAGGCGGTGTACACATAGGTATACATATACATACATACATACATATAATCACGCCTCTATCCCCTGAGGGTTAAGCAGAGATGAATTAACACCCACATTTCACCAATCATTATTAGGTCGCACGTAATAGGGGGTGTTTATTGCCGTATTCCGGACACTATTGTTGACTCGAGCCATGTTTGAGGCTGAGTCTAGGTTGTATATATCTGTCTGATGTTAAACAGCCCTATCCCCTAGTCACCTTGTACGACACCGCATGTGTAGAGATGGGGTGGTCCAAATTCTGCCCTGCCGGGAATACCGCGGCTTTAGGCGCTGTAAAACAAGTTTATTTCTTTTAAAATGTTGAACTAATAAATATGCTATAAATAAATCTATAAACAAATTTGTTGACTTGGAATCTGTATGTAGTCTAATTTCAATGCCATATCGATCGCATTACAACACACTAACAGTACAAAGTGCATGGAAATGAAAAATATTCAACACTAAACGAGAAACTTGTTTCCGAACAAGCTTATTTTTTTTAAATGGTGTCCTTGAACAACTTTAACATCCTTGTTTAAGTTTAAAAACATTATTAATAGATAATGTTAAGGCCTGCGACTCCGCCCGCGTGGTTTTTGACTTCTACTCATACATAGATACATACATATAATCACGCCTTTATCCTCAAAGGGTTAGGCAGAGGTAGGACACGGCGGTTTTCCCGCCCAATTGAGCTGTCCGACTGGGGAAGTACCTCCGCCCTACAGAATACCGCGGCTATAATAACTTCGTGTTGTGTTCCCAGCGGTCAGTAGGGTAGCCAGAGCTCACTGGAGAATTTGTGCTGTCTCTGGGAAGAAAGGCTTGTCCTGCTTTGTCTTCTACACTGACGGCACAGAAACTCTATATTTACAGGGTTGGCAGCGCGACTGACTCCTCTGGTATTACAAACGTCCATAGGCCACTGTAAACACTTTCCATCAAGGGGCCGTGTGAAAAAAAAATTAACACCCACATTTCACCTATCATTGTATTCGGTCCCACGTAATATGGGGTGAGCCTATTGCTGTTTTCTGGGCACTATTGTTTTTTTTTTTTTTTTTTTTATATAGGACACGCCAACTTGACCTCACCTCGCCTGATGGTAAGCTAAAGGCAAAGTCTCAGGAAAGAGGGTCACCATTACAGATACTAAGTGCTACAATGGTGGCACTCAGCTTGGCGGCCTCATCAGATGCTTTTTCACGCCCCGCTTAAAGGCCCCGGGACTGTAGGAAGAAGGAAACACGTGTGCTGGTAATGAATTCCAGGTCTTGGTGGTGCGGCAAAGAAAAGAGTCTCCGAACCGCTTGGTTCTTGCTCGTATATTCTGCACAGTGTGAGGGTGACATCTAAGGCCTGCACGTGTTGTCCTATGTAGGAAAGGAGATGGTGGGATTAGTTGGAAGAGCTCGTCAGAACACTCACCGTGGTAGAGACGGTAAAATACAGCCAAGGAAGCAATATCTCTACGCATCTGCAAAGGCTCGAGGGTGTTCGTGACCTCAGGGTTCCCAATAATTCGGACCGCGCGTCGCTGCGTTGACTCGAGCCATGCATTTGAGGCTAAGTCTGGGCTGTGTATATCTGTCTGATGTTAAACAGCCCTATCCCTTAGTCGCCTTGTACGACACCGCATGGGAAGAGATGAGGTGGTCCAAATTCTACTCTGCTGGTCATTCTACTCAACCAATATTGCAATCAAACATAAGACAGATTTTAAATCTGATGAAGACCTAATTTATTTTAATTCTTTATTGCACATAAACAGTACAGAGTTCATACACAAAACAAGTACAGAGGCAAGCTTTTTTTATTATACAACTTAGGTGGCAGACAAGCACACGGTCCCCTAATGGAACGTGGTTACCGGGACCTTTTAACGTGTGTAACACTAGGGAAGTCACACTCGTGCTGCCGACCCTGTAAGAACAGAGTTTCTGTGCCGTCGGTGAAGAAGAAGCAAAACAAGCATTTAGTCTTCCCACTGACAGCAAGCGACCAATACGCTTCTAATGATACTTCATTTGACCAATTCTGATAAGTAGTACGGGCTAGTGGTATGGGTAATGGACTGCTGAGACGAGGACTCGGGTTCGATACCAGGTTGTACCATGGTACACCAATGACTTTTCGAAGTTATGTGTGTATTTGTTAAGTGCCCGGTTAATGGCAATAGGCTCGCCACCTATTACATTGGGACCTAAACATAAACTGGCGAAATGTGGGTGGTAGCACCTCTGCCTACCTCTTCGGGGATATAGGCGTGAGTTTATTTTATGTTATGTTAGTACATACATACCTACATAGCCTGTTAAAATCATAACCCTCGTTTGTCTTCGCCGTAGTCGAGTAAAACAGAGGCGACCCTTAAATCGGTAGGTACCCCATGCCATTGACCTGCTTTTTTATTACATTATTTTAATAGGAAATTTAATTTAAATGCACATAATAATGTTTTTTATTACTATTTTATTTGTTTATTGACTTAACGAAAATGTTAAGGTTATACAAGGACGCCATATATCTTGATAATATAATTGTTATACCCGTGTGTTTGTCACCTAACTAACGGCTGTACCGATTTTGATGACATTTCATTTTTATGTGTTTGTACTTTGTCTAACAAAACATACAGGAAAAAGTGGCATACGACCATGGCTATCCACGGTAGTTAATAAATAAACTTTTTTTATATACCACTAAAGTGGCAGCGCACGGTCCATCTGATGGAAAGTGGTTACCGGCAGTCCCCCTGTGGAGTCTCTATGCCGTCAGTGTGGAAGAAGCAAGACTAGCATTTAGTCTTCCCACTGACAGCACAAAAACTCTCCAGTGCGCTCTGGCTACCCTACTCACCGCCGGGAACACAATACGAGGTTATTATGGCCGTGGTATAACCGTGACTTATGGACGTGTGCAAGACCAGGGGAATCCCCATTGTGTTGCCAACCCTGTAAGCACAGAGAGTCTTTATGCCGTCAGTGTGGAAGAAGCAAGGCAGCCCTATCCCTTAGTCGCCTTGTACGACACCGCATGGGAAGAGATGGGGTCGCCCAAAATCTACTCTACCGGGAACCACGCGTCATAGATTTATAGATAGCAGTATATATTTATACATTCATACATATAATCACGCCTTTATCCCCGTAGGGTTAGGCAGAGGTGAATTATCACCCACATTTCACCAATAATTGTATTCGGTCCCACGTAATAAGGGGTGAGCCTATTGCTGTATTTCGGGCACTATTGTTGACTCGAGCCATGCATCTGAGGCTGAGTCTGGACTGTATATATCTGTCCGATGTTAAACAGCCCTATCCCTTATTCGCCTTGTACGACACCGCATGGGAAGAGATGGGATGTCCCAAAATCTACTCTGCCGGGAACCACGCGTCATAGATTCATAGATAGCACTTTTTTTTTTTTTTTTTTCATCATCATCATCATAAACTCACGCCTATATCCCCGAAGGGGTAGGCAGAGGTGCCAGCACCCACATTTCGCCAGTTTATGTTTAGGTCCCAATGTAATAGGTGGCGAGCCTATTGCCATTAACCGGGCACTTATAAACCTGCGATAAATACACACATAACTTCGAAAAGCATCGAAAAGTCATTGGTGTGTGCCATGGTAAAACCTGGGATCGAACCCGAGACCTCGTCTCAGCAGTCCATTACCCATACCACTAGGCTACCGCGGTTTTTTTTTTACGTGCGCAAAATCCCCACGGATACCTCCCCACCGGAGCCGGTGGAGGAGGTTATGTCGGACTCGAACCGACCAAAATGCACGCCGCCTGTGGGTTGTTTTGGTTGCCGAAGGTGAGGTTGACAGGCATATCCCTCGCACCCCGGCCGACCCAGGGCCATCTCTCACGATATGGCCCGTTTCCGGGGACGAGTTGGGGACTCTGTAGTCCCCACACCCGAGAAGAGGGTCATAGATAGCACTATAGATTTATATATGTGGTAAAAGTCTTCAATAGAATTGTGCCCTGTCATAAAGCCCTGTTATTCTATTATGCCCACGATGTATACATGGCCTCAACTAATATGATCGATAATGCGGACAACACAGCGGTATACTGTCTAGTTTATTTGGCAGCTAAATAAACACAATATTGGCGATGTGCCCACGGTTCAAGAACACACACTTTCGTATTTTGGCTTGTAATATGCCATTTTAGATGAGGATTAGCGTCGTAACAGCTTTGATTTATTTACTTTACGTTAAGACTGCATCTCGTGTTTTACCACCTGTACAGTGCAGATGATTTTTTTCTGGGGAAATATGAGGACGCCGTAGTCCGTCACCCGACAGGGCTTCCCATGGCCCGGGGTCAGTCGGGATGCGCGAGGGATATGCCAAAGTCTACCTACCCCCGACAACTGATGGCCTAAGATGGGTTTTAGTCAGTCCGAGTCCGACATAACCACCCCCACCGTGTCCGCCGGGGTGTATACATACGAGGTGATTTCCGCACGTTTAAAAATAATAAAAAAATTCTCATAGGACATAGGCATTCGCTAAAAACGGACTTTATGAAACTCCACCCCTAAGGGCTAGCCTTAGCCACAGCTACATTCTATCATCGCACCTCTCGCCATAGGCAGGGAATTCATCCTCACACATTGCGAACTGAGACGGCGCGCACTGTGCGGTATGAAAGAAACTTCATCCCACGCACACTCAAGCTGTGTAATGACCTCGCTACTGCGGTTTTCCCAAGCACCTACAATATGGGGTTCTTCAAAAAGGACATCAGAAGGTTTCTTCGTGGTCGGCAGCGCGTGCGTGACACGCCTGGTGTTGCATACGTCCATAGGCCACAGTAGCCGCTTCCCATCAGGTGGCCCGTGTGCTTGACTGCCACCTAAGTGGTATAAAAAAAAGGTGGTAAAACGGATCCAAGCGTACGAAGTCGCGAGTTGCCACTTGTATCATAAATGCGAAAGTAACTAACTCTTCATTATCATTATTGTACAACACAGCCTACAGTAACTGCATTAGTAATAATATAAACAAAGAACATAATATTCATTGTTATCCTAATTATATTTGATACAATAGAATGTAAACATACACGCCATCTTGACTCACGAATGACAGGACACGACTGAATATCATTAAATTAATAATTATTGCCTCTCCCAATGCTGGGAGGCTTTGGCCAACTGTTTCCACTAAACTGGCGAAATGTGGGTGCTAGCACCTCTGCCTACACCTTCGGAGATATAGGCGTGAGTTTATGTTGTGTTTATGTTATGTTATTGCCTCTCCCAATGTTGGGAGGCTTTGGCCTACTGTTTCCACGCTGGCCAGACGGGTTGGTACAGGGTTTTATTTCGAGTTTTCGTTAGTTTCGTTTCGATATCGTTAGCGTATTTATTCGTTAGTTGCCTCTTATGACACCCTTCGAATGAGATAGGGTTTTTTATACCATTTGCCACTCAGCACCACATGCATGGCTTAAGTCAACAGTAGTGTCCGGAAGACGGCAATAGACTCACCCTTTAATACGTGGGACCGAATTCAATGATTGATGAAATGTGGGTGTTAATTCACTTCTGCCTAACCTTGCGGGGATAAAGGCGTGATTATATGTTACATTTTTCCTAAGCTAAGCTTACGTTAATACGTACTCATAGTATACTATGTTACTCTCGTGGTTTTCCTTAACAGCGATTGGAACAGTGTAAATAATATTTATAACAGGACAAACAAACAGACATTGTCTGATCTATTTGGAAAACAAGTCGATTCATTCTTTATATTAGCTATTACAGAGCTCAAATGGTTGTAAACATCCAGAGTTATCAAAACATCTTTTTTTTTCTTTTTAAAACATTTAGGAGGAGGTAGGACACGACGGTATTTCCGTCCAATTGAGGAGTCGGACAGAATACGGCGGCCATAATAACTTCATGTTGTGTTCCCAGCGGTGAGCAGGGTAGCCAGAGCTCACTGGAGAGTTTGTGCTGTCAGTGTAAGACCAAAGGCTCGCCTTGCTTTGTCTTCTACACTAGCGGCACAGAAACTCTTTTCTTGCAGGGTCGGCAGCGCGATTGTGACTCCTCTGGTGTTACACACGTCCATAGGCCACAGTGACCAATTTCCATCAGGTGGGCCGTGTGCTTGTCTGCCACTAAATGGTACAAAAAAAAGTATTATGAAATTCTTTTCATTTCATTTTGGACTTTTACGGTATAGAAATAAAGACTAAAATTTATTGCCATTTTTTTGCTATGTCTGTAGTTTGGCAGTGGTTTCGCTTTAGTAGAATTGAGGCGATTGGGGTCAAGGGTGCTGGAACTATAGCTAAATAGCTTGTTGGACCCTAATAATCATCACCCTGCTCTCCGGTTTCAAGTTGTCTTTGAACTTCTCCGCATCCACAATACTCCGCGCTATCCTCAAAAGCCATCCTAAAACGCGTACTGGGCATTTAGAGTACATTTTGAGATGTGACTGGGTTCAGGATATATGCGAGTAATTATACTAGCAAATAGTAATCTCGTATATCTACGAGATTCAACTGTAGCCTAGTGGTATGGGTAATGGACTGCTGAGACGAGGTCTAGGGTTTGATCCTAGGTTTTACCATGGCACACACCAGTGACTTTTCGATGCTTTTCGAAGTTATGTGTGTATTTATTGCAGGTTTATACGTGTCTGGTTAATGGCAATAGGCTCGCCACCTATTTCATTGGGACCTAAACAGAAACTGGCGACATGTGGGTGCTTTTTTTTTTTACGTGCGCAAAATTCCCACGGATACCTCACCACCCGAGCCGGTGGAGGAGGCTGTGTCGGACTCGAACCGACTAAAACGCACGCCGCCTGTGGGTCGTTTTGGTTGCCGAAGGTGAGGTTGACAGGCATATCCCTCGCACCCCGGCCGACCCAGGGCCATCTCTCACGATCTGGCCCTCTTCTCGGGTGTGGGGACTACAGAGTCCCCAACTCGGATCGTCCCCGGAAACGGGGAGGCGCGCCATCGCCGGGGCCTGCTTCTGCCAGGGTGACGGGCGGCTCCACCTGTCACCCCCAGGCCGGCGCTCATGGGGGGCGGAGGTCGTTCATCGACCTCCGACGCCGGAGTTGCCTTCCTACGCGGGCAGCTAGGCTTGCGATCCTTCGTCGCTCCCGCTGCCGCTCCCGCCCCGCCTCCTCCTTCACGAGCATTACTTGCTCGCATAAGGACGCGCCGGCCGCCCAATCATCCGCGCAGCGGACCATCGCCGCGAGCAAGGTGGAGAGCGTGAGAACTCTCACTCCCAGGGCCGCCACAAGCTCCCGTCTCGGCGTTTCCCACGCTGGACACTCGGTGAGCGTGTGCGGCCCTGAGTCCTCACTCGCGTCGCAGTGATGGCACTCGGACGGCGAAATGTGGGTGCTAGCACCTCTGCCTACCCCTTCGGGGATATAGGCGTGAGTTTATATTTTAGGTATATGTATATCTACGAAACTATTAAAGAACATTGCATGACGTATGACGCACAGATATTAAACATAATTGATTGCGAGCCTTCATCGTTCCGGTATTATTGTCTAGTAATGGCCAGCGACATCTATTGACCTGTACTGTAAACAAGATGTTTGAACCAAGGTTGGTCAATTTATATTGTTCGAGATAGGGCTGTCACGTACAGTAAAATATTTTTCTAACGTTTAGCTTTTAACGTTTTTTTTTAGTATTGCATGTATCTCTAACACTAATAGAATAAAATGTAATTCATATAAATAATAATATCTATATTAAAACAAAAATACACATAATAGATTTGTGATTATGTCGTGTTGAATAACCCACTCGGTATCGTTTCCGGCGCAAAAGTGCCCATGATGTTGATCGCGTTACCTCGTTGAATCGTATGGCCATCCTTTGCCCCAGGAACGAGCTGGAGCGAGAGTCACCGCCTTGGTCGTGGATTCGGCGGTCAATTCTAGAATAGTACAAATAAATCTATACTAATATTATAAAGCTGCAGAGTTTGTTTGTTTGAACGGTCTTTCAGTGTTGGGTAGTCCATTTATCGAGAAAGGTTTTAGGCTATATATCATCACGCTACTACTTAAGGGAGCGGAGCATTGAAAATAAATGTTAACAAATCCGGCAATTTTTCATACTTATTTTGAAGACTAAAACATACGGGCTCAAAGGGATATGAAGCTTCAAAATATACCCCGGGCGAAGCTGGGGTGGGTCAGCTAGTATATAATAAAAAAAACTTGCAACTTAAATATATTTTTTTGTAAATAATAAGAATTTAATCTCTTTGGACGTATCGTTTACCACTAGCAACGTTTTAATTGGAAAATTGAATAAACAGAAGCTATCTAATGTATTTGTTCTAACAACTACAGTATGACGAAATCTGAAAACCACAGGAGATGCAATAAAACTCAAAGAAACTAAGAACCATTTAACTTCATAAAAACGTCATTTTGTACCCATATGTATTTAGTTCTAATAATAGTAACGGGACTAACGCAATTCAAAAGTATGTATGTACATCTCTACCACGATATCGTTAATAGGGTTGTGTCCTACTTTTTATTATTATCGTAAACTGTACATTTTACAATAATATAATGAATTGTAAAAGTTAAATTTTCCTATGACAAATAGTGTGAAAGAATTTGATTTTGAAAATTCAATTTTTCGAGCTGCCTGAAAACACTTTATACAAAATGGTGGCACGTAGTGACATCACAGCGTGCTGGCGCGTAGTACAAATGTACGAAGTGCAAGAGAATATTGCACTTATCTCAGTCCCCGGTGCACACATTGATTTGAAAAATGAGGAATCTAAAATGTTGTATGCGTTATTTCGGTTGTATATATATTGACCTATTTTGGGCATTAAAAAATAATGAAAAGTCATAGTGTCAGTTTAGTTAAACAATATCTTAGTTTACTATACATAATTTTAGTTAAAAAACTAAGACATTAATTAGTATTAGTAAGTATCTGACGATAAAAGATACTTACCAAATTCCCGTTAACATTATTGTAATTATTTTATTATGGAACGCGAAACGTAAAAAGTCAGTAAGACAGTTTATTCCTAGAAATAGATAATCAAATATCTATATTAAATAAATCAACATGATAGAATTATAACATTATGTCTACATTTTTATAAAGTCAAAATGACAGTCCAATTAAGTCTAATCTATTAACCCGCCCCTCATCGTACCTGGTGCAAAGGTGCCCATGACGCTGGCGGCATTGCCCCGTTGAACAGCTATGGCCAACCGTTGCCCCAGGTACGAGCCGGAGCGGGAGTCACCGGTTTTGTCCCTCAACCTGCGCCCTAATTCGCTCTATCTATATTATCTATCGTCAGAACTTTACTTAGGTTGCGGGAACAGTATCATAAAAATTCCAGCGTGTATGTGACAACCCTGTGCCTTGTTGATGTTGGAGGAAGTGATTGAATGTTTTTAATTAGCTTAATACTGTTACAAAAATTGACCTTGACCGAGTTTTTTGATGAAATTTTTTTTTCAACTAATGGATTCGATCACACTTCTTACTTAATCTATATTATACCTACATACATATAATCACGCCTTTATCCCCGGAGGGTTAGGCAGAGGTGAACTAACACCCACATTTGACCAATCATTAAATTCGGTCCCACGTAATAGGAGGTGCTCCTATTGCCGTCATCCGGGCACTATAGTTGACTCAAGCCATGCATCTGTATCCGTATTATAATTTAAAAAAAATTCATTCGCTGAGCCTTTTCTGAACTTAGTTGGAGGTTGAATTTCCAGTCTAACTGTGCTGGGGCTGAACTTCGATATTGTGCGTGAAGCGACTGCCATGTGACCTTCAAAGTTATGTATCTAATTAGACTGTTCGAACTTCTGAGGGCTCCGTGAAAAAGCATCTGATGAGACCGCCAAGCTGAGTGCCACCATTGTAACATTACTTAGTGTCTATAAAGGTGACCCTCTTTCCTTAGACTTTGCCTTTAGCCTACCATCAGGCAAGGTGAAGTCAAGTTGGCGTGTCCTAGATAAAAAGAAAAATATACAATAAATATTCTTAAAAAATATTTTTCAAAACCAAGTTTTCATAAAATTATTAAGTACTCATTCTCTTTCTTCATCCTTAATCTTTCTTTTTTCTTTGTTTGAAATAAAACATAAGAAAAAGCAAAATACAACAGGACTTAACTACAGAGTGAATTCATTCTGCGTGAATAGTAACACAAATAATTCGATATAGTTCGGGTAGTTTTAGATAAATTGCACTTCAAACTATATGACAACTGTTATCTTTAGTCACCCCGCGACCACGGCTGCTGAAAAGTAGCCGAAACGTCGGGATAAAGGTAAATAATACTAATTCGTGTTATAATCAGTTATTATAAAGTGATATTGCATGATTTGAGATTTACATAGTCATTCAAATTCAAATTTTATTTGCATAAAACATGGTGTACATAAATGTTATAAAAGGTTTACAAAACTGAGCATGCATGTTTTGCCAGTGGTGTACTAGCGCACAAATATTTATTCCCTATTAACTTTGATTAAAAAAATCGTCAATGCTATAGAAGCTATGTTCATTCAGCCACCTATACAATTCCCTTTTAAATATTTTAGTGCTTAGTCCCTTATGATACATTGGTATTTTATTGTAAATTCGTACACACATAGCAGGGCAACTCTTACTGTACTTTTTCTTTCTCACATTACTAGTGTTAAACTCGCCGGGATATTTACCTTGTTTATTGTTTTTGTTGAGCAACCGATATTTCGGCGCTGTTTCAAGCGCCATGATCACGGTGTACTGATAAAGTGATATTATTTCAACGAGTGATATTCGCGTATCGATAGTGTGATATTTCTTTCTTCACTTTAATAAACATTCATACTTCAAAACCGGACTCTAAACTTCCGATATCTTCCACTAGAGTCTACCGACTGTTCTAACCGCGAGAGGAAGCGTGTGACAGAACCTCGTATACCCACATAAACCTCAGAACATATATGTTGGACCGCAAATGTACTCTCTGCGCGCAGTACCTACACGTTTCTTGGGTGTCTATTGAGGATAGTACGGGGCGGTACAGCGGTGGACGAGCTCATATTCACCAAGGGTACATTATTAGGATTGCAAGCCAAGCTAACCGCGTACGAAGGCAACTCGGGCGACACAGGTTGACGAACGACCTTCGCTCCCCAAGAGCACAGGCCTGGGGATGACTGGTGGAGCCGCCTGTCACTGTGGCAGAAGCAGGCCGGTGTTCCGGGGACGAGTTGGGGACCCTGTAGTCCCCACACTCGAAGAGAGGGCCAGATCGTGAGAGATGACCCTGGGTCGGCCGGGGTGCGTGGGATATGCCTGTCAACCTCACCTTCGGCAACCAGAAACGACCCACAGACGGCGTGCGTTTTAATCGGTTCGAGTCCGACATAACCTCTTCCACCGGCTTTTTATAAAGGTTACATTATTAAAACACAACCCGCGCGCGACATAGCTGCATTTTTTTTATTTGCAACAGGTGGCAAGACAACAGGGGAGTCACACTCGTGCTGCCGACCTTATAAGAACAGAGAGTTTCTGACCCATCAGTGCAGGAGACAAAGCAGGACAAGAATTTGGTCTTCCCACTGACAACACAAAAAATCTCTCTAGTGAGCTCTGCCTACCCTACTCACCGCCGGAAACATAACACGAGGTTATTATAGCCGCGGTATTCGGTAGATCGGAGGTACTTCTACAGTCGGAATACTCAATTGGGACGGGAATAACGTCATGTCTTACCTCCTACAAAAAAAAATCGTTTCTCTCGCGACTTAGCTCCAAGATATGGTAATAGGAGGTAGGACACGGCGGTATTTCCACCCAATTCCGCCTTACAGAATACCGCGGTTATAATAACTTCGTGTTGTGTTCCCAGTGGTGAGTAGGGTAGCCAGAGCTCACTGGAGAATTTGTGATGTCAGTGGGATGACTAAAGGCTTGTCCTGCTTAGTCCTCTGCACTGACGGCACAGAGACTGTGCTTACATTGTCGGCAGCGTGAGTGTGCCTTCTCTGGTGTTACACACGTCCATAAGCCACGGTAACCACTTTCCATCAGGTGGGCTGTGCGTTTGTCTGCCACCTAAGTGGTATAAAAAAAAATATGGCTCCTGCCTGATGTATACACCTCTTAATACAACATAGTCATTCAGTTAATTTGACCCGTCACGCTGTGATGACAACATAATCATTGCAATGAACAATAGACCAGACACAGTGGTAATTTTATGTAGTTTATAGATTAGTATGATAAACAAATGACTCGTCATGTAGTGGTATTTTTTTCAGCCTTCTGCCACTCTCAGGGGCCTCTCCTGGGATCAATTCTGGGTATCCTTCTTCTTTACAGCCCCGGGTAGCCCGGGTGAAAAAGCATCTGATAAGGCCGTGAAGATGAGTACCACCATTGTAACATACTACGTGTCTGTAATAGTGACCCTCTTTCCTGAGAATTTGCCTTTAGCTTACCATCAGGTGAGGTGTAGTCAAATTGGCGCGTCCTATATCAAAAAAGTGAAAATTAAACAGACTTCAAACAACAAAATGGTACAAAACCTAAAAAATTGTAGGATTACAGATTTGATTTATTGAAGGGTAAGTCGGTGCCTTACCGTCAGTCAGAACCTTACAAAAATTAAATAGGACCATCTTACATCCTACTAATATAATAAATAAGAAGACGGCACAAGTATAGTAATATAAGTGGTAATTACATATTTGAGCCGTTTGGGGTCGAGACGCTGGGATCATGGGGTCCAAGTGCCCGTCTTTTGTTGCGAGAATCTCATCTCATCTCATCATATGTTCGTTCACGACCTGCTTAAAGGACCCGGGACTGTAGGAAGAAGGAAACTAGTTTCCTGGTAATTAATTCCTTAGTGGTTTGACGTAGGACAACTTTTACGAATACGGTAAAAGTATGTAAGTAAAGAATTTAATTCTGTATTATCTTTGTCGCAGGTAACAGACCTATTCAGCCAGATGCGGGAGCCTTCCCCCGGGGTGCTGAGCCCCAGGTCCTCATCCAACTCTCTCCTCAACGGCGCCGTCACTAGAAACGTGGGCTTCCAGCAGCAAAACTCCTCGACAGAACACCTGCCTTGGAACAACTCCGCTGTATGTCTGCCGGGGAACTGCAATTCTAACTTGTGAGTAAGATTGTGAACTATTAAATTTTACATTGGGAAATTAACTATTACATTGGGATCTAAACATAAACTGGCGAAATGTGGGTGCTTGCTAGCATCGCTATTGATGATTTAAAGCTAGCTTTAAATCATCAATAGCGTTAACTTCATGAAGGGCAAGTTCCTTTATGTAGTCAGGTCTTATGTTATGCATAAGGATGTCCAGTTGTTCATCACTGGGCATTTTACAAGACAGTCTAGAGAACATGGCCTGCATTGTAGAGATGTAGTTTACTATTGACTCAGTACGGGCTTGGATACGTTGCCTAATCTCATTCCGTAAACGATAATCATAATCGGGAATACCAAAGGAGCCTCGTAACTCATTTAATAAATCTTCATAAGACATAAAGTTGGCTTTATTGGTGCGGAACCAAGACAAAGCTGGTCCGTCCAATAGGTCAGAGAAAGCCTCTACCTCTGCCTACCGCTTTTGGGGATAAAGGCGTGAGTTTATGGTATGTTTATGTTGTGTTATCTAATACAACTTCATGTGGGCAAGTATGATTTTAACTTCCTAATTATAATTTGTTTCTTAAAATCCTTTTGGATTGGAGGAAGATGTATTATGATCTAGAGTACATGATGAAACATGTAATGTAAGACCTCTAGGCCCCCCAGGGAACCTTACATAGGTACAGTCAACGACAAAAGTAGCTTAACAAATTCTAATTTATAAATCACCATGGCCATTAAACCGATTATAAAATAATAAACAAAATATTACATATTTAAACTCTGTTCTCAAGGGATTCTAAAACTACTGATAAATTCTGGCGCGCCTCCCCGTTTTCCGGGGACGAGTTGGGGACTCTGTCGTGAGAGATGGCCCTGGGTCGGCCGGGGTGTGAGGGACATGCCTGTCAACCTCACCTTCGGCAACCAAAACGACCCACAGGCGGCGTGCGTTTTAGTCGGTTCGAGTCTGACATAACCTCTTCCACCGGCTCCGGTGGGGAGGTATCCGTGGGGATTTTGCGCAGGTAAAAAATAAACTGCTGATAAATTAACCGTGGGCACATGCATTCCAAAGTAAAAAGGATTTTTTAATATTTTTGTTTAATTGAACTTTTGTCGTTGACTGTAGTCTAGGACACCCGGTAGACTTTGATGGCTATTGCTATATCTATATATGCTATATGGTAGGTTATCTTTCCGTGAAGGGCAGGGGCAACCGCCCCTCTAAATAGAGGCAACCACCGTCCACACATGTTGCGCGTTCTTAGGAAGCCTTCGGGGGTGACAGGTAGACCTAGCCTAACTCTCAATAAATCTTTGTTTCCAGGACGAATGAGAGCCAGTCCGCACTGGTCCGCACTAGCAGCAATGCCTCCGCCTTAACTTCGCTATGTGTTGATCTGGCTGCTTCGGACTCACATTTCTTTGAGGTAAGGTGACCCCATCACAAAGGTTCGACTTGCCTACTCGCTTGTATACTGGAGGAACTCATGAGCGTCTTTGAGAACGCAATCCAGGTAGCAGCACACTGGGAAAATATGAGGAATCAAAAGATCAAAGAATCAATTTCATTTATTCAGTCTAGGCACACAAAGAGTACCTACATATAAACGCCAAAATTTTACATATATGTCAAGAAATATTATGAAAATAATAAGGAATATAAATAAACCATTGGAAAATGATTCTTTCGCTGGTTTCGAATAATTATCCCAAGCCCTTTTCAAAAAAAAAACGGACAGCTTTTTGTCTCCATCACGAATAAACAGATAAACGGAAAAGAATTCCAAAAAATACATTTTCAAATTAAATTTGTACCTCGCTGAAAGATATTATAAATGCATTCTATTTGCTCTTAACTTTAACTGGGTTATAGATTTATTTTTAAATCTCGGAAAAAGTTTTGATTTAGATACGTTTCATTTCAACATAAGACTAAAAATAACACTATTTTTGTAAAAAAAAGAAGTGAATATGAAAAATTTTCAACAACTTATTTACTATAATTAATAATTCAATGTGAAACTGATTTATAAATACATAAAAAATAGTTTTTTTTTTCATTTACGTTTTGGCTGTTTAGCGTAATTGTTCGTGCCTACGCTCCAATCTGCGCGTGCTGAAAAAAAAGTAAAATATAAGCGCGCCATTTTTAACAAACTTTCCGTCTGTGCTGTGAGCATTGTATAATTGAGTACGAATAATTGATCAACAAGTCAAAATTTGTGTTTTTTTTACTCGTAAGTGTGTTGAAAAACGTCGTAACGCACGTGAGGCTTGGTATCACAAATAATCAATAAATAATAATAAATCACACTTGTATCATAAATAACTATTTTCTATTTAGTATAGTTACCTCCGTATTTTTTTAATATCTTCAATATACAGAGCTACAGACACGGCCCTTTTATTTGTATTATCTATACTAATATTATAAAGCTGCAGAGTTTGTTTGTTTGTTTGTTTGTTTGAACGCGCTAATCTCTGGAACTACTGGTCCGATTTGAATGATTCTTTCAGTGTTGGGTAGTCCATTTATATATCATCACGCTACTACTTAAGGAAGCGGAGCATTGATAATAAATGTTAACAAATCCGGCAATTTTTCATACATATTTTGAAGACTAAAACATACGGGCTCAAAGGGATATGAAGCTTCAAACTATACCCCGGGCGAAGCTGGGGTGGGTCAGCTAGTATTCTATAATTACCTACTTTTAATTTTAAAAGAACAGATAGATATTTATGTGAGGTAGATAGGTTGCCTGTAAGAAATTGCCACATAGCGATAAGGCCGCCATCTGTAAGAGCCACGGAACTTGTATCACATATTGTAGTGTAATGTGTAATTGATGTACAATAAAGACGTTTATTATTATTATTGTTTCTCGGTTCCATGGCTCTCGGGACTATGGAGTCCCAGGCCTTTGGAAGGCGTGCGTCGGGCCCAAGCCAAGATGTAGAGGCCCTTTTATGAGAATTTAATATGCTAGGAATACAAACACATATTATTATTATTAGATGTGTATTGACTGATGTTAATGTTTCCAATTTTTTAGGTGCTGTATATTGGCAAAGTGCGTATATCACAGCGAAAAGTGCCAGATTCGTTGATCGACGATGCGCTTCACAAGTTTGCTCAACACGAGGCCGAAAAGGCGATCAAGGCAAGGCGACACAGTCTCCTTTCTTCCACTGGGGTAAGCAAATATTTATTTATACTTTATGGTACACATAAATGACATTTAAACAAAAAGATGAGGAAAGGGAGTGAGGAATTGCAATACGAGAGGCAAAGTCTAGTAACAGATAGACAATAGGCACAAATATACACTTATACATACAAACATATATACAACAACAAGATTTCATCTATCGCAGCATTGGCTTGACATAAACTTCTCCCAATATGCTGCTGTGTGATCCTCCACCTCCCAAATCCAGACTATCTCAGCCATCAGTCTGTTCATCTGGTTTGGAAGTGTCTTACCTTTCGTGTATGTTCTATCGTGTTAAAACCACGGGGTATCTGTTCCCCTGTCACGAAGTCAAATCGACTATCACCACATGGTGTCTTCAGACCTATCACTGGTTGCGGCAGCTAGCCTGCTTACTTCCCGCCTATCACCCTGGCAGAAGCAGGCTGCGGCGGTACCGGCGCGTCTCGCGCTCTTTCCCTATTCCGAGGACGAGTTGGAGCCTCGCGCGCTTCCCCATTTCCGGGGACGAGTTGGGGCCTCTGTGGTCCCCACACCCGAGGAGAGGACCAGATCGAGAGGGGTGGCCCTTGGTCGGCCGGGGTGCGAGGGATATGCCTTTTTTTTTTTTTACGTGCGCAAAATCCCCACGGATACCTCCCCACCGGAGCCGGTGGAGGAGGTTATGTTGGACTCGAACCGACTAAAACGCACACCGCCTGTGGGTCGTTTTGGTTGCCGAAGCTGAGGTTGACAGGCATATCCCTCGCACCCCGGCCGACCCAGGGCCATCTCTCGCGATCTGGCCCTCGTCTCGGGTATGGGGACTACAGAGTCCCCAACTCGACCCCGGAAACGGGGAGGCGCGCCACCGCCGCGGCCTGCTTCTGCCAGGGTGACAGGCGGCTCCACCTGTCACCCCCAGGCCGGCGCTCATGGGGGGCGGAGGTCGTTCATCGACCTCCGACGCCCGAGTTGCCTTCGTACGCGGGCAGCTTGACTTGCGATCCTTCGTCGCTCCCGCTGCCGCTCCCGCCCCGCCTCCTCCTTCACGAGCATTACTTGCTCGCAGAAGGAGGCGCCGGCCGCCCACGCATCCGCACAGCGGACCATCGCCGCTCGGTGCGGTGGAGAGCGTGAGAACTCTCACTCCCAGGGCCGCCACAAGCTCCCGCCTCGGCGTCTCCCACGCCGGACACTCGGTGAGCGTGTGCGGACCTGAGTCCTCGCTCGCGTCGCAGTGATCGAGGGATATGCCTGTTAACCTCACCTTCGGCAACTAAAAGCGACCCACAGGCGTCGTGCGTTTTGGTCGGTTCGAGTCCCACCGGCTCCGGTGGTGGGGGTACCCGTGGGGATTTTTCGCAAGTAAAATAATCCCGCTTAGTGTCTTTCATGTTTTATTTTAAAACTCAGTTAATTAAAATATTTCTGTTTAGAAACTCATTTTGAAGACTTAAACCATCGCGAATTAGTTAGTCAGTTAGTTAACATAGTTTATTTGTTTAATATATATTTTTATAAAAAGTCTCAAAGTCAAAGTCAAAAATCATTTTATTCTGCATATACCATTAAATCGACACTTACAAAACGTCAATACAAAATTAGAGATTAGAAGGTTTCTTTAGGGTTGGCAGCGCGAGTGTAACGCCTCTGGTGTTGCATACGTCCATAGGCCATGGTTACCACTTCCCATCAGGTGGACCGTGTGCTTGTCTGCCATCTAAGTGGTATAAAAAAAAGCAAATGGACCACCGGTTCGAAACGCGGCCCCGACCTGAGAAAAATCCGGCAGGAAACTCAGCGGGCTTTTTTTTGGGTCTATTTACAAATATATACCTACTTAGTTACAGCAATATTGTTTAACTTTAGTTAAGTAAGTAACCAAATTTGAGCTTAGATTTCAATGCATATCTATTACTTTCCAGACTTCCATCTACAGCAGCGACTCCAAAGAGAACTTAGAAGAAGATACAAAACCAGCAAACCCATCAGAATTGTTCAGCAAAAAAATTCTCATCACAAGCACAACTCCATTGGAACCTGACAAAGCATGGAACAGCGCTGAGACCCTCAACAATAAAGACCCAAAGAAAATCGACGAAGAATTTGACATGTTCACTAAAGAAAGGGCTCACTGTGAAACCCAACTCAAGAAACCTACCCCAACACCATTAGAACCCAACATTCTAATTCTAAACGTGCCTAAGAATAATCTAGACACAGTTAAAGAAGAAGAGAATTTCAAAGCAGATACGCAAGCTGTGACGTCAGAATCTTCTGCGGAAGATCTCCAAGAGAGCGTTGAAAAAGTGCAGAATACAGCAATGAATTTCCAGGAGATAATTCGGAAACCTGTGATGTCTGAGAGGAGGAATTTGAGCGATAATAAGCCGTTTTTGAGAGATAGATCTGCTTCTATTGGAACTATAAATCTGAAGACCCCGATAACACAGTTGATAGGAGAACAGAATAGGACTATGCTGTTTCAGGTGAGGTTTTTAAATATTAGTTTTTATAACTCAGCAGTCCATTACTAGGCTACCTAGTAATGGACTGCTGAGACGAGGTCTCGGGTTCGATCCCATGTTTTACCATGGCACACACCAATGACTTTACGATGTTTATACCCTAATAATCATCACCCTGCTCTCCGGTTTCAAGTTGTCTTTAAACTCCTCCGCATCCACAATACTCCGCGCTATTCTCAAAAGCCATCCTAAAACGCGTACTGGGCATTTAGAGTACATTTTGAGATGTGACTGGGTTCAGGATATATGCGAGTAATTATACTAGCAAATAGTAATCTCGTATATCTACGAGATTCAACTGTAGCTTAGTTGTATGGGTAATGGACTGCTGAGACGAGGTCTCGGGTTCGATCCCATGTTTTACCATGGCACACACCAATGACTTTACGATGTTTATCGAAGTTATGTGTGTATTTATTGCAGGTAATGGTGCCCGGTTAATGGCAATAGGCTCGCCACCTATTACATTGGGACCTAAACATAAACTGGCGAAATGTGGGTGCTAGCACCTCTGCCAACCCCTTCGGGGATATAGGCGTATGTTTATGTTATGTTTTATAATATATTATTCATGATCACCTTTGCGATGATACCATTTTAGATACTGGTAAGTGAGCACTACGAAATATTATGCGAGAGATATGCCTGTTAACCTCACCTTCGGCAACCAACAGTTTGTGTCGGTTTAAGTCGGTTCGAGTCCGACATAACCTCTCCCACCGGCTCCGGCGGGTGGATATCCGTGGGGTTTTTTTTTTCTTATCATTCTGCTAGAACAGAAATTACTAATATTCCCTCTAACCCCTCCAGCTAAGCTAAATTGCTTGTGTTAGGAGGTTAGGAGTGGGTTCACGTCAGTAGTGTAATTTGGAGGAGGTAGGACACGGCGGTATTGCCGCCCAATCGAGGAGTCCGACTGGGGAAGTACATCCGCCCCACAGAATACCGCGGTTATAATAACTTCGTGTTGTGTTCCCGGCGGTGAGTAGGGTAGCCAGAGCTCACTGGAGAGATTTTGTGCTGTCAGTGGTATGACCAAAGGCTTGTTGTCCTACTTTGTCCTTTACACTGACGGCACAAAATCTCTGATCTTACAGGTTCGGCAGCACGGATGTGACTCCACTGGTGTTACACACGTTCATAGGTCATGGTAACCACTTTCCATCAGGTGGGCCGTGTGCTTGTCTTGCCACTTAAGTTGTATAAAAAAACCCTTAGCTAAGTTAAATGACCAGTCCCCCTCTAGAGTGGCAATACGTGGTAGGAGTATCGGTAGGTGGCTCCAACCGGCGTCAAGACAGAAGTATATAGGAAAATTTGAATGATTTCAAGCGTGGTTCAGTGGCCCAGTGGTCAGAGCATTCCTCAAAGATCGCGCGTTCGAATCCCGCCTGAAGTCATTCAAATTTTAGTCTAAAATTGCACCCGGATTCAGGTCTGTTGGAGTGCGAGGGATGTGCCTAATACACACTCACCCCCAGCAATCAACGACCCACAGTCGCGTGCGTTTTAGTCGATTCAAGCTCGACAAAACCTCCCCCACGGGTTCCAGCGGGGGGTTAAGTGGTGCTTAATTTTCTTCTAGATAGCAAAAGCGATGATAAGATACATTATAATAACTTTTGTCTCTAGGTGGGCAGATCAGAACTCCGCCTCATAAGTCCAGACAGGAAGCAGATCCTTCTCCACCGAGCCTTCAAGGATGTAGCCTCATGTGTCCTTGGGCGTCTGAACACGGAACACTTTGGGTTCGTGTGCCGGGATACCAATGAGGGCTATGCCTGTTACGTGTTCAAGTGTGAAAGTGATCCTGTGGCGCAGGAAGTCATTAATGGTGAGTTATTTTTTAAAGTCGCATGGTTCCCGGCAGAGTAGAATTTGGACCACTCCATCTCTTCCCATAAGGTGGCGTACAAGGCGATAGGGCTGTTTAACATCAGACAGATATACACAGCCCAGAGTCAGCCTCAGATGCATGGTTCGAGTCAACAATATTGCCCGAAATACGGCAATAGGCTCGCCCCCTATTACGTGGGACCGAATTGAATTATTGGTGAAATGTGGGTGTTAATTCATCTTTGCCTAACCCTCCGGGGATAAAGGCGTGATTGTATGTATGTATGTATGTATGTATTTTTTATATAACACACGCTGTAATGGCTAGTAAGCTGAAGGCAAAGTCTCATGACAGTGAATCACCATTACATTCAGCAAGAATATTTTAATAGTAGCCCTCAGCTTGACGGCCTCATCAGTAGCTTTTTCACGCCCCGCTTAAAGGACCCGGGACTGTAGGAAGAAGGAAACACGTGAGCTGGTAAAGAGATTATGGTGCGACACAGAAAAGAGATGCTGATTTGCGTGGTTCTTAATAGAATTGTTTGTATGTCTGCATATATATCTAAAGCCCTGCACGTCTTGTCCTATATAGGAAAGAAGAGGTGTAGTCTATTTCCCATTTGCATTCAAATTAGGAGCCCATGGTCCTTTTATTGATTGGTCTGACCTCCCAACTCTAGGAGGAAAATCTGCACCAAAACCTTGTCCTTGCATCCAGTGCATTGACTCGTAGGTGAGGTTGGTTTCGACATAAACTCATATAAACTCACGCCTATATCCCCGAAGGGGTAGGCAGAGGTGCTAGCACCCACGTTTCGCCAGTTTATGTTTAGGTCCCAATGTAGGTATATATGTGGTGAGCCTATTACATTAGGACTATTGCCATTAACCGGGCACTTATAAACCTGCAATAAATACACACATTACTTCGAAAACCATCGAAAAGTCATTGGTATGTGCCATGGTAAAATCTGGAATCGATACCACTAGGTTTCGAGCCTCATGGATATTGGGAGAGCCTTTCTTATCAATGGTAAGGGGAAGTAGGCAATTCTCCAGAAAAGAGAGAGTAGGGTACAGACTCTCTGCAATTCACGGTGAGGTTGTTGGTTAGGCGGACAATTCCTGGCGAGGTCCTTTGGAATTCACCTCTCTGGTGAAATGGTACTCGTGAAGCTGTTCCCACGTATAAAATAGCCTCAACCGCTAGAGGAAATTCTGCACCAGAGACTCGTTCGGCAATAAACACTGCAGATGAGATTGATTTGGGCCTGAAAGATTTTGATGGAACTCTTTTATCAACACGTGCAGGGCTTAGATGTCACCCCCTCACACTGTGCAGAATATACAAGCAAGAAGAAGAAGACTCTTTTCTTTGCCGCACCACCAAGACCTGAAATCAGCTCATGAGTTTCCTTCTTTCTACAGTCCCGGGTCCTTTAAGTGGTCCGTGAAAAAGCATCTGATTAGGCCGCGAAGCTGAGTGCCACTATTATAACATTACTTAGTGTCTGTAATGGTGGCCCTCTTTCCTGAGACTTTGCCTTTAGCTTACCATCAGGCGAGGCGCAGTCAAGTTGGCGTGTCGTAGATAAAAAAAATCAAGTGCCTCAACGAAACATTTCAGAGGAATGTTGTATTTTCGTCCAAATCCAGACAAACGGTTTCGTTGTAGATAGATAACTTAATGACTCTTGATTTCAGCCATCAAGCAAGCCTTCGTGGCTCACGCAGAACTCCTCAAGAAGACCAGGGAGAAATCTCCCAACATGACGTGCGAACATTGTCCTCTTTTGTGGTACCATCGACTTTGTCATGATGTTGAAGGTAAGTGCCTACCTATGTGGTATGAGTGACCTTCCAGCCTCACATGTGTTTTTTTTATGCTACTTAGATGGCAGGCAAGCACAGCTGATGGAAAGTGGTTGCCGTGACCTATGAACGTGTGCAACACCACGGGAGTCACACCTGTGCTGCCTACCCTGTAAGACAGAGGTTTTCTGTGCCCTCAGTGCAGAACACAAAATCAAAACTAGCCTTTATAGTCATCCCACTGATAGCACAAATTCTCCAGTGAGCTCTGGCTACCCTACTCACCGCCGGGAACACAACACGAGGTTATTATAGCCGTGGTATTCTGTAGGGTGGAGGTACTTCCCCAGTCGGACTGCTCAATTGGAATAGAATAGAATAGATCTTTATTTGCTAGAACATTGTGATAAGGATGTTACAAATTATCTCTTATGACTTGGTACATCATGTTCTGCCTAAATTTTCCCAGCGGTGAGTAGGGTAGCCAGAGCTCACTGGAGAATTTGTGCTGTCAGTGGGAAGACTAAAGGCTTGTCCTGATTTGTCTTCTACTGACGACACAGAAACTCTGTGCTTACAGGGTTGGCAGCGCGACTGAGACTCCTCTGGTGTTACAGACGTCCATAGGCCACAGTAACTACTTTCCATCAGGTGGGCCGTGTGCTTGTCTGCCAACTATGTTGTATAAAAAAAAATGGGCATTCAAATTTTTCTTATTATCTAAACACTTTGGCGTACAAAATGATACGAAGTCAAAAGGAAGCTTATACATTTTATACTATACTAGCTGACCCACCCCAGCTTCGCCCGGGGTATATTTTGAAGCTTCAAATCCCTTTGAGCCCGTATGTTTTAGTCTTCAAAATATGTATGAAAAATTGCCGGATTTGTTAACATTTATTATCAATGCTCCGCTCCCTTGAGTAGTAGCGTGATGATATATAGCCTAAAACCTTCCTCGATAAATGGACTACCCAATACTGAAAGAATCATTCAAATCGGACCAGTAGTTCCAGAGATTAGCGCGTTCAAACAAACAAACAAACTCTGCAGCTTTATAATATTAGTATAGATTACATATTGTATATATTACATATACTATTTTATATATTGGAAAGAAAATACCGTCGAGTCCTACCTCCTATTAGCGACCAAACACCCTCTTTTCATCATAGCCTTAATCCCAGTCGCATCCGAAGCTATCCACTCGGAGTCTGGGGTCCGCTTTACCAGTCTACCTGCATTTTGGTTGACCTTTAATATTTTCCGTAAGCGTCTGCCATCTGACATCCATAACACATTGGCAATATTGAAGCATAACATTTGGACCAGTTGTTAGACTTTTAGGACACCAAAAACCCGTAACCACTGCCATTAGATGTTCGTATACCAGTACAGACGGCTGAACTTGCTCTCCAGGGCACCCATATTCACTCATCAACATATTTGCACTGAGCGGGGATCGAACCCAAGCCTCCTGCGTAGCGGCTGCGTTCACTATCACCGCCATCTGTCAGTTGCTGTCAATGTCTGTCTTTAGGGTATATTATGTACATACATACATACATAAAATCACGCCTGTCTCCCATAGGGGTAGGCAGAGATCACGGATCTCCATTTGCTACGATCCTGACATATTACTCTCGCTTCATTCACTCTCATTACATTCTTAATGCATGCTCGTCGGTTTAGAGTACTCCTGACCTGCCCCTTTTCTAAAACTTCCCCGATTTGGTCCAGGTATGTGCGCCTAGGTCTTCCCCTTCCGACGGCACCATCCACACTCGCCTCATACACCTGTTTCGTTAGTCTTCTTTCATTCATTCTCTCAACATGACCAAACCATCTCAACATTCCTCTCTCAATTCTCATCACTACATCTTCTATCACTCCACATCGTTCTCTTATCACGCTATTTCTCACTCTATCTTTCAAGGTCAAGCCACACATACTTCGCAACGCACGCATTTCTACTGGGTATATTATGTCTCCAACAATATACCCAGATTCTGCCCCTCCCTCCCTCCCCTCTCGCAAATACTTCAAATTTATTTTAATCACTAACAGTATTTTGTCTTAAAGGTATGAACGACAAAAAAACTCACGCGTTCATTCTCCGTCGTATGGAACAGCTGTCTGAAGATGAACAGGATCTCATCATCACTAAGTACCAGGGTGGCACCAACCACATGTATGAGGTAAGGTCACTTTTTTAAGCATTCTTTTTGGAAACACTCGAGACCAAATAAACCACACTCAGTAACCGGAGTGAAGGTAATACAAAGAGAGGAATTTCCTTCTGACCTTGGGCTATCTACGGTTTTAAGATTGGGCAGCGCAGTGTCGCGTATAATAATATGTATGTATTTACAAAAAAAAAAGTATTTAAGTATGTTTATCCGTATTCTAGATTCCATAACACAAGCTAGTTAAACTATGCTTAAAATGGGTCTAGATAGCGTTGTGTAGAATGTTGCAGAATATTTATTATTATTTATTTTATAATTGGAGGGAAGTACCATCGTGCCCTGACTCCTGCTGCTGGTGGTTCCGAATCACGCTTTAATGTCCTCAGTTGTATGTTTGTATGATTGTTTCAGACAAGTGAACACAATGCCTTCCTGATGATGTTGTTGAGAGCTCACTGCGAAGCGAAGCAACAGAGGCATGTTCACGACACGCAAGAAAATAGGTAAGCAGTAGTGTTTTCTTCAACATGTAATGATGCAGAGGTAAGAAAGAATGCTGCTGTACAGCTTATCTCATTGCGATGAAGCTTTTTTAATTGATAGGTAGTTTAAAAATAGTAGATTATAGTAACCAAAATGAATAGTATTCCGACTAACCACGTTTCCCTTTACTTCTAATACTGCAAATTTCATCAAAATTGGTTCAGTAATTTTCAATATGTAAACATACATACATATAATCACGCCTTTATCCCCGAAGGTTTAGGCAGAGGTGAATTAACATCCACATTTCACCATCATTGTATTCGGTCCCACGTAATAGGGTAAATGCCCGGTAAACAGCAATAGGCTCACTATTGCTGTTTTCCGGGCACTATTCTAGCCATGCTTCTCTGTCAGATGTTAAACAGCCATATCCCTTAGTCGCCTTGTATGACATCGTATGGGAAGAGATGGGGTGGTCCAAATTCTACTCTGCCGGGAACCAGGCGGCGGCAATATCTAAACTAACATGTTTTATAACTTTGACTTAATTTTTTGTGTCATTTCATGGTTAATTTTGTCTCGTGTAAACAAAAAATAATGATTTCCTTTTTACTGCTTATTATTTCAGATCAGAGTTCCTGAACCAGTACCTAGGTGGCAGCACTATATTCTCGAAGGCGAGGCGTTCAATATCCAGCAGCTTCGACCTTCTGAAGAGGAAAGCGAGCAGAGACGAAGGACTTGTAGCTCCCAGTATTAGGAAGGTAAGAAATGTTCCCACTGGAGTAGAATATTGCCACTTAGGTGGCAGATAAACACACGGCCCACCTGATGGAAAGTGGTTACCGTGGCCTACGGACGCGTATCAAACCAAGAGAGTCACACTCGCCCTGCCCACCCTGTAAGCACGAGAGTTTCTGTGCCGTCAGTGTAAAAGACAAAGCAGTACAAGTTTTTGGTCTCCAGTGAGCTCTGGCTACCCTACTCACCGCCGGGAACACAATACTTACAGGCGTGAATACAATGTATATTTATAACAATAATAATAAAACATAGCCTAGTGGTATGGGTAATGGACTGCTGAGACGAGGTCTCGAGTTCGATCCCAGGTTTTACCATGGCACACACCAATGACTTTACGATGCTTTTCGAAGTTATGTGTGTATTTATCGCAGGTTTATAAGTGCCCGGTTAATGGCAATAGGCTCGCCAGCTATTACATTGGGACCTACACATAAACTACTATTACCTAATCGTAAAGTACTATTTTTGACATGATAATACTTTTTTGGCTGACATTACCACAATTTCATGTTGTATTTTTCTTTTGTCATCGAAATTTTTTGATTTTGTTGTATTGCTGCATGTTATATGTACATCACAATTATATTTGCTTTTATTGTAACTTTAATTCAGCTTATCCACCACAAATGTTCATCAAATTCAATGTGACATTGTTAATGATTAAATAAATAAAAATAAATAATAAAATAACTGTCGAAATGTGGGTGATAGCACCTCTGCCTACCCTACTGTTAAGGAGGTAGGACAAGTCGGTATTTTTTTTTTATATAGAACACGTCAATTAGACATCGCTTTGCCTGATGGTAAGCTGAAGGCAAAGTCTCAGAAAAGAGGGTCACCATTACTTACACATACCGTGTGACAATGGTGACACTCAGCTTGACGGTCTCATCATATGCTTTTTCACGCCCCGCTTAAAGGACCCGGGACTGTAGGAAGGAAGCATTTCCGCCCAATTTAGCAGTCCGACTGGGGAAGTACCTCCGCCCTACAGAATACCGCGGTTATAATAACTTCGTGTTGTGTTTCCAGCGGTGAGTAGGATAGCCAGAGCTCACTGGAGAGTTTGATCTGTCAGTGGGAAGTCTAAAGCCTTGTCCTGCTTTGTCTTCTACACTGACGGCACTGAAAGTCTGTACTTACAGAGTCGGCAGCGCGACTGTGACTCCTCTGGTGTTGCAAACGTCCATAGGCCACGGTAACTACTTTCCATCTGGTGGACCGTGTGCTTGTCTGCCACCTAAGTGGTATAAAAAAACACTTTCAGGGATATAGGCATGAGTTTATGTTATGTTTTATAAAATATGTATATAATTACAGGACCACTCTACTAATGTGGTGATGGACTCGTCTTCAGAGCCGTCGAACCAGGACCTGTTGTCTCCAGACGTCGTCAGGAGCAAGAGTCTCTCACCAGCCGTCATTGACTCAGGTGAGAGGATACTATCTGATGGAAAAAAAAATCGCGGTAGCCTAGTGGTATGGGTAATGGACTGCTGAGACGAGGTCTCGGGTTCGATACCAGGTTTTACCATGGCAATGACTTTTCGATGCTTTCGCAGGTTTATAACCAGCTATTACGTGGGACCGAATTCAATGATTGGTGATATGTGGGTGTTAATTCACCTCGGCCTAACCCTCCCCCGGGGATAAGGGCGTGAATTATATGTATGTATGTGTATGTAAAATTCATCAGAGGCTGTGTCTGGGCTGTATATGTATATCTGTCTGATGTTAAACAGTCTTATCCCTTAGTCGCCTTGTACGACACCGCATGGGAAGAGATGGGGTGGTCCAAATTCTACTCTGCCGGGAACCACGCGGCTAATACAGTTTACTTTATTTAGTTAATAATCTACAAAATTGTACTCTTCCAGAAGTGGCATCGTCACTTGGCCACACCAACATGACTCCCACTCCTGAAGAAGCAGAAGAGTCGAAAGAAGGCACTCCTCCGGTCAATTCTCCAATGATGGACATGTAAGTTCCTTGCGTTACTTCTGCTCGCATCCGAAGCTTCCACCTCGGGAGTTCGGGGTACAGTTTTCAAGTCTCCGAAACAACAGAAATTAGATACACACATCAACAAAGTCTAGGGAACAAGGACATTTCTAGTTTTTATTTAAAAACCCTTTCTTGTAATAGTGAGTGTTTTATTTCAATAGAAGGGTATTTTTATACCGTTTTTAATTTTAATTTTAATAAAAACATTTTCATACCAATTTTTTTTTTTTTTAAGAAAGAATTGAATAGTGCCAATATTGAGTATTACAACCTTCTATGATTAGGCACAAAAATAACGAGGTAGTAAGAAATACAGTAATTAACCGTACTTTAAACGTTTTTAATAATCTGTAGGACCTCCTAAAGCATTAGCAACAGCTCGACAACGGCGTGGCATACTTAGTATGAGATTGTCAATCATCGTCTGTGGAATATGGCTCCATACACTGCGAAGGTGTAAAAAAAGTTGTTCTTCAGTGTTCAGATTTTCCAAAGAATCACTGAAAGCTCTTCTCCCAAGCAATTCCCAGGAATGCTCTATGGGATTGAGGTCAGCAGACTGAGCAGGCCATTCCAACGTCGTCATATTGTGCTCGCTTAACGCATTGACCACTACCCTCGCGGTGTGTGACCGTGCATTATCTTGCATGAACATAAAATCTTGACCGAACTGCTGTCGATGAGGGATTACCATGGGGTGTATAACCTCCTGAATGTATTGGTTTGCATTCAAATTGCCCCGTATCCAAACGAGGTCGGTCCTTCCACCAAGGCGAATTCCAGCCCATACCATGATTGTTCCACCTTGGTAAGGATGAACTTCTTGCGGATTCTGGAGACGACTCCGACGTCCAGGAACTCGCCATATACGCACTCTTCTCGAATCAGGATGAAAACCGAAGCAAGATTCGTCGGAAAACAGAACCCGTGCCCATTGATGGTCGGTCCGCTGTAAATGTGCGTTAGCCCACAATAAGCGACGACCTCGATATCCACGTCGAAGAGCTGGAACCCTAAGCGGTCTGCGAGCATAAAGATTGGCTTCGTGTAGTCTTCTTCTGACAGTTTGATCGCTAATAACCACTTGATGCTGAGACTGGAGGCCTGCGACCAACTGACGATCAGTAATCGTGGGTTGCCGCCTTGCGGAATTTTGCAAGAAACGATCTTGTCGCGGGGTAGTAACCCTATTTCGTCCCCTGTGACGTTCGGCAACATCCCCTGTAGACCTGTAGCGTGCCCATAATCTGCAAATTACGCTTGGTTGGGTGTTGACAGCATCCGCTACGTCGCGTTGAGTTCGTCCAGCTTGCAGCATACCAACAGCCCTTAACATCTCTTCGCGACTTAAATGACGACGTGACATGATGACTACAGTCACAAAAATGCACAAACCATACGTAAAAGACGTATCATTGATAATAAACGTTATTTACAATCAAAAAAAATAATTTTTATTTTGCCTCAGAGAAACTGCACAATCAAACACTTTTAAAAGTTTTCCCTCCATATTCGAAAATCATTACTTATTTAAATTTATTTTTAAATTTCGAACAACTCTGTAATCTACTTTATTCTATTTTTATTTATTTGCTGCCAGTTATTTGCAAAACAAGATTTACACGAAAAAAAAATAATTGGGGTCATCTTGTTCCCTAGACTTTGTTGAGGTGTTTATATTTTGTGAAGCGACTGCAATTTGACCTCCACATCTCGATTCTGGCAAAGCAAAACCACTGCCATACCACAGACACTGCTAAAAAACCATTTAATTTTAGACTTTAAAGCAATAATGTGTGTTCTACCGCCTATACAATGGTTTGTGCTCAGATGAATTGTTTGACATGATGCCCACAGCTTAATTCTATCATCGCACCTCTCGCCATAGGCAGGGAATTCATTCATTTTTTATACCACTTAGTTAGCAGACAAGCACACGGCCCACCTGATGGAAAGTGGTTACCGTGACCTATGGACGTCTGTAACACCAGAGGAGTCACAGTTGCACTGCCAACCCTGTAAGTACAGAGTTTCTGTGCCGTCAGTAGAAGACAAAGCAGAACAAGCCTTTAGTCTTCCCACTGACAGCACAAATTCTCCAGTGAGCTCTGGCTACCCTACTCACCGCTGGGAACACAACACGAAGTTATTATAGCCGCGGTATTATGTAGGGCGGAGGTAATTAATTTACAATTATTAATTAATTATTGTTATTATTAATTAATTAATGTACAATGGGCGGCCTTATCGCTGGAAGCAGAACAAATGAAATATCTGGGCTTTAAAACATCAGACAGATATATACAGCCCAGACTCTGCCTCAAATGCATGGCTCGAGTCAACAATAGTGCCCGGAAAACGGCAATATGCTCACCCCCTATTACGTAGGATCGAATACAATGATAGGTGAAATGTGGGTGTTAATAAGATAAGATAAGATTTATTTACAGATAAAAAACATAATTTATTAGTATGATGGCCTATAACTATGCTAGTATGTAATTAATAATAATAATAATAAAACTTTATTTCGGACCTTGATCCATAAACAATGTTAGTAGTACACACTTAAAAGCTATGTTAGTAACAAAATAACACAAAATTACAAAACTCAGTTCATATACCGGCTCCGCCCGCCTGACGCACAGGGAACATGCATATGTATACGCACGCAATGCGCCATGATAGCGCAACACGCCTTCTCACTGATGACCTTCAGAATGGCGTTGACGCTCCCACGCACCCTGAGCATCATAGATGCCATCCTCTTTCGCAGGATGGTGCCAAAACAGTCAGTGCGCGCTTCGGTAAACATTCCTGATGCACTGCAGTAACGTGGGAGTCCCAGCAACATTCTGGAGGCATTTTTGTACTGTATTCTGATAGCGTTGTATGCCTTCTGCGTATAGCGAACCCACAGGGAACACGTGCACATGGACTGGCAGAAGGCTTTAAAAAGAGTTATTTTAACTGCCGGTGTACAACGCGCGAACATCTGACAGCCAATGCTCTTCGTTCTCTTTCTATATCAGCGTCATCTTTTAGATCGTCAGTGACTATGTGCCCCAGGTATTTAAAATTGGAGACCCTCTCCAGGGCTTTGATAGCTTTTTGTGCTTCACCCTAAATACAAGTGTTTTACTTTTTTGCACATTATAGCAAAGCCCATGCGTTTCAGCATAAGCCTCGCAGACTGCCAATAGCTTCCTGAGTGCAGCTACTGATGGAGCCAGCAGCACCATGTCGTCTGCATAACTAATACTATTGACACATTGACCGTCAATAGAACAGCCAACGTGTCTGCCGCCGTGCTCCACAATCAGCTGGTTTATGTACAGGCTGAAAAGCGTTGAAGACGTTCACCCCCCCTGTCTCACTCCGCATTCCAACCTGTACACCTCAGATAATTCGTTGGCCCATCTAACGTGATTTATTTGGTGGCCATACCAATACTGAAATACACCGGTTATGGCGTCAGGCACTCCCACTTCGCGCATCTTACACCACAGTTTATCATACCTCACCATATCAAATGCCCTGGCGTATACCGGCGTACTCCTTTCAGTATAGTACCTAACAGTGTGCTTGAGAGACAAAATAGCACATTCTGTTGATAACTGTGACCGAAATCCGAACTGCGCGTCATGTATTTTAAGATGGTTACTAAGCTGCCTCTCCAACACACTGTCAAACACCTTAGCCGTGACAGTCGCCAAAGATATCGGTCTGTAATTGGCTTTGTCACTAACGTCACCAGTTTTATTTTTCAATATTGGTACAACCACCGTTTTCATTAACTCAGCGGGTAGGTAGGAGTGGCGAATACAGAATGTGAACAACAAAGCCAGCAGCCGTGAGAGATGCGGTCCGGCGTACTCAAAATGTTCTATACTGAGACTGTCGTGTCCCGGCGATTTACCCCGTTTCATGTTTTTAATAATTAGACGTATCTGCATCGCCGTTATGCGGGCAGGCACCTCTAACACAACAGTCCCCGTACAGACACTATTAACACTTGTTTGTACAAGCGGCTGCAATTTAAAATGTTCCTTAAACACGTTCGCGATCTCCACGGGCGTGCTCACCCCTTCCACAGTCACCGGAACGCTAGGCTTAGGATTTAATTTTTTGGTGTGTTTCCAAAACCCGCGAAAATCTTTACTTTCATGTTTGGTAGCCAACATATCTATCTTAATTTGATCTTGTTTGCTTTGACATAGCTTAAGTTTTTGTTTAAAGATCTTTCTGGACTCAACCATCTCATCATAAATATAACCCTCACGTGGTTTCCCATGCCAAACCCAAATATTTATAAAATAATATTAACAATTCTTTTTTTTTGTATTAATCATGAGTTATATAGGCGCCGATGTCATGTCTACAAATAAAGCAATTGATCATAAATAACACGAATTAATTCACCTCTGCTTAACCCTCCGAGGATAAAGGCGTGATTATATTTATGTATGTATACAATATTGAAAACCGATATCCACGTGGGCGGAGCTCCGGCGATCAACTAATAAAAATTATTATTATTATTATTTCACAGTTTCCTAAAAGTGAGCGACTCTCGCCCAGCTGCGAACGAGACCGGTACTGACAGTGACGCCACCTGGCGACAGGCCATCTACGAGAAGATAGTACAACCCACTGACGGACAAGGGGAAGGTTTGTACTCTTGACTAGGAATGATACGAGAGAAAAGGGAGATCCGTACAGTAGGAGGTAGGACACGACGGTATTTCCATCTCAATGGAGCAATCCGACTGGGGAAGTACCTCCACCCTACAGAATACCGCGGCCATAATAACCTCGTGTTGTGTTCCTGGCGGTGAGTAGGGTAGCCAAAGCTCACTGGGGAGTTTTTGTGCTGTCAGTGGGAAGACCAAAGGCTTGTCCTCCTTGGTCTTTTACACTGACTGCACAGAAACTCTCCATGCTTACGGTCAGCAGATAGATTACGGTAACGGCGGCGCGCTATATCCAGGGATGAGATGGGGACTCTGAGGTCCCCACACCCCAAGAGGGCCTTCTCAGAAGAGACGACACTGGGCCGGCCGGGGTACGAGGGATAATGTCTCATACAATCTTATCATTGGCAACCTGCGGCCCATACAGTCGGCATGCGTTTTACAGAATACCGCGGCTATAATAACTTCGTGTTGTGTTCCCAACGGTGAGTAGGGTAGTCAGAGCTCACTGGAGAATTTGTGCTGTCAGTGGGCTTGTCCTGCTTTGTCTTCTACTGACGGCACAGAAACTCTGTACTTACAGGGTTGGCAGTGCGACTGTGACTCCTCTGGTGTTACAGACGTCCATAGGCCACGGTAACCACTTTCCATCAGGTGGGCCGTGTGCTTGTCTGCCAATTAAGTGGTATAAAAAAATAAAATAAAAATAGTCGGTTCAAGTCCGACATAACCCCCGCACCAGCTCCTGTGGTGGGGATATCCGTGGGAATATAACATACAATAAATAAATTCAATTAACCCTCCGCAGTTCACTGCTGGACATAAAACCAAAAATCAAACCAAGAATCTTTTTCAGGTGACCTATCAGCCAACTTACTTGGCAAAGTCACTTCCCCCAAAGAGAAACGAAGCAAAGAAGAATTACGGCAACTCTGGAAGATGGCGATAGACCAGACCATCCTCCTAGTCAGAATGGAGAAAGAGAACGCAAGACTTAAAGGTGAGTCTGTCTCTTACAGCAGACTTCTGAGTCTACGGAGAGAGAGAAGTGAGTTAAGGAAGCTCTGGAAGATGGCGATAGATCAGACTTTACTGCTGGTGAGAATGGAGAAAGAGAATCACAGACTGAAAGGTGAGTCTGAGAGGTGACTCTTTTTACTGATAATATATTTGCTAGCTTTGGCGGATTGATAAGGCTAAAAGCTAAAATTGGATTGTAATTCTAGCTTTTTGTGATATTATAAAAATATCCGGAGAGTCGAATCTTTTAATAAAATCTATTCAAAATACAGTCTCGATCTGATCTCACTGTCACAAATATCAAAAACTATTACAATATCCATGAATATTGTACCATGAGAATACTTTTTGATATTTGGCAGATTGAAGATTAGATCGAAACTGAACTTTGAACAGATTATTTTTAAGATATTGTATAAATTTCAATTGATGATGAAATGATTAAAATGTATATTTCATATCAAAATAATTATTTTTATAAAGCTTGATTTAGCCAAACTGTCTTGATAAAGCTAATATACATTGCAACCACTACGCTAGCCAGCTGGATGTCAGTGACAATGAGTGTGTATTATATAGCTTAGTTTGAGCTTTAATATTTTTATGCTTAGTTTGAGCGATCATAAATTTAAGCTGTTATATTTATTATTTTTATTTTATTTTATTGACAATGTATTTTATACACCGTAATTATTATTTATTTTTTACAGTTTTATAAGCTTTGTGTTGTATATTTTTATCTATTTGTTAAGCGTGCGGGGTTTTTGTTAGAAAATTCCTTTGTTGTCACACGTGGTTTGGAAAAGTCGCCTTGATTGATGCCTATTATAATATTAATATAAAAATAATAATTTATATCTCACCAACAACCAAGAAATTACAATATTTAGACATTCACAGTTTAGGGTATACAGAATTCGGTTGTGGATCGCTGGTGCCTGTCGTAGGTAATTGATTACCTGTATTACTGGTCACCAGGATTCCACGATAGCAACATTAACTCGACTGATAACAATAAGATCGATTTCTAGCATATATTGACAGCCTCTGTGTCGTACCGGTAGAACTTTCGACGGCTACACAGGAGGCGCGGGTTCGATCCCCGCTCAGTGCAAATATTTGTATGCTCGAATATGTATATTTGCATTGGTCTGGGTGTTTCTATGTATATATGTATGTATATACAAGTATGTTTATCTGCATTCTAGATTCCATAACACAAGCTAGTTAAGCTATGCTTATCATGGGTCTAGATAGCGTTGTGTAGAATGTTGTGGAATACTTATTTATTTATTGCGAAATATAGATGTATCTTTATACTTATATGCCTACCAACTTGTAGACAGAAGCGTGAACATATAAAATATTTATTAATTTATTTTAAGAATTTATATACGTATTAAAGCTTTTTACAAGCTAAATTATAGCGAATATAACTAAATTAAGCTTTAAAACTGAAAGCTAATTGTAAATTATAAGCTTAAATTGAGCTTACAATATATATCTGACATTATAAAATTCAAAACAGGCTTAATTGAAGCTACCAATAAACAAGCTTAGTTTGAGCTTAAATAGTTTAAGCTTAGTTCAAGCTATACCAAGCTTCGCAAACCAGAATTTAACCTTCTTTTCATGTTTTTTTTTTATTTCTAGAAAGCGAGGAATCGTCTGCCGTCAGGCGTATAAAACTAGAGTATACTGAGCTGGGGGTCTGTGATGCTGGGGTCACTTTGATGTGGGACTCGATGCTGTCAAGAGATTCTTCGCAGCCGATGGGCAAAGTTGATAGGCATATGCTGACGCAGGCTGTTATGCAAGGTTAGATCATTGTCATCATCATTTCAACGGTCTGGTTGTTTTTTTATTTTATTTATTTATTTAACCTTTTTGCACAAATACACAAAGACTGTACAAAGGCGGACTTAATGCCACAGGCACTTTCTACCAGCTGTTTCTATGTATAATATATATGCATTTACAAAAAAAAAGTAAGTATGTTTATCAGCATTCTGGATTCCATAACACAAGCTAGTTAAACTATATTTACCATGGGTCTAGAAAGCGATCGTTTAAACGCAGAATGTCAATTCGCAGAATTTCCAGTTCGCAGAATGTTGTAGAATATTTATTTATTTATTATATAAAAGAACGGTATTTCCCAAGATGCTCATCAGGTATTGACTCTCTAAGAAAGAGACTATTGCCGGCTAAAACCCCGTCCTGTCCCTGATAATTATCAACTGTAATACCACAGGCACTGCAAAAATCCCATCTCATTTTAGACTTTGTTGTTATGCTGTTAAAATCTAAATTCCATTCTTCCATTTAGGAATCTTGTAAAGTGAATGAAAAATGTAATGGAAATTTTCTCATTTCATTATGGACTTTAAGCCTTTTTGTCAGCAAAATCTAAAATCAAACAGCATTTTTTGCACTGTCAGTAGTTGATAATTAGCAGAACCATACGAGTGGAAAATCTCCACGGATAGCCTCACCACTGGAGCAGGTGGGAAAGGTTAAGTCGGACTCGAACCGACTAAAACGCACGACGCTTGAAGGTCATTTTTGGTTGCCGAAAGTGTGGTTAACAGGCATATCCCTCGCACCTCGACCGACACAGGGCCATTTTTCTCTCCTCGGGTGTGGGGATCACAGAGTCACCAAATCGTCCCCGGAAACGGCGAGGCGCTCAGAGCGTGTCGCTGCCTCGGCCTGCTTCTGCCAGGGTGACAGGCTGCTCCTCCCGTCACCCGTCAGACCTAGTAGAATAATCCTGGCTTTTCCAATAGCTTCAGCGCTAAGGCCGCCCATTGTACATTAAACTGTATATGCATATCACCTACTTGTCTCAACCGTAAATGTATTGGTGTACAATAAAGTATTATCTATCTATCTATCTAATAATTTTAAATATTATTATACAATCGCAGGAGTGCCCCGCATGTCCCGCGGCGGAGTGTGGTACTTCCTGGCGGAGCAGGCGTGCCTCCGCTCCGGGCCCCCGGACACGGCGGCGTGCCCGCACTACCACACGCCGTACAGGACATTGCTGGGTGGACTCACCAAACACCAGCACGCTATACTGATTGATTTGGGTACGTATTATATTATATTATAGCAGCCCGTCCCGGCTTCGCACGGGGTAGACACCCCACTCCTGTATTTCAGTGCCCCCTCCACCCCGCCCGCCGCGATGCCCGGCGCGCTTTTCAGACTGCATCGCAAACAACGGCCACGGCGCTATGGCGGTTTTGTTTACTGTTTTAATTTTTTAATTCGTAATATCTTTTGAATGGAAAGTCCAATTTAAATAATTTAAAAACTATTTTATAGGTAGTTAAATGGTCTTGACCATAAAATAATTTATTTGGATAAGGATTAATATAAACACATAAATAGCATGGTTTGAATTTGGTTAGCATTTTCATTAATGTTTAAAATGAAAAAAGTTATTGTAGTGACATAACTACAATAGTTGGACATATGCTACCGCGGAGTTTTTTGTAGACATTATGATGTTCTTCAATATTGTTGTACATTATTTTGTTCTATCGCTAATAGTTTCGGCAGCGCATTCGACGAAAGACATTTTAAGACTCATTTTTCTACACCTTCGGTTACATTGTTCAATGCCTAAATGCAAACATCCAAAATTTATGTACCCACTCACCCATATTCTGACAAATAAACTTTCATTTCATTTTACCAAGGATCCCTAATTTTTTTCAAAATGAAATGTAGCCTATGTCAAATTGGAAGAATGTACCATTCTATTGGTGAAAGAATTTTTTAAATCGGCCCAGTACTTTTTGAGCCTATTCATTACAAACATACAAACATACAAAAATAGGTACAAATCTTTCCTATTTATAATATTAGTGTAGATAAAACGCAGGCGAACCAACATAATAATAATAGTTCTCTCCACCACTGTTGCTATTCCGAACCATCTCCTCCATAGTCTAAAATTAATAGATTTGCCAGAATCTCTATACATCAATCTACAGAAAGCTGCCATATTAAACACATGTAGAATAGTCACAAAGTTCATGCAGTTAGACGAAAACACACCCACATAATACACACCACAATCTGCATTTACTTGGTTTAAGCCCGTAAATGTAGTTAAAACCAGCCAAAAAGCTGAGAAAAAAATAAAAACAAAATAAGAATAATAAATTACGTTTTCCCGCAGCCAGAGGGTACAAGATCACTCAAAACGAGTTTTATTATATTTATTTAATTTAATCTAACTTGCCTAAAGGTGAATGCATTTGATGCTGGAACTACATTATACCATACTAGCCTAAGCGAATGAGTTCGATGATGCGAACTACATTATAACTACTAACTCTAATTAAGTCTAGTGACCACGATCGATTCAAGAACAGAAGTGAATCGTTATTGTAATAAAGATTATAAATCGGTTCGCATATTGATGCAATCGATTTACGATCACGCCACTATTCTGCACGTTGCGCCGATTCGGCAACTCGTACTTGCTGTCTTCACAATTTGGTTCACTCATTATAGCGTAACATGCGGGTTTGCCTATGCAATTTCTTGAGACGGTTGGTTCAGGCCTCGTGTCGTGGTTGAGGTCCGGACGATATTGCAAACGTCGGCACATATACATAACACACACCAAACATAGGACACATACAATGGATGCATACATTCTAGTAACATTTACGTGAACTACTGACAATATCAGCAGATTTCAATTGCACATGCTCTAAATTTGGTGACGACACATAAGAGCAAGCAGTTCTTACAGCTTGTGCTCGCAGGTATAGATCACCGCCAAACATTTTAATTAAAATCGGAAAGTTTCACCGCGGTAACATAGTGGTATGGGTAATGGACTGCTGAGACGAGATCTCGGGTTCGATCCCAGGCTTTACCATGGCACACAACAATGATTGTTCGATGCTTTTCGAAGTTATGTGTATATTTATCGCAGGTTTATAAGTGCCTGGTTAATGGCAATCGGCTCGCCACCTATTACATTGGGACCTAAACATAAACTGGCGAAATGTGGGTGCTAGCACCTCTGCCTACCCCTGCGGGGATATAGGCGTGAGTTTATGTTATGGAAAGTTTTATGAAAGGGCTAATCATCCAATGACGCGACTTCCTAAGAGACCTGTACCCCTAGCACGAAACACTATCGTAATCTATTGAGAGAACGAAGCATTATGATTGGCCGTCTGCTTACTGTAAATGTGTGTGTGTATGTGTGTGTGTGCGCGTGCGTGCGTGCGTGAAGCCGGCCAATCGCAATGCTCCGTTCTCTCGTCACGTTTACTATGGCGCATTATGATTGTCTTTCGTGCTAGGGGTACTGGACTCAAGCACCTATCATACCACTGACAACGAAAAAAGTTTTTTTTTTTCAAATATATCTATATATCGTTTCCGGCAAAGTAGAATTGGGGCCACCCCATCTCATCCCATGCGGTGTCGTACAAGGCGACTAAGGTATAGGTCTGTTTAACATCAGACAGATATATACAGCCTAGACTCAGCCTCAGATGCATGGAGTCAATAATAGTGCCCGGAATACTGCAATAGGCTAACCCCCTATTTTGTGGGACCGAATACAATTATTGGTGAAATGTGGGTGTTGATTCACCTCTGCCTAACCCTTCAGGGATAAAGGCGTGAATATATGTATGTATGTATCTATATACATTTTAAGTCTTAAATTAAACGAAAAAGAGTTCATTACATTTTTTCATTCACTCTACGAGATGGCAATTAATTTTAGACTCTAAAAACATACCAATAAAGACTAAAATTACATGGTATTTTTGCAGTCTATAGTATGACAGTGGTAGACCATTAGCAGGACCTGAGTTATGTTGCGGGTCGCTATATAAATATTTGTTAAAACTTTTGTCACCAGGTCGCACCTTCCCCAAGCACTCATACTTCGCGTCAGCCCTGGGCCCAGGACAACTGGCTCTCTACAATATATTGAAGGCGTACTCTATGCTGGACCCTGATGTGGGCTACTGCCAGGGACTAAGTTTTGTTGCTGGAGTACTCTTACTGCATGTAAGTCCTTACACATCATAACAGCTTCCATCTCCTCGGAAAACCCCATGGTAACCCCTCCGCCGGATCCAATGGGAGTGGTTCTGTCAGATTCGATCCGACCAAACCACACAGCTGTCACAGGTTGCGCCAGTTGCCAGGGGTGAAGTAGCCTCCGGCATATCCCTCGGTTGACCCAGGGTCATTGAAGGTCCCCATGTGTCCACATCTTCACCCAGAAAAAAGGGAGCTTATGTCACCTTCTCGGCCTGCTTCTGCTACGGTGACAGACGGCTCCACCTGTCAATCAGTAAGTGCACCTGCTTGTTTGACGGACAAGGGACAGATGAGGTTGGAGGGTCTTAGAGTAGGGGACTAAATTACTGGTGTTTTTTTCTAAATTACTGACGCCTTCTACTCGAAATTAAAGCATAGGGCTGCTTAATGTGTTTTCTATGATACTCCATTAGGTTAGGTACTAAACTACAATATTTTTCACGTAGCATGGGTACGGTGACGTTTGGGATTTGAAGTTACTAGAGATGTAGTCAAGATAAAATCGCATGAAATAAAATCGATTATATATCTTATCGAGATCATTTATTAATGAAGAAGAAATCGATTCTATTAACTAATAATTTTGAAGAAAAAAAGTAAAACAAAATTAATAACCTGTTTAATTATTTATTAAAAATCAAACATGTTCATCATCTTCATCATCATCATCATCATCGTCATCTGACTCGTCGACGTGAATAATTATTTGGGAATCAATTATGCAGTCTATTCTAATGTCTCGCTCCCAGTCATGTAAGATTAGATTTTTGGTTTTCTCCACTACTTTCTTCCAGTCATCGCCAGTGACATTTTTGCATCCCTCTTTCAATAACCCCATCATTTTTGTGGCTGTAAAAGGCGGAGCTGTATTTTTTCGTGCAGCGTATCCTGAAACAAGATAAAAAACAAATTGAGTCATAGAATTCAAGTAATAAACATAATCATATTTTTGTCAGTATGTAAATAGACTATGGTTAAACAAGTTACCTTTGATTTGGGCCCAAATTAATTCAATGGCATTGTACTGACAGTGGTACGGTGGAAGCCTCAGGACTTCGTGACCATATTCGTTTGCCATCATATCTAATTTGTATGTCGTTTGGGGCTTGTGCATTTTTACGAGCTTCACTAGCTCCACCTTTAATTTCGTCTCATCGGCTTCCACATTATTGGCTTGGAGCCACTCGATCAACTCGCTCTTCTTATTGGAAGAAGTCGGCGGTTTGTTCAATTGCACGGAGTGATATGGGGCATTGTCCATAATAATTGTGCTGGGTTCTTCTAAATTGCTAAGCATATTTTGAAACCACTCCGTGAATACTTCCGCATTCATATCTTCGTGATATTCTCCCGTCTTTTTCGATTTAAAAGCAAGTAGCCCATTTTCTACAAATCCTTTCGATGTGCCTGCGTGACAAATAATCAATCTCTCCCCTTTTCCTTCTGGCACTTTGGTCGAGGCATGAGGTGTATCGTCAGTCCACATTTTACCGACCGTATGATTGGCATTCAGCCAAGTTTCATCCAGGAAGACGACATTGCTAAAATTGGTAATCGCTTTAGCCTTTTTCAAAAAGGTAACCCGCGCAAGTGCTATATCGCCCCTCTCCATGACAATTTTTCTTTTGTTTACTTTTTTGAATTGGAAACCAATGTCCTTCAATACGCGCCACAAGGATGTAGGACTTCCAGTAAACAAATCAGCATCTTTTAAAGACTTGACCAGCTTTAGAAGCGTCGGTAATTCTTTATTCTGGTAATAGTTATAAATGTGGCTCCGTATAGCATCGGCCGCAAAACTGTCTACATCTGTTACAGATGCCTTTTTGGTTCGCTTTTTATTAGGGGTGGACAACTTATTTTCTTCTGTATCGTGAGCACCATATTTTTCTCGAGTGATTCGAGAAACCGTGTTCCGCCCAATGTCTAACGCATCTGCCACTCGATCCAAAACGTTGGACACAGGCAATAGCGTTCCGCCATTCTCACGTTCCCGCTCAAAGTAATCCCGCAATCGAACTACAAATTCACGGGCTTGACTACCAAGCACAGTCTTTTTCGTTATTTTTGGCATTTTGCCAAAAAAAACAACAAAACAAAAGTCAATAACAAAAAACGGTAACGAAAACAACAAAGCACAACGATAGTCAATAACAAAAACAAGTAACAAAAACACCACGCAAGCTCAAAACAAAGAAAACAGACCGCATACAAGGCAGACGCACTCGTACTGAGTTGATATAACAAGATGCCAGCTCATGCTTAAGCAGTGTTGCTATATTATAATAAAGCTCCACAAAGACAAAAATGCTTTGTTTAAAGTTTATTATTACATAATTATATTTTATAATCGTATTTTAGTTAAAAATACAACTAACGATTTATGATACTTTATTCGACAATTTATCGATTATAACGATTTTACTATGTCAATCTCTAACGCAACCTGTTCCGATTCACGCATCAAGAATTATGTATTTGGAATGTTTATATTTAAAGTTTAAATAATTACGGAGAAATAAAAATAGTTTTAAGTTAAAAATGCAAAATAAAACAGTTTTCTTTTTATCTTCGTATTAAGTGTTGTTTCCTGTATTCCGTGTTAGGTATATTGTTTCGAAATGAATCATGCATGAAATGGAATTAGTCAAATGTCACCGTACCCATGCTACGTGAAAAATATTTTTTTTTTTATAAGGGTAAATAATCTTTTTAATTTGTTATATTTAAAAATTCTGTTCATTAATATTTTTCTGTTAAGAAACTAATTTTATAGACCAAATACCGAAATCGAACCAATCAAATCAAATCAGTTTATTGTGAAAATGGGTACAATAGTGATACAGTAAAATAATATAATATGGTTTCTCCATTCTCCGCCTCAAGGCATACAATAAAATTTACTGATATAATAATTAAGTAAACAAAAATCTTATTATGTTTTATTTATTAGTCTTTAGTTACATGAGTGTGTAGTTATTACATCTATTTTTGGTATTACTGTTTATCAGTTACTGTATCAAACTAAACAACCGTGTCCATATAGGCATTCAGGCTAACTAACCGACTAGTTATAAAGACTGTTAGTGCTTGATTATCATCCAAGTAGTCTTGGATTTTATAATAGCTTTTTTTTATACAACTTGGTGGCAGACAAGCACACGGCCCACCTGATGGAAAGTGGTTACCATGACCTATGAACGTGTGTAACACCAGTGGAGTCACATCCGTGCTGCCGACCCAGTAAGAACAGAGATTTTGTGCCGTCAGTGTAGAGGACAAAGCAGGACAAGCCTTTGGTCATCCCACTGACAGCACAAAAACTCTCCAGTGAGCTCTGGCTACCCTACTCACTGCCGGGAACACAACACGAAGTTATTATAACCGCGGTATTTTGTAGGGCGGAGGTACTTCCCCAGTCGGACTGCTCAATTGGGCGGAAATACCGCCGTGTCCTACCTCCTCAAAAAAGCTATATTAATTATTATTTATTAAAAGATACATTAATTAGCTATATTAATAGTAGTAATAATAACTATTTAATCATTGATTTTTCTTCGAAATGATTACAAAAGATCTTATATACTATGAACGTTAATGGTTGTATACGAGGCTTTCACATCGGAGACCAGGGTTCACTTACTTCTTCTACTTTTGATTTTGTCCGTTATTCAGCAGGCACACTGGCATACAATTGAGGTTTCCTTTTTCCTACAGTCCCGGGTCCTTTAAACGGGGCGTGAAAAAGCACCTGATGAGGCCGCCAAGCTGATTGTCACCATTGTAACATTCCTAAGTGTCTGTAATGGTGATCCTCTTGCCTGAGACTTTGCCTTTAGCTTACCATCAGTCAAGGTGAAGGCAAGTTGGCGTGTCCTAGATAAAAAAAAAGTTGACGTTGCTTTATAAATTTTAGTTTCTTTAAATATTATTCTTTGTACCATCCAGATGGAAGAAGCCGAAGCGTTTCTTCTCCTCAGGCACCTGATGTTCAGAAGAGGTCTTCGGAAGCAGTACCTACCTGACATGAGTGCACTTCAAGTGCAGGTAAGAATATGAAATTGTTTTAAGATTTTTTTATTCCACTTAGGTGGGTGACCAGCACACGGCCCAGGCCCACCTGATGATAATGTTTACTGTGGTCTATGGACGTGTGCTTCACCAGGTCTCACTCATGCTGTCGACTCATGTTGAAGTCGTCGAAGAACCACAGAAGGGAGTTAACCACAACTTAAGCGAGTGTGGAATGCAATTCCATGCATATCAATTAATTCCTCTGAAATGTAAAACCATAAATTATTGTGATATTTTTTATTATTTCTGTTTGTTTTTAAGAATTTTTCTTTACCCTTTTTTGTAGTTTTTGTATATAGGAACCCACTACCTCACCAGAGTTAGCTTTGAGCACTTATTACAATAATGGTGTCACCGCCGCTTTGATAACTGCCGTACCCCCCACTAACCTCCCGGCCTGGTGGCGCAGCTGTACCAGCTGTCCCGCCTGCTGCGCGACCACGAGCCCGAGCTGCACGCCAAGCTGGAGGCGCTGGACATCAGCCCCGCGCTGTACGCCGCGCCCTGGATGCTCACGCTCTTCACCAGCCAGTTCCCACTGGGCTTCGTCGTCAGGGTCTTTGGTAAGAGACATACATAGATACTTTTTTTTATACCACTTATTTGACAGACAAGCAGACAGACAACAAGACTGTTTGCTAAGTGCTTGATCCGTGTGGTGACAGAGAAAGAATGCAAGCATCACCACCTCATCTCATCCGACGGGTGTCGTAAGAGGCGAATAACGGAAAAATACGCAGACGATATCACTGATACAAAACTCTAAATAACACCCTGTACCAAGCCGTCTGGCCAGCGTGGAAACAATAGGCCAAAGCCCCCCAATATTGGGAGAGGCCCTATGTCTAGCAGTAGACTGCGATAGGCTAGTTGATTTTGACCGGCTTGCAGACTTAAGGCCTGACTGCAAAAGCACCTTGTCAATCAATCAATTAGCCCATTGCAGTCCACTACTGGACATATACCTCTCGCAATATTGGGAGGTTTTGGCCTACTGTTGTTACAGGGTCCATAGGCCTATGTAACCACTTTCCATCAAGGCACCTTGACGATCATATTAAATTTTTCACTATAAAACTCTTCTTTTAACATTCACTTATACTTCTTCCAGATCTAATCTTCTTGGAATCATTAGACATCGTGTTCTCCGTCTCGCTCGCTCTCCTCTCGGCGCATAAGGACGGTCTCATGCTGTGCGAGAGTTGCGAGGAAGCTGCCGAATACCTCAAGCACAAGCTTCCGGACATGGATAGAGGTCTTTATGAGAAGGTCATGAAGAAGGTAAGAAAAACATTATCATCTCTGTATTCGAGCGCCGGGGATGCGCATACGGATGACTATCATGCCTTGATGCGCTTAAAGGTAGCCTCGTTGCTGCATAGGGTCAGGGGAGCACCAACAACTATCTGGGAGAGTTTGCGGAGAGGATGGATGGGCTTATCAAGTGACCTATATGATAAAATATACCTATCGGATAAAATAAAATATTATATTACTAACATGGATGTAAGAATAATTATTAACAAGATACGGGCCTTTGTTGTCTAGAATTAAAGATTATTTTTAGTTCAGTATCAAAATAAACGGGATATTTAACATGTTTCATTGTTTTGAGTGTCCGATATTTCGGCGCTGTTGCAAGCACCATGATCACGGAGGAACTGAAGTAGTGGCGGTGAACGGAGAAAAAGTTTTTTCCTAGGAGTAATTATATCCATCTACCCTCTTTCGAGTTCTTTTACTACGCGTATCTGCACTACTATTGGTTTCACTCTCAGTACAAACTTGAAACCGATCTCGATCACGTTCGCGTCACACGATGCTTACTGTATCCACTCGCGATTTTGTTTTGGCTTGTTCCCGGTTGTTTTTGCAAAGACGGACCACTGGATGCCAGACGTTCGGCAGCTGAAACCCATCCTCACGATTGAAATTTCCCGTTTATTTTGATACTGATGTGAGTGACCATGATAGTTTAAATACCTATATTTTTATTTATTATTTATTGTTAAGTACTTAACCTTGCAATGTGGTAAACCTGGCAAAACTCTATAACCACTTGGCAGCGATTGCCGTCTAACATCTGAACTCTAATAGCAGAGTCTGCTCCATGGCAATACCGGCTTGCAGGTGACTTCACCCTGAAGGTCTAAGTTCAGGGGCTCTCATCCTTTTAAGATATAATAGTAGTTGTATTCTTGTTGCAGGTTACTATGCTGGACATATCTCGGCAACTGTGCGACTATGCAGTCGAGTACGCTGTCCTGAGGGAGGAGATGCCAAGACTGGCCGCCCTCACAGAGGACAACAGACTACTAGTGGAGGACAAGAGTAGGATGATGGGGGAACTGGATGTGAGTCAAATATTCTTTATTTTTTTAATGTGCGCAAAATCCTTTGCCCTTGTGGAGCAACGAGGTGATTCTTCTTTCCTTCATTTCTCTTTGGGGGCAGAGACTTTGCCAAGTAAGTTGGCTGATAGGTCACCTGAAAAAGTTTCTTGGTTTGATTTTTGGTTCTATGTCCAGCAGTGGATTACGGTGGGCTAATTGATTTTTATTTATTAAGCACGACCGAGGCCGGTGGGGGAGGTTAAATCGGACTTAAACCGACTAAAACACACCCCGGCCGGCCCTATGAGACGGCCCTCTTCGGGTGTGAGGACCACAGAGTCCCCATCTCATCCCCGGGTATGGGGAGGCGCGGCCTGCTTCTGTTAGGGTGACAGGCGGCTCCACCTGTCCATGCTCATGGGGGATGAAGGTCAATTTGCGATCTCCGACGCCCGAGCCGCTTCCGCTTGTGGGCGGCGCACTCCGTCATCTCCTTCACGAGTATTACTCGCTCGCAGAAGGAGGCGTCAGCCGCCCACGCCCCTGCGCAGACAACCATCGCCACTCGGTGCGGTGGCGAGCGTGACAGCTCTCCCTTCCAGGGCCGCCACCAGCTCCCGTCACAGCGTCTCCCACACCGGGCACTCGGTGAGTGTGTGCAGCCCCGAGTCCTCACTCGAGTCGGTGGCGGTACTCGGACGTTGGCTCTTTCCTGATCCGAAGCAGATACCGCCCGAAGCACTCATGCTCGGTGAATCTGCTTTATCTGGTACGAGAGGCTGCCGTGTGGCCTTTCTAGCCACTCCCTCATGATGGGTCTTACCGCCGCTATTAGGGCGTGCCCAGCGCGAGGTCGTCCAAGTCACAGCTCCCATTCCGCCACCATGTCCCTGTGGAGCTGGGATCTCATAGCCCGAATTTCTTCGAGCTCGGGTTCGTGTCCCCGCCCTCGCGCCGCCTTTCGGTATCGATATAGTGCCGAAAGGGCTTCAGAAGCCACGGTGGCGATCCGGTAAGGAGATTCGCCGCGCTGAGGTATCGTGCGGTGGTACCCCCTGATGGTTCTGGAGGACATCTCCTGCTGCGGGTCACGCAGCAAGCTCTTTTGTCTGGCCTTTAGGGTGTCCGCCCAATATAGGGAACCAGTATAGGACCATGGACCGCACGATACCTGCGTAGAGTCTCCTCCAGGGGTCTTTGGACCCACGCTCGGCCTGGAAAGCAGTCGGGTCCCAGGTTGGTGTTTTTCTTGGCTTGATGTTTTTCTTGTCTTTAAGCCTTCGCACCACCAGCTACAGTTCTACCCAAGTGATCTCGGGCACGTCGTCGCCAACCACAGTGGACGCCACAGGCGACCAAGGTGGCGGAGGCATCTGCGGTGGATCGTCGTGGCCAGTCCCAGGCCTGTACGATGGCATCCTCCAGGAGGACCTTCCGATTCAGTTCCCTAAGCAAGAAGCGCGGTTCACGTGAGGCGGAAGTGAACGGTGCATAGCCCGGGGGGGGGGGGGGCAATAGACCGAAAGTATCGATGATCCGCCAGTGACTCCACCCCCACAACGACACGCCCACGACGCAAAAGGTCCACGATCGTACTGCACTCAGCGGCCACGAAGATGGCTTCGGCCCCGCGATTCAGGAGAACTAGACCGAATATCTTGGCCTAGATCTCCAGTGCTAGACCCCTCCCCCCCCCCCCCCGTTCATGTGCTGGGACCCCCAGATCACAGACCAGGCGTTGAAGTCCCCAAGCACAACAATCGGGTGAGGGTAACAGGCATTGACGACGACGGTTAGCTGAACCAGCGGCTGCCGGAATTCAGCTATGCTTCGGTTTCGACTGTGAAGTAAGCGGCCACGACCGCTATTTCCCCCACAAGCGCTGCCAGCCATACCCCCTTGCTGGGGCATACGTCAAGGGGCCTTTATGGACGAACTGTGCAATGCACTGGAGCAGAAGTTCTTGAGCATCAACACCGTGGCCCACGTTCGCCTGCACGATGCGGAGCTGAAGATCCAGTATAGAACCATCTCTGCATCCCGCCGCGACTTGTAGGTCGAGCGCCTGCCTCGCAGTTTTGGCTCAACAATCCTTCGGTGCAGGCTTTGCTGCTAACCCTGTGGTCCGTCGGCTTGCTCTCCGCTGCGCACCTAAAGCAATGAAGCGGAGTTTCGCAATCACCGGCCATATGACCGGGTTGACCACAGCAGAAGCAACTGCCTCGGACCGTAACCTCTGCTGTGAACTGCACCCCCACAAGGCCGACCGACAGGCACCTAAAGCACCTAGCCGGTCGAGCCTGCAGGAGCCGTACTTGCGCCACCACTACGCCTCCAACCGCGAGGCTCCGCCTATCCCTAGCGAGCCTTTAGGGCTGCCGCGATGGGGCAGCCGTCAGCTGCTGCCCCCAGTGCACGTCGCAGCGGCCGAAGCGGATCGCTCCGACATTTACGAGGGGACAACTTTCGGCCTCCGCCATGGTGAGCAGTGATGGAGTTATCCAAGCTCGAGATGCGAAGTTCTGCACACTTGTTGGGCCTGGACACCCGAACGTCGGCTGCGTCCAACTTCTCTCGAAGCCTCGCCGCTAGGGCGTCGCCTTGAGGACCGCTGGTAGCGCCCGGGGCCTCGTTCAGACCCGTCTACGTGGGCATATAAGGTCCCATGCCTGCCTCACGAACTGGGCGTACTGCACGCCTCTCCCGTCAGCATGAGGACGACGGCCGTTGATCGTGGGGCACGCAGTCTCCTCGGAAGTCCCTTCGCAGCAGCCTTGGCCTAGTTAGCCCCTTTATCTGGGTGTTTCGCCTCTTTTTACTCTCTACAACCACCTTCCAGTTCCTCTCCAGTGGGGAGATCATAGAGGCAGCTGGAGCCGAACCCTGGGCGCAGAGACCGCACCCTGGGATTCTCCGGACCGCACCGATGTACCCAGTACATAGCGCCAGAGGCGGAAGGAGGTTGGAATACATGAGGAATACATCCGTGTGCACTCTCATGCGCCACTTGCCGTGCCTCCTGCCGCTTTTGCAGGCCGCCAGCGGTTCCACCGGCTGGCCAACTGTAACAACTCCGGCCGCGCCGGCCGCATCGGTGACACCGGCCGCTCCGGCGGCATTGATTCTTCCAACTCCTCCTCCTCAAGCTTCAGATCCGCCGTCTTGGCTTTCCGTGAAGACGACCACGTCACACGTAACATTTTTGCCAGCATCTGCCTGACTCACCATTTCCCTGGTGACATCCGATCCCTGCCTCTCCGGTACTCGACCTGCCGCCGGGCCTCTTGTGGCCTGGCATCGTCTCGGTCATTACGCGACGCGACCAGCGACACACAGTTTGCTGGACCCGCTCTTACTCGGGTCTTGGGAACTGCTTGCCATCTCCCTCCTGGAAGGCCTCCATCGCCAGCCTCGAAATGGACTCACCCGAAGACCAAGGAGGTGATGGAAGCCCTCCAGGAGATGGCAAGCACCAGATGGGTTCCCCGAGGCCAGAGGTTCCCCTCTCGTGTGGGTCCAGCAGACTGTGTTGCCTCGCCGAATGGGCGAGTCCCTCAAGACTGAGCTGGCCGCGTCGCGTAAAGATCGAGCCGATGCCAGACGACAAGAAGCCCGGCGGCCGGCCGAGTACCGGAGGGATAGGGATCGGATGGCAGCGGAAATGGCGGGTCTCAGGCAGATGCTGGCAAAAATGTCACGCGTGACGCAGTCGTCTTCACGGAAAGCCAATACGGCGGATCTGGAACCGCAGGAGGTGGAGTTGGAATGACCAATGCCGTCAGAGCGGCCGGTATCACCGGTGCGGTCGGCCCGGCCGGAGTCGCCTTTGTTAAAGCTGGCCCACCTGGTGGAACCGCTGGCGGCCTGCATGGCGGCTGGAAAAGCGACAGGAGGCATGGCAAGCGGCGCATGAGGAGAACACGCATAGTTGGATAGAAGCCTTCATGGATTCCAACCGAGCATCTCCGAAATATTGCTCCCAAATTTTTGGTCACAGGTAACGCTCTGACGCGGCTGCTGCCGAACCTGAGGGGGGCTGCATGACTCCTGAAGAAGACTATGTGGGTATCGTTCGGTTCATGGCCCTGTCGAGTATCCTTGCCGGATCGCCACTGTGGATTCTGGAAGCGAGCGTCCTTTCGGCATTATATCGGTACCGAAAGGCGGCGCGGGGACACGAATCCACGGCCGTGAGATCCCTGCTCCACAATGACATGGTGGCGGAATGGGAGCTGCGACTTGGGCGTCCTCGCGCTGGGCACGCCGTAATAGCGGTGGCAAGACCCATCATGGGGGAGTGGCTAGAGAGCCTTGACAGCAACCTCTCTTACTGTCTGACACAGATTATCACCGAGCACGGGTGCTTCCGGCAGTATCTGCGTCGGATCGGGCAAGAGCCAACGTCCGAATGCCGCCACTGCGACGCAAGCGATGACTCGGGACCGCACACGCTCACCGAGTGGACGGCGTGGGAAACGCCGAGACGAGAGCTGGCGGTGACCCCTGGGGGGGGGAAGAGCTCTCACATCGTCCCACGCACCGAGCGGCGATGGTTCGCAGTGAGGGGGCTTGGGCGGCCGGCGCCTCCTTTTGCGAGCAGGTTCGTGAAAGAGACGACGGAGCGGGAACGAAGGAGACTCGCAACCGCACCGCCCGCGAGCTTAGGTGGCTCGGGCGTCGGGGGTCTCAAAATTAACTTCATCCCACATGAGCGCGGGCCTGGGGGTGATGGGTGGAGCCGCCTGTCACCCAAGCAGAAGCAGAGCGCAGTGAGCCATGCGCGCTGGAGATGAGATGGGGACTCCATGTTCCCCACACCCGAATCTCATAATAGACGGTCCTGGGCCGGCACTCGGCGAGGGTTTTAGTCGGTCAAGCCCGATATAACCTTCCCCCATAGGCCCCGGTGGTGGAGGTATCCGTGGGAAAATTGCGCACATTAAAAATGGGTGCACCAGCCCCTCACTTCCGCTCCCCAGGACCGTGGTTCAGAGGAAGGAGAAACAGGGAAGCCAGCGTGGAGGTTACCCGACCTCGTACCACGTGAAATATCCTGCTAATAATATAAAATTTGTAAATGTGTAAAGATGTTTTTTTAGATGACAAACAATATTTTTGACTGAAATTTGGTCAAGGGTTATATATTATAGATGGTTTAGTAATAAATATGATATCAGAATACACAGCCCATAACTTGTTAGATAAATGCATCTTAAAATAGTGTAATCAAACTCCTATTCTGCACATTTGGAAGATTCATAAAGCTTCATTTAGTTTCTGCCCAAAGTAGGCCCATTTAGCCTTTCTGCAAGTACTCTCAGAATACTGTATACATGTCATTCTAAATACTAATGTTACTTCGTTCCCTTTTACAGTCAGCCATGGACGCCATAACAAACTACCAAAAGAATCAAACCCGTCTCGAAACAATCAACAAATCGCTTGAACAACAACTGAACCTCCTCAGCAGATACATATCAGCGCACCACAAGCAAGACATGCCAGTAGAAATAAAGAAAATCGTCCAAAATCATTCCAAAAAACTCTCCTTCAATATATTCTCCACGAAATTCTCCAGTACTGAAGAAGTTGAAGAAAAACCAGATCCGAGAAAAAATTTCAAAACGGGTCTCAGTTCGCCTAACTTATTCTCCAAAATCACAAGAGAAGAATCTCCAAAAGACATTGAAAATGAACGTAGACAGTTCATGATGAAGAAATCTCAATCAGTACATTCGGGTTTAATCGCGAATATGAAGAATAATCAGCTGAAAGTTCTAGAAGAGAAGAAGGAAGGACATAGAATTGAGAATATAACTGATTCTTTGAACGACTTAGGAAAGAAAAGCACAGGATTCTTTGCAAGCACTCACGAACAAATACGTCAAGAGAGATTGTTCGAACATCAATTAAAAAACAATTTTGATGAGAATCTAAGAAAGCTAGATGAGAAACTAAACGAGAAGCTGACACCAAAATCATATATTGACGATATTAGCATGTTTCAATGTAGAAAAAGTATGTCTTTAAACCTAAAACCTACCGGCAGAGATGTTAAAATCAATGATAGTGGTTTTGTTACCCCTTTGAGCCCCGAAAATGACAAAAAAGATGATTCCAGTTCAGTAATATCTCATCCGTTGAGCGATTGTGACGTTGAAATCAAATTTGACGGTACTTCGACAAAATTAAAACAGATAAGGCCTATAATAAAAGCTGTTGATAAGATGTAGTATTATATAATAAACTTTATTCTGTTAACTTAAGGAAGCCCATTATACAATAGAACCCTGATTTTGCTAATTATCAATTATTGTCTTATAGAGTAGCCAGAGCTCACTGGAGAGTTTTTGTACTGTCAGTGGGAAGACCAAAAGCTTGTCTTACTTTGTCTTTTACACTGACGGCACAACCAGTGCTTACAGGGTTGGCAGCACGAGTGTGACTCCCTTGGTGTTGCACACGTCCATAGGCCACGGTAACCACTTTCCATCAGGTGGGGCACACGGCTAGTCTGCCAACCAAGTGGTATTAAAAAAGGCCATTTAATTTTACTGTTATGCTGTTAAGGTCTATAATTAAATGGTATCTTGTAGAGTGAATGATAACATGTTTCTGATCTTTCATTCAATTTTGGACTTTTAACTTAGTATCTATAATGTCTAAAATTTAATGGCATTTTTTTGGTATGAGTTTTTTCAATTAGCAGAATCGGGGCCCTGGTATACTAGCAGTTGATATCGGCTGGACCCTGAACGTCTTAGCGGGGCCCAAGACACACATATATAAGAAAATACCATTATGAGTATTACTCCATTGAAACTTTATGAATAATCATAGTGTTCATTTTAATTTAAGATTATAATATGTGTGTTATAAAAAACATATACGTACATATACGTGTGTTATAAGAAATGTATCAAAATATGTACAATTACAATATTGAGTAAGCATCAATTCTCTAAAAAACAGCGTCCAGATTTTTTTACTATAAACCAACCGGATACGTGTGCGGTGAGGCGGGAGGAGTACCGACCAATCGACCGCCAGATGTGATTAATCCGCCACCAACGCTCATAGTGCTATCTCACTCACTCTCGACTTATGCTCTATCTTTCTCTTTCTTTACTTCGCCCCCCGCCACACCGAACAGGGCGCAGTAAAGCGATCACAGTCATACTATTGGAATAATTGAAAGAAGTTTCGTGCAGCCGCGCTGCCGCCTTCCTTTGCCTTCAAATGATGTGTACTTTATACACACTTGTAATCAGACCTTTATCTGCAAAGGGTTAGGTAATTAACACCCACATTTCACCTATTCAGTCCCACGTAATAGGGGGTGAGCCTATTATCATTTTCCGAGCACTATTGTTGATTCGAGCCATGCATCTGAGGCAGAATCGGGGCCGTATATATCTGTCTGATGTTAAACAGCCCTATCCCTTGGTCCAGATTCTACTCTTCACCACGCGACTTGTATTTAATCTCATGTAGATAAGGTTCAAAATGTTTAGTAATATTTTGTTTAACAAAAGTCTGTACTGGACGCTGCTATTTGAAATTGACGTTTAGAGATGAAAGTGTTACTGCCGATCAACACACGGAAATTAAAAGGTGACATATTGTATGATTTGAGATTGACATGGTCATTCACCTTACTAGTGTAAAACTCACCGGGAATATTTACCATGTTTTATATTTTGAGCAACCGATATTTCGGCGCTGTTACAAGCGCCATGATGTACTCCGTGATCATGGCGCTTGTAACAGCACCATGATGTACTCCGTGATCATGGCGTTTGTAACAGCACCATGATGTACTCCGTGATCATGGCGTTTGTAACAGCGTTATGATGTACTCCGTGATCATGGCGTTTGTAACAGCGTTATGATGTACTCCGTGATCATGGCGTTTGTAACAGTGTTATGATGTACTCCGTGATCATGGTGTTTGTAACAGCACCATGATGTACTCCGTGATCATGGCGTTTGTAACAGCGTTATGATGTACTCCGTGATCATGGCGTTTGTAACAGCACCATGATGTACTCCGTGATCATGGCGTTTGTAACAGCACCATGACGTACTCCGTGATCATAGCGATTGTAACAGTGTCATGATGTACTCCGTGATCATGGCGCTTGTAACAGCACCATGACGTACTCCGTGATCATGGCGCTTGTAACAGCGCCGAAATATCTGTTGCTCAACAAAAATAATAAACATGGTAAATCTCGCGGCGAGTTTTACACTAGTAAGATGTTCCATAATTGGGAGTGGACAATTAACTAAACAAAAATATGCATGAAATTATCAAAAATAATAGATATTTGATCAATATTGATGTACGGTAAATTGACAACTTTACTCCTTAATAAGGAGTACAGGTACGCCATATTATAAATACATAGTGTGTATGTAGATTGTTTATCAAACATTTTGTTCGTCAATGTTTTATAAAAAAAAGTTAGTGTCACTTGTCACTGCTTCATATAAACCACTAATATATAAGTTATTAATTAATGTAAAAAAATATATTTTATTTATTGCACAATATTGTAGCAGCCGACTATTGATCAACTAATGTAACAATTCATAATTAGCTTACATACATACATATATACATATGATCACGCCTTTAGGCCGAGGTGAATTAACACCCACATTACACCAATCATTGTTTTAAGCCCCACGTAATAAGGGGATGAGCCTATTGCTATAATGAAGCTTAGAAATAAAAAAAAACTTCTTTGACATTATAATTAATGGCGCAATCAAGACCCAAACTAAAATATAAAGTAACAAATAGTAATAAAGATCGTTTTGGTAATTAAAAAAAAACCGCGGTAGCTTAGGGTAATGGACTGCTGAGACGAGGTCTCGGGTTCAATCTCAGGTTTTACCATGGCAAACACCAATGACTTTTCGACGCTTTTCGAAGTTATGTGTGTATTTATCGCAGGTTTATAAGTGTCCGGTTAATGGCAATAGGCTCACCACCTTACATTGCGACCTAAACATAAACTAGCGAAATGTGGGTGCTAGCACCTCTGCCTACCATTTCGGGGATATAGGCGTGAGTTTTGTTATGTAATTATTAAATTATATTTAATATTTGCTCAAATCCATATTACATATAGTTTTCGTATTGATCAACACATGAACTTTTTTTGGTATACTGTTGGTCAATATTAGATCAACATTTTTGTTGATGTTTTTCTTTGAACACTTTTCTTTCTACCCTTCTAGCCGTACATTTCCATATATAACTCATATAACAAACTCACGCCTATATCCCCGAAGGGGTAGGCAGAGGTGCTAGCACCCACATTTCGCCAGTTTATGTTTAGGTCCCAATGTAATAGATGGCGAGCCTATTGCCATTAACCGGGCATATATAATACCGACTTTATATTATTTTCGTAGGAATTATTTCATAACTTTTCTGTAATTGACACTAAGTAATTTCAAACTTCCTCTAATATCTTTTCATTCATAATCTTATCCATCCTTTTTTTTACGTGATAGTCCACCGAAGCCGGTGGAGGAGGTTATGTCGGACTCGAACCGACCAAAACGCACGCCGCCTGTGGGTCGCTTTGGTTGCCGAAGGTGAGGTTGACAGGCATATCCCTCGCACCCCGGCCGACCCAGGGCCATCTCTCACGATCTGGCCCTCTCCTCTGGTGTGGGGACTACAAAGTCCCCAACTCACACTCTCTCACACTCACACATCCCTCTAAATATTCACATCTAAGCTACATACAGCCATCTTTCATCCATCGCCTTTAATGACCAGTTCTGTCAATAATAATAATTTATTTTAGATATTTTTACAATCTTCAAAGTAGCTCTGTCAATTAAGCTATCAATCCGATATAGTTGAAATTTTCTTAGTAAAATCAGTTAATAGTATCCATTTTAGATCAATAGTCGGTATTTTTTAATAGTAGAAAATTATATTTGCTCAAAAATGTTTTATTTTTGAAACACTATTTAGGTAAGGAAACAAAAAAAATGTCGTTTGGCTTAATTATAGAGGAATATTGTGATCTAATAAATATACTTATGATTATATAAATAAATGAATAGTTGTTATAATTTGATGTTTTATTATTTGCAAAGCCTTTTACTAAACTCTAATGCATTTTAAACGACCTCTGTGATCAGTATCAAAATAATCGGGATATTTACCATGTTTCATTGTTTTGAGTTTCGGATATTTCGGCGCTGTTGCAAGCACCATGATCACGGAGGATTCTTCTTCGTGTCAATGGCAACAATAAAAAAAATAGAAGCTAAATGCGCCTAGCCCAAAATTTGGCGACATTGACCGCACCTTCCGTAGCTTCATTCAGGTCAGCAATTGTGCAGGGCACTGGGCCCCTACGGACACGACAATGGGTAGTCCATCGACTGCAGAGGTGCACCACAATTACAGCCACCACCCCCCGAGTCTAGGTATCCCCATTTTACGCGGTTGGCCCTACAACAGCCGACCTGAGTCCTCAACCTATTTAGGGACTTCCAGGTGGACCATTTAAGATCATGCCGGGTGGTAGGCTCACAGCAGGAACAATGAAACATAGTTTTTTTTTACGTGCGCAAAATCCCCACGGCTACCTCTCCACCGGAGCCGGCGGAAGAGGTTATGTCGGACTCGAACCGACTAAAACGCACGCCGCCTGTGGGTCGTTTTGGTTGCCGAAGGTGAGATTGACAGGCATATCCCTCGGACCCCGGCCGACCCAGGCCATCTCTCACGATCTGGCCCTCTTCTCGGGTGTGGGACTACAGACCTACTTCTGCCAGGGTGACAGGCGGCTCCACCGTACCAAGGCAGAGGTCACAATGAAACATGGTAAATATCCCGATTATTTGGCTACTGATGTGAGTGACCCTGATAGTTTAAAGACTTCTGTGATGACCACAGGAATTGAACCGCTGCTGATAGTTTCGTGTTCGCCGCGCGTAAACCCTCCTTTGATAATATAAATGTATTTATAATCTATTGTTAGAACAGGTATCACCAGACTGTCATCGAAGTCAAAATTTATTGTCATAACAAGTCAAAATATCCTGATACATCTAAATTCTTATTATGTAACAAAATTCTAAATTAAACTAGTGAAAATAATAATAAAAATAGCAAAAATATATAATTACATTTTAGTAAAAATATGTTTCAAAGATGCAGTTAGCAAATTCTAATTTAAATCCGTTTCAATAGGTGAAACAGTAAATCGTAAGTGTTTTTAAAGTAAGTATATTCTTTAGATATTGTGAAGAAGCCATGATGGTTTCAGTTGGAGTTGAATAGAGCCACCCCATCTCCCCCCTGAGTGTCCTAGAAGACTTCTAAGGGATAGTCCTATCCCTTAGAAGTCTCTCCATCCAACAGTAAACTTATTAGCCCTACACTAAGTACCCTATTGATGGCAATAGACTTGCCTAATCCAACTAGCCAAACGAAAAATGTCTGAGCTTCCATACCTTATTTTTTATGGCTCTTAGGTGGCAGTTAAGCACACGGCCCACCTGATGGAAAGTGGTTACCGTGGTCTATGGGCGTGTGAACACAAAGAAAGTCACTCTCGTGCTGCCGACCATGTAATGACAGAGAGTTTCTGTGCCGTCAGTGCAGAAGACAAAGCAGGACAAACAGGTTTTTCGAGAAGATAGGACACGACAGTATTTCCGTCCAACGGAGCAGTCCGACTGGAGAAGTACCTCCACCCTATTGAATACTGCGGCCATAATAACCTTGTGTTGTGTCCCCGGCGGTGAGTAGGGTAGCCAGAGCTCACTAGAGAGTTTTTGTGCTGTCAGTGCGAAGACCAAAAGCTTGCCCTGCTTCGTTTTTACACTAACGGCACAGAAACTCTCTGTGCTTACAGTGTTGGCAGCTCGAGTGTGACTCCCTTGGTTTTGCACACGTCCATAGGCCACGGTAACCACTTTCTATCAAGTGGGCCTTGTATTTATATATCAGCTAAGTGGTGAAAAAAAAAACAAGCCTTTAGTCTGCTCACTGACAGCAAAAAATCTATCCAGTAAGCTTGGCTACTGTCATCGCTGGGAACACAACACGAGGTTATTATGGCCGCGGTATTCTGTAAGACGGAGGCACTTCCCCAGTCGGACTGCTCCATTGGGACAGGAATACCGTCTTGTCCTACCTCCATAATCCTTAACCAAAGCTTAGACGTACAGGTTATAGATGAAAATTGCGGCACCAAACATGAAATCGATGTTAAAAGTACCAACGAGTATCAGGGTACCGATAGATGCTCACAATCAATGGCTGCAGATACTCGATCTAGCTCAGAAGACCGTGGAAGACGAAGCTGAGTTCCAGGTGAATTTTGACACAAATTGCCAAAATATTTTGTTTTTATCTTCTGGGCATGGTAGGGGCCAATTCGATACTTCTTTCTTTCTTTCCATTATTCAATTTTTAACCCCCGACGCAAGAACGACAGGGTGTTATAAGTTTGACGTGAATAGAATAATTTTATTTGCTCATAAACATGGTAACATAAGGTCTTACATATATATATAAATACAGCATGTTTAGCCGCAGACTGTGGCATGCAAATTTTCACATAATCGTTGGCAAATAATATTGAATCACTATTTAGTGTCTGTGTGTCTGTCTGTGGCATCGTAGCTCCTGAACGGATGAACTGATTTGGATTTAGTTTTTTTTATTTGAAAGGTATATTAGTCGGGGGTGTTCTTAGCTGTTTGAAAAAATCGATTCAAGATGGCCGCCGCTATAAAATGACAGAGTACATATTTTTTCTCAACTCCCTCAATATGGGTGGTGGCGCCAGTAGTAGTAAAATCAAATCGTCTCAATTGGTTGACGCTGAGCACACGCTCCCTATACCCATCTCCCTCCCGCACTACCTCTAAAGTGAGATAACAATAGTTTTCGCCCCGCCAATGGTCAAAGTGGCCGCATCTTGGACTTCGCATCGAACTAGCAAAACAATGGCGGCGGCGCGCGCGACTCTTAGAAATTAATAATGTTTGTTGGATTTTAACCGCTTTCATAGACCTTTACCGATCGGATTGTGCCTTTCGTGTGTCCCTCAAGTGATTTAGTGATGTGGGCAGCAGCTCCTGAGCCAGGAAGAGAAGACCGGTGCACCGGCTTCGATAGCACGTGGCTTCGTAAAGGTTAGTGCATCCTCTCCTAATTTCTAGGGTTGCATTCAATGCCTAAACCACCTCCGCGGCAACCCGATCACCTATCTTGTTTGTTGTAAAGTGTCATATGAAACATGTTAGCTTCACCCACGCATAATATAGTCCACTAGCTCAGGTGGCATGAGAATCGCGCCACCATTCTTTTTGGTCCTGGGCGAGCCGGATCCTTAGTCGTAGCTCGCATTTTGTTATTTATTCCATGGGGAATAAACGCACCGCACCTAAATACCTAGTTATTTTAGTAGAAAACCCCGCATCTAGGCATTTAGGTTTGGATCTTAGGTATTCTAGACACCCTAGTGCATAGGCACAGTGTAATACCTAACGCATTTGGCTATTTCAATTTCTGGGTTGTCCGTTCGCCGCTGGCTCGCATCGTGTTTACCTGATACCTACATAGGTTAGGTACGTGGTTATACCTCGCTCGCATTTCTCTTATCGTATCGATCCTTAGTCGTAGTTTCGCATTTTGTCATTTATTCCATTGGGAATAAACGCACCGCACCTAAATACCTAGTTATTTTAGTAGAAAACCCCGCATCTAGGCATTTAGGTTTAGATCTTAGGTATCCTAGACACCCTAGTGCATAGGCACAGTGTAATACCTAACGCATTTGGCTTTTGTTTTTATTTGTTTCAATTTCTAAGTTGTCCGTTCGCCGCTAGCTCGCATCGTATTTACCTAATACCTACGTGAGTAGGTACGCGGTTACACCTCGCTCGCATTTCATTCAAATTCATACGAAAGTATTTTAATTTGAATAGATATTACGCAATACTTAATCCCTGAAATAATAGTTGAACCTAGACAGCGATCTAGCTCGCGTAGGTACGATCTGGTTGTTGCTATGCGCGTTTGTTCAAGCTTGCACTCGCAGTCATAAGTACCTACCTACCTACGGATATCGCTCGCGCCGTGTCGCTGCTCTGTACCGCTAAGATTAAGTCATTTCATTTGTTGTTTACCGCACTTTAGTTTGAGATTTAGTTGTAAAAATGCCCCCAAAGGTTGGTAGTACCGATAGTAAAGTTCAATTGAAACTTTTATACGCTAAAAGAGAAATGATTTACTCTCGCGTACAATCGATTTGTGATAATGCACTTAAAACCTCTGATTTGGCTATTAGAGATTCGTTCTTGTGTTCTATAGAAAACTTGGATAGTTTACGCGCGGATTTCGAATCCTTAGTACATGACATCAACGTTTTAGAGTTAAATTTAAATCCCGATTACTCAGTGAGTTATTAGGCCTTGTCGTCGTTTGACGATTTGTATTGTCGTATCAAACGCGTCGCTAGGAGTTTGGAGAAACCGTCTGACCGACCCAATCCCACTCGCGACCGACCTAAGTTGCCACCAATTCAAATACCCGAATTTGATGGTAACATTCGCAATTGGTGTTTATTTATAGATAGTTTTGAGAATACAATAGATAAGAACGTTTCGTTAACAGATCACGAAAAATTGCATTATCTCGTTGAAAAATTAACTGGTAAAGCTATAACCGTTTGCGCTGGAATTACGTTTAGTGGCGAAAATTATAATTTAATTTTAAATACTTTGAAAGCTAAGTATGAGGATAAAAGATCGGTAGCTAACGCATATTTGGATCAGATGTTTGATTTGAAATCTATTACGGCATGTAACGATCAAAACTTAGAGAAGTTTCTAGATACTTTCGCATCATCTGTTCGCGCCGTAAAGAACCTAAAGATCGATGACCTCTGCGACTTCTTATTTTTGTATATGGGTTTAAAGAAATTAGATCCCGAAACCATTCGTTTATTTGAGTCGGATCATCGCGGCAATAAAATTCCTAAGTTCGAAAACTTAGAAAACTTTGTTCGCGAGCATATAAAAATATTGCAACGCTCTTCATCGAAACATGAAGGCGCGAAGAAAGTTGTTAGTTCCGAGCGTAAAATAGATGCGTCATCGAAGTCACTGAAGTCAACTCATACTTATGTTAATACCGCACCAGCACGTGTACAATCACCTGTTTGCTCTTTGTGTAATACTCATCATTCGCAATTGTACAAGTGTCCTGGTTTCCTAAAATTGTCGCCTAATGATCGTTATAAATTTGTTCGCGCTAATAATTTTTGTTTTAATTGTCTCGGTACTAAACACCGCGTTGTTTTATGTAATAGTAGAAATAGTTGTCGCAAATGTCCAGCGAGACACCACACTTTACTTCATTTTGAAAATAGTAATGCCGCATCCAATGTGAGCACAGTTGGTTCGTCAAGCGGTGGCACACGGCGGCCTGCGCCACAGCCGCAGCCCGCGCTCGCGCGCGCTCCGGCCCGCCCGGAGACCGCTGCGAATGACGTCACCTTGTGTTCGTTGTCCGCTAGTGCTGCGCTCACTACTGTGTTTCTCGCGACTGCTCGCGTTGTCATTGTTGATGCATTGGGTAAGCCGCGCATTGTTCGAGCGCTGTTGGATGGCGCTTCGCAAAGTAATTTTATTACTCAAGATTGTTGTCAACGTCTTGGTTTCAATGTTAATAAGCGTTCAACCCGCTCAGTGGTGAAGGGTTTTGGAGGCTTACAGTCAGCTGTTCATGGCACCGTTAGAACAAGGTTTGGATCTCGTTTTAATAATAATATTTGGTTTGACATGGATTCGCTCGTTATAGATAAAATAACTGAACAGTTGCCTACCGTCCCGGTTGACACGTCTTTATTAACGAAATTTAAAGACTTGCCTTTAGCAGATGAGACTTACGCTGTACCTGGAGTCGTCGATATATTGATCGGCGCTTCGATTCTCCCGCACCTCCAGTTATCACGTAAGGTTCAAAGGGGACCGACGTACCCCGCTCCGCACGCACTGGAAACAGTTCTTGGTTTTGTTATAATTGGTTCCGCACCCGCTTCTATAGATAGTTTTAGTCACTCGACTGCTTCGTTCTGTTGCACCGTCGAGCCGCCACTGGAGTCTACCATCCGCAAGTTTTGGGAAATTGAAGAGGTCAATGTCCCACCTATCCTAAGCCCTGATGACAAGATGGCTGAGGAGATTTATTGTCGCACGACTACTCGTGATGAGCAGGGTCGTTGTGTTGTCGCGCTCCCTTTCAAGGGAGATATTTTTTCGCTCGGTGACTCCCGTGTATCCGCTGAAAAACGCTTTCTTTGTTTAGAACGAAAGATGCAGGCGTCTCCAAAGTTAAAGCAAGCCTATGATGAGGTTGTTAACGAATATTTAGATAAAGGTTACATCTCACCTGCGCCTGCGGACACTGACGAGACCCAGCCTTCGTACATTATCCCGCACCACGGAGTTATTAGAGAAGATAAGCTTACTACTAAACTCCGCGTAGTTTTGGATGGCAGTGCTAAGACTAGCACTTCCGTGTCGCATTAATATTAGTAGAATTTTAGCTTTTTCGGACTCAAAAGTCGCTTTGTGTTGGGCCCACTCTTCGCCCCATCGTTGGGACACATTCGTCGCTAATAGGGTGGCAAAAATTCAATCTGAATTAGCGCCACAAAATCTCTTTCACGTTGCTGGCACCGACGACTCAGCCGATTGTCTCTCTCGTGGATTGCTTCCTTCGCAAATTTTAGATCACCCGTTATGGTTTGGTGGACCGTCCTGGATTCATGCCGCGTTAGATAAGTGGCCAGTTAGTCAATTCAATCCCACTACGGTTTCCGAACCACCCGAGGAGAAGAAGCACTCGCTTGTTGTATCGGTCCCGCGTGAAGAGTCCCTTATTTTGTTGTTGGCTAATCGCGTCTCGTCTTGGTCGAGACTGTTGCGTTGTGTTGTTTATGTAGGCCGATTTTTGAGAATTTTATCTACGCGCGGTCATATAGAGTTGACCGGTGATTTAAGTACGCAAAATATTTGCCCGCAATAGATGTTAATGACGATAGAATGCACCTTCTAACTCGTCACGCTCTTTTAGATAAATTAGTCCAATCGTTTTGGAATCGTTGGAGAACCGATTATTTGCACACGCTGCAGTCGCGTCAAAAATGGAATACTCCATCCAACCCAATTACTGTAGGTACGGTGGTAGTCCTTATGACTGAGAATGCGCCTCCTTTACATTGGCCTCTAGGAGTAGTAGAGGAAGTTTTTCCCGATTCCCGCGGGATAACTCGTGTTGTACGGGTTAAAACTGCAACCGGATCGTATCTGCGCCCGGTTGTTCGCCTCTGCCCTCTGCCTAACCAGCAGTAGGCACGAGTTCAAACCTAGGTTTATATTTTAGTTGTTATTTCCCAAACCTAGATTTAGATTAGACTTTAGATTTGTTCCGCATTTTTCGTTTGAAGGTAACCCTTCAAGCCGGGGGGAATGGTTGCGCCGATGGTAGAATTTGTATTTTTTTTGCTCAATAGTAGTAATTCAAGTCATTGACGCGGAAACACACGCGTCCTGTACCCATGTCCCTCCCGCGCTACCTTTTAAAGTGAGATAGCAATAGTTTCCGCACCGCTCAATTGTCAAAATAGACGCATATTCACTTCGCAATTGAGCTAGTAAACAATGGCCGGCGGCGCTCGCGTCTCTCAGAAATTAATAATGTTTGTTGGATTTTAACCGCTTTCATAGACCTTTACCGATCGGATTGTGCCTCTCGTGTGTCCCTCAAGTGATTTAGTGATGTGGGCGGCAACTCCTGAGCCAGGAAGAGAAGATCGGTGCACCGGCTGCGACGGCACGTGGCCCCGTGAAGGTTAGTGCATCCTCTCCTAATTTCTCGGGTTGCATTCATTGCCTAAACCACATCCGCGGCAACCCGATCACCTGTCTTGTTTGTTGTGTAAAGCGTCAATGGAACAGTTAACTTCACCCCCCGCGAAATACAGTCCACTAGCTCACGTGGCGAGAATTGCGCTACCAACTACAATAGTTGGACATATGCTACCGCGGAGTTTTTTGTAGACATTATGATGTTCTTCAATATTGTTGTACATTATTTTGTTCTATCGCTAATAGTTTCGGCAGCGCATTCGACGAAAGACATTTTAAGACTCATTTTTCTACACCTTCGGTTACATTGTTCAATGCCTAAATGCAAACATCCAAAATTTATGTACCCACTCACCCATATTCTGACAAATAAACTTTCATTTCATTTCATTTCATTTTACCAAGGATCCCAAATTTTTTTCAAAATGAAATGTAGCCTACGTCAAATTGGAAGAATGTAGCATTCTATTGGTGTAAGAATTTTTTAAATCGGCCCAGTACTTTTTGAGCCTATTCATTACAAACATACAAACATACAAAAATAGGTACAAATCTTTCCTCTTTATAATATTAGTGTAGATAAAACGCAGGCGAACCAACATAATAATAATAGTTCTCTCCACCACTGTTGCTATTCCGAACCATCTCCTCCATAGTCTAAAATTAATAGATTTGCCAGAATCTCTATACATCAATCTACAGAAATCTGCCATATTAAACACATGTAGAATAGTCACAAAGTTCATGCAGTTAGACGAAAACACACCCACATAATACACACCACAATCTGCATTTACTTGGTTTAAGCCCGTAAATGCATTTAAAACCAGCCAAAAAGCTGAGAAAAAAATAAAAACAAAATAAGAATAATAAATTACGTTTTCCCGCAGCCAGAGGGTACAAGAAGGAAACTAGAATAATTTAAAACGAGTTTTATTATATTTATTTAATTTAATCTAACTTGCCTAAAGGTGAATGCACTTGATGTTGATTGTTAACTACATTACACCGTACTAGCCTAAGCGAATGAGTTCGATGCTGCGAACTACATTCTAACTACTAACTCTAATTAAGTCTAGTGACCACGTTCGATGCAAGAACAGAAGTGAATCGTTTTTGTAATAAAGATTATAAATCGGTTCGCATATTGATGCAATCGATTTACGATCACGCCACTATTCTGCTGACGGTGCGGCACGAGGCGGAGACACGGGGTCAATCGCTGCACGTGGCACCGATTCGGCAACTCGTACTTGCTGTCTTCACAATTTGGTTCACTCAGTATAGCGTAACATGAGGGTTTGCCTATGCAATTTCTTGAGACGGTTGGTTCAGGCCTCGTGTCGTGGTTGAGGTCCCGGCGAGATTGCATACGTCGGCACAGATGCATAACACACACCAAACATAGGACACATACAATGGATGCATACATTCTAGTAACATTTACGTGAACTACTGACAATATCAGCAGATTTCAATTGCACATGCTCTAAATTTAGTGACGACACATAAGAGCATGTGCAATTGAAATCTTACCGCGAATTCAGCTGTCAAGCCCGCACGAAACGTTCTTACAGCTTGTGCTCGCAGGTATAGATCACCGCCAAACATTTCAATTAAAATCGGAAAGTTTCACCGCGGTAACATAGTGGTATGGGTAATGGACTGCTGAGACGAGATCTCGGGTTCGATCCCAGGCTTTACCATGGCACACAACAATGATTGTTCGATGCTTTTCGAAGTTATGTGTGTATTTATCGCAGGTTTATAAGTGCCTGGTTAACAGCAATCGGCTCGCCACCTATTACAGGTCCTAAACATAAACTGGCGAAATATGGGTGCTAGCACCTCTGCCTACCCCTGCAGGGATATAGGCGTGAGTTTATGTTATGGAAAGTTTCATGAAAGGACTAATCATCCAATGACGCGACTTCCTAAGAGACCTGTACCCCTAGCACGAAACACTATCGTAATCTATTGAGAGAACGAAGCATTATGATTGGCCGTCTGCTTACTGTAAATGTGTGTGTGTATTTGTGCGTGTGCGCGTGCTTGCGTGCGTGTGTGTGAAGCCGGCCAATCGCAATGCTCCGTTCTCTAGTTACGTTTACTATGGGGCATTACGATTGTCTTTCGTGCTAGGGGTACTGGACTCAACCACCTATCATACCACTGACAACGAAAAAAGTATTTTTTTTTTCAACTATATCTATATATGGTTTCCGGCAAAGTAGAATTGGGGCCACCCCATCTCTTCCCATGCGGTGTCGTACAAGGCGACTAAGGTATAGGGCTGTTGAACATCAGACAGATATATACAGCCTAGTTCAGATGGCGCTGCCGTCACGTAAACATCAGGTCTGCTATAAAATATTATTTAAAATAAAATTAACGACCAAATATCGTTCAAACTATCGTGAAAGTGTATAATAAGAAGAAAACAATATGTGAAATTGTTATCCAAACATAAACCATAGTCAAAGTGAAAAAAAAAAAGTCTTTAAGAAAAATCTGCGATTGCTGAAAGTTATTTGATCGACTGTGACTATTCTATAAACAACTATAAAATATAATCATAATATACCGTCATAAATACAATCAGTGCGCAAAACAATTGGATTTTAACAACAAAAACGTATCTCAAGAAGTAAAATAAGTGATTAGCAACTTTCAGTGTGGTGCGGTATCCCTAGAAAAATTTCTTAACATTTTTGCACAATGACTCACAGAAACGATAGTACCTAGTTTCAAAAATTGCATCCTTCAAAAGAGGCCTTACATTTCGATTGCGTGCTGTAATGTAAAGGTGGCAGAGTCGTGAGACACTTCGACTGCTGCGCATTGGCCCTGCGTTCGATCCTGAGACTCTCAAGCACTTTTTGATATTGTACATAATTGTTATACTGTATGAAGGTGGTATAAGGTGACAAAATAAGACAGAAAGCAGTGCTCGATGTTGTGGAAAAATAATAGTTAAGTATAACAGCATAATAAGTTATATCTGCACCATGAATCAAAACGGCATTAATAATAACGTTACTGTACGACAACATACAATAACACGGGTGTTGTCGAGCAACTCGCTGTATGATGACGCTTCACAGGATGGTATTGAATTTGATAATGATCTTAGTTCCACAAGTATGCATGAAAGTTCTACACGATCAAGTATTTTACCAGAAGAGATTGAAAAATTAAAAATAGAATTGAAAGAAAAGGAAAAAATGCTAGCTAGTGCCCATGCTTTAATTGATAAGCTCTCACTCGAAAATTATCAACTTCGAAATGAATTAGCGGATATATCAGCATCTAAGGAGACGACTACAAAGAGCAAAACTAAAAATAATAGAAATAAGACAAATATAACACGGAATAAAACACATAATCCCATCTCACCTGAGATAATAAATAACACTGGTTCAGCAAGAACAAATACCCCACAAAAGGATATCATCTATAATGATCGGACCTTACGCAAGTCAAGGATTTGTCTTCTAAGTAGTGAAACTTCAACTAGGATGTATAAAATAATGCAAACCTCTAATTATCTGAGGAATTATAGCATTCTTCATTTTCGGAAACCAAATGCTGCACTGGAATGTATACTGGACAGAATTGAGGAAAAAATACGTGATTTTACAAAAGCTGATTACTGTATCATTAATATAGGTGAAGAAAATTTCAATATTACGCAAAACTATGTAGATCTTGTTAAGTCTATTAGAAAAAAACTTATCAATCTGAATCATACTAACTTTATTATATGCTTACCAACCTATAAATTTAACTGTAATAATATCATGTATAACAGTAGAGTAGATTCTTTCAATGGCCTACTTTGCATGGACAATGATACACACAAATACGCTTATCTTCTAGACTCAAATCTCAATCTCTCATGTGACTATAGTATGTTTGACTGGCGCACTGGTCGTCTAAATTATAATGGGATGAGGCGCATTATTCTTGATTTACAAGACCTTGTATTAGATCTGACCAAATTAAATGTAACCGATGTGACGCAGTCTGTACAGAGCAATTCGCAGTTTTTTCTCTGACACTTTGAGTATTCTCCACCAAAATGTAGCTGGACTTATAAATAAGTCAGACAGATTACTTGTGAAATTAGACGAACTCCATAGTACTGGTACAATAATTGATGTCATTTGTGTAACAGAACATTTTATAGAAAGGGGACATGAAAACCTATTACATATACAACATTTTTGTCCAGCGGCTTTCTTTTCTAGAAATAATAAAAAACGAGGAGGTGCATGTATTCTTGTGAGAGCAGGAGTTCAATACAAAGAACTACCTGACGTAGCTACGCTCTCAATCTCAGGAATTTTCGAATGCTGTTGTGTCGAAATAGTTTCCCATCAAATTCTAATTGTCTGCATTTATAGAAATCCTTCAAGACACCTTACAATATTCTATGAACAATTAGAAAAAGTTCTGGAAAGGATTGGTTCCTATTCAAAGAAGAAGGTAGTTTTATGTGGTGATTTCAATATTAACGTCTTAGATAGGAATAAAGAAACACTTGAATTTGAAAATTTTCTACTTGGTTATAATCTTACCTTAGCAATATACCAACCAACTAGGCTTCAAAGCATGAAATGCATCGATAACTTTGCACATAACTACAACAAAGACTGCCAGGCAAAAGTTGTTGATCTTGTCCTATCCGATCACACATCGCAGATACTGACAGTTCCGATTAATAAAACGTGTAAGTTAAAATTTTGGAAGACGATAGCAAGGGATATCTCTAACGACAACTTAAAAAATTTTAAAAACTATTTGCAATCTTTATCTTTTACAGAAGTTTATGAGTCAAATGATGCAAATCAAGCCTATGACAGTTTTATGAACGATTTTACTCTGCTTTACAAATTATGCTTTCCTCAAAAAATTATCACAATAAAAACTAATAAAAAATGTAAATGGATATCCCGAGGAATAAAAAAATGCAGTCAAAAACAACGTCAACTACTATGGGAATACAGGAAAAAGCCAAGTATAGAAAACAAGATTACTTTTAAAAAATACAGTGCTCTATATAGGAAAATAATTAGACTAACACAGAAAGCTCAAAATAACCACTTTATAAACACAGCACATAATAAATCCAAAGCTACTTGGCAAATAATTAATAAATCAAAGTTCTGCCTGCCTACAGAAACGATTACCTCAATAAAAAATAAAAATACATCAATAACTAAACCTCAAGACATTGCTAATGAATTTAATAACTACTTTATTGATGAAATAGAAAATAAATGTGGCAATAATCTGAATATTAATTTTGAAAATTTGACATTACACTCATTCTTTATGCTGCCTATATTGGAAGATGACATAATAAAAGTAACAAAACAACTCAAAAACACAAACACTGTGGGTTTTGATGGCGTGCTGACGAAAGTAATTAAGTATGTAGTAGAGGTGATAGCTCCGGTGCTGGCACACATTTTCAATTTAAGCGTTATAAATGGAGTCTTCCCGCAGAGACTGAAACGAGTGATTATAAAACCCATTCATAAAAAAGAAGACAAAACTGACTTAAAAAACTATAGACCTATAGCAAAAATTCCAATATTTTCTAAAATTTTCGAAAAATTAATCTATCACGCTATTACTAACTACTTTAATAAGTATGATCTGTTCTGTCACGAACAAAAGGGTTTTCGGAAAAACATGACCATTAATATGGCAATTTTTGATTTCTTATCGCAGATTATGGATCCTGTTGATAAACGAATACCAGTCTGTGCTATTTTCACAGATATGACCAAAGCTTTTGACTATGTGGACCATAAAATATTATTGAATAAAGTACAGGGGTATGGAATCAGAGGTAATATTCTGAGACTTTTGGAATCCTACTTGACCAATCGAATGCAATACACAGAAATATCTAGAATATGTCCAAAAAATAATCTAGAAACTATTCACCTTTCAAAACCAAGAGAGGCCAAATATGGTGTGCCACAAGGCAGTGTTTTGGGACCTTTATTGTTTCTAATATATATTAATGACCTTCCAAAAGCTACTAATAATAATAACATGGTCCTTTTTGCTGATGACAGCACAGCAGTAATAAAATGTAATGATCCCATTGAATACCAAAACGAAATAAATAGTTCATTATCTAACATTATCACTTGGCTCAATAATAACAATCTCATAATAAATCTAAAAAAGACTACAATAATGCATTTCCACCAAAGGAGTAGTATTCCGGATATAGAGGTGAAATATAATGATTTTAAAATAGAGGAAACTGCGAAAGCTAAATTCTTGGGCATAATTATTGATAGCCAACTTACTTGGAAGCCACATATAAATAAGTTATGCAAGAGATTGAGTCAGGCTTCATATGCACTCTTACAACTCTCAAAAAAAGTGAATCAAGAATCACTCTTAACGGCATACCATGGGTTAGTGGCATCCATCATAAGATATGGCATCATATTCTGGGGACAATCAAGCGACCGGGAAACTGTCTTTAAGATGCAAAAACGATGTATCAGGTCCATGTGGGGTTTGAGAATGACTGATAGTTGTGTGCCTTACTTCAAAGAGTATAAATTATTTACATTAACAGGATTGTATATAATGGAAACAGCTATGTTTGTAAAAACCAATACTAAACATTTTCAACGAGTATCAGATGTTAGGAAAGGTCCAATACGTCAACAATATGTTGAAAAGCTCTGTAATGTAACCTGTAAAACAGCCCTAATGGGAAAAAGTATATTTGGTACAGCACCAAAAATATATAATAAACTTCCAAGGGATATGATATCTATGCCTGTATGTAAATTTAAAAAATCCCTACAATCTTTGTTAATTGACAAATGTTATTATACGCTTGACGAATTCTTGAACGATACTTCAATATAATGTGACATTTTAATTTTAATCCTAAACTATAACATTGTGACTATGATTCTATTATGACATTGTGGCTAAGTACCAATATAATCAATTTGTATGCCCAAGTGGCAAAACATAGTGAACCTATTATCTATAATATGTAAAATCTTTGTATACCTATGTTCTACAAATAAAGATATTCTATTCTATTCTATTCTATTCTAGACTCAGCCTCAGATGCATGGAGTCAACAATAGTGCCCGGAATACTGCAATAGGCTAACCTCCTATTTCGTGGGACCGAATACAATTATTGGTGAAATGTGGGTGTTAATTCACCTCTGCCTAACTCTCCAGGGATGAAAGCGTTATGATATGTATGTATATACATATTAAGTCTTAAATTAGAGGAATAAAAGTTCATTGCATTTTTCATTTACTCTACAAGATGGTAATTAATTTTAGACTCTAAAAACATTTGAGTAAGGTCTAAAAAATTACGTGGCATTTTTGCAGACTGTGACATGACAGTGGTAGACCATTACCAGGTCCTGAGTTATATTGCGGGTCGCTATATAAATATTTAAAAAAACTTTTGTCACCAGGTCGCACCTTCCCCAAGCACTCATACTTCGCGTCAGCCCTGGGCCCAGGACAACTGGCTCTCTACAATATATTGAAGGCGTACTCTATGCTGGACCCTGATGTGGGCTACTGCCAGGGGCTAAGTTTTGTTGCCGGAGTACTCTTACTGCATGTAAGTCCATACACATCATCATAACAGCTTCCATCTCCTCGGGAAACCCCATGGTAACCTCTCCGCCGGATCCAATGGGAGTGGTTCTGTCAGATTCGATCCGACCAAACCACACAGCTGTCGAAGGTTGCGCCAGTTGCCAGGGGTGAAGTAGCCTCCGGCATATCCCTCGGTTGACCCAGGGCCATTGAAGGTCCCCATGTGTCCCCATCATCACTCAGAAAAAAGGGAGCCCTTGTCGCGTCGCCTTCTTGGCCTGCTTCTGCTAGGGTGACAGGCGGCTCCACCTGTCAATCAGCAAGTGTACCTGCTTGTTTGACGATCAAGGGGCAGATGAGGTTGGCTTAACCCCGAGGGTCTTAGAGTAGGGGACTAACCCCTACTCTAAGACCCTCAGGGTTAAGCCTGGTTACGTACAAGTTACTGGTTTTTTTCTAAATTACAAACGCCTTCGACTTGAAGTCAAAGCATAGGTCTGCTTAATGGGTTTTCTATGATACTACATTAGGTTAGGTCCTATTTTTATTTATACCACTTAGGTGGCAGACAAGGTTATATTTGCGCAGTTTTTATTTTTTTTCGAAATGATCACAAATCTTATACTTGTATATGAACGTTACTGCATCCGAGGATTTCACATCGGAGACCAGGGTTCACTTACTTCTTCTACTTTTGATTTCTTTCGTTATTAATCAGGGACACTGGCTTCAAAGACCTACTCACCTCTGGTGCTAAAGAGTTTCTTTAAATATCATATTTTTTTGTACCATCCAGATGGAAGAAGCCGAAGCGTTCCTTCTTCTCAGGCACTTGATGTTCAGAAGAGGTCTTCGGAAGCAGTACCTACCTGACATGAGTGCACTTCAAGTGCAGGTAAGGATATGAAATTATTTTAAGATTTTTTTATTCCACTTAGGTGGGTGACCAGCAAACAGCCCAGGCCCACCTGATGATAATGGTTACTGTGGTCTATGGACGTGTGCTTCACCAGGTCTCACTCATGCTGCCGACCCTGTAGATCTTTTCTTGAAGAATCCCATGTTGAAGACGCTTGGAAGAACCACAGCAGGGAGTTCATTCCATAACATAAGCGTGCGTGCGGTGCAATTCCTTTCATATTAAACAATTCCTCTGAAAACATAACTAATTCTAGGAAGTAAAACCATAAATTATTGTGATATGTTTTATTATTTATGTTTCTTTGTAACCCACCACGTCACCAGGGTTAGCTTTGAGCACTTATTGCAATAATGGTATTACCGCTGCCCTGATAACTGCCGTACCCCCCACTAACCTCCCGGCCTGGTGGCGCAGCTGTACCAGCTGTCCCGCCTGCTGCGCGACCACGAGCCCGAGCTGCACGCCAAGTTGGAGGCGCTGGACATCAGCCCCGCGCTGTACGCCGCGCCCTGGATGCTCACGCTCTTCACCAGCCAGTTCCCACTGGGCTTCGTCGTCAGGGTCTTTGGTAAGAGACATACATAGATACTGGTGCCATCAAGATCTTCTTGATCCAAGCTGTGCGCAAAATCCCCACGGGTATCCCCACCACTGGGGCTGGTGGGGGAGGTGATGTCGAATTTGAACCGACTAAAACGCACGCCGACTGTGTGGGCCGCAGGTGAGATTATCTGAGACATATCCGTCGCCCCTGGCTGGCCCAGGATCGTCTCTTATGAGACGGCCCTCTTCAGATGTAGGGACTACGGAGTCCCCACCACATTCCCGGATATGGCGAGGTGCACATCGTGCACTGCCGCCGCGCCCTGCTTCTGCCAGGGTGACAGGCGGCTCCACTCGTCAGCTCCAGGCCCGTGCTTATGGGGGACGAAGGTCATTTTGCGACCTTCGACGCCCGAGCTGCCTCAGCTCGCGTGCGGCGGCGTTTGCGAGTCCCATTCACTCCCGCACCGTCGTCTCCTTCACGAACATTACTTGCTCGAGCCGGTTCACCAGCTGATGCTCTGGTGTAAGTTTCAGAGTTTATACGAGTACATTATCGAAGTCACGTATAAACCCAACCAAAAGAAGAAGTAAACAGACCGCGAGCTTCCAAAACTTTCTAAAATGATAAGGTAATCTTTATTAGACACCAGAAAGAACGAAACAAAAGATACTTTGCCACCCCAGACTGGGGTCTGATTACTTCTTCTCTCTTATACACATGTTTCTACAAATAAATTTATCTTTATCTTTTTTACCTATACAAAATGAATTCTCAGAACTTTGTGTGTTTACTTGGTATAGAAAAATATATGCACGAAAAAAAAATTTTACTTAAAATTAATTAAATATTTAAAAAAAAAAAAAAAAAAAGATCTAATCTTCTTGGAATCATTAGACATCGTGTTCTCCGTCTCGCTCGCTCTCCTCTCGGCGCACAAGGACGGTCTCATGCTGTGCGAGAGTTGCGAGGAAGCTGCCGAATACCTCAAACACAAGCTTCCGGACATGGATAGAGGTTTTTAGATTGAAGAAGGTAAGAAAATCATTATCATCTCTGTATTCGAGTGTCGGGGATGCGCACACGGATGACTAACATGCCTTGAAGCGTTTAAAGGTAGCCTCGTTGCTGCATAGGGTGGGGGGGGGGCACCAACAACAATCTGGGAGAGTTTGCGGTTAGGTTTGGTTAGAACTGCGACCACAACCGAATTCTACTTATTTCGGTTAGTTAAGGCAGTGTGTTTTTTTTTTTAATTTATCTTCTATCATTTTGTAAAAACATCAATTTAACTAACGAATTATTTAGTCAAATAAACATTATTACATAACATAACATAAACTCACGCCTATATCCCCGAAGGGGTAGGCAGAGGTGCTAGCACCCACATTTCGCCAGTTTATGTTTAGGTCCCAATGTAATAGGTGGCGAGCCTATTGCCATTAACCGGGCACTTATAAACCTGCGATAAATACACACATAACTTCGAAAAGCATCGAAAAGTCATTGGTGTGTGCCATGGTGAAACCTGGGATCGAACCCGAGACCTCGTCTCAGCAGTCCATTACCCAAACCACTAGGCTACCGCGGTTATTATAATTATATATATTATTATATATTATATTATATATATATATTATATTTTTTTTTTTTTTTTTTTTTTTTCTTCGCATGGACCTGCGATCAGTCATCTAGACTATAATCAGGTAAGTTGTGAGTGCTTGGCGTTTGGTGATTCAGAGCCACTGCTCCGTCTCCCCTTATTAAGTCAACACGTCGGATCTTTTGAGTCTTCCAATCGGGTTTGGCTGCAAAAGCATACTGGATAACGGGTTTGGGTGAGTTGTCAAGCGGTCCCTGTAGTTGGCTGAGTATTGTTTGACTTCATCCAGGATGGTTGAGATTCCCAGGTATTCGTGGATTTCCGAATTGCGAGCATACCAGGGTGCAGAGGAAAGTACCCTTAGAATATTGTTTTGAGCTCTCTGCAGGCACATGATGTTAGATTTGCTGGCTGTCGACCACAGTTGGACACCATATGTCCAGATTGGTTTTATTATGGAGCAATATACCCTTAGCTTGTTAGATAGGGATAAGGCAGACTGTCCGAGGAGCCAGAGTAGGTTTTTAAATCTCAGGTTAATTTCATTGCGCTTCGTTTTTATATGATCTTTCCATGTCATCCTTCGATCCAGGTGAAATCCTAGGTATTTAACGCAGGTTGATTGGGGCAGTGTGTCGAGGCCTAGGATGACCGGGGGGCAGGATTCACGTCTTAGGGTAAATGTGATGTGGTGAGACTTTGGGGCGCTTGCTTTTATGCGCCACTTGGTAAGCCAAGCACTGGTGGCATTTAGCTGAGATTGCAACAGTCTACTCGCCTCAATTGGATCACTGTTACAACTGAGGAAGGCTGCATCGTCGGCAAATGTTGCTACAGTTGTTTCGGGCGACTGGGGAAAGTCACTAGTGAATATGTTGTAAAGCACCGGACCAAGTACTGAGCCCTGGGGCACTCCTGCTCTGCAGTCGAAGAGGGAAGATCTTGCGTCACGAAGCTTGACTTGAAACTTTCTGTCACTCAGGTAAGAGTCCATCAGCAGGTAGTAGGAGTGTGGAAGGAAGTTTTTAATTTTGCAGAGTAGCCTTTTATGCCAAACCCGGTCAAAGGCCTGTTGTATATCGAGAAATGCAGCCGAACAGTATTCTTTCTTTTCCAGACACTGCCTAATTGTGTAATAGACTCTGTGGACTTGTTCTATGGTTGAGTGGTGCTTCCGGAAGCCAAACTGGTGATCAGGTATCACGTGGTCCATATCTAGGCAGGGGGATAATCGTAAGAGGATGATCCTTTCCCATAATTTTGACAACACTGGCGTCAAACTAATAGGCCGATAAGAAGAGACTTCGTTAGGAGGCTTGCAAGGCTTTTGGATCATAACGATTTGAGATGTTTTCCAGAGTGCAGGAACATGTGAGGTTCTCAGTGTGGCGTTTATAAGAATGGTCAAAAAGACGACGCACCTCCTAGGGAGCTCTTTCAGTATCCGGGGGGTGATCAAATCAAATCCAGGTGCTTTGTTAGGGTCCATTTTGGCTATTTCGCTTGCTATCTCCCTTGGTGAGGTAGACCTTAACGGCAGGCATAGTTGTAGATCTTGCCTTAGGACTTGATCTATTTCCGGATCTTCAGGAACATCCGTATTGTTGGGTTTAAAGACTCCAGCTAGGTATGTAGCAAAGACCTGGGATTTTTCTTGGTCAGTTCGTGCCCATTTGTTTCCGGATCTAATAGGCGGAGAGCACTGTTGCGGCTGTGGGAGGTACTTAGTTGCCTTCCAGAGATTGTGGGTTCCATTAGCATTTGGAGACATTTTATCCAATCTCTGTTTGAGGGATTCGTTCGCAGCATCAGCCAGAAGATCTTTGAGTTCTTTGATTGCTCGGTTTAATCTGGTTTTATCCGCGCGCCTGTGGGACGTCTGCCAAATTCTGCGAAGGCGACGTTTTTCAGCGATTTTCTTCTTGACAACAAGAGGGATCGGTACCCCATGCGATGGATTCTTCAGTTCAGGAGTACTAGACCAAGCCGCCACTTGGATCAGGTTTGTGATGTGTAAACACGCGTCATCCACTTCCTCCTTGGTTTTAAGTGGGACATTGAGGTTTATGTTTGAGTCCAGGAACTCCCGAAAGCATCTCCAATCAGTTCTGTGATTGTGGAGATGGTCAGTCTGAGTGTCACTGGGTATGGCCCCTGGACTAATTGTTAGTAAGACAGGCGAGTGGTCAGAGCTACCATCGAGACTCGACTTTATGAGGGTGTTCTGTACGCTGATACCCTTTGCGATAAAAAAGTCTAGCAGATCAGGTGTTTTATTGCGGTCCGTGGGCCAATATGTAGGCTCCCCGGTTGACATAGCTAATAGGTGATTTGCGTCTATACTCATTTTCAGTTCACGCCCTCTAGTGACTGTTAGTCTAGATCCCCAATATGAATGCTTGTCATTCCAATCACCACCAGCAATGAATCGGTTGCCCAGTGTCTTGAAGAAGTCAGTAAACATTTTCTCCTTTATGGTGTGGCGTGGAGGACAGTATACCGCAGAAAGATTAAGGGGTCCCGATCGGTCTTCCACCCTTACAGTCGTGGCTTGAAGATAGGGGGCCGTTGTGGAATCCAAGAGGCAATGCTTCACACTGTTTTTGATTACTATTGCGGTGCCAGCATGGGCCCCACCATCAGGATGGCAGGTGAAATACACGGAATATCCTGGGATGCATATTCGGCTTCTTGTTGAAGTATGCGATTCAGAAATAAGGCAAGCGTCAATTTTATTGGATTTGATGAGCATCTCAAGTTCGTTTTTATTAGGGGCAAGGCCGTTGATGTTCCAAGTAGCAATGAGTAGGGAAGTCATTTTGTAAGTTTAGAGACGAGAGTGGTGATAAGACTCACTAAGGAGCCTATTTGTTGTATTAGGAGATCCATTTTCTCGCTTTGTTTGAGTAGGATATCTTCCAGCTTGTTGTAGGATTGTTTATTTGATTGGGTATTCTTGCCATCGGTAACTTCAGCGTATGTGCGTTGGTGTGTGGGTTTTTCGGTTCCTTCGGTTATTGTTGAGGTAGAGCATATTGGGATAGTAGGCAGAGTTAAAGTTGCTGGGGCGGGTCGAGTTTCCCTTGGGGTAGAATTTTTATTTCGTCGGGCAAGGATTTCTTTATATATTTCACACCCTTTGTAGTTAGCCGGGTGGTCGCAAGAGCAGAGAGCGCATTTAGCAGGTGAAGATCTATCTATCTTTTTGCACTCGGAGGTTTTGTGACCTTCCCCGCATTTGACGCACCTGAATGGTCTCATGCAATTATTTTTTGAATGCCCATAGCGCTGGCAACGTTGGCATTGGACGATACTTTTTGACTTACGAGGATCCTCTATCCTTACTTTTTGGTTGAATATGTGAACGATGTTTTTGACTGCAGGGTTGTTAGCACTGGGCTCAAGGTTTACAAAGAACGTCGATGTAGGTTTCTTGTCGGGTCCGTATCGTGCATTGATGATTTCACCTTTAATTTTATTGTTGGTTATCTCAATGGCTTCTGATATTGCTTCATGGGGAGTGCTGTGATGGAGGTCCTTTATGACAATACGATAGCATTTGGAGTCTTTAGGGGTAAATGTATGTCCTATGAGACCATTATCTCTTATGACCGTTATGATTTTCTTGTACTCCTCAGCAGTGTTGACAAGAATATGGAGTAGGTGTTTGTTAATTAGCTTGAATTTGAACTCTTCTTTGCTGCTGACGGTTTGAAGAAGCTTCGATAGCTCGGTAACATCCTCTATACCATTAAGAACGATAGGCGGAGGTTTGCTAGGTTTGGGTTGGACGGTGACGGATGATTCGTCAGCTGGGTCTAGAGGTAAGGTGCTGAACCGATTTTTCGTGGCGGTACTCTGAGCCTCCGGCGGAGAGCTGCAGAGTTTTCTTTTCTTTCTGCTTCTGTCGTTGGGTGATGGTACCCTTTGCCATGGTGGAGGAGCAGGATATTGGGGGGTGTCTTCCATTGAACTTACTTCCGGCTGGTTACTTTTTTCATTTGGTTCCTCTGCATTATCCGTTTCATTGCCTTGTGTTGACCTTCCTATGTCGGAGAGAGATGACGATCGTTGTCTGTTAAATAAGCTTGGGTGGAGTACTTGCTGAGTTAACAGTTTGTGTTGTGGTTGAGGGTTTTTTGGGGGATTATTAGACTTCATTATTGTTCCCACGAGTAGGGTCGAATTATTGGTCACTCACAGGGTAACGCCCATTCCTGTGAGAAGGCACTATACAACGATGTGGCCAGTTCACCGAGGTTGGCGCTAGAGACTGCGTTCCCTCAGCCATTCATCCTGTCGGCGCGGTTCCCACCTTAGGATTGGGGTAATTTATTATGGAGGTTGTCTTCCTCATGGCCCAGGCGATTAAGCCAAGACCACCGTTCTCACAACACATGACCGCGAGTTTACGGTTTGGAGAGGTCATTTCCTACCTCTACAGGAGCAGGCCGTTAGGCCTGCCTAGTAGGTTAGTTGACCGCCGCCTACGACTCGGCGTATGTTGTTCTTTAGCACCACCCAGGGGACACGTGTAGGGAAGTGGTTAGGTAGCTCCTACGGACGCGAACAACTTTGCCCCCCATATATATTATATATATATATAAATAAACATTATTATAATATTATTTTGACTAGTGAAATATTTACGAAACCTGTATTTTGTCAAACGATTGTTTTTAAAGTAATATGTTTTAGTAATGAAAGTTTATCAAATGATTAGTTTATCTAACGTTGTTTTTAAAATGATAATTTGTCTTACGTTTTTATCAAACAATAGTAAACCTAAAATATACCTATAGGATAAAATGAAATATTATATTACTAACATGGATGTAAGAATAATTACTAACAAGATAAAGCCTTTGTTGTCTAGAATGAAAGATTTTTTATTTTTATTTATTATTTATTGTTAAGTATTTAACCTTGCAATGTGGTTAAGCTGGCAAAACTCTATAACCACTTGGCAGCGATTGCCGTCTAACATCTGAACCCTAATAGCAGAGTCTGCTCCATGGCAGTTATACCGGCTTGCAGGTGACTTCACCCTGAAGGTCTAAGTTCAGGGGCTCTCATCCCTCTAAGATATAATAGTAGTAGTATTATTGTTGCAGGTTACTATGCTGGACATATCCCGGCAACTGTGCGACTATGCAGTCGAGTACGCTGTCCTGAGGGAGGAGATGCCAAGGCTGGCCGCCCTCACAGAGGATAACAGACTACTGGTGGAGGACAAGAGTAGGATGACGGAGGAACTTGATGTGAGTCACATATCCTTATTTTTTTAATGTGCGCAAAATCCCCTCGGATCCCCCCGCCACCTGGGCCGGTGGGGGAGGTTATGTCGGACTTGAACCGAACCGATATCTGAGAAATATCCCTAGCACCACGGCCGGTCCAGGACCGTCTCTTAGGAGACGGCCCTCTTCGGGTGTGGGGACCACGGAGTCCCCATCTCATATCTCCTCGTGGGGGATGAGGGTCAATTTGCGACCTCCGACGCCCGAGTCGCGTCCGCTCGCGGGCGGCGCGGTTTGCGAGTCTCCGCGCAGCGAACCATCGCCGCTCGGTGCGCTGGCGAGCGTGAGAGCTCTTCCCTCCCAGAGCCGCCATCAGCTACCGTCGCGGCGCCTCCCACGCCGGGCACGGTGAGCGTGTGCGGCTCCGAGTCCTCGCTCGCGTCGCAGTGATGGCACTCGGACGTTGGCTCTTGCCCGATCCGACGCAGATACTGCCCGAAGCACTCATGCTCGGTGATAATCTGCGTCATCCGGTACGAGAGGCTGCCGTGTGGCCTCTCTAGCCCCTCCCTCATAATGAGTCTTACCGCCGCTATTACGGCGTACCCTGCGCGAGGTCGCTCGAGTCGCAGCTCCCATTCCGCCACCATATGCCTGTGGAGCTGAGATCTCACGGTCTGAATTTCTTCGGGCTCGGGTTCGTGTCCCCGTCGCCGCGCCGCCTTTCGGTACCGATATAGTGCCGAAAGGACGCTCGCTTCCAGAATCCACGGTGGCGATCCGGCGAGGATACTCTCCGCGTCAAAGAATATATTGTGCGGGTACCCTCTGATGGCCCTGGAGGCCATCTTCAGCGGGCTCTCGTGCCTGGCCATCAGGGTGTCCACCCATACGGGGCCTGCCTATAGGGCCATGGACCGAACGATACCCACAGCAGGAGTCATCCAGACCCCCTCAAGTTCAGCAGCAGCCGCGTCAAAACGGTAGCTGTGACCAACAATTTGGGAGCCAGACTTCGGAGATACTCCCCGAAGTCCCATCGGCCGTCGAGCACGAGCCCCAGATATTTCATCTGGGGCTTGATGCCGATGAGAGTGCCTTCTGGGGCCTGTACACCCGGGCATCGGGTGCGTCCAGCGTCTCTCGAAGCCTCGCCTAGGGCGTCGGCTTGAGGACCGCTGGTAGCACCGGGAACCTCGATCAGTCGAGCACCGTCCGTTCATCGCGATTGGCCTCGAGATACCGAGGGCCTGATGATACCTGCCTCAGGATCTGGGCATACTGCACGCCTCTCTCTACCGCCTCTTCCGTCAGTGTGAGGACGACGGCCGTTGATCGAGGGACATGCAGTCTCCTCGGAAGTCCCTTCGCAGCAGCCTCGGCCTTGTTAGCCTTTTTGGTCGCTTTTCTCCGGGCATTCCACCTCTTTTTACTCTCTCCAATTACCTCCCAGATCCTCTCCGGTGGAGAGCCCATATAGGCAACAGGGGAAGAGGCTGGGACTGGCCATCCCCTTCTACAGCGCAGGCCCCCAGCTCTCGCAGCGAGTGCGCTGGGAGCTGGAGATTTGTGGTCGGACCACGGACCGACTCCGGCGGATCGCCACCGCCGCCGGATGGTTGGAGCCTCTCCGGACCGCACCTGCATTACCCGGTCGTTAGCCCCAGAGGCGGACAGCGGTTGGAATCCATGAGGGCTTCTATCCAGCTCTGCGTGTCCTCCTCATGCGCCGCTTGCCGTGGCTCCTGTCGCTTTTCCAGCCGCCATGCAGGCCGTCAGCGGTTCAACCGGCCGGGCCAGCTTTAATAAAGGCGACTTCGACCGGGCCGGCCGCACCGGTGACACCGACCGCTCTGGCGGCATTGATCGTTCCAGCTCCACCTCCTCCGGCTCCAGATCCGCCGTCTTGTCTTTCCGTGAAGACGACCGCGTCTCGCGTGGCATTTTTGCCAGCATCTGTCCGAGATCCGCCATTTCCGCTGCCATCCGATCCCTATCCCACCGGTATTCGGTTGTCGTCTGGCATCGGCTCGGTCTTTACGCGACGCGGCCAGCTTCGCCTTGAGGTACTCGGCGCATTCGGCGATGCGACTCACGGTCTCCTGGACCCACTCCTCCTCTGGCCTAGGGGACCCCGTCTGGAGCTTGCCATCTCCTGGAGGGCTTCCGTCACCTCTTTTGTCTTCGGGTAGGTCCATTTCGAGGGTGATGATGGAGGCCCTCCAGGAGATGGCAAGCAAGCCCCGAGGAGGAGCGGGTCCAGCAAACCGTGTCGCCTCGCCGAATGGGCAGAGTCCTCATCTCGTAAGGACCGAGCCGATGCCAGGCGACAAGAGGTCTGGCGGCAGACCGAATACCGGAGGGATAGGGATTGGATGTCAGCAATGGCGGGTCTCAGGCAGATGCTGGTAAAAATGGAACGCGTGACGTGGTCGTCTTCATGGAAAACCATGGCGGATCTGAAGCTGGAGAAGGTGGAGCTGGAACAATCAATGCCAACGATCAACGCCGGTGTCACCGATGCGTCTGGCCATGCCGGAGTTGTTACAGCTGGCCCAGCCGGTTGGAACCGCTGGCGGTCTGCAAAAGTGGCAGGAGGCACGGCATGTGGCGCATGAGAGCGCACATGAAGCTGGATAGAAGCCCTCATGGATTTCAACCTCCGACCGCCTCTGGCGCCATCGACCGGGTACGCCGGTGCGGTCCAGAGGATCCCAGGTGCGCAGGGTACCCAGGTCATGCCCAAGGGGAAGGCGAAGGCGTCTCCGGCCACAGCATCCAGGAGGTGGTTAAAGAGAGTAAAAAGAAGCGGAGCGCCCAGACAAAAGCGGTCAAAAAGGTCAACAAGGCTTAGGCTGCTGCGAAGGGTCTTCCGAGAAGACTGCGTGTCCCTCGATCAACGGTCATCGTCCTTGACAGGAGAGGCGGCAGAGAGGCATGCGGTACGCTCAGATAGTGAGGCAGGCATTTGGCCTCATTGATATGCAGGCCCTCGGTATCTCGAGGCCTATCGCGGTGAAGACCACGCGGACGGGTGCCCGACTGATTGAGGTCCCCGGCGCTACCAGTGGTCCTCAAGCCGACGCCCTAGCGGCGAGGTCGGCTGCCCCATCGCGGCAGGCAATGCCGATAGGCGGAGCCTCACGGTTGGAGGCGTAGTGAAGGAGCAGGTACGGCTCCTGTAGGCTCGACCGGCTAGGTGCTTTAGGTGCCTGTCGGTCGGCCATGTGGGGGCGCAGTGCACGGCGGAGGTGACGGTTGGAGATCGCTGCTTCCGCTATGGCCAACCCGTTATGGTCGGTGGTTGCGAAGCTCCGCTGCATTGCTTTAGGTGTGCAGCGGAGAACAACCCGACTGACCACAGGGTTGGCAGCAAAACCTGCACCGAAGGGGAGTCAAAACCGCAAGGCGGGCGCTCCGCCTCCAGTTCGCGGCGGGATGCGAAGATGGTTCTATAATTTATCTTCAGCTCCGCGTCCTGCAGGCGAACGTGGGCCACGGTGCTCAGGCACTTCTACTCCAGAGCAGTTTTTGCAAGTGGTCATGGGTGCGTGGCAGCGCTTGTGGGGAAATTAGCGGTCATGGCCGCTTACTTCACGCCGAGTCGAAACCGAAGTATAGCTGAATTCCGGCAAATCACTATCAGCTAACCGTCGTCGTCAATGCCTGTTACCCTCACCCGGTTCATGTGCTTGCGGACTTCAACGCCTGGTATGTGACCTGGGGGTCCCGGCACACGAACGGGTGGGGCAGGGTACTGGAGAGCTGGGCCGAAACATTCGGTCTAGTCCTCCTGAATCGCGGGGACGAAGCCACTTTCGTGGCCGCGGAGCGCAGTTCGATCGTGGTCCTTTCATTCGCTGTCACACCGTGACTGGCGTGTCGTTTTGGGGGTGGAGACACTGGCGGGTCACCGATACGTTCGGTTTGTTGTCTCTTCATGCAATCCGCAATGCACCAATCACATCGGCCCCACGCAAGCCAGGTCCTCCTGGAGGCCGCCATCGTACAGGCCAGGGCCATTGCGCCGGACAGGCCTGTCGATGTTGACGATGAGGCGGCGTGGTTCCGGGCGGGCATGACGCGTGTCTGCGACGCGGGGAATTCCTGAGGCTCCGCCCTATAGTCAGAGGCGTCAGGCCTACTGGTCGTCGGCGAAGATCGCGAGGCTGCGGCAAGCCTGCGTGATCGGGTACCGCCGGTGCGCCACTTCTTCCCTCTCGGCCGGATCTGACGGATGCCCAATATGGGTTCCGCCGGAGGCGTTCCACGATGGATGACATCATGCGTGCAAGAGCTCTGGCGGAGGATGCAGTCGCTCGGGGTTAGGTGATGTTGGCGATGTCCTTGGACATTTAGACAGTTTTTAGACGTTTATTACTTAATCACGCTCTAACGGCTGAATGTTATTGACTAAAATTTGGTCCAGGGTTATATTATAGATGGTATAGTAATAAATATACTATCAGAAAACACAGCCTATAACTTGTTAGATAAATGCATCTTAAAATAGTGTAATCAACTCTTAATCTATGTATTTCGAAAATTCCTAAAACTTCATATAGCTTGTTGTATCGGCCCAAAGTAGGCCCATTTAACCCCTCTGCAAGTACTCTCAGAATACTGTGGATGATTGCCTATATAGAGCATACAGGTCATTCTAAATACTAATGTTACTTCGTTCCCTTTTACAGTCAGCCATGGACGCCATAACGAACTACCAAAAGAATCAAACCCGTCTCGAAACAATCAACAAATCGCTTGAACAACAACTGAACCTCCTCAGCAGATACATATCAGCGCACCACAAGCAAGACATGCCGATAGAAATAAAGAAAATCGTCCAAAATCATTCCAAAAAACTCTCCTTCAATATATTCTCCACGAAATTCTCCAGTACTGAAGAAGTTGAAGAAAAACCAGATCCGAGAAAAAATTTCAAAACGGGTCTCAGTTCGCCTAACTTATTCTCCAAAATCACAAGAGAAGAATCTCCAAAAGACATTGAAAATGAACGTAGACAGTTCATGATGAAGAAATCTCAATCAGTACATTCGGGTTTAATCGCGAATATGAAGAATAATCAGCTGAAAGTTCTAGAAGAGAAGAAGGAAGGACATAGAATTGAGAATATAACTGATTCTTTGAACGACTTAGGAAAGAAAAGCACAGGATTCTTTGCAAGCACTCACGAACAAATACGTCAAGAGAGATTGTTCGAACATCAATTAAAAAACAATTTTGATGAGAATCTAAGAAAGCTAGATGAGAAACTAAACGAGAAGCTGACACCTAAATCATATATTGACGATATTAGCATGTTTCAATGTAGAAAAAGTATGTCTTTAAACCTAAAACCTACCGGCAGAGATGTTAAAATCAATGATAGCGGTTTTGTTACCCCTTTGAGCCCCGAAAATGACAAAAAAGATGATTCCAGTTCAGTAATATCTCATCCTTTGAGCGATTGTGACGTTGATATCAAATTTGACGGTACTTCGACAAAATTAAAACAGATAAGGCCTATAATAAAAGCTGTTGATAAGATGTAGTATTATATAATAAACTTTATTCTGTTAACTTAAGGAAGCCCATTATACAACAGAACCCTGATTTTGCTAATTATCGATTACTGTCTTATCATGTTCCCAGCGGTGAATAGAGTAGCCAGAGCTCACTGGAGAGTTTTTGTACTGTCAGTGGGAAGACCAAAAGCTTGTCTTACTTTGTCTTTTACACTGACGGCACATAAACTAGTGCTTACAGGGTTGGCACCGCGAGTGTGACTCCCTTGTTGTTGCACACGTCCATAGGCTACGGTAACCACTTTCCATCAGGTGGGCCACACAGCTAGTCTGCCAACCAAGTGGTATTAAAAAATGCCATTTAATTCTACTGTTATGCTGTTAAGGTCTATAATTAAATGGTATCTTGTAGAGTGAATGACAACATGTGTTGTAATAAACTCTTTCATTCAATTTTGGACTTTTAACTCTATATCAATAATGTCTAAAATTTAATGGCATTTTTTTGGTATGAGTTTTTTCAATTAACAGAATCGGGGCCCTGGTATACCGACTAGCATCGGCTGGACCCTGAACGTCTTAGCGGGGCCCAAGACACACAAATATAAGAAAATACCATTATGAGTATTACTCCATTGAAACTTTATGAATAATCATAGTGTTCATTTTAATTTAAGATTATCATATGTGTGTTATAAAAAACATATACGTATGTTATAAGAAATGTATCAAAATATGTACAATTTCAATATTGAGTAAGCATCAATTCTCTAAAAAACAGCGTCCAGATTTTTTTTCTATAAACCAACCGGATACGTGTGCGGTGAGGGAGGAGTACCGACCAATCGACCGCCAGATGTGATCAATCCGCCACCAACGCTCATAGTGCTATCTCACTCACTCTCGACTTATGCTCTATCTTTCTCTTTCTTTACTTCGCCCCCCGCCACTCCTCGCGTACCGAACAGGGCGCAGTAAAGCGATCACAGTCATACTATAGGAATAGTTGAAAGAAGTTTCGTGCAGCCGCGCTGCCGCCTTCCTTTGCCTTCAAATGATGTGTACTTTATACACACTTGTAATCAGACCTTTATCCGCAAAGGGTTAGGTAATTATCACCCACATTTCACCTATTCAGTCCCACGTAATAGGGGGTGAGCCTGTTGTCGTTTTCCGAGCACTATTGTTGATTCGAGCCATGCATCTGATGCAGAATCGGGGCCGTATATATCTGTCTGATGTTAAACAGCCCTATCCCTTGGTCCAGATTCTACTCTTCACCACGCGACTTGTATTTAATCTCATGTAGATAAGGTTCAAAATGTTTAGTAATATTTTGTTTAACAAAAGTCTGTACTGGACGCTGCTATTTGAAATTGACGTTTAGAGATGAAAGTGTTACTGCCGATCAACACACGGAAATTAAAAGGTGACATATTGTATGATTTGAGATTGACATGGTCATTCACCTTACTAGTGTAAAACTCACCGGGAATATTTACCATGTTTTATATTTTTATTGAGCAACCGATATTTCGGCGCTGTTACAAGCGCCATGATGTACTCCGTGATCATGGCGCTTGTAACAGCACCATGATGTACTCCGTGATCATGGCGTTTGTAACAGCACCATGATGTACTCCGTGATCATGGCGTTTGTAACAGCGTTATGATGTACTCCGTGATCATGGCGTTTGTAACAGCGTTATGATGTACTCCGTGATCATGGCGTTTGTAACAGTGTTATGATGTACTCCGTGATCATGGTGTTTGTAACAGCACCATGATGTACTCCGTGATCATGGCGTTTGTAACAGCGTTATGATGTACTCCGTGATCATGGCGTTTGTAACAGCACCATGATGTACTCCGTGATCATGGCGTTTGTAACAGCACCATGACGTACTCCGTGATCATAGCGATTGTAACAGCGTCATGATGTACTCCGTGATCATGGCGCTTGTAACAGCACCATGACGTACTCCGTGATCATGGCGCTTGTAACAGCGCCGAAATATCTGTTGCTCAACAAAAATAATAAACATGGTAAATCTCGCGGCGAGTTTTACACTAGTAAGATGTTCCATAATTGGGAGTGGACAATTAACTAAACAAAAATATGCATGAAATTATCAAAAATAATAGATATTTGATCAATATTGATGTACGGGCTACGTAAATCAATAATTTGACCGCTTTACTCCTTAATAAGGAGTACAGGTACGCCATATTATAAATACATAGTGTGTATGTAGATTGTTTATCAAACCTTTTGTTCGTCAATGTTTTATAAAAAAAGTTAGTGTCACTTGTCACTGCTTCATATAAACCACTAATATATGAGTTATTAATTAATGTAAAAAAAATATATTTTATTTATTGCACAATATTGTAGCAGCCGACTATTGATCAACTAATATAACAATTCATAATTAGCTTACATATATACATATGATCAAGTCTTTAGGCCGAGGTGAATTAACACCCACATTACACCAATCATTGTTTTAAGCCCCACGTAATAATGGGATGAGTCTATTGCTATAATGAAGCTTAGAAATAAAAAAAAAACTTCTTTGACATTATAATTAATGGCGCAATCAAGACCCAAACTAAAATATAAAGTAACAAATAGTAATAAATATTCTTTTGATAATTTAAAAAACCGCGGTAGCTTAGAGTAATGGACTGCTGAGACGAGGTCTCGGGTTCAATCTCAGGTTTTACCATGGCACACACCAATGACTTTTCGACGCTTTTCGAAGTTATGTGTGTATTTATCGCAGGTTTATGAGTGCCCGGTTAATGGCAATAGGCTCGCCACCTATTACATTGGGATCTAAACATAAACTGGTGAAATGTGGGTGCTAGTACCTCTGCCTACACCTTCGGGGATATAGGTTTATGTTATGTTATGTAATTATCAACATAGTTATATGTAATCAACATAGTTTTCGTATTAATCAACACATGAACTTCTTGTGGTATACCGTTGATCAAAATTAGATCAACATTTTTGTTGATGCTTTTCTTTCAACACTTTCTTTCTACCCTTCTAACCGTACATTTCCATATATAACTCATATAACAAACTCACGCCTATATCCCCGAAGGGGTAGGCAGAGGTGCTAGCACTCACATTTCACCAGTTTATGTTTAGGTCCCAGTGTAATAGGTGGCGAGCCTATTGCCATTAACCGGGCATATATAATACCGACTTTATATTATTTTCGTAGGAATTATTTCATAGCTTTTCTGTAATTGACACTAAGTAATTTCAAACTTCCTCTAATATTTTTTCATTCATAATCTTATCCATCCTTTTTTTTTTACGTGCGCTAAATCCCCACGGATACCCCCCACCAGAGCCAGTGGAGGAGGTTATGTCGGACTCGAGCCGACCAAAACGCACGACGCCTGTGGGTCGTTTTCGGTTGCCGAAGGTGAGGTTGATAGGCATATCCCTCGCACCCCGGCCGACCCAGGGCCATCTCTCACGATCTGGCCCTCTCCTCTGGTGTGGGGACTACAAAGTCCCCAACTCGTCCCCAATCTTATAAGTCTTGTCACGCATCACATCCCTCTAAATATTCACATCTAAGCTACATACAGCCATCTTTCATCCATCGCCTTTAATGACCAGTTCTGTCAATAATAATAATAATTTATTTTAGATATTTTTACAATCTTCAAAGTAGCTCTGTCAATTAAGCTATCAATCCGATATAGTTGAAATTTTCTTAGTAAAATTAGTTAATAGTATCCATTTTCGATCAATAGTCGGTATTTTTTAATAGTAGAAAATTATATTTGCTCAAAAATGTTTTATTTTTGAAACACTATTTAGGTAAGGAAACAAAAAAAATGTCGTTTGGCTTAATTATAGAGGAATATTGTGATCTAATAACTATGCTTATGATTATATAAATAAATAAATGAATAGTTGTTATAATTTGATGTTTTATTATTTGCAAAGCCTTTTACTAAACTCTGATGCATTTTAAACGACCTCTGATCAGTAGCAAAATAATCGGGATATTTACCATGTTTCATTGTTTTGAGTTTCGGATATTTCGGCGCTGTTGCGAGCACCATGATCACGGAGGATTCTTCTTCGTGTCAATGGCAACAATAAAAAAATAGAAGCTAAATGCACCCTCCCTAAAATTTGGCGACATTGACCGCACCTTCTGTCGCTTCATTCAGGTCAGCAATTGTGCAGGTGTAGGGGCACAGTGGGCACGACAGGAGGTGGTCCATCGACAGCAGAGGTGCACCACAATCACAGCCACCACCCCCGAGTCTAGGTGGGCGTCAGAGGTCGATGAACGATCTCCGCCCGCCATGAGCGCAGGCCTGGGGGTGACTGATGGAGCCGCCTGTCACCCGCAGAAGAAGAAGGCCGCGGCGGCGGTGCGCCTCACGCGCCTCCCCGTTTTCTGGAGACGAGTTGGTGACTCTGTAGTCCCCACACACCCGAGGTGAGGGCCAGATCGTGAGAAATGACCCTGGGTCGGCCGGGGTGAGAGGGATATGCCTGTCAACCTCACCTTCGGCAACCAAAACGACCCACAGGCGGCGTGCGTTTTAGTCGGTTCGAGTCCGACATAACCTCTTCCACCGGCTTCGGTGGGGAGGCATCTGTGGGGATTTTGCGCACGTAAAAAAAAAGAACCCCTGAGTCTAGGTAACCCCATTTTACGCGATTGGTCCTACAACAGCTGACCTGAGTCCTCAACCTATTTAGGGACTTCCAGGTGGACCATTTAAGATCATGCCCGGATAGAATCTCAGCAGGAACAATGAAACATGGTAAATATCCCAATTATTTTGCTACTGATGTGAGTGACCATGATAGTTTAAAGACCTCTGTCACAGGAATTGAACCGCTTCTGATCGTTTCGCGTTCCCCGCGCGTAAACCCTCCTTTGAAAATATAAATGTCTTTATAATCTATTGTTAGAACAGGTATCACCAGACTGTCATCGAAGTCAAAATTTATTGTCAAAACAAGTCAAAATGTCCTGATACATCTAAATTCTTATTATGTAACAAAATTCTAAATTAAACTAGTGAAAATAATAATAAAAATAGCAAAAATATATAATTAAATTTTAGTAAAAATATGTTTCAAAGATGCAGTTAGCAAATTCTAATTTAAATCCGTTTCAATAGGTGAAACAGTAAATCGTAAGTGAATTTAAACTAAGTATATTCTTTAGATATTGTGAAGGAAGAGCCATGATGGTTTCAGTTGGAGTTAATAGAGCCACCCCATCTCCCCCCTGAGTGTCCTAGAAGACTTCTAAGAGATACGACTACTCTCTATCCAATAATAAACATATTAGCCCATGACTAGATGCCCTATTGACGGCAATAGACTTGCCTAATCCAACTAGCCAAACGAAATATGTCTGAGCTTCCATACCTTATTTTTTATGGCTTTTAGATGGCAGTTAAGCACACGGCCCACCTGGAAAGTGGTTACCGTGGCCTATGGGCTTGTGAACACCAAGAGAGTCACACTCGTGCTGCCAACCCTGTAAGTACGGAGAGTATTTGTGACGTCAGTGCAGAAGACAAAGCAGGACAAACATGTTTTTCGAGGAGGTAGGAGTGTAGGACACGACTGTATTTCCGTCCAATTGAGCAGTCCGACTGGAGAAGTACCTCCACCCAATAGAATACCGTGGCCATAATAACCCTGTGTTGTGTTCACGGCGGTGAGTAGGGTAGCCAGAGCTCACTAGAGAGTTTTTGTGCTGTCAGTTGGAAGACCAAAAGCTTGTCCTGCTTCGTTTTTACACTGATGACACAAAATTCTCTGTGCTTACAGGGCTGCAGCACGAGTGTGACTCCCTTGGTTTTGCACACGTCCATAGGCCACGGTAACCACTTTCTATCAAGTGGGCCTTGTATTTATATATCAGCTAAGTGGTGTAAAAAAGAACAAGCCTTTAGTCTGCCCACTGGCAGCAAACAATCTATCCAGTGAGCTTGGCTAGTCTCACCGCTGGGAACACAACACGAGGTTATTATGGCCGCGGTATTCTGTAAGACGGAGGCACTTCCCCAGTCGGACTGCTCCATTGGGACAGGAATACCGTCTTGTCCTACCTCCATTATCCTTAACCAAAGCTTAGACGTACAGGTTATAGATGAAAATTGCGGCACCAAACATGAAATCGATGTTAAAAGTACCAACGAGTATCAGGGTACCGATAGATGCTCACAATCAATGGCTGCAGATACTCGATCTAGCTCAGAAGACCGTGGAAGACGAAGCTGAGTTCCAGGTGAATTTTGACACAAATTGCCAAAATATTTTGTTTTTATCTTCTGGGCATGGTAGGGGCCAATTCGATACTTCTTTCTTTCTTTCCATTATTCAATTTTTAACTCCCGACGCAAAAACGTGAACGTTTGACGTGTATGTGTGTCTGTCTGTGGCATCGTAGCTCCTGAACGGATGAACTGATTTGGATTTAGTTTTTTTTTATTTGAAAGGTATATTAGTCGGGGGTGTTCTTAGCTATGTTTGAAAAAATCGATTCAAGATGGCCGCCGCGATAAAATGACGGAGTACATATTTTTTCTCAACTCCCTCAATATGGGTATCAAATGAAAGGGCTTGAGTAGTAGAATACCATACAATATAACAAATTTCAAATCCAAGATGGCCGCCACCACAAAATGGCGAATTACATTTCAAATCAAAGAGCTTGACGAGTAGATCAATTTAAAAAGTGTAAAATAAAATAAAATTAACAATACAAAAAACCCTCGTCACAAAAAACAACCCCTAAAAAATCGAAAATAAATTGTGTTAGTCCTATAACTTTGATATCTAGGCATATCAAAGAGATAATACATATTTTGATTCAAGCGTTGTCATGTCGGGGGACCCTAACTGGTAGAGCACTATGTCATATTATCGGAACGATCCAAGGTCCCCCCAACAATTGGGGTTGTTTTTTGTGACAGGGGTTTTTTAATTTCTTTTATTCGTCTGCTGTCTTCTTTTATTAATCACAAAATTATAAGAAAAAGAACAAAAGTTACAGATGCTCTATGTCACTGCAAGAAGCTCAAATGGCGTTAAGCTGGACATGTAGCCAGACTGACAGATGACCGTTAGACTCACAAAATAACAATTTGGGCTGGGCCACCAGGCGTTAGAAAGAGAGGTAGACCTGCAGCCCGGTGGGCAGATGACATCATAAAAGTAGCTGGAAAAAATTGGATAGAGACGGCAAAGAATAGAGAGAAATGGAAATCTCTAGAGGAGGCCTTCACCTTCGAAACGAGGGGTTCTTGCTAATAATAGAAAGTTTATATTTTAGTTTTTTATTTTAAGTTGAAAATTTTTATTATAGTTATTTAAAAATAAGTCATTGTAAAACTGATATCTTTGTAGAGTAAGAAATATAAGGCTTTTTTATTTTTTATTTATTTTATTATTCGTCTGCGTCCTTTAGCAAGCAAGTGCAGCCGGTGCCCGTCTCCAAGGACGAGCGCTGCCCCCCCAAGTTCTAGGACGGTACTACGCCAGGTACTGCGACCTGATAAACAGAATGTATGATGCTTACCTCAACAGCATCCATCTGCAACGGTCGCCTTATATTTTGGAGATTATTACAGTTTTTATGAAGAGGTTAGTTCCTTAAACAATAAAAAAACCTTAATATTTTTTATCCTACTCAAGTGTTTTTTTTCGAGGAGGTACGACGGTATTTCCGTCCGAATGGAGCAGTCCGACTGGGGAAGTACCACCACCCTACAGAATACCACGGCTATAATAACCTCGTGTTGTGTTCCCGGTGAAGCCAGAGCTCACTGGAGAGTTTTTGTGCTGTCAGTGGGAAAACCAGTGTTCTGCACTGAGGGCATATAAAATCTCTTACAGGGTCGGCAGCATGGATGTTACTCCACTGGTGTTACACACGTTCATAGGTCACGGTAACCACTTTCCATCAGGTGGGCCGTGTGCTTGTCTGCCACCTAAGTTGTATATAAAAAAAGTGTTGTCTACCATACGTCCCAACTGATGGAAAGTGGATACCGCGGCCTATGGAAGTGTGTAACACCAAGTATCACAAAAGAGTACGGGAGGAGCTGCTAATTTTATATCATAATAAAACCTCTGTCATATCATAGACATCGCAAACAATACCATTTAATTAACACTGTACTGCTATGCAGTTGGAGTCTAAAATTGAATGGCATCTTGTGGAGTGAATGAAAAGATCTTTAGATAGATAATTCTTTATTGTACACCAACAGATTTACAGTAGGACAAGTAGGTAGCATGTACACAGTTCAATGTACAATGGGCGGTGTACATCTCTATCTCTTTTTCATTGAATTTTGGCTTATATCTTAATTTTTTTAATATGCGCAATATCCCCGCTGATACCCTTACCACTAAGCCGGTGGGCGAAGTTGTGTCGAACTTAAACCGACTAAAACGCACGCCGACTCTGTGGGCCGCAGGTTGTCAGAGGTGAGAATATCTGACATATCCCTCGCACCTCAGCCGGCCCAGGAATGTCTCTTATAAGACGGCTCTCTTCAGGTGTGGGGACCACGGAGTCCCCATCTCATACCCGGGTATGGGGAGGCGCGCATCGCGGACCGCCGCTGCGGCCTGCTTGTGGTAGGGTGACAGGCGACTCCACCCGTCACCCCCAAGCCCGTGCTCATGGGAGCCTGTATCAATAAAGTCTAATTTAATATAATTTTTGCAGTGTTAGTGGTATTATAACAGTGGTTTTGCTATGATTTCAAGGCCGTGACTCCCGATTCTACTAAAGCACACTGTTTTTTACACATTTTAGACTTTAAAACAATGCGGTTAAAGTACAAAATTAATAGGCTTTTTGTAGAGTGAATGAAAAAGTGTAATGAAAATATTTTTATTCAATTTTGAACTTTATCTATATAGTAATGAAGTCTCAAATTTAATGCCATTTTTTGTAGTGTCTAGGACACAATGGTTTCGCTTTAGTAGAATCGAGGACCTGGTGTTGTGATTTTTTTTATTTTTCTTTTATAACACTTGGTTTACAGACAAGCACATGGACCACCTGATGGAAAGTGGCTACCTTTTATACCACTTGGTTGACAGACAAGCACACGGCCCACCTGATGGAAAGTGTTTACCGTGGCCTATGGACGTGTGCAACACCAAGGGAGTCGCACTCGCACTGCCAAGCCTGTAAACACAGACTTATAGGTAAGAGTGATTTGGGCTGTGAAGATCATGATACTCTTAGCGAGGCTCTGTACCTCGTACCTCCAGGTAATACCTTGGATGTGAGTAACCTCTCTTTTTTTTCTTAACACCCCAGGATGTACGAGCTGCGAAATGAACTGACACATGTGTTGGTGAGTGACTATGTATATGTGGACGCAGCATTAGAACAACTCAAGATGACGCCATATGATATACAGGTACCAAACAACAACTTCAAAATATTAGATGGCAGACTAGCACACGGCCCACCTGATGGAAAGTGGTTACCGTGGCCTAAGGACGTGTGTAACACCAGAGGAGTCACACTCGCGCTGCCGACCCTGTATGAACAAAGAGTTTCTGTATGCAGAAGACAAACAGGATAAGCCTTTGATTTTCCCACTGACAGCACAAACTCTCCGATCACAACACGAGGTTATTATGGCCGCGGTATTCTGTAGGGCGAAGGTGCATTCAACACCTCATAGTTGTAGGTATGTAGTATATCTATGACTTTCTTTTTATATAATTTGGTTGACAGACAAGCACACGGCGCACCTGATGGAAAGTGGTTACCATGGCCTATGGAGTCACACTCGCGCAGCCAACCATGTAAGCACAGTTTCTGTGCCGTCACTGTAAAAGACGAAGCAAGACAAGCTTTTAGTCTTTCCACGGACAGCACAAAAATTGTCCAGTGAGCTCTGGCTACTTTACTCACCGCCGGGAACACAACACGAGGTTATTATAGCCGCGGTATTCTGTAGGGCGGAGGTACTTCCCCAGTCGAACTGCTCAATTGTACGGTAATACCGTCCCGACTATATAATATATCTGTTGCCTGGTAGGGATTGCCTTTTGTAATAAGGCCGCCATTTGTTACACCACAAAACTGTACCAAATTGTGTACCAAATTGTGTACCAAATTTCTGTATCCATTCTTTGTGTACTGTATGGACACAGAGAATGGATACAGAAATATATATATATATATATATATAATATGTATAATAAAGAGATATATTATTATTACTAACCTCAGTTTTTATTTTCTTAAACAATGGGATATTCTTGCAGATAGTACTTCCGTACCATTACCCTTTGGAGTCCCGTTCTGAGGATAGGGAGAAACTTCTGCAGATGATGTGGGCAGCAGCCATAAAGAGAAAGAAACACAAAGATAAAGTAAGTGTACTTTTATATATTTCGATCGGCAAAAGTCAAGATTTAAGATTTGCCGCGTGGTTCCCAACAAAGTAGAATTTGGACCAACCCTTCGCATTAGGTGTCGTACAAGGCGACTAAGGGATAAGGCTTAACATCAGACAGATATATACAGCCCAGACTCAGCCTCAGATATATGGCTTGAGTCTACAATAGTTCCCGAAAGACTGCAATAGGCTCATCGCCTATTACGTGGGACCGAATACCTACAATTATTATTGGTGAAATGTGGATGTTAATTCACCTCTGCCTCCGGGGATAAAGGCGTGATTATATGTATGTATGTTATACATAGAAACACCCACTCCAATGCAAATACACATATTCATGCATACAAATATTTGTAATGAGCGGGAAACATACATCACACGTACCTACATAGATACACTATTTAACATATACATTCATGTTTTATAGTTCATTGTATTGATTTGATTAACATTGTGTAAATATTCTGATAAACAAGAGAACTTTAACTCCAAAACACAGGCTACCTTGCAGCTTATCTAGGAGTACAGTAATAAATACCTCGTATGATAATTTAAAAAATAATATATGAGTAGCTGTTATGATATGTAATGTAACACATCGTTTATACATCGAAACAAGTTTTTATTTTATACCACTTAGGTGGCAGACAAGCACACGGCCCACTTAATAGAAAGTGGTCACCGTGGCCTATGGACGCGTGCAAAACCAAGAGAGTAACACTCGCGCTGCCAGCCCTGCAAGCATTGAGAGTTTCTGTGCTGTCAGTGTAAAAGACAAAGCAGGACAAGCTTTTGGTCTTTCCACTGACAGCACAAAAACCCTCCAGTGAGCTCTGGCTACCCTACTCACCGCCGGGAACACGACACGTGGTTATTATTGCCGCAATATTCTGTAGGGTGGAGGTACTTCGCCAGTCGGACTGCTCAATTGGACGGAAATACCGTCGTGTCCTACCTCCTTAAGTTGTAAAACAAGTGGTATACTTGTTCACAAAAAACTTGTAGAAGACTAATCAAAACATAATACTTGTTTTATACATGTATATCAGATACTTTTTCTTACACATACTATGTATAGCTTACAAGTTGTAAATAAGTATAAAACACATTTGCGTTCACACTGTAGCTTTGACATATTACAACTTGTCAAATACATGTTTTATACTTAGGTGTAAACGAGGGGTTAGAATCTAAACAATATCATGACATGTAACTCACCATGCTGGATATAAGAGGCCATGTAAACATTTTTAATGACTAAAGATTATATTATATATGTCGGAGCGTCACAATAGGGTCTATTTCGACTAAATCAGGATGGTAATCAGATGTGAGGGTATTTCGAAAATCAATGGCGGTTATTGTCCAATACACAATACTCCGTTATCACACGAACTTAGTTGCGCGAAATCACAAAGGATGCTTACAATATTTTAGGATTTAAACTAGACTTTGAATAAATCACAAACCAATAGAATGCAGTGAGGTTAGCTGTGTCAAGAGACCACTTCGCGCCGCGTCTCGTTTCTAAATTCAAACTGCTCCTTTCGGCTTGGACCGCCAACGAAGTGTCATTTACATCAAATGTCATTATCAACTGACATCTGTCACAAGCTAAACACACTCAAGTAATAACCAATGTTGCCACATACAAAATAACTAAATTCAAACAATTATTACTTGATATTCTTACTCCGATACTATGCTCTACATATAGTAGATATAAAGGTCCCTCAACCTCCTTCAAGAACAAAGTTATCAAATGCAAAAACATTTTTTGGAGTTAAACGCGTTCAAGCAAACAGACATACTAGTTATTTTTAGTATACCTAGATTGTTTTATATTATTGTTAACAGACACATAAACCACAGAAACCTCTAGAATCTTCTGAAGCTATAGAATCTTCCGAACCAAGGCAGCAGTTTTCTAAAAACTTATCACAAATGAGTGGACAGTCGATAAATCAAGATGGAGAAGATGGAGAAGGAGAAACATCATGTATATATTAAAAATTAAATCATTATCAGGCTTTTGATTTGGTACATCAGGAAGAAGAGAGAGTGACAGACTAAGATAGGCTTGCTTCGATTTTATAGAGCGTTTTCTCTTTTTTTTACAACTTAGGTGGCAGACAAGCTCACGGCTGATGGAAAGTGGTTACCGTGACCTATGAACGTTTGTAACACCGGTGGAGTCACATCCGTGCTGCCGATCCTGTAAGAACAGAGATTTTTTGTGCCTTCCGTGCAGAACACAAAATCAGGGCAAGCCTTTGGTCCTCCCACTGACAGCACAAAAACTCTCCAGTGAGCTCTGGCTACCCTACTCATCGCCAGGAACACAACACGAGGTTATAATAGCCGTGGTATTCTGTAGGGTATTCTGTCGCACATCAGACTGACAGTTCAGGAGTTATAATAACTTCGTGTTGTGTTCCCGGTGGTGAGTAGGGTAGCCAGAGCTCACTGGAGAATTTGTGCTGTCAGTGGGATGACTAAAAGTTTGTCCTGCTTTGTCCTCTATACTGACAGCACAGAAACTCTGTGCTTACAGGGTCGGCAGCACAAGTATGGCTTCTCTGGTGTTACACACGTCCAAAGACCACGGTAACCACTTTTCATCAGGTGGGCCGTGCGCTTGTCTGCCACCTATGTGGTATAAAAAAAAAATAGGATTAAAAATATATCTTCGGATTTAACAACTCCAAAAAAATATCAAACTGCAGACAATACGATACAGAAACAAGCCGATCTTAACCGAAATTCTAATTTATTTACAGTGCCTAGCGTACACTCAATAATTAATGAAGAAGTAATTCACGCTACCCTAATACAAAGACACGAGAGATTCAGGTATATTAGTTTTTAATATTTATAGGTAATACTTCTGGTGAAGAGCCCACTTGACAGCAATAAAGTCGCCCCTATAATGTCTCGCCAAAAATCATAGTTGGGAAAGTGTGGGTGTTAAAACATCTCTGCCAAACCCTGCGAAGAAGAACCTATTTTTTTTAATCATTTAAGCAATGGTCAATTTCTTGTCGTTGTTTATCGCTGGTCGGCCAATGAACGCTCGACCATTAATATAAGCTTTATAGTGCAGCGTGATCTCGCTAGATGGTGCTGTTTTAAAAAGTCTGTTGCAAGACTAAAAGGTTTAAACGACGATAACAATTCACATGAAAATCACTTTTCATTAAAGCTTTTATGTAGATTTTTACGATGTTTTTCCCATGAATAGTCGATGTCTTTTGCAGCCTTTTGCGTTTCAACCATCGATATAATATTGTAATGAAACAAAAAACACGGTCACATTGCATTTAATTATTTTTTCTTGCAGACAATGGTTCGCAAAAGACTACAGAGATAAAAGTATAAGAAGGAAAACATACTTCGCGAGTACTGTTACTGAGCCCTCAGCAGAACTGAAACACAAGGCTGCCAAAGAGATTCAGAGGGTTTACAGGTAATAGAAATAATCATCGTCTTCTGCGTTAAGTTCCGGCCACATCCGAGGCCTTCGTCTCGTAGTCCGAATACCACCAATCATCGGCAAGAATACCAACTACACCTTTCTTCTTTGTCGCGCGATTATTCCCACGGATACTACCCCGTCGGCCATCGGATGTGATTATGTAGGATTCGATTAAAACCGCACGCTATCTCGGGTCTTAATCACCGGGCTGTAAGGTTACATAATAAAGAAATTTCCTCTCACTACGGCTGACCCCTCGAGGATATTATGCTTTCCACATAAAATCCCCGTCGAACTCCAGCAGAGGGATGGAGGTGAACATCGCACCACTGCGCTGGTGGGATAACCGTCTACACCTTGTGTTGACAGGGAGTACATGAAAATAAAACGCAAGCGCATACAGGACACGAAGAGGGATATCTTACTTGGCATACTACCAGATACCTACCGTAGGAAACTGGATTTTAACGAAGAAAATAATAAGGTAAACTAAATACTTTTTTACAGGCGAAAAAGGTAAATACTATTGAAATATAGTTATAAAATTACGTACTTATATTAGTATGTATGGAATATAACTATTTAATTAAACGCCAACAACTCCCAAATATTCCAACCAACATACATTTCCATCCAAAGGTTGCCTGGAAGAAATTGTGTAAAGCGATAAGACCGCCCTTTTGATTCTTGTCTTCTCAATTTCTGTACAGTGAATATTGTAATTGGCGTACAATAAAGAAGATAGAAGGAATAAATAGAAATTACTGAATGTGGTTATTTCAATAGTATTTACCTTTTTTTTGGAAGAATGGCAGAGAATCCCAGCTCTTGCTTAATTAAAGCTCTTTGCGTAAATTAAAAGACCCCACGACCCTAGGTCCCTAGGCCTAGAATGCAATCTATTTCATTTGCAAGATGATGATTTCAGCATTAATCCTTATCCAATGAAATACTTTAGATATTTTGCGCATTTAATGTATGTAATTAAAATAAATAATTTAAGAGGTGTCGCAAATTGAAAACTATGCGTGACTTAATTAAGCACGGGCACTTCACACTGACAATATCTACAGAGTCTACATTGTGGCCTTTAGTCGCATTATGTCCAATTCGCAAAATGTCCAACTGTCCAATTCTCAATAGGTCCAGTTCGCAATTGGTCCAGTTCGCAGTTGGTCCAATTCGCAATTGGTCCAGTTCCTAATAAGGGATCCTCCTTGATTACGAGAAGCGTTTTATTTTGTAAACGTGTATATATATATATTGTTGTGTGTGAGTATATGGATATGTGAGTTATGTCAACGGAGCCCCGCTTCGCGGGGCTTCTATTTCTTCTTGCATTACACAAGATTTCCCCTACCCTTCTAACCTATATCTATCCGAGTCGGGGCGCGCGATTTATGGTTTAAGAACGTTATGAGACTGAAGCGTCAAAAACGCCTCCCGTAATCAAGCACGACTCCTATTTTACAAACTGGGCCAATTGCGAATTGGACATTCTGAGAATTGGATGTTGTGAGAATTGGACAATTTGCGAATTGGACATTGTGAGAATTGGACAATTTGAGCCCGCTGGACATTTTGTGAATTGGACATAATGCGACTAAAGCCATTGTGGGGGTGGGTCGCTAATATATATATATATATAAATCCTTTCTAGATATACGAGAAACGACGACAAACAAGACTTAAGATCAGAGAAACATATTTGAAGGAAGCTGAAAGAGAAAACTCGAGACTAATTTTATTCAAAAAAGACAACCAAATATCTGACATCACTGATCAGGTTACAGAGTGGTTTAAAGAATGGTACGTTACTGAATTGAGATCTACCACTGTATGTATAACTACTTCAGGCCATACCTATCTTGGACCTAAGTTACGAGACAAAAGAGACACTTGCGCGCTTGAATTGTTTTGTAATAATCTACATACATACATACATACATATTACCACGTCTTTATCCCTGGAGGGTTAGGTAAAGGTGAATTAACACCCACATTTCACCAATAATTTGTATTCGGTCCCACGTAATAGGGGGTGAGCCTATTGTATTATTCCGGGCACTGTTCTTGACTGGATTGGATTTGGATCAGAATTATACGCAGGCAGAGTCACGGGCAATATTTGACTGTATTTATAACAATTCAAAACAGCGGTAGAACACTCGACTGCTGTGCGGATTCGATTCCCGCTCAGTGCAAATATTTGTATCTATCTATGAATATTTATATTTTCATTGGTCTGGGTGTTACTATGTATCAATCAATTAGCCCACCACAGTCCACTGCTGGACATAGGCCTCTTCCAATGTGCGCCATTTTTAATATTATGTATTTACGAAAAAAAAAACGTATCTAAGTATGTTTATCCGCAGTCTAAATCCCATAACACAAGTTGGTTAAATTATGCTTACCGTGGGTCTAGATAGCGTTGTGTAGAATGTTGTAGAATATCTATTTATTTTAATTAACTATACCCGCGAATTCATATGAGTGAACTTAGATTTATAGAGTTATGTGATCATTATAGAACTAAAGCAATTTTTTTACAGGTATTATGGCTACGGTTTCTTTCCAGAGTACCCCTATGAGGTAGAAGGAGGTACAGTGTTAGTGATTACAGGACAGTACAAGACTATACAAGAAAAACAAGCTGAAGATGTTGTTCTGGCATTGCAGACGAAAAATAAGGAACAGGTACTTTTCACTTCACACTCATACTGACTTTCCTTTCAACAGAATGGATTAAAGACCTCTGTGGTATGGCAGTTTCGATTATCATATATTCGCGGCAGAGTAGAATTTGGGCCACCCCATCTCTTCCCATGCGGTGTCGTACAAGGCGACTAAAGGATAGGGCTGTTTAACATCAGACAGATATATACAGCTCAGACTCAGGCACAGATACAAGGCTCGAGTCAATAGTGCCCGGCAGATGGCAATAGGCTCACTCCCTTATTACGTGGGGCCGAAAACAATGATTGGTGAAATATGGGTGTTCATCTCTGCCTAAACATTCGGGGATAAAGGCGAGATTATTTACACATTCTATTTAGTTTAGCCGATAACTACACCATATCTTTTGTTTTTAAAACATTACTGTCCATCCTAAGGTTGCCTGGAAGAAATCGCTTCAGCGATAAGGCCGCCCATTGTACATTGAACTGTATACATGCTACCTACTTGTCCTACTGTAAATCTGTTGGTGTACAATAAAGAATTATCTATCTATCTAGGGATTGGAAGGAGATGAGTGACAACGCATTAAAATAGCTTTGAAAAAGTTCTTACTACAGAGAGCATACTATAAAGTTTCAGATTTCTTAAATGATAACTTGTGACATAAGAATTTATTTGACAACCTTATTATTATTGATTGATAACATTATAATTTGATTTGACTTACTTTTATTGACATGTATTTGATTGACATTTTTTTTAATACTTATTAATTGACATTTATTAGAGTTATTTAACTATATAAATTGTGTATTTTAATTTGAATATATTTGGTAATGTTTATGTGTATGTAAATTTTGTACGCCAGAACCGGCAGAATATGTGATCCGACACTATGTGTATAATTTAAACATCATTTTTTGTACCATATTCTACAAATAAAGACAAAGTTCTTTATTTGTAGAATATGGTACTTTGACTTTGACTTTGACTTTGACTTTGACTTTGACTTTGACTTTGACTTTGACTTTGACTTTGACTTTGACTTTGACTTTGACTTTGACTTTGACTTTGACTTTGACTTTGACTTTGACTTTGACTTTGACTTTGACTTTGACTTTGACTTTGACTTTGACTTTGACTTTGACTTTGACTTTGACTTTGACTTTGACTTTGACTTTGACTTTGACTTTGACTTTGACTTTGACTTTGACTTTGACTTTGACTTTGACTTTGACTTTGACTTTGACTTTGACTTTGACTTTGACTTTGACTTTGACTTTGACTTTGACTTTGACTTTGACTTTGACTTTGACTTTGACTTTGACTTTGACTTTGACTTTGACTTTGACTTTGACTTTGACTTTGACTTTGACTTTGACTTTGACTTTGACTTTGACTTTGACTTTGACTTTGACTTTGACTTTGACTTTGACTTTGACTTTGACTTTGACTTTGACTTTGACTTTGACTGAATATTATTCCGTGCCTCGGAGAGCACGTTAAGCCGTTGGTCCCGGTTACCATACGAACATCTATGGCTGTCGTTAAGGGAAGTCGGAGCTCGAGCCAACAGCATACTGGGCTAATTGCAATACTTCGATATTGCCAATGGGATGTGAAGGTCATATGGCAGTCGAGTTAGAAAATCGAGGATTAGCTAAATCCGCAGATAAACTGAAAAAAAGAGGTTGACTAGGACCCCAAAAGTATGAGCTCACTGCAAGCCCTGTCCAACTTTTGATATGTATTGATAGATTTTTGTCGCACCACCAAGACCTGGAATTCATTACCAGCACACGTGTTTCCTTCTTCCTACAATCCCGGGTCCTTTAAACGGGACGTGAAAAAGCATCTGATTAGGCCGCGAAGCAGAATGCCACCATTGTAACATTACTTTGTGTCTGTAATGGTGACCCTCTTTCCTGAGACTGCCTTTAGCTTACAATCAGGCGAGGTGAATTCAAGTTACGCCATCCTAGATAAAAAAAATTATACTATTTTTCAGTTTCAAGCAGAAAAAGAGAGAGCTAAGTCAGAAGCTAAAATAAAGGCGGAGCAAGAGCGCATAGCGAAGAATAAAAAAGCACTAGCTGCTCTCAAGGCCAAGTGGAACCCGTTTACTGACCCAGGGTACCAGGTTCAGAGCTCGGCGGTTGTTCAGGACCTCATTGATGTGAGGATTTTCTCTATTTTAGCTAGTATACACGGTCACACCCGTGAGATATTCTGATCCCATTCCTAAGACTTAACGAAACTAATTCCTGTCATAAATAGTATAATAATCCTGGAGTTTTCACTGATTTGAATTTGAATATAAATCAATAGACTAGACATTGGTTGAATGATTCTATGATTCGATTAGTTTGTAAATATTAGGCTACGATACTATCGCATTAGGTTTCCCCTGTAAATGTAGTGTCAGTGTGTTATGTATCGGTGCCGACGTATGTATTCTCGCCGGGACCTCAAGCAGTACTCGAAGCCTGAACCAACCGCCTAAAGAAACTACATAGGCTACATGATACGCTATACTGAATGACCCAGGTTGTGAAGACAGCAAGTACGAGTTGCAGAATAAGCACCACCCGTCAGCAGAATAGTGGCGTGATCGGAAATCGATTGCATCAGTGTGCGAACCGATTTATAATCTTTATTACAAAAACGATTCACTTCTGTTCTTGCATCGAACGTGGTCACTAGACTTAATTAGAGTTAGTAGTTAGAATGTAGTTCGCATCATCGAACTCATTCGCTTAGGCTAGTATGGTGTAATGTAGTTCCAACATCAAGTGCATTCACCTTTAGGCTAGTTAGATTAAATGAAATAAGTATAATAAAACTCGTTTTAAATGATTCTAGTTTCCTTCTTGTACCCTCTGGTTGCGGGAATACGTAATTAGTGTATGGTTGTTAAATAAATAAATTTACGATATTGGCAAGTAGGTATACATTTTTCAGCATAAAATATATAAAATAAATACCAGAACCGAATGGGAATGAACTCAGCAGTTGCATTTACACGAGTGAACCGTCTGCTAGTGAGGAAACCACAGACAGATCTAGGTTAAGTTAAGTTGGTTTACTGCAGAATGTTACTCATTAGATCATAACATGCTTATTACACAAAACTTGGTCAGAGTTACCCAAAATGACTATACTTGTTGTGTTATGAAATTGTGTACCTATGTAACATTATGCATCAATAAATATTTTTTCATTTTTTCATTTCATTTTGCTATGCAATTATCTAAGCGCACAGCGCTGCGACAGCCCTGTCAGAGATAAATAAATAAATAATAAATATTCTACAACATTCTACACAACGCTATCTAGACCCATGGTAAGCATAGCTTAACTAGCTTGTGTTATGGAATCTAGAATGCGGATAAACATCCTTAGATACTCTTTTCTTTTTGTAAACATACATAGAACACATAGAACATATCATACATAGAAATACCCAGACCAATGTAAATATACAAATTCATGCATACAAATATTTGTCATTGGTCGAACTGGGTGACGTCACTAGAGACCGACCAATGGCAGTCTCTATAAAGCCTGTCGCAGCGCTGCGCTCAACGCGGTTTGCTTACAGAATTCCACAGCTGACATTAGCTTAGCGGCTGAAAGGATCTGGTTGAAATTTGATATAGAGATAGATTATAATAGGGAATAACACATGGGTTACTTTTATCCCGGGAATAAATTCTAACGCGATCGAAATCTAACGCGGGCGGAGCCACACTTATGGGAGGTAGGACACGGCGGTATTTCCGCCCAATTGAGCAGTCTGACAGGGGAAGTACCTCCGCCCTACAGAATACCGCGGTTATAATAACTTCGTGTTGTGTTCCCAACGGTGAGTAGGGTAGCCAGAACTCACTGGCGAATTTGTGCTATCAGTGGGATGACTAAAGGCTTGTCCTGCTTTGTCCTCTACACTGACGGCACAGAGACTCTGTGCTTACAGGGTTGGCAGCGCAAGTGTGGCTTCTCTGGTGTTACACGTCCATAGGCCACGGTAACCACTTTCTATCAGGTGGGCCGTGTGCTTGTCTGCCACCTAAGTGGTATAAACAAAAAAGTTATCGGCAGTATTAACATTTCATTTTTACTACAGGTCATAAAACGGTATCGGTCATCCTGGTCTATTTACGACAACCTACCTCCCAAAGAGTATGGAGAAACTATTTACGGTTACATGAAACCTCTCCTCACAGAAGACCTTATGTGCCAGCTGCATAAAGACTGCAGAAAATATGTGGACGAGCTGATGAGGTAGGTCTACTGCGGGGTTATCAGGTTTTAAATTAAATTAAAATTCATTTATTTTCAGACCATCGATCAAATTCAAATTCAAATTCATTTATTTGCTAGAACATGGTGTATAGAGGTGGTATGATAACATAGTGTAGTTCGCTCATATTCTGCCATGTGATGGCGTGCAAATTTAGTAGGTACATTAGTCAATTTCTTAAATCTACATTAATCCATAGTGTTAGTAACAATTTAACTTCTAATATTAGTAATAATATATATATACATACATATAATCACGCCTTTCTCCCTGGAGGGTTAGGTAGATGAGAATTAACAGCCATTTCACCAATCATTGAATTCGGTCCCACGTAATAGGCTTATTGCCGTCTTCCGGGCACTAATGTTGACTCAAGTCATACATCTGAGACTGATTCTGGGCTGTATATATTTGTCTGATGTTAAACAGCCCTATCCCTTAGTCGCCTTGTACGACACCGCATGGGAAGAGCTGGGGTGGCCCTAATAAAAAGTAAGCAGCAATATAAAAAAAAGTATGCCTAATGGTAGGTAAGCGATTAACAATAACAGCGGGAAAGGTGTAGGCCTTCGCTACTCGCACAGCGGCGATCGGTTTTATATATCTACCTCACAGTTACGAGTAAAAGAAAACAAAATTTGTAAGTTAGTAGGTACCTACCTACGCGAGAAATTATAGGATTACAATTCATTTATTTATTTGCTTGTAATGTGGTACAACAAAAGATGAAAATAAAAAATATAGTAATCAAGCACATTTCGCCATAAAGTTAGAGCTAGAGCTTCAAAGTCCGGTTTGATAGCGACCAAATAAAATGGAGAATGTAAAGTTTGAAATTAATTGGACTGTATTTTTTAGTAGGTATAATATAGAAAGCAAACCACATAAAAATGAGATTGGCAGGCACTTACTTGAGTTTTGCAGCTGCTATTCTCCAGCACGTGCACGGCTGTTCCTATTTTCACAGTACGAGAGCTTAAACGGCCATGTTATTACACAAGAAGGTAGTTGAGAATTGAGAATTGAAGTGCGTATCACACGCGCATTCTAAGTTCGTGGCGAACGTTAAATTGACACTCTTTTGTTGGCACCTCAGCCATAACGCGCTCTCATTGGTCGAAGTGCGGATGCCGGAAAAAACGAATTAATAGATTAAAAATACAAGATGCGTTTATATTTTAATTAATAACAATAATTTGAAATCCAACAGTGCGGGCCATCTATCGATACTCGTAGGAACTATCGGGACCAAGGGTAATGTTACAATAATTTTGAAAACATGGATTTTTGATGACCCGCCCAAACAATTGAATGAAATTTTTAAGCATCTGAGAACTAAATAAGAATTACATTATCTTTTTTTCCATTTGCTTTAGTTTACAATCTATGATGTGCGAGCAAGCAAGAGACTTATGTTGACCACGCAATTACATCATCAAGATACTCATCTACTTTATAGTAACCTTTTTTCATCAAAATATTTTTCACTGCAATTTTAAATTTATTTAGTGGCATGTCAACCAAATCCTTAGGAATTTAATACAAGGCCATCCCCATAATATGGTATTTATTTTGACATATCCCGGTGTTCGTTTTAGATTAGACCTCAAGCTGTTAGTCGAGCCTCATCAGACGTTATACAAGAGTATCGGCAAGAAGTTCCCCAAGGCAACTCCCAGGAAGAAACCTAAGACCCCCTCGATACCCAAACCTTTAAATATAGATCAGAAGTTTCTGAAGCAAGTTGAGGTAACTTGAATGAGTAATACTTAAAAATTCTTGTTCCAACAAGGCCATCATAATCATATTCAAGAAGTTCATTAGAAGATTTCTTCAGGGTTGGTAGCACATGTATGACACCTTGGTGCTATGATTTTTCGAAGCTGCTACAACATTTAAGAAGGTCAATGTTCCTCCAGGGTCGCCAACAGGAGTGTGAAGCCCCTGGTGGTGCACACGTCCACAAGCCATGGTAAACACTTCCCATAAGGTGGGCTGTGTGTTTGTCTGTTACGTATGTACGCCCCCTTCCCAGTGGGGTAGGCAGACCTCACATGTTTACATCAGTTACAATCTGGAAAACATTTTTCGCTTCGTCTACTTTTATAATTATTTTTGTTTTCATTATTTTTTTATACAGAACACGTCAATTAGACTTCGCCTTGCCTGATGGTAAGCTGAAGGCAAAGTCTCAGAAAAGAGGGTCACCATTACTTACACATACCGTGTGACAATGGTGACACTCAGCTTGACAGCCTCATCATAGTTATGCTTTTTCACGCCCCGCTTAAGGGTAGTTCTTCGAAGACAAAATTTTCTATTTCCATGGGTGTATTTCTGTAACCAACTAACATAATTGCCTGTGAATTTTTGTTTTGGATACTTTAGCTTTGTCTCTAACTTGGTCAAATGATATTTTAGAAATAGTTGTTGTCTAGGTACAAAATAAAAACATTTGAACTATGTTCTTCTGATTCATATAACGCGTCTGGTGGCGCGTGGCCACGTGCGGTAGTGGACTGTATTGCGGGGATGTAGCTAACTGTTCCATTGACGCTTTACACACAAAAGACAGGTGATCGGGTTGCCGCGGGCGTGATCCAGGCAATGAATGCAACCCGAGAAATTAGGAGAGGATGCACTAACCTTCACGACACACGTGTTTCATCGCAGCCGGTACACGGATCTTCTCTTCCTTGCTCAGGAGCTGCCGTCAGCATCACTAGATCACTTGAGGAACACACGAGAGGCACAATCCGATCGGTATAAGTCTATGAAGCGGTAAAAATGTAACAAATATTAATCATTTTTGAGAGACGCGAGCGCGGTCCGTCCTTACGCTCGCTAGTTCAAAGCGGGACTGAGTCTATATCACAAATGGCGGACGGAAGCTATATCTAGTACTATTCTATGGTTAGTGCGGGAGGGGAGCTGGGTATAGAATGAGTGTGTTTCCGCGTCAAGAAATACAGCTTCCACATCGGCGCAACCATTCCCCCCGGCTTGAAGGGTTACCTTCGAAACGACAAATGCGAAACAAATCTAAAGTCCAATCTAAATCTAGGTTTGGGAAATAACAACTAAAATATAAACCTAGATTGGAGCTCGTGCCTACCGCTGGCTAGGCAGAGGGCAGAGGCGAACAAACAACACAACGCAACAGTCTCGACCAAGACGAGACGCGATTAGCCAACAACAAAATAAGGGTCTCTTCACGTGGGACCGATACAACAAGCGAGTGCTTCTTCTCCTCGGGTGGTTCGGAAACCGTAGTGGGATTGAATTGACTAACTGGCCACCCATCTAACGCGGCATGAATCCAGGACGGTCCACCAAACCACAACGGGTGATCCAAAATTTGCGAAGGAAGCAATCCACGAGAGAGACAATCGGCTGGGTTGTCGGTGCCAGCAACGTGAAAGAGATTATGTGGCGCCAATTCAGATTGAATTTTGCCACTCTATTAGCGACGAATGTGTCCCAACGATGGGGCGAAGAGTGGGCCCAACACAAAGCGACTGTTGAGTCCTAAAAGCTAAAAAATTACTAATATTAATGCGAAAATTTACAATTATGTCATTAAGCGACACGGAAGTGCTAGTCTTAGCACTGCCATCCAAAACTACACGGAGTTTTAGTAGTAAGCTTATCTTCTCTAATAACTCCGCGGTGCGGGATAATGTACGAAGGCTGGGTCCCGCCAGTGTCCGCAGGCGCAGGTGAGATGTAACCTTTATCTAAATATTCGTTAACAACCTCATCATAGGCCCGCTTCGACTTTGGGGACGCCTGCATCTTTCGTTCCAAACAAAGAAAGCGTTTTTCAGCGGATACACGGGAGCCACCGAGCGAAAACTTGCGGATGGTAGACTCCAGTGGCGGCTCGACGGTGCAACAGAACGAAGCAGTCGAGTGACTAAAACTATCTATAGAAGCGGGTGCGGAACCAATTATAACAAAACCGAGAACTGTTTCCAGTGCGTGCGGAGCGGGGTACGTCGGTCCCCCTTGAACCTTACGTGATAACTGGAGGTGCGGGAGAATCGAAGCGCCGATCAATATATCGACGACTCCAGGAACAGCGTAAGTCTCATCTGCTAAAGGCAAGTCTTTAAATTTCGTTAATAAAGACGTGTCAACCGGGACGGTAGGCAACTGTTCAGCTATTCTATCTATAACGAGCGAATCCATGTCAAACCAAATATTATTATTAAAACGAGATCTAAACCTTGTTTTAACGGTGCCACGAACAGCTGACTGTAAGCTTCCAAAACCCTTCACCACTGAGCGGGTTGAACGCTTATCAACATTGAAACCAAGACGCCGACAACAATCTTGAGTAATAAAATTACTTTGCGAAGCGCCATCTAACAGCGCTCGAACAATGCGCGGCTTACCTAATGCATCAACAATAACAACGCGAGCGGTCGCAAGACACACAGTAGTGAGTGCAGCACTAGCGGAGAACGAACACAAGGTGACGTCATCCGCGGCGGTCACCGGGCGGGCCGGAGCGCGCGCGAGCGCGGGCTGCGGCTGCGGCGCAGGCTGCCGTGTGTCACCGCTCGACGAGCCAACCGTGCTCACATTGGATGCGGCATTACTATTCTCAAAATGAAGCAAAGTGTGGTGTCTCGCTTGACATTTGCGACAACTATTTCTACTATTACATAAAACAACGCGGTGTTTAGTACCGAGACAATTAAAACAAAAATTATTAGCGCGAACAAATTTATAACGATCACTAGGCGACAATTTTAGAAAACCAGGACACCTGTACAGTTGCGAATGATGAGTGCTACACAAAGAGCAAACAGGTGATTGTACATGTGCTGGTGCGGTACTAACATAAGTATGAGTTGACCTCAGTGACTTCGATGACGCATCTACTTTGCGTGCAGAATCAACAACTATCTTCGCGCCTTCATGTTTCGATGAAGAGCGTTGCAATACTTTTATATGCTCGCGAACAAAACTTTCTAAGTCTTCGAACTTAGGAATTTTATTGCCGCGATGATCCGACTCAAACAAACGAATGGTTTCGGAATCTAATTTCCTTAAACCCATATACAAAAATACGAAGTCGCAGAGGTCATCGATCTTTAGGTTCTTTACGGCGCGAACAGCTGACGCGAAAGTATCTAGAAATTTCTCTAAGTTTTGATCGTTACATGCCGTAATAGATTTCAAATCAAACATCTGATCTAAATAGGCGTTAGCTACCGATCTTTTATCCTCATACCTAGCTTTCAAAGTATTTAAAATTAAATTATAATTCTCGGCACTAAACGTAATTCCAGCGCAAACGGTTATAGCTTTACCAGTCAATTTTTCAACGAGATAATGCAATTTTTCGTGATCTGTCAACGAATCGTTCTTATCTATTGTATTCTCAAAACTATCTATAAATAGACACCAATTGCGAATGTTACCATCAAATTCGGGTATTTGAATTGGTGGCAACTTAGGTCGGTCGCGAGTGGGGTTGGGTAGGTCAGCCGGTTTCTCCAAACTCCTAGCGACGCGTTTGATACGACAATACAAATCGTCAAACGACGACAAGGCTTGATAACTCACTGAGTAATCGGGATTCAAATTCAACTCTAAAACGTTGATGTCATGTACTAAGGTTTCGAAATCCGCGCGTAGACTATCTAAGTTTTCTGCATTATCATAAATCGATTGTACGCGAGAGTAAATCATTTCTTTTTTAGCGTATAAAAGTTTCAATTGAACCTTACCGGTCTTATCAACCTTTGGGGACATGTTTACAATTAAATCTCAAACTAAAGTGCGGTAAACAACAAATATGAAATGACTTAATCTCAGCGGTACAGAGCAGCGAGGCGGCGCGAGCGATACTCGGCAGGTAGGTAGGTACCTACAACTGTGAATGCACGCTTTAACAAACGCGCATAGCAACAAGGTCGTACCTACGCGATGGTCGCTGTCTAGGTTCAACTATTATTTCAGAGATCAAGTATTGCGCAATATCTATTCAAATTAAAATACTTTCGTATGAATTGGAATGAGATGCGAGCGAGGTAGGTACAACCACGTGTCTACCCACGCAGGTATTAGGCAAATACGACGTAATTGAAAAAAACAAAACAAAGCCAAATGCGTTAGGTATTACACTGTGCCTATGCACTAGGGTGTCTAGTATACCTAAGATCTAAGCCTAAACGCCTAGATGCGGGGTTTTCTACTAAAATAACTAGGTATTTAGGCGCGGTGCGAAAATTGCGAACTACGATTAAGTGTTGATACGCTACCTAACCTATTTATGTATTAGGTAGGTACAATGCGAGCCAGCGGCGAACGGACAACAAATTCTAAGCCTAAATGTCTGGATGCGGGGTTTTCTACTAAAATAACCAGGCACTTAGGTGCGGTGCGCTTATTCCCATTAGAATAATAACAAAATACGAACTACGGCTAAGAATCCGGTTCGATAGGACCAAAAATGGTGGCGCGTGGCCACGTGCGGTAGTGGACTGTATTGCGGGGATGTAGCTAACTGTTCCATTGACGCTTTACACACAAAAGACAGGTGATCGGGTTGCCGCGGGCGTGATCCAGGCAATGAATGCAACCCGAGAAATTAGGAGAGGATGCACTAACCTTCACGACACACGTGTTTCATCGCAGCCGGTACACGGATCTTCTCTTCCTTGCTCAGGAGCTGCCGTCAGCATCACTAGATCACTTGAGGAACACACAAGAGGCACAATCCGATCGGTATAAGTCTATGAAGCGGTAAAAATGTAACAAATATTAATCATTTTTGAGAGACGCGAGCGCGGTCCGTCCTTACGCTCGCTAGTTCAAAGCGGGACTGAGTCTATATCACAAATGGCGGACGGAAGCTATATCTAGTACTATTCTATGGTTAGTGCGGGAGGGGAGCTGGGTATAGAATGAGTGTGTTTCCGCGTCAAGAAATACAGCTTCCACATCGGCGCAACCAGCGTCCGTTTGCCATTTTCCGGGAGAAAATGTTTGATCTGGCGTTTTTCATTTGACAAATTCACATAAATAATATTTTTTAAGGAAAGGAAATGAATTGTCCTTTTATAAAATAATGCGTTGTAGTTAAAACTACTTATACTTTTTTTATAAATAAGTAAAACATAAGTGTCCGGCGTATAATACTGACTAATATGGTGCAAGCTGCGCTTGACCATTGTTGACCGGGTAATACTGCTAGGAGAGTGATATTGCGCGCGGAAGGAACCAATCGTGCAACGAACTAGCTAGGAGGTGGACATGCGGCTGGCAGCCAGAGAACCTGGTGATACGAAGGTAAATATATGATTCATCTGTGCTTGGTTCAGGTGACATTCTGATTACAATGCCTACTTTATCAGATTTATTTTATTGTTTTAAAACCTCAATTTGCGTTTGCCGTGATGCTTTTAGGTAATATTTTAATGTGGAATTTTTTTAATACTGAAGCCTGTATGAATATGGACTTATGCATAATTAAAGATAAAATCCTGATTCCTCTGTGCCTGCTTCATATGGTCAAAACACCATATGGATTAGAAAGGAATGGTTTTATAGCGTCAATTTGCTTTTATACATACATATGTATTAAAGTATAGCTGCTACAAGTGTATAGCCGCTTGTAGAAACTCTACATTTTATGGTCCTTCGAGCCGGATTCTGTTAAACCTTATACTTTCATTGGTACTTAGTTTAAATATTTTAATTTGCATTTTTGCTGCATTGCACTATAACTATTACGCTATTATTAAAATGGCAATTTTAAGATTAATTTTCCCTAATAAAAACGTGACTACCTAAAAAAATCGCCGACGACTTCGTCATAGTAGCGGAATCGTTGGAACAACTGGGCGAAATGCTGCATAGCCTAGATGGAGCTTCTCGACGCGTCGGCCTCGGTGTAAACTTGGATAAAACCAAAATTATGTTCAACGAACATGTTGCACCGAGACCGATTGCCATCGAAGGGGCGACACTCGAAGTTGGTCAAAAATATATCTATCTGGGGCAGGTTATCCAGCTCGATAAAAACAACTTCGACAAAGAACTATCCAGAAGGATCCAACTGGGTTGGGCAGCATTTCGCAAACTACGTCGAGTTTTCTCTTCACCCCTACCGCAATGCCTCAAAACAAAGGTCTTTGAACAGTGCGTCCTGCCTGTTATGACTTACAGTGCCGAAACGTGGACACTTACAGTGGGGCTGGTCCATAGCTTAAAAGTCGCGCAGCGGGCTATGGAGCGAGCTATGCTTGGAGTTTCTCTGAAGGATAAAATTCGGAACGAGATTATCCGACAGAGAACCAAAGTTACCGACATAGGCCACAGAATAAGCAAGTTGAAGTGGCAGTGGGCTGGCCACGTTCACCGAAGGACCGACGGCCGTTGGAGCAAACGAGTCCTAGAGTGGAGACCGCGAGAAGGTAAACGAAAGGTAGGACGCCCCCTAGCCAGATGGACGGACGACCTGAAAAAGGTGGCTGGGACAGACTAGATGCGGAAGGCGGAGGATCGGAGAAAATGGCGCACATTGGGAGAGGCCTATGTCCAGCAGTGGACTGCAGTGGGCTGATTGATTGATTGATGAATAAAAACGTTTATCTTTAAATATCTGTATTATTTTTTTCTTTTAATATTGTAGTTTACAACAATGCCACGACCTGGAGGTAAAAAAGGAGAAAAAGAGACTGGCAGAACGCGTTATGGAAAACATGAGAAAAGATCCAGACAACTCTGCGCAAATTTAAATTAAAGAAACATATTTGAAAAGAAAGAGAGAAGGTTCTTGCAGAATTTAACACCTAAACAACAAAAAATAGCTAGCTAATGAAGGGTTGATCATAAGCAACCTTGGACCACTCAGATTCAGACGATCGGGGTTTTTCTTATATTTAAACGGACAAAAGTGTCTGACACCATTGGGGAAAATACGATCACTCCATCTTCATCGAAAAATTCAGGATCTCGTCACCAAGAAATTTTTTTGAGGATGAAATTGAAAGCAGCTCGCTCCCTTGCAAAAAGTCAAGAAAATATTTCTTTTAGTAATGTTATTAACTTTCTTACTTGTGTATGTTTGTTTTGATAGTTGGACTTGACATCAGTCTTAGTAATGTATCGTACATTACTAAGACTGATGTCAAGTGCCATTACTAGAATTAGTTTATACTGTGATATTTTAATTGTAAAATATTTATCTAATTGATAATAGCTATTTATTTATCTATATACATTTAATGTATATTAAATCTATGTTAATATTTACATTAATAAAAAATAATAATAAAAAAAACAAAAGTTAAAATGCGTCGTGGAATTCCTCCGCATCGCATGCCTCTTGTGGTAGCGTTCCCAGAAGTCTGGCAGCATTGCCACGTTGTAAGGCAATGCTTATATCTCTGACCTAAGAAGAGGCCAGCCCTCTGGTCACGAGAAGCGTCGACCATTCGCTTCGCAATCTCCTTGAAGAGATTGCGGGCGCGCTGACCCTACGGCCCAAACGTTTCTACTCCAAACGGCACAAACTCATAATCACCAATGAGATTAAAAGACTTGCGCTGCTTAAGAGTCTCTGCAGAAGCTGCAGCAGCACCAGCACAGCCAACCGTGCCAGGTATATGGGTCTAATTGATTAAGTATTAAAGTTTTTTAATTTAATTTTTTGTTTCTGATTTGGCTGTTACCAATTCTGATTCCTCTGGGCACAAAATATTTGAATATCGATATCTTGAAAACTACTGTATCAAAATGAGTCCCTCATTCAAATATATGATCTTTGGAATCCATATTTTCATATGAATATGTGTTACAAAGCTTATAGTGTAATTTAATTTTGGCCAGATGAATCAGTTGAAGAATGAAATTTCGAAGAAATACCCTTAAAGGACCCGGGACTGTAGTGAGAAGGAAACACGTGAGCTGGTAATGAATTCCAGGCCTTAATGGTCTAATGGTAAATTATGTCTTATTGTAGATAGGATAGCCTCTGTGGTGTGGCGGTAGTGAACGCAGTCGCTACGCAGAAGGCGCGGGTTCGATCCCCGCTCAGTGCAAATATTGTATGCATGAATATGAATATTTGCGTTGATCTGGTCGTGCCTCAGAGAGCACGTTAAGCCGTCGGTCCCAGTTGCCATGCGATCATCTACGGCTGTCGTTACGGGTAGTAGGAGCTCTCAAAAGACCGACTAGTCTAACTACAAGACTTCGTTATCGACAATTGTTTGTGGAGGTCAGATGGCAGTCGTTTCACTGAAAATATCGATTTTCTGCCTCTTCTTTTTTTATATAGGACACGCTAACTTTTTTTTTTTTTATGCCACTTAGTTGGCAGACAAGCACACGGCTCACCTGATGGAAAGTAGTTACCGTGGCCTATGGACGTCTGTAACACCAGAGGAGTCACCTGTGCCGTCAGTAGAAGACAAAGCAGGACAAGCCTCGCCTCGCCTGATGGTAAGCTAAAAGCAAAGTCTCAGGAAAGAGGGTCACCATTACAGACACTAAGTGTTACAATGGTGGCACTCAGCTTGGCGGCCTCATCAAAAGCTTTTTCACGCCACACTTAAAGGCCCCGGGACTGTAGGAAGAAGGAAACACGTGTGCTGGTAATGAATTCCAGGTCTTGGTGGTGCGGCAAAGAAAAGTCTCCGAACCGCTTGGTTCTTGCTCGTATATTCTGCACAGTGTGAGGCCTGGGACATCTAAGGCCTGCACGTGTTGTCCTATGTAGGAAAGGAGATGGTGGGATTAGTTGGAAGAGCACATCAGAACACTCACCATGGTAGAGACGGTAAAATACAGCCAAGGAAGCAATATCTCTACGCATCTGCAAAGACTCGAGGGTGTTCATGACCTCAGGGTTCCCAATTATTCGGACCGCGCGTCGCTGCAACCTGTCAAGAGCATCTAGTAGGTATTTCGCGATGCGGGCAGAATTCCACCCATGAGCGAATTTATGTCTTATAGAGAAGACACCGCTGCTCCGGCGTGAAAAAACGTCTCACTTTGTTCAGGAGTCCGAGTTTCCGCGAGGCTGTTTTGTTTTGTCTTAGTTTGACTGAAAAGCCGACCCCAATAGAGATGGGAAAATTATCAGAAAATAATCATGTTTATGTCTCATTACAATAAGGAATATGTTTATTTCAGATAGTGTTTGACCTAGGGCTAATAAGTAAACCGTCTGCAAAACTTAGTGACGTATTTGGGGATATGAACTATGCTGCCTATGACTACAATATACAGGATCCTGATGCTAAGTAACTTCATTTTTGTATTGTTAGAGTAACTTTTAGGATATTCGTAGGAGGTAGGACACGACGGTATGTCCGTCCCAATTGAGTGGTCCGACTGGGAAAGTATCTCCGCCTTACAAAATACCGCAGTCTTAATAACCTCGTGTTTTGTTCCTGAATAAGGTAGCCAGAGCTTACTGAAACGTTTTTATGCTTTTTTTATACCACTTAGGCAACAGACAAGCACGCGGCCCACCTGATGGAAAATGGTTACCGCGGTTTATGGACGTGTGTAACACCAGAGGAGTCACACTCGCGCTGCCGAACCTTTAACCACAGAGTTTCGGTGCCATCAGTGTAGAAGACAAAATCGGAGAAGCTTTTTATCTTCTCACTGACAGCACAAACTCTCCAGTGAGCTCTGGCTACCTTATTCACCGCTGGGAACACAATACGAAGTTATTATGGCTGCTGTATTCTGTAGTGAGGAGGTACTTCCCCAGTCGGACTGCTCAATTGGACGGAAATATCATCGTGTCCTATCTCCTATCAAATGTCAGTGGGAAGACCAAAGGCTTGTCCTGCTTTATCTTCTACACTGACGGCACAGAAACTTTGTGCTTACAGGTTCGGCATCGCGAGTGTAACTCCCCTGGTGTTGCACACGTCCATAGGCCACGGTAACCACTTTACATCAGGTGGGCCGTATGCTTGACTGCCACCTAAGTCGTATAAATGACTATGATATTTTCACAGGTTCCCCCCTCCTGCATATGGAGATATAAAACGTCGCCTCATGCTTTCCTGCATACTGGGCTGTGGGATACAGCCTGAAGCAACGAGGAACAAAGGAGTGATGCTACTGGGTCCTGCGGGAAACGGGAAGTCGTTCCTCGTCGACGTGGTCGCTGGAGAGCTTAGTATGAACGAATTGAACTGTTTTGTTGTTGGTTCCCGGTGAAGTAGAATAGGCTTAGGTACCCCATCTCATCCCGTGGGTGCCGTAGAAGGCGACTAAGGGATAAGGCTGTTCTCCATCCGAAAGTGCCCGTTATATAACGGCGAGTTGGTATTTACTGCGCTATATAAAATTATAATTGGTGAAATGTGGTACACCTCTGTCTACTCCTTCGGGAATTTCTAGACATGAATCGAAATATCTTTGTAACTTGTGTTGTCAAACTAATTCCAAGAGGATTCTCCTATCGAATTTATCTTGGATTACCGTGACCTTTGGACGTTTATAACATCAGAGGAGCCACACTCGCGCTGCCAACCCTGTAACACAGAGTTTCTGTGCCGTCAGTGTAGAAGACAAAGCAGGACAACCCTTTAGTCTTCCCACTGACAGCACAAATTCTCCAGTGAGCTCTGGCTACCCTACTCACCGCTGGGAACACAACACGAAGTTATTATGGACGCGGTGTTCTGTAGGGTAGAGGTACTGCCCCAGTCAGATTGCTCAATTGGGTGGAAATTCTCTTGTATTTCGAGAAATTTCATTCAAAACATTAATCAAAAACTTCGTTAAATTGTACTCTTTAGGCACATTCATAATCTCTGGAGAGTTTAAAGTTAGAAATTAAGTGTATTGTATTTTGTAGTATTTATAAAAAGAATTAAAACACCTAAAAAGGAGGTGGGCACGCACTTACTTGAGTTTTGCAGCTGCTATTCTTCAGAATGTACACGGCTTTTCCGATTTTCACAGTACGAGAGCTTAAACGGCCATGTTGTTACACAAGAGAGTAGTTGAGAATTGAAAATTGAAGTGCGTATCATACGCATCGGAAGTTCACAGCAAACATTAATTGTCACTCTTTTGTTGGCACCTCAGCCATAACGCGCTCTCATTGGTCGAAGTGCGAATGCCGGAAGGAACGTATAGATAGGTTAAAAATACAAGATGCGTTATTATTATATAATTAAATTACAATCATTTGAAATCCAACAATCTTCAATCAACTCAATTGCAGTCCACTGCTGGACATACACCTCTCCCAAAGTGCGCCATTTTCTCCGATCCTCCGCCTTCCGCATCCAGTCTGTCCCAGCCACCTTTTTCAGGTCGTCATCCAACAATATTATACAGTATTAGCAAGTATGCAAAACTTCATCAAAATTCTTTTCAGATGCAGTAAAAATTGACATAACCCCAGAAGTATTCAGTGCTGTTACAGAGAAACCATCTAAAGCTTTGCTCCAAGTTTTTCAAGCGGCTAGAGCATTTCAACCAGCTGTCATTTACATGAGGAATATTGAACGAGTCTTCTTGAAGAATGTGAGTATGCAGTGTAGAATTCGATACCTAAATACCTAATTAATTACTATACTACGCACTTTTTTATACGAGTTACACTCCACAATCTAGCTGCCTCGATCAATAATGGTTTTTATACCACTAAGGTGGCAGACAAGCACACGGCACACACATGGAAAGTGGATACCGTGGCCTATGGTCGTGTGTGATATCAGAGGAGTCACAATCGCGCTTCCGACCCTGTAAACACAGATAATTTCTGTGCTGTCAGTGTAGAAGAAGCAGGAGTTTTCCTACTGACAGCATAAGAAGTCTCCAGTGAAATAAATTCTTTGATACAAACCTCTTGTTGACAATAACGAACACAACAACAAAAGAATCAATCAATTCGGTGCTGTCGTTCGGAAGTTATGTACCTATATATAAGTACACTAGCTGACCCACCCCGGCTTCGTCTGTGGTATATTTTGAATCCTCATATCACCTCTTTGAGTCTGTACTTTTTTAAACTTCAAATAATGTATGGATATCTGCCGGATTTGTTGCCCTTTACGGTCACTGCTCCGCTCCCTTAAGTAGTAGCGTGATAATATATAGCCAGCATATATACCTATATACACAAAATGATTTTTTCAATTCGAACCAAACAAACAAACAAACTCTTCAGCTTTATAATATTAGTAGAGATGTTTAGATTTCGGCGATTATTATTAATCAGAGAAAAACTATAAGGAATTACATGATACAATTTTACAAGTATTATAAGTTCTGATGTCTCCCCAGCCAACAGGATTGATGAAATCTTGATGTCTCCCCTAGGGGGGATATCAGGGGAGACACAAAACGGAAACCGAACTGCGATAGGCAACTTGATTGAGTTTCAGTTTATAAAAGACTAGCACCGCGCCGCGGTTTCACCCACGTAAATCCTGATCCCATGGGAATATCAGGATAAAAAGTAGCCTATATTACTCACGAAGAATGTAGCTTTCTAATGAAAAAAGAATTATTAAAATAGGTCCAGTACTTTTTGAGTTTATTCGTTACATACAAAAATACAAATCTTTCCTCTTTATAATATTTGTATAGATAAAATAAATATAATTTTACCATCAATTCCAAATATTGTTCTAGGTATTGCCAGAAAACAAGTACCTCCAAGCAACTGTTTTGAAACCAATTTTAGGGAAAATGGTGAAACAAATAAACGATAACGACAAAATTATATTTATTGGTAATTATTATACACATAGCTATCTTCACTGAAGTCTTATGATTGATTGATCAGCCCCCAAGACAAGTGTCATTTCTTTGGCGGCATATTGTAGAACAGAATGACAATTACATGCGATTTGACGTTTTTGACAGACGTCAACGTTTGTCATAAACGTCAAATCCCATACATTCGTCACAATACGCCGGCCAACGAACTGACAGTATTGACATTTGTCTAGAGGGGTTTTTTACCTTCTACACAAGTGCGAACTTTCTAATGTTTGTTCATGATTTTTGTCGATAATAACACTGGAATGATAAAGTTCTATTTTTCAGACTATTTATACTGTAGATTGATGGCACTTGGTGGAATTTGTTGTTACACATATTGATAACTCACTTGTACTTTTCCACATTACTTTATTACTTATTACACCTGACCGGTTTCGCCTTACGGCATCCTCAAAGGTTTACAATGACATTTTTCAGCTACTTGCAGCGATCCATTCGGAACAAACACAGCTCAAATGGTTTCAGTGTTCAACGAAATTATTCTTGTTCCAAGAACTGACTACGGATCATTATTCAAGTTCTTCTTTGACAAGTTGCAGAGGTAAATAAATTAGGATCGCAAGACAAGCTGCCCGCGTACGAAGGCAACTCGGGCGTCGGAGGTCGATGAATGACCTCCACCCCCCATGAGCGCCAGCCTGGGGGTGACAGGTGGAGCCACCTGTCACCCTGGCAGAAGCAGGCCGCGGCGGTGCCTCCCCGTTTCCGGGGACGAGTTGGGGACTCTGTGGTCCCCACACCCGAGAAGAGGGCCAGATCGTGAGAGATGGCCCTGGGTCGGCCGGGGTGCGAGGGATATGCCTGTCAACCTCACCTTCGGCAACCAAAGCGACCCACAGGCGACGTGCGTTTTAGTCGGTTCGAGTCTGACATAACCTCCTCCACCGGCTCCGGTGGGGAGGTATCCGAGGGGATTTTGCGCACGTAAAAAAAAAAAAGAAAAGAGGCAAATAAATTTCAAAGACACATACACACAGTAAAAAGAACACAATAAGTTTATATAGGGCCCTCCCCTCTAAGACTTCCGGTTTCCAAGCTAACCTCACCTGCAAGCCTGGGCCTCGATTCTGCTTAGGAAAAACCACTGTTATCCCAGGGAGACCGCCAAAAATCCATTAATTTTTTAAAATCAAAAATTAAAAGGTCTTTTCTAGACTTTATGAAAAAGTGTATAGAAACTCTTATAAGTTAATTTTGGACTTTAACCATCTAGAAATAAAATCTGAAATGTATTGCCATTTTTGTAGTGTCTGTGGTATGACATTGGTTTTGCTTTAGTAGAATCAAGGCCAGTACACCTGCTAGTTGATGGACGATGCCCTGGGGCCGGCTTTTCTCTAGGACTTGGTAAATCAGACCATTTCGTCGTCCCTTAAAAACCCACATTTCGCCAACTATGATTTTCGGTGGTTTCCGGCAGAGTAGAATTAGGGCTGCATGGGGCAGCCCTAATTCTACTTCTTCCCATGCGGTGTCGTGGAAGGCGACTAAGGGATAGGGCTTTTTAACATCAGACAGATAAATACAGCCCAGACTCAGCCTCAGATGCTTGGCTCGAGTCAACAATAGTGCCCGGAATACGGCACAATTGCCGTATTCCTCTCAACCCCGCTCACCCCCTATTACGTGGGATCGAATGCAATTATTGGTGAAACGTGGGTGTTAATTCATCTCTCCCTAACCCTCTAGGGATGGAGGCGGGATGTATGTATGATTTTCGGTCCCACGTAACAGGGAATCTATTACCGTTTAAAGGACACTTTATCATGGGCTGTATGTTTACTGTCGAATGAAGACCAGCTCTATCCCTTAGTCACCTTCTACGATACCCTCGAGAAAAGATAGCGTGACCCTATTCCACACCAACGCGACAAGATAACCTGTATACTAATAATAATTCGTCAACAGAGAAATCAGTGTCCCTCGAGACTTTCCAGTAGGTTGCCTGGCACAGGTCTGCCAAGGATATGGCTTTGGAACCGTTATCAAAGCGTATGATCAAGTAATGTGTCCTGCAAGAATTGTTAGGTAAGGAAAACTGTACTGTACTTTTGTAAATTCATTTTTGAACAAGTCATCCTTTAGTAAGGGGCATCTCATGATCTCTATAATCAGTGTTTTGACATCCATATTATTGTATTCAGACTTAGGTTTATTATTATTTTATACTGACACACAATATGTTATTCTGACATCCTAATTATCACCTAAAAGATGGTAAAATTTTATGATTTTTTGCGATCTATATTTAAATGGAATATTATTGTTATTATAATGATGACTGTGATCACTATGTCAATGATTCGGATGAGAAATTATGTATGTGACCTATGTATGTCTAGTTAGCTATAAGTGTAAATTGGTTAAATGAGTAAATAAATAAAATAGGGCCATCTTCCCGACCGAGCCTTCGCTAAACTGGATATGCCGCTTAGTCAGCCGGCGTTGCAAGGAATATGTCTTAGACAATTTCACATCCCCTTTTTTTCATCGCATCAGGACATTACAGACCTAAGTATTATTTAGGAAGAGGTAGGACATGGCGGTGTTTCCGCCCAATTGAGCAGTCCGACTGGGGAAGTACAGTACAGTACTCCGCCCTACAGAATACTGAGGCTATAATAGCTTCGTGTTGTGTTCCCAGCGGTGAGTAGGGTAGCCAGAGCTCATTGGAGAATTTGTGCCGTCAGTGGGAAGACTAAAGGCTTGTCCTGGTTTGTCTTCTACAGTGACGGCACAGAAACTCTGTACTTACAGGGTTGGCAGCGCGACTGTGACTCCTCTGGTGTTACATACGTCCATAGGCCTCGGTAACCACTATCCATCAGGTGGGTCTTGTGCTTGTCTGCCACGTAAGTGGTATAAAAAAAAGTATGAATAATATCGTCTTGAAACCTCCACGCATGCCTGAGAAAAATGTCTTGAGAGACGGACGTACAGGCTGACGGACAGGCAGACAAAAATGTACTTTATTTGATTGAATGTGAAACGATCCCTCCTGAATCCTTCGAAGTCTGAAATAGCTCCTCGTGTATTGTTAACGCAAATGTGTTTTATACTTGTTTGAAATTTGTTGGGTATACATACTATGTCAACGATCTGAGATACATGTATAAAAAAAGTATTGTGTCTTGATTAGTCTTTAATCACATCACGTCCTGGCCTTTGTCTGACAGGGTGACAGGTGGCTCCAGGCCTGCATTCATCGAGGGAACTTCATTACTTATTCATTATCTTTTATTATTTCAGACTGTGTACTACGCCTCTCTCACCTGGAGAATTTCTAGAGGTGCTACTCGATATTGGCACAGTTCTAGATGATAACGTTAGTATTTGATAGATATTGTTATGTACTTTTTTTAAACGAGAAGGTAATGAATTATTACGGATGTAAGAAAAAGAAATTTTAGTGCCACGAAAGACCACAATTCAATTACTACTCATACATGATTGGTGTAAAAATGTATTAATTTAATTATCGAGTTTTTGCGACCCGAGTAAATGTGTAAATCAGAATGGCGAGTGTACCTCAAAAAACTGTGATTCTATACACAGGAAAGCAATGTTCTAGCAATGTGAGGAATGTGCGTAAAATTTAAAGCAATGTGCTTTTATAAAAGGAGAGTTATGTCAAAAATAAAGTGAGCCGCCAGGCTGTGTTCAGAATGGCGGTTGTATTTTCAATCTGAGGAAACTACTTACTATCTAAGTATCAAAACATTAGCTTAGCAATGTGCCGGCAATGTGTTCGAACGTAGCAAAAGCGGAATCAGATGCAGCGAAAGGTCTAAAAGATATTTTAAAATAAAAAAAATATACTTGAACGCCTGATAAATTTATTTTGGCAATCGCGACGAAATGTGTACCTATAAGAAAAAATAAACTGCAATTTTTTTTTCTGCAATAATTCGATATAATTATATTTATGTAATACGCAATAACAGGTTACATTATATGTATATGGTATTTATATATGTATATATATATATATATATAAATATGAATTCAACAGTCTGTACCTACCTAATTGAAGCGCGTACCTATACCGACATTAATGAATCCACTTCCAATGAGTTTTCAAATTAAACTATTTAATAATAAACAAAGTAACTAAAGAGGAAACTAAGTATAATAATATATAGAATTGCCAAAATCACAAATAAGCAAATAAAAACAAAAACAAAAAAATCTATAGTCATGATTCATCTAGCTACATCATTGTAATTTGAAATTATTTTTGTCCATACACAAGGCAATGAGGTATCATATTTCTCTGACTTCTTCTTGTTCTATTGCATAAGTCATCAAAACATAACCATTTGTTTTGTCTATAGCAGTGTGCTCTATAGTGACCTATACTGTTGAGGTCATCTTTTAGACCCGAGGGCAAATATTCAATAATTCCTATTATATCATATTCCTTTGATTCTAAGTTAATTTTTAGTGGAAACTCATCTAAACATCTGGATTCAGTTTGACATAACTCAAAGCTTACAATATTATGCAGAATATAAGTGAAAGTTCTTACGCCTTGGCAGTTATTGCGACGACACGTGACCATTTTATTTTCTTCTATCATAGATGCAGCAGCTTCAGAGATATCGTTCTTAGTGGTGTCTAGTGGTAGAAAAGAAATCTTTCTTTCTACATTATTTATAGGGCAAAATTCATTTGTGCACGTTTCTTTGACATCCGCACTGTAGATGACATCCTGCACTATATTCTCAAAAATGAATGTAGCGCTGCAATGACAAGACATTTCGGTAACGCCTTTAATATGTTTTCTTTCAAAGTTATAATTTTGTAATAGCCGAGCTCGGTTTTTGTAAAGCTCTATTTTTGGCTTTTGGTCATCTAGCATGTCTTTTATGAAATTACAAAAATTATTGCTAGTATTACTGAAAACAGTCGTGCTCACCGCGAATCCATCCGCGCAAGCAGCTGTCAAAACTTGAGTAACGGAATCGAAAGCGCAGGTATTAGTTAAAATAAAATTTTCTATGCCGGTTCTCGTCTTCATACCATTTAGCAACAAGGGAACGTATTTCAGTGTTTTTTTTTCCTTTTTATGTTTGTTGTCGTATCCAAGACCTCCCCAATTTTCAATGTAAGACTGAATTTCAGCGAATATCGAATCATCAAAGACTTCTTTTTTCTTCTCAATTGCTTTGTGTACTTTCTGTCTATACTTTTTTATTGCCTTGACTACAGACTGTTCTTTAGTGATCGCTGCTTTGATTTCTCCAGCAATAAACTCAGAATGCTTCATAATGAAGCTATCGACACGCAGGCGATTACTTTTTGTCGACATGGGGAACAGAAATCTTTTCAAAGTTTTAAAACTGCTTTCCACATTTGAAGAGGACGGGTTTCTAATAACAGATTTAAATATAGGTATCATGATGTTAGACCATAAAGGCAGTTGAGAAATCAATCTTGATAGATTTGGTATCAGAGACGGCATAAAGTACAAATTTTCATGAGAACTCATCTCACCATCATCAGTTAAAGAAATTATTAAATTTTCTTTATCAATTAGACGTGTGTACCATGATGGAACACTGGATTTTGTACCTTTATCATCAAACTCCAAATAAGCTGAATTGATTACTTCCGCATTTATACTATTTTCATCTAGTTGGCTAACTTCCATGTTCATGAATAACTTTTTAAGACGCAACTTGGCTTCTACACACCTGGTTTTATCACCATCGTATTTATTCAGGCAGACAGTAATCAAATCAGAAACTACATCTTTTAAAATGTCATAATTTTCAATAGACCTAACAAATACGAGACATCGGAAATAAAATTTCTGTACTCTCTTATCGACGTTTTTAAAACATGATAAATTGTACAGTATTTTTATCAAGTGACTAACATCAATGCGGATAAATGTGTCATTTGGCGTGCAAATTTGCGCTTCTAGTCTGTTAAAAGAGTTAGTTAAATATTCCGCTGTAGATTTGAAAGAAGTGAAAGCTTTAACAGCTGCTCCGACTAGCGCCGGTGATTGATCAAGAATAACTTCATTGGGACATTTCTTATTATCCTTCCATGTTTCTATCCATCTAAATATAGTGTCCATGTTATGTGCTTCAGACAACATTTGCATTATTGGTACACTTCTACTATTATTTTCATCATACATGACACCGGAATACAAAAATATGTGATTGGTATTTGTCATATCTTTTGTAGGACCAACTTCTTTTAGTAGACTCCCGGTTGCATCTAAACTAAGAATAACCCTGTTTTGACGAGAGTATTCTTTATAATGTTGATCTTGTGCCGATGACCAATAATAAACATAAAATGGAAATATAGATATATGTCTTATAATATCATCGTATGGTCTAATGTTGGTCATAGTCCATAATGCCAAAACAGGGTTTTCATGATAATGTTCACTGCATTCAGTTTCATATTTTATTTGTCTCAAACAAGCAGCGGTTGGTATATGTGGAGGCTCTGCATCACCAACATTCATAGCGAAATCTACCAATTCACTACGTACCACTATAGGCGATTTATATTTCAACTCACGGGCAAGTTCACTTCTTTTTACTGGTGATAGTTTGATTTTCTTTTGAGGGTTGTGTTTAAATTTTGGATCAAAGTCCGTAATGATACCCCTACAATGAGCTATGTTATCCGTGAGCCATTTGATTACAATTTTTATTTCAGCATTGCATTCAGTACATTGCCCAAAGCACGTTACTCGTTCGCCATATGCTATGGAATGACTTTTGAATGCAAAACTACAAGGAGTTTTTGTTTTTCTCCAAGTTTCCTCTCGCAATAAATGAGCCCATTCATGCTTTGGTAACACATATCTATTCTGGTACTTAATCCTAGATGTTAATTTATTTCGTACTGTAAGTTTCGATATAGGTTGTATTTTTTGCCATTTATATACGTCTAAATTAAAATAAAATACCTTAAGACAAGTAAAATCTTCATATTCTTGAGAACTACCGGCAGTGCTGGTTTCATCTTGACTTGTTAGTTCTTTATCACAATCGTCCGAATTGTCAATATCAAAAAAATAGCCATAGTTTCTTTTCAATGATATACAAAGGGCTTTTTCGGACATTTTGCCTTGCAATTCCTTGGATATTGTGGTAAAAATTTGTTCGGATGCTGCAGGTAGGTTATGTAAGTTTTTAAAATAGTCTTTATACTTAATAAACACATCTTTTTGAACACTTAAATGAACTAAGCTCTGTTTACCACCTCTTCTCTTCATTTTAATTTATTTTACACGGTTTACTTAGAACAGTATAAAAAGTATAGTGTAACAAATGTCGCAAAGTATTATTAAAGTACCCACATTTCTCAAAAGAAAAAAGAAAAAATCACTTCCGAAGTATATAGAATGATACATCAAATAAGTTTAACCTTAATATACAGAAAATATAATAAGTGTTGCCATATTTTCATAATAAAAGGAAAATAAGAAAATAATTGTCTCATTTGAATTGCAATGTAGGTAGAAAACTCCAGTGGTTGTTATGTCCCTCAATACATACATTTCTTGTGATGAGGATATTACCTTATATTACGTATATGTATATATAATGTAAAATGATTACCTACTAATGTAACCTGATTTTTTTTTTATCGAATTATTACATAAAACCCCTGTATTTTAATTTTTTTCCTATAGGTACACATTTCGTCGCGATTGCCAAAATAAATTTATCAGGCGTTCAAGTATATTTTTTTTATTTTAAAATATCTTTTAGACCTTTCGCTGCATCTGATTCCGCTTTTGCTACGTTCGAACACATTGCCGGCACATTGCTAAGCTAATGTTTTGATACTTAGATAGTAAGTAGTTTCCTCAGATTGAAAATACAACCGCCATTCTGAACACAGCCTGGCGGCTCACTTTATTTTTGACATAACTCTCCTTTTATAAAAGCACATTGCTTTAAATTTTACGCACATTCCTCACATTGCTAGAACATTGCTTTCCTGTGTATAGAATCACAGTTTTTTGAGGTACACTCGCCATTCTGATTTACACGAGTAAATTCATTTATTTATTTATTATTTATTACACACATCTTACATTAATAGTGTAATACTCGCCAGGATATTTACCAGGTTTATTGTTTTTTCCAAGTGACCATGTCAATCTTAAATCATGCATTAGTTATATATTCCTTATTGTACTCCATTTTACAATATTCATACTACAGAAGTTACAAAGACAAGAGCAGTACAAAGGGCGGCCTTATCGCTTTACGCAATTTCTGCCAGGCAACTTTTGCATGGAAAGTATTTGAAGAGTACTTGGTAGTTGGTAAATGTTAATACTTTACAGGAATACCAGCAATACGTGAACTTTTACATAGACAACTCGCCAATCAAGAAAGATCGAGAGGAATTTGCAATCACCAATCAGTATAGAGCAGCTGTTTATGATAAGGCGGCCAAATTAGAGTTGGAAGCACAGAAAAATAAAGAGAAAGATAAATAAGACACTGTTACAAATGTACATTTTGTAATTTACTATCACACGACAATAATAAGTGTATCACACCACTATCACTCGACTCACAATAAATTTTAACGGGAATTAACGCGATTACTAATGGATAAATGTTATTATACTATTGACGAATTTTTAAATAATGGTAAATTGTGATAATTGACATTTTTTTTGCATGATAATGTTTATAATTGTTAATTTTAATTGTAAGACATATTTTTTACGGCACACTGTGGTAGAGAATGGCTTGCATCTAAATGCAATCATCCAAAATTTGTGTACCCACTCACCCATATTCTGACAAATAAACTTTCATTTCATTTCATGGTATAGGTACAACATACCTTTGACCTGACGTTTCGACCAGGCCCCCGATTCTGCAAATTTTATATCACAGCAAAACCACTGTTATACCATTTGACAATGCAAAAAATTACATTTAGTTTTAGGTATGTGACGGTACATGGTGAAAAGAAAATATAAAAAATATTATGTTACGACGTTGTTGGAAGTGAAATAAATACCCGTTAACACAATAATACTTTTTACTTTTATTAAACATAAACAGTTGATTTTTCCAATAATAATGCCCCGAGACACCAAATCACACCCCTTTTATAGACTCCACACTACACCTCTCCTCTCCTCGGCTCGCCCCTCCATCGCTCCCACCTCTCCGCACCAACACGTCACCAGTCAATGTTGCCATTTGTTTATTTCCGTTACAGTCGGCCATCCTGGAACAATTGCACCGCAATTGGTGCACACAATATGTTAACTCTCAAGTAAATCAATTAAATCGTCCCTAGTAACTACATCCTCGTCGCTACTACTTTCACTACAATCTGGGCCACTTTTGTATGCACGGAGGGCATCTGCAGCCACTATGCCGGTGAACTTTTTGTAGCCACGCATACCCTCCACACTTCTAATTTCATATCTACCATTATTAAGAACCTGCTGAATGACATACGGCCCAGAATACAAAACTTGCAGTTTGTTATTTACGTTTTTAACTTCCCCCCCAGAGGGCGCTTGTTTCCTTAGAACTAAGTCTCCTTTATTGAAAACTTGTTCGGCCCTATGACGTTTATCATAACTTCGCTTCATCTTTTCTGCTCGCAACTTCAGTCGCTGAGAAGCATTTTTACGCTGTTCACTACTGGTTATATTTTGTTCATTCCCAACAAGGTTTGGCAAAAGTCTACCTCTACAGCTAAACATAATTTCATAGGGATGATAGCCCAAACTTTCATTTATGGTATTATTTATACCCCAAACTACATCCGGTATACATTCAGTCCACATATTCGGATCTATATTACGAGTACGCATAGCATTTAACAACGTTCGATTATTTTGAACGTCTGTACAAACATTACCCTCCGATAATTGTAAAATAATATTATGCAATTTGTCGTCTTGTAACTGTATGCTCAAGTACCAATCATCACTCGATATAATATTTAAATGTACAGTGTGAAATTCTAACTCATCATCGCCTACCTGACCTACCTCATTAGTACAATTTACTGGGTTACAACTCAAGGCAACCACATGTTTCATACGATCTCCCGGTCTATATTCAATTTGAATATCATACTCTTGAATCGTAAGCCACCAACGAGCTATACGCGGGACTAAATCTTTTTTTTTAACAAGGTATACCTAACCGCTGAGCAATCTGTAACTACTTTGACTCTAGTCCCCAGTACATAAACGCGAAAATGTTTCAAAGAGTCTACGACCGATGTCTCAAGTTCATAACTGTGATACATTGATTCCTCACGCGACGTTACTCGGCTATAGTAAAACACAGGCTTCAACTCACTTTGCTTGTTCGTTTGAAATAGTATACCGGCTGTACCCATCTTGCTCGCGTCAGTGTGAATTTCGCAAGGTAACAAAGGGTCATATAAAGCAAGAAGAAGGCGAGAACACAAAGTTTGTTTTAACATACAAAAGCAATGGTCATGTACGTCACACCAGAACCAATCGGTAGATTTTTTTGTTAAATCGGTTAACGGTTTCGCCAATAAGGCAAACTGATTAATGTATTTTCTAAAATAACTGCACAAACCTAAAAACTGACTCAACTGATGCAAATTTGTTGGCTTAGGAAAATCAATCACCGCGCTTATTTTGTGGTTACCCGGCCTAATCCCTTTAGCGCTGATTTCATGTCCGAGAAATGTCACCTCGGATTTAAGGAATGCACACTTCTTCATATTCAACTTCAAATCAGCATTACGCAACTGAACAAGCACTTTTTCGAGTAAACTAAGACCGTCAGATATACTGGACGTTGATAACAACATGTCATCCATAAATGTAACGATTTCATCACTACCCACAAGTTTCACTAATTTTTGGATGACCCGCATAAACACTGATGGAGAATTTGCTAATCCAAAGGGTACCCTCATATCATATACTTGTATAATCCGTCTGAGGTAACGAAGGCAGTCTTAGAAATTGAATCATCACTTATTTTAATATGATGGTAGCCAGAAAATAAATCCAAATTGGTGAAATAAGATTTACCCGCTAATTGTGATAACTGATCGTCGATATGAGGCATAGGAAATCGATCTTTAATCGTAATTGCATTCAGATCCCTGTAATCCACACATAATCTATGTATAGTCACCGTTTTTCTTACGTACTAATATTATCGGAGATGCATACTGAGAGTTAGATTCCCGAATGATGGGGGTATCATCGAAGGGGGTATTTATCAAATCATTAACTAAATTTCTTACGACTTTTCTTTCCGAATGCGCTAATCTATATGGTTTTCGAACAACAGGTTTATTAGTATTAAGCTCAATAGTCATTTCTCCTAAATTTGTGCAACCTATTTCCTTGCTTGTAGTAGCAAAACAGTCACTGTACGTTCTTAAAAGTGTTGTTAAGCTTTTAAAATGTTTCTCACCAATATCACCCACATTGATATTTGCCAACTCACGATAAAATTCTCACCACACTCATCTCTCCTCATAGTTAGACAATTAGAACTCACCTCACATTTTTCGGCTCTGGCTATAGTCATCCCCTTCTTCCAAATGATGGGGCCGACACCGATGTTGCAAACTCTGACATAGCCTCCGCCTCTTCGTAGTACCGCACTGGCTACTGCATACACGACGTTTCCCATAGAGAATCGCCTTGGTTTAGTGCAGTAGTCTCCGGAGTCAGCTCCCTGAACTAACACTCGTACAAGGTTGTCTCCGACAGATATGGTTGTATCTTCGGTAAGTTGGACTCTGAAACTAGTCGCTTCATTAAAAGTGCCAATACTCATCAGGTCATCTGAGGAGTTCAGTATTTTGCATAGGGTGACACCATGCTTCGACATATTAAGCATGACGTCTTCCCTATTAATGACTGTCTGCCCAATGATCAAAACAACGTCACCCAGGTCTACAGTCACTATAGCAGTAGTCGTAATGTATACGTTGTCTACTAATAAATTAAATTGAACCACCCCAGAAGTCGTGCCGACTTCTGCGAGCAACCATTGAACCCCTTCAAGACAGTATTAGAGGGTTATTTTTTCAATTTCAAAGCATTAGAAACTTCTTGAGAAATCACGTTGAGCTCACTTCCTGTATCTAAATAAGCCTTCATAAATACATCATTGACCTTAACCTGCTTCTTATACATATCATTCAATTGCGACAATAACTGGACTTGATGCTAGCCTGACTATCCTCCATCGTGATACATGTACTTGCCACATGGCCCACCTTTCCACATCTAAAACATTTGCGTTTATCTGGCATCTTGCATGTGGTTGCCACATGCCCTACTTCCTTGCATCGGTAGCAAATAGGCGGTTTCCTTCCATCAATACTTCTTTGGGGCTGGCTATTAGATCCTTCGCTATCTTTACGTGTTACGGACGACTTCACGGATGAGTTTTGGATTTTCAACGCATTAGTTTGATAGGAATCAAAAGCGGACAAGAAACCCTCATACAGCTCATCTGGAGTAGAGCATTGAAACGCTAGTGCGTTCGCACGTAATTCGGTCGGCAGTCCCCGAACGATACACGACATAGAAGCTTGATCGCTAAGTTGACATCTATAACACATGGCCAATTTCTCCTGAAAATACTTAGTCATTGTTTCCATTGAGAGTTTTTTTTTCGATTAATTAGTTCATCTAATAGGGGCGCGTAGTCAATATAGCGCGGAAACGCCCTTATGACCATTGATTTCCATTCTACCCACGAATAATCGTAAGACTCTAATCTATCAAACCATCGTCTAGCTTGACCTTGTAATTTTGATTGTAATATAAATGATTTAGTTTCGTCGTTCCAGTGGTAAATTGAGCCTAACTGCTCAATTTTCTTAATCCAACTTTTTATATTTAAATCACGATTATCCGGATCAAAATCGGGAACTAATTTAGCAGTATTCTGTATTCTGGCCATACGATTATGTAATATATTATCGTCATTATTTAAACATCTTTCTACAGCAGCTTCTACTTTCTTTTTTATTATGTCTTTTGCTGAGCATGAAGGAGAATTATTATTTCCACTTACGTGAGAATTATTACTTCTGCTCCTTTTGCTGTTTTCAGAACAGCTAGACCTGTCCTGGAACCTCTTCATCTTGCGTTGTCTTCTGCCAAGTTCAGTAAATCCCACTTCTGATTGTTACGACGTTGTTGGAAGTGAAATAAATACCCGTTAACACAATAATACTTTTTACTTTTATTAAACATAAACAGTTGATTTTTCCAATAATAATGCCCCGAGACACCAAATCACACCCCTTTTATAGACTCCACACTACACCTCTCCTCTCCTCGGCTCGCCCCTCCATCGCTCCCACCTCTCCGCACCAACACGTCACCAGTCAATGTTGCCATTTGTTTATTTCCGTTACAATTATTTTTAAACTTTCGCGGTGTGAATTCATAATTATACTAGGTATAGTTCCAAGATATAATTCGCGAGAAGTCCCGATACCTAGTATAATTATAAAAAATATTAAGCGAGTAGATAAAGAATCTTCTACATAACGAACTCGAAGATGGTGAGCGTGCACCGCTAAGCCTGGTCGAAATATCAGGCAAACCAAAGGCTTTTTTTAACGTGCGGGAATACCTTCGGATACCAACCCGCCAGACCCGGTGGGGTGGTTATGTCGGACTCAGACCGACTAAAACCACACAGCCGCCTTAAGCCATTAGTCGCCAGGGGTGAGGTAGCCATTGGCATAACCCTCGCGCACCCCGACTGACCCGAGGCAGCCGTCCTTATCTTTCCCCAGAAAATAGAACACACACACACACACGACTATAACATGTGTATCACTCTATTACTACACGACTATCACATTACTATTACATGACTATCACAGTGCAATCTAACCAATCCAATTGCTTTTTTTTAAAGTAGTCATCTCATCCTTCTAGCATAAGCGCCCTCATCTTATTAAACAAAATTATCATACTCATTATTATTATTATTTTACACTCATCAACTTTTGACGTCGACCATACGTCAACTGGATTAAGATAGAAAAATTGAATCGGTTCAAGTAGGATCGATTCTACTAAGTTTATGTCAAAACAAAAACATTTTTATTATACCACTGCAGAAAGTGTCGTTAAATTATAGACTTTACAGACACTTAAAGTTCAAAAGATGAAAAAAAAAAGTTAATAACATTTTTCATTCACTCTGCAAGATGTCTGTCTGTTGGTTCTGATGAACTCTTCCAATTAGTCCCACCCTCCCCTTTCCTACAGAGGACAACGCGTGCAGATCTTAGATGTCATCCGCACACGGTGCATTTCCTTCTTCCTACAGTCCCGGGTCCTTTAAGCGGGGCGTGAAAAAGCACCTGATGAGGCCGTCAAGCTGAGTGTCACCATTGTAACATGGTATGTGTAAGTAATGGTGACCCTCTTTTCTGAGACTTTGCCTTCAGCTTACCATCAGGCAAGGCGAAGTCTAATTGACGTGTTCTACATAAAAAAAATCAAATCAATCAAATCAAGAAGGGAAACAAAAAAGGAAAATCATTGTGATAGCTGATGAGCAGGGTAGAAACCTTCAAAAAAGCTTGAAGAATCTGGTCGGTGAAGATTACACGGTACAATGCACGTGGAAATCCGGTGAAACACTCCTCGACCATTAAATAATATCACGAACTCTATATTTATGTCCCCTACTTCACCAAGTGAAATACGTACAATTATAGCAAAATTAAAAAATTGTAACAGTACTGGATATGATGAAATAACCACAGTAGTTCTGAAGCAGGTTTCTAATGAAATATGCGAGGTATTGAGCCATATCATTAATCAGTGCATTATCTATGGAGTTTTCCCTAACAGACTTCTTCAAACTTCAAACTTCAAACTTTATTTCATGGAATATGGTATACATTAGATATTGTGAGAAATAGATAAAGGAACGTCATACTCTGCCGCGTGGCGTTGAAATACATATAACATGCTTACTTGACAATATGCAATTTCGCATCAAATTTTCAAAAATCAAATTATCAAATTTGCAATAGTTAAACCACTGTTTAAAAAAGGTGATCCACATTCTATGAACTGTTACAGGCCAATTGCTCTGATACCGATCATCTCTAAAGTCTTTGAGAAGTTAATTTATGACAGAGTTTACACTTTTCTTGAAAGATATGATGCATTCGCAGAGGAGCAGGTTGGTTTTAGAAAGGACAAATGTATAATAATATCCGGATAGTTATGCGACACTGCTGCAGAGTTGCCTCGAAGGGAACTACTTCCTTTACCATAGTCAAAATTACCTCCAGATAAACGGCGTCGCCATGGGCAGCCCTTTGGCACCAGTCGTGGCTAATATCTGGATGGAACATATGGAGGAAATGATGTTTCAGAACGCCCACGCCCAAATTAGGCTATGGAAAAGGTACGTAGATGATATATTTTGTATATTCAAGGGCAACAGGGAGCAGGTGGTTCGCTTTACTGAGTATCTCAACTCATTACATGTGAAGACACAGTTTACGTATGAGATTGAGAACAAAAGAACATTATCTTTTTTAGACATAAAGTTAATGGTGAGAACTGATGGCTCCTTGGCCCACACTGTGTATCGAAAACCCACTCACACAGATAGATACCTGCACGCCTCCTCGCATCATCACCCACTTCACTTAAAATCCGTAAGTTCGACGCTCATCAAGCGAGCTAATGACCTGTGTGACCCTGAGCACCTACAGCAGGAGTTAGATCATGTTCAGGAGGTTCTTGAGGTGAACGGGTATGGTACGAGTGCTAGAAAGCCGCGACGTGCACCGAGGAAGATGTTGCTGGGTGTTGACCGCCAACCGGCATACATGCCGTATGTGAAAGGTGTAACGGACAAAATCGGATCTTGCTTACGGAAGTTTTCCATCAAGACGATTTTTAAACCGTTCGCCAAAGTAGCGAAATATGTGCGAACATCGAAGGACGTCATACCTCTACAAACACCGGGTGTTTATAAAGTGGATTGCAGCTGCGGTAGTTCCTACATAGGCCAGACCAAGCGAACCATTGCAGAGAGAGTCAGAGAACATATCGCAGCTGTGAAAAACCGTCAGTTCAACAAATCGGCAGTAGCAGAACATCTTGAGTCGGGTACCAATCACTGGATTGAGCTTCATCAACCCAAAGTCCTCTCCACTGATCGCCACTACTATTCACGGATTGTGCGTGAAGCCATTGAAATAAAAAAATATAAAAATTTCAATAGGGAAGATGGATTCAAGCTATCCGGAACGTGGAATCCAGTGATTAAGATACTAAAACCAAAAAACACAGTGCCGTTAAAAACTGACATAGTGAGTGTGGTGTGTCGCCAGCCTAACCATTCATAATAAGTGTAATGGTGGGTAGGCGCTCAAAAAATGTTCCCCGCATACATCTCGACGCTCGAAGACTAGTCAAGTCGTGACCACGGGTGCTGCAACGCATCCGAAACGTCGGCAGAAATAGTAAGTTCCAAAATATAATTCGCGAGAAGTCCCGATACTTAGTATAATTATGAATACAATGGTTGACATCAAATAATCTAAAAATTAATTTAAGTAAGACACATTTAATGACATTTAGAAATAGAATTCCTATATTTGATACAAACATTGACATTAATTATGAAGGTGAAACGATTCACGAAGTAGACACAACTAAATTCTTAGGTCTGACTATAGATAAAAATTTAGACTGGAAGGTGCATGTAGAGAATCTGTGCTCAAAATTAAATTCGCAGTCATACGCGCTTTATATGCTAACCAAAAAATTGAACCAACCGGCTGTACTGGCGGCTTATCACGGTTACGTAGGTTCCATACTGAGGTATGGTATAATCTTCTGGGGTAACTGTACTGAGAAAGAACATGTGTTTAAATCACAGAAAAGATGTGTAAGGGCAATGTGCAACCTTCAACAAATAGACAGCTGTAGGCCTTACTTTAAGAGTTTGAAAATATTGCCAATGCCGTGTTTGTACATTTACGAAACTGCGGTATTTGTTAGATCCAATTTAGGTTTGTTTGAACACTATACATGTGAGCGCCACAAACACAAAATATGTTGCCCTCAGCATAGGAGCGCATTAATGGATAGCAGCGTTTTCTGTATGGCGCCTAGGATCTACAATAACTTACCTAAGATTATTTTGAATGTAAGAAATATCGACAAATTTAAACAAGAAATTAAATCATTTCTATACGAAAAAACTTATTATAGTGTAAATGAATTCCTAGAAGACAAGACAAAGTAATTTACTGTAATATAATTTATTAGAAGTTAACAGAACGAGATTTAATGTGATTTGAATTGTTTTAATTTGTTTTGTTATGATTTGCTTTTTTTAATTTTTTGTAATTTGAAATATTCTAATGATAATGGAATGTATGTACTCCTTATGATTTTAATTATATAAATGACTTTTATTTTTTGACATTTACTTATACTGACATATTTTTTTTAACTCAATTATTGGTATAATATAAAGTAGCCTGTGTGCATAATTGTTTAATTATTATGTTGCATAATCTTATAAGCAATTCTATTGTATGCCTTGAGGCGGAGAATGGAGAAACCACATTTTATCACAGCACCATTATGTACCCATTTTCACAATAAAATGATTTGATTTGATTTGATAAAAAAAATGGCGTTTAATTTTAGATCTTAACAACATAAGGGTAAAGTTTAAAACTGAATGTCATTTTTACATTGTCTGTGGTTTGATAGTGGTCTTGCCATGACATAAAATTAGCAGAATCGGGGCTCAGAGCATTCCTCCGTAAGGTAAAGATCGTGGTAATCCCGCCTGAACCTATTAAATTTTTCTTATCTTAATAGATTTGAATAGTTAGCACACTAAATGCTTTAATATTTCATTCTATTACTAAACGGTCGTATTTAATTTCTAATCTATAGGAAAAAAAAACCTAACCTAACCTAACCTAACATCTATTTTATAGGGATAATAACTATTGAATTATTATTTTTTATTGTTAATAAATGATATTACTAAGTAAGATTGCTTTATTATTTAATTTTAAGGATGAGCTGCTAAACGTATCAAACATCCCAAAGAAATATTTATTGCTGTCAACCCTTACCCGCATGCAATATTTCCCCAACTGGTAACAGGTCAAATCTTGGTCGATTGTGTCAACGCCTGCTTAACAGCACCTTGCCTCTTGACCCCAAACACATCACAATTGGGTATTTTATGTAATATTTTTTTTTTTATCTTTACATTAAATAAAATGTGCTATTATAATATACAATTACTTACAAATTTATATAAAACTATGCTAACTATACAATATATACAAAAATGGGATAGAGAAAAAGAGGGAGACTGTAATTTTAGGTATCGAAAAATTCCTCCCCATCGATCTCTACTGGTACAAATTAAAAAATAATCCTTTCCTAATTATACAACGAACGGTTGGGGACTTTACGCGTTTAAATCATGGAACTTACTTCTTCTGCTGACGTTCCGGATGCATTGCAGCACCCGTGGTCACGACTTGACTAGCTTGCGAGCGCCGAGAGATATGCGGGAAACATTTTTTCTGCGCCTACCCACCATTACTTTTATTATGAACGGTTAGGCTGGCGACACACCGCATTCACTATGTCAGTTTTTTTTTGGTTTTAATATCTTAATCACTGGATTCCACGTTTCGGAGAGTTTAAATCCATCTTCTCTATTGAAATTTTATATATTTTTATTTCAATAGCTTCACGCACAATCCGTGAATAGTAGTTCCGATCAGTGAAGAGGACCTTTACTGGTGGTAGAGATTTGACGGCACACCGTGCAATATTGCGAAAAACCCTTCATAGTAATTCAATTTCGTTTGGATTGCGTTCAGGGATCAGCAAATGCATAGCCGGGTAGAGGTGATGGTGGTCGCAGCACTAGTGGGACCAGTGGGTCTTGGTGTAGTCTAGTGAGGATGGTGCGGGGCGACGCGCCGGTCAGGGAGACCCGTAGAAACGGTGGTGCCGCTGGCCGCCCGCGGTATAGTACAGAGGCCCCACTGGGACTAACCACCCTGGAAGGCTGCCTCACCAGACCGCGCATAATCCCGGTATGGCTCGTCGTGCCGGTTGGTGACCGGAAGTGGGGGCCCGGCGACCATATTCGGGGGGGTACGGGGGCCCTTCCGAACAGCGTGTCGGCTCACGCCATGCCTCATAATCATAGACAAAACCAATATCCCGCACTTTGTCACGCGGTGCTGCGACGACAATCACCTCTTTTTTTCACGCCCTTTTCTCCTTTTCATCATGGCAGCGCATTTAAGAGTATTGGGCAACACAGCGGCTCTTCGAACTCCCACAAGCTCGCTATTTGAGGTGGAGTCCACTAACATCTGTGGACTCCATGCGAACCTCAACGCCGTCCACCAACACCTTGAGACGGCGAAACCAGATATGCTCTTTCTCACGGAGACACAAATAGGCCGCCCTGATGACACGACCTACTTGCTTTACCCCGGCTATGTTATCGAGGAAAATTTCCGTGCAAAAGCCGGGGTGTGCGTGTTTGTTAGGGCGGATGTTTGTTGTCGCCGTTTGCGCTGCCTTGAGGACCCATCCTTTTCAACCCTATGGGTACACGTAGACCATGGCTCTACGAGTCAGATCTATGTGTGCCTCTACCGTTCCCATACAGGAGATGCTGAGACAACTCGACTCTTTGAATACCTGAGTCAGGCGGCAGATGATGCGCAGGAACGGTTTCCGAACGCCGAAGTGGTATTTTTGGGGGACTTTAACGCCCACCACGAAACCTGGTTGGGCTCCGCCAAAACAGACCATGCAGGAAGAGCCGCCCATGCATTTGCTCTGGCGCATGGCCTGACCCAATTGGTACACGAGGTCACTAGAATACCAAGAAGGTCGGGCCTAGCACCCTCTCTGCTAGACCTTCTGCTGACGAGTCACCCAGACCTGTACAGTGTTTCGGTACAAGCCGCTTTAGGCAATTCCGACCACTGTCTGGTCTGCTCCAAGGTACCAATTATAGCGCCCTCACGACCCGTACAGGGGAAGCGGCGTCTCTGGCACTACTCGTCAGCAGATTGGGATGGGCTGCGCAACTATTTTGCGTCCATCCCGTGGGTTGAACGCTGCTTTGAAGGTAAGAAACCCTCAAATTGTGCTACTGCTGTTGCCGGTGAGATCGGTCTGGGTATGGAATACTATATCCCTTACACTGATGTCACCGGTGCCCGAGGAGTGCGCCCTTGGTAGGGGCGCGAGTGTGCGAGGGCTGTTGATCAAAAGCAGTCCGCGTATCGCGCTTGGGTAAGGGCGCGTGCCACGCACGATCCCAATGTGGGCCACTTCAAGGCGGCGTACAACAGAGCCACAAAGGTCTGCAAGAGGGCTTACGTCAGAGCGGATGCCCTGCGTATTGCACGGCTTGGTCAAGAGCTAGTGGCACATCCCACGGGCAGCCGTGGATACTGGCGACTGGCCAAAGCCGTGCAGGCCAACTTCTGTCAGCCTTCGCTGCCACCGCTGCGCTACCCTGATGGATCCCTGGCCCATTTACCGCAAGAGAAAGCCAATAAGCTAGTAAATCTCTTTGCGGCCAATTCCCGAGTTGATGATTGCGGTATACAGCCGCCGACACTACCCAATGGTGACCACGTAATGCCTGAAATACGTATCAGGCAATGCGATGTCCGTGCGGTGCTTCAATCACTCGATGTCCGGAAAGCCAGTGGCCCGGATGGTATTCCAGCGGTGGTCTTACAAAAATGTGCAGCGGAGTTGTCTCCGACGCTTACGCGGCTGTACCGACTGTCCTACAGCTCAGGTACAGTGCCTTCGGCTTGGAAAGAGGCGAATGTACAGCCGATCCCCAAGAAGGGGGATCGCTCAGAGCCAGCCAACTATCGACCCATAGCCGTCACCTCAGTGCTGTGCAAGGTCTTCGAGCACATCATTAACAAACAGCTCATGCGTCACCTAAAGGATCACTCCTTAATTAATGACCGGCAATATGGCTTCAAGCCGAAACGGTCAACGGGTGATCTTCTAGCATACGTTACCCATCTTTGGGGTGAGGCTATGGACAAGCACGGCGAGTCACTGGCAATTAGTCTTGATATCGCCAAAGCTTTCGATAGAGTCTGGCACAAATCGCTTCTCTCCAAGCTACCAGCCTTTGGTCTGCCTCGTGGACTGTGCAACTGGATTGCTAGTTTCCTGCGGGAGCGCCGTATCCGCGTCCTCTGTGATGGACGGGCTTCGGAGTTCTTGCAAATAAATGCTGGCGTACCGCAGGGGTCTGTATTATCTCCCGCTCTCTTTCTTCTGCGTATCAACGACATGCTGTCCACCGGCAGCATACATTGCTATGCAGACGATAGCACCTTACACGGGAGTTATCACGGACAACCTGCGGCCAAACAGTCTGATATCGTGGAAAAAAGACAGCTTCTTGTCACTGAACTGGACCGGATCTTGAATCACATTTCACAATGGGGCTCTGAGAACATGGTCGAGTTCAATGCCAAGAAGACGCAGGCTTGTGCGTTCACAGCAAAAGTATCTTCTTTCCTTCCCCTTCCCACTCTTCAGAGCACGCCACTGCCACTGCAGGACAATCTCAATATCCTAGGCATGGATATTCGCTGCAAACTGAATAACAGAAATTACATCGAGAGCATCATCAAAACAGCCTCGCGGAAACTCGGACTCCTAAACAAAGTGAGACTTTTTTCACGCCGGAGCAGCGGTGTCTTCTCTATAAGACACAAATTCGCTCCTGTGTGGAATACTGCTCGCATCTCTGGGATGGCTCCGCGAAATACCTACTAGATGCTCTCGACAGGTTGCAGCGACGCGCGGTCCGAATTATTGGGAACCCTGAGGTCACGAACACCCTACCCAAGGCTCGCTTTGCAGATGCGTAGAGATATTGCTTCCTTGGCTGTATTTTACCGTCTCTACCACGGTGAGTGTTCTGACGAGCTCTTCCAACTAATCCCACCATCTCCTTTCCTACATAGGACAACACGTGCAGGCCTTAGATGTCATCCTCACACTGTGCAGAATATACGAGCAAGAACCAAGCGGTTCGGAGACTCTTTTCTTTGCCGCACCACTAAGACCTGGAATTCATTACCAGCACACGTGTTTCCTTCTTCCTACAGTCCCGGGGCCTTTAAGCGGGGCGTGAAAAAGCATCTGATGAGGCCGCCAAGCTGAGTGCCACCATTGTAGCACTTAGTGTCTGTAATGGTGACCCTCTTTCCTGAGACTTTGCCTTTAGCTTACCATCAGGCGAGGTGAGATCAAGTTGGCGTGTCCTATATAAAAAAAAAAAAAAAACAAAACCTTGGGCTGATAAAGCTAACAGACTGGTTTTACTCGTTTTCTCTTTTTTGGTGTGTGAAGTTTATTTTCTTCTGTGCCAGTCTCGCCATATTTTTCATTAGTTTTTCTTTTTTTTTATACCACTTAGGTGGCAGACAAGCTCACGGCCCACCTGATGGAAAGTGGTTACCGTGGCCTATGGACGTGTGTAACACCAGAGAAGCCGCACTCGCGCTGCCGACTCGTTTAAGCACAGAGTTTCTGCGCCGTCAGTGTAGATGACAAAGCAGGACAAGCCTTTAGTCAACCCACTGACAGCACAAATTCTCCAGTACTGTGGCTACCCTACTCACCGCTGGGAACACAACACGAAGTTATTATAACCGCGGTATTAGGGCGGAGGTACTTCCCCAGTCAGACTGCTCAATTGGGCGGAAATACCACCGTGTCCTACCTCCTTCGTCGTACGTCGAACAATTCGTTGTTCAATATTAGGGGACCAAAAAAGAGAAAACGAGCAAAACCAGTCGTGTCTAAACGGCCCTCATAGCGTGCATCATAGCATAAGCTCATTAAAAGAGCGGTAAAAGTTTTTAATAATCCACCTAACTACAACATACATAACCTAACTGTAACATAGTAAATGATTTGACTATTAAATTTTGTGACGTCACAATAAATTATTTCATACAAGTGTATAATATATTTGTTATAACTTACCATTTTGACGTTTAGTAAAAGTAGGTAACTAATTTAACCGTTTAGTCAAATACCCAATTATGTACGCTATGTGATGCGCAGTATTCGTTTTCAGGGTAGTTAGAGTTTTGAGGGTAGTTAGAGATTTGAGGGTAGTTAGAGTTTTGAGGGTAGTTAGAGTTTTGAGGGTAGTTAGAGATTTGAGGGTAGTTAGAGATTTGAGGGTAGTTAGAGTTTTGAGGGTAGTTAGAGTTTTGAGGGTAGTTAGAGTTTTGAGGGTAGTTAGAGTTTTGAGGGTAGTTAGAGTTTTGAGGGTAGTTAGAGTTTTGAGGGTAGTTAGAATTTTGAGGGTAGTTAGAGTTTTGAGGGTAGTTAGAGATTTGAGGGTAGTTAGAGTTTTGAGGGTAGTTAGAGATTTGAGGGTAGTTAGAGTTTTGAGGGTAGTTAGAGATTTGAGGGTAGTTAGAGTTTTGAGGGTAGTTAGAGTTTTGAGGGTAGTTAGAGATTTGAGGGTAGTTAGAGTTTTGAGGGTAGTTAGAGTTTTGAGGGTAGTTAGAGTTTTGAGGGTGGTTAGAGTTTTGAGGATAGCACGGTGTGCTACAGCTTCGGAGGAGCTCTAATACACCAATCATGCTCCGCCCTATAGAATACCGCGGCCATAATAACCTCGTGTTGTGTTCCCGGTGGTGAGTAGGGTAGCCAGAGCTCACTGGAGAGTTTTTGTGCTGTCAGTGGGAAGACCAAAATCTTGTCCTGCTTTGTGTTCTACACTGATACAGAAACACTATACTTAAAAGGTAGGCAGTGCGATTGTGGTTCTTCTGGTGTTGCACATGTCCATAGGCCACGGTAACCACTTGCCATCAGGTGGGTCGTGTCAAACCAATCTGCGCGCTAGTGACTCGTTTATCTCAACGACTTGATAAATACACGGAACTATCAATCTTATTAAACTTTCTTTACATTTAATTTGCCTCATTGAAACGGCTGGTCCGATTTTGACGAAATTCTGACATTTTACTGATGATAAAACTTTGACTCTGTAGGTTGCGTTACAATCTGCTAAAATTCACGTTTAATGTCGGGGCTTGTCGCTAGTTATGCGCATATAGGAAGCTTAAAGAAAAAACAATTTCTCTAGTAGCCATTTTTAATTATATATCATCAAACAGACTTTCAATACTTAGGTAAGTACTTATTGTAGTTCCTATACAAAATATCACAAAACATACTAACAACTATAGACCAATCGCGAGCACTCTACCGCTCCCATGGTACGCGGCGTAACGGGGGACGCGGTAAAGAAAGAGAAAGAACTATAGCTGAGAGGGAACGAGACACCGCTGTGAGCGCTAGCAGCGTTGTCTCACTCGCTCTCGTAGTTTCATGATATTTCTTTCTCTTTTTTTACCGCGGCCTCCACCACACCCCGCGTTCCTAGAGTCCGGTACAGTCGCGATCACGCTATAACTAAATAATACAGTGTCTTTATCATAATAGCACATTACATGCGCAACGAAATAAACTTAATATTATAATAATTTTATTTTTGTATTCACACACAACAACACTTTCTAACCCAAGACAGCAGGTGTATCGGCTTACAGACCTGCAAGCCGATACACCTGCTAATTGACAGATGAGGTACTGGCACAGGATTTCCTCTCTTAGGGTAATTTTAGATTTTAACAGCAGCAGCGGAACGTACCTCCACAAAAAGATAAACAATTTGTACTAATGTATAATTTAAATAAAATAATATTTAAATTACTCATTTTTCAAACAATAAAAACCTAATTAAGTAAGTACCCACGTAATATTCTTACTTAATTTTAGGTTAGTTTTCAGTTGACAATTATAATGATGTCACTGTTTTGTGTGACGTCACTGTATTGTATGACGTCACTGTGTTGTGTGACGTCACTGTATTGTATGACGTCACTGTATTGTGTGACGTCACTGTCTTGTATGATCTCACTGTCTTGTGTGACGTAATTGGTCAGTGATAGTTTGGCAACGCTAGTGGCCATAGTAATCAAGTGTACAGGCAGCATCAGATCAATCTTGACTAGCAATATAATTTTTTTTTAAATATTGCATTTTTTATCTCTCTTTTTACCTATACTTGCTGCACATGAGTGCATGATGATGTCTATGATGGAACTGTGGTGCCCAGTTCGGCCTGGAGGTGGCGCTATTGTCTGCAACACCGTTCTAACTATCACACTATTCATGTTTGCAATTCCTGTATTTTATGGTTCTAATAAAGATTTTTAATTTAATTTAATATAATCAAAATGATCTTAATACCTTGATATATGTATCTTGGTGTTGAAAATAATAATTTGAAAATGAATATAATAATAGCTTTAAAAAAACTATAATGATTTCAAGAAGTTTTGCGCTTATAACAATTATTATCAACCAACGCTTTTTAACAATACAATAAATATTTATTTTCTAATCTCAAAATGAATGAAAAATCAAGATGTGATTGTTTGACAGGGTTATCTGACAATTTCAAAATACTGAGTTAGAGGGTTTTTTATACAACTTAGGAAGTAGACAAGCGCACGGCTCTTCTGATGGAATGTGGTTACCGTGGCCTATAAACGTCTCAACACCGGGGGAGTCACAGTCCCGCTCCTAACCCTGTAAGCACAGAAAGTTTCTGTGCCGTCAGTGTAGAAGACAAAGCAGGACAAGCCTTTAGTCTTCCCACAGAGTACAAAAGCTCTACAGTGAGCTCTGGCTCACCGCCGGGAACACAACACGAGGCTATTATGGCCGCGGTATTCTATAAGGCAGAGGTACCCAGTCGGAATGCTCAATTGGGACGGGGGTACTGTGGTGTCCTACCTCCCAAAATTACAGTAATTTCATATAATAAATCCTTTATCTCAATATTTGTAAATTATCAGATAGCCCCTTCATCCACTCACGTCTTCAATTATAATTTCTTACTTTATAATTTCTATTAGCGTGTATATTTTTACTTTTCAATTTCATGGTTGTGTGTTTATATATTTTGAGCATACTTTCATAGAGCTTCTCTTTTCTATAAATCTAAATACAGCAAGAAAATATATAATACAATGTAAAAATATAATACGAATGTAATAACAACAAAAATAATATATGTAAAATAAAGATTGTCATAATATTCAATAATAATACTAGAATAAAATGTCTAAAATAAATAATACAATCCAAATAAATATTAAAAATTAATTGATTGTTTTAAGAATGTAAACATTTAAACAATAATTGCTATGTGATGTATCAGAATAATGATTAATTATAATGTAATGCATTTCAACAATAATTCATTACAATGTAATGCATTCCAACAATAATTCATCACAATGTAATGCATTCCAACAATAACTAATTACAATTTAATCCATCCAACAATAATTAATTTCAATATGTTGCATTCCAATAATAACTAATTACAATTTATCCATCCAACAATAATTAATTTCAATGTGTTGCATTCCAATAATAACTAATTACAATTTAATCCATCCAACAATAATTAATTTCAATATGTTGCATTCCAATAATAACTAATTACAATTTATCCATCTAACAATAATTAATTACAATGTAATGCATTCCAACAATAATTAATTACAATGTAATGCATTCCAACAATAATTAATTACAGTGTAATGTATCACAAAAATTAGTATAATGTATCTGTACTAAATTAATTACAATTTGTTCTATAACAATACTGTTAAGTCATGAATTTCCGAAGTCATTTTAATGAACCACTCCATATTTTGTACACCTGTAGGGACAATTACACACCAGTAGGTACTTTTATACACATTTGGGGTTTCTACACCCGTGGAAGTCCTAGGTGTCTCCATAAACACGTGGGTGGAAGGTGGAAGCTTCGTATGCAACCGGGTTTAACGAAGAAAAAGTACCTTAAATTTTTTTTTCGCAATTTTATCGTAAAATTCCGGCGCGAGTTGGACTCGTGCACGAATCGTTCCGTACCATTGTTGTTTAACGGCAACAGAAATACATCATCTGTGAATATTTCAACTGGATAGCTATCATTGTTTATGAGAGTCTGGTGACAAACAGCGAAGTCTTAGTAAATAAAGATTCCGTTTTTACTGTTTGGGTACGGTACCCTAAAAAGAGGTCATTACGAAGTAAATTGGACGGGATGTTGGAGGACGGACTTAATGTACTGATAAGTACAAAGTGCATAAGTTTGTTTGTATTTTATATTTCATGGTACAGTCACGTGCACTAATATGTATTAGCAATACTAGCATAATGCATGCATGCATCATATTTTTGAGAGAAGTTTTGACAGTTATTTTATTAGAAGAAACATGAATTCATGCATATGCTATTCAGCACATTTTAGTCATCACTGAAAAACAAAACAATACTCTATGCTTTTAAAACGCAATAATACTAATAGTTTAATAATAGGAAAAAATGAAACGACTCAGACGGGAATTGAAACCGTGACCAATCCCTTACAGGCTCTGCTCTGACCAGTGAGCTACCAAGCCACGCCTTAAGTTTTTTTTTTTTAAGTATAGAACACGTCAATTAGACTTCACCCTGCCTGATGGTAAGCTGAAGGCAAAGTCTTAGAAAAGAGGGTCACCATTACTTACACATACCGTGTGACAATGTTGACACTTCAGTGCTCTAAATTCATCTATAAAACTATCTTGTGGTGACGAGGAGAGCCATCTACCGATAGTCGTATGAACTATCAGCTCACTCAAGTCATGGTTCGGTAGCTCAATAGTCGCGTCACAGGTTCAAGTCCCGTCTGAGTTATTTCGCTATATCCTATCTTAATCGCTTTGTATAATCAGCATACTACTTTGAAATTTCATTGAAGCATAATACAAGACTCTCTTAAGAGCTACATATGTCATGATTAGACTATTCACACTTCATGACGTCACACATAGTTTAAAAAAAAAACTCATGTCTTTAAAACTATACTCCAGTCGGTTAGTTACTTAACTAAAGGGTGAGGGAATTCACCTCGGACAACCTACGACCCTCTGACATGCGTTTTAGTCGGTTCAAGTCCGATATGACCACCCTGGTAGAAGCAGGCCGCGGCGGCCCGTTTTCGGGAGCGAGTTGGGGACTCTGTGGTCCCCACACTCGAGGAGAGGGCCAGATGGAGAGAAATGACCCTGGGTCGGTCGGGGTGCGAGGGATATGCCTGTCAACCTCGCCTTCGGCAACCAACAACGACCCAAAGGCGTCGTGCGTTTAAGTCGGTTCGAGTTCGACATAACCTCATCCACCGGATCCGGCGGCCTTTTTTCCGCACGTAAGTTCTATAACCTCCCCCACCGACTGGTGGGGGGTATTCATGGGGATTTTTCGTACGATAAAAAAATTACTTAACCAAAGGTAAAAAATATTGTAGCAACTTTTTATAAAAATACATATTAAGGTTCGATTTAAAATGAGTTTCTAAACAGAAAAATATTTCTGTAATATTATAAAATATTTCTGTAACGTGAATATTGTAATTGGTGTACAATAAAGAATATAATAAATAAATAAAAATATAAATAAACTAAGTTTTTAAATAAAACATATATATTCTTTTTTTAATAAAGAATATTAGCAATCGAAATTACTAATATTCCCTCTAACCCCTCCAGGTAAGCTAAATTGCTTAATTGTAGTGTAATCGCCAGGATTCGAACCCAAAACCTTTCAATCGCAAGGCCGACTCCTTAACCGCTAAGCTACCTATATTAAAATATAATATTTTCTGAAACTTTGCCATCAGCTTACCATCAGGTAAGGCGTTACGTTTAGCGAAGTTCCTAACCGAGTAAAGTCATAAATCTTACATAGGCAATAAACCCATAATGGGTTTTGGTACTATCCACACATCACACTTTGTCCCCATTGGGTACAACTTCCCTTTTAGATACCAAACCCTTCTAGATTTAGGTCTTTTCATACTGATATCTGGTAAGCAGAGACAACTGGTACCTTAGTGCCACTCGAACACACAATGGCACAGGAGCAAGTACCCGGTGGCTACAACTAGATGACCCAACATCATGGGGAATCCGATTTTAAAGAACTGCATGAAGGTGAAACGATAGCCGTGCTGTTCAGCAACTCCTGCGCATACTACGTTTGCGCTGGCGCCTATTAGTGTACCGTTACCTGAAATTTGTAATTATTATTTTAATTATTAAATATCAAATGAGTAATACAATTAGGATAACACATTATGAGTTCAGCGGGAGCGACGAAGGATCGCAAGCCAAGCTGCCTGCGTACGAAGGCAACTCGAACGTCGGAGGTCGATGAACGACCTCCGCCCCCCATGAGCGCAGGCCTGGAGGTGACAGGTGGAGCCGCCTGTCTCCGGGGACGAGTTGGGGACTCTGTAGTCCCCACACCTGACGAGAGGGCCAGATCGTGAGAGATGGCCCTGGGTCGGCCGGGGTGCGAGGGATATGCCTGTCAACCTCACCCTCGGCAACCAAAGCGACCCACAGGCGGCGTGCGTTTTAGTCGGTTCGAGTCCGACATAACCTCTTCCACCGGCTCCGGTGGGGAGGTATCCGTGGGGATTTTGCGCACGTAAAAAAAAAATTATGACATTGTTAATTTTATTCTAGTAACCGCGGTAGCCTAGTGGTATGGGTAATGGACTGCCGAGACGAGGTCACGGGTTCGATCCCAGGTTTTACCATGGCACACACCAATGACTTTTCGATGGTTTTCGAAGTTATGTGTGTATTTATCGCAGGTTTATAAGTGCCCGGTTAATGGCAATAGGCTCGCCCACCTATTACATTGGGACCTAAACATAAACTGGCGAAATGTGGGTGCTAGCACCTCTGCCTATCCCTTCGGGGATATAGGCGTGAGTTTATGTTCATATGTATGTTCATGTAATTTTATTCTTTTAAGTAGCCAGGGTGCTTAGCTTAAACATAGTGGTGACGGTGGAGTCACCTGTCACCCTGACAAAAGCAGGACTGTGGTCCCCACACCCGAGGAGGGCCAGATCTGGAGAGATGGCCCAGCGTCGACCGGGGTGCGAGGGATATGCCTGTCAACCTCACCTTCGGCAACCAAAAACAACCCACAGACATCGTGCGTTTTAGTCGGTTTGAGTCCGACATAACTTAAATGAGACATGGACTGTGATTGGGCCTCGCAGTCATTGCTAGTGTTACGAGAGGGTTGAAATTAGTGTAATGACAAGGAGGTAGGACACGACGGTATTCCCGTCCGAATTGAGCAGTCCGACTGGGGAAGTACCTTCGCCCTACAGAACACCACGGCTATAATAACCTCGTGTTGTGTTCCCGGCGGTGAGTAGGGTAGCCAGAGCTCACTGGAGAGTTTTTGTGCTGTCAGTGGGAAGACCAAAGGCATGTCCTGATTGTGTCTTCTGCACTGAGGGCACAGAAACTCTCTGTTCTTACAGGGTCGGTAACACGGATGTGACTCCACTGGTGTTACACACGTTCATATATCACGGTAACCACTTTCCATCAGGTGGGCCATGAGCTTGTCTGCCACCTAAGTTGTATAAAAAATAATGACCAGGAGTCAAACTCTTCACAACCCACTCCTTAACCACTAATAAGCTAAAGAAGACGAATCTTACCTCCAAGACATGCTCCAAAAGAAAGTGCCCATATCAGCGGCGTCATTGGCAAGTTGAGGGATGGGTTATTACCCAGTGACGTCACCACTCTCACCATCATCGTAGTGAGTGGGATGTTGTCTACGAACGCTGACGTGATGCCTGATACCTGGAGACGTTAAATTCTTCTTTACAACGTTCTTTGTATCAGAATATATATATAGTACAAAAAAAAAATTAAGAAAGAAATGAAAAATTTTCTCGCAGAAAAATGTTATTATAATATTACAGACTAGCTAAATGACCGCTTAATATAATTATTTATTTTGACATCTTAATTTATGACCATACACTATTAAATGAATATTTAAATGACAAAACACTAGATGCTAGGTAAATAATTAAATTCAATCATAACTTTGACATTTCTTATTAAGTATATAAATTGTATTTGACTAATTTAATGATTATTTTGCATGGAGGTGTTTATTATGTTTAGCACGGAAATATTGACATCCAATGTTATGAAATTTTCTATATTAAATTGCAAATTCTTAGCTTCTAATCTTATTAACAAATATCGTCATAATATGTGTGACGTTATTGCATGCCAATCTGGCTGAAATATGGTGGAACCTAAATGTATTTACTTGTAACCTGTGTACCCATATATCGCAATAAATTGATTTGATTTGATTTGAAAGAAAATGTAGAACAATCTTGTGTATTTTAGATGTAGAAAAAACTGAATCGGTTCAGGCGAGATTCGAACCCGCGATCTTTTTCTTAAAAAGGGAACGCTCTGACCATTAAGCCACAGAACCTTTGCCAGAAATCATCCAAATTCTTCTATATGTTGAATACGCGTAGCAACGGAAATCACTTCCCATTAGGTGGGCCGTGTGCTTGTCTGCCACTTAAGTGAATAAAAAAATACATATATACGTCTTATGGCGACAGTGGGTTGTAAAATCCTAATCACAATTGTATTTTTTTTAAACGAACGCTGACGTGATACATACATATGTTATACATATGTGCCCAGAATACGGCAATAGGCTCACCCCCTGTTACGTGGGACCGAATACCATGATTGGTGAAATGTGGGTGTTAATTCACTTCTGCCTAACCCTCCGGGAATAATAGCGTTGTAAATTGCCGCGTGGTTTCCGGCAGAGTAGAATTAGGGCCACCCCATCTCTTCCCATTCGGTGTCGTACAAGGTGACTTAGGGCTGTTTAACATCAGATAGATATATACAGCCCAGACTCAGCCTCAGATGCATGGCTCGAGTCAACAATAGTGCCCGGAATACGGCAATAGGCTCACCCCCTGTTACATGGGACCGAATACAATTATTGGTGAAACGTGGGTGTTAATTCACATCTGCCTAACCCTCCGGGGATAAAGGCGTGATTATATATATATATATGTTTGTAGCTGACTATATTTTTTTGTTTTTTCAATTTATTTTATTGCGATATATGTTACAAAGATATTACAAGCAATACATTTTGAGTTTCACCATATTTCAGGCAGATTAATAGCATGCAATAATGTCACATATTATGATAATAAAAACAAGATTAACAATTTTTAATTAGGAGCTGTGAATAGATGAAATTTTTAATGTCATAGATGTCAGTATTTTCATGTTATTTAAACTATCATGGTCACTCACATCAGTATCAAAATAAAAGGGATATTTACCATGTTTCATTATTTTGAGTGTCCGATATTTCGGCGCTGTTGCAAGCACCATGATCACGGAGGAACCAACAGCGCCGAAATATCGGAAACTCAAAACAATGAAACATGGTAAATATCCCGTTTATTTTGATACTGATTTTCATGTTAGACATATTTTAATTGATTCTAGATACATCTAGTGATACATACCCAAAGCAATAATATAATAGCGACGGCGAGCCTCGCGCTCTCGTCCACTTGCAGTATCACTCGTTCAGTGATACCACCGATGAACTCGATCAGTCCCAGTTTTGATAACGCCTGTAAAACAAAGATAAGAAACTTCTTACTCATGTTCAAGAAGTTTGCCGGCATCTATACATATATATATAGGCTCTCAGGTATGGGTTCCCCATTTCCGGGGACGAGTTGGGTCCCCACACCCGAGAAGAGAGCCAGATCGTGAGAGATGGCCCTGGGTCGGTCAGGGTGCGAGGGATATGCCTGTCGACCTAGTCGGTTCGAGTCCGACATAACCTCTTCCACCGGCTCCGGTGGGGAGGTATACGTGGGGATTTTGCGCACGTAAAAAAAAAGGTATGGTTTCTTTTTGCGTGCGGATAATCCCCACGGATACCCAGAGCCTGTGGAAGAAGTCATGTCGGACTCGAACAGACTTAAACACACGGCGCCTGTGGGTCGTTTGGTTGCCTCGCACCCCGGCCGACCCAGGGCCATCTCTCTCAATCTGGCCCTCTCCTCGGGTGTGGGGACCACAGAGTCCCCAACTCGTCCCTGGAAACGGGGAGGCGCACAAGGCTCTGAGGCATGGTGTACAGAGTTGTACCAATATCCTTGAGGCACCAGTTAACCTCACTTGTAAGAAGGTGCACCTTCCAAAAAACTTCGAGGACGTAGGTCACGACGGTATTTCCTTCCAATTGAGCAGTCCGACTGGGGAAATACCTCCGCCCTACAGAATACCGCGGCCATAATACCTCGTGTTGTGTTCCCGGCGGTGAGTAGGGTAGCCAGAGCTCACTGGCGAGTTTTTGTGCTGTCAGTGGGAAGACCAAAGGCTTGTCCTGCTTTGTCTATTACATCGACGGCATAGAAACTCGGTGCTGACAGGGTAGGCAACGCAAGTTTGACTCTCCTGGTGTTGCACACGTCCATAGGCCACGGTAACCACTTTCCATCAGGTGGGCCATGTGTTTGTCTGCCACCTAAGTGGTATAAAAAAAAGACGCAACATGTACATTATCTTTTCTCTCAGGGTGGATTGTTTTTAATTGGTATATTGGAAGCAACTGCCGTCTGATTTCTCAGTACTACGAGGAAAGCTTGCGTCGGGACCTCGTCAGCAGGTGTATCGACTAGAAGGCGCTGGAGCCCCTATGTTATCATCAGGGCCCTGCAGACTCCATTGGGTAATGATAACCATCTCTTCCCATGCGGTGTCGTACAAGGCGACTAAGTGATAGGGCTGTTTAACATCAGACTGATATATACAGCCCAGGCTCAGCCTCAGATGCATGGCTCGAGTCAACAATAGTGCCTGGAATACGGCAATAGGCTCACCCCCGAATACAATAATTCGTGAAATGTAGGTTCAAATTCTCCTCTACCTACCCTCTGGGGATAAAGGCGTGATTATATGCATGTATCATGCCCATCATAAATCTTGCCACTTCTTACCTCCATTAATACGAAGAGCGAAGCAAAGAACAGCAGCGTAGACCACTCGATCCTGTGCAGCACCGGCTCCAGGTCCTCGCGGTCTGCTAGCGTCAGGAGAAGCAACGCGCCCAGGAGTGCTGTCCAGCCCAAGGACACGCGGTCTGCAGAAGAAACATAATCAAGTGTTAATTTGACAACCTCTATGGCACAGCGCGAACAGCGTTGGACTTCTAAGTTAGAGGTCGCGGGTTTGATTCTCACTATTATCATCATCATCATGGAGACGTATTTTCCTGATAGCATCCGAGGCCAAGGTGACCTCGGAACTCAGGGTCCGCCTTCTGGCTTTTCCTCCTCTGTGTAGTGTCACACGGTTTTGGGCGTCCATGGTGGTGAGGCACGCATGTCACCGTCTACGACTACATGTCAAGACTTCTTGGGTCTACCCTCTCTTTCGTAACCTGGCAGGGGTGTTATTGCCTGATAGTAGTCAGCAATAACACCCTTGCTTGCGGAAACCGCCAGGCTATATGGGATATAGCCTGGCGGTTTCCGCAAAACTTCCGGGTCTTCAGATACCAGGGTACGAGAATGCCTAAGACATATCCCTTTTTTACGTACGGAAATCCCCTTATGAACTCGTACTGACCAAAACCGCACGGCTGACCCGGCCATCAGTTGCCGGTCAGGTAGGACACGACGGTATTTCCCAGCAATTGAGCAGTCCGCCTGCGGAAGTACCTCCGCTCTACAGAATACCGCAGCCATAATAACTTCGTGTTGTGTTCCCGGTGGTGAGTAGGGTAGCCAGAGCTCACTGGAGAGTTTTTGTTCTGTCAGTGGGAAGACCAAAGGCTTGTTCTGATTTGTCCTCTGCACAGATGGCACAGAAACTCTCTGTGCTTACAGTCACGGCAGCAAGAATGTGACTCCCCTGATGTTGCACGTCCATAGGCCACGGTAACCACTTTCAATCAGGTAGACCATTTCTGCCACCGAAGTGGTATAAAAAAAGTTGCATTCAGTAGTTTGGGGTGGGGTGTGTATATACTTAGCACCCGAGCTGCATAGAACGTCCTAGACTATTTATTATTCACTGAAGTCAAAACTACTCACTGAAGTCTGGTATGGAATGCAAGAAGAAAACTACCACCACGAACAAAACAGCTACTAAAGCTTGTGCCAACAGCACCTTGTCCCTTATCTTGTACTGCGAACAGACAAACATACATAAATTTATAATACTAAATTAGATACAATAAAAATAAAATAACTATTACACAACTTAGAGCTAAGATTAATAATAATAATAAATATTCTGCAACATTCTACACAACGCTATCTAGACACATGGTAAGCATAGTTTAACTAGCTTGTGTTATGGAATCTAGAATACGGATAAACATACTTAAATCCTTTTTTTTGAGAATACAAACATATTATACATAGAAACACCCAGACCAATGCAAATACCCATATTCATGCATACAAATATTTGCACTGAGCGGGGATCCAACCCGCGTCTCCTGCGTAGCAGTCGCGTTCACTACCACCACGCCACAATTCCTCCGCATCGCATTCCTCTTGTGGTAGCGTTCCCAGAAGACTGGCAACATTGCCACGTTGTATGGCAATACTTATTCTCTGACCTAAAAAGAGGCCAGCCTTCTGGTCACGAGAAGCATCGACCAAACGCTTCGCAATCTCACGGAAGAGATTGCGGGCGCTCGAATCCCATGACCCCAAAGTCTCGACTTCGAACGGCACAAATTCATAATCTCCGATGAGATTGGAGTATTTGCACCGCTTGAGAGCCTCTGCAGAAGCAGCAGCACCAGCACAGCCAGCTGTGCTAGTTATATGGGTAGGAGCAATGGTATCAACGCATGTGGCGTCCCACACCAGAGTCCTACCCATCTTTCATGGCATTAACGACATGCCATCTTTAATACTTGGGTCTTTTATCCTCCAGGGATATGCGGAGTCAACTCGGGCGTTGGAGGTTGCAGTACGACCTCTGTCCTCCATAAGAGCGAGTCTGGGGGTGACGGGTGGAAGCACCTGTCACATAAACTGAAGTAAGCCAGGTCTAGGCACAGATAACAGCCTTCCCTGGATCTCCACGAATAGGAACGAGCAAAGAATCAAAGAATCAATTTCATTTATTCAGTTTTGGCACACAAAGAGCACATATGAACGTCAAAACTCCACTATTAGGTATGTCAAGAAATAATACAAAAATATTAGATAATGTAAAAATAAACCATTGGAAAATGATTTTTTCGCTGGTTCGGTAGGTTAGTTCTACTGAGAAGATACCAGTAAGGAACTCAGCGAACTGTATTAGAACTAGATTATTTTTCTTTTTTAAATTTGCTTCAGTTTACAATTTATTTTGTGCGAGCAAGCAAGAGACTTATGTTGACCACGCATTTACATCATTAAGATACTCATCCACTTTATAGAAACCTTTACTCATTAAAGTTCTTTTCACTTCTATTTTAAATTTATTTATTGGCATATTAATCAAATCCTGAGGAATTTTATTAAATATTTTTATACAGCTGCCTACAAATGAATCACCAACCGAGTGAAGCCTATGCCACAGGCGGAAGGCTTGTTGGTAATACTATATTAGTCCTTACCTTGGTCTTCATATCAGCCAGCATTTTCTCGAAGCAGTCTTTCGGACAGGCCCTGCTTCGAGACTCGAAAACGAGAGCGTCGAGTTTCGAGCTGAGCTTACGGACTTTCCTCTCGAGACGTTCTCGAACCACCAGCTCGTCTCGAGACAGGTGGGGGAGGGAGTCTGCTGCGCGACGCCAGATCGAGATCTGTTGGCGAAGATCTGGGGATGTGAATTTGTGATGTGAGTCAATAAATATCTATGGTAGCCACTGCAGATAGTTGCAGCCCTATAAAGTCCAACAAAAACAAACTGGTCTAACTGCAATGCTTCAATATCGGCTGTGGAGGTCAGATGGCAGTCGTCTCACGGAAAATGTAGAATTTTAGCCAAAACCAAAGTTAGACTGGTAAAACGGACCCCAGACTCCGAAGCAAAAGCTTTTTTTTTATATAGGATACGCCAAAATTGACTTCATGTCGCCTGATGGAAGGCTAAAGGCAAAGTCTCAGGAAAGAGGGTCACCATTACAGACACTAAGTGTTACAATGGTGGCACTCAACTTGGCGGCCTCATCAGATGCTTTTTCACGCCCCGCTGGAAACACGTGTGCTGGTTATGAATTCCAGGTCTTGGTAGTGCGGCAAAGAAAAGAGTCTCCGAACCACTTGGTTCTTGCTCGTATATTCTGCACAGTATGCAATTAACGGTAAGAAGAAGAAGCGGATATACCGCCTAACAAGATGTAATTTGTTTTTATACCACTTCGGTGTCAGATAAGCACACGGCCCATCTGTTGGGAAGTAGTTACCGTGTGCTGTTGATCCTGTAAGATCCATCTGAAGCCCCTCTCGAAGAACTCCATATAATGGTAGTTGCTAGGGAGAATCCACCGCGTGGTTTCCGGCAGACTAGAATTAGGACCACCCCATGTCTTCCCATGCGGTGTCGTACAAGACGACTATGGGATAGGGCTGTTTAACATCAGACAGATATATACAGCCCAGACTCAGCCTCAGATGCATGGCTCGAGTCAACAATAGTGCCCGGAATACGGCAATAGGCTCACCCCCTATTACGTGGGACCGAATACAATTATTGGTGATATGTGGGTGTTAATTCACATCTGCATAACCCTTCAGGGATAAAGGTGTGATTATATGTATGTATGTATGCTAGGGAAAACAATGGCAAGAAAAATGGTAGGATCTTCCTACTATAAAAACTACTAAGGCCATATTAAGAGATACCCACCTTGTATTTCCCTGGGCTCATTCGTCCTCAGTTGATTGACGTCCCTGTATAGGAATCTGAATTGGAAGTACGTCTGCAGACACACCAGGAGGATACCAAACGTCATGTGTAGAGTGAAATTAGTGAAGTTTATACCCTGGTGGAGAAAAAGGAAGAAATTGTGAGAAGTCTTCTGATAAATATGTTCAGCTGCTTTTTACCTGGAGGAGGAGGAATGAGGGTCACCACTTTTTTTATACCACTTAGGTGGTAAACAAGCTCACGGTCCACCTGATGGAATTTGTTCACCGTGGTCTATGGACGCGTGCAGAATCAAGAGTCACACTCGCGCTGGCAACCCTGCAAGCATTGAGAGTTTCTGTGCCATTAGTGTAAAAGACAAAGTAGGACAAGCTTTTGGTCTTTCCACAGACAGCACAAAAACCCTCCAGTGAGCTCTGGCTACCCTACTCACCGACGATAACGCAACACGAGGTTATTACGGCCGCGGTATTCTGTAGAGCGGAGGTATTTTCCCAGTTGGACTGCTCAATTGGACGGTAATGCCGTTGTGTCCTATCTCCTCGGAAAACTACTGATAAAATGGTGGCCCGCATGGTTGCAAGTATTTTCTTGTCTTGAATGGAATTGGTTGCATCGTATAAAGGTCTTACACTCCAGTTCCTAGAGATTTCCTTTTTTGCTCCAGATTTCGGCAAAAGTTCCTTGTGATGGAACACCTGTGTGGTAAATTTATTCTTCTGAATGCACACCCCGGTTTGTATAAAAAAAAAGGACAGATGGATACAGCACAGACTCAGCCCAAGATGCATGGCTCGAGTCAACAATAGTGCCCGGAATACAGCAATTGGCTCACCCCCTATTACGTGGGACAGAATTAAATGATTGCTGAAATGTGGGTGTTAATTCACCGCTGCCTAACCCTCCGAGGATAAACGCGTGATTATATGTATGTATACATTTTTACTTTTACAGAAATGTCAGCCATCTAATTCCAACCTTGAGATCACAACCTGAAGCAGCACCAAAGGATGGACTTCGTCATAGTTTTTTTTACATGTTGCCTTAAGCCTACTCCCCTGAACAGATTATATCCACCGCCGGTATCACTCCTCCAAGGTCACGGCGGCACGTTGCATGCGGGTGTGAGAAGAGAAAACAGGAGACTGATGCACGGCATCCTCTCTTTCAACATGTCATGCCCAGCTCCCGGCTTAAGAGCAGAAAGAGCTACCTTCGATGTACTGTTTCTGTGGAAGGTCACCCCGAGAGCGTTCGGTACCAGAAATGGCTCACAGAAAATACGCCTCCTTTAGACAACATTCAACCTGCTGAGAGCCTACCACCCGGGCATGATCTTAAATGGTCCACCTGGAAGTCCCTAAATAGGTTCAGGACGGCTGCTGTAGGGTCAACCGCATGAAATGAGGATACCTAGACTCGGGGGGTGGTGGCTGTGATTATGGTGCACCTCTGCAGTCGATGGACCACCTCCTATCGTGCCCGCTGTGCCCCTACACCTGCACAATTGCTGACCTGAATGAAGCGACGGAAGATGCAGTCAATGTTGCCCAATTTTGGGCTAGGCGCATTAAGCTTCTATTATTTTTAATTGTTGCCATTGACACGAAGAAGAAGAAGAAGCTAATAGTCTCAGGAACTAAGGTCACTGCTATTACAGATTTTTACAATTCAGGAATAACTTCAAAATATCTGCTCTTCACATGGGCAGTGTATACAACCAAGTCCAAAAAGAAACACAAAATACTCACAGCTTGTATAACAGCCTTATTCGACGCTATAATGACGTTAGGGGGATCCCCCACGGGGGTGGCGGTACCCCCTATATTGCTGTACAGCACCATCGACATCAGCACTGGGATTGGATTTAGGTCCATTACTTCACAGAGCCTGTGGATAAGATAAGATTATGGTAAAAATAAAATGCCACAGATGAATAAATAGTCAAGTTCATTTACATACATATATTCATGCCTGTAGATCCCTGGAGGGTTAGGCAGAGATGAGTGCACCTCTGCCTAACCCTCCGGGGATATAATCACGCTTATCCTATCCCCGGAGCGTTAAACAGAGATGAATTAACACCTACATTTCACCACGTAATGTTACCGTCTTCTGGACACTATTGTTGACTCAAGCCATGCCTCTGAGGCTAAGTCTGGGCTGTATATATCCGTCTGGTGTTAAACAGCCCTATCCCTTAGTCGCCTTGTACGGCACCGCATGGGAAGGGATGGGGTGGTCTAAATTCTACTCTGCCGGAAACCACCATAATGATAAATTTCGTATAACTTTTTACAGCTGTCACTTTTCCAAAATGTAATAAAAGTGTTTGTTAGCTTAATATCGTCTCATTCATACACAAAAAAGAATCATAAAATTTGTATGTGTCATTACTGAAAAAATAGCAAAAATGTTAGAACTGAATTTTTTTTTTATATAGGACACGTCAATTGGACTTCGCCTTGCCTGATGGTAAGCTGAAGGCAAAGTCCCAGAAAAGAGGGTCACCATTACTTACACATACCGTGTGACAATGGTGACACTCAGCTTGACGGCCTCATCATATGCTTTTTCACGCCCCGCTTAAAGGACCCGGGACTGTAGTAGATGTAGGAAGAAGGAAACACGTGAGCTCCTCCAATTTTTTCCAAAAAAAAAACGGCATTTTTATATGTAAAGACCTATTATATTAATGGTGTACAATAAAGTAATAAATAAATAAATATATTACCTTATAGTGACTGGTGTCATCAGCAGTACTGTGGTTACGTTGTCTAATATCGTGGATAAGATGGCTGTGATAGCACTTAGCAGTGTGATTAGCGGCCATATCTTGCCTTTTGTGACCTGTAAAGAAACTATATAGTAAGCATCTGTAACGTAAATAAGAGATACCAGCGCTGTCCGCCTGCACACAATGCTGACAGCATTAAGCTGAGAGGTGGCCTTTATTTCTACTTGGCTATTGTAACATCTTGCTGTACCTACTGTGTATATTTGTTTTAAGCTAAGTAAAATGAAAATGTTTTCTTTGTTTCAGATATTTCGTGGCAGTATGGGATTCGATTCCCATTTGAAATTTTTTTAAAGGAATATTATTAGTGGGGGCGGAGAAAGATGACAAGTAGACAGGTATTACCACCTCGTTTCATCCGAATGGGTTTTTCTATACCAATTAGGAGGCAGACAAGCACCCCTCCTGAAGGAAAGTGATTACCGCGGCTTATGGACGTGCACACAGATAGTGCAGACCCTGTAAGCACAGGGTGTTTATTAGTACGGAAGATAAAGCAGGACAAGTCTTAAGTCGTCCCACTGACAGTACAAAAGCTCTCCAGTGAGCTCTGGCTACCCTACTCACTGCCGGGAACAGAACACGAGGTTATTATGGCCGTGGTATTCTGTAGGGCGGAGGTACTTCCCCAATCGGACTGCTCAATAGGACGGAAATACCATCGTGTCCTACCGTAGGGTGTTGTTAGAGGCGACTAATGGAAAAATATGTAGACGATATCACTGCCAGAGAAGGAAAACTTCGAACCCCTCCTCACTGCTCCAGCCGTTACGATGGCTCATTTACTGTTCGCGCAGTAAGGTTACGGAATTCGTTGCCTCACTCGGTACGCGATAGCATTTCTTTGAACGTATTCAAGATCAAAGTAAAATAACTGTTCCTCTCTCAAACTAGATAAATATGTGTTATTTAATTTTATAGTAATATATGTATTATCCATTGTATATTTGTGTAATTGAATTATATACAAGTCAGTGTATTGTATATGTATAATATTTTTATTCTTAGTATGTATTATATGTATTTTTCTGCTGTTGTACACTTGGTTTTATTATCATTTTTTTTGCACTTTTAATCCCCAAAGGTTTGCTGGGAGAAAACTCAATATTGAATTAATCTCGCCTTTGTACACCAAGATGTATTTGTGATTACCAGTTGATGTAATTATTTTCTTGTGTACAATAAAGAATTAAAGAAAAGAAAACTTGAAATAAAACCCTATATATTTTTTTTTATTTATTTAAACTATTTGCGCAAATACACAAATATTGTGCTTAATGCCACAGGCATTTCTACCAGTTAATCTACCAGTCAAAATTCCAATCTGTCTGACCAGCGCGCAGCGTGGAAACAGTAGGCCAAAGCCTCCCAACACTGGACGAAGCTTGATTGAATTGCAATGGGCTATGATATATCTAAAATTTAGTGGCATTTTTGCAGTATCAAATAAGACAGCGGTTTTACTTTTGTAGAACCGAGAGCCTGGACACGTGATAGAGTGATGCTTAGAAAACGTGTTTTTTTTTATACAACTTAGGTGGCAGACAAGCACACGGCCCACCTAATGGAAAGTGGTTACCATGACCTATGAACGTGTGTAACACCAGTGGAGTCACATCCGTGCTGCCGACCCTGTAAGAACAGAGATTTTGTACCGTCAGAGTAGAGGATAAAGCAGGACAAGCCTTTGGTCATCTCACTGACAGCACAAAAACTCTCCAGTGAGCTCTGGCTACCCTACGTAGAAGTTATTATAACCGCGGTACTCTGTAGCGCGGAGGTACTTCCCCGGATTGCTCAATTGGGCGGAAATACCGCCGTGTCCTACCTCCTCCAAAACGTGTAAAGTATTGTCATTTAATTTCTTATATAAACAAGTTAAATAGACTTGAATTGCTTTTAATTACAAGGTTAATTGAGAAATAATAATATAATTGCGTGTAATTGAAGTATAAATAATAGGTAGCAGGCAATTACTATCAGGCTTATCGTAGCCTATGGTATGGGTAATGGATTGCTGAGACGAGGTCTCTGGTTCGATCCCAGGTTTTATCACGGCACACACCAATGACTTTTCGATGCTTTTCGAAGTTAAGTGTGTATTTATCGCAGGTTTATAAGTGCCCGGTTAATGGCAATAGGCTCACCACCTATTACATTGGGACCTAAACATAAACTGGCGAAATGTGGGTGCTAGCACCTCTACCTACCCCTTCGGGGATATAGGCGTGAGTTCATGTTATGTATGTTTATGTCTTATAGTAAATATAATGTAGGTATTACGAGTATTGCCGTATGGGTTCCCGGTGGAGTAGAATAGACCTACCCTATCTCTTTCCATGGGTACCGTAAAGGCAACTAAAGAATAGGGCTGTTTTCCATCCGACAGTAAATACCCATGACAAAGTACCCGCTTGAAGTCAATAGGCTCGCCCTCTATTAGGACGTGAGAGGGATAAAAAAAAATGCCTGCTGAGTTTCTTGCCGGGGTCTTCTCATATCGGGGTCGCGTTTCGAACCGGTGGTCCATTTGCAAAGTATTTTTATACCACTTAAGTGGCAGACAAGCACATGATGGAAAGTGGTCACCGTGGCCTATGTACGTGAGCAAAACTAAGAGAGTCACACTCGCGTTACCAACTCTAAGTATTGAGAGTTTCTGTGCCGTCAGTGTAAAAGACAAAGCAGGACAAGCTTTTAGTCTTCCCACTGGCACTGGCAGCACTGTCTTTCTTTTTTTTTTTAAATACGTTCTTACAACTGCCGTTTGGAGCGTTTTAATATGAAAACTTTGGAACAACGCACAAAAATTAATGAGGTAAAGTTTGCCTCCAAGATCCTCCAACACAGAATTGATTGTCCAAGGTTACTGGCTTTGCTAAATTTCAATGTTCCATCTAGGATCCTTCGCAAACCAGTCACACCACTCTGCCCACTAAGAAGGACAGTTTTAAGTTTCAATTCTCCAAGCGCGAGACTGTCTAGAGTTGTGAACAGTCTCAGTGACAGGATTGACTTTCACTTCGATACCCAGCCTAAACTAAAACGTATTTTAAGTGTTATTTAGTTAGATATATAGATATTTAGTATGTCTCTTAGTTAAGGTAAGTTTTTATCTTTTCCTTTGCCCATATTTTTTCATATTTATGTAAAGTTGTTTAGTTTTAAGTCTCTATTATATTATTTCTTTGTCATTCTTTGTATGCGGTGTTTACCTTTAAGTGATGTTTGCATTGTAATAAGTTAGTTTAATTACTGATATTGCATGCTTTAATGAAAAACATTGTTGATAGACCTAATAAATAAATTTAAAAAATATACTTCCCCAGTCGGACTGCTCAATTGGACGGAAATACCATCATGTCCTACGAAAAATAGATCTGGATAGATAAAAGTCCGAATTTTAACATTTTCATCGCAGGAAAAGAATGTGTCGATAGAACGTGATCAAAATTCCACGCAGGCGAAACCGCGGGCATCAGCTAGTTAATCAATATAGACGACAAGATTGTGCGTCAGTTCTTTTATGACATGTTTTATCAGTGTTTACTAATATACATTTGTGCAACAGCCAACACGTGCCAATATAATGTGTCGATATAGATGTGTAGTGCCTGCATCTTATTGCCAGGGAATCTATTTCTAAACAATACGAATCACGAATAGGAAGTTCTTGAAATGTGTACGGATAGAGACAGATAAATAAATAAATAAATATTCCACGACATTCTACACAACGCTATCTAGACCCATGGTAAGCATAGCCTAACTAGCTTGTGTTATGGCATCTAGAATGCGGATAAACATACTTAGATACTTTTTTTTGTAAATATATGCATATTATATATAGAAACACCCAGACCAATGCAAATATACAAACATACATATTCATGCATACAAATATTTGCACTGAGCGGGAATCAAACCCGCGCCCCCTGCATAGCAGTCGAATGCTCTACCGCTACGCCACGGAGGTCGTCAAAAAAAAGATGATCGCCGGGTGTGTCTGCCTACCCCAAATAGATACAGGCGTGAGTATTATACATACATACATACATATAATCACGCTTTTATCTCTAGAAGGTTAGGCTAGGTGAATGAACACCCACATTTCACCAATAATTGTATTCGGTTCTACGTGGTAGGGGGTGAGCCTATTGCCGTATTCCGGGCACTATTGTTGACTCGAGCCATACATCTGAGGCTGAGTCTAGGCTGTATGTATCTGTGTGATGTTAAACAGCCCTATCTGTTAGTCACCTTGTACTACATCGCGTGGGAAGAGATGGGGTCCCCTAATTCTACTACAATTACAACCACCGTAGCCGGTAGGGGAGGTTATGTCGGACTTGAAACGACTAAAACGTAAACCGACTTTGTATGTTGCTTAAGGGGGGTTTATCTGAGATATATCCCTCGCACCCAGGTTTGCCCAGGACCGTCTTCTACGAGACGACCCTCTTCGGGCGTGGAAACCACCGAAACCCCATCTCGTCCTCGGGTATCGAGAGCCACGGCCTGCTTCTTCTAGGGTGACAGGCGGCTCCACCAGTCACCCCCAATTACCATCTAACACTAGTACCTATCCTGAGTACCTTAACGGACTCTGGCGGTCCAATTCACACTGAAAGTCATTAAGTAACATTAGTAAGTTTATAAGAGCCCGGTTAATGGCAATAGGCTCGCCACCTATTACATTGGGACCTAAACATAAACTGGCGAAATGTGGGTGCTAGCACCACTGCCTACCCCTTCGGGGATATGGCGTGAGTTTATATAAATAACACTGCTGGAAATGATAGTAGCCTCCGGGTATCAAATTGAAGGAGGTAGGACACGACAGAATTCCCGTCCCGACTGGGGAAGCACCTCCACCCTACAGAATAAAACGGCTTATATAACCTCGTGATGTGTTTCCGGCGGCGAGTAGAGTATCTTGTCCTGATCGCTTTTTCTGCACTCACGGCACAGAAACTCTCTGTTCTTAAAGGTCGGTAGCCCGGCCTGGGGGTGACAGGTGGAGCCGCCTGTCACCCTGGCAGAAGCAGGCCACGGCGGTGGAGCTCCTCCCCGTTTCCGGGGACGAGTTGGGGACTCTGTAGTCCCCACACCCGAGAAGAGGGCCAGATCGTGAGAGATGGCCCTGGGTCGGCCGGGGTGCGAGGGATATGCCTGTCAACCTCACCTTCGGCAACCAAAGCGACCCACAGGCGGCGTGCGTTTTAGTCGGTTCGAGTCCGACATAACCTCCTCCACCAGCTCCGGTGGGGAGGTATCCGTGGGGATTTTGCGCACGTAAAGAAAAAAAAATAACACGGTTGTAACTCCTCTGGTGTTGCACACGTTCATAGGTCACTTCCCATCAGGTGGGCCTGTCTGCCACCTAAGCTGTATAAAAAATATTATAAACTGTTCTCTGCCTACCTAAAAAGAGAAAGGTATGAATGTAAACTTACCTCAAAAGTAAATACAGCCAAGAAGTCAAACAGCCCGGTCTCAGCCATGATGGCCACTAGTAGCATCATGCTGAACAGTAGAAGCAGAGTTTCTATGTCCAGCCAAGAGACCAACTCTTCAAGCGACGGTCTTTCGCCAGCCAGAGCCAACGCTGCAATAGATGTGGTGGAAACAAGGACGGCAGCCATTGTCCTGTTGATTAGCTGTTGATAGTAGAACAGTAATAATTGATAAAAAAATACATAACATAAATTATATTCACACCTACCTACTAGAAGGGTATTAACAGACTTTTAAGTGCGGCAATCAGATAATCACTCACGCCACAACTGACCCAGAGCCATCGAAGTCCTCTCGAGTGTGGGACTACGGTGTCCCCACCTTTCCCCGGAGGGTGGCGGGTGGGAGGAAGGGGGCTTCTGTTCCAATTGGATCCTCTATTTCGATTCTTCTGGAGATCCAAAAGGAATAGCTTTTTTACTTCGATCATCCAAGGGGTCGAAAAGGACTATACTATTCCACTTTGATCCTCTACAAACAATGCCATAATTTAGATATTTAAACTATCATGATCATTCATATAACATCAAAATAATCAGGATATTAATCATGTTGTACTGTTTCGAGTTTCCGATATTTCGGCGCTGTTGCAAGCCCCATGATCACAGAGGAACTGGAGTATTGGCGGTGAAAAGGGAAAAAGTATTTTTCTAGAAGTAAATATATCGATCTACCCTCTTTCGAGTTCTTTTACTACGCGTATCTGCACTACCACTGGTTTTACTCTCACTACAAACTCTTGAAATGTCGGGATCGAGATCGCGTTCGAGTTAGTAGTGAGTAGCGGCGAAATATTGGAAACTAGAAACAATGCAACGTGGTAAATATCCCGATTATTTTGATATTGAATACCATAAATATCACTTCCATTTCGATTACCTTTAAGTTAAATGACTAAGATAAGATAGGTTGAGATAGGATAATTATTATAATCTGATGGTATCGTACCGTATAGTATCATATTCTATCTAATCATATCGTATTCTATCTTATCTAAATAACCTAACCAAAAGGGTTAATCCTTGTGGAAGTGACGAGGGTAAAGGATCTAAGTGAATTAATGATTACTTTTGGATCTCCAGAGGGATCGGAATAGATGATCCAAATGGAACCCCGGCGGGGCAGGGAGGCAGATGTTGAGATACGCATCGCGCCGGCGGGCGCCTACTTCTGCTAGGGCGACAGGAGAACAGCCCTATCCCTTAGTTGCCTTCTAGTACACCCACGGAAAGAGATGGGGTGGCCCTGTTATTCTCCATCGGGAACTAACGCCAAGGAGGTAGGACATGGCGGTATTTCCGCCCAATTGAGCAGTCTGACTGAGGAAGTACCTCCGCCCTACAGAATACCGCGGTTATATTAACTTCGTGTTGTGTTCCCAGTAGGGTAGCCAGAGCTCACTGGAGAATTTGTGCTGTCATTGGGATGACTAAAGGCTTGTCCTGCTTTGTCCTCTACACTATAGCACAGAAAGTCTGTGCTTACAGGGTCGGCAGCGCGAGTATTGCTTCTCTGGTGTTACACACGTCCATTGGCCACGGTAACCACTTTCCATCAGGTGGGCCGTGTGCTTGACTGCCACCTAAGAGATATAAAAAAAAAGTACAATATTTATTATTTATTCGGATTTCTGTCGGCTTAATATACGTGGAGGCCATCTTAGCGTGCTTTTATAGGAGCAACTGACAACCTGCCTACATCTGACCCCTCAAACCAAACATCGAGAATAAAACCTGTGCGAGAACCTTACATTAGGATTAAGAAGGGGCCCGAACCTTTTTTGGGGTCTTAATTGGACGAGGCTATTTCTTTTTAGTATAGTATTTAAATTTTAGTAAAAAACTATTATTAGTCTAACTTAAAAATTACTTAGTTTTTTTTCAACAAAATTTACGATTTATGATTATATATTTTTTATTATTCTGAGGCCGACTGCAGACAGCAGCAACCGACGCAGGTGCCATGAAATAGACTAAAATATGATGATTTTGATTATATTTTTAATTTATTGCGACTTCTCTATGGGCTATTTTATCCATATTGGAGTTTAACAAGTAATGTATGCGAAAAGACGACTCATCCAACCACACACAAATGGTCCATAAAAATAAAAGAAAATCAATCCCGCTATCCGCTCATTTGTCTAAAACTATATACATTTATACTATTTCACATACATTACTTGTTAAACTTAAATATGAATAAACGGCACCATTGATAAGCAGCAATGAATTAAAATACATATAATCACGCCTTTATCCCCGGAGGGTTAGGCAGAGGTGAATTAACACCCATATTTCACCAATAATTGTATTCGGTCGGTTCGGTATAAACGAAAATATCATATAAGTACAAGTTTATTTCATGGCACGCTCTGCGTCTGCTGCTGCTGTCTGCAAACAGCATACTACTGTGTACGGTATCTTCTATGTATCTCGCTCTAATTATGGCTTTTTCAAAGCGTAAGAAAGCGATAGAGATACACCCAAATGCGTAAGGTCATCAATATATTATTGTGTCGTGTCCTAGCTCGCCTTAAGCCTGCTTTATCTGTATAATTCAGTCCTAACATATACAGTCGAGTACTCAACCTAGACACAGATTATAGAAATCCTGGGCTTCGGTTCTGCTAAAGCAAAACCACTGTCATATCCAAAACACTGCTTAAAACATCATTTAATTTTAGATTTTAAAGCAATGGCGTTAAAATCTCAAATTAAAAATTTGCAGACTGAATGAAAAAGTGTAATGAAACTCTACTCATTTAATTTTGGAGTTTCATAACATAACATAATCTCACGCCTGTATCCTCGAAGGGGTAGGCAGAGGTGCTAGCACCCACATTTCGCCAGTTTATGTTTTGGTCTCAATGTAATAGGTGGCGAGTCTATTGTCATTAACCGTGCACTTATAAACCTGCGATAAATACACACATAACTTCGAAAAGCATCGAAAAGTCATTGGTGTGTGCCACGGTAAAACCTGGGGGCGAATCCGTAACCTCGTCTCAGCAGTCCATTAACCATACCACTAGGTAGCCTAGTGCCTAGCGGTTTTGGCGTTTCAGAGAAATAACGCCTAAAATTAAATGCCATTTTTTGCAGTGTCTGTGGGTACGTCAGTGGTTTTCCTTTAGTAGAATTGAGGACCTGCACGGTCTATTTGCTATAATGTATTAACCTTGGTTATCTAGATTAGATAAGACATACTTGTTTGTAATAATATAAACACAATCTTGATAGGTACCTGGCTACTAGATAATTCTAGACAGATTGCGAATTTGTGCGCCTCTATTCTAAAGCGCTAATAAATTACATCTTAACGGCCCCACTAAACAAATGGCAATACGTATGTAGAACATACATACATACAATCACGCCTTTATCCCCGGAGGGATAGGCAGAGGTAAATTAACACCCACATTTCACCAATCATTAAATTCGGTCAAACGTAACAGGGGGTTACTCAGCCATGCATCTGAGGCTGAGTCTGGGCTGTATATATATGTCTGATGTTAAACAGCCTTATCCCTTAGTCGCCTTGTACGACACCGAGTGGGAAGAGATGGGGTGGTCCAAATTCTACTCTGCCGGGAAGTATGTACAATAGAATGATAATTGCGTGGGAATAACATACGTTGTCTTATCAAACAATGTGTCAATCCTTGATAATTTAATTCGATTCCATTCTTTAAAAAAATCCCCAAGGATACCCTTTCCCGCCGGAGCCGGTGGAAGGGGTTATGTCGGACTAAAACGCACGGCAGCTGTGGGTAGTTGTTGGTTGCCGAAGGTGAGGTTGCATATCCCTCGCACCCCGACCGACCCAGGGCCATGTCTATCGAAATGACCCTTGTCGGGTGTGGGAATCACGAAGTCTCCAACTCGTCCCAGAAACGGGGAGGCGCCCCACCGCCGTCCCCTGCTTCTGCCAGGGCGATAGGCAACGCCACTCATCATCCCAGACCTGCACTCATGGAGGGCGGAGGTCATTCTTCGACCTCCGACACTCGAGCTGCCTCAGGTTGCTATTGTCGCTCCCGCTACCGCTTCCCCGCTTCCGCTCATTTGCCGCTTGTCTAGGGGAGCTATTCCCTGTTACATACATTCGTGGGTTTTGAGCTAATGTCGTTTGACCCCCCAAACCCTGCTAGAAAAGATTGCGCCAGAAACTTGTATGTCAGTCAGCAAGTGTACGAATAGGTTTGTATGAACAAATCTACAATAAAACTATTCGAAAAATTTGGAAATGTTTAATTTTTCAATAGAAGAGATATTATTTTCAAATATTGTTTTAAAAAATACAGCTCGTTATAGATACAAGTATATATTTAAAATAAAAAATTATAAAGTCTGAGCTACTGCAATTAATAAATATTTAAAAAAACTAGCTGATGCCCGAAGCTCCACCCGCCCTATATCTTGATTACTTTTGGCCATATCTCCGGTACTACTCAACAAGTTGCTTAGGACTTTAAGTATATAGCCCTAAAGTATAAAATTTAATGCTATTTTTTGCTTTGTCTGTGGTATGACTGTGGTTTATCTTTAGTAGAATTGCGGGCCTGATTGTGATCGCATTCAGTATCCAATTCAAATAGTATTTGCAATAATCTCGAACATACAAGGAGTGTGAAAGAGAAGACGACATTATTACCAGCTTCTCTAGACAAGTGGCAACACATTTGTAGAATAGTATAGAATAGATTGATCAATGTATGAGATTGACATACGTTAACGACTGTCATAAACGTTAAAATGTATGTCAATCTCATAAACTCATCAATCTATTCTACAACGTTCAATGTATGGGATTGACATACGTTGACGACGGTCATAAATGTCAAAATGCGTGTCAATCGCATAAACTCATCATTATATTCTACAACGGTCAATGTATGGGATTGACATACGTTGACGACCGTCATAAACGTCAAAATGCGTGTCAATCCCATAAACTCATCATTCTATTCTACAACGATCAACGTATGGGATTGACATACGTTAACGACCGTCATAAACTTCAAAATGCGTGTCAATCCCATAAACTCATCATTCTATTCTACAACAATCAATGTATGGGATTGACATACGTTGACGACCGTCATAAGCTTCAAAATGCGTGTCAGTGACATAAATTCATCATTCTATTCTACAACGGTCACTGTATGGGATTGACATACGTTAACGACCGTCATAAACTTCAAAATGCGTGTCAATCCCATAAACTCATCATTCTATTCTACAACGATCAATGTATGGGATTGACATACGTTAACGACCGTCATAAACTTCAAAATGCGTGTCAATCCCATAAACTCATCATTCTATTCTACAACGATCAATGTATGGGATTGACATACGTTGACGACCGCCATAAGCTTCAAAATGCGTGTCAATCCCATAAATTCATCATTCTATTCTACAACGGTCAATGTTTGGGATTGACATACGTTGACGACCGTTATAAACTTCAAAATGCGTGTCAATCCCATAAACTCGTCACTCTATTCTACAACGATCAATGTATGGGATTCACATACGTTAACGACCGTCATAAACTTTAAAATGCGTGTCAATCCCATAAACTCATCATTATATTCTACAACGGTCAATGTATGGGATTGACATACGTTGACGACCGTCATAAACGTCAAAATGCGTGTCAATCCCATAAACTCATCATTCTATTCTACTTTCGAGGTGTATTATACGGAGAAAGCGACCTAAAGCGGACAGATACGGTTAAGGCAACCGTAGAAGTTCGGGACCGGAATCAGAATTATATGTGAGCGGAGCCACGGGCACCAGTTAGTATTTGTATACTACTGGTACTCAATTCTGCTAAAGCAAACCCACTGTCGTACAACGGACACCACAAAAAATCCATTCAATTTTAAACTTTAACGCAATAAAGATAATATCCAAAATTAAAAGGCATTTTGCAGAATAAATAAAAAAGTGTAATGAAACTCTTTTAATTTAATTTTGGACTGTATGAACATAGAAATAAAGTCTAAAATTTAATACCATTTTTTTGCAATTTCTGAAGTATGACAGTGGTTTTGCTTTAGCAGAATCAAGGACCTCTATAAGATAACTATTCTGCATTACATGTCACAATGTAAGCTACCTGCCTTTGGTCTGCCTTCTAGGCTGTGCAACTGGGTTGCTAGCTTCCTGCAGGGGCGCCGTATTCGCGTCCTTTGTGACGGACGAGCTTCAGAGTTTCTGCAGGTTAATGCTGGCGTGCCCCAGGGGTCCGTCTTATCACCCACTCTCTTTCTTCTGCATATCAACGACATGCTGTCTACCGGCAATGTTCATTGTTATGCAGACGATAGCACTTTACATGGGAGTTATCATGGACATCCAGCGGCCAAGCAGTCAGATATCGCAGAGAAAAGGCAGCTTCTTGTCACTGAGCTTGACGGGGTCCTGAATCACATTTCTCAATGGGGCTCTGAGAACCTGGTTGAGTTCAATGCCAAGAAGACGCAGGCATGTGCGTTTACAGCAAAAGTATCTTCTTTCCTTCCCCTCCCCACTCTTCAGAGCACGCCACTGCCGCTGCAGGACAATCTCAATATCCTAGGTATGGATGTTCGCTGCAACCTAAATAACAAAAACTACATCGAAAGCATCATCAAAACAGCCTCACGAAAACTCGGAGTCCTGAACAGAGTGAGACGATTTTTCACGCCGGAGCAGCGGTGTCTTCTATACAAGACACAAATTCGCTCCTGTGTGGAGTACTGCTCGCATCTCTGGGATGGTTCAGCAAAGTACTTACTAGATGCTCTCGACAGGTTGCAGCGACGTGCGATCCGCATCATTGGGAATCCCGAGATCACGAACACCCTAGAACCTTTACAGCTGCGTAGAGATGTTGCGTCCATGGCTGTATTTTACCGTCTGTACCATGGGGAGTGTTCTGATGAGCTCTTCCAATTAGTCCCACCCTCCCCTTTCCTACACAGGACAACGCGTGCAGGTCTTAGATGTCATCCGCACACGGTGCAAAACATCCGATCAAGAACCAAGCGGTTCGGAGACTCTTTCCTCTGTCGCACCATTAAGGCCTGGAATTCATTACCAGCTCACGTGTTTCCTTCTTCCTACAGTCCCGGGTCCTTTAAGCGGGGCGTGAAAAAGCATATGATAAGGCCGTCAAGCTGAGTGTCACCATTGTCACACGGTATGTGTAAGTAATGGTGACCCTCCTTTCTGGGATTTTGCCTTCAGCTTACCATCAGGCAAGGCGAAGTCCAATTGACGTGTCCTATATAAAAAAAAAAAAAAAAAAAAAAAAATAGTATATTTACATTACAAATACTGTGCAAACATAATTATTTAAAATAATTTTACTTTTCTTAAAAAAACATGACATTTATATCTAATCAGCTGACAGTATTATTATTCTGTTAGTCCCAAAACAAATAATTACAGAAAGATCAGCTTCAGTTGTGCAATAGGGTTGTGTCCTATTTTAATATCTTAAACTGTACATTTTACAATAATATAATGAACTGTAAAAGTTAAACTTTCTTATGACAAATAGTTTTAAAGATATTTTAAAAATTCAATTTCTCGAAACCCCATAAAATCCATACAAAATCGTGGCACGTGGTGACGTCACAGCGCACTGACGCGAAGTGAAAATATATGGAGTGCAAGAGAATATCGCATTTATCTCAGTCTACGTTGCGTTTACACGTAATATAATTGCTTGTTCGATTGCTACATATATATTTTTTATAAATTAGATAAGATTAGAATTAGATTAGAAAAAAAACAATTTAAAAAAATGTGAATTGGATAGGTTTCATATAAATAGTTTGGAAACTGTGTGTCTTCGACTACATAATTTAAATTTACACTAGCTTCACTATTGTATTAGGTTTGATATGTACCTGTAATGATAGTGTAAAAGTTATAAATAAATATATAAAAATAAATAATAAGATTGATTTGCAATTGAATAAGGAATCTAAAAATTTGTAAATTTTGCTTTATTTTGATTGTTTATATTTTGACCTATTTTGGTCAAGTCATAGTTTCAGTTTAGTTAGGCAATAATATCTTAGTTTACTATGCATATTTTTAGATAAAATACTAAGACATTAAGTAGTATTGGTAAGAATTCAATGACTCAGGAAACTACCCTATTCTCTAAGCACAGACAGCGTCGAGCACAGCGCTGCGACAGCCTTGAAAGAAAGGCCCAGCGCACACTGCTGGAAGCGCGGCGAAGAGCATTTTAAGACATCAATTAAATTTAAACTTTAGCCACCTTGAAATAAGGTCGAAAACTGCACATCAAGAATAAATTCGCACTCGGCGTCAAAAGCGGCTACAAGAGCATGCGCGCGACTGTAGTTTCGACCGTATGTTAAGGTCATTAAAGTTTATATGAAATTGATGTCTTAAAATGATCTTCGCCGCGCTTCCAGCGGTGTGCGCTGGGCCAAACTGTCATTAGTCGATCTCCAGTGACGTCACTCAGTCCAACCAATGAAAATGTCTATCAAGGCTGTCTTACCGCTGTGCTCCACGCTGTCCCTCATTCGTCTTAGGACAGATTCTGGTTACGACAGATTTTTGTTACGGCAGATTCTTGTTTCGGCCGAGAGAATAATTCTTGTAATAATTAATAAGAGATTCTTGTTATGAGAGTGAATGAAGCAAGAGTATTATGTCATACTTTTATATGGTCATCCAACCCCGAATTTGAATTTTTTTTATGCTCGACAGCGTAGAGCGTAGAACAAGTAACAGTAACAAGAATCTGCCGTAACAAGAATCTGTCGTAACCAGAATCTGTCCAAATATAAATGAGGGCACGCTGTGTGCTTAGAGAATTGCATAAAGAAATGATAAAAATCGTATTTACACACACAGAGGCATAGGTATTAGAATCTCGGGTCAACTCGGACGGAATGCCAGCCTTGAGTGGCATGTTTTGATAAAAAATATTTGTTTAGTGTGCACTGATGAGCATATTTTTTTTTATGTACAATTGTAAAACATAATTACAAAATGTTTTATTGAGGTAGATAAAGCCTTAACCGCAGTGGAGGACTGTAGCTAATTTACACCGCTTGGTCAGGAACCTAACTAAAAGTAAATAATGTTGAATCTATATAGTAATATTATAAAGCTGCAGAGTGTGTTTGTTTGTTTGTTTGAACGCGCTAATCTCTGGAATTACAGGTCCGATTTGAATGATTCTTTCAGTGTTGGGTAGTCCATTTATCGAGGAAGGTTTTAGGCTATATATCATTACGCTACTACTTAAGGGAGCGGAGCGTTGATAATAAATGTTAACAAATCCGGCAATTTTTCATACATATTTTGAAGACTAAAACATACGGGCTCAAAGGGATATGAAGCTTCAAAATATACCCCGGGCTAAGCTGAGGGGGGTCAGATGGTGTCTTTTATAAAATGTATTTAAAAACTCAGTTTATTAATTTGAGTTTGAAGTCTAAGACGTTTGGAGTCGAACCTTTGGGGTTTCGAAGAGTATGGTCAACGCTTCTGGTGACCAAAAGGCTGGCTTCTATTTAGATCAGAGAATACATACATACATACATAAAATCACGCCTGTATCCCATAGGGGTAGGCAGAGATCACGGATCTCCATTTGCTACGATCCTGACATACTACTCTCGCTTCATTTACTCTCATTACATTCTTCATGCATGCTCGTCGGTTTAGAGTACTCCTGACCTGCCCCTTTTCTAAAACTTCCCCGATTTGGTCCAGGTATGTGCGCCTAGGTCTTCCCCTTCCGACGGTACCATCCACACTCGCCTCATACACCTGTTTCGTTAGTCTTCTTTCATTCATTCTCTCAACATGACCAAACCATCTCAACATTCCTCTCTCAATTCTCATCACTACATCTTCTATCACTCCACATCGTTCTCTTATCACGCTATTTCTCACTCTATCTTTCAAGGTCAAGCCACACATACTTCGCAACGCACGCATTTCTACTGCATTCACTCTACTCTGATGCTTTTTCTGCCACACCCAACTTTCACTACCATACATAAGAGTCGGCACCAATACTCCTCCATGTACAGCCAGTCGTGCCTTTTCGGACACTTTCCGGCTGCTCATAAAGTTGTGTAGTGCCCCATTCACTCTATTTCCGGCCATCACTCTCCTTTCAACATCTTCTTCATGCTTTCCATCTCTCGTAAGCAATGTTCCCAAATATATGAACTCATTCACTTGTTCCACTTTTTCTACATCTATACAAATCCTACACTCTGTCACGCATTCATCTCTTTCAAAAACCATAACTTTTGTCTTACTAACATTCACTTTCATTCCTTTCCTCTCAAAATCTTCATGCATAGTTGTTACCATCTCCTGCAACTCATCTGCCGATGACGCAAGTAAAACCGAAAAGATCAGAGAATAAGCATTGCCATACACCGTGGCAGTGCTGCCAGTCTTCTGGGAATGCTATTACAAGAGGCATGCGATGCGGTAGCGGGAGCGACGAAGGATCGCAAGCCAAGCTGCCCGCGTACGAAGGCAATTCGAGCGTCGAAGGTCGATAAACGACCTCCGCCCCCCATGAGCGCAGGCCTGGGCGTGACTGGTGGAGCCGCCGGTCACCCTGGCAGAAGCACAAGCGGCGTGCGTTTTGGTCGGTTCGAGTCCGACATAACCTCTTCCACCAGCTCCGGTGTGGGGGGGGGGGGGGGGGGTTGCAAAGCAGAGGAATTCCACGACGCATTGTATAGTGCCCGGAAGACACCCATGCAATAGCCCCCCCCCTCCCCCCCCGCTCGTTAAGTTATGTCGGACTCGAACCGACCAAAACGCACGACGCCTGTGGGTCGTTTTTGGTTGCCGAAGGTAAGATTAACAGGCATATCCCTCGCACCCCGGCCGACCCAGGGCCACCTCGATGATAATGGTGATGATAACAGTACTTATAGAATATATAGAAATAGTTTTGTCCTAGAATCTCCACCTAGCAAAGAATATGAAGTTATTTCAAGAACATTCAATTTGTAAACGATTTTATTTGTCCTCTGAATGTTCATAGATTTAAAAATAAATAGAAAAGGCACACAGAATGTGCCGCTTTATCTACGCTAGACAGAGACGGTGCAAAAAACTGGGAATCGATAAAGGGCGTTACACACGGGGTAGATACCTATAATAAATATTAAGATATGTAGTTCTTGGGATATATCTTAAATAAATAAATAATAAATAAATAAATATTCCACGACATTCTACACAACGCTATCAAGACCCATGGTAAGCATAGCTTCACTAGCTTGTGTTATGGGATTTAGAATGCGGATAAACATACTTAGATACTTTTTTTTTGTACATACATAAATATTATACATATAAACACCCAGACCAATGCAAATATACATATTCATGCATACAAATATTTGCACTGAGCGGGAATCGAACCCGCACCCCCTGCACAGTAGTCGAATGCTCTACCGATACGCCACGGAGGTCGTCAAATGAATATCAATCAAGATATGCCTCATATGTATAATATGTATGTATTGACAAAAAAATAGTATCTGAGTATGTTTATCCGCATTCTAGATTCCATAAAACAAGCTAGTTAAGCCAAGCTTACCATGGGTCTAGATAGCGTTGTGTAGAATATTTATTATTATAAAGCGAGCTATATTGTATCTTAAAATGTAAATAATATATTAAGTATCCTCATGTGTAACGCGCTTTAATCTTTTCTTTTGACAAACAAGGCTACGACGGCTGGCGAATGACGTCATTATGTTTACCGCGCACTTCTTTTTTTTACTGTTGCCTTGACCTGGATACATCTTATTTATTATCTTAGCGATGTTCCCAGCTGCATTTGAGGTTTTAACCCGGCTAGGGTTCCATTTACTCCTTCTCAATAGGCTCACCCCCTATTACGTTATACAATGATTGGTGACATTCAACGAATTCAATGATTGGTGAAATGTGGGTGTTAATTCACCTCTGCCTAACCCTCCGAGGATAAAGGCGTGATTATATGTATGTATGTTATCATACGTAAATCTACCTTAAGTTAACCTCACCCGCAAGCTGGAATACTTGGGACAGATTACTTAAATAGCTGTTGGGACTCGGGCTCCGAGGTGAGACATCGGATGCTGGCGAGAGTAAGGTTAAAATGATGGCGCTGATGAATAATATATTATTTTGTAGTTTTCTTTAATTTGAATGTAGTACCTACTTAAATTGTCTTAATTTTTTTATTGTTCATATGATAGTGAATTTTTTTTTATACAACTTAGGTGGCAGACAAGCACTCGGCCCACCTGAAGGAAAGTGGTTACCATGACCTATGAACGTGTGTAACACCAGTGGAGTCACATCCGCGCTGCCGACCCTGTAAGCACAGAGATTTTGTGCCGTCAGTGTAGAGGACAAAGCAGGACAAGCCTTTGGTCGTCCCACTGACAGCACAAAAACTCTCCAGTGAGCTCTGGCTACCCTATTCACCGCTGGGAACACAACACGAAGTTATTATGGCCGCGGTATTCTGTAGGGCGGAGGTACTTTCCCAGTCGGACTGCTTAATTGGGCGGAAATACCGCCATGTCCTACCTCCTCCTAAATAATACTTAGGTCTGCAATGTCCTGATGCGGTGAAAAAAAGGGGATGTGAAATTGTCTAAGACATATTCCTTGCAACGCCGGCTGACTAAGCGGCATATCCAGTTTAGCTAAGGCTCGGTCGGGAAGATGGCCCTATTTTATTTATTTATTTATTCATTTAACCAACTTATACTTACAGCTAACTAGTCATATAAGTTATAGGTCCAGTGAACTCTGGCTACCCTACTCACCGCTAGGAACGCAACACGAAGTTATTATAACCGCGGTATTCTGTAGGGCGGAGGTACTTCCCCAGTCGGACTGCTCAATTGGGCGGATATACCGCCGTGTCCTACCTCTTTATATATATAGGTAATTAGTCACAAAAAAGTAAAAAAGCTATTTTTACTTACGTACACTCGGCCAAAAGAGATACGGTTGCACTTTTACATATAAAGTTTTATGCAAAGGTGCAACTGTATCTTTTTGTCGAATGTACCTATGACTAAATACTTGACTAGTTTGTTCTATAGGCACCATGAATTAAAGCTCACTAAGTTACTAGAACTAATTTACTTGTAGGTATCAACAATTTAAAATAAATAAGAATTATATTGTAAAACCTAAATAATTGAATATATTAATTATATTGTAAAAAAACATTGGGTATTTTTGATAAGGTACCTATATTTTTTTAATATTTAATCATTGTAAAAAGTAAGCATCATACTTTTAAACAAAAAGTTTAGTTTTTTCTATTTTTTTTACAGTCAATTACATATTTCATACTGTGGTAAATTAGTAGGAAGGTATTTCGTTAATTAGGAAGTATCAAATAATTTGTATTTGGCTGGGAAGCAGAATAATAGGCAGACACTATTTCATATATAGACACTCGAGACGTAGTGCGCACCTGTTTAAAGGAAAAATAATATTAGAAAAATATTTTTTTCTTCAGAATTCCCAGAAATGGCCCTGGGTCAGCCGGAGTGCGAGAATAATACCTTATGGTAGTACATCTGAAGACTGAAACAGCGTGCAGTTTTAGTCGGTTCTACATAACCACTACTTCTTGGCGGCGTGAAAGTATCCGAGGGGAAATTCGCACGAAAAAAAAACAGCCGGACATAAAGATGAGTCTATACGGTTTGTGATTCTATGAAAATTTGACAGTTATTTTTTTTTTAAATATCTAAAAATTTTTAATTCTTTTTTCAAATAAATTAAATTTTAATGTTAATCAAAATCTAGTCTGAAACTTCTTTGAGTTTTAGCTATTCTACGTATTTTTTTAACAATTTAAGTGACTGAGAAGCACCCGCCCACCTGAAGGAAAGCGGTTACCTTCACCTATGCACGTATACAGCTCCAGGGGCGTTAAATTAACCAAGAAAAAATATTAAAATGACACTTACCTCAAAAATAATCAGCACATACAAAGAACACAGCAGAATGCAAGAGTATATGACCCCTGTTGTCATATCTATGGGGTCGATGGTGTACGCCAAAGTAAATGGTGTGGTAACATTCGAAGTACTGCTTATTCTGATCGCAAACACGCTGTTGGATGTCACGTTACTGCGCAGTTTCTTTTTCAGACGATCTGGTTTCCAGCGAAGAGTTGCTGTACGGGGTTCCCCTTGTGTGAAGTCGATTTTATCTTTCGATTCGAGGATTATTGTGTGGTCATGGGATTTCTGTAAAAAAATATAGTTTTTTTTTTACATTTTTTTTTTACACCTGATGGAAAGTGGTTACCGTGGCCTATGGACGTGTGTAACACCAAAGAAGCCACACTCGCGCTGCAGACCCTGTAATCACAGAGTTTCTGTGCCGTCAGTGTAGAGGAGGCAGTAAAGCAGGACAAGCCTTTAGTTCGACAGTACTTCGGCAGTACATATACTAAAATTGGAACGATACAGAGAAGATTAGCATGGCCCCTGCGCAAGGATGACACGCAAAATCGTGAAGCGTTCCACATTTTTGTCAAACAATCAATAGTTATCCCACTGACAGCACAAATTCTCAAGTGAGCTCTGGGTACCCTACTCACCGCTGAGAACACAACACGAAGTTATTACAACCGCGGTGTTCTGTAGGTTGACTGCACCCGGTTTGATGGTAGGTAAGCTGAGGTGCAGTCCAAAGTCTGAGAGGACGTTAAACCATCAGTCCCAGTCCCACGAACATCTATAGCAGTCGTTACGAGTAGTTGAAGCCCTCAAAAGTCCAACTGCAATAATACAACATCACTAGTGGGTTGTGGAGGTCATATGGCAGTCACTTCGGTCCAATTTGTCATAAAAAGGTCTGTGGCAGTCTTTACGAGTAGTTGCAACTAAAAAGTTCGAAAACTGATCTAACCACAGGACTAATTATGTCTCCAGTGTGACAGAGGCAGATGGTATGCTGTTGTCTCTACCTACCCCGGAAATAAAAAGGCGTGAGTATAATATATGAATGATGTATTATATGTCGAAAAGGAGGGGCTCGTGGTAAATTGTAATGGCTGGTTAAGCAACGCGCGTAGGACACGGCGGTATTTCCGATTGAGGAGGAAGGACACGGCGGTATTGCCGCCCAATTGAGCAGTCCGACTAGGGAAGTATCTCCGCACTACAGAATACCGCGGTTATAATAACTTCGTGTTGTGTTCCCAGCGGTGAGTAGGGTAGCCAGAGCTTACTGGAGAATTTGCGCTGTCAGTGGGATGACTAAAGGCTTGTCCTGCTTTGTCCTCTACACTGACGGCACAGAAATTCTGTGATTACAGGGTCGGCAGCGCGAGTGTGACTTTTTTGGTGTTACACACGTCCATAGGCCACTGTAACCCTTTCCATCAGGTGGGCCGTGCGCTTGTGTGCCACCTAAGTGATATTAAAAAAAAATATCATTTTTAGTATGGGTGACCGTTCTTAAGACATTACGTCCCCTTCACACCTCGGAAAATCACGTTAAGCCGCCGATACCACTTCTACGATATCGCCAGTGCGTTTTAGAACTTGTGGAGGTCAGATGGCAGTCGCTTCACGGAAAATATCGATCTTTTTTTTTTTACGTGCGCAAAATCCCCACGGATACCTCCCCACCGGAGCCGGTGGAAGGTTATGTCGGACTCGAACCGACTAAAACGCACGCCGCCTGTGGGTCGTTTTGGTCGTTAGGGCCATCTCTCACGATCTGGCCCTAGCAAAAAGCTGACCCCGGACTCCGACGAGAAGAGCTCTAATGTGACTGGGACAAACGCAACGATATCTGTTTGTTAAAAATCTCACCTGAATACTAATCGCGTCTTCAGGCTTAACATTTTCTGTCTTATTACTATCCAGAGTCCATTGCTCAATCCAGATCCGCAGAACAGAGCTGTTCAGCCTCTCACTGTTGTTTAGCTTCTTCTCGCTTTGCTCAGATAAGAAAGGTCCTTTCAGCTCCACAAGAAGCGACGTCACGTGTTTATTCGTTTGAAAGACATAACCTGAAAATGATATCGAGACTGCAGGTCTGAGTACAGCTACTTCATACTACCTAATATAAACTAGCTGATGCCAGCAGATTCGCCCACGTGGAGTCTCTTCCCGTTTCCGTGATCCATAAACCTGTGAGCCTTAATACGTCAAAGAAATTAGCCACATTGGCCGAGCTGTTCTCGAGATTTGTGCTTAGCAACATCAAATACACTCAAATAGCAGTCTGGCTGAAATTTGGGATAATTGTTAGCCTATCGTAGTCCACTTCTGGACATAAGCCTCTCCAACTGCTGGGAGGCTTTCGCCCACTGTTTCCAAACTGGCCAGACGGATTGGTACAGGGTTTTATTTCAAGGTTTTCTTCTCTCGCAGTGATATCGTCTGCGTATTTATCCGTTAGTCGCCTCTTACGATGCCCTTTATTTTAACGTGTGGAAATCCACTCGGATACCCTCCGCCGAGGGCAGCGGGGTGGTTATGTCGGGCTCGAACGAACTAAAATCGCATGGCCGTCTTCGGCCATCAGTTGCCGAGGGTGAGGTAGCCTCGCGTACCTCTGACTGACGTTTTCCGGTGCGCGATAAGGGTGTCGTCGTTTGGATGGGATGGGATGGGTTGGGGTAGTGATACTTTTATTCTTTCTCCATCACGAATACAGAAACGGATCAAGGATAGATTATAGTCTAGCATAAAACATAGGCTACTTTCCCGGGAATAGGTTCCCATGGGTTGCGGAAACGAGATCAAGATTAAACGCGGGTAATGCTGTGCGCACCATGAATAATTTTAAACCTTGAGGTACTTACTTTTTACATCTCCCGGGGCCACCGCAGAGTACCTAGTAATTTCCTCCTTCTCATTGTACATGAGGAACACCACAGTGAAAAATATCCAGACAGCTACCAGCAAAGTCAGCTTGATCAGGTGTTGGGCCTGCACCATCTGTAGGTTCACAGGAAACTTGAAATTTCAGAGAATAACTAAACTAAACGGTACGATTTCGTACTTCATTCGTATTCCATGCTTTGTACATCCCAAAGCTGCTGAAAGAAATTGCTTTCAGGCCGCTCTTTTTACCTTCGAAGCACGTACAATGCATACAAATATTGGCACTAAGCGGGGATTGAACCCGCGCCTCTTGCGTGGAGGCCGTGTTCACTACCGTCACGGAGGCTGTCAATAAACAATATTATCATATTCAATTCTATTTCATGGTACGCTGTATCTGCTGCATGCGTTTGCTGTTGCGGTCTGCGGTCGGAACTTACTTTAAGAAATTTGAGGTGCAATTTATTTATTCGTAGATCATTTCATTAAGCAATATAATAATTACCTTCGTTTTTTGTGTTTGTTTAGGCGCATCTTCAATGCTGTAACAATAAGAAAATTATATTTAGCCTCAATCCCGTGAGCCTGTAGCCGTCAAGGGGGCACTTTATCGTGTATGTTTACTAGGACCCTATCCTTTAATCGCCTTCTACGACACCCACTGGAAGAGAGGGTGGCTTTTTCGTTTCCACTTTTTTATTTAATATAAGTACTTGTTTAGAACCCTGGAAACAGTAGGCCAAAGCCTCCCAACATTGGGTGAGGCCTATGTCCAGCAGTGAACTACGTTAATACTTTAATTAATTGTTTGATTGATACATTACATAGAAATTTGAAACACCCAAACCAATATCCATATTTGCTCTGAACGGGCATCAAACGCTAATGCTCCATCACAGAGGTAGCATTCATGAAAAAAACATTATAATTTTTTTTTATACCACAAAGTTGGCAGACAAGCACACGTCCACCTGATGGGAAGCGGTTACCGTGGCCTATGGACGTATGCAACACCAGGGGTGTCACACTCGTGCTGCCGACCATGAAGAAACCTTCTGCCCCTCTTGAAGAACCCCATATTGTAGGCGCTTGGGAAAACCGCAGCAGGAAAACATCATAACTACTTACTCTTTGTTCTGCTTCTCCTCAGTAATGGGACATTTGGTTCCATTGAAAATGACATCATCCCTTAATATGTGGGTATTGTTGTTCAGATGTGGTGCTGAAGCGACACACGGTATCCGTCTGGTGGCTGATGCATACGACCTGGATTTTAGTCCTATGCTGTCCACTGCACCTGGACAGAAAGATAAAGCATTAGAAACGAAAGGATTGTGAGATGCTGGCTCAGCATGACATGACTACCCAAGATAAATCGTGGCGAGGATCTTTATAATCCGAGTCTTGACGGCCTCTCAAACTAGATTGAGGTAAGCTTTTTTTTCCACATATTCCCTCTCCTCTGCCACCACCAAGTAACATCAATCAACAGTTTAAATAGTCTTAATTGGTATAAAAAGTTATAACATAACATAAAGTCACGCCTATTTCCCGAAGGGGTAGGCAAAGGTGCAAGCACCCACATTTCGCCAGTTTATGTTTAGGTCCGAATGTAATAGGTGGCGAGCCTATTGCCATTAACCGGGCACTTATAAACCTGCGATAAATACACACATAACTTTGAAAAGCATCGATATTTAAATCGGTAAAATAAAAAAGTTATAGCTATAATATAATATTTTTTTTTTTTTTTTTTTTTTTTTTTATATACGACACGCCAACTTGACCTCACCTCGCCTGATGGTAAGCTAAAGGCAAAGTCTCAGGAAAGAGGGTCACCATTACAGACACTAAGTGCTACAATGGTGGCACTCAGCTTGGCGGCCTCATCAGATGCTTTTTCACGCCCCGCTTAAAGGCCCCGGGACTGTAGGAAGAAGGAAACACGTGTGCTGGTAATGAATTCCAGGTCTTGGTGGTGCGGCAAAGAAAAGAGTCTCCGAACCGCTTGGTTCTTGCTCGTATATTCTGCACAGTGTGAGGGTGACATCTAAGGCCTGCACGTGTTGTCCTATGTAGGAAAGGAGATGGTGGGATTAGTTGGAAGAGCTCGTCAGAACACTCACCGTGGTAGAGACGGTAAAATACAGCCAAGGAAGCAATATCTCTACGCATCTGCAAAGGCTCGAGGGTGTTCGTGACCTCAGGGTTCCCAATAATTCGGACCGCGCGTCGCTGCAACCTGTCGAGAGCATCTAGTAGGTATTTCGCGGAGCCATCCCAGAGATGCGAGCAGTATTCCACGCAGGAGCGAATTTGTGTCTTATAGAGAAGACACCGCTGCTCCGGCGTGAAAAAACGTCTCACTTTGTTTAGGAGTCCGAGTTTCCGCGAGGCTGTTTTGATGATGCTCTCGATGTAATTTCTGTTATTCAGTTTGCAGCGAATATCCATGCCTAGGATATAGAGATTGTCCTGCAGTGGAAGTGGCGTGCTCTGAAGAGTGGGAAGGGGAAGGAAAGAAGATACCTTTGCTGTGAACGCACAAGCCTGCGTCTTCTTGGCATTGAACTCGACCATGTTCTCGGAGCCCCATTGAGAAATGTGATTCAAGATCCGGTCCAGTTCAGTGACAAGAAGCTGTCTTTTTTCCACGATATCAGACTGTTTGGCCGCAGGTTGTCCGTGATAACTCCCGTGTACGGTGCTATCGTCTGCATAGCAATGTATGCTGCCGGTGGACAGCATGTCGTTGATATGCAGAAGAAAGAGAGTGGGAGATAATACAGACCCCTGCGGTACGCCAGCATTTATTTGCAAGAACTCCGAAGCCCGTCCATCACAGAGGACGCGGATACGGCGCTCCTGCAGGAAACTAGCAATCCAGTTGCACAGTCTAGGAGGCAGACCAAAGGCTGGTAGCTTGGAGAGAAGCGATTTGTGCCAGACTCTATCGAAAGCTTTGGCGATATCAAGACTAATTGCCAGTGACTCGCCGTGCTTGTCCATAGCCTCACCCCAAAGATGGGTAACGTATGCTAGAAGATCACCCGTTGACCGTTTCGGCCTGAAGCCATATTGCCGGTCATTAATTAAGGAGTGATCCTCTAGGTGACGCATGAGCTGTTTGTTAATGATGTGCTCGAAGACCTTGCACAGCACTGAGGTGACGGCTATGGGTCGATAGTTGGCTGGCTCTGAGCGATCCCCCTTCTTGGGGATCGGCTGTACATTCGCCTCTTTCCAAGCCGAAGGCACTGTACCCGAGCTGTAGGACAGTCGGTACAGCCGCGTAAGCATCGGAGACAACTCCGCTGCACATTTTTGTAAGACCACCGCTGGAATACCATCCGGGCCACTGGCTTTCCGGACATCGAGTGATTGAAGCACCGCACGAACATCGCATTGCCTGATACGTATTTCAGGCATTACGTGGTCACCATTGGGTAGTGTCGGCGGCTGTATACCGCAATCATCGACTCGGGAATTGGCCGCAAAGAGATTTACTAGCATATTGGCTTTCTCTTGCGGTCCATGGGCCAGGGATCCATCAGGGTAGCGCAGCGGTGGCAGCGAAGGCTGACAGAAGTTGGCCTGCACGGCTTTGGCCAGTCGCCAGTATCCACGGCTGCCCGTGGGATGTGCCACTAGCTCTTGACCAAGCCGCGCAATGCGCAGGGCATCCGCTTTGACGTAAGCCCTCTTGCAGACCTTTGTGGCTCTGTTGTACGCCGCCTTGAAGTGGCTCACATTGGGATCGTGCGTGGCACGCGCCCTTACCCAAGCGCGATACGCGGACTGCTTTTGATCAACAGCCCCCGCACACTCGCGCCCGAACCAAGGGCGCACTCCTCGGGCACCGGTGACATCAGTGTACGGAATATAGTATTCCATACCCAGACCGATCTCACCGGCAACAGCAGTAGCACAATCCGAGGGTTTCTTACCTTCAAAGCAGCGTTCAACCCACGGGATGGACGCAAAATAGTTGCGCAGCCCATCCCAATCTGCTGACGAGTAGTGCCAGAGACGCCGCTTCCCCTGCACGGGTCGTGAAGGCGCTATAATTGGCACCTTGGAGCAGACCAGACAGTGGTCGGAATTGCCTAAAGCGGCTTGTACCGAAACACTGTACAGGTCTGGGTGACTCGTCAGCAGAAGGTCTAGCAGAGAGGGTGCTAGGCCCGACCTTCTTGGTATTCTAGTGACCTCGTGTACCAATTGGGTCAGGCCATGCGCCAGAGCAAATGCATGGGCGGCTCTTCCCGCATGGTCTGTTTTGGAGGAGCCCAACCAGGTTTCGTGGTGGGCGTTAAAGTCCCCCAAAAATACCACTTCGGCGTTCGGAAACCGTTCCTGCGCATCATCTGCCGCCTGACTCAGATATTCAAAGAGTCGAGTTGTCTCAGCATCTCCTGTATGGGAACGGTAGAGGCACACATAGATCTGACTCGTAGAGCCATGGTCTACGTGTACCCATAGGGTTGAAAAGGATGGGTCCTCAAGGCAGCGCAAACGGCGACAACAAACATCCGCCCTAACAAACACGCACACCCCGGCTTTTGCACGGAAATTTTCCTCGATAACATAGCCGGGGTAAAGCAAGTAGGTCGTGTCATCAGGGCGGCCTATTTGTGTCTCCGTGAGAAAGAGCATATCTGGTTTCGCCGTCTCAAGGTGTTGGTGGACGGCGTTGAGGTTCGCATGGAGTCCACAGATGTTAGTGGACTCCACCTCAAATAGCGAGCTTGTGGGAGTCTGTAGAGCCGCTGTGTTGCCCAATACTCTTAAATGCGCTGCCATGATGAAAAGGAGAAAAGGGCGTGAAAAAAAGAGGTGATTGTCGTCGCAGCACCGCGTGACATAGTGCGGGATATTGGTTTTGTCTATGATTATGAGGCATGGCGTGAGCCGACACGCCGTACGGAAGGGCCCCCGTACCCCCCCGAATATGGTCGCCTGGCCCCCACTTCCGGTCACCAACCGGCACGACCAGCCATACCGGGATTATGCGCGGTCTGGTGAGGCAGCCTTCCAGGGTGGTTAGTCCCAGTTGGGCCTCTGTACTATACCGCGGGCGGCCAGCGGCACCACCGTTTCTACGGGTCTCCCTGACCGGCGCGTCGCCCCGCACCATCCTCACTAGACTACGCCAAGACCCACTGGTCCCACTAGTGCTGCGACCACCAGCACCCCTACCCGGCTATGCATTTGCTGATCCCTGAACGCAATCCAACCGAAATTGAATTACATAAATATAAATAAATAAATATAATATAAATATTTATTGTTTAAACCATTTGTTTCTTTTTAATATTGCTAATTTAATGCATGAATTATGAATTATGTTATTGTATAAATCCTTTTTAAAATTATATAAATATAATGCCTACCCCTATGGGAGACAGGCGTGATTTTATGTTATGTATGTATAAATATAATATAAATATTATATAAATAACCGCGGTAGCCTAGTGGTATGGGTAATGGACTGCTGAGACGAGGTCTCAGGTTCGATCCCAGGTTTTACTATGGCACACACCAATGACTTTTCAAACATGCAGCATATATAAGAAAAGAATTTTCAATCTCAATCTTTATTTGCGAACACAGGTACAAATTGTTGGTACATTGGTTTAAAAGTTTGATCATTCCTCATTCCACCTAAAAGGCATGCAAATTATTTACAATATAAGCTTAAAAATAAAATACATTTTATAGGAGTAGCTGCTGATTAATAACGCAATTATTTTCTAATTTAATAATGTTAAATGGTTTGGTTATGTCAAAATTTTAAATTAAATAGTAATATACATATAAGTTTAATAAATGGTACTTAATACAATATAGTCACTTTCATTACAATTTGTCATTTAAATATTCGTCAATAGTGTAGTACGCTTTCGTTATAAGTAAGTGTAATACATTTTTTTTAAAAGAAGTTGTATTTTCCACTTCTAAAATATTTCGTGGTAATTTGTTGTACAAACGAGGAGCCATGGAGAAAATACTTTTATCATGGATTTTAAGTTCTAAGGTTTCTTTTTATTTCGGAGCGAACATGCCTCTATAAAAGAACCCGTTTTACGATTTCTTTACCTTTTTAAAGTACCCAAACAAACTGAGTATATATATGTACAGCATAGACTGATGAATGGCTGGAGTCAGCAATAGTGCTCGGAATCACAGATAACATAATACTAAAGTACTTCTGCCTAACCCTCCGGGGGTCAAGGCGTTATTATATGAATGTTATGTAGTCTTTAAAATGAGTTTCTATTCAGAAAAATATCAATTAAACTGAGTTTGTTTGTGTTAGCCTTAGTTGTTTAAGGTAGCCTAGTGGTATGGGTAATGGACTGCTGAGACGAGGTCTCGGGTTCGATCCCTGGTTTTACCATGGCTCACACCAATGACTTTTTGATGCTTTTCGAAGTTACATATGTGTGTATTTATCACAGGTTTATAAGTGTCTGGTTAATGGCAATAGGCTAATAGGCTCGCCACCTATTACATTAGGACTTAAATATAAACTGGCGAAATGTGGGTGCTAGCACCTCTGCCTACCCCTTCGGGGATATAGGCGTGAATTTATGTTATGTTACGTTACGTTACGTTACGTTGCGTTGCGTTGCGTTGCGTTGCGTTACGTTACGTTACGTTACGTTACGTTACGTTATGTTATGTTATGTTATGTTATGTTATGTTATGTTATGTTATGTTATGTTATGTTTAGCTAAGTACCTAACCGAATGAAGTATGGTATAGGGGAAGTCCTCATTAGCCACATAACGACAGTTTTACATGTGTATACTTAAATATAATAATAGTCTTTAAAGATATCATTACATAAACTTACCTGTCATTATCTATATCTTTACTACCTATTAGGTATATAATTGTAAAGTGTCACATCTGTACATAGGAGGTAATTAAAAAAAATGCTTGAGTTATGTCATATAAGCTGATGCTCGCGACTTTGCATGCGGGGATTTCGATTATCGGGACCAAGCATAGCCTATGTCATTTCTCAAGGTCTTATCTACTAAAATTTATCCGAATCAGACAGACAGACAGACTTACTTTCGCATATATAATATTAGTAACGATAGGCTTACCATGAAGTCTTAAAACAGGTCCAGAATTATTGAACGGTTGTCATTTACTAAATGCATAAATAACTATGTAATCCCATATAAATAGCGGTTCGGAGACTCTTTTCTTTGTCGCACCACCAAGACCTGGAATTCATTACCAGCACAAGTGTTTCCTTCTTCCTACAGTCCAGGGGCCTTTAAGCGGGGCGTGAAAAAGCATCTGATGAGGCCGCCAAACTGAGTGCCACCATTGTAACATTACTTAGTGTCTGTAATGGTGACCTTCTTTTCTGAGACTTTGCCTTTAGCTTACCATCAGGCGAGGAGAAGTCAAGTTGGCATGTCCTAGATAAAAAAATAATTAGGTACAAAGTTACATCTGCAGTTGGTATGCAGCAGTTCAATTATTGACCTGTTGTAAGCATTCATGGTACGGGACCTAGATTAACAATACTGAACACATCTTTTTTTAATTTTTTTCAATCATTCATTCATTCATTTATTTGCTTGTAATGTGGTTCAACAAAAGATGGAAATAAAAAAATTAAAATTATTAAACAAAAAAAAAATAGGATAGCCGTGTGTGGTCGTATTCCACTTTTCCCTAGAATGTATTAGTATTATATTATACACACATCAACAAAGTCTAGGGAACAAGGACATTTCTAGTTTTTATTTAAAAACCCTTTCTTGTAATAGTGAGTGTTTTATATCAATAGAAGGGTATTTTTATACCGTTTTTAATTTTAATTTTAATAAAAACATTTTCATACCAAATTTTTTTTTTTTTAAGAAAGAATTGAATAGTGTCAATATTGAGTATTACAACCTTCTATGATTAGGCACAAAAATAACGAGGTAGTAAGAAATACAGTAATTAACCGTACTTTAAACGTTTTTAATAATCTGTAGGACCTCCTAAAACATTAGCAAGAGCTCGACAACGGCGTGGCATACTTAGTATGAGATTGTCAATCATCGTCTGTGGAATATGGCTCCATACACTGCGAAGGTGTAAAAAAAGTTGTTCTTCAGTGTTCAGATTTTCCAAAGAATCACTGAAAGCTCTTCTCCCAAGCAAATCCCAGGCATGCTCTATGGGATTGAGGTCGGCAGACTGAGCAGGCCATTCCAACGTCGTCATATTGTGCTCGCTTAACGCATTGACCACTACCCTCGCGGTGTGTGACCGTGCATTATCTTGCATGAACATAAAATCTTGACCGAACTGCTGTCGATGAGGGATTACCATGGGGTGTATAACCTCCTGAATGTATTGGTTTGCATTCAAATTGCCCCGTATCCAAACGAGGTCGGTCCTTCCACCAAGGCGAATTCCAGCCCATACCATGATTGTTCCACCTTGGTAAGGACGAAGTTCTTGCGGATTCTGGAGACGACTCCGACGTCCAGGAACTCGCCATATACGCACTCTTCTCGAATCAGGATGAAAACCGAAGCAAGATTCGTCGGAAAACAGAACCCGTGCCCATTGATGGTCGGTCCACTGTAAATGTGCGTTAGCCCACAATAAGCGACGACCTCGATTTCCACGTCGAAGAGCTGGAACCCTAAGCGGTCTGCGAGCATAAAGATTGGCTTCGTGTAGTCTTGTTCTGACAGTTTGATCGCTAATAACCACTTGATGCTGAGACTGGAGGCCTGCGACCAACTGACGAGCAGTAATCGTGGGTTGCCGCCTTGCGGAATTTTGAAAGAAACGATCTTGTCGCGGGGTAGTAACCCTATTTCGTCCCCTGTGACGTTCGGCAACATCCCCTGTAGACCTGTAGCGTGCCCATAATCTGCAAATTACGCTTGGTTGGGTGTTGACAGCATCCGCTACGTCGCGTTGAGTTCGTCCAGCTTGCAGCATACCAACAGCCCTTAACATCTCTTCGCGACTTAAATGACGACGTGACATGATGACTACAGTCACAAAAATGCACAAACCATACGTAAAAGACGTATTATTGATAATAAACGTTATTTACAATAAAAAAAAATTATTTTTATTTTGCCTCAGAGAAACTGCACAATCAAACACTTTTAAAAGTTTTCCCTCCATATTCGAAAATCATTACTTATTTAAATTTATTTACAAATTTCGAACAACTCTGTAATCTACTTTATTCTATTTTTATTTATTTGCTGCCAGTTATTTGCAAAACAAGATTTACACGAAAAAAAATAATTGGGGTCATCTTGTTCCCTAGACTTTGTTGAGGTGTTTATTATGAAGTGGCATACGACCACGACTATTCCATATTTTTTCTTGTTTAATTCTTTTTAGAGCGTGATTTTTCAGTAGTCGGGTTTAATCTTTAAACTTAATTTATTATTTATATTATTTTGAGGCAAGCAATAGCTATAATTTATACATATTTGAAATGTTCTAATTTAGCACTTTCAGTTGATACCAAACACGATATGTTTATCTCAAATTTATTTTTTAGTACAGTACTTCATGACCGCTAGAGGGCGCCACATTAGATTCAGTGGCACGTTATATAGCCTATAACCAGCGGACGATTAAGACGCTTCTAATGATACCTCATTTGTCCAGTTCTAATAAGTGGTTGAGGAGCTATGAGGGAACAGATGAACCTACCATTACCAGCTCACGTGTTTCCTTCTTCCTACAGTTCCGGGTCCTTTAAGCGGGGCGTGAAAAAGCATATGATAAGGCCGTCAAGCTGAGTGTCACCATTGTCACACGGTATGTGTAAGTAATGGTGACCCTCTTTTCTGAGACTTTGCCTTCAGCTTACCATCAGGCAAGGCGAAGTCTAATTGACGTGTTCTTATAAAATAAAAAAACACTCCGTTTGCTTCGCTGTAGTCGGGTAAAAGTATAGTAATTAAGTACATTTCGCCATAAAATGGACATGGAAACACAGATAGGTATACAAAGCAATATCTTAACAACTAACAATATTGCAATCACAATAACAGTGCTGCGGCTACAGCGCATTTATGCAGTGGTAGGTTACGAATGATATGTAAGTATATTTCTTTAAAAAGTCTTCCACTGGATAAAAAGTCTCACTCACCAACCATTTATGTAAGCGTCGGTAGCTTCGGCCGGGGTGCGAGGGATATGTCTGTCAATCTCACCTTCGGCAACCAAAGCGACCCACAGGCGGCGTGCGTTTTAGTCGGTTCGAGTCCGACATAACCTCCTCCACCGGCTCCGGTGGGGAGGTCTCCGTGAGGATTTTGCGCACGTAAAAAAAAAAGCGTCGGTAGCTTAGTGGTTAAGGAGGGGTTAGAGGGAATATTAGTAATTTCGATTGCTAATATTCTTTATTTTAACAAAATTCTTTCATTTCATTTCCATACATACCATAATGAAAATTTAATTATTCAGGTCTGTAGGTGATACAAAGGGGTAAAAGTGAATTAATTAATTAATTAATGCAACACAATCTGTTCTCGATCATGTTTTTTTGTTAGAAAGGTCTTGGTCAGACTTAAAATCTTAAATAAGTTTGATCACAATCGGTTGAGCAGAACCGGAGATATGAATAGAAACGACAAACATGAGATGAGAGCGGTTGGAGCCGCAGGCAGAGTCTAGCAGTGTTTAATATATCATTAGACAAAATTACCTGTCATTACAGTATTTATTTTTATTCAAAATTTAGTAATTTAGTGATTACGTATCCAATTTTGTAAGCAGTATCATTGTGAAGCTGTCATTACTGTCATTATGGTGATTAAATATTATTGTTATGTTCAGAATGAGTGCTGCAATGATTCTGGGGGTGTAATAACATCTAACTGTTTTAGGTAGCTCCAGCTGCCAAGGTTGGTATCATCATTAAGGGACATGTTGATTTAATTTGTTTATTATGTTTCAGCATGCCTACTGATTGCCGGCCTGGGGATGACGGGTGGAGCCGCCTGTCATCCTAGCAGAAGCAGGCCGCGACGGCGGTGTGCCTTGCTAGCCTCTCTATTTCCGGGCACGTGTGGACTCTGTGGTTCCCACACCCGAGTTAGAGGACCAGATCGAGAGAGATGGCCCTGGGTCGGCCGGGGTGCGAGGGATATGCTTGTCAACCTCACCTCCGGCAACCAAAAACGACCCACAGGCGTTGTGCGTTTTAGTCGGTTTGAGTCCGACATAACCTCTTCCACCGGCACCGGTGGTAGAGGTGCGAAATTTATTATCTCGCAGCAGAAGAAGTAACTTTGCGACAATAAAGTTTCCGCTAAGACTTCAGACTCGGGTTCCCTCCGCGCCAGATATACCTATACAGCCCAGACTCAGCCTTGATGAAAGGCTTGAGTCAACAATAGTACCCGTAAGACAGCAATAGGCTCACCCCCTATTACGTGGGACCGAATTCAATGATTGGTGAAATGTGGGTGTAAATTCACCTCTGCCTGACCCTCCGGGGATAAAAGCGTGATTATATGTAGTATGTATGTAAATACAAAAGTCCATCAAAACAGGATTCATCGTAAGACCTAGCACCCACAACACGCTGCTATACAAACCACAAGTTAATAAAAAATCGTTACAACCAACTTCGCATTGTCAAAGAAAAATGGCTCTAAAATCCATCGCAAACAGTTTACAATACCTGTGAACTGTATTTGCCGCTTGGGCCTTTTCGATTTTCTACTATAAAAAAGTAGTACCAACTTCGCATTGTCAAAGCAAAGTAACCCCAAAAGACAGTAGTTTATACTTAATAATACAGCGATTTTCCTGTGAACTGTATTTGTCACTTGGGTCCTTATGATATTCCAACGTTGAAATATTCCGCAGTAAACTGGCTTGAGCTGGTTCAAACCGGTTCAGGTGGTTAGTACATCTAGTCAATGACCTAACTTGACATAGAAGGCAACATTTCAACCGACTGTTGAGTGTGTTTTGTATGTGATTTGTTGACTAGGTATGAATATTCCTAGTAAAAGGGGATGAATAGCGATTAAGGTAGGGACTCTGCTGCAGTTTTCTTAAACGCCTAAAATATGAGGTTCTTCAAGAGGAGTATCAGAAGGTTTCTTCAGGATCGGCAGCGCGAGTGTAACGCCCCTGGTGTTGCATACGTCCGTAGGCCACGGTAACCACTTACCATCAGGTGGGCCGTGTGCTTGTCTGCCACCTAAGTGGTTTAAAAAAAAGAGGCTATGTGTATTATTCCAGACTACACATGACCTATCAGTACAAAGGCAGGTGGGTCGCCTGTGGTGTGCTGCCCAAGAAAGGGGAAAGTGCAAAAATAGTAGGGTACCTAAAATAATTTGTAGGGAGTCAAGAAATGCGTGCCCGAAAGAGAGCAGACGCCAGTAGGGAGCGCATGTCCTCTCCCAAGATGCTATATCCAAGATGGTTAGTAGTGCCATGGGAAGGAGGTGGGAACATTATGTAATTTTGAGAATCTGTCTTTTTGCGAATCTGTCATCGTGAGAATCTGGCAATTCACGCCATCTGACATTTTGCGTTTCTGTCATTTTATGAAACTGTCCTTTTGCGTTTTTGTCATTATGCGCCTAAACCCAAAATTTCAGCCATATGCGTTTAGCCATTAGAGCGTAATTGAATAACAAACATATTCATAAACTTTCATATTTTTAAGTAGGAAGGATTTTTTATTTTACTAACATACGAAGCGGACGCAAACATAACATTTCTTTATTTTGTATAAAATTAATTCGAACCGGTGTGAACCAGTGCAGACCAGTTTATAAATAGCTCTCTCTTGGAACACTGACAAAAAACTATAGCACCTACTTACCTGCCTACGTAATCAGGTAGCTCGACGCCAACTCGGCTTTGGAAGATATAGGAAGATCTTCTATGTATAGCTGTACTTTTTATACCACTTAGGTGGCAGACAAGCGCATGGCCCACCTGATGGAAAGTGATTACCATACCTATGGACGTGTGTAACACAAGAGAAGCCATACTCGCGCTGCCGACCCTGTAAGCACAGAGTGTCTGTGCCGTCACGTCAGTGTAAAGGACAAACAAGGACAAGCCTTTAGTCATCCCACTGACAGCACAAATTCTCCAGTTAGCTCTGGCTACCCTACTGGGAAACACAACACGAAGTTATTATAACCGCGGTATTCTGTAGGGCGGAGGTACTTCCCCAGTCGGACTGCTCAATTGGGCGGAAATACCGCCGTGTCCTACCTACCTACGTTTTTATCGTACGAAATGTCCCTCCGGATACCCCCCACCAGAGTCAGTGGGGAAGGTTATGTCGGACTCGAACCGACTAAAACGCACACCGTCTGAGGGTCGTAAGTTGCCGGAGTAGACTGTACTAGACTGAGTAGACTGTCAACATCTATGGTAGTTATTACGGGTTGTTAGTGTCAAAAGTCACAACAACAGCAGGCTGCTGAAGCTGTCATAGAGATATAATATACATACATACATATAATCACGCCTTTATCCCCAGAGGGTTAGGACGAGATGAATCAACACCCACATTTCACCAATAATTAAATTCGGTCCCACGTAATAGGGGGTGAGTCTATTGCCGTCTTCCGGGCACTATTGTTGACTCAAGCCATTCATCTGAGGCTGAGTCTGGACTGTGTATATCTGTCTGATGTTAAACAGCCCTATCCCTTAGTCGCCTTGTACGACACCGCATGGGAAGAGACGAGGTGGTCCATCTACTCTGCCGGGAACCACGCGGCTTATATAATACTAGCTGACCCACCCCAGCTTCGCCCGGGGTATATTTTGAAGCTTCACATCCCTTTGAGCCCGTATGTTTTAGTCTTCAAAATATGTATGAAAAATTGCCGGATTTGTTAACATTTATTATCAATGCTCCGCTCCCTTAAGTAGTAGCGTGATGATATATAGCCTAAAACCTTCCTCGATAAATGGACTACCCAACACTGAAAGAATCATTCAAATCGGACCTGTAGTTCTCGAGATTAGCGCGTTCAAACAAACAAACAAACTCTGCAGCTTTATAATATTAGTATAGATAAAACATACATACAGTAACAAAATGAACTCTTTTAACTTTGTGGTGGTGATTACTTACTATCGCAAAATATGTGTAAGTAAAAAAATTCTAAAATATTAGGTGATCCAATTTGCTAGAATTCAGTTGCAAAGATTTAAAACATTTACATTAATGTCTCTGCTAACCGTACCACGTCATGTCGTCATGTCTAGCACATGGGTTGCAGTAATCAGCTGAGTTCTGGAAGTCAATGACCGGTGGGTAGTAAGAGCCGTAGGTAAATTTCAAGAGCCAATGCCCACGTATCATGACTCGTGAGGCCCCGAATTCCGAATTGCGGTCCCGTGGTAGTGTTAGCATACAAACTTGAGCGTTATATTAAAATAATAACTGAAAAATTATCAACACTTCAAAGTTCGTTTGATATCGAATGAGTTTAAAAAAATACAATGATATTTTATTTTTTAAATTCATTTTATTGAAATATAAATAATTTGACATAAGTACCTTTTGACTTAATCATTGTATCCGTACTATTTTTGACATGATAATACTTTTTTGGCTGACATTACCTCTATTTCATGTTGTATTTTTCTTTTGTCATCGACATTTTTGATTTTGTTGTATTGCTGCATGTTAAAATGTACATCACAATTATATTTTGTTACACCTTTATAGTCAAAGGATTTATTATTTGGTATTGATACCAAAAATTCAACACTTCACATTTACTAGGTTTGTCCTTACCTGTGTCCTTGTTATCTATCGATTTAACTGATAAACATTGATAGAGCTTATCGCTCTTTTGAAGCTATCGTCGATACAAATCGGTATTGTCGGTAGCTACCAATGACATAACATAACATAAACTCGCGTCTATATCCCCGAAGGGGTAGGCAGAGGTGCTAGCACCCACATTTCGCCAGTTTATGTTTAGGTGCCAATGTAATAGGTGGCGAGCCTATTGCCATTAACCGGGCACTTATAAACCTGCGATAAATACACACATAACTTCGAAAAGCATCGAAAAGTCATTAGTGTGTGCCATGTTAAAACCTGGGATCGAACCCGAGACCTCGTCTCAGCAGTCCATTACCCATACCACTAGACTACCAATGACTTCTGTGTAATAGTAACTGACGTGAAATGTCCTAGACATATCGATGTGGTACGGTTAGCATAGGCATTTGTTGTCAATTTTTGAAATCTTTGCAACTGAATTTTAGAGAATTGGCTCACCTAATATTTTTTTTAAATGTGCCGTCAGTACAGAAGACAAAGCAAGACAAGCCTTTGGTCTTCCCACTAACAGTACAAAAACTGCCCAGTGAGACTGAAATTTGAATAGATTTTTTTTTTATACCACTTAGTTGGCAGACAAGCACACGGCCCACCTGATGGAAAGCGGTTACCGTGACCTATGGACGTATGCAACACCAGGGGTGTCACACTCGTGCTGCCAACCATGAAGAAACCTTCTGATGATGATGAGATTAAGGAGGATGTAGGACACGACAGTATTCCCGTCCCAATTGAGCAGTACGACTGGGGAAGTACCTTCACCCTACAGAATATATAATAACCTCGTGTTGTGTTCCCGGCGATGAGTAGGGTAGCCAGAGCTCTCTGGAGAGTTTTTGTGCTGTCAGTGTGAAGACTTGTCCTGATTGTGTCTACTGCACTGACTATTATGGTAATTGGCCTTCAGTTACAAATGAAGGTCACAAAACCATACTTCCAAGGTTTCACACAAGCATGTGAAAATATAATTATCTAATTTACATATTCTTGACAGATTTATGAACAAAGGGCTTCACAAATCCAAATTAGACTCAATTTGCATTGAATCACTTTTAACAATACCAAATGCAGGTGTGAAACGATCGCGGTGATGCAGATGTTTGAATAATTAAGTGGGTACCGCTTATTATGGCCAAAACAAGCAAGTTTTACAATTTTAAGGTACCCAAATACAAATACATGTATATAATTCCCGTTAACATTATTGTATCATGGGACGAGATAGTTTAAGTTTTTACAAACTATGTTTGTTTAGAAATAAATAAATTGAATTGAAATTGAATAATGTATAATGGAATGGTGAAGATAAGGTAAAAAATCACGGTAGCCTAGTGGTATGGGTAATGGACTGCTGAGACGAGGTCTCGGGTTCGATCCCAGGTTTTACCATTGCACACACCAATGACTTTTCGATGCTTTACGAAGTTATGTGTGTATTTATCGCAGGTTTATAAGTGCCCGGTTAATGGCAACAGGCTCGCCACCTATTACTTTGGGACCTAAACATAAACTGGCGAAATGTGGGTGCTGGCATCTCTGCCTACCCCTTCGGGGATATGGGCGTGAGTTTATGTTGTGTTATGTTATGGAATGGTTAAGAAAAAAGCTGTTTTTGTTTTTCACTGAAACCAATAGCACGTTAGGGCCAAAATAACAAAAAAAAACGAACATATATGATAATATAATAATATCTTTATTGGAACCATAAAATACAGGAATTTTAAACATGAATAGTGTGATAGTGTCTACATTAGTTTAGAACTGTGTCGCAGACCCTAACGCCACCTCCAGGCCGAACTGGGCACCAGAGTTCCATCCTAGACATGAGTGCAACAAGTATGGGCAAGAAGAGAATTTAAAAATAAAAATAAAAATGCAATATTGACAGCTCTGAACATTAAAATTAAATTTAAAATTTAATCTCATAATTCTATATTAAGTTAGTGTGCTCCGTGTGTATGTGAAGTGTATAGATGTGACGTGTCATGTTAGTGTAGGTTCGAGTGTGCAACCTTTATAAAACAGTGAACATTTAAGGAGAAGTGAAAATGCTATTCAAATAAAAATGGTTGAGCTACATCCTCCAACTCATCATAGTCAAGGGCTTGCAGCCATTTTTCAGTGACCTGTTTACAGGCACTCAATGTAAGAGGATAAACATTTAATATTCTGTTGACTCGGTTGTACAATACTGGGCTAATGTAATGATACTGACGTTTGAGAGCTGCGAGTCTAGCGAATTCGATCCGACAGACCCTGTCTGACCTACAAGTTCCTGAATTGAGTTCAGTATCAAACGATAATTCTGAGTGCTTGCGCAATATGGTACCAAGAACAAATGCATGTCTTAGGGTAGGAACCTTACATAGGGCATATAGTCTATCAGTTGGAAAACGAATAGGCTTGCGTGTCATGATCTTCAGGAGTGCCCGCTGCGCCTTCTCCAAAGACAACATTCGAGTCTTTAAGGCCCCACCCCACACAGTAACACAGTAGGTTAGTATAGAATGTGCGAGGGCAAAGTAAACCATTTTCAACGTTGGAAGGTCGGCAGATGCTCTCAAGTTCCTAAATATGAATATTAATTTTCGAACCCTTGGTACCAAAGATTCAATCTGCTCGTTCCACGTTAGCATACTATCAACACAGACTCCGAGATATTTGATAGAATGTGTGCGTGCAATGCCAACACAGGAACAGCCCGGGCTAGAAAGTCCTGTACATTTATGGGCAGTGAGGGTAAAGGTTGACGGTGGTTGTGATGAAATTTTTGGTGAGAAGGTCATAAATTTTGTTTTATTTAAATTGAGTGTGTGATGATTTTTATCTAGCCAGTTCATAGTAGTCCGTAGTGCAGACACCGCATGTAGGTGTGCAGCATCCCAACTTTTTCCATGAATCAGAATCACCGTGTCATCTGCGTAGGTAATTATTTCGGCACTATCCAATTGAATCTTACAAAGGTCGTTTATGTAGAGCAGGAACAGGGTGGGCCCAGCCACGCTGCCCTGAGGAACGCCATAACTTATGCATTCCTCTGGACTAGTGTAGCCACCGATGGTAACGCTCTGGGTCCGATCGCTTAGGTAACTTTTAAATATATTCAGAGGCAGCCCCCTGATGCCGATCCGTTCAAGTTTCGTCAGCAAGAGTGGAACAGAGACAGTGTCAAATGCTTTCGAAAGATCAAGAAATATACCTATTGTTTTAAGCTTTTTATTAATGTTTTTTGCAACAGTACTGGTTAATTCCAATACAGCATCTTCGGTGCTTTTACCACGCCTAAACCCATATTGATTTACAGCAATGATTTTATGCGTATCTAAATAATTAAGAAGTCTATTGTTTAGGATTTTCTCTAAGATCTTGGACAGGGTACTTAAAACAGAAATAGGTCTGTAGTTGTCGACACTGTCTCTGTCTCCCCTCTTGTGAATAGGATGGACTATCGCCTTTTTAAACACTGCTGGAAACACACCAGCAGCCATAATTAGGTTAAAAACATGACAAATAACGGGTATAAGAATGTGTCTGGAAGCTCGAACAAGTGTCGCAGAAATACCATCCCACCCTACTGCACTGTTTGATTTCAGAGCGAGTATAATACGTTCAATCTCCTCATTATCCGTAAGGAAAACGCCCATAGAGTTTAGAGGTGGATCTGCAGCACCAGAGTCGGAGACCCTTGGGTACTGGATCTGCTCTGAAGATATTTTAGAAGCCAGGCTTTTACCGACGTTGGCGAAAAAGTGGTTTACAGTAGCAACAGGCGCAAAAGGGACATTGCACAAGGTGAGCAGTTCGTCTGCTGGTGTTTTATTCTTCTGGACATTGGAAATTTGTTTAATGAGATTCCAGGTGGCCTTTGGGTTATTTCGATGTTTTTCAAATTCCTTACGTTCATACTCGCGTTTTAATTTTTTTACTAAATTATTACAGTAATTCCTATACCGCAAGTATGTCAGTTTCTGAATTTGACTACAGGCAATGTTTTTGGTTTTTTTGTACAGATTGTCCCGATTACGAATACACCTTAGTACACCAGGTGTAACCCAAGGTTTTAAGATTCTCTTTCTACATGGAATACAAGAACTACTCGTATTTTCCCTAACTATAGTGCCAATCGTATTAATCAGTTCCGTAGAGGCCTTGCTTGCGTCATCGCAATTATAGATTGATGAAAAGTTCGTTTTCGCAAGAACTCGTACGCAAGCCTCTATATCAATTCTCTGTGTTTGCATAGTGGCTGCAGATGTGCCAAACTTAAAATCACACGAGACTATCAAGGGAGCATGGTCGGTAATGGATGAGTCCAATACTAAGGTGACCGCTGGTTTACAGGTTTTAATGGCCGCGTGATCGATACACCTGTGGTCTCGAGTAGGAAATAGATGTCCCAGCAGCATACCATGACTTGCGAGTATGTCAAGATAGAAATCAGCTTCCGGATCACCATTCCCTGGTGATATACTTATATTGATATCACCAATTAAAATTATAGTTTTGAAAGTGTTTAAGGTGTTCAACGTACAATCCAAACTATGAATGAAATTTTGTGGCTTGTCATAGGATGGCGAACGAAATATCAGTATAGCCACTATGGCAATATCGTTGCGAAATTTAACTAGGAGGCAGTTTGAGTCAACAACCACTGGCATCTCAATGGTGAAACGAAGATCTGACTTGACAAATACCACTACTCCTTCATTTTGGTTGTTATAATCTGACTGGAACGATACAAAACCAGGTATAATAGGAAGGTAGGGACATTTTGACAACCAGCATTCTGTTAAAACAATAATATGAAATTTTAATTTTGTTCTATGTAATAGGAGGAGAAGATTATTAAAATTTCGACTGCAACCGATACTACGAATATTGACATGGAAAATATTAATACCATTCATGGTATTTTTTAGGTATGCATCACATTTTTCGGCCTCACAGTTGTAGGAATCTGAAACAGTTAGTTGTTCAATGTCATAGCAAATCATAGTGTTGTCATCCATTTTGCAAAATATAAGTTGAAAAGAAAACATACAAAATAGCAGTTACCATCATACACCCTTTTTGGGCAGTTAGGCATGCAAAAATGCAATGTTTCTCTCAAGAGCGGGTACAGAGCACTGGGTTGTATCGAGGGTGGTGCAAGCCTTAAGAGATACACACACAACATTCAAGAATTGCGCGATCTATCCCAGTAGGTACAGAGGAAATGCTTTGACCAAACGTCAAAAAACATTTATTCTGTATAGACCATTATATCGGCACGTACAAAACGTCAACAAAAAAGGAACATGAATATCAGTTTAGTAAATGGACCACCGGCACCGGTTCGAAACGCGGCCTCGAACTGAGAAGACTCCGGCAAGAAACTCAGCGGGCATTTCTTTTTTTTTTTTGTTCTATTTACAAACATACACTTAATCTACTTAATCTAAATACAAAAATTTACTTGTGTAGCATAGTTGAGCGCACAGCTCATTTCCAAGCTTGTTTATCATCCAAGTATTCTTGGATTTTATAATAGCCTTTCTGGCACAATTTACGTTTAACGATATTTTCAAATTTATACACAGGTAAATCCCTAATTTCATTAGGGAGCTTATTAAACAAGCGTATACAGTTGCCCTGGAATGAATGACTATTTTTTTTCAAGTCGACTATCACAGACTACAAGATTGTTTTTGTGTCTGGTATTTATGTTATGCCGGTCACAAACTCCGGAGAATTTTAAAACATTTTTCCGTACATACCAACTGAGTTAGTAGGATACGTCTAGAATCTTATTCGAAATTCTCATATAAGTTCTTCGTATTGACGCGACCTAGCATTATTTATCAGTGTACAAAGACACGCACATGTTGTTACAATAAATAACATAAATATCTGAATCATCTCGTATCAATGTTGTGACGGCGACATGTGCAGGCGGTAAGGTCAGGTTAAGGCGACGCGATATACCAGTAGCAACCATTAATAATTTGTGTTTCAATTATTCAACAAACTGAGTAATCAGAGTCAGACTAATTGGGTCAATATTATAATCGTTACGATCATAATAACAAACTTTATATTGGTTTAAAGCTGGTGTAGAGACAATAGAGCGGAGGTACTTAGTGGAGCGGAGTGTGAAAAGAAATGGGGAGCGGAGTTGCAGACTATTTTTTTTTTATAATCAGAGCTAGGCCACGAACTCACGACGAGATTTTTGCGCTGCCGCCATTGAGTGATTGGTTTAGTTATACCCGGAATATTGACTTCCCCGCTTCGATTTTTTTTATACCACATAGGTGGCAGACAAGTACACGGCCCACCTGATGAGAAGGGGTACCGTGGCCTATGGACGTGTACAACACAAGAAACCTTCTAATGCCCTTGAAGAACCCCGTATTGTAGGTGCATGGGATAACCGCAGCAGGGAGTTCATTCCACAGCTTTAGGGTGCGTGGGATGAAGTATTCTTTCATACCGCACAGTGCACACTGTCTCAGGTTGCAATATGTGGGGATGAATTCCGTGACTATGGCGAGCTAATGTTACTGTGGGCATCATGTCAAACAATTCATCTGGGCACAAACCATTGTATAGGCGGTAGAACATACACAGGAAGGCAAAGTCCATCCTAATATCTCAAGCCGGTATACAGTCGAGTTTGGTATACCTCAGAGATAAGTTTTTAGCTACACAAACAAACGAGGCCCTGACACGTGTGTAGGTATTGGTTTGATATATTCTATGATTGATATGTTTTTTTTTTTTATTTACGTGTGCAAAGTCCCCACGTCTACCTCTCCACCGGAGCCGGTGGGAGAGGTTATGTCGGACTCGAACCGACTAAAACGCACGCCGCTTGTGGGTCGTTTTGGTTGCCGAAGGTGAGGTTGACAGGCATACCCTCGTCCGGCCTGGGGGTGACAGGTGGAGCTGCCTGTCACCCTGGCAGAAGCAGGCCGCGGCGGCGGCGCGCCTGGCGTGCCTCCCCGTTTCCAGGGACGAGTTGGGGACTCTGTAGTCCCCAAACCCGAGAAGAGGGCCAGATCGTGAGAGATGGCCATGGGTCGGCCGGGGTGCGAGGGATATGCCTGCCAACCTCACCTTCGGCAACCAAAGCGACCCACAGGCGGCGTGCGTTTTAGTCGGTTCGAGTCCGACATAACCTTCTTCACCGGCTACGGTGGGGAGGTATCCGCGGGGATTTTGCGCACGTAAAAAAAAAAAAAGGCATACCTTCGCACCCCGGCCGACACAGGGCCATCTCTAACGATCTGGCCCTCTTCTCGGGTGTATGTTTGAGCTCGTCCATCACCATAGCACCCCGTGCTATTGTCAAAAGACAACCATGAAATATATGTACTGAGCAAATTTTAGGTCCGAGATATAAACAATACCGTGATATACAATTCAATATGATAACATTGTTTATTTTTTGAGATAGACATGGTCATTCACATTACTAGTGTAATACACGCCGGGATGTTTACCATCTACCATGTTTATTATTTTTGTTGAGCAACAGATATTTCGGCGCTGTTACAAACCCCATGATCACTTTTTTTTTTTATATAGGACACGTCAATTGGACTTCGCCTTGCCTGATGGTAAGCTGAAGGCAAAGTCCCAGAAAAGAGGGTCACCATTACTTATACATACCGTGTGACAATGGTGACACTCAGCTTGACGGCCTCATCATATGCTTTTTCACGCCCCGCTTAAAGGACCCGGGACTGTAGGAAGAAGGAAACACGTGAGCTGGTAATGAATTCCAGGCCTTAATGGTGCGACAGAGGAAAGAGTCTCCGAACCGCTTGGTTCTTGATCGGATGTTTTGCACCGTGTGCGGATGACATCTAAGACCTGCACGTGTTGTCCTGTGTAGGAAAGGGGAGGGTGGGACTAATTGGAAGAGCTCATCAGAACACTCCCCATGGTACAGACGGTAAAATACAGCCATGGACGCAATATCTCTACGCAGCTGTAAAGGTTCTAGGGTGTTCGTGATCTCCGGATTCCCAATGATGCGGACCGTACGTCGCTGCAACCTGTCGAGAGCATCTAGTAAGTACTTTGCAGAACCATCCCAGAGATGCGAGCAGTATTCCACACAGGAGCGAATTTATGTCTTGTATAGAAGACACCGCTGCTCCGGCGTGAAAAATCGTCTCACTCTGTTCAGGACTCCGAGTTTTCGTGAGGCTGTTTTGATGATACTTTCGATGTAATTTTTGTTATTCAGGTTGCAGCGAACATCCATACCAAGGATATTGAGATTGTCCTGCAATGGCAGTGGCGTGCTCTGAAGAGTGGGGAGGGGAAGGAAAGAAGATACTTTTGCTGTAAACGCACATACATGCCTGCGTCTTCTTGGCATTGAACTCAACCAGGTTCTCAGAGCCCCATTGAGAAATGTGATTCAGGATCCCGTCAAGCTCAGTGACAAGAAGCTGCCTTTTCTCTGCGATATCTGCCTGCTTGGCCGCAGGATGTCCATGATAACTCCCATGTAAAGTGCTATCGTCTGCATAACAATGAACATTGCCGGTAGACAGCATGTCGTTGATATGCAGAAGAAAGAGAGTGGGTGATAAGACGGACCCCTGGGGCACGCCAGCATTTACCTGCAGAAACTCCGAAGCTCGTCCGTCACAAAGGACGCGAATACGGCGCCCCTGCAGGAAGCTAGCAACCCAGTTGCAAAGCCTAGAAGGCAGACCAAAGGCAGGTAGCTTGGAAAGAAGCGATTTGTGCCAGACTCTATCGAAAGCTTTGGCGATGTCAAGACTAATTGCCAGTGACTCGCCGTGCTTGTCCATAGCCTCACCCCAAAGATGGGTAACGTATGCTAGAAGATCACTCGTTGACCGTTTCGGTCTGAAGCCATATTGCCGGTCATTAATTAAGGAGTGATCCTCTAGGTGCCGCATGAGCTGTTTGTTAATTATGTGCTCGAACACTTTGCACAGCACTGAGGTGACGGCTATGGGTCGATAGTTGGCTGGCTCCGAGCGATCCCCCTTCTTGGGAATCGGCTGAACATTCGCCTCTTTCCAAGGCAAAGGCACTGTACCCGAACTGTAGGATAGCCGGTACAGGCACGTAAGCATTGGAGACAACTCCGCTGCACATTTTTTCAAAACTACCGCTGGAATACCATCCGGACCACTGGCTTTCCGGACATCGAGTGATTGCAGCACTGCACGGACATCGCGTTGCCTGATATGGATATCAGGCATCGCGTGGTCACTGTCGGGTGTATCGTAGTATCGGTTAACTGAATCGAATCGAAATCTCGGTTGCTCATCAATTTTTAGGTGGCAGACAAGCACACCTACCTACCTGCCTGGCCTATGGACATGTGTAACACCTGAGGAGCCACACTCGCGCTGCCGACCCTGTAAGCAAAGAGTTTCTAAGGTGTCAGTGTAGAAGACAGAAGAAGGACAAGCCTTTAGTCTTCCCACTGACAGCAGGAATTCTCCAGTGTGCTCTGGCTACCCTACTCACCGCTGGGAACACAGCACGAAGTTATTATGGCCGCGGTATTCTGTAGGGCGGAGGTACTTCCCCAGTCGGAATGCTCAATTGGGCGGAAATACCGCTGTGTCCTACCTCCTAGAAAATACCGCCGTGTCCTACCTACAAACATGGTGAATATCCCGGCGAATATAAACTAGTAATATTGTTTATTGTTTTAATTAATTGCGGGTTCTCAATAGCACCGTTTATCCTAGTGTGGGGCCACCGGAAATGTAAGTGTTTTTGGTAGAAAAAGTATATTATTTCTTTCTTTCTTATTTAATAAGTGGTGTAAAACCTTTAGATTCCTGTAGACCTCTTTTTAAGATATCTAAATTATTGATACTGATATGTCTCTATATTCTTGAAACTGGACTCTGTCCGGAAGCACCCAATTATCTTTGAGGATTGGTTATGTGAGTTGTTATAGTCAAAGAGACCCAAATAAACTTGTGGCCCAGAAGTGTGGAACTGCACTTCACTACTAAACAGCCTGTTCTTGTGTACAAAAGTTTATAAATAAAATACCAGAAGTAATACGAGGAATGCGTGCGTTGCGAAGTATGTGTGGAGTGACCTTGAGAGATAGAGTGAGAAATAGCGTGATAAGAGTGCGATGTGGTATGATAGAAGATGTAGTGATGAGAATTGAGAGAGGAATGTTAAGATGGTTAGGTCATGTTGAGAGAATGAATGAAAGAAGACTAACGAAACAGGTGTATGAGGCGAGTGTGGATGGTACCGTCGGAAGGGGAAGACCTAGGCGCACATACCTGAACCAAATCGGGGAAGTTTTAGAATAGGGGCAGGTCATGAGTACCCTAAACCGACGAGCATGCATGAGGAATGTAATGAGAATGAATGAAGCGAGAGTAGTATGTCAGGATCTCTGCCTACCTCTATGGGAGACAGGCGTGATTTTATGTATGTACTACGAGAGCTTCCTACTAGAGTTTTTGGGTCCAAGCTCAAAGCATGATTACAGGATAGGTTCATGTCGAATATGCTTTCCTGCTCGCTGTGCCTCTTCACTTGCACTACCAACGACCTCTGTAGAGCAACGCAGCGCTGTTGCTGTGGCCAAGTTTTGGGCCATAAAAATTAAAATTCCAAATCATTATATACCAAACCTAGCTATTGACTCGAAGAAGAAGAAGGATAGGTGCTTTTACACTATGCAAGAGATTTTTCTATGGAGAAATATGAAATTTGTAATTTCTGTTACTATTTTGCCAAGTTTCTTTACTGATGGTGATAATTATGTAACCTATGCTTCACGAAATAAATAAATTTGAATTTGAACCTCATAAATAATATGTACACTTCACATTCCTTTATGATTAGTCATTTAAGAAAAAGCATATGATGAGACCGTCAAGCTGAGTGTCACCATTGTCACACGGTATGTGTAAGTAATGGTGACCCTCTTTTCTGAGACTTTGCCTTCAGCTTACCATCAGGCAAGGCGAAGACTAATTGACGTGTTCTATATATGAAAAAAATAAAAAAATTTGCAAAAATTTATTTAAATAACATACCTACATACTTGTAGATTCGTTTGACATTGTGTGTATTTAATGTGTCTAATTCAAATTCAAATTATTTATTTCTCAAAATAGTGCAATGTAATTACCTACATCGCATCGGTTTGACGTCATATTCTGTATAAAATTAAGTTTACCACCGCTTACTAGGCGTTGCATACATACATATAATCACGCATTTATCGTCAAAGGGATGCCAGAGGTGAATTAACACCCACATTTCACCAATCTTTGTTTTCAACGTAATAGAGAGTGAATCTGTTGCCGCCTTCCGAGAACTATTGCTGACTCGAGCCTTGTCAGATAGTCTGAGTCTGAGTTTCATATCTGTCTGAACAGCCCTATCCCTAGTCGCCTTGTACTACACCGCATGGGAAGAGATGGGGTGGCCCAAATTATTCTACTCTGCCGGGAACCACGCGACGCTAGTGGAGAAGAAACGGCGCAACAAACTCCACTGAGGCATTTTCGAGACGTGAACGAAACTTAAAATGTTTGCATACCAATTTTGGTGAACAACGCTAAGCTACCTGTTGTAATAACTGTATGCCTACCACTGTGACTGTAAAGTACCGTATTTCGTGCGAATAAATTATCATTTCATTTCACTTGAACGCGCTAATCTCAGGAACTATTGCAGACATATACCGTGAGACCGTTTCGAACGATCAAACGAAATCGTCAGCTGAATCCGCTTTAAGATTTCAATTTTGCTGTAAATTTGGTGACGTTACACTATCGAACATATAAACATACATCATTATCGACTTGTACTCGACGTCGCCAAATTTACAGCATGAGAAATTTGACTTCGATCGTTCAAAAAGTTCCAACAGCACTATTTTATACCACTTAGGTGGCAGACAAGTACACGGCCCACCTGATAGAAAGTGGTTACCGTGGCCTATGGACGTGTGTGGCACCAGAGGAGCCACACTCGCGCTGCCGACCCCGTAAACACAGAGTTTCTGTGCCGTTAGTGTAGAAGACAAAGCAGGGCAAGCCTTTAGCCTTCCCACTGACAGCACAAATTCTCCAGTGAGCTCTGGCTACCCTACTCACCACCGTGAACACAACACGAGGTTATTATGGCCGGCCGCGGTATTCTGTAGGGTGGAGGTACTTCCCCCGTCCGACTCCTCAATTGGACGGAAATACCACCTATTATGTATCTATTAAATAGTCATTTATTCAATAAGCATTAAAGTTATAAATTATCACGCTACTAATTAAGGGAGAGGAGCAGTGATCATAAATATCAACTAATCTGGCAGATTCTCATACATTATTTGAAAACTAAAGTAGTAGGTACGGGCTCAATAGGTGATGTGAGGTTTCAAAAAATATGTCACATGCGAAGCTAGGGCCGGACAGCTAGTAATATATAAAATGTAACACCGGAAGGACAATGTTACTATTAAGATAAGCGCTTCCTATTTCTATTGCGGATTGCAAGGTCAACACTAACATATTTACCATTGAAATTTCAACCTAAGTCATACATACAAGCAAGCAACCATGGATTGGCCCTATTACATGAGACGGAATACAATTATTGGTGAAATATGGGTGTTAATTCACCTCTGCCTTAGAGGGATAGAGACGTGATTATATGTACAATATTATTAGTACCTAGCATTTATACGAAATCATCGCAAAATCTTCAAAAGTATGCACCTGTACCTGCCCCCCTGCTACGATGCCGTCAGCCATCTTGGTGGCAGTCAACGAAAAATGCGCAAAAGAGAGATCAAGGGTTAATATACTTGTTTATACTAACGCCCTTGAGAGTAAAGGGACCCATCAAGACCCGCAGGGTATAACCAATCTCACTTGGAAGTTGCATCCAGTAACACCTGTGACACGTTTTCCCAACCAGCCCAACCAGCGCGGTCATAATAACTTCGTGTTGTATTCCCAGCGGTAAGTAGGGTAGTCAGAGCTCACTGGAGAATTTTTGCTGTCAGTGGGAAGACTAAAGGCTTTCTTTTTTTTTTTTTTTTACGTGCGCAAAATCCCCACGGATACCTCCCCACCGGAGCCGGTGGAGGAGGTTATGTCGGACTCGAACCGACTAAAACGCACGCCGCCTGTGGGTCGTTTTGGTTGCCGAAGGTGAGGTTGACAGGAATATCCCTCGCACCCCGGCCGACCCAGGGCCATCTCTCACGATCTGGCCCTCGTCTCGGGTGTGGGGACTACAGAGTCCCCAACTCGACCCCGGAAACGGGGAGGCGCGCTAGGCGCGCCACCGCCGCGGCCTGCTTCTGCCAGGGTAACAGGCGGCTCCACCTGTCACCCCCAGGCCGGCGCTCATGGGGGGCGGAGGTCGTTCATCGACCTCCGACGCCCGAGTTGCCTTCGTACGCGGGCAGCTTGGCTTGCGATCCTTCGTCGCTCCCGCTGCCGCTCCCGCCCCGCCTCCTCCTTCACGAGCATTACTTGCTCGCAGAAGGAGGCGCCGGCCGCCCACGCATCCGCGCAGCGGACCATCGCCGCGAGCAAGGTGGAGAGCGTGAGAACTCTCACTCCCAGGGCCGCCACAAGCTCCCGCCTCGGCGTCTCCCACGCCGGACACTCGGTGAGCGTGTGCGGACCTGAGTCCTCGCTCGCGTCGCAGTGATGGCACTCGGACGTTGGCTCTTTCTCCATCCGACGCAGATACTTGCCGAAGCATCCGTGCTCGGTGATCATCTGCGTCAGACGGTACGAGAGGCTGCCGTGTGGCCTCTCTAGCCACTCCCCCATGATGGGTCTTACCGCCGCTACTACAGCGCGCCCTGCGCCTGGTCGCCCAAGTCGTAGCTCCCATTCCGCCACCATTTCCCTGTGGAGCCGGGATCTCACGGCCCGAATTTCTTCGGGCTCGGGATCGTGACCCCGCTCCCGCGCCGCCTTCGGAACCGGTATAGCGCCGAAAGGGATCTCGCTTCCAGGATCCATGGTGGCGATCCGGCGAGGAGACTCGCCGCGTTGAAGGATATCGTGCGGTACCCCCTTATGATGCGGCACGCCAACTTCTGCTGCGGACGCTGCAGCAGGGGCATGTACCGATCATTCAGGGTGTCCGCCCACACGGGACACCCGTACAGGGCCATGGACCGCACGACACCCGCGTAGAGTCTCCTGCAGGAGTCCTCTGGGCCCCTCAGGTTAGGCAGTAGCCGCGCCAGAGCGTTGGCTGTGCCCACCAATTTGGGGCCTAGACTTCGGAAGTGCTTCTCGAAGTCCCACCGGCCGTCGAGCACGAGCCCCAGATATTTCATCTGGGGCTTGATGCCGATGAGAGTGCCTCCCACTGTGAGACTGGAACCAGGTGGTGGCGTGCGCCGAGGTCCATGAAAGAACATGGCCTCGAATTTATGCAGAGCCACCTCAAGGCCCAGCCGCCGGATCCGTTCCACAGACTAAAGGCTTGTCCTGCTTTGTCTTCTACACAAACGGCATAGAGAGTCTGTGCTTACAGGGTCGGCAGCGCGAGTGTGGCTCCTCTGGTGTTACACACGTCCATAGGCCACGGTAACCACTTTCTGATGGAAAGTGGTTACCGTGGGCCGTGAACCGTGTGCTTGTCTGCCACTTAAGTGGTATAAAAAAAAGTAACACCAATTTTACAGCAATATTACTCATTGTCACAAAAAGTGTTGCATCCAGTTACACCTGTGACATGTTGGGAATGCTTCTCGTTTGGGTATTACTGAATGGGAATACATCGGAATAGGTTACCATCATCCCATGTGTTGCGAGAACGGAATCCGCATCCACGAACAAGGCGGTGACTTCCCATCCGGCTCGTTCCTGGGGCAAAGGTTGGCTATTGCGATTCAGCGGGGCAACGCGGCCAGCATCATGGGCACCTGTGCGAGCGATGTGGAGTGGGTTGTTTGACGTGACACAATCGCGAATTTGTTTTGTGTATTTATGTTTTAATTATTTTGTATAAATTATCTAAATAAATAATAAAACCTAAAAAAAAAATATTATTAAAAAATATAAATATATCCGACTGCTGTCTAAAAGTTTGATAGCAGGCGGTATCCATTTACCAATCATAAACCGAAAGAAAAAACGTTCAAACAAACAAACAAACAAACTCTGCAGCTTTATAATATTAGGAGGGTTAGGCAGAGGTGAATTAACACCCACATTTCACCAATCATTGAATTCAGTCGTACGTAATGGGGGTATTTTTTAATAATTAATTTTACTACAACTTTTTAGTTCCATCAAATTCCCTTAATTTTGATACTCTGCTCGATAAATTTGGATGCTTTTTTGTCTTTTTTTTTTTTTATTTTTATATAGGACACGCCAACTTGACCTCACCTCGCCTGATGGTAAGCTAAGGGCAAAGTCTCAGGAAAGAGGGTCACCATTACAGACACTAAGTGCTTACAATGGTGGCACTCAGCTTGGCGGCCTCATCAGATGCTTTTTCACGCCCCGCTTAAAGGCCCCGGGACTGTAGGAAGAAGGAAACACGTGTGCTGGTAATGAATTCCAGGTCTTGGTGGTGCGGCAAAGAAAAGAGTCTCCGAACCGCTTGGTTCTTGCTCGTATATTCTGCACAGTGTGAGGGTGACATCTAAGGCCTGCACGTGTTGTCGTATGTAGGAAAGGAGATGGTGGGATTAGTTGGAAGAGCTCGTCAGAACACTCACCGTGGTAGAGACGGTAAAATACAGCCAAGGAAGCAATATCTCTACGCATCTGCAAAGGCTCGAGGGTGTTCGTGACCTCAGGGTTCCCAATAATTCGGACCGCGCGTCGCTGCAACCTGTCGAGAGCATCTAGTAGGTATTTCGCGGAGCCATCCCAGAGATGCGAGCAGTATTCCACGCAGGAGCGAATTTGTGTCTTATAGAGAAGACACCGCTGCTCCGACGTGAAAAAACGTCTCACTTTGTTTAGGAGTCCGAGTTTCCGCGAGGCTGTTTTGATGATGCTCTCGATGTAATTTTGGCTTCAAAAATCGACCACATAGTTTTATTGACTTTTTATGTATCCTATGACACTCGGGAGATGGACACCTTTCATTTGAGACCCCACTTATCGAAATCCGTCCAGCCGTTAGGCCTGTAGTGGGGAATAAATAAAACTACATACGCGCGCAAAACATAACCTACCCTCGCTGGCGTTGTCGGGTTAAAAAATAATATAAAGACTCACCATGTGCCTTCTCATAATGCTGCTTGAATTGTTCCAACGCCGGGTCATACTTGATCTCTTCAGGCAGCTCCAGCCATAGCTGCAGCGCCCCTGCAGTCAGGTCTCCACTGGACACCAGCGAGTACTGGCTTCTCGTCAAGTCTTCGCGCCTGTCAGACACACCACGCCATTCTTTCACTTTCTTCACCAAGTTTGCCATTATAAAACACTTATTTCAACATTATACACGATAATTTTGTTCAGTTTATCTGTAATTTGTCAATGTGTTGACAAGTGTGGGCTTTCTGAAGCACTGTCGGTGTAGACGGAATGCCTGAATAAAACCTATTTTATTTTCATCTCAATTTTGTAGAATGAACGAATTTTAATACGGTTTTTCAATGGTATTCTGACAAAAATAAATACTTTTTCTACGAAATTATGATACATACACAACAGATATTCACGCCTGTAAATCCCTGAAGGGGTAGTTACAGGGTACGCGTCTATTGTCGTACAGAGAGCACTTTAGTATTTTTTATCTTATGATATGGGGATGTTGAGTACCAAATATTGTTATATTATAAACTTGAGAGGGAACAGCCTCTATAGCGTGGCGGTAGTGAACGAAGCCGTTGTGAAGAAGGCGCGGGTTCATGGGAACCTCGTGGTCTCCACACTCAAAGAGGGCCGCCTCAAAAGAGACGGTCCTGGGCAGGCCGGGGTGCGAGGGATATGTCTCAGAAAATCTCACCTCCGGCAACGTAGTCGGCGTGCGTTTTAGTCGGTTCAAGTCTGACATAACTTCCCCCACCTGCTCCGGTGGTAGGGGTATCCGTGGGGATTTTGAGCGCATTAAACAAATGGAGGCGCGGGTTCGATCCCCGTTCTATGTAAATATGTGTAAGCATGAGTGGTGTTGGACTCTAATCAATTAAAACCGCAAGTCGCGCGTTATACACTTAATTACAATATAAACTTTAATATTTCACTGTAAACTTACGAGGAAACTGTGCTGATGACATCAAATTCAGTTAGCTCTAACATACTAGAGCTGTTGATACCAGTTAGTATTAATGTTAAAACCAGCAAAAAAATATGTCGTTGTAGTCTTTCTAATAAGAAGTTATAACCAAAACTAGATACATTTAGTTAAGATTTTTTAGTAATTCGTGATACTTCTAAAAAGTACTTTTGTACCATGTACAAATACTACCCCTCTAGATAAGTGGCAATTTGTTGGCCAGCGTTTTGTAGAATAGAATGACGTATGTATGGGATTTGACGTTTATGACATGCGTTGACTGTCAAATATGTCGAATGCCATTCATTTAGCATTCTTTCTTTTAAACCAGTTAGTTGACAGACGAGCACACGGCCCACCTGATGGAAAGTGGTCACCGTGGCCTATGGACGCGTCGAAAACCAAGAGAACCACACTCGCGCTGCAAACCCTGCAAGCATTGAGAGTTTCTGTGCCGTCAGTGTAAAAGACAAAGCAGGATAACCTTGGTCTTTCCACTGACAGCACAAAAACCTTCCAGTGATCTCTGGCTACCCTACTCACCGCCGGGAACACAACACGAGGCTATTTATTATGGCTGTGGTATTCTATAGGGCGGAGGTACTTCCCCTATAGAATACCGCACTCTACTACTCATCTTTTTTTATACCATGTTGGTCGCAGACAAGCACACGGCCCACGTGATGGGAAGTGATTACCGTGGCTTATGGACATATGGAACACCAGGGGCGTTACACTCGCACTGCCGACCATGAAGAACCCCATATTGTAGGCGTTTGAGAAAACCCCACAGCAGTCAAGCCATTCCACAGCTTGAGTGTGCGTGGGATGGAGTTTCTTCTATGCCTTTTTTACAAAATGCTGGCCAACAAATTGCTACTTGTCTAGAAAGGATGTACAGAAGGTTAAATCTTCTTATAAGATTTTTATATTCGATTATATATTACATATGTTAGATTCAAAATTCAATCTCGATCTGTCAAAATCAAATGAAATTTCCTGTTACGTATAGGTTGATTTATCTGATACTGTCTGAAGTTTACGCAAATATCACTAATTGAAGTATCTCGAATTCAATCAATCATTAGCCCATCGCAGTAAACTGATGGGAGGGTTTGGCCTACTGTTTCCACGCTGACCAGACGGGCTGGTACAGGGTTTTATTTCAAGTTTTCCTTCTCTCGCAGTGATATCGTCTGCGTATTTTTCTGTTTGTCGCCTCTTACGACACCTGTCGGATGAGATAGGGTGGTGATGCTTGTATTCTTTCTCCTCACACGTGATTTTATTTACATTTAGTCCGTCGATATATCTTTCACATAATGATAATGGAAGGTAAAATACTCCATTACGCAATTAAAATTCACAAAAACATAAAAATAAGAGTGAATTTCACACTTGTTACAACAGCACGATGGCTGGGTTGGTTGTGGTTCAAATATAACTTGAAAGAAAGTGAACAGCTCGTTAAGATGTATACGGTCAGCAAAATAAATTAGTTTTATTTTAATTTTCCCAAGTGCCTACAATATGGGGTTCTTCATGAGGGGCATTAGGTTTCTACAGGGTCGGCAGCGCATGTTTAACGCCCCTGTCGCATACATCCATAGGTCACGGTAATCACTTCCGATCAGGTGGGCTTGTCTGCCAGCTAAGTCGTATATAAAAAATCCTTTGTATTTAAAGGATTTTTTAAATACGACTATATACGACTTCTGTGGCATTTTTGGTAATGCATTCGACTGCTACGCAGGATTCGATTATCGCTCAGTGCAACTATTACTATGCAAGAATATGTCTATTTCCATTGGTCTGGTTATATCTGTGCCTCTGTGCCTCGGAGAGGGCGTTAAGCCGTCCGTTCCGGTTGCCATACAAACATATATGGCAATCGTTACCAGACTGATGATCTGAGTTCCTTGGAGCGAACACCCGGGTAACGTCTGTAACACCAGAGGAGTCACAGTCGCGCTGCCAACCCTGTAAGTACAGAGTTTCTGTGCCGTCAGTAGAAGACAAATCAGGACAAGCCTTTAGTCTTCCCAGTGACGGCACAAATTCTCCAGTGAGCTCCAGTGAGTTATCAATTATCCTATCGCAGGCCACTGCTGGATAAAAGCCTCTTTCAATGTCTTGGCTTACTGTATCCACACTGGCCAGACGGGTTGGTACAGGGTTTTATTTCGAGTTTTCCGTCTCTCGCAGTGATATTGTCTGTGCATTTTTCTGTTAGTTGCCTTTTACGACACCTGTCGGATGAGATGGGGTGGTCTTTTTCTTCTACTCTTTCTCCGTCACTACACGGATAATAAATACTTTTTCCTCATCCGATCCTTTTTTTTAAACTCAGTTTCATAGTTACTACGAAAGAGCTTACTAAACTCAACCATCTTGCTGGCAAAAGCTTTAAACTTTGTATTCATAAAAAAATAAATTAAGAGTTTAAAAAGGGTCATTAAAAGTACCTCCGAAAAGTAAAATATAAAACAAGTTGATTTGCATTTTAACTTCAATATACCTTAAAGTATTTAGGGTTAAGGGTCCTCGTATCGTTAATTTTAGTATCATCACGTTTTATTTTTAAATTATTGAAGGTATTTTTATGCCGAGGACTTTTATATTTTTTTTTTTTTTATGCTCTCATTGCATTTGATTAAACACTACACGTTCAGACCAATGAACCAATAAAACCAAACACAATATGGAGTTCTTCATTGTAACGCCACTGTAACCACTTTCCATCAGATGGACCGTGTGTTTGTCTGTCACCTAAGTCATTTAAAAAACGCCCTATCTGCTTGATTCTGCAGCAACTCGACAATATCAACAACTCAGAAGAAATATGCAATTCCTGTAAACCATATAAGTGGTTTACAGGAATTGCAATTCAAAAAGATACATTTTAAAGTAAAATGTATGTATGATTTGAGATTGACATGGTCATTCACATGAATAATGTAAAAATCGCCGGGATATTTACCATGTTTATTGTTTTCAACGAAATATCGGATAGGTACTCTTTTTTTTATACCCCTTAGGTGGCAGACAAGCGCTCTGCCCCCAGTTTCTGTGCCGTCAGTGTAGAAGACAATACAATACAAGCCTTTAGTCTTCCCACTGACAGCATGAATTCTCCAGAGAGCTTTGGCTACCCTATTCACCGCTCGGAACACAACACGAAGTTATTATGGCCGCGGTATTCTGTAGGGCGGAGGTACTTCCCTAGTCGGGCTGCTCAATTGGGCGAAAATACCGCCGTGTCCTACCTCCTTAGCAAAAATAATAAACATGGTAAATATATCGGCAAGTTTTACACTATTAAAATGTATGAACATTTAAGGAGATTTTTTTTCAGCTCGTACACAATTTTCTCTTTGCGCCATGTCATACATGATCTGATAAGTCTCATTGCGTGTAGCCTGTCTTTATAGCTGCGAACTAATGACATCGAAATACGATTTTAATTGTATACTTCCTACTAAAACATGGATTTTCTATGTTTATAATGTCGGTTATTATCTGCAAAGGTCTTTTTTAACTCTGTATATAAAATACTAGCAGCCCGTCCCGGCTTCGCACGGGGTAGACTCCTGTATTTCAGTGCCCCCTCCACCCCGCCCGCCGCGATGCCCGGCGCGCTTTTCAGACTGCATCGCAAACAACGGCCACGGCGCTATGGCGATTTTGTTTACTGTTTGAATTTTTTAATTCGTAATATCTTTTGAATGGAAAGTCCAATTTAAATAATTTATAAACTATTTTATAGGTAGTTAAATGGTCTTACCAATAACTACAATAGTTGGACATATGCTACCACGGAGTTTTTTGTAGACATTATGATGTTCTTCAATATTGTTGTACATTATTTTGTTCTATCGCTAATAGTTTCGGCAGCGCATTCGACGAAAGACATTTTAAGACTCATTTTTCTACACCTTCTGTTACATTGTTCAAATTTTACCAAGGATCCCTAATTTTTTTCAAAATGAAATGTAGCCTATGTCAAATTGGAAGAATGTAGCATTCTATTGGTGAAAGAATTTTTTAAATCGGCCCAGTTCTTTTTGAGCCTATTCATTACAAACATACAAAAATAGGTACAGATCTTTCCTCCTTATAATATTAGTGTAGAAATAGTAATAAATATTTTAGGACATTTTCGTGCCTCGGAGAGCACGTCAAGCCGTCATGTGAACATCTATGGCAGTCGTTGTTGGAGCCCTAAAAGTCTAACAACTTGTCTAACTTTAATGCTTCGATATCGCCATTGGGTTGTAGAGGTCAGATGGCAGTCGATGAAAATGAAATGAAACGAAACGAAACGAAACGAAATGAAATGAAATGAAATGAAATGAAATGAAATGAAATGAAATGAAATGAAATGAAATGAAATGAAATAAAATTTATTCGTAGGAGACACGGTGAAGATAAGATGTTCACGGAATATACCTAATAGGTGTGAAACCCCAATGGGCTTCGCTCTTTCCAGTGCAACTACACTGGGAAAATCGAAGCCTATACTCCGAGGTGAAAGCTTCGAATGCAGCCGAGATTTTTTTTTTTATACCACTTAGTTGAGCAGACAAGTACACGGCCTACCTGATGGAAAGTGGTTACCGTGACGTATGGACGTCTGTAACACCGGAGGAGTCACAGTCGCGCTGCCAACCCTGTAAATACAGAGTTTCTGGGCCGTCAGTAGAAGAGAAAGCAGGACAAGCCTTTAGTCTTCCCACTGACAGCACAAATTCTCCAGTGAGCTCTGGCTACCCTACTCACCGCTGGGAACACAACACGAAGTTATTATAGCCGCGGTATTCTGTAGATTAACGCTAGAATGAAGACGACGCACCAATTTGACTTCACCTTGCCTGATGGTAAACTAAAGGTAAATCCTCGGGAAAGAGGGTCACCATTACAGACACGTAGCATGTTACAATGGGGGCATACAGCTTGGCGGCCTCATCAGATTCTTTTTCGCGCCCCGCTTAAAAAACCCGGGACTGTAGGAAGAAGGAAACACGTAAGCTGGTAAAGAATTCTAGATCTTAGTGGTGTGGCAGACGAAAGAATCTTCGAACTGTTTGGTTCTTGATCAGATACTCTGTACCGTGTGAGTGTGACATCTAAACCCGTATTGTCCTGTGTAAGAAAGGAGAATTTGCACTAAGCGGGAATCAAACCTGCGACTTCCGATGAAGCAGCGAATGTTAATCATAAATTATATCAAAAAATGAACGGACACCTACTGGTTCAAAGTGCTCGTCATTGGTTAACCACAGTTCTTTCATTATTGGACAATTATGATGTCATTGCCATCCATCCTCCGTTAAAGCATAGATTAATAAATAGTTACTACGTTTTTACAAGCACACGGCCCACCTGAGGGAAAGTGGTTACCGCGCTCCGACCTTCTAAGCACAGAGTTTCTGTGCTTTCAGTGTAGAAGACAAAGCAGGACAAGCCTTTAGTCTTTCCACCGACAGCACGAATTCTCCAGTGAGCTCTGGCTATCTTTTTTTTTTACGACTCACCGCTGGGAACACAACACGAGGTTATTATGGCCGCGGTACCGTCGTGTCCTACCTCCTAGAGTTAAAGCACATGAGTAGATAATACTACTCATGTGGTTAAAGTGTGTTTAAAAAATCTAAAACTGCCATATCTTTCAAATTCGTTCAATCTCATAACATCCTGCCCTAGTTATCAACTGTAGGAGTTTAAAAACACTTTGTAAGTGTACCTACTGTAAAAAATAGTCTGCACATGTGACCAAGGACAAGATATATCAACAAATACATTGTGTTTGTGTCTGTATGTACCTATTCAAGGTATAAACTGTTAAATATTTATGAGTGTATGACACTCCTTTTGTTTTTAAATGCAATACGTGTGTTGACAAATAGGACACATATGCGTTTTTAGAGTTACGTATTATACTAGTACACGATGTGGTGTATGTTTATAATATAAGTACCTCTCATCTGGAGGGTGTCGTTAGAGACAAATTGAAAAATATTTAAAGTAGGGTTTGCAAAAGTATTTGGACTAAGGTAGTATGCTATTTGACAAGGTCTTCTTCCCAATACCGTTTAATATCTTAGTTTTTTCTGGACTTCATTATTTTCAATTCCCAAAGTAATTCAAAATATAAACAAATAAATTCAGTTCCAATTTTTATAATTTTAGATCATCCAAGTGTATTATTATCATCCTAATCATCATTAACGATATTCTTAATTTTCAATCTCTCATTTATACTACCCCATCTACATACTATAATATAATGTCAAATTTAAAATTTTTTGTTCAAAGTCATAATACATTTATTACAATACAATATGTCAAAACTACTAATCAAATAACCCGCCCCTGATCGTTCCCGGTGCAAAAGTGCCCATAACACTTGCTGCGTTGCCACGTTGGATGGCAATGGACAGCTTTTGGACCAGGAACGACCCGGAACGAGTGTCACCGGTCGCCTCGATGAGCCTCTGTTCGATTTCTTTAATTTTTAAATTTAGATTCCTTATTAAATTTCAAATTACTTTTATTATGAACTATACACATGGATGTAAACGGTTGGTTGGACCGCGATAAATGCGATATTATCTTGAACTCAATATGTACATTTGCACTACGCGCAACTGGCGCGTGACGTCACTAGCAAGTACCTACGCTTTTGGCCGGTTTGAGAAATTGAATTTCAAAATCAAATATCTTTAAAACTATTTGTCGTAAGAAAATTTCTCTTCAGCAGTTCATTATATTATCCTAAAGTGATTATTTTTCGACAATAAAAAAATAGGCAAAAGCCTATTCTATTATATCAGTACTATTGGCGTAGCCGAGTGGTATAAGTAATGGACTGCTGAGACGAGGTCTCGGGTTCGATCCCAGGTTTACCACGGCACACACCAATGACTTTTCGATGCTTTTCGAAGTTATGTGTGTGTTATCGTAGGTTATTAGTGCCCGGTTAATGGCAATACCCCCACCTATTACATTGGGACCTAAACATAAACTGGCGAAATGTGGGTACTAGCACCTCTGTCTACCCCTTCGGGGATAAAGGCGTTATGTTAAGTTGTTTTTATTAGCGTAGTTGGCATTCCAACACGACATTGAAAATATCTTATGAAAGCCTCCATGGTGTGGTGGTACTGAACGCGGGCGCTAAGCAGGAGATGCGGGTTCGATCACCGCTCTGAGCAAATAATTGTATGCATGAATATAGGTTTTGCCATTGGTCTGATCGTGCTGCTAGCCATGTTCATGTATAAAAAGCACTGAGCGTGGATCGAACCCGCGCCTCCTACTTTGTCGACTGTCAATTTATTTTTACGCCGCGTTATAGTGATCATACTGTGTCTATAACGTTATATTCTAAGTCTGTCTAACACAGTTATTTACAGTTGGCTAACCCTAGTATATGTTACGATAGTAATATATTTTTCCTGTAACCTTTAATATAATATACCTATATTATGTGTGCATTTGTGGTTAACGTGGTTTTGAAACAATATAGGGGAAAAACATCAAAACACCTGATCACTGACCGCGGGTGTGGGCTGTTATCTGAGCGGCCGTCTGTCACCTCTTCATCCTGACGAGGTCAGCGGTGCGACTCACCCCTCCCCCCCTTTCGGTGTTCGATAGGGATACCGTGCTTACATTTAAAACCGTAGATAGCCCAATGTCAGCCGGGATGCGAAGGAAAGTTCTTATTTTTTTTTAATAACACTTAAGTGATAGACAAGCACACGGCCCACCTGATGGAAAGTAGTTACCGTGGCCTATGGACGTGTATAACACCAGAGGAGTCACACTCACGCTGTCTACCCTGTAAGTAGAGTTTCTGTGCCGTTAGTGTAGAAGACAAAGCAGGACAATCTTTTGGTCTTATCAACACATATAATCTAATCTCAAATAAAGTCTGTCTGTTTGTTCCGGCTAATCTCTGAAATGGCTGGACCGATTTTGACGGGCCTTTTTTTGGCAGGTAGCTAATGTAATAAGGAGTAACGTAGGCTACTTTTATTTCAGAATTTTTTTATGCTCAATAGCGTTGACTCAACATAAAGCGATAACCAACATCCACGCGGGCCGAGTAGCGGGCAACAGCTAGTCTTATATAACTTGCATCTCAAAATCCTTTCTTAGGGGATGCCTACGTCATAGTAGCTTAATGTGTGCAAAGTCTCAGCCCGATCGGTTTAAAATTGACTAAGTTTCATACAAATTTTCATCCCCTACTTTATCCCCTTGGGGGTAGAATTAATCAAAATCCTTTCTAAGCGGATGCCTACGTCATAACTAATGCATGTCAAATTTCAGTCCGATCCGTCCAGTGGTTTGGGTTGTGCGTTGATAGATCACTATGTCAGTCAGTCAGTCACCTTTGAGTTATATTGAGATTATGATGATAATATAATTAAGATAACGTTACCTACGTCAAAAGCTAATACAATGTACGATATATTCATGAATATTCGCGCCAACTATTCGTAGAAAAGAACTCGAAAGATAAATAATATGCATAATATGTATCTACGTCACCGGATATTCTTGAAAGTCAAATACTAATAAACTCATTATTCACTAAATAAAAGATGTTTTTACATGCTTCAGCTCAAAAACCTGTTTTAAAACACAATTTTACATGTTTATTAGTCATTGTAGCTAATATTACTCCACGTGTAATAGTCATAAATTAGCTAATTACTTACGTGGTCATAAACTTAGATGGGAATAGTTAGCGTCAAAAGTAGATGATTATATTCAGACGTTGAGTATTGTTTTTAAGAAAAGTCTATGCTATTTAATAATTATTTTAAAGGAGGTAGAACACGGCGGTATTTTCATCCATTTGAACAGTCCGACTGGGGAAGTACCTCCGTCCTACAGAATACCGTTGCCATAGCAAGCGGTTACCGTAGCCTATGGACGTGTGCACCAGGAGAATCACACTCGCACTGCGCACCCTGTAAGCACAGGGAGTTTCTGTGCCGTCAGTGTAGAAACACAAAGTAGGACAGCCTTCGGTCTTCCTACTGACAGCACAAAAACTCTCCAGTGAGCTCTGGCAACTCACTCACCGCCGAAAACACAACACGAGGTTATTATGGCCGCGGTATTCTGTAGGGCGAAGGTACTTATCCAGGCAGACTGCTCAATTGGACGGAAATACCGTCGAGTCCTATCTCCTCCTACATTTTACTGCCTCTTTTTATGGGACAGGTGGTGGGTTCAAGCCCCACTTCAAAGGTTTCATGGTAGGCCCTCAGATCTCAGAAAGCTACCAACCCTACTGCGCGAAGCAGCGGACCACGTGGCTTCTAGGAACCAACGAATTCCAAGGTAGATAATGGTTGATGCATCCGTTCCGTGTCGTATATCTTCATAAAAAGTTCAACAGACAAACATACCAAGTATTTCGATTCGAATCAAAATGGTTGGAATACCTCCTTTCTTTTTATGATGATAAAGAACTCTTTTTTTTTTTTTTTTTTTTTAAATAGGACACGTCAATTGGACTTCGCCTTGCCTGATGGTAAGCTGAAGGCAAAGTCCCAGAAAAGAGGGTCACCATTACTTACACATACCGTGTGACAATGGTGACACTCAGCTTGACGGCCTCATCATATGCTTTTTCACGCCCCGCTTAAAGGACCCGGGACTGTAGGAAGAAGGAAACACGTGAGCTGGTAATGAATTCCAGGCCTTAATGGTGCGACTGAGGAAAGAGTCTCCGAACCGCTTGGTTCTTGATCGGATGTTTTGCACCGTGTGCGGATGACATCTAAGACCTGCACGTGTTGTCCTGTGTAGGAAAGGGGAGGGTGGGACTAATTGGAAGAGCTCATCAGAACACTCCCCATGGTACAGACGGTAAAATACAGCCATGGACGCAACATCTCTACGCAGCTGTAAAGGTTCTAGGGTGTTCGTGATCTCGGGATTCCCAATGATGCGGACCGCACGTCGCTGCAACCTGTCGAGAGCATCTAGTAAGTATTTTGCAGAACCATCCCAGAGATGCGAGCAGTATTCCACACAGGAGCGAATTTGTGTCTTGTATAGAAGACACCGCTGCTCCGGCGTGAAAAATCGTCTCACTCTGTTCAGGACTCCGAGTTTTCGTGAGGCTGTTTTGATGATACTTTCGATGTAATTTTTGTTATTCAGGTTGCAGCGAACATCCATACCTAGGATATTGAGATTGTCCTGCAGTGGCAGTGGCGTGCTCTGTAGAGTGGGGAGGGGAAGGAAAGAAGATACTTTTGCTGTAAACGCACATGCCTGCGTCTTCTTGGCATTGAACTCAACCAGGTTCTCAGAGCCCCATTGAGAAATGTGATTCAGGATCCCGTCAAGCCCAGTGACAAGAAGCTGCCTTTTCTCTGCGATATCTGCCTGCTTGGCCGCAGGATGTCCATGATAACTCCCATGTAAAGTGCTATCGTCTGCATAACAATGAACATTGCCGGTAGACAGCATGTCGTTGATATGCAGAAGAAAGAGAGTGGGTGATAAGACGGACCCCTGGGGCACGCCAGCATTAACCTGCAGAAACTCCGAAGCTCGTCCGTCACAAAGGACGCGAATACGGCGCCCCTGCAGGAAGCTAGCAACCCAGTTGCACAGCCTAGAAGGCAGACCAAAGGCAGGTAGCTTGGAAAGAAGCGATTTGTGCCAGACTCTATCGAAAGCTTTAGCGATGTCAAGACTAATTGCCAGTGACTCGCCGTGCTTGTCCATAGCCTCACCCCAAAGATGGGTAACGTATGCTAGAAGATCACCCGTTGACCGTTTCGGTCTGAAGCCATATTGCCGGTCATTAATTAAGGAGTGATCCTCTAGGTGCCGCATGAGCTGTTTGTTAATTATGTGCTCGAACACTTTGCACAGCACTGAGGTGACGGCTATGGGTCGATAGTTGGCTGGCTCCGAGCGATCCCCCTTCTTGGGAATCGGCTGAACATTCGCCTCTTTTAACATAATTTTTAACATAATAGAACATTAATAAAAGCAATATACAATAATAAACGTTAACAAACAAATTAATTTGAACTTATATAAACCTATAGGATTTAATGTGACCCAATGTGAAGCAAGTGAACTAAATATGAACCAATGTGAATCAATGTGATTTATTTATCTCAAGGAGTTTTGACAACTTAAATTGAATTTGAAAAAAAAAAAAGAAACATGGTGCCCGGCAGAATAGAATTTGGATTATCTCTTCCCATGTGGTGTCGTACATGGCGACTAGGGGATAGGGCTGTTTAACATCAGACAGATGTATACAGCCTTAGCTTCAGATGCATGGCTCGAGTCAACTATAGTGCCCGGAATACGGCAATAAAAGCTCACCCCCTATTACGTGGGACCGGATACAATGATGGTGAATAGTTGGTGCCCCTGCCTAACCCTCCGGGGATAAAGGCGTGATTATATATATGTATGTATGTATGTAGAATTGCATTTTGAAATGCCTTTGAACTTTGAATTCCTTATTGTAGGTCTGCAGCCTCAGGGCAAAATCGAAATATCATTTCGACCAATGAATTCGCTGAAAAAAGGTGTCACGTGACTCAACTTAATTGGCTGCGGACGGAAAGTAAAAAAAAAAAAAAATCACAAAACAGAATAATAATATGATATCATGATTGATGCTCCTACATTTAGAGCCAGATTTGCAAGGACAATGAAGTTTCATGGCTCACAAGAACACTCAACTCATGGCTCTTTTTTAATCACGACAGTAATAAAATTGTAAACAATCACATGTGGTTGTTTACAATTTTGTTACTACAATGATAAAATTGTACCAATCGGAATTACAAGAGATCTAGTAAATTAGTCCATACTAAATTAATATTAATATTAAACGAGAAGAACTAGATCTAGGGACAGGAAAAAGGCTACCTACTACTGCGAAAAAAGTTGTTAAAGAAGTTCAAATATTGGATGTAAGTTATGACTAAGGTTGTTTAACATCAGACACATAAATATATATACCTAGCATAGACTCAGCCTCAGATGCATGGCTTTAGTCAAAAATAGTGCCCGGAAGACGGTAATAGGCTCACCCGCTATTACGTGGGACCGAATTTAATGATTAGTGAAATGTGGGTGTTAATTCATCTCTACCCTCCGTGGATAAAGGCGTGATTATATGTATGTATATTTGTTTGTATTGTATGAAAGTAATTCCATTTTTAAGATAATTGATGAAATTTGGTACGCGTGTACCAGATTGACCAAAAATTTTAGTAATTTGCGACTGACATTATTGCGATTCTGATTTCGTGACATTATGTTGTAACCTCGGCCTAATTACCTTTGGTCACGCCTATGGTCCATTATTGTCTCATTTCGTACAAATATTTTCGCTATATTGATGTTAAAACATAAGCTAACCTAAAATAAATAGGTGTAATATATTTTAAAGAAAAAAATCGTATTGCGAAAAGCCTCAACCTGACTGATAACTTTTGTATCTGTCATTAAGTGAGTTCTACCTAAGTGTCCTACCTATTATGACTTGCCAAAACGTGGAGCTTGCTCCAGTATCCATGTTTTATTTGTATAGTATATTATATCTACCTCCTTGGTTTTGTGTTTGGATCCACGAAAGCCTTCAAAAAAACCAGGAACATTGCTAGAAGCAATTTGGAGTTTGGCAATCCAATACAGTACTGTAGTATGATGACTGTGTTGGTCTGCCTGCCCTGTGTGCTGTATGCTATATGCAACCATATATCTAGATAGATACAATTGAAGGCGTTAAAAGTAATTGCTTAAGAATATTCTGCTACCGTGAACAGTTAGGTCGCACAAATCTTAATTACGAAATATTAAATATAATAAAATAAAAACCGCGGTAGCCTAGTGGTATGGGTATGGACTGCTGAGACGAGTACTCAGGTTCGATCCCAGGTTTTACCATGGCACACACCAATGACTTTTCGATGCTTTTCGAAGTTATGTGTGTTTATATATGTGTGTGTTATATGTGTGTGTGTTTATATATCGCAGGTTTATAAGTGCCCGGTTAATGGCAATAGGCTCGCCACCTATTACTTTGGGACCTAAACATAAAACTGGCGAAATGTGGGTGCTAGCACCTCTGCCTACCCCTTCGGGGAATATAGGCGTGAGTTTATGTTTATGTAAATATAATGTTAAAATGTGGGAAAACCGTCGCATAATCTTGATGTAGTTTATTTTTATAAAATAATTCACTCGAAACTGTATACCCCTTACATGCTCTCTCAAATAACTTTCAACACCAGACATAGCGCACGCAGATCTATACATACATATATTTTTGTCTTACAAGTCTTATCCCGATTATTTCAATACTAAAGCTTGTCTGTACAATCTATCCTCAGTTCTGAATAAATCAGAATTTAGATTATTTTCGATTCTGAAGACAGACTGTATAAATCTGTCAAATCTGTCAAACTTTCTAAACAATCTGTCAAAACTGTCAAACTTTCTAAACAATCTGTCAAAACTGTCAAACTTTCTAAACAATCTGTCAAATCTGTCAAACTTTCTAAACAATCTGTCAAAACTGTCAAACTTTCTAAACAATCTGTCAAAACTGTCAAACTTTCTATACAATCTGTCAAATCTATCTATCTATACAATCTGTCCTGATATAAATCGAGATACAGGACTGAGAGTTGTTGTTGAAAACGGTGAGGAGGTAGGACACGGCGGTATTTCCGCCCAATTGAGCAGTCCGACTAGGGAAGCACCTCCGCCCTACAGAATACCGCGGTTATAATAAATTCGTATTGTGTTCTCAGCGGTGGGTAGGGTAGCCAGAGCTCACTGGAGAATTTGAGCTGTCAGTGGGATGACTAAAGGCGTGACCTGCTTTGTTCTCTACACTGACGGCACAGAAACGAAACTCTGTGCTTACAGGGTCGGCAGCGCGAGTGTGGCTTCTCTGGTGTTACACACGTCCATAGGCCACGGTAACCACTTTCCATCAGGCGGGCCCGAAATACGGCAATAGGCTCACCCCCTATTACGTGGGACCGAATACAATTATTGGTGAAATGTGGGTAATAATTCACCTCTGCCTAACCCTCCGGGGATAATAGCGTGATTATATGTATGAATGTAGTGAAATACCCATTTGGGAAGGTAGTTAAAAAAGTGTAGTTAAAATAATTCTCTTAAACTGTGCTTATTAAAATAAAGAGCTGTAATAATGACGTCCATTCTTAAATTATCGTGTTACCTGCCTAATTAATTTTTAATCACCCAACCAATAATAATAAATTATTTGACAATAGTAAAGTGTGACGTCACAGCTTGTTATGTCATACACGAGTTCAAAGCACTTAAACTGTTATGACGTTTAAGAAAAATAAAATTAGGGCCAGTCGTGATTCTCCCCTGTATGATTTTAATTCGGAGGAAATTAAGAACGGAGGCAATCACGACTAATCTAAATATTTGAGGAGACGAGTGGAAACCAGGTAAATTATAAGAGATAAATGGAAGTGTCACCCTTATTTTTGTCTAACACAAGTAAAGTCTCTAAACAGACAAACCTCTAGAAAAGATACTTAAAAACCAAATAGCTACGGCCGAATATATTCAAATCTCTAACAATTTGAAAAAAAAACTTTAAAAAAAATAAAAATAAAAACACCAAAATGTTTTATTGGTAGTAGAGGAAGTCCGTAAAATGTGTAAGCACAGAAGCAGAAGGTCAATTCTTTTATATTCTTTTAGTTTTATTTAATAACAATTACATGTAAATAAATGTACAATTCTGGAAAAAAAACGAAAACAAAGTGTAGTATCACAATTTCATTTTTATTTTTAATATTAATGTATTTGTCAAACCGTTGTTCCACAATGTAATATATAAAATTAAAAAAAAAAAAATAATATCTATTGTAAATTATTAATAAATTATTGGACATTTTATTTATATTTTTATATTAATTAAAACAACCAAAACATAAATACACGACACAAACTCGCGATCATGTCGCGTCAAACAACCCACTCCGCATCGTTCCCGGCGCAAAGGTGCCCATGATGCTGGCCGCGTTGCCCCGCTGAATCGCAATAGCCAACCTTTGCCCCAGGAACGAGCCGGATCGGAAGTCCCGCCATGGTCGTGGATGCGGCAAACTAATCTAAATCTCCCTAACGTCAAAAACGGTAACCTCGTAATGTAACACAAGTGTCATTGATATTGAAGATCCAATATGGCATTCAATAGATTGAGACTATATGGAAACTCATAAGGTTCTTAATTTTCACACGAACAAAGGTTTCTTCTTCATGTGAACGAGGCTATTCAGCTACTTGACACCACAGATGTAGTGAGGTGAGAAGACAAAAAGAACCAAACCTTTTGAATTGCTTTGCTAAAGTCAGTGTAACGAAGTGTGAGTGCTACTTTCTTTTTTGCGTGCGAAGAATCCCCACGGCCCCGGAGCCCCCACCACCGGAGCTAGTGGGAGAGGTTATGTCGGACTCGAACCGACTAAAACGCACGACGTCTGTGGATCGTTATTGGTTGCAAAGGTACGGTTGGCAGGCATATCTCTCGGAACCGTGTGTGATACGCTTAAAGAGCACAAGAACAAAGTGTCTTACAATTTCAATAGAGACTATAAGAAAAGTGTCAATAGATACATTCTTAACTAAGTGTTAACAAATTAAGTTAAACTCAAATTACTTATTAGTCTCAAGGTCTAAATTGTAATTGTTGAGTAGTCGTTTAATAACGAGTGCGCATCATAATGAAATAAAGAATATCGAAACAGCTTTAAACAGAATATTTTTTACGAGAATTTTGACTCTCAGATTGCGGACTGTCGACCCTGCCTACCCCAAATGTAGAAAGGCGCGTATATACAACCGGTAGCGTATCAGACATAATGGGTCCGCAGTTTCATGTTCACACAAACAAATCAAGCTGCGTTCTGGTCATAATCTGTAACTAGATCTATTTACATTCATATTCACGCTTGTATATCTCTGATAGGACAGGCAGATGTGTATATAGGTTTCTAGACGCCGAATATATGTTTTCAAGCATTTTTGGGATATTTTGTTTTGTTTTTCTCTTATTATTTTTTTTTTATTTCTTATTATTAACCGACTTCTAAAAAGGTGACAGAGTGTAGGATTTGTATAGATGGAGAAAAAGTGGAACAAGTGAATGAGTTCATATATTTGGGAACATTGCTTACGAGAGATGGAAAGCATGAAGAATATGTTGATAGGAGAGTGATGGCTGGAAATAGAGTGAATGGGGCACTACACAACTTTATGAGCAGCAGGAAAGTGTCCGAAAAGGCACGACTGGATGTACATGGTGGAGTATTAGTGCCGACTCTTATGTATGGTAGTGAAAGTTGGGTGTGGCAGAAAAAGCATCAGAGTAGAGTGAATGCAGTAGAAATGCGTGCGTTGCGAAGTATGTGTGGCTTGACCTTGAAAGATAGAGTGAGAAATAGCGTGATAAGAGAACGATGTGGAGTGATAGAAGATGTAGTGATGAGAATTGAGAGAGGAATATTGAGATGGTTTGGTCATGTTGAGAGAATGAATCAAAGAAGACTAACGAAACAGGTGTATGAGGCGAGTGTGGATCTCTGCCTACCCCTATGGGAAACAGGCGTGATTTTATGTACGTATGTATGTTCTAAAAAGGTTTTCAATTCGGATGTTTATATTTTTTATGTTTGTACGTGCATAGCTCCGTCATGGTGTATATGGATTTGCAAAATACTTTTTTTTTATACCATTTGGTTGGCAGACAAGAACACGGCTCACCTGATGGAAAGTGGTTACCGTGGACTATGGACGTGTGTGTTAGATTATTTTTATTTTAGAAGGTTGATATGACAAAGTGAGATATAATATGATGTATATATATGACGATAAAGTACAATTATATTAATTTTTGGTATTTATGAAACTCAAGCTGTGGAATGACCTCCCTGCTGCGGTTTTCCCAAGCGCTTATGGTTATTATTGGTGTGACAGTAAATGTATGATAGAAGATTGGTGAATAGTAAATGAAATAGTGATTCTTATTGAATACCCACTTAGGATATTCGAAATATTGTCTAACTAAAATATACTTGTTAGCTACACAGTACCAAACTACAATCTATTACTAATGTGTTATTCTTTGTATATTGGCTATAGTATACTATATCTACTGATTATATTTCTTAGGGATAATACAATAACATAATAGTGTGTAATTGTGGCTGTACAAGTATTGTGACGATTACAAGAATTGGTTCGATACCAGTGTAATATTAAAGTAATTATGTGGTAACTGTGTTATAGTGTTAGATAATAACCTGATTCACTGGTGTGATATCAGGGTTGTATTATGTTAAAGTCTGGCTATGAAGTGTTATAACAAATACCATGTCGTGATTAGGAGACGGACTGGTTTCTTGTTAGTTCTTTTCCCAGTCAATAGGTCCTATTGGAACTAACGTAGTATACCTTCCTTAACCCATCCTTACAAGTAACCCGATGCTTGACAGAACAGAATAAAGAGATATTGAAATAACAGAATACTGGTTGTTTAATTTATATTTCCTTGGTGGTACCATCAGTGTAAAAGACAAAGCAGGACAAGCTTTTGGTCTTCCAACTGACAGCACAAAAACTCTCCAGTGTATTCTTGCTACCCTACTCACCGCCGGGAACACAACACGAGGTTATTATGTCCGCGGTATTCTGTAGGGCGGAGGTACTTCTTCAGTGGGACTGCTCAATCGGACGAAAATACCGTCGTGTCCAACCTATTTTTATACATATTATGTACATGTAAATATTCATTCTTTTTTCCTCTGGGCTAAGTAGAGATCATTATCATCATCTTCGAGACGTATTTTCCTGATTACATCGGAGGGCAAGGTGAACTCGGAGCTCAGGGTCTGCCTACCAACTTTTCCTCGTCTACTTCACACAGTCTTTGGCTTCTAAGGTAGTAAAAACATGGGCACGCATTTCACCCTCCATGACTTCAAGCCAGGACTTCTTGGGCTTACCTTTCCTACCAGCTCCCGGTGGGATGAGTAGAGATCATGGACTACAATCTCTAGGGTGGTATTCGGGGTGTATTACGCACGAGAAAAAAGGTCATCAGATCGATCTTGACTAAAAATTCTTAAAATGATCTTATAACAAAGGTCGCGCCTTTATCCCTGGAGGGTTACTCAGAGGTGAATTAACACCCACATTTCACCATCATTGTATTCGGTCCCACGTAATAGGTGGTGAGCCTACTGTCGTTTTCCGGGTACTATTGTTGACTCGAGTCATGCATCTGAGGCTGAGTCTGGGCTGTATATATCTGTCTGATGTTAAACAGTCCTATCCCTTAGTTGCCTTGTACGACACCGCATGGGAAGAGATGGGGTGGTTTAAATTCTACTCTGCCGGAAACCACTCGGCTATACGTATTAAGAGCAAGACAAACTATTTTATTGATTTTGATATTAATGGGAATGCATCCAGTTCCGGAAGAGTGTAATTATTTCCCGGATTTCAAGTTTTTCGAACGAATCGCTATCAACTTGGACTTGTCGGGGGTTTAGTTAAATTGTACTATCGCCCGAACTAAACGTGTGTACCAAATAACAGAACAATTCTGCAACATTTTACACAACGTTATCTAGACCCATGGTAAGCAAGCAAGCTTGTATTATGGGATCTAGAATACGGATAAACATACTTAAATACTTTTTTTTTGTAAATACATACATATTATACATAGAAACACCCAGACCAATGCAAATATCCATATTCATGCATACAAATATTTGCACTGAGCGGGGATCGAAACCGCGCCTCCTGCGTAGCAGTCGCGTTCACTACCGCCACGCCCGCCACAGAGGCAACAAAGGCATTAAAAGTAGTAGTAGGTACTTTGCTTGTCAAAATTGATCTTATGCTCACTGTATACACTGTGTGAGTCTGTGTGTTTGTGTTTCTTAAGTATTCTAAGAGATAATGCTACTGAGACGAGTTCTCCGGTTCGATCCCAGGTTTTACAATGGGCACACACCAATGACTTTTCGATGCTTTTTGTAGTTATGTGTGTATTTATCGCAGGTTTATAAGTGCCCGGTTAATGGCAATAGGCTTCGCCACCTATTACCTACATTGGGACCTAAACATAAACTGACTAAATATGGGTGGTAGCACCTCTGCCTACTCCTTCCAGGGATATAGGCGTGAGTTTATGTTATGTTATGGTATGCCCTTATCCCAAGATTATTTGGGGTCGGCGCAACATGTGTTCTTTTTCCATTCATCTCTAGTTGCAGTCATTTCAACATTCACTCCCTTCTTACCCATATCATCATTCACACAGTCCATTCACCTCATTTTAGGCCTCCCTCTCCCCTTGTAGCCATCCACTTCCATAGTTAGTGCCTTCCTTACGACATTAATTTCATCCCTACGCATTACATGCCCGAACCAGGACAAACTATTTCCTCGTAGCTTTTCCGTGATTGGTGCTACTCTCAAACTTCCTCTAATATATTCATTCCTAATCTTATTCATCCTTGTCACACCACACATCCATCTCAACATTCGCATCTCTGCTACATGCAACCGTCTTTCATCCTTCACCTTTACGGGCCAACTCTCCGGTCCATACAGGACGGCAGGCCGGATCATGCTCTTATAAATTTTGCCCTTCAATCGAATGTTACGTTATGTCTAAGATATATTATTACTAAATAAATTATGTGACAGGCATTAATTTTATATTTTATTGGTCATAAAGGTATTCTTTCAAGTACACAATGGTGTTTAAAGTAAATATTCTTATGTTTTTCCTTATGTACAACAGCTTGAACACTGGCCATTTTGTATTATTTTCCGTTAAATGAGCTCCATGTCTTTTGGTAATGTCTACGGTTTTACTCAACCGATTGCAATAAAAAAACGTAAAATTTTAAGTCTGACTAAGTCCTTTCATACAAAAAAAAAAGAATCAATATTCAGTATTTTCGCGTCTATCACGCTCAGCCTGCTTGGATGTCGGTAGCATAGCCTGACCTTTCTCAAGGGCAAATCTTTTTCTGTACCGAATTTTATGAAAATCGGTTCGGTGTTTTAAGCGTAATAGTGTAGCAGATAAATAAATAAATAAATAAATATTTCACGACATTCTACACGCAAAAAAAATAAAAAATAAATTATACTTGCATGTATTCTTGACACTAAATATTGACAATATTGGACATTTTATATGTATTCTAATTTTAATTTTAATCTTATTTCAATTGAATTACCTATATCATCATCAATCGAATATATAACATTATCAAAGGATTTTGCATGCAGAGAAACTGCGAAGCATGTCGGACTTTATTTGTTTTGTAACACCATTGTAACATACCGTGTGTCGAGCAATAAATGATTTACTTACTTACACAACGCTATCTAGACCCATGGTAAGCATAGCTTAACTAGCTTGCGTTATAGCATCTAGAATGCGGATAAACATACTTAGATACTTTTTTTTTGTAAATACATACATATTATACGTAGAAACACCAGACCAATGCAAATATACATATTCATGCATAAAAATGTTTGCACTGAGTGGGAGTCGAACCCGCGCCCCCTGCATAGCAGTCGAATGCTCTACCGCTACGCCACGGAGGTCGTCAAAAAAAAAGATAGACAAATAGAGTTACTTTCGCATTCACAATATTAGTATGGATAATTATGGAGTATGGATCAGACTCTGTGGCGTGGCAACGCGACCGCTATGCAGGTGACACAGGTTCTATCCCCGCTCAGTGCAAATATTTGTATGCATGAATATTGGGTATTTGTCATGCCTTGGAAAGGACGTTAAGCCGTCAAACTATGGCAGTCATTACGCGTAGTTGAAGCACTAAAAAGTCTCACAACTGATCTAACTGTAATGCTTCGTGTAATCGCCATTAGATTGTGGAGGTTAGATGGCAGTCGCTTCACGGAAAATATCGAAGTTCTGCTGAAGCAGTTAGACTGTTAAAGTGGACCTCAGACTCCGAGGTGGAAGCTTCGAATGCGGCTGGGAGGAAGAAGATGGAGTGGAGTATGAATGTTAGGTACGTTTGTCTGTGTTTTGCTTCAAAATACATTTTTTTACGTGCGCAAAATCCCCACGGATACCTCCCCACCGGAGCCGGTGGAGGAGGTTATGTCGAACTCGAACTGACTAAAACGCACGCCGCCTGTGGTTCGTTTTGGTTGCCGAAGGTGAGGTTGGCAGGCATATCCCTCGCACCCCGGCCGACCCAGGGCCATCTCTCACGATCTGGCTCTCTCCTCGGGTGTGGGGACTACAGAGTCCCCAACTCGTCCCCGGAAATGAGGAGGCGCGCCAGGCGCCGCGGGCTTCAAAATACATTTAGGTATGTGACATATAAATGTAATGGACTTACATACAATATGTGTGTCTGTGTGTGTGTGACTCAGTGTCCTTAAAAACAAGTGGTTTTACCCAAGTATTGTTGTTGTGTTCAAAATATGTCAATATATGTGTGTCTTGTTAGTTACATCTAACGTTAACAAAACTTACTTCGTCATCTTTTATTATATATTAGCATTAATATTGGAAATGTTAAACCCAAGTGTGTTCCAATCGTTTGTCCTTTTGCCCAGGTTCGGACATTTAATGCGTAGGGATGAAAGTAATGTCGTAAGGAAGGCACTAACTATTGTAGTGTATGGAAGGGGAAAGGGAGACCTAAAATGAGATGGATGGACTGTGTGACAGATGATATGGTTAAGAAGGGAGTGAATGTTGAGATGACTGCAACTAGAGATGAATGGAAAAAGAACACATTATGCGCCGACCACAAATAAACTTGGGATAAGGGCAGGAGGATGATGAATAATATTAGAAATATTTAAGAAATCTTTTAGTGGCTACTTGTTAACTGTCCACCTGCATAGACCATTTAGGTGGACTGTGGTAAAAAAAATTACAACAGTTCATCTTGACCACTTGGGGGTATCGTTCGATAAATTAAATTTCCGCGGTACACCTCTGTTTGGTAGGGCTGAGCTATAAGCTACCATCAGGGTCCATAAGGTGGCGGATCATGGAACGGTTTGTAGATATCCTGACCATTCCGTGGTAAAGTCTGAAACGCGAAGTGGTAGTCCTCAACGAAATCGCCGCAATTTGCCAATGTCAAGTGAAAATGTCTATAAAATTATTAACAGTGTCAAGTTTTTCAATACATTCGGCCAGAGCCACGTTAGCCACGCCAGTAAATTCGTTACCACCCCCACCCACCATTTAGTAGGGAGCAGAAAATTGGTTTTACATGTGGTACTTAAATTATATACTTTTCATTGAAGGTTTATTTTTTCGGTAAACAAGTCAGTGAAATTGATAAAAAAATCACGTGTGAAAATTTTTAATGATAAATTTTTTGATCATATTTTATTCGACAGCCCTATTGATATGTGTTCAGCTCAGAATACATAACAAATACAAAATTCAAACTTCTTCGATTCAGAGTAGTTATTGTTGCTTCAATTTTAAATGCGCTTGCGGTTTCTGGTTTGTTATGTATTCTGAGGTGTTCAGTAACACATTTTATTCATTACAATATAATTTTCATTCGGTAAACAGATGGTTGAAATCAATGTTACGTCGGATCCTATGTCATTCATTTGATTCATTACATATTCTAACAATAATGAAAATTACCAATAACTACCAATTTTAAGAAACTTTTTATTTTATAATAATAGGTCGTATGAAATTACCGTTTTTTTTTTAAGAAATTGGAGGAATCCCAAGATCTTTTTTGTTTTATGGATGAAACAACATTAAGCTAACAAACACTTTTATTACATTTTTGAAAAGTGACAGCTATATTAAAGTAATACGAAATTTATCATCAAAATGGATGGCATTTAGGAAGTACTGTTTTTGAAGATCGAATTTAATTTATCAAGCGGACAATAAAAATAAAATTAAATACTGAGTTTATTACCATCAGAAATTTAGGTAGGTACATAAAATATTCTATTATAATATACACTTACTTACAAATTAATATAAAACTATGCTAACTATACAATATATACAAAAATGGAGTTGTAAAATCTTGAAATCAACTTTCATACAATATACACGCATCAGCTTATGCGGCTAGTGTATTAAATAATAATAATAATAATAAAATAGCTATTAAATTACAGGAATAACGAACTCATAAATCTGTAAGAAATTTTTCGGCAATTTCATAGGTAAAGACCTAATATAATAAATAGAATACTTATTCTCTAGAAAATGTGCTAATTTTATAATTTACAATATTAAATTGTGAAATAAATGCCAGCCAAGCTTTTGTCACATTATAAATAAACCCTTTGACAATAACTAATAATATGCCTTAGTTGTTGATACCATTGCCGAATGGTTCCCGGCAGAGTAGAATTTGGACCACCCCATCTCTTCCCATGTGGTATCGTACAAGGCGAATAAGGGATAGGGCTGTTTGACATCAGACAGATAGATACAGCCCAGACTTAGCCTCAGACGCATGGCTCGAGTCCACAATAGTGCGCGGAATACGGCAATAGGCTCACCCCCTATTACGTGGGACTAAATATTGGTGAAATGTAGGTGTTAATTTACCTCTGTCTAACCCTATGGGGATGAAGGTGTAATTATATACGTATGTATGTTAATACCATTAAAGGCATAGGATATTTGTATATTATCTATGCACCTAAAATGTTTATAATACACTATCTAGGTATGTGTTGCAGTTCGTATTAAATTGTTTATAATAATAATATAATCAATTAGCCTTCCGTCTTGTCGTGGATGTCGGTTATCGTGACTTGCGGTCATAACTCCGGTGATCCCTGCTCAGTACAAATATTTGTAAGCATGAATATACCTACATACATATAATCACGCCTTTATCCCCGGAAGGTTAAGCAAAGGTGAATTAACACCCACATTTCACCAATCAATGTATTCGGTCCCACGTAATAGGGGTCACCCCCTACGGTAATAGGCTCACGTCTTCCGGACACTATTGTTCTGACTGGGCTGTTTATATCTGTCTGATGTTAAACAGCCCTATCCCTTAGTAACCCTGTAAGCACAGAGAGTTACTGTGCCGTCAGTGTCAAAGACAAAGCAGGGCAAGCGTTTGATCTGCAAAAGCGGTCCAGACTCCGAGGTGGAATCTTCGTATGCGACTGGGATTAACGCTAAGATGAACAATATGATAATTCCAAAAAAATGGATTTCTATATCGTTAATATTTTTTTTTGTAATATCTGCAACGTATATGTATACATAGAACCCGGTTATAATTTATAGATATAATAGTATACATGTACCTGTGTTCAGTAATTAGTATTGAATATTGATAACAAAATATTGTGTCACGGTTCTCGGTTAAGGCGGGAAAAATTAGGTACCAGTACGACCTAATAGTTTGGGACTCATTCACTATATATGAGAACGAATCAAACTTTGGGTCGAAACGGTCTTAGAATTGAGGTCAAACGGGTGTTTCTTTGATAGAATCTTTTGAATCTCCATACAGGTACATAGACGCAGAAATTACTTAGATAAATTAATTAATACATTTTCAAATCTATGGGTATAGACATAGAACGGCTTTTTGTAATGTTATCTATATGTCATCATAAATGATGTACCTACCTATTTCTGTTGCCGCTATACCAACAAATAGGTACTAAAAACAGAATATTCTAAATAGTTAAGTGGTTCTCTCTTTTGTCAATCGTGATGTTAATGGCGGCTAGATAAGTAACTCATCATCTGTTAGTTCGAATTGCACTTGACCAGTTTTTGTTGTTCCATACAAACAGACTAGTAGTAAACAAGTAGGTACGTAGGTTTATACCTAAATAGAAGTCATTGAATGTCGAAAACCATACTAAAATTCGTTCGAAAATCGAAATTCAACTAAGCGTAGATAGCATTTTACTTCAATGAAAAATCGATTAACAGTTTCTAGAATAAATTCAAAGTCATTTGCATGGTAAACAAGTTTCTAAAATCTATTAATACAACGTAAATAATCTAAATATACCTCGCGTCTACAGTTGTATACAAACAAACATAAAATGTAGGACGATGCTTCAGATAACCCAACTTCGCAAACTTCACATATAACAATAATTCACATACAAAATAAGCACAATGAAACTTTCTATTTAAAATAATTCACATTACTAAAATGGCGCGCGGATTAACTTTTTCGCGAGGCACAAGTATACAACCGCGTTCGGCTGAGTGCATATCTCAACTGACTGGCAGGGCACGCTTACAAAATTATCAGTATATTATTATCATATGATTTCCGTTTGTTTGTTTGTATCGTAAACAGTGCCAGATTAGTTTATTGAACCCTAGTAATTACTTTTAAAGGTTAATTTTTACTAGTATTTAACAGTTACCCACTCTAAAATTTGGTGTTTTGAAAGTGTTAACAGTCAAAGTAGGTAGACTTGTTTCCTTTTTTTTTAAACCACTTAGGTGGCAAACTAGCACACGTCTCACCTCATGAAAAGTGGATACCGTGGCCTATGGACGTGTGCAATACCAGGGTAGTCTGAGTCACACTCACGATGCCGACCCTGTAAGCATAAATAGTTTCTGTGCTGTCAGTACCTACAGAAGACAAAGCAGGACAAGGTTTTTATCTTCCGACTGACAGCACAAAAACTTTCCTTGAGCTCTGGCTACCCTACTCATCGCCGGGAACACAACACGAGGTTACTATTACTATGGCCGCGGAATTCTGTTGCGGAGGCACCTCCCCAGCCGGACTGCTCAATGGGACGGAAATACCGTTGTGTCCTACCTCCATCATCAATCCTCAGAAAAATGTATTTAAAAGTCAGTTTCAATCTGTCAAAATCGAACTGTTTTTTTTTTCGTACCTAATACTTACAATTTTCAATAAAATACAAAAAGCCGTGTACTTTTTCAACATTAGTTCGAGGCTTAATTTTGTAAAAATGCTATTACGTCCTCTTTTCATTGAAATCCTAATGTTTTTGACAGTTGAGAGATAAAGAGTCGATTTAGACATTTTAGACTGAATTTTGAACATCATTAAATTAAGGGAATTGGCTTTCAGTATTCACTTTGTCTTAAAGATTATCGCTTGTGCCTACTTTTTTTATTGGTATAGCGCCAAAATACAAAGACCAAATGTTTTTTGCTCTGTTCTAAATTTAAATTGTGGCACTTTTACATATTTATGCGCAATTATAGTTTTGGGCATTGGTTCAGCGGATCGAATTTAATCATTTTAAGCTTTGTCTTAAGGGCATAAGGTTGATATTTAATTAAAGACGGGGGTTCTCAAACGAGGTCATACGGATGTTTATGTTATAGGGTCCAAACTTTGTTTTCGTAAAGGTACGTAACCTTCGGCCTATTTTATCGTGCAGAAATCCCCTCGGATACTCCCCTACGAAGTCGATTCATTCATTTCATTCACTCGCAGAACAGATTCATTCACAGAACATAAAAAAATTCAATCAATCAATAAATTAGCTCACTGCAGTTTACGCCGTAATTTATATCATTAGTATAATTTAAGGTATCTTTTTTCTTTACATACGAAAATAAAATAAAATGCATGCAAGTGGCCGTACGAATTTGAGACAACGGCTTCTTCATCTTTCCTCAGAAAAGGGGAGGCACCACTACGCCGCACGTTTCGGCCTGCTTCTGCTAGGGTGACAGGCGGTTCTAACCAACCTCGTTATATATTAGGTCTTTACCAATGAAATTGCCGAAATTTTCTTACAGATTCATGAGTTCGTTATTCCTGTAATTTAATAGCTATTTCTATTATTTATATTTTGTTCAAGTTGATTTCAAGATTTTACAACTCTGTATTAAATTTTATTTTTATTGGCCGCTTGATAAATTAAATTCGATTTTCAAAAACAGTACTTCCTAAATGCTTCCTAAATAAAAAAAAAAATGTGTTCGTAGTTGTATATTAGTTATTAATGAATAAATATTTGTATATATATAGCTACGAGTATCTATGTATGTATTTATGCATATACATACACAAACTCACGCCTATATCCCCGAAGAGGTAGGCATAGGTGCTAGCACCCACATTTCGCCAGTTTATGTTCAGGTCCCAATGTAATAAGGTGGCGAGCCTACTGCCATTAACCGTGCACTTATAAACCTGCCATAAATACACACATAACTTCGAAAAGCATCGAAAAGTCATTGGTGTGTGCCATGGTAAAACCTGGGATCGAACCCGAGGCCTCGTCTCAGCAGTCCATTACCCATACCACTAGGCTACCAATGACTTCTGTGTAATAGTTACTGACGTGAAATGTGACTACCGCGGTTACTTTAGGGTACCTACTTTAGAGTGGGTTAGATATTGACGTGTGTACCTATGTATGTGTTTATGTATTCCTATTGTCTTGGGTATACTATACATCTTGTATACCTCTTACATTAAAATCTCCACTTTCATGTACACTAGACTTTGCCTCTCATATTGCAATTCCTCTGTGCACGCCCGGGTTTGCTGTAAGAAAACTAAATTTTGAGTTAAGCTCGCCTTTGTACATTACATCATCCGTGTGGTGACGGAGAAAGAAAACAAGTATTCCACCCCTTCTCATCCGACAGGTGTCGTAAGAGGCGACTAACGGAACAATACGCACACGATATCACTGCGAGAGAAGGAAAATTTGAAATAAAACCCTGTACCAACCCGTCTGGCCAGCGTGGAAACAGTAGGCCAAAGCCTCCCAACATTGGGAGAGGCCTAGTCCAGCAGTGGACTGCGATGGGCTTTTTGTTGTTTGTTGTTGTACATTACATCTATTTGTCTATATAAATGTAATTTTATGTGTGTGTACAACAAAGTAAATAAATTAACCTCTAGTTGCCCTGAAAGAAACAGACTCAGCATGCAAACTCCTGACTCTTAAATCATCCATTGGGGCAATGATAATATTCCAACACTTGTGAGAAAATATTAAATTACGATTCACAGATTAAATAATGTTATGTTTGTTTAATATTTTCGCGCAAATACTTAATGTTATGCATATTTGGATACTCAATTATCATGCAGCTCATGTTTGCAATAACAGGGTAGGTAGTATTGCTAATATATATTTACTTAATAGCCACGTAGATATATTATAATTATTAGAGTAATGGTGGTTTTCCCCATGCCAGCACACTTTGTGAAGACAGAGAAAGACAGAGAGGTTCTCAGCCGAGTAGAAGTTTGACCACCCCATCTCTTCCCATGTGATGTCGTACAAGGCGACTATGGGGTAGGACTGTTTACCATCAGACAGATATATACTGCCCAGACTCTGCCTCAGATGCATGGCTCGAGTCATTAATATTGCCCAAAGATGGTAATAGCCTCACTCTTTATTATTATGTGGGCGAACGAGGACTCGGGGCTGCACACGCTCACCGAGTGTCCGGCGTGGTAGACGCCGAGACGGGAGCTGGTGGCGGCCCTGGGAGTGAGAGCTCTCACGCTCGCTACCTCACCGAGCGGTGATGAAGCGCGTTCGGTACGATGGAGCGGCAGCGGGGGCGACGAAGGATCGCAAGCCAAGCTGCCCGCGTACGAAGGCAACTCGAGCGTCCGAGGTCGATGAATGACCTCAAACCCCCATGAGCACAGAACTGGGGTTGACGGGTGGAGCCGCCTGTCACCCTAGAAGAAGCAAGCCGTGGCGGCGGCGGGCGTTGCGCGTCTCTCCGTTTCCGTGGAGTTGGGGACCCAGTGAAAGAAAGAAAGAAAGGAAGAAAGAACCAACAATGACCCACAGGCGCCGTGCGTTTTAGTCTGGGGTCTAGGTAGCCGTGGGGCCCAAGGCTATCTCGCTATTCGCACGTAAAATAAAAAAAATATGTATGTGGAACCGAAAGGAATGGTTGGTGAAATGTGGGTGTTAATTTACCTCGGACTTACCTTCCGGATATAAAGGCGTAAGGTGTGATTATATATTTTATGTCAACAAGTATATAGATAGATTAATTATTTATATTAGAGACATCTATAGGATGTATCATGTACTTATCAGCTTGCTCCAATACTAAGTTGGTGCGAATTTTTGCTACTTGATACTAGATGGCGGTGTTTCTTTCCACCATCAATGTTTGTTATTTTGAATCCCCTTGTATTTATTAACATAAAATCGTTCTCACAATATCAGTAATTATGTATTCCATCCGTTTGTTTTATAACATAATTCTAGTAGTACCTAATTTCTGACATGGCACACTTAAATCTGTTGGTCCGCAAGCCAGCTATAGGTTTGCATGATCAATCGCCTCCCAAACCACAGATAACATAATACTGAAGCCCAGACGAAACTTCGTAAAATGGAATGGAATTTGAATTATTCTATTATCATCATATCATCCCACTTCTCGCCATAGGCAGGGAATTCATCCTCACACATTGCGAACTGAGAAGGTGCGCACTGTGCGGTATGAAAGAAACTACATGAGCTGTGGAATGACCTCCCTGCTGCGGTTTTCCCAAGCACCTACAATATGGGGTTCTTCAAGAGGGGCATCAGAAGGTTTCTTCGTGGTGTTGCATACGTCCATAGACTATGGTAACCACTTCCCATCAGGTGGGCCGTGTGCTTGTCTGCCACCTAAGTGGTATAAAAAAACGTGTTTGTTAGCTGCCAGTATTATGGCGGAGTAAGGAGATTTTTCTCATGTAAAAAAATAAAAACTACACCTATTTATAACGAAAGGGTACTTACGGTGCAATCTCATTGAACTGATTCCCATCAGCTCTCAGCGACTGCCTCCTCCAAAAATTCTTAGCTTTTCTCTCCCTAACACTCGTAAAAGCAGGTCCCTTCAATCTATATGTAAAATTATTGTCCTCTTCCTCGTCATTCCGTATTCCTTCTTCTTCCTCCAAACTGTCTTGCTGTCTCTTACTATGTCTCACTATGTCTGCTTCAGAATTTGATTCAGGTTTGAGGCTAATTTCTGTTTCCTCGTATGCTTTGTTGGTGATTCCAAGATCAGTAGCCATATTGGAATCTGTAATCAATCAAACGATAGATTTTTTTATACAAGTGAATTACCAGCTCACGTCTTTCCTTCTTCCTACAGTCTCGGGTCCTTTAAGTGGGGTGTGAAATAGCATCTGATGAGGCTCTCAAACTGAGTGCCACTTGCCACAGTGTCGCTTGGGAAAATTTGGAAATAAAGATTGAAAGAATGAAAGGTTTAAAGATAGTAGAGGAAACTCATGAAGTAGGTATGTAATGATAGAGTCAAATATCTATATACCTAAATATGGCCGCATGACAAAATAATATAATAATACGATATCAATAAAGTGACATTTAATGGATCCCTATATGATCTACTTCCCTCAAACGATATCCCTCTTCCTGCCAACTTTAACACCCTCACACACACACACACACATTATGTTACTTCATAGATCTTAACAATATTAACCTGTAAAACTGTGCTCATTTGCTCTACCACATAACATTGTGTCTGCTTTAATGATGTCTCCTCTTTCCAGGTGCTTCAACACTCCATAATCCATCTTTCAAAATCAACTGTTTTTATGGAAAAGAATTTTTTTTTATTTTGTTTATTGACACTCGTACTTTCACATGTTATTTCGATCAGTATATAAAAACTGAGTTGTTGGCGGAATCGTTGGGATCGCCATAGAAGAAAAAAAATAACAAAAATAAAGTGACATTTTTGACTTGTTGGTCTAACTACAGAACTTCATATCACCAATGGGTTGTGGAGATCAGATGGCAGTCGTTTTACATATAATCGCGGCACAGTTAGATCTGCAATTGTATGCTTAGCGCCTTGTGTTTATTTAGGGCTATATTACAAGTCTTCTAAATTCAAACGCCTGATCTAATCGGCATAGCAATAATTTACAAATAAACAACATTGAAATTAAATTGACTAGGGACAAAAGTTATGCTTTTCCGAGGGGAAATCTCCGCGAATACTGTTATAATTGGTGCGTTATCATAATAACCCAATGCCTAGATAAGTAAAACATGAGTTACTAATGGCTATATATTTTATAGAGAAAACAATAGAATCGAAATTTTTCCGAACATTGTGACATACTTCCTGAGATTACCGCGTTCAACCAACCTACTAGTCAAACAAATAAACTGTTCTGCTTTATTCTTATAGAACATAGTTCGCTTGACCATTTGAAAAGTGCCAAGAATATATATCCTTCCACCGATAAGTATTACGCGATGTGATGTTACAAAATAAACTATAGATATAAATGCTATTTTGGTAAAAGTATTATGTTTATGGCGAGCAAAAATTACAAAAAGACACAGAGATGTACTATTGGCTGTGCAATTCTCTAAGTATACAGCGTCGATATTGCCATTGGTCGATGTACAGTGACGTCACCCAGTCCAACCAATGACAATCTCAAATCGGACTAGTAGTTACAGAGATTAGCGCGTTCAAACAAACAAACCAACTCTGCAGCTTTATAATATTAGTATAGATTGGTTCCGATAGTTCGTACGAGCATCCGTAGATGGCGTCCATCGTCGCCATAAAGCGAATATATATACGAAGATTTGGATGATTTCAGATGAGGTGGCTTCGGTGTTTCGGTGGCCCAATAGTCAGAGCATTGCCTGTGTAAGGGAAAGATCGTGGGTTCGAATGAACTGATTCAATTTTTTTCCTATCTTAATCAAAACGCAATGTGTGTTCAAAGAACTCATTTTTATCTCTTTTAATGTGTATATGGTCCAAGTCAACCTCAACGAACTCACTAATGAACGAAGACGCAGGCTTATTTCTCTGAGCAAGGGGGGTTAGATAGCAGTCGCTCGCAGTCAAAGTAGAAGAGCGGGCCCCTGGGGCGGCCGGGGTGCGAGGGATATGCCTGTCAACCTCACCTTCGGCAACCAAAGCGACCCACAGGCGGCGTGCGTTTTAGCCGGTTCGAGTCCGACATAACCTCCTCCACCGTCTCCGGTGGGGAGGTATCCGTGGGGATTTTGCGCACGTAAAAAAAAAAAAAGTAGGAGAGCGGGCCTTGAGATTGAAAGTGCTTACCGGTATTTTCTTCGGCTGCCCGGTTGTATACAGAGTAACTGGTCAAGTGCGAGTCGGACATAGACAAACATATAGATACCCAAAGCATCCTCCGAGTGAGACTTGATATCAATTTTATAATTACAGAATATTACTGTCACTTTTTTATAGTGCGAAAATCTCTGAAACCCTACCTCGCCCCCGTTAAAACCGCTCGTTATCTTGGGTCTTTAGTTGCGGGAAGTAATATGGCTAGTGACATATCTCTCACACTCCAACCGACGCAGAGTCATTTATGTCTTCGAGATATTCTCCTTCGGGTGTGGGAACTATGATATTCAAAGTCAAAGTCAAAGTCAAAGTCTTTATTTGCATTCATGTGTTGTGTAGTACAGATCTAAGCGACAATTTGGGTTACAACATGAAGCCCTGTTGGGGCACAGCAAATTTATAAAGCATACAAAAATATATATTTAAATTTAAAATTTACAATAAAATTTAGAAATACATGCGATACAATATAATTATTTATTTACGATTATAATTATTTTATAGACTTTATATAATATTATAGGAACATTACAGTTACAGCATTACATTAATTACATTACATTACAATGTCAATTTAAAGAATTTTATGTCAACAATTTGAATTTAAATTTTTCGCCCACTTTATTGTACAGTCAAAATCAGATCGTGTTTGTCGTCAAAGAATTCCTGCAGAGTGTAGTAGCATTTTTGTGATAGGTACTCCTGCAACTTGTTCCTGAATTTATGTTCACTCTCCAAATCTCTTAATGGCTGCGGTATTTTGTTGAATACTTTTATGGACATTATATATGGGCCTGAGTGGCACATAGATAGGCTACAGGTTGGTAGCGCTAGTCTGTCTCTGTCCTATCTTACTCCCGGATTTGGAGAGCACGTTTGCATCGACACCTCGGCCTGCTTCTGCTAAAGTGACAGGCAACTCCACCTGTCACTATCAGGCCCGTGTTCATGGATGACTGAGGTCATCACGACCTCCGTGGCGTAGCGGTAGAGTATTCGACTGCTGTACAGGGGGCGCGGGTTCGATTCCCGCTCAGTGCAAATATTTCTGTATATGTATTTGCATTGGACTGGATGTATCTATGTATAATATGTATGTATTTACAAAAAAAAAAGTATCTAAGTATATTTATCCGTATTCTAGATCCCATAACACAAGCTAGTTAAGCTAGATAGCGTTGTGTAGAATGTCGTGGAATTTTTTTTTCTTTTTTTATCGACGTTCTAGGAGCGGGACAACGCATAAATAAGATTGGTATACTTCGTCTACTGTCTATCTTACATATTTATCGTCTACTTAGGAGGGATTTTGCCTCACTGTGTGTGTTCTACCGCCTATACAATGGTTTGTGCTCAGATGAATTGTTTGACATGATGCCCGTAGCTACATTCTATCATCGCACCTCTCGCCATAGGCAGGGAATTCATCCTCACACATTGCGACCTGAAACGGTGCGCACTGTGCGGTATGAAAGAAACTTCATCCCACGCACACTCAATCTGTGGAATGACCTCCCTGCTGCGGTTTTCTCAAGCACCTACAATATGGGGTTCTTCAAGAGGGGCATCAGAAGGTTTCTTCATGGTCGGCAGCGCGAGTGTGACACCCCTGGTGTTGCATACGTCCATAGGCCACGGTAACCGCTTCCCATCAGGTGGGCCGTGTGATTGTCTGCCAACTAAGTGGTATAAAAAAAAAAATACGTGATCTTTGTTTTTAAGATTTCACGGGAATCTATCACAAACGTGACACGTAACTACCTACTTACTTATCTATATATAACTCAGCACGCACGTGTGTTTGTACGCATGAATGAATTATATTATAATAATACTGTGAATAATTGAAATGTTTTGGACCACTTGTCATAGCAATTTAGGACCTACCTTAAATATTGTTTTATCTTTCGCACTGTACAATCTTTGTTAATGTCATGGAAGTCGGCAGCGGGAGCGACGAAGGATCGCAAGACAAACTGCCCGCGTACGAAGGCAACTCGGGCGTCGGAGGTCGATGAACGACTTCCGCCCCCCATGAGCGCCGGCCTGGCAGAAGCAGGACGCGGCGGTGGAGCGCGTGACGCGCCTCCCCGTTTCCGGGGACGAGTTGGGGACTCTGTAGTCCCCACACCCGAGAAGAGGGCCAGATTGTGAGAGATGGCCCTGGGTCGGCCGGGGTGCGAGGGATATGCCTGTCAATCTCACCTTCGGCAACCAAAGCGACCCACAGGCGGCGTGCGTTTTAGTCGGTTCGAGTCCGACATAACCTCCTCCACCGGCTCCAGTGGGGAGGTATCCGTGGGGATTTTGCGCACGTAAAAACAAAAATGTCATGGAAGTTGACTAGGACTCTGGTGTGGGACGCCATATGCGTTGATACCATTGCTCCTACCCATATAACTAGCACGGCTGGCTGTTTTGGTGCTGCTGCTTCTGCAGAGACTCTCAAGAGCAGCAAATACTCCAATCTCATCGGAGACTTTTTTTACAACTTAAGTGGACAGACAAACACACGGCCCACCTGATGGAAAGCGGTTACCGTGACCTATGAACGTGTGTGACAACAGTGGAGTCACATCCGCGCTGCCGACCCTGTAAGAACAAAGATTTTATGTGCCCTCAATGCAGAACACAAAATCAGAACAAGCTTTTGGTCTTACCACTGACAGCACAAAAACTCTCCAGTGAGCTCTGGCTACCCTACTCACCGTACTCTACTCACAGATGATAAATTTGTGCCGTTTAGAGTCGAAGCTTTGGAGTCAAGGGTCCGAGCGCTCGCAATCTCTTCCGTGACATTGCGAAGCGTTTGGTCGACGCTTCTCGTGACCAGAAGGCTGGCCTCTTTTTAGGTCAGAGAATAAACATTGCCATACATCGTGATAATGCTGTCAGTCTTATTGGAACGGTACCACTAGAGTCTTGACATCACCTATTCGTGTCAAAGTCTGGTGTCCACTATATCCAGTTTAACTGAGGGTTTGGTTGAACTACGAAATTTCTATCAAGCGTCTGACCTTCACAACCCATGCGGCGATATTGAAGAGTTGCTGTTAGACCAGTTGTGTTGGAAGTTTTAGGCTTCAACGACTCGTAACAGCTGATATAAATGTTCGGATGACAAACGGGACCGACTGCTTAACATGCTCTACCCATATTCATGCATACGTACGATATGTAGCATATGTAGGAGGTCAACAATATTGCCCGGAAGACGGCAATAGGCTCACCCCCTATCAAGTGGGACTGAACTCGATGATTGGTGAAATGTGGGTGTTAATTCATCTCTGCCTAACCCTCCGGGGATAAAGGCGTGATTATATGTACGTATGTATGTAGGACGACGGTATTTCCGTCCAATTGAGCAGTCTGGGGAAGTACCTCCGCTCTACAGAATACCGCTGCCATAATAACTTCTTGTTGTGTTCCCGGAGTAGGGTAGCCTGAGCTCACTGGAGGGTTTTTGTGCTGTCAGTGGAAATACTAAAAGCTTGTCCTGCTTTGTCTTTTACACTAACGGCACAGAAACTCTCAATGCTTGGAGGGTTGGCAGCGCGAGTGTGACACCCTTGGTTTAGTACGTAGCCATAGGCCACGGTGACCAATTTCCATCAGGTGGGCCGTGTGCTTGTCTGCCATCTAAGTGGTATAAAAAAATACAAATATTTACACTGAGCGGGAATTAAACCCGCACCCCCTGCCTAGCATTTCGGTTCAATATTGCTACGTCACAAATGCTCAATATTCTGGCGTTAATCCCAGTCACATCAAAGGCCACATCGAAGTCCAGGGTCCCCTGACATTGAATATTAATTTCTAAGTTGAAACTAAATTGTTTATAACTTATCAGCACTTACGAATACAAATTGAAAATATTATTCAAATGAGTTAACTCATTGTATATAATACTAGCACCGCGCCGCGATTTCACCCGCGTAAATCCTGAGCCCATGGGAATATCGGGATAAAAAGTAGCCTATGTTACTCACGAAGAATGTAGCTTTCTAATGAAAAGAGAATTATTAAAATCGGTCCAGTACTTTTTGAGTTTATTCGTTACATACAAAAATACAAATCTTTCCTCTTTATAATATTTGTATAGATATAGTATAGAAGTATAGATTTCAATAACAGCTGAAGAAATAATAGGTGATTTTTTTAGACTACTTAAGTGGCAAACAAGCACACGGTCCACCTGATGAAAAGTGGTCACCGTGGCCTATGGACCGGAGCAAAACCAAGAGAGTCACACTCGCGTTGCCAACCCTGCAAACATTGAGAGTTTCCGTGCCGTCAGTGTAAAAGACAAAGCAGGACAAGCTTTTGGTGTTTCCACTGACAGTATAAAAACCCTCCAGTGAGCTCTGGCTACCCTACACAGCCGGGAACACAACACGAAGTCTAACACAACACTAGCTGTCTGTAAATTAGTTGTGTATTTTGTCGTAAAGTCAGCGTCAGAACGAACTTGACCACAAAATCTTAAAATAATCTTAATAACAAGGTATGTATAATGTAAGAGCAAATCAAACTGTTTTATTCCTATTCAGCGTCCGTCAGTGGGACGGGCCGCTCTGCAGCTTAGTAAGACAAAATTTATTAAATACATGCTCTAATTCTGCTGAGCGTGCTCGTTTACTGGCGGTTGCAGTGTGGGAATCGGGTCTTTGGCTACAAGCTCTTCCGTCATCTAACGTAGGGACTAAGTTAGATGGCACTACCTTCCGCATCGCGACGTGCCTTCGCTTAGGTGCGCCGTATGTTTCTCTGCATCAATGCCGCTGTGGAGAAGCGGTTGATCAACTCGTACACCATGGTCTGTCGTGCTGCAGGAGCGCTGGGCGAATTCCACGGCACGCCAGCCTCAACGACATAATCCGCCGTGCTCTTGTCACCGCCGGTGTGCCAGCTGTACGGTTTGGCTCGCGACGATGGCAAGAGACCGGATGATATGTCATTAATGCCATTGAGAATGGGTAGGACTCTGATGTGGGACGCAACATGTGTCGATACCATTGCCCCTACCCATATACCTGGCACAGCTGCCTTCACTGGTGCTGCTGCAGCTTCTGCAGACTCTTAAGCGGCGCAAGTATTCTAATCTCATTGGTGATTATGAGTTTATGACGTTTGGAGTAGAAACGTTTGGGCCGTGGGGTCCGAGCGCCCGCAGGCTCTTCCGGGAGATTGCGAAGCGTATGGTCGACGCTTCTCGTGACCAGAGGGCTGGCCTCTTCTTAGGTCAGAGAATAAGCGTTGCCATACAACGTGGCAACGCTTATTCTCTGCCAGTCTTCTAGGAACGCTACCACAAGAGGCATGCGATGCGGAGGAATTCCACGACGCATTTTAACTTTTGTTTTATTTTTTTATTAATGTAAATATTAGCATAGATTTAAAATATATTAAGTGTAAATAGAGTAATGATAAAGAACTTTAGAATGTTTACAAATATTTTTTTTTTTAACCGCTAAAAAAAAAAGGAAAATAATAATACAAAACTGTTTTATTCATTTAAATAGTATTATAGTCCGAACTAAACGTTGTGTACCAAAAATCAGAACAATCAGTAAACAGAAAGGGGGGAAAACCGATGTATTAAGATAATTTTGATTATTTTTTCCTCAAGATCGATCTGGTTTTCACTGTACAATTGAGGTCTGTTGTTGAGGCTTATAAACGTCTTATAAATTGCCATACGGTGTCGTACAAAGCGACTAAGGGACAGGTCTGTTTAACATCAGACAGATATATACAGCCCAGACTCAGGCTCGAGTCGGCAATAGTGCTAAGACGTGGGACCGAAAACAATGATTTGTGTTGCCTCTTAATGATAAAAACAAATTCATCCAATTGTATTGTTTGCAATACAATTGAAGATATACAACATAAGTATTTAAACTATCATGGTCACTCACATCAGTATCAAAATAAACGGGATATTTACCATGTTTCATTGTTTTGAGTTTCCGATATTTCGGCGCTGTTGCAAGCACCATGATCACGGAGGAACTGGAGTAGTGGCGGTGAACAGAGAAAAAGTTTTATCCTAGGAGTAATTATATCGATCTACCCTCTTTCGAGTTCTTTTACTACGCGTATCTGCACTACTATTGGTTTCACTCTCACTACAAACTCGAACCCGATCTCGATCACGTTCACGACACACGATGCTTACTGTATCCACTCGCGATGTTGTTTTGGCTTGTTCCCGGTTGTTTTTGCAAAGACTCAAAACAATGAAACATGGTAAATATCCCGTTTATTTTGATACTGAAGATATACAACATTTGCTGATGGAATGTGTCCGGATTATAGACGAACACCATTCACTGCTGACCGAACTAAATCTAAATAGACTGGGTATAGGTCTCATTCAAACGATCTTACCAAGACCTAAATCTGAGGAGGTTATGAAGCTATGTCGTTTGGCTCTGGTGGCTCAGCAGTGAATTGATGCATCTAATATGTTTGCTCACACTAATAAGTATTTCCCGTCCGTATTGAGCAGTCCGACTGGGGAAGTACCTCCACCCTACAGAATACCACGGCTATAATAACCTCGTGTTGTGTTCACGGTGGTGAGTAGGGGAAGTCAGTGTCCCATTGTCAGTGGGAAGACCAAAAGCTAGTCCTGATTTTGTGTTCTGCACTCAGGGCACATAAAATCTCTGTTCTTACAGTGTCGGCAACGGATGTGATCCACTGGTGTTACACACGTTCATAGGCCACGGTAACCACTTCCCATCTGGTGCGTCGTGTGCTTGTCTGGTACCTAAGTGGTATAAAAAAATGTTGTGGACTTTTGAGGGCTCCCCTAAAAATGTCCGACTAGTTTAACTACAGAACTCCGACACATGCAATCGCTTCTCGAAAAATACCTGTAATAATGATTCCTCTGGTGTTACAAACGTCCATAGGCCACGGTAGCCACTTTCCATCAGGTGGGCCGTGTGCTTGTCTAACACCTTAGTGGTATAAAAAAAAAGTCAGTGAGTTGTGAAAAGGCTCTAAGAATGGTAAATGGACTGCTCCCCAATGGATATTATTTTTGGGAATAAAATGCAAAATCTTATCCAACTACCACCAGAGATGGCAGTAGTTGTGGCTGTTGGGAATAAGCCCATGGGGTAAACGGGAACAACATGTGAAATTTTGTCGTAGGTATATTGAATTTTAGTGTGTGGCTGTTGAATAGTCCTGTCACTAAGTTACGACAGCCACAGGAAGAGATGGGGGGGTGGCATCTACTCCAATAACAAGGAAAAATATTATAATCAATAATAACTCACATTTTCCTCTCGCTGCCTTCACTCTTCACTATTCAACATTCAATTAAAAGTACATCAGTCATGACAAATTGTGCTATACCGATAAAAATTTGCAAACATGAACGTTTAAATTAACTCTAAATTCCTAAACGTACCTACGCCATCTTGAGATATTTAAAACATAATAAAACAATCAGCTAAATTTTCGCGCTAACCACGTTTCGTGATGATTACAAACACAGAAATGAATGAAATTTGTTGTATATGTCGGATTTTTATGCTGGAGCAGTAATTTTGTTTATTCAACTCGTAAAAAGTGTTGTTTGAGAGATCCTCGACGAAATATGAGGCGAATTTGTAATTTGCCGCGCTTGATATTAGTGTAAGTACCTAGTAGGTAATATTTATTTATAAACTACACTGCACTGCACTACACTGCACTGCACTACACTACACTGCACTACACTAAGTGTGAGCGTTTGTATAAATATATGTTCTAAATTACTTGAATAATCATCATAACGTTCAATCATAGGTACTAACTTCTATTATGACATTTAAACGAGGAATTATTATTAATTGTATGCTGACATTATTTAAATTTGTATTATAACCTTTCAATATTATGTATAACCAACTTTGTAACAACTTTTATAGCTATGCTAATATTGACATTATTAAGAAATAATAATTAAATAAAACATAAGTTAAAATGCGTCGTGGAATTCCTCCGCATCGCATGCATCTTGTGGTAGCGTTCCCAGAAAATTGGCAGCATTGCCACGTTGGCGTTTACGGTTATTTTTACGGAGTTCGTCAATAACTTCCGGCAAACAAATGGTCGTGTACCAGTCACTATTCACAGTACGACGATTTTCTAAAGCAACAGTAGCCATGTGTCCAGTTTTATTAAAAAAAGAAGCAATCATCCGCTTAGATGCACTTTTCACGCGCGCCACTTTGGTTGGTTTTGGCTCATCTTGAAAGACCCATACGCTCGATTGCTGCTTTGTTTTGGGATCGTAGCAATAAATCCATGTTTCGTCACCTGTTACTATGTCCCACACCAAATTTGACGCACCTTCGTTGAATCTGGTAAGCATGGCACTGCACCAAGTGACGCGGTCCGTTTTTTGATCCTCGGTCAAGTTATGTGGGATCCACCGCGAGCACAGCTTTCTCACACCCAAATGTTTGTGTAGGATTCATTGTATTTGACTCATGCCTATTTCTAAGGATGCGCGAATTTCATGGTAGGTCACATGCCTGTCTGTTTCAATCATACGGCGCACAGCATCGATGTTTTTGTTGGTCACAGCGGTGGACGGCCGACCATCGCGAGATTCGTCACTGAGATTGGTACGACCACGCTTGAATTCTGCAAACCAGCTATAAACAGTCGTCTTGCATGGAGCTTCATCGCCAAAAGCTGTTTCAAGCCGAGCGATGCTCTGTTGAGCCGTCAAATTACACTTAAAGTCGTAGAAAATCATACTACGAAAATTTTCCCGAGTTAAATCCATGTTGATGCAGACACACAATTTTTTAAATGGCGCCACAAGGTAAAAACAAAAGACAGTCAGATGAAACAAACTGTATTCTACAGCCAAAGAGTTCTATTTTCAAATGTTGTAATAAATTTTTAAATATTGTTTATGTAAGTGGCCAGTTCCGGAAACTTTTAGTGTAACCTATGTATGGCAACAACTTTTTTCTTACAAATATATGAATATTATCTTATTTTATCTAAATTAAAAACCAATAAAAGGACTTTTCTTTTTTTTTTTGTGGTAAGGGTGTGGGTAAGGGTGTGTTATGGAAAAAAAGAAAAAAAAAAAAAAAAAGGACTGATCAACCAATGACGCGAGCCCTCCCCAGTCGCGCCCCGCGCTTACCACCAAAGAGACCTAAAACGTGATTTGTACCTAAACCAATCATCCTCCTACCCTTATCCTATATTTTATTTGGGGTCAGCAGAACATGTGTTTGCCTTTTGTTCATAATCCCTATCGAATTTATTAATTTTTAACACGTCAATATTTTTGTTTGATAAGAACTGGACAATGTCCGAATGCATAATAATTCAATTTTTAAATTTTTATTATTTTTTTACCCCATGTTACACATTTAAATATTGCCGCGCCTCACGCCAGAACGGCACGTGCAGCACCATAACAATATTTCAACACCTGTAATGTAACCATGTTCTATGGAAATAAAGTTTGAGTTTTTTATAAATACCAATTAGGTGGTAGACCAGGTCTTCTATTCTGCTAAAGTAAAACCACTGCCATACCACACTTAGCTAAAAATCTTTTTAATTTTAGACTTTAAAGCAATGGGATTAAAGTCCATACTTTTAGGACTTTTGCAGAGAGAACGAAGAAGTGTAACGAAACTCTTGTCATTCAATTTTGAACTTTATGCATATAGAAATAAAGTCTAAAATTAAATACCATTTTTTGAATTTTTTCCTTTGATCGAGGACCTGCACACGGCCAATCTGATGCAAACTAGTTACCATGGCCTATGGGCGTGTACAACATCAGGGGAATAGAATGGGAAGGGACTCCCTTGTCCGCACATAGCCTCCTTTTGGGCCATTGTGCGGGCAACATCAGGGGAGCCACACTCATGCTGCCAACCCAATAAGAACAGAGTTTCTGTGCCATCGGTGCAGAAGACAAAGCAAGACAAGCCTTTAGTCTTCCCACTGACAGCACAAAAACTCTCGAGTGAGCTCTGGGTACACTACTCACCGGCGGGAACACAACACGAGGTTATTATGACCGCGGTATTCTGTAATGCGGGGGATTTTCAATTCAGCCCTAGTTACAGTCATCTTAACATTTACTCCCTTTCGTAGCGATATCATCTGTCACACAGTTCTTTCATCTCTTTTTAGGTTTTCCTCTCCCCGTGTAGCTGTCACCATATACATGAAATGCCTAACAAGTCCCGGATGGTTCAAAAACAGTTAAGATAATCCAAATGAAAAAACTGAAGGTCACTCTTTTGTTCTAATTGCCGGTCATTACAATAATAATAGTTGAAGCATTGCCTGTCTGAAGCACAATCTTTGAACTGATACGCAAAGAAAAGAAGCATATTAATTACCTTCCCTGACGATACATAGCTAAACTATAGAGATTCGTACTCTAATGTGGCAAATAAAATGGAGGCATTAACTCACATTTTAGGCATCAATCAGAGACGCGACAGTGCGCTTAGAAAAATATCTCTTCGAAAAGACGGAAAATTTGTGTTTTCAGATGATGTATTGAAATTCAAATTATTTCGTGAAGCATAGGTTACATAATAGATGTTACATAAATAATAGTACAAGCTATGTTCCGCCAATGGCCTGCAAATAAATAAATAAATAAATATTCTGCAAAATTCTACACAACGCTATCTAGACCCATTTTAAGTATTAACTAGCTTGTGTTATAGCATCTAGAATACGAATAAACATACTTAAATACTTTTTTTTTTGTAAATACATACATATACCTATTATACATAGAAACACCCAGATCAATGTAAATACCTATATTCATGCATACAAATATTTGCACTGAGCGGGGATCGAGAAAAATATTGAAATGAAATCATTTAAAATTGATAAAAATAATGTACATGCAGATCAATAACGTAATCGCAATAAATAAATATCAGCATAATTATATAATGTCTATGGAAAAATTAAAATGTCAAAATAGGCATGTCAAGTATTATTACACTGCAACCGTGAAAAATTAAAGTGTATTGTTTCATGCTTAATAACTATTAATAGAAATAATGTTTTAGTTTTTTACTTTTTTGACACGGTCTAATGGCGGCCGGACGAATAAGTAGCTATCTCTGGGTGTCGATTGTTCTAAAACAAAACCACTGACACTGTAAAAAAGTCACTTAATAAGTAGACTTAATACTGTTGAAGCCTAAAATAAAACTTACGGGGACGAGTTGGGAACTCTGTGGTCCTCACATCCGAGGAGAGTGCCAGATCTAGAGAGACGACTCTCGGTCGGCCGAGGTGCAAGGGATATTATGTCTGTTAACCTCACCTTCGGCAACCAAAATCGACCCACAAGCATCATGCGTTGTAGTCGGTTCGAGTCCGACATAACCTCTGCCACCGGCTTCGATGGTGGGGGTATCCATGGGGATTTTCCGTACGCAAAAAAAAAAATGGCACTGTGTAAGATGGGTGAAAAATGTAATAAAACTCTTTACATTCAATTTTGGTCTTAAATTCATAACATAAATTCACGCCTATATCCCCGAAGAAGTAGGCAGAGGTGCTAGAACCCACATTTCGCCAGTTTATATTTAGGTCCCAATGTAATAGGTGGCGAGCGTATTGCCATTAACCGTGCACTTATAAACCTACGATAAATACACACATCACTTCGAAACGCATCGAAAAGCTATTGGTGTGTGCCATGGTGATCTTAAATTCAATAGAAATGATGTGTAAAATTTAATGAATATGACATTAAATTTTAGATTTTATTTCTATATCTTTAAAGTCGAAAATAAATTGAAATCGTTTAATTGTACTTTGCAAAAAACCTTTTAATTTTAGACTTTAAAACTTTGATTTAAAGTCGAATATAGGTACTAAATTCATTTATTTATTCAATATTTATATAATATACCCGGAAGTTATCTAAATTAAGATATATATAAAAAAGAATATATATCTAAATAATCCTGCAGGTTCTCCTGCAGGTGGGGTGGAATTCTTTGACGCCTGTCAAAGAATTCCACCCCATCGATGTCAACCGGAAAGGTCGCCAGAAGGCTGGCGGCATTGCCACGTTGAATGGCAATACCAATCCTTTGCGCAAGGAATAAACCAGCCCTCTGGTCACGGGTAGCGTCAATTAATCGTTTAGAAATGTCTCTAAACAAAAGACGGGCACTTGGACCCCATGATCCCAGCGTCTCGACCCCGAACGGCTCAAATATGTAATTACCACTTATGTAAGTTCAATATTGAATGAATTTCTTAGCAGTGTCCGTAGTATGAAAGTGGTTTTGTTATTATAGCAGTATCGAGGCCCTACTCTGCTGTATAGGTAATGGTCATCGCCCAACTACAGCAACATGCTTTACTTATATAATCCAAGTTTTCTGACCTTGTCTTTTTCTTTTAATTCGTTTTATTTTCATATATTTCAATTTTTGCATTTTCTAATTACCTTTTTTGTATATTAACGACCGTATTTTAGGTTTTTCATGAATTTTAGTACATTTACGTCCAATTAAATTCTTTGTCTCTCTTCTATACTTCATCATTAGTAAATAGTTAATCTTAATCTGCATTTCATAATTCTGCATCCGGTGTAATCTACATTTTACAGTTGTCTTGTGTTTTGAAATTATTAACATTTTCCTTAAAAATCTTAACTTATCTTATTAAATTACTTCATGATGAACAGTTTGGGTTTACTAAAGGACGTTCGATTACTAATGCTGGTGTAGAGTTGTTAAATTGTATTTACTAGACCTGGGAAGATAAGCATGATGTATTAGGTGTATTCTATTCCATTTACTTTTAACCCATTAACTCCTTCTTACTTGAAACAGCGGTTTGAGTTCTTACACGACACTAACTCAAGGGTTTTGAGATCATCGGAGAATCTAAGGTTGAAAATACCGAGTCATTCTACTAACTTTGCTGACAAATCCTTTTCGGTTCAGGCGGCTTGGTTGTGGAATGGTCTGCCAGTGACTGACAGGCGTGCTCAGTCCTTGAATGTTTTCAAAAGACTCGTAAAAGATTACTAGGTACCTGTCTCTCTGAAAGAGTGAAATAATAAGGTAGTGTGAGGTTTTCTGGGATATTTATGGTGAGTATGCTTTTATGTAGTTGTATATACACCTTTGTTTATGTGTTTTCTTTTTCATTATTATTGTTTTATCTTCTTTATTTTTTCTCTATGTACGCTTAACAGCCCTAAACTATTCGTCTCCTATTTTTTCTCTCCATCCTATGGTTGCCTGTAAGAAATTGCCGCAGAGCGATAAGGCCGCCAACTTTACGTACCACAAAACTTAATTAATCCTATATTGTAATGTAATATGTTATTAGTGTACAATAAAGACGTTATTATTATTATTCTGTGATCTATCCAAGGCCTTCGATTGCGTGCACCATGACACATTAATCAGGAAATTAGAACATTACGAAATAAAGAACAAGGCTCTGATTTCATATTTGAACAATAGAATTCAGAGGGTCGATGTTAACGGTATACATTTAGTCAGATTTGTGATGTCGATGGGCGTTCCACAGGGTTTGTACTTGGACCATTTCTATTTTTATGTACTAAAAATGACCTTCCCAACTACGTAAGGGATAAAAATAGTACTATTTTATTTGCTGAGGATACTTCATTAATATTTAAAATTGAGAGGCACCAAAATAATTATGACGTAGTGAAGGTGCAATCACAAGTGTGGTCCATTGGACCGAATGTTCTAACACTAAAACGCAATAGCACTTTGAATGACCTTAAACTTGAATCCAGTTTTACAATCATATATAAACAAATCAATCAACTAGCCCATCGCAGCCCACTGCTGGACTAGGCCTCTCCCAATGTTGGGAGGCTTTGGCCTACTGTTTCCACACTGGCCAGACGAGTTGGTACAGGGTTTTATTTCGAGTTTTCCTTCTCTCGCAGTGATATCGTCTGCGTATGTTGCCGCTAGTCGCCTCTTATGACACCCTTCGGATGGGATGGGGTGGTGATACTTGTATTCTTTCTCCGTCACCACCATCATCATCCCTCTGCCCTTATCCCAAGATTATTTGGGGTCGGCGCTACATGTGTTCTTTTTCCATTCATCTCTAGTTGCACTCACTTCAAAATTCACACCCTTCTTAACCATGTCATCATTCAGCTTTTCTATGATTGGTGCTACTCTCAAATTTCTCTAATATATTCATTCCTAATCTTATCCATTCTTGTCACACCACACATCCATCTCAACATTCGCATCTCGGCTACATGCAACCGTCTTTCATGCGTCACCTTAACGGGCCAACTCTCCGGTCCATACAGGACGGTAGGCCGGAACATGCTCTTATCCATTTCTCCGTCACCACCACCAATGAAACATGAACAAAGAACGTATGCTACAGGATCAATAAATTATCATAGGCTACGGTAATAAGTTATGAATTTAGCTTCGATATTATCAAAACTAATAACTAGGTCCGCAAATAAAATCCGATCAAGAACCAAGCGGTTCGGAGACTCTTTCCTCTGTCGCACCATTAAAGCCTGGAATTCATTACCAGCTCACGTGTTTCCTTCTTCCTACAGTCCCGGGTCCTTTAAGCGAGGCGTGAAAAAGCATATGATAAGGCCGTCAAGCTGAGTGTCACCATTGTCACACGGTAAGTGTAAGTAATGGTGACCCTCTTTTCTGGGACTTTGCCTTCAGCTTACCATCAGGCAAGGTGAAGTCCAATTGACGTGTCCTATATAAAAAAAAAATCCTACTATCCATAGTAATCAATACGAAAGTAACTCTGTCTGTGTGAATGTTACGCTTTCACAGCTAAACCACTGAACCGATTTTGATAAAATTTGGTATAGGGATAGATTAGACTTTGAGAAAGGACATAGGCTATGTTTGATCTCGATAACTGCCATCCACGCGGGAGGAGCCACGGGTAACAGATGGTTAGTATTATAAATGTGGAAGTTGGTGAAGATGTTTGAATGTTTGTTATTTAATAACGCTCTAACGGCTGAAAGTATCTGGCTGAAATTTGGTACACGGATAGCTTATAGTCTGAAATAACATAGGCGGGAACGGCATCAAAATTTCACTTTAACGAAGATGTGGACATTAGCACAAAATAATTGTTAGACGAACACAAAAAAATTAAAATCTTAAAACCCAATGCTGATAATTACAATATAATCTACGTAAATGAAATTGAAAACATAAAATACAAACATGAATTTATTATATTATTATTGAATCATTTATTTCCGAAAATTATCGACAGTGTTACTTACCAAATTCTAAAAGTATCAATGCTAGTCTCAATCCACAAAATAGGTAATAAAAACACTTTTAAATATAAAAATAAAACTTGTCTAAACCCGGAACACACACTCGACTTTAGAAGCGCTAAAATAATACTAACTAGAAGCGTGAATAACGATCATTGTATGATAGGCACGCCTCTGTTTTTAAACAAGTGCTTGGAACAATTGGATGGACACTTCTTTTCTAAACATTTTACTTTGGTATGGCAAATATACAGAATGTAATCCAAGTTTTGTTACTAACGTTACAGCATTCTTGTATTCTAAACAATCTCGAGAGAGAAATATTACTGACGATTCTACAAACATGACATATTCTGGATTGTTGGAGTGATAGGATATTCAACAACTGGTATTTGCTTGTGAAGTGTGTACTGTGTCGCGGAGAGCACATGAAACCGTCGGTCCTGGATGCCATACGAACACCTATGGCGATCAGTATCACAATAAACGGGATATTTACCATGTTTATTTTTAATTTCCGATATTTCGGCGCTGTTGCAAGCACCATGATCACGGAGGAACTGGAGTAGTAGCGGTGAACAGAGATAAAGTTTTTTCCTAGGAGTAATTATATCGATCTACCCTCTTTCGAGTTCTTTTACTACGCGTATCTGCACTACTATTGGTTTCACTCTCACTACAAACTCGAACCCGATCTCGATCACGTTCACGACATACGATGTTTACTGTATCCACTCGCGATTTTGTTTTGGCTTGTTCCCGGTTGTGTTTGGAAAGACGGACCACTGGATGCCATATATACTTAAATGAAATACCTATGGCAGTCGTTAATTTACGGGTAGCTGGAGCCCTAAAAAATCCAACAGCTTGTCTAACTGCAATAGTTATCGCCAAGTCTGATAGTAGTCACTTCATGGATTATATCGATGACAACCAAATCCGCAGTTAGACTGAAAGAAGCGGACCCAGAGATGTACCCAGACTCAGAGATGTAAGCTGGGGATGTGACTGGTATTAACGTTATGTTGAAGAAGAAGAATTTTACAGAAATATTATGACTCAATCATTGCGGTAACTATTATTAAAATCGGACAGAAGCTCATCGAGGCGACCGGTGACACTCGTTCCGGGTCGTTCCTTGTCCAAAGGCTGTCCTTTGCCATCCAACGTGGCAACGCAGTAAGTGTTATGGCCACTTTTATACCGGGAGCGATCAGGGGCGGGTTATTTGATTAGTACATAGACTAAGTATTGCTTGTTGTACTATTTTGACATATTGTATTAAAATAAATGTATTTATGGTTTGAATACTGTGGGCATAATAACCTCGTATTGTGTTCCTGGCGGTAAGTAGGGCAGCTACCGCACTCTGGAGAGTTTTTCTGCGGTCAGTAGGCAGACCAAAGACTAGTCCTGTTTTGTCTTCTGCACTGACGGCACAGAAACTCTCTATTCTTACAGGGACGGCTGCACGAACATGACTCCCCTGGTGTTGCAGACATCCATAGGCCACGATAACTACTTTCCATCAGAGGTCGTATGCTTATCTGCCACCTAAGTAATATAAAAAAACGTTTCTGATTTACGCCTGTAGCTTCTTGTACTGTTCGCTGATCATGGGTAAACACCCTTGATCAGCGAACAGTACAATAGTAAACACTTTTAAGAAAGATGCAGTGTTCAGGTTTTTACGAGCAAACCAAATATACGAACCGTGTTTTGAGATTCCAGACAAACCAAGATTGAATACGATCCTCAGATCGATTTTCGATCTGTGTCCATATGTACTTACACAGTTGCCAAGTTCGGGATCCAGATTGCACGTCGGATTCGAGTCAATCTTTTCCCTTCCTGTCCTTTCGTTATAAGCATTCTTTTGCGCGCGTACTTGTTGTTATACAGAACTATGCTAACTATGCGATATAATTACATGGTACCTATTAAAAAAAAATATATTTAAAAACCCATCCAAAAAAACAACCCCCAAAAAGTCAAAAATAAGTTGTGTTAGTTAGCCCTATTAATTTGATATGCCTAGTAATACATATTTTGATGCAAGCCTTGTCATGTCGGGGGACCCTAACTGGTAGAGCTCTACGTCATATTATCGGAACGATCCAAGGTCCCCCGACAATGACAACGCTTGAATCAAAATATATATTACTAGGCATATCAAAGTGGGCGTCGGAGGTCAATGAATGACCTCCGCCCCCCATGAGCGCAGGCCTGGGGGTGACAGGTGGAGCCGCCTGTCACCCTAGCAGAAGCAGGCCGCAGTGGCGGCGTGCCTCACGCGCCTTCCCGTTTCCGGGGACGAGTTGGGGACTCTGTAGTCCCCACACTCGAGAAGAGGGCTAGATCGTAAGAGATGGCCCTGGGCTACCAAAAACAACCCACAGGCGGCGTGCGGTTCGAGTCCATGGGGATTTTGCGCACGTAAAAAAAAGGCATATCAAAGTTATAGGGCTAACTAGCACAACTTATTTTCGACTTTTTGGGGGTTAATTTTTGTAATGGGGGTTTTTTAATTTTTTAAATTAATTTTTATTTTACACTTTTTAAATTGATCTACTCGACAAGCTCTTTGATTTGATACCCATATTGAGGGCGTTGTGAAATAAAATGTAATTCGTCATTTTGTAGTGGCGGCCATCTTGGATTTGAAATTTATCATATTGTACGATATTCTACTAGTCAAGCCCTTTCATTTGATACCCATATTGAGGGAGTTGAGAAAAAATATGTACCTACTCCGTCATTTTGTAGCGGGGGCATCTTGAACCGATATTTTTCAAACATAGCTAAGAACACTCCCGACTAATATACCTTTCAAACAAAAAAAAACTAAATCCAAATTGGTTCATCCGTTCAGGAGCTACGATGCCACAGACAGACAAAAACACACACACACACACACACACACACACACACACACACACACACACTGTTTACACTAGTAGAATTGACGTAGAAGGAGCATTCTAACTCTGTCTACACTAATAGAATTTGACTCGAAAGGAGCATTCTAACTCTGTTTACACTAGTAGAATTTGACGTAGAAGAAGCATTCTAACTCTGTTTACACTAGTAGAAGTAGAAGGAGCATTCTAACTCTGTTTACACTAGTAGAATTTGACGTAGAAGGAGCATTCTAACTCTGTCTACACTAATAGAATTTGACTCGAAAGGAGCATTCTAACTCTGTTTACACTAGTAGAATTTGATGTAGAAGAAGCATTCTAACTCTGTCTACACTAATAGAATTTGACTCGAAAGGAGCATTCTAACTCTGTTTACACTAGTAGAATTTGACGTAGAAGGAGCATTTTAACTCTGTCTACACTAATAGAATTTGACTCGAAAGGAGCATTCTAACTCTGTTTACACTAGTAGAATTTGACGTAGAAGGAGCATTCTAACTCTGTCTACACTAATAGAATTGGACTCAAAAGGAGCATTCTAACTCTGTTTACACTTGTAGAATTTGACGTAGAAGGAGCATTCTAACTCTGTTTACACTAGTAGAATTTGACGTAGAAGAAGCATTCTAACTCTGTCTACACTAATAGAATTTGACTCGAAAGGAGCATTCTAACTCTGTCTACACTAATAGAATTTGACTCGAAAGGAGCATTCTAACTCTGTTTACACTAGTAGAATTTGACGTAGAAGGAGCATTCTAACTCTGTCTACACTAATAGAATTTGACTCGAAAGGAGCATTCTAACTCTGCTTACACTAGTAGAATTTGACGTAGAGGGGATAGAACGAGCCGGTCCGACGGATAGAACGACCGAATTCGTTTGCTGTAAATCAGTCTTTAGATTTTTCGGTAGATGGCTCGACCGGATGAATTTAATTACAAGAATTGGGGTCGAGACGCTGGGATCATGGGGTCCAAGTGCCCGTCTTTTGTTTCGAGAAATTTCAAAACGTTTAATTGACGCTACCAGTGACCAGAGGGCTGGTTTATTCCTTGCGCAAAGAATTGGTATTGCCATTCAACGTGGCAATGCCGCCAGCCTTCTGGCCACCCTCCCGGTTGACGTCGATGGGGAGGAATTCTTTGACGCCTGAACCGGCACTATTGTTTAGGTATATTCAGTTTTTTCTTTTTTTAAATACTTTAATTTAGATAACTTCCGTGTACATTATGTAAATATTAATATTGTTAAAATAAATAAATGTTTCAACAGAACTAATTGTTTAAATTAAAAATAAATTGTTTGTGTTGAATATTCCATCCGTTTATCGCCATTGGGTTGTGGACTTCAGATGGCATTTGCTCCACAGAAAATATTGAAGTTCAGCCAAATTCGCGATAAGGCTGAAAAAAGCGGACCGCAGACTCCGAGGGGAAAGCTTTGAAAGCGATTGGAAATAACGTTAGGATTGAAGAGGAAGTTCGTTTATTGAGGAAGGGAAGCCGTATAAGGCTATATATTATTACGCTACTACTTACGGTAGCGATTGGTACTTAATAACACGTCAATAATTTGTTATGGTCACAGCTGATTAGTTAGGCCATTCATTATTAGTTAAATCGTCATCATTTGTGATCATACCTTTTTATATATATAGAACACGTCAATTAGACTTCGCCTTGCCTGATGATAACCTGAAGGCAAAGTCTCAGAAAAGAGGGTCACCATTACTTACAAATACCGTGTGAAAATGGTGACACTCAGCTTGACGGCCTTATCATATCCTTTTTCACGCCCCCCTTAAAGGACCCGGGACTGTAGGAAGAAGGAAACACGTGAGCTGGTAATGAATTTCAGGCCTTAATGGTGCGACAGAGGAAAGAGTCACCGAACCGCTTGGTTCTTGATCGGATGTTCTGCACCGTGTGTGGATGACATCTAAGACCTGCACGTGTTGTCCTGTGTAGGAAAGGGGAGGGTGGCACTAATTGGAAGAGCTCATACGAACATTCACCATGGTACAGATGGTAAAATAAAGCCATGGACGCAACATCTCTACGCATCTGTAGAGGTTCTAGGATGTTCGTGACCTCGGGATTCCCAATGATGCGGACCGCACGTCGCTGCAACCTGTCGAGAGTATCTAGTAAGTACTTTGCTGAACCATCCCAGAGATGCGAGCAGTATTCCACACAGGAGCGAATTTGTGTCTTGTATAGAAGACACCGCTGCTCCGACGTGAAAAATCGTCTCACTCTGTTCAGGACTCCGAGTTTTCGTGAGGCTGTTTTGATGATACTTTCGATGTAATTTTTGTTATACAAGTTGCAGCGAACATCCATATCTAGGATACTGAGATTGTCCTGCAGTGGCAGTGGCGTGCTTTGAAGAATGGGGAGGGGAAGGAAAGAAGATACTTATGCTGTAAACGCACATGCCTGCGTCTTCTTGGCATTGAACTCAACCAGGTTCTCAGAGCCCCATTGAGAAATGTGATTCAGGATCCCGTCAAGCTCAGTGACAAGAAGCTGCCTTTTCTCTGTGATATCTTACTGCCTGGCCGTAGGATGTCCATGATAACTTCCATGTAAGGTGCTATCGTCTGCATAACAATGAACATTGCCGGTGGACAGCATGTCGTTGATATGCAGAAGAAAGAGAGTGGGTGATAAGACGGACTCCTGAGGCACGCCAGCATTTACCTGCAGAAACTCCGAAGCTCGTCCGTCAAAGGACGCGAATACGGCGCCCCTGCAGGAAGCTAGCAACCCAGTTGCACAGCCCAGGAGGTATACCAAAAGCAGGTAGCTTGGAAAGCAGCGATTTGTGCCAGACTCTATCGAAAGCTTTCGCGATATCAAGACTAATTGCCAGCGACTCGCCGTGCTTGTCCATAGCCTCACCCCAAAGATGGGTAACGTCACCCGTTGACCGTTTCGGCCTGAAGCCATATTGCGGTCATTAATTAAGGAGTGATCCTCTAGGTGCAGCATGAGCTGTTTGTTAATTATGTGCTCGAACACTTTGCAAAGCATTGAGGTGACGGCTATGGGTCGATAGTTGGCTGGCTCCGAGCGATCCCCCCTCTTGGGAATCGACTGAACATTCGCCTCTTTCCAAGGCAAAGGCACTGTACCCGAACTGTTGGACAGCCGGTACAGCCGCGTAAGCATTGGAGACAACTCCGCTGCACATTTTTGCAAAACCACCGCTGGAATACCATCCGGATCACTGGCCTTCCGGACATCGAGCGATTGCAGCACTGCACGGACATCGCGTTGCCTGAAATGGCATTGCGTGGTCACTGTCGGGTAGTGTCGGTGACTGTGTACCACAATCATCGATTCGGGAGTTGGCCGCAAAGAGATTAACCAGCAGATTTGCCTTCTCTTGCGGTTCATGGGCCAGGGATCCATCAGGGTTACGCAGCAGAAACCTATCGGATTAATGCCGAAGAAGCATAATTTAATTCATGTAGTAACCCGGGATATAATAATATCAGTTGTATACAGCTAATTATACACTTGTGGACACATCTATTGGCCCACCTTGCATTTTCAGTTTCGTTTAGTCCTAGCTAAAAATTTATATTAGGTCGAGCAAAAAGTTTTTATGCAGTTTTGAACCAGGCACATTCATAATTTTATTCCAGTCCTATTTTGAATTTAGAATACAGAATTTAAAGAAACAAAAGACAATTTGGAGCCTGTCCGTTGAAATAAAACAATCGAATACTAAGAAAACTTGATTTTATTGGTTTACTTGGATTTAATTCTTGAAAGTATGATTTTTAATACAGAGCAGAGTTGTTAAATCTTGAAATCAACTTTCAAACAAAATATAAATAATGGAAATAGCTATTAAATTACAGGAATAACGAACTAATGAATCTGTAAGAAAATTTCGGCGATTTCATAGGTTAAAGGACCTAATAAATTGGATTCTCGCATTTTTGTCGTAAACAGTAAATTTTATTGCCCAAGTAAGTTAGACAAAGTTGTAGATCATGCCACTGAACTGGACCGGATCTTGAATCACATTTCTCAATGGGGCTCCGAGAACATGGTCGAGTTCAATGCCAAGAAGACGCAGGCTTGTGCGTTCACAGCAAAGGTATCTTCTTTCCTTCCCCTTCCCACTCTTCAGAGCACGCCACTTCCACTGCAGGACAATCTCTATATCCTAGGCATGGATATTCGCTGCAAACTGAATAACAGAAATTACATCGAGAGCATCATCAAAACAGCCTCGCGGAAACTCGGACTCCTAAACAAAGTGAGACGTTTTTTCACGCCGGAGCAACGGTGTCTTCTCTATAAGACACAAATTCGCTCCTGCGTGGAATACTGCTCGCATCTCTGGGATGGCTCCGCGAAATACCTACTAGATGCTCTCGACAGGTTGCAGCGACGCGCGGTCCGAATTATTGGGAACCCTGAGGTCACGAACACCCTCGAGCCTTTGCAGATGCGTAGAGATATTGCTTCCTTGGCTGTATTTTACCGTCTCTACCACGGTGAGTGTTATGACGAGCTCTTCCAACTAATCCCACCATCTCCTTTCCTACATAGGACAACACGTGCAGGCCTTAGATGTCACCCTCACACTGTGCAGAATATACGAGCAAGAACCAAGCGGTTCGGAGACTCTTTTCTTTGCCGCACCACCAAGACCTGAAATTCATTACCAGCACACGTGTTTCCTTCTTCCTATAGTCCCGGGGCCTTTAAGCGGGGCGTGAAAAAGCATCTGATGAGGCCGCCAAGCTGAGTGCCACCATTGTAGCACTTAGTGTCTGTAATGGTGACCCTCTTTCCTGAGACTTTGCCTTTAGCTTACCATCAGGCGAGGTGAGGTCAAGTTGGCGTGTCCTATATAAAAAAAAAAATGCAATAGGCGATATGATTATTTTTTTCTTATCGAATAATGATCACTTTAGTATAATATAAAGAACTGCTAAAGAGAAATTTTCGTATGATAAATAGTTTTAAAGATATTTGGTTTTGAAAATTCAATTCCTCAAGCCGCTCGAAAACGCTCCATACAAAATCGTACTTGCAAGTGACGTCACGCGCCAGTTGCGCGTAGTGCAATTGTATGGAGTGCAAGAGAATATCGCATTTATCTCGGTCCACGTTGCGTTAATAAGGAATCTAAAAAGTTAAATATTTGGACTGATTTTGATTGTTTATATTTTGACTTACTTTGGGAATTAAAAATAATTAAAAGTCATAGATTCAGTTGCGTTAGGAAACATCTTATTTTGCAAGGCAATTATTTTTCAGCAAAAGCTAAGGTATTAAGTGGTATTCAATTCAGTATTAATTTTTCAATTTAAACGTTTATTTGCTTTAAATAAAGTTACCCACAACGATCTTGTATTAAAATTAGGCGGTATAACATATTCTGCTCCATGGAGCGTGCAAACATTAGGTCATTAATGCCTTATTGTAGGTTTAGTGTAGGTAATTAAGTAGGTTAGTCAGTGATTACGATTATGCATGCAACAATGCAAGTCAATATAAGTTGTATCAATGTCAAAAGTAATATTAATAATGTCAGTAGGTTACAATAAATAGAAACAAAATGTCAGTGACTTCAATTTATCATTCATATTCTGCCTTATGATGGCGTGCAAATATAGAAGGTACATACATAGTCAATTAGGGAGAATGTTCCTAAATAGCCTATTCACTACAAAATTGGTCTTGGGTTTTTTTTCGTGCGGTTCACCATTTCCGAGATACTTATCGAAATTTCAAAATAGGAAGATGTTATTGCTACCCTGTCCAGAGAGGCTGATGACCTTGAGCATATTGTCACCAAGGTTGCCGGCCATTATAGTTACCTCGTTCATCTCTAGTCCTCGCCTCAACACGCGAATATTTCAAATGCTTCGTCAGTTGCGATGCGAGTTTTCAGTTCATTTGACGATACGGTTCAAGTGCGTGCGCGTAATCTTCATATAAAAACGCTCTTATAATATGAATAATTATTTTGTGACAGTTTTTTCTTAAATTGCGACGTAAATAGGGGCTGTTGCACCATAGCGGTAATAACCACGCATGTAGTGAAATTGCAGGACACCAAAAATTAATTAAACATAAGTGGTAGGTATGTTGTCCACAGAATATTTTTTTAGTTTCGCTTCTGTATCTGATTAACATAATATGTGTATGTATCTATTTATAAGATAAGATAGATATCTAGTGGTAATAATTAGCAGACTAAATTATGTCAATAAATACAAAAAAGAAAAGAAAGAAAAGAAGATAAGAAAAAGAAAAAAGAATACAAAAAAATATAACTGCCGCGTGGCCAGAGTAGAATTAGGGTCATCCCATCACTTCCGATGCGGTGTCGTACAAGGCGACTAAGGGCTCAGATGCATGGCTTGAGTCAACAATAGTGCCCGGAATACGGCAATAGGTTCACCCCCTATTACGTGGGACCGAATTCAATTATTGGTGAAATGTGGGTGTTAATTCAGCTCTACCTAACCCTCTACGGATAAAGACGTGATTATATGTATGTATGTATGTTGGTCAAAAATATATACAGCCCAGACTCAGCCTCAGATGCATGGCTCGAGTCAACAATAATACCTACCCGGAATACGGCAATAGACTCACCCCCTATTACGTGGGACCGAATACAATTATTAGTGAAATGTGGGTGTTAATTCACCTCTACCTAGGGATAAAGGCGTAATTATATGTATGTATGTATGTTAGTCGAAATTCGTTAGTCGATCTGATGCAAACAGTACAGCCTGAAATGGTGCTTATTGTTTGTTTTCGCACCCTGTATAAGGTGTTCGCAGATAACTTGGCAGTATATTGAATGTGTTATCGAACTAATGAGGCGAGGTCACTCGCTGTTAACCTTAGACATATAATACTGTTATTATAATGTCAATATATAAAGCGAAAATATTCCAAGGGCCTCTCTTTGTTAGGAATTTTTTAAACAACTTCACTAACACTAACAAAACATGGTGAGTGTTCTGATGAGCTCTTCCTATTAGTTCCACCCTCCCCTTTCCTACACAGGACAACACGTGCAGGTCTTAGATGTCACCAGCACGGTGCAGAATATCCGACCGCGAGTGTGACTCCTGTGTGTTACAAACGCCCTTAGGCCACGGTAACCACTTTCCATCAGGTGGGCCGTGTGCTTGTCTGCCACCTAATTGGTATACAAAAAAAGATGCAAGCGGTTCGAAGAAACTTTCCTCTGTCGCACTATTGTCATAAATGTCAAAATCATTATGGCATAAGAGTCAGACCCGAATATAAGTCCCGCGGCCAAACTCTGAACTAAAATGACATCGCCGCCATACTCTGTTGGTTGGCCATGACAGTACGGTTTAGAGTTGCCAGCACATTTTTTAATGATATACCTACTAGTGAAAATTACAGTTCCTAGTATATATTTTGATACCAATTTCGTCACACAATGTACACTATATGTATATACCTATGTATATATGTTTATGTCATTCTATTCTACAATACCCCAAACGAATTACCAGTTGCCTAGGGGGGAGTCTTTTTCGACGCGAGCGAGGACTCAGGTCCGCACACGCTCACCGAGTGTCCGGCGTGGGAGACGCCGAGGCGGGAGCTTGTGGCGGCCCTGGGAGTGAGGGTTCTCACGCTCTCCACCTTGCTCGCGGCGATGGTTCGCTGCGCGGATGCGTGGGCGGCCGGCGCCTCCTTCTGCGAGCAAGTAATGCTCGTGAAGGAGGAGGCGGGGCGGGAGCGGCAGCGAGAGCGACGAAGGATCGCTAGACAAGCTGCCCGCGCACGAAGGCAACTCGGGCGTCGGAGGTCGATGAACGACCTCCGCCCCCCATGAGCGCAGGCCTGGGGGTGACAGGTGAAGCCGCCTGTCACCCTTGCAGAAGCAGGCCGCGGCGGTGGCGCGCGTGGCGCGCCTCCCCGTTTCCGGGGACGAGTTGGGGACTCTGTGGTCCCCACACCCGAGAAGAGGGCCAGATCGTGAGAGATGGCCCTGGGTCGGCCGGGGTGCGAGGGATATGCCTGTCAACCTCACCTTCGGCAACCGAAACGACCCACAGGCGGCGTGCGTTTTAGTCGGTTCGAGTCCGACATAACCTCCTCCACCGGCTCCGGTGGGGAGGTATCCGTGGGGATTTTGCGCACGTAAAAAAAAAAAATAAAAAAAAAATAAAAAAAAAAAAAAAAAGGGGGGGAGTCTTTTTATTGGTTTTTAGTGGGTCCATATAGTGCACTAGCGCGTACTTTGTGACGTTTATTCAAGTTTTGCTGACTCTTATATTTACACAACGCGTCACAATCGCGTTAATTTTTCCATTAAATTTAATTCTTTGTATTATTGTTATTTGCACATGAAGGGCATGTGCAAATCAGACTCGCACTTGACCAGTTTTTGTTAGATACCTCTTATAAATGTATGAATTCCCTTTAATATTTATTTATTGTAGAAATATTTGACTCGCTTAGTTACGTATAATTCATAATTAGAAACGCTTATATATTGGAATAATTACAATTAATATAATTATAAGAAGAAATAACAACTCAGTTGTTAGATGTAGGATTTGCAAGAGCAATGCCACCGGTTCAAAATGGCTTCGCACTACAAAGCAGGGTGAGACATTTTTTCACGCTGGAGCTGCGGTTTCTTTTGTATATGGGTAAACCTTGGACCAAGAATATGCTCAAAATGTGTTCTATGCACACAGTACACGTTTCTTAGCTGTGTTTTGAGGACAGCCAGGGTGTTACAGCGGTAGACGAGCTGAAATTCACCAAGTCACAAAGAATCAAAGAATAAATTAAATTTATTCAGTCTAGGCACGCAAAGAGCACAATATAATATAAGAGGAGGTAGGACACGACGGTATTTCCGTCCAATTGAGCAGTCCGACTGGGGAAGTACCTCCACTCTACAGAATACCGCGGCCATAATAACCTCGTGTTGAGTTTCCGGCGGTGAGTAGAGTAGCCAGAGCTCACTAGAGGGTTTTTGTGATGTCAGTGGAAAAAGCACGAAAACTCTCTGTGCTTACAGGGTTGGCAGCGCGAGTACGAGGCGCGAGCCACGGTAACCACTTTCCATCAGGTGGGCCGTGTGCTTGTCTGTCACCTAAGTAGTATAAAAAAACTGGAGATAAGACTAAAAACGTTAACCTACATCCACGTGAGCAGAGTCGCGGGCTTCAGCTAGTGTTAATTATAAAATAAATGTGTTCAATTTATTAATATCGTTTTAAACAATGCACTGTATAGTACCTACGAGGTCAAATAGTTAACACAATGCAGTCTGTGTTGCGTTGTGTTGTTTGGTCCAGCGTTTAACCGATCGCTCCTCAATGTGTAAGTTATATAATTATAATAATATATGTATATATTTATTTATTCATACTTTATGCACGATATGTATTAGCGGACTTAATGCCGTAGGCATTCTCTGCCAGTCTACCATAGGGTGGTGCAGAGCTAGTACGAGGTACGCACATATTAACAAGAGATGCGTTTGGTTCTATAAAGACTATAGATTAATTATATAGAGGTTTTTAAAATACTTTTAATTGGAATAATAAAGTCGCGTTCAGGCCTATAAATCGCATAGTTCCTGGCAGAGTAGAATTTGGGCCACCCCATCTCTTCCCATGCGGTGTCGTACAAGGCGACTAAGGGATAGGGCAGTTTAACATCAGACGGATATATACAGCCAAGACTCAGCCTGAGATACATGGCTTGAGTCAACAATAGTGCCCGGAAGTCGGCAATAGGTTCAAAATTACGTGGGACCGAATTCAATGATAGGTGAAATGTGGGTGTTAATTCACCTCTGCCTAACCTTCCGGGGATAAAGGCGTGATTATATGTATATGTATGTATGTACTAAAATACGATATAACCACCTATTACATTGGGACCTAAACATAAACTGGCGAAATGTGGGTGCTAGCACCTCTGCCTACCCCTTCGGGGATATAGGCGTGAGTTTATGTTATGTTACTTAATTATGAATACAGAACTATAAATTCAGTTTCAGTTTGAATTATAGCTATTTCTAATACGAGTAGACTCCGTTCGCGTGAATGTCGGTTATCGCGACGAAACATAGCCTATCTCCTTTCTCTTGGTCTAATCTACCCCTGTACCAAATTTCATCAAATTTGGTTCAGTGGTTTACACGTACAAGCGTAAAATACAGACAGACAGATAGAGTTACTTTCGCATAAATGTATTTTTGTATTCGCATTAATCTCATTCGTATTCGTATAATGTATTATATTCGTATTAGTATGTATTTTACTCTCAAATTACTTTTCACGATCGCTACGATCACACCTGAAGTTAATAAATTATTAAGAAATTGTAAACATTAACAGTAACAAAAATAATTTAGTTGTAATTAAAATACCCCGATTAAGATAACCGCGGTAGCCTAGTGGTATGGATAATGGACTGCTGAGACGAGGTCTCGGGTTCGATCCCAGGTTTTACCATGGCACACACCAATGACTTTTCAATCCTTTTCGAAGTTATGTGTGTATTTATCGCAGGTTTATAAGTTCCCGGTTAATGGCAATAGTCTCGCCACCTATGACATTGGGACTTAAACATAAACTGGCGAAATGTGGTTGCTAGCATCTCTGCTTACCTCTTCGGGGATAAAGGCGTGAGTTTATGTTATGTTATGTAATAAAATAAAATTCCCTTTAACTTTACAGACTTGAATGAACACAGGAAACAGAACAGTGTTACATACAGTATACATTTTTTTAAAAGTACAATGAATTGTTTTTATTAAGTTTATGCAATGGAAAGACTCCTAAACAGACTGAAGGAGTGGCGATATGGGCCTGATATAAATGTTGAGTTATCCCGAAGTCAGTATTCCCTTGTGCCCATTAAGGAATTCACTGATGGCGCAGTGCAATTATGGCTCATGTTACCTGAAGAAATCAAGTACGATACTGTATTTGATCCGCTTAGAGAACATTATGAGAAGGCAAATGGTGAGTTTACACTATTTTCTAACTTTAAAAAAAAAATCCACACGTATGCCCCCCCACCGGAGCCGGTGGAAGAGGTTATGTCGGACTCGAACCGACCATAACGCACACTGCCTGTAGGTCGTTTTTAGTTGCCGAAGGTGAGTTTGACAGGCATATCCCTCGCATCCTGGCCGACCCAGGGCCTTCTCTCACGATTTGGCCCTCGTCTCGGGTGTGGGGACTAAAGAGTCCCCAACTCGTCCCCGGAAACGGGGAGGCGCGCTAGGGGCTGTCAGAGTGACAGGCGGCTCCACCAGTCACCCCCAGGCCTGTGCTAATGGGGGGCGGAGGTCGTTCATCGACCTCCGTCGCCCGAGTTGCCTTTGTACGCGGGCAGCTTGGCTTGCGATCCCTCGTCGCTCCCGCCGCCGCTCCCGCCCCGCCTCCTCCTTCACGAGTGTGAGAGCGTGAGAAGTCTCACTCCCAGGGCAGAGTACATTTTATACCATCCTATGTCTTCCCATTTTTATTAGAAATGTCTTGGTATGCTCGATTGTAGTGGAAACGAACTATGCAGGCTTATAAATAAAAATTAAACCCGCAAATGTACGCATAATATTACTTTAGTTCATCAGTTCAGTTCCCGGCAGACTACAATTTAGGCCACCTCATCTTTTCTCATGCGGTGCCGTACAAGGCGACTACGGGAAACGGCTGTTTAACATCAGACAAATATATACAGACCAGACTCAGCCTGAGATGCATGGCTCGAGTCAACAATAGCGCCGTATAACGAGTATTATTAGGCCAGACACTTTAAAAAAAACTTAAGTGGCAAATGAGTATACGTCTCACATGATGAATAGTAGTTACTTATAGACATGTGCAACACTAGGGAAGTCACACTCATGCTACCGACCCCGTAAGAACAGACAAAGCAGGACAAGCTTTTGGTCTTTTCACTGACAGCATAAAAACTCTTCAGTGAACTCTGACTACACTACTCACCGCCGGCAACACAACACAAAGTAATTATGGCCGCGGTATTCTGTAATACAGATGTACTTCTCGAATCTGACAGCTCAATTACGATTTACCTTCTGTTGGAATGTTGGTTTTTATTTCATCTTTTCAGGTATTAATCAAAATCCTTTGAAACCGTTACGAAACCCAGCAAACAGACTTCCGTCAGTACAATCCGCTCCAGATCTTAATGAGAAGGTATATTCCGAGGAAGAAGTGGTAATCTTCAATAGCTTTGCACGAGGAACGAAAGGGACAAAAGAAGAAAAGAAGTAAGTGGTTAATATTTTGAACGTAACATAAGATAAACTGACCTAGTAGGTCAATACCTCTTAACACTGGAAGAGGCATGTATTCAGCAGTGGACTTATCGTAGGCTTATCGATCAACTTAATATTTTTAATTAGAGTAAGATCTATTATGGGTGTTTTTTTTTTTTTTTTTACGTGCGCAAAATCCCCACGGATACCTCCCCACCGGAGCCGGTGGAGGAGGTTATGTCGGACTCGAACCGACTAAAACGCACGCCGCCTGTGGGTCGTTTCGGTTGCCGAAGGTGAGGTTGACAGGCATATCCCTCGCACCCCGGCCGACCCAGGGCCATCTCTCACGATCTGGCCCTCTTCTCGGGTGTGGGGACCACAGAGTCCCCAACTCGTCCCCGGAAACGGGGAGGCGCGCCACGCGCGCCGCCGCCGCGGCCTGCTTCTGCAAGGGTGACAGGCGGCTTCACCTGTCACCCCCAGGCCGGCGCTCATGGGGGGCGGAGGTCGTTCATCGACCTCCGACGCCCGAGTTGCCTTCGTGCGCGGGCAGCTTGTCTAGCGATCCTTCGTCGCTCCCGCTGCCGCTCCCGCCCCGCCTCCTCCTTCACGAGCATTACTTGCTCGCAGAAGGAGGCGCCGGCCGCCCACGCATCCGCGCAGCGAACCATCGCCGCGAGCAAGGTGGAGAGCGTGAGAACCCTCACTCCCAGGGCCGCCACAAGCTCCCGTCTCGGCGTCTCCCACGCCGGACACTCGGTGAGCGTGTGCGGACCTGAGTCCTCGCTCGCGTCGCAGTGATGGCACTCGGACGTTGGCTCTTTCTGCATCCGACGCAGATACTTTCCGAAGCATCCGTGCTCGGTGATCATCTGCGTCAGACGGTACTGTGCCCACCTCGTCGAGCAACACAATGGGCCGGTAGCCGGACGGTTCGTCCGCCGGGCGACCCTCCTTTCGGATGAGGAGCAGTTTCCCCGTCTTCCACATCTTCGGAAACTGGCCCCGCTCCAAGCATGCGCTGAGGAACCCTCTCAGCCGGGGTTCGAGACCGTCTTCTCCCAGAGCTAGGACCCACGCGCGGCCTGGAATGCAGTCGGGTCCCGGGGCGGTGCTCTTCTTGGCTCTAAGCCTTCGCACCGCCAGCTCCAGTTCTACCCAAGTGACCTCGGGGACTTCGTCGTCAACTACCACACTGGGCGCCACAGGCGACCGAGGTGGCGGAGTCATCTGCGGCGGAACGTGTTCCGCTCGCGCCGGGAACAGGGACTCGACCACTCCACCGAGCAGAGCTGGCTGGAGAACCCGGGTCAACGGCGGGGCCGGGGGGCGCAGCTTTCCTCTTACCATAAGGTAAGGCCGCCCCCATGGGTCCCGCTCCAGCGTCTCCATGAGCTCCTTGTAAGCCGCGGCTTTCGCCCGCTTAATCTCCGCTCGGAGGGCATCTCTGGCCTCCCTGTATCCCACATGAAGCTCCGCCACTCGGGGCTCCGTATCTGCGGTTCGGCTACGCCTCCTACGGAGTCTGGTCCACCGGCGGTGCGCGACCACGCAGGCTTGCCGTAGCCTCGCGATCTCCGCAGACCACCAGTAGACCCGACGCCTCGGACTATAGGGTGGTGCCCTAGGCATACCCGCATCGCAGACACGAGTCATGGCCTCCCGGAACCACACCGCCTCATCGTCGATATCGACAGGCCTGTCCGGCGCAATGGCCCAGGCCTGTACGATGGCGGCCTCCAGGAGGACCTCCCGATTCAGTCTCCCAAGCACCCAGCGTGGCTCGCGTGGGGCCGGTATGACCGGCGCATCACCCGCGGGGGGGGAGACATCAAACCGAACGTATCGGTGATCCGCCAGTGTCTCCACCCCCACAACAACACGCCAGTCCCGCACACGGTGCGACAACGAAGCGCCTGCGAACGATAGGTCGATAATCGAACTGCGCTCCGCGGTCACGAACGTGGCTTCGGCCCCGCGATTCTGGAGAACTAGACCGTGATTAGCGGCCCAGCTCTCCAGAGCCCTACCTCGTGGGTTCGTGTGCCGGGACCCCCAGGTCACTGACCAGGCGTTGAAGTCCCCGAGCACAAGAACCGGATGAGGATGACAGGCGTTGACGACGTCGGTCAGTCGCTCCAGCGACTGCCGGTACTCCCCTATGCGTCGGTGTAGGCTCGGCGTGAAATAGACGGCCACGACCGCAATCTCCCCCACACGCGCCGCTACGATGCCATGCTCCCTTGCCACGACAACAGGGGGGGGCACCCATAGCGGCGTTGTACACCAGTGCCGCCGACCCGTCCAGGTCGACCACCCAGGCAGGCCCCAGGTGCCGGTGGGTGTACGGATCGGCGACAGCGGCGACGTGTACGGACCACTGTGCCATGCTCTGGAGCAGAAGACCCTGAGCATCGGCACCGTGGCCCACGTTCGCCTGCAGGATGCGGAGCTGAGGATCCATTATGGAACCATCTCCGCATCCCGCCGCGAACTTTGGGTGGAGCTCCCGCCTTGCGGCTTCGGCTCCCCCCCGGTGCAGGCCTTGCTACCAACCCTATGGTCGGCCGGTTTGCCCCCCGCTGCACACCTGAAGCAGTGCAGCGGAGCTTCGCAACCACCGGCCGTATGACCGGGTTAGCCACAGCGGAAGCAGCGGTCACCGACCGTCACCGCCGCCGTGCACTGCACCCCCACGTGGCCGACCGACAGGCACCTAAAACACCTAGTCGGTCGAGCCTGCAGGAGCCGGACCTGCACCCGCACCACGCCTCCCACGGCGAGGAACCCTCGGTCGGCAGCCTTTTTGGCTGCTGCGATGGGGCAGCCGACAACTGCCGCCCCCAGTCCGCGGCGGCCGAAGCGGATTGCTCCGACCTTCACCGCCTCTAGGGGGCAGCCCCCGGCCTCCGCCACGGTGAGGCGGATTTGCTCCGCCGTGATGGAGTCGTCCAGGTCCGAAATGCGCATTTCTGCGCACTTGTTGGGCCTGGACACCCGGACGTCGGCTGCGTCCAGCGTGTCCCGAAGCCTAGCCGCTAGGGCATCGGCCTGGGGACCGCTTGATGCGCCGGGGATCTCGAATAACCGAGCACCCGTCCGAGTGGGTTTCACCCGGATGGGGCCCGGCATATCGAGTGCCCTCATGTCGACGCAGGCTCTCGCCTGCGTGACAATCTGGGCGTACTGCACGCCCCTCTCCGCCGCCTCCGCCATCATCGTTAGCACGATGGCGGTTGAGCGGGGGACGCGCAGCCTCCCCCATCTATTATGGGTGTATGCTGCTCAACGGTCCCAAGTCAAGGGGTTGTCTATTGATCACGAGATGTCACCAAGGGGTAGGTAGGGGTATAGCGCGTGTATTTAACTAACTTATTAACATTACTTGCACTAAAAAAAAAAAAAGACGGGTCGGGGGAGGGGTAATTTGAAACCTCACTACGTATGGGAGAGGGGGAGATAAAAAAATTGCTCCTTTTTTGAGTCAATGGCCAGGTCTGGCATTTAAATTTTATTGGCCCAAAACTTGGCCACAGCAACAGCGCTCTCCGATTCTCTACAGACTTCATCGGTAGATTTTTTTTTTATATATAGAACACGTCAAATTAGTCTTCGCCTTGCCTGATGGTAAGCTGAAGGCAAAGTCTCAGAAAAGAGGTTCACCATTACCTACACATACCGTGTGAAAATGGTGACACTCAGCTTGACGGTCTCATCATATGCTTTTTCACGCCCCGCTTAAAGGACCCGGGACAGCAAGTGAAAGGGCATAGCGAGCAGGAAAGCAAATGCGACATGGATTAGGATTGGGCCAAGGAGTCGCAGGGCTCTTGCGACTGGTCGATAAAGCCCCATTTTGCCATGTTTTCCCTGCAGCGGCCAACTTGGGTCCGCATGCGATATGCGATATTATAGACTTCCAAGTTGGCCACTGAAGATGGAATCCAGTCTGATGAAACCTACCGGAGCTGGATGCTTGTCTTCCCACCTTTGCTCTTTCGTCCGCTGTGAAAATCACGTGATTAATTACCCCAACCTGCTAGTACACATGAATTTGCATTTGATTAACAGCTGTTAATCAAATCCAAATTCATGTGTACTAGCAACATACTAGCAATCCAAACATCAATACTAGCATAATTCTGATATATTTAGTGATTCGAGCACGAAAAATAATCCAGCAACATCAATACTAGCATAATTCTGATATATTTAGTGATTCGAGCACGAAAAATATTCGAAATCGTAACGTAAACGTATCGAGATAACGGAGCATTGCGATTGGCCGCCTGCTTATTGTGTGTGTACGTGTGTGTGTGAAGCCTGCCAATCGCACTGCTCCGTTCTTTTGATGCGTTTACGTTACGAATTCGAATATATTTGGTGCTTGGTGTACAGGCAGCGTTTGTTTTTACAAATATTTTCTAGGTTAATATGTTTGGAGTACAGCGGAGCTGCTAGTATTGAGCGGAATGTCTCGCGACAGAGCTTAGTCTAGACTAAGCTCTGTCGCGAGACATTCCGCTCTGAGTTGGCATATCAAAAGGTAGTGGTTACCAGAAAACTAACTTAAATCGAATTAAGAGAATGAGTTGGACCCTGGACTATTGTAGTACTATGTTAGCCGCTATAAACTTTGTATGCAACCGGGACTAAACACTGTTTAGTCGACAAAGAATGAAAATATTATCTTTTCATACAACTTTATATGACAAGGTATATTCTTATATCCTTTTTCCACTGTACATAATGATGATGAGTTCAATACAAGCTCTGTAACAAATAACTACAAGCACACCGATATTTTATAATTTTATTTGCTTACAGACCTGAAGATGGAGCGCATGATGCTAAAAAGAAAACAAAGGTTGGTAATAAATTTAACTTAAATTGTTCAGTGATCTTTGCCGTCCTTCGTGTTGTGTTCCCGGCGGTGAGTAGGGTAGCGAGAGCTCACTGGAAAGTTTTTGTGCTGTCAATGGGAAAACTGAAGGCTTGTCCTGATTTTGTGTTCTGCACTGAAGGCACATAAAATCTCTGTTCTTACAGGGTCGGCAGCAATGCTAGTGACGGCGAGCGGGGCTACATACCGCGAAGCGATCCTGAGGGCCACGACCGCGGTTGCTCTAGTCGTGGAACGGATCCGGCGGCTGGGCCTTGAGGTGGCTTTGCATAAATCCGAGGCCATGTTCTTCCATGGACCTCGGCGCACGCCACCACCTGGTTCCAGTCTCACAGTGGGAGGCACTCTCATCGACATCAAGCCCCAGATGAAATATCTGGGGCTCGTGCTCGACGGCCGGTGGGACTTCGGGAAGCACTTCCGAAGTCTGGGCCCCAAATTGGTGGGCACAGCCAACGCTCTGGCGCGGCTACTGCCCAACCTCAGGGGCCCAGAGGACTCCTGCAGGAGACTCTACGTGGGTGTCATGCGGTCCATGGTCCTGTACGGGTGTCCCGTGTGGGCGGACACCCTGAGTGATCGGCACATGCCCCTGCTGCAGCGTCCGCAACAGAAGTTGGCGTGCCGCATCATAAGGGGGTACCGCACGATATCCTTCAACGCGGCGAGTCTCCTCGCCGGATCGCCACCATGGATCCTGGAAGCGAGATGCCTTTCGGCACTATACCGGTTCCGAAAGGCGGCGCGGGAGCGGGGTCACGATCCCGAGCACGAAGAAATTCGGGCCGTGAGATCCCGGCTCCACAGGGAAATGGTGGCGGAATGGGAGATACGAGTTGGGCGACCAGGCGCAGGGCACGCCGTAGTAGCGGCGGTAAGACCCATCATGGGGGAGTGGCTAGAGAGGCCACACGGCAGCCTCTCGTACCGTCTGACACAGATGATCACCGAGCACGGATGCTTCGGAAAGTATCTGCGTCGGATGCAGAAAAAGCCAACGTCCGAGTGCCATCACTGCGACGCGAGCGAGGATTCAGGTCCGCACACGCTCACCGAGTGTCCGCGGTGGGAGACGCCGAGGCGGGAGCTTGTGGCGGCCCTGGGAGTGAGGGTTCTCACGCTCTCCACCTTGCTCGCGGCGATGGTTCGCTGCGCGGATGCGGACGCGCAAGACAAGCTGCCCGCGTACGAAGGCAACTCGGGCGTCGGAGGTCGATGAACGACCTCCACCCCCCATGAGCGCTGGCCTGGGAGTGACAGGTGGAGCTGCCTGTCAACCTGGCAGAAGCAGGCCGCGGCGGTGGCGCGCGTGGCGCGCCTTTCCGTTTCCTGGGACGAGTTGGGGACTCTGTAGTCCCCACACCCGAGAAGAGGGCCAGATCGTGAGAGATGGCCCTGGGTCGGCCGGGGTGCGAGGGATATGCCTGTCAACCTCACCTTCGGCAACCAAAGCGACCCACAGGCGGCGTGCGTTTTAGTCGGTTCGAGTCCGACATAACCTCCTTCTCCGGATCTGGTGGGGAGGTATCCGTGGGGATTTTGCGCACGTAAAAAGAAAAAAAAAGAAAAGGGTCGGCAGCACGGATGTGACTCTACTGGTGTTACACACGTTCATAGGTCACGGTAACCACTTTCCATCAGGTGGGCCGTGTGTTTGTCTGCCACCTAAGTTGTATAAAAAAGTATAGTTATTATGTACCAAACAAAGAAAGTTATACTTGCATTTTGGAGCACGGGATCCGCACTCTTTCACTGCGATCTAAGTTTCGGTTTCATTGATTGTTCGATTGATTGATTGCTCGACTGATTGATTGATCGCATAATTGATTGATTGAATATTTACTTATGTAAGTTAGGGGTAAATCTGTTTAATATCCCATCACTTTTCATCAACGAAAGAGACATTTTCTAGGAGTTAGGATACGGCGGTATTTCCGCCCAATTGAGCAGTCCGACTGGGGAAGTACCTCCTCTCTACATAATACCGCGGTTATAATAACTTCGTGTTGTGTTCCCAGCGGTGAGTAGGGTAGCCAGAGCTCACTGGAGAATTTGTGCTGTCAGTGGGAGAATAAAAGGCTTGTCCTGCTTTGTCCTCTACACTGACGGCACAGAAACTCTGTGCTTACAAGGTCGGCAGCGCGAGTGTGGCTTCTCCGGTGTTACACACTTTCATAGGCCACGGTAACCACTTTCCATCAGGTGCGCCGTGCGCTTGTTTGCCACCTAAGTGGTATAAAAAAAAGACAGTTCTTCCGACAATGAAATGTGATAGGATGTAAAACAGATTTATTTTTTATCTGCAGATGGCACAAGCATCCCATATAGTGAAGATAGCACTCCTTGTTGTATTATGGATATTCTTCACAGCAGTCTTCTTCACGCATAATGAAAAGCAGGAGATCACCAGGCACTCCTCAGTGGCTCCAGGGGAAACTAAAGGTTAAGGTAAAATTATTGTAAGTCGTTTGTGGATCTGAATTTCAACTGTCTAGGAAGTATCAGTATCAAAATAATCGGGATATTTACCATGTTTCATTGACTTTTTCTTTTTTTTTTACGTGCGCAAAATTCCCACGGATACCCCCCCCCCCTCCCCCCCCCCCCCCATCGGAACAGGTGGAAGAGGTTACATCGGAATCGAACCGTCTAAAACGCACGCCGCATGTGGGTCGTTTTTGGTTGCCGAAGGTGAGGTTAACAGGCATATCCCTCGCACCCCGGCCGACACAGGGTCATCTCTCACGATCTGGCCCTCTCCTCGGGTGTGGGGACTACAGAGTCCCCAACTCGTCCCCGGATATGGGGAGGCGCACAAAGCCTACGCGGCCTGCTTCTGCCAGGGTGACAGGTGGCTCCACCAGTCACCCCCAGGCCTGCGCTCATGGGGGGCGGAGGTCAGTCATAGACCATGTTTCATTGATTCGAGTTTTTATAAAAACAACCGGGAACAAGCCAAAGCGAAATCGCGAGTGGATACAGTAAGCATCGTGTGTCGTGAACATGATTGAGATCGGGTTCGAGTTTGTAGTGAGAGTGAAACCAGTGGTAGTGCAGATACACGTAGTAAAAGAACTCGAAAGAGCGTACATCCTTACTAAAAACTTAAAACTAAACTCCTAAAAACCTTTTTCACTGTTCACCGCCGTGATTATGGTGCTTGCAACAGCGCCAAAATATCTGAAACTCGAAACAATGAAACATTGTAAATATTCCGATTATTTTGATACTGATGTGAGTGATGATGTTAGAAGTGGAGATCGAAATTGCGACCAGTCCTCGGAACTACACCTCACTAAGCTCCATGTAGTGCATAAAGTTCATACATAGATATAATCACCCTATTGTTTACTCTGCAGCCATTCATCTGAGCCTGAGTCTAAGCTGTATATATTATTTGTCTGATATTAAACAGCCCTATCCTTTAGTCGCCTTTTACGATAACGCATGGGAAGTGATGGGGGTGCTGGTAATACTCCTCAGACACCTTCATTTTAACTGACTGATTGATGAATTAATTGATTGATTCTTGGATTGATTGGCATATTGATCGATAGATTAACAATAGATTAATTATTTATGTATAACCTAAGCAATTACAAGAGCTAGATGCCTAAGGTCAAACTTAATATTTCCAGACTACATCCTCAATACAGACCAGACCAAGATTTCAATATTGCTTAAACTGTCAGGTCCTTTCATATCAGAACAGAACGAGAAAAAGATTAATAACAGTATTAAAGCGAATATGACAGTGATGCGAATCTGGCTGGAAAGGAACCTCAAGAATGATAGGAGAGAGAAAACTGATGATGATGATGATGATGATGGACTCAGCATACAGGTCAGTTATTGAAGAGTTGAAGACAGCATATCACCGATTGGTTTTCAATTACGCGAATTTTAATTTTGATGATTTTTCAAAATTCCGATTCTCAAGACTGATGATCTAATTCTTGATTCCGGTACTGGACAAGTTTTTTATTTTTTTATACCACTTAGGTGGCAGACAAGCACACGGCCCACATGATGGAAAATGGTTGCCGTGGCCTATGGACGTGTGCAGCACCAGAGGATTCTAACTCGCTCTGCCGACCCTTTAAGCATAGAGTGTTTATGTGTCGTCAGTGTAGAAGACAGCAGGACAAGCCATTGGTCTTCACACTGACAGCACAAAAACTCCTGTGAGTTCCGCCTACCCTACTCAACGCTGGGAACACAACACGAGATTATTATGAACGTGGTATTCTGTAAGGCAGAGGTACTTCCCCAGTCGGACTGCTCCATTGGGCGGAAATGCCGCCATGTCCTAACCTCCATGAAACCTCTTGGTAGTCGGGTAAAAAGAACCACGTGGGAAATTAATAGGCGTCATTTTCTGCTCTTATTAAGTAACTTAGGCCTTTTTCACATTATCCGGTTCGATATCGGTGTAGGATGATGATAGCCGATATCCGTTAGCCGTCACCTGGTGTTGTTTTCACGTATATTCGAAAAAATCGGTAAACACGGCCACAGATTAATTAGGAATGCTAGGGATGAGACAACCTAGCAAAAACAAACAAACAATTTTCGATCTTATTGACATGACATGGTATAGAGTTAAATTCGTGATCAGAGCGTCTTAAGTGTTTTCACTGACAGCACAATAACTCCAGTGACCTCTGGCTACCCTACTCACCGCCGGGAACACAACACGAGGTTATTATGACCGTGGTATTCTGTAAGGCGGAAGTACTTTCCCAGTCGGACCGCTCAATTGGACGGAAATACCATCGTGTCTCACCGTCCATGGTGGATAAAACTCAACTGTGTACTATGGTGAGCAGGAGGGTAACAAGTCGAGCTCGGTTCTTCTCTACCTGCAACAAAGACTTGCTAGAGCGGCTCGATAACCTGCGCTTGAAATTTCTAGCCTGAATTACCAGTAATGACTGATCTTCGAGAATCGGATACTGGGGCCTACATCTGCTCGTAACATAACATAAACTCATAAACACACGTCTATATTCCCGAAGGGGTAGGCAGAGGTGCTAGCACCCACATTTCGCAAGTTTATGTTTAGGTCCCAATGTAATAGAGGCGAGCCTATTGCTATTAACCGGGCACTTATAAACCTGCGATAAATACACACATAACTTCGAAAAGCATCGAAAAGTCATTGGTGTGTGCCATGGTAAAACCTGGGATCGAACCCGAGACCTCATCTCAGCAGTCCATTACCCATACCACTAGGCTACCACGGTATAACTTTTACGGTCTGCTCGTAAAGCTTTCCAAATTCAAACGTTTAACCTTACACAGGGTACATACATACATATAATCACATATATACACATACTATTGCCGTTTTCCGGGCACTATTGTACACTCTAGCCATGCATCTGAGGCTGAGTCTGGGCTGTATATATCTGACGTTAAACTGCCCTATCCCTTAGTCGCCTTGTACGACACCGCATGTGAAGAGATGGGGTAGTCCAAATTCTACTCTGCCGGGAACTATTAATTGTAAACTGTAAACATAACATAACATAAACTCACGCCTATATCCCCGAAGGGGTAGGCAGAGGTGCTAGCACCCACGTTTCGCCAGTTTATGTTTAGGTCCCAATACAATAGATGGCGAGCCTATTGCCATTCACCGGGCACTCATAAACCTGCGATAAATACACACATAACTTGGAAAAGCATCGAAAAGTCATTGGTGTGTGCCAGGGTAAAAGCTGACCTCGTCTCAGCAGTCCATTACCCATACCACTAGGCTACCGCGGTAGTTAACCACATAAATATAAAACTACATACAAAAATTTTTTACAGATCTCCACAATATGGACGATTCTCCTCAAAAAAGAAAACCAAATAGACTTCCAGGAAAGTGAAGCTCGCTCAGCACTCCTCGAATTGAGTCCTATGGATAAGAACCACAGCATATACACCTTGAGAATGAGTTCCAACTCCAATATTACCACTCCATTCACCGTTATTTATACGGTAGACCCGTTAGATCGCACTTCAGGCATCATATATGCGGTGGTACTCTTATGTGCGTTGTATATCCTGATTGTATTTGAGGTAAGTCTTCGTCAGTATCATAGTCATCACAGCGCGGTCAAAAACTGTACTTTAGAGCTTGGGTCAACTCACTTACTCTTTTAATGGATTTGGTTTATCTTGGCTATTGTGGGAGTGACTAGCGTCTGCTAATCCCGAAAGAAAAGCCTACCCTAGGCCCCGAAGATATTTTTAAGGCATTTTTTATACAATTTAGGTGGCAGACAAGCATGAGCCATCTGATGGAAAGTGGTCACCGTGACCTAAGGACGCGTGCACAACTAAGAGAGTCACACTCGCACATCCACCCCTGCAAGCATTGAGAGTTTCTGTGCCATCAGTGTAAAAGACAAAACAGGACAAGCTTTTGGTCTTACCACTGGCAGTACAAAAACCCTCTAGTGAGCTCTGGCTACCCTACTCGCCGCTGGGAACACAACATGAGGTTTAAGGCGGAGGTACTTCCCCAATCGGACTGCTCAAAGGGACGGAAATACCGTTGTGTCCTACCTCCTACCGATACTCCCACACACCCAAGAGGTAAGTCAAGTGCAAATCAAATGTTAGTTCAAGGCCACCTTAGGTACATAATGCTACACCAGGATGTACTAAATGCTTCGGGAACAAATCAACCTTACCTGCAAGCTAGTCTCGGAGTTGGGAGGTCTGACGGCTGTCATTTCCATAAGCCCTATGGACCACATCAATATGAGAAAGACACACCTTCTGGCTAAGTCATATAATGGATATACCTAGGTAAACGTGTGCCTCTAGTCTTACCTGACTTAGGTACAGCGCCCTGTTAACAATTTCAGGACCCAATTTTACCTCACCTACTAATCAACGGACAAGGTTCTGGTGCGAGGTATCCTCTTGGAGCTTAGAGAAATCAGACGGTAGGCGCTCTTGTAAAAGCCAACAGACCAATAAAATATAATAAACGGGTCTTAACTCCAAGGAAATAGGCTGATGATAATCAATCAATCATCGATTATCCTATCGTACTCCACTGCTGGACATAAGCCTCTCCCAATATTGGGAGGTTCTGGCCTACTGTTCCCACGCTGACCAGACGCGTTGGTGACAGGATTTTATTTCGAGTTTTCCTTCTCTCGCAGTGATATCGTCTTCGTATTTAGTCCGTTAGTCACCTCTTACGACACTCGATTTTTTTTATACCTCTTAGGTGACAGACAAGCACACCTGATGAAAAGTGGTTACCGTGGCCTATGGACGTTTGTAACACCAGAGGAGTCACAGTCGCGCTGCCAACCCTGTAAGTACAGAGTTTCTGTGTCGTCAGTGTAGAAGACAAAGCAGGACAAGCCTTTAGTCTTCCTACTGACAGATTCTCCAATAAGCTTTGGCTACCCTACTCACCACTGGGAACACAACTCGTGGTGATATTTGTATTCTTACTCCGTCACCACTAAGGATGATAATATGAGGATGTCAATGATCATTATTTTTATTGTCCTCTCAATAATTTTCCTTATCTACCTCTTTCAGATAATCCATAGGACCACGGCGGCTCTCCTCATATCCACTGCATCTTTAGCAGTCCTCTCCATTGCCGGTGAAAGACCGTCACTGACTGAGTTGGCGGCATGGGTGGATATAGAGACTCTCCTACTGCTGTTCAGCATGATGCTGATAGTAGCTGTCATGACGGAGACTGGAGTATTTGATTATATTGCTGTGCTGACCTTCCAGGTAATACTTTTTTACATTCCACTTAGATGGTAAATCTGAATGAAATTGGTTACAGTGGCCTATGGACGTGTGCAACACCAGAGAAGTCACACCCGCGCTGCCGATAAGAACTCTAATGTCTCTCTCTAATGTTCTTGAAGAACCCCATATTGTAGTCAATTGGATATTCCATCCAATTGGAGTTCCATGCTGAGATATGGAATACTATTATGGGGTAATTCTACAGACATAAATAAAGTGTTTATATCGCAGAAGAAATGTGTTAGGGCGATTTGTGGGGCCGCACCTCTAGATTCCTGTAAGCCACTCTTCAAAAAGCTCAAATTATTGACCCTCACATCAATCTACGTTCACGAGATTGGCGTGTTCGTAAAAAAAAACCCACAACTATTTGAAAAAGCCTGTGAGACTAAAAAGTTTATATCTAGAGACCCAAGTAAACTCTTGATACCCATGATGTCGACTAGTTTATATAAAAAGAATAGTTTCTGTATGTGTGTCCAAGTTTTTAATAAAATACCAAAAGATATAAGAGAGTTACCAGTTTCACGCTTTACACAATCCTTAAAAAAATGGCTAATAGATAGATGTTTTTACACAATGAAAGAGTTTATGACATATAAAAATTAAATATAATAAATTAATGCCTGAGTAACAAGTAAAACTAGATAGTAGTAGGGTATAATAAGAAGTAGTCATGGGTATAATAATTATATTGTTGACATTACTGTGTTACTTTGTAGTTACCAAATTCTATGGGATAAGCTCAATCGGTAATGTAGTTGTGATAATAGATAAGTATACCTAATATTAATTATACCTATTGTATTGTGATAATATGAATATTAGTAGATAATTTATAATGTTACAACTTATTCCATAATTTAATATAATTTTATAATAAATGTAATGTAAGTGCAATGATTGATGACTGTGATGTTTAGTATTATAATATAATAATTGTTCGATTTGTGAAGACTGAAAAATTTGCATGCTGCAGATTGCGGCTAGACATGCTGTACTCATACATATTGTAAGACCTATGTGACCATGTTTAAAGGCAAATAAATTATTCTTATTCTTATTCTTATTCTTATAAATCTCAGCAGGGAGTTCATTCTACAGCTTCCAACAATTCTCTGGAACTGCTACTTCTTAAACTTCGACAAGGATAAAAGGCATAATTGAGAAGCCGCAATCCATTAAGGCCTGGAATTCATTACCAGCTCACGTGTTTCCTTCTTCCTACAGTCCCGGGTCCTTTAAGCGGGGCGTGAAAAAGCATATGATGAGACCGTCAAGCTGAGTGTCACCATTGTCACACGGTATGTGTAAGTAATGGTGACCCTCTTTTCTGAGACTTTGCCTTCAGCTTACCATCAGGCAAGGCGGTGTCTAATTGACGTGTTCTATATAAAAAAAAAACAATAAACATACATACATATAATCATGCCTTTCTCCCCAGAGGATTAGGCAGAGGCGAATTAACACCCACACTTCACCAATTATTGTAGTATTCGATCCCACGTAATAGGGGGTGAGCCTATTGACATATTCTGGGCACTATTGTTGACTCAAGCCATTCATCTGCGCCTGAGTCTGGGCTGTATATATCTGTCTGATGTTAAACAACCTTAGTCGCCTTGTACGACACCGCACGGGAAGAGATGGGGTGGTCCAAATTCTACTCTGCCGGGAGCCACGCGGCACAATAAACAAAATACCATATTCAAGTGTATTTCACGATTCGCTCCGCGTCTACAGTTCTCGTTTGCGGTCCCCTTCGGAATCATACCTGCATCGGCGAAACACATTATGATTCACTTCCTGACAATTCTCCTCCTCCGAACCTGTTTCCAACTCAGGCCGATACTGAAGTGCTATAGTTAGACCAGGTTGTCGGACTTTTTAGAGCTCTAATTAGCCCTAACGAATGCTACAGGTTCGTATAGCAACAAGAACTATGTTAAGAATAGTATATGGTTGTAACTGCTTTTTACCTCCCACTCGAAAGAAAAGAATCCCAAAGAGGAAACCTTGTGCCAGAACGTCGTACACAATTAGCAGGTATACCAACTTCTAGCCGACGATAGCCTATAAAGTCAATACTCCTGCTGTCAATAGTAGGCAAGAGTCAAAGGTCTTGGAGTGCCTTCATTAGTAAATTTTCCATAATTGTTTCAGTTCGCCAAAGGCAAGATATGGCCGCTTATCACAATACTGAGTGGCATCACCGCCATAGTGTCTTTATTACTTGATAATGTCACTACTGTACTGTTCATGACCCCTGTTACCATACGGTAAGTACTTTTATTTACTATAACAAGCCTACTGTAATAGAGGCTATATATCTCCAGAGGTGCCTTCAGTTTTTAACCCCCGACACAAAAACGACGGGTTGTTATAAGTGTGACGTGACTGTGTGTGTGTGTGTGTGTCTGGTTGGCATCGTATCTCTTGAACAGATGAACCGATTTGAATTAAGTTTTTTTTTTGTTTGAAAAGTATATTAGTCGGGAGTGTTCTTAGCTATGTTTTAAAAAAATCGGTCCAAGATGGCCGCCGCTACAAAATAACAGAATACATATTTTTTCTCGACTCCCTTAGTATGGGTATTAAATGAAAGGGCATGACTAGTAGATAAGTTTAAAAAATGTTAAATAAATATTAAATTGAAAATTTAAAAAACCCCGTCACAAAAAAACGACCCTCAAAAAGTCGAAAATAAGTTGTGTTAGTTAGTTAGTTGTTGTGTTGTTAGTTAGTAATTTTGATTTACCTAGTAATATATATTTTGATGCAAGCCTTGTCATGTCGGGGACCCTAACTGGTAGAGCACTACGTCATATTATCGGCACGATCCAAGGTCAATGACAACGCTTGAATTTTTGTGGACGGGGCTTTTTAAATATATAAAATATTTTTTTATAACTGCATTACCTTTCACTCTGGAGGTGGAGAAAGCGAGAATTACACTGCTAGAAGAGATTTCTTTTAAAAGAACAGTGATAGAAGTGAATTCTCGTACTTATAATAGGTAGTTAGGTACATATGAAATTGCCATTTTTATAAGAAACTAGCTTTTGCCCGCGGCTCCGCCCGCGTAGATGTTGGTTATCGCGACAAAACATAGCCTATGTCCTTTCCCAAGATCTAATCTACCCCTGTACCAAATTTCAGCAAAATCGGTTCAGTGGTTTAGGCGTGAAAGCGTAACAGACAGACAGACAGAGTTACTTTCACATTTATAATATTAGTAAGGATTGGAGAAACCAAACTTTCATTAAGGTGTGTTCGGCTAAGTTCGGACGGATTTTTGGTGGGTTAAGAGGGTGTTCCAATTTTTTTGTTTTCTCTAGTCATATGTAAGTTAGCCCAACCAAATATACAGTAAACTACGCGTAAGAAACCGTGCTATTATCGTGAGGTTGCTAGATTTCCTACGCATAATCGTTTGGTTTTAAAAGCAGTTCAAAATTCAGGTAAGAATTTTAAAGAGGCAGGAAAAGATCGGACGTTCGGGTGGTAAGACCGGACTACTATCTAATTTCACTTCTATTACTAGTAGGATATGATGCATAAGAGCAAAATATCCGCTCTTTCTTGTAGTTTACAGAGATATTTTATTTAAAAAGAAATACCTTTTATGTGTAGCGGGAGCGTTTTATTTATTTTTTTACTGCTTTTTTAGTCCGATCTTTTCCTGCTTGTCCAATTTCAAGAAAATTATGTTTCTCAAACTTATGCAATGGACGGGTGAGATGGACATGGAGGTGAGCAACTAAAAAGTGTAACTACTTTCGAATTCACATTATTGTACATTTGATGTGTAGACAAATAGTCTACCGTCAGTCAGCTAGATTCGTTAGCGTTTAGCGTCAGCAGTAATCTAAAGGGTGGAAGTTGATCTGGAGGGAAAGTACTTACATGAAGATAATGAATTTCAGTCAAAGGACACATTCCCTTATTTTTAAAGAAACAAAACTGAATTTAAGGTTTTTCGAAAACTCTTTTGCCCCACCCGTTAAGTGAGAAGTTCGAAAATAGTTTCACTTTTTTTTTGCTTACCTCTCAGTCTCTAACTATAAGAAATCATTTGATGGGGCTATAAAATTTGTTGAAGAAACCATTAGTAACATAGGCAGTAAAATCATAATTGAATAAATTACATATATTATATAATATTTGTAATATTGCAAGTACTTGCTCATGTTTGGGAAGTAATAAAAACCATAAAGTATATGAATCAAAACGCCGCAAGCATTTTCTCGCTTTGAGTGACATTGTCACGTTCAACTATCGTCAGTAAACCGACTATACAGACAACCGACATTTTTGTATATAATAATACAAATATTTTGGGTATTTGTTCCATATAAAAATAAGTATATACGTTCCACATCAGCCCCTGCAGTTTCTCTGGTAATTAAAAGTAGTGGTGTAAGTATTATTTTTAAATAGTAGTTTGAGAACCGGTGGCGTATTTTACGCAAAAAAAGATCGGACTGTTTTAATCCGATCTTTACCGGATGATGGTAAGATCGGATCTCAGCTTACAAGAGCCCTAGAGCAATTTCAAATACTGTAATCTAGAGGTTATATTACAATTTCTATTATTCAATTTAAATATTAATGAAAACAAGTGAATACATACCGAAATCACTTAAAAAAAGTCGGTGGGTAAAGTTCGGATCGCTGTCCAAAACGAGAAAAATGTCCTTTTTTTTTAACTTGTCACTACACACAACCTATCACTCGCAGCAACAAACGTGGTCTGAGGAGAGGGGTACAATAAAATGGAGTCGCATTCTATGTTGCCAGCATCGAAAAATTGCCCTTAATTCGCTGGATATTTACATGATACGATCTTCTACCAGATCCGATCTTAGCCGAACACACCTTACTAACATTTTTGCATTTTTTTCAAGAATGACAAATCCAAACTTTTCGATTTTTTTATGTATGGATGAGACAACATTAAGCTAACAAACACATTTTTGGAAAAGTGACAGAGATGTAAAAAAGTAATACGAAATTTATCATTAAAATGGATAGCATTTACGAAGTACTGATTTTGAAGATCAAATTTAATTTATTAAGCGACCAATTAAAACAAAATTTTATTCAGAGTTGTAAAATCTTGAAATCAAATGTCAAACAAAATATCTTAGATGAATTAAAAAAGGGAAGATACGGTACGTTCTATGCATTGTACTGAAAAAAATGGCTCGCACATAACTACACACAAATACTCACTCACACATTGTCTTGTAATTAATAAGAAATGTGCGAAAGTGATATCAATATATGATTAAGATAAGAGTGAACAAGAAGCGTTATCGCTTACTGCTCTAGCACTCGTGCGAGTTCGTAAAAGTTTCGGCTTGCGTCGTGTTCATTGAGTGCGAAATTTGGCCGCCAAGACGTCGTTGTTAACACTTTACATGATATCCTTTTCTCTCTCGTGGAATTTCATATATTTGTCTCACCTTCAGCCAAAATCGTATGAAGAGTAACAAATAAATTATTAAATTAAAGTTCTAATGATATTTATTAGGTAATTATGAATGAAAGTAATCCCTTGTGTTTTGTTTTTGCTTCGTGAGTGATTTGGGCATTTTTCTAAATGAACATGAAGGCAGTTTTGTTAATTATCACGGGTTTTTTCAGCACTTGAAAGAAGAGCATACACATGTAAGCGCTTCGGTCACTCGACATACACTAAACCAAACTAGGTCCATGGACCTAGTTTGGCATGCCCACACAAATGATCGAGTACCGTATCTTCCTTTTTTAATTCATCTAAGCAAAATATAAACAATAGAAATAGCTATTAAATTACAGGAATAATGAACTCATGAATCTGTAAGAAAATTTCGGCAAATTCATAGGTAAAGATCATACACAGGTGTCACAAATGAATTGTCAATATGTCACAAGAGGTGTCTGTAACGGTGACGCGAGTTCAATTGTTTTCCCATCTCAAAATCATATACGAAATGTGCCTTTGTAGTGAGAACTATTTTTCATTACAAAAAGCAGAACAAAACTTATTTAGAATAATGGTTATGTAACAGGTTGGTATTTTACATCTTAATCTTTGACCAGGCTCTGTGAAGTAATGGACCTGCACCCTATACCAGTGCTGATGGCCATGGTACTGTTCTGTAATCTGGGAGGGACAGCCACGCCAGTTGGCGACCCGCCGAACGTCATCATAGCTTCGAACAGACTTGTTGTCCAGGCCGTAAGTACAATATATAATCACAAATTTATCCCCGGAGGGTGAATAAACACCCATATTTCACCAATCATTGTATTCTGTCCCAGACCCACGTAATGAGGGTGAGCCTATTGTCGTATTCCGGGTACTATTGTTGACTCAAACCATGCATCTGATGCTGAGTTTGTTTTTTTAGATAGGACACGTCAATTAGATTCCACCTCGCATTTGATAAAACGATTTGATTCGATTCGAAAGAAATCCTTCGATAGAATCTGACACAGTTCAATTCGTTCCAAATTTTAGGCCAACGGTTTGTCTACCCTATTGAGCAATAGGGTTGCCAGCACTATGCATGAGCCCACCACCTGAGTACCGCATACGTGTTTCCCTCTTCCAACTGCCGAAATCGAAACCACCATTTTGGGCTTCTCAACATCTGGAATGGTGATCCTTACTTATCACCTGGAGTTCGCTACAGCTTGTTATGATCAAGCAGGGTACACGGCGGTATATTCGCCCGATTGAGCAGTCCGACTGGGGAAGTACCTCCGCCCTACAGAATACCGCGGTTATAATAACTTCGTGTTGTGTTCCCAGCGGTGAGTAGGGTAGCCAGAGCTGGGCACAGCCAACGCTCTGGCGCGGCTACTGCCTAACCTGAGGGGCCCGGAGGACTCCTGCAGGAGACTCTACGCGGGTGTCGTGCGGTCCATGGCCCTGTACGGGTGTCCCGTGTGGGCGGACACCCTGAATGATCGGCACATGCCCCTGCTGCAGCGTCCGCAGCAGAAGTTGGCGTGCCGCATCATAAGGGGGTACCGCACGATATCCTTCAACGCGGCGAGTCTCCTCGCCGGATCGCCACCATGGATCCTGGAAGCGAGATCCCTTTCGGCGCTATACCGGTTCCGAAAGGCGGCGCGGGAGCGGGGTCACGATCCCGAGCCCGAAGAAATTCGGGCCGTGAGATCCCGGCTCCACAGGGAAATGGTGGCGGAATGGGAGCTACGACTTGGGCGACCAGGCGCAGGGCGCGCCGTAGTAGCGGCGATAAGACCCATCATGGGGGAGTGGCTAGAGAGGCCACACGGCAGCCTCTCGTACCGTCTGACGCAGATGATCACCGAGCACGGGTGCTTCGGAAAGTATCTGCGTCGGATGGAGAAAGAGCCAACGTCCGAGTGCCATCACTGCGATGCGAGCGAGGACTCAGGTCCGCACACGCTCACCGAGTGTCCGGCGTGGGAGACGCCGAGGCGGGAGCTTGTGGCGGCCCTGGGAGTGAGAGTTCTCACGCTCTCCACCTTGCTCGCGGCGATGGTCCGCTGCGCGGATGCGTGGGCGGCCGGCGCCTCCTTCTGCGAGCAAGTAATGCTCGTGAAGGAGGAGGCGGGGCGGGAGCGGCAGCGGGAGCGACGAAGGATCGCAAGCCAAGCTGCCCGCGTACGAAGGCAACTCGGGCGTCGGAGGTCGATGAACGACCTTCGCCCCCCATGAGCGCCGGCCTGGGGGTGACAGGTGGAGCCGCCTGTCACCCTGGCAGAAGCAGGCCGCGGCGGTGGCGCGCGTGGCGCGCCTCCCCGTTTCCGGGGACGAGTTGGGGACTCTGTAGTCCCCACACCCGAGAAGAGGGCCAGATCGTGAGAGATGGCCCTGGGTCGGCCGGGGTGCGAGGGATATGCCTGTCAACCTCACCTTCGGCAACCAAAGCGACCCACAGGCGGCGTGCGTTTTAGTCGGTTCGAGTCCGACATAACCTCCTTCACCGGCTCCGGTGGGGAGGTATCCGTGGGGATTTTGCGCACGTAAAAAAAAAAAAAAAAAAAAGGGTAGCCAGAGCTCACTGGAGAATTTGTGCCGTCAGTGGGAAGACTAAAGGCTTGTCCTGATTTGTCTTCTACTGACGGCACAGAAACTCTGTACTTACAGGGTTGGCAGCGCGACTGTGACTTCTCTGGTGTTACAGACGTCCATAGGCCACGGTAACTACTTTCCATCAGGTGGCCCGTGTGCTTGTCTGCCAACTAAGTAGTATAAAAAAAAAAGTCAATTGATGGGCTACTTGGGGACACCACACCCGAAGAGGGTAAGCTCGAAAGGGATGGTCCTGGGTCGTCTGGGGTTGCGACTGTTGGGAGGGAAATGGCGAATCTTACCTCCGGCAACCTTAAGACAGGGTTCGAATCCTGACCATTACACTATCGAAGTGAACTAGCACAAACAATTTAGCTTAGCTGGAGGGGTTAGAGGGAATATTAGTAATTTTGTAACACCAGTGGAGTCACATCCGTGCTGCAGACCCTGTAAGAACAGAGATTTTGTGCCGTCAGTGTAGAGGACAAAGCAGGACAAGCCTTTGGTCATCCCACTGACAGCACAAAAACTCTCCTGTGAGCTCTGGCTACCTCACCGCCGGGAACACAACACGAAGTTATTATAACCGCGGTATTCTGTTCAGCGGAGGTACTTCCCCAGTCGGACTGCTCGATTGGGTGGAAATACCGCCGTGTCCTACATCCTCAAAAATAAGTTAAGTTAGGTTTAAAATTGAAACCCGACTACTGCAAAAATCACGCTTTAATAAATAGTATTAAACAAGAAAATATCAACAAATTTTGTTAGATTACCTTACTTAAAAATATTTTGTATGTTGTATTTTAATTAGGTACTTGCTATACAGTATTTTTTAATTCGTATTTGAATTAAACTAAAGTATGTATTAAACGCTGTGCACAATGTCCTAGAATATTTATTTATTTATTTTGTTTCTTCTCTAGGGTGTAAATTTCACTAACTTCACATTACATATTTTTTTTTTTTTTTTTTTTTTTTTTATATAGGACACGCCAACTTGACCTCACCTCGCCTGATGGTAAGCTAAAGGCAAAGTCTCAGGAAAGAGGGTCACCATTACAGACACTAAGTGCTACAATGGTGGCACTCAGCTTGGCGGCCTCATCAGATGCTTTTTCACGCCCCGCTTAAAGGCCCCGGGACTGTAGGAAGAAGGAAACACGTGTGCTGGTAATGAATTCCAGGTCTTGGTGGTGCGGCAAAGAAAAGAGTCTCCGAACCGCTTGGTTCTTGCTCGTATATTCTGCACAGTGTGAGGGTGACATCTAAGGCCTGCACGTGTTGTCCTATGTAGGAAAGGAGATGGTGGGATTAGTTGGAAGAGCTCGTCAGAACACTCACCGTGGTAGAGACGGTAAAATACAGCCAAGGAAGCAATATCTCTACGCATCTGCAAAGGCTCGAGGGTGTTCGTGACCTCAGGGTTCCCAATAATTCGGACCGCGCGTCGCTGCAACCTGTCGAGAGCATCTAGTAGGTATTTCGCGGAGCCATCCCAGAGATGCGAGCAGTATTCCACGCAGGAGCGAATTTGTGTCTTATAGAGAAGACACCGCTGCTCCGGCGTGAAAAAACGTCTCACTTTGTTTAAGAGTCCGAGTTTCCGCGAGGCTGTTTTGATGATGCTCTCGATGTAATTTCTGTTATTCAGTTTGCAGCGAATATCCATGCCTAGGATATAGAGATTGTCCTGCAGTGGAAGTGGCGTGCTCTGAAGAGTGGGAAGGGGAAGGAAAGAAGATACCTTTGCTGTGAACGCACAAGCCTGCGTCTTCTTGGCATTGAACTCGACCATGTTCTCGGAGCCCCATTGAGAAATGTGATTCAAGATCCGGTCCAGTTCAGTGACAAGAAGCTGTCTTTTTTCCACGATATCAGACTGTTTGGCCGCAGGTTGTCCGTGATAACTCCCGTGTAAGGTGCTATCGTCTGCATAGCAATGTATGCTGCCGGTGGACAGCATGTCGTTGATATGCAGAAGAAAGAGAGTGGGAGATAATACAGACCCCTGCGGTACGCCAGCATTTATTTGCAAGAACTCCGAAGCCCGTCCATCACAGAGGACGCGGATACGGCGCTCCTGCAGGAAACTAGCAATCCAGTTGCACAGTCTAGGAGGCAGACCAAAGGCTGGTAGCTTGGAGAGAAGCGATTTGTGCCAGACTCTATCGAAAGCTTTGGCGATATCAAGACTAATTGCCAGTGACTCGCCGTGCTTGTCCATAGCCTCACCCCAAAGATGGGTAACGTATGCTAGAAGATCACCCGTTGACCGTTTCGGCCTGAAGCCATATTGCCGGTCATTAATTAAGGAGTGATCCTCTAGGTGACGCATGAGCTGTTTGTTAATGATGTGCTCGAAGACCTTGCACAGCACTGAGGTGACGGCTATGGGTCGATAGTTGGCTGGCTCTGAGCGATCCCCCTTCTTGGGGATCGGCTGTACATTCGCCTCTTTCCAAGTCGAAGGCACTGTACCCGAGCTGTAGGACAGTCGGTACAGCCGCGTAAGCATCGGAGACAACTCCGCTGCACATTTTTGTAAGACCACCGCTGGAATACCATCCGGGCCACTGGCTTTCCGGACATCGAGTGATTGAAGCACCGCACGAACATCGCATTGCCTGATACGTATTTCAGGCATTACGTGGTCACCATTGGGTAGTGTCGGCGGCTGTATACCGCAATCATCGACTCGGGAATTGGCCGCAAAGAGATTTACTAGCATATTGGCTTTCTCTTGCGGTCCATGGGCCAGGGATCCATCAGGGTAGCGCAGCGGTGGCAGCGAAGGCTGACAGAAGTTGGCCTGCACGGCTTTGGCCAGTCGCCAGTATCCACGGCTGCCCGTGGGATGTGCCACTAGCTCTTGACCAAGCCGCGCAATGCGCAGGGCATCCGCTTTGACGTAAGCCCTCTTGCAGACCTTTGTGGCTCTGTTGTACGCCGCCTTGAAGTGGCTCACATTGGGATCGTGCGTGGCACGCGCCCTTACCCAAGCGCGATACGCGGACTGCTTTTGATCAACAGCCCTCGCACACTCGCGCCCGAACCAAGGGCGCACTCCTCGGGCACCGGTGACATCAGTGTAAGGAATATAGTATTCCATACCCAGACCGATCTCACCGGCAACAGCAGTAGCACAATCCGAGGGTTTCTTACCTTCAAAGCAGCGTTCAACCCACGGGATGGACGCAAAATAGTTGCGCAGCCCATCCCAATCTGCTGACGAGTAGTGCCAGAGACGCCGCTTCCCCTGCACGGGTCTTGAAGGCGCTATAATTGGCACCTTGGAGCAGACCAGACAGTGGTCGGAATTGCCTAAAGCGGCTTGTACCGAAACACTGTACAGGTCTGGGTGACTCGTCAGCAGAAGGTCTAGCAGAGAGGGTGCTAGGCCCGACCTTCTTGGTATTCTAGTGACCTCGTGTACCAATTGGGTCAGGCCATGCGCCAGAGCAAATGCATGGGCGGCTCTTCCCGCATGGTCTGTTTTGGAGGAGCCCAACCAGGTTTCGTGGTGGGCGTTAAAGTCCCCCAAAAATACCACTTCGGCGTTCGGAAACCGTTCCTGCGCATCATCTGCCGCCTGACTCAGATATTCAAAGAGTCGAGTTGTCTCAGCATCTCCTGTATGGGAACGGTAGAGGCACACATAGATCTGACTCGTAGAGCCATGGTCTACGTGTACCCATAGGGTTGAAAAGGATGGGTCCTCAAGGCAGCGCAAACGGCGACAACAAACATCCGCCCTAACAAACACGCACACCCCGGCTTTTGCACGGAAATTTTCCTCGATAACATAGCCGGGGTAAAGCAAGTAGGTCGTGTCATCAGGGCGGCCTATTTGTGTCTCCGTGAGAAAGAGCATATCTGGTTTCGCCGTCTCAAGGTGTTGGTGGACGGCGTTGAGGTTCGCATGGAGTCCACAGATGTTAGTGGACTCCACCTCAAATAGCGAGCTTGTGGGAGTCTGTAGAGCCGCTGTGTTGCCCAATACTCTTAAATGCGCTGCCATGATGAAAAGGAGAAAAGGGCGTGAAAAAAAGAGGTGATTGTCGTCGCAGCACCGCGTGACAAAGTGCGGGATATTGGTTTTGTCTATGATTATGAGGCATGGCGTGAGCCGACACGCCGTACGGAAGGGCCCCCGTACCCCCCCGAATATGGTCGCCTGGCCCCCACTTCCGGTCACCAACCGGCACGACGAGCCATACCGGGATTATGCGCGGTCTGGTGAGGCAGCCTTCCAGGGTGGTTAGTCCCAGTTGGGCCTCTGTACTATACCGCGGGCGGCCAGCGGCACCACCGTTTCTACGGGTCTCCCTGACCGGCGCGTCGCCCCGCACCATCCTCACTAGACTACGCCAAGACCCACTGGTCCCACTAGTGCTGCGACCACCATCACCCCTACCCGGCTATGCATTTGCTGATCCCTGAACGCAATCCAACCGAAATTGAATTACTATGAAGGGTTTTTCGCAATATTGCACGGTGGTACCAACCCGGTCGAAATTTGTGACAAATTTGTGCCGTCAAATCTCTACCACCAGTTAAAAATATGACTCTTGGCATCCTGCTTGTATGCATCCAGACCTACATCCACCTCAAATTCGTATTCAGAGACACGGCTAAACTAAAGCTGACAGAATCAAAAGAAATCATAGGTAAGTAACATTGTTCTCTATTCTCTCTAGATCCCTCAGTCACAAGGGCTGAATTATGTGGAAACACTGGGTGATTTTTATTTATTTATTTATTTATTTATTTATTCATTCATTCATTACAAATATGGGTTTGTTGATTAGAGTCTCCACTTCATTGTTAGGTCCAGTGAGGTGATGCCTGACGGGGTTTCATGCGCAAGTATAAGTAAGACTGCACTTTCATGGAACATTCAATGCTATGTATACCCTATATTTGCCCATAGGTCCAAACCAACCGCACCTGATAGTCGGTGGACCTGCTGGTTGGCGATCAAGACTATGGCGCTAGTTTTCCTCTGGAGATTGGAGGGTTAGATGGTAGTAACTCCTATGAATGAACCTACCTATAACCAGCGCAGGAGAGTGGACCCTAAGGTTCAAAGAGCAAGCTTTAGATGCTTTGGACTAGTGCTTGGATGAAGAACTATACTAATAGTGATTTAAAACTGTCTGTCTCCAGAAATTCGTCAGCAGCTTTCAACCTGGCGCAGTGCTGCAGATTCTCTGCCACACCAGTCTCGCGATGACTCAGTGGTCCACGAGCGCATGGAGTATAAACTACATAAGCTCAGTGCGAGACTCGACGCCCTCATGTTGGCATCACGGCGCAGAGCCTTCCCCAAAAACTGTTACGAGAGCATGCTTATTGATATGAGACAGAAGGTATAAAATTAATTTGTCATTTTTATTTTAACATTCCTTGTTTGACAATTACATTTAATGCAGAGTGTCCACTGGCAAATATTTTGCGCAATTTCTTGCAGTCAAACAGTCTACTGCAAGAAATTGCTGCAAATATTCGCCTGTGGACACTCTTCAAAAGATTCTGCATTACATTGAGTATCAGGGCAATATTCATTGTGTTAAAGACATTGGCTTAGCATGGACAACTACTATTTGGCTAAATATGGTTGTTTAATGCCTCAATCACGATCCACCAATGGAGCAAAAGCTACTATAGTTTACAGTGATCAACCATTTTGCCTAGGAAACTATTTAAGGATCCACTATCTACTTCATTGTCCACTAGACAATGCAGCTCTCAAGGAGTTTGGAAAGATCCAAGACAGATCTCTAGAAACCGTTAAAAAAATGTTGATTATTATAAAATGTACACATACAAATAATTGTCTCCTTACAGTACAAAATAAGAAACAAATCACTCCTGGTGAAATGCTCCGTGGTTCTCGCATTCGTAGTGATAACGTTCTTCCTACATTCCATACCTGAATTCAGTAAGTGTTAGAAATACCTAGTGGTTTGAAATATACTAATGGCCCAAAAGGTCGAGCATTCAAGCTATGTTCAATTTCTTGAATGAGTGGTACTGCTGCAGCTTCTGCAGAGACTCTTAAGCGGCGCAAGTATTCTAATCTCATTGGTGATTATGAGTTTGTTCTTTGGAGTAGAAACGTAAAGCGCCTGCAATCTTTTCAGGCAGATTGCGAAGCGTATGGTCGACGCTTCTCGTAACCAGAGGGTTGGCCTCTTCTTAGGTCAGTGAATAAGCATTGCCATACAACGTGGCACGACGCATTTTAACTTTTGTTTTATTTCATTTTTTTATTTTATTAATGTCAATATTAGTATAGCTTTAAAATACATTAAGTGTAAATAAAAAAATATACTTACATTAGCAGAACTAGTATCCAGAAGGTAGATATTTGAATTTCACAAATTTAGATTTAGACAAAATAGTTTAGATAACCTCAAAATAAAGAAAATATAAACGTTGATAAGTGGTTTCACTTGTAACCCCTCAGACTTTAATACCTACCACAAAAGTTATACAAGTAGGTACTAGTGCTTTGGTTCGCTACTATATTTCTTTTATATTTTTTCATTGAACTAGTTAACTAAACTGGATTATCAATAACATGTTAGGCTACTTCTGCTTCCAGATCGTGTATCATTGAGTTGGACGGCACTCCTGGGCGCATTGCTGCTCCTAACTTTAGCTGATCGTAAGGACTTGGAGCATGTGCTGCACAGAATCGAGTGGTCTACTTTACTGTTTTTTGCAGCACTCTTTGTACTAATGGAGGTAACAACTATTTGAGATGATGCCTTGGCTACTCACTACTGTCACTCTCCTGACCACAGGGGCCTAACTCTCCCCTGGACTCCGATAAAAGAAAGAATGAAAAAAATATTATTCGATATATAAGATACACCATTTTTTTTAATTCTTCGGAAGTTTTCAATTCGGAACATAGGGTCCTTATTCCATCTCTTTCGATTTGGCATATACGGCTTCTATTGAATGTCATTCGGCCTCCGACCCTAGAAAATAAGCTTGAGCCAGATGCGTCCTGTCTGTCTCTCCTGTCACCTGTATATTGACATATCAGCAAGTATACCGGCTTGCAAGGTGAGGTTACTTTGACCTTGAAGGTCTTAGTAAGCCCTCAAATACCTAACACCACTAGTATTACGACAAAATGGTATAAATTCCTTCAACTTGCACCTTCATCATTCTCAATGTTGACATTTTAACTACAACTATATAATTTGTACGCCACAAATAGCAGAATATGCTGAGTCACATCAAATGTAATGTAAATCATGTTATTATTACATATGTAAACAACCATATTCACAAATAAATATTATTATTATTATTAAAGCCGACCGAAGTTACTACGTCTTACTAAGATGCGGCTGAACTTCCATATTTTCCGTAAAGCGACCAGACCCCAGAGGCATGAAAATACCCGTAATGTATGAAACATTCAAATTGTAATGAGCGGGGATCAAACCCGCGCCTCTTCACTACCATCACGCCACAAAGACGAGATTCAACATAATTTGCACCAGCACCATGGCTAATGCATTTGAATCTTTGTTCACAAATATTCCAATTACCACTACAAATTCATTAAATTCTTCAAAAAATATAGCTGCTTCTCTTCTTAAATCTAGTGTTGATAAATGTAGTACTAACTTTGATTTTCAGTATATTGATTTTATAACTATTCTTAAAACTTTTAAGCAACTAAATGTAAAAAAGACTGAGGATCTTTGGGGCATTTCAATCAATATAATACAATCAATAATGCCCGCTATCGCGCCTTACCTGGCATTCATTTTCAATAAATGTATAGATGAAAACCAATTTCCTAACCTTATGAAGTACAGTAAAATCATACCGTTATTCAAAGCAGGGGACAAAAGTAATCCTTCAAATTTTAGACCCTTCTCCATACTTCCAGTTCTAAGTAAAATTTTTGAAAAAATAATATTTAATCAACTGCTTTCACATTTTACAGAAAATAATTTACTTCATGATAAACAGTTTGGTTTCACTAAAGGTAGAAACACGACAGATGTAGGAGTTGCACTTGTCAAACATAATATTTGATGCATGGGAGAAGAAGCAGGATGCCATTGGTATTTTTTGTGATCTATCAAAAGCTTTTGATTGTGTTGATCATGAGACGTTGTTACTAAAATTAGAATATTATGGTGTTTCAAGCGGCTCACTTAGATTACTTACGTCTTACCTCACGGACAGAATTCAAAAAGTTAACGTTAATGGCACTGACTCTTCTGGTGCCCCATTAGTTATGGGAGTACCCCAGGGCTCGATATTAGGACCCCTTCTATTCTTGATATATGTTAATGATCTTCCTTACTTCGCGACAAATCTTTGTGAAATTGTATTATTTGCTGATGACAAATCATTAATTTTTAAGACTAGTAAACATAAAGTAGTACTTGACGAAGTGAATAATACCCTTTCTGATATATGGCATTGGTTTACAAGTAACAACTTGCTGCTCAATGCGAAGAAAACTAAATGTGTAAAGTTTACTATGCCAAATGTAAGACAGACAGATATTAATATTAAAATGAATAACGAATCTGTCCAAATAGTCAATACCACAGTTTTTCTTGGAATAACTATAGATAGTAAACTGCAATGGGGTTTTCATATCACAGCCTTGGCAGGAAGACTTAGCTCAGCTGCCTATGTGGTTAGAAAGATAAGGTCACTGACTGATGAGGAAACTACACGATTAGTTTATTTTAGCTACTTTCATAGCGTTATGTCATACGGTCTGCTGCTGTGGGGCTCAGCTGCCGATATTGAAACTATATTTGTACTACAGAAACGAGCGATACGAGCGATCTATAGCCTCAGACCCCGTGCCTCGCTGAAAGAACTTTTCAAAGAAATTAATAATTTAACAGTTGCCTCTCAATACATTTATGAAAATATCTTATATGTACGAAAAAATCTAAATATTTTCGAAAAACTATCTTATGTACACAATTTTAATACGAGAAATAAAAATAAACTAGTTGTACCAAAACTTAGGCTTCACAAGGTAGGTGATTCATTTGTAGGCAGCTGCATAAAAATATTTAATAAAATTCCTCAGGACTTGATTAATATGCCAATAAATAAATTTAAAATAGAAGTGAAAAAAACTTTAATGAGTAAAGGTTACTATAAAGTGGATGAGTACCTTAATGATGTTAATGCGTGGTCAACATAAGTCTCTTGCTTGCTCGCACAAAATAAATTGTAAATTAAAGCAAATTTAAAAAAGAAAAATAATCTAGTTCTAATGTAGTTCGCTTAGTTTCTTGCTGGTATCTTCTCAGTAGAACTAATCTACCGAACCAATGAAAGAATCATTTTCCAATGGTTTATTTTTACATTATTTGATATTTTTATATTATTTCTTGACGTACATAATTGTAAAATTTTGACGTTCATATGTGCTCTTTATGTGCCTAAACTGAATAAATGAAATTGATTCTTTAATTGATTCTTGATCAATAGTAGGTAATAGTAAAATAGTCACTTTTGAATTTACAGGCATTAGCCAAGCTGGGCCTAATAGACTACATAGGGCAACTGACAAAAGCTCTTATTCTACAAATGGATGAGAGCGATCGTCTTGCTGTAGCATTGGTTCTTATGGTATGGGTATGTACCTTAGTTATAAATATTTTTAGTTCTCAAAATCTTCTTGTCTTGATTTAATATTAGCAATAGAAGTCTTTCAATAGAATTTGAAAGCATACTATTCAAATCAATTTGGATTGGAGCGCCAAGATGGTTGTATAGGAGACTTTTCGAATGCTCAAAGCGTGTTCAGTTGATCAGCTAGCAATTCCCTGAAAGGAACTGGTTCAAATCCTATCTACAAGATGGGATTTGAATTAACTTTTTCCAATCTAAATCGATTTCCTTATTGATTGCAATGTTGACCTTTTGCAGGCGTTTGATACCTTTTCCCATATTATCCTCATCTTATATAATGTATATTAGAAGCAATTAGTGCTCGAGAACGATGCATGACCTTTTAAAGTTGCTTGGAATTATATTCAATGCGTCAAAATAATCATTTTAGTAGTAAAATTAAATAATGACATTTTGGTGTACCTCAGGGTTCTATAATGAGACCAATACTATTATTAGTTCATACAATAAATAGTCTACCACATTCTACACAACGCTATCTAGACCCATAGTAAGCATAGCTTAACTAGCTTGTGTTATGGATTCTAAAATTCGGATAAACATACTAATATATCTTTATAATAAATAAAGATAATAATACATTTTGTCCCTCGAAAAATGCTGAGATTTTCTTGTTTTTTTTTTCAGGTATCAGGAATCACATCAGCTTTCGTCGACAACGTTCCATTGACCACCATGATGATCCGAGTGGTGACGTCACTAGGATCAAACCCCACACTCAACTTGCCCATGACGCCGCTCATTTGGGCACTGTCGTATGGAGTTTGTTTAGGAGGTCGGCATAAGAATTTTCAGTTACAATTCTGTTCCTTCAGCCCCTGTCCCTAGACATGTAGCAATACGTGTATAGAACAAATTGATCAATGTATGGGATCAACATACGTTAACGGCTGTCTTAAAATAACATAAACTCACGCCTATATCCCCGAAGGGGTAGGCAGAGGTGCTAGCACCCACATTTCACCAGTTTATGTTTAGATCCCAATGTAATAGGTGGCGAGCCTATTGCCATTCAATCAATCAATCAACTAGCCCATCACAGTCCACTGCTGGACTAGGCCTCTCCCAATATTGGGAGGCTTTGGCCTACTGTTTCCACGCTGGCCAGACGGGTTGGCACAGGGTTTTATTTCGAGTTTTCCTTCTCTCGCAGTGATATGGTTTGCGTATGTTTCCATTAGTCGCCTCTTACGACACCCTTCGGATGAGATGGGGTGGTGATACTTGTATTCTTTCTCCGTCACCACACGGAAAACTAATTATATTTTTTAGTGCCCGGGTAATTGCCATTACCCGGGCACTAAAAAATACATACATAATTTCGAAAAGCATCGAAAAGTCATTGGTGTGTGCCATGATAAAACTTGGTATCGAACCCGAGACCTCGTCTCAGCAGTCCATTACCCATACCACTAGGCTACCGCGGCTATGTCTTAAAAGTCAAAATAAAATACGACGGTTAACAAATTACCACTTGTCTCGGAGGGCTAGTATTGTAAGTCTTAATAAAATATTAAAACAATTATTTTCAGGCAACGGATCGCTAATAGGAGCCAGCTCCAACGTGGTGTGCGCAGGAGTGGCAGAAAAGCACGGCTACCGTATCACTTTCATGCAGTTCTTCAAATTTGGCTTCCCCGCCATGATTGGGCATCTTGTTATAGCCACTGGCTACCTACTGGTTTGTCATTGTGTGTTTCAATGGCATTAGCTAAGTAAGTCATAGCTTTAGTTAAAGAATATAAGGAAATAAACTCTAAAACACTGATGACAGAAGTTGATTTAAAGATATTCCCACGAATACCCCCACCACTGACGCCGGTGAGGGAGGTTATGTCGGACTTGAACCGACTAAAACGCACGCCGTCTGTGTGGGCCACAAGTAGCCGGAGGTGAGATTATCTGTAACACATCGCTCGCACCCCGGCCGGCCCAAGACCGTCTCTTATGAGACGGCCCTCTTCGGGTTTGGAGGCCACGGAGTCCCCATCGCATCCTCGGGAATGGGGAGGCGCGTATCGCGCACCGCCGCGGCCTGCTTCTGCTAGGGCGACAGGCGGCTCCACCCGTCACCCCCAGGCCCGGATAAACAACTATCCTTGTGGTGGAGGAGAAAGAATTTAAGTAGCACCACCCTATGTCATACGGAAGGTGTTGTAAGAGGCAACTAACGGAAAAACGAAGACGATATCACTGGGAGAAAAGGAAAACTTGAAATAAAACCCTGTACCAACCAATGGCCCATGAATAAATAGAAAATACATCCCATTCTCGTTCAAGCTTCCTGTGATTCACAGCAGTAAACTTGAACGTAAATTCTAATGGCCTTCTCAGAAGGTTCAAGCTTCCTATTGGGATTCACAGCAGGAAACAAAAAATGACAATTCTAATGCCCTTCACGAAGGGTATTAGAAGGTTTTCACAGGGTCGGCAGCGCGAATGTGACTCCCCTGGGGTTGCACACATGTATAGGCCAAAGTGTTTACCGTGGCCTATACATGTGTTTTTGTTTTTAGTTCTGTTTTTCATCAGGTGAGCCCTGTACTTGTCCGCCACCAACGTGGTATAAAAGAAAGAAATTGTAAAACTTCATTGCATACCTATCTCAAATAAGTACATTTATTATCTGAAATATGTATACAATTGAACAATTCTCTGATCTTGCTTCGAATATGTCTCCTCTGCCGCTATTTCTTCATCAACATTTTCAACTAATATTTTCCGGCTTCATTATTTGGGACGCTTCTCTTTCTTCTGAAAAGAAAAACATAAATACCTTATCATTAGTCTGTTTAAAGGTATAATTTCGAAAGCGACAACATACGACAATTGCAGACGCAGAACGTACGGTGAAATACGTTTGAATAAATGATGATTTTGTTTATTGTTTTAATTCGTTGCAGCTTCTCAATGAAGCTGTTTATCCGTATCGAAGTTTAGGGTAATTTCTCCGCCTCCATTTTTAGAGTTTCTTCGCATGAAATCACTATGTAAAACGTTTATCTATAACCACTATATTTTTTTTCATGTAGTAAGAAAAGTAGCTTATATGAAGCCACTACTGAAAATACATTTCTCTTATATACAAAAATTTAAAAAAATAAGAATATGCTAGATTTCAATAACGGTGGTATGTCCGTGATGCACTTTTAAGCCCATTTACCTCTTTAAATCAGTTATGATTGCAAAATTAAGCAGATTAAATTAAGATTATTATGTTAATAAATATATGAAGCAACCAAATTTATTGCTTTCATTACTTCCATTATAAAGAAGACCTCGAGAGAATTTCGATAAGGAACGTCCGCGCTTTAGGCGCGGACGTGCAATTTCGGTGTGTTTTGTTTAAACCTTTAAACAACGTATACACATCAATTTACACGATCTATCTTCTTACGCACGTGGAGTTCAAGTCGTGCTCTTGCGTTCCCGCAGTAGTGACTTGTCGGGTCCTTCCCAGATTTCGCACCAATACGTAAGTATCTTTTTAATTCTAAGAGGTAGTACGAAATTATACAATCTCGGTGGGTTACTGTATGAAAGAATATTGGGTTTTAACATTAAGATTAGCGAGTATGTTGTGTGTTGTTAGGCACTCACAGCAATCATACATTTTACGTGACGAACGTATCACTGAGTTTTGTTTTATTTTATTTTTTCTTGATGTTTCTAACTTCGGTGGTGCAACAACGGTGGTTTCGGTGGTAGGTTTATTGCCACCGATATTGCCATGTGTCCAGCTGTTTATAATAAACAACCTGACATGTTGCAAAAGTTTAGCGCGGTGAAACTATCTATGGACAAGGGGCTGGTAACCTGTCACCATACGGTTCATTAAATTATCCTTAGGACTTTGATACCAAGAGTAACTGCAAGGTTGTAGGCTTGTGCTTTACAGACCTGAGTGTATTAATAAATCTTTAATATTTAAACCCTTTATGCTTTGCCTACTCAATTTTGTCTCATTTTAGGATGGAAAAACGAAAGCAAAATCAATCGAGGGAAGAGACTTTACAAAATAAAAAGACTGGCTGAAAGATTAAGAAAGAAAAGAATAAAGGATGATCCAGTACTAGGCGAAGAGCTAAGAAGAAGAGATAAAGAAAGATATAGAAAGAAAAAAGAGGAAGGATTTTTTTTATCGCTAGGTGAAATGACTCCACGTGCACGAAGATTGAAGCAAAAAAAACAGAGCTAACTTTAAAGCATTAAATGATAGAAAAAAGAAAAACTCAGTTATCACGTGAAACAAATTTACTGTCAAGAAATACTAAACAAAAAGATATAATTCATCCTTCAGGTGCCTCATCTCCTACAAATCCGTCTATTCTAAATCGTTCTCACTCGCTTAGTCCACAACCAGGACCTTCTCGTAATAGAAATTCTAATGTAGCTATTCTAAATTATTTTACATAATAAAGAAACAGTATTATATTTATCCCATTCCAACTTTCAACGTCCTCGCAGTCTTGTCCTCAAGCAAGCACTTCTCGCTGTCTACGTTCTAAGAGCGAAACATTTAGGTACTAGAAGTCCGGTTAATTCTTATTTGCCGTCTAAATGAAAGTCTCAGCAAAGTTCAAACTCCTAAATCAACTTTATGTCCAAGTAGTCCTGTGTCTATTTTATGTCCAGCTAGCCTGTATATACTATTTGGCCAAGTAGCCCTGTATCTTTATCGGATGTGTCTCTATTTTTGAAGAATTTGGATACCAGATTTCGAAAATACCGAAAGGATTAAAGCAAAGACCTCGCCTTCTGCTCATTATCGAAATAAAAAAGTATTGTACATAATACCTCAATTGAGTACGTACTGTCCACAATTAAGCGAAATTATATGGCATTACAGTGACTGTTGCCATGGTAAGGGAGCTCCAGATGGTGTCGGCGGAGTATTAAAAAGAACTGCTGACCAACTGGTTGCATATGGAAAAGACATTGCTGATATTGACACTTTAGTCCAGAACCTCAAAACTTCAGTTGTAAAAATAGAAATAGTAGAAAATTACGAAATAGCAGAAAAAGACTAACTCGTTCCTAACCAACTGATAATGTTCCCTGGTACTTTGAAGGTACACCAGATACTTTGGATGAAAGAAGAGCCGCGACGATTAGCTTTGCGATCGTTATCTTGTACTCATCCTAACTGCTTGAAAAAGGCAACAATATGTCCTCATGGAAAACACTTGTTCTTTTATCTTGTTTCCAATGATAACTCACAAGCACGACCCCAAAAAGATAATATTATGAGACAGCTTGATCTTCAACAATATTCCACAAGAAGCACTGAACCTAAAGTTCAGATTTTAAGCGTGCAAGGCTTTAAAGCTTGTGAGTAATTTGAAATATTCAAATTTCTCACTCAAGCACTCCATAAATCCATTCGATAAGAAAATATGCAAAGCAAACACTCCTTCAAAATCATTCGCGACATTAGACCACTCATTGAAAATTGAAGATGTTGATTTGGATGTTATGCCCTCCACGTCGTTTTCTGAAAATGTTGACAGTGCAATGTGTTCCGAATACGAAAAATCAATACTTTCAGGTATTACTAATGGGAAAAAATGTTGCAAAACTAGTTTTGCATTTGGCAGCTTTGGCAGCATTATGTAGCATCTGCATCATGCATCCGAGCCGTTAATATATATTGTTTAATAAATATATCGCAATTTACAAGATGTTGCACTTTTGGTGAAAGGTCTGCAATTTCAGTGTAAAATTTTAAATTTCGGTGGGTTGACAATTTCGGTGGTTGTTCTATTTCCATAACAAATGCAGCTATTTGTTTCCTTCCAAATATCTAGAATACTAATGTGTTCTAAAAGAACACCATTAATTTTTATCATCGGAAAGCCTATGATTGAAAAATACCACCGAAATTAGCAAAAAATTTGGCATGCGTGAAATTACCCTTACCTACCAATTTACCTACCTTATTACCTTACTTTACCTTACCTTATATTTATTACCTACCTTTACCCTTAGATTAAAGGCTAAGGAAGAATATTGCCTATAACCTTCCTCGATAAACGGTCTAAATAAATTACTTTTGTTTTAAATAAAACAAAAGTAATTTTTCAAATCGGACCAGTATTTCCTGAGATTTTTATGAAACGCAATGCAGCGGCAAAGGTAGAACGAATTGTTCCATTTTGCGCAGTTTCCTTTATGCGCGTATATACATTTCATAACATAACATGTGCTAGCACCTACATTTTTCCAGTTTATGTTTAGGTCCCAATGTAATAGGTGGCGAGCCTATTGCCATTAACCGGGCACTTATAAACCTGCAATAAATACACACATAACTTCGAAAAGCATCGAAAAGTCATTGGCGTGTGCCATGGTAAAACCTGGGATCGAACCCGAGACCTCGTCTCAGCAGTCCATTACCCATACCACTAGGCTACCGCGGTTATACATTTCAACAATTCATTATTAATATTAGAGAAGAAATAGAAGATTATATGGGTACCGTACCTGTTGCAGCACGGAAAGTCCCAGAACGTCTGATCTCGTCCATAGTTCTCCCCATCCTGGATGGTCTGAGGCATATCCTTGCCCATAGACTCTGGGAGAAACAGGCTTAGGCACCCACCAAAGAGTCCTAAGATTCCCAGAATGAGAAGCGGTATCTCCCTAGCTATAGTTGCCTGAAAATTAATTTTATATCATCAGTTCAATAGAGAACGCACACTCAAGCTGTGGAATGACCTCCCTGCTGCGGTCTTCCCAAGCGCCTACAATATGGGGTTCTTCAAGAGGGGCATCAGAAGGTTTCTTCATGGTCAGCAGCGCGAGTGTGACACCCCTGGTGTTGCATACGTCCATAGGCCACGGTAACCGCTTCCCATCAGGTGGGCCGTGTGCTTGTCTGCCAAGTGGTATAAAAAAAATAGAACTCCTGTTACTATGAGAATGTTATCTGCTTTTAGAACGTATATGCTATAGGGGCCCAGGGTTATAAGTTCATGTGATTTAAGCTGTCAATGTCAAGTAAATTGTATTATAAAATGTCAAGGATATCAAGATTTTAAGCTATTGCATAGCTTTTATCGCGGGCCTTGAGCGTGGGGACCGAATCCAGAAATTCCGTAACGAAATAAACCTAACACCCCCCACTCCGAGTTCGCACGAATCGAGCCGAGCTGCTCCGAAGTAGTTCCGCTTAACGTAAGTAATTATAATTTTTTAAAGATTATTAGCAACTGAAATTACTAATATTTCCTCTAAACCCTCCAACTAAGCTAAATTGCTTGTGAGGAGTGGGTTCACGTCGGTAGAGTAATGGCCAGGTTTCGAACCCGGGACCGCTCGATCGTAAGACTGACTCTTTAACCACTAAGCCTCATTAACCAGAACCATGTTAGCCATGCCAGTAAATTGTTTCCGTGTGTTCACCCCCCACGGGATTCAGGTGGTCGATCAGTATTTGTAGTTGGATTTTAAGGGGCTGTTAAATACTCGAAGGTTTGGGAGTGACGAAGGATCGCAAGCCAGGCTGCCCGCGTACGAGGGCAACTCGGGCGTCGGAGGTCGATAAACGACTTCCGCCCCCTATGAGCGCAGGTCTGGGGGTGACAGGTGGAGCCGCCTGTCACCCTGGCAGAAGCAGGCCGCGGCTCCCCGTTTCCGGGGACGAGTTGGGGACTCTGTAGTCCCCACACCCGAGAAGAGGGCCAGATAGTAAGAGATGGCCCTGGGTCGGCCGGGGTGCGAAAACGACCCACAGGCGGCGTGCGTTTTGGTCGATTCGAGTCCGACATAACCTCTTCCACCGGCTCCGGTGGGGGGGTATCCGTGGGGATTTTGCGCACGTAAAAAAAAATACTCAAAGGTTCAGAGTCAAAGGTGCCAAACTGGCAACACTTACCAAGTATACGATATATGGAGTCAGTATTGTGGCCACGTATCCACTAATATGTATGAGAGCGAGTCCTTGGGCCCGGACCACGGTAGGCAGAAGCTCTGCAGCGTACTGCATGCCGATGTTGAAGGATATGTTGACGGCGAAGCGGCCGACTATCGCTAGGGACGCTGATGGGATACCTAATGGAAAATAATAATAATTGTATTGTCAAGAAATTTGCCGGTCACTATCAATTTAGTAAGTGTATGTAATTAATTATCGTGTTATCTATATGCTATCGAACAATGAAATCGATTTATCTTATTGAACCTAACTTATCCCTCATTAATTTGCGCCTACCACGTACTAGCTCTGCACCACCCAATGGTAGACTGGTAGAGAATGCCTACGGCATTAAGTCCGCCAATATACATCGTGCCTATAGAACAAATAAATAAATAAATTTAGCCTTTTTTTACGTGCGCAAAATCCCCGCGGATACCTCTCCACCGGAGCCGGTGGAAGAGGTTATGTCGGACTCGAACCGACTAAAACGCACGCCGCCTGTGGGTCGTTTTGGTTGCCGAAGATGAGTTTGACAGGCATATCCCTCGCATCCCGGCCGACCCAGGGCCATCTCTCTTGACAGGCAATAATAAAAGGTTAATAATTTAGCCTATCGTAGTCCACAACTGGACCTCTCCTAATATTAGCAGGCTTTGGCATACTGTTTCTACACTGGCCAGGTTCTCGATTCTTATAAAGCCAAACTACTTACATCCCAAATATGGCATAAAATTTTAGACTTTATCGCGGTACGTTTAAAGTCCAAAACTAATTGAAAAGAGTTTTACGAAATTATTATAACCGCATAATAATTTCGTGTTGTGTTCTCAGCGGTGAGTAGGGTAGCCAGAGCTCAAGAGAATTTGTGCTGTCAGTGGAATGACTAAAGGCTTGTCCTGCTTTGTCCTCTATACTGACGGCACAGAAACTCTGTGCTTACTCCCTGTCTGATGGTTAGCTGACTGGTGACACCTATTGTAACGTCGATGTGTAGTTGGGTGGTGTCCAAATGATACTCACCTATGGGAGCAGTGGTGGCCAAAAAACTGAATATCCCGCTTATGGCCATACTACTAAACGCAAGCCACCGGCGTCCAACACTGTAACAAACAGCAGGAGTAAAATATAGATTGGGATGTATAGATAGACTTTGTGGCTTGGTGATAGGAACGCGATGGCTATGCAGGAAGTGCGGCATCGATTCCCACTCAGTGCAAATATTGATATGGCTATTTGCATTGATCTGGTCGTGTCTCGGTGCCGTCGTTCCCAGTTGGCGTACAAACATCTATGGCAGTCGTTATGGGTAGTTAGCCCTAAAAATTCCAATAACTGGCCTAACTGCAATACTTCGACATCGCCAATTTGTTGTAGAGGTCAGATGACAGTCGCTTCACGGAAAATATCGAGGATCAGCCAAACCCGCAGTTAGTTAGAAATTGAATGTATGTCTGTACTTAGGTATATGCAAGACTATACTAATATTATAAAGCTGCAGAGTTTGTTTGTTTGTTTGAACGCGCTAATCTCTGGAACTACTGATCCGATTTGAATGATTCTTTCAGTGTTGGGTAGTCCATTTATCGAGGAAGGTTTTAGGCTATATATCATCACGCTACTACTTAAGAGAGCGGAGCGTTGATAATAAATGTTAACAAATCCGGCAATTTTTCATACATATTTTGAAGAGTAAAACATACGGGCTCAAAGGGATATGGAAGCTTCAAAATATACCCCGGGCGAAGCTGGGGTGGGTCATAAATTATATATAACGAATTTGTTTACGTTATATATATTTATATATAGCTTATGATTACAATAATAATTATCCATGGGTTATTATTGTTAAGACAATTAAAACATTTGCATCCAAAGATTGCCTGGAAGATAAGGCTAAGGATAAGGCCGCCATTTGTACATTTTTCATAATGTTGTCCGTACATATACTGTAATATGTTGGTGTACAATAAAAATTATCTTACATACATAGGTACATACATATAATCACGCCTTTAGCCCTGGAGGGTTAGGCAGAGGTGAACTACCACCCACGTTTCACCAATAATTGTATTCGGTCCCACGTAATAGGGGGTGAGCCTATTGCCGTATTCCGGGCACTATTGTTGACTCGAGGCATGCATCTGAGGCTGATTCTGGGCTGTATATATCTGTCTGATGTTAAACAGCCCTATCCCTTAGTCGCCTTGTACGACACCGCATGGGAAGAGATGGGGTGGCCCTAATTCTACTCTACAGTAAACCACGCAGCAAAAGAAAGATTATCTTATCTTATCTAATCTTGGACTGTAAAAAATTGACCCTAGACTCCGGGTTCAAAGTTTCGGATGTGACTGGATTTAGCGCTTGGATGAAGAAGAAGATGGGAATCTATTCTAGCTAGTCAAGAAAGTAGCCAATCCTCGTAAGTACCAAATATCAGATCTGTACCCCTAGCACGAAAAACTGTCGTAATCGTACCGTATACGCATCGATTGGAACATTGCGATTGGCCGCCTGTCTGCTGTGAACCTGTTTGTGTGTGAAGCCGACCAATCACAATGTTCCGGTCTATCGTTACGTTTATGTAGTTGTCACATGTATTGTGTTATTATCATATGAAGCCCTACAGAATACCGCGGTTATAATGACCTGGTGTTGTGTTCCCGGCGGTGAGTAGGGTGAGCTCACTGGAGAGTTTTTGTGCTGTCAGTGGTATGACCAAAGGCTTGTCCTGTTGTCCTCTACACTGACGGCACAAAATCTCTGTTCTTACAGGGTCGGCAGCACAGATGTGACTCCACTGGTGTTACACACGTTCATAGGTCATGGTAACCACTTTCCATCAGGTGGGCCGTGTGCTTGTCTGCCACATAAGTTGTATAAAAACAATTTAAATGAAAGCAACTTTTAACGAAACGGAATAAAGCCTCTTTTATCGAAACATGACTATGTCTAACTTTGTATTGTTTCTGCAATCATTTATTATACTGTACAGTATACACGGTACGGTAACGTCGTGACCGTTTTTTTATATTACTTAGGTGGCAGACAAGCGCACGGCCCACCTGATGGAAAGTGGTTACCGTGGCCTATGGACGTGTGTAACACCGGAGAAGCCACACTCACGCTGCCGATCCTGTAAACTCAGAGTTTCTGCGCCGTCAGTGTAGAGGACAAAGCAGGGCAAGCCTTTAGTCATCCCACTGACAGCACAAATTCTCCAGTAAGCTCTGGCTACCCTACTGGGAACACAACACGAAGTTATTATAACCGCGGTATTATGTAGGGCGGAGGTACTTTCCCAGTCGGACCGCTCAATTGGGCGGAAATACCGCCGTGTCCTACCTCCTATACGTAAACTGTAACGTGAAATAATCTCATGGTAGAGATGGCTGGAGATGTCAAACATACGGAAACGTAACCACGTGATCCCATTACCACTCTCGTGTAAGTATACGACTCATGTTTTAGATGTCCTCTACACTGACGGCACAGAAACTCTGTGCTTACAGGGTCGGCAGCGCGAGTGTGGCTTCTCTGGTGTTACACGCGTCCATAGGCCACGGTAACCACTTTTCATCAGGTGGGCCGTGCGCTTGTCTGCCACCTAAGTGGTATAAAAAAAACTCATGGTAGACCTACAGGATACTGTTTAACCGAATGAGTGTGATCGAGTTATAAGCTGGTGCCCACGGCTCCACCTGCGTTAATGTAAATTTTTACTATTTTAGCTACAACTGTTTCTAATCTATATGTACACTAAATAATGTAGATGTATGTAACTTACATATCCAGTATTGAAATAAGGAGCAGATCAGCTGGAAACTCGGTGAAAGTAGCCACGCTGAATGTGACAAACATGTCTAGACCTGAAAGAACATACGAGCAGACATTACAATAGAATTTATTTTATTTAACTGCTTCCATAGTCGTTATGGCTATATGGAGTTCCAGCAAGACATTTTTTTTGCGTGGGCTAAATCTACCCTTCCATCGGAGCTGGTGGGAGAGGTTATGTCGGACTCGACCGACCAAAATGCACGTCGCCTGTGTGTCGTTTTTTGTTGCCGAAAGTGAGTTTAACAGGCATATCCCTCGCACCCAGGGCCATCTCTCTCGATGCCAGATCGAGAGAGATGCCCTCTCCTCGGGTGTGGGGACCACAGAGTCCCCAACTCATCCCCGGAAATGAGAAGGCGCGAGGCCACTGCCGCGGCCTGCTTCTGCCACCGCGGCCTGAGAGCCAAGATAACATCACCTGTAAGCTGGTAAACCTGCTGCCTGAAGAATATGGAATATTTTCCCTTGGAAGGAGTTTCCTCTCTCTGTACGTTATCAATGGTATATGTTCAGAAGAGCTGCAGGTTGCAGGCAGGGAATTTATCCTCATACGTTGCAAAACCACACAGTAAAATACGAAAGGAACTTCATCCCACGCACGCTTAAGCTATGGAATAACCTCTCTGCTGTGGTTTCCAGGGGGTTCTTACAAGGTTGGCAGCACGGAAAAGACAACCCTGGTGCCACAAATGTCCATGGACCACGGTCACCATTTCCCATCAAGCAGACCGTGAGCTTGTATGTAACTTAAGTAATGTAACTTAAAAAAAAGACTTCTGAATCCAAGGAACAATGCTAAGATGTCAATGATGAACTGACGTTGGATTGTGGAAGCTAATTCATGTACACCCGGTTTCTAGATCCTAGAACAGTATGTGTGGCGTGGCGGTGGAGAACGCGGCCGATTCACAAGGTTCAATCCCCGTTTAGAACTAATATTTTTATATGCATGAATATGGGTATTTGCAGTACCTTGGTCGTGCCTTGGAGAGCAGGTTAATCCGTTGGTCCCAGTTATCATACGAATATCTATGGCTGTTGTTACGGGTTAGTAATTGCAGCCGCAAAAATCTAAGAACTGGCGTAACATTGTAGTTAGACCAGTTCTTGTCATTGACCATTAATATGCCAATAAATAAATTTAAAATAGAAGTGAAAAAAACTTTAATGAGTAAAGGTTACTATAAGGTGGATGAGTACCTTAATGATGTTAATGCGTGGTCAACATAAGTCTCTTGCTTGCTCGCACAAAATAAATAGTAAACCAAAACAAATTTAAAAAAGAAAAATAATCTAGTTCTAATGTAGTTCGCTGAGTTTCTTGCTGGTATCTTCTCAGTAGAACTAATCTACCGAACCAGCGAAAGAATCATTTTCCAATGGTTTATTTTTACATTATTTAATATTTTTATATTATTTCTTGACATACATAATTGTAAAATTTTGACGTTCATATGTGCTCTTTATGTGCCTAAACTGAATAAATGAAATTGATTCTTTGCTTCTTTGATTCTTGGATTTTTTGCGGCTGCTCCGTTATTGCCATTGAGTTGTAGAAGTCAGATGGCAATCACTTCACGGAAAATAACGAAGTTCAGCCAATGCGGTAAAATGAAGCGATAAAGCGGACCCCAGACTTCGAGATCAATCTCGAAGTCTGGGGTCTCGAAGAAGAGAACTTGCAAACTTTGTTAACACGTTGAACGCCATGTAAAAAACAGGTTATTTCATTGGCGCCACGGAGGACACCGGTGGGCCGGCCCATATGAAACCATTGGAGCCACGTAGGCCACCGGTGAGCCAAATCAAGGCTTCCATTCAAATTGGTTTCACAGGCCACAGAGCACAGATTTCACACAAAAACGTTAACAGAGTGGCCTGCGTGGCTCTGTAGAACAATCTAGTCATCTTGGTTTTCGTGTGTTACAAAAGACTTAGAAATTATTTACGATTTTCATAACTTTTGTAGGGTTGTACCAAACTTATTACGCAAAGAATTTATAAAATGTGTATTTTGCTAAAATTAAATATATTAGTAGGTTATAATTATTTTATCAAAAATAATAAAGTTTTACTTGTGAAATACGCTTCTCTTATCACTCTTATCATAAACATGACATTTACCTTTTACATAGGTATATCACAATTTTCTGAAGTCATGTCTTGTCTCTCTCTTTCTCCCCATCTTATATAAAAGGTTAATTAATTATTTTAACGCAAAATTAAACTTCTTAATAACAAAAAAAACTAATGAAAAACAGTCTAAACCAGAAATCTCTCTAGTAAATAAAATAACAAAAAAATTCTCTCTGCTTAATAGTGCCCGATGCAAGTACACTGCAATAAACATATAAAATAATTAAACTTCTTATAACAAATAACAAAGAGTTTGCAGCAAAATCTGAATGTCTCTTCAAAAAAATCAGTCTGCCAAATGCCCCATGTCAAATGCAAGTACTTACACTGCAATCAAAATAATAAAACTAATCAAAGTAGGTATCTATATGATGGAAACTAATTATACCCAAATATAATATCTTATGAATGAATTTTGTTAAAACATTCCAAACACAACCACGGTTTATTTAAACAAGTTGAGCAAAAAGTTAACACCTTTTGAGTCTTATTTTTGGCCATTTTTGAACCCATAATTTTAAAATTTTCCTCGTAACACAGTTGACAAGTTCGTCTAGATGCTCTTGCTGTACCTTCTTCTCTTCCGTGAGGCGCGCGCGCGGGTGGGCCGCAGCGTGACCCCGCGGCCCTCACGGAAAGAAATTCGTATTTCCGTTCGTTGCGGCCACGTCGCCCACCCGTGTGCGATGTTGCTATAACTCGCGATTTTGGCATGTAAGAGCTGATCTTTCTAATTGGAAGTACGAAATGTCATATTTCTCATCGATTAGTGTAATAAAATAATTTTTTAAAATTCGACAAAATTGAGATTTTGGTTTGGCTCCAACGGGATATCTCAGTAGGCTCACCGGTGGGCCATGTGGCGTTCAACGTGTTAATCACATACCTAAGGACCCTACGTTCCTGACATGGCCATCGAATACCATAGCTATGGACATCCAGATCACGACCAGCAGTATAGTGTTCCGTCGAAGACGAGGTGTTCGCAGCAGATCCAGTACACTGTAGTTCTTCAACTCCTGCTCCACTTTGGCCATTTCTGTGGCAGTTACCTGTAAAAAAACAGGAAAATATAAATTCTCCTTTCTGTAGAATGCAATGGGAGTCAGGTCCTACAAATCTCTTGAACACAATATCATCAATAATATCATCAACATCACCTTGTAATGAACATCATCTGATGATTGATCAGAGATCTATTGTCGTTTCCAATCCAATCACACTTTGGAGCTGAGTTCCATTTTCCTTCACCTCGGGACTCAAGCTGGCCTCACGTCCAAGTTAGTTTATCTGATCTGATCTGATCTTGACGTACGAGACTCTTTCACTTAGGATTGGATGTTCAAACAGCAGTTTCTGTCATAAAAGCTAAACCAAACCAAAGGGAGGATAATTAAATGGACCTCGGAATTCAAGTTAAAAGCCTCAGACGCGATCAGGGCATCAGAAGGTTTCTTCATGGCCGGCAGCGCGAGTGTAACACCATCGGTGTTTCATACGTCCATAGGCTACGGTAACCGCTTCGCATCAGGTGGGCCGTGTGCTTGTCTGCCAACTATGTGGTTTAAAAAAAACAAAGGAATAGGATAAGGAAGAAGGAGATAGGAGGATAAGACGACGATGATGATGATAATGACTGCTAGCGTCGCCACATCGTAGGAGCATCCATTTTATGGTGTAAAAAGGCCCTCACCTTAAATTCAGCAATTATATTTTCAGGTATTTTCTTTCTGTTCCATCTCTCACATGTTTTCAAAATCTTAAGGGCTTCATCTATTCTGCCTTGAGCTATCAGCCACCTGCAATAAAACCCTAGTAAATTTCGTGATTTTATACTTTAGTTAGTCATAGGGAGGCAGGGTAATGGATAGAATGACAGCACCACGAGTGTGATGCCCTGGGTCTTGTCACGTCCATAGGCCACGGTAACCACTTCCCATTAGGTGGACAGCGTGCTTGTCTGCCACCCAAATAGTATAATTGGGTCATTGGGAAGGTAAGAGATAGAAAGGATATTAAGGAAATGGAAAGATGGAATGGTTAAGCAGAGAAAACCTGGACTACTTTTGTTAGGAGGTAGGACACGATGATATTCCCGTCCGAATTGAGCAGTTCGACTGTGGATGTACCTCCAGCCTACAGAATGCCACGGCTATAAAAACCTCGCGGTGAGTAGGGTAGCCAGAGCTCACTGGAGAGTTTTTGTGCTGTCAGTGGGAAGACCAAAGGCTTGTCCTGATTTTGTGTTCTGCACTGAAGGCACAGAAAATCTCTGTTCTTACAGGGTTGGCAGCACGGATGTGACTCCACTGGTGTTACATACGTTCATAGGTCAAGGTAACCACTTTCCATCAGGTGGGCCGTGTGCTTGTCTGCCACCTAAGTTGTAATAAAAAAAAAACTACTGAACACAGAAGGGACAGGACATACTGGAGAGTGTTGGGGGAGATAGAGGGAGATAGATTAATTTAAAGTTAAACCAACCTGGCACTCTCTGGTACAACCCAGGGGGTGAGAACAGCCAGCGCCAGGGGAGCGCTAATAACCAAGGTATACATCCTCCAGTCGTTCATCCCAATCGCTATCCAAGGCAGGATGCAAGCAGCAAATGTAAAGTATACAGCAATAGACATATTTGCCACAAAAGTCCGCCATTTTGGTCCTACGTATTCCAGGACTGAAAATCAGAAAGAGAAATTGATACTTGTTAGGTGGTAAAGACATGTTTTATTATGCAAATTAGGCAGCAGAAAAACACACGGCTCATCTGAAGTAAAATGGATACCATGGCCTATGGGCTTGTGTAATACCAGGGGAGTCACAATCGCGCTGCTGATCCTGTAAGCACAGAGAGTTTATGTGCCGTCAGTGCAGAATACTAAGCAGGACATGCCTTTGGTCTTTCCACTTTCAGCACAAAAACTCTCCATTGAGCTCTGGCTACCCTAGTCACCGCCGGTAACACAACATGAGACTACTACGACCACGATATTCTGTACGTATTTTATAATAAGGGTAATGAAGATTATAGTCAAGACAGTAACGGATTTAGGCTTAGGCTCATAATGCAAATTTTGGTTATATCATCTCGGACCTAGGGCATCCTCAAACCTAAACCCACTACTGTATCAGATAGCGTGGTCCTCGGTTGCATCCAAGGCTCTCACCTCGGGGCTAAGGGTTTGTTTACTCCTTCTCCTTCATTTAATTTGGCTAAACGATTTTTATGGGAGCAATTCTATAGGAGGTAGGACACGGCGGTATCTCCGCCCAATTGAGCAGTCCGACTGGGGAAGTACCTCCGCTCCACAGAATACCGCGGCCATAATAACTTCGTGTTGTGTTCCCACCGGTGGTAGGCTAGACAGAGCTCACTGGAGAATTCGTGCTGTCAGTGGGAAGACTAAAGGCTTGCCCTGCTTTGTCTTCTACACTGACGGCACAGAAACTCTTTGCTTACAGGATCGGCAGTGCGAGTGACTCCTCTGGTGTTACACACGTCCATAGGCCAAGGACGCCAAGGTAACCACTTTCTATCAGGTGGGCCATGTGCTTGTCTGCCACCTAAGTTGTAAAAAAAGCAACGACACGCACTGGGAACCGCCTGGAAAGCCTTTATTGAGGATATTTGTAATAAACTTGGTGGCACAAATTTGTCTCAAGTTTCGACCGGGTAGGTACCACCGTGCACTATTGCGAAAAACCCTCCATAGCAATTCAATCTCGGTTGGATTGTGTTCAGGGGTCAGCAAGTGCATAGCCGGGCAGAGGTGGTGGTTGTCGCAGCACTAGTGGGACCAGTGGGTCTTGGCGTAGTCTAGTGGGGATGGCGCGGGGCGATGCGCCGAACAGGGAGACCTGTAGAAACGGTGGTGCCGCTGGCCGCCCGCGGTATAGTACAGGGGCCCAACTGGGGTTAACCACCTTGGGAGGCTGCCTCACCAGGCCGCGCATAATCCCGATATGGTTCGTCGTGCCGGTTGGTGACCGGAATTGGGAGCCCGGCGACCATACTCGGGGGGGTACGGGGGCCCTTCCGTTCGGCGCGTCGGCTCTCGCCATGCCTCACATTCATAGATAAAACCAATATCCCGCGCTTTGTCACACGGTGCTGCGGCGGCAATCACCTTGTGGCGATGCCACATGTACCCAGCGCCGCGTACGTACGTAACTACGAATCCTACATCGCGCATGTAAAGTTCTCGCGCTGGGAGAACATATGTACATCGTCCCAACGACAATCGTTGGGCCGCGGCCCGCCAGGCGTGATCACCTTGCCTGGTCGGAGGATCCTCCCTTTGTGTTGTAGGAACATATCACCTCGTTCCTCCACAGTGGTGACCCCGACGTGATCTGATCACGTAACCTTCGCTGAACATATCATCAGCATTATCATCGTCACATCCCACTCACTTCTCCCGCATGAGCGGTAATCAAGTCTTCGCCATCCAGCAATTTCGGCCCTTACAAGGATACCACAGCATGCAGCGACCGCTGCAGCCTGGTTACCCTTCGGCCTCGCCTGCATCTAAGGCATACAGTGCACGTACATACGGTCCACGTAAGCAGAGGACATCTCTCCCGTCTACGTGGCACTCAGCCATTACCCAGCATTCGCCCCAATACACGGGGGACTTACCTCGCTTCATCGAGGATTCGCCCCGTCACTGCCGAGGACTCACCTCGCCTCACTGGCGGCTCGCCGAGAATTCATCTCGACGCATCGAGCCCCAACTCAAGGCGTTTCACAGCAGGACCGCAGCACCGCAGCACCGCACTTGTCCCGCGTCTTCGGGACCAGCGGTAGTCCCGACTCACTGGGACTAGCGAGGAAGACTGTTCCGCTAACGGAATAAGCGGCGTCCAGTTCTGACGAAACGGAACTACTCAAGACTGGAAATGGCATGCTCATCAAGAGAGCTTAGACAGCCGACTCATCGCAAATCAACCTCCGGTCTGGAGGGGAGTGATGTGGCGATGCCACATGTACCCAGCGCCGCGTACGTACGTAACTACGAATCCTACATCGCGCATGTAAAGTTCTCGCGCTGGGAGAACATATGTACATCGTCCCAACGACAATCGTTGGGCCGCGGCCCGCCAGGCGTGATCACCTTGCCTGGTCGGAGGATCCTCCCTTTGTGTTGGAGGAACATCACACCTCGTTCCTCCACAACCTCTTTTTTCACGCCTTCTCCCACCCAAACTCATGGCAGCGCAATTCAAGGAAATAGGCAACACAGCGGCTCGATACACTCCCAAAAGCTTGCTATTTGAGGTGGAGTCCACTAACATCTGTGGGCTCCATGCAAACCTCAACGCCGTCCACCAACACCTAAAGACGGCGAAACCTGCCATGTTTTTTCTAACGGAGACGCAAATACACCGCCCTGACGACACGACCTACTTGCTCTACCCTGGCTATGTTCTTGAGGCAAGTTTTCGTCCAAAAGCCGGGGTGTGCGTGTTTGTTAGGGCGGATGTTTGCTGTCGCCGTTTGCGCTGCCTAGAGGACTCATCCTTCTCCATCCTTTGGGTACACGTAGACCATGGCCCTACGAGTCAGATCTATGTGTGCCTCTACCGTTCCCATACAGGAGATGCTGAGACAACTCGACTCTTTGAATATCTGAGTCAGGCGGCAGATGATGCGCAAGAGCGATTTCCGAATGCCGAAATGGTGTTTTTGGGGGATTTTAACGCCCACCACGAGATCTGGTTGGGCTCCTCCAAAACAGACCATGCGGGAAGAGCCGCCCACGCGTTTGCCCTGGCGCACGGCCTGACCCAATTGGTGCACGAGGTCACTAGGATACCAAGAAGGTCGGGCCTAGCACCTTCTCTGCTAGACCTTCTGCTGACGAGTGATCCGGACCGGTACAGTGTATCGGTGCGAGCCGCTTTAGGCAACTCCGACCACTGTCTGGTCTGTTCCACGGTGCCCATTATAGCGCCCCCACGACCCGTGCAGGGGAAGCGGCGTCTCTGGCACTACTCGTCAGCGGACTGGGATGGACTTCGTGACTATTTTGCGTCCATCCCGTGGGTTGAGCGCTGCTTTGAAGGTAAGAACCCATCGGATTGTGCTACTGCTGTCGCCGGTGAGATCGGTCTGGGTATGGAATACTATATCTCATACACCGATGTCACCGGTGACCGCGGGGTGCGCCCTTGGTTCGGGCGCGAGTGTGCGGAAGCTGTTGAACAAAAACAGTCTGCGTACCGCGCTTGGGTAAGGGCGCGCGCCACGCGCCATCCCAATCTGGGCCACTTCAAGGCGGCGTACAACAGAGCCACAAAGGTCTGCAGAAGGGCCTACGTCAGAGCGGATGCCCTGCGCATAGCGCGGCTTGGTCAAGAGCTAGTGATGCATCCCACGGGAAGCCGTGGCTACTGGCGACTGGCTAAAGCTGGCTTGCACGCCAACTTCTGTCAGCCTTCGCTGCCTCCGCTGCGTAACCCTGGTGGATCCCTGGCCCATGAGCCGCAAGAGAAGGCAAATCTGCTGGCTAATCTCTTTGCGGCCAACTCCCGAATCGATGATTGTGGTACGCAGCCACCAACACTACCCGACAGTGACCACGCGATGCCTGATATCCATATCAGGCAACGCGATGTCCGTGCAGTGCTGCAATCACTCGATGTCCGGAAAGCCAGTAGTCCGGATGGTATTCCAGCGGTAGTCTTGAAAAAATGTGCAGCGGAGTTGTCTCCAATGCTTACGCGCCTGTACCGGCTATCCTACAGTTCGGGTACAGTGCCTTTGCCTTGGAAAGAGGCGAATGTTCAGCCGATTCCCAAGAAGGGGGATCGCTCGGAGCCAGCCAACTATCGACCCATAGCCGTCACCTCAGTGCTGTGCAAAGTGTTCGAGCACATAATCAACAAACAGCTCATGCGGCACCTAGAGGATCACTCCTTAATTAATGACCGGCAATATGGCTTCAGACCGAAACGGTCAACGGGTGATCTTCTAGCATACGTTACCCATCTTTGGGGTGAGGCTATGGACAAGCACGGCGAGTCACTGGCAATTAGTCTTGACATCGCCAAATCTTTCGATAGAGTCTGGCACAAATCGCTTCTTTCCAAGCTACCTGCCTTTGGTCTGCCTTCTAGGCTGTGCAACTGGGTTGCTAGCTTCCTGCAGGGGCGCCGTATTCGCGTCCTTTGTGACGGACGAGCTTCGGAGTTTCTGCAGGTTAATGCTGGCGTGCCCCAGGGGTCCGTCTTATCACCCACTCTCTTTCTTCTGCATATCAACGACATGCTGTCTACCGGCAATGTTCATTGTTATGCAGACGATAGCACTTTGCATGGGAGTTATCATGGACATCCTGCGGCCAAGCAGTCGGATATCGCGGAGAAAAGGCAGCTTCTTGTCACTGAGCTTGACGGGATCCTGAATCACATTTCTCAATGGGGCTCTGAGAACCTGGTTGAGTTCAATGCCAAGAAGACGCAGGCATGTGCGTTTACAGCAAAAGTATCTTCTTTCCTTCCCCTCCCCACTCTTCAGAGCACGCCACTGCCACTGCAGGACAATCTCAATATCCTAGGTATGGATGTTCGCTGCAACCTGAATAACAAAAACTACATCGAAAGTATCATCAAAACAGCCTCACGAAAACTCGGAGTCCTGAACAGAGTGAGACGGTTTTTCACGCCGGAGCAGCGGTGTCTTCTATACAAGACACAAATTCGCTCCTGTGTGGAGTACTGCTCGCATCTCTGGGATGGTTCAGCAAAGTACTTACTAGATGCTCTCGACAGGTTGCAGCGACGTGCGGTCCGCATCATTGGGAATCCCGAGATCACGAACACCCTAGAACCTTTACAGCTGCGTAGAGATGTTGCGTCCATGGCTGTATTTTACCGTTTGTACCATGGGGAGTGTTCTGATGAGCTCTTCCAATTAGTCCCACCCTCCCCTTTCCTACACAGGACAACGCGTGCAGGTCTTAGATGTCATCCGCACACGGTGCAAAACATCCGATCAAGAACCAAGCGGTTCGGAGACTCTTTCCTCTGTCGCACCATTAAGGCCTGGAATTCATTACCAGCTCACGTGTTTCCTTCTTCCTACAGTCCCGGGTCCTTTAAGCGGGGCGTGAAAAAGCATATGATGAGGCCGTCAAGCTGAGTGTCACCATTGTCACACGGTATGTGTAAGTAATGGTGACCCTCTTTTCTGGGACTTTGCCTTCAGCTTACCATCAGGCAAGGCGAAGTCCAATTGACGTGTCCTATATAAAATAAAAAAAAACCATTCCTTGAAAATCTGGTAAAAATAAGTTAGAGACTGTCTATACAAGCAAACTTGCCGAGATGCACTTATTATATCTGTGCAATGAATATAAACGCATCAGATATTTCTATCTTTGTACAGTCACTAAGTAGGTTAAATAAATACTTACCGACAATATACATGATAACAAAGCAGTTATCATAAGCAAGGCCGACAATGAAACGGCAGAGGCAGAAAGACCAGAAGTCGTTAGTGAACATCGTGCCTATACCACCGGCGAAACCAACCAAGTTTATACCTGGAAGGATAATACTGTTTATTTATTGTTATATTATAAGGTGTAGCCAGCAAGTCAACCTACCCAGGACTTCGGTTCTGCAAATTGTAAACGGAGGTAGGAAATGGTGGTATTGCCACCCAATTGAGTAGTCTCACTGGGGAGGTACCTCCGCCCTACAGAATACCGCGGCTATAATAAGTTCGTGTTGTGTTCCCAGCGGTGAGTAGGGTAGCCAGAGCTCACTGGAGAATTTGTGCTGTCAGTGGGAAGACTAAAGGCTTGTCCTGGTTTGTCTCCTACACTGACGGCACAGAAACTCTGTACTTACAGAGTTGGCAGCGCGACTGTGACTCCTCTGATGTTACAAACGTCCATAGGTCACGGTAACTACTTTCCATCAGATGGGCCGTGTGCTTGTCTGCCACCTAAGCGGTATAAAAAAACGAACCACTGTTAAATCACAGACACCGAAAAAAAAATAAAACCCGACTACCAAAAATCACGCTTTAAAAAGTAGCCTAGTGGTATGGGTAATGGGCTGCTGAGACGTGGTCTCGGGTTCGATCCCAGTTTTTACCATGGCACACACCAATGACTTTTCGATGCTTTTCGAAGGTATGTGTGTATTTATCGCAGGTTTATAAGTGGTCGGTTAATGGTAATAGGCTCGCCACCTATTACATTGGGACCTGACATAAACTGGCGAAATATGGATGCTAGCACCTCTGCCTGGGGTAGGCGTGAGTTTACGTTATATATGTTATGTTATGTTTAAAAAGTATTGTTATTCATAGAGTGTATTGTTTTGTTAGTGTTAGTGGCATACGACCACGGCTATCCTTGATATTTTCTTGTCTAATATTTTTGTGTTGGCCCGATATCGGATTATTAAAAATGACTCGAACCGACTAAAAATTTTACACATAGCTCAAACACATTTTATTATGTACATGTGTGATCCGCAAATCAAATCAAATCAAATCAAATCAAATGTATTTATTTGCGAAAATGGGTATTACAATAGATGTTCACAAAAAAATAATAATTTCATCAGCCATATTCCGCCCCAAGGCATGCAAATATTGGAATAATCAATCTTGTCGACTATTTACTTCAAAAATTGACTTCAAATTTCATATTAATATAATGTCAAAATAGGTAGGAATCCCAGGAATCACACAGACACACATTTGTCATCTAGATACTCTTGTACATTATAATATGCCTTTTGTATCAAAACATTTTTCAACTTGTGTTTAAATTCATGCATATTAGTTGCGGCGCATAAATCAGTCGGCAGTTTGTTGAAAACCCTTGATGTCATACATAATATACTTTTGCTTACCAAAGCAGTTTTATTTGGAATGGTTTTTATTTTATGTTGATGCCTAGGGCCACAAAGGTGTTCAAATAGCTGCATGTTTCTTTTGACAAATAGGGCTACCTCCATAATATATAAACTAGGAAAAGTTAATAACTTTAAATTAACAAAATGTGGTTTGCAACTATCTGTTTTCGAGATTCGACATATGGATCTGATGCATCTTTTTTGGGCTTTGAAGGCCATGTCCCAATTAGTGGAGTTGCCCCAAAATATTATGCCATAGCGAATCACTGATTCTGCATAGGCATGGTATGCGGTCACTACAGTGGATATGTCCACGGTTTTCGTTAGCATGTACAGAGCATATGATATTTGATACAGTTTAGTGCATACATTTTCAATATGAAATTTCCAGTTTAGATTACAGTCAACCGTTAGACCTAAAAACTTTGTAGTGTCAACCTCGTTTATTATTGTACCTGCATAGGCAGTCGTAACGTCAATTGGCGGTCGAACTCTATTTCGAAATACCATTATATTAGTCTTGGTCAAGTTAACTGCAAGATTATTTGATTTCAGCCAGTCAATTACGTCAGAAAGAGTATCATTTAGAGTGTCTCTGAGAATCGTATGATTTTTATTTGAAAATATCAAAGTACTGTCGTCTGCAAACAAGATCATTGGTACAGTAACTGCTTTGGGGAAATCGTTAATGTACACCAAAAATAACAAGGGACCCAGCACACTGCCTTGAGGAACTCCATATTCTACCTGTTCATAGTCAGAGGTATAGATAATTTCTTTTCTTTTTATGTCACAAATTCTACTAATCGATGTCGCTTGTTTTCTACTGCATAAAAATGACATAACAATGTCTAGTACATTGCCTCTGATACCGCATTTGTATAACTTATTTTTGAGTATTTTGTAGTCTACACAATCAAAAGCTTTGCTTAGGTCCATAAAAAGAGCACAAACTGGTGTGTTATTATCTATATTGACCATAACATCACTGATGAGTTTATAAATAGCTTTATTTATTGTCATTTCTTTCCTGAAACCCGTTTGTGCATTTGTAATTACGTTATATTTTTCTAAATATTTGTATAGTGCCTCGTATAAAATCTTTTCCAATATCTTAGACATCACTGGTATTAGAGCTATTGGTCTGTAGCATGCCATATTTTCACGATCTAGTTTTTTAAAAAGTGGTTTAACAATAGTTATTTTTAATTTTGAAGGGAACACACCTTGCATTATGCATAAATTGATAATATGAAATAATACTGGTGATATAGTTTTGCTGACAAGCTTTACTACTTTAGTTGTAATGCCGTCGTAACCGGTACTCGTGGTGTTTTTGAGTGTATTAATTAATCGGTCAATATCATATGGTGTCGTAGGATTGATAAAAATTGAGTTATGGTTATTACAGAATGTCAAAGTTTTGTTATAGGTCAAATTGTGTTTAAATATCTGGTTATTATTTGATGTCGAGTTGTTGTTTAATGTCAGATTGTTGTTTAATGTCAAATTGCTATTTAATGTCAAATTGTTGCTTAATTTAAAATTATTATTTAGTGGCGGATTATTAGCATTTGTCAACGATTTGATTTGATTAATGAAGAATGTATTAAAATTTTTGGCTATATCTAATGGATCAGTTACTATATTGCCATCTATATTTAGCCGTGTGATAGGGTTCTTGGGAATTTCTGCTTTTATATTATTAATTACATTCCAAACAGCTTTGGGTTTATTCTTACTGTTATTAATGTAGTAATTATTTTGTGATTTTTTGGTTAGTGAAATTATTTTATTTAGTTTAGCTGAGTATGTTTTAAATTTTAATTTATCAGATTTATTTCTGCTTTTTCTATACTGCCACAATAAATGACATTTCCTTTTTGAACACATCTTTATACCTTTGCTGAGCCATTTTTGCCTTCTTTTAATAGTTTTTTTTATTGATATCACGGGAAAGCACATTTCATATAACAAAGAAAACATATCATAGAAATTATTGAAAGATGTTTCGGCATCATCACTGCTATATACGTCATAAAAGGATAGGGAACCAAGGTAGTCCTGAAACCTATTCAAATTGTCTTGACTATAATCTCTTTTATTGACATTCCAAGACTCTAGTTTATAAATTCTTTTTATTGGATATTGTAACAGCTGTGCGGTATGGTCCGACAGAGCAAAATTGTAAATGTTGCTTTTATATCCCTTTATGTAGTTAATAATAATATGATCAATACAAGTACCACTGATTAGCCGTGTTGGGGATTCTATGATTGATTTGAGGTTGAATTGAGCTACCAAATTTTTATATGTTGACGAGTATTTATTTTTCTTTAAAGTATCAATATTGATGTCACCGCATATTATGACCTTTCTTCTTCCAAGACACAGGTGTTGCAAAAGATTACTAAAACTCGAGAAGAAGAGTTCGTAGTCCTCAGAGATGTTGGTTGGTGATCTATATATGCATATTATATAAAGATTATAGTCTATTAGCTCGATACCACTACACTCCAATATATTTTTAAGTTGAAACTTTTGTATATTTTCTATTACTTTAAATTTATAGCTATTACGTACAAGAATGCAAGAACCTCCGTACCTTGTATTTCTTACACATGTAGAGGCAACAGTAAAAGATGGCATATTTACTAGTGGTATGTCTGGTCTAGTCATATTGTGTTCAGTGATGCATATTATATCGATATATATATTTTCGTCTGACAAATTATCAATTTGTGTGATTAGCAGATTTAACTTACTAAGGAGCCCATTAATGTTTTGGTGTATAATATTTATATATTTATTGGTGAAAAAATGTCTCGTTAATGACTGGGGTAGTCGCTGACACGTCAAGATTTTTATCATTAGGGTGTTTTATTTCAGATGAATTTTGATCCGCTGTCTGGGTAGATTTATCCACCAATAATTTGTTTTTACTGAGGATTGAGTAAAAGTTTTTATATTGGAGGTGATAATTGATACGTAATATCTCCTTTAACAATATTTGACAAGTATGCCGAGCAAATATATCACTATGAGGCAGTCTAGAACTGAAACCCATATCTACATGAGCGACATTATTAAATTTAGAACACAATAACTTAATTTCATAGTTTAGCTTTTTTTCTCTTAAAAATTTGTTAAAGGGAATTTCACAAAATAGATAGATAGATAGATAGATAGATAATTCTTTATTGTACACCAACAGATTTACAGTAGGACAAGTAGGTAGCATCTATACAGTTCAATGTACAATGGGCGGCCTTATCGCTGAAGCGATTTCTTCCAGGCAACCTTGGGATGGACAGTAATGTTATGAAAACAAAAGATATGGTGTAGTTACCGACTAAACTTGAATAGATAGAGTATTAAAACAAGAGAAAGAGAGAAAAGTAAGTAAAATAAAATTAATATACGGCTTTACACAAAAAATTTAAACATAAATTCTGATATACAGATACATATACATGTATTAAATAAATATATACATAAAGTAGATAGTTCATACTAATACGAAGGGAAAATAGTGAGTGAGCACATAATTGTGAGCTATTACCTACTGTGCACAACATGATAGGTAGTGGTTCTTGACCATTAATTTAAATACATTCACTGACTTTGCCCGTCTGATGTTCAGTGGCAACGCGTTCCATAAGCGCACCGCCCTGACAGTGAAAGACTTGTCAGCAAAGTCAGTAGAATGTATTGGCATACTCAGCCTCAAATTCTCGGACGACCTCAGGCATTTCGCATGTGTGTCATAGAGGAACTGGAAACGTTCTTTGAGATAAGAGGGAGTGTTGGGATTAAACAATACATTATATAACAATGTTAGAATATGGGCATTCCTGCGAAGTCGAATTGGGAGCCACTTGAGTTGTTTACGGAAATCAGACACGTGATCATACTTGCGTAGACCAAATATGAATCTTATGCAAAAATTTTGAAGTCGCTCAAGTTTATCTAGTTGCTCTTCTGTTAGATCAGGATAGCTGACATCGGCGTAATCGAGGACAGGAAGAAGAATCGATTGTGCTAGCGCACCTGCCGTCGTCACCTGCTGACATTGGTATTTCTTGTTAGACACAAAAAATTGCTTATACAAATATTAAGAATACTAGGAGATCTATCGTTAGTACCACCTAAAACTATCACATAGTCCTTATTACTGAGAGATTTTATTTCTGTGTGTTCTGACACCAGCACGTCCTGCAGTGTAGTTCCAGGCTTCCAGAAGCAGCTCACCAGAAAGCGATCACCAATGAGGTGTTGTAGCGTACGCTGGATATGTCGTCCCTGGTTGTCCGCAATTACCACTATTTTATGTTTGTGTTCCATGAGTTTTTCTTCGTTGGAACGCTGTTTGTGTTGCATCAGTGTTGTTGGTGTAATATTTTTAGGTCTTTCAGAGGTGTAATGGACACATAAAGTGGATTGTATGCGTACAAGGGAGCCCTGTCTTTGGAGCTGAAATGAAGATATTTCTTTCTTGTTTTCGCTGCCAGTAATTGATTGAGAACTAACTTTACTTTTAGATTTTGGTTTCGGAGGAGTCGCCTGAAAGCTCAGTGGAGTAGAGGAGTCTCTTTTACGGTTCTTACAGCGAGACACCGTCGTCGGTGAGGTATATGAGCCATCTAAAAGAGTTATCCGTTTGTATGTACTTGCTAGTTTTTTTGTTTTTTCAAGCTCTAATTTGAGCTGACAGTTCTCACTGTTGAGGGTTTCGATTTCCGCGTGCGCACTCGCCAGCTGGTTAGTGAGATCTATAACGATGTCGTTCAGTTCTAATATCGATGCTTTCGTTTTTTGAGGTGTGGTCGGTAAACTCATTACAGTGGTTTCAAACAGTGAAGAAATTGATCTGGAGTCATCGCTAAGAGAATTAGTTTGCTGAGATCTAATGGGTCTAAACGTTACATTCTGATCCTGGTCCATGGTATCCATTTTTAAATATTGTTTGCAGGCAGTGAATAAACACAGATTACGGAGCGTCTTGTATTTGGCTCGTGTTATAAGTAATATTATTCTCCGCTAGATGGCTCTGATATCTCTTTTTGGAATTAATATGAATACATTAAATTTTTACAACATTTTATAATTTTATTTTACAGTTTAATATTCTTGAACTTTTAGCTTCAATATTCTTTCCAATTTAGTGGAACAAATTGGAAAAACAAAATTTCTCGGCAAGTCGGGATTGAACGCAGGTCATTCCAACATCCACTGCTTGTAGGTCGAAGTGTAAGTAGCGTAAACCACTAGACCAATCTCACATGTATAGGACCGTTGAAAATTGGTGACTGGTATCGTCCAAGAAGTGTGCAATGATCGTATTATACTAATTATACCTACTGTTGGTCGGTTTGTAGTATTACATTATTGAATTTTTTGTTTAGTTTAGTTATTATTTTGAACTGTATCACTGATATTGCACTATATTTTTAAAGTTCTATTATGTAGCTATTGCTTTATCGTATTTCTTCACTATGTATAGTTAACGTCTTCGTTTGTTCACTGTGTTAACTTGAAATTCTTTATCACTTGACTTTTTTTTTTTTATTCACTGAATGTATTTCTGAAAAAACGATATGACCGGTTTATTGTTATTAAAAATGCTTTTTTACGGTAATCAATTGCATGAAAGTTCACATCAATTATTTTTAAAACTTTTTTAAGCACAGAGCCGATGTTAACACGACAAGCATCGAAAACGCAGATCAAAAACTACAGAATTACGTTAAAAGTTACTGTGGTTTTACCATTGTTTACTCAGTTCACCCAAACTTGTATTAAACACGGTATTAAAAAATTACTGCCACTAGAAAGTTCACGATGAAAGTTAAAAGTTCATTGATGACCTATTTACTATCCACACATCATGCGAAAAAAAAAAAAAAAAAAAACCGCAATAAAAACGATCTTCTTTCTGTCATTTAATTTTGGTCTGTTAACGAGGATCTGGCGCATAATTTCCTCTTAGGATCCCGGAAAAGCCAACATACCATTCATAAACATCGAGTGGACTTCGGACTTCATAGCGCAAATTTTGGATGCAGCTGGAAGTCACTCTGAAGACGCTGATGACTTACCTACTAAAGCAGGTACTCTTCCATACTTGTCAGCCACCCATCCGAAGATAAAACCGCCTAATATGGCGCCACAGAAGAATATGCATTGAGATGTAGCCCCGTAGCTGTCTCTGTCGCACACCCATCCTTGCTACAAGAGGAAAGGAAAAAGTAGATGCTTTAGTAGGGGTAAATTTATAAGGGGCAGTAAGGGCAGGTACCTTAATCGCTAAAGTTAAGTTATGAATTTGTATTAGTTAGGCAGAGTAGAATTTGGACCACCCCATCTCTTCCCATGCGGTGTCGTACAAGGCGACTAAGGGACAGAGCTGTTTAACATCGGGCAGATATATACAGCCCAGACTTAGCCTCAGATGCATGCCTCGAGTCAACAATAGTACTCGGAAGTTAAACTAAGATGTGACTCCACTTTTTAGCAAGTGCGTACGTAAATTGTGTTCTTTTTGTATGTTTTTGCATTTCATTTTTGTATGTTTATATCCGACACAATGTAAAAATTATTTGTGATAATAATAATATATTTCTTCATTTTTTTTTAGGTGGAGATTTTTTTATCAAATACTATTTTAATGTAAACAATAAATAAATAGGATCACCCCCTATTACGTGGGACCGAATTCAATGATTTTTTTTTATATAGGACACGCCAACTTGACTTCACCTCGCCTGAAGGTAAGCTAAAGGCAAAGTCTCAGGAAAGAGGGTCAACATTACACTGAGTAATGTTACAATGGTGGCACTCAGCTTAGTGGCCTCATCAGATGATTGGTGAAATTCACGTCTGCCTAACCCTTCGAGGATGAAGATTATATGTATATACGTATACTTGCAGAACGACTGCTTCAGATTGGATAATTCTTTTTTCACTGTATTCATAACGAATACAGGTCAGGACAAGGTTTGTGTATAAAAAAGACAGATGGTGCAGTGGGAACGGGATTTGAATTCCAGACTGGCGGGGCCGCTGGTAGTTCGCTGGGTCAGCTAGTTTATAATAATAGGTTGTTACATATTAAATAGCTGTTTTTTTTTTTGAAGAAATTGGAGGAACCCTAATTTACAGTACTAACATTTTTGTATTTTTTTAGGAATGACAAATTCAAATTTTATGATTTTTTTGTGTATGAACGAGACAAAATTAAGACAATAAACACTTTAATTATTTATTTTTGAAAAGTGACAGCTGTAAAAAAAGTAATACGAAATTTATCATCAAAATGTATAGCATTTAGGAAGTACTGTTTTTGAAGATCGAATTGAATTTATCAAGCGGCCAATAAAAACAAAATTTAATACAGAGTTGTAAAATCTTGAAATCAACTTTCAAACAAAATATGAATAACGGATATAGCTATTAAATTACAGGAATAACGAAATAAATTAATTACGAAATAAATTGCTGGATAGGAGGTAGGACACGGTGCGGCGGTATTTCCGCCCAATTGAGCAGTCCGACTGGGGAAGTACCTCCGCCTTAGAGAATACCGCGGTTATAATAACTTCGCGTTGTGTTACCAGGGGTGAGTAGGGTAGCCAAAGCTCACTGGGGAATTTGTGCTGTCAGTGGGATGACTAAAGGTCTGTAATGCTTTGTCCTCTACACTGACGGCACAGAACCTCTGTGCTTACAGGATCGGCAGCGCGAGTGTGGCTTCTCTGGCGTTACAAACATGCGTTAACCACTTTCCATCAGCCACATAAGTGCTATAAAAAAAACTCATGAATCTGTAAGAAAATTTCGGCAATTTCATAGGTGAAGACCTAATATAAGTAGATTAAGATATACCTGTGAAGCTATAGTTTCATAAGGCACATCACTGTAGTTGAATTCCCATCTATCACACGGCTTCACATTCCACTCAGGGCTAGGGTCCACTGTACCGTTGTTAATTACGGCTATCCAGTCCACATCATATACGGAACACTTATCTATTTTGTTGTTCTTTACGGGAGCAGAGAGGTGACGCCTGGAAAAAAATCGGGATCATGTTATATAGAAGTGGAATAGCCTGCTGTGTCAAAGCACTTGATAGAGACTGCCATTGGTCGGACTGGGCTTCGATTCTGCTACAGCAAAACCATATATACCACAGACACTGCCAAAAAATCATTTAAATTTAGACTTTAAAGCAATGCGGTTAAAGTCCAAAATGAAAAAGGCTTTTTGCAAAGTGAATGAAAATGACAGAGTAGACCACCCCATCTCATCCCATGCGGTGTCGTACAAGGTGACTAAGGGATAGGGCTGTTTAACATCAGACAGATACATACAGCCCAGACTCAGCCTCAGATGCATGGCTCGAGTCAACAATAGTGCCCTAGTGCTCACCACCTATTTACATGAGACCGAATTCAATGATTGATGAGAGTGTCAATTCACCTCTGCCTGCAAGTATGTATGAATGAAAAAGTGAAATGAAATTCTATTCATTTAATTTTAGACTTTAAGCGTATAGGAATAAAGTGTAAAATTGTATGCCATTTATTGCAGTGTCTGTGGTATGAGGGTGGTTTTGCTGTAGTAGAATTGAGGGTCCTGGTGACGTCACTGGAGATCGACCAATGGCAGTCTTTATCAAGGTTGTCGCAGTGCTTTGCTCGACGCTATATGCTTAGAGAATAGGGTAGTTTCCTGAGTCATCGAATTCTTACCAATACTACTTAATGTCTTAGTATTTTATATAAATATATGCTTAGTAAACTAAGATATTGCCTAACTAAACTGAAACTATGACTTTTCATTGTTTTTAATTCCCATAATAGGTCAAAAAATAAACAATCGAAATAAAGCCAAAATTTACAACATTTTAGATTCCTTATTAAATTTCAAATTAATCGTATTATGCACTGTATACGTGCAAGAGAATATCGCATTTATTTCAGTCAACGTACGCAACGTTGGCTGAAATAAAAGCGATATTCTCTTGCACTCTGTCACTACCCGCCAGCGCGCTGTGACGTCACCACGTGCCACGATTTTGTATGGAGCGTTTTCGGGCGGCTCGAGTAATAGAATTTTTAAAATCAAATATCTTTAAAACTATTTGTGATACGAAAATTTCACTTTTACAGTTTATTATTTTACTGTAAAATGTACAGTTTATGACAGTTATAAAAAATAGGAGACAACGCTATTGCACAGCTGGATTTGAATCTTAATCCTCTTTATGGGAGAGTCGACTCCTCAACCACTAAACTACCGAAACATTTCATTTATTCCAATAAAAATCAATTGCCACAAATGACTATTTGTCCGCGCATCACTCGCAAACGGCTTGGCTGATATGGCTGATTTATTTTTACTAAGGCCATTCTAAATATAGAAAGAGTCGGTAATATTTTTAAAATATTCGAGTTTTTTTCTAATAAACGAGTTTGAAAAGCTAAAAGCCTTATTAAAGAAATCGGTGACACTTGTTCCGGGTCGTTCCTGATGCAAAGGCTGTCCATTGCCATCCAACGTGGCAACGCATCAATTGTTATGGGTACTTTCATCATTGCATCATTTGTAATGTTACGTGCACGGTGTGCCGAAGATTGCAAGCATTGTCAGAAGAACGAAGCCCGTGAAAATATTAAAGTCATAAAGGTGAATGGACTTGACGACGAATGGACCGGAAGCAGTATGAAGCAGGCGCAAGAGGATGATGATGATCTACAGCCTATACTGCACTGGAAGCAGCTTGGAAACAAACCCCAATGGAGTGATATATCTGCTTACAGTTCCACTACCAAAAGTTATTGGGCCCAGTGGGACAGCTTAACTCTGATCGATGACGTGCTGTATAGGAAATGGGAATCCAATTACGGCAAAGAGGTGACCCTACAAGTAGTGGTACCACGAAGCAAGGTGGCTACTCTCTTACGGCACAGCCATGATGGTGTCTCTGGCGGGCATCTCGGAGTCAAGAAAACCCTAGTTAAAGTACGACAGCGGTTTTACTGGCTTCATTGTCGCGAAGATGTCGAGGATTGGTGCCGTAAATGCACAGCATGTGCTTCAGTTAAAGGACCGCCGACAAGAAGCAAAGGAAAATTGAAACTGTATAACGTCGGAGCACCATGGGAACGCATCGCCATTGATGTTGCTGGACCTTTTCCAACGACTGAAGAAGGTAACAAATACATCATAGTAGTGCAAGATTACTTCACTAAGTGGCCGGAAGTATTTGCGACACCCAACCAGGAAGCAGTCACTGTGGCAAGGAAACTGGTTCAGGAAGTGGTCTGCCGGTACGGCGCGCCTATGGAGATCCATTCTGACCAAGGACGGAACTTCGAGTCTGCTCTATTTCAAGAAATGTGCAAACTCCTTGGAATGAACAAGACCCGTACGACTCCAGCGCACCCGCAGTCAGACGGTATGGACGAGAGGTTTAACTAGACGTTGGAAAATCACTTGGCTAAAGTTGTCGATGAACACCAAAGAGATTGGGACCAGTATATCCCACTATTCCTGATGTCCTATCGATCTGCGGTACATGACAGTATGGGACACACCCCAGCGAAAGTGAACTTTGGTCGAGAGATTAGGCTACCAGTGGATGCAATAACCGGTACGCCACCTGACAGTCCTAAGCCCGTGACGGATTACGTGAGTGATCTTCGAAGCCGACTGGACGAGGTGCACAGAATAGTACGGGAAAACAATTTGAAGACAGGTGAAAGGGTGAAAACCCGGTACGATAGAAATGCAAACACCAACGGTTTCGAAGAAGGAACACTGTTATGGTTTCATAATCCGCTACGCAAGAAGGGGAAATCTCCAAAACTCCAAGCTCGCTGGGAAGGGCCCTATACGATTATTAGTTTTCGAGATATCGACGGCTGTCGTAACAGTAATAATCATTATCCATAAATTAATTTTGAAATTAAAAATAAGTTTAAATCTAAATCTTATTCCAATTCGAATCCATATTTATATTCGTGTTCGTGATAGACGAAATAATTACTGATCGGATTTTGATACAGGCTTTTCATTATAAAGGTCTAATCAGACTTAAAATCATTATGTAAGTCTGATCGCCATTAATGGAGTAGAACAGTATTTTTTTTTTCTGTATCATTAAAACGGCATAAAGCACACAACCCACCTAATGGGAGTAGTAACCTTAGCCTCCTTGAAGAATTCCATATTGTAGTCGCTTTGCTTTTGCCCTTTGTTCCACTATCAGTTTTCCCAACTCAGGCCATAACACCAGTACTCTGCAGGCACCACCATGGTCACCGACATAAAAAAATCTTCTAATGCTCCCTTCCCTTAATGAAGAACCCCATACTGTAGTCACTTCGAAAGTCTACAGCAGGGTTCTTACAATATCTTCCAGGAATCTTACTTTGACCGGCGGATTGATATATAGGTACTAACTTAAGTAACGTTCCTTGCGCTCTCTTCTGTTTATGTAATTATAGCTTTGTAATTGTGGTATTTATTTATTTTATTTTTGTTCTTTGTAACTGTATTTTGTGTTTTATTTTATTTTTTTCTTCTTTTTTAATGATTATATAAATGTGGTGGCTTTTAATTAGCGATTTGATGATATTTTTGTGTATTCAATTTCTATATTAGTCTGTAAGCCTTCTTTAAAAAAAAAAAAACAAAAATATAACCAAAAGTCTCGACAACTGATAAACTAACCTTTGTTCCACTGTAAGGTTCCCCAGCTCAGGCACATAACACCAGTACTCTTCAGGTACCACAGTCATAAAGATCTGCCCGAAATAGACGAAGGCGAAGAAGAATGAAAATGGTATCATCAAGAGGAACAGGTACCGTTGGTACCAGCCGAAGTCGCCAAGGTATGGGAGCAAATCATCTAGGTCTTTGAGCTCTTTTCTTGGGGAGCCGTTCGCTGAAACAATATCTTCATTATTTATTCTTACATAAATATAACATAACATAAACTCACGCCTATATATCCCCGAAGGGGTAGGCAGAGATGCTAGCACCCACATTTCGCCAGTTTATGTTTAGGTCCCAATGTAATAGGTGGCGAGTCTATTGCCATTAACCGAGCACTTATAAACCTGCGATAAATACACACATAACTTCGAAAAGCATCGAGAAGTCCGTGGTAAAATCTGGGATCGAACCCGAAACCTCGTCTCAGCACTCCATTACCCATACCACTAGGCTACCGCGGTTCTATTTTTAATTTTTTTATACCACTTAGTTGGCAGACAAGCACACGGCCCACCAGAAGGGAAGCGGTTACCGTGGCCTATGGACGTATGCAACCAGAGGCGTCACACTAGCGCTGCTGACCATGAAGAAACCTTCTGATGCCCCTCTTGAAGAATCCCAGATTGTGGGTGCTTGGGAAAACCGCAGCAGGGAGGTCATTCCACAGCTTGAGTCTACGTGGGATGAGTTTATGACCATGAAGAAGTCTATTTATACTGTTGATTGATGGCACTCATTAATAATCACACATAACACATTTAAATCACACTTCAAATGTACCCAAACAATCGTCATGTATCATCAAGAAACTCCTTGACACTATATTATCATTTCTCAAGCCCGGTACTTAGTGCTTTCTTAAATTTGTTGAAGGTTAGCTCTCTAATGGGTCTGGGCATCATCATCCTCTCCTTCTTTACACTGATGAAGATGAGGTAGAACGTATGATAGTGGGTCTTCGGTCGGACTGTGCGGTGGGCTGGGATGGTATCTCTGCGGCTCTAATTAGATCTGCGAAACATATCCTTGTACCTATAATTACCCATGTCCTAAATCTCTGTATCTCAAAGGGTGTCTTTCCTGCAGTTTTCAAGAGGGCTGTAGTAGTACCTATATACAAGAGTGGGGACCGAGACAGTGTCAGCAATTATAGACCTATCTCTGTACTGACTACACTCTCCAAGATCTTTGAAAAAATTCTAAACAATAGGCTACTTCAATACATAAACCAACATCATATAATTGCCGATAACCAATACGGTTTTCGACCGGGTAGAAGTACTGAAGATGCCGTCATTGAGTTAACTAGTACCATAGCAAAGAATTTTAAGGATAACCTAAAGACAATGGCCATTTTCCTGGATCTCTCCAAAGCATTTGACACTGAATCGGTTCCTCTCTTGCTCAGGAAGTTAGATTGTATTGGTATTAGGGGATTACCGCTTCAAATTTTTAGCAGCTACTTGAATGGTCGCTCACAGATTGTTAAGATAGGTAAATACACTAGCTCAGAAGAATATCTAAATTACGGCGTACCCAGGGTAGTGTTCTTGGGCCTACTTTGTTCATACTATACATAAATGACCTGTGCACGTTGCGCCTACCCCACGCTAAAATTATCACATACGCCGATGATACAACTCTCCTGGTTCATGGTTCTAATTGGCTACAAACTCGTGAGAATGCAGAAATGGCTCTGAACATTATTATGCAATGCCTGACTAAAAATCTACTCACAATAAATTTACAAAAAACTAACTTTGTAACATTTCTGTCGTCTCAGCCACCTGCATCTTTCGAACTAAGGGCTCACAGTTGTGACCAAACCATTCGGCATCAGTGTGCCTGTGTTGAGGTTGTCCGGTCGAATGCTATTAAATATCTAGGAGTAATTATTGATAGCACATTGTCGTGGCATGATCAAATAAATTCTCTTATTCCGAGAGTGAGAAAACTAATTTATGTTTTTAAAAACCTAAGGTCATCTGCTGAATTTAACACACTTAAACTGGTCTATTTCGCATTAGGGCAATCGATTCTAACTTACTGTATAACTGCCTGGGGAAGTGCTGGCAAAACCCTTTTTCTAAGGCTAGAAAGAGCTCAAAGAGTTGTCTTAAAGTCTCTTTAAACCAATAAGTTTTCCCACTATGGAATTATACAAGATATGTAAACTTCCAACTGTTAGAAACTCTTTTATCCTGAATACTGTTCTGCGGAAGCATCGGGAACTTACCTTTGACCCTAACTATAGATCAAAAAAGAGAAGATATGACATTGTTTGTAACTCCATACTTGCTCCAACGAGGGTTGCGAGACAACAATAGATACTACTTCCTGGGGTATGTTCTGTACAATAGGGTGAATAGAGTTTTGCAGATTTACCCTCTAACTCGGCGCGAATGTAAAATGCGCACTAGCGAGTGGTTAAGTACCTTGAGTTACGAAGAACTAGAAGTACTCCTAGATTAAGAATAAATAATTGCAAATTCCACTACATACAATTTATCACACATTGCACACACACACACACACACACACACTCTCACACACACACACACACACACACACACACACACACACACACACACACACACACACACACACACACACGCGCACGCACACACGCGCACGCACACACACACACACACACACACAAACACACACACACACACACACACGCGCACACACACACACACACACACACACACTCGCGCACACACACACACACACACACACACACACAGACACACACACACACACACACACACACACACACACACACACACACACACACACACACACACACACACACACACACACACACGCGCCCACACACACACACACACACACACACACACACACAAGCGCGCGCGCATACATGTAGTGTTTCCTAATTTAAGCTTGTAAATGCTTTCATTTAATAGTTTTAGTTAATCACTGATGCTTGTTATATTGTAATATTGTGCCGTTCTACGGAGGTGGGCGTTAATAATTGTAACACAGTTGTGAACTACTACGGTTATTCTCGTGCACATTTGCTATTATGTACCTACTTTGTTTTCTGTTGCAATAAACATTATTATTATTATTATATTATTATTATCCTCCTGCCAAGATTATTAGTGGTCGGCGCATAATGTGTTCCTTTTCCATTCATCTCTAGTTGCATACACAACCATATCATCTTTCACACAGTCCATCCACCACATTTTAGGCCTCACTCTCCCCTTGTAGCCATTTACTTCCATAGTTAGTGCCTTCCTTACGACATTACTTTGATCCCTACGCATTACATGCCTGAACCAGGACAAACGATTTTCTCGTAGCTTTTCTATGATTGGTGCCACTCTCAAATGGGTCTGGGTATATGGTTATAAATTTTGGCTGTCATATGATAGGAATTATTTTGATGGAGAGAAGTTTTACAGCAGCAGCTAGACAGCAGAAGATTTGTGCTATATTTAGATTACAATGAATTTACAAGGTTTACAATGCAATTTAAACCTTGAGGATGCCGTAAAGCGAAACCGGTCAGGTCTAAAAAATAATAAGTAATATGGAAAAGTACAAGTGAGTTATCAATATGTGTTTTATTTATTTATTTATTTATTTATTAAATTGTGGAACATAGGTTTTACAAAGATCTTAAAATAATAAATATAGGTGCATTATGTCCTGCCACTTACATGGCGTACAAATTAAAATTAAATGTCATCATGATTAGTATTGGTACTTTTTTTTTTTTTTTTACGTGCGCAAAATCCCCACGGATACCTCCCCACCGGAGCCGGTGGAGGAGGTTATGTCGGACTCGAACCGACTAAAACGCACGCCGCCTGTGGGTCGTTTCCCAGGGCCATCTCTCACGATCTGGCCCTCTTCTCGGGTGTGGGGACCACAGAGTCCCCAACTCGTCCCCGGAAACGGGGAGGCGCGCCACGCGCGCCACCGCCGCGGCCTGCTTCTGCAAGGGTGACAGGCGGCTTCACCTGTCACCCCCAGGCCGGCGCTCATGGGGGGCGGAGGTCGTTCATCGACCTCCGACGCCCGAGTTGCCTTCGTGCGCGGGCAGCTTGTCTAGCGATCCTTCGTCGCTCTCGCTGCCGCTCCCGAACCGCCTCCTCCTTCACGAGCATTACTTGCTCGCAGAAGGAGGCGCCGGCCGCCCACGCATCCGCGCAGCGAACCATCGCCGCGAGCAAGGTGGAGAGCGTGAGAACCCTCACTCCCAGGGCCGCCACAAGCTCCCGCCTCGGCGTCTCCCACGCCGGACACTCGGTGAGCGTGTGCGGACCTGAGTCCTCGCTCGCGTCGCAGTGATGGCACTCGGACGTTGGCTCTTTCTGCATCCGACGCAGATACTTTCCGAAGCATCCGTGCTCGGTGATCATCTGCGTCAGACGGTACGAGAGGCTGCCGTGTGGCCTCTCTAGCCACTCCCCCATGATGGGTCTTACCGCCGTTACTACGGCGTGCCCTAGTATTGGTACTTACAGTTATGGTTAGTAGATATCGATTACAAGATTAGTCCTTACTGCTCATAATAATACATTGCTCATAACGCTCAAACAATACATTTTACTGTCATATACATATACAATAATTATAATCTATTGTCAATGTCAATTTAATAAATCTTATGAACCAATAATAATATGTAACAATAAAATCATTAAAATTTCTCGTTTAGATACTCATTGATCGAATAATAGGCTTTCTCTAATAATAATGTGAGCAATTTATTTTTAAACTCTTGTAAAATGTCAATGGAACTTATAGATTTAGGCAGTTTATTATAGATTGTAGGTGCCATGCAGAAGACACTATTCTTATACATGGTTGTTTTAGACGCTACCACGTGGAGTTTACCTGCTCTACGGCTACTACTTACTGGTGAAAATTTTGACCAGTTCCGTCTAACAAACATGCACATTTCGAGAATGTACATGGACGGCATTGTTAATAATTTTAAACTTATAAAATGTGGCTTACATGTATCAGTGGTGTGTAAGTTGCATATTGCTCTGATACAGCGTTTTTGTGCCTTAAAAACCAATTCTTTGCCTACTGCATTCCCCCAGAATATAATACCGTACCTTAAAGTGGACGCAACAAACCCATGGTATGCTGTGAGTACAGTATCTTGATTTGCAGATTTGTTTAACATGTATAAGGCGTATGCGTGTTGATTTAATTTTCCACATACTTTTCCGATCTGTTCTTTCCATTGCAATGTGTTTTCTATTTGTAACCCAAGAAATTTTGTTACTGTAGCCTCATTCACTTTTGCACCATTATATTTAACATTTAGATGTAGGTCTTCGTCTATGTTTCTACCAAAGTTCATTATAGTCGTTTTCCCAATGTTAATTTTTAAGTTTTGCGCCTCAAGCCAAGTATTGCGGAGGTGAGTAAAAGATGGTTTACCAGTTGGAACAAGATTAATTTATTTACTATTTACACACTCTTATATACTAATTATTCTACATGATTTTACTGAGATTAAGAGTGGGGTTTTACTCATATGAGTTTAGTGCTGACATTATTGTTTATTGATACGTGCTGTTTATATAATATTATTTCCTAGTTATAGTGTACTTTGCCTATGACGCATAGCACGTCATAGTACTCCCCCCTTTATAAAAATTCTAGTTATTATTTGCTGTGGTGCGTCGACCTTGTCCGTGCACGCTGTTTGCTGAGTTGTACTTTTTCTGCAGTTGTTTACACTTGTTGCATTTCCTTGATTATTTTGTTTATCTTTTTGTCCATGACTTTGTTAGTTTTCCGTACGAGTCTGGTGATTGTTATTATTATTGCTGCTAGTATAATTATAGCGATGAGTACTCCGATCCAGATTTTTATTTTTTCAATTTCTGCTGCCATGTGTGTGTTCTTTTCTGCCTTTGCTGCCAGGTTATTGTTCTGCACCATGTTTATTTGCTCCTTTTCGTGGGTTTGACTGCTTCCCATCTTGTGTGTTGTTTCTTGTGGCTTGCTGTGGAGTGACTTTTATTTTCATTTTGCCCTTTTTATATCATTGTTTGAAACGGACCGTGGGTCGTGATATTCTTCCCGAACGTGTTCTTTTTATGTTTTGAATTGGCTCTGCCTTATCTTGCTCTTGATTTTGAGCTTCTATCTTGTCGTCGCTCGTCGTGAATGCTGGCTTTAGCCTGTCAATCGACACGTTCACTTCCCTGCCGTTTCGCTTGATCGTGACTATTTTGTTGTCACGTTTGACTACGAGAAACGGTCCGTCGTAAGGTGTTGTGAGCGTAGGACGTAGCTTATCGCATCGTAGAAACACGTGTGTACAGTCGGCTAAGCGTGGGTGTACGAATATGTTTTTGTTTGAGCTTTGTCGTTGTGGAATTGACGTCATGTGCGTTATGTTATCTTTAATTTTCTCCACAAACTCTGCATACGTTGTGTTTTTAGAACAGTCGCCAAAATATGCTGCTGGTAATTTTATTGTTGTTCCGTAGACCAATTCGGCTGCTGAGTAACCAGTGTCTTGTCGAATGCTGGTACGTATCCCGAATAATACCGATGGTAATTCTTTCGTCCAATTTTCGGTATTTCCTCTTGCCATCAAAGCTGCTTTCATGGTTCTGTGCAGTCTTTCTACTTTGGAGTTTGATTGAGGGTGATATGGTGTAGTACGGATTTTTTGTATACCCAGGAATTTGGTTAGGCTTCTGAATAGCTCAGACTCGAATTGTCGTCCTTGATCCGTTGTTATATAATTGGGGCATCCAAAACGTGTGATCCAGCCATCGTATAGGGTTTTGGCTACAGTTTCTGCTGTGATGTCCGAAATAGGATATGCTTCTGGCCATGACGTACAACGATCGATCATAGTGACGATGTATCTTTTGTTTTGTGATGTCGGTAGGGGGCCCACAATGTCTATGTGTATGTGGCTAAATCGTTCTGCTGGCATAAATTTGCCCAGGGGTGATACTGTGTGCCGCTGAACTTTTGATTGCTGGCATTGTAAACATGTTTTGCACATTTCGTAAATGTCTTTTTGCATGCTAGTCCAGATGTATTTTGCGGTTATCAACTTTTTTGTTGTGTTTTTCCCTGGGTGGCTCATGTTGTGAAAACTATCAAAAATTGTTTTTCTGAACTTTTGTGGTAGGTATGGCCTTGTTGTACCGGTGGATATATCACAATAAATTTTGGTATTATTGTTTTGTACTGGTACCTGTGTTATTTTTAGTGACCTATTTTGTTTTAGTTTTGTTAACTCCGGGTCACAGTCTTGGTATTTTTTTACCTCTTGCCAGTTGAGAATTTGGGGTAGTTCTATTGTTTCTATTACCCGTGATAGTGCGTCGGCTACCACGTTTTCGCTGCCCGTGACGTGCCTTATGTCTGTGCTGAATTGTGCAATATATTCTAGGTACCTTATTCTTCTAGGGGATTCATCCACTGATTGCTTCTTGTCGAATGCATGAATCAGTGGCTTATGATCAGTGTATATTGTAAATGTGCGACCTTCTATTAGTCGTCTAAAGTTTTTTATTGCCATGTAAATACCGAGTAGTTCTCGATCGTATGTGGAATATTTTGTTTGTGTCTCGCTTAACCCTTTTGAAAAAAATGATATGGGTTTCCATTTTCCTTGAACTTTTTGTTGAAGTACGGCGCCTACACATTTTAAACTAGCATCTGTCATAATGGCTAGTGGTGTGTCTGTTTCCGGAAATGCGAGTGTTGTGACATCTCTTATGTCCTGTTTGCAGTGTTCGAATGCTTGGTTAGCTTCCGTATTCCACTCGATTGGCGTATTGTCATTCTTTTTGCAGTTTATTAAGTATTTGTTGAGCGGAGCTTGGTGTCCGGCGGCGTGTGGGATGCTACTTCTGTAGAAATTCATCATTCCCAAAAATCGACGTAGCTCCTTTACCACCTTTGGCTTTGGGTATTCGTTTATTACCCGTACTTTCTCAGACGTGGGGGTGATTCCTTGGCTCGTTATATGATAACCTAAGAAATCTATCTCTGTCTTTTCGAATTCGCATTTGCTCGTATTGATTGAGATGCCGTTTTTACTTAGGCGAGTGAATACTTCCTCTAGTTGAACGTAATGTTGTTCGGTATTTTGACTTGCTATGAGTATGTCGTCCACGAAAACATATATATAGTCCAGGTCTCTAAACAGGGAGTCCATAAACCTCTGGAACGTTTGGGCTGAATTTCTGAGGCCAAATGGCATGTAATTCCAGTGAAATAAACCCATTTGCGTGATTATTGCGGTCTTTTCTGGTTCCGCAACAGGGATTTGGTGGAACGCCTTCTTTATATCAATTTTGCTGAATATTGTTTTTCCACTTGCGATGTATGTAAAGTCTAACAGTCTTGGCAAGGGATATCTGTCGGGAACTGTTATTTTATTTAACGCGCGGTAGTCTCCGCATGGCCTCCATTCCCCATTCTTTTTCTTTACCATGTGGAGAGGCGATGCCCAAGGACTACTGGAAGGTTCTAATATTCCTAAGTTTATTAGCTCTTGGAATTCCTTTTTTGCTGCCTTATATTTGTCGGGTGGTAGTGGGCGCGCGCGGGCATAAACTGGAGGACCTTTTGTTATGATGTGATGCTGTATTCCATGTTCTGTGGGTTTTTTAAGTGGTGTTGGTCTAGTGAAGTTTACGTATTTCTCTAGCAGGTGCTTTATATGTTCGGGTAATTTCGCGTCGATGGATCTAATTGAAGGCATGTGTGTTGCTCTTGCAATTTTCGCATGCGTCGTTAATTTTGTTTCTTGGTCGACCAGCCTTTTGCCGTATAGATCCACTAATAATCTGTGGTGCTCTAGGAAATCAGCTCCTAAGATAGGCATTTTTACATCGGCGATTACAAACGTCCAAGTAAAAGGTCTGCGTAACCCCAGATTTAGCGTTAATGTGCTTTCGCCATAAGTTTCAATAGTTGACCCGTTTGCGGCATACAGTTTGTAGTTGCTTGGGTTTTTCTTACCCTGTGCGTTTTGTAATACAGAAATATTTGCTCCCGTGTCTACTAAAAACCTATAACCACTGTTTGAGTCGGTTATAGTTAGACGGTTGGCGGGGTGTATGGCACAGAGTCCCGTCTTATTCTGCGCTAGTTCTCGTTTCCCGAATTTTTATCGGTTTTATTTATCCACGAGCACGGCTGATCGCATTTATATGCTTTTGTTTTGAATCGTCTGTGATAATAACATAGCCGTGTACGTGACCGTGAGCGTGATTGCGACCTTGCTCGGAATTTGCTGCGTTGCATCGGTCGGCGATTACTCATACCGCGGAGCTCGTTTATTTCAACTCGCATAGCTGCAATTTGTGACGTTAGCATTGTTATTAAGTTAACGTCGGCGGATTCCTGTGACGAGTTGTTTGTTTTGGTTTTATAGCGCATATTTTCATAAATTCGGTCCGCCATTTCGCATAATTTTGTGAGGTCGAGGTCTTCGGAGACTGCCAATATGGAGGTGATTGATACCGGAAGCTGTCTGAACCATAATAATCTGATGGTATCTTCGGTCATTTTGTCGCAGCTGGCTTCTTTCATTTTTCTCAACAGCTGTGATGGTGTTGAGTCACCTAGGTCCATCTCCGAAAGCAATTTGTGGAAGCGTCGTTGCTCGCTTTCCTCATAGCACGCAATTAATCTTTCCTTGATTTTAAGGTACTTGTCTGCGTTTGGCGGTGACGTCAGGATGTCGCTGACTTGATGTATGACCTCTTTTGGTAATTTTGCGATGACGCTGTTATATTTATATTCGTCACCTTGTTTTTGGGAGGCTACGATGGCCTCGAATTGCGCGAACCATAAGCGCGGTGAATCTGTCCAAAACGCTGGTATTTTCTCCGTAATGCTAATTGCAGCCACCACCTGGCTGTCGCTGATTGATTCAGCCGGTGTACCGGGGTTTTTTTGAGGTGTCCCTGGAATTATCGGTGCCATTTTTCTAGCCTCTTGATATTTCAGCTGGTTTGGACCCGCTTGTGGGAAGTCAACTGAAATGTGCTATTTCGCTATTTCGCTGATGGTGGTGGTCAGTAAGCTGGTGGGCTGTTGGGTAAATTTTTCCTTATATGGCTCCACCGTTTCTGTGATAGTTCCTAGGTTTGCTGCTGAAAACCTTTTCAGGGCTGCAGTTGGCCTGCAATTATATCAGCACTAGGAGATCACGTCGGGGTCACCAATATTGCGGAGGTGAGTAAAAGATGGTTTACCAGTTGGAACAAGATTAATTTATTTACTATTTACACACTCTTATATACTAATTATTCTACATGATTTTACTGAGATTAAGAGTGGGGTTTTACTCATATGAGTTTAGTGCTGACATTATTGTTTATTGATACGTGCTGTTTATATAATATTATTTCCTAGTTATCCTCTTAGATGCTACCATAGTATGAACGTGCCTGTTTTATCTGATATGTACCTAAATATATTAGAATTAACCGCTTTCCTGAAAAAAAAAGGGTCGTCACGTGAATTGCAAATTGCACTCAGATGACGTCAGTTAATGGCGCCGCCCCCGCTGAGTGACGACAGAGCTCGTATAAACAAAAACTTGTTGACATTTGCCTATGACGCATAGCACGTCATACCAAGCAACAAGAGAGCCAATACTGTCATTCATTTCCGATTCAATTACATCTATATTAGGTTTGTCAAATACAACCGTAGCGTCATCAGCAAACATTACCATGGGAAATGTTGTTGCTGACGGAAAGTCATTGATGTAAACGTTAAACAGCAACGGCCCCAATGTACTCCCACTACCAATAAAGTCTACAATTTAATCCACTGTCATTCCACAAACACTACAAACAATGGTTTGTAGTGTTTGTGGAATGACAGTGGATTTGCTTTAGTGGACTTGTGGGCCAGGTGAGGTGAAGTTGTGTATACGTATCCGATATAAAATAATACTGACCAGGTCCTTGGGCCTGCATCTCCATAATATCAATTCCATGGGGTTTATGGTCAGTCCCCGTGCTGAAGTTCTTCTCATGTGATTCCATTTTCGAAAAGGATTTTCAGCTTAAATGACACTTTTCCTGACGTGTTTCTGCTTACGGAGACACGAAGCTGCGGGTTTTGAGCTGTAACAATTTTTAAAAATTATAATATACCCATGGAAAGTGCCCGTTTGGCGGTAATAGGGAGCGACCCTGTTAACCGAAAATCATAGTAGACGATTTCTAAATATATCTCTGCCTATCCATTGCGTGAAGATATGTATGTATGAAGGTATGGCAGGAGATATGTATGACAGTGGGTGGCCACTTAGCACAATTAAGGGTAGACGGTAGTTGTTCACAAAATCGGTGAAAAAATCTAGTCATATCAAGACCTGCACCTCATTACCAGCACACGTGTTTCCTTCTTCCTACAGTCCCGAGTCCTATAAGCGGTGCGTGAAAAAGCATCTGATGAGGCCGCCAAGCTGAGTGCCACCATTGTAACACTTAGTGTCTGTAATGGTGACCCTCTTTCCTGAGATTTTCCCTTTAGCTTACCATCAGGCGAGGTGAAGTCAAGTTGGTGTGTCCTAAATAAAAAAAAACACAAGGAAATACCCATAAAAACCCATCGATTGTCACTTATTATTGTGCTAATGTTCCATAAACAGAAACTGTCTAAATATTTTGTTTGACATTTAACACCTTAGTATGTACTGAAAGCAACAATATAACATAACATAAACTCAAGCCTATATCCCCGAAAGGGTAGGCAGAGGTGCTAGCACCCACATTTCGCCAGTTTATGTTTAGGTCCACATGTAATAGGTGGCGAGCCTATTGCCATTAACCGGGTACTTATAAACCTACGATAAATACACACATAACTTCGAAAAGCATCGAAAAGTCATTGGTGTGTACCATGGAAAACCTGGGATCGAACCCGAGACCTCATCTCAGCAGTCCATTACCCATACCACCTTTTTTTTTACGTACGCAAAATCCCCACGGATACCTCCCCACCGGAGCCGGTGGAAGAGGTTATGTCGGACTCGAATCGACTAATAGTACTAAAACGCACGCCGCCTGTGGGTCGTTTTGGTTGCCGAAGGTGAAGTTGGCAGGCATATCCCTCGCACCCCGGCCGACCCAGGGCCACCTCTCAGATCTGGCCCTCTTCTCGGGTGTGGGGACTACAGAGTCCCCAACTCGTCCCCGGAAACGGGGAGGCGCGCGAGTCACGCCACCGCCGCGATTATCCATACCACTAGGCTACCGCGGTTTATTAACAATATTGTATCTTTATTTACTTGTTAATATACCATAGTTACGTCACAAAATATTAGTACTTTTAGAGTCTATAATCTTATGTTTCTTACGTCAGAGGTGCTTGTAACATTATAAAGCTGAAGAGTTTGTTAGTTTGTTTAAAAGCGCTAAACTCGGGAACTACTAGTTCAACAGTAAGTATAAATAATCTACAATGGTGATCTATATGATCTGGACTTCACCATTATCATCATGGTAGTCAATTTAGAAGGAGATATGAAATGACGATATTTCCGTCCAATTGAGCAGTCCGACTGGGGAAGTATCTCCGCCCTACAGAATACCGCAGCCATAATAACCTCCTGTTGTGTTCCCGGCGATGAGTAACCAGAGCTTACTGGAGGGTTTTTCTGCTGTCAGTGGAAAGACCAAAAGCTTGTCCTGCTTTGTCTCTTACACTGACGCCACAAAAACTGTCAATGCTTGCAGGGTTGGCAGCGCGAGTGTGGCTCTCTTGGTTTTGCACGCGTCCATAGGCCACGGTGACCACTTTCCATCAGGTGAGCCGTGTGCATGTCTGCCGCCTAAGCTGTATAAAAAATCTAGACTTCACCATTACCATAATACCGTGATTGGTACCTGCTTCTAGCAGATGTTTTGCAAACGCAGATTTGGTAATCTGGCGATTCTTTACAAGGTTGCCTGGAAGAAATCGCTTCAGCGATAAGGCCATCCATTGTACATTAAACTGTATACATGCTACTTACTTGTCCTACTGTAAATCTGTTGGTGTACAATAAACAATTATCTGTTTAATATATATCATGGTAATCAATGGAATATAATTAATTGCACATCAAATAAATAATCACATATCAATATATTACATTACTTTTATCCTCATAATGCGATACAAACAATGATATTATTTTATATGTAATATCATTGAATACAAATAAGTTTATTTAAGTACAAAAATTATAAATGTTCATCAAAAATACTAACTGCACAGCAAATTAACTAGTGCGCATGTAGAAGATACTACGCGCTCAGTAAAAATACTGATTGTACATCTAATTAAGTTCAGAATGATCACCACCCACCCCGAAATGGATAGGTTAGGTTAGAAGACGCCTTATGTCTTCGTGGTAATTTTTTTTTTAAGCAAGTAAGTAGTTTGTTGGTGCTCAATCAGTATAAATTGTAGTGTGTTTTCTAATACTTTGAGTTTAGTATTCTGCTGTGCAATCAGTAATTTTGATGGAAATTTGGATTATTATTTCATAAAAAAAGTATTTTATTTGATTTGCGTTTAAATACCACCCGTAATCAATTTACGAGCTGAATATTGAAAAATAACTTACCACAAGATTCCGTGATTGTTCAGCAGACACTATAGCAAATAAATTAAATAATGATGAAATAATATGCGTTATAAGACATGTATGGATGCCGACTGCTTGAGTTTGAATGAGCAGATGATGTGATATCTCATTTTTTAACATCATTCAATGTTTGTTTACAGCTTATAACCGCTTTGTTTTATTTATAAGTATCTAGTGATAGGCAGTTATTTAGGCAGCGTACCTAATTGCTTTAGAATTATTGTGTAATTTGATAAGACTGACAACTGGTAAATCTATTGCTAATATACCTACAGAAGTAAAAAAAAACAATCGAATTGAAAACCTCCTCCTTTTTAAAGTCAGTCAAAATACCTGGAATTCATTACCAGCTCACGTGTTTCCTTATTCCTACAGTCCCGGGTCCTTCAAGCGGGGCGTGAAAAAGCATCGAGGCCGCCAAGCTGAGTGCTACCATTGTAACCAGTGTCTGTAATGGTGACCCTCTTTCCTGAGACTTTGCCTTTAGCTTACCATCAGGCGAAATGAAGTCAAGTTGGCGTGTCCTAGATTAAAAAAAATGATACCTTAGTAAACCTTGATTCTATGAGTAGGTACCCTTCTGTAAGTAGTTCCCGGCAGAGTAGAATTTGGGCCACCCCATCTATTCCCATGCGGTGTAGTATAAGGCGACTAAGGGATAGGGCTGTTTAACATCAGGCATATATATACAGCCCAGATTCAGCCTCAGATGCCCGACTCGAGTCAACAAGACCAGTTTATAATAACTGGCTATAGGTTCACCCCCTACTACGTGAAATGTGGGTGTTAATTCACCTCTGCCTAACCCTCCGGGGATTTTGGCATGATTATAAGTATGTATGTATATCTATAAGTACAAACCTACTGAAAGAAAGAATCAAAAGATATTGTGCGAGGGATATGCCTGTCAACCTCACCTTTGGCAACCGAAACGACCCACAGGCGGCGTGCGTTTTAGTCGGTTCGAGTCCGACATAACCTCCTCCACCGGCTCCGGTGGGGAGGTATCCGTGGGGATTTTGCGCACGTAAAAAAAAAAAAAAAAAAAAAGAATCAAAAGATATTGTCGAATTACTTTTTTTTGTAGTTTGTAATCCCAGTCGAATCCGAAGCTTACTATTCGGAATCTAGGGTCTGCTTTACCAATCTAACTGCCGATTTGACTAAACTTCGATGTTTTCCGTGAAGCGACTGTCATCTGACCTCCACAACCCAAAAGCATTGCATTTAGACCATTGTTGAACTTTTTAGGGCTCCAACTACTCCGTGTCGTAGCGGTAGAGCATTCTACTGCTATGCAGGGGGGGTTCGATTCCCGCTCAGTGCAAATATTTGTATGCATGAATATGTATATTTACATTGGTCTGGGTGTTTCTATGTATAATAAGTATGTGTTTACAAAAAAAAAAGTATCTAAGTATGTTTATCCGCATTCTAGATCCCATAACACAAGCTAGTTAAGCTATGCTTACCATGGGTCTAGATAGCGTTGTGTAGAATGTCGTGAAATGTCGTGAAACTACTGTCATAGATGTTCGAATAACAACCGTGACTGGCAGCTTAACATACTCTCCAAGGCACGACCAGACCGCCCTGGGTCGGCCGGGGTGCGAGGGATATGCCTGTCAACCTCACCTTCGGCAAAGTGACCCACAGGCGGCGTGCGTTTTATTCGGTTCGAGTCCGACGTAACCTCTTCCACCGGCTCCAGTGAGGGGATACCCGTGGGGATTTTGCGCACGTAAAAAAATGGCATGACCATTAATGCGTACAAATATTTGCACTGAGCGGGGATCGAGCCTGCGCCTCCTATGTCAAGGCGTAGTGAACGCGGCCTTTTTTTTAAATCATTTTAAAACAGTTGCCAAGTGAACACTTGCAAGCTTATTAATTGATGCTGTTTGTTCATTGATTCGCGTAATGTAGACTAGATAATTACCACAGAATGTATTTGTGGTTTGGTTTAATATGTACTTTATTACAAGTCATTTATTTTGCTGTGGTCCGTTTGGCTATCAATACTTGCCATTTTTACGAAACTACGGCGAAGAAAGTATGATTTAAATTGTAGATTCATCTGTTCCCTCATAGCTCACCAACCACTTATTAGAACTGGACAAATGAGGTATCATTAGAAGCATCTTAAACGTCCGCTGCTTATAGGCTATATAACGCGTCACTGAATCTAATTTGGCGCCCTCTAGTGGTCATAAAATACAATGTTAAAAAATAAATTTAAGATAAATATATCGTGTTTGGTATCAATTGAAAGGGCTCGATTAGCATATTTCAAATAAGTAGGTATGTATAAATTATACCTATTGCATGCCCCAAAATAATATCAAAAATTAAGTTTAAAATAAAACCCGACTATTGAAAAATCACGCTCTAAAAAGTATTAGGTCTTAGTCTAACAAAACAATACATTCTAGGGAAAAGTGGCATACGACCACGGCTATCCTTGATATTTTCTTGTTTAATACTTTTTAGAGCGTGATTTTTCAGTAGTCGGGTTTTAGTTTTAAACTTCAAGATTGTTATTGGCTGTCTCACCTCCAGACACTGAAGATCAAATACAAGTTCGAGTCTGACACAACCATGTTACTCCTTGAGCAAAGGCAAAGGGCCTTCAAATGACAAAAACTGTTTCTCCCGTGGAGATTCAAGTTAAAATAAGATATCCTTTATTGTACACCATAAAAGTATTAAAAGATAATAATTTAACAATAATTATAATGCACAATGGGCGACCTTGTCTTACGATGTTAGATTTCTTCCAGCCTTTGGATGGATAGAAGCAAAATAAATGATAGGGTATCGTACAATTATTTTTAAAAGAGCTTAAGTACGCCGAATTGGAACCGCTATACCAATTCGTGCCAATAGCGGTGGAGAATCTGGGGAGGTGGGGCAAGGAAGCTAAAAGCCTTATTAAAGAAATCGGACAGAGGCTCATCGAGGCGACCGGTGACACTCGTTCCGGGTCGTTCCTGGTCCAAAGGCTGTCCATCGCCATCCAACGTGGCAACGCAGCAAGTGTTATGGGCACTTTTGCACCGGGAGCGATCAGGGGCAGGTTATTTGAGTATTACATGAACTAAGCATTGCTTGTTGTATCATTTTGACATACTGTATTAATTTGACGAAAAATAAATGATTTAATTTTTAAAAGAAGAAGGAAAATGATATATAGATCAGATATATAAAGAAATTACCTATGTATCAGTCAAATTGAAATATATATATACATATACTACAAAGTATGTCAGTAGGTAGGTACATAATATTTAATATAAAGTACCTACATAATATTTATGTACAATATAGGTATAGTTCTCAATTTCTAGATTTCAAAATGTATTTATCAAAATGGTTATAAAGTTATGAAAGATAAACCTACACAAACTACTACCATTTCTTCTTCGGTAACTGGTTACAAAATACGGTTACGATGGCGGTCTAAAGGTCAAAAAGTCGCTACTGGTCGCTGCTTCTTCAGTGTAATCAGGGACCGTTAGACAACTTTTTATGCCAGACATAAGTTCCTATCGGTTGCAGAAATGGGAACAGATTATCACGCTGGCGTAGTTGAAGGAACAACAAGTATCTTGTAACGATGCATTCTCATTATTAATCTATATTTTTAATCTGTCGGTCTAGGTTAATCCACTGATTGTCTCTGGTTGTATCTCTCTTACATTGGTATATACAAACCATTTTACCCATGTCTGATTTGTCTTCTACTGACGGCACAGAAACTCTGTACTTGCAGGGTTGGCAGCGCGACTGTGACTCCTCTGGTGTTACAGACGTCCATAGGCCACGGTAACTACTTTCCATCAGGTGGGCCGTGTGCTTTTCTGCCAACTAAGTGGTATAAAAACATACATACATAAACTCACGCCTATATTCCCCGAAGGGGTAGGCAGAGGTGCTAGCATCCACATTTCGCCCGTTTATGTTTAGGTCCCAATGTAATAGGTGGCGAGCCTATTGCCATTAACCGGGCACTTATAAACCTGCGATAAATTCACGCATAACTTCGAAAAGCATCGAAAAGTCTTTGGTGTATGCCATGGTAAGCCTGGGATCGAAACCGAGACCTCGTCTCAACAGTCCATTACCCATACCACTAGGCTACCGTGGTCTCACAAAGATACTATCAAATGTAACCATAACATATTCAATTTATTTCGTTATTTTATTTATCTCGATTTATTCGATGTTATTTCATTATTTTTTTTTATTGAATTTTTATTCAATTTAAATAAAACTTTTCAACTTACTTAACCTATAAGTCAAACTACAAAGATATGTCACTTCTGTAATGTTTACATATCCTTTGCTCTGAACTGTGACTCTTCAATCATTACCTATTAACTTTTATGTACCGGCGCAACATCCAAAGGTTTTCTGATAACATCTCCATAGTCAAGATTAACCCGGGTAGACCCGGATATGTACCATAATGGATCATACGTTTATTAGATGTATATATTTACTAACTGATGAATATCGAGTAAGATATAGAAAAAAAATTGAATCGGTTCAGGCGAAATTCGAACCCCCGACCTTTCCCGGTCAAGCCGGTTCGGTTAGTTCGTATGATTTTATTTTTTTATATATATTGGTTGCGCCGATGTAGAAGCTGTATTTTTTGACGCGGAAACACACTCCTTCTATACCCGTCTCCCCTCCCGCACTAACCATAGTATAGGACTAGACATAGTTTCCGTCCGCCATTTGTGATATATAGACACTCAGTCCCGCTTTGAACCAGCCAGCGTAAAGGCGGACCGCGAGCGCGTCTCTCAGAAATGAATAATATTTGTTGCATTGTAACCGCTTCATAGACCTTTACCGATCGGATTGTGCCTCTCGTGTGTCCCTCAAGTGATCTAGTGATGCTGACGGCAGCTCCTGAGCAAGGAAGAGAAGATCCGTGTACCGGCTGCGATGAAAACACGTGTGTCGTGAAGGTTAGTGCATCCTCTCCTAATTTCTCGGGTTGCATTCATTGCCTGGATCACGCCCGCGGCAACCCGATCACCTGTCTTTTGTGTGTAAAGCGTCAATGGAACAGTTAGCTACTTCCCCGCAATACAGTCCAATACCGCACGTGGCCAATCGCGCCACCATTTTTTTGGTCCTGATCGAACCGGATTTTAGCCGTAGTTCGTAGTTTTGTTATTATTCTAATGGGAATAAGCGCACCGCACCTAAATGCCTGGTTATTTTAGTAGAAAACCCCGCATCCAGACATTTAGGATTAGATTTTGTTGTCCGTTCGCCGCTGGCTCGCAACGTACCTACCTAGTACATACATAGGTTAGGTATCGTATCAACACTTAGTCGTAGTTCGCAATTTTCGCACCGCGCCTAAATACCTAGTTATTTTAGTAGAAAACCCCGCATCTAGGCATTTAGGCTTAGATCTTAGGTATACTAGACACCCTAGTGCATAGGCACAGTGTAATACCTAACGCATTTGGCTTTGTTTTATTTTTTTCAATTACGTTGTTCGCTCGCCGCTGGCTCGCGTCGTATTTGCCTGGTACCTGCGTGGGTAGACACGTGGTTGTATCTCATTCCAATTCATACGAAAGTATTTTAATTTGAATAGATATTACGCAATACTTAATCTCTGAAATAATAGTTGAACCTAGACAGCGGTCTGGCTTGCGTAAGTACGATCTGGCTGTTGCCGGGCGCGTTTTGTTCAAGCGTGCATTCACAGTTGTAAATACCTACCTACCTGCCGAGTATCGCTCGCGTCGCTGCTCTGTACCGCTAAGATTAAGTCATTTCATATTTGTTGTTTACCGCACTTTAGTTTGAGATTTAATTGTAAACATGTCCCCAAAGGTTGATAAGACCGGTAAGGTTCAATTGAAACTTTTATACGCTAAAAAAGAAATGATTTACTCTCGCGTACAATCGATTTATGATAATGCACTTAAAACCTCTGATTTGGCCATCAGAGATTCGTTCTTGTGTTCTATAGAAAACTTAGATAGTCTACGCGCGGATTTCGAAACCTTAGTACATGACATCAACGTTTTAGAGTTGAATTTGGATCCCGATTACTCAGTGAGTTATCAAGCCTTGTCGTCGTTTGACGATTTGTATTGTCGCATCAAACGCGTCGCTAGGAGTTTGGAGAAACCGGCTGACCTACCCAACCCCACTCGCGACCGACCTAAGTTGCCACCAATTCAAATACCCGAATTTGATGGTAACATTCGCAATTGGTGTCTATTTATAGATAGTTTTGAGAATACAATAGATAAGAACGATTCGTTGACAGATCACGAAAAATTGCATTATCTCGTTGAAAAATTGACTGGTAAAGCTATAACCGTTTGCGCTGGAATTACGTTTAGTGCCGAGAATTATAATTTAATTTTAAATACTTTGAAAGCTAGGTATGAGGATAAAAGATCGGTAGCTAACGCCTATTTAGATCAGATGTTTGATTTGAAATCTATTACGGCATGTAACGATCAAAACTTAGAGAAATTTCTAGATACTTTCGCGTCAGCTGTTCGCGCCGTAAAGAACCTAAAGATCGATGACCTCTGCGACTTCGTATTTTTGTATATGGGTTTAAGGAAATTAGATTCCGAAACCATTCGTTTGTTTGAGTCGGATCATCGCGGCAATAAAATTCCTAAGTTCGAAGACTTAGAAAGTTTTGTTCGCGAGCATATAAAGGTATTGCAACGCTCTTCATCGAAACATGAAGGCGCGAAGATAGTTGTTGATTCTGCACGCAAAGTAGATGCGTCATCGAAGCCACTGAGGTCAACTCATACTTATGTTAGTACCGCACCAGCACATGTACAATCACCTGTTTGCTCTTTGTGTAGCACTCATCATTCGCAACTGTACAGGTGTCCTGGTTTTCTAAAATTGTCGCCTAGTGATCGTTATAAATTTGTTCGCGCTAATAATTTTTGTTTTAATTGTCTCGGTACTAAACACCGCGTTGTTTTATGTAATAGTAGAAATAGTTGTCGCAAATGTCAAGCGAGACACCACACTTTGCTTCATTTTGAGAATAGTAATGCCGCATCCAATGTGAGCACGGTTGGCTCGTCGAGCGGTGACACACGGCAGCCTGCGCCGCAGCCGCAGCCCGCGCTCGCGCGCGCTCCGGCCCGCCCGGTGACCGCCGCGGATGACGTCACCTTGTGTTCGTTCTCCGCTAGTGCTGCACTCACTACTGTGTGTCTTGCGACCGCTCGCGTTGTTATTGTTGATGCATTAGGTAAGCCGCGCATTGTTCGAGCGCTGTTAGATGGCGCTTCGCAAAGTAATTTCATTACTCAAGATTCTTGTCGGCGTCTTGGTTTCAATGTTGATAAGCGTTCAACCCGCTCAGTGGTGAAGGGTTTTGGAAGCTTACAGTCAGCTGTTCGTGGCACCGTTAAAACAAGGTTTAGATCTCGTTTTAATAATAATATTTGGTTTGACATGGATTCGCTCGTTATAGATAGAATAGCTGAACAGTTGCCTACCGTCCCGGTTGACACGTCTTTATTAACGAAATTTAAAGACTTGCCTTTAGCAGATGAGACTTACGCTGTTCCTGGAGTCGTCGATATATTGATCGGCGCTTCGATTCTCCCGCACCTCCAGTTATCACGTAAGGTTCAAGGGGGACCGACGTACCCCGCTCCGCACGCACTGGAAACAGTTCTTGGTTTTGTTATAATTGGTTCCGCACCCGCTTCTATAGATAGTTTTAGTCACTCGACTGCTTCGTTCTGTTGCACCGTCGAGCCGCCACTGGAGTCTACCATCCGCAAGTTTTCGCTCGGTGGCTCCCGTGTATCCGCTGAAAAACGCTTTCTTTGTTTGGAACGAAAGATGCAGGCGTCCCCAAAGTCGAAGCGGGCCTATGATGAGGTTGTTAACGAATATTTAGATAAAGGTTACATCTCACCTGCGCCTGCGGACACTGGCGGGACCCAGCCTTCGTACATTATCCCGCACCGCGGAGTTATTAGAGAAGATAAGCTTACTACTAAAACTCCGCGTAGTTTTGGATGGCAGTGCTAAGACTAGCACTTCCGTGTCGCTTAATGACATTTTGTATTGTGGTCGGAATCTTTAAGGTAATTTATTTGACATAATTGTAAATTTTCGCATTAATATTAGTAGAATTTTAGCTTTAGGACTCAACAGTCGCTTTGTGTTGGGCCCACTCTTCGCCCCATCGTTGGGACACATTCGTCGCTAATAGAGTGGCAAAAATTCAATCTGAATTAGCGCCACCTAATCTCTTTCACGTTGCTGGCACCGACAACCCAGCCGATTGTCTCTCTCGTGGATTGCTTCCTTCGCAAATTTTAGATCACCCGTTATGGTTTAGTGGACCGTCCTGGATTCATGCCGCGTTAGATAAGTGGCCAGTTAGTCAATTCAATCCCACTACGGTTTCCGAACCACCCGAGGAGAAGAAGCACTCGCTTGTTGTATCGGTCCCACGTGAAGAGACCCTTATTTTGTTGTTGGCTAATCGCGTCTCGTCTTGGTCGAGACTGTTGCGTTGTGTTGTTGTTCGCCTCTGCCCTCTGCCTAGCCAGCAGTAGGCACGAGCTCCAATCTAGGTTTATATTTTAGTTGTTATTTCCCAAACCTAGATTTAGATTAGACTTTAGATTTGTTTCGCATTTGTCGTTTCGAAGGTAACCCTTCAAGCCGGGGGGAATGGTTGCGCCGATGTAGAAGCTGTATTTTTTGACGCGGAAACACACTCCTTCTATACCCGTCTCCCCTCCCGCACTAACCATAGTATAGGACTAGACATAGTTTCCGTCCACCATTTGTGATATATAGACACTCAGTCCCGCTTTGAACCAGCCAGCGTAAAGGCGGACCGCGAGCGCGTCTCTCAGAAATGAATAATATTTGTTGCATTGTAACCGCTTCATAGACCTTTACCGATCGGATTGTGCCTCTCGTGTGTCCCTCAAGTGATCTAGTGATGCTGACGGCAGCTCCTGAGCAAGGAAGAGAAGATCCGTGTACCGGCTGCGATGAAAACACGTGTGTCGTGAAGGTTAGTGCATCCTCTCCTAATTTCTCGGGTTGCATTCATTGCCTGGATCACGCCCGCGGCAACCCGATCACCTGTCTTTTTGTGTGTAAAGCGTCAATGGAACAGTTAGCTACTTCCCCGCAATACAGTCCAATACCGCACGTGGCCAATCGCGCCACCATATATCACACGTCAATTAGACTTCGCCTTGCCTGATAGTAAGCTGAAGGCAAAGTCCCAAAAAAGAGGGTCACCATTACTTACACATACCGTGTGACAATGGTGACACTCAGCTTGACGGCTTCATCATATCGGTATATGGCTCCCACTGTCGCCGCCGTAAGACGGATATATGTTTAGAAGAATTTGGATGGCTTCGGGCGAAGGTTCTGTGGCTTAGTGGTTAGAGCGTTGCCCCTGTAAGGGAAAGATCGCGGGTTCGAATCCCACTTGAACCGATTATTTTCCTATATATTAATCGATTTGAACAGCAAGAGACCGGACGGTATGTCTTTGGTGCCTTGGAAGATGGGAAGGCCTTTGGTGTGGGACGCAACATGCGTCGACACCCTTGCCCCTTCCCATCTTCCAAGTACGACGGATTGCGCTTGTGCTGCTGCGGCATCTGCTGAGACCCTCAAACGGTGAAAATATGATAACATTACTAACAATTACATATTTGAGCCGTTTGGGGTTGAAACGCTGGATTCGTGGGGTCCGAGCGCACGGTCGCTATACAAAGAAATAGCAAAACTACTGGTCGATGCTTCGCGTGACCAAAGGGCTGGCCTCTTTTTCGCTCAACGGATTGGCATTGCCATCCAACGGGGCAATGCCGCCAGCCTTTTGGACACATTACCAGTCGACATCGATGGGGAGGAATTCTTCGATGCTTAATTTGATCCTTTTGTATCCTATTTTATATTCTTGTAAATATTTGAACAGTTAGTATACTAAATGCTTTAAAATTTCATTCAACTGATGAATAGGTGAATAATAGAACAGGAGGTAGGAAACGACGGTATTTCCATCCCAATTGAGCAGTCCGACAGGGGAAGTACCCGAAGTACCTCCGCCCTATATAATACCGCGGCCAAAATAACCCTGTGTTGTCCCAGAGCTCACTGGAGACTTTTTGTACTGTCAGTGGAAATACCAAAGGATTGTCCTGCTTTGTATTCTACACGTCAGTCCATCTGGCTAGGGGGAGTCCTACCTTTCGTTTACCTTCTCGCGGTCTCCACTCTAGGACTCGTTTGCTCCAACGGCCATCGGTCCTTCGGCAAACGTGGCCAGCCCACTGCCACTTTAACTTGCTTATTCTGTGGCCTGAAAAAGGTGGCTGGGACAGACTGGATGCGGAAGGCGGAGGATCGGAGAAAATGGCGCACATTGGGAGAGGCCTATGTCCAGCAGTGGACTGCAGTGGGCTGATTGATTGATTGATTGATTGATTGATTGATTGATTGATTGTATTCTACACTGACGGCACAGAAACTCTCAGTGTTTACACGGTTGGCAGCACGAGTGTGACTCCTGTGGTGTTACCCATGTCCATAGGCTTCGGTAACCACTTGCCATCGGGTGGGAGCTTGTCTGCCACCTAGCTAACTGGTCTCGCTGCAATGCTTCGATATTGTCTTTGGATTGTGGAGGTCTGAGGTCGCTTCACGGAAAATATCTATATGCAGAAAACTCCGGAGTTATACTGGTAAAGCGGACCTCAGTCTCCGAGGTGGAAGCTTTAAATGCGACTGGGATGGACCCTAAGATGAAGATGAAAAGTTTCTTTATTGTCTTAAGTCAAATCAGGCTTCCCGTCTTATCGCTAAAAGAAAATCTCTTCCAGGCAACGTTTGGATAGAATATATCCTTAACTTCCAAGCTTTTTTATGCCACATCGGTGGAAAACAAGTACACGGCCCACCTGATTGAAAAATGGTCACCGTGGCCTATGGACGTGTACAACACCAAGGGAATCACACTCATACTGCTAACCCTGTAAGAACCTTCTAATGCTCTTCTTGAAGAACCCCATATTGTAGTCACATAGAAAAACCACAGCAGAGAACTTGTTCCACAGCTTGAGCGTGCGTGGGATGAATATCTTTTCATACCCATCAGTATGCACCGTTGCCGGTCGTAATATGTGAGGATGCTACTGTCGCTTCAACCAAACGACTTCTGCCTATACCTTGAGGAATAGGTATGTAGTTGTGAGTTTAGGTATCTACTTAACAAACTAACGAAACTGATAATTTTATTGTTTAAATCAAATTTAAATATTTATGTAAGATGACGTCATTCATCACTAAATTGAGTAAATATCCTATCTGTGTAGTCAACTCAGTGGTTAAGAACTCGGCTTTACGATTAAGAGATCCCGGGTTCGTAGATTTGACATGCTAAATTACCCACATAAACCAACTCCTCAATCAATCAACTTATTGCAGTTCACTGCTGGATATAGGCCTCCCCCAATGTGCACCATTGCTCCCGCATCGCGGTATCGGGCCCCGCCTTCCGAAAGAAGATAGAAAATACATTTTATTTTAGTGCAACTCTGTCAACACATCCGCATCCGGTCTGTCCCAGACACTTCTTTCAGATTATCAGGCCCTCGAGATTCTACTAAAGTATATACCATAGACACTGCAAAAAATGGCATTAAATTTTAGACTTTATTCCTCGACGACAAGTGCGGCCTGTGGGCGGGTTTCACGCGTCGGGCATACGATGACCTACGAGTCCAATATAATAACGCATTCACGATGCTGATGGGTCTGCCGAGGCATTGCAGCGCCTCAGGAATGTTTGCGGAGAAGCGTCTCGACGACTTCGCAACTATAATAAGAAAGCGCTGTGCTACCTTATTGAATCGCACGAGGAGCAGCGCCAACAGCATCCTGGCTGCGTTATCAAACCGGTGGGACTCCCCCCTATTTAAAAGGCAGATGGTGGTTCACACCGTAAAAAACACAACCATAAAAATATATGTACCTAACTAACAATAGTATATAAGTGAAAATGTACGTACTAACCATCTATGGACTTGTTCCGAAATAAACTTTATTTAATTTAATTTAAGTTAATTACTCTTTTTCATTCAATCTGCAAAAAGCCTTTTAATTTTGAACTTTAACCGCATTGCGTTATATTCTAAAATTTAATGGACTTTTTAGCTGTGTTATACCACAGCGTTGTAGCTGTGGTACCTATAACAGTTGTTTTGCTATTTCAGAATCAAGGCCCTCCTGGATAGAAGAAACTTGGTTCCTAGTAGGTATATTACTTACCATATACTTATAATAAATACATTGAAAATTTCAAATAGTAGTTAATTCTACCTAACCTAAATGGAATTTATTTTGAATCCATTATTAAAATTAAATCAAATCAAGTTTATTTTCATTAAAATGGATAGGTACTTTTTAAGGGTACTTGGTTGGAAACCTCCATACCGTGTGCACCTTGGGCAACGGAGACGGCGAATTCTATATCAAAGTTGTCCTCATTGAGAGCTAGGCTTTGCCATCTCCGTCCACCGCTTAGATATGAGAACCTACCTCTGGCCAAGGCTTAATGATTGCTAGGAAGCTTTAGCATTGTCTCCAATGCTTACGCGCCTGTACCGGCTGTCCCGAACTGTAGGGTACAGTGCCTTTGCCCTGGAAAGAAGCGAATGTTCAGCCGATTCCCAGGAAGGGGGATCGCTCGGAGCCAGCCAACTATCGACCCATAGCCGTCACCTCAGTGCAAAGTGTTTGAGCACATAATTAACAAACAGCTCATGCGGCACCTAGAGGATCACTCCTTAATTAATGACCGGCAATATGGCATCAGGCCGAAACGGTCAACGGGTGATCTTCTAGCATACGTTACCCATCTTTGGGATGAGGCTATGGACAAGCACGGCGAGTCACTGGCAATTAGTCTTGACATCGCCAAAGCTTTCGATAGAGTCTGGCACAAATCGCTTCTTTCCAAGCTACCTGCCTTTGGTCTGCCTCCTAGGCTGTGCAACTGGGTTGCTAGCTTCCTGTGGGGGCGCCGTATTCGCGTCCTTAGTGACGGACGAGCTTTCTGCAGGTAAATGCTGGCGTGCCTCAGGGGTCCGTCTTATCACCCACTTTTGCATATCAACGACATGCTGTCCCCCGGCAATGTTCATTGTTATGCAGACGATAGCACCTTACATGGGAGTTATCATGGACATCCTGCGGCCAAGCAGTCAGATATCGCAGAGAAAAGGCAGCTTCTTGTCACTGAGCTTGATGGGATCCTGAATCACATTTCTCAATGGGGCTCTGAGAACCTGGTTGAGTTCAATGCTAAGAAGACGCAGGCATGTGCGTTTACAGGTATCGATGTTCGCTGCAACCTCAATAACAAAAATTACATCGAAAGTATCATCAAAACAGCGTCACGAAAACTCGGAGTCCTGAACAGAGTGAGACGACATTTCCATGGCTGTATTTTACCGTCTGTACCATGGTGAGTGTTCTGATGAGCTCTTCCAATGCAGCAGCAACACGTGCAGGTCTTAGATGTCATCCGCACACGGTGCAGAACATCCGATCAAGAATCACGCGGTTCGGTGACTCTTTCCTCTGTCGCAAATTCATTACCAGCTCACGTGTTTCCTTCTTCGTACAGTCCCGGGTCCTTTAAGCGGGGCGTGAAAAAGCATATGATGCCGTTAAACTGAGTGTCACCATTGTCACACGGTATGTGTATTATTGGTGACCCTCTTTTCTGAGACTTTGCCTTCAGCTTACCATCAGGCAAGGCGAAGTCTAATTGACGTGTTATATGTAAAAAAAACCCATGGGTTTTTTTTAATACCACTTAGTTGGCAGACAAGCACACGGCCCACCTGATGGGAAGCGGTTACCGTGGCCTATGGACGTATGCAACACCAGGGGTGTCACACTCGTGCTGCCGACCATGAAGAAACCTTCTGATGCCCCTCTTGAAGAACCCCATATTGTAGGCGCTTGGGAAAACCGCAGCAGGGAGGTCATTCCACAGCTTGAGTGTGCGTGGGATGAAGTTTCTTTCATACCGCACAGTGCGCACCGGCTCAGGTCGCAATGTGTGGGGATGAATTCCCTGCCTATGGCGAGAGGTGCGATGATAGAATGTAGCTACGGGCATCATGTCAAACAATTCATCTGAGCACAAACCATTGTATAGGCGGTAGAACACACACAGTGAGGCAAAATCCCTCCTAAGGCTAAGAGGTTCCACTCTACCTGCGAGTATGGGATTGTCAACCAGCCTCAATGCCCGTCTTTGCAACGAGTCGAAGGGGTCAAGCTGGTATGCAGGTGCTCCAGCAAAAAGGTGACAGCAGTACTCCATGTGAGGCCGGACCTGTGCTTTATAAAGAAGGAGTTGCTGCCCCGCAGTGAAGTACTGCTTCGCCCTGTTGAGCACTCCGAGTTTTCTTGATGCCAACTTAACCTTGTCCTGCAAATGATTTCGGTATTGGACGTCGCTGGAGATATCGACACCAAGGATCCCGATACTCGAGGAGATGGTAAGCGGTGTGCCCAGGAATTGCGGCGCCACAACGAATGGGGTTTTCTTAGCGGTGAATACACATACTTGTGTCTTAGTGGGGTTGAATTGGACTAGGTTTAGTCGTCCCCAATCGGATACTCCAGAGAGAGTAGTCTCGATTTTAGACACAAGTTGTTCGCGACTCTTCTCCACCTCGGACTGAGGGATATTTGCACGGCCCGTGTAACACGTGTCCCCGGTACTGTCGTCCGCATAACAATGAATGGAGCCATCAGACAGCATGTCATTGATATGCAGCAGAAACAGCGTCGGAGACAACACGGAGCCTTGTGGGACACCAGCGTTTATGTTCATGCGGTCCGAGCAGCTGCCGTCGACGACGGCTTGGATGCTTCTGTTGGAGAAAAAGCTGGCGATCCATTCGCAAAGTCCCTCGGGGAGTCCATAGTACGGCAACTTCGCAAGAAGACCTTTGTGCCAGACCCGATCGAAGGCCTTCGCTATATCGAGGCTGACCGCTAGTGCCTCACCCCGACCCTCGATGGCTTGCGACCACCGGTTTGTGAGATACACAAGAAGGTCACCGGTTGAGCGACGGAGGCGAAAGCCGTACTGTCGGTCGCTCAGTAGATCGTTTCCTTCAAGGTATCTCAGGAGCTGTGTATTAATGACACGCTCCATAACCTTCGAGAGTAGGGAGGTTATAGAGATAGGCCTGTAATTGGTCGGATCTGTCCTGTCACCTTTCTTAGGTACAAGGTGCACGAATGCGGTCTTCCACGAGGCTGGGACCTGCCGCGCGGAGTATGAGAGTGCGAAAAGGCGTGTAAGTACAGGGCACAGCTCGGGGGCACAGTGCTTAAGCACCATCGCCGGTATACCGTCCGGCCCACTCGACTTCCGGACATCTAGGGACTGAAGCTCGCGCCGGACCACCCGTTGCGTGATTTTAACTTCGGTCATGGAAGCACCACAGCTGGGGATGATGGGTGGTTCGGCGTTCCCGTCGTTCATAGTCGAGTTTGACGCAAAGAGATTACCCAAAAGATCGGCCTTCTCCTTAGCGCCATGGGCCAGACTACCGTCGGATTTTTGCAGCGGCGGAAGGCAAGACTGGCAGAAGTTTCCCTCGGCAGCTTTGGCGAGCGACCAAAATGCGCGACTGCCAGATGATGATGCCAGAGAAGCCGTTCGCCAATTCTGCCGATGAACTCAAACTTTGCCCTAGACGTTGCCTTTTTATTGGACCTCGAAGCAGCATTCAACTTCCGCTTCACTTCAGCGATGTTCGGATCCTTATTGGCAAGAGCCGTGGTCCAAGCCTTGTATGCAGATTGCTTGCGGTCTCTAGCTTCCCTGCAAGGCCTATTAAACCACGGGCGTTTGTTCGCTCCTGTCGCGACCCAGTGGTTAGGGATGTAGCATTCCATACCCACTAGAATCGCGTCAGCGACTGCTGTTGCACAGGAGCTTGGATCATCAGAAGTGAAGCAAAGCTGCCTCCACGGGTACGATGCTAAGAATTCTCGCAGTCCGTCCCAGTTTGCCGACTTGTAGTGCCACACGTGTCGCCACTGAGGTGACCGCGGTGGTTCAGGCCGCGCGAGTGTCACTTGCGCCCGGACGAGGCTGTGGTCCGAATTACCAAGAGGTGCCCTTATGGTATTCAGCAGAAGGTCCAGTATAGAGCTTCTGTGGGTCTCAATTTCTGGTGTTCTAGTGATAGAATGTACCAGTTGAGAGAGCCCATAGGTCAGGGCAAAGTCGTGAGCAGCCCTTCCCGCGAAATCAGTCCTGGGAGACCCCAGCCACTCCACGTGGTGAGCGTTGAAGTCCCCCAAGAATACTAAATCCGCAGTGGGGTACTGCTCAATTACGCTGTCCGCCGACCGTTGCAGATGCTGAAACAGTTGAGCCGTGCCCAGGGCCGTCTTTAAACTATTTGAGGCCCTGGGCACATTAGGATCATGGGGCCCCTAGGACCTTGAGAAAACACTATTTAGTTACAATAGATAAAGAAAGACAAACAAGGTTCTAAATTTATTTTTATTTAGTTACTAACTATAAAAAAATAGGAAATATAAAAAATAATCTACAAAAGTAACTCGCTTAACATAAAATCCTTAGATTAATTCTATGTTGATTGCAAAGGTACCCTTCTAGATTTAAGATGAGCAAAATCGTTAATCACATCTTCAAAATCTATGGTATTGAGAATATCACATTCTATGGACATCAGCGACAAACTAGTTAATCTCTCTTGAAGCATTGTACTTCTTAATTCATTTTTTATTCGTTTCAATTTGGAGAAGGAGTGTTCTCCGCTGCAGTTAGTTACCATCATACTTAAAAATATTCTCAATGCAATTTCTACGTTAGGAAATGTGTCTTCAATTTTGTTTTGCTTTAATAGATTATATACTTCCTGTACACTGTTAGATGCTTCATTTTCACTCTGAACATTTTTTAAGTATTCTTTTAAATGTTGACATTCTATTTCTAACTCTTTTTCATTTACATCTTCGTGATAGATTTGAGAAAATTCTTTGCATCCTTGTCGTATCTCTTCGGAATTCAGAGTTTTTAAGTGAAAAAATAAACTAAAACGTTGACTGACGGTCTCATATGAACTTTGTCGCTGTTTTAGATGAACACTCAAGGTATCGATTATTGGGAGAAAGGTTTCTACGTTGAATCGCTCTTTTCCATTCAATTGGACTGATGGCGCAGAGCCATCAAAAAAAATCAGCCGTGAGCTTCTACGTCTTGTTCTTTGAGATAGATCTTTGTAGTCAGATTCTGGGTTATTTTCTTTGGCAGATGATTCGAAGTTAATTAATTTATCCCTGAGGTTAGTAATAAAATCATAAAGTGAAGTCAACAAATTGGTTGCAACGTCCAGTGTTATTGTTTCTTTCTGAAGATAATTACTTGTTTTGTCTATTCTTTCCAATATGGTGCTCCAGATTTCCGTCAGTATAATAAATTCTAGATTTCGCATTTTTCTAGACAGACTAAGGGCTTCGTCTCTTGTTTCTCGTGCCTTTTCAGTATCGTTTGCGATGGTGATTAAAGCTTCTAATATTCTTTTATAACCCCCATGCAAAGCACTTACTGCATCAGCTCGGGCTGACCATCTGGTTTGTGAAAGACTCTTAACAACTTTTTTTGAACCTAAATGTTCTGTTAATATATTCCATCTGTGGGTAGAGCCCGAAAAAAAGTTGTACACTTTCTGAACTATTTCAAAAAACTGTGATGCCTCCGGTACACACCCAGCAGCATGGACATCTACCAAGTTTAGTGAATGTCCTGCACATGGTATAAAGGTGACAAATTCACATTTTTCCTTGATTCTTGTTTGTAGACCACTATACTTTCCCGACATATTTGAAGCATTGTCGTAGCTTTGTCCTCTGCAATCTTTTATGGGAATATCATGTATCTCTAAAAAATTTAAGATGGTCTCCGCTAAATACTTAGATTTATGCTCTTTAATAGGTATAAATTTCAAAAACCTTTCAACAGGAACACAGTCTTTTACGTATCGAATGATGAAAGTTAGCTGGTTATATGAGACAGATCGGGCGTACTGTCAACGCTTATGGAAAAATATTTTGCTGATTTAACTTCATTTATAATTTTTTTTAGAACCTGTTTTCCCATTACTTCAATAAACTCATTACAGATATTTGCTGATAAATAAGAAATGTTACCCTTTCCAGGATTCCCAAATTTTTTTAAGTGATCTGCAAGAAATGGATCAAATTCACTCAATAATTCCACACAACCCAAATAATTTCCATTGTTTGGAGATCCTAGGATTTCATTGTCGCCGCGAAATGGAAGCCCTCTCGATGCCAAAAATTTTACAACAGCTACAATCCGTTTAAGTACGTTTCTCCAGTAATCCACTTCCTTTTGATGTTGAGATAATAACTCTATATCTACTCTACCAACCGCTTTACTTCGTGCCAGATAAGTCATCATAGATTGCTTATGCGCTGGGCTATTTTCATGTGTTAAAATTATGTGATTAATATGCTTCCAATCATTACATCCATTCCGAGAGCAAAGATTAACATCAGTTGGGTTAAATAAGCAGCATGAAAAACAAAATACAGAGCATTTGGAAGGCGAATACAGCAACCATTTTCTTTCGACGCTTTCATTGTTCTTTAATTTGCGAATAAATAATGCTTTGTTGAAATATCTCGTCACTAATTTATTACCATCTTTGTAGGTTCTAGATGCCTCGGAAAAGTCAGAATCTTTATTTTGAAAATATACTGGTCCCTTACGAATTAAAATTTCGCGATTTATTTCAACAAACTTTTCGTGAAAATAATCGGCGGGATCGTGCGATATTAATTCTTCTGTGTTGGAAAACTGCTGTTCAATTGACACAGTTGGAGTTGTCGGTTTTAGTGAAGTTACTGAAGTCGTTGCACTTTCGTCGTAGGAATAGTCGCTTTCTGATTCAATCTCTTTTTCAAAATTGGAACATGAAGGTTTAGAAATTCCCGCAATTTGTAATTGAGCTGAGTCATCATGTGGAACATTTATGAGTTGATTGCTACTTACAGAAGTTTCTCCAGTAGTAGTAGTAAAATATGATGTTAATTTTGGTAACTTTTCAATTACTTCTTTCTGATGTAGAGCTTTTTTCCTTTTTTCAGATCCACTAGGATATGACCGTTTCGACATTTTATATTATAATTCAGTATTTAATTAATTTTATAACGAAAATATTCGCTAACACAAAACAGACAAACGACGATTTAATCAAACAATACTATTTTTTTGTCAGAGCTCAAGCACAGTCAGTAACAAACTAACAACTACAAACAAAACAAACGCCACAACATCGCAGACAAATACTTGAAGGGAATTCCCGTTCGTCAAGTCAAACGACGATCGGGAGTCGGGAATTCCCCTTTTTTTGTCTTTGGTATTACGAATGACGTTCGAATAGGTTTCTTAAAGACATAAACCACACCGCATCAAATAATTCTTCTTTTTTTAATTTAATAATTTTTCTTTTAATTGTATTCTTATACTTACATATAGGTATTTAAATTAACCTAAATATACTAATATCGGAAAAACTCATTTTTGAGAGAGAGTGGAGTACTTATACCCTGTTTATTTATTAGTTTGATCTTTCTTTTTGACGGATGTCAAATCTGAAATCGATATAACTTTGCAACGACGAACAATATTTTCTTATTTTAATAATATTAAAAATTGATAATAATCATAAGAATAGACACACAACATAAGAGTACCTGTTAAGGACTCAAGCATTTTCCGAAAGTCTTAAGTGGTTTTTATTGCTTCGAAGTAAAATTTAAATAGAAAAACTGAAAACAATGGTACCTACCCAATGTTTTTATGTCTAGTGCAATAAAATTGATTGACGAATGAATTTATTTATTTTGAATAGTTTAAAACATACATACAGCCACATATTTAGCCAACACATTTTTTACACCAATAGATATTTTCTGTTTCCCATCACTGACCCATCTGTCAAAAAGTTCAAGCTATGTTGTACAAGGTATAGCTATCCGCATGCGGCAAACTAAAGCTAATATAATAAGCGTAGGTATTGTAGTAAGTCATTATCATCAGATTTTTCAAAATTAATGTTTTTCGGTAATACCTAAATATCGGTTATCATTTGGTAATCTGTCAGGAACTAGGGGGCCCCATTCGATCGCGGGGCCCTGGGCACGTGCCCATAGTGCCCAGTGGGGAAGAGGGGCCTGGCCGTGCCCAGGTCACCGCTATGAGACCTGTATAGGCACGCATAGATACGGGTGTGGCCACCGTGATCTATACGTACCCATATAGTTGACAGGTCTAAATTTAGATTTAAAGATTAACAAATGACTGAGACAAACAGCCGGCAAACTTGGTGAGAATGTACTCTGGCTGCACAAAGCTGGTTTTTAGGTCTTTATAGCGGTAAGTGAGGGGCGTGACGGGGCAGGCGTAACAATTATGCAGTCATAAAATAAGATAAACTATTAATGGGTTCAAATCCCTTGATCAGAAGGCCAATTCTCGTAATGTGTATCTGTCCGAAATTAAGTCTCATTCTAATCTCAATCTCTCATAATGTCTAAATTGGTATTATCATAATAATTTTCGTAGTATTTATTTGGCTGGTTAGTTTTCATATGTAGTATATTTTGACGTTTTCTTACGAAGTTTGCTGATAATTACTTTATTATATTTTATCTCAAATCGTTGTACTTAATCCTTAGCTTTTAATAATTGAATTATTAAAAGCTAAGGATAAAATATTATTTATTAAATATATTGTTTTCCCTTCATTTATATAAATTAAAAATACCGAGCAAATTGTCTTCGTGTGTCTGAAATGTGACATTGCTTAAAAGGCAAGTATCCGGTTCAGTATCAAATAATCTTAAGAATATTACTTGTCGTGTTGTCAAAAGTGTGTAAACGAAGATATTGAATGTCGACACAGTTTATAGCGAAATTATCAGTATATTAAAAAATTAATCATCCAAAACATGTACATTAAACATGCGATAGCAAAATAATTCTACCGTTAAGTCGTCTTTCATTGTTAATTATTCCTTTCTCGGCGAATAACGTTTGGGAAATTGGCGAGAATGGATGGTACTTGGGTTCTTATTTTGCTCGCTCTGGTGATGCTGGTGGGATCCTATTTGGCTGGGAGCATACCTTTGAATGTCTCTATGTCAGAGGTAAGTGAAGATATCAGTCAAACATTTAAAAAAGTAACAAATCGTTGAAAAATTGTAACCATCTGCAATTCACTTCCGTATATTATTTTGAAATCTTTACGTAAATATTGCAAAAACTATCGCTTATTTCACATTCGTTACACATAAATTGACTATAGTTTTATTCATCAATTGATATAAAGTTGAATCTCATTATGTATTAAGTTAGTCTTTGTATCTAAGCCTTTATTTTTTTTTTATTTATTTACTTAATGTCATATGGTAGCTGTCCACGGCATTCGAATGACAAATGTTATTGAAATTAATTTAAAATATTTACGACTAATTATACAGAGGTATATTATGCATACCGTCAGCTTACCATCAGGCGAGGTGAAGTCAAGTTGGCGTGTCCTAGATAGAAAAAAAAAACAACAGATTGTAGGGCATTGAGAAATTCCTGCATAATGTGACACATTTCCAAAAAGCTGATGGCATTACTGCATCGAATGGTGATACCAAATTAGAAACATATTGTTGACTAGTATCACCATTCGGTTCCACCTGCGTACCTCCATATCCCATTGGAATATCAGTGTCAAAGGAGGCTATGTTACTTAAGAATAAAATACCTTTCAATTGATGAAAGAATATCAACAAAGTTAATAGATTACAAAAAAATCTTTGCTCTATTATATTTTTCTACAACTTAGGTGCCAAATGAGCACATGGCCTTTGGATGTGTGTAACACCAGGGGAATCACACTCATGCTGCCGACCCTGTGAGAATACAGAGTTTCTGTGCTGTCAGCTTGGAAGACAAAGCAGGATAAGCCTTTGGTCTTCTGACTAACAGCACAAAAATTCTCCAGTGAGCTCTGGTTTATGAGTTTACAATAATAATAAGTATTGACTAAATATCTGATACTATTACTTGCTTATCACTTCTATAAAAATAATAAATCTACTGACAGACTCTCTATTAGGTAAAATAATAAAATATGTTATCAAAGAATTAATACCCTACTAAACTACGTAATATGTATTGAACTTGTGCTATTAGAGGCAGTCTCCTATCATAATACAAGTTAAATCTTAGCTTGGATGGCAGAGATTCAACTAATACAATTTTACATTTGCACTGTATGTAAGCTACTTATTATACCTATGTGTACCTACACTTGTAACTGTACATAATGTAAAGTATTTTATTTATTGTGTACACATTGTGACTATGTTAAATAAAATATTTTTCTTTCTTTCTTTCTAATGCAAAAATTATAAATATTGTACTAAAGAATTATGTTAACTGGCAACACAAAACAAAAACCACTTCACTTTTTTTTAATTTTTTTTGGTTTTATTGCTTTTTTTTTTAAATTTGTTTGTGTAATTTGAATGCCTAAGGACACTTTTCTTTTTTTTTTTGATTGGATTGGATAATTAGAATACCATTGGACACTTTTCTTTTTTTGGTTTTTATTGGTTTGGATAATTAGAATGCCATTGGACACTTTTCTGGGATAGACTGCCATCTGACCTAACTTACTAACTGATGATTGGATTTGTTTCCCAGTCTCAGTGATGCAGTTGAAGTTCAAAATTTTCTGTGAAGCAACTGCCTTCTGTTTATATTTTATGAAATTGTTTCAGGACAAGCTACAAAAAGTCACAGTATTTGGTGCAGGACTCCTAGTGGGGACAGCCCTGGCAGTGATCATACCTGAAGGTGTCCGATCATTGTTCAGCGAGCGATCCCATCCCACTGTTGTGACTAAAGACTTCACAGCTGAACCGCCAGAGCATAATGATGATCTGCATTCCGTTATTGGGATATCTCTTGTTTTAGGTAAGGTTAATTTTTTATACTACTGCCGTCCACTTTCTCAGAACCTATTTCAGAAATAAAAAGCAGCCACTTTCTACCATAAAAAAAAGTTTTACCATTGTGGCAATTTGATTCTCGTTCTGAAAAGGACCAATGGCCGTTGGAGCTAAAGTATCCTAGAGTGGAGACCGCGAGAAGGTAAACGGAAAGTAGGACGCCCCCTAGCCAGACGAACGGACGACGTGAAAAAGGTGGCTGGGACAGACTGGATGCGGAAGGCAGAGGATCGGAGAAAATGGCGCACATTGGGAGAGGCCTATGTCCAACAGTGAACTGCAGTGGGCTAGTTCATTGATCTGAAATGTATGGGAAACGTTTTTGGCGATTTCGGTCTTTAACATAGTACTCAAAGGTAGTATACAAAGGTCAAATGGTCCCTTAGAGTCTTTCGACTTCACGCATTTGAAATAGGATAGGACACTCGCGCTGCCGACCATGAAGAAACCTTCTGATACCCCTTTTGAAGAACCCCATATTGTAGGCGCTAATGAAAACCGCAGCAGGGTGGTCATTCCACAGCTTGAGTGTACGTGGCATGAAGTTTCTTTCATACCGCACAGTGCGCACCGTCTCCGGTCGCAATGTGTGAGGATGAATTCCCTGCCTATGGCGAGAGGTGCGATGATAGAATGTAGCTATGGGCATCATGTCAAACAATTCATCTGAGCACAAACCATTGTATAGGCGGTAGAACACATAGCGAGGCAAAGTCCCTCCTAAGACTAAGAGGTTCCACACTACCTGCGAGTATAGGATTGTCAACCAGGCTCAACGTCCGTCTTTGCACCGAGTATTTGCAAAATTAGGGAAAGTTTCCTAAGAACCCCTAAGTTGATGCCCCTCTTGAAGAACCATTTTGCTGTAACAGGGCAGTAAGTGTACCTGCCTTTGCTGCCCCATTTCAATTGATGTTAGTAGCAGTATATTAGTTCTGGTGCTTGTGTGACAGCTTCTGTGGTATGGTGGTAGTAAATTCTATGCAAGCGCTGGTTCGATTCCCGATCAGTGCGAACATTTGCATGCGTAAATATATCCATAAGTATTGATCTGGTTGTTGAAATTCTTCATGTCGCACATCGGTTGTTATAAAAAGAAATATGGCAGTCGTGATATAGGTGAAATAGGTTAAATGGCCCTCACAAGGACTGATCACTCTTCTGGTCAAGACCCTGTAAGCACAGAGTTTCTGTGCCGTCAGTGTCGACGACAAAGCAGGACAAACCTTTAATCATCCCACAGACAGCACAAATTCTCCAGTGAGCTCTGGCTACCCTACTCGCCGCTGGGAACACAACATGAAGTTATTATAACTGCGGTATTTTGTAGGGTGGAGGTACTTCCCCAGTCGGACTGCTCAATTGGGCGGCAATACCGTCGTGTTCTACCTCCTCAAAATTCCGTACGGTCCACTGGCCTAGTTCACGGCCAGATAGTACAGCACCTTACGTACCTTCTTCTGATGGATGCGGATATCCGCCATGTGCGCCTCTCATCCCTCAGTAGGAGTAGAAAACTTCGAGGTACCCATTCCGCAAATAGAGAGGCAAAAAAGTTTGCTTTCTCCACAGCTCATTTCAGGCACTAGTCTCGTCCTGAATTTTGCTTTTTTTGGATTTAAATTTCTAGGAACTTTTTACATACATACCATATAATCACGCCTTTATCCCCAGAGGGTTAGACAGAGGTGAATTAACACTGACATTTCACCAATAATTGTATTCGGTCCCACGTAATAGATGGTTAGCCTATTGCCGTATTCCGGGCACTATTGTTGACTCAAGTCAATTCAAGGCCCATCTGATGGGAAGTGGTTACCGTGGCCTATGGACGTATGCAACACCAGGGGTGTTACACTCGCGCTGCCGACCACGAAGAAACCTTCTGATGCCCCTTGAAGAACCCCATGCATCTGAGGCTGAGTCTGGGCTGTATATATCTGTCTGATGTTAAACAGCCCAATCCCTTAGTCGCCTTGTACGACATCGCATGGGTAGAGATGGGGTGATCCAAACTACTACTATCTACTCTGCCGGGAACTACGCGGAATTTTTTGCAATCTGGAAATTCATCAATTTTTTTTCTTTTTTTTTTCAGGTTTCGTATTCATGTTGCTGGTAGACCAAATGTCAGCGAGATTTAACGACCAGAGCAACCCTATTGAGAAGAATGTCACAGCTACTGTCGGACTAGTCGTCCATGCTGCAGGTTTTTATTTGTATTTTAATATTATTAACTAAGTGGTCTTTCCCGGATTCGCCTGGATCTTTGATCGTGGTTTTTTATTTTATTTTTTACTAGCGACCCGCCCCGGTATCGCACGGGTGTAATGCTGATACTAAACACACTACAATACCGCTGAAACGCTTCGACGCGCAATTTTTAAATCTATAATATCTTCGAAAATATTAATTTAAATCATATGCTGTAAAGGACCATATAGATCTATATTAAATCAACAATTTAAGGTATTTAATTGGATTAGGATTAATGCTATATTGGTTAAATTCGCTTCGAAAGTTAGCCATTATTTGTCGTGAAAAGTAAATGACAAAAAAAATTTATTGTGGGTTACCCATAAGAGATAGATATGCCGCGTGGTTCCCGGCAGAGTAGAATTTGGGCCACCCCATCGCTTCCCATGCGGTGTTATACAAGGCGACTAAGGGATAGGGAGGGCCGTTAAACATCGGACAGATTTATACAGCGCAGACTCAGCCTCAGATGCATGGCTCGAGTAAACAGTAGTGCCCGGAAGACGTTAATAGGCTCACCTCCTATTACGTGGGACCGAATTCAATGATTGGTGTAATGTGGATGTTTTTAACCTCTGCCTAACCCTCCGGGGATAAAGACGTGATTATATGTATGTATGTATGTTATTATTAATGCTCCGCCGCTTTGGATAGTAGCATTGTGATCTACATATCACAATGCTACTATGCCCAGGGATGATGTCCCCTTTTAAAAAATAACATCATTCATTTTTGTTCACAATTCGAAGTAGCCAATGAAAAAAATACGATTTCCGTTAAATCTTGTCCTCACCAGTATTTTTTGCTATGGTGTCAAAGTTGAGGGACCAGTTCAAGAAAAATCTTGGAGACATACTATTGAACTATATTAGCATAATAGTTTTCAGATTATTGTAGTAATTTCAAATATTCCGAACCATGAAAACAAATTAATAAAATCAGGCCTTTTCAATAGAAGTATATCTCATGCCTTTGAATCATTCACTATACTTAGTAAGTGATTTAAATTAGCTCCGCTCCGTGATTCAATTGTAAACTAAATCGCTAGTTCGTGATTTAAAATCAGAACATATTGCAAATATTTGTTCATTTATTGAACAAATAACTATTGCCATACTCTTTCGAAACAACAGCTCGTAAAACAGGAAACATATATCGATTTAATATTTAGTTTTAAGCACTATATTTCCACAATTCCTTTTATGTAGCAAGCCTGTAATCAGCAGATGATATCAAACTCAACATGTTTTACTTGTTATGGTGATAAGAATAATTAAAAAATAACACGTACATTACGTTCTCTAATCGTAATGATAAAATTTAACCTTGTCGGAGGTACCCCTTTTCTTTGATATAATTTGCCTGTGACTCCTCTGGTGTTGCAAACGTCCATAGGCCACGGTAACCAATTTGCATCAGGTGGACCGTGTGCTTGTCTGCCACCTTAGTGGTATAAAAAAAATTAGGAAATCTTACTAGAAAAACGCTGCATTCGTTGTATGATAGGTTTAAAGAAAAGGGAAATATGCAAGAATAAATTTAAAGAGTTAGGAATTTTAACAGTTTCATCAATGTACTCTGTCAAGAAAGTACCGGGAAAAATCAATAATACACAAAAAAAATGTTATTCATCCAAATTTATTTTATCACCTTCAAAGTATGCTCCTTCAGAAACGATACACTTACGCCAACGAATAATCCAATCATCAAAACATTTTTTAAACGCTGTTTCCGGAATTGAGTTCAGATCTCGCCGCGAATTCTCCTTTATGTCTTCTACTGATTGAAAACGGGTACCACGAAGTGGTAATTTGAGTGTAGGAAACACAAAGAAAGAAGTCGGCTGAAGCCATATCTGGTGAATATGGTGGTTGCACGATGGTATTTGTTGAGTGTTTGGACAAAAATTCGTTCACAATGATGGCCTTGTGCGAAGGCGCATTATCGTGGTGCAAAATCTAAGAATTTTATTTCCACAAATCGGGCCTTTTTCGTCGAATTTGTTCTCTTAAACGTTGCATAACGCTCAAATAATATTCTTTATTTACCGTTTGACCTTCCGGCAATAATTTCGAGTGCACAACACCGCGATAGTCAAAGAAAACAGTCAACATGACTTTGACTTTTGATCGACTTTGACGTGATTTTTTCGGTTTTGGTTCTGTTGGAAGGCGCCATTCCGAAGCTTGTTGACTAGTATGCATGTCAAACTCGTAAACCTACGTCTCGTCACCAGTAACAACGCGTTTCATGAATGTTGGGTCGGTATTGACCCGTTCTAGCATGTCCTCAGCGACTCTCATGCCATTTAGTTTTTGAAGAAAATTCAGGTCTTTTGGGACTAGCCGGGCAGCAACACGTTTCATACCCAAATTATTAGTTAAAATGGTACGGATCGACTCGTGAGATACAGAAAGTTCGGCGGCCATCTCTCTCAAACTTGAATGAGGATTTTCAGTCACTATTTCCTTCACTTTTGCAATGTTAACTTCAGTTGCAGACGTTGATGGCCTACCAGAACGAGGCAAATCTTCCATCACATCTCGACCGCTTTTGAACGCTTTGTACTACTCATAAGCACGTGTTTTTGATAAAGTCGATTCACCGTAAGCCTTCTGTAACATTTTCAGTGTCTCCGAACATGAAATTCCATTGGCGATGCAAAATTTAAGACAAACTCTTTGTTCGATGTTTTTGTCCATTATGAAATTCGCAATACACACTAGATATTATAAAACTAAAAACAGCACTGTTTTTAACATAAATGACAGATGCAACTCAAACTCCGCGCCAAAATGGAAAGCAGTTGTGCCAATCAAACAACAACAAAAAATACAAAAATTTGAATTTGGAACCATAAACAAAACATTCATTCCCGATACTTTGTTGACTGAATTTATATAATTGAGGTAGCTAAATTTGCGAAAAGCTACCCTCATTTATCGCTAATCCACCAGGTACTACGCGTGAGGGTAACTTAAAAGTCGTGCCAAGTAAAACTCAATTGTTATGTCGTAGTGTGTTTTGTATGGCAACCTCTATCTACAACAAGATACCTGCGAAGATCCGATCCGAAAATGTTACCGTATTTAGGTGTAAGCTAATAAAAACTTTAGCAGATAAGGCTTACTACACCATTGACGAATTCCTCAATGATAATTCTCTCACATGACATTGTAAAGGCATATTTATATTAAGAAGACATTTATTTATATTAATGTTACTGTAAATTTAATTTGTACACCATATTCCATGGTACGACATAGCGCACTTTAATGTAACCTACAATAAGAACTGTACACAAACCTATGATCCACAAATAAATAAATTGAATTGAATTGAAAACCTTGTGTTGTGTTCCCGCTGGTGAGTAGGGTAGTCAGAGCTCACTGGAGAGTTTTTGTGCTGTCAGTGGGAATACCAAAGGCTTGTTCTGCCTTTTATTCGTCTATAACTTCTACAATACAATTGCCGAATCAATATAGATTAGAATATTTCTAATTTTATTCAGTTATATTCAATATCGGGATTAGCGTATTTTTTTTAAATTTCTGATAAGTTAATTTTTAAAAGCAAATATTAAAAAGTTTGTCGAAACATTGTCGCCATCTAGTAACAACGCATGCGGACTAATAGTTACCTGCCTTCTTTTGCAATTTAAGAGGTTGTTTTTTGTGACTGATTGTGCATCTGTAAAAGAATTATATTATACTAGCTTTTGCCCGCGGCTCCGCCCGCGTGGATATCGGTTATCGCTACCAAACATAGCCTGTATTCTTTCTCATGGTCTAATCTAACTTTATGTCAAATTTCATCAAAATCGGTTCAGTGGTTTGGGCGTGAAAGCGTAACAGACAGACAGACAGACAGAGTTACTTTCGCATTTATAATATTAGTATGGATTATCTGTGCTTTTATGCACCTGTATGTCAGATTCCATCATTCTCTGGCCCTTGCCCCGATTCGGTCAGGGTCGGCTTTCCAGTCTGTCACTGTGACGCGGCTGAACTTCGATATTTTCCGTGAAGGGACTACCATCTGACTTCCCTCCACAACCAATTGCTGATATTGAAATTTAGTCACGTTGTGTGACTTTATATACTCCAGGGTCGTACCAAGATATATGTACCTACAGAAGAATTTGAATACCTAGGACCTGTCCTGGGCCCTGATTCCGCTAATTATATGTTATGTTAAAATCACTGTCATGCTACAGACATTGCAAAAAAATGGCATTTTAAACTTTACCTTCATGTTGTTAGAGTCTAAATTGAAATGACATCTTGTAGAGTGAATGAATAACGTTTTTTTTTTTTCATTTAATTTTGAGCTTCAGAATCAGAATCATTTATTTCGCTAAACATGGGTACAAAATATGGTGTTAGTAGGTAATTGTGATGTTCAGGCCATGTTTTACCATTTTGGTGTGCAAAAAGTATTAGTCGACGGTTACTTATATTAAAAAAAGATAAAACTTATTCATATTATCATGCGAGACCAATCTGTTAATAAACTTTTATTTCGAACATATTCATAATTATTTAATCACCATCTAAACTTAGTCAATGTAATAAAATCGTGTCATAATACTTTCATTCGCTTTCTTCATCTGCATCTTCATCTTCATCTTCATCAGCTTTCATCGTATAGCAATAAAATCTAAAATTTTATGGCTTTTTTTTAAATTTTTCTTATGACATAAAATCGGGGCCCTGGTAACTCAGTTGGTCAGAGTACAAGGTTCCCTCTGAAGGTTGCGGGTCCGTCATGTATGTTGAATTTTTCCCTATCTAATAATATATTTTCTGTTCACAGCCGATGGAATCGCGCTAGGTGCAGCGGCCACCACCTCTCATGCGGATGTAGAATTAATTGTGTTCCTAGCCATCATGTTGCATAAGGCGCCGGCGGCATTCGGACTTGTCACTTTTCTACTTCACGCTGGACTTGAAAGGTATGTTTTTTTTTTATACCACTTAGGTGGCAGACAAACGCATGGCCCACCTGATGGAAAGTGGTTACAGTGGCCTATGGACGTGTGTAACACCAGAGAAACCACACTCGCGCTGCCGACCCTGTAAGCACAGAGTTTCTGTGCCGTCAGTGTAGAGGACAAAGCAAGACAAGCATTTAGTCATCCCACTGACAGCACAAATTCTCCAGTGAACTCTGGCTACCCTACTCACCGCTGGGAACACAACAGGAAGTTATTATAACCGCGGTGTTCTGTAGGGCGGAGGTACTTCCACAGTCGGGCTGCTCAATTGGGCGAAAATACCGCCGTGTCCTACCTCCTTATCAAAATATGTCAAAGAGCATTGATTTATTTGACATATATCTACAATCTTAACTATTATTATATTTAATCAATCAATTAGCCTATTGCAGTTCACTGCTGGACATAGGCCTCTCCCAATGTAGGGAGGCTTTGGCCTACTGTTCCCACGCTAGCCAGACGGGTTGGTACATGGTTTTATTTCGAATTTTCCTTCTCTGGCAGTGATATCATCTCTTCGGATGAGACGGGATGGTGATACTTTTGTATTGTTTATTTGACAGCTTCTGTGGCGTGGCGGTAGTGAACACGACAGCTACGCAGGAGGCGCGGGTTCGATCCCCGCTCAGTGCAAATATTTGTATGCATGAATATGGGTATTTGAATTGGTCTGGGTGTTTCTATGTATAATATGTATGTATTTACAAATAAAAATAAGTATTTAAAAACTTATGGAATCTAGAATACGGATAAACAAACGTTTATCCGTATTCTAGATTCCATAACACAAGCTAGTTAAACTATGCTTACCGTGGGTCTAGATAGCGTTGTGTAGAATGTTGTAGAATAACTATTATTATTATTTATTATTTTTTCTTTCTACGGTATTATAGGTACAAAAGTAATTCTGTCTGTCTGTTAGGCGTGTACGCCTAAACTACAGAACCGATCTAGATGAAAGGCATCGAGATGGACTTACCTCATATGTCCAGTTCTAATAAGTTGTTGAGGAGCTAAAATCATAACCCTCCTTTTGTTTCGCCGTAGTCGAGTAAAAAATGGCGTTTATCCTAAATCATTTTTTTTTTCACAGAAATAGAATACGCAAGCATCTGCTGATATTCTCGTGTGCGGCTCCATTGCTTGCGTTGTTGACTTACTTCGGCATAGGCAACGAGAGTAAACAGACCCTCAGCGAGGTGAACGCCACTGGTAAGATTTTATTAACATTACCTGATGCCCGTGTCTTTGCCTGTATGAACTTTTGACCTCCAGCAATCTGCAGGTGTACAATACCGACTTCCATTTAAGGTTGGTTTAAGTCCGATTAACTCGAAATCGAGTTCCGAAACTCAATTCCCGTTCGTTCCAAGATTCGCGTCCGTGAACAATGCGTATGTGTGCGTTGCTTGAAGTATTTAAAGCCTTTATCCCTGGAGGGTTAACAGGCATATCCCTCGCACCCCGGCCGACACAGGGCCCTCTCTCTCGACCTGGCCCTCCCCTCGGGTGTGGGGACCACATAGTCCCCAACTTGTCCCCGGAAACGAGGGACGCGCCGCCGCCGCGACCTGGTTCTGTCAGGACGACAGGCGACTCCACCCGTCCACATACATATAATCACGCCTTCATCCTCAAGGGTTAGGTAGAGGTGAATTAACATCCACATTTCACCAATAATTGTATTCGGTCCCACGTAATAGGGGGTGAGCCTATTGCCGTATTCTGGGCATTATCGTTGACTCGAGCCTTGCATCTGGGCTGAGTCTGGGCTCAGATCATCAGCTCAGAACATCAGACAGATGTATACAGCCCAGATTCAGCTTCAGATACATGACTCGAGTCGACAATAGTGCCCGGAAGGAATAGACTCACCCCCTATTACGTGGGACCGAATTCAACGATTGGTGAAATGTGGGTGTTAATTCACCTCTGCCTAACTCTCCGGGGATAAAGGCGTGATTGTATGTATGTATGTATCCCTGAACCAAACATCAACCGGAACTGTTCAGCCGATAGAGCGTGATTGAATAATAAACACCCAAATATCTTCACAAACGAATACATTTATAGTATTAGTGGGATTAATGGGGCCACTATATACCCCTTCGAGGACTTACAGGCGTCATACATGATATGTAAAATGAAGTAATTTTTTTTCTCAGGTATAGCTATGCTCTTCTCTGCCGGTACATTCCTCTACGTAGCAACGGTCCACGTGCTTCCAGAACTGACACACCCCCAGTCACACACACACACACTTCTACCCATGCAAGAGGGCGCCACCCCCAAAAAGGGCTTCGGAGGTCTCTTGCTATCAGAAATGATCATATTAACTATAGGAGCACTTCTACCCTTGTTGCTAACAATGGGACATAAGCACTGATGGGAATGTAAACTGATATAAACTACTAAATAAGCAGCTAGGAAATTATTTTGACTAGTTTTCGCCAATAGGTCGGTGACCATTTGAAAAATTTGACGAAAAACTATGTACCCGTTCGACCTCAAAGTTTGGATCTCAAAAAAGGGTCTTATAATGAGGTCACACGGGTGTTATGTGATAGGGTCCAAACTAGGAGGTCGAAACGGTACGTAGACAAAAGAGAAAAAAAACTGAAGTGATTTATTTTAATAACTCTTAATGGCAATAAAATGAATAAATAAAAAAATATATTGATAAATAGGAGAATTATTCAAAATAATCAAAATCTATTACAAAACGAAATAATTAAAAAGTAAAAATTGTCGGCAAAAGGGGGTGAATAGAGCTCTAGGCATCTACATTCTCAAAACGGCTTAGATTCTATATTTTTCTTAAAGCGACTGTCATCTGACCCCCACAACGCATTGGCAATATATAGGTTAGAACAGTCGGACAGTTTAGAGCTCCAGCTTCCCATAACGAAATCCGTATAGCAACCGGAGCTACATCTTAACATGCTCTTTGAGAAAGGGGATCTTTTACCCATTTTAAGACTGGCTTATATTCCTTAGCCTTGTTACCACTTAGACATGAATAGAAATAAAATGGTCAGATACATTTTTCAGTTATATATTATTATATGAATGAATAGGTTGAAATGTTATAAAAATTAAATAAAAACTTCAAAAATTTTTAATGACCATTTTATTCCTATTCACCCCTTTTCACCCCTAAATACCTTTTCACTCCTTATTCTCTATTCACCCCGTTTTTAGCTAATTAAATAAATTAGATGTCCAGATTATTTGAGTTTGTACCAGTAAAGCGTGTTTTTTTATATTTAAAAGATGCTATTCATAGCTTGCACCTATGGCAAGACCCGGGTTCAAGTAGCTCCAAATTATTATTTTAAAAAATTACACTGAACAACGTTTACACAAATGGTTTGCTTATCTTTGCTTTTAGCCAATACGCTTAAACATGTTAGTAGTGGAATCGCTTTCCAGAGTTACATGTGCTTACATGTTTTTACTTTAAGACAAGCGTTTTGACTGTGAGACTTAATCGCTTTTACGGTGAAACGTAAGCATTTTCACACTGACCCGTTGTCCTACGTGAGTGTCAAGCGCGACAGCGCGCCAACCCGACGCGATGTGTGACATATTCTTTCATATAGCGTATTTACGCGACACAACGTAGGACACAATAAAGAACAAAACAATATTATATTTAGTCGCCACGTATGCATCGCTTTATCGCGTTTGTCGCTTACGTAGGACAATGCCTGCGACGTAAGCGCTTTGACGGTGACATATAACGCAAGTGCTTTGACGATGAGACGTGAACATCGAGGATCTCTCACTCTCCCTCCCTCTCTTGTTATTTCTCCCTCTACAAATCTAATCATCACTTCTGAATACCGATGCGATAAGACTTTTGAGAGTATAGAAATTTCGATTATTTCTAGAATGATCTAGTAATCTTACTTGAATGAGATTTATCTTAATTATATTTGTTGTATTATTAGGTAAATATATTATTTGAATTTTAAAATGAAAATATTATAATAATAGTACTTAATTAAAAAAAGAAATTTTATTTTTATGGGCAAAAAACTTATATTCAATTCGGTTAGGCACTTCAATAAACGTAAACAATCTTGATAATAATATGTCTTTTTAATATGTTTTATTTAAAAACTTAGTTTACTAATATTTTTCTGATTCGAAACTGATTTTAAACACTATAGACCGAAATTCAACTACGAGTTAATTATTTAGCCTATTTTATTTGTTTAATATATATTTTTTTTTATAAAAAGTCGCTACAAAATTATTTACCTTTAAGTTAAGTACCGATCCCAGGTTTTACCATGGCACACACCAATGACTTTTCTAAGTTATGTGTGTATTTATCGCAGGTTTATAAGTGCCCGGTTAATGGCAATAGGCTCGCCCACCTATTACATTGGGACCTAAAAATAAACTGGCGAAATGTGGGTGCTAGTATGGGGGTTTATGTTTGTACTCACAATTAAACACTCACCAACAGAAGAAAGGATAGTTTATTTTAAGCACAGGCACAGAAAGACAGTTTAAGCACAGGCACATAAGGATAGGTACAACTCACTATAGTTCGGCAATAGAAAGCACGGAAGATAGATTGGGCGATAGGCGATAGGTACAGACAAAGACTATATTTAGGTATATACTACACTTAGACACATAAGCAACAAGATCGATTAAGATAAACAAACATGCGGTTTAGCGGAAGGAAATAGCGAGCGCTTCGCGTCGTGTATGGTTAGCGACTGGCTGTGTCCTCTGCGCGTGCGCATCGGTGGAGCGGGTACCTATATAGAATTTATACATCTACATGGCAATGGGTTGAGACACTGTCGATAACTTAATGTCGATATTTATGATATCGACAAGTTACATCGACCAACCAATATAATTCACATTAAATAATATTAGGTAATATGTAAGCTGTGTAGATTAAGTAAAATGTACAGTCGGCAAATAAAATAAGTGTACATGTAATAAATAATATTTATGTAAATATTGTATATATTATGAGGTACGTTAGGTACCCTACACCACCCCCCACCAGAGACCGTCAAGGGCGATAATAATCAGGAAACCTTACACGTCGCCCAGAACGGGTCACGTGGTCGCGTTGGTCATCTGCTTCTGGTTTATTTTGAACAGACAGTGTGAAAGCCGGTTTAAGGCGGTTTATTGACACTGTCATCTCTTTGTTATTAAAGAGTATTTTAAAAACTTTATCTCCTCTGGCGAGAACTTTGTGCGGTCCAGAGTATGCAGGTTGAAGGGAACCTCGTGACGCGTCTTCACGCAGGAAGACGCAGTCAGAAGTCTCCAACTCCTTGTATACAAATACCCTCGGCTTACTATGACGGGCAGCTGGTACGGGTCGCAGCTTATCAACGAAATTCCTGATTCTAACAGAAAAGTCGGATAAGTCGGTGCTACCAGTAACAGTAGGTTCAAAGAATTCACCAGGAAGTCTTAACGGTTCTCCATAAACCAGTTCAGCAGAGGAAGCCTTCAAATCTTCTTTAAATGCCGTCCTAATCCCTAATAACACCCAGGGTAAAGACTCGGACCACCTATCATTCGCGTGGCACACTATAGCGGCTTTTAGTTGCCGGTGGAAACGCTCAACTAAACCATTACAGGCTGGGTGATATGCTGTGGTCCGCCTATGCTCGAAACCAGCCAGCTTAGACAGACATTGGAACAGAGCCGACTCGAACTGTCGTCCTCTGCGCGTGCGCATCGGTGGAGCGGGTACCTATATAGAATTTATACATCTACATGGCAATGGGTTGAGACACTGTCGATAACTTAATGTCGATATTTATGATATCGACAAGTTACATCGACCAACCAATATAATTCACATTAAATAATATTAGGTAATATGTAAGCTGTGTAGATTAAGTAAAATGTACAGTCGGCAAATAAAATAAGTGTACATGTAATAAATAATATTTATGTAAATATTGTATATATTATGAGGTACGTTAGGTACCCTACACTAGCACCACTGCCTACCCCTATGGGGATATAGGCGTGAGTTTATGTTTAGTTAAGTATCTAACCGAATGGAGTATAGATAAAACACTATTTAATATAATATAATAATATTGCATTATTACAACAGAAATTCGAAAACGAAATGTCTTAAGAGACTTCAGACAGAATATTTCGTCGGAAAAATATTACGTTCATATTTATAATAACTTATTTTATTATAATTATGTTAAATACAATTTAAACCATAAATACATTTCTTTAAATCAATAAAATTCTTGTATATTGTACGGCCTAATGAACTGTAATATTTAAGCAATAATAGTGCAATATATATTCAGATAATTATAATAACATTATTATTATAGATTGTAATAAGATTATTATAAATTGTAATAATATTATTATAAATTGTAATAAGATTATTATAAATTGTAATAAGATTATTATTAATTGTAATAATATTATTATGAATTATAATAAGACTATTATAAATTATAATGATCTGAATTATAAAATGAATACTTTGTTCCATGGAAATATGTCGTATGGCAACTTAAATAAAAAATAATCTTAAAAATAAGGCTGTATGTGTGTGTGTGTGTGTATTGACATTTTTGTGCACTCAATAAAAGACAAATAGAACAAAAAATGTCACTGCCAAAATCAGAAAATAAAACATTTTATTTGTGATATACTTTAGAATAGCCGATAATAAAAATATATCCTAATATATAATTTTTATATAGTGGTCTGTATATTGCATTGTTTGTATATTGCAGATAATAAAAAAAACTTGTGTTATGTTATATTACGATACTGAACATAGATTATATTTTTAAGAATTTCTTGTATGTTTGTCCGCAATGGATACAAAAACTACTGAACAGATTTTGATGATTTTTTTTTGTTTGATAGGTCTTGGTCCGACCTAAAAGCTTACTTTATTTGATCGCAATTGGTCGAGTACAAACAGAGAAAAGATCTTTGTTTTTAAAAAAAATCAAATGGCTATGGCCTAGGTTTTATCACTGAAATATTATTTCGACATGTTTTAAAGGGTTTTTTTTTTACGTGCAGAAATTCTCGTGTGTTGTTTTTGGTTGCCGAAGGTTAACAGGCATATCCCTCGTACCCCGGCCGACCCAAGGCCCTCTCTCTTGATCTGGCCCTCTCCTCGGGTGTGGGGTATGTTAAAGGGGTAGGCAGCAACGTAGCGAGTTGTAAGTGCCAATACTTTGGCATTTTATATGTGAAATATATAAAATTATTATATAAAATTGTATGTACAATTGCAATGTTGTTTGTAAATAGACTTTTGTATATCAGGTGATTGTTTTATGTACATATTATATAAATAAAAGGCTTGTATTAAATATAGTGACTTTCTTTTTATTATTAACCGAAAACATTAAACCAAACCTATTGGCTGGTTAAGTACCGGGTCAAACAGGGTGAATAGAGATCAATGGGTGAATAGGACACGACGGTATTTCCGTCCAATTGAGCAGTCCGACTGGGGAAGTACCTCCGCCCTACAGAATACCGCGGCCATAATAACCTCGTGTTGTGTTCCCAGCGGTGAGTAGGGTAGCCAGAGCTCACTGAAGAGTTTTTGTGCTGTCAGTGGGAAGACAAAAAGCATTATACAGCTGTCATATATTCATGATATAACAGATACATGTCTTGAGCTGCATTCGAAAGAGGTCTCGCAAGGACGCAATTGCATCCTCCGATATCCATTACATTAGTTTGCGTTAGGTCTGCTCTCCACTGTTGGTTCCGAACACATTCCATCAGAATATGTTGTACGACTTCAAATTTAAAAACTTTACGAGTAGTATTATTTCAGGACTCCGTAGCTCAATGGTCAGCATTCCTCCTGTAAAGGACATTTCGCTGGTTTGACTCCCGCCTGAGTAGTTTCACTTTTTCCTAGCTCAATCGATTTGAATAGTTAGCGTACTATTTTTTCGTTCAAATACTCACTACTCCAAAGGGGTAGACAGAGTTGTATTAATACTCACATTTCGGCAAGTTTTATTTACGATTCCACATAATAGGAGGCGAGCCTATTGCCGTCAAGTAGGATTGAGAACAGTACTATAACTTAGTCGCCTTCAACGACACCTACGGGAAAATATGGGAGTATGCCTATTCTAATCCACCAGGAACCAACATTTCACTTATTTTTATAGGGATTTTAAACCGACTTTAAAAAAGGAGGAGCCTTTTGTCTCGGGCTAACTGATTTCTAACAGATTCGTAAATCTGTAGGTGAATTCAGTTATTTTTCTCTTTTCAGTACCTCTTTTTTGTTTCTTAAAGTCATTTAAACATTCATTAGCCAGTCAAACATAATTCATTACCAGCTCACGAGTTTCCTTCTTCCTACAGTCCCGGGTCCTTTAAACGAGGCGTGAAAAAGCATCTGATGAGGTCGTCAAGCTGAGTGTCACCTTTGTAACATTACTTAGCGTCTGAAATGGTGACACTCTTTCCTGAGACGTATAGCCTTTATCTTACCTTCAGGCGAGGTGAAGTCAAGTTGGCGTGTCCTCGATAAAAAAAACTTTTTTGTTAAAATATTTTTTTATTTTTTTATACCACTTAGTTGGCAGACAAGCACACGGCCCACCTGATGGGAAGCGGTTACCGTGGCCTATGGACGTATGCAACACCAGGGTTGTCACACTCGCGCTGCCGACCATGAACAAACCTTCTGATGCCCCTCTTGAAGAACCCCATATTGTAGGCGCTTGAGAAAACCGCAGCAGGGAGGTCATTCCACAGCTTGAGTGTGCGTGGGATGAAGTTTCTTTCACATCGCACAGTGCGCAAAGTCTCAGGTCGCAATGTGTGAGGATGATTTCCCTGCCTATGGCAAGAGGTGCGATGATAGAATGTAGCTACGGGCATCATGTCAAACAATTCATCTGAGCACAAACCATTGTATAGGCGGTAGAACACACACAGTGAGGCAAAATCCCTCCTAAGGCTAAGAGGTTCCACTCTACCTGTGAGTATGGGATTGTCAACCAGCCTCAATGCCCGTTTTTGCACTGAGTCGAAGGGGTCAAGCTGGTATGCAGGTGCTCCAGCAAAAAGGTGACAGCAGTACTCCATGTGAGGCCGGACATGTGCTTTATAAAGGAGTTGCTGCTCCGCAGTGAAGTTCTGCTTCGCCCTGTTGAGTACTCCGAGTTTTCTGGATGCCAACTTAACTTTGTCCTGCAAATGACTTCGGTATTGGACGTCACTGGAGATATCGACACCAGGGATCCCGATACTCGAGGAGATGGTAAGCGGTATGCCCAGGAATTGCGGCGCTACAATAAATGGGGTTTTCTTAGCGGTGAATACACATACTTGTGTCTTAGTGGGGTTGAATTGGACTAGGTTTAGTCGTCCCCAATCGGATACTCCAGAGAGAGTAGTCTCAATTTCAGACACAAGTTGTTCGCGACTCTTCTCCACCTCGGACTGAGGGATATTTGCACGGCCCGTGAATGGAGCCATCAGACAGCATGTCATTGATATGCAGCAGAAACAGCGTCGGAGACAACACGGAGCCTTGTGGGACACCAGCGTTTATGTTCATGCGTCGACGACGGCTTGGATGCTTTTGTTGGACAAAAAGCTGGAGATCCATTCGCACAGTCCCTCGGGGAGTCCATAATATGGCAACTTCGCAAGAAGACCTTTGTGCCAGACCCGATCGAAGGCCTTCGCTATATCGAGGCTGACCGCTAGTGCCTCACCCCGACTCTCGATTGCCTGCGCCCACCGGTTTGTGAAATACACAAGAAGGTCACCGGTAGAACGACGGTAGCGAAAGCCGTACTGTCGATCGCTCAGTAGATCGTTTCCCTCAAGGTATCTCAGGAGCTGTGTATTAATAACACGCTCCATTACCTTCGAGAGTAGGGAGGTGATAGCGATAGGCCTGTAATTGGTCGGATCTGTCCTGTCACCTTTTTTAGGCACAGGGTGCACGAATGCGGTCTCCCACGAAGTCGGGACCCGCCTTGCGGAGTATGAGAGTGCGAAAAGACGTGTAAGTATAGGGCACAGCTCGGGGGCGCAGTGTTTAAGCACCATCGCCGGTATACCGTCCGGCCCACTCGACTTCCGAACATCTAGGGACTTAAGCTCACGCCTGACCGCCCGTTGCGTGATTTTAACTTCAGTCATGGAAGCACGACAGCTGGGAATCGGCGTTCCCGTCGTTCATAGTCGAGTTTGACGTAAAGAGATTAATTACCCAACAGATCGGCTTTCTTATTTATATATTTATTTAAAAGAAACACATGCTATAAATATAATAAGAAGTTTAATTTTATTAACAATAGGTACATACATCATTGCAATAACAATAATCTCAGTTAAATACTTATAAAAAATAAAATAATTTCCTAAATTATCACAACTTTTAAATTTCCCTGTCAGTTTGGACGGATATTTTTATACCTATATAAAATTATAAAAAAATACTAAAATTTAAGACCTGTACAACAATTTCTAGGTAAACAACCAATATAATAGCCCTAACAGACGATCGGATTTGCTACATACCGCATATGTACAGTGGTCCGGTGCACTCTGCGCAACAGACAATCAGGCTCTAAAAAATCCCCACATCCGTAAAATCCCCACTGATACCGTGGCCGGTGGGGGAGGTTATGTCGGACTTGAACCGACTAAAACGCACGCCGACTGTGTGGGCTGCAGGTTGCCGGATATAGTGCCGAAAGGGCTCTCGCTTCCAGAATCCACGATGGCGATCCAATGAGGAGATTCGCCGCGTCAAAGGATATCTTGCGGTACCCCCTGATGAGCCTGCAGGGCATCTTCTACTGCAAACCACGCTGCAGGCTCTCATGCCTGCCCTTCAGGGTGTCCGCCCATACGAGGCACCCATATAGGGCCATGGACCGCACAATACCCACGTAGAGTCTCCAATAAAATGTGGAACGCTTCACGATTTTACCAATCATCCTAGCGCAGGGGCCATGCTAATCTTCTCTGTATCGTTCCAACTTTAGTATGTGTACTGTCCTCGATTTTACAAAAGCAAAACCACAGACACTGCAATAAAGGACATGAAATTTTAGATTTTATTTCTATACGCATGAAGTCCAAAATTAAAGAAAAAAGAGTTTAGTTACACTTTTTCATTTGTTCTTCAAAAAGCCTTTATTTTAAACTTTAACAGCATTGCTTTAAAGTTTAAAACTAAATGGATTTTTTAGCAGTGTTCGTGGTATTACAGTGATTTTGTTTAACAGAACTGAGGCCCAGACTGCTCTCCACACGATAGAATATGGCTCGAAGCGTACAAGGTTGCCTGGAAGATATCGCTTCAGCGATAAGGCCGCCCATTGTACATTGAACTGTATACATGCTACCTACTTTTCCTACTGTAAATCTATTGGTGTACAATAAAGAATTATCTATCTATCTATCTAATTTCGGTGGTTCGGTCCGTACCAAATCCGGTCATCTGTTAGGGCCTTAAATAGATATTGTATTACGTTATATGTACATTGCTTTGACTGTTTTATAACAAAACTTAGATTTATTATAAAATCTATTACCTATTCACCTATTATTGTTTTTCTTAATGTATAACAATACCATTTTGTCTTAAAGGCCAATATTCCAGAACGACATTTTTTTATTTATTTATGTAAAATCCCTAATATGATCAGTACCTACGTGGTTTTTGATGGATAGCATGAAGTGCTCAGGCAGCGGAGGAGTTCAAACCCATTAATCACATTAAAAAGTTTCGCAACACTTCCAAGACTGTCTCTTAATATACTTTGGTTGAAGTTTGCTCTCCTGTATCTTCTTAACTTCAACAGTTCAACTAAGAACTATTACATTCGTATCTAAACAATAAGCCATGGGGATTCCCAATACTGCGACAGCTGGAATAGAACTGGAATTTATTTCCAAAGCTGAAATTAAACTGTTGAAGGTAGACGTAGCTCTTCTGCCCGCATCTGAACATCGGATGCAAGTGCGACGAAGGAACTGCAAACTGAAGTAATTGTAAATTCATAGACATGTATCTTTAGGCCATTGTGTAGTGATAGAAAAAGTGAATTGATGAATAAATGAAGTCTTAATCTAAAAAAAAAAGATCTCGTAAAATAAAAAAACGTTACTGGCAACATTACGCCGCGGTCAAGGGACTTATTTCTTAGCACATACTCTAGTTACAAATCAAGATTCTGGACTGAGTATCATTCTGGAATAATGGACTTTAGACTGGCCTCACATATCCTGGATATTTTCAGGAATTCATGCCTTGATCACACACATCAACTGGAGTGGCGAGACAGTTCATTTAGCCGAGTGCTATGTGCTTGCATAGCACTATAAGAGGCGTATGGGCTCTCCAATTTATTAATGGTGCTCAACATGCAGGATTCGTTGTATTTCCGCCCAATTGAGCAGTCCGACTGGGGAAGTACCTCCGCACTACAGAATACCGCGGTTATAATAACTTTGTGCTGTGTTTCCAGCGGTGAGTAGGGTAGCCAGAGCTCACTGGAGAGTTTTTGTGCTGTCAGTGGGATGACCAAAGGCTTGTCCTGCTTTGTCCTCTACACTGAGGGCACATAAAATCTCTGTTCTTACAGGGTCGGCAGCACGGATGTGACTCCACTGGTGTTACACACGTTCATAGGTCCACCACCACTTTCCATCAGGTGGGCCGTGTGCTTGTCTGCCACCTAATTACTATAAAAAAAAGGACGTAAGGACTCGTGTAGCCTCCGTGCATAATATAAATGAACTTCTAGATATATTCCGGATGTGTGAGTCCAGCCTTACACTATACTTAACAAAAAAAAGCAAATTTACAAAGCTAGGAGTTAAAAATACATCAGTGACTCGTTAAAAGTGATATTAAAGGTTTTAATAAGAAGTATGTCAGGAGACAAACTAAAGTTAGTACGATAGCCTTCAGAGTTTGATGTAGGTAGTACAGTCTGAAACAAAAAGAAAATAGTATTAAATACACTACACTACATCAGCCTACAATCAAAGTCAAATTCAATAATCATTTATTCTGTAGACACTTAGATCTACTATTAGATCGGAACTTGCAAAACGTCAACAAAAAAAGAATGTGAATATCAGTTTAGTAAATGGAGCAACGGTTCGAAACGAGACTCCGACCTGAGAAGACTCCGGCAAGAAACTCAGCGGGCATTTCTTTTTTTTTGGTCTATTTACAATCAATCTATCAAGTAGATCATCGCAGTCCACTAACGGACATAGGCCTCTCCCAATGTTGGGAGGCTTTGGCCTACTGTTTCCACGCTGGCCAGACGGGTTGGTACAGGGTTTTATTTCGAGTTTTCCTTCTCTCGCAGTGATGTCGTCTGCCTACAATACCACTAGGTAAAACTGCGTTACTATTGTGGCAGTAATCTCTTAACATTAATTGTATCTTAACTCTGGCAATGCTTTCTTCAAAAATCTACTGAGATTCGGGAACTCCTGATCTATAACAGCTTTGAGTCAGTATTAAATAGGTATCAAGAAATGTTGCAGGTAAAAATAGAGGTATGACACGACAGTATTCCCGTCACAATTGAGCAGTCGTACTGGGGAAGCGCCTCGGTCCTACAGAAAACCACACTGTCATAATAACCTCGTGTTGTATTCCCAACGGTGAGTACGGTAGCCAGATCTCACTGGAGAGTTTTTGTGCTGTCAGTGGGAAGACCAAAGGCTTGTCTTGTTTTGTCTTCTTCACTGACAGCACAGAAACTCTGTACTTACAGGGTCAACAGCACGAGAGTGACTTCCCTGGTATTGCATACGTCCATAGGCCACGGTAACCACTTTCCATCAGGCGGAGCGTCTGCTATTCAGAGGTATGTTGAGTGCGTTCCGACCAGCAACTCTCTCTTCAACCAGCTGTGCAATTCTCTAGGTATACAGCGTCGAGCGCAGTGTTGCGACAGGCTTGATAGAGACTGTCATTGGTCGATCTGCTGTGACGTCACCCATTCCGACCAATGGCAATCAAGGCTGTGTATACTTAGACAAGCACACGGCCGACCTGATGGGAAGTAGTTACCGTGGCCTATGGAGGTATACAACACCAGGGGTGTTACACTCGCGCTAACGACCACGAAGAAACCTTCTGATGCCCCTCTTGAAGAACCCCATATTGTAGGTGCTTGGGAAAACCACAGCAGGAGGTCATTCTACAGCTTGAGTGTGCGTGGGATGAAGTCTCAGTTCGCAATGTGTGAGGATGAGTTCCCTGCCTATAGCGAGAGGTGCGATGATAGAATGTAGCTACGGGCATCATGTCAAACAATTCATCTGAGCACCAACCATTGTATAGGCGGCAGAACACACATAGCGAGGCAGAATTGGCTGCATGCTGTAGTCCGCCTCCATTGCCCAGGGTGCACCACGTGGAGGTTCTGGACCACGCAGTAGTAGCCCTTGAGCACCTAATCGGAATATTGAGCAGGATGCAAATTACAAGTTTTGATATACTTACTTAGTCCATTTCTTTCTTGCTTCAGGCAATGTGGAGAGGTCATCTTTGATCAGATAAACTCGAAGACCTGTGAAGACAGTGTAAGAATTAGGTATGCTATAACTTGGTGCAGTAATAAGACAAGATGACGGGTGCATGACTGTGGTAACCTATAGTCGATTAGCCGATTATCAGGCCCTGGATTCTACTAGAGCAAAACCACTGTAACACTACAAACATTCCAACAAATGGCAATTAACTTAAGACTTTATTTCTATAGGACTAAAGTTCAAAATTAAGTGAAAAGAGTTTCATTACACTTTTTCATTTACTTACTCTGCAAAAAGCCTTTTGATTTTGGACTTTAACCGCTTTGCTTTAAAGTCTAAAATCGAATTTATAGCAGAGTCCGTTATTTTTTTTTGTTTTTATACAACTTAGGTGGCAGACAAGCACACTGCACACCTGATGGAAAGTGGTTACCGTGACCTATGAACGTGTGTAACACCAGTGGAGTCACATCCGTGCTGCCGACCCTGTAAGAACAGAGATTTTGTGCCTCCAGTGCAGAACACAAAATCAGAACAAGCCTTTGGTCTTCCCACTGACAGCACAAAAACTCTCTGTGTCTCGGAGAGCACGCTAAACCGTCGGTACCACTTACCGTCTCTGCATATGCATATTCTTTACGGGTAATTGAGAGTCCTAAAACGCTTCAACATCGCGAATGAATTTTGAAGGTCAGGTGGCAGTAATCGGAAAATGTTGAAACTCAGCTGTCTCTAGTGAGATTGAAAATTGACTGCGTTGAGAAACGCTTGGCTCAGAGGATGTTGAATTATCTCTGACTAGAGTGAGGAAGCGTTACAGTGGTAAGTAGGGTAGCCAGAGCTCACTGGAGAGTTTTTGTGCTGTCAGTGGGAAGACCAAAAGCTTGTCCTGTTTTGTCTTTTACACTGACGGTACAGAAACTCTCAATGCTTGCAGGCTTGGCAGCGCGAGTGTGACTCTCTTGGGTGTGCACGCGTCCATAGGCCACGGTAACCACTTTTCAGGTGGGCCGTGTGCTTGTCTGCCAACCATGTGGTATAATAAAAAAAACAAAATAATAAAACTAGCCGCTGAGAAAGCCCTTTCGGATTCAACACTATTTGGAACAAAGATCTCAGTGCTATAGCAGATACTCACCAACCAAGAAGGTCTCACACATATGTTCCCAAGAAAACTCTCCCATGCTGAAGGGGAACACGATCCTGTCGGCCTCCGAGAGAGAGTTCCACATTGTCCTCACATTCATGTCGGAGAAACGCCACTCTTGGGTGGAGAAGTAGAACAGAATGTTGGCTAACTTCATCACCTTGTCATACAGCTTAAGCATCCTAGAAAGAAGTGCATGTAAGCTTTATTTAGTCTGAACATCATTATTATAGGCTTAGCATTATTCCCAGTCGCATCCATCTTGAAATAGAAATGATTCCGCAGACGTATGAAATAGATATACCTTCTCCTATAGATTTTTTTATATAGGACACGTCAAAGAGGGCTTACTAAGAAGACTTAGTAAATGTTTGTAAATAGACCAAAAAAGAAATGCCCGCTGAGTTTCTTGCCGGGGTATTCTCAAGTCGGGGCCCCGTTTCGTAACGATGGTCCATTTGCTAAACTTGTTTATCATATTTATTTTTATATTAACGTTTTGTAAGTTCCGATTTAATGGTCTATGCAGAATAAATGATTTTTAACTTTGACTTTAGGGTTACCATTACTTTCATATACAATAGTGGCACTCAGCTTGACGGCCTCATCGTATGCTTTTTCACGCCCCGCTCAAAGCACTCGGGACTGTATGCAGATTTGACTTATTCGCGCCTATTTTTCGCGCTAACGTGACCGGCAGTTCTAAAAAGGCCACTTTATTGTAATCGTATTAGGATAATATTTTGTCTTGCAACGATATTTACACGAAATTAGGATCTGCTTAGTAACTGAATTGTAGGTCGATGAACGACCTCCGCCCCCCATGAGCGCCGGCCTGGGGGTGACAGGTGAAGCCACCTGTCACCCTGGCAGAAGCAGGCCGCGGCGGTGGCGCGCGTGGCGCGCCTCCCCGTTTCTGGGGACGAGTTGGGGACTCTGTAGTCCCCACACCCGAGAAGAGGGCCATATCGTGAGAGATGGCCCTGGGTCGGCCGGGGTGCGAGGGATATGCCTGTCAACCTCACCTTCGGCAACCAAAACGACACACAGGCGGCGTGCGTTTTAGTCGGTTCGAGTCCGACATAACCTCCCCCACCGGCTCCGGTGGGGAGGTATCCGTGGGGATTTTGCGCACGTAAAAAAAAAAAAGTAACTGATTTATTGTAATTTTGCTCATATGAGTGACCATTTAATGAATTTCACAAGAATCTATTGAGATGTACTGGTAGTTCACGAAGATGCTAGTTTTTAGCAGAATCGCTCAATGTGACCTTCTTAGACCCGTTGATCAATGTAAATTGTTCTACCGCCTATACAATGGTTTGTGCTCAGATGAATTGTTTGACATGATGCCCACAGCTACATTCTATCATCGCACCTCTCGCCATAGGCAGGGAATTCATCGTCACACATTGCGACCTGAGACGGTGCGCACTGTGCGGTATGAAAGAAACTTCATCCCACGCACACTCAAGTTGTAGAATGACCTCCCTGCTGCGGTTTTCCCAAGCACCTACAATATGGGGTTCTTCAAAAGGGGCATCAGAAGGTTTCTTCATGGTCGGCAGCGCGAGTGTGACACCCCCGGTGTTGCATACGTCCATAGGCCACGGTAACCGCTTCCCATCAGGTGGGCCGTATGCTTGTCTGCCAACTAAGTGGTATAAAAAATACACATATTCGTGCATAAAATTAACACTGAGCAAGGATCGAAACCGCGCCTCCTGCGTAGCGTCCTTAAATTCATCTCCACCTAAATAGTATAAATAAAGTGACAAATAACATACGCTCTCCTCTTCCCCGTGATGGCGCAGTAGGAGTCTATCAGCAGCGCTGGCAGGAAGTGCAGGAAGAAGTTGTAAAATAGGAACATGTAGTAATTCCTCGTGGGGGTCAGTCCGTAGTACCTGTGGGATAGAAAGGGTTTCTTGAAAGATGTTATACCACTTAGGTGGCAGACAAGCGCACGGCCCACCTGTTGGAAAGTGGTGAGTCACATCCGTGCTGCCGACCCTGTAAGAACGGAGATTTTGTGCCTCCAGTGCAGAACACAAAATCAGGACAAGCCTTTGGTCTTCCCACTGACACCACAAATTCTCCAGTGAGCTCTGGCTACCCTACTCACCGCCGGGAACACAGCACGAAGTTATTATAAACGCGGTATAAGTCATATATTATGCATACATACATACATATAATCACGTCTTTATCCCTGGAGGGTTCGGCAGAGGTGAATTAACATCCACATTTCCACCAATAATTGTATTCGGTCCCACGTAATAGGGTGTGAGCCTATTGCCGTATTCCCAGCACTATTGTTGACTCGAGCCATACATCTCTGGATGAGTCTGGGCTGTATATATCTGTCTGATGTTAAACAGCCCTATCCCTTAGTCGCCTTGTACGACACCGCATGGGAAGAGATGGGTTGACCCTAATTCTACTCTCTCTCTCACGCGGCAAAGTAGAGATAGATAGAGCATATATTATTATGCTCGTAATTTATTATTTTTCTAATAACATACAATGGGAATCTGTCGAATTTGTTGACATATATGATTACTGCTCCGCTCCCTTGAGTGTAGCGTGATGATATCGTCACCACAATTGGCAAAGTAGCGAATCTATTTTTCTATGTCGCCGTAAGACTAAGTATATATTATGTATAAAAGAATTTGGATGATTTCAGACGAAGGTTCTGTGGCTTAGTGGTCAGAGCGTATGTAAGGGAAAGATCGTGGGTTCGAATCCCGCTTGGACCGTTATATTTTTTTTATCTTAATCGATTATGTTTTTACAATTTCACCGATGAGCAAAAATATTCTTGTTATTTTTAAAATGGCTCGCTTAATTAGTTCGATATTTTTTTATTGTCAGTGTAGAAACAGGCAATAAGAAAAAAATATTGATTTCATAAAGCGAACTATTTTCGGGGTCAAGATATATGTCAGCAACTATACACAAATAACACTGAACAACATACCATACAGCCTTAGTAGTCGGCTTGTTGATACCATATTTTCTGTTCCTCTCGATAAAATCGCCCCACGTCAGCGGATTCTGTGCTCCAGATACAAAGTTGTAGATTGGTATATGTGATGTTTGACTGTAGAAGAAAGAAAACATTGTGTGTGATAGGATCATCGTCACCTTCATAGTCTCCATAAAAAAATAAGTTTAAAACTAAAACTCGATTACTGAAAAATTACGCTACAAAAAATATTAAACAAGAAAATATCAAGGATAGCCTTGGTCGTATGCCACTTTTCCCTAGAATGTATTGTTTTGTTAGACTAAGTGGCATACGACCACGGCTATCCTGGATATTTTCTTGTTTAATACTTTTTCAGTAGTCGCGTTTTAGTTTTAAACTAATTTTTTTATTTATATTATTTTGGGGCAAGCAATAGTTATAATTTATACATATTTGAAATGTGCTATTTAAGCCCTTTCAGTTGATACCAAACACGGCATATTTATCTCAAATTAATTTTATAACACAGAATTTTACGACCGCTAGAGGGCACCACATTAGATTTGTTGACACATTATATAGCCTATAACCAACGGACGACTAAGATGCTTCTAACGATAGATATAGGCCTTTAGAATTGGGGAGGTCAGTTGGCAGTCCTCCCATAAAAGAATGTAAAAAGAGAAGTAAAAAATTCAAAAAATTCAAAAATTCATTTATTTGCAGAGGTAGTTAGGAGACCCCAAATTCTGATGTTAAAGCCTGTCAATAATTACAGCAGGATGATTTTTTTATACCACTTTGGTGGCAAACAAGCACACGGCCCACCTGATAGAAAGTGGTTGCCGTTTGTAACACCAGAGGAGCCACACTCGTGCTGCCGACCCTGTAACACAGAGTTTCTGTGCCATCAGTGTAGAAGAAAGTAATGAGGACTTACTTTTCCTTATAGTTCTTGGCGGTATGCCAGGCGGATGCCAGGATTGCGTTCACGCAGAGGTCTACTGGCACCATATCAGCTATCTTCTCCTCATCCATATACATGGTTCGGAGTACCTGGAAAGGAAGGCAGTTCAGCATTTAGTATCCCATAGCTGTTCATTCGTATCGATCTTGGAGATGGGTGGTGATACTTGTATTCTTTCTCCGTCAGCACTCCAGACCACAGTAATAAATATACTAAGTTATATACAAACTTTCGCAGTAAATCTATCTGTTACACTTTCGCAGTAAAATTCTGAACGGATTTTATTGAAGTCTTGCCACTGACAGCACAAACTCTTCAATGAGCTCTGGCTACCCTACTCACTGGGAACACAAAACGAAGTTATTATGGCCGCGGTATTCTGTGGTGACGGAGGTACTTCCCCAGTCGGACTGCTCAATTGGACGGAAATACCGCATTTATAATGGCGGCCACTATTCTGTGGACTGCACCCTAGTTTACCATCAGGCAGGTTGCAGATAATTTGACAAGCTACATATTTAAAAAGAAATGTATTGGTGGCGCGATTCTCACGCCACGTGAGCTAGTGGACTGTATTCTTGCGGGGGATGAAGCTAAATATTTCAGATGACACTTTACACAACAAACAAGATAGGTGATCGGGTTGCCGCGGAGGTGGTTTAGGCAGTGAATGCAACCCAAGAAATTAGGAGAGGATGCACTAACCTTTATGACGCCACGTGCTGTCGGAGCCGGTGCACCGGTCTTCTCTTCCTGGCTCAGGAGCTGCTGCCCACTTCACTAAATCACTTGAGGGACAAGAGAGGCACAATCCGATCGGTAAAAGTCTATGAAAGCGGTTAAAATCCAACAAATATTATTAATTTCTGAGAGTCGCGCGCGCCGCCGCCATTGATGATTCTAGTTCAACGCGGAAGTGAAGATGCGGCCATTTCAACAATTGGTCGGGGCGAAAACTATTGCTATCTCACTTTAAAGGTAGTGCGGGAGGGAGATGGGTATAGGAAGCGTGTGTTCAGTGTCAATCAATTGAGAGATGATTTGAATTATTCGACATACTACCACTATTGAGCGGGAAAATACAAATTTTACTATCGGCGCAACCATTCCCCCCGGCTTGAAGGGTTACCTTCAAAACGAAAAATGCGGAACAAATCTAAAGTCTAATCTAAATCTAGGTTTGGGAAATAACAACTAAAATATAAAACTAGGTTTGAACTCGTGCCTACTGCTGGTTAGGCAGAGGGCAGAGGCGAACAACCGGGCGCAGATACGATCCGGTTGCGGTTTTAACCCGTACAACACGAGTTATCCCGCGGGAATCGGGAAAAACTTCCTCTACTACTCCTAGAGGCCAATGTAAAGGAGGCGCATTCTCAGTCATAAGGACTACCACCGTACCTACAGTAATTGGGTTGGATGGAGTATTCCATTTTTGACGCTACTGCAGCGTGTGCAAATAATCGGTTCTCCAACGATTCCAAAACGATTGGATTAATTTATTTAAAAGAGCGTGACGAGTTAGAAGGTGCATTCTATCGTCATCAACATCCATTGCGGGCAAATATTTTAGAGGAGTCGTATTTAAGAAGTGAGCTGGCGTTAACGCTAATGGCTCTGACGGATCGCTAGATAGAGTCCGACACAGCGGACGCGTGTTCATCACCGCCTCTACTTGAGCGAGTACGGTACTCAACTCCTCGAACGAGAGAATCTGTTCGCCTATGACGCGAAACAGATGCGACTTAAGGCTTTTAATATTCGCTTCCCAATTACCACCAAAATGACTAGCTGCAGGCGTGTTAAAGTACCATTCAATGCGATTTTTGGCTAAGATGTGAGCGAATTCACTTTGGTAGTACTTAGACCGTAAGAATGCGTGCAATTCCGAAATACTACGTCGGGCCCCTACATAGTTTGTACCGTTGTCCGAATACATGCGCTTAACCGGACCACGACGCGACAAAAAACGTTTAAAAGCGGACATAAATTTTTGCGTACTTAAATCACCGGTCAACTCTATATGAACCGCGCGAGTTGTCATACAAATGAACAAACAAACATAAGCTTTCGTGGAGCGAATGCCACGACCACGAGCAATGGTGACTTTGAAAGGCCCAGCAAAGTCTGTGCCGGTGTGTACGAAAGGTTTTGCGGATTGAACAACACGACAAGAGCGATGATCGGCCATTTCAGGCGCGATAAAACGCGGGCGGAGTTTAAAACAAGGTACACATCTGTGTACTCTAGCGCGAATCAAATTACGAGCGGAAATTATCCAGTATTTCTGTCTCAAAATAGACATTAACAAATCGGGACCAGCGTGACAATTCACCTTATGATGATAATCTACTAACAAATCTAATACGTGGTCCTTACGCGGGAGAACTACTGGATGCCTTTGTTCAAATCCTAAACTTGAATTTCTCAAACGACCACCTACTCGAATGAGTCCATCTTCCAAAAATGGTTTCAAGTGTCGGAAAGAACGACTACAAGGTTTGTTAAACTCTAAATTTTTAAATTCAGAAGCAAAATAAAATTTCTGCAACTCGCGAAGTATGACCAATTCAGCTTTATCTAAATCAGCGGCGGTTATATGACCGCGCGTAGATAAAATTCTCAAAAATCGGCCTACATAAACAACACAACGCAACAGTCTCGACCAAGACGAGACGCGATTAGCCAACAACAAAATAAGGGACTCTTCACGCGGGACCGATACAACAAGCGAGTGCTTCTTCTCCTCGGGTGGTTCGGAAACCGTAGTGGGATTGAATTGACTAACTGGCCACCTATCTAACGCGGCATGAATCCAGAACGGTCCACTAAACCATAACGGGTGATCTAAAATTTGCGAAGGAAGCAATCCACGAGAGAGACAATCGGCTGGGTTGTCGGTGCCAGCAACGTGAAAGAGATTTTGTGGCGCTAATTCAGATTGAATTTTTGCCACTCTATTAGCGACGAATGTGTCCCAACGATGGGGCGAAGAGTGGGCCCAACACAAAGCGACTGTTGAGTCCGAAAAAGCTACAATTCTACTAATATTAATGCGAAAATTTACAATTATGTCAAATAAATTACCTTGAAGATTTTGACCACAATACAAAATGTCATTAAGCGACACGGAAGTGCTAGTCTTAGCACTGCCATCCAAAACTACGCGGAGTTTAGTAGTAAGCTTATCTTCTCTAATAACTCCGTGGTGCGGGATAATGTACGAAGGCTGGGTCTCGTCAGTGTCCGCAGGCGCAGGTGAGATGTAACCTTTATCTAAATATTCGTTAACAACCTCATCATAGGCTTGCTTTAACTTTGGAGACGCCTGCATCTTTCGTTCTAAACAAAGAAAGCGTTTTTCAGCGGATACACGGGAGTCACCGAGCGAAAAAATATCTCCCTTGAAAGGGAGCGCGACAACATAACGACCCTGCTCATCACGAGTAGTCGTGCGACAATAAATCTCCTCAGCCATCTTGTCATCAGGGCTTAGGATAGGTGGGACATTGACCTCTTCAATTTCCCAAAACTTGCGGATGGTAGACTCCAGTGGCGGCTCGACGGTGCAACAGAACGAAGCAGTCGAGTGACTAAAACTATCTATAGAAGCGGGTGCGGAACCAATTATAACAAAACCAAGAACTGTTTCCAGTGCGTGCGGAGCGGGGTACGTCGGTCCCCCTTGAACCTTACGTGATAACTGGAGGTGCGGGAGAATCGAAGCGCCGATCAATATATCGACGACTCCAGGAACAGCGTAAGTCTCATCTGCTAAAGGCAAGTCTTTAAATTTCGTTAATAAAGACGTGTCCACCGGGACGGTAGGCAACTGTTCAGTTATTTTATCTGTAACGAGCGAATCCATGTCAAACCAAATATTATTATTAAAACGAGATCCAAACCTTGGTTTAACGGTGCCATGAATAGCTGCCTGTAAACCTCCAAAACCCTTCACCACTGAGCGGGTTGAACGCTTATTAACATTGAAACCAAGACGTTGACAACAATCTTGAGTAATAAAATTACTTTGCGAAGCGCCATCTAATAGCGCTCGAACAATGTGCGGTTTACCTAATGCATCAACAATAATAACGCGAGCAGTCGCGAGAACAACAGTAGTGAGCGCAGCACTAGCGGACAACGAACACAAGGTGACGTCATTCGCAGCGGTCTCCGTGCGGGTCGGACCGCGCGCGAGCGCGGGCTGCGGCTGTGGCGCAGGCGTCACCGACGTGGGCGAGCTATGCGACGGTGTGCCACCGCTCGACGAACCAACTCACATTGGATGCGGCGTTACTATTTTCAAAATGGAGTAAAGTGTGGTGTCTCGCTGGACATTTGCGACAACTATTGCTACTATTACATAAAACAACGCGGTGTTTAGTACCGAGACAATTAAAACAAAAATTATTAGCGCGAACAAATTTATAACGATCATTAGGCGATAATTTTAGGAAACCCGGACACTTGTACAATTGCGAATGATGAGCATTACACAAAGAGCAAACAGGTGATTGTACATGTGCTGGTGCGGTATTAACATAAGTATGAGTTGACCTCAGTGACTTCGATGACGCATCTATTTTACGTTCGGAACTAACAACTTTCTTCGCGCCTTCATGTTTCGATGAAGAGCGTTGCAATATTTTTATATGCTCGCGAACAAAACTTTCTAAGTCTTCGAACTTAGGAATTTTATTGCCGCGATGATCCGACTCAAATAAACGAATGGTTTCGGAATCTAATTTCTTTAAACCCATATACAAAAATAAGAAGTCGCAGAGGTCTTCGATCTTTAGGTTCTTTACGGCGCGAACAGATGATGCGAAAGTATCTAGAAACTTCTCTAAGTTTTGATCGTTACATGCCGTAATGTATTTCAAGTCAAACATCTGATCCAAATATGCGTTAGCTACCGATCTTTTATCCTCATATTTAGCTTTCAAAGTATTTAAAATTAAATTATAATTTTCGGCACTAAACGTAATTCCAGCGCAAACGGTTATAGCTTTACCAGTTAATTTTTCAACGAGATAATGCAATTTTTCGTGATCTGTCAACGAAACGTTCTTATTTATTGTATTCTCAAAACTATCTATAAATAAACACCAATTGCGGATGTTACCATCAAATTCGGGTATTTGAATTGGTGGCAACTTAGGTCGGTCGCGAGTGGGATTGGGTCGGTCAGACGGTTCCTCCAAACTCCTAGCGACGCGTTTGATACGACAATACAAATCGTCAAACGACGACAAGGCCTGATAACTCACTGAGTAATCGGGATTTAAATCGAACTCTAAAACGTTGATGTCATGTACTAAGGATTCGAAATCCGCGCGTAAACTATCTAAGTTTTCTATAGAACATAAGAACGAATCTCTAATAGCCAAATCAGAGGTTTTAAGTGCATTATCACAAATCGATTGTACGCGAGAGTAAAGCATTCCTCCTTTAGCGTATAAAAGTTTCAATTGAACTTTACTATCGGTACTACTAACCTTTGGGGACATTTTTACAACTAAATATTAAACTAAAGTGCGGTAAACAACAAATGAAATAACTTAATCTTAGCGGTATAGAACAGCGACGTGGCGCGAATGATATATTCCGTAGGTAGGTAGGTACTTATAACTGCGAGTGCAAGTTTGAACCAAAACACGAATAACAACAACCAGATCGTACCTACGCGAGCTAGATCGCTGTCTAGGTTCAACTATTATTTCAGGGATTAAGTATTGCGTAATATCTATTGAAATTAAAATACTTTCGTATGAATTTGAATGAAATGCGAGCGAGGTATAACCGCGTACCTACCTATGTAGGTATTAGGTAAATACGATGCGAACTAGCGGCGAACGGACAACTTAGAAATTGAAATAGCCAAATGCGTTAGGTATTACACTGTGCCTATGCACTAGGGTGTCTAGGATACCTAAGATCTAAACCTAAATGCCTAGATTAGGGTTTTCTACTAAAATAACTAGGTATTTAGGTGCGGTGCGTTTATTCCCTATGGAATAAATAACAAAATGCGAACTACGACTAAGGATCCGGTGAGTGGGACCAAAAAGAATGGTGGCGCGATTCTCACGCCACGTGAGCTAGTGGACTGTATTCTGCGGGGGATGAAGCTAAATATTTCAGATGACACTTTACACAACAAACAAGATACGTGATCGGGTTGCCGCGGAGGTGGTTTAGGCAGTGAATGCAACCCAAGAAATTAGGAGAGGATGCACTAACCTTTATGACGCCACGTGCTGTCGGAGCCGGTGCACCGGTCTTCTCTTCCTGGCTCAGGAGCTGCTGCCCACTGCACTAAATCACTTGAGGGACAAGAGAGGCACAATCCGATCGGTAAAAGTCTATGAAAGCGGTTAAAATCCAACAAATATTATTAATTTCTGAGAGTCGCGCGCGCCGCCGCCATTTATGATTCTAGTTCAACGCGGAAGTGAAGATGCGGCCATTTCAACAATTGGTCGGGGCGAAAACTATTGCTATCTCACTTTAAAGGTAGTGCGGGAGGGAGATGGGTATAGGAAGCGTGTGTTCAGTGTCAATCAATTGAGAGATGATTTGAATTATTCGACATACTACCACTATTGAGCGGGAAAATACAAATTTTACTATCGGCGTAACCATGTATAGATAGAGATTTGATCTTGGAAAGAACATATGGGCTATGTTTGATCCTGATAGCCGATAACCACGCGGGCAGAGCAATAGTTTGTCAAAAAAAAAATAGTTTAAAACTAAAACCCGACTACTGAAAAATCACGCTCTAAAAAGTATTAAACAAGAAAATATCAAGGATATAGATACCAAACAACAGTTTTATCTCAAGTTAATGACCACTAGAGAGCGCCACACTAGATTCAGTGACACATTTAACTCGTATAGCCTATAACCAGCGGACAACTAGGATGCTTCTAACGATACCTCATTTGTCCAGTTCCAATAAGCGGTTAAGGAGCTATGATGGAAGACATGAACCTACATACATACATAGCCTGTCAAAATCATAACCCTCCTTTTGCTTTGCCGTAGTCGGGTAGTAAAATTTGATGCAAGTTGCACTTACTCCTGTTCCAATCCCCACGACCACTCCAGTGGGGCCGTACACGCTGTCTGTCCACCCTCGAACTGGTTCCTGGTACGTAGATACGACTGAAATAATAAAATTAAGCTATTATAATACCTTTTGAATGAAATTTTAAAGCATTTCACGTATCCTCGTTTCCAGGGACATGTTGGAAACCCTGTGGTCTCCGCACCACAGGGCCAGATCAAGATGGCCCTGGGTCAGCCGGGGTGTGAGGGATATTCAATTCATTTATTTCTCAACAAACATAATTCATGTAGAAATTATAACAGTATAAATACATGGTAATCAATAAAAATGCCTGTCAATCTCACCTTCGACAACTAACAATGACCCACAGGCGGCGTGCGTTTTAGTCGGTTCGAGTCCGACATAACCTCTCCCACCAGCTCCGGCGGGGAGGAATCAGTGCGGATTTTTCCGCACGTAAAAAAAAAAGTATGCTAACAACCGTGTGGGTGTAATATGGATATATGTATAGAAAAATTTGGCGAAGGGCGAAAGTTCGGTTGGCTTCAATGGCGAAAGTTAGATCATGGGTTCGAAACCCGCCTGGACCGATTCAACTTTTTTTTCTATTTTAATCAATAATCTAATACAGATATAAAAAAACAATTTATATCAAGAGATCCCATCAAACCTACCTCTCCTGTAAGCCAGTATACCTGCAGATCCAGGCTTTCGTTCCAGGGTTGGTAGGTCAAACGGCAGTCTCTCTCATTAAAGTCCTTTAAGCGGGGCAGTCGAGGCCGTCAAATTAGAGACCACCACTTGGTGACTCTGTGGTCCCCACACCCAAGGAGAGGGCCAGATCGAGAGAGATGACCCTGGGTCTGCTAGGCTGCGAGGGATATGCCTGTTAACCTCACCTTTCAACCAAAAATGATCCACAAGCGTTTTTAGTCGGTTCGAGTCAGACATAACCTCTCCCACCGGCTCCGACGGGGGGTGGGGGGGGGGGGGTACTCGTGGGGATCTTCCGCACGTAATAAAAGGGACTACCACTATTATTTGGACTGCACCCCAGCTTACCATCAGGCAAAAGGGCCAAATACTACCTCTACCATGTCTCTATACCTTAGACATATGTGTTTTTGTGAAAAAACATAAAGAATTGTTTGAGAAGTTCAGCGATAGAGAAAACAGTCGAACTCGGCATAAGAATAAATTATGTTTACCTTTGATAAGGCTAGAGTTATTTAAGAAAAATGTGTATTGTATGTGTGTAAAAATATATAATCATTTGCCGAACAATGTTGCTGAACTACCTGTAAGATTATTTAAAAGGACACTGTTTGAAATGTTATTAAATAAAAATTATTATGACGTACATGAATATTTAAATGACAAATTTATAGAATGACCCTTGAACATAAATAATGATGTTAATTAATAATAATAATAAATACATAATGGTAATGATTATAGATTTAATGTAGATTTAAGAAATTGACAAATGTACTAAATTTGCACGCCATCACATGGCAGAATATGAGCGAACTACACTATGTTTTTATACCACCTCTATACACCATGCTCTAGTAAATAAATGAATTTGATTTGATTTGATTTGATTTGATTTGATTTGATTTGAAAAAGTAAATAACGGACTCCGGGCTCCTTAGTTCACCTTTGGACGTAACAGGAAAATCACTAGGAGTATGAGAAAGTCTTTAAAGTCTGTACTTACCAATGGAGGGTCTGACGATGCATATAGGTAGACCTTCGCCGTATTTCCTGACTGCCTCTTCAGCAACAGCTTTAGTGAAGCAGTATGTGTTCGGACGTTTTCCGAGAAGACTGTAAGAGAAAAGAAGAGGGGAAGTAGAACGCCACTTCAGTCGGTTAGGTACTTAAATAAATGCAAACAGTCTTGTATCAACTTTTTACATAAACACATATTAAAAAATAAACTAGGTTAAATTACTGACTAACTAGTGGTTCAATTTCGGTGTTGAGTCTTTAAAAAAACAACCCTCAACAAGTCGAAAATAAGTTGTGTTAGTTAGCCCTAAAAATAAATAATAAATATATATTCCACGACATTCTACACAACGCTATCTAGACCCATGGTAAGCATAGCTTAACTAGCTGGTATTATGGGATCTAGAATGCGGATAAACATACTTAGATACTTTTTTTTTGTAAATACATACATATTGTACATAGAAACACCCAGACCAATGCAAATATAAATATTCATGCATATAAATATTTGAACTGAGCGGGAATCGAACCCGCGCCCCCTGCATAGCAGTCGAATGCACTACCGCTACGCCACGGAGGTAGGTACGTCATATTATCGGAACGATCCAAGGGCCCCCGACAATGACAACGCTTGAATCAAAATATGTATTACTAGGTATATCAAAGTTATAGGGCTAACTAACACAACACTTATTTTCGACTTTTTGAGGGTAGTTTTTTGTGACGGGGGTTTTTTAATTTTTATTTTTATTTTAATTTATATTTCTACTCGTCAAGCTCTTTGATTGGATACCCATATTGAGGCAGATGTGAAATAAAATGTAAGTCGCCATTTTGTGGTGGAGGCCATCTTGGATTTGAAATTTGTCATATTGTATGGTATTCTGCTAGTCAAGCCCTTTCATTTGATACCCATATAGAGAGAGTTGAGAAAAAATATGTATTCTATCATTTTGTAGCGGCGACCATCTTGGCCACCGATTTTTTTAAAACACAGCTAAGAACACTCCCGACTAATATACCTTTCAAACAAAAAAACTAACTTCAAATCAGTTCATCCGATCAGGAGCTATGATGCCACAGACAGACACACACACACAGACACGTCAAACTTATAACACCCCGTCGTTTTTGCGTCGGGGTTTAAAAATGAGATCCTAAACAGAAAAATATTAATAATTTGTGTTTTTAATTATAACATTACTATTTGTTTTACGTGCGCAAAATCCCCACGGATACCTCCCCACCGGAGCCGGTGGAAGAGGTTTTGTCGGACTCGAACCGACTAAAACGCACGCCGCTGTGGGTCGTTTTGGTTGCCGAAGGTGAGGTTGACAGACATATCCCTCGCACCCCGGCCGACCCAGGGCCATCTCTCGCGATCTGGCCCTCTTCTCGGGTGTGGGGACTACAGAGTCCCCAACTCGTCCCCGGAAACGGGGAGGCGCGCGAGTCACGCCGCCTTAATTATAACATATTAAAAAGACACATCAAGATTGTTAACTTGAATTTGGTACAAACTTCCCTGTCTTTTTCTATCGCACAGAACCGTCTTTCAGTAAAGTAAAAAGAGAGTGGGTACTTGCAGTAAATATTTAAATAGTAACTACTGAAATTTACTAGTGTTCCCGTTAACCCTTCCAGCCAAGCTAAATTACTTGTGTAAGCAGTCAGTTCATGTCGGTAGAGTAATCGCCAGGTTTTGAACCCGGGACCCCACTAAGCTACACATAACATACATAATATAAACTCACGCCTATATCCCCGAAGGGGTAGGCAGAGGTACTACCCACATTTCGCCCGTTTATGTTTAGGTCCCAATGTAATAGGTGGCGAGCCTATTGCCATTAACCGGGCACTTATAAACCTGCGATAAATACACACATAACTTCGAAAAGCATCGAAAAGTTATTGGTGTGTGCCATGGTAAAACCTGGGAACGAACCCGAGACCTCGTCTCAATAGTCCATTAGCCATACCACTAAGCTACACACACTTTAATATTGAGTTTAAAATACTTACGTTGGCAAAATACTATCGATTAATTTCTCATCGATTTCTGATACCGCTTCCAGAGCTTCCACAGTCATGGGAGGCTCGTAGAATCTGGGGATTAAAAACCATTTATCAGCACAAGAGATGAAATTTTTAGCTATCCGTAGGTGTCGGATCCTTTGGGTAGGAGAGAGCGAAACCCGAGTTAACTCCGAGATTTGTGACAAGGGTGTAGATTTTTTTTTATACCACCTGGTTGGCAGATAAGCAGACAGCCCACCTGATGGAAAGTGGTTACCGTGGCCTATGGACGTGTGCAACACCAAGGGTGTCACACCCGCGCTGCCAACCCTGTAAGCACAAGAGATTCTGTCCTGTCAGTGTAAAAGAAATAGCAGGACAAGCTTTTCGTCTTCCCACTGACAATACAAAAACTCTCCAGTGAGCTCTGGCTACCCTACTCACCGCCGGGAACACAACACAAGGTTATTATGGCCGCGGTATTCTGTAGGGGCCCTTTCTGATGTAATTTCATCAATCCTCACCTTCAGTGGTCGCGTTTCTCTTTGCTGACCAGCCAAACCTGGTAATGAACCTGCTAATGTAGCTAATACTTGCTCTAGTGTAAAACTTGCAGCACAAGTAAAATTCTATATCTTTACAGCATCCCCCGCTACGTTGCGCATACGCATCGCGGTCTCACTATACATACAAACATACATAATCACGCCTTTATCCCCGGAGGGTTAGGCAGAGGTGAATTAACACCCACATTTCACCATCATTGTATTAGGTCCCACGTAATAGGGGGTGAACCTATTGCCGTTTTCCGGGCACTATTGTTGCCTCGAGCCATGCATTTCTGGCTGAGTCTGGGCTGTATATATCTGTCTGATGGTAAACAGTCTTATCTCTTAGTCGCCTTGTACGACACCGCACGGGAAGAGATGGGGTGGTCCAAATTCTACTCTGCCGGAAACCACGCGGCACTCGGTCTCACTATACTCCATAACATACATACATACATACATACAGTCAGGCCTTTTTCCCAATGGGGTAGGCAGAGACTACAGTTTTCCACTTGCCACGATCCTGGCATAACTCTTTCGCTTCTTCTACTTTCATAATTGTTTTCATACATGCTCGCCGGTTTCGGGTACACTTGACATGTCCTTTCTTCAAAATGCCTTCGATCTGATTGACATACGTATGTCTACGTCGACCCCTGCCGGGTTATCCCCTCCATAACTGGGACGTACGTATTTATGGGTGGCAGGTGGCAGACAAGCACACGGCCCACCTAATGGAAAGTGGTTACCGTGGCCTATGGACGTGTGTAACACCAGAGAAGCGACACTCGCGCTGCCGACCCTGTAAGCATAGAGTCTCTGTGCCGTCAGTGTAGAGGACAAAGCAGGACAACCTTTAGTCATCCCACTGACACCACAAATTCTCCAGTGAGCTCTGGCTACCCTACTCACAGCTGGGAACACAACACGAAGTTATTATAACCGCGGTATTCTGTACGGCGGAGGTACTTCTCCTGTCGGACTGCTCAATTGGGCGGAAATACCGCCGTGTCCTACCTCCTTAAAAAAGTGCTCGAATGAAGATGAAAAATAATGTCTACTTACTTCTCCTCGATATGCCTGACTTGGGTGTTGGAGAAGGCAGTTGATACGTGGGTTATGGCTTTCAAATTCCTGCATTCTTTGGCCAGTTTCAGCACTTCTTTGGTTCCCTTTACGTTAATCGCAGTAGAAATTGAGAGTTTCTCATCGAACTTCACCGTAGCTGCTGCGTTGATGACAATAGTTACCTGTAACGTCATCTATTTATAAGAGATGAACACGACTCCTAGGCAAGAGGCGCGGGTTCGAGTTCCACTCAGTGAAAATATTTGCGTCCATAAATAGGTCTATTTTTTTACGTGTGAAAAATCCTTGCGTTTACCTACCTAAATCTTGATCGATTATTTTTTCCTTAATTGATTATTAATAGTCTGTGGACGATATGCACAGCATTTAGCCGAGTGGGCGGTACCCGTCAATGAAAAATGTAAATTACCTTTAGAACATTTATCGGTCAAAAATAGAGAACTTCATGGGCGTGAACTGTCAAAACGGACACTATATTTTATGATGACAAATAAAGGAGAACTTAAATTTGAAGATGTATGTAGGTATTGGTGTGTACTTATCTCCTTGCACGTGTGTACTGAACTTTAACATTTACGGGAACCAGGATTTATATTATCGTTTTGACAAAATAAATTATATTATTATATTTTATTTCAATATTTTACCTTGCTAGTCAACAATTTCCTCTCTTCGTCACTAATCCCTAAGCCTGGCAGCTCCATATCGCCGACAATTGGTACCACTTTGTATACACCTTTCGGGTTCACTTCATGGGCTCTGTGGAACAGCTGAAAAATGGTATTTATTAAAACAATCTTTATAATAATAGACCCTATAAAAATAGGCTCCATAAAATATTTTAAAATTATGAAGTACAAACATACAAACAAACACCCCGGGCGTGATTATATAATCACGCCCGAGGTGTTTGGCAGAGCTGAATTAACACCCACATTTCACCAATACTCGATATTCGGTCCCACGTAATAGGGAGTGAACCTATTGTCGTATTCTGGCACATTATACAAATAAGTGAAATATTATACAAACGCGAGATTAACTCAATGTTGAGTTATCTTCCAGAAAACCCGGGAGTGCACAGAGGAATTGCAATCCAATGAGATGCAAAGTCTTACGTACATTAATGTCAAGATTTAATAATGTGAGTAGGTATACAGAGCCATACATCTGAGGCTGAGTCTGGGCTGTATATATCAGTCTGATGACAGCCCTATCCTTTAGTCGCCTTGTACGACACCGCATGAAATAAGACTAACAAGTTTTATTATGAAAGTAAATCTATTTTCAACGATTTACTAGATGTTACCCACGTCTACACCCGCGGAGATGCTGGTAATAGCGACGAAACATAGCCTATGTTCTTTCCAAAGCTCTAATCTAGTCGTCGAACTTTAATATAAATTTCATCCCCTATTTGAGTTACTATAACCCTTTTTTTCGAGATAAAAAGAAACGCTATGTCCTTTACTAAGCTCTTCAACGGTTCAGCAGTTTTTAGTCATGATAACGTAAAAAACAGACAGTTACTAGTAAGTAAGTAAATCATTTATGGCTCGAAACATGGTATATGACAATGATGTTACAAAAATTATAAGGATCGACATATTTCGCAGTTTATCTGCATGCAAATTTATCCATTTGAACTGTAACATATTTAAATGACAATTAAATTGTAATAATATTAAAATATTACTTTTTCATTTATAATATAAATATACTTACAAAATCATCAAATAAATCATGTAATCGTGCCTTCGCATCTTTGCCTTTCTTGCTTCTAATTAAAACATAGATTGTGTCGATATCTCCACACGCGCGAAGCAGCTTCTCAATGAGAACTGTAAGATAAAATGACAGTTGACATAATAATTGATATAAGTTGACTACGATCTCTGTACCACGCCTTAAGAAGGTACGTAAGTGTGGTGTAGCGGGGGACGCGGTAAAGAAAGAGATAAAAAGTGCATTAGCTAAGAGCGAGCGAGATACCGCTATGAGCGCTGGCAGCTGTATCTCGCTCGCTCTAGCTTTTATTTCTCTTTTCTTACCTCGTCCCCCACTACTCTTCGCGTGCAATGGGAGTCGAGCGGTATAGAGGATCGCGATCGGTCCATAGTATTTAGGTACTAACAATATTCGTGTGATAAATTATATTAGGTCGTTGCATACGAAATTGCCGTATTTTTGATGAAATTGGAGGAAACCCAATTTTCAGTACTAACACTTTTGCATTTATTTTAGGAATGACCAATACAATTTTTATGGATTTTTTGTGTATGAATGAGACAACGTTAAGCTAACAAACAGCAACGATTGTTACATTTTTGAAAAATGACAGCTGTAAAAAAGTAATACGAAATTAATCATCAGAATCAAATTTAGGAAGTACTGTTTTTGAAGATCAATTTTGAAGAGAATTTAATTTATCAAGCGGTCAATAAAAACAAATTTTAATACAGAGTTGTAAAATTTTAAAATCCACTTTCAAACAAAATATAAATAATGATTTCCATTATTTAAATCGCTATTATGCTATTAAATCTACAGGAATAACGAACACATGAATCTGTAAGAAAATTTCGGCAATTTCAAATGTAAAGACTTAATATTATTAGTGTGCCATTTAAACGTTAACTCTAACCCTTTTAAGTCAACTGTAACGATAACAATGTCATGTTTCCTTCTTCCTACAGTCCCGGGTCCTTTAAGCGGGGCGTGAAAAAGCATATGATGAGGCCGTCAAGCTGAGTGTCACCATTGTCACACGGTATGTGTAAGTAATGGTGACCCTCTTTTCTGGGACTTTGCCTTCAGCTTACCATCAGGCAAGGCGAAGTCCAATTGACGTGTCCTATATAAAAAAAAAATGTCAATCAACTAGCCCTGGGGCCCACTACTGGACAAAGGCCTCTCCCAATGTTGGCCTACTGTTTCTACGCTGGACAGACGGGTTGGTACCGGGTTGCATTTCAGGTTTTAATAATAATAATACACGTCTTTATTGTATACCAAGGAAATTACATTATAATATGAGATTCAGGTTTCGATTCACTGCAACGCACGGCGCCTGTGGGTCGTTTTTGGTTATTAAAGGTGAGGTTGACAGGCATATCCCTCGCATCCCGGCCGACCCAGGGCCATCTATCGATCTGAACCTCCTCGAGTGTGGGAACCACAGAGTCGCCAACTCGTCCCCGGTAACGGGGAGGAATGCTAAGGGAGCCGCTACCTGCTTCTGCTTGCACGACAGGCGATCCTCTTTCGCATTAAATGAGGTAACCTGTATCGCACAATTGAAGCTCACGTCCGGGATTGTATATTTTTATGTAGGACACGTTCATTTGTCTTCACCTCACCTGATGATAAGCTGATAGCATAGTTTCAGGAAAGATACAAAGACATATATTATAAACATCCCCACCCCACGTTAGGTGTGATACTGATAACCTAATCGAATCATCCCTTTGTGTCCAAAGTCTCTTTTCGTTCCTCCACAAACCAAATCTTCTATGTATGTTGTATCTTCTTTATACAATTTCCATATTAGAAATTATCTATCTCTTTATGAATCAAATATACACTTAGTCTACTTAATCTAAATGACTTGTATTTATTATTCGCCAAATTAATACAATATGTCAAAATGGTACAACAAGCAATGCTTAGTCCATGTACTAATCAAACAACCCGCCCCTGATCGCTCCCGGTGCAAAAGTGCCCATAACACTTGCTGCGTTGCCACGTTGTATGGTGATTTCCATATCATGAAAATCGTTTGTTCAATTGATTAGTTCCTCCTCTAAAGTAATACTCACTCGTATCGTATGATGTATTAACTTAAATAGTAAGGTTAGATGCTGAATCTCTAACATTGATTGCAGGATACGAATAGGTATCTTAAAAAACCGACTTCAAAACTCAAAACTATAAAACTACTTAATAAAGATAAGAGAAATATTACTTAATTTACAGATTTGCCGGTGCCTGAATGATATTCTTTTTAAACTAAATATTGATCAAGAACCAAGCGGTTCAGACACTCTTTCAATACTCAATCCATTTATTGCGTTCCATAATGTGATACAGATGTCAGATTAAGATTAAGTTACAATTATGGACCCTGTCGGGCACAGCACAATGTTTGGAGAGAGGGAGAATTTGCTATTGTACAGTTTCATTACAATTTTTTAAATTTAGCTTCCTTTGTCGCACCATTAAGGCCGGAAATTAATTACCAGCTCACGTGTTCCCTTGTTCCTACAGTCCCGGGTCCTTTAAGCGGGGCGTGAAAAAGCATTTGATGAGCCGTCAAGCTGAGTGTCACCATTGTAACATGGTATATGTAAGTAATGGTGACCCTCTTTTCTGAGACTTTGCCTTTAGCTTACTATCAGGCGAGACAAAGTCTAATTAACAGTTCAGGCACAACGAACAAAGTTGGCATTGACTTCTAGCAGATTAGTAAATCTGTAAATTCAGTAATTGTTCTCCTAATTATTTTTACCTTTATTATTTTATAGTGTTTAGTTTGAAGTCGGTTCATAAACGACGGAAATATTGAAAAACATAAAGGAGAAGTCAGTTAAAAATATACATGTCAGAACACAATCAGCACAATACAAAGGTATTTATTTATTTATGTATTTATTTATTAAATTGTGGAACATAGGTTTTACAAAGATCTTAAAATAATATTTACTGTCTAATATAGAACATTCCCATACATAAGTCACCTTCTTTGACACCCACCCACAGTAGAGTTGGAAGTCTCCCTATTCTGCTTCAGAAAGAAATCATTTTCAAAAATAAATGATTCCGGCCAGGATCGAACTGGCGGCCTTCTGCGTGTAAAGCAGATGTGATAACCACTACACCACGGAACCAGACATACAAGTGAACGAAATTATTGTACCTAATCTACATTTCTATATAATTACGTAATGCGCATATGACAGTAAAGAGCTTTGCTTCGAGTGAAAGTGTGATTTAAGCAGATATCAAACGGTTCATTTTTTGTTTTATTTCGTCTTTCATTTTTCTGCGGAGACTGTGCGGTATCCTAGTGGTACGGGTAATGGACTGCTGAGACGAGGTCTAGGGTTTGACCCCAGGTTTTACCATGGCACACACCAATGACTTTTCGATGCTTTTCGAAGTTATGTGTGTATTTATCGCAGGTTTATAAGTTTATTGGGACCTAAACATAAACTGGCGAAATGTGGGTACTAGCACCTCAGCCTACCCCTTCGGGGATATAGGCGTGAGTTTATGTTATGCGTGGTATTCTGTAGGGTGGAGGTACAGACAAAACGTACAAAACAAACCGTGCGAATGTTCACTCTGTATTCAGACTGTTTGTTTTTCGTTCAATCGGAGTGAGAGTGAAAGATATCGATGCCAAAAGTGAATTGATTTAATAGTATCGAAACGGTTCAATACATTCAGCACTACTGTTTCATTTTATGTTCAGACTGTGTCACTTTCAGTGAAAAATGAACAAAAAGAAAATCGGTCAAGTGCGAGTCGGATTCGTGCACCAAGAGTTCCATAACTAAAGCTACATAAACCGTATACTCGTATATTTTGAATGCGTTCACTTAGAAGTTTGATTTTACGACGTTATAGACCTGAGTATGTGGTATGAAATTCAACTTGATACCTTCACGCCATTCCTTAGAAAAAGGTCTTGACAGACAGACAGGCAGATAGGCCGAAGTGATATAGGTTTCCGTTTTTTTTCTTTGAGATATGAACCCCTAAAAATGGGTTATTTCAAATAACCTTTTTTTTATACCACTTAGGTGGCTGACAAGCGCACGGCCCACCTGATTGAAAGTGGTTACCGTGGCCTATGGACGTGTGTAACACCAGAGAAGCCACACTCGCACTGCCGACCCTGTAAGCACAGAGTTTCTGTGCCGTTAGTGTAGAGGATAAAGCAGGACAAGCTTTTAGTCATCCTACTAACAGCACAAATTCTCCAGTGAGCTCTTTTTTTTTTTTTTTACGTGCGCAAAATCCCCACGGATACCTCCCCACCGGAGCCGGAGGGAGAGGTTATGTCGGACTCGAACCGACCAAAACGCACGCCGCCTGCGGGTCGCTCCGGTTGCCGAAGGTGAGGTTGACAGGCATATCCCTCGCACCCCGGCCGACCCAGGCCATCTCTGACGATCTGGCCCTCTTCTCGGGTGTGTGGGGACTACAGAGTCCCCAACTCGTTCCCGGTAAACGGGGTGGCGCGCCAGGCGCGCCGCCGCCGCGGCCTGCTTCTGCTAGGGTCTAGGTTACTTGCTCGCAGAAGGAGGCGCCGGCCGCCCACGCATCCGCGCAGCGGACCATCGCCGCGAGCAAGGTGGAGAGCGTGAGAACCCTCACTCCCAGGGCCGCCACAAGCTCCCGCCTCGGCGTCTCCCACGCCGGACACTCGGTGAGCGTGTGCGGACCTGAGTCCTCGCTCGCGTCGCAGTGATGGCACTCGGACGTTGGCTCTTTCTCCATCCGACGCAGGTACTTGCCGAAGCATCCGTGCTCGGTGATCATCTGCGTCAGACGGTACGAGAGGCTGCCGTGTGGCCTCTCTAGCCACTCCCCCATGATGGGTCTTACCGCCACTACTACGGCGCGCCCTGCGCCTGGTCGCCCAAGTCGTAGCTCCCATTCCGCCACCATTTCCCTGTGGAGCCGGGATCTCACGGCCCGAATTTCTTCGGGCTCGGGATCGTGACCCCGCTCCCGCGCCCCCTTCGGAACCGGTATAGCGCCGAAAGGGATCTCGCTTCCAGGATCCATGGTGGCGATCCGGCGAGGAGACTCGCCGCGTTGAAGGATATCGTGCGGTACCCCCTTATGACGCGGCACGCCAACTTCTGCTGCGGACGCTGCAGCAGGGGCATGTGCCGATCATTCAGGGTGTCCGCCCACACTGGACAACCGTACAGGGCCATGGACCGCACGACACCCGCGTAGAGTCTCCTGCAGGAGTCCTCCGGGCCCCTCAGGTTAGGCAGTAGCCGCGCCAGAGCGTTGGCTGTGCCCACCAATTTGGGGCCCAGACTTCGGAAGTGCTTCCCGAAGTCCCACCGGCCGTCGAGCACGAGCCCCAGATATTTCATCTGGGGCTTGATGCCTATGAGAGTGCCTCCCACTGTGAGACTGGAACCAGGTGGTGGCGTGCGCCGAGGTCTCCAGTGAGCTCTTGCTACCCTACTCACCGCTGGGAACACAACACGAAGTTATTATAACAGCGCTATTCTGTAGGGAGGTACTTCCCCAGTCGGTCTGCTCAATTGGGCGAAAATACCGACATGTCGTGTAGACCTTAATAAGGATTGGACACTTAGAAAGAATAATGACATACCAAATATGTAGGCTCAGGGTGAATATGTTGGCCAGCCGGGGTAGACCTCGCACAACAAATACTGACCAAATAAATGATGATTTTGACTCCAAATGTAATAAAACTAAAACCAAACTACTCAAAAATAGCGCTTTCAAATCAAGAATAGCCGTGGTCGTATGCCGCTTTTTCTTAAAATGTATTGTTTTGTTAGACTAAGTGGCATACGACCACTGCTATCCTTGATATTTTCTTGTTTAATACTTTTTAAAGCGCGATTCTTAATTATTCGGGTTTTAGTGTTAAACTTAATTCTTTATTAACTATATTATTTTGGGGCAAGTAACGGCTATAATTTATACATATTTGTAATGTTTTTTTTTATTTTTTTATATAGGACACGTCAATTGGACTTCGCCTTGCCTGATGGTAAGCTGAAGGCAAAGTCCCAGAAAAGAGGGTCACCATTACTTACACATACCGTGTGACAATGGTGACACTCAGCTTGACGGCCTCATCATATGCTTTTTCACGCCCCGCTTAAAGGACCCGGGACTGTAGAAGGAAACACGTGAGCTGGTAATGAATTCCAGGCCTTAATGGAGCGACAGAGGAAAGAGTTTCCGAACCGCTTGGTTCTTGATTGGATGTTTTGCACCGTGTGCGGATGACATCTAAGACCTGCACGTGTTGTCCTGTGTAGGAAAGGGGAGGGTGGGACTAATTGGAAGAGCTCATCAGAACACTCCCCATGGTACAGACGGTAAAATACAGCCATGGACGCAACATCTCTACGCAGCTGTAAAGGTTCTAGGGTGTTCATGATCTCGGGATTCCCAATGATGCGGACCGCACGTCGCTGCAACCTGTCGAGAGCATCTAGTAAGTACTTTGCAGAACCATCCCAGAGATGCGAGCAGTATTCCACACAGGAGCGAATTTGTGTCTTGTATAGAAGACACCGCTGCTCCGGCGTGAAAAATCGTCTCACTCTGTTCAGGACTCCGAGTTTTCGTGAGGCTGTTTTGATGATGCTTTCAATGTAGTTTTTGTTATTCAGGTTGCAGCGAACATCCATACCTAGGATATTGAGATTGTCCTGCAGTGGCAGTGGCGTGCTCTGAAGAGTGGGGAGGGGAAGGAAAGAAGATACTTTTGCTGTAAACGCACATGCCTGCGTCTTCTTGGCATTAAACTCAACCAGGTTCTCTGAGCCCCATTGAGAAATGTGATTCAGGATCCCGTCAAGCTCAGTGACAAGAAGCTGCCTTTTCTCTGCGATATCTGCCTGCTTGGCCGCAGGATGTCCATGATAACTCCCATGTAAAGTGCTATCGTCTGCATAACAATGAACATTGCCGGTAGACAGCATGTCGTTGATATGCAGAAGAAAGAGAGTGGGTGATAAGACGGACCCTTGGGGCACGCCAGCATTTACCTGCAGAAACTCCGAAGCTCGTCCGTCACAAAGGACGCGAATACGGCGCCCCTGCAGGAAGCTAGCAACCCAGTTGCACAGCCTAGAAGGCAGACCAAAGGCAGGTAGCTTGGAAAGAAGCGATTTGTGCCAGACTCTATCGAAAGCTTTGGCGATGTCAAGACTAATTGCCAGTGACTCGCCGTGCTTGTCCATAGCCTCACCCCAAAGATGGGTAACGTATGCTAGAAGATCACCCGTTGACCGTTTCGGTCTGAAGCCATATTGCCGGTCATTAATTAAGGAGTGATCCTCTAGGTGCCGCATGAGCTGTTTGTTAATTATGTGCTCGAACACTTTGCACAGCACTGAGGTGACGGCTATGGGTCGATAGTTGGCTGGCTCCGAGCGATCCCCCTTCTTGGGAATCGGCTGAACATTCGCCTCTTTCCAAGGCAAAGGCACTGTACCCGAACTGTAGGATAGCCGGTACAGGCGCGTAAGCATTGGAGACAACTCCGCTGCACATTTTTTCAAAACTACCGCTGGAATACCATCCGGACCACTGGCTTTCCGGACATCGAGTGATTGCAGCACTGCACGGACATCGCGTTGCCTGATATGGATATCAGGCATCGCGTGGTCACTGTCGGGTAGTGTTGGTGGCTGCGTACCACAATCATCGATTCGGGAGTTGGCCGCAAAGAGATTAGCCAGCAGATTTGCCTTCTCTTGCGGCTCATGGGCCAGGGATCCATCCGGGTTACGCAGCGGAGGCAGCGAAGGCTGACAGAAGTTGGCTTGCACGGCTTTAGCCAGTCGCCAGTAGCTACGGCTTCCCGTGGGATGCATCACTAGCTCTTGACCAAGCCGCGCTATGCGCAGGGCATCCGCTCTGACGTAGGCCCTTCTACAGACCTTTGTGGCTCTGTTGTACGCCGCCTTGAAGTGGCCCATATTGGGATGGCGCGTGGCGCGCGCCCTTACCCAAGCGCGGTACGCAGACTGTTTTTGTTCAACAGCTTCCGCGCACTCGCGCCCGAACCAAGGGCGCACCCCGCGGTCACCGGTGATATCGGTGTATGAGATATAGTATTCCATACCCAGACCGATCTCACCGGCGACAGCAGTAGCACAATCCGATGGGTTCTTACCTTCAAAGCAGCGCTCAACCCACGGGATGGACGCAAAATAGTCACGAAGTCCATCCCAGTCCGCTGACGAGTAGTGCCAGAGACGCCGCTTCCCCTGCACGGGTCGTGGGGGCGCTATAATAGGCACCGTGGAACAGACCAGGCAGTGGTCGGAGTTGCCTAAAGCGGCTCGCACCGATACACTGTACCGGCCCGGATCACTCGTCAGCAGAAGGTCTAGCAGAGAAGGTGCTAGGTCCAACCTTCTTGGTATCCTAGTGACCTCGTGCACCAATTGGGTCAGGCCGTGCGCCAGAGCAAATGCGTGGGCGGCTCTTCCCGCATGGTCTGTTTTGGAGGAGCCCAACCAGATCTCGTGGTGGGCGTTAAAATCCCCCAAAAATACCATTTCGGCATGTCTCAGCATCTCCTGTATGGGAACGGTAGAGGCACACATAGATCTGACTCGAAGGGCCATGGTCTACGTGTACCCAAAGGATGGAGAAGGATGGGTCCTCTAGGCAGCGCAAACGGCGACAGCAAACATCCGCCCTAACAAACACGCACACCCCGGCTTTTGCACGAAAACTTTCCTCAAGAACATAGCCAGGGTAGAGCAAGTAGGTCGTGTCGTCAGGGCGGTGTACTTGCGTCTCCGTTAGAAAAAACATGGCAGGTTTCGCCGTCTCTAGGTGTTGGTGGACGGCGTTGAGGTTTGCATGGAGCCCACAGATGTTAGTGGACTCCACCTCAAATAGCAAGCTTTTGGGAGTGTGACGAGCCGCTGTGTTGCCTATTTCTCTAAGTTGCGCTGCCATGAGTTTGGGTGGGAGAAGGCGTGAAAAAAGAGGTGATTGCCGCCGCAGCACCGTGTGACAAAGCGCGGGATATTGGTTTTATCTATGAATGTGAGGCATGGCGAGAGCCGATGCGCCGAACGGAAGGGCCCCCGTACCCCCCCGAGTATGGTCGCCGGGCTCCCAAATCCGGTCACCAACCGGCACGACGAACCATATCGGGATTATGCGCGGCCTGGTGAGGCAGCCTCCCAAGGTGGTTAGCCCCAGTTGGGCCCCTGTACTATACCGCGGGCGGCCAGCGGCACCACCGTTTCTACAGGTCTCCCTGTTCGGCGCATCGCCCCGCGCCATCCCCACTAGACTACGCCAAGACCCACTGGTCCCACTAGTGCTGCGACAACCACCACCTCTGCCCGGCTATGCACTTGCTGACCCCTGAACACAATCCAACCGAGATTGAATTGCTATGGAGGGTTTTTCGCAATAGTGCACGGTGGTACCTACCTACCCTTTCAAATCATACCAAATACGGTATATTTATCTTAAATTTATTTTTTAACGCAGCACTTTATGACCGCTAGAGGGACACTTCATAAAGCCTATACCTAGCGGACAATTAAGACGCTTCTGAAGATACCTCATTTGTCCAGTTCTAATAAGTAATTCAGGAGCTATGAGGAACAGATAAACCTACATACATATATACATAGCCTGTCAAAATCATAACCTAATTTTATCTATCATAACATAATTTTAGGAGGTAGGACACGGCGGCATTTCCGCCCAATTGAACAGTCCGACTGGGGAAGTACCTCCGTCCTACAGAATACCGCGGCTGTAATAACTTCGTGTGGTGTTCCCATCGGTGAGTAGGATAGCCAGAGCTCATTGGAGAATTCGTACTGTCAGTGGGAAGACTAAAGGCTTGTCCTGGTTTGTCTTCTACATTGACGACACAGAAACTCTGTACTTACAGGGTTGGCAGCGTGACTGTGACTTCTCTGGGGTTACAAACGTCCATAGGTCACGGTAACCACTTTCCATCAGGTGGGCCGTGTGCTTGTCTGCCACCTAAGTGGTATAAAAAAAACCTCCTTTGGCTTTGCCGTAGTCGGGTAATAAAAATAAAACACTTTTAATTAAATATTGTGGGTATAAGGAAATAAAAAGCAATACAATAATAATTATCTATCAGTTTACTACATTACAAACACCAATAAATACGATACCAGTACATTATTAATTAAATATAGAAAAATATTTAAAAGTTAAATAATAATTAAAGTATGACTTTCTCTACGACACGACTCGCTTTCAAGCTTATCCTGCCATCTGTGAACAGGAAAATATAAAAATTCATTATTATCCTATAACTAATAATGTAATCACTAACAAATTTGCATTTACGGCCCATAAATTTCAATAGTCCATTATAACTTTTATTGGACCTCGTACACTACCTACATAAACTAACCTATATTTAAATGTAATTTTATAGAATAATAAGAAATTTTGAAATGAAAAAGGAGGAACAATAATAAATCATCCTCCTCCTGCCCACTATTCCAAGATTATTTGGGGTCGGCGCAACATGTGTTCTTTTTCCATTCATCTCTAGTTGCAGTCATTTCAACATTCACTCCCTTCTTAACCATATCATCATTCACACAGTCCACTCACCTCATTTTAGGTCTCCCTCTCCCCTTGTAGCCATCCACTTCCATAGTTAGTGCCATAATTACGACATTACTTTCATCCCTACGCATTACATACCCGAACCAGGGCAAACGATTACATGCAACCGCCTTTCATCCATCACCTTTACGGGCCAACTGTCCGATCCATCAGGACGGCAGGTCGGATCATGCTCTTATAAATTTTGCCCTTCAATCGTAGGGGCATTCGCGAGTGACATGTAGTTGCTGTAACCTGCCGCCATTTCATCCAACCAACGTTAATCCGATGCTTTACGGCTCGATTCCCTTAGTCACCTTTTTTTTATATTTTCTGTGAAGCGACTGCCATTTGACATATACATACTTAAAATCACGCCTTTATCCCCAGAGAGTTAGGCAGAGGTTAATTAACACATACGTTTCACCAATCATTGTATTCGATCCCACGTAATTGAGAGGAAAGAGGGTGAGTATTTTGCCGTCTTCCGGGCACTATTGATTACTCAAGCCATGCATCTGAGGCTGAGTCTGGGCTGTATATATCTGTCTGATGTTAAACAGTCCTCTCCCTTAGTAACCTTTTTTTTGATATTTTCTGTGAAGCGACAGCCATCCGACATCCACAAGCCAAAGGCATATCGAAGTCTTACAGTTAGACTAGTTGTTGAACTTTTCAGGACTCCATCTACCCATTACGACTGCCATAGATGTTTCTATGGCAACCGGGACAGACGGCTTGACGTGCTCTCCGAGGCACGACCAGACCAATGCAAATACCCATATTCATGCATACAAATGTATGCACTAGGCGGGGATCGAACCCGCGGCTCCTGTATAGCAACCGCGTTCACTACCGCCACACCACAGAGGCTGTCATTAATCATCATCTAATATTCACGAATCTTTTTGGAAAAAATAAGGTAGAGATTTCTTTATTTTACTATTTAGCTTTTGGTAAACTGAATAAATGGTCAACTATGGCCGTAAATTCCTGTCAGCACGTGAGTAAATAAAGCTAGTAAACCTTTTGATTGATAGACGAAACTCTGGCGCAAGTTTGAGGCCAAACGGCATCCTGCAAAACTCAAACAAACCAAATTATGGTTGGAGTGGCTGAGGAAACCCTTTTTCAGCAATTTCGTTGATTGGAGAAAAACGAAGAGTATTAACTATGTCACTATGCAGAGGCTGCTTCAAAAGAACATAACTAATTTTATTTATAATGTTCTATAAAAAAAATAGATACTTACCTTGTGTGATTCCCAACAAACAAACACCATGCTATGACCATGCACCGAGATAAACACACACATAACAAACAAAAAACAAAGAACTTAAAACGTAAATCACACATATATACTTTAAGTAGGAGGAAAGAGATGACACTTCAATAAAATACCATGCAATTATAAGTCATGCTATGTATACGCATCCGGTAATTATTATTTGATCTGTTGGAGGTAGGAAACGACGGCATTTCCGTCCAATTGAGTAGTCCGACTATGGAAGTACCTCCGCTCTATAGAATACCGCAGCCATAATAACCTTGTGTTTTGTTCTCGGCGGTGAGTAGAGAGCTCACTAGAGAGTTTTTGAGCTGTCAGTGGGAAGATCAAAAGCTTGTCCTGCTTTGTCTTTTACACTGACGGAACAGAAACTCTCGATGCTTGCAGGGTTGGCAGCGCGAGTGTGATTCTCTAAGTTTTGCAATCGTCCATAGGCCACGGTAACCACTTTCTATCAAGTGGGTCGTGTGCTTGTCTGTCACCTAATTGGTATAAAAATATCCGTCAAATATGACATAGGCCTACGTCTGCGTGGCTACCCAAGTCTGTGTCTGTAGTGCGTAATATGCGTCGCACAATAAAAAAAAAATGATGTACCTGTTTTAACAAAACATCGCCAAAACTAGATTTTTATTTATGTAATGTATTTATATCATAAAACAAGAACAGTTTTTATATTATTTATTGATATCAAAACCGGTTTGGAGTTCGATCCTATTATATCATGCTCCTACTTATTTTAAGCATAAATAATGCAAATATCAATTACTTCTATGTATAATTACCGACATATATCTTGCCCCTAAAACACATTACAAAATGTACAGTTTTCTATAATTGCAGCAGTACACGCTTTATTGGATTTTTTGGCTGTCTTCGGACGATAGTATGGGCGACAACGGCGGTGGAGAAGCTAAAATCCACCAATTATTTTTATGAACACTCTCGTGTTAATCTACCCTGTAAAGATGGATGTAGAAAAGATAATAAATAAGTAGGAGGTAGGACACGGCGGTATTACCGACCAATTCAGCAGTCCGACTGGGGAAGTACCTCCGCCCTACAGAATACCGCGGTTATAATAACTTCGTGTTGTGTTCCCAGCGGTGAGTAGGGTAGCCAGAGCTCACTGGGGAATTTGTGCTGTCAGTGGGATGGCTAAAGGTTTGTCCTGCTTTGTCCTCTACACTGACGGCACAGAAATTCTGTGCTTACAGGGTCGGCAGCGCGAGTGTGGCTACTCTGGTGTTACACACGTCCATAGGCCACGGTAACCACTTTCCATCAGGTAGGTCGTGCGCTTGTCTGCCACCTAAGTGGTATTGGTAGCTGCCACGACGTCGTTTCTCTCTCAACTTGAGGTCTAGATATATGCTAATCCCGGTATTTGAGGCCCGAGATAGCATGTGGATTTAGTCATAGAGGTAATTATTGGAATTTAACTGCTCACTTGCTCACATATACCCCGTTAAAATATTGTATTTTAAGCAGATGAAAGTAGTGATTGCTTAAAAAATTTAAATATCGTCATCATGATTTTAAGTGGAATTATTTTTTTAGGATATATCTGTACAATATTAAAACAGTAGATTCGTGTCTAAATATTTTATAAATTTATAGACGCAAATTTACTTAAACTCGCTATCTGCTGATGAGCTCCTACATGAGCATAGCCATGAGATAGATATTTTCAGCCTTAGTTTTTCAACATACAAAAATGCTGTTAAGCCGATTATAGTCAAGCTATAAATATGTTGTTACTTTGTTACAGAGATTAATTACTATGTCTAATTTTTTAACCATGATATCTTGTAATTGTTCTATTGTTTTGTTTTGTTTATTATTTTTGGTTTTTGATTATTATTTTTATTGTTATACTTAATGCACGTTTTTTAATTGTACCTACCATGCTGAGTACCTACACATGTTTTGGAACTCAATGTGGAACCGAACCTTCAAATGATATTTTGTAAAATTTTGATTGTTTTCTGTTTAGTAAGTAATAATTTTTATTCTAAGTAATCTATACAGAAATAATTTATAAATATTAAATACAATAAAAATAAAATAACTATTATTCTGTTTTGTGTGCCAAATAAATAATAATAATAATAATAATAATAATAATAATAATACTCTTTATTGCACACCAAACATAGGACACATACAATGGATACATACATTCTAGATAGTTGTACAATGGGCGGTCTTATCGCAATCTGCGATCTCTTCCAGACAACCAGTGTATGGACTATGCTGCCAGTAATCACGGTAGTTTGCGGTGTACACTAAATTAAAACTAATTAAAATTTGTATCTAGTAAAGCATTTAAGAACAGAAGTGAAGAAGAATAAGAGATTATATTATTTAATTAAATAAATACCTACCTATATATACAGATACATAAATACATACCTAAAATATATACCATATATAAACATACATATACCATAGTTACATATATACATACCCATGTTAAATATATACCATATAAGTGAATTACACACAAATAAACACCAATTACATAATATACAGCTGCTAGAAGTAAATAAGAAAAAGGAAAATAAACAAAAAGCAAAGAGTGAACATACATAACAACTCATAACGCTAGGTAGTGCTCCCTTACCAGTCTCTGAAATGTTGACAGTGACTGTGCTCGTCTAATATTTACAGGCAACGCATTCCACAATCTTGCAGCTTGAACTGTGAAAGATTTATCGCAGAAGCTTGTAGAATGCGTCACAATTGCCAGGGTTAAGTTTTCCGTGGATCTTAAGAGTCTGGAATTGTTCTCGCACAGAAATCTAAATCGATTTTTTAAATATAAAGGAGTAGTCGGGTTAAATAAAATATTAAAAAGAAGAGAGAGAATATGAGTATTCCGGCGAAGGCGGATTGGTAACCACTTGAGTTTTTTACGAAATACAGAAACATGATCATATTTGCGCAAGCCAAAAATAAATCGTACACAGAAGTTTTGGAGTCGCTCAAGTTTATCAAGTTGGTCCTCGTTAAGATCAAGATAGCTGACATCGGCATAGTCCAGAATAGGTAGAAGTATGGATTGTGCTAGCTCAATTTTAGTTGCGGTTGGAAGGAAATTACGTAGTCTCCTCAGCGATCCACCGGTGGCGAAAATTTTACGACTAACGTTCTGAACCTGAGCCGTCCATGACATGGTTTTGTCAAGATATATGCCCAAGTTCTTCACTGTATCACTTATGGGAATGGTAGTACCTTCAAAGTAAATTTGGGGCAGTGCCGACCAGTCGACCTTAGCTAAAAGTCTTGAGCTACCAATTACAGTGACCTGAGTCTTTCCGGGATTAACCTTAAGTCCATGCATAGTAGTCCAAGCACTAAGATTAGCCAGGTCAGTATTAATCGTGGCAATACCTTGGGACAGCCCGTCCACATTGGTCTGGCAGTAGATTTGTAAATCGTCTGCATAAAGGTGGTAGGAAGAGAGAAGTTGATTAGAGATAGAGTTAATAAATAGTGAAAAGAGCAAAGGAGATAAAACGCCACCCTGCGGCACACCCGCAGCAGTGTCAGACCAAGATGAATAGGTGTCATCCAGTCGGACCCGCTGCCGGCGACCAGACAAGTAACTACGAAACAAGTCAATAGCCGATGGAGATATGTTGAGAGAGCTTAATATGGCAAGGAGAACGTCGAAATCCACCGTGTTAAATGCGTTGCTAAAGTCAAGTAAACAGAGTATTGTGAGATTTCCATTCTCCATACCGAACCGTATGTCGTCAGTAATATTAATAAGGGAGGTTGTGGTGCTGTGTCCCGGACGAAACCCGGATTGAAACGGGTTAAGTAGGTTATTTATACGGATAAATGCACTAAGTTGGTTTTGGATGAGGCGTTCAAGGACTTTGGATAGGAATGGTAAGATAGAGATGGGACGGTACTCGGTAAAAGATGTAGGTTTAGGATTTTTTGGTAACGGAAGTATTTGGGCATCTTTCCACGTTGTAGGAAATGTACCTTTGGCAATGGAGTGGTTCATTATGTGGGTGATAATGGGCAAAATGTCACTAAGGACGGGCAGCACCATCTTGCGGCTGATAGAATCAGAGCCAACTGCATTAGATGATATGGACAGAATACTCTTCTCAACATCACAAGCGGTCAATTGACTAAAGACAAATGGGGAGTAGTCTGGGGTTGGAAGCGATGAAAGATGATTCAGAGTGTTAATTTTAGCTGTCCCGCTGAAATTGGACGAAGCAGAGAAATACTGGTTAAGGGCGTTAATATCGGGACGTGTTGGAATTAGTTCTTGGCGTTGCTTTCCAACTCCCATCGATCTCAGGAATTTCCAGACTTTAGCTGGATCACTGTTTTGTACAGAATCATGGACATGTTGGCGTTGTGCGTTCCTACACACCTTGTTGCAGTGATTACGGATCGACAGATAGCTTTCTTTATTTCGATCAGTGGGTCGCATCTTGAACTTAAACTTAGCTGCACTTTTTTTGGTGATTAATTTTTTTATGTCTTCTGTGAGCCACGGTGCCGGGGGGTGTCTCAGTTTTATAGCTCGAATGGGCGCATGTATGTCGTAGAGCGCGATAAGGTTGGTATTAAAAATATTAACCTTCTCGTCTAGGGAGTCTGATGTTAATAGGGGCGCCCAATCGATCTCCCTTGCATCTTGTCTGAGCCGATCAATATTCACTGCACCAAAATTACGCTGCATTAGTATTTTCGGTTTTGCCTTGGGTGGGCGGACTTTATAAGATAGATAGAGAAGATCGTGATAGGAGAACATATCCGCTGCCAATTGCCCATGTTTAGCGACATGATCTAAAGAAGAAACTAGCATGAGGTCAAGAAGAGATGGTGCACAGTCAGGAAAAAAGTGGGAAATAAGTAAATTAATAAATCTCCAAAACGTATTATATTCACATAATGGCATATGTCTTTGGTTTTTTGCATAGCTGACTGACGTGACATTGTCAATGACGTCATATAGGTACGTATTGCCGCCAAATTTTTGATCGGAGTTTTAAGCGTTGACGCTAGAACAAAGTTATATCGACCACAGATAACATAATGTATCAACCAATGTTTGTGAGCTGTGTAAAATACATACATACATATAATCACGCCTTTATCCCCGGAGGGTAAGGCAGAGGTGAATTAACACCCACATTTCACCATCATTGTATTCGGTCCCACGTAATACGGGGTGAGCCTATTGCCGTTTTCCGGGCAATATTGTTGCCTCGAGCCATGCATCTCTGGCTGAGTCTGGGCTGTATATTTCTGTCTGATGTGAAACAGTCTTATCCCTTAATCACCTTGTACGACACCGCATGGGAAGAGATGGGGTGATCCAAATTCTATTCTACCGGGAACCAAGCGACTGTGTAAAATACAATAATATAGTGGACGAGATCTTTTGTTTAATCTATAGATTTAACAAACGATCTCTAAAAATCTCCATGACTTGCTACTTTATAATATGCAAACGACATATGTCACACATAAGTGACACTTAAATAGATTATATATACAGTTCTCAGAGTTAAATCAATAGAGTTATATAGTATGAGTAAATATTGGCCCTGGGTCGGCCAGGGTGCGAGGGATATGCCTGTCAACCTCACCTTAGGTAACCAAAACGACCCAATATAAAATAAAGTATATATTATCGCACACTGTTGAAGGGGACCACTTAAAAACCATAGAGAATATCGCTGATGTTCGTATAGCACGAACCGAAGGATTAATGTGCTCTCCAAGGCACGGAAATTTCTTAGAAACTAGCTGATGCCCGCAGCTACATCCGCTTGAAATTGGGTACATTCCTGAATTAAAAATATTTTTTTAACTGAATTTTTTTTTATAAAACTCACGCCTAGGCAGACGGGCTAGCACCCACATTTTGCCAGTTTATGTTTAGGTCCCAATGTAACAGATAGCGAGCCTATTGCCACTAACCGGGCACTAATAAACCTGCGATAAATACACACATAGGTTCGAAAAGCATCGAAAAGTTATTGGTGTGTGCCATGGCTACAGCGGTTATTTTTAAATTAAGAATGGTAAAAGGGCGGTAAAACCTGCGTTGGTTCTTATTTTATCGTTTTTTTTTTAATCATCCACCGAACCTATAATGGTAAATGATTTCAGTGTAACATTATTATGACGTTTCATTAAATTATTTCATACAAGTTACCTTATAACTTATCGTTTTGACGTTTAATAAAAAGTAACTAATATGACTAATCTGTCAAATACCCAATTTTGTTCCCGGTCATGTCACCTTTTTCTTTTTTTTTTAAATAAAACATTCCCTCTAAAATTAGAGGAACAAACAAAAATAAATTAGCCGGAACAATTGAACCGTTGTTGAATTTTGCACTTGGCAATATCCATTTTTATATATAACTAACTTTTGCCCGCGGCTCCGCCCGCGTGGATGTTGGTTCCCGGCAATTATTCGATTTTTTCTCACGTTTTAAACCTTTCCTAGAACTCCACGAACATTTCAAAGATAAAGATAAATCCGTTCAGCCTTTCTCAAGTTTTAGCGAGACTAACGAACAGCAATTGATTTTTACATAAATAGATAGATATCACGTTTAAATGGCACATATTTATGTAGTTTTTTTCTAATAATATGCAATTATTTTTATCACACGTACACACGATGATCGCAAGCTATAATAATGTTACGAGTCCAAAAGTTTCAACATGCAAACAAGATGGAGTATCATCTATATTCTAAAATATAGTCTCTGGAGACCACCTGTTAATAGTCAGAACTTTTTTTTTATACCACTTAGTTGGCAAGCGCACGGCCCACCTGATGGGAAGCGGTTACCGTGGCCTATAGACGTATGCAACACCAGGGGTGTCACACTCGCGCTGCCGACAATGAAGAAACCTTCTGATGCCCTTCTTGAAGAACCCCATATTGTAGGTGCTTGGGAAGTCCTGTTAAAAGACTCACGTGGACAGAACACCGTGTGGTAGTCGATTCAACCCTAACATAATTGCTTCACTAGCCCTGGTGAGATGGGGTGTCTTACCTTTTTAAATACCACTTAGGTGGCAGACAAGTACACGGCCCACCTGATGGGAAATGGTTACCGTGGACTATGGACATGCGCAACATATATCGAAAAGGGTCTATTTTTTAACCAATATGTTAAAAAAAATCGCTCAAGGAGCTTCATTAAGACCCTTGGACCAGGCTAACCTAATCTAGAAACCCGTACAATTGATTCACAGACCAGGCTCTGACGGAGACTCCTTTCGGGATTAAGGAATCAGATGACAGTCCTTCCCGAAATAGCCAACATAATACATCTCTCGCCATAGGCAGGGAATCCATCCTCACACATTGCGACCTGAGACGGTACGCACTGTGCGGTATGAAAGAAACTGCATCCCACGCACACTCAAGCTGTGGAATGAAGTCCCTGTTGCGGTTTTCCCAAACGTCTACAATATGGGATTCTTCAATAGGGGGCATTAGAAGGTTTTGTCAGGATCGGTAGCGCAAGTATAACACCCCTGGTGTTGCACACGTCCACAGGCCACGGTAATTACTTCCCATCAGGTTGGCCGCGTGCTTGCTACCTAAGTGGTATAAAAAAGGATATATCTTCTACCTACAGTCCCGGGTCCTTTAAGCGGGGCACGAAGAAGCATCTAATGAGCAAGCTGAGTGCCACCATTGTAACATGGTACGTGTCTGTAATGGTGACTCTCTTTTCTGAGTCTTTCTGAGCCTTCAGCTTACTGTCAGAAGAGGAGAACCCTCGTTGAAGGTATTTAAAGTGCATGAACATGAAACTTTCGGACCCGTAGTAAGCAAAACCACATGCAACTTACCTTTCCCGAGAAACCCTGAACCACCAGTCAAAAACACACACTGGTCCTTATAGAACCTCTGTATTTCAGTCTTTGGCCCTTTACCCTTGGTCAACTTCTGTTTCTCTTCTTCTTTTGGATCAATCTTCTCTTCTCCGGCGTAGTACGAGTCGTTCTGACTGTCTGGTACGAATTCGTGGTCTTCTGAGTAGTCTAGGATGGGGGCTACTGGATTCATGGCTTGACTGTCAAGTTCCGGGTTGTGAACTGTGTTTTCTAGTTCCTATGGAGAAAGGAAAGGTTTTTAAGATCTTGAATGATACTAGGCACATTAAGTTAAGTCCAATAAATAAAACAAAATAAACAATATTGACGAAAACCTCGCCTATACCCCAGAAAGGAGGTTCTATCTGGGCCATTGGTTTTCCTATAATAATGTTCCTAGGATCTTCTTTTTTTTATACAACTTAGGTGGCAGACAAGCCCACGGCCCACCTAATGGATAGTGGTTACCGTGACCTGTAACACCAGCGGAGTCACACCCGTGCTGCCTACTCTATAAGAACAGAGATTTTCTGTGGCGTTAGTGCAGAACACAAAATCAGGATAAGCCTTTGGTCTTCCCCCTGACAGCACAAAAGCTCTCCAGTGAGCTCTGGCTTCCCTACTCACCGCCGGGAACACAACACGAGGTTATTATAGCCGTGGTATGCTGTAGGGTGGAGGTACTTCGCAGTCGGACTGCTCAATTGGGACGGATATACCGTACCAATTGAGCACCTACTTCTAATGTTGTGGGATCAGACGGCAATTGATTTCATAAAAGTCAAATAAAGACAGCATCCGTTGTCCAAAATGTAAGCTTGTAAGAACAGAAGCAGATGGTTGTCAGTTGTTTCTGCCTTATGCATGAAAATGTACACCAGAGCTCGCACAGGGTGATATTTGATGCAAATGCATAGAGCATCATATATATTTGGACGGAACAGCGCATAAAGTTCATACTAATATTACAAATACAAAAACAACTTTATATGTATATCTGTCATTTTTTTTTTTATACCACTTAGTTGGCAGACAAGCACACGGCCCACCTGATGGAAAGTGGTTACCGTGACCTATGGACGTCTGTAACACCAGAGGAGTCACAGTCGCGCAGCCAACCCTGTAAGTACAGAGTTTCTGTGCCGTCAGTAGAAGACAAAGCAAGACAAGCCTTTAGTCTTCCCACTGACAGCACAAATTCTCCAGTGAGCTCTGGCTACCCTACTCACCGCTGGGAACACAACACGAAGTTATTATAGCCGCGGTATTCTGTTGGGCGGAGGTACTACCCCAGTCGGACTGCTCAATCGGGCGGAAATACAGCCGTGTCCTACCTCCTTAAAACGTACTGTTACGCTTTCACGCGTACGCAGTCCTTAAGGGTGGTTGGAGCCCTAATAAGTCCAACAACTGGTCTAACTGCAATGCTTTGATATCACCTTTGGTTTGTGGAGGTCCAATGGCAGACGCTCCACGGAAAATAAAGTTCAGCCAAAACCGCTGTTAGACTGGTAAAACGGACCCCAGACTCCGAGGTTAAAGCTTCAAATGCGACTGGGACTAACGCTTATATGAAGTAGAACAAGTACAACGCAATGTGGAGTGCCTAAAGCAACAGAAGTCCGAAGATACTCATGATAAAAGATCTCAACTTACAAGCAAATTATCCTGCAACTCCTTGCTCAGATTTCTGACATTCTCCAATTCTTTGAGCTGCTGTTCCGTGGGCTTACCGTACACATCAATGTCAATCTTCTCTCCTCGAATTTCAGCTTCAATCCACCTCTCCATTTTCTCTTGAGTGATGCCGGTTTGAAGGAGGGGAGATTCTTCTAGCGTGTGATTCATTCTGGGGGCAAAAGAAAATTTATACTTATTATTATTAATATATATTTTTTAATATTATGTCTAACCGCGGTAGCCTAGTGGTATAGTAATGGACTGCTGAGACGAGGTCTCGGGTTCGATCCCAGGTTTTACCATGGCACACACCAATGACTTTTCGATGCTTTTCGAAGTTATGTGTGTATTTATCGCAGGTTTATAAGTGCCCGGTTAGTGGCAATAGGTTCGCCACCTATTACATTGGGACCTAAACATAAACGTGCGAAATGTGGGTGCTAGCACCTCTGTCTACCCCTTCGGGAATATAGGCGTGAGGTTATGTTATGTTTTAATATGATAAAGCCGAAGAGTTTATTTCTTTAACTACAGGTTCGAATTGAAAAGTTTCTGTGTTGAATAATTCGTTTATCGACGAAGGTTTTAGACTATCATCACGCTACTACTTAAAGGAGCGGAGCAGTGATCATAAATGTCAACAATCTCTATACATTATTTAAAGAATAAAAGATTACGAGCTCAAAGGGACGGTATGGAGCAAAAGCAGGCCGCGGCGGCGGCGCGCCTGGCGCGCCTCCCCGTTTTCCGGGGACGAGTTGGGGACTCTGTAGTCCCCACACACCCGAGGAGAGGGCCAGATCGTGAGAGATGGCCCTGGGTCGGCCGGGGTGCGAGGGATAGGTATGCCTGTCAACCTCACCTTCAGCAACCAAAACGACCCACAGGCGGCGCGCGTTTTAGTCGGTTCGAGTCCGACATAACCTCTTCCACCGGCTCCGGTGGGGAGGTACCCGTGGGGATTTAGCGCACGTAAAAAAAGAGAAAGAGAGAAAAGTTATAGGGCTAACTAACACAAATTAATTTCACCTTTTAAGGGTTGTTTTTTGTAAAATGAAAAAGTGGACTTTAAATGATACACCCTTTATAAGACTGATATTTTGACGTTTAGGACATTCGTCATCGTATGTCAAGCTCATATATTGGTCAATATATTCTATTCTATAAATATATTGGCACTTACATACATACATACATATAATCACGCCTTTATGCCCAAAGGGTTAGGCAGAGGTGAATTATCACCCACATTTCACCAATAAATGTAATCGGTCCCACGTAATAGGGGCTGAGCCTATTGCTGTATTTCGGGCACTATTGTTGACTCGAGCCATTCATCTGAGGCTGAGTCTGGGCTGTATATATCTGTCCGATGTTAAACAGCCCTATCCCTTAGTCGCCTTGTACGACACCACATGGGAAGAGATGGGGTGGTCCAAAAGCTACTCTGCCGGGAACCACGCGCCACTTATAGAGAAGACATAATTACAACATTGAAGGTTAGACGTGACGTGCAAACTAAAAACCCGGAGGTAAATTTACCCCGGAACAGGTGGAAAATATATTACACTCTAATATAAAAATGTCAAGTTATTTATATATGTATATCTTTTTATTGCTAGAGAGATCCAATCGCACGCGGTACAGCGCATTAAGATAAAAATCTGCATTATATTAAGAAATTAAGTAACATACGCGTACATACATATATATAATCACGCCTTTAATAGGTGAATACCCACATTTCACCAATCGTTGAAATCGGTCCCACGTAATAGGGGGCGAGCCTATTGCCGTGTTCCAGGCACTATTGTTAAAAGCCACGCATCTGAGGCGGAGTCTTGGCTGTATATATCTGTCTGATATATATCGCCCGATATTTTTGTAAATACATACATATAATACATAGAAACACCCAGACCAGAATGCAAATATACATATTCATGCATACAAACATTTGCACTGAGCGGGAATCGAACCCCTGCCCCCTGCATAGCAGTCGAATGCTCTACCGCTACGCTTCAGAGGTTAAGGCCGCCCAATGTACATTAAACTGTATGCATGCTACCTACAAGTTCCACTGTAATCTATTGGTGTATAATAAAGAATTATATATATCTATCTGCCATAGGTGCAATTTTGAAAATAATCTTGCAAATCACCACTTACCTAACTGTACGGTACGCATACAGAATGCGTGCGTCAATAAAAAAAACACATACATAATGAATTACTATACTTCCTCAAACGACAGTCATGTTTACGTGACTTCACAAATATTTATTTATGCTAAGTAATCGTAATTTTTCACCTAATTAGATATACTATTTGTTTTGTTTTAAGTATAGAGAATACCACGTATGTTAACGATTATAGAGTAATATCAATACGCGGAATTTCAGTGTGGTGACGGAGAAAGAATACAAGTATCACTACCCCATCTCATCCGAAGGGTGTCGTAAGAGGCGACTAACGGAAAATACGCAGACGATTTCACCGCGAGAGAAGGAAAACTCGAAATAAAACCCTGTACCAACCCGTCTGGCCAGCGTGGAAACAGTAGGCCAAAGCCTCCCAACATTGGGAGAGGCCTAGTCCAGCAGTCGACAGCGATAGGCTTCTTTTTTTTTTTTTACGTGCGCAAAATCCCCACTGGAGCCGGTGGAAGAGGTTATGTCGGACTCGAGCCGACTAAAACGCACGCCGCCTGTGGTTCGTTTTGGTTGTCGAAGGTGAGGTTGACAGGCATATCCCTCGCAACCCGGCCGACCCAGGGCCATGTCTAACGATCTGGCCCTGGATAGGGCGATAGGCTAATTGATTGACAGCTTATTGTTTATGTTGTAGGTTGATGCTTTTATTACAAAACTAGGCGGTAGATGGCGTTGTAACAAAATTATAAAACGCGCTAAAATTATAGTTGGCAAATTGTAGATTAAAAATGTTAATATACCTATGTAGGCATCGGGCCTTCGGGGGTTTACTGTCGAGAACATGTATTGATCTATATATACCAACTAATATTATAAATCGGAAGAGTTTGTATGTTCGAGAATATAGAAATCAATGGTTTGAGCGCACTAGTCTCAGGAAATATATGGGTTCGAATTTAAAAAAAAAATTGTGTTGAAAAGTCCGTTTATCGATAAAGTTATAAGCTATATATCATCACGCTACTACTCAAGGGAGCGCAGCAGTAATCATTAATGTCAAAATACATAAAATCACGCCTTTATCGCCAGAGGGTTAGGCAGATGTGAATTAACACCCACATTGCACCAATCGTTGAATTCGGTCCCACGTAATAGGGGGTGAGCCTATTGCCGTCTTCCGGGCAATATTGTCGACTCGAGCCATGCATCTGAGGCTGAAACTGGGCTGTATATATCTGTCTGATGTTAAACAGCCCTATCCCTTAGTCGTCTTGTATTACACCGCATGGGAAGAGATGGGGTGGCCCAAATTCTACTCTGCCAGGAACCACACGGCTAATGTCAACATATCCTGCAGATTCCCATACATAATTTGGAAATTAATAAATTGCTGGCATATAAAAGGATGATGGGGTTTTGAAGAAGGTATACCACGAACGAAACTGGGGTGGGTTGATTAGTAAGGATCCAGACTGATGCAAACAGACCTAGCTACTACTTATATATATGTTACATAACAAAACATAAACTCATGCCTATATCCCCGAAGGGGTAGGCAGAGGTGCTAGCACCCACATTTGCCAGTTTATGTTTAGGTCCCAATGTAATACGTGGCGAGCCTATTGCCATTAACCGGGCACTTATAAACCTTTTTTTTTATACCACTTGAAAGTGGTTACCGTGGCCTATGGACGTGTGTAACACCAGAGAAGCCACACTCGCGCTGCCGACCCTGTAGCACAGAGTTTCTGTGCCGTCAGTGTAGAGGACAAAGCAGGACAAGCCTTTAGTCATCCCACTGACAGCACAAATTCTCCAGTGAATTCTGACTACCCTACTCACCGCTGGGAACACAACACGAAGTTATTATAATCGCGGTACTTCCCCAGTCGGACTGCTCAATTGGGCGAAAATACCGCCGGTCCTACCTCCTAACAAAGCCTGCGATAAATACACACATAACTTCGAAAAGTCATTGGTATGTGCCATGATAAAACCTGGGATCGAACCCGAGAGCCCGTTTCAGCAGTCCATTACCCATACCACTAGGCTATATATATATATATATATATATAATACGAACGAATATAGCCATAAAATTGATCTTTACGAGATAAATATCGTAAACTATAGAATATTTCAATCATAAAACTGATGACACTTTCCCACTCTGTCACATAGGAAATTAATAACGTGTGAGTAGGTTAGCAATACGCTGGTCTACCTGAAGGCTTTAACATCCGTTTCAACTATAACATGATTAAGTACTTGCTTATATTAATAGTGTTTGCTGAATATAATAATTAATTAATAAAAGAAATCTATAGATGTATTATAAATTAGATAGATAGAAAGATAATTCTTTATTGTACACCAATAGATTACAGTAAAACTTGTAGGTAGCATGTATACAGTTTAATGTACAATGGGCGGCCTTATCGCTGGAAGCGATTTCTTCCAGGCAACCTTGGGATGGACAGTAGTGTAATAAATCAAATCAAATCAAATCAAATCAAATCAAATCAAATCAAATCAAATGCATTTATTGTTTGTCACAGGTAGTAGAAGATGTTATTAATTACATAAATAAGTAGGTATCACTGTGGCATGTCTGATAAGACGTACAATATGAATATGAATTATAAAATTTTAGAATATAACTAATTGAATAAATGATTATTTAAGCTACTCGTATTACATTATAATTGGCATTATACCAGTTTAAAAAAATTATCAACAAATGAAATTATAGGTGAATGTCAACATTGTTTCTAGTCATTTACATAGTCGTCATGCTAATATTAGAATAATAAATATGTCACAGATGTAGTTTTATCAAATTAAATAATATAATAATAATAACATAATAAAGCAACTATTTAATATAATATCAAGTCACAGTGCTTCGATCATCCACAAATTCAATAATTAAATAAAATCAGATCATTATTCATTCAAAATCATCATTCAAGTATTCTGTAACATTGTAATATGCTTTTTGCAGTAACACTTTTTTTAGAACTGTTTTGAGTTGGTTGCAATTCAACTCCCTCCAATCTCTAGGCAATTTATTATATATTATAGGCGCCATACAAACGATGCTCTTGCGCATGAGTGCCGTCTTCGCTCTGTGCAAGCGGAGCCTGCTATTGTCCCGCCTGTTTCGCGTAACTGTTGCCTCTAAGGTCGGAAATAAATGAGGGTTACTTTTCACAAATATTGCAACCTCTAAAATATATATGCTTGGCAGTGTTAAAATGTTGTATTTCTGGAAGTACGTTTTGCAGCTATCTGTAGTTTTTAATTTGAACATTGACCTGATGCATCTCTTTTGAGCCTTAAACACAAGTTCTTTCTCTGTTGCGTTTCCCCAGAAAATAACTCCGTATCGTAACAGAGGTGCAGCTAAACCATGATAGGCTATTATTAGGGCATCTTCATTAATAATACTGGACAGCTTATGTAAAGCATAGGCAGAACTAGAAACTCTTTTAGAAAGCTGCTCTATGTGCGACCTCCAGTTAATCCTATTATCAATTGTTAGCCCAAGAAACTTTGTCGTACTAACATTTTCAATTAAATTATTTTGACATTCTATATCTATTCCATTTGATGTTACCCGTTGGTTAAAATGCATGATTTTAGTTTTCTTTAAGTTAATTTTTAAATTATTAATGTCCAACCATTGTATTATAGATGTCAATGCACCGTGTATGTCAATTTTATATTTAGTTATGTCGTTATTATCATTAGAAATTGTCAATGTACTATCATCGGCAAACAATGTCATATTATGTCGGGTAGATTTCGGTAAGTCATTAATATAAAGTGTAAAGAGCAATGGTCCAAGTACACTGCCCTGAGGAACGCCGTATACTATATTTCTCTGTTCTGACAGATGTATTTCCTCGCGTTTAGTCATTGTATTTATCCGAGCAACTTCCGTATATTGCTTTCTATTGTTAAGATAAGATTTCATTATATCCAAAACATTACCCCTAACACCATACGCTTCAAGCTTTTTTAGAAGGATGTCATGTTTAACGTAGTCAAATGCTTGCGTCATATCACAGTAGATCGCGCATACAGGTGTTCTTTTATCAACGTTCAACATAACGTCATATAAAAATTCGTCATAAAGCAAAAGATTTGGTGTAGTTAGCAAATAAACTAGAAACAACGTGTAATAAAAAAACACAAAAAGAAAGAAAGATATGAGAGAAGTTCAAATAAAGTAAAATAAATATACAACTTTAGCACATAAATAGGTATACGAAGTAAATAGTACATACTAATAAGAAGGGAAAATAGTGAGCATATTAATTGTGAGCTGTCACAGTGTTCAAAATGATGGGTAGTAGTCCTTTAGTATTGTTTTAAATACGTTTAGGGTTGTTACCGCGGTAGCCTAGTGGTATGGGTAATGGACTGCAGAGACGAGGTCTCGGGTTCGATCATAGGTTTTACCATGGCACACACCAATGCCTTTTCGATGCTTTTCGAAGCTATGTGTGTATTTATCGCAGGTTTATAAGTGCACGGTTAATGGCAATAGGCTCGTCACCTATTACATTGGGACCTAAACATAAACTAGCGAAATTTGGGTGCTAGCACCCCTTCGGGGATATAGGCGTGAGTTTATGTTATGTTATGTTTATAATTTTTTGATATTTAGGTTGTCTATTATATAAAGTATTAAATAAGATAATATTAAGCATAGCCGTGCCGTGGTTGTATGCCACTTTTCCCTAGAATGTATGGTTTTGTTAGACTATATACTTAGATGGAATATATCTTTGATATTTTCTTGTATAATACTTTTTAGATCGTAATATTTCAGTAGTCGGGTTTTAGTTTTAAACATTATTTTATAGGTATAATTTATACATATTTGAAATGTGATAATTAAGCCCTTTCAGTTGATACCAAACACGACATGTTTACCTCAAATTATTTTTTTACACAGTCCTTTATGACCGCTAGAGGGCGCCACATTAGATTCAGTGACACGATATATAGCCTATAACCAGCAGAAGACTAAGACGCTTCTAACGATACCTCATTTGTCCAGTTCTAATAAGTAGTTGAGGAGTTATGAGGAACAGATGAACCTACATTACATACATACTACCTTATTTCAAGCTGCAAATAGACAATAACATTAAGGACCCTAAGACTATGTGGAGAAATATAAAAGCCAATCTTTACCCACATAAATGTACAGATATTCCTGCGCACCTAAATAACCCAAATGAGATCAACAAGTATTTTCTTGATGTTCCGGGAGACACTTCCGTCCCTTTATCTAGACTCACATATTTTGAGTACAACAGATTTAGTGAATTCACTTTTGGGCTTTTACCTGTTGACTCATCAGCGGTACTTAAAATAATAGCAGAGCTTCAGTCGAATGCGGTTGGGATTGACGGAATATCGCTGAAAATGATAGTCATGGTGGTCCCGAAAACACTAAATGTAATCACCACTATCATAAACAGGTCTATCGTGAGTTCAAAGTTCCCAACTAGCTGGAAAACAGCAATTGTTAAGCCAATACCTAAGGGTGGTGAGGTCCACGATACTAGAGACCTTCGCCCAATTAGTATTTTGCCTTGTTTGTCGAAAATATTGGAGAAGGTGGTTGCGACACAACTAAGGCACTATCTGGAAACACGTAACCTATTACCGGACGCGCAGTCGGGCTTTAGGAAGAACCGTGGTACAGCAACGGCCTTATTGGATGTTACTGATAATATTCTGACAGCCGAGGATAATGGCAAGGCAACAGTTCTGGTATTGCTGGATTTTTCTAGGGCTTTCGACGGACTTAACGTTGCCCTCTTGCTCTCCAAGTTGGCGTATTATGGGTTTGACAGCGATACAATACAGTGGTTTCATTCATATTTGAGTGGCCGGACACAGTTTGTGGAAACCCAACAAAGTGATGGATCCACACTGAGTTCTACTGTAGATAAGGTAGGCAGAGGTGTGCCGCAGGGGTCAGTTTTGGGGCCCTTGCTGTTTATCCTCTATAGTGCTGATATTGTTCAGGTCATAAAACACTGTCAATTCCATATATACGCCGACGACGTCCAAATCTACTTCTCCTTCAAAGCTAATGAACTACAGGAAGCCATGGTGAAGGTAAACGAGGATCTGTATAATATTTGTCGTTGGGCCCGTCAGAATACACTCGTATTGAATGCAAACAAGACCAAGTATTTAATACTTGGCTCCAAATATCAAATTACTCAGGTCAATAATCAACAACCAGTAATTTATGTTGATAACGTCCCTATTCAGCGTGTGTATGAGGCCAGGAATTTGGGACTGTTGATGGATGAGAGACTGAGGTTCGAGCGTCATATAGCTAATAACGTGAGGAACTGTTTTTATAGACTGAAGCTGCTATACAGAATACGAAGTTACCTCAGTGTTGAACTTCGAGAGAGACTAGTCAACACCTTGGTACTATCCAAATTCAATTACCTGGACGTAGTCTACGGCCCTCGATTGTTGGTGAAAACAGAAAATTTGATTCAGAGGGTGCAAAATGCGTGCGCGCGCTTTTGTTATAATATACCACCAAGAAGCCATGTGACACCATATCTGAACAATCACAACAAGCTCAAAATGAAGTATAGGAGGGAGTTACACCTGGCCACTGTTCTTTTTGGAATTATAAAGACAGGCAAACCTTTCTACCTGTACTCGAAACTGAAATGGCTTAATGATAGCAGTCGGTACTTGACAAGGGCATCGCGCATGAACCTTCATGTACCGAAACATAGAACTGCGGCATTTCAGGGTGGTTTCAGATATCGTGCAAGTAAGATATGGAATAATATTCCTCCGCCACTGAGAAGGCTTGCCGGAGTCCATGGTTTTCGCGTAAGGTACATAAATATCCTTCTCAGTGTCCAGAAATCTAGTCGATAAAATAGGCTTGGTATGTATTTACTCAGTCAATACGGTTGCGGGTCGCCCTGGGGTGCTAATAATGCTTGCTGTTGTTTTGTTGCGTGTTACATTTTATTTTCTTTTATGTATTTATGTTTTATTTTGTTTCTGTTGTATGATTCTCAAGGTATACAATTTGTTAGAAAGGCAATAGGGAAAATAGTGGGGGATGTGCTATGTATATGATGTGCTATTTACATTGTGATTGTGACTATGTACTTGCTTGTTTGTTTTTGATTTATATTCTTTTGTTTTTGTTTATATAATACTCGGGGCTTATAAATGAATTAAAGGACGCCCTCCTTTGCGCTTAATGTGTGTATTGTTAATGTATTGTGTGATTGTTGTTTGTAACTAGTACATGTTGTGTGTATGTACAGTACGGGTACGTGAAAAATGTACTTTGTTTTTGTTTTATTCTTTTAATAGGAATAATGGCAAACATGCAGTAAGCTACCTGGTTTGGTTAGGCTACAGTTGAAAACCAGCGCTGCAGATTGTGCCTAATCTGTAGCATCAGCTGAACTGCGGCCTTTTAAACACACACTCCACACTGACACCTGTTATTAATGGCATTACTATTTTATTTTTGTGTGTGTTTAATAAACGTATTTTCTTTCTTTCTTTCTTTCTACATACATACATAGCCTGTCAAAATCATAACCCTCCTTATGCTTCACCGTAGCTGGGTAAAAATACTCCCTACAGTGGAGTAACATAGAATGCACCCATGGTAAAAAGATCAACAACCCAAGTATTTAAAAGATCTAGACGTTTCTAGAGCGCAGTTTATTGAATATACAAACGCATGCGCATCGTCCATCGACCACACAAGGATTGCCATTAAATCTGTGTCACTATAAACCTTCCGAACGACATCTAGCGACTACAAATGACATGTTTAAAACAACAATGGACATCGTGACACTAGGATAAAGGACTATTAATGAACAAATGGAAAAATTTTCAAGTCACGACAGTTTTATATTAACGCGGAAGAAATCATCGAATTGAAATGAGCGCGATAGTAATCGTACTCAAATTTTTCCGCAGTAGTTACATACCTACCTATAAGTAGGTATGTACACAAGACAAAAAAGATAGCCTATCTATCTAATAAAATGTATTTATGATCTGGGTCAAGTGGAAGCACCCGTATGTTTTACATATATGTGTGTTCACACAACAATAACTCATTGCTTTGAAGTCACATGTGTGCGTCATCGTTAAAGGCGTATTAGTGTAATACGTTTATGTGTGCCAGTGCGCATGATCGTGAATATTCGTGAATCGTGAACGTTTGAATATGTGTGACTGATTTGCCTACCATCGAATGAGAAAGTAAATTTCACCACTTTAGCACAGGCTCACGTAGTTGAGTGGTATTACAGGCGTAAAGACATTTCGAAGGTAGCGAGTTCGAACCGCTACTATATTGATGTAGTCGTTTTACGTTAATAAATAGTTTTGTTTTTGTTCTTTATTTTGTTTGTGATATTAAAGAACGTTTAAGTTGTTAATTAAGCGTGTGGAAAGCACAATGCATCCAATTGTTGACGGTTAAAAATAAAATTATCATGTTATTTATACATGAGAATGAGGGTAGCATAAATTCCAATACGAGAAACATTAATGCAATGTGTGTGCAACAATACTCGCTCAGTAATAATAAAAATACTACTGATTTAAGTTGCTATAAATAAATAACTAAAATATCAAGATACTTTTGTGATGTTACCTCAACATTCCCTTAATAGGTAAGTAATTAACATGAAGATATACCTACAAATATTTAAAAGTTCAAAAAGTAAAATTTGACTGGGATTCGAACTCAAAACTTTGCACGATTTTAACACTTAAAAAGCGAAGCTGTAAACCCTGGGGTCACGGAAACTTACAAGAATTTAACAAAAACTACGTTCATATACCAGTAATAAGAATTTTATGAGTTATTGTTATTACTAAAGAAAGTGTAACTGATGATAAATAAATACGAATGGTTTTGAATCAATTGTAATTTGCAAGTGTATAAGTGTGTGTGAGTGAGTAAACGAGTTTTGTTACACACACATTTATGTAGAACATACTGGTGACTTTTTCTGCTTGCCAAAATCAATATAACGATCTGTATAATACTTATATCACTAGACAGGCTTTCGTTTTTGTCTTGTGTACATACATATGTGTTACATATTCACGCCTGTAAATCCGTGAAGAGGTACGCAAAGGTTTATTAACACCCCAATTTCGACAACTGGGATTTTCGGTCCCACGTAAGGCTGCTTGTCCACCAAAGCGGAGCGAGGTAGTAATGCGGAGCGGAGTTGCGGAATGTAACTGTCCACCAAAGCGGAGCTGGGTAGCGGGGCGGAGCGAGGCGACGAGTTATTTTAAGCTTCCGACACCGGGCGATTTAGTTATACACGAAATTTAACCGACAGCAGACATGCTATCGAACCAGTTTATACGGTTCTTGTTTCTGCTCTCCGCTTCCGCTTTCCGCTTCCCCTCGCCGCTTCCCCGCTTCGTTTCCCGATTTTGTATGAATTTTTAAACTAGTTCTAAAATCCCTGTCCACCGAAGAAGAGCGGAGATTTTGTGCATTCCTATTGGTTAATATTTGTCCGTTTTGCCGCTCCGCACCCTCGCTCCGCTTCGGTGGACCGGCAGCCTACTAGGGGCGAGCCTATTATTTGTAGTGTATACCTTTTTTATCTTTTTTTTAATTCAAAGAATATTAGAATTGAAAATACTAATATTCCCTCTAATCCCTCTAGCTAAGCTAAATTGTTTGAGTTAGAAGAGGGTTCCAGGTTCCTAGTCCAGTCATAAGTTTTGTTACAAATGAAAATGTAATTTTTTGAAATGTAGTCATGTAATTTTATTGAAAGTTATACCTATATATTTATTAAAGTCTTAGCAAGAATAAAAATATATATTATTCGAAATGGCCACCTTTGGCTTTTATACAGGCCTTTAGTCTGTTTGGCCTGCTAGTCTGATTTGCGCACTGTTTCCAAGGGAAATTTGGACAACACGTGCAGGTCTTAGATGTTACCTGCACACTGTGCAGTATATCCGATCAAGAACCAAGCGGCTCGGTGACTCTTTTCTTAGTCGCACCATTAAGGCATGGAATTCATTACCAGCTCACGTGTTTCCTTCTTCTTACAGTCCCGGGTCCTTTAAGCGTGGCGTGAAAAAGCATATGACGAGGCCGTCAAGCTGAGTGTCACTATTGTAACATACTACGTGTTTGTAATTATGACCCTCTTTCCTAAAACTTTTCCTTTAGCTTACAATAGTCAAATTGGCATGTCTTAGATAAAAAAAAAATACATATTTTAGGTAAAGCTAAAGTTATATACCTAGACTAGATAGACTTTAGAGACTCTTTACATAGAGGTTAAGCTCTATCTGTATATAAAAGGAAGGGTTCCAATGAAAAAAATTGCATTTGTTGCGTGGTTTCCGGCAGAGTAGAATTTGGACCACCCCATCTCTTCCGAAACGGTGTCGTACAAGGCGACTAAGAGATAAGACTGTTTAACATCAGACAGACATATACAGCCCAGACTCAGCCATAGATGCATGGCTCGAGGCAACAATAGTGCCCGGAAAACGGCAATAGGATCACCCCCTATTACTTGGGACCGAATACATTGATGGTGAAATGTGGGTTTCAATTCACTTCTGCCTAACCCTCCAGTGATAAAGGCGTGATTATATGTATGTCTTTCTTTGTTCTGTGAGATTTTCGTCGAATTTTTGCGTGTTTTTAATATGATATTATAGAAACACTTCGAAACTCTAGGGGTACAAGGTCAAAAATATAAAGCTAGATCCAAAATACAGGTTCGTTCTAACCTTGACTTTAGAACCTAGTTTCTTGACTAGCATTTAAGCTGATATATGCGTTTTTTTAAATCAATAAAAAACATAATGATATTTCTAGTTTACCAAAATGTGAGATTTGCAATTTTAAGAAATTTAAGTTTTTTTTTATACCGTCTAGGCGGTAGACAAAACACACGGCGCCTGTAGGTCGTTTTTGTTTGCCGAAGTTAATAAAACTCGCACACCGGCTGACCCAGGTCCATCGCTCTCGATCTGGCCCTCTTCGAGTATCAGTACATCTTGAGCTGCTCAGAAAACCTATCTTTTACTTAGTTAAACTATTGAGCAATCCGATTGTGGAAATACCTCCGTTCTACAGAATACCGCGGCCATAATAATTTGTCTTTTACACTAACGGCGCAGGAATTCTCTGTGCTTATAGGGTCAGCAGCGCGAGTGTGACTCCCCTGGTGTTATATACCTATGGATGTACGTAACATCAGAGGAGTCACACTACGACACAGTAACCACTTTCCAACACGTGGGCCGTGTGGATGTCTGCTACGTAAGTGGTATAAAAAAAAATACTAGTTGCGTGCCTCCACTTCAGAAGCTATCGATCCGAAAATCGAGGTCCTACCTTGACGGCCATATAAGATAATTATTACTTATATTTCTGAAGTACCTAAACTAAGTACTTTGTCGTTTATTATCAATCAACCAGCCCATCGCAGTCCAGTGCTGGACATAGGCCTCTCCCAATGTTGGGAGGCTTTGGCCTACTGTTTCCACACTGACCAGACTGGTTGGTACAGGGTTTTATCTCGAGTACTCCTCTCGCAGTGATATCATCTAAGAATATATTTTGCCGTTAGTCTAATAAACTAGTTGTACCAAAACTTAGGCTTCACAAGGTTGGTGATTCATTTGTAGGAAGCTGCATAAAAATATTTAATAAAATTCCTCAGGATTTGATTAAAATGCCAATAAATAAATTTAAATTAGAAGTGAAAAAAACTTTAATGAGTGAAGGTTATTATAAAGTGGATGAGTATCTTAATGATATTAATGCGTGGTCAACATAAGTCTCTTGCTTGTGTAAACTAAAGCAAATTAAAAAAAAAAAAAAAAATCTAGTTCTAATATAGTTAGCTGAGTTTCTTGCTGGTATCTTCTCAGTAGAACTAACCCACCGAACCAGCGAAAGAATCATTTTCCAATGGTTTATTTGTACATTATTTAATATTTTAATATTATTTCTTGACATACTCAATTGTAAAATTTTGACGTTCATATGTGGTCTTTGTGTGCCTAAACTGAATAAATGAAATTGATTCTTTGATTCTTTGATTGAGTCGCCTCTTACGACACCCTTCGGACGAGATGGGGTGGTGATACTTGTATTCTCCATCAACTCACGTCGTTGTTGTCGTTCATTAAATCAAATAGAAAAAATACTACACACATAATACAGTTGTATAGCTACCGGCATATATCTTGATCCCAAACACATCACAAAAGTTAAAATTTTTAGATGTCTTTTGAGAATATCACAGGGAGCAAGTCATAGATTATATCATGCCAATACGCGCGCTCCAGGACTCGTTTCTGTCGCGACTTTGGGTCAACATATATGTCGATACCTATAAAACGTTTAAACCCACTTTATTTTTTTTTTATTATCGGTCAACCTCTACCGCCAAATAAAAAAAGGCCATCTATGCTGTAAGAACTTGTCTTTGCTTACTTAGAACTACGTGGGTTACCGACAAGGTTATTTGGGGCCCTGATTTGCATATGGAGTACTAAATAATTAAACATATCGAGTACAAAGGAATTTATAAATACATATATACATATAATTATCAATAATTGTATTCGGTCCCACGTAGGTAATAGGGGGTGGAGCCTATTGCGGTTTTCCGGGCACTATTGTTGTCTCCTGAGTCTGGGCTGTATAAGAATATCTGTATGATGTTAAACAGCTCTATCGCTTGGTCGCCTTATACGACACCGCATGGGTAGAGATAATAATAATAATAATATAATAAGCTTTATTTAATTCCATGCAAACATATTACAATAACATAATTCATGCATTAAATTGGCAATATTAAAAGAAACAAATGTTTTAAACAATAAATTGAAAAAGTGTGATGTAAATGGAATAATGATAATTAAAATAATGTCATTGTAATAATATATAATAATAATAAAAATAATATTGCTATCTATTCTGTTTGTATGGACCCCGTTCGGGTAAAAGCCTCCTCCAAGGAATTCCATTCTTTCCTATCTTGTGCTGTTTCAATCCATCCTCGACCTGCCACTTTCACTATTTCATCTGCCCATCTGGCATAGGGTCGGCCTCTCGCTCTAGTGCCTTGCGGTCCTGACCATTTTACGACCTCTTTTGACCATCTGTGGTCAGTGTACCTAGCCACGTGTCCTGCCCATTTCCATTTTCTTTGGAGGGAGAAAGTAAGTGCATCTGAAATTTTTGTTTTCATTCGGATATCTGCGTTTCTCACTTTGTCCCTTATTTTCAAACCTAGACAACTTCGTTCCATTCGTCTTTGAGTAGTCTGAATTCTGTTTCTGGTTTTTAGATCGAATGCCCAGGTTTCGCAGCCGTACGTGAGGCAAGGTAGAATTTCCGAATCCATAACTATTTTCTTCATAGGTAGCGGGAGCTGTGATTTAAATATCTCTTTGCGAGCCCAGTATTTCTTCCAGGTGATAGCTACTCTCCTTTCTACTTCTTCGTAACCTCTATCTCTACTAAAAGAAATCTGTTTGCCTAGATAAACGTAACTTTCTACGAATTCTAGGGGGATGTTATTCACATAGATGGGTGATTTATGGTGGTTGGTCATAGCTTTCGTTTTTTCAGCGTTCAGTTCTAATCCAACTCGTGTACTAGCCTGGAACAGGTCGTTTATCATTCTCTCCAGTTTTTGTGCAGATTCTGAAAACAGAATCATGTCGTCGGCGAATCTGAGATGACTCAAAAAGTTTCCATTAATGTAGATGCCCTCTGCAGACCACGGTAAATCCTTCATTATATATTGTAGAACGGCTATGAAAAGTTTAGGTGAGATCGGGTCACCCTGTCTCACACCTCTATTTATATCGATTTTTTCCCCTACTCGATCTAGCTTTACTCTACTTGTGCTGCTGGCATAGATGTTTTTGAGAATGTTTATGTATTTTTCTCTTATATTTTGAGATCTTAATGCCTCCCAGATGCTGTCGTGAGATATAGAATCAAAAGCCTTTTTATAATCAATGAACGCCACATACAGGGGCCTGCGAAATTCCAGATATTTTTCGATTACCTGGTCGACCACATGGATATGATCTGCAGTGCTGAAACCACTTCTGAAACCGGCTTGCTCTATCGGTTGGTGTGCATCTTTATTCTTTAATGTCTGGTGATATTCTTTCCAGCAAGCAACAGGCAAACAGTTTGTAGAGGCTGGGCATGAGGCTTATAGGGCGGTAATTCCCTATATCGGTTGGGTCGCCTTTTTTGTACAGCATTTATTTCAGATTCAGACCATATGGGCGGAACAGCTTCTTCTACTAATATTTTGTTGAATAGAAGAGTAATCGGAGTCAGTAGTAAAGTCTTTGCAAACTTTATATGTTCGTTTGTAATACCATCTGGTCCCGGGCTTTTCTCTGATTTGAGGTAGAGATGGGGAGGTCCAAATTCTACTCTGCCGGAAACCACGCGACAACTACTAATACAATTTATCAGCATTATAATGTGTGTGTGTGTTGGTTATCGCTACTTTTGGTCCTATTACCTATCCGTTCTTATTTCTACTCAAACTGACTGTTAAAAACCGCATCAAAATTCGTTTAGTAGTTCTTAAATCCATCGCGATCAAACAGAATATCAAAATAAATTTAAAAAAATGGTTCTGAACAGTTAGTTTTATTAATACTTAAAGGTATTTAAACTATCATGGTCATTCACATTAGCGTCAAAGTTATCAAGATAGCCTCTTAACATTGGGAGAGGCCTAGTCCAGCAGTGAACTGCGATGGGCTAGCTGATTGATTGATATCAGGATATTTACCAAGTTGTATTGTTCTGAGTTTTTGATATTTCAGGGCTGTTGCAAGCACCATGATCACGGAGGAACTGGGTTGGCAGTGAACAGTGAAAAAGATTTTTAGGCGTAAATATATCGATCAGCGCAGCATCTTGCAACAGCGCTGAAATATCGGAAACTCAGAACAATACAACATTGTAAATATCCTGATAACTTTGTTAGGAGGTAGAACACGGCGTTATTTCTGCCCAATTGAGCAGTCCAACTGGGGAAGTACCTCCGCCCTACAGAATACCGCGGCTATAATAACTTCGTGTTGTGTTCCCAACGCTGAGTAGGGTAGCCAGAGCTCACTGGAGAATTTGTGCTGTCAGTGGGATGACTAAAGACTTATCCTGCTTTGTCCTGTACACTGACGGTACGGAAGCTCTGTGCTTACAGGGTCGGCAGCGCGACTGTGACTGCTCTGGTGTTATAAACGTCCATAGGCCACGATAACCACTTTCCATCAGGTGGGCCGTGTGCTTGTCTGCCACCTAAGTGGTATAAAAAAAAAACTAATGTTCTATTCTGTGCAGTGCCGGTAGTGAAAGCGATCGCTACGTAGGAGACGCGGATTCGTACCCTGCTCAGTGCAAATATTTGTATGCATGAATATGGGTATTTGCATTGGTCTGGTCGTGCCTCGGAGAGCACGTAAAGCCGTCGTTCCTGGTTACCATAAGAACGTCTATGGCAGACGCTACGAATGGTTGGAGCCCTAAAAAGTTCAAGTACTAGGCTGACTGCAATGCTTCGATTTCGAGTTCAAGCGGACACCAAACTCCGGATGCGACTTAAATTAGGATGGTATTTAAACGTATATCAAAAAGAGTACATTTTGTACGACAAAATAATCCAAATTCACATCAAAAATACTGATTGAGCACCAACAAACTACTGCAAGTAAGTAGTTAGTTAGCAACCAACCAACCAATTATAAAAAAAATTACCACAAAGACAACTCCGCTTCGCTTCGCTCCCGCCTTAGTCTTCTAACCTAACCTATCCATTTCGGGGTGGGTGGTGATCATTCTGAACTTAATTAGATGCACAATCAGTATTTTTACTGAACGCGAAAATATTATCTCTTAAATTATCACTATTGGCAAAATGTGTCTAGAATTATTTTTAAATTATCGTGAATACCAAAGCAGATCAGGTTTACAATTTTTTAATTTTTATTATGATCTCATTTTATAACACAAGGAAAGAATAGAGACTGCCCGATATCGTTACCTATTATTATAATAATTATTTATGGACATGATAAATTACTAAATTCAATTTATAACCCCAGACGCAAAAACGATGGGTGTAATAAGTTTGACGTGTTTGTGAGTGTGTATGTGTGTGTGTGTGTGTGTGTGTGTGTGTGTGTGTGTGTGTCTGTCTGTGGCATCATAGCTTCTGATGTTTAGGTCCCAATGTAATAGGTGGCGAGCCTATTGTAATTAACCGGGCACTTATAAACCTGCGATACCCCACCAATTTTCAGCTCTATGCAAATTTATGCAAGCACAAATTTTCATTTTGTCTGGATTATAGGTATATACTTTGCATTTATAAAAATAAGGGACAAAGCTTACAAAACATTACCTTTTTATGTATGTATACACATATCATTCACATGATCAAAAACCCTTGACATGTCCATTTTAAATACTTTTTTTGGCCTTTGATTGTCCACACTTACGTACGTATTTACCATAACTAGAAAATATTTTTTTCCTTAAACTTTTCTGATTTTGAACGAACGCCTAATATTCCACCTTTTAAGCGTTCTCATTGTCACTGACCTCTCCGAATTTTGGCAGTGACCGATCATGACATAATCTGTAGTGTTTTATCCAAATCTGTTCTGCTGTTCTGACGTGAATCACTAATCTCTCGTTTTGACCAAAGTTTAATACATGTATTTGACAAGTTGCTACAAGTGAGACATAATTGTGTTTTAATAGTAGATTGTATAATATGGGAGCAAAGTAGTATTTTACGGTGAGGGCACTACTTTGAATCACCAGGCGTAGCAAAGGATTCTAGAATTCTAACGTAGAATCTTGATCGCAGCGACGGATTCAAAGTCCAATGCTCTAGGGAAATATAATTTGCCCTCGAGTCCGCTTTTCATCCTCATTCTATGAGAAAATAGATATGTACTGACTATTTACAAGAACAAAGACAGAATTATGGAATTAAGCACTTGTATGTCTCCAGTTTTCTTATTTTCAAAAATAAGGTAAAGTAGGTAGGACACGGCGGTATTTCCGCCCAATTGAGCAGTTCTACTGGGGAAGTACCTCCGCCCTACAGAATACCGCGGCTATAATAACTTCGTGTTGTGTTCCCGGCGGTGAATAGGGTAGACAGAGCTCTCTGGAGAATTTGTGCTGTCAGTGGGAAGACTAAAGGCTTGACCTGCATTGTCTTCTACACTATGGCACAGAAACTCTGTACTTACAGGGTTGGCAGCGCAACTGTGACTCCTCTGTTGTTACAAACGTCCATAGGCCACGGTAACCACTTTCCATCAGGTGGGCTGTGTGCTTGTCTGCCACCTAAGTGGTATAAAAAATAAAGTAAAACCAAAAACATATTGAAAACTCGCTTGTACTTTTCCACATTATTTTTAATTGGTATTAGACCTGTCATTGTGAACCTTTGAGGATGCCGTAAGGCGAAACCGGTCACGTCTAATAACAATTAAAAATAATATGGAAAAGTCCAAGTGAGTTCTCAATATGTGTAACAACAAATTCTACCAAGTGCCATCAATCTACAGTAAAAATAGCCTAAAAGCAAAAAGCTGAAGAAAAGTACAATTTAATTTTATTTGTTACATCTTTTTGTTTAGTCTATATCTATTGTATTTGTTTTATTTTGTTGTGATTAATTGTGTTTTTATATGTAGTGTAAGTGTGTGTGTGTAAAATAAATGGTTCTTTCTTTCTTTCTTTCTATCCTTCTTTCTTTCTTTCTTTCTTTCTTTCTTTCTTTCTTTCTTTACCTAAAAACTCCGTCTATTCTAACTACAGAACTTATGGCGGTGGTCGTTTCACAGAAAATATTGAAGTTCAACCGCATCGCAATTAGTAAAAGCCAACCCTATCTGAGTTGGGAAAAGGGTCAGAGAATGATGATCAGCAATTTTCTTTTTCAACCCCAAAATATTATCAAGAATTCAAAGTCGTTAGGGCAGGGATCAGCCATTGACAAGCATTGACGTAAATGCATATTAATTATAAACTTTAGCTTGGAGGCACCTACGCACAAGTTACTTTATATTAATATATACGTTTTATTTTGAGTAAACAGTGCAATTTAAAATTCAGATTAAATAATTCTTGTCGATTAGTTTAAGTACTTTTTTATGCCACTTAGGTGTCAGACAAGCACACGGCAAATACTTATAAATGTGAAAGTTTAAGAAGATGTCTGTATGTTTGTCATTTGATCACTCTGTAACGGCTGAACTTTAGTGGCTGGAATTTGGTACAGGTATAGATTAGTCTGGAAAACACAAAGGCTACTTTTTACCCCGGGAACATGTTAGTTAGTGGGAACGGGTTGAAAATTTAACGTGGGAGGAGCTGCAGGCAACAATAGACAAAAGGAGGGTACAATAAATACATAGGTATTCTTAACTCTATGAACAGAAAAGGCTTCCTATAATAAACACAGTAAATATAATAACGTCTATTTTTTTAGTGACCTTAACAATTCGGAACTAAGTATGTTACATTAGACATTGCAAGGAGGTAGGACACGGCGGTTTTTCCGCCCAATTGAGGAGTCCGACTGGGGAAGTACCTCCGCCCTACAGAATACCGCGGCTATAATAACTTCCTCTGCCGCACCATTAAGGCCTGGAATTCATTACCAGCTCACGTGTTTCCCTCTTCCTACAATCCCGGGTCCTTTAAGCGGAGCGTGAAAAAGCATATGATGAGACCGTCAATGAGACCGTCAAGCTGAGTGTCACCATTGTCACACGGTCTGTGTAGGTAATGGTGACCCTCTTTTCTAAGACTTTGCCTTCAGCTTACCATCAGGCAAGGCGAAGTCTAATTGACGTGTTCTATATATAAAAGTGCCCGTTTTATAGCAATAGGCTCGCCACCTATTACATTGGGACCTAAACATAACTGGCGAAATGTTGTTGCTAGCCTTCAGGGTTATAGGCGTGAGTTTGTTATGTTTTTTAAAGAATATTAGCAACAGAAATTACTAATATTCCCCTCTAAATCCTCCAGCTAAACTAAACTGCTTGTGTTAATGATTATAATTACTGATAATTCAATTGAGTGAGCCATTACACGTTTATTTTTATTACAATGATTTTATTTTAATTGTCATTTTACTTCATACAACAATGGCGTTCATTTATTATAATTACATACACAGATATACACAAATAGTAAAAACATTTAAGTATTGTTATTAAATACATACACACGTCAGTTAAAATATTTATTAGGTATAATTACATACATACCCATACAAGACATAAGATAATTTTTAAGAGGAGGTAGGACACGGCAGTATTTCCGTCCAATTGAGCAGTCCGACTGGGGAAGTACCTCCGCCCTCTAGAATACCGCGGCTATAATAACCTCGTGTTGTGTTCCCGGCGGTGAGTAGGGTAGTCAGAGTCACTGGAGAGTTTTTGTGCTGTTAGTGGGAAGACCAAAGGCTTGTCCTGCTTTGTCTTTTACACTGACGGGACAGAAAATCTCAATGCTTACAGGGTTGGCAGCGCGAGTGTGACTCTCTTGGTTTTGCACACGTCCATGACGTCCATAGGCCAGGGTAACCACTTCCCATCAGGAGTTGAACCGTGTAACAAAATAAACTCACAGAATTTTGTGTGACTGGTGGCGGAAAATATGTGTAGGAAAAAAACTACACCTCGGTAGGCTAGTGGTATGGGTAATGGACTGCTGAGACGAGGTCTCGAGTTCGATCCCAGATTTTACCATGGCACACACCAATGACTTTTCAATGCTTTACGAAGTTATGTGTGTATTTATCGCAGGTTTATAAGTGCCCGGTTAGTGGCAATTGGCTCGCCACCTATTACATTGGGACCTAAACATAAACTGGAGAAATGTGGGTGCTAGCACCTCTGCCCACCCCTTCGGGGATATAGGCGTGAGTTTACGTTATGTTATGTTAAAAAACTACAAAAATATTGGGTGAGCCAATTCTCTAAAATTCAGTTTCAAAGATTTCAAAAATTGATATCAAAGCTTATGCTAACCGTACCACCAGGCAAGGCGAAGTCCAATTGACGTGTCCTATATAAAAAAAAAAAAAAAAAAAAAAGTCTAACACATGGGTTGCAGTAATCAGCTGACTTTTGGAAGTCAATGACCGGAGGGTATTTCGAATTCCAAATTGCGGCCCCGTAGTAGTGTTAGCATACAAATATGAGCGTTTAATTAAATAATAATTAAAAAAATATTAAATAGGTATTTAAACTATCATGGTCACTCATATCAGTATCAAAATAAATGGGATATAAATAAACTAAACGAAATATCGGAAACTCAAAACAATGAAACATGGTAAATATCCCGTTTATTTTGATACTGAAAAAATATTATAACTTTTTTTATTGTTTTCGGGCATGGCTACCGATACTGATCAACCCCCCAAAGTTCCAAAAGTTAATTTTGTTACACCTTGTATTCCCGAAGGGGTAGCCAGAGATATATCAACATTTACATTTCACCAACTATGATTTTCGGTCGAAATAGGGGGCGAGCTAATTATCATCAAGCAGACACTTTGTCTTGGACTATATGTTTACTGGCGGATGGAGAACAGCCCTATCCCTTAGTCGCCTTCCACGACCCTCACGGGAAGAGATGGGGTGGCCCTAATCTACTCAATTATGTCACCTGCAAGCCGGGACGGTAGTAATAGTTATATGAAAATTTACCTGGCAACAAAAAAGACATAGGAATTACCTACCTATGTTGTTCTTTTTTCATACCACTTAGGTGGCAGATAAGCACACGGCCCACCTGATGGAAAGTGGTTACCGTGGACTAAGGACGTGTGTAACACCAGACGAACCACACTCGCGCTGTCGACCCTGTAAGCACAGAGTTTCTGTGCCGTCAGTGTAGAGGACAAAGCAGGACAAGCCTTTAGTCTTCCCACTGACAGCACAAACTCTCCAGTGAGTTCTGGCTATCCTACTCACCGCTGGGAACACAACACGAAGTTATTATGGCCGCGGCATTCTGTAGGGCGGGGGTACTTCCCCAGTCGGACTGCTTTATTGGGCGGAAATACCTTCGTGTCCTACCTCCTGTCCCTGGTGAAATTTGGGTGTTATTTCAACTCTATCTAACCTTCAGGGAATAAAGACGTGACTATATATATGTAGTACGAATATTGATAGTACCACTTATTTTAACATTCATTCGCATTACACATTACAGGCAAATATTACAATACCGGAGTTTACATATGATGTCAATAATACAATACCGCCGTTTACATACGCTATCGACCTTTGTGGCGTGGCGGTAGTTAACGCAGCCGCTACGTAGGTGCCGGGTTCGATTCCCGCTCAGTGCAAATATTTGTATGCATGAATAGGTATGGGTATTTGTATTGGTCCGGGCCTCGATTGGTCTGGGACACTGCTAAAAATCCATATAATTTTAGACTTGGCAGACTAGCGCACGGCCCACCTGATGGGAACCTCCGCCCCCCATGAGCGCTGGCCTGGGGGTGACAGGTGGAGCCGTCTGTCACCCTGGCAGAAGCAGGCCGTGGCGGTGGCGCGCCTCGCGCTTCTCCCCGTTTCCGGGGACAGAACAGGAGAAAAAAAAGGGGGGCAGGATCAGACTCTAAGACAAGCACCAGCGAAGGTGACGTCATCTGAGATTAATTTTGCCTTTTTTTTTACGTGCGCAAAATCCCCACGGATACCTCCCCACCGGAGCCGGTGGAGGAGGTTATGTCGGACTCGAAACGACTAAAACGCACGCCGCCTGTGGGTCGCTTTGGTTGCCGAAGGTGAGGTTGACAGGCATATCTCTCGCACCCCGGCCGACCCAGGGTCATCTCTCACGATCTGGCCCTCTCCTCGGGTGTGTAGGGACTACAGAGACCCCGGAAAACGGGGAGGCGCGCCAGGCGCGCCGCCGCCGCGGCCTGCTTCTGCCAGGGTGACAGGCGGCTCCACCTGTCACCCTCAGGCCGAGATTAATTTTACCTGTACCTCCCCATTGTTCCTCCCCTGTGACCATGCTAAGCTAATACACAGTTTGGAAAATCCTACGACCTAATTCTTCTCCATTCTTTTTTTTATTTCTTGTTCTTGACCTTTTTTTAGTTTTGTTTATGGTTTGGATATAAATCTTGGAAAACAGATATCTGTTATCACTAGATGCAAAATCTTGCTACTAGTATAATCAATGATTTAAGGGTTTATCATTGATTTTTGAACGGTGGCTCAGTGGTTAGACATTCCTCCTGTAAGGAAAAGATCGTGGGTTCGAATCCCGCCTGAACCTATTCAATATTTTCTATCTTAATCGATTTGAATAGTTGGTATACTCAATTCTTTAAAATTTTATTCAATTTTGTAGTTTGTTATAAATCTTATAATTTTTATTTTATAACTGTACGCTTTGTCGACCTCTGTGGTGTAGCGGTAGAGCGCAGGACTGCTAAGTCAGAGGTCGGAATTTCGATTCCCGTTCAATGCAAATATATGTATACATTATTAAGTGTGTATATTTGCATTGGTCTGCACGTTTCTATGTATGATATGTGTGTAATTACAAAAAAAAATCTAAGTATGTTTATCTACATACTAGAACCAATAACACAAGGTGTGTAAAAATGTCTTAGAATAATATTATTCTTACTTTTTAGTACTCACTTTGATACTTTGCCGGTACAAACAGACACATAGGCTAAAATTGTTTTTTTTTTGTTTTAAATGTCGCACATCATTTATAAGCATTTGTTAAAAAAAAATTAGTATGTTTAATAATATAATACGTAGCATATAATTTCAAAAAAGTTTTCAACACCTGAAAACAAAAATACCAAAAAGACTCACCTTAATTTTTTCTTTCTTGTCTTTCACAAATATAACTTGTCACTATACAGAATTAATAATTATTATTATTGTCAACAATAAGCACGTCTAATAACTATTACGAATAGACGTCAACTGGGACGGTATGCACTTAATGCTGAATAAGGATTATCGAACAAAACCAGGGGAGCGCAACCTTTGGCAGTATTTATGTTTTTACAGCGGGCAACACATTTTATTATACTTACAACGCTCGGACCGCGTGCCTATGTGATTATGACGTAGTTATAACACATTCATCGTTGATTTCTTTGAAATAATAGCTAAATAGGTCTTAGATGTCATCTGCACACGGTGCAGAACATCCGATCAAGAACCAAGCGGTTCGGTGACTCTTTCCTCTGTCGCACCTTTAAGGCCTGGAATTCATTACCAGCTTATGTGTTTCCTTCTTCCTACAGTCCCGGGTCCTTTAAGCGGGGCGTGAAAAAGCATATGATGAGGCCGTCAAGCTGAGTGTCACCATAGTCACACGGTATGTGTAAGTAATGGTGACCCTCTTTTCTGAGACTTTGCCTTCAGCTTACCATCAGGCAAGGCGAAGTCTAATTGACGTGTTTTATATAAAAAAAAGTGTATCTTATTTGGTTTTGTATTGCGGTAAAGTGGGAAGAATGAAGGCTTGTCTTGATTGTGTTTTCTGCACTGACCACACAGAATCTCTCCGTTCTTATTTTGTGAAGTTCGTTTTATTACTTTTTTATATTTTTTTGCAGCAGTAGAGTTTAGGCCACCTCATCTCTAAAAGACAACTGAGGCATTGTGCTGTTCAACATTAGTCAGATATACGGCCCAGACTCAGCCTCAGACGCAAGTCTCCAGTCAACAATAGTGCCCGGAATATGGTAATAGGCCCGCCCCATATTACGTGAGACAGGACAACAATGATTGGTGAAAAGTGGGTGTTAATTCATCTCTGCTTAATATTCCGAGAATAAAGGCGGGATTATATATATATACATATATCTATGAATGTATGTTAATAGAATTCATGTGGGTAGAGCTGCTGTTGTCAGCTATTTATTACCCGACTGCGCCAGGAAGGTTATGTGTTACGCACGTATGTATGTAGTTTTTTTTGTTCCCCTCTATCAGCCTAACAGCGGGACAGATTTCGACGAATGGGGTCTCAAATGGAAGGTATTGATCTCCCTAGTGTCATAGGGTACACAAAATGTTAACAAAAACTATGTTGTGGAGTTTTGGTGCTAAAATGCGTGTTGTCATTTTTTTTTTCATTCAAATTCATCGAGTCAAAATGAAGAGAATTAATTCTCTTTCACTTTATGATTGAAAAATAGGTATTGCAAGCTATCAAACTTGTTTCCGTCTTTTTGAACGCAGTCAGTTTTTTTTTTCTGACAAAATGTTGCGAGCCCCTGCACTGGCGCGGACCACGGCGTTTAAAGTCAGCATATTCGTGAACTACGTCTACATACATAACGACACGGACGGACAAACGGCCCAAGTTCACCAAACTAATAAACATCAAATGCCACTGACATGTACAAAACTAGTTTTTTTTGTCGAAAGTTCTAGTGTCGTTTGACATACCGTTAATACGGTAGTGATAAAGCTTTGGCGGCTATTTATTTCTTCCGCTATAGTAACATACAGATAATCACGCCTTTATCCCTAGAGGGTTAGGCAGAGGTGAATTAACATTCACATTTCAACAATAATTGTATTCGGTTTTAATAGAGGGTTAGCATACTGCCGTATTCCGGGCACTATTGCTTTTTTTATACCACTTGGTGGCAGACAAGCACACGGCCCACCTGATGGAAAGTGGTCACCGTGGCCTATGGACGTGTATAATACCAGAGGAGTCACACTCGCGCTGCCATCCCTGTAAGCACAGAGTTTCTGTGTCGTCAGTGTAGAAGACAAAGCAGACCACTTGCAGCACAAACTGTCCAGTGAGCTCTGGCCATCCTACTCACCGCGCGCTGGGAACTCAACACGAAGTTATTATGGCCGCGGAATTCTGTAGGGCTGAGGTACTTCCCCAGTCGGACTGCTCAATTGGACAGAAATATCGCCGTGTACTACCTCCTTAAGACTCTTGTTGTTGACTCGAGCCATGCATCTGAGGCTGAGTCTGGGCTGTATATATCTGTCTGATGTTAAATAGCCCTATCCCTTAGTCGCCTTATACGACACCGCATGGGAAGAGATGGAGTGGCCCAAATTCTACTCTGCCGGAAGCAAATCCGCTATGGTTAAAATCATAAATATGGCTGGTACGTCAGGGGGCGTGGGTTTGAATCCCGCTCAGGGTCAATATATTTCCGTCGTGCCTCTCAGAGAACGTTTAACCATCGCGCGTCTGTCTCGGTACTCCCGGTTGTCATACAAACATGCACGGCAGTCTTTACAAGTAATTGGAGCCCTAAAAAGGTCTACAACTGGTGTAACCTTGAAAAGATATAGCCTGAAACACAGGTTTGCATAAACCTAGATCAGGCAGGTCGTAAGAAATGTGTAAAGTAGATATATTTTCTAAATTGTTCTTGTACCTGTAAACGTTTTCCCAAGCGCCTACAATATAGGGTTCTTCAAGAGGGGCATCAGAAGGTTTCTTCATGGTCGGCAGCGCGTGTGTGACACCCCTGGTGTTACATACGTCCATAGGCCACGGTAACCGCTTCCCATCAGGTGGGCCGTGTGCTTGTCTGCCAACTAAGTGGTATAAAAAAAAAACTTTTTTTTTTTTTTTTTTCAATTATACACCTACCTAGTGAGTATGGTATTAATATAAGTAACACCATAATAAGCTTATGGCCATAAATATAAGACTACTGATGATATAACCGCTGCGTGGTTCCCGGTGGAGTAGAATTTGGGCCACCCCATCTCTTCACATGCGGTGTCGTACAAGGCGACTAAGGGATAGGGCTGTTTAACATCAGACATATATATACAGCACAGACTCAGTTTTAGATGCATTGCTGGAGTCAACAATAGTGTCCGGAAGACGGCAATAGGCTCACCCCCTATTACGTGGGACTGAATTCAATGATTGGTGAAATGTGGGTGTTAATTCACCTCTGCCTAACCCTCTGGGGATAAAGGCGTGATTATATGTATGGATGTAATATATACTGTAAAGTCTTCTTTGACAAATAAATAAATTATTATTATTTTATTAACTGCAATGTTACGATATCCTCGATAGGTTACGGAGGTCAGGTGGCAGTCCCTTCACGGAAAAAATCGAAAATCAGCTTAACTACGGTCAGCCATCAACAGTCGAACTCCGAGGTGAAAGATATGTATGGGATGTGACCGGCATCGGCATTTATGCTAGGATGAAGAAAAATCGTAGTTCCTATTTTTACCCGACTTCGGCGAAGCAAAAGGAGGGTTATGATTTTGACAGGCTATTTATGTTTGTATGTATGTAGGTTCATCTGTTCATAAAGTACTGTGTTAAGATAAATATGTCTTGTTTGGTATCAACTGAAAGGGATTAATTAGCACATTTCAAATATGTATAAATTATATCTATTGCTTACCCCAAAATAATATAAATAAAAAAAATAAGTTTAAACTACAACCCGACTACTGAAAAAGTATTAAACAATAAAATATCTAAGACAGACGTGGTCGGAGAAGAGGGCCAGATCGTCAGAGATGGCCCTGGGTCGGCCGGGGTGCGAGGGATATGCCTGTCAACCTCACCTTCGGCAACCAAAGCGACCCGCAGGCGGCGTGCGTTTTAGTCGGTTCGAGTCCGACATAACCTCTCCCTCCGGCTCCGGTGGGGAGGTATCCGTGGGGATTTTGCGCACGTAAAAAAAAAAAAAAAGACCGACGTGGTCGTATGCCACTTAGTCTAACAAAACAATACATTTTAGGGAAAAGTGGTATACGACCACGGCTATCCTTGATATTTTCTTGTTTAATACTTTTTCAGTAGTCGGGTTTTAGCTTAGAGTACACATAAAACTACTCCACTAGTTTTATATATACTCTAAGGATTTTAGTTTCAAACTACTTTTTTTTTATTCCACTTAGGTGGCAGACAAGCGCACGGTCCACCTGATGGAAAGTGGTTACCGTGGCTTATGGACGTGTGTCCACCAGAGAAGCCACACTCGCGCTGCCGACCCAGTAAGCACAGAGTTTCTGTGCCGTCAGTCAGAGGACAAAGCAGGACAAGCCTTAAGTCATCCCACTGACAGCACAAATTCTCCAGTGAGCTCTGGCTACCCTACTCACCGCTGGGAACACAACACGAAGTTATTATAACCGCGGTATTCTGTAATAATTATTTTACTTAATGACTTGATATAGAATATAATATAGTTTTGACATACTATTAAACTGTTACATAATCTGTGATACTATAGAGTAAATAACAACGAATAAAAGAAGGATGTTTTCTATAAATATCTTTTCCATCAATAGGAAATAAAATGAACGGAAAAATTTAATTTATAAATAGTTTTAAACAGTACTGTTGCGTAGATTGAATACATTGAATTTATAATTAAGTATTGGAGATCATGTTGATATTTTGGCGCGAACTCGTATAGACAACATAACGGAAGCTAGTCTACCGTGTGCGGTTGGTATTACGTAACATATTTCTTTGTGTCTGACCATATATCTTTGATGTTTAATATAAGTATTCTACCAGCTAATAATACTATTGATATTATAATATTTCTATACTCCAATAATGCATTATGAACTATAGATAGATATTTTGTCCGAACTGATTTTCTTGTTTATTAAAATGGCGACCAAAATCAAAAAGACGCGACAGAGCGCTAAGCAAAAAAGTCATTAATAATAAATTCGAAAAAATAATATTTTTGACGCTTTTATGTGAGGTTAAGTATATTATAATAGCTGTGACCCGCGGTTCCGCACGTGTGGAATTATGATCCTTTAAACTTTTTTTTACGTGCGGCTATTTCCTCGGATACCAACCCTGTCGGCCTTCGGGGGTGGTTATGTCGTACTCGGTGTCCCCATCGAGCTCCGGAAAGGGGCAAGGTGAACGTCGCGCCTCTGCAGCGGCGGGGGTGAAGTGATGACAGGCGCCTACACCTGTAAACCCCACGACTGCGCTCGGTGACCAGCCCTCCCCTTACCTGATCTCCACTGTGCCCTCTGGTAGACATGGGGTCATGCGGGAAGCCTTCCAGCAACCCTCTACAGGCCGTCGCAGCCGGTATTTGCCGTAGGCGGCAGCCCTGGGAGAGAATTGCTACCGTCCCCGTTTCCCAGGGTGCACCACATAGAGGTTCCGGATCCGTTCCCGCTACATCTTCTGTTCAGCTGACACTCCCCGGTATCGGTCGTGACATACTTCGAACTCCCGTTGCATGTAATTTCATCGTTTTGAAATAATGTACACACAGCGTCAGAGAAAACAGACCCCCTCAAAACTTAAAGAATATCGCCGCGGGGGTTCCTTTTCTCTGAAGCTTACCGTACAAGAATGTATCGGATTTATTGACATTTATAATTTCATAATATTTTTTGAATAGTGCGGCCTATTTCTATAATGTTAAAAGTAATCGACAGATACTGAAACACTCTTGAATATGAAATAATTTATTTGAATAAGAATGAATATAAAGCTATACATAACATGGTCTGATTTTTATCGGTAATTATACTAGGTATCGGGACTTCTCGCGAATTATATCTTGGAACTTACTATTTCTGCCGACGTTTCGGATGCGTTGCAGCACCCGTGGTCACGACTTGACTAGTCTTCGAGTGTCGAGATGTATGCGGGGAACATTTTTTGAGCCCACCATTACACTTATTATGAACGGTTAGGCTGGCGACACATGTGTTCAACACTCACTATGTCAGTTTTTAACGGCACTGTGTTTTTTGGTTTTAGTATCTTAAACACTGGATTTATCGGTAATTCTATCAGCCACGCTAGAATTTATTTCGTTCACGCGATATTTATATATCGCGATATCTTTTAAACTGTTCATACATCATCATTCTATTTATTTAGTTTCAATGGCAATTGTGATCTACATAATGGATACATGGATTTTGCATGCAGAGAAACTGCGAAGCATGTCGGACCTTATTTGTTTTTGTAACACCATTGTAACATACCGTGTTTCGAGCAATAAATGATTTACTTACTTACTTACTTTACTTACTTAAAATGCACAACGTATCTAACGTATTTAATTGGACAATAAATAACAGATGTATTGTTAAAAATAAAAAATTTAATAAATTTATTGTGGGTACCTACCCTTAAGAGATAGATATATCGCGGACTTTATCGTAGCCTTTTTTAAGCAACACATTTTTCATCATAGGGACCCCTCAACACTGGTGTGAAATCTTCTCCATCTTCTAGGCTCTACTGTACAAAGTATTCCATCAAAAATCAATCAGTACCGCGTCTCTTTAGTTTGCCGCACCATAGAGCATAGCCCTGGCATGTGTTTTGTTGTTGACTGTTTGGATAGAGAACCCTAAATACTGCAGGTAGATATTCTATGTTTTATTCACTTTAAGTCTAGAATTCTCAAATTCAGGTCCTTAAGAGCACCTTCAAAACTTATTTTAGATCAAAGGTACTCTCAATTTACATTTTTAACTTATACATACATACAATCACGCCTTTATCCCCGGAGGGTTAGGCAGAGGTGAAATATCACCCACATTTCACCAATAATTGTATTCGGTCCCACGTAATAGGGGGTGAGCCTATTGCCGTATGTCGGGCACTATTGTTGACTCGAGTCATGCATCTGAGGCTGAGTCTGGGCTGTATATATCTGTCCGATGTTAAACAGCTCTATCCCTTAGTCGTCTTGTACGACTCTACTCTGCCGGGAACCATGCAACCTTAAACTAGTTGCTTGTTGCAAGGGAGCAAGGGAGAAAAATAATTTGCTCTCGAATCATAATATACTGTTACGTGCACGGGGTACAATTAAATGCCGTTTACTCAACGAAGAGATTTATTAGCTCACCACAAACTAGACAATTAAATCACTAGTACACACAGTACTTGGATTGAGGTAGGTAGGACACGACGGTATCTCCCGTCTCAAATTGAGCAGTCCGTCTGGGGAAGTACCTCCGCCCTACAGAATACCGCGGTTATAATAACCTTGTGTTGTGTTCCCGGTGGTGAGTAGGGTAGCCAGAGCTCACTGGAGAGGTTTTGTGCTGTCAGTGGATAGACCGTAGGCTTAAATTGACACCACTGACTTGTAGGGGCGTGAAATGTTGGCGCGGCGGTCAGGGAGACCCGGTGAAACGGTTATCCGCTGGCCGCCCGCAGGTTGTACGGTTTCCGAACCTGGGGATCACTTAATCTCCGCCCCAGGAGGCTGAACCAGCAGCCTGTGTAAAGTGCCCAATGCTGTAGTCGTGCCGGAGGAGGAAACCGGAGTGGACTCGGCTACAGTATTTGGGAGGGGACCGGGGGCCCTTCCGCCCGCCGCGCCAGCCACTCACATAACCCCAGCTTGTCAGTGGTGGTACGAAGCCTAGCTTTGTCTTCTGCACTGGGAGCACAGAAACTCTCTATACCTTCCTCCCCCCCACCCCCCACATAGGTCATGAAAGGAAAAAATAAGAATAAGGTTACTACAGCGGTACCATCATCCACAATACATGTGGATTTCTGTAACATCAGGGGCCTACACACCAACCTCAACGCGGTCCATCTACATTTAGAGACCGCGCAGCCCACCTTGTTTTTTCTGACGGAGACGCAAATATCATGCCCGGCCGATACAGCCTACTTAATGTACCCGGGGTACAAACTCGAGCATAACTTCCTGAGTCGCGCCGGGGTATGCTTGTACGTCCGGGATGATATTTGCTGCCGCCGTCTTCAAGGCCTTGAAGACAGGGACCTGTCAACTCTTTGGGTACGTACGGATCACGGTGGCCACACCCGTATCTTTGCGTGCCTCTACAGGTCTCATAGCGGTGACTTGGGTACAGCTCAATTGTTTGAGCATCTGCAGCGGTCTGCGGACAAGGTAATTGAGCAATACCCTACCGCGGATTTAGTATTCTTGGGGGACTTCAACGCTCACCACGTAGAGTGGCTGGGGTCTCCTAGAACTGATTTTGCGGGAAGGGCTGCTCATGACTTTGCACTGAGCTACGGATTCTCTCAACTGGTGCATTCTATTACTAGAACACCAGAAATAGAGACCCATAGAAGCTCTATACTGGACCTTCTGCTGACTTCACGCCCGGACGAATACTCAGTAACTGTGGAAGCACCACTTGGTACTTCGGACCACAGCCTCGTTCGGGCGCAAGTGACTCTCACGCGGCCTGAACCACCGCGGCCACCTCAATGGCGGCATGTCTGGCACTACAAGTCGGCAGACTGGGATGGACTGCGAGAATTCTTCGCGTCGTACCCGTGGAGGCAGCTTTGCTTCACTTCAAATGATCCCAGCTCCTGTGCAACAGCAGTAGCTGATGCGATCCTAGCGGGTATGGAATGCTATATTCCGAACCGCTGGATCGCAACAGGAGAGAGCAAACGCCCTTGGTTTAATAGGCCCTGCAGAGAAGCAAGAGACCACAAGCAATCTGCATACAGGGCTTGGACCACGGCTTTAGCCAATAAAGATCCTAATATCACTGAAGTGAAGCGAAAGTTGAATGCCGCCTCGAGGTCTAGTAAAAAAGCTACGGCCAGGGCTAAGTTTGAGTTCATCGGCAGAATTGGCGAGCGGCTTGCACGCTACCCATCTGGCAGTCGTGCATTTTGGTCGCTCGCCAAAGCTGCCGAGGGAAACTTCTGCCAGTCTTGCCTTCCACCGCTGCAAAAATCCGATGGTAGTCTGGCCCATGGCGCTAAGGAGAAAGCCGATCTGTTGGGTAATCTCTTTGCGTCAAACTCGACTATGAACGACGGGGACGCCGAACCAGCTGTGGTGCTTCCATGTCTGAAGTTAAAATCACGCAACGGGCGGTCCGGCGTGAGCTTAAGTCCCTAGATGTTCGGAAGTCGAGTGGGCCGGATGGGATACCGGCGATGGTGCTTAAACACTGCGCCCCTGAGCTGTGCCCTGTACTTACACGCCTTTTTGCACTCTCCTACTCCGCGCGGCAGGTCCCAGCCTCGTGGAAGGCCGCATTCGTGCACCCTGTACCTAAGAAAGGCGACAGGAAAGATCCGACCAATTACAGGCCTATCGCTATAACCTCCCTACTCTCGAAGGTTATGGAGCGTGTCATTAACACACAGCTCCTGAGATACCTTGAAGGAAACGATCTACTGAGCGACCGACAGTACGGCTTTCGCCACCGTCGCTCAACCGGTGACCTTCTTGTGTATCTCACAAACCGGTGGTCGCAAGCCATCGAGAGTCGGGGTGAGGCACTAGCGGTCAGCCTCGATATAGCAAAGGCCTTCGATCGGGTCTGGCACAAAGGTCTTCTTGCGAAGTTGCCGTACTATGGACTCCCCGAGGGACTTTGCGAATGGATCGCCAGCTTTTTGTCCAACAGAAGCATCCAAGCTGTCGTCGACGGCAGCTGCTCGGACCGCATGAACATAAACGCTGGTGTCCCACAAGGCTCCGTGTTGTCTCCGACGCTGTTTCTGCTGCATATCAATGACATGCTGTCTGATGGCTCCATTCATTGTTATGCGGACGACAGTACCGGGGACACGTGTTACACGGGCCGTGCAAATATCCCTCAGTCCGAGGTGGAGAAGAGTCGCGAACAACTTGTGTCTAAAATCGAGACTACTCTCTCTGGAGTATCCGATTGGGGACGACTAAACCTAGTCCAATTCAACCCCACTAAGACACAAGTATGTGTATTCACCGCTAAGAAAACCCCATTCATTGTAGCGCCGCAATTCCTGGGCACACCGCTTACCATCTCCTCGAGTATCGGGATCCTTGGTGTCGATATCTCCAGCTACGTCCAATACCGAAGTCATTTGCAGGACAAGGTTAAGTTGGCATCAAAAAAACTCGGAGTGCTCAACAGGGCGAAGCAGTACTTCACTGCGGGGCAGCAACTCCTTCTTTATAAGGCACAGGTCCGGCCTCACATGGAGTACTGCTGTCACCTTTTTGCTGGAGCACCTGCATACCAGCTTGACCCCTTCGACTCGTTGCAAAGACGGGCATTGAGGCTGGTTGACAATCCCATACTCACAGGTAGAGTGGAACCTCTTAGCCTTAGGAGGGATTTTGCCTCACTGTGTGTGTTCTATCGCCTATACAATGGTTTGTGCTCAGATGAATTGTTTGACATGATGCCCGTAGCTTCATTCTATCATCGCACCTCTCGCCATAGGCAGGGAATTCATCCCCACACATTGCGACCTGAGACGGTACGCACTGTGCGGTATGAAAGAAACTTCATCCCACGCACACTCAAGCTGTGGAATGACCTCCCTGCTGCGGTTTTCCCAAGCGCCTACAATATGGGGTTCTTCAAGAGGGGCATCAGAAGGTTTCTTCATGGTCGGCAGCACGAGTGTGACACCCCTGGTGTTGCATACGTCCATAGGCCACGGTAACCGCTTCCCATCAGGTGGGCCGTGTGCTTGTCTGCCAACTTAGTGGTATAAAAAAAAAAAAAAAAAAAACTTCTTCAACAGTTCCAGTCGCTCAGTAGTTCACAGTAGTCCACAGTCGTTGCTCAGGTCGCAGGTAGAATCTTCTTCAGTCGCTTAAGTTCGCTGTGTTCGCTTTCGTTCTCAAAGACAGAATGAATCGTGTCGCTATGCGAGCATGTTTTTATACCTCTCAATTAGGAGGATCGAATTATCTAGAAAGTTCGCGAGCGATAAATACCTATTCTTTTGATCGTGCCGCCGTCGCTGACCTTCGAGTACATTCTCGATATTTACCTATTGTTTGTTTTTATTCAAAAGAGTGTGCAGGTACTCGTAGGTAGGTTGTGACTTTTTGTTGACGATTCTAGATTTTTCTATGCCATTCGGTAGAGTAACTCGTCACTAACAATGCGTTTTTATTTCATCAAGATTCGATTATTAGTTTTCGAGATATCGACGGCTGTCGTAATAATAAGTACTATACTTTTATTGAATTAGGCACTTGTACGTGTACGTGTCCAGTTATATTATTTTCAAAACTTAGATGAATTAAAAAAAATTTAATTCGTATAAGTTTCAAAAATAAATTAAAACTAAAAAGCTGTAGAAAACTTCGAATGCCTAATTCAAAAGTTCTACCAAACGCCATCAATCTATCATCATCAGTATAAACAACCAGAGTTTTTTTTTAATAACTTCTTTTTTATGGCACGAATACCTACGACACGTGACGCCACCGCGCGGCCAGCACGTACCAGCCAGTAATTTTCAGTAATGCATACAATTTCAATTTTGCGTTAGATTTCTATGAATAATATATGTTCTAAATTCAAATCACTTTTCCGTCCGCTAAAAAGTTCTTACCAGAAAAGAACTATTTTGCCATTATTGACAATTATTGACATATACCTATTGACAATTGTGTCAATTTTCGAATATAAGAGATAAAATACTTATTTTCACTTCAGCAGTTCAAACACGTATCTAAGTTTTGCTGCGTAAAAACAGTATGCATAATGCCATTTTGCCCACTACGTGAGACAAAGTAACTTCTCATTTTTTTCAATAAAGAGTGCTTGATTTTTTTAAAGTAAAATGCTTACGTAAACATTAGTACCTATATGCTTATTTCTATTCATGTTTGTGTTTTTAGCGTAATGTATGAGTATGTGATGATAGTGAAAGAATACAGGTATCACTGCGAGAGAAGGAAATCTCGAAGTAAAACCCTGTAACGTCTGGCCATCAAGGTAACAGTAGGCCAAAGCCTCCCAACATTGGGAGAGGCCTAGTCCAGCAGTGGACTGCGATGGGCTAGTTGATGATTTTTTATTTGATTGATGGGTAATACATGCTATATTATCTATTCTAGACCCCTCCCCACCCCATGTGATCATAAATAAGCAATGCATAGACCCCCTTCCCGTCTTACAGAATACTTAGGAAGATTCACAGCAGCGAGTTCAATGGTAGATATTATATTATCTGTGCTGGTAGGTACATTGTTTTTGAACTTGTAATATTATTCTTCTACTTTTACGAATCAACGTTCTTGCTCTTTGCCCTTACGAGAATATAATTCAATTGAAATTGATATATTTAACATATTAATGTATAATAATTATGCATGCGTTAGTCTGTTTTTCACTTGACCTCATATACCGCTGTTTCATAAAGTTCTTTAATTAAAATTTTTAGTTTGGATAGTGATAATGTTGTACGCTAAGTTACATAAAAGGATATTTCTGGGGTTCCAAACAAAGGAGTTCACATTTTTTTGTATACCACTTAGGTGACAGACAAGCACACGGCCCACCTGATGGGAAGTGGTCACCGTGGCCTATGGACGTATGCAACACAGGGGTGTTACACTCGCGCTGTCGACCACGAAGACATCTTCTGATGCCATCTTGAAGAACCCCATATTGTAGGTGCTTGGGAAAACTGCAGCAGGTAGGTCATTCCACAACTTGAGTGTGCGTGGGATGAAGTTTCTTTCATACCGCACAGTGCGCACCATCTCAGTTCGCAATATGTGTGTGTGTTCCCTGCCTATGGCGAGACGTGCGATGATAGAATGTAGCTGTTGGCATCATGTTAAACAATTCATCTGTGCACAAACCATTGTATAGGCGGTACACATAGCGAGGCAAAGTCCCTCCTAAGGCTGAGAGGTTCCACACTACCTGCGAGTATAGGATTGTCAACCAGCCGCAACGCCCGTCTTTGCACCGAGTCGAAGGGGTCAAGCTGGTATGCAGGCGCTCTAGCAAAAAGGTGACAGCAGTACTCCATGTCCAAATGCCAACTTAACCTTGTCCTCCATTGTACTTAGATCTTCTATACATAAACATGTATACCTAGTCTAGCCATAAATATTGTTACGAAGAAAAAACATTTTTTTTATTGCAAATAATATTTATTACTTTTACAGTGTGTTAGTTTAATACATAAATATAAAACAATTTAAAATATAAAAAGCTTATTCGAAGTGGTCTCCATTGGCTGCAACACAGTCCTTTAAACGTTGAGGCCAGTTATCAATAGAAGCACGCACTCTTTCCATGGGAAAATTCTTCACTGCCAATCGTATGGATTGTTTTTGGGGACTCCAAATTATCATGGCGTTTAGAGCAAGCCATACTCTCTAAAACTGACCATAAATCATAATCCAGCGGATTAAGATCGGGACTAGACGACGGCCAGTCTTCAGCTCTGATGAAGTCCGAAACGTTCACTTCCAACCAAGACTGCGTGGACCGAGCTTTATGACCCGGCGCTGAGTCTTGTTGGAAGGACCATACTTGGTTATTGAACATGGTGTTGTTAAGGGGTTTAACTACCTTCTCAAGAATGGTATCTTGATACACTTGTGCCGATGTTTTGATACCATTTTCACAAAAATATGGCTCAGTCACTCCTTCATAGCTAACACCCCACCATACCATCACTGAAGTCGGATAATGCCCACGTTGCACTCTGTCGACTAATTGGGAAGCTTTCTTAGAGCTTTGAGCATAAATACGGTCATTTTGTTTGTTAAAATGTTGCTCAATTGTAAAGATTTTCTCATCCGTAAACAAAATTTTTCAGTGACCTCCCTTTGCGTACCGCTTCAGTGGTTGCTTCGATTTTACCACCCTATTCTTTTTTAAATTATCAGTTAAAAATGACCAGTGCGTCTCTTATAGGCTGCAAGTCCTAAGTCATCTTTTAAAATGCGCGACATGGTTCTGGGTGCTATCTTCATCTCCCGAGATAAAATCTTTTGCTTTCGGACAGGATTTCTTCGAATTCTTTCCCTTATTGCTTTGACCACCTTTTTCGTACGAACACTACGTGGACGGCCAGATCTTTTTCTGTCACAAACAGAGGAGGCCTCATTGTACCTATTAATAGCCCGGTACACAAACATTTGACTAATACCAAGCGTATGGAGAGTTTTAAAAATTACATTCGGCTCCATATCAACTTTGTGTAATGCAATCACAGCGATTCGGTTTTCTTTACTTTACCCCACTCCATTTTAATATAGCAAAATATTGTACAATGTATTGGCGCCAAAATTAGAAAAGAAAACACAATGAACAATCGTATAAAAATGACAGATTCCAAATTCAAATGTAATATCTTTCTTATTTTAATTGGAACAGTATTTATGGCCAGACTAAGTATATATTATATACAGAATGAATTTTTCAGAAAGGATTGGATAGCCAAATCTGAAACTATCATGAATAGCTAGAAAATACTCAAAGGAGTAACGAGCCTGATTTTGATGAAACTTAAAACCTCATCTCATTCGATTTATGAAAAACCAATAATACTAGCTGGAAATCGAACCCATTTATTTTGAAATAAACATTAGGTCTTTACCTATGACATTGCCGAAATTTTCTTATAGATTCATGAGTTCGTTATTCATGTAATTTAATAGCTATTGCCATTATTTATATTTTGTTTGAAAGTTGATTTCAAGATTTTACAAGTCTATTTTAAAATTTGTTTTTATTGGCCGCTTGATAAATTAAATTCGTTCTTCAAAAACAGTATCCTAAATGCTTTCCATTTTGATGAGAAATTTCGAACCTATAACTTTAGCTATTAAGGATCTTATTCTGGGAAGTTATGACATACGGCAAACTAAAGGCAAGAGCTCATCTTTAACAAAATACATTTTTTTTACATTAACTGATTAATTGTTCAAAATGTAGATCACTGTTAGACCAAAAACATGACAAACAAATTGAAATTAGAACGAAATTAAAAGCGAGACTGTTCTATTTTCAAATGTTACCAGCCAACCAGAATCATTCTAAAAATTATTTAAAATAGCAATAGTTCCTTTCTTTAAGGGTCCAGTCTCTCACGAGGCAGTTAAATTCTCAGTGTAACGTATAAAGAAATTAATAAAACGCCTTTGTTTAAATTAATAGCAAATATTCTTATATTCACTAATTTACAAAAAAAGACAACGAATGTATTTATCTTTTAAAAGCACCTAAAATTTTTAAATAGCAATACACACAACGTTCAAATATTTTAACAACTCTTTTTTAATTTAAATTAAGAAAATTACGTATTTAATCTGTGTTAATAACCTTAAAGTGCCCATACTCAATGCAGCAGTTCAAGGCTGCATACTTTAAGAAGGGAAATCAAATCATACAACCATAACTGTACAATTCTAGTTTTCCTCTAGTATGGCATGTCTGTGGAGATATTATCAACCCAAAGACTATCTCTACTATGGCATGTTCCGATGAGCTCTTCCAATAAAAATATCATCTTAACTGTCTTCTCCCTTCCTATATAAACAGAACAACATAATAATATAAAAGATTTCGTCTAAATCTAATCTCAATCTCACATTCGTATATCACATGAAAGATAATTTAATTTAATTCTTTATTGTACACAATCGGTAAAAAAAATAAGAAATATGTACAAAGACGACCTTAACTCAATATGAGTTCTCTCCCAGCAAACCTTGGAGTAGCAGAGTAGCAGAGAAGATAGAATTAATGATCTAAGTTCATTAAATTAACAATGGTAAAAGAGCGGTAAAAGTTGTGTCTGTTCTTATTTTATCGTTTTTATTTATTAATAATCATCCATCATCTTTATAAATATAAAATGTTTTGACTAATATATATTATGTCACAATAATTCAAACAAGTTTCCTTGTAACTTGACTTGACCTTTAATAAAAAGGAACTAACTTGACTAATCAGTAAAATATCCAATTTTTATTTTGAATAACCGTTTTTGACATTATTTGATTTTGACAGATCGGGGTTGAATTTTGAATATTTTTTTTATGAGAATTTAAACACCTCAACAAAGTCTAGGGAACAAGATGACCCCAATTTTTTTTCCTGTAAATCTTGTTTTGCAAATAACTGGCAGCAAATAAATAAAAATAGAATAAAGTAGATTACAGAGTTGTTCGAAATTTAAAAATAAATTTAAATAAGTAATGATTTTCGAATATGGAGGGAAAACTTTTAAAAGTGTTTGATTGTGCAGTTTCTCTGAGGCAAAATAAAAATTATTTTCTTTGATTGTAAATAACGTTTATTATCAATAATACGTCTTTTACGTATGGTTTGTGCATTTTTGTGACTGTAGTCATCATGTCACGTCGTCATTTAAGTCGCGAAGAGATGTTAAGGGCTGTTGGTATGCTGCAAGCTGGACGAACTCAACGCGACGTAGCGGATGCTGTCAACACCCAACCAAGCGTAATTTGCAGATTATGGGCACGCTACAGATCTACAGGGGATGTTGCCGAACGTCACAGGGGACGAAATAGGGTTACTACCCCGCGACAAGATCGTTTCTTGAAAAATTCCGCAGGGCGGCAACCCACGATTACTGCTCGTCAGTTGGTCGCAGGTCTCCAGTCTCAGCATCAAGTGGTTATTAGCGATCAAACTGTCAGGAGAAGACTACACGAAGCCAATCTTCATGCTCGCAGACCGCTTAGGGTTCCAGCTCTTCGCCGTGGAAATCAAGGTCGTCGCTTATTGTGGGCTAACGCACATTTATAGTGGACCGACCATCAATGGGCACGGGTTCTGTTTTCCGAAGAATCTCGCTTCGGTTTTCATCCTGATTCGAGAAGAGTGCGTATATGGCGAGTTCCTGGACGTCGGAGTCGTCTCCAGAATCCGCAAGAAGTTCATCCTTACCAAGGTGAAACAATCATAATATGGGCTGGAATTCGCCTTGGTGGAAGCACCGACCTCGTTTGGATACGGGGCAATTTGAATGCAAACCAATACATTCAGGAGGTTATACACCCCATGGCCATGGTAATCCCTCATCGACAGCAGTTACCGAAGGTGAGTTTGACAGGCATATCCCTCGCACCCCCACTTCGTACGCAGGCAGCTTGGCTTGCGATCCTTCGACGCTCCCGCTGCCGCTCTCGCCCCGCTTCCTCCTTCACGAGCATTACTTGCTCGTAGAAGGAAGCGCCGGCCGCCCGGGCATCCGTGGCGTCGCAGTGGCGGCACTCGGACGTTGGCTCTTTCTCCATCCGACACAGATACTTCCCGAAGCACCCGTGCTCGGTGATCATCTGCGTCAGACGGTACGAGAGGCTGCCGTGTGGCCTCTCTAGCCACTCCCCCATGAGGGTCTTACCGCCGCTACTACGGCGCGCCCTGCCCCTGGTCTCCCAAGTCGTAGCTCTCATTCCGGATAACATAATACTAAAGGTACGGCTTACAACGTTTAAACATAGTTTTATTATTGATATGCACTGAGATTGTGTGAGAATTGGTTGTGAAGGTATCTGACCTCCAGACAGTCACTTTACGAAAAATATCGAAGACTTTTTGATACCACTTAAGTGGCAGACAACACACACACAAAAAATCCCCACTGAGCTCTGGCTACCCTACTCACCGCTGGGAACACAAGTCACAATACGCGGTTATATTATGGTCGCGGTATTCTGCTCAATTGGACGGAAATACAGCTAAACCTGCGAGTTTAGCAGAAAAAAGCGGACCCTAAATTCCGAGGTGAAAACTTCGGATGTAACTGGGATTAACGCCAAGATAAAGAAGAAGTGCGAGAAAATAATGGTAATGGTAAAAATAATCAAGGTCTCAAGTCGTTATGTAATAAATACATTATGCATCACAAGAAAAATGTTGACTGAACTTTAAACTTTCTATCTAGTATCTAGTAGGTACCTATAGAACCTCTGTGATGTGATACTAGTGATGTCTGTCGCTCAAAGTAACTATACAGTTTATACGATGATTATTCGATTAAGCATTGTCATTAAAATTGATCCCTCAAAAAAGCAATGATTTCTATGTATCGATTTTGAGTATGCGATGAGCATCCTAGGCATCTAATAATAATAAAAACTCCACAAGAGCAGCTTGTAGCGAGCTGTCGGTGAGTGGCGGCACCACATATTCCAATTCTCTCAAGGATTCATATTTATTCCTCCTCACCTCGTGTGCTTGCCTTTATTGGCCGGCCATGAGCGGAGTAGCAAGAGCATAACCTATTCTCCAGGTTGGAAACGTGAAATGTTATAACACGGGGGGCATGCTGACTGGTATACCGTAAACTTGCGCCCCGCATACTCACCTCTAGACTACCTGAGCCACTCAACAGATGTTGCCCCATGGTCGCACTACGTGTGGCTATTTTAATGGGGCTCATGCAATGAGCTTAGTAAGTCACCGCTTGCCTTTTTAACAATGTTGAGATTTATTGTCACGGCAGGCGTTCGTTAGTCTCCCCCCATAGCCCATTTACCAGTCCATCCAATACTCAACCCTCCTTAGCAGCACTGTACAGCAATAGTCTCTGCACTTGGCGGGGACCATCTCCGGCTATATCATATTGTGCATTCGGGGATGGTATCCGCCATGTGTTGTGCATGTATGTCCTAGCATATTAATTTCTCTTATACAGGCTTCTACGTCTTGCTTTGGCCCTGGGGACTCCGTAGTTCTGGGGGTGTGAACCAGATAAACATAATATTAATTATATACGACTTTATTGTGAACGATAAAAGATATAACACAACATTTAGAGAGTGGTGGCCTTATCGCTCTTACAGGCAACCATAACCATTAGTAAGACTAGACAATTTTGTAGCTAGTTGGCTATAACAGCATTTTCCCTGAGAGTTTAATACGTATCCTCCTTTTAGTGATTAGGTATTTATGGTGGTGATTGCTTCCTTCCTTGGCTGTATTTTACCGTCTCTACCATGGTGAGTGTTCTGATGAGCTCTTCCAACTAATCCCATCATCTCCTTTCCTACATAGGACAACACGTGCAGGTCTTACATGTCACCCTCACACTGTGCAGAATATACGAGCAAGAACCAAGCGGTTCGGAGACTTCTTTGCCGCACCACCAAGACCTGGAATTCATTACCAGCACACGTGTTTCCTTCTTCCTACAGTCCCGGGTCCTTTAAGCGGGGCGTGAAAAAGCATCTGATGAGGCCGCCAAGCTGAGTGCCACCATTGTAGCACTTAGTGTCTGTAATGGTGACCCTCTTTCCTGAGACTTTGCCTTTAGCTTACCGTCAGGCGAGGTGAAGTCAAGTTGGCGTGTCCTATATAAAAAAAAAAGATTGTTGTCTTATTTCCGAAGTTCGGCTGGAAAGCTTACGCTAGAATCTGTTCGTCAAGCAGTAGGTGTACCGTACCAGCTTGCAGATAACGATTTTAGTCTGGGTTTCGACGACTTAGATGAGGTCTCAAGAACACGCCACATTATTCAATGATTACGTCAGTTATAGGTACCTACGTTAACTTTGATAAATTTAAACAAAATAAATCACTTTGATAAAACTTAATCGATTCTTCAGAACACCAATCGATCACGAACACAAATCGATTAAACTTTTTTAAATTACAAATCCACTGCTCTACACTACCACTCAGCTAGATTTCGCAGAATATGAAAGTAATGAAGCGTATCAAATAAAAGAACTTAAGTTATGTTTCTTCAGAGAATGTTGAACTTTAAAGAAAATGTAATAGAGTTCAAAATGAATATTTGCTATTTCCTACATAAGTCTCAGGGATAAGACTTGCTATAAGTGAATGGGCACTCACACATTGAAATTGAAGAAGTATACTTGTATAGCATAATGCAAATTCATTTTAAACCTTGTAATTATCTGTCATAAAGTTGCAAATAATTTAGCAAGTCCTTGAGTAATTCAAAATTGAGAAATTCTGACCACATGGGACTTTATACTTAATATTTATTAATCACATATATTATTTACTAGCGTCATTGTAAAATATATCTTTTCACTAGGAAATACGGTTTAATTTTAAATGCTAATGCGATGCACTAACGACAGTTTAATGACAGCGAACGCTGTATTTGTGCGTCGTTCGAAATTTGTATTCAGTTTGGCGGCAAAACTCACGGTCGATGGTTTTGTTTTCGTTTTTTTTTATTGATGCCAGTGATAGCAATGTGATATTATTGTACTAATATTGTTATTTATTTTAATAAATGAAGTATACAGTGTTCATTATTTATTTAGTGTAAAGTGTAATATGAAAACTAATAATATGTTTGTGCAATGGTGTGTGTTTCTCTTCCTACTTTCTTACGGTGAGTATTCAAATGTGTTTACTAAATATGTATTTAGTGGTCAAGTCAAAACGACAGTATTTTGAGGACCGGGCGTTTAAGCGCCATAATTATATAATAGTATACTTATAATATAATTATGTAATGTGCAATATAGGTACGATATTATGGGATATGGTTGCGTTAACATACCATTAGATCTTGGCAATGCTTGTACATAGAGTCATAGGCCAACCTGACCCGCAGAACAAAGGAGAGGCACTCGCGCCGGTTTTTTTCTCTAAAGCTTAGGGGATGAGACGCCAATTACTCTGGTGGTGAAAGCTAAAATAAAATAATAACAAAATATGGCTAGGACTAGAGTTGCCATGCCAGTTAAAAAATAAGCGGACCGAAGTTAAGACCGAGTGCAATCTTTGGGTGCAACTGGCAAATAACTTTGATGGTGACGCTTATCGCTCACACATTCATTATCGACATCATCTTAGCGTGTTTCTCATTTGCAGCCGAGGTTTTCACATCTGAGTCCAGGGTCTGTTTACTTCTTCATATAATTTAGCCTGTGTGGATTTAACTGCTAACTGACCGGAAGAACCAACTGGGTATTTGACTGGCTAATCAAATTAGTGACTTTTTACTAAACATCGAAACGGTAAGGAAACGTGTTTGAAATAAATTATTGCGACGTCATAATATTTAATAGTCAAATCATTTGGAAAATATTAACAAATTGAGTTTTTAAATAACATACATCGATAAATAAGCTTATTGCAGTCCACTGCTGAACACAGGCCTCTCCCAATGTTAGGAGGCTTTGGCCTACTGTTTCCACGCTGGCCAGACGGGTTGGTACAGGGTTTTATTTCGAGTTTTCCTTCTCTCGCAGTGATATCGTCTGCGTATTTTGCCGTTAGTCGCCTCTTACGACATCCTTTATATGAGACGGGGTAGTGATTATTGTATTCTTTAACTGTCACCATACGGATCAAATAACATACACACATACATATAATCACACCTTGATCCCCGGAAAGTTAGGCAGAGGTGAATTACATGACATAACAAACTCACGCATATATGCTACATACGCATGCTAGCACCCACATTTCGTCAATTTATGTTTAGATCCCAATGTAATAGGCGAGCCTATTGCCATTAACCGGGCAATTATAATCGTGCGATAATTATAAGTCTAGTGGTATGAGAAATGGACTACTGAGACGAGGTCTCGGGTTCGATCCCAGATTTACAATGGCACACACCAATGACTTTTCGATGCTTTTCGAAGTTATGTGTGTATTTATCGCAGAGGTGAATTAACGTCACATTTCACCAATCAATAGGGAGTGAGCCGATTGCCGTATTCCGGGCACTGTTGTTGATCGTTCCATGCATCTAAGGCTGAATCTGAGCTATATTATAATATCTGTCTGATGTTAAACAGCCCTTTCCCTTAGTCGCCTTGTATGACACCGCATGGGAAGAGATGGGGTGGCCCAACTACGGCTAACTAAACGTACACAATATTGATGTGACTTTTTAGGTATAAATATATTTTATTTTAAAACTCAGTTTATTTAATTTTTCTGTTTAGAAACTCATTGTGAAGATTAAAAACCGAATTTGAACCACTAGTTCGTCAGTTAGTTAGTCTAGTTTATTTGTTTAAAACGTGTATTTTTTTTAAAGTTTCTGCAAGATTATTTGCCTTTAAGTTAAGTACCTAACTGCATGGAGTTAGCTCTTCACCGTGCGATAAAGAAATGAAGTCCCAGAACTGCTTGGTTCAAGATTGTTTTGTTACTATCTGATGTGAGTGACTCCGCATTCCAGCACTTGTTCTTCTGAAGGCGGACGATAGGGTTAGAGGAAAGAGATTATCAGACAGAACATCTGCCTTGATAGAATCAGGAATGTCTCTACGCCACTGCAGATGGTCTAGCTAGAGTTGTCAGGACTCTCCATGATTCGAGAGCTTCTAATAACTGTTGTGAAGATCTATCCCAGATATTAATTTCACATTAAACTAATATAATATACATAAAAAATATATGCAATTACTTATAAAATTGATACAAAACTATGCTAGCTACACTATATATAAAAAAAACCGCGGTAGCCTAGTGGTCTGGGTAATGGACTGCTGAGACGAGGTCTCGGGTTCGATCCCAGGTTTACCAACACACACCAATGACGTTTCGATGCTTTTCGAAGTTATGTGTGTATGTATCGCAGGTTTATAAGTGCCTGGTTAATGGCAATAGGCTCGCCACCTATTATTACATTGGGACCTAAATATAAACTGACGAAATGTGGGTGCTAGCAGCCATACCCTTCTTGGATATAGGCGTGAGTTTATGTTATGTTATATACAAAAATGAAAAGGAGAAAAAGAGGGAGACTGCAACTTTAGGCATCGAAAAATTCCTCCCCATCGATCTCTACTGGTACCGTGCCCAAAAGGCTGGCGGCATTACCACGCTGAATTTAAACGCTGAATGACGATGCCAATTCTTCGAGCGAGGTAAAGTCCTGCCCTATTTTCACGGGAAGCGTCGATTAGTCGCTTAGTTCCCAGAGATGAGAACAGTATTTCACGCAGGAGCGTGTTTTTTGGACCCAAGGTATAGCCGCCTACTCCAGCAGAAGCAGACCAAGACGGAGATGCGATATTTTTAGCCGACTAAGGCAAAGAAGGGTTATTATTTTGACAGGCTATTAAATTAAAACTAAAATTCGTTTATTGTCAGACCATCGATCCATAGTGTTAGTAACAATTTAACTTAAGAACTAATGTTAGTAATAAATATATATGAATAACAACACTCCACTAACTGTGACACGTGTGGAGTGTCATCCAGTGTTGCAACAAGGGAGAGTCCAATCTGTCCTTAAACACACTCAGGAGACTGTTGGAGCTGCGGCGGAGTCGTGCCAAGGCAGAGGCCGAACGCTTTCTAATAATAGCATGTATGTTACTCTCAGCTCCTCAAATACTGATTAGAACTGGACAAATGAGATATCATTAGAAGCGTCTTGGTCGTCCGCTGGTTGTAGGCTATATGACGTGGCACTGAATCTAATGTAGCGCCCCCTAAAACCTAAAATGTTGGGTTAAAAAATTAATTTGAAATAAATATGAATTCAATGATTGGTGAAATATGGGTGTTACTTAATTCACTTCTGCCTAACCCTCCGGGGATAAAGGCGTGGTTATATGTATGTATGTCGTGTTTGGTGTCAACGGAAAAGGCTTAATTCATACAGCGGCCAAGAACGTCCCTGATCTGCACTGAAAGGGGGTAAAGAGAGTGCGGATTCACCACAATAAGGAGTGCTGCTCTGCTATCGCTGAAGATACCGAAGGTGGCAACGGCGTGTCGCTCTACCTCGCACGCATTATCACATGAGTGTTCTGATGAGCTCTTCCAATTAGTCCCACCCTCCCCTTTCCTACACAGGACAACACGTGCAGGTCTTAGATGTCACCCACACACGGTGCAGAACATCCGATCAAGAACCAAGCGGTTCGGTGACTCTTTCCTCTGTCGCACCATTAAGGCTTGGAATTCATTACCAGCTCACGTGTTTCCCTCTTCCTACAGTCCCGGGTCCTTTAAGCGGGGCGTCACCATTGTCACACGGTATGTGTAGGTAATGGTGACCCTCTTTTCTGAAACTGCCTTCAGCTTACCATCAGGCAAGGCGAAGTCTAATTGACGTGTTCTATATATATAAAAAAATAAAAAAATACAATTCAAATATGTATATTGCCCCAAAATAATATAAATAAAAAAATAAGGTTAACAATTTAATTCACATTAAGGGAACCCTGCAATGATTAACCATTACAGGTTCCCCCAATGTGGCACTTAATAATAAAATTGTAAACATTGTAAATCAGTCAGCACAATAAACGATTGTTTGAAATGGAATCGAAACCGTATTTTAGCCGTCTATGAGCTGATTCAGGCCCCATTTTGCATACGAACCATTCTAGAATGGTATAAATAAAAAAAAATGCATTTCACAAGTAAAAGTTATTGACTACGATTTTAATTTCTAGACGATAACGTCTAAACATAAAAGTATTACGTTCGCTAACCGGTCACTAGTAAGACACAGAACGATCATAATTCTATTATATAATCTGTACTTTCTTCGGTAGTTAACCCACAGACTATTGGTACGTAACTGGATGGTTACCGGCACATATTATAATGACCCCAAGTCGCGACAGAAACGAGACCCTGTCGCGCGCCCTTGTTTGATGTAATCTATGACTAGTGGATTTGAACTCGTCCACCGCCGTAGCATCCTGTACTATCCACAAAAGACACCCAAGAAACGCGTACCTACTGAGTAACTAGAGCAAATTTTGAGCACATTTGAGGTACACGATAAATGGTGGGAGAAATTTACGAGGAGGTAGGACACGACGATGGCAATACCCATCCGATTGGGGAAGTACCTCCGCCCAACAGAATACCGCGGCCATAATAACCTCTTGTTGTGTTCCCGGCGGTGAGTAGGGTAGACAGAGCTCACTGGAGAGTTTTTGTGCTGTCAGTGGGAAAACCAAAAGCTTGTCCTGCTTTGTCATTTACACTGACGGCCCAGAAACTCTCAATGCCTGCAGGGTTGGCAACGCGATTGTGAATCTCTTGGATTGCACGCGTCCATAGGCCACTTTGTGCTAACAGGGTTAGCAGGGCGAGTGTGATTCCCTTGGTTTGCACACGTTCATAAGCCACGGTAACCACTTTCCATCAGGTGGGTCGTGTGTTTGTGGGAGACAAAACCTCAGTACCAATAAAAAAAAATTGCAATGAAACGTGCAATTAACCCGACTGCTGTCAAATGATCACAATAAGTTTGACAGTAGGCGGTATCCATTATTTTTCTTTGGGTTTATGATTGGCAACAGGGTAAATATAGCTTAAAACTGATCAATTAAGCCTATCACAGTCCAGTGCTGGACATAGGTCTCTCCCAATATTGGGATGCTTCGGCCTATTGATTCCACGCTGGCCAGACGGGTTGTTACAGGGTTTTATTTCAAGTTTTCCCTCTCTCGCAGTGATATCGTCTGAGTTTTTTTCCCGTTAGTCACATTTTACGACCCTGTCGGATGAGATGGGATCGACAATTTACAACTGTACAAAATCTAATCATAAAAAAATAAAATAAAATAGAATTATTCAAATAAAATGTTTACCGTAACATACATAAAAGAGAAAACAAACCAAATTAAGCTAATAACCTACTGATTACATTAAAATAATATTATAACTATGAAATAAATAATATTATAACTGTGAACTAAGTATATGAAATCAAGTTTAAATTTAGTGCCATTTTCAACAGCTGCGAGGTTCCCGGCAGAGTAGAATTTGGGCCACCCCATCTCTCCCTACGCTGTCGTACAAGGCGTCTAAGGGATAGGGCTGTTTAACATCAGACAGATATAATTATACAGCTCAGACTCTGGCTCAGAGGCAAAGCACAAGTCAACAGTAGTGCCCGGAATACGACAATAGGCTCACCCCCTATTACGTGGGACCGAATACAATAATTGGTTAAATGTGGGTGTTAATTCACCTCTTGATTAAGATAGGAAAAAAATAAAAAGTTCAGGCGGTATTGGAACCGGCGATCTTTCCCTTACAGGATCGAACCACTAAGTCACCGAATCACGTCTGTAATCATCCAAATCTTCCCGGCATACTTCGACACCATCACCTCTGAAAATCTTAATATACATCTGCCGAATTTGCTGGATCTGTTGACATTTATGATTACTGCTCAGCTCCCTTGAGTAGTAGCGTGATAATATTTAGCCTATAACCTTCCTCGATAAACAGACTATTCAATACAAAAAGAATTTTTGAATTCGCACCAGTATTTCCTGAGATTAACGCGTTCAACCAAACGTAAAAATAAACTCTTCAGCTTTATAATATACTAGCTGACCCACCCCAGCTTCGCCCGGGGTATATTTTGAAGCTTTATATCCCTTTGAGCCTGTATGTTTTAGTCTTCAAAATATGTATGAAAAATTGACGGATTTGTTAACATTTATTATCAACGCTCCGTTCCCTTAAGTAGTAGCGTGATGATATATAGCCTAAAACCTTCCTCGATAAATGTACTACCCAACACTAACAGAATCATTCAAATCGGACCAGTAGTTTCAGAGATCAGCGCGTTCAAACAAACAAACAAACTCTGCAGTTTTATAATATTAGTATAGATTAAGTATAGATAAACTTAGATGATTAAAACACTATATAAAACCATTATTATTTAACCGTACGTGTCTAAAGACCTCAGAATTGACGTGGTACGGAACCACATAAGGTTAATGTACGAGGCCAATACAAAGTCGAACCACCTTTCTCTGTTCACCCTTTCAAGGACATAGCGCAATATTATCGTACAATATTTATATACAAATGTATGTACAGACGTATTTAAATTATCAATAACCTCGTTGTTTGTTCAAACATATTAAATATAGCCTACTTAGCGCTATCTAGATAAGTTAAAATTTAATGTTCTTCTTTATCCTAGCGTTCATCTCGCATAGTCGCATTCTAAGTCTGGGGCCCACCTTTAAGATAAGATAAGATATTTTTTAATAACTTAGGTGGCAGACAAGCTCACGGCGAACCTGATGGAAAGTGGTTTTTTTTTTAAACGGCGAACAATCCCCCCTACCGGATCCGGTGGAAGAGGTTATTTCGGACTCGAATCGACCAAAACGCACGACGCCTGTGTGTAGTTTTTAGTTGTCGAAGTTGAAGTTAACAGACATATCACTCTCGATCTGGCCCTCTCCTTGGGTGTGGGGACCACAGAGTCCCCAAGATGGAAAGTGGTTACCGTGACCTATGGACGTGTGAACTAGAGTTATACTCGCACTGTCGACTTAGTAAGCACAGAGAGTTTCTGTGCCGTCGGTGTAGAAGATAAATGAGGACAATCCTCTGGTCTTCCCACTGACAGCAAAAAATCTCTCCAGTGAGCGCTGGTTACCCTACTCACCGCCAGGAACACAACACGAGGTTATTATGACCGCGGTATTCTGTAGGGTGGAGGTACTTCCCCAGTCGGACTGCTCAATTGAACGGAAATACCGTCGTGTCCTACCTCCTGTAAATGTACGGACAAAATTATGAAAAATTTACAAATGGCGGCCTTATCGCTACTAGCAATCTATTATAGGCTTTCGGCGGTCTTCCTGTCTAACTGCGGGATTGGTTGATCTTCGATATTTTCCGTGAAGCGACTGCCATATGACCTCCCCAAACCATTGGCGACATCCAAGTGTTGCAGTTTAAGGGCTCCAATTACCTGTAATGTTAATGTTTGTATGACAACCGAGACCCCGAGACTCAACCAGACCAATGCAAATAGCTATATTCATACATACGTACATATAATCACGCCTTTATCCCAGGAGGGTTAGGCAGAAATGGATTAACACCCACATTTAACCAATTATTGTATTCGGTCCCACGTAATAGGGGGTGAACCTATTACCGTCTTCCGGGCACTATTTGTTGACTCAAGCCATACATCTGAGGCTGAATCTGGCTGTATATGTATATCTGTCTGATGTTATACAGCCCTATATTCATATATACAAATATTTTCACTGAGCGGGAATTAAGTCCACGCCACATCTTGTATTATCTGTCGTAACACAGATAATATAATATAATTCTTCAGTAGTCTTCGTGATCTAAGCCACCTTCAGAACCAATACACCTACTGAATAATGAACGAGGCTCCGGAAACAGGTTTTCTTTTGAGTTTCGCAGGTCAGAGGCTGTTGCTTCCATAAAAGTCACGACTAGAAAGAATAAGGAGTAAGAGGACTTTAGGCTTCGAGGTAAAAATCTCGGAACAATGCTTAAGATGATGATAATTTTTCACGCCCCACTTAAAGGACCCGGGAATGTAGGAAAATGAAAAAATGCTTTGAAACTAGGATAGTTCAATTCGATTCAATTCGTATTTATTTGCTTGTAATGTGGTACAACAAAAGATGGAAATAAAAAATATAGTAATCAAGCACATTTCGCCATAAAGTTGGCATGTAAAAATACAGATTATTAGGTATACAAAGCAATATCTACTTAGCAACTAAAAATATTGCAGCCACAATAATAGCGCAGCCGTAACAACGCATTTCTGCAGTGGTACGAATGACATGCATATTTCTTTAAAAAGTCTTCCACTGTATAAAAAGTCTCGTCCACCAACTATTTATGTAATGCAACACAATTTTTTTTATGAGGTAGGTCTATAATCGACTTTGGCAACGAGTTGTGAATTAGTGGAGCCATATAAACACAACTACGTCTAAATATTTCTAACCTAGGTACCGGCATCTCAAGTGTTTTTTTTTATACCACTTAGGTGGCAGACAAGCGCACGGCCCACCTGATATAAAGTGGTTACCGTGGCCTATGGATGTGTGTAATACCAGAGAAGCCACACTCGCGCTGCCGACCCTGTAAGCACAGAGTTTCTGTGCCGTCAGTGTAGAGGACAAAGCAGGACAAGCCTTTAGTCATCCCACTGACAGCACAAATTCTCCTGTGAGCTCTGGCTACCCTACTCACCGCTGGGAACACAACATGAAGTTATTATAACCGCGGTATTCTGTAGGGCGGAGGTACTTCCCCAGTCGGAATGCTCAATTGGGCGGAAATACCGCCGTGTCCGACATCCTTTTATTGAAGTTGTCCTTTTTATTGAACAGTGATAGATTCTTTTTCACAAATATGGCACTTTCATACATAAATACATGTTCCGTATTCAATCAATCAATTAAGCCCATAGCAGTCCACTGCTGGAAATAGGTCTCTCCCAATATTAAGAGGCTTTAGCCTATTGTTTCCACGCGGCACAGGGTTTTATTTCGAGTTATTCTTCTTTCGCAGTGATATCGTCTCCGTATTTTTCCGTTAGTCGCCTCTTACGACACCCTTCGGACGAGATGGGGTGGTGATACTTGTATTCTTGTCACAGATGACACAGCATACCGCTTAAACAAAAAAAAAAACCCATACTGTGCTCGCTATGACCAATAACAGCACAGCGTTGTATTGTGTAATCTATACTAATAATATTATAAAGCTGCAGAGTTTGTTTGTTTGTTTGTTTGTTTGAACGCGCTAATCTCTGGAACTACTGGTCCGATTTGAATGATTCTTTCAGTGTTGGGTAGTCCATTTATCGAGGAAGGTTTTAGGCTATATATCATCACGCTACTACTTAAGGGAGCGGAGCATTGATAAAAAATGTTAACAAATCCGACAATTTTTCATACATATTTTGAAGACTAAAACATACGGGCTCAAAGGGATATGAAGCTTCAAAATAAACCCCGGGCGAAGCTGGGGTGGGTCAGCTAGTCTCATATAAAACCCCAAACCACATCCTCTCGTCATCATATTATTTGATATTCGGGTGCTTTCACTATGAAACCTGTGGTCCACTTACTTCTTTGCTCTCGAAATAGCCCGACAACTTGGTCTAACTACAAAACTACGATAACTCCAGTGGGTTGTGAGGGTAAGATGGCAGACGCTTCACGGAAGATATCAAAGTCAGCTGTTTCGTAATTAGTTTTTTAAGTATTGGTAATTTAAATCATTAGCCCCTTTTTTATATCACTTAGCTGGCAGACAAGCACTCGGCTCACTTGATAGGAAGTGGGTACCGTGATTATTTATTAGAATAAGAATAAGAATCTTTATTTCCTAGAATATGGTTGGTTACAGGTGTTAGGTTAGGATATACAGCATATTCTGCCATTTGTGGCGTGCAAATATTAAATTTCTATTCCATACCAGATTTTTTACATGCATTACCTCCACACATATGTGATTTAAATTACTTCATAGGCTAAGTTCTAACTCGACTAAACTAAAATTCACTAGTAGACTAAGTGTATGTTTTGTGGCGGGCGTCTGAGGTCGATGAACGACCTCCGCCCCCCATGAGCGCCGGCCTGGGCGTGACAGGTGGAGCCGCCTGTCACCCTGGCAGAAGCAGGCCGCGGCGGTGGCGCGCCTAGCGCGCCTCCCCGTTTCCGGGGTCGAGTTGGGGACTCTGTAGTCCCCACACCCGAGACGAGGGCCAGATCGCGAGAGATGGCCCTGGGTCGGCCGGGGTGCGAGGGATATGCCTGTCAACCTCACCTTCGGCAACCAAAACGACCCACAGGCGGCGTGCGTTTTAGTCGGTTCGAGTCCGACATAACCTCCTCAACCGGCTCCGGTGGGGAGGTATCCGTGGGGATTTTGCGCACGTAAAAAAAAAAGTGCATGTTTTGTAAATAGACCAAAAAAAATGCCTACTGTATTTCTTGCCGGAGTCTTCTCAGGTCTGGGCCGTATTTAGAACTGGTGGTCCATTAGCTGAACTGGTTTTCATGTTTCCTTTTTTATTGACGTTTTGTAAGTTCCGATTTAATGATCTATGCAGAATAAATGAGTTTTGACTTTGACTTTGATCTATGGTCGTGTGCAACACCAGTGGCGTCAAACTCGTGATGCCGACACCTCCAGTTAAGCTGAATTGCTTATTTTAGGAATGGATTCGCTTCGATAGTATCATGTCCAAGGTTCGAACCCGGTACCTCTCGATCGTAAGACCGACTACTTAACCACTGAACTACCGACGCTTGTGAATAGGCTCAAATATTATGAAATATAAACAAACATAATACTCCTTCATCATTTCTAAATTTTTTTTTTGTGGTAGCTATACGTAATTACGCCACCGTCTGTATGTGTGTCACGCGAGAGCTCACGACTTGAGTAATTGCACACAGGTTTTGTCACAGTTTAGCGACTTCATACCGTGTCAAGGATGTCTGCGTAGTACTTTGTTGTGGATGGGTGACCCTTGACTTCTATTATTGTTGGCAATGTAGGTTCTAAAATGCGGATATACTTACTACATACGTATAGATTTTTTACAATCATGTCAAGAAATCCGTACTAATATTATAAATGTGAAAGTAACTCTGTCTGTCTGTCTGTCTGTCTGTTACGCTTTCACGCCTAAACCACTGAACCGATTTTGCTGAAATTTGGTACAGGGGTAGATTAGATCTTGGGAAAGGACATAGGCTATGTTTTGGCGCGATAACCGACATCTACGCGGGCGGAGCCGCGGGCAAAAGCTAGTAATTTATAAATATTAAATACAATAAAACTAAAATAACTATTATACAACTTATAGCTAAGAACAATTAAAATGCGTCGTGGAATTCCTCCGCATCGCATGCCTCTTGTGGTAGCGTTGCCAGAAGACTGGCAGCATTGCCACGTTGTATGGCAATGCTTATTCTCTGACCTAAAAAGAGGCCAGTCTTCTGATCACGAGAATTATAGATTTTTATATTAAACTTCCTGATACCCGTGGCTCCGCCTATGTGGACGTCGGTTTTTATATACATATATAGGACATGTCAATTAGACTTCACCTTGCCTGATGGTAAGCTGAAGGCAAATTCTCAGAAAATAGGGTCACCATTACTTACATATACTATGTGACAATGGTGACACTCAGGCCTCATCATATGCTTTTTCACGCCCCGCTTAAAGGACCCGAGAATGTAGGAAGACGGAAACACGTGAGCTGGTAATGAACTCCAGGCCTTAATGGTGCGACAGAGGAAAGGGTCACCGAACCGCTTGGTTCTTGATCGTATACTCTGCAACGTGTGCGGGTGACATCTAAGACCTGCATGTGTTGTCCTGTGTAGGAAAGGGGAGGGTGGGACTAATTGGAAGAGCTCATCAAAACATTCACCATGGTATACAGGGTGAAATACTGCCAAGGACGTAACATCTCTACGCATCTGCAAGGGCTCTAGGATGTTCGTGTAAAATTCAATTGTTATGTCGTAGTGTATTTTGTATGGCAACCTCTATCTACAACAAGATACCTGCGAAGATCCGATCCGAAAATGTTACCGTATTTAGGTGTAAGCTAATAAAAACTTTAGCAGATGAGGCTTACTACACCATTGACGAATTTCTCAATGATGTTTCTCTCGCATGACACTGTAAAGACATATTTATATTAAGAAGACATATTTATATGAATATTACTGTAAATTTAATTTGTACACCATATTCCATGGTAGGACATAGCGCACTTTAATGTAACCTATAATAAGAACTGTACACAAACCTATGATCCACAAATAAATAAATTGAATTGAATTGAATCGTGACCTCGGGATTCCCAATAATACGGACCGCATGTCGCTTCAATCTGTCGACAGCATCTAGTAAGTGCTTTGCTGAGCCATCCCAGAGATGAGAAAGAATAAAATCGTAAACTGTACATTTTACAATAATATAATGAACTGCAAAAGTGAAACTTTCTTATGACAAATAGTTTTAAAGATATTTGATTTAAAAAATTCAATTTCTCGAGCCGCCCGAAAACGCTTCATACAAAATCGTGGCACTTGGCGACGTCACAGCGCACTGGGGCGCGGGCGTAGTGAAAATGTATGGAGTGCAAGAGAATATCGCATTTATCTCAGTATAGTTTACACGTATACACTGCCTAATAACATTGATTTGAAATTTAATAAGGAATCTAAAAAGTTGTAAATTTTGCTTTATTTCGATTGATTGATATTTTGACCTATTTTGGGAATTAAAATTACTGAAAAGTCATAGTATCAGTTTAGTTAGGCAATATATTAGTTTACTACGCATATTTTATATTAGCCTATTGCAGTCCGCTGCTCAACATAGGCCTCTCCCAAAGTCCCTGCCACCTTTTTCAGGACGTCAGTCCATCTGCAGGTAGGCTGGTTGACAATCCCATACTCACAGGTAGAGTGGAACCTCTTAGCCTTAGGAGGGATATTTGCCTCACTGTGTGTGTTCTACCGCCTGTACAATGGTTTGTGCTCAGATTGCTCAAACAATTCTGACATGATGCCCGTAGCTACATTCTATCATCGGACCTCTCGCCATAGGCAGGGAATTCATCCCCACACATTGCGACCTGAGACGGTGCGCACTGTGCGGTATGAAAGAAACTTCATCCCACGCACACTCAAGCTGTGGAATGACCTCCCTGCTGCGGTTTTCCCAAGCGCCTACAATATGGGGTTCTTCAAGAGGGGCATCAGAAGGGTTCTTCATGGTCGGCAGCACGAGTGTGACACCCCTGGTGTTGCATACGTCCATAGGCCGCGGTAACCGCTTCCCATCAGGTGGGCCGTGTGCTTGTCTGCCAACTTAGCGGTATAAAAAAAAAATCTGGCTAAGGGCATCCCACCTTCCTTTTGCCTTCTCGGCAACTTTTTTTTACATCTCCAATGTACAGACAGGATCACTTTACCATTTTATAATACACACATCAACAAAGTCTAGGGAACAAGGACATTTCTAGTCTTTATTTAAAAACCCTTTATTTATTTTATTTATTTATTTATTTATTTATTTATCTATCTTCAGGTACCTCACAGCTTACAGTTCAGAAATAAATACATGAATATAAAAACATTAGGTACGCCAAAAATTAAGGTACACATTAAAATTAAAGTGTGGCGTAAGTAGACATGAGAAAATAATTAGGTAATAAATAAAGGAGTGATGAATGAGAAAGATAACAAAAGAAAATGAAGCGCAATGCTTCGTGTGATGATCTGAAGAGTGTGAATGTATGTAGGTACTTGTGTGAAGATAGGTGTGTATATATGCAAGTGTGTCTGTGTGTGTGTGCATGTGGGTGTAGAGGAGTGCTAGGATGTATGGGTGGGGTGAGTGATAGGGACATTGGTGTTTGACAGTAGCTGAAGTATTGCAGCCTTATATGAGTTTCGAGAGGTGCTAAATGGATCCAGTGATGAGAAAATTTTATTATAGGCGCTTGGAATACGACTGAGTGGAGATCGCATTAAGTAGTTTGTTGGGGCAGATGTGGGAGCCAGTAATGGGGTGTGCCTAGTTCGTCTCACAGGCACGCTGAACCTGACGTCCCCCAGCAATTCTGTACAGTCAAATCTGCCATTAAGGACATCGTACAAATGCATCATGTCGGTAACCAAACGCCTATCTGCCAGAGTGTTTATTTTATGGTACACGCATGATTCAGTATAGGACATGGAATTCATACGAGCTCTGTAGTTCAGATGTTTAATAAATTTTTTCTGAATTTTTTCTAAAGTGTCAATATCCACTGTGTAGAAAGGGCTCCAGATGATACTTGCGAACTCCAATATACTTCTCACGTAACAATAATAAAGGATTTTGATGCACTGCGGGTCGTTGAATGGTGAACTATTCCGCAAGACAAACCCTAGAGACTTATACGCTTTACTGACCATTAGTTGCATGTGCGGCTTAAAACTATATTGACAGTCCAGAAGTACTCCCAAGTCTCGGACTTGTGACGTTCTGGGCACTGTATCATATCTCAGCTTATATTCGAATATAATGGGATCTGTTTTTCGCGTGAAACTTATAGACAAGCATTTCTGGGTGTTGACACTTATTTTATTCAGTTGGTAATACTGAGTTAGTCGATCCAAATCAGATTGGAGCAACAAGCAGTCGGCAGTGTTGTTGATTCTTCGGTAAATCTTTTTATCGTCGGCATATAAAAGATGCTGAGAGTTTTGAAAACAATTTGGTAGATCGAATAAATATATATTGTATAGTAACGGAGATAAGAGGGAGCCCTGGGGTACACCGGATGTGACGTCTACAAAGTCAGATCGGAAGCCACCAACCACAACCGCCTGCCTTCTGTTTCTGAGATACGATTCAAACCAGCGCAGCAGATTACCCTTTATTCCGATGGCGTATAACTTCGAAATTAAGACGTTATGGGGTACGCGATCGAACGCTTTTTCGAAGTCGGTATATATAACGTCCACCTGTGCACCATGCATATTAGAAACGATGTAATTATTTAGTACCAGTAGGTTTGTATTGACAGTGCGGCCTTTAATGAAACCGTGCTGCGATTGTGGAATACTAGGGAGTGCAGTGGAATATACTACTTCATAAACTATTTTTTCTAACATTTTTCCAAAGTTGTTTAGTAAAGAGACCGGTCTGTAATTATTTATATTTAACTTTGAGCCTTTCTTATGTATAGGTACTATTTGTGCGTCCTTCCATTTTGCAGGAAATACTCCGTCGTCCAGGGATCTTTGGAATATTAGCAGTAAGGGCCTCACTAAACCGGGTTGGCATTTTTTTATAAATATAACAGGTAGCCCGTCCAGACCTGCACCTTTTTTTATGTTGAGTTTATCGAAAATTTCTATTAATTTTTTTGTGGTGACTTTAATTGAGCTAATGACGGATCCAAGTGGGGACTCTGCGCAGTCCGGAGCTACCTCCAAGGGGTCGGGTATTTGAAATACGCTATGAAAAAATCTATTGAAAGCGTTACAGATATCTTCGCCGTTAGAAAGTACCGCGTCCTCGTGATTCATTACGTTAGGGTAACCTGATGAATTCCGCCTATCTTTTATGAACCTCCAAAAAGCCTGGGGACATTTTTTCAGCTCCTTTTCACAGTTATCAATATATTTAGTATATAAAACATTCTGAAGATCCTTTACTCGTTTACGTAACAATGCAAATTCAGTGTAATCACATGGGTTTTTAAATTTCTTCCATTTTTTATGAAGTTTAGATTTTTCTTTAATAACATTAATAAGCGCCGCGGAGTACCATTTAGGGTATGTGTATCTACGAGAAGTCATTACAGATGGGACGTGGCGGTCAATTAACAAACTTAATACAGAATACAACTTATCTACCATCACATTGACATCGCCACCGCCCAAGCACAGGTCCCAATCCATATCACACAGTTCCCGGTTAATCGTAACATAATCCGCCTTAAAAAACTTTCTAACCAGCCTTGGTTGGTACTTAAGTGGTTCGAAAAAGAGGTTCTGTATATCAATTAAAAGTGGAACGTGTGGCCGGTCAATAGTCACCAGTGCCGATTTACTCTCGTTACAGACTAAGGAAGCGTTCGATATGACAAGGTCTAAAACATTACCACAATAGTTGGGAAAAAGATTATATTGCGTCACTTGTAATAGTAATACTTGTAATAGTGAGTGTTTTATATCAATAGAAGGGTATTTTTATACCGTTTTTAATTTTAATTTTAATAAAAACATTTTCATACCAATTTTTTTTTTTTTTAAGAAAGAATTGAATAGTGCCAATATTGAGTATTACAACCTTCTATGATTAGGCACAAAAATAACGAGGTAGTAAGAAATACAGTAATTAACCGTACTTTAAACGTTTTTAATAATCTGTAGGACCTCCTAAAGCATTAGCAACAGCTCGACAACGGCGTGGCATACTTAGTATGAGATTGTCAATCATCGTCTGTGGAATATGGCTCCATACACTGCGAAAGTGTAAAAAAAGTTGTTCTTCAGTGTTCAGATTTTCCAAAGAATCACTGAAAGCTCTTCTCCCAAGCAAATCCCAGGCATGCTCTATGGGATTGAGGTCGGCAGACTGAGCAGGCCATTCCAACGTCGTCATATTGTGCTCGCTTAACGCATTGACCACTACCCTCGCGGTGTGTGACCGTGCATTATCTTGCATGAACATAAAATCTTGACCGAACTGTTGTCGATGAGGGATTACCATGGGGTGTATAACCTCCTGAATGTATTGGTTTGCATTCAAATTGCCCCGTATCCAAACGAGGTCGGTCCTTCCACCAAGGCGAATTCCAGCCCATACCATGATTGTTCCACCTTGGTAAGGATGAACTTCTTGCGGATTCTGGAGACGACTCCGACGTCCAGGAACTCGCCATATACGCACTCTTCTCGAATCAGGATGAAAACCGAAGCAAGATTCGTCGGAAAACAGAACCCGTGCCCATTGATGGTCGGTCCACTGTAAATGTGCGTTAGCCCATAATAAGCGACGACCTCGATTTCCACGTCGAAGAGCTGGAACCATAAGCGGTCTGCGAGCATAAAGATTGGCTTCGTGTAGTCTTGTTCTGACAGTTTGATCGCTAATAACCACTTGATGCTGAGACTGGAGGACTGGACCAACTGACGAGCAGTAATCGTGGGTTGCCGCCTTGCGGAATTTTGCCAGAAACGATCTTGTCGCGGGGTAGTAACCCTATTTCGTCCCCTGTGACGTTCGGCAACATCCCCTGTAGACCTATAGCGTGCCCATAATCTGCAAATTACGCTTGGTTGGGTGTTGACAGCATCCGCTACGTCGCGTTGAGTTCGTCCAGCTTGCAGCATACCAACAGCCCTTAACATCTCTTCGCGACTTAAATGACGACGTGACATGATGACTACAGTCACAAAAATGCACAAACCATACGTAAAAGACGTATTATTGATAATAAACGTTATTTACAATAAAAAAAAAATAATTTTTATTTTGCCTCAGAGAAACTGCACAATCAAACACTTTTAAAAGTTTTCCCTCCATATCCGAAAATCATTACTTATTTAAATTTATTTTTAAATTTCGAACAACTCTGTAATCTACTTTATTCTATTTTTATTTATTTGCTGCCAGTTATTTGCAAAACAAGATTTACACGAAAAAAAATAATTGGGGTCATCTTGTTCCCTAGACTTTGTTGAGGTGTTTAATACTAGCTTTCCACCTGAGTTCAATCTATGTAGAGTTTTTGTGTTCTTAATACATTCACAAATCAACTTAACATATTTTTTACAAATGAACTTTATTTAATTCCCCAGATCTGCTCTGCTCTGCTGCTCCGGCGAACATACGACCAGCTGTTGATGAACTGGACCTCAATAACCTCCGCTACCCAAGAACTGGTCGAGGTAAAGTTCTTAAACTGTGTTAGTAGTTCTTAAACTGTATTACGCCCGACAAGCAAACTGCGGTGTCTGAGCGTAGTCATCTTCAAGGCTATATAAACTCTAGTAGTTCTTAAACTGTATTAGTAATATTCTAGAAGTTATTAAACTGTATTAGTAGTTCTTAAACTGTATTAGTAGTTATAATTTTTAAACTATCGCGTTTCATGATACACAGTATTGTTAACGGGAATTAACGCGATCATGGTATAGGTTTGCCTGACGTTTTGACCAGGTTACACCGGCCGTGGTCACAGGCTTACTGGCTCAGCGGTGCACGCCCGCCGTCTTCTAGCTTGTGATATAGAAAGTTCTTCCTCTACCCGCACATTCTCGATATTTTTATATTTTGTTTTGTGCACCTATACCATGATCGCGTTATTTTCCGCTAAAATTATTGTGTATTAGTAGTTCTTAAACTGTATTAATAGTTCTTAAACTGTATTAATAGTTCTTAAACTGTATTATTAGTTTATTTATTTATTAAGGTACATCAACAGTATACATATTATACATTTTCTATAATAGTTGCATCCGTGTAATATTCCAATATGCATACCTATTAGAGACGTACACAACATTCGCATGCATTAAAATAATAATTGGATGAATTTATTTAGACAAAAGAGTGAAACTAATAATACAGTTAGTATTTAGACAAATAATAATTTCATTATTAATAATACATCGATTTGATTCGATTTCAGTCTGACTATTAAAATTAAATAATGGAATGAATAAAGTGTGAAATTTGCATAGGTACATTGAAATCATAAGCAATTTGACTGTTAAAATCGATATACTGAGCATTGATTACATTTATTAAATTGATTACATTGATTGAAATTATGAAATTGATTGATAATTACGGAATTCAATCGATTATAGTTAAATTAAATTCCAATTCAAACTCAAATTCAAATCCAAACCTTACACAACATACAACAACAAAAAACAAACTTAAACTGTATTATTAGTTCTTCAACTGTATTAATGAGTTCTTGAACTGTATTAGTAATTGGTAATATTATTTATTCTGTGATTAAACTATATGACTTTATTGTATCCCGGTGGAGTAAAATAGAGCCACCTCATATCTCCCCGTGGGTGTCCTAGAAGGGGACTACGGAATAGAGCTGTTCTCCATCTGACAGTAAACGTACAGCCCATGATAATAGGCTCGCCCTCTATTATGTGACCCAGTGACCAAGTGCGTACAATTTGGGGTTCTTCAAGAAGGGCATTAGAAGGTTTCTCCAGGGTCGGCAGCACTAGTGTAACATCCGTTGTTAAGACCGCTAGAGAGCCTATAGCCTACTAGCACCGCGTCGCGGTTTCACCCGCGTAAATCCTGATCCCATGGGAATATCGAGATAAAAAGTAGCCTATGTTACTCACGAAGAATGTAGCTTTCTAATGAAAAAAGAATTATTAAAATCGGTCTAGTACTTTTGAGTTTATTCGTTACATACAAAAATACAAATCTTTCCTCTTTATAATATTATATATTTTATATATATAGTATAGATTACCAGCGGACGACTAACATGCTTCTACCTCATAGATGCAGTTCTAACGCGTGGTTGAGGAGCTTGTCAAAAAACATAAACATCGTGTTGTGTTCCCAGCGGTGAGTAGGGTAGCCAGAGCTCACTGGAGAGTTTGTTCTGTCAGTGGGATGACTAAACGCTTGTCCTGCTTTGTCCTCTATACTGACGGCACTGAAACTCTGTGCTTACAGGGTCGGCAGCGCGAGTGTGGCTTCTGTGGTATTACACACGTCCATAGGCCACGGTAACCACTTTCCATCAGGTGGGCCGTGCGCTTGTCTGCCACCTAAGCTGTATAAAAAAACTGTATTAATATGTAATATTATTATTTAAAGTAATTATGTATTACTTTCAAGTATAATATTCTCACATAACCTAACATAAATAAAAATATACCATCGTCTTATCTTATCGAAAAAAACATAAGTTATATAATTTTAAACTCTATGACACGGAATGCGTCGGCGACTTAAGTCGAACAATAATGACCATGACGCATAATAATTATGAATTATGCATTTCATAATAGAGTTAGTTACTTTTTAATTATCGCGTTGTGAAACTAACACCAGAGTTAATATTTCATTAGGCCTATTTAGATGTAATGTTAGACATAGCATTGCGTTTTATTCCTCACTAGCTGACCCATCCCAGCTTCGCCCGGAGTATATTTTGAAGCTTCATATCCCTTTGAGCCCGTATGTTTTAGTCTTCAAAATATGTATGAAAAATTGCCGGATTTGTTAACATTTACTATCAACGCTCCGCTCCCTTAAGTAGTAGCGTGATGATATATAGCCTAAAACCTTCCTCGATAAATGGACTACCCAACACTGAAAGAATCATTCCAATCGGACCAGTAGTTCCAGAGATTAACGCGTTCAAACAAACAAACAAACTCTGCAGCTTTAAAATAGAAGTATAGATATTTTAGATCTACAAAACATAGTGAAATAAAAATGCAATAACAATACTTCTATATTTGAATTCATACTGTCTTTTTTTATAACTTGAATTATTAGTTATTACCCGGTGTTACCCCCTCACATGAGGAGTGGGGAATTCTAGAATATGGCGGCACCCATGATTTTATTTAATGTGAAATATCTCATGGTTTTCTTCTCCATTACAGCGTCAGGAGCTCTGATCATCCCTGAGGAGTTGCCATCTCTGTTGTCCGTGGCATACTCCAATATACCGCCCATCAAGAAAGGTATGTTAATAATGTTATTTTTTATTCACTCATTTTTCTAAGGTTAAGAGGTCTCGTGGCCTCTTAGCCAAGCAGGTTAAAGCCTCGTATCCACTAGGCAACGTCTGACAAGTAATATGTGTGCTCAAAAAGTTCGGCGATGTTGCGCGATGTTGCCAGCGATCGCGCAACATGACGCGCGGCTTGTTGCTTGTTCTACGGTTGATGATACCAAAGCCTCTGCTAAAACAAAACCACAGTCATACCACGATCACTGCTAAAGATTCATTTCATTTTAGACTCTAAAACAATACATTTAAAGTCCAAAATTAATGAGACTTTTGCAGAGTGAATGAAGAGTAAAGAAACTCTTTTCATTTAATTTTGAACTTTAACAATATAGAAATAAAATCTAAAATGTAATGCCATTGTTAACCATGCCATATTATAACAGTGGTTTTGCTTTAGGGAAGGTCCAAGAACATTCTGCTGTAACTACAACGGTGAAGGTACCTACCCTTACTGCCCCTTTTCAAAAATACACCCAGTATAATTGCAGCAGTTGTCTTCCCTACCCCAGTAACATTACCTTAAGTCACCAAATTTTTTTTTAAAACATTCCAGGCACCGACTCTCGCGTCGGATTCGGTTTCGCGTTCGGAAACCACGCTGACTTCCAAGTGATGCTGGAACTGGGACCCCAGACCAATACTAAAGCTTTGGGTAAGTAGTTAATTTATTTATTTATTCAAAATGGTACATCTACAGAATACATATTGTACACTTCTGATTCATAATTTGGATTGCGGTAATTTTTCTAATATGTATCCCTATTACTGACGTACACAATTTGAACATTGAACAGATTAAACAATGTTTAAATTATGAACAATAAAAAAAAATACATTTCAACAATTCAAGATTACAAATTGAAATTAATACGAAATAAATACAATTTAAATCAAATTATTACTTTGATTGATTGAAATTAATCTCACATTTCATCACATCAATTCAATTAATAAAAAATACAATTAAAAATACCTATACAATTTTAAAATTAATTTACAAATAAAATTATTTTTCTTTACTTTTTTTTTTGAATTTTCTTTATCAATGACTTTAATTAATTCATTTTATTTGAAAGCGACACTGGAGGGTTAATTCTCAATTAGCCTATCGTAGTCCATTGCTGAACATACGCCTCTTCCAATGTTGGGAGGCTTTAGCTTACTGTTTCGACACTGGCCAGACGGGTTGGTACAGGGTTTTATTTCGAGTTTTTCTTCTCTTGCAGTGATATCGTCGCCTCTTATACACCCTTTGGTTGAGAGTGGTGGTGATACTTGTGTTATTTTTCTGTCACCACACTACACCACAATATTCCTACATAAGACAACACGTGCAGGGCTTAGATGTCACCCTCACACTGTGCAGAATATACGAGCAAGAACCAAGCGGTTCGGAGACTTTTTTTTTTTTTTTTTTTTATATAGGACACGTCAATTGGACTTCGCCTTGCCTGATGGTAAGCTGAAGGCAAAATCCCAGAAAAGAGGGTCACCATTACTTACACATACCGTGTGACAATGGTGACACTCAGCTTGACGGCCTTATCATATGCTTTTTCACGCCCCGCTTAAAGGACCCGGGACTGTAGGAAGAAGGAAACACGTGAGCTGGTAATGAATTCCAGGCCTTAATGGTGCGACAGAGGAAAGAGTCTCCGAACCGCTTGGTTCTTGATCGGATGTTTTGCACCGTGTGCGGATGACATCTAAGACCTGCACGCGTTGTCCTGTGTAGGAAAGGGGAGGGTGGGACTAATTGGAAGAGCTCATCAGAACACTCCCCATGGTACAGACGGTAAAATACAGCCATGGACGCAACATCTCTACGCAGCTGTAAAGGTTCTAGGGTGTTCGTGATCTCGGGATTCCCAATGATGCGGACCGCACGTCGCTGCAACCTGTCGAGAGCATCTAGTAAGTACTTTGCTGAACCATCCCAGAGATGCGAGCAGTACTCCACACAGGAGCGAATTTGTGTCTTGTATAGAAGACACCGCTGCTCCGGCGTGAAAAATCGTCTCACTCTGTTCAGGACTCCGAGTTTTCGTGAGGCTGTTTTGATGATGCTTTCGATGTAGTTTTTGTTATTCAGGTTGCAGCGAACATCCATACCTAGGATATTGAGATTGTCCTGCAGCGGCAGTGGCGTGCTCTGAAGAGTGGGGAGGGGAAGGAAAGAAGATACTTTTGCTGTAAACGCACATGCCTGCGTCTTCTTGGCATTGAACTCAACCAGGTTCTCAGAGCCCCATTGAGAAATGTGATTCAGGACCCCGTCAAGCTCAGTGACAAGAAGCTGCTTTTTCTCTGCGATATCTGACTGCTTGGCCGCTGGATGTCCATGATAACTCCCATGTAAAGTGCTATCGTCTGCATAACAATGAACATTGCCGGTAGACAGCATGTCGTTGATATGCAGAAGAAAGAGAGTGGGTGATAAGACGGACCCCTGGGGCACGCCAGCATTAACCTGCAGAAACTCCGAAGCTCGTCCGTCACAAAGGACGCGAATACGGCGCCCCTGCAGGAAGCTTGCAACCCAGTTGCACAGCCTAGAAGGCAGACCAAAGGCAGGTAGCTTAGAAAGAAGCGATTTGTGCCAGACTCTATCGAAAGCTTTGGCGATGTCAAGACTAATTGCCAGTGACTCACCGTGCTTGTCCATAGCCTCACCCCAAAGATGGGTAACGTATGCTAGAAGATCACCCGTTGACCGTTTCGGACTGAAGCCATATTGCCGGTCATTAATTAAGGAGTGATCCTCTAGGTGCCGCATGAGCTGTTTGTTAATTATGTGCTCGAACACTTTGCACAGCACTGAGGTGACGGCTATGGGTCGATAGTTGGCTGGCTCCGAGCGATCCCCCTTCTTGGGAATCGGCTGAACATTCGCCTCTTTCCAAGGCAAAGGCACTGTACCCGAACTGTAGGATAGCCGGTACAGGCGCGTAAGCATTGGAGACAACTCCGCTGCACATTTTTTCAAAACTACCGCTGGAATACCATCCGGACCACTGGCTTTCCGGACATCGAGTGATTGCAGCACTGCACGGACATCGCGTTGCCTGATATGGATATCAGGCATCGCGTGGTCACTGTCGGGTAGTGTTGGTGGCTGCGTACCACAATCATCGATTCGGGAGTTGGCCGCAAAGAGATTAGCCAGCAGATTTGCCTTCTCTTGCGGCTCATGGGCCAGGGATCCATCAGGGTTTCGCAGCGGAGGCAGCGAAGGCTGACAGAAGTTGGCTTGCACGGCTTTAGCCAGTCGCCAGTAGCCACGGCTTCCCGTGGGATGCATCACTAGCTCGTGACCAAGCTGCGCTATGCGCAGCGCATCCGCTCTGACATAGGCCCTTGGCTCTGTTGTACGCCGCCTTGAAGTGGCCCAGATTGGGATGGCGCGTGGCGCGCGCCCTTACCCAAGCGCGGTACGCAGACTGTTTTTGTTCAACAGCTTCCGCGCACTCGCGCCCGAACCAAGGGCGCACCCCGCGGTCACCGGTGACATCGGTGTATGAGATATAGTATTCCATACCCAGACCGATCTCACCGGCGACAGCAGTAGCACAATCCGATGGGTTCTTACCTTCAAAGCAGCGCTCAACCCACGGGATGGACGCAAAATAGTCACGAAGTCCATCCCAGTCCGCTGACGAGTAGTGCCAGAGACGCCGCTTCCCCTGCATGGGTCGTGGGGGCGCTATAATAGGCACCGTGGAGCAGACCAGGCAGTGGTCAGAGTTGCCTAAAGCGGCTCGCACCGATACACTGTACCGGTCCGGATCACTCGTCAGCAGAAGGTCTAGCAGAGAAGGTGCTTGGCCCGACCTTCTTGGTATCCTAGTGACCTCGTGCACCAATTGGGTCAGGCCGTGCGCCAGAGCAAATGCGTGGGCGGCTCTTCCCGCATGGTCTGTTTTGGAGGAGCCCAACCAGATCTCGTGGTGGGCGTTAAAATCCCCCAAAAATACCATTTCGGCATTCGGAAATCGCTCCTGCGCATCATCTGCCGCCTGACTCAGATATTCAAAGAGTCGAGTTGTCTCAGCATCTCCTGTATGGGAACGGTAGAGGCACACATAGATCTGACTCGTAGGGCCATGGTCTACGTGTACCCAAAGGACGGAGAAGGATGGGTCCTCTAGGCAGCGCAAACAGCGACAGCAAACATCCGCCCTAACAAACACGCACACCCCGGCTTTTGCACGAAAACTTTCCTCAAGAACATAGCCAGGGTAGAGCAAGTAGGTCGTGTCGTCAGGGCGGTGTATTTGCGTCTCCGTTAGAAAAAACATGGCAGGTTTCGCCGTCTCTAGGTGTTGGTGGACGGCGTTGAGGTTTGCATGGAGCCCACAGATGTTAGTGGACTCCACCTCAAATAGCAAGCTTTTGGGAGTGTGACGAGCCGCTGTGTTGCCTTTTTCTGTAAATTGCGCTGCCATGAGTTTGGGTGGGAGAAGGCGTGAAAAAAGAAGTGATTGCCGCCGCAGCACCGTGTGACAAAGCGCGGGATATTGGTTTTATCTATGAATGTGAGGCATGGCGAGAGCCGACGCGCCGAACGGAAGGGCCCCCGTAACCCCCCGGAGTATGGTCGCCGGGCTCCCAAATCCGGTCACCAACCGGCACGACGAACCATATCGGGATTATGCGCGGCCTGGTGAGGCAGCCTCCCAAGGTGGTTAACCCCAGTTGGGCCCCTGTACTATACCGCGGGCGGCCAGCGGCACCACCGTTTCTACAGGTCTCCCTGTTCGGCGCATCGCCCCGCGCCATCCCCACTAGACTACGCCAAGACCCACTGGTCCCACTAGTGCTGCGACAACCACCACCTCTGCCCGGCTATGCACATGCTGACCCCTGAACACAATCCAACCGAGATTGAATTGCTATGGAGGGTTTTTCGCAATAGTGCACGGTGGTACCTACCCGGTCGAAACTTGAGACAAATTTGTGCCACCAAGTTTCTACCACCAGTGACTCTTTTCTTTGTCGCACTACCAAGACTGAATGAATTCCACAAGCTCACGTGTTTCCGTCTTCCTACAGTCCCGGGTCCTTTAAGCGGGACGTGAAAAAGCATATGATGAGGCCGTCAAGCTGAGTGCTGTGAATGTGACAATGGTGGTCACATTACTTAGTGTCTGTAATAGTGACCCTCTTCTCTGAGACTTTGCCTTTAGCTTATCATCAGGCGAGGTGAAGTCAAGTTGGCGTGTCCTGATTCTTACAATTGACACTATCGATTGATGCATGATGATGATGATATGAAATTACAGGATGTTATTTTTTTTTTCATTTTAATCGGATCGATTATCGGGTGTGGCAAACTAATTTTCGAAAATCTTTGAGGGTAGTTTTGTTTCTTTTTACAAAATAAGAGATTTTTTTTCGTCTGAGCGAAATTCGCTGTCTCTTGTATTTAGAGTACTTTCTCAACCACGTTAGGTCAAAATCTTCCACCCTGTATAGTAGAGTAGTAGGTTCCCGGTAGAGTAGAATTTGGACCATCCCATCTCTTCCCATGTGGTGTCGTACGAGGCGACTAAGGGATAGGACTGTTTAACATCAGACAGATATATACAGCCGAGATTCTGCTTCAGATGCATAGCTTAAGTCAAAAATAGTGCCCAGAAGACTGCAATGGGCTCACCCCCTATTACGTGGGACCGAATTTAATTATTGGTGAAATGTGGGTGTTAATTCACCTCTGCCAAATCCCCCGCGGATAAAGGCGTGATTATATGTATGTATGTATACCGCAATAGATTGGCATGAGCTCCAAGAACTTTGAGGGAGCCCTGAGCACTACATGGCCAAAAATCTAATCATATTATGTCATTGGGTTTATTTCAGATGGAACAGCTTTCCAGCAGACCTCGACAAACACCAAGAGGCAGGCTCCCTCGCCGCCCAAGATCACTAAGAATAGAGAAAAGGTAACTATAATATCACGAAGGAATCTGCCTTAATCGAGAGGTGCCAGGTTCGTACCCTGGCGGACGTGAACTTTTTTTTTTAAATAGAACACGTCAATAAGACTTCGCCTTGCCTGATGGTAAGCTGAAGGCAAAGTCTCAGAAAAGAGGGTCACCATTACTTACATACACCATGTGACAATAGTGACACTCAGCTTGACGGCCTCATCATATGCTTTTTCACACCCTGCTTAAAGGACCCGGGACTGTAGGAGAAGGAACATTTTTAACAAGCTATTTAACTGAAATACTAGTTTCGGCTGCTAAAATTCTTATTTATAAGCTAAAATCTTTGTTGGCGAAATGTAGGTGTTAATATATCTCTGCCTACTCCATCGGTAATTACATGCGTGAATACATAAATTACAAATTAACCCATAGATGCTGACTGCTGGACAGAGGTCTCACCCAATGTGCGCCTTAGTATCTGTGACCCAACATTAGTAATAAAAGTCTGTTCAAAATACAATTTCGATCTCATCTCAATCGCCCAAATGTTATTAGGTTTTTTTTTTTTATACCACTTAGTTGGCAGACAAGCACACGGCCCACCTGATGGAAAGTGGTTACCGTGACCTATGGACGTCTGTAACACCAGAGGAGTCACAGTCGCGCTGCCAACACTGTAAGTACAGAGTTTCTGTGCCGTCAGTAGAAGACAAAGCAGGACAAGCCTTTAGTCTTCCCACTGACAGCACAAATTCTCCAGTGAGCTCTGGCTACCCTACTCACCGCTGGGAACACAACACGAAGTTATTATAGCCGCGGTATTCTGTAGGGCGGAGGTACTTCCCCAGTCGAACTGCTCAATCGGGCGGAAATACCGCCGTGTCCTACCCCCTTTTTGACTATTTCTTTTATTATCGAAAAATGACCACTCTATAATAATATAATGAACTGATAAAGTGAAATATTCTTACGAAAAATAGTTTTAAAGATATTTGATTTTGAAAATTCTAGTTTTCGCGCCGCCTATAAACGCTCCATACAAAATCGTACTTGCGAATGACGTCACACGCCAGTCGCGAGTTGTGCAACAGAATTTCGCATTTATCACAGTCTACGTTGCGTTTACACCTGTATAGTTCGTAATAATAGTAATTTGTAATTTAATGAGGAATCTAAAAAGTTACAATTTGGGACTGAATTTGATTGTTTTTTTTTACGTGCTCAAAATCCCACGGGTACCCCCCCACCGGAGCCAGTGGAAGAGGCTCACGCCCGTTTTTAGTTGCCGAAGGTGAGGTTGACAGGCATATCCCTCGCACCACAACCGAGCCAGGGTCATCACTTACGATCTGGCCCTCTTCTAGGGTGTGGGGACTACAGAGTCCCCAACTCGTCCCCGGAAACGGGGAGGCGACTGAATTTGATTGTTAATATTTTGACTTACTTTGGGAATTAATTTTATGAGAACCAAAATTCCTTATGTTAGGGGTGGGCTCACGTCGTATAATGTCCGGGATTCGAACCCAGTACTTCTCGATCGTAAAGTCGGCTCCTTGACCACTAAATCACTGACGCTTTTGACCTGTCCCCTTTTCAATTTCATTTTACCATTTATGTTACAGCTTTTACAGACTGAAGCAAGCAAGTACCTACAAAATTGGGCCCACAAGATGAGGCACCCTCAGCCAGAAGACTCTGAGTCTCCAAGACCCGGAGAGGTTCCCAATCTAGAAGAGTCCATGGTAGAACTCAAGAAGAATGAGAAAGGAGAATACGAAATTCACCAGCCCCAGCCAGGGAACCTCTCTTCAAAGATTTTAGAAGATTTGATAAAATTGTACAAGGTTAAGAGCGAGGTCGCGAAAAAGATGAGTGCGCAGGAGAGGACAGAGGAGGAGATAAAGAAGATTACAGAAGACCTGTCTAATGTTGATATGGATTAGGATTTTTAACTTTTGTATTAAATATATAGTAATTTTTAAATGTAATTATTTTTATTTACCTACTCATTTTTAATCGACTTAAAAAAAGATTTTTTTTATACCACTTAGGTGGCAGACAAGCACACGGCCCACCTGATGGAAAGTGATTACCGTGGCCTATTGACGTGTGCAAAACCTAGTGAGTCACACTCGCGCTGCCCACCCTGTAAGCACAGAGTTTCTGTACTGTCAGTGTAACAGACGAAGCAGGACAAGCTTTTGGTCTTGCCACTGACGGCACAAAAACTCTCCAGTGAGCTCTGGCTACCCTACTCACCGCCCGGGAACACAACACGAGGTTATTATGGCCGCGGTATTCTGTAGGGTAGAGGTACTTCCCCAGTCGGACTGCTCAATTGGACGGCAATACCAATGTGTCCTACCTCCTCTATCTTAATTGGGGTGTACTTTTTATAGTTCCATACCCATAGGGTCTCAGCTGTTCGACTATCTATCTGTCTGTCTGCCTGTTTCTCGTGAATCGAGAAATCCAGACAGTTGAAATTATCGCAGATGATGTATTTCTATTGCCGCTATGTCAACAAAAATAAACTAAAAACAGGTAATGGTATATTTTTTTTACGTGCAATATGTCCCCACGGATATCCCCCCCTCCGGAGCAGGTGGGAGAGGTTATGTCGGACTCGAACCGACCAAAACGCACGCCGCCTGTGGGCTGTTTTTGGCTGCCGAAGGTGAGGTTAACAGGCATATACCTCGCACCCCGGCCGACCCAGGGCTATCTCTACAGGGCCCTCTCCTCGGGTCTGGGGACCACGGAACCCCCAACTCGTCCCCGGAAATGGGGAGGTACGCCGCCGCCGCGGCCTGCTTCTATCAGGGTGACAGGCGGCTCCAACAGTCACCCCCAGGCCTGCGCTCATGGGGGCGGAGGTTATTCATCGACCCAGATAATGGTACTGAACCCTTATAGGGTGATGATGATGATTTCATCTCCGTATAAATTTAGCCGCGTTGTTCCCGGCAGAGTATTATTTGGACACCCCATCTCTTCCCATGCGGTGTCGTAGGTACAAGCCGACCAAGGGATAGGGCTGTTTAACATCAGACATATATACAGCCCAGACTCAGCCTCAGATGCATTGCTTGAGTCAACAATAGTGCTCGATAGACGGCAATAGGCTCACCCCCTATTACGTGGGAGCGAAAGCAATGATTCGTGAAATGTGGGTGTTAATTCACCTCTGCCGAACCCTTTGGCGATTTCAGCCATATACGTTCACCCATTTGAGTGTTATTAAGTAACAACCATTCTACACAACGCTATCTAGACCCATGGTAAGCATAGCTTAACTAGTTTGTGTTATGGAATCTAGAATGCGGAATCTAGAATAAACATAGGTAGGTACTTAGATATTTTTTTTTTATAAATACATACATAGAAAAACCCAAACCAATGCAAATATACATATTTATAAATACAAATGTTTGATTTGAGCAGGACTCGAACCCGCGCCTCCATCGTAGCAATCGAACGTTCAACCACTTCGCTACAGAAACTAACTTTCACATATACATATAATGTTAGTTGCATGTACCTATGTACAATGTTAACTAGGTTACATTATTAACTGTACTAACGTAATGGTTATGTACTGTTACAAAATGCATACATAACATGTGCAATAACTTCTATTCTGATGTATTTTAAACGGTGTGGTAACTATGAAAAAATGAAGTATCGCCACCCCATCTCATACGAAGGGTGTCGTAAGAGGCGACTAACGGAAAAATACGCAGACGATATCACTGCGAGAGAAGGAAAACTCGAAATAAAACCCTGTACCAACCCGTCTGGCCAGCGAGGGAACAGTAGGCCAAAGCCTCCCAACATTGGGAGAGGCCTGTGTCTAGCGGTGGACTGCGATAAGGCACTGCTAAACAAAAATTGTGTTACAGTTCCTTGGTGAGGCGAGAATGCATGGGAAAGGGGGATGTTTAATACAATTTTATCTAGTCCAATATGATAATTATTACACATTTTTTACGTGCGCAAAATCCCCACGGGTACCTCCCCACAGGAGCCGGTGGAAGAGGTTATGTCGGACTCGAACCGACTAAAACGCACGCCGCCTGTGGGTCGCTTTGGTTGCCGAAGGTGAGGTTGACAGGTATATCCCTCGCACCCCGGCCGACCCAAGGCCATTTCTTACGATCTGGCTCTCTCTTCGGGTGTGGGGACAACAGAGTCCCCAACTCCTCCCACGGGGAGGCGCGCCGCCGCTGCGGATTAATTATTATACTATAGACTAAAATGCACGGCGCCTGTGAGTCATTGTTGGTTGCCGAAGGTGAGGTTAACAGGCATGTCTCGCGCACCCCGGCTGACCAGGGTCATCTCTCTCGATCTGGCCCTGTTCGGATGCCGGGACCAAAGGGTCCTCAACTCGTCCCCAGGAACGGGCAGACTATCTTCTGCTTAAATAATTAAAATAAATCTAAAAGAACAATCATACAACTTATAGCTAAAAATAATGAAAAAAAAAAGAGGCCAGCCTTCTGGTCACGAGAAGCGTCGACCATACACTTCGCAATCGCTCTGAAGAGATTGCAGGCGCTCGGACCCCATGACCCCAAAATTTCGACTCCAAACGGCACAAATTCATAATTTCCTATGAGATTGGAGTATTTGCACCGCTTGAGAGCCTCTGTAAAAGCAGCAGCAGCACCAGGACAGCCAACCATCAGACGGTGGACTACGACGTCCCCATCTTTCCCCAGAAAAAGGTGGAGGGGCACTAATCGCGTCGCCGCGCCGTCTCGGCCTGCTTCTGCTAGAGTGACAGGCGGCCACCTGTCGCCCCCAGGCCTGTGCTCATGGCAGAGTCGCCTACGCGCATTGCGGGCTACGCGGCACGGATGGCACCTAAGGCTCCTCTGACCCCGTTCCCCCGCCTCCTTTTCGAGCGTTATTTGCTCATAGAAGGAGTCGACAGCAGACCACGCGCTCGCGCTCTGCACCATCACTGCGAGCAACGTGCTGAGCGAGAGAACTCCCAGTCCCAAGGCCGCCAAAAGGATGCGCTTCGGCGTCTCCCACGCCGGGCATTCGGTCAGTGTCTGCAGCCCTGTATTTTCGTTTGCGTCACAGTGATGACACTCGGGCGTTGGCTCTTTCCTGATCCGATGCAGATAACTCCCGAAACATCTGTGTCCAGTGATCACCTGTCAGCCAGTACGAGAGGTCCCCGTGGGGTCTCTCTAGAATGTCGTCCATGATGGATCTTACCTCTGTTATCAATTTGGAAAGGCTCAAGCCCCGAGTCTTTCGCAGCTCAGCTGAAGTCGGTTCTTATCTTGACCTTTATGGAAGCAACTGTATTCTTTATTATTTTATTTTTAAAGAATATTTGTAACCGATATTACTAATATTCCTTCTAACCCCTCCAGCTAAGCTAAATTGCTTGTACTAGGAGTGGGTTCACGTTGGTAGAGTAATGGACAGGATCCGAACCCGGTACTTCTTGCTCGTAGGGCTGACTATTAAGCTACGAATTGCGCCAAAGCCTCAACAATAAACTAACACAAAAAATAACAACATATTACATAAACTCGCGCCTATATCCCCAAATGGGTAGGCAGAAGTGCTAGCACCCACATTTCGCCAGATTATGTTTAGGACCCAATGTAATAGGCGGTGAGCCTATTGCCATTAACCGGGCACTTATAAACCTGCGATAAATACACACATAACTTCGAAAAGCATCGGATAGTCATTGGTGTGTGCCATGGTAAAACCTGAGATCGAACCCGAGACCTCGTCTCAGCAGTCCATTACCCATACTACTAGGCTACCGCGGTGATTAACAACAGAAAAAACAACAGCAATCAAATAGGTGTACCTACCAGTTTGCAACTTAGGTTGGGCTCCAAGGATCTTTGATGGATTGGAGCCCATATACCCAGTACGTGTCGCTAGTTTGCGAAATTCTGCTGTAGACAATCTAGGACGAGATCATAATGTCTGTACCTGTCTACCCAATCCAGTTTTTTCGGAGCAGGTACAGTCACTATCATAGTCTTAAGTCTCATATCTTTAGCTCTAAAACTTTATTTAGTTTTTTTTTATATACCACTTAGGTGGCAGACAAGCACATGGCCCACCTGATGGAAAGTGGTTACCGTGGTCTATGGGCGTTTGTAACACCAGAGGAGTCGCAGTCGCGCTGCCAACCCTGTAAATATAGAGTTTCTGTGCCGTCAGTGTAGGAGACAAAGCAGGACAAGCCTTTAATCTGCCCACTAACAGCACAAATTCTCCAGTGAGCTCTGGCTACCCTACTCACCGCTGGGAACAGAACACAAAGTTGTTATAGCCGCGGTATTCTATAGGGCGGAGGTACTTCCCGAGTCGGACTGCTCAATCGGGCGGAAATACCGCCGTGTTCTACCTTCTTTTTATACCACTTAGGTGGCAGACAAGCACACGGTCCTCCTGATGAAAAATAGCTACCGAGATCTATGGACGTTTGCAATACCAGGGGATTTACACTGGTGCTGCAGACCCTGAAAAAATAGAGTTTCTATGCCATCAGTGTGAAGACAAAGATAAACAATTAATAACAAATATAAAACCGACTTCAAACAAACCTCCCTGCTGCGGTTTTCCCAAGCACCTACACTATGGGGTTCTTCAAGGACATCAGAAGGTTTCTTCGTGGTTGGCAGCGCGAGTGTGACACCCCTGGTGTGGCATACGTCCATAGGCCACTGTAACCAGTTCCCATCAGATGGGCCGTGTGTTTCTCTGCCACCTAAGTGGTATAACAAATAAAATAAAACACTCATCATCATCATCCAGGCTAAGGTGCCCTCGGAGCTCAGGGTCCGGCTTACGGCTTACACGATCTTGAACGTTCATGGTAGTGAGACAATTCGCTCACATGTCACCCTCCACGACGTCAAACCAAGGCTTATTGGGACTGCCCCTTCTTGTACAAAAACAGTGGTAGGTACCTACTGAAAAATGAAACAAGTGAATTACCTATAGATTTAATTCAATAGACAAAAACATAACTTCCTTTGGCTTTGCCGTAGTCGGAACAAAATTTTCGCTGTTTTTTTTTTATTGTGCGCAAAATTCCCACGGATAGCCCCACCACCCGTACTGGTGGGGGAGGTTATGTCGGACTGGAACCGACTACAACGCACGCCGACTATGTGGGCCGCTGGCTGCCAGAGGTGAGATTATCTGAGACATAACCCTCGCACCCCGGCTTGCCCAGGACTGTCTCTTACGAGACGGCCTTCTTCAGGTGTGAGCAACACGGTGTCCCCATCTCATCCCTGGTAACAGGAGTACATAAGTGTAAGAGACAAACAAAGCACTGGCGGGACTCGTGGCGGCGGCGCGCGTTTCGCGGCTCCCAGTTCCCGGGGACGAGTTGGGAACTCTGTGATTCCAAAACTGGGGAGGGCCAGATCGAAAGAGATGGCCCTGGGTCGGCCAGGATGAGAGGAATATCCCTGTCAACCTCGCCTTTCGCAACCAACAATGACCCATAGGTGTCGTGCGTTTTAGTCGGTATGAATCCGACATAACCTTCCACCGGCTCCGGCGAAAAAAAAAGGAATAGACCATTGCGGGACCTACGTGTGATTATTTTGTAATAAGTAATTTAATCATTTGAGCTCTTCCAACGCCGTCGAACCCCGTGTTATCCTCAATAGTCACCTAAGAAACTTGTACAGTGCGCATAGAGTACATTTTGACCGCTATTTACGTTCAACATATGTATATTTAAGTGCTGAGTATATTATACAATTGTGTTAACCCTCTTGGGTTGTATTTGTGTTGCTGTAAGTGTAAAGACCCCTCAACCCACACTTACAATGTCATCGCTTACGCGGAGAAACATACTTTTCTTTTTTACGTGCGCAAAATCCCCACGGATACCTCCCCACCGGAGCCGGTGGGAGAGGTTATGTCGGACTCGAACCGACTAAAACGCACGCCGCCTGTGGGTCGTTTTGGTTGCCGAAGGTGAGGTTGACAGGCATATCCCTCGCACCCCGGCCGACCCAGGGCCATCTCTCACGATCTGGCCCTCTTCTCGGGTGTGGGGACTACAGAGTCCCCAACTCGTCCCCGGAAACGGGGAGGCGCGCCACCGCCGCGGCCTGCTTCTGCCAGGGTGACAGGCGGCTCCACCTGTCACCCCCAGGCCGGCGCTCATGGAGGGCGGAGGTTCCGTTCACGTTCATCGAACGGAGAAACATACCTACCAAGGGAGTGAACTTGAAAGAAAGAAAGAAAGTATTAGGTTTCTTGGCACCGACTTATCACGTCTTCAACCATTTCTGAGGGCGACAGTACAAATAAAATTAAAGTTTTTATTCAACATCAATGTATTTTTATTGATAATCACTTTGATCACCGTGAGAACATCTAACAATACATTGCTAGAACTTGTGATTTGTCATATTGTGTCTAACACTGCCTTGTACCATTTGTGTAATGCTTGTACAAGATAATTTACGAACGGACGGATGTATTGTGTTGTGTAGTTATAATTAAATATGTGCAAGAAAATATGTGTTTGTGTTTTCGTGTTGATTTTGGAAAGTAAGTACTTTTTCCTCATCTTAGTGTATTGTGGGGTTACATCCGAGGCCTTTGGCTCAAAACCTAAAATCCGCCTACTGTTTCTTTAGGAGTGCCTTTTAAAGATTTTATAGGAGTGACTGCCGCTGACCTCCTAACTCAGCACTTAATGAGAAATACTCAGCAGAAGTACTGATAACTTTTCGACCAGGCCCTCGATTTCACTACAACAAAACCACTGGCAAACCTTGGCCTTCTGATACAGGTGTATTTCACTTAATAGGTCGCAACAACAAAATACTGTTAAAAGTACCATTGTGTAACAGAAATAAATGTATATTCATTTAAAGAAAAAAAACACATATTGCAAAAAGTGGCATTAAATTTTAGAAATAAAGTAAAATTAAAAGAATTAGTAAGCAGACCCTGTACTCCGAAGTGAAAGCTTCAGATTGAACGAAGGGCAGAACTAACATAATGATGATAAGAATAGCACTACAGAAATCTTAGCATGAAAAATTCGCCATTAAGGATCCGACAGTATACAGAATTCAATACAATATCTAAGGGCACACCTAACATCGACATATACCATGATTCTCAGAATAGATTTAAAATTAAAATATTTAGTGCCCTTCGAGCCTCCAATTATAACACTATAGTCACCACTTAATTAAAGTAGATAGTATACCTACTCAGTATAATAAATAAGTTGTGGTAGGTATGTAATTCATTTTACTTATCTCTGCTAAACTCACGCATAACTGTCATTTGTCTAATCAATTCTATGTGCTAATACAGGTTTCTTTTTTTCTTTTCTTTTCAATATTATAATATTACGCATGCTGGTTTATCCGTAATTGGCAAAAGTATCAGCCTCAATCCGCGCTAAACATATCTTATAAAACGATTTGTAATACATTTGCTGTGGAAAAACCTATTAAATAAATAAATGGCCCATGAGGACCCCATCTCCGGGGATGAGTTGGGGACCCTGTGGCTGCCACATCCGAGGAGAGTGCCAGATCGAGAGAGATGGCCCTGGGTCGGTCGGGGTGCGAGGTATATGCTTGTTAACCTCACCTTCGGTAACCAAAAACGACCGACAAGTGTCGTGCGTTTTAGTCGGTTCGAGTCCGACATAACCTCTCCCACCGGCTCCGGTAGTATCGGGGTATCAGTGGGGATATTTCGCATGTAAAAAAAACCCTTGAGGAAGAGCCCACTTGACGATAATAGGCTCGCCCCGAGGAACCGGAAATCATAATAAGCGAAATGTGGGTGTTGATACACCTCTGATTACCCTATGTATGTATAGGTATACCCATCCGTCGACGATTCAGCTTATATATTTATCATCGGTTAATATTTTTGATACTCAGGTGTGCCTGTCGACCCCCTGGTGATACCAGAGGATGTTCCAGCTGGACTTGCAGCTATATATGGATTTGCTCAGCCGTTACATATAGGTATTTATGGAACTATTGCGTGTATAATCTATTTCAAATCAAATTTTTTTTTTTAGGAACGACAGATTTTTTTAGTCTATGAATGAACCTACAGAACCTACAGAATACCGTGGTTATAATAACTTCGTGTTGTGTTCCCAGCGGTGAGTAGGGTAGCCAGAGCTCACTGGAGAGTTTGTGCTGTCAGTGGGATGAGTAAAGGCTTGTCCTGTTCTGTCCTCTACACTGACGGCACAGAAACTCTGTGCTTAGAGGGTGGCTTCTCTGGTGTTATACACGTCCATAGGTCACGGTAACCACTTTCCATTAAGTGGGCCGTGCGCTTGTCTGTCACCAAAGTGGTATAAAAAAAAAACTAACAAACACTTTTCAATGAAAAGTGACAGCTGTAAAAAAGTAATACGAAATTTATCAAATGGATAGCATTTAGGAAGTACTGTTTTTGAAGATGGAATTTAATTTATCAAGCGGCCAATAAAAAGAAAATTTAATACAGAGTTGTAATCAACTTTCAAACAAAATATAAATAATGGTCTTTTTAGGTCAGAGAATAAGCATTGCCATACAACGTGGCAATGCTGCCAGTCTTCTGGGAACGCTACCACAAGAGGCATGCGATGCGGAGGAAATCCACGACGCATTTTTATTATTCTTAGCTATAAGTTGTTTAATAGTTAGATATTTTAGTATTATTGTATCTAATTTATGAATATGTTTATAACCGACCCTGTAATATATTTATGTCCTCTTAGGCACGGTACCAGTAGAGATCGATGGGGAGGAATTTTTCGATGCCTAAAATTACAGTCTCCCTCTTTTTCTCTATTCCATTTTTGTATATATTGTAGATATAGTTAGCATAGTTTTATATTAATTTGTAAGTAATTGTATATTATAATAGAATATTTTATGTACCTACCTAAATTTCTGATGGTAATAAATTAATTACTTGTTAAGAAAAAAAAAAAAAATTTATGAATATCTTACTAAGTAGTACATATAATAAATAAATTTATTACAATTAAAAACAAAAATGGATATAACTATAAAAATACAGGAATAACAAACTCATGAATCTGTAAGTAAATTTCGGCAATTTCATATGTAAAGACCTTGTATTATTACAAAACAATCCACCCGCAACTGTGTCTCATTTATTTCGCTATTTAGGTCCAAGATATGTGCCCCGAGGTTTATTACAAAAATAAACCATTATCCTCTCAGTCTATTCTCTACTCTGATAGGGTCGGCTTTCTAGTCCAACTGTGATGCGGTAACTTCGATATTTTCCGTGAAGCGACTGCTGTCTGACGTCCACAACCAAATTGGAGATATCAAAGTTCTGTAGTTAGACTTTTTCAGGGTACAACTACTTGGTGGAACTTGTTGTTACACATATTGAGAACTCACTTGTACTGTTCCACAGTATTTTTTATTTGTTGTTAGACCTAACCGAAGTTACATTGTAACTTAAATACATAATAGTAATTATTCATAAATTGAGTCATCTATATATTATTTCCCCAAATTTTGGGAAAAAAAATAATTCTGGTATACATAAGTATATTATGTATTATGTGTAGGTGTAAGTATGTATTAATATAATACTATGTATGCTATGTTTGTGTAAATACATGTACCTACCTGTTCAGGTAGGTATGCTTATTATCTTTTTTATTTTTATTTTCTTTTCTTTCTTTGTTTATCTTTTCTTTTTGTTTTTTTTTTTCTTGTAATGACACTTCACATCCCCTTTCATTACTATATGCTTCTCTGCTACTCAAAGGTTTGCTGGGAGAGAACTCATTTTGAGTTAAGCTCGCCTTTGTACATCTTCTTTGATGTGTTTTGTGTATGATCTCTGTACTGTGTGTGCAATAAAGAATTAAATAAATAAATAAATAAAATAATTTTACATCTACCCACATATGATATATGGCCGAGAGTCGCAATGTTTATAAAGAAGGAATGTTTTTAAATGTCATTGTAAACCTTTGAGGATGGTTTAATAACAAATAAAAAATACTGTGGCAAAGTACAAGTGAGTTCACAATATGTGTAACTGCCGTAGATGTTCGTATAGCAACTGGGACCGACGCGACGGCTCAACGTGCTCTGCGAGGCACGACCAGACCAAAGTAAATACCCATATTCATGTATACAAATATTTGCAATGATCGGAAATACTCACGCCTCCTACGGACTGCAAATATAAAATGCATATTTTAACGATGTATTCAGTTGACATAAGTCTATTGTATTTCCTACATTATAATTATTTCTGTGTATAAATTTAAAATATCTTTAGGACCATCTATATATTGTTTCACCAAATTTCAGGCAAAAAAATTATAACCACATTTTTTTTATACCACTAAGGTGGCAGAAGCGCACGGCCCACCTGATGGAAAGTTGTTACCGTGGCCTATGGACGTGTGTAACACCAGAAAAGCCACACTCTCGCTGCCGACCCTGTAAGCACAGAGTTTCTGTGCCGTCAGTGTAGAGGACAAAGCAGGACAAGCCTTTAGTCATCCCCCTGACAGCACAAATTCTCCAGTGAGCTCTGGCTACCCTACTCACCGCTGAGAACACAACACAAAGTTATTATAACCACGGTATTCTGTAGGGTGGAGGTACTTCCCCAGCCGGACTGCTCAATTGGGCGGAAATACCGCCGTGTTCTGCCTCCTACAAATTTACATTTCTGCAAATAAATGAATTTGCAAATAAATAATATTGAATTTGAATTTGATGCGAATGTCTATTTTAGGTAACGACAAGCGCTTTGGCTTCGGTTTCCGGTTCGGCAACCACGCCGACTTCCAGATAATGTACGAGTTTGGACCTCAGACCGTCACTAGACCTTTACAACCTCCAAGTAAGTGATATTATCTGCCTTTTTTTTAAATGAGTATCTGTCTTTTTAGGGTTTCGGACTTCAAGAAGAAAAAAGAGACCCCTTCTTTTTTTTATACGTCTATTAGACTTCGCCTCGCCTGATAGTAAGCTGAAGGCAAATTCTCAAGAAAAGAGGGTCACCATTACTTAAATATTACCATGTTACAATGGTGACGCTCAGTTTGAGGGCCTCATCATATGCCTTTTAACGCCGCTAAGTGGTATAAAAAATGTTTGATTTTTGCACAGTTCCAAAACGTTAGACCTCAGTATGAATTTCAAGTTGAAACCTTCACGCATTCTTGAGAAAAAGGTCGTGACTGACAGACAGAAGTCCTTGGTTTCACCATTAAGGCCTGGAATTCATTACCAGCTCACGTGTTTCCTTCTTCCTATAGTCCTGCGTCCTTCAAGCGGAGCGAGCTGAGGGCTACCATTGTAAAAAAATTGTTGTCTGTGATATTTAATTTTTTTCCTGAGATTTTGCCTTTCGCTTACCATCATGCGAAGTGATCATATTGATGTGTAAAATATAAAAAATCTAAATTTATTTTGATTACATATATATATATATATATATACTTATTTTATTTTATACCACTTAGGTGGCAGACAAGCGCACGGCCCACCTGATGGAAAGTGGTTACTGTGGCCTATGGACGTGTGTAACACCAGAGAAGCCACACTCGCGCTGCCGACCCTGTAAGCACAGAGTTTCTGTGCCGTCAGTGTAGAGGACAAAGCAGGACAAGCCTTTAGTAATCCCACCGACAGCACAAATTCTCCAGTGAGCTCTGGCTACCATACTCACCGCTTGGAATTGATTATTTTTCAGAGATTCGTTCGGCACCATACCGCCAGCGGTATGCGCGACGCCGCCCCATCCTGGAGCTGTTGTTGAGGAGTGGTTTCCTGAAGCACATATCATATGACAGCAACGTGATACAGGATTGTGATGACGAGCCTCGGTAGATGGCGCTGTCTGACCACTAACTCACAATACTGCTTGTTATAATAAAATTGGATGGCCTTAACAAGATTTTTATATTAAATTTCCTCCTATAAAGGAATTTATTTAGAAATTAACATATAAATTTAATACCATGAACAAATTTAATACTAATATATTAATTTCTAACATTATGTAGAATAACAGTTTCAGATTTGCAATACATCGAAAAATCGATCGTTTGTCAAATCACTACATATTATTTTCAACTGTCTACTGAGATCCGCTCACCGGCATGCTGACCCCGCGCTCGTCCTACTGTGGTAGGGTGGCGCGGGGTGGGGTAGCTCACGTCGCTACTCTGTACTTACCTCTGTGCCTATCACTATTTGGCACAGATAATATAAAATCTATTTGGTAATTAAAATATTCGTTTTTTCACTGCTACAACTTTTTGGTGAATAGTGACATCTAAATGAAATTAGGAAAGTTAGCTAGTACAACGTATGCGGACTAAAAGCTGCCTGCCTTCTTTCGCGAGTTGCTAGAAGTACAGTCCTTTGTTCCTGATTGTGCATCTGTATAAGAATTCTGTCTCCTAAGACACATGATATCCTAGTTTAGGAGACAGGGTTCTTTAATTTTTGTTAACATAATTATGTTACCACTTAATGTGTTATGATATACCATCTGTTACAGCGCCAACTGTACTGTGGACGCTCATTATACACTGTATTAAAATATGATGAACCTAGATTAGTTAACAATGTATATTCTTACTGTCAATAAAGTTTTAATTATTATTATTATTAATTATATTAAAACATTTATTTATTTAATATTTGGGGGGGTCCAAGTGCCCGTCTTTTGTTTAGAGAAATTTCTAAACGTTTAGTTGACGCTACCCGTGACCCTTGCGCAAAGGATTGGTATTGCCATTCAACGTGACAATGCCGCCAGCCTTCTGGCCACCTTCCCGGTTGACATCGATGGCGAGGAATTCTTTGACGCCTGAACCTGCAGGATTATTTAGATATATAGGTATACTGTTTTTTTTTAGTATTATATTATGTTATCTGTGTATGTTATCAAAATTATATTGTATTATCTGTGTCTGTACACTGGTCAATATATTTTAGGCGCAAGCGTCACTTTTTATTAGAAGAAGGTAGTTAGTTTTTTTTTCTTAAGAGAAGCTAAGTAGTCTTTTGCAAAAGTAATTGTTAATTTAAAACGTTGCATTATTGTTTGTGAGTTATTAAATAGTGTTAACAACTCAGTTATAAAGTATATTAAGTTTTAGTGTTTATAATTTTTATAGGCGTCTCAGGCTGGCTTCATTTCACTACTTGCATGTAAGTAATCTTTGCTATATTTTATGTAAATAAAGACATTTTGAATACGAAACAAAACGAGTATTATGTAAGCACTAAAGGGCGGAGGGATGGGGGGGAGTGTCTTTGCATTGCATATATTTGATGACATGGGGATGAGGGGATCTAGATTATAATTACGTAAGCAGTAGTTATATCAGCATGCATTATACCCTAAAAAAAATGTTTATACCTAAAACGCACACTATTTTCAGAATATTTTGTTTTGTTAGATTAAGTGCCATACGAATTAGGATCACGGCTGTCGGCTATCCTTGATATTTTCTTGTTTAATACTTTTTAAATCGTGACACTTTATTAACACATAATACCTATAGCCTATAACCAGCGAACTCTAAGAAGCTTCTAACGATACCTCATTTGTCCAGTTCTAATAGTGGTTGAGGAGCTATGTGGGAACAGATGAACCTACATACTTACATACATACATACATAGCCTGTCAAAATCATAACCCTCCTTTTGCTTCGCCATTGTCGGGTAAAAAAACAAACATAAAAAGAAATACGCATATAGGTACCAATGTTTACGTAAGGATGGGGAGGGATAAGAGTTTTACTTACTTTTGCTGACAAGGGGGAGGGGAGTTAAATAATTGAAATAAATCTGCTTACGTAATACTTGAACGGTTCCTAATCTACTTAGGACACAGACTGTACTTGCCACGCTGGCAAACTATCGGTCATGATCAGTGGCCCAATCAAATCCCATGGTATAATCACGTTACCGTGGGAAGTCTCTGCGGGATATACAATAATGTTGATAACATGGTATAGGTACCTACATACATACCTATAGGAGGAGGTAGGTCACGACGATATTTCCATCCAATTGAGCAGTCCGACTGGGGAAGTACCTCCGCCCTATAGAATACCGCGGCCATAATAACCTTGTGTTGTGTTCTACTAGAGAGTTTTTGTGCTGTCAGTGGGAAGACCAAAGGCTGGTCCTGCTTCGTCTTTTACACTGACGGCACAGAAGCTCTCTGTGCTTACAGGGTTGGCAGCGCGAGTGTGACTGCCTTGGTTTTGCACACGTCCGTAGGCCACGGTAAGCACTTTCCATCAGGTGGGCCGTGTGCTTGTCTGCCACCTGAGTGGTATAAAAAAAAATATTCCGACCAGGTTACACCGGCCGTGGTCACAGGCCTCCCTAGGATTTAAAGAAAAAACATTTAATTTTTTTTTTTTATTTCTCATAAAAATGTTCGATCGACTACTGTACATTAGTTAAAGTAGAACTCCCGCCAAAAATCAGCTCAATTTTTTTTTTATTACATTAATTCAAAATGGCGAAGCGTGTTTGTATATTACTGCAATGATTGAATCGTAAGCATTGGTATCTAAATGTAATATGTAGATATAAAAATTAATTGATTATTATGAAAATATTTTTAGTTATTGAAACATTTTTATCTTAGAATGTAGTAATGACAATTATTTTATATAAATACTATGCTCTATTTGATTAGGTAGGTACTTAACTTAAGGTTAACAGTCTTGATGTGTGATTGGGAGCTTGTCAGGTAACGTTTGCAGTGATGATAAAATAGAACTCATAATCATAAACTCACGCCAATATCCCCGAAGGAGTAGGCAGAGGTGCTAGCATCCACATTTCGCCAGTTTATATTTAGGTCCCAATATAATAGGTGGCGAGCCTATTGCCTTTAACCGGGCACTTATAAACCTGCGATAAATACACACATAACTTCGAAAGGCATCGAAAAGTCATTAGTGTGTGCCATGGTAAAACCTGGGATTGAACCCGAGACCTCGTCCCTGCAGTCCATTACCCATACCACTGGCCTACCGTGGTTTCTTTTTTTTTATAGAACTCTGTCTTCGGTATACAAATTAGTATACTGTCTGCTCTCTTACAAGGGCAGTTGGTAAGTGCCATAAGTTTACAAAGGCTATGCTAGCAATTCTATTAGTGCCTTGCTATGAGATGACGTCAAGAAACATTTTATGATGTTGCTATGAACTTTAGTGCAGGCGCGTTGTAAACAATGTGCCTTTTAATATTTTTATTTAAAAACGTAGTTTATTATACTTATTTTGTTTTTTTTATCACTTAGGTGGCAGACAAGCACACGGCCCATCTGATGGAAAGTGGTTACCGTGGCCTATGGACGTTTGTAACACCAGAGGAGTCACAGTCGCGATGCCAACCCTGTAAGTACAGAGTTTCTGTGCCGTTAGTGTAGAAGACAAAGCAGGACAAGCCATCAGTCTTCCCACTGAGAGCACAAATTCTCCAGTGAGCTCTGGCTACCCTACTCATCGCTGGGAACATAACACGAAGTTATTATAGCCGCGGGATTCTGTAGGGCGGAGGTACTGTCCCAGTCGGACTGCTCAATTGGGTGGAAATACCGCCGTGTCCTACCCCCTAATAAAATTTTGTTTTTTTTTAATTATTTAAATTGTTTAAAAACTAAGTGTTAACATAAAACGTGACTGAATACCGAAATGGGATCAATAGTTTAAGCAGTAGTTTATATGTTTCTATAAAAATATCAATCGAAATGAGAGCCTCCTTTTTGGAAGTCAGTTAAAAATATACGTCAAGATTGTTTATTTTTAATTAAGTACCTAACCAAATAGTAGTACCTATAATCTAGATTTACCTATGGGACGTCGCCTTTGCCAATTTATCCTAGTTCTTAGATTATAATTATCTGACGAAAGTAAATTCCTGGATTTGCACTTTTTAGGTACGGTAAGCTTCAGAGAAAAGGAACCCCCGCGGCGATATTCTTTAAGTATTGAGCGGGTCTGTTTTCTCTGACGCTGTGTGTACATAACGGACCACCAGTTCAGATACTAAAAAACTTAAAATGGCGGTCTCCTTCCATCTGGTAGAAAGATACTTTTTCACGTCCCGCTTGAAGCACCCGGGACTGGAAGAAGAGAGAAACGCTTAAGCGGGCAGAGCATTCCAGTTCTTCATCGTACAGCAGAGTTAAACGCCACTGTTACGCAGGGGAAGCCGGTTTGATTCCCACTCAGTGCAAATATTTGTATTCATGAATATGTCTATTTGTGTCGGTCTGGGTGTTTTATGTATAATTTGTATTTACAAAAAAAATGTATTTAAGTAGGTATATCCGCATTCCAGAACCAATAACATAAGCTAGTTAAACTATGCTTACTTTGGGTCCAGATAACGTTGTGTAGAATGTTCTAGAATATTATTATTTATTATTAACCAAGCAATCCAAAGTAACGCCTTTATATCTTTGAAATGTCTACACACGCTGACTTTTCTGATAAAAATTAAATACTTTAATTTTTAATTTGAATCTTAATCTGGAATACAAGACATCGATTTTATTACTCTCTGCTCATGTTGTGAGCGCAGGCCAGGGTGACTGGTGGAGCCGCCTGTCGCCCTGGCAGAAGCAGGCCGCAGCAGTGGCGCCCCTCGGGCGCATCACCGTTTCTGGGGACGAGTTGGGGACTATAGTTCCCACACCCGAGGAGAGGGCCAGACCGTGAGAGATGGCCCTGGGTCGCTCGGGGTGCGAGGGATATGCCTGTCAACATCACCTTCGGCAACCAAAAACGACCCACAGGCGGCGTGCGTTTTAGTCGGTTCGAGTCCGACATAACCTCTTCCACCGGCTCCGGTGGTGGGGTATCTGTGGGGATTTTGCGCGTAAAAAAATCTCTCTGCTCTTACGGTGAACTTAAGGCCTTGTATATTAAAGAAGGGCTACAAATGTATTTGTATACCAGTGGTTTTATTCTCAAGAATGCATTCGTTTATTCGGTGAGATTCGATCGTTCGAATCTCACCTGTCTGTTATAACTATAACCTATGTGAGATACAATGACCTGTTCTCCAATCAATATCACAAGATTCAACAATCAACTTACAGCTCTACAATTAAGAATTGAGTATATTATTAAACACGAAAATAATAATCAATTAATATATGATTTTATTTGAATTAGTTATATTTTTTTCTTATTTCCTGTTTCTACACCGACAATAAAAAAATATGGAATTCATAATGCGAGCCATTTTAAAAATTACGAATATTTCTGCTCACATGCGAAATTGTAAAAACATAATCAATTAAGATAAAAAAAATATAACGGTCCAGGCGGGATTAGAACCCGCGATCTCTACCTTACATCTTTACCATACACATATACTAGAATACTCTGGCCACCGAACCTCGCCTGAAGTCATCCAAATCTTCATATATACATATATATATATATATATATATACACACATATATATACATATATATATTTATATATATATCCGACATAATAAATTTTGAAGAGTTAGCATACTAAATGCTTTAAAATTTGATTCAAAATAAGTCAACGACTTAAGATCTAAAAACAAGAACAAAAAAATAAACAAAAAACCAAAAATAATTTCAATATAATTTTATTTCGCCTAAATTTAAAATTAGTGTGCGGTGTTGCTATACAAAAAAAAAAACAATATTACAAAGTCCAGTTACTTAAAAAATACACGAAAATATTAACTTAAAATTTATTTATAATAGTTTTAAAATTAGTCTTTTACACAGATGGCAAATTGAACATAAAAACGTTAAATTACGTTTAACTAAAATGAGTCATAGACTAACACAATAAATATTGACCATAAAATACATACTGACAATAATAATAACAGACAAGGCTCTGGCAAATATAAAAGAATCCGGATGCGACAATAGTCTCGCCCCTTTTTCATGAGTCTAACAAGTACCTGGCGAAAAGGGGGCGTATAAATTGGTCTCTGCCTATTGTGAGTTTATGTATGTATGTTATATTACTCAGCAATACAAACCACACACGCAATATGACTGTATGCACTTTATTGACAATTTTATTGATGTAGCCTTACAGTTATTTTATTTACAAATAATAATTAACACTTAAGGCATCTAGTTGACTGACGAAATGAAATGCAAATAATAATTGTATATTAATTGTATGTAGGATGAGAATTGGTACGTTAAGCGTTAAGATAATTTATGAGTTACCAGCAACTTTTGAAGAACGAAATTATGGACGAATTCTTAAATTGCATCTACATGACAGCCTTTATTCTGTCAATATAATTTCACCCTGTAAGCTGAGGGTAAAGTCTCAGGAAAGAGGGACATCATTGCAGACATAACAGACCTTGGTGACGGAGAAAGAATACAAGCATCACCTCCCCATCTCATCCGAAGGGTCTCGTAAGAGGCAACTAACGGAAATATACGCAGACGATATCACTGCGAGAGAAGGAAAACTCGAAATGAAATACTGTACCAACACTTCTGGCCGAGATGGAAGCAGTAGACCAAAGCCTCCTAACATTGGGATTGGCTATGTCCAGCAGTGGACTACAATAGACTAATTGATTGATTGCAGACCCTCAGCTTGACGGCCTTATCAGATGCTTTTTCATACTCAAAGGACCTGTGACTGTAGGAAGTCGTTTAATTTAAAAGTTCTCGTTGCAAAGTTCTCTGTTCTATGTTAATCAATCTAAAAACACTGTTTATTAACGTTACGACTGTGATTAAAACTCATTGTCAAGCAGAATACTACCTCAGGAACAAGGCACTGTATTCAGTAGGCAGGGGAAACACAAAAGTCGTTTGCTAAACCAATTTAAAGTATACAATTTCAGTTTTATTCTATACGTTCACCTTATATACGATACGTTGAAGAAATCTGGCGAAAAATACGCAAAGATTATGTAATTTTTTTTGAAATAATAACGGAAGTGTAATTTTTACTTCGTGACAATTCTCATACAAAAGCTTAAAAATCTATTTTCTCTATACATTGGACATAATGGTGTTATTGGCCACCAATTTTTCTTTGAATAATTACGTTTCATTTAATTACATTTGATATTTTCTTGTGATATTCGTTTACGAGGAACACTTGGATAAAAAAAAGTCCGAGTAATGTGTACAAAATGTCCAAAAACGTAAAAATAACATTAAATATATTTGGCATGTCAACTAAACGAATCTCTAAAGTAATTTTCAATTAACGAATAAAAGACATTTCAGAAATAGGTGGACATTTACAATTAAGTGGACATTTTTGAAACACCTACATGATATTAACAATTCCGTACATTGGACATTACTGCTGTGCAATTCTCCAAGAATACAGCGTCGAGCACAGCGCTGTGACAGTCTTGATAAATATTGTTATTGGTCGATGTCCAGTGACGTCACCCAGTCCGACCAATGATAACTTCTATCAAGGCAGTCTGTGTACTTAGAGAATTGCATAGCTGTACTCAGACCGGCTACTTTTATATACCATGTTTCTTAATGGTTAACAAATAATGGTGTTATTCCGGTAGCCGTAGTGAATCATTAAATAAACATTTTTTTCCTCTCTTGCTAAAAATGAACAATTAACCGCCTCCGTTGTCTTTTGCGTATCACAATGTCGTGCAAAACGTATGGACATTTTTGCACGATTTTATGCAAATCATATCACACGAAATCAGTCCAGTTTACACGAAACAAGTGCCTGCATGTGTGTAAACGCACGAAACAGCGGTCGGCCTAAATGACTAGGTCAATATTAACACTTCGCGAACTACAAATAATTTTTAGATTATTAATTTTGATACACTATTCACGCCAGCAGGCTCAGCATGGCGGACATTGACAAAATCGAGACATATATTCGACCAATGAAATCGTTGAAAAACGTCATGAACTCGCGACCAAAACGTCATGTAGTCATGATCTCATCGACTTCATTGGTAGAAGAGAAACGAAGATACATGTCTACGCCGCTACGCTAGCTCTGTAACTGTGCAATTCTCTAACCATTCAACGTCGACCATAGCGCTGAGATAGCCTTGATAAAGTTTGTCATTGGTCGATCTCCAGTGACGTCACCCAGACCGACCAATGACAATCTATATCAAAGATGTCGCAGCGCTGTGCTCGACACTGTACGCTTAGATAATTGCACGGCTGATCGTTACAAATCAAACAATTGTCTTTTTAACGTCTTTTTACTACAATAGTTATAATATTCACAAGCTTTTCGTACATTTCAAAAACACATTTTAATATTAGTTATATCAAATATAAAAAAAATGGACAGCCGATTCATAATATACAAATAACATTAAACTTCTACGATAAAATTAAATACGTAATCAGATTACAAATTTAGAATTTTAGAATATTTTTTTTTGTCATTACAATTTTATATAGATGAACAAATGATCCCCTATCATAAATAAATTGCAGTAGATCTTAATGCCTATGCTATACTGTGGTAGATAAGTCATAGTAAGTAGCAATTTTCTTTCAATTCACACTGGTCTGAAATATTATGTCCTCCATACACGTCACCATACATACACCATACAACGTCGAGTACAGCGCTGCGACAACCTTGACCGAGATTGTTATTGGTCGATCCCCAGTGACGTCACTGAGTCCGACCAATAACAATCTATATCAAGGCTGTATGAGAATTGCACGACTGAGGACGTTAATTAAAAAAAAAAAAAACTTAATTTTTTTATCAAAAATTTAAATTTCTAGAATTGACATCTTTTAATTTTTCCTTTCTCGATACTCTTTCAATAAATGATGGGAATAAGGAAACGAAGAAAATTCTTATATAAATAAATAAAAAATAATGTCTTTTTTTAAATTTTCAATCACGTGATAAAAGATCAAACAGGAATTTTTAAGTTTCTATTATTTGATAGTCAGTCATATTTGGAGCACTTTAAAAAAAATAATTAATAAAAATAAATGCGTCAGGAGAGTTACGTTTGATAGAATATTTTTATGATTTTGTTACAAAATTATGCAACTAAATAAGGATGCGAACAAAAGCGAAATCAGATTCTCGATAGAACATGTTTAGATGTTTGTATGTTCGTTCTCATCATGCTAAAACGGCTGAACGGGTCTGACTGAAATTTGATACAAGAATAGATTTATAGTCTAGAATCCCATGATCTCCAAGTTTTTAGTACATATGATTGTATTACATAGTATTGTATTTCTCACATAATTGGAATTATATAAATAAATGCTATAGGTTATACAATAAAATATTTGATTAATTCTTTGATGGTTTTTTGATAGGTTCGGTGGTGCAGCGGTATAGATAGTAACTGATTCGAATCCCGGATTATTTATGTATGTTTAGTAAGAGTTTTCTAATGCCCAATTGGCCTATTTTTCATATGGCAAGTCGCTTTGTCGAATGTATAACAAAAGTATTTGCCAAAAAAAAGAACTATGTAGATATTTTTACTCAATAGGTTTCTTCGTTACATAATGACAGGGAGAGATGATATCCGGAGGCGACTTGGAGGTCGAAGAGTGCTCAATAAGCTTGTTTCTCTATGAGAGCAAGCCTGGGGGTGACAGGTAGAACCGTCCGTGAAATTAATATAGGACTATTTTTACGAATTTCTTCCCGGACAAAGGCGGGACCCGGGCCGCTAGTCCTACTAGTATTGTAAATGTGAAATTTTGGGAACATGTTTGTATGTTTGTTATTCAATCACGCTCGAACGGCTGAACGGATCTGGATGAAATTTGGTACAGAGATATATTATAGTTAAAAAACAATTCCACATGGGTGAAGCCGCAGGCAACAGTTAGAATTTCATAAACACAAACGGTATTAACTACTCTATAAAGATATCAGATTGTGTATGATAGAAAGAATGCTCTACAACGCCGGTGCAAGCCTTTCTCCGAATTTTTACTCCGCTTCCCGATGGCAACATGCCAAACTAAAGTCAGGTATGTACACACTTCACACGCCCAAGGAAATAAATATACTCCTTTGTGGGTTCGATTCCAGCTCAGTAATATTAAATAATTGTATGCATAAATATGTATAATTCGCATTGGTCTGGGTAGCTATGTATATACATGAATTTACCAAAAGAAATGTATTTAAATGTGGTTTCTAGATTCCATAACACAAGCTAGTTAAGTTATGTATACTTTGGGTGTAGACAGCACTATTTATAATTTTTTTTCATTCTTTTTTTATACAATTTAAGTGGCAGACAAGCACACGGCCCGCCTGTAAAAGTGTACATTTATTTCTCTGTTCGTGTGTCCAGGCGTGTTTATCTTCGAAACTTAAGTTGATAATCAACATAATATCATATACTCGTACAGAAAGCGACCGGTAACTTTTTTCGTAAAAAAAAGCTACGTCATATTCTGTTTTCCTATCACTTGTAGTATACCTAGGGACACATATCTTAAGACCTTAGTCGCTAGACAAACGAGGCCCTGGCGCGGATTGGTTTTTGTAAAAATATATCCTTGTAGAATTTGAGCTCGTCCATAGAACTCTATGCTATCCTTAAAAAACACCCAAGAAACGTCTACTGTGCCTACCACATTTTAGGTCAAAGATATATGTCCCCAGGTATACATTTGTAATGTCGGCATCTGATTTAACCTTGGCTATGGGATTACACGTTTTACACAAAACTATAGGTTAAGATCTGATAAGAAATATATACCCTCATCTGTTGATTCCCGGTGGAGTTGAATAGGGTCATCCCATCTCTAACTGTGGGTGGTATCGTGGAAGGCGACTAAGGGACAGTCTGATAGTAAACGTACAGCTCATGATTAAGTCAAGGGAGGGCTCGGGGCTGCACACGCTTACAGTCTCCGGCGTGGGAGACGCCGAGACAGGAGCTGGTGGAGGCCTTGGGAGGGAGAGCTATCACGCTCGCCAACGCACTCAGCAGCGATGGTTTGCTGCGCGGGGGCGTGGGCGGCCGGCGCCTCCTTCTGCGAGCAAGTAATGCCCTCGTACAGAGGCAACTCGAGCGTCAGAGGTCGATGAATGACCTCTGCTCCCTATGAGCGCAGGCCTAGGGGTGACGGGTGAAGACGCCTGTCACCAGAGCAGAACCAGGCCGCGATGCGCGCCTCTCATTTCTGGGGGGACTCCGTGGTCCCCACACACGAAGAGGACCAGATAGAGAGATGGTCCTGGGTCAGCCGGGGTGCGATGAAAATGCCTGCCAACCTCACCTCCGGCAACCAACAACGACCCCCAGACATAGTGCGTTTTAGTCGGTTTGAATTCGACATTACCTCTCCCACACAGCTGGCTAGTCGCCTATTACATGGGACCGAATATCCTAGTTGGCATAATGTGGTAAATAGTTACCGTGACCTACAGCTCTTTGCAACACCAGGGGTGTCACACTCGTGCTGCAAGCCCTTTTAGAACCAAGATCTTGAAGAAGATAGAGTAAATATTTAACTTCTACTCTTCTGCTGGTCACCCGTGTCAAGACTGATCTGACTAGAATTCCTTAACCCGTGTAAAGACTTACCACAAGCCCCTTGGGGTCTGAGGGTATATATTTCTTCCACCATATCCCTTCCTACTCCTGTCACAAGTAATACCCACAACTTGATATAATCAAAAAGTTAAATCAGTCGTCAGTTTTCTTCAACATTCAGCTGACTGCCCGTTCAATTTGGTTAATTTGGAAGACGCGTGGTTCCCGGCAGAGTAGAATTTGGACCACCCCATCTCTTCCCGTGCGGTGTCGTACAAGACGACTAAGGGATAGGGCTGTTTAACATCAGACATATATATACAGCTAAGACTTAGCCTCAGATGCATGACTCGAGTTACAATAGTACCCGAAGACTCATCTCATACCCTATTAAGTAGGACATTAATTCACCAGTATGTTCGATCAGGTTACACCAGCAGTGGTCACATATCACGGAATACGATAGTTTAAAAGTTATTAATGTTTACACAATGATAAATAATCAGTTGTGGTTTCGTTGAATGCGATTAATATCTTTGGTGAAAACCGGTCTAGACTCATTGGAAATCAGAAGCATATTGTTATAATGGTTTTATACCTGATCAGGAATATACATTCCATCTCTAAAAGATATCATAGTCATATTTACTTCCATAGTGTTGTATAGTCACTGGCATATATCTTGACCCCAGGCCGCAAGAGCCACTAGACCCTGAAGAACGGATTCTTCATCATTAATTGTAGTCACATCTAAAGCTTTCACCTCTTGAGTCTCGGGTCCGGTTTACCAGTCTAATTGCGGATTTGGCGGATTGATGTATGTATAAGTACACGTTTGATGTTGTCATTGGATTCAAGATATATATACCGTCAACTATACCCGGGAGGCTACAGACTTTTTTGAAGGGATATCTGGACGGTAACGCATATGCCATCATGATGGGACTAGATGGTTTTAGGGACCGGGCGATTGCTTACACCACCATATAAAAATCATGATTACAAATTATTGATTACAAACTTTCATTTTGTTTATGTGCACAGAGCAAACACAGAGAGGAGGAAGCCTATCAATGACGTCAGAGGCTGACGTCATCACATTCGTCCTGTGCACAGTTCTCTTAGTCTCAGTGTCTCCAAATATAATTGTACTCGATGCTAGATGGCGACACTTTATATTTGAGTATATCCCTGTTGTTTTAGTGACATCTAGTGAGAGATAAATGTAGTGAATAGTTTCGCAACTGACCGTTAGATAAAAAATAAAAAAGCTAGTGTGATCTGAGCCCTCTTCCCCACATTCTCACTCCCGCAGTTTTTGTACAACACCTCCTCTTTGCATCTGCTCTGTGTATATGCGCACGCGCAGTCGTTATGACAGTAAGAACAGTATACAGATAATATTAATGTTCATCTCATTTACAACGCCTAAGACTTCAAACTCCATTTCAAAAACTTCAACAATTACTGTAACAGGTCTTAAGGTTGCAGACAAGCACACGGCCCACCTGATGCGAGGTGGTTACCGTGGCCTATGGACGTGTGCTACACCAGGGGCGTCACACACGCGCTGCCAACCCTGTAGAAACCTTCTAATAACACGAAGAACACCATATTGTAGTCGTTTAGGGTTCATACCACAGTTTGAACGTGAGTGGGACGAAGTTCCTTTCATACCGCACAGTTTTTCAATACACTTATATCAACACTTGTCTAGATTTCACTATCTTCACTTCACACAACTGCACAAAAAAGGGAAGTAATGTATTTAACACTTATATTAAAAGTTGGTTCGTTTTTCCCAATACTAGCTCTCGTTCCCGGGTTCCCTTGTGTTTGGTGGTAAGCTCTGCGGTTGTGCGAACTGGTTGACCATTTTGCTCTGCATCATATTGAGGAGTATGTCTGAGTATTGTTCTATGAGGGATAGGGCTGGGTTGCCAGTGTTTGAGGCTTCTGAAAAAAAAAAATTTTGTTAACTTCATCATTCTAGCATAATGCTAGGTTGCATTAGAGGTTTTTTTTATATACCACTTAGGTGGCAGACAAGCACACGGCCCACATTATGGAAAGTGTTTACAACTGTGCAACACCAGGGAGTCACACTCGCGCCCCCGACCTTGTAATATAACAAATAGTATTGGAATTGATTCGAACCCGTGATCTTTGCCTTACAGAGGGAACAATCTGACCACTAACCCACAGAAACTTCGCCTGAAACCATCAAAATTCTTCTATACATATATCCGTCTTGCGGCGACGGTTGAGAGCCATCTACCGACATTCGTACGAATTATCGGAACCAATGAATGATGTTGCAATCATTTTTAAACATTGATTTATGATGACTCCATTCAAACTATTGAATGAAATTTTGAAGCATTTAGTATGCAATACAAATCGATTAAGATATAGAAAAAATTAAATCGCTTCAGGCAGGATTTGAACCCGCGATCTTTATTTAAAATGTTTAAAAATTTCATTCAATAGTATTGGTATGTACTAAATAATATAATCTAATGGTATACATAGAACTAAGTATGACAAACTCTTCTTCTCTCCAAACATTGCGCTGTGCCCGACAGGGATTATGATTGTAACAATAATTTTAACCTGAGTATGGAGTATCGAGTATCGAGTATCGAGTATCGAGTATCGAGTATCGAGTATCGAGTATCGAGTATCGAGTATCGAGTATCGAGTATCGAGTATCGAGTATCGAGTATCGAGTATCGAGTATCGAGTATCGAGTATCGAGTATCGAGTATCGAGTATCGAGTATCGAGTATCGAGTATCGAGTATCGAGTATCGAGTATCGAGTATCGAGTATCGAGTATCGAGTATCGAGTATCGAGTATTGAGTATTGCGTATTGAGTATAGAGTATTGAGTGGCAGTCGCTTCACGGACCTCTCGCGTCAGCGGTTGATCAGTCTTTTGGTTTGTTCAACAAGCTAGCCGGCTCCGTACGTACCCTTGGCCACTAGGTGGTCCAGCTTCAGGCGCGTGGTGTCGGCGTCCCGGCGGTAGTCCCCGTCGGTGGACGACAGGCTGCTGGGCGCGTCGGCCGCGCCGTTGGCCACGCGGCCCACCGCCCCGCGCAGCACCTTCTGCGTCTCCAGGATAGCCGCCTCCAGACCTGGCAGAAGATGGGCGTTAGCTTTCAGATACAAGTCGACTATATATATCGTCGGCGGTCTTGGATACGATTCCCGTTCAGTATAAATATTTGTGGAGTCGTGGTGTGGTATTCGAGAGGATTTCCGCACGAAAAACAAATAAACTTCCTACTAAGATATAAAAAAGATTTTGACCGCATTGCTTTAAAGCCTAAAATTTAATGGATTTCTAGTGGTTTTGCTTTAGCAGATTCGAGATCCTGGACTGACACATAGGTTATATATCCCTGAAGTATGATCAAACTTTCTACTAGTTGCGAAATCATAATCAGGAGATCAGCATCGTTTGCTGACGGAGTCGCATGCAACAGGTACTATCTTCATATAAATAAATCCATTAATCAGCCGATTACTCCAGCTATAGCAGGTTTGACACTTACCGCTAATATCCGCCGCCGCATTGGGCTCTCTCTGCAGACTGGTGTAGAGTTGCACCACTTTGCACGCCGTCTTGGTCAGCTGCTCCGTCAGCGCCGAACACAGCTGGGAGGAGGATACTGCCGAAATAATGCATTTTATATACTAGGAACGCGCCATTTTGTACTTTATTACTAGGTTAATTATTTTAGTTAGGCGGCGGCGCGAGTTGTGCCTCCCCATGCCCGGGGATTGGATGAGGACTCCGAGATCCCCACACCCGAAGAGGGCCGGGGTGTGAGGGAATGCCTCTGGCAACTTGCAACCCTCAGGCGTGCGTTTTAGTCGGTTCAATTCCGATATAACCTCTTCCACCGGCTCTTTTATGATTTTTTTTATGTATGAATGAGACAACACTAAGCTAACTAACACTTTTATTGCATTTTTGAAAAGTGACAGCTGTTAAAAAGTAATACGAAATTCATCATCACAATGGATAGCATTTAGGAAGTACTGTTTTTGAAGATATAATTTAATTTATCAAGCGGCCAATGAAAACTAAATTTAATACAGAGTTGTAAAATCTTGAAATCAACTTTCAAACAAAATATAATTAATAGAAATAGCTATTAAATTACAGGAATAACGAACTCATGAATCTGTAAGAAAATTTCGGCAATTTCATAGGTAAAGACCTAATATTTGCGACAATAAACTATCCATTACTATTATTAATTCAAGCCTAAGATTATTGAATGAGAGGAACTCACAATTGGCTTCAGCACTAGGCTCGGGCTTCGGTCTCGGCCTGGTGTTGGAGGTCAGCCGGGCCGTCACCTCCCGCGCTTTGGCTGACAGGTCCCTCTCACTGCCGCTCCGACCTATAACGATTTAATTTAGTTAAAAAGGCTCCTAAAGTAGTTAAATTGACTGTTTTAGACCGGGACAAAAATAATGCTCAGATGGGACTTGAACCCGCCACTAGTCCCTTACAGGGGGAATGCTTTAACCACTGAGCTACGGAACCACGTTTTTTTATACAACTTAGGTGGCAGATAAGTATGCGGCACGCCTGATCGAAACTGGTTACCCTGACCTATGGACATATGCAACACCAGGGGAGTCTCACTCTCTCTGCCAAACTGTGTTTACAGACACAGAGAGTTTCTGTGTCGTCAGTGTAGAAGACAAAGCAGGACAAGCCTTTTGTCTTCCCACTGACAGCACAAAAACTCTCCAGTGAGCTCTGGCTACCCTACTTACTAACTGAGTTTCGTTACCGCACTGTTAGAGCTTCGTCCATCCGCACCAGCAGGTAGGCTTACCCCATAGATGCTGGTATAGCCTCATAGATATTGGTGGGGCGGCTCCATAGATCTCAAGTGAGTCTCCATACACCTCAAATTACTGTAGTCGGTTAATAGCCAAAGGTGCAAACTCACCAATCCTCCGTTGAGAGTGGTCCACAGAGGCGGCCCTGGGTCTCGTGACGTCATTGGTGCCGTCCCCTTCGGAGCTGGACTCCTCTTGCGCAGCCGTGGACAGACTCACTGGTGACGTCATTAGTTAGCGGTGAGTTACGTAGCTTGTGAGTTATATAGTGTTTAAAATGTATATGTGCTGCTATGACAAGTGAAATGGGTTCAATACCCGCTTAGTGCAAATATTTGTATGCATGAATATGGCCGCGTGGTTCCCGGCAGAGTAGAATTTGGACCACCCTATCTCTTCCCATGCGGTGTCGTACAAGGCGACTAAGGGATAGGGCTGTTTAACATCAGACAGATATATACAGCCCAGACTCAGCCTATTTTTGGGTTACCTATGTTTGACCGAAAAGAAATTGCCAAATTATCAGTTCCCTTGAAATGTACCGCATAATTACATATGTCAAATTATTGCCAAATCTCTTCATAAATAACTGTAACGCAAATATTATGTTTGGGTAGTGAACGTTTAAACAATAACTTGTTTACCAACTAATACTTTTTATTTAGTCAAATATTTCAGTTGGAATAACACAATTTACTCAAAATAAAACAAGACAACAACTCCGAAGAGGTTCCAAACCATTTCGGAGTTACACCATCAAAATTAATTTTGGTGTTGGATAAATAAAATTTTAACTCTAAATAACAATAATTTATTTCTAAAACTTGTAAGGTTTATTTAAGAACACATAGTTTTTAGCAAATCTTTTATGACTGATGGGCCTGCATGAAAAACTTAATGACAGTAGAGGAAGTGCTTGTGAAGTGTATGAGGATAGAAGCAGATAGCGAACTGATGTCTCTGCCTACCCTGGAGGGTATGTATGTATTACATAGTTTGGCAAAATTACCCACTGTTACCAAGTGTATCCCTGTTTCGTGAATATTTTTAAAAAATATGTACCTATCTGCGGTAGCCTAGTGGTATGGATAATGGACTACTGAGACGAGGTCTCGGGTTCGATCCCAGGTTTTACCATGGCACACACCAATGACTTTTCGATGCTTTTCGAAGTTATGTGTGTATTTATCGCAGGTTTATAAGTGCCCGGTTAATGGCAATAGGCTCGCCACCTATTACATTGGGACCTAAACATAAACTAGCGAATGTGGGTGCTAGCACCTCTGCCTACTTCTTCGGGGATATATGCGTGAGTTTATGTTATGTTTATATACCTATCTTTTTGGAAAATTCTTGAAGAGAAGAAAGGGTCTCTCTCTTAGGGTCATAGCAGACATATCAACTCGCAAAGGGATCGTCAACATATCGCCTTTCGGCAAGATGACGCCGCGATTACGTCTCGCTTACCGCTAATTCACCTAGCAGTCCCATATTAAATGAATAATAGTTTTGATAATGCCATTTGTAATGGACATATAGTATTATTTGCGCTTTATTTAATTTATTTTAGATTTTTTTAATTTTTTTTTATACCACTTAGTTGGCAGACAAGCACACGGCCCACCTGATGGAAAGTAGTTACCGTGGCCTATGGACGTCTGTAACACCAGAGGAGTCACAGTCGCGCTGCCAACCCTGTAAGTACAGAGTTTCTGTGCCGTCAGTAGAAGACAAATCAGGACAAGCCTTTAGTCTTCCCACTGACAACACAAATTCTCCAGTGAGCTCTGGCTACCCTACTCACCGCTGGGAACACAACACGAAGTTATTATAACCGCGGTATTCTGTAGGGCGGAGGAACTTCCCCAGTCGGACTGCTCAATCGGGCGGAAATACCGCCGTGTCCTACCTCCTAGATACAATTATGATATCTTTTTCACAGACTTAGTGGCGTGACAGTAGTGAACGCGGACGCTACGTAGGATGCGCTGGTTCGATCCTGCTCAGTGCAAATATTTGTACACAAGTATATAGATATTTGCATTGGTCTGGTCGTATCTCGGAGAGAACGTTGAGCTGACAGTCCCGGTTGCCATATGCATGACATTCATACACACATACATATAATCACGCTTTTATCCCCGGAGGGTTAGGCACAGGCGAATTAATACCCCACATTTCACCAGTCATTGAATTCGGTCCCACGTAATAGGGGGTAAGCCTATTGCCGTATTCCGGGCACTATTGTTGACTCAAGCCATGCATGTGAGGTTGAGTCTGGGCTGTTTATATCTGCCTGATGTTAAATAGCCCTATCCTTTAGTCGCCTTGTACAACACCGGATGGGGTGGTCCAAATTCTAGTCGGTTGGGAACCACGCGGTGGTGCATGGCAGTCATTATATAGGGGATATGGGTACAATGGCTCACACATGAAGTCTGATCACTCGTCTGGTCAACGGGGTCTCCACTGGCAGTAGTAGTAGTACAATTCGTTACCGAGTTGATATGTCTGCTATAACCCTTAAGATGTCAATATGTGACTTAGTAACGGTGCAAGTGTGTTGAAGCTCTACCTACTACCCTGTGTAACATATAGGGTGATTATATTCGTACCTGCACTATAGGCGTTGGCCAATCCTCTTCTCCTAGCTGTGTTGGCTGCTTGTTTGTTCATTGAAGAGATGGTGGGTCTCATCAGACCCTGTTGTCGCGCCGGTTGCTGGCGAGACGGCTGAGGGTCGGATTCCGAGTCGCTCTGTTGAAAAAAGGTTTTACTAATTCAAAATTCTAGACATACATATTCACGACTGTAAATACCTAAAGTGGTAGACAGAGGTGTATTAACATCCATATTTCGTTGACATTCCCAAGTAATAGGGACCGAGGCTATTGCAGTCAATTGGAAACTTTGTCACGGGCTGATTGTTTACTGTCAGATGGAGAACAACCCTATCCGTTAGTCGCCTTCTACGACACCCACGCGAAGAGATGGAGTGACCCTATTCTTCAACGGCTTTTAACACATTCCGGGTTCTTTTGACGGAGTGTCAAAAAGCACCCGTCGAAGCCGTTAAGGTACTGTGTTTGGACTGGTAGCCGCTTTTTTGACTTCTCATCAGCTTACCATCAGGACTTGAGGGAGGTAGGACACGACGGTCTTCCCGTCCCAATTGAGCTGTCCAACTGGGGAAGTACCTCCACCCTACAGAATACCACGGCTATAATAACCTCGTGTTGTGTTTCCGACGGTGAGTAGGGTAGCCAGCGCTCACTAGAGAGAATTTGTGCTGTCAGTGGGAAGACCAAAGGCTTTTCCTGATTTGTCTTCTGCACTAACGGCACAGCAACTCTGTTCTTACAGGGTCGGCTGTACTAATATTACTTCTCTGGTGTTGCACACGTCCATACGCCACGGTAATCACTTTGTATACGTGTGTTTATCTGTCACAAAAATTGTATTTAAAAGGGTATTGTCAAGAACTAGGCGAAGACCTAGGCGCACATACCTGGACCAAATCGGGGAAGTTTTAGAAAAGGGGCAGGTCAGGAGTACTCTAAACCGACGAGCATGCATGAAGAATGTAATGAGAGTGAATGAAGCGAGAGTAGTATGTCAGGATCGTACGTAGCAAATGGAGATCCGTGATCTCTGCCTACCCCTATGGGAGACAGGCGTGATTTTATGTATGTATGTATGTATGTATGTATTGTCAAGAACTGACCTGGTTGAGTACTCCAACACTAGAGCTCCTTGTCATATTAGATTTGTTGTTGTACCGCGGCGCGGGTCGGACGAACCCGCTCGGGGACTTCGTGGGAGATCCATTCTGTGGAGCTGAAGGCTTGGCGGTGGGTCCTGTGAGTGGAGAGAGTGTGAAAATCGGGTAGAGAAAAGAGTTGTTGTTGATGGCGAGTTAAAAGAAAGAAGAAAATAAAGTTAATTAAATGTAAAATAAAAAAGAAAACATTCTTAAATAATAAAATTAAAATGCATACAAAAGGGGTAACAAATTAACTAATGATATTATTGGAAGTACTTTTTTTTTAAATTTTGTTTTATTCGTTCAGAAAAGTATAACGTGAATATTAATAATTGAAACAAAACAATTTTAAACGAATTATATTGCTATTTAATAAGTACCCAAATAAATCGCGATAAAATAAGTCCAAAATATATTTTATTGACAAAATTACAATTACAAAATACATAACAAAAACATAACTGGCGAAATGTGGGTGCTAGCACCTCTGCCTACCCCTTCGGGGATATAGGCGTGAGTTTATGTTATGTTATGTTACAAAATACAATCGTATATTTTTGTTAATATTGTGTTTTGAATAAATTATTGTGTTTTGAACAAAACATAACAAAAAATATATTTTTGTTAAATAAGTTAATATTTTTACACGTTAATTTATGTTAATAGATTTAGTTAATAAATAATTAAACACAGATTAGTATTTATTTACACTATATACAGGCTGAATGTTATATCGTGATTACTTTACTACATTTCTTTCTGTACATCCTTACTAAGATCGCCAGGTGGGTAAAATTCGACCACTATCACTTTCTCACTCTAACTGGTCGATTGGTCGATACTCCCCCACCTCGCCGCGCACATACCCAAGGCGCTGTACAAGCTGTATAGCGCCTGCTGTATAATTCACGACTCCTAAGACTTGAAAGAACTTAAAGGACTTAAAGAGCTCAAATGACTGAAGAAAATGACTTAAAAAAAATCTAATGACTCAAGAAATTTTAGGGCTGAAAGAACTGAAAAGACTCATAAAAAATCAAGATTCAGGACTCAGAAGACTAATTAGTCGTGATTTCTGCAAAATGCACTCATAGCCGCAAAATGAGGACTAAAAGACTCAGTTCTTTTACAACACTATGTACAGCAGTTACGGACAAACTTTTGTAAATATATAACACGATAACATCAACCTGTATATCAAGATACCAAATATAAATATATAACAAAAAGCAATGACCCAATGTTACGCACTAATATTTACAAGTAATACGACAACGGACAAACAACTTTATAACAGAGTTGCATTAGCTACATATGTTTATATAAATATATAAAACAATCATGCAATAATATAATGTGCATGTATCTACAGTGTGTGTTATAAGTTGAGTGTGCATGTAAATATATATCCTTCACCTACTTATATTCCTGCTTTATTAGCTCACTGATTTGTACCTACTATTTACTCATACAAACATACATACAATATGCATCCTGTATCTTTACCAGGTCTTCTTCTTCGTGTCAATGGTAACAATTAAAAAAATAGAAGCTAAATGCGCCCAGCCCAAAATTCGGCGTCATTGACCACACCTTCCGTAGCTTTGTGCAGGTGTAAGGGCACAGTGGGCACGACAAGAGGTGGTCCATCGACTGCAAAGTCACAGCCACCACCCCCCAAGTCCAGGTAACCCCATTTTACGCGGTTGACCCTACAGCAGCCGACCTGAGTCCTCAACTTTTAGGGACTTCCTGGTGGACTATTTAAGATCATGCTCACAGCAGGTTGAATGCCAGGTAAGAAAGGAGTACATATTCCATTCGATACATATACATTTATATTCACTCAGAAGTATTATAAATTCGGTCATTACTCTAAACGTAATCCATTTATTATTTACGAAAGCACGCACGGACGAACGCACGTGTGCATGCACGGACGCATGCACGCACGCATGCACACACGCACGCACACACACCTTACATTCAATCATACCATCCATTATTTCATACATTCACTCATTTTACTACTCACACAGTGAGATTAGCAATGACTACTATTGTTACATGTACCCTCTCTCTCTCCCCTACCACACTTTACCATACCCACTCTTCGAGACGTGAAATTAGCAATATCTATGTTCAGGTTACAAGTACCCCAACCACCCCACGACCCCACCACCCCACCACCCCACCACCACACATATCGCACCTTGCGGCGTCCTGGGCGCCGGCATGGGCTTGGCGGCAAGGTCAGACAGCGAGATGGCGCGCCGCATGCCCGGGGCCTCCTCCTCGCGGTCGGAGGCGGACGCGTGCGTTCGGGACGCTGTGTAAGTGTATATATCGTAAGCGCATGCAGGTAGTAAACTGAAATGTGGGTATCATCTCTAATTATTGGAGATAAAACGTATTAAATATTGTAACCCCTCGTTTTCAAGTTGTAAAATTGTTGAAGACTTTTAGAAGACTAGTCAAAACCCAATACTTGTAAACGAAACTGTCTCAGATACTATTTCGCTCACATAGTGTGCATAGCCAACAAGTTGTAAGTATAAAAAACTTTGCGTTCACACTGAAGACATATTGCAACTTGTCAAATACATGTTTTATACTTAGGTTAAAACGAGGGGTTGGAGTTTTTTGTTCTCGAGACACTTGTAAGCCCTGATTTCTCAGACAATTGTCACACTTGTGTAAAGTCAAAGCATCAAATACATTCGATGAGCATGATCATACTTCTTCTACATCCTAGCGTTAACCACATTTGCATCTGAAACTTTCATCTCGTCCAGGGTCCGCCTCTTCCAGTCTATTTGCGGGTTTGGCTGATCTTCGAAATTTTCCGTGAGATCGACGAGCATGTAACAAGTATATTCTCAGCCGAACATAAATATAGAGCGAGAGAGTTAAATATAACGTATAAGCTTTATCCTACTCACTCTGAATCGCGGTTCATTACGTAACTAATAGCACATCATGTTAGGCCCACATTGTGAATTTTAATTTAGCACATCGTGATAAACAATGAGAGACCGACTAGATTGGATTTCATAGTTATTATGAGAGAATTCTCATAATATATGTCTAGAGCTTGATATATTTTAAGAGTAGTTAAAACTGAAGCTACTTGAGCTTCAGTTTTATAAACACAAACACAAATATTTTATAAACACAAACTGTTTTTACTACTCTATAAAGGTATTAAACCGGTGTACGATTGAGAAAACGGTTTAAAAAAGCAGAGCAAACCAAACTTTCACCTGGCCTACAAATCAAGAACCGGGTATAATGAATGAATGAATATATGAGAGCTCTGATCCCCAGCCCATAACACAAATTTATTCTTAGAATGTTCAACTTAACATTTGTTAATTGATCTAAGATGTTACTCTGAATGTATTTCTTTGACACGAGATCGACAAAAATACGAGAAACCAGGGCAGAATTCTGAATCTGAATTTTTATTTTTTCAATATAATCGACATTTCGCATTCAGATTACTACCGTGAAGCACACAAATAAAAAAATACATATAACATTATTTCGAAATCATTAAAAATACACAACATGCTCTGAAACAAAAAAAATCACATTACAACATCATGCATTTATTGAAATTTTTTCTAAAAATAAGCAATGAATGGTGTGACATGTCGTGAATCGCCGGTGCTTTATAAAAATATATATATATGTATCGGTATATTTGTTTAAAACCTGATTGGTAGCAGATACTTATGGGGCAAATTCACAATATATCACATTGTTTTAGTGAAGATCCTTTTTGGAATGTGCTATTGACCTTTGATTGGTTGTTTAGTTTATCTCACTTTTTTTTAATGTGCGCAAAATCCCCACGGATGCCCCACCACCAGAGTCGGTGGGGGAGGACTAAAACCGACTAAAACGCACGCCGACTGAGTGGGCTGCAGGTTGCCGGGGGTGAGTATATCTGAGACATATTCCTCGCACCCCGGCCGGTCCAGGACCATCTTTTATGAGACGGCCCTCTTCGGGTGTGAGGGCCACGGAGTCCCCAATTTATATCTCACTTAGAGCTGATTTTACGAAATAGTAACCTGCAGCCACATGCAGTAAAAACGTTTCGAATGATCTAACGGACTTGATAACTGAATTCGGGGTGTTTTTTTTTTTTTTATTTAATTAAATACAAAACATTCGTCATAAAAATGCCACATAAACTCATTAGAGTTTTTCCGTGCATTAGTGCCATCAATGTTCAAACAAATTACAATAATAACAGTTTTTTATACACAAACGAGAAATTGTAAGAATTTAGAAGGTAGAATACAAAAATTAATGAACGCGTCGTCGGCGGCCACACCGCGCCGTCCCATCCTGCGTCGTCACCACACCACACCACAAAAATGTGACGTCACCAAATTTAGAGCATGCGCAATTGAAAACTCACCGCGAATTCAACTGTCAAATCTATTCGATTATTCGAAATGTTCTTACAGTATGTTCCTGCTGTAGTATGTTTAACAGATGTAAGCTGTTCAAATCGATCAGGCGGGATTCGAATATCGACATCTAAGAAGATTTGGACGGCTTTAGGCGTATTTTGGTGGCTTAGTGGTCACAGCATTCCTTCTGTACGGAAAAGGTTCCATTCGAATCCCGCCTGAACCGATTCAATATTTTCTATCTTAATCGATTTGAATAGTGTTCAGTGGTTTTTGTTATTGGCAATACCTACTCAATGCACTTGTGTACTTTAATTCTATTTTGAAACGTGCTAGTAATTTAAAAGTACTAGTATTCCTGCTAAGCCCTTCAGCTAAGTTAAATTGTTTATGTTTGGGATGAGTTCACATTAGTGGCCAGGCTTCGAACTCTCGATCGAAAGGCCGACTTCTTAACCACCAAACGAACACATATTTTTCATCACTTTATCAAGTGACATATATATTAAGTACCTAACTGATTCAAAATTATATTAAGTGAACTCAAAATAATATATTGTAGGTCATTAGCACATCCAAAAAGACCATCACTCAAATTTATCGCAACCAAAAGGGACCAACGACATTGTCACAAACGATCCCAACCTTGTTGCGGTGAAAATTTCGATGGCAACACCGGATTCTGAGCCAAAACCCTCTTAGCCAAACAAGAACCCCTGGGCGTAAACATAGGACGAATTTTATTCGGAAACATACGGTTTTCCATACACAGTCTCGGTGTAGGACCTCTTATAATCTTTTTGAAGGGAGTTTTTGGACGATTGAAACCGTAGAAAGTTAGTCTTTTAGGTGAGTTAGTACAACTTGAGCTGGTTGTAGACGATTCATAATTTTCGCTGTCTATGTGTATATCGGTTTTTGGTATAACCATCTCGTTGTACACTCTTTGTTTTAAAGATCTAGGCGCTGTAGCCACTTCGGATTGGACAGCGTTGTTAAGTTTTACATCTTCTGATGGCTCAATATTACCGGCATCATTCATATTGTCCATACCGACTGTAACTAAACCTCCAATTTGATCCGAATCTAATATATCAGGCAAGGATAAGTTTCTTTTAATTTCTTTGTTATCTGATATCGTGTCTGTATCTGTGTCGGCTTCTTCAAGGGTCAAAGATGCGAAGTTCGGGACAGTGGTCTGTTTAGTAGCTAACTTCTCGAATTTTCTAGAAAGTACTTTGACGACACCTTTTCCATCATTGATATTAGCTTTCAGAGGCCTCATTCGCAATTCCTTCAATATTTTTTCTTGTAAGATCTTGCGTTCCTCCATTTCGACTAGTTTGTTGATAATTTCTATTTTTCTTTCTATGTATTTGTATTTCTTTATTTCTTCTGGCGCCACATTCTCTTTAGCTTCTTGTCTGCTGTGACAAGGGCGTGCAGTTTCGTTTCTTGAGAGTTTCGTATTTAGTTTGTCTTTGGCGCTCTTCACATATAGACTATTATCCTGTTCTGCGTAATAATCTAAAGAATCTTTAGCAAAATCGTTGGTATCAACATCGAGGGAATCCATGCTGACTTGTTTCATTCTTTCCATGCGTTGCATTGCGTATACTTCTAAACTATCCATCTGCATTTCCGATTTATTTTCGTTTACATCCTTTTCTTTTACATAAATATCGAAGGTTTTCTCACTATTGTCTACATTTGAATTAGAATCTGCTGTTCTTTTATTACTTAAATAGTTTTTGTTATGCAGTCCATCTAGTTTTGCTTTATAATGAGAGGAAATTGAGGATGTCAGACCTTGTTTTTCGATGCCAGCTTTTAGTCTATTATTAATTTTGACGGATGATGTACGCTTAATAGGTTTTGGTGGTTTATGAGGAACAAACTCCATTGTAATTTTAGTATTATTATTCTTCTGTCCAGAACCTCTTTCTAAGCTTTTAGTAACGTTATTATATTTCCCACCATTCGCCTTATCTTTATTTTCTTTATTCTTACTCACTTTTGTTTGCGTATTCTTTCGAATCTGCTCTTCGAATTTCTCTAGATTCTTTTGGACATGAGAGTTTCGTTTCTCCATCAAATTTTTCAATGGATTCGGTTTCGAAGCCGGTTCTAACACTACTTCGAAGCTACAACTTTTTGATTTAACCATTGCATTTTGGTCGCATCCTTCCATTTCGCTTTTGTATTTACTGGAAAACTTTGGTTGTAAGGACTTGCTAGTGTTTGCCATGTAGTCTGCTTTAGTTAACCTTGGTATTTCATCACTAAGCTTCTTCTCCTTAGTATACTGCTGTACACTATTTCCGTCGAAATAGTACGCAATATTTTTGGCTGGAGGAGGTTGCTTAGTCGATGAATCATATAAACTTCTCGATCTCGTGACTGTTTTATGTCCATCTGTAGGTAAATCAAATCCATAAACTTTATTTACGGGTGGTTTTTGGTCAATTTTTATAGCACCAGTTTCTCTATAGTTTGGACTAGATGCCTCGCCTAAATAGTTATTGTACATGTAGCCAAAGCAAGCATTGTTCGGACTTGATCCATAACTCTTTGAGGTATTATCAAATTCGTAACAACTTTTACTGTTTCGAGGAATACTTGTTGTTTTCGGTGGTTTTTTAGGTCTGGCACCTTCGAATAACATCTCTAAAGGCGCTGATTTCGTACATTCGGAATCATCAGATAACACGCTCTCTAGAGAGTTACAATTAGTTCTACATAATTGGTTTTCGTTGTCCAAAAATTCGTCCGACAATACAGATTCTTGACTACAACTATTTTTCATGTATTTCTTCTGATTCAAGAAGAAACTAGCACTGCTATGTCTGTGGTTCTCTAAATAGTCTGTATCGTTTATATTTTCGTAAGAACAATTTTGGGATTCGTTCAAATTGTATCTGCTATCGAATCTGGCTTGTTGAAATGCTACTTCATTACCGTATTTTAAGAATATTTCATTCGATATACTTGAACAGTTTGAATTGTCACTCAAAACTGATTCATTGGACCTAGTAATACAGCGTTTTGTTAACACACTCTGACATCTATAAAAGTTCGTATTATATTTCATAGAATCTTCTTGGATATCATCTAGATTCGAAGGCATATTTCGGGGTAAAGTTGAACTTTTCTGGTTCGTTATGTAAGCTGGTTTAGCAGGCACAACCGGTTTTTCACTGCTGTGTATTTCATAGTTGGAAACTGATCGCCTTGGTGGGTTTTTAGTGTGCTTTTTACACACTTTCTTAGAATACAATTTGTTCTTGCAACTAGCATCCTGACTAAGACTACAATCTTCTAAAGAATCAGACGAAAAATTACCATCATCTTTCTCTTTAGTAGGTTTAAGATCAAGATCACCATCTATATCGAACTCATCTAAATCACCATACTTTTTCGTTATTTCTGCTATCATTTTCTCTGTATCAGATTTTATGGAATCTACAATACTTTTGCCGTTATCTTTAATATTTTTAGAATCAAAACCAACGAAGAAACTTAGAGAATTTCTCTTTTTAGGGTCTAACGAGTTTGTATCTGTCTTTTGAGTATTTTGATTGGCTTTATCAGCCCACTTGCACTCTTCGGAAACAGGTGAAACTGGACAAGATTTATAATTCTTAAATATACTACGACTGGAAGGTTTTGGTACTTTTGGTTTCTCTTCATGTTTCGTCAAATTTAAATGGAAATTTCTTGGTTTCGGTTCTTTTTCGGGGAAAAGGCGATTGAATACTTTTGATTGAACAGGTTTTCCTATATCTACAGTGAATACCATAGCCTGTTTTTGTGGTAACTGTTCTTTAAAAACCATAGGTTTTGTATCATATGGAGTATAATGAATTTTTTTATCGTGTTGACTTGTATTTATATTCGCGTGCGGAGGTACATAGGGAGCAATATTCTCGAAATAGTCTGGGATATTTTTGTGATTTAAATTGGCGGGTATTGCGTAGGGATTCTTGTTTCGGTAGTCTAAATAAGGGTTTAGGCTGTCAAAATAATTGGAGTTTAGGCTATCCAGTGTATCTTCTGGACACGGGATAATTCCTGGTGAGCATTGGGGAAGAATTTCGTTTTGTTTGTTAGTATTTAGCGATGATATTGTTACTTAGAAACACTTCTTTATAGAGAATAAAGTGAATATACTCTTTATTTATGACGTTAATATAAATTTAATCATAATTTAGAAGCATAATACATCAGTATGTGTATTATATAGGCATTTATAAGAAGCGTTTATAAGTTTATAATGAGAACACACGTTAGTGATTCACACATGTTAAATATAGTCAAAAATAGTATTTAAAATTTGAGCTTTTGACTGTATCTTATAGGAGGCCAGCTATTCATTGCCCTATGTGTAATCAATATCGTTTAAGAGTTACATCATATGAGATGTATGTTGTAACAACGCGCTCTGCGAACGTCGTCACACCGGTTTTAATTCTATTTTTGAACGAAAAGTTTCGGAACGCGGAGTGAATGACATTTTGACGTATCGCTGTCAAAGCACCTTTCTTCCTATATTGAGGCTGGATGGTCTATATTCATGGCTTCGTAACTTAATTTCAATAAATCTCATAAAAATGAGAGTATTTTGGCCTAAAGGATAATAGTTTGTGTCTTCACAACTATCCTCTTGTGGAATTATAGTTTATTTCTGGTGAGTTGTCATTTTTTAATAAGATTCATTTTGATGGATTCGCCACGCTCCTGATTTGAAAAATAATTGTTAAAATTCTATTGTTTCAGCTCTTAATCTGAAAATATTATGATTTCTTTTGCTATTGGCATTGTTCCAGCAAATTAAGGCGGTTTCCAAATTGGAACCGCCTTTGTCTTTGCATTTTCTCTTTTCTTTGGACCTTTTTCGGCGTTTCTTTGTCTTCGGTCAACTGCATTTCCTTATGGAGGGTTTGGGCTTTTCACCTCAAACATGGATGTACCGCATGGGCTTAAACTGAAAACTTCGCCTGCTACGAGCTTTCCCGCTGCTGTGTTTACATATACTCGCCGAGGGATGCCGTGAGCTTACTTTAATTATATTTTAAATCTAAACTTCAAAATAACCTAAAAGTGCATTGGTGACATAGAATCATATTGACATAAGATCATTTTGACCTAGCTTATAAAACTCTAATTTTAAATTTAAGGTTAGATATACATTAGGAATGTATCCTTGCAACTATTTCTAAATGCACACTGGAGTGGACAATAAAACCTTAAACCTCACAGTTTGGTTTCATTTAGCTCACCTCCGGAAGATTAAAAGTTTCCAATCTCCGCTGATTATCTTAGGCATGTGTATCTCCAAGGCGCCCGAACTTTTATGGTAATGTACTTACAAACCAATTTTATTTATATTTCTTTTAATTAGGAGATTACACACTTACTTCTTTCATTGTCATATGACACATATTTTTTTATTATTACATCTGACGCTTGCGAACCAATTTTTTTACTTTGTAATAACACATATTTTTTAATTATTACAATTGGCACTCGCGAACAGGGACATGACAGTGTGCATATATCTTTATTCCTTGTCACCTTTGCATTATTTTTTACCTTATCATGTTAAGAACAGTGTTTTCTTCATGTATTTTACTGTTACATAACTGTGTATTACAGTAAATCTTTGTTATTGTTTACTTTGCAAAACTAATCATACTACAAGTTAGTACTATTGTTTGTATCTCTCAATTACAGGTGAATGTTTCAATTTGTATAACATGGTTACTGTTATAATTGTTTTGTCTTATATAGCTTTTGTTTATTACAGGTAAGATTTTCCACTTAGTAATATTATATAATTACTAGTTCTTAACCTTTATTCACATGTGTGAAAACATAGTAATATTTGAATATTTGCTGTTTACCTTAAGTAGACATAAATAATTTATTTTGTGAATCACTAATGCATTTTTATCTTTATAGGCATTTGACCTAAATAATTTTTGCAACAATAACATTCCATTCTATGGGTTTGTTTGACTTTTGAGTTTAGCGTTTTGAAATTAATGCAATTGACTTCATTCATAATTTAATTAACTTTAATTAGAAACTTTAATTGATACTTTAATTAGAAACTTATAGTGTATTTAATACAACTTTTTATTAGATTTTCACATCCTTTTATAAATCAGACATGGATAAGGAAATACAGGTCCCGCCTTTGTTTGAGAATATTGTTGGTGATGTTCCGGTTGGTGCTTCTACTCATGAGATGCCTCATGTCATGGCTGATTTGTCTGAAGTTGGTGATCATAGTCGGAGAGCCGCATCTTCATTTAATATGATAAATTTTATTCAGGTTTGTTAGATAGTGGAGCTTGTAGTTGTGTACTCGGTTCTAATATTCATCAAACATTTTTGCAATTAGGTTATAAATTTAAACCTTATAAAGGTAACGCTGTTACTGCTGATGGTTCTGCACACAATGTTATTGGAACTATGGTTTTACCTATCACTTGTGATAACTTAACTAAAAATGTAGATTTTTTGATAATACCTTCTTTTAAACCTTCAATTATTTTGGGATTTGACTTTTGGTTGAAATTTAATCTTGCTAAAGACTTATGGAATAATATTACTGTTGAATATGAATCCACTACTTGTGTAAATGCAGTTACTTCTGTTTCTGAACTTTCTCCTTCTGAGAAACACGAGTTAAATAAAATTATTTCACTTTTTGAAAATATTTCTTATGAAAAGAGAGGCTTAGGTCTTACTCATTTAGTTAAACATAAAATTAATGATCCTTGGTATAGAAAAATATTTGTAAATTGTCAAAAGTTTCCTAGAAAATATAAAAATTTCAAAGTTGAAAGTGATACTTTGTATAGATTTTGTAAAGATAAATATAATCCTAATAATCGTTTAAATTGGAAAATTGTCATACCTAAAGAACACATCTTAGACACTATTAAATCTAATCATGATGATGTTAATTCAGGACATTTAGGAATTCATAAAACTTTAAATAAATTAAAAATACATTATTTTTGGAAAGGTATGTTTATTGATGTTCAAAAATACATTTCTTCTTGTGATATTTGTAAAGCTTATAAATCTTCTACTAATCCACCTCATGGAATTATGGTTGATCCTGGGAGGGTTGATAGACCAATGTTAATGCTTTCTATTGATATTATTGGAACTCTTCCAAAAGCTTATTCTGGCCATAAGTATATACTTTCAATCATAGATGTTTTTACAAAATATTGTTGGATATTTCCTATGACTAGTGCTACCACTAAAGTAATTTGTAGGATACTTGAAAAAGAAATATTTCTTAAATTTGGAACGCCTAAAATTTTTGTTTGTGATAATGGAAGCCAATTTACAGCTAAGCAATTTGTAGATTTTCTAAAAAGTTATAATATTAGTAAAATATTTTATAATACTTTATATACACCTCAAAATAATCCTGTAGAGAGATATAACAAAACAGTCGAAACATGTATTTCTTGTTTTGTTAAAGATGATCATAGAACTTGGTCAAAATATTTGCCTCATGTTCAATTAGCTTTAAATAGTAGTGTGAATCTAGCTACAGATTTCACTCCTAATTTTCTCATGTTCGGTAGAGAACTTATTTTTGATGCTTCATTGCACCGTTTTAGTAATTCTTTTGATAACCTCAATCAACTTGATGTTGTTGATAGGTCTTCATTTGCTTTTTCACTTAAATCACTTAGTGATATTTTTATAAAAGTTCAAGCTTCATTGCTTAAAGCTTATAAGCGTAATGCGCGTTATTATAATATAGGAAGGAAGGTCATTTCTTTTGAAGTGGGAGATATAGTGTGGAGGAGAAGTTTTGTGCAGTCTAATGCTCCTGCATTCTTTTCGGCTAAGTTAGCACCTAAGTTTGTTAAGTGTGAAATAATAGATAAAATTTCCTCTAATGTTTATGTTTTAAAAGACCTTAATAAAAACTATACTGGTCGTTATCATATTAAAGACATAATTAAATATTAAAATTATTCTTGTTTTGACAATGTCTATCTTTGTCTTTGGTACTTTGTTTGAAGTAATGAACCATTAAAAGGTGATGTTTGGTAGGTTTATGGTTCTTGAAAGGAGATGTATGTTAGGAACTTCACAACAATTTATTAATTTCAATTTTAGTTTCCTTCAAAAATAACTTAGGTCATTTTAGGACTTGTTATTGTGTAACTCTACTCCATATTAACAAATAGTTCCACATCAAAAGATCTTATATTTTTATTTATCTTTGTTGTATAGGATTATTTTCCTGTATATATTTTTATACACTTGTATATTTAATATTGTATATTTTGTACAAATTTAGGAATTTAGTTTCTACTCTAATATAGGAGTGAAATTTAATATTCATTTTCTACATTAAATTCACTTGACTTATTTCCACTCACTTAGGGAATGGAAAATTAAGTTTCTTGAACTTTATTTTTGTACAGTTCTGGGTTATTTTCTTAGTATTAAGATTCTCGGATTGGACGCATTTTATGCATTTTTTACACACCTTGTTATACCATTTTTTGGGAAACTTGTGTCTTACTGGACTTTACAATTTTTTGTGCTATTGTGTTTCATACACATAGTCACACCTTACGCTTTGCGCACGGGAAGCTGGTGGTGTTGAGCCGGTCGTAATTGTCGTTTTTCTCTTTTTGTACGATTGTGTTTTTATACACATTGTTACATTTTTTTATGCTTTGCGCACGGGATGTCGGTGGTGTTGTGCCGGTCGCAAATGTCATACTTTTCTTATGCGGTTGTGCTCAGAAAGTCAGTGGTGTTGTACTGGTCACAATTGTCATATTTTCTTTATATTTTGCTTGTGCTCGGAAAGTTGGTGGTGTTATGCCGATCACAATGCTTATAAATATATTATTACGACACTTTTGTTGTGATTTTGTTTTGACGTTTTGGATGTTGGAATAGGAATTTGAAGTCGGCGGCTTTTCAACCTAACCGACAGTGGGAAAACTTCATTGTTTTTACCGATTTTCTTTCAGATTCGGCAGCGTTGGTGCTTAACCGATATCTTGTTAGTTTCATATTTTTGTTTCAGGAATAGCTGGTATAGAGTCGGTGGCGTAGGAGCTCAACCGCACTTTTGTATTGATGCTAGAAGGCTGGTTAAGATCAAGGATTAGATTCGACGGCGTTGGTTGCCTAATCGATATCTGGAATGGAATTGAGTAGGGATTGTTTAATTTGTTTTATTGAAGGATTTATTTTCACTTTTGTGTTGAAATAAGTTTTTACTCTTTTCTGAGTTTGGTTCTTTACTTTTCGAGTGTTTTCACATTCTTTGATTTTTAGGAATGCTTTCCCATTCTTTAATTTATAATTATTTCTGCAATACCCAATGCAAGATGCTTTCGCATTGCCTTTTTTGTTTATTGAAAAATGTTGCAAGACATTTTGTCTTTTGAGGTTTTTTGGAATTTTGTTCTGGATTCTCATAATTTTCATTAGAAAAGGAAGTTTCTTTCTTTCTTTTTTCTTTTTGGGGAGGGATGTAATGTAACGACGCGCTCTGCGAACGTCGTCACACCGGTTTTAATTCTATTTTTGAACGAAAAGTTTCGGAACGCGGAGTGAATGACATTTTGACGTATCGCTGTCAAAGCACCTTTCTTCCTATATTGAGGCTGGATGGTCTATATTCATGGCTTCGTAACTTAATTTCAATAAATCTCATAAAAATGAGAGTATTTTGGCCTAAAGGATAATAGTTTGTGTCTTCACAACTATCCTCTTGTGGAATTATAGTTTATTTCTGGTGAGTTGTCATTTTTTAATAAGATTCATTTTGATGGATTCGCCACGCTCCTGATTTGAAAAATAATTGTTAAAATTCTATTGTTTCAGCTCTTAATCTGAAAATATTATGATTTCTTTTGCTATTGGCATTGTTCCAGCAAATTAAGGCGGTTTCCAAATTGGAACCGCCTTTGTCTTTGCATTTTCTCTTTTCTTTGGACCTTTTTCGGCGTTTCTTTGTCTTCGGTCAACTGCATTTCCTTATGGAGGGTTTGGGCTTTTCACCTCAAACATGGATGTACCGCATGGGCTTAAACTGAAAACTTCGCCTGCTACGAGCTTTCCCGCTGCTGTGTTTACATATACTCGCCGAGGGATGCCGTGAGCTTACTTTAATTATATTTTAAATCTAAACTTCAAAATAACCTAAAAGTGCATTGGTGACATAGAATCATATTGACATAAGATCATTTTGACCTAGCTTATAAAACTCTAATTTTAAATTTAAGGTTAGATATACATTAGGAATGTATCCTTGCAACTATTTCTAAATGCACACTGGAGTGGACAATAAAACCTTAAACCTCACAGTTTGGTTTCATTTAGCTCACCTCCGGAAGATTAAAAGTTTCCAATCTCCGCTGATTATCTTAGGCATGTGTATCTCCAAGGCGCCCGAACTTTTATGGTAATGTACTTACAAACCAATTTTATTTATATTTCTTTTAATTAGGAGATTACACACTTACTTCTTTCATTGTCATATGACACATATTTTTTTATTATTACATCTGACGCTTGCGAACCAATTTTTTTACTTTGTAATAACACATATTTTTTAATTTTTACAATGTACTACACATATGAGAAATTATTTAGAACAAATATGTTCTATAATTTGAAAGTAATGTGGCGCAAAAACAAATTATTCATCCATCTAGCGCTAGATAGATCATGAATGGTTTAGAGTTTAGACAATCCATTATAGGACCCAGTAGGCAGTGTTCGGGAAGGAAAATGTTTGTCGAGACCACTAATTTAAACTATAATAGGTGAAACTAAAGCTGAAGAGTTCGTTTATTTGTTTGAACGAGGTAATCTCCAGAGTCCAGAACAACATTTGTGATTTGAAACATTATTATTTGATTGTTTTAAATAGCCCACTAGCCAGATGGACGGACGACCTGAAAATGTGGCTGGGACAGACTGGATGCGGAAGGCAGAGGATCGGAGAAAATGGCGCACTTTGGGAGAGGTCTATGTCCAGCAGTGGATTGCGGTGGGCTAGTTGATTGTTTGAAATAGCCCACTTCATGTAGGTTATAGGCTGTTTAACATCACGCTAAGGCCCTTAGGAGCCGAGCCATAAGAAAAAAAGATGATCCCGGCGGTGATGCGACGCGGTAGAACATATGTATAAGAATAGTGTCTTCTGCATGGCACCTACAATCTATAATAAACTGCCTAAATCTAAGTAAGTTCCATTGACATTTTACAAGAGTTTAAAAATAAATTGCTCACATTATTATTAGAGAAAGCCTATTATTCGATCAATGAGTATCTAAGCGAGAAATTTTAATGATTTTATTGTTACATATTATTATTGGTTCATAAGATTTATTAAATTGACATTGACAATAGATTATAATTATTGTATATGTATATGACAGTAAAATGTATTGTTTGAGCGTTATGAGCAATGTATTATTATGAGCAGTAAGGACTAATCTTGTAATCGATATCTACTAACCATAACTGTAAGTACCAATACTAATCATGATGACATTTAATTTTAATTTGTACGCCATGTAAGTGGCAGGACATAGTGCACCCATATTTATTATTTTAAGATCTTTGTAAAACCTATGTTCCACAATTTAATAAATAAATAAAAATAAATAAACATAACCGAATGAGCGAAACCGCGGGACAAAGGTAGCACCTAATATATTATATCAGGCTTGTTTAAAAATCTTATTACACAGTTAAACGCATAAACGGATAGCTGACCTCCCAACTAACAAATACAAAGTTAAGCAACATACCGTAAGGTCTAGAATTAGATGGGATGGCCATGGAGACTGGTCGCGTACGACGATTGTTGTCCTTTTCGGGGATGTACGATAGGTCCGTAGTCGACTGGCTGGATTTTAGGTTGGAACGGAAGGCTACCTGTGAGATAGACATATATAATAGTAATAACACATATAATAATAATAAACTTTATTTCAATAAAGTCTTACAAAAAATATTTGTTGCGGACTTCTTTTAAGTATAAAAACACCTGTGTCAGAAGACCACACTCTTCTCATATCCAAATACATATGTAATAAAATAGTATTTTAATAAGTAAGTACATGTCAATAATTTATTTATTTATTTATCTTTATTTGGGAAACCAACAGCTAAAAATTACAAAATATATAAAACAAAATATACACTCCAGACAGTCACAACAGTATGTGCACATTTAAAAGTAGGCGACAGAAAGCCAATTATAGGTCTCCACGTATAGAAATAGTACAACATGTGAACATAATAATGCTTGTAAGTGCAACGAATATAATGCAAGTATGCAACGTAGGATGCAATAAATAACAATCAGATACATAACCCAACCACGTATTGAAAATTTAGTGTGATGAGAATTTTGAGAAGAAATCAAGACAGCACCCGTCTCACAGATTCTATTTTAGAGTTAAAAATGTCGAATTCAAATTGCTTGAAACGTATGTTTAATCTGCTGCTCGCTCGCCGCCAAAATGAGTTCTGTCTGTAATTGGTGGTTGCCAAGCGGAGATATTTAGCTAATTGTTCTTTTATTAGTATGGACTAATAATATTTTGTATAGCGGTAGAAATGGTTCAACCGCTATACAAAATATTGTTTTAATACATACACACATATAATAACGCCTTTATCCCCGGAGGGTTAGGCAAAGGTGAATTAACACCCACATTTCACTAATCATTGTGTACGGTCCAATTACCGCACATGTTAACGCGTCAGCAGATTTGATTGCCTTATTGTAATGTTAATATAAAATCAGTCTCAAACTCGTGTATTTAGCAAGCAATAAATATTTTACAATCATCATTTATCATTTATCGATACATCAAGATCTATCAAGCAGGTTGTACGGCAGTATCAAGGCAAGCCCGTACTCATTGAATTCGGTTCCTTTTAATACGGGGTGAGCCTATTGCCATCTTCCAGGCACTATTGTTGACTCAAGCCATGCATCTGAGGCTGAGTCTGGGCTGTATATATGTCTGATGTTATACAGTATCCCTTAGTCGCCTTGAACGACATCGCACGGGAAGAGATGGGGTGGCCCAAATTCTACGGATGCATGATTTACAAAATAAATATGTACAGTCAAGTTGGACTTTAATTGAAGCCCCATTGTATACGCAATTATAATTCTTATTTAGTTTGTTTTTCTCAAAAAAATTGGGAAGAGATAGGGTGGTGCAAATTCTACTCGGCCGAAAACCACGCGGCTGTGTAATAGTGTTGAATTAAATTTTAAAGCATATTTTAAAGCATTTAGACTGGTAAATATTTGAATCAGTTGAGGCTGGTTTTGAACCCACGATCTATCTCTTACTGGCAGAATGCTTTACAGGACAAATGGTAATTAACAAATGTACAAATTTATTATTTTTCTGTCTTGCAAAATGTAGGCACACAGATATCAGGGTACTTCGGTGTTAGGTTAGGTCTAAGTGCGACTCTTCTTTCCATAACAATTTAGTTACCTCTCGTTTAAACCTAAGTATAACACATTTGACAAGTTGCCATATGTCACAGGCTACATGTTACATGTCTGGGTTTTCCTGAGCCTTGAAGAGCACGTTAAGCCTTCGGGGTCCCGGTTATCATACGAACATCTATGGTAGTCATTACAGGTAGGTGGAGCCCTCAAAAGTCCGAAAAGTCTAACTACAGAACTTCGGTATCGCCAATTGATTGGAGGTCAAATGGAAGTCGCTAAACCGAAGTTCAGCCGCATCCCAACTGAGTTGGGGAAAGGGTCAAAAAGAGTGATGATGGTCTGGAATTCAATAGAAAGGTAGAACTCACGCTCTCCAGCTGTCTCCTAGTTTCCAGGATCCTCCTGTTGAGTTCTTCCCGCCTCCTCGCTGCCTCAGGGTCTAGTAGCTTCGAAGGAGTGCGGGGTGCAGGCGAGGGACGCGCGGGCGGAGGACCCCGGGATAAGTGTTGTGATGAGAGTGACGTGTTACCTGGTCAACAAAACATATATTATTTTTATATACATAATTATTTTTTACAAAAATGTGTATATAAACAACCTTTTCTTAATTGGTACTTAATTTTTTCCGCAGTAACCTAGTGGTATTGGTAATGGACTGCTGAGACAAGGTCTCGGGTTCGATCCCAGGTTTACCATGGCACACACCGATGACTTTTCAATGTTTTTCGAAGTAATGTGTGTATTTATCACAGGTTTATAAATGCTCGTTATGGCAACCTCGCCACCTATTACATTGGGACCTAAACATAAACTGGCGAAATGTGCTAGCACCTCTGCCTACCCCTTCGGGGATATAGGCGTGAGTTTATATTATGTTATGATTACCTATGTCAGTTTTTATTTTTTATTTTTTATACCACTAAGTTGGCAGACAAGCACACGGCCCACCTGATGGGAAGCGGTTACCGTGGCCTATGGACGTATGCAACACCAGGGGTGTCACACTCGCGCTGCCGACCATGAAGAAACCTTCTGATGCCCCTCTTGAAGAACCCCATATTGTAGGCGCTTGGGAAAACCGCAGCAGGGAGGTCATTCCACAGCTTGAGTGTGCGTGGGATGAAGTTTCTTTCATACCGCATATATTATAAATCATAATAGACTCTGTAATAAATCACTTATTTATGTAAACTACACGTTTTCTAGAAACCCACAAGCGAAGGCGTGTCCTACGATAACCAAACCAAATGCTACATAACTCCAATGTCATTTATGTTATATGTTATGTAATTTTTTCAATAGGATGAATATAAATTTCATAACGAGATTTGAGAGCAAACAAACACGGATTTTATAATATCTCTGACCATTTATCTAGTACCTATGTGATCTAAATATGCTCTATCAGCGCGCAATAGGGCCTCATTTGGCTTGCGACTAAGGTCTACGATTATATGTGTCCCTAGGTTATGTCTATAGTTGACAAAGACCCACTTACCGGCAATGAGTGTAGCGTCGTTGTCGGCCCCGCTGAGGCTATCGAAGGCGGACTTGATGTACTGCTCACGGCGGCCCGCCGTATCGATGGACTCGCACGAACCGGATAGCGGGTTGCGTTCCGCGTTGTCGCCAGATGGGGTGGACACCTGGCGAAGATAAGATGGATGGTTTAGTTACAATTGTCCTGCCTATAGTTGAAATAATTTAATAGGCGCATTATGAAGTTGTAATCTAGGGTTTGAGTGACTTAAAAGCACACCTGTAAATTCAGCCTTATGTATATGGCAGGTAGTGTGGAAGCTCTTAGCCTTAGGAGGGACTTTGCCTCGCTATGTGTGTTCTACTGCCTATACAATGGTTTGTGTTCAGATGAATTGTTTTACATGATGCCCACAGCTACATTCTATCATCGCACCTCTCGCCATAGGCAGGGAATTCATCCACACACATTGCGAACTGAGACGGTGCGCACTGAGCGGTATGAAAGAAACTTCATCCCACGCACACTCAAGCTGTGGAATGACCTCCCTGCTGCGGTTTTCCCAAGCACCTACAATATGGGGTTCTACAAGAGGGGCATCAGAAGGTTTCTTCGTGGTCGGCAACGCGAGTGTCACACCCCTGGTGTTGTGTTGCATACGTCCATAGGCCACGGTAACCACTTCCCATCAGGTGGGCCGTGTGCTTGTCTGCCACCTAAGTGGTATAAAAAAATGGAGATACGGTCATTCAAACCACTTTATAAGAAAAAGTACGACTGTATCTCCTTTAACGATTGTGCCTAATTATTTTATAAACACACACTGAAGAAATTTGTAATTACCTCATCATCATCGGAATCATGTCCAGACCCGCTCAATGACGCCTGTGGAGGTATGTCGAGCCGCGTCTCGGCCGCCCATCGCTTCGATCGCCTCATCGACTGACGCAGCTCCTCAACATCCATCGCGTTTACCATGAATTCTCTGAAATAATTAAATTAAACTTTTTGTAAATCGTATCTTTATGTATGTCGCTACCTTAGACTATATTCTGTATAGACACAACATTAACAAAATGCATAGCAATAACGGCGTGAAATACACGTTATGTGTGAGTAAGCTAATCAAATCAAATTGTTGTATGGTACTCAAAGAAAGAACACATTACAAAAAATGGAGCAGTTTCGCAGTACACATACAATTGGCGGTCTAATCACACAAGGCAATCTCTTTTTATTTTTAATACCACTTAGGTGTCTCTCTTTTACATATACTCTTTTATAGGAGGAAGGACACGGCGGTAACCACTTATAATTGGGCCGTGTGCTTGTCTGCAACCTAAGCGGTATAAAAAAAAATTGCAGTTGCTAATATTCTTAAAAAAAGAACTTACCCAGGAGTATCGTCATTAGTGTTGCCAGGATAGTACATAGTCCTATTCCCTCTCTCCGAAGACGAGGTCCTCTCTCCGTCTGATATGTCTTCGATGTCACCGTCGTGCTCCGTGGACTCCTGGTCCTGCAAAAAGATGAACAGTATACATGACGTAATCTGAGGTTCCAGAGCATTTCTTAACAAACCCCTCGTTTACACCTAAGTATAAAACATGTATTTAACAAGTTGCATATGTCACAGGCCACAGTGTGAACGCAAATGTGTTTTATACTTGTTTACAACTTGTTGGCTATACATACTATGTGAACGAAAACGTATCTGAGATACATGTATAAAACAAGTATTATGTTTTGATTAGTCTTCTACAACTTGTTTTACAGCTTGTTTCTTGTTGTAAACGAGGGTTTAGAGTACTAGTGACTCAAAACGTGTGTTGTAGCGCCACTGTGGTCATCATATATGCCGGCACTAAACGTTGTGGAACGAATGGAGCTAGTCATCATGTCGGACCACAGCATGCAGTAATGATCAACAAATCCCACACGAATGCATCCGACTTCTGTTAGTATGTACCAGGCATAAAGTACGAACCGACAATTCTAAAAAAAATATTTTACATCGCATAGTTTTTTTTTTTTCAAAACAGGTCCCTCTACACAAGTGGCAATAAGTTTGTAAATACAATAAAATAAATTGATCAATGTATGGGAATTACATACGTTGACAAGTATCATAAACGTCAAAACTTCAAACAGGTGGGCCGTGTGCTTGTTTTCCACCTAAGTGGTATAAAAAAACATATGTTATAGCCATATCACCACCCTATTCTCCAATACACCGGCTAACGTATTGCCACTTGTCTAGACATATCTGTATGAAAAAAACATGGACAAAATAATAAGTTTACCTTAAACCTGTCTCAAAAAAAGTAAAAAAGAAAACAAACCGCACCTCGTACTTAAAACTGCCAAGTGAGGAGTCGTCGGTGTGGTGTCGCGTGCGCGTCTCCGTCGCGCGGCTTTGTGACAAGTTTATCGTCACCTAACAAACACAACACATTCATGCAAACATAAATAACAATGTGCAGTAAAAAAAAAATAAAAAAAAATTACACTATCTTTTTAAACAACATTAGAACCGAAATTACTAATATTCTTCTCTAACCCCTCCAGCTACGCTAAATTGCTTGTGTTAGGAGTGGGTTCACGTCGGTAGTATAATAGCCAGGATTCGAACCTCCTGGGTTCGCATTCTCTCGATCGTAAGTCCGACTCCTTAACCGTTAAGCCACCGACGCTTATATTTTATTACCATTACCACCCAAACTTTAGAATTTATACAATCTCTATAAGGACAGTTATGGCCACTACTACGCGGTGTAAATAAATATCTACTTTTTTTCGTACATTATAAAAATAAACAAGAAATAATAGACTGGGATAAAAAAAAACTCAGGACAAAATTTTTACCAACTGTCCATTACTGAATTTGTCAATGACTTTTTTTAATTCGACAGATACTACTAATTTATATATTTATGGATAAACTATTCAGTAAAATTTACCACGAAAAAAAACAAGCCAAAATAAATTACAAATTATAACAAGTAAACAAAAAATGTGCATTAAATTAATTATAACTAAACATGCAATTTATAATAAGTTGTACAACAAGCTGATTTGTTATTATATTGTGCATTATTATTATTATTTTATAATTAAAAAGCGAAAATGTAATCAGCTTGTTATATGTTTTGTAAGTGATTCATGAATGCAATGCATGCTCAACAGTAAATGTAGACAAGTATTTTTTTCCTTTATTTGCTTGTCTCTTGTCACAGTCCACCAAGTTGATTGACTAGGTGGATTCTGACAAGCAGATAAAGGAAAAAACAGTAGTAATAAAACACTACAAAAAAAAACAACTAAATAATGGTAAATAGTACACTATTAAAAAATAGTACTTTATTGTGAGCCATAAGATTTTTTTATTCTTTAAAAAGATATCTCTTTGTTTCGTCCTAAAATCCCCACAGATTCAATCCCGCCAGCCACCGGGGTTGGTTATGTCGGACTAGAACCGACTAAAACCGCACGCCATTTCGGGTCTCAATTACTGCGATGTACGGCAAGAGGGGTGGGGTGAGTATATTCGGCCCTTCGCCCCCTGTCGGATGAATTTCTGTATTTGGCCAAATCTTGAAATGTCAAATATCATTCTCTTAAACAGGCTCATTAATTACGTACATACATACATATAATAACCTTTATAACCGGAGGGTTACGCAGAGGTGAATTAATACCCACATTTCACCAATCATTGAATTCGGTCACACGTAATAGGTGGTGAGCCTATTGCCGTCTTCCGGGCACTATTGTTAATACGAGCCATGCATTTGAGGCTGAGTCTGGGCTGTAAATGTCTGATGTTAAACAGCCATATCCCTTAGTCGTCTTAATAAAAGGTATATTGACAATTTTATTCTTGACATCAGTTGTCTACATTTACAATTGTCTAGTATTTACGTTAACTAAATTACAAAGCATAAAGTCGTATAGCACAGCATGCAGTCAATAGCAGTTATGAGGTAATGCCACATACACAAGCATGATATTTAAAACACTGGTTGATATTATTTTTACTCTTTTAACATTAAATAAGTACGCTAATGGTGTTCATTTAATAAAGATTATAATCTTAATTAGGTTTTAATAAATGGAGAATTAAAAGATTATTATTTTTATTATAACTATTTGTCAATGATTTATAGAAGTCGTTGATGCGTTTTCTATTAGATTTAAATCTATTGTACCTACTAAATTAGTTTAGTTATTTTATAATTAAACTACTACATTGAACAACTTTTTTTTTTGTTGATTAGTGTGGTTAATGGTTAATTATTGATAAATGAATGAGGTCGAATTTTACGCTAAAAATCTTCCGTACAAGATCAAATAAACTTTGAAAATTAGACAATTCACGATGACTTTAAAAAAAAATATTGTTCTTCGATGCCGTTATAAATAATATATTTTATCTAACAATTTGTAACAGCTATTAAGTTCATTGCTATGCAAAAAAAAATACATTTTCGTTCTATTTCTGAAAATTTCGTGCACAAAATGAATCGAAACATCACAAAAGCTACATACCATGAACAAAAAATAGCAAAAATAACAAAAAATCGTAAAAAATAAAACCTCTTTATTCTTGTTAAGGGTAGGCGACAAGGCGAATAGATCATACGTTCGCGTGAATGTGGTGTCGAAATGCTTGAACAAGGCCTCGATCCTCGGCAGCTGCGATATGTTCAGCGATTTCGGCCTCTAAGTCACCACAACCAAGTGTGAAACGGTTTGGTATGTATGCTACCGTTACACTGTGAATGGCTTAGCTTTTGCAGCGAAAACTTTTTCAGACAGGTTTCGTAGAAAATTTTGGGTGAGCAAAAATCTTGGAACTCGCGCCATCGTCACCGTCACGAGTCACACATCTGACGTGTTGAGAACTGCTCTGTGTACTTTTTTGTCAAGTAAATACTTTTTACTTTTTTCACAAGTTATCTGTAACTGTTTGTCCGTCTGTCTGTTACGCTTTCACGTCTAATCTACTGAATCGATTTTGATTTAATTTCGTAAGGAAATAAACTACAGTTGACTAGAAGGAAAGGACATATAACCTATGTCGTTTGGTCTTGATAACCGACATCCAGACGGGTATAGCAACGCAAGCTGTCCCGGCAAACGTCGTTTTGCCATATAATGTTAAGGGTGGACAACCCTTAACATTTAGGGGGATGAAAAATAGATGTTGGCCGATTCTCAGACCTACTCAATATGCACACAAAATTTCATGAGAATCGGTCAAGCCGTTTCGGAGGAGTTCAAGTTCGAACACCGTGACACGAGAATTTTATATATAAGATAAAGTATGTTGAAACGCGATTATCTCTAGAACTATATGTGTGATTTACATTTGATAGCCCAATTATTGGAGAAGGTTACAAGCTAGATTTAAAGAGAATGTTCTACATAACCAAAATTAGTCGTGTTTAGTTTAGGGTACTTTAATATAAGATAAGATAATATTTATTTATTCAAACATAGTAATTTAAGTCACATATCATTAAATTTATACAGACAATGTGGAAACTGATTTATGCATTACAAAACTAGATTTGATATGTCGAATGTTGACAGCTGTACTAGTTAAATCTGTGTGACAGCTGTCAGCGTCTTCAAGATTAGTAACCAAAATTACTAATATTCCCTCTAACCCCTCCAGTTAAGCTAAATAGCTTGTGCTAGGAGTGACTTCATCATAGTGTATCGAACCTGAGACCTCTCGATGGATCAGATGTTATTCTACGATGCTCATTATTTTATCGTACTCATAAATTATACTATTAAGACCGATTTTTCGTACGAATTAGAACTCTAATAGGAATTTGATGAATCCTGAATAAAACTAACCCAATAATAAAACAAATAAATCGACATATATAAAAACACGCATCACACCAGATCTTTTATTAAGATAAAAAAAAAGAACTCAAAAATTAAACCATTCACAAAAGAAAAAATAATACAGTTAAACACACAAGAAAAAAAATAAAAAAAGGTAATAAAATGAAGAAATATAATGAAGTTTGACATGAAAACAAATAAAAATAACAATTTTTTTATACCACTTAGGTGGCAGAAAACCACACGGCCCACCTGATGGAAAGTGGTCACCGGGGCCTATGAACGTGTGCAACACCAGGGGCTTCACACTCGCGCTGCCGACGCGCTGTCTACCTGGGTAACAAATGTCTTAACCATTTCCCATCAGGTGGGCCGTATGCTTGTCTGATACCTAAGTGGTATAAAAAAAGCATAACATGACCGCACCGACGAAGATCTCTTGTTTCTTTTTTTATCTTTCTTTTAATTGGGGTTTTTTATACATAAAGGACCACTATACCCTGCCTCCTTCCACACACAACAAACTTCACCACATTTCTTAAGAAAACATATAGGAACAGATCACCAGTACCCTTCACGCCAATACCTCACCGTCACCGCATGAGTCGTTAGACAAACTATGTTATTTACTAAACACACTGGGCTTTTTAAGGCTTTTTATGTATATACTAGCTGACATGTATTTGAAAAAAAAAACAACTTATTTACTAATGTAAGTGTGCGGGGATTTACTAATAATCGAAAGATAAAAATCGCGATAGAAAAATAGATGATCGTAGAGGGTTGAAAATTCAGGGTTGTATTTTCTAATGATGTATAATGAAAAGTAATGAAAATATAAAAAAATATCTAAAAATGCAAAAAGAAATTTACGGGTGGACTACCCTTATCATTTGGGGGGATGAAAAATAGATGTTGTCCGATTCTCAAACCTACCCAATATGCTCACAAAATTTCATGAGAAACGGTCAAGCCGTTTCGGAGGAGTTTAACCACAAACACCGCGACACGAGAATTTTATATAAGATAGAATGGGATTTTAAGTTGCCCTTTTTACTTCGTGGCGCAGCGGTAGACCATTCAACTGCTATTCAGGGGGCGCGGGTTCGATTCCCGCTCAGTGCCAATATTTGTATGCATGAATATGTATATTTGGATTGGCCTGGGTGTTTAAAGAGATAAAGATATAAAGATAAATTTATTTGTAGATACATGTGTACAGATGATGTTACAAAGTATATTACAATGCATTGCGAGTTTCAACACGTTCTGACAATGTAGACGTACAAATATGAGTTTTCGTGATCTTAATGTATGAGCACGAGAAATATAATATTCTATAATGATCCTTTAATAACAACATATTTTTTTCTATGTATAATATGTATGTATTTACAAAAAAAAAGTATCTAAGTATGTTTATCCGCATTCTAGATCTCATAACACAAGCTAGTCAAGCTATGCTTATCATGGGTCTAGATAGTGTTGTGTAGAGTGTCGTGGAATATTTATTTATTTATTATTAGAACCCATACCAGCTATTAGAACGCTGAACACCCACTTTGATAAAACCTGATACTGTTGATAAGCTTCTCTACAACTTAATATCTACAGAATATTCTGCTCTCTCTACGAGCAGAATATTCCTCTAGAAATAGTCATAGTAGGTTCAAATCTTGACTGTTCTACGAAAACTATTTAAGAGAAAAAAAAATACTTTACACATTAACGAATATAACAGCCAAAAATAACCCAGTGTATATATGTACATATAAATCTAGAGACTGTGTTGAAATATCAAATATTTGTATAGAATAATATATATTTCTTTAACTGTTTGTTCCAGCGTATATATTCATATTCACGCCCACATATTCATTTATATAAAAACGTCGATTGTTTCGTAAACTACGACATGTATTCGAACCTTGCGGTCGACTAGTCGCGCGATAAATCCGAGCTCTGCGTATAGACTAGCGCTGACATATTGTATAGAACAACACGTCCGCTCGCTCGCGTGTTCTGTCACTTTATGACTAGTTGGCCAACAAATCGTAAAACAATCGTCGTCAATTTACTGGTGTGCGTAAGGGACGTGCAAGGGCGTGTCAACAAACATACAAAGAAATATTTATTGGATTGTAATGAACATTTCAACACAGTCAACTAAAACATACAAATTGTCTCTTTCCGGTATTATCACTAACCTGTTTGATGGGTGTATCCTTCCGTTTCTCTATGTACCGCGTGTCCGTACCACTGTCTAGGGAGCTATCTTTTGAGCCATCGGAGTCGGCTCGCTTTTCTGTCAAACGACATTTTTTTTTAAATATGATGCTTTATTCGCGTTTATTTCAATCAATCAATTAGCATACAATACCAGCCTGTGACCTCGGCCGGTGTAGTGAACATGTAATTGCCTGACGTTTCGACTAGGTGTCGAAACGTCAGGCAATTACATGTTCACTCACAATTTTCCCTTCATATTAGTATGAACTACATACATACATATAATCAAGCCTTTATCCCTGGAGGGTTAGGCAGAGGTGAATTAACACCCACATTTCACGAATAATTGTATTCGGTCCCACGTAATAAGGGCCTATTGCTGTATTCCGGGCTCTATTGCTAACTCGAGCCATGCATCTGAGGCTGAGTCTAGGCTGTATATATCTGTCTGATGTTAAACAGCCCTTAGTCGCCTTGTACGACACCGCATGGGAACGCATGGCCCTAATTCTACTATGCCGTTGACCACGCAGCGGTAGTATATAGTAGTATGAACTATTTACTTCATAAATCAATTTGTGTGTGTCATAGTATATGTATATGATGATAATGCTTTATGTAAAGCCGTATATTGATCTTATAAAATTTATACGTCTCTCTATATCTTTCTTCTTTTTATTACACATTCTTTTTAAAACATTACTGCCCATAGCAAGATTGCCTGGAAGAAATCACTTCAGCAATAAGGCCGCCCATTGTACATTGAACTGTATACATATAGTATAGACTTGCTCAGTAAATATAAAATATAAATATATAAATATCAAAATATATGTGATTTCAATTTAGGACTCTTGACAGTACGCGTCATATTGTGGTCTAATATAATTATGTGTAGTATACGCACCGTGATTGGGTTGTATCCTCTGCGCCCACTTACCCCTCGCAGGCGGTTGAGGGGTGGGCTCGCCCGCCAGCGTCTCGTCGCCCAGGCTCTTCTTGGCCCAGGTCGGCAGGCGTCCGATGCGGAGCCTGCAGACGATATGTTATTTTAAATAAAAAAATATAACTCTTCCTCTGCATTCGTGTGAAAAGTTAAAATCTAAGACGGCCTTTGTAGCAATGATCTATCTCAAATCGATTAAGATATAGAAAAAAATAATCGGTTCCAGCGGGATTCGAACCCGCAATCTTCACAGGGGGAACGCTCTGACCACTAAGCACGTCCATAGGCCACGATAACCACTTTCCATCAGGTGGGCCGTGTGCTTGTCTGACACATAAGTATTATAAAAACCTATGAAAGGAAGAATTACCTCTATCCCCGACTGTTACAGGTTCACTTCTGTCTCTTACTTTCTCTCTCACTCTCACACACACTTTCTATATCTCTCTTCTCTGGCTATCTCACTCTTTGGCAGTCTTCGTCTTTTTTTTAAGAATTAAAACATTAGAAACGCACACTGTATATCCCTCTCTTTCTCTTTGCTTATTTCTCACTCTGTGAATCTTCTTTTCAATTTTACAATACAAATGTGAAACTCACGTATAGTCCGGCACCACGGGAGGAGTGAACTTGTTCTCTTCGTAAGGGAGCTCCCGCGGTGGAGAGCCAAAGTGAGAATCACTCTCGCTGTCCAAGCCAGACATACCGTTGCTTGTTGGAATTTTCCTGAGAAACACAAATAAAGTTTTATAAATAAGAACTATATTAGCGTATACACTGTGACTTGAACTAAAGTCCAACTTGACTGTACATATTTATTTCTACTCTGCCGGGAACCACGCATGCATGATTTACAAATCATGCATTCCCGGCAGAGTAGAATTTGGGCCACCCCATCTCTTCCCGTGCGGTGTCGTACAAGGCGACTAAGGGATAGGGCTGTTTAACATCGGACAGGTATATACAGCCCAGACTCAGCCTCAGATACATGGCTCGAGTCAACAACAATGCCCGGAATACGGTAATAGGCTCACCCCCTATCACGTGGGGCTGATTTCAATGATTGGTGAAACGTGGGTTGGTTGCGCCGATGTAGAAGCTGTATTTCTTGACGCGGAAACACACTCCTTCTATACCCGTCTCCCCTCCCGCACTAACCATAGAATAGTACTAGATATAGCTTCCGTCCGCCATTTGTGATATATAGACACTCACTCCCGCTTTGAACTAGCCAGCGTAAAGACGGACCGCGCTCGCGTCTCTCAAAATGAATAATATTTGTTACATTTTTACCGCTTCATAGACTTATACCGATCGGATTGTGCCTCTCGTGTGTTCCTCAAGTGATCTAGTGATGCTGACGGCAGCTCCTGAGCCAGGAAGAGAAGATCCGTGTACCGGCTGCGATGAAAACACGTGTGTCGTGAAGGTTAGTGCATCCTCTCCTAATTTCTCGGGTTGCATTCATTACTTGGATCACGCCCGCGGCAACCCGATCACCTGTCTTTTGTGTGTAAAGCGTCAATGGAACAGTTAGCTACATCCCCGCAATACAGTCCACTACCGCACGTGGCCACGCGCCACCATGGGTGTTAATTCACCTCTGCCTAACCCTCCGGGGATTCGGCCGGGGTGCGAGGTATATGCCTGTCAACCTCACCTTCTGCAACCAAAACGACCCACAGGCGGCGTGTGTTTTAGTCGGTTCGAGTCCGACATAACCTCTTTCACCGGCTCCGTGGGGATTTTACGCACGTAAAAAAAAAACCCTCCGGGGATAAAGGCGTGATTACATTTATGTATGTATACAGTATTAGTAGGTAGTAGGTAGGCATTAGCATCAATTAGTACGTTGTACGCCTGACGTAATATGCTATTTGTCAAGGTCGTCTGATTCTTCCTAATACCGCTCAATATTTTAGTTTTTGCTGAAAATAATTGCCTTACAAATTAAGATATTACCTAACACAACTGAAGCTATGACCTTCATAACTTTTTTTTATTTTTTCAAATTACTTTTACTATGAACTGTACTTGCTAGTGACATATTGTCTATTGTTGACATTGCCCATAGTTGTGGGCAATATTAAAAATAAAATATGGCGTCAGTTACTCACTTCCCCTGTCGTATCGCCTGCTGCGCGAGCCTGGCCCTCATAGTGACCACCATGTCGTGTGGGACCCGCCACACGAATATGCACCCGTCTCCCGACGCGGAGATCAGGTGCTGGCAGTCTGGGGTGAACCTAGAATAAAGGTGAAATATTATTAACAACTATAAATGAATAAGCTACCTGATATTTTCTACACAGTCAAAGCCTGTAAGGGAAAGATCTCGGGTTCAAATCCTGTCTGGACCATTTCATTTTTTTTTTATCTTTTTTTTTATACCATTTAGTTGGCAGACAAGCACACGGCCCACCTGATGGGAAGCGGTTACCGTGGCCTATGGACGTATGCAACACTAGGGGTGTCACACTCGCGTTGCCGACCATGAAGAAACCTTCTGATGCCCCTCTTGAAGAACCCCATATTGTAGGCGCTTAATCGATATTGAATAGTTAGCGTACATAATGCTTTTCTTCCTACAGTCCCGGGTCCTTTAAGCGGGGCGTGAAAAAGCATATGATGAGGTCGTCAAACTGAGTGTCACCATTGTCACACGGTATGTGTAAGTAACGGTGACCCTCTTTTTTGGGACTTTGCCTTTAGCTTACCATCAGGCAAGGCGAAGTCTAATTGACGTGTCCTATATAAAAAAAAAAAATCATTCAACAGTTTGAGCGGAGTCATCAAAAATCAATGTTTAAAAATGATTGCATCATCATTCATTGGTTCCGATAGTTCGTACGAATGTCGCTAGATGGCTCTCAACCGTCGCCGCAAGACAGATATGTATACATAGAAGAATTTGGATGGTTTCGGGCGAAGGTTCTGTGGCTTAGCGGTCAGAGTGTTCCCCCTGTAAGGCAAAGATCACAGGTTCCAATCCCGCCTGAACCTATCCAACTATGTCTATATATTAATCAACTATACAAAATTGTATAATAGTACAATAGCAATATTAAAGTGAGTACACACTTGAGTCCCGTGACGATTTCGGAGTGCCCGTACATAGTAGCCATGCACTCGCCGGAGTAATAGTCGTACACGCTCAGGATCTTGTCCGTGCTCGATGTGGCCAGGTAGATGCCGCTGTTGTCCAGGGCCACCTGGAAGGTTTACAAGGATATTTTATCTCAAACTGTTTAACGGAGCTGGAGAACACTGCAACCAAACAGGAACAAGATGGCATTTAGCATTGAGATAGTATTTTGCTATTTAGGATATCATTATCATCCTTCTGTCTGGCCCTTATCTCAAGTTTATTTGGGATCGGCGCAAAAGCTTAGGAAGCGAGCTATACGTACCTTGATGAGCGTGCCGTCCTCGGCCGTGGTCCCGCGGAACGTCTTGGTGTGGCGGCCGTGAGCGGCGCTGTACACGCGCACGTTCCGGTCCTGGGCAAACGGCACGCATACAGATAATAGCTCGTTACATATCTCACTGCCCGATATCCCCAAAGGGGTAGGCAGAGGTGCTAGCACACATATTTCGCCAGTTTATGTTTAGTTCCCAATGTAATAGGTGGCGAGTCTATTGCTATTAACCGGACACTTAAAAACCAGCTATAAATACACACATAACTTCGAAAAGCATCGAAAGTCATTGGTGTGTGCCATGGTAAAACCTGGGATCGAATCCGAGAGCTCGTCTCAGCAGTCCATTACCCATACCACTAGGATCACATTTTTGCATCAGTATCAAAATAATCGGGATATTTACCATGTTGCATTGTTTTGAGTTTCCGACATTTCGGCGCTGTTGCAAGCATCATGATGACGGAGGAACTGATTTTGATACAGATGTGAGTGACCATGATAGTTTAAACACCAACATTTTTGCATTTTTCTAGGAACGGTTTTTTTTTGTGCATGAATGAGACAACATTAAGCTAAAAAACACTTTTATTACATTTTTGAAAAGTGACAGCTGTAAAAAAGTAATACGGAATTTATCATCAAAATGGATAGCATTTAGGAAGTACTGTTTTTGAAGATCGAATTTAATTTATCAAGCGGCCAATAAAAACAAAATTTAATACAGAGTTGTAAAATCTTGAAATCAACTTTCAAACAAAATATAAATAATGGAAATAGCTATTAAATTACAAGAATAACGAACTCATGCATGGCTCGAGTCAACAATAGTGCCTGTTATACAGCAATAGTCTCACCCCCTAATACAATGATTGATAAAATGTGGGTGTTAATTCACCTCTGCCTAACCCTCTGGAAATAAAGTCGTGATAATATGTATGTATAGATTCCATTCGTGTTTTAACTGACTTGGCAAGCGGTGAGTATATGTCTGCCTCCAGCGTCCACCTCCATGTCGTACAGCGTCGTCCTCCCCGACACGTTCTGCCCGCGGGCGAACTGGTAACTGCCGTCTTGCGTCTGTAATACACATGTCATATCATAATTATTTAAACTATCATGGTCACTCACATTAGTATTAAAGTAATCGGGATATTTACTATGTCGTATTCTTTTGACGACCAAAGGCTGGTCCTGTTTTATTTTATGCCCGAACGATACAAAAAGTCAGTTTTTATAGGGTCGGTAGCACACCGGGGACGAGTTGGGGACTCTGTAGTCCCCACACCAGAGAAGAGGGCCAGATCGTGAGAGATGGCCCTGGGTCGGCCGGGGTGCGAGGGATATGCCTGTCAACCCCACCTTCGGCAACCAAAGCGACCCACAGGCGGCTTGCGTTTTAGTCGGTTCGAGTCCGACATAACCTCCTCCACCGGCTCCGGTGGGGAGGTATCCGTGGGGATTTTGCGCACGTAAAAAAAAAAAAAAAAGGGTCGGTAGCACGAGTGTAACACCTCTAGTATTACACAAATCCATAGCCCACGGTAACTACCTTCCATCAGGTGGGTTTGTCTGCCACTTTAGTAGTATAAAAAAACGAAGTTACTTTCGTGTTTATGTATGGAGGATACATTACATTTATAGGAGGTAGGACACGTCAGTACCACCACTCTAAAGAATATCGCGGTCATAATAACCTCGTGTTGTGTTCCCGGGGCGGTGAGTACGGTAGCCAGAGCTCACTGGAGAGTTTATGTGCTGTCAGTGGGAAGACCAAAAGCTTGTCCTGATTGTGTCTTCTGCACTGACGCACAGAAACTCTCCTTTCTTACAAGGTCAGCAGCGCGAGTGTGACTTCCCTGGTGTTACACACGTTCATAGGTCATGGTAACCACTTTCCATCAGGTGGACCGTGTGCTTGTCTGCCTAAGTTGTATAAAAAAGAAGTTGGGCCGATTCGCAGTCGATGTTTGATGATAACACACTGACCGTTCTCAGTTGCCTGAACAGTATGGTCTTGTCGGCGCCGCAGGAGACCATCTGCAGTCCGCCTCCCGCGTTGAGGAACCGAACCGCCGTGATCGACGACGAGTGATCGTCTAGCGTCTGCAGGATTTGGTAGCCCTGGGGAGGAGGAGACTTGTTTTATTAGTACTGTCGAAGTTTACAAAGCTTATAAAGTTTACGCAGGTTCGGATCCTGTCTGGATTAAATCAATTTTTTTCTATCATTAAGATATTCAAAATGCAAAGACTATTGATTGAATTGAAAAAAAATTAATAGTCTTTGTGATTTGAATAATTAGTAATCAATCAATTAGCTTATCGTAGTCCATTGCTGGACATAGGCTTCTCCCAATATTGTGAGGTTATAAGCCTACTGTTTCCACGCTGCCTGGCTAGATGGGTTGGTTCTATTTCGAGTTTTTCTTTTTTTTCTTTCGTCTGCATACTTTTCCGTTAGTTGACTCTTAGGACATCCTTCGGATGAGAAGTGATTTTATTGCCGTTTTCTGGGCATTATTGTCAATTCGTGTCATATATCTGAGGCTGTGTTGTATATATCTGTCTGATGTTAAACAGCCCTATCCCTTAGTCGCCTGTATGATGACACCGTGTGGGAAGAGATAGGGTGGTCCAAATTCGATTGGAAAGAGGTAGGACACGACGGTATTTCTGTCCAACTGAGCAGTGCGCCTGGGCAAGTACTTCTTTCCTAAAGAATACCGCGCCCATAATAACCTCGGGTTGTGTTTCCAGCGGTGAGTAGGGCATTCAGAGTTCACTGGAGAGTTTTTGTGTTGTCAGTGGAAAGACCAAAAGCTTGTCCTGTTAGGTCTTTTATATAGAGACGGAAAATAAACTTAATGCTTACAGGGTCGGCAGCATGAGTCTCGACTCCCTCAGTTTTGCACACGTCCATAGGCCACGGTAGCCAGTTTCCATTATTTGGGCCGTGGTAGTGTGGCACTCACCCGGTCGACGTGGAACACGTGGATGAGGCGGTCGCGGGAGGCGGAGGCCAGCAGGCGCGGGCGGGCGGCGTACTCCAGGCACAGCACCTCGGCGTCGTGCGCCTCCAGCGTGTGCAGCAGGGCTCCCGCGGCCGAGTGCACCCACACGTTGCCGGCGCGGTCGCCCGCCGCCACGTGCCGCCCGTCCGGGGACACGCGCACGCACCTGCCACATTGTGTGCCTTTAGTTAACTACCTAAACGAAGGTCGGTGAACGTCCTCCGCCCCCCCCATGAGCGCAGGCCTGGGGGGTGACTGGCGGAGCAGCCGTTTCCGGGGACGAGTTTGGGACTCTGTGGTTCCCACACCTGAGGAGAGGGTCAGATCGAGAGAGGTGGGTCTAGGTTGGTCGGGATGCGAGGGATATGCCTTTCAACCTCATCTTCAGCAACCAAAAACGACGCCGACGTGCGTTTTGGTCGGTTTAAGTCCGACATAACCTCTTCTGGCTCCGGTGGGGGGGTATCCGTGGGGATTTTGTGCATGTAAAAAAAATGTACCTAACCGAACGAACTGATTAACGAGTTCTGGTGAATTTTTCGGGGATCAGATATCAAATGGCAGTCACTTCCGTAGACGCTAAAGCTAATCAAATAAATATGGAAATTAATACTAAAACCCGACTATTGACAAAATCACACTCTAAAAAGTATTAAACAAGAAAATATGAAGGATAGCCGTGGTCGTATGCCACTTAGTCTAACAATACATTTTAGGGAAAGAGATTTAGATTTAAACTTATTTTTTTTATTTGCATTATTTTGGGGCAAATAATAACTATAATTTATACACATTTGAAATGTGCTAATTAAGCCCTTTCAGTTGATACCAAACGCGACATATTTAACTTAAATTTATTTTTTAACACTGCACTTTATGACCGCTAGAGGGCGCCACAATAGATTCAGTAACACATTATAAAGCCTATAACCAGTGAACGACTAAGACGCTACTAACAATACCTCATTTGTCCAGTTCTAATAAGTGGTACAGATGAACCTACATACATAGCCTGTCAAAATCATAACCCTCCTTTGTCTTCACCGTAGTCAGGCAAAATAAAAGATATAGAAAAATCCCAGGTACAAAAATCCAAGTGGGTATTTTCCCACGTAAAAAAAAGACAATTGACTCACCTGACACCAGTTTTATCGTCGTAACTCTTGGACTTGTCCTTCTCATTCGTAACAGTCAAGTCCACGTCTTTCAGAAACTTCAGTTCCGGATCTATGTACAGCACTTTACTTAATTCCTGGAATTAAAAGTGTATTGACGAGGTGAGTATATCTATGTTAATACTATAATGCTAAAGGGTTCGTTTCTTTGTTTGTTTGAACGCGCTAACCTCAGGAACTACTGGTCCGAATTCAAAAATTGTTTTTGTGTTCAATAGTCCGTTTATCGACGAAAGTTATTAGCTATTTTTCGTCACGCTACTACTTAAAGGAGCAGAGCAGTGATTATAAACGTCAACAAATCCTGTAGATTCCCATATATTATTTGAAAATTAAAGAAATACAGGCTTAAAAAGATGACCAGTTACCTAGTATCTATATATTTAAAAGCGATACCACTATAAACATTATAAATAACTATACATAAATAAATAAATATTCTACAACGTTCCACACAACACTATCTAGACCCATGGTAAGCATAGTTTAACTAACTTGTGTTATGGAATCTAGAATGCGGATAAACATACTTCGATGCTATTTTTTTTTGTAAATATACATAGAAACACTTAGAACTAGATGAATGCATATAGCCATACTCATGCATACAAATATTTGCACTGAGCGGGGATCGAACCCACGCCTCCTGCGTAGTGTCCGCCTTCACTACCGCTATGCCACAGTGGCTGTGACCACTCATTAATTAATCACTAAATCTCAGAAGCTATAACACTTACAAACTTGAAATCTGGCAGATAGGTACCTTATAGGGTGCAGACATCTACTAAGAACAGATTTTACGAAACTCCAACCCTAAGGAGGTAAAACGGGTCCACGCGTACGAATCTACAGAATACCGGGCCCATAATAACCTCGTGTTGTGCTCCCGGCGATGAGTAGTGTAGCCAAAACTCACTGTAGAGTTTTTGTGCTGTCAGTGAGAAGACCAAAAGCTTGTCCTGCTTTGTCTTTTACACTGACGGCACAGGAACTCTAGTGCTTACAGGGTTGGCAGCGCGAGTATGACTCCCTTGGTGTTGCACACGTCCATAGGCCACGGTAACCACTTCTGATCAGGTGGGCCGTGTACTTGTCTGTCAACCAAGTGGTTTAAAAAATAGACATAGGGCAGTCGGTAGTACTAAAAGAGATATACTTTTTTTTTATGTGTAAAATCCCCACGGATACCTCCCCACCGGAGCCGGTGGGAGAGGTTATGTCGGACTCGAACCGACTAAAACGCACGCCGCCTATGGGTCGTTTTGGTTGCCGAAGGTGAGGTTGACAGGCATATCCCTCGCACCCCGGCCGACCCAGTGCCATCTCTCACGATCACACGATCTCTGGCCCTCTCCTCGGGTGTGTGGGGACTACAGAGTCGCCAAGCTAAAAGAGAAATACTAACATTACTATAAATATTGTGGTCCTTGGGCTGCCGCACGTGCCAGAGGCGCACGGTGTCGTCGCTGGAGCACGTGAGGAAGGTCCCGGGCGGCGCGGGCCCGTCGGCGGGGCCCGCCATGTCCACGCCCCAGATGCACGCCGAGTGGTACAGCGCCGAGTGCGATTTGCCCACCTGGGAAGGAATACGGACATCACATAACAATAACATAGCACATTCTATATTTACCATAAAAGACAGCAATATTACATACATACATACCTATAATAACGCCTTTAACCCCAAACGGTTAGGCGGAGGTGAATTAACACCCACATTTCACCTATCATTGTTTTCAGTCCCACGTAATAAGGGGTGAGCCTATTTCCGTATTCCGAGCACTATTGTTATTGTCAAAATATTATAATATATATAATGCACAATGAGCACAATGGTACAATTACTTTTATAGCCGCGTTTTGGTCGGTTCGAGTCCGACATAACCTCTTCCACCGGCTCCGGTGGGGGGGTACCCGTGGGGATTTTGCGCACGTAAAAAAAAAGCCTCAGATGTATACCTTGAGTCAACAATTAAATAGTGCCCGGAATACGGCAATAGTCTCACCCCCGAATAATTCATAAGATAAGTATTTATAAAAGTATAATAAAATAAATCATTTAGTTGGTCTAAAGTGGGTTGAGAAAGCTCACCTCCCTTACGAATACAAACAAGTTATTCATGACGATTGTTTTCGGATTTGTTGATCAACTAGTCATAATGTGACAAAACGTACGAGCGAGCGGACGTCTTGTTCTATACAATATATAGCGCTAGTCCATACACCGAGCGTGCTCGGATCTATCGCGCGATTAGTCGACTTCAAGGTTCACGTACATGTCGTAGTTTACGAAATAATCGACGTTTTACACAGATGAAGTGAATGTGCGGAGCACTTCATTTTAGTTTACAGAAGCTATAATAGACCGCTTTTGTATTGTCACTGCTTACCCTCTTGATGTCGCGAACATCCCACACGTACAGGCTGTGGTCGTTGTACACGCAGGTCAGCTTGTGGTTCCTCTCGTCATACGTGAGCGCCACGGCGTCCGGATACCGCGCGTTTGGGGGTTGGCTGAACATGTGGCTGAAAAAAACATACAGGTTTATAACATACTTTTTATAGTTGTATAGAGACAAACATGGTTGAATGGTAAGCGGTTATTAGACTAATTGGTTCACTAAAAAGATATTTAACAAATACATTTGTATGAGCAAAATAAAAATGAAACTTTTCTACTGTAATTATAATCCGCCTCCCTTGCCGACCTGAGGGTAATCGTGGGCATTATCGCACGAAAAAAGGTCACGCTTCCACACTCGACAATTTTACAATCATGGGACTGCGAAGGAACATTTTGATATGCCCAGTGAGGATAATTGGAAAGTCTGCTAACGGCCTCAAAAAAACAGTATTATTCAAACCAAAAAGAAGGAGTTAACGAATTCTAACCACCGAGATGAGTGTCTTGGAAGTTAAAAGAGATAAAGAGAAGAAGAGAGAAGAAGAAAGATAAAAGAGAGTGCACCCCTACCTGATGTTAGTCCCCTGCGCCACGTCGACCCCCAGGTAGTGCGTGCGCGGCAGCGTGGTGACGTAGCGCAGCGAGTCGGGGGCAAAGCAGCGCACGATGCCCTCTGCACACCCCACGAAGATATAGTTGGAGCCTATCGCCATGCAGTTCGCTGACGTCGTCTGGAAAGGAAAAGAGAAGATATGGAATAAGTGGTCCGTGTTATGCAGAAATGATTCAACACATAAACTTTCCAAAATTAAAGTATTTACTTCAGATTCCACGTATGGATTAGCAGAAGGCGTCGCCCTAGCAAAAGCAGGCATGCGATTGTGGCGCCTCCATATCATTTTAGGGGCAACCTGTACGATCTAACGAACCTATCCGGCTCGAAGGACCATTTAAAAGTATGGATACTTTGTTACTCATACACTTAATAAGATGATTGGTAATGATAATACTCTTTAGATAGATCAAACTGATATATTATATAACAATGGATCTAAAATTGTGAATGATAGATGAGAACGCGCGGAATGCTTGATGACTGAATGCGAACTGAAATAAATTGCAAAATAATCACAACTTTGAAGTTAACAAAAATTATGATGCGTGCATTTACATGGTTTCGCAATTATGTCGGGCATAGCTCGTACACAACCCTACAATCATAGAAGCGCTTCCCTCAAAAATTTTCAACGAAACCATCTGCATTATGATCGATAGGCAGTCTACCAGGCTCCATGGAGAGTTCTATCCTTTTCTCGTTACCCTGTCCCCTCTCTTCTCATAGCAAGCATACACAAGAACTCGCCCCAAGCCCCTCGTACCCCACTCGTACACAACTGGTGACTCACCCTCAGCTCCACCCACTTGTCGAGCAGACGGCGGCTGTTGAACTCGCACAGCAGGCCGCCGCGCGTGATCGCGAACGTGCTCTCAGCGGAAGCGCCGCGCCCGCACACCACGTCACAGAACTCGTTGTCCTTCTGCTCGCCGAGGATCGCCGACCGGCCCATAAGGGGCACTGGCTCCTTGAACTGGAACAGACAGATATTGGGTTACGTTTGACCAACTGTCATAGCTTTATAAGGCTTTTTATATAGCAGATATTAAATATTATAGTAAATATTGACTCACCTTGGCATTCCTGGAATATTCCAGGTACCAAAACTTGACATGTCTGAAGCCAACAGTAACAAAATAATTTCCATTCTCCGCGAAGCTCACCGCTTTCACACGAGACGACACCTGGAACATTTTTTTATACCACTTAAATGACAAACAAGTTCACGATTCACCTGATGGAAAGTGGTTACCGTTATACCATATAGTGTGTAACACCAGAGGAGTCACACTCGCGCTGCCGTACTTGAAGATAAAGCAGGGCAAGCCTTTGGTCTTCCCACTGATAGCACAAAGACTCTCCAGTGAGCTCTGACTACTCTACTCAACGCCGGGAACACAACACGAAGTTATTATTGCCGCGGTAATCTGTAGAGCGGAGGTACTTTCCCAGTCGGACTGCTCAATTGGACGGGAAATACGGTCGTGTCTTATAATTTTTACGATTTCACTTTGTTATAAGCATTATTTCTCTTCCTTTACTACCGTAAAATGGAGTGAGAAATGAGTGATTTTATATATTAAATTATAATCTTATTTTATACTAATAAGAATACTGAGAGATTCTTTTATTTATACAACTTAGGTGGCAGACAAGCACACGGTCCACCTGATCGAAAGTGATTAGCGTGGTCTATGAACGTGTGTAACACCAGAGGAGTCACACTCGTGTTGCCCACCCTGTAAGCACAGAGTTTCTGTGCCGTCAGTGCAAAAGATAAAGCAGGGAAAGCCTTTGGTCTTCCCACTGACAGCACAAAAACTCTCCAGTGAGCTTTGGCTACCCTACTCACCGCCAGGAACACAACACGAGGTTATTATGGCCGCGGTATTCTGTAGCGCGGAGGTACTTCCCCAGTCGGACTGCTTGACGAAGTTGAGAATAGCTTCAGAGGATGATAATATCGTGAAGTGATAACAAGCGTCTTACCTTATTACTTGCCAACTTCAGGTTCGCTCTCCAGTCCCATACATTCACTATCATATCATGTTGGGACCCAATTGATACCAGATATTTAGATGACGTCGAGAATGCCTGGAAAACAGAAACAATCATTATTAGAATTTGGCGGTAGCCTAGTGGTATAGGTAATGGACTGCTGAGACGAGGTCTCGGGTCCGATCCCAGGTTTTACCATGGCACACACCAATGACTTTTCGATGCTTTTCGAAGTTATGTGTGTATTTATCGCAGGTTTATAAGTGCCTGGTTAATGGCAATAGGCTCGCCACCTATTACATTGGGACCTAAAATGTGGGTGCTAGCACCTCTGCCTACCCCTTCGGGGATATAGGCGTGAGTTTATGTTATGTTAATTGAAAACCGAGTGGTTTCCGGCAGAGTAGAATTTGGACCACTCCATCTCTTCCCATAAGTTTTCATAGAAAGCGTCTAAGGGATAGAGCTGTTTAACATCAGACAGATATATACAGCCCACACTCAGCCTCAGATATATGGCTCGAATCCACAATAGTGGCCGGAAATCAAGAATAGGCTCACCCCCTATTATTTGGGACAGAATACAATGATTCGCCTCTGCCTAACGATCCAGGAATAAAGGCGTAATTATTTACATGTATGTACAATCTTTTTGAAACCAAATATTTTGGGCACAATTTAAATAACATAATTGTCTGAAAGTATAAGGAGTCGGCCTTACGGTCGTTAGGTTCCGGGTTCTATCCTGGTCATTGCACTACCGGCGTGAACCCACTCCTAACACAAGCAATATAACTTAACTGAAAGGGTTAGAGGGAATATTAGTAAATTAGGTTCAAATATTCGTTTAAAAAAAATACAACTTACCACACAGCTGACTCCATGTGTGTGTCCAGGGAACTCGGCTATCTGCACAGCGCCAGATGCCGTCGGATCCTGAAAACATTCATCCTTACATTAAAATGAGAAGCAAACTTTTTATGGTTCCGTACTTTACAAGGAAATAACAAAACCCTTATAGGATCTCTTCGTTGTCCGTCTGTTCGTGTGTCTGTCTGTCTGTCCGTCAAGACCTTTTTCTCAGGAATCAAGTTGAAATTCATACGACATACTCAGGTCTATAACGTCTTGAACTGTGCAAAAATCAAACTTTTAAGTCAATACATTTAAAATATGTTACGGTTTATGTAGCTTAAGTCACGGAACCCTTGGTGCGAGAGTCCGGCTCGCACTTGGCCAGTTTTTTTTTTTTTAATAAAATTGACTGTTAAAGTATGTGCACTTATGATGTTATTTGTACTCAGTTTAAGATATAAATTGTTTTGTAACTTTGACAGCAGTCGCAAATACAAGCTTGTCCCGAAAGGTTGTTTTATTCGAAATTATAACACCCCTAAACCTACTTCACTGTATTGAGTAATGAGATCCGTTATCCCATTAATATTATATGTATGAAAGTTGGTGAAGATGTTAGAACAGCTGATCGGTTCTATCTCAAATTATGTATACAGGGATAAGATAAACCATAGTTTAGTATAACTATATAATTTTTATTCTGGGAATATGAAGAATAGAGTCGCCGGCAACAGCTAGCAGAAAAAATAAGATATTATTACTAAAACTTCAATAACAATGTGTAAAAAATAATTCTACAATCCAGTGTTCTAATCACCGCTAGATGGCATTAGTATCGTTTATTTTTAGTTACGCTACTTACTACTAGATGGCGCTATACGTTACACAAATGTGCTATTGTTTCTCACAGTTTGTCAAGTTAAGTGAATAAATTAACGTTTTTAAATATTCCTTTTTACATTAATTTAATATTTTATCGTTTTTTAATCTAAATGGCTTATACATAGATCTATGTCAACAACTACGTATAATTTAATTATTATAATAGAATAACAATGAAGTTAAGAGCGCACATTGACTTTCTTAGTATATTAATCATCATTATCAAAGAATCAACCTCGGGTTCCGGTAAAAGGTGGACTGTGTGCTTGTCATCCACCTAAGTGGTATTTTCAGAGTCGGCAGCGTGAGTGTGTGACGCCTCTGGTGTTGCACACGTCCATAGGCCACGGTAACCACTTCACATCAGGTGGGCCGTGTGCTTGTCTGCCACCTAAGTAGTATAAAAAAAACCTGAGATACAAGTTTTTTTCGTGCGGATTTCCCCTCGAACACCGTCTCCGTCGGCCATCGGGGTGGTTATGTCGAACTCAGACCAACTTAAACCTTCTCGGGTCTTCTGATGCTGGGAAGTAAGATTTCCTTGTGAATATCCCTGGCACTCTGGCTAACCCTGGCCCATCTACAGTTTTAGACGGCCCCTTCGGATGTAGGGCGGGATCCCCATCAAACCCCGGCAAGTGAGGGCGGCATACATCACGCCCTTGCACTGGTAGAGGCTGAAGGGGTGACAGACGGCCGCTATTGCCTCTGCTAATCAGACTGCAGGTCATCTACAGGGTCGCCCCCGCCTTGATATTTGCCAATCAACGATGCTGATGAGTAGGTACATTACCTGTAGGTCCCAAACCCTGACAGCGGGGGCATGCCCGCACTCCCCCGTCGCCAGGTACCTCCCATCAGGTGAGAAGGCCACACACGTCACGCTCTTGCGACACGCGTTGAGCACGTGGGTCTGTCTGTTCTTCCGTGCGTTGTATAGGACCACTGTACATCTGGAATAAAATAAATTAAATAAATAAATAAATATTCTACTACATTCTACACAACGCTATCTAGACCCACGGTAAGCATAGCTTAACTAGCTTGTGTTATGGAATCTAGAATGTTGATAAACATACTTAAATACTCTTTTTTTTTTGTAAATACATACATATCATACATAGAAACACCCAGACCAATGCAAATACCTATACATATTCATGCATACAAATATTTGCACTGAGCGGGAATCGAACCCGCGCCCCCTGCTTAGCAGTCGAATGTTCTACCGCTACGCCACAGAGGCCAGAGAGGTAGGTTATTAGCGTTGATCTTAAGAAAGCGGGGTTCAATTCCCGTCTTGAGCATTTCGATGATTGATTAAGATTAAGTAGACTGTTTGTTTGTAAATAGACCCAAAAAAAAATCCGCTGAGTTTCTTGCCGGAGTCTTTTCAGGTCGGGGCCGCGTTTTGAACCTGTGGTCCATTTGCTAAACTGGTTTTCATGTTTCCTTTTTTATTGACGTTTTGTAAGTTCCTATTTAATGATCTATGCAGAATAAATGATTTTTGACTTTGACTTACTTTTGCTGAACAACATTGGACGCCTTTATACCGTTTTTTTTCGCAAAGCCAATCTATTAGTATACACCATGGAAGTAACTGGGTAACTATACCCTTTGTTCCAAAAAAAATACCCGTTACCGAACGTACACGGCCCCAAACATGCAGACACAAATATCTACATACAAGTAAAATTAAAACAAAAATATACCATTCATTGGCGTGCGATGATCCAGTGGTGGGAGACGCGGGAAGAATTATATTAGTAAGGGTTCGGTCTTAGTGACAGCGGATCGCTTCCGCTGATTAGGAATGTTCTATGGACGCCTGGCACTCTATAAGAACCCAGCATGGCAGTTGTAGAGTATAGGTGTTAGTGGAAAAAGAGAGAAAAAGCCTTTTCATGCCAGCATTCGTTCTTCCCATGTGGTTCCCACGGCAGAGTAGAATTTTGACCACCCCGTCTCTTCCCATGCGGTGTCGTACAAGGCGACTAAGGGCTGTTTATCATCAGACATATAGCCCAGACTCAGCCTCAGATGAATGGATTGAGTCAATAATAGTGCCCGCAAAACGGCAATAGACTCACCCCCTATTACGTGAGACAGAATTTAATTATTTGTGAAATGGCGTGATTATATGTATGTATTCGTTCTTCTTTTCTACATTTAGTACTAAAAAAATGTACTTCTACTTCCCGCTCAAGTTTAATTATGTATAATTAAAATCAAATCATACAATAACGAGATGTTATAATAACAATTAAACGTGCAATAAAGGATGTATCATATCGTGTGGAACCGTTTGTTCGGTAACGGAAGAGGAACCAATATAAAAAGCATTGATCACAATGTCTATCGAAGTGTTTGGGCACATCGAAACAAGTTTGACAGCGACGGTACCCACAAATTTTTATTTCGGCTTATGATTGGCAATAGGGTACAGCCTGCTGTCAAACTTGCTTTGATCTTTTAGACAGCAAGTCAGGATTTTTAACTGTCAATATTTTTTTATTTCTATTAAAATTTGCCCAACACGGGTCTACATAAATACCCTATTTTATTCCTTAATAACCTCAATTATCAAAATTGTTGCTACAATCAAACCGCTGTCAATGAGACCCCACCGCATAAATAACACCTAATTGTAATGCGCGTGAGTGAACTCTAGTCATATAGTTAACATAATCAGACAATGCGTGGGCGTAAGAGAAAGCGAGAATATTGATTAGTTAACAAAAATCGTTAAATCGCTCTCGGTGTCGCCATAAGCGTGCTAATTGAGTTCCAGTCGTTCGATACTTTCCTCGAATTCTTATTATTTTATACCACAAATTGATTGTTAATTAATTGATTTATCGATAAAGTTGATGATATGTGGACAGCATGTTACGATTAGGTCATTTAGTTGTAGAAGTGGCATTTGTAATCTAACAAATTCTAATAAAAACATATTTTAAACAGAAACTAGTAAATGAAAAGAGTGTGTTTAAACCGGAAGACGGAGGATCGGACAAAATGGCGCATATTGCGAGAGGTATATATATATATAGAGGCTAGGTCCAGCAGTGGAATGTAATATTTATTTATTTCTTAAAGGTACGCTTACAGATTACTGTCATTGCGTGATTAAACATTTGGATACAATCAAATATATTATAAGATGTAGACAGTATTCCAAATATAGCACACACAACATGAAATTACATCTACATACTCGTCATGCTCATACAAAATATACAACTAAAAACCTCTTTGACTAGATTACAATAAGATATAATAGGCTAATCGATTGATCGATAGAAACTCAGCTGATCAACAGAGACTATGGCGATGGCTTTCCTTGTGCGATTTGAGGATCTTAATAAGGCAGACGTTTGCGTAAGTCAAGAGCTAGATAGCAAGAAACATGATAAAATGGGGCCGGTCGCAAGAGTCCTGCGAATGCGGGGCCCAATTCCAGTCCATGTCGCATTTGCTTTCCTGCTCGATGTGCCCCTTCACTTGCACTAAAGACGACCTATGCAGAGCAACGGAGAGCGCTGTTGCTGTGACCAAGTTTAGGGTAAATAAAATTTGTATTTCAGACCATTATATGCCAGAGTCAAAGTAGAAGAAGCAAGAAACAGAAACGAAGAGAAAAAGTAAGTGGACCCAGGGCACAATGGTAAGATGATGACGACTAGAAAGTAACTGAAATGCGATATTAGATCGCAAAACCTTCCAGCTAAGCTAACATGGAGATAATTAAATAATCTGGATGTAAAGTGTAATTAAATCGCTTGCAGTGATACCTTGCTTTACAACAAATGACAAATATTCCAATGTGCTGCTACTTCATGCTGCGTGGGGCACACTTGTGATTCAGCATAACAAGCGCAAGCGGAAGGGACAGCGCACTTAGTCATAAGCAGAAGCGATTTAATACTTTTACTAAAGTTCAACCATCGTTATTATTCAATTATACTTATACAATAAAATTATTTTATTCTATTTGTAGTATTTTTTGTCATTAGCAGAAATAGATCATCTGTGAAAATTTCAACTGCGTAACTATCACGGTTCATAAGATACAGCGTTTTTTTTGTTCTTTTTTTAACGTGCGAAAATCTACTTCGGATATCCCCCGCCGTGGCCAGCGGGGTGGTGTCGGGCTTATATTCGGGTATATAAGATACAACCTGGTGACAGCATGCAGACAGACAAACATACAGACAGAGAGACGGACAGTAGTTAATAGGGTACAGCCTTTCCCTTCTGGGTACGGAACCAAAAAAAAACATTAATTTCTATTACCCACTATTCATTGAGTGAGTCATGTCCATTATGAAACTACGGATACATTTCCAAGGTGTGGCAACAGCAACCCTCATTATATACAAATTGAGGGTGAAACCATCCCCATATTTAAGTAAAGGGCCATCATTTCTAAGCTCGCCCCTGGGACTTGCGGAGCTAAGCTGTAATTGAGTAATTATAGAGTCAACGTGAACCCTGTTATCAGCAACGAACAGCTATGGCGGTTAAATATTTAAGGTTGATGACTATTGGTCGTGCATACATATCTAGGATCGGCAGAGACAACAACTCGCTATTTATTACCGTCCTTACATACTTACTGAGACGGTGCGCACTGTGCGATACGAAAGAAACTTCATGCCACGAAAACTCAAGCTATGGAATGAACTCTCGGGCGTCGGAGGTCGATGAACGACCTCCGCCCCCCATGAGCGCCGGCCTAGGAAGACAGGTGGAGCCGCCTGTCACCCTAGCAGAAGCAGGCGCCTGACGCGCCTCCCCGTTTACCTCCAGGGTACAGGCTACAGAATCCCCAACTCGTTCCCGAGTTGGGGATTCTGTAGACCCACACACCCGAAAAGAGGGCCAGATCGTGAGAGATGGCCCTGGGTCGGCCAGGGTGCGAGGGATATGCCTGTCAACCTCACCTACGGCAACCAAATCGACCCGCAGGCGGCGTGCGTTTTAGTCGGTTCGAGTCCGACATAACCTCTCCCACCGGCTCCGGTGGGGAGGTATCCGTGGGGATTTTGCGCATAATGTGGGGTTCTTCAAGAGGGGCATTAGAAGGTGTCTACAGGGTCAGCCGCGCCAGTGTAAATTGTATAAAACAAGTGTATCATTCAAACCAACAAAAAAAGGGTTCCGCTGTCCGCTTGCATTATTTCTAAAACCTACGACATAAAATCGCTCCTCTCATCACGTAGCTCACCGCCTAATCGTACGTAGTAATTTAGTATGTAGTACGGACAAGCTGCGTGGTGCGCGTACGCAGCCTTTCTCACGGCCGCGACGGCGCGCCGATGGTCTACACTTGGGTTTGTTAATCACCTTCGTATAAGTACATTGACAGTGAACCGTACTGGTTTAAGATGGGTTACCCTCAACTTCCACCTATTTAGAAAAGTAGGGTATGTTATTAAGAGCAATCATTTTGAATTGCACCAAAATGTGCATTTTTTTATACCACTTAGGTGGCAGATGAGCACACGAACCTCCTGATGGGAAGCTGTTACCGTAGCCGATGGACGTGCAGCACCAGGAATGTCACACTCGTCCAGACGACCCTGTAAAAACCTTCTAATGGGCGTAAAAAAGCATCTGATAAAGACATCAAGCTGAGTCCCTATCAGGCAAGGTGAAGTCAAATGGGCGTGTCCTAGATTTAAAAAAGTGTCACCATTGTAACACTGTTGGTATCTGCTGAAAGAGGGTCACCCTCTTCTCCGAAACTTTGTCTTAAGGTGAGCATCAGGTGAGTTCAAGTCATATTGACGTGTTCTATATAAAAAACCATACACAATATATATAATGTTTACCGGAATTAAAGCGATCATGGTATAAGTACATACATACCTTTGATTTGCCTGACGTTTCGACCAGGTTTCGTCATGTACCGAGGTACATGGCGAAACGAAAATATTTAAAAAAAAAAAAATTTTTCATTCCACTTGGTTGGCAGACAAGCACACGGCCCACCTTATAGAAAGTGGTTACCGTGGCCTATGGACGTGTGCAACACCAAGGGAGTCACAATCGCGCTGCCAACCCTATAAGCACAAGAGTTAATATCGTGAATGTGCGGGTAGATATAGAACCTATTACCTCACGGACTCGAAGACGGCGGGCGTGCACCACTGAGCCAGTCAGCCTGTGACCACGGCTGGTGTAACACTGTAACCTGGTCGAAAGGAATGTATATACCTATAATATGATCGCGTTAACTCCCATAAACATTATTGTGTATCATGGAACGCGAAAGAAGTAAAAAAACCATAGTACACGCATAGAAGTACTAAATATGGCGTTATATAACAGACTAGCTGACCCACCCCAGCTTCGCCCGGGGTATATTTTAAAGCTTCATATCCCTTTGAGCCCGTATGTTTTAGTCTTCAAAATATGTATGAAAAATTGCCGGATTTGTTAACATTTATTATCAATGCTCCGCTCCCTTAAGTAGTAGCGTGATGACATATAGCCTAAAACCTTCCTCGATAAATGGACTACCCAACACTGAAAGAATCATTCAAATCGGACCAGTAGTTCCAGAGATTAGCGCGTTCAAACAAACAAACAAACAAACAAACTCTGCAGCTTTATAATATTAGTATAGATATAAATAGCCATAGTGGGCATAGCGTGTTATAGTGCTGTTATGGGAGACCCATGATGTAGATACTTACCACAGTTTCAAGGTCTGCGGCCTTGTGGGAATGCGAATGAAAAATTAATGAAGGCATCACTTATTCAATTGGCTATTATGATCTTGTCAGCTCGTCCGATTCTTCCCAATACTGCTTAATATGCTAGAATGTTCTGATAAAATATGCCTTGCAAAGATACTGCCTAACGAAACTGAACCCTACAGAATACCGTGGCTATAATAACTTCGTGTTGTGTTCCCAGCGGTGAATAGGGTAGCCAGATCTCACTGGAGAATTTGTGCTGTCAGTGGAAGACTAAAGGCCTGTCCTGCTTTGTCTTCTACTGACGGCAGAGAAACTCTGTACTTACAGGGTTGGCAGCGCGACTGTAACTCCTCTGGTGTTACAAACGTCCATAGGCCACAGTAACCACTTTCCATCTGGTGGGCCGTGTGCTTGTCTGCCACCTAAGTGGTATAAAAACTGAGGCAATTACTTTTTTTTTACGTACGTAGAATCTCCACAGATATTTACCGCAACAAAAATAATGTAAACATAACTGCACCTCAAGAATAAGTAAATAAACCCCAGACAGTGGAGTCCGCTGCAAATAACCAGACAATAAAGGTGAGTGCACACCGTATTGATCTGAGGGAGCGGCCTGACGCGCCCGGCTGCCACCCCACACGGTAACTAATTTACAACTTGGCTGGTTTAGATTAAACAACTATATATGTAATTCTAGAGGACGTGGAATATGTCGTCCGCGAACTGAGGACTTACCATCAGGTAAGGTGAAGTCAAGTTAACGTAACATACATTTGTATTTAATCACGCCTCCATCCCCGAAGGGTTAGGCAGAGGTGGATTAACACCCACATTTCACCAATTATTGTTCTCGGTCCCACATAATAGGGGGTGAGCCCATTGCCGTCTTCCGGGTACTATATATGTGCCTGACTGAGCTGTATATATCTGTCTGATGTTACACAGCCCTATCCCTTAGTCGCCTTGTATGACACCGCATGGGAAGAGATGGGGAAGCCCAGGTTCTACTCTGCTGGGAATCACGCGGCGTAACCGTTATAAAAAAACTGGTTAAAATTGGTTGGTTTTGTTTTGATTGAACGACCAAGTATAACTAAGACTGGGAATGTCGAATATAGCATCCGTGCGGGTCTACCATCAGACAAGGTGAAGTCTAGTTGACTGTCATGAAAAAAGGACTTGGTATAAAATATTAGTAAGAGCGAGAAAGAAAGAAAAGCTATGCATGATGAGAAGGAAAAGCTGGACAGTAGACCCTTGATTTCCGAAGTGAGAGCCTTGCATGCCATCATGCTATGATAATAATGATGACTTGATTACTGCTCAGTTTGTAAATTTTAGAGGAGTTAGGGCACGACGGCACTTCCGTCCAATTGAGCAATCCGACTGGTGAAGTACCTCAACCCTACAGAATACCGCGGCCATAATAACCTTGTGTTGTGTTCCCGGCGGTGAGTAGGGCAGCCAGAGCTCACTGGATAGTTCTTGTGCTGTTAGTGGGAAGACCAAAAGCTTGTCCTGCTTTGTCTTTTACACTGACGTCACAGAAACTCTTAATTCTTACAGGGTTGGCAGCGCGAGTGTGGCTTTATTGGATTTGCATACGTCCATAGGTCACGGTAACCACTTTCCATCAGGTGGTCTGTGCTTGTCGGCCACCTAAGTGGTGTATAAAGAAAAGTCCACGCTCTCAGTGACATTATAAATGTCACCTACAATACAATCTGTATTCAGATCTTGTTATAAATCGAGGTTCAAGATTGAGTATAGTTCAGAAATACGGACTTTAGTTTTATATTGACGTTTTCCTGAAGTCACCCACTCCTAAATGAACTTATTCGTCGAAATAGTGCAATTCGCGAATTAACTCTTCTACACTTTTTTTTTTTTTTTTTTTTTACGTGCGCAAAATCCCCACGGATACCTCCCCACCGGAGCCGGTGGAGGAGGTTATGTCGGACTCGAACCGACTAAAACGCACGCCGCCTGTGGGTCGTTTTGGTTGCCGAAGGTGAGGAATGTGTCATAACAACTCCAATCAAATATAGGACAAATTATGAGCTAATTGGGTATATATGACTGACCAGTCATATTAGTAACTTTTTACTAAACGTCAATACGATAACTTATAAGGAGAAACTTGTATGAAATAATTTATTGTGACATCATAATATGTAATAGTCAAATCAATTACTATTATAGGTTGGGCGGGTGATTAAAAATAAATTAAAAATATATAATTATAACCAACGCAACTTTTCCCGCTCTTTTAACATTCATAATTTACTGAACTACAGAAAAATACCCAATTACACACGGTTATAGCTCTATGTACATATAGATACCGGTAAACACAGGAAGTTGACCTACGCCGTGACCGATGGGATCTAGATGACGGTCAAACGACGTTAACGAACAATATATTGTTACGACTGCCGTCGATATCTCGAAAACTAATAATCGAATCTTCAAGAAATAAAAACGCATTGTTAGTGACGAGGTACTCTACCGATTGGCATAGAAAAATCTAGAATCATCAACAAAAAGTCACAACCTACCTACGAGTACCTACACTCTCAAATATAAACAAACAATAGGTAAATATCGAGAAATTACTCGAAGGTCAGCGACGGCGGCAAGATCAAAAGAATAGGTTTTTATCGCTCGCGAACTTTCTAGATAATTCGATCCTCCTAATTGAGAGGTATAAAAACATGCTCGCATAGCAACACGATTCATTCAGTCTTTGAGATCGATAACGAACACAGCGAACTTAAGCGACCGAAGAAGATTCTACCTGCGACCTGAGCAACGACTGTGGACTACTGTGAACTACTGAGCGACTGGAACTGTTGAAGAGTACTGTGTGTACTAGTGATAAAATTGTCTAGTTTGTGGTGAGCTAATAAATCTCTTCGTTGAGTAAACGGCATTTAATTGTACCCCGTGCACGTAACAATATCAACTGTCCAAATGAACTATCCAAAAGGACTTATTCCTCAACACAGTACAGATTGACAGGTGACAGCTTATGGCAACCCCAATCAAATATAGGAAATTGTATGAGCTTACTTATACACTGTTATTGTTCTACAGAACCCCGTAAACACAGGAAGTTGACCTAAACCGTGACCGATGGGGCCGAGGTGACGGTCAAATTATGGTGACTAACATTTATTCCAACGGCTTTTTGTTACATAATATCATTTTTTTTATACCACTTTGTTGGCAGACAAGCACACGGCCCACCTGATGGGAAGCGGTTACCGTGGCCTATGGGCGTATGCAACACCAGGGGTGTTACACTCGCGTTGCCGACCATGAAGAAACCTTCTGATGCCCAAGAACCCCATATTGTAGGCGCTTCGGAAAACCGCAGCAGGGAGGTCATTCCACTGCTTAAGTGTGCGTGGGTTCCATGTCTTTTCTTCATGTTTGTGAACCTATTTTCTGAGTTAATTTTTAACAATGGTGTAGGCAGAGACCGCCAGTTACGAGTCTGAAATTAGCTACATACCAGTAAACATACTGATATTCTAAAAATGCAAAGTTAAGACAGAGTGTCTTAAAACGTATTCCAATTAAAGAGTTTCTTAAAAGTATGGTTCCGAAGCCGATCGCGAACAACTGCGAACGCATCAGAATACGCGTAATTCATTGCGGCTTCTCAATGGTCTCCTTTATACATATCGAAATTTTACAAGTAATGTATGTAATGCATTTGCTGTACGCATCGGCAGTAATCGTAAGCGGTCGACTTCGGAAACACATCTTTAAGAAGCTCTTCTAATTGAAAAACGTCGTTTTAAGACACTTTTATTTCTTCTTTTTATTTTTTATTACCGGCCGGTGGGGGAGATTATGGCGGAATTGAACCGACTAAAACGCACGCCGACTATGTGGGCCACATGTTGCCGGAGGTGAGCTTATCGGAGACATCTTTCGCACACCAGCCGGCCCAGGAACGTGTCTTAAAACGCCGAAGTTATATTGTATTTTTAGAATATTATGTATGTTTACTGATATGCAGCATGCCAATTTTAGATTCGTAAATGGCGGTCTCTGTCTACCCCATTGTAACTTCAAACTGTAAATCATCACTGGTTGAGTATAAAGCTACCTACTTAACATTCAATCAACGAACCTGTCCATATCAATGACGTAAGTCAACTGTTTTGTCTATCTGTCCGGTGGAGCAGATACATAATAGCAGTCCACCATAACCGTGTGACACATTGCTTCTTTAACCAGCTTTGTTTATATTTATAGCACTCAGACAATCATCCGGCTTACTTGATGGGAAGTGGTTACCGTGGCCTATAGACGTATGTTAACCCTGGAAAAACTAGCCGCTTGGAAAATCCACAGCACGGAATTATTCCCTAGCTTAAGCGTGCGCGGAATGAAGTTCCTTCCATACTTCCATGCATATTAATAGGATCTTGAATAACATAAGGTAAGACACGACGGTATATCCGTCCAATTGAGCTGGGGAAGTACCTCAGCCTTACAGAATACCGCAGCCATAATAACCTCGTGTTGTGTTCCCGGCGGTGAGTCGGGCAGCCAGAGCTCACTCGAGAGTTTTTGTAGTGTCAGTGGGAAGACCTGCTTTGTCTTTTACACTGACGGCATACCTCAGTTTCCGATCGCAACGTATGAGGATGACTTCCCTGTCTATGTTGAGTTTATATTCAGTCCGTCAATTGACTGCACTCTGCTGGATGGCAGAAAAGCTAGGGTGACGTCCAGAAGATGCAAGTCACCAGTCCAGATGCTGTCGATCCTAAAATGGTGGGCCTTGACGGCCTTGACAGATGCTTTCCATATCCCGACTAGTGTTTTTTTTTTATGCCACTCAGAAGGCAGACAAGCACACGGCACACCCGATGGAAAGTTGTTGAGCGTGGCCTATGGACGTGTTTAACACCAGAGGGTTCACACTCGCGCTGCCGACCCTGCAAGCACAGAGTTTCTGTGCCATCAGTGTAGAAGACAAAGCAACTCAAGCCTTTAGTCTTCCCACTGACAGCACCAACTCTCCAGAAAGCTCTGGCTACTCTAATCACAACAAGAAGTTATTATAGCCGCGGTACTCTGTAAGGCGGAAGAATCCGGGGATTTGGTTAGATTGGAGGTCAGACTCAGTGGCGTGGAGCTAGTGAACGCGGTTGCTACGCTGGAGGCGTGAGTTCTATCCCAGCTCAGTGCAAATTGTGCTTGTATGCATGAATATTGTACGACCAGATCGGTCGTGTCTCGGAGCTAAGTGTTAAGCGGCGGAATTTCCTGTGCACATGCAGTACGAAAAAGGAAAAGCAATTTAGTAAGTACTGCAATGCTCACAAAGGTAGGGAATATTGAAGTTGCGCAAAACGTACCAATCTAAGTTAGACGAGGCCGAAATCAGATAACTTTAAAGTAAATATCGCAGTCTGCTGCCTCAACGTGAAGTATCAGGGTTCCGTAAACAAAATGTATCTTTGTATTTTTGTATTTTTGTTCAAAATACTATAATATATTCTACAGAGTACAATAGCAGCAACTGGCGAGCATGCATGAAAATAATCATGAAAGCATGAGAAGTGATAGGACAAGACCGTAATAGGTGAAATACTATGGGGTATAATATGGGGTTCTTCAAGAGGGGCATCAGAAAGTTCATTCAATGTCGGCAGCGTGAGTGTAACACCCCTGGTGTTGCATACGTCCATAGGCCACGGTAACATCAGGTGGGCAGTGTGCTTGTCTGCCACCTAAGTGGTATAAAAAAAAAAATATTCTCTCTATATCGTTCTTTAATTTCTTTTAAACCACTTAGGGGGCAGACAACCACATGGCACACCTGATGGAAAGTGGTTAGCGTGGCCTATGGACGTGTGCAGCACCAAGGGAGTCACATTCGCGCTGCCAACCCTGTAAGCACAGAGAGTTTCTGTGCCGTCTGTGTAAAAGACAAAGCAGGACAAGCTTTTGATCTTCCCACTGACAGCACAAAAATTACAGTGAGCTCTGACTACCCTACTCACCACCGGGAACACAACACGAGGTTATTATGGCCGCAGTATTCTGTAGGGCGGAGGTACTTCCCCCGTCGGACTGCTCAATAGGACGGAAATACCGTCGTGTCCTAGTTTATTTGCTAACTACACCAAATCTTTTGCTTTCATTACATTATTGTCCATCCCAAGGTTGCCTGGAAGAAATCGCTTCCAGCGATAAGGTCGCCCCTTATACATTAAACTGTATGCATGCTACCTACAAGTTCTACTGTAATCTATTGGTGTACAATAAATAATTATATATCTATTCTAACATTTTGTTTCTGCCTACCCCGTTAAGAAATAGACGTGACATACAGTATCTGTATTAACACGAAGACCACCAAGTAAGTTTGACGGCCTTGAAAGATGCTTGTTCATATCCAGCATGAAGGACCTGAGATTGTAGGGAAAGAAACACGCGTCAATAATTTAATTAATTATACATACCTCTCCCCATATGTACCATAGCACTATCGGGAAGGCCAGGGAACGCAGAGCCTTCCGCATATAGTCTATTTTAATAATATGCCTGACTTTTCAACCAGGTTACACCGGCCGTGGTGACAGGCTAATTGCCTGTGACCAAATCAAAGGTACCTATACCATGATAACATTAATTCCCGTAATCATTATTGTGTATTTTAAATTCCTTTATCAGATCGTCAATTTCACGTTGGAAACAAGAGCGAAAATTTTGCTATTTAAAATTTTCATATACGGAACCAATGTCTTCAAGCACGGTTGTTGCTAAATAATTTTCTATTTCCTCGAGCGAATACCTCAGTGGGGTATATTAAGGAAATTGCCTCGTGTTTGTATACTATGATGCAGGGTATCTATCTATCATGGGGGGTCTGGGAAACTGTCTGCATTGATTAAACTCATTGTGATGGCGAAATGAGGTGATGACGTGAGTGTACGGCAGTTTGAAAAGGTCGGAAGTTGAATTTGAGGCGTCATTGATTGATGACGTTATAATGTGCCCTCAATATGCATTATTTTTATTAGTTTTATTTTACCATGATTTGATACTGTTTAGCTATAGTAGTTTTACATTAGTTTTATCTATAAACTCGTGGTTCCCGGCAGAGTAGAATTTGGGCCACCCCATACGGTGTCGTACAAGGGGACTAAGGGATAGGGCTGTTTAACATAAGACAGATATATACTCTTACAGCTCAGACTCAGGTACAGATACATGGCTAGAGTCAACAATAATCTAAAACAATCACACCCCCTAGTACGTGGGACCGAAAACAATGGTGAAATTTGGGTGTTAGTTCGCTTCTGCCTAACCCTTCGGAGATGAATGCGTGATTGTCTTTTCCAAGGGTTTTGTATTTTCGTCTTAAGGTACGATACCCTAAAAACACATTGAAATCCGTTTAGTATTTTTTTGCGCCAATCGTGGACCAACAGACAAGAATTCCCCGCACTCCCTTAAAAGTTTGTTAACAACAAGATTTGATAAATAGGTACAGAATCCAAACCGAAAGTCTACAACTCAGTAATGTTATAACTAAATCTAAATGCAAGTTAATCTCATAGCTTCATCGCTATCTTGGCACTACAACATTTAGGTCATACAATTTGCAGTGCAGGTACAATCTCTTGAGATGTCTCACGGCGATGTTCTGACCGGAAAATTGAATGCGGCTCACCGTGAAATGTGAAGGGTGCTTAATGTCACTGGGGATAGGATTTGCATCGTGATGTTTACATCGCGATCAGAGGCCTTACCACCACATCTTAGAAGTAATATTATTTTAATCATACTTTACTTTCATAGTGTAATTCCGACCGTTAGTGTCGAAGGTAAGGCCCCTGCATATTAATAGGATCTTGAAGAACGTAAGGTAGGACACGACGGTATTTCCGTCCGACTGTGGAAGTACCGCCTACAGAATACCACGGCCATAATAACCTCGTCCCGGCGGTGAGTAGGGTAGCTAGAGCTCACTGAATAGTTTTTGTAGTATCAGTGGGAAGACTTGCTTTGTCTTTTACACTGACTTCACAGAAAATCTTGTCCTTACAGGGTCGGCAGCGCGAGTGTGATTCCCTTGGTGTTGCACACGTCCATAGGCCACGGTAACCAATTTCCATCAGCTGGGCCGTGTGGTTTTCTGCCAATTAAGTGGTATAAAAAAAAGAATATTGGTATTGATGAAATTTTACGGTTAGGTAGACTGACTCGACAGTTCGACGTTATGGCTTGGTTGTTAAGGAGTCACCCGGTCAAAAGATTTTGGGTTCCATTACTGGTAACTACAGTGGCGACATGAACCTAACCTAACGCAAGTAATTTAGCTTAGCTGGAGGGATTAATTAAAATATCAGTAAGATTGATGACTAATTTATTAAAAAAAGCGAACGGCCCTGGGGGATTTTCAGTTTTTAGTTAAGATAAACAGGTCATCTTTATTATCTTAACTTTGTTTTGAGGAATTCACTACGAAGTCATCGTACTCCGCATTTAGATTTACCTTATTCGGCTTTTATGAAATGGCTACCGTCTCTGCTACTGCGCTTGAGCCTCGTTCATCAAACACTAGCAATTTTGGGTTGCAGGTAAAGCTTGGATTAAAAGGTCTCTGTGGGACCCCATACATATACTTTCCTCTCTCTCTTTCTCTCGGCCTTACGCTCAGCATGACTCTGAACTAAAATCTATCAATGTAAGTATTCGTTTAGCTACTCACCCTGCTGGATAGGCGACCAGCTCAGTGTTAGGGTCACAGTCTAGAGCTGCATTACTGCTCACAGTCAGCCCGAGGACACTCTCCAACTTTATCTGTGAACAACAAGAAACATTCTTATAAAAGCTGCTCTTCAAGGTTACTCCTTATCTTTAAAATCTTTCTCCTATCGCCTACAAAGTTTATGAAGGTGTTTCAATAAAATCAATTAGTCTATCACAGTCTATTGCTGGACAGGACTCTCCCAATGTGGGAAGGCTTTGGTCTACTGTTTCGACGCTGACCAAACAGGTTGGCACATGGTTTTATATCGAGTGTTCCTTCTCTCGCAGTGTTACCATCTGCCGATTTTTTTCCGTTAGTCGCCTTTTACTTTCGGGTGAGAAAGATTGATGATACTTGTATTCTTTCTCTGTCACCACATCTCTCCTGGGAATAGGTTTCCATGTGTACTGGGAATTATTTAACTTCAACCCAATACCGTTTTTTTAAATGCGCAAAATCCCCACGGATACACCCATCACTGGGGCCGGTGGGGGAGGTAATGTCGGACTTGAACCGACTAAAACGCACGCCGATTGGGTGGGTCGCAGGTTGCCGGAGGTGAGATTATCTGAGACGTATCCCTCGCACCCCAGCCGGCCCAGGACCGTCTCTTATGAGACAACCCTCTTCGGGTGTGAGGACCACTGAGTCCCCATCTCATTCCCGGGTATGGGGAGACACACATCGCGCATCGCAAGATTGATGATACTTGTATTATTTCTCCGTCACCACACGTCTCCAGGAAATAGGTTTCCATGGGCACTGGGAATGATTTAACTTCAACCCAATATCAAGTCATAACCATACTACTAGCACTTAGAAGGATATATTCATTTTACAATGGTTTCAGATCAAAACGCATTTGGCTAGGATTATGGCTTCTAAACCTTATAAGTTCACTAAAAACAGTTAAAACTAAATCAATTCTTAATTTATTGAATCAAAAATGGTTCACAAAAGTATTTTGACTATACTAAATTCATGTACACAGACATGTTTACATGGAATTCTAAAGGATATAAGCTCCTAATTTGGACCGTTGAGTAAGAAGGTCATTACGTTTGGCAAATGACATTGGAGTTATGTAGCATTTGGTTTAGTTATCGTAGGACACGCCTCCGCATGTGGGTTTCTAGAAAATGCGTAGTTTACATAACTAAGTGATTTATTACAGAGTCTATTATGATTTATAACATAAACTGACATAGGTAATCATAACATAAACTCACACCTAAATACCCGAAGGGGTAGGCAGAGGTGCTAACACCCACATTTCGCCAGTTTATGTTTAGGTCCCAATGCAATAGGTGGCGAGCCTATTGCCATTAACCGGGCACTTGTAAACCTGCGATAAATACACACATAACTTCGAAAAGTATCGATAAGTCATTGGTGTGTGCCATGGTGAACCTGGGATCGAACCCGAGACCTCGTCTCGGGTTCGATCCCAGGTTTACTCATCCCAGTACTAATACTAATACTAATCCTAATCCCAGGTTATATAATACTAATCCCAGGTTTACCAGGTTTCTCTCAGTCTTATCTATAGGTAATCATGTTCTACACAATGTTACACGTGTCCTATGTCCGTCTTCTGGTAATAAGCTACATCGCCACCAATTTTCAGCCAAATCGGTACTGTCGTTCTTGAGTTGTAAATAGTGTAACTAACACGATTTTCTTTTATATTTATAAGATACGCAAATCCTGACGGTTCGGTTGCTTTTCAGCAGCCACGATCATAGGAATGGTGATTGTCTTTAAACTGTGAGATGACGACCAGGCTAAGTTTAACTGTAATACCTTCCACGACAATTTTTCTTTTAATTTTAAAATTCTAAGTTAAGATCGTAAATGCTTCATTCATCATTTTTGTGTAATATGTCTCATTTTCAAAGTAAAACCGCACCAAAGCCTTAATTTAAATATAATATTTGACTACACAAGGCTGTCCTAGTTGTGCAAATATCTCGGGAACCTTGACTACGTTAGATAAACTTCTGTTTGTTAAGATAGGCGAGGTGGAGGCGGTCCGCCATTTTGAATTTTCACGTAACACCGAGTTTCAACACAAACAGTTTGTTTAGTAGTGTAATTAATTAGCTATTAGTGTCGATAAATACAGCTGGGTGATCACTTGCGATCGTAAGGTCCTTGGTTCAATACACAATGTATTTGTGTAAGTCACCCAATAGCAGCATGCAGTCTGAAAACGTCCGACAAAGGGAAAAGACGTATATTATATTACTTTTCGTAGGATACATTGGGTGATTTTGAAACCCCAGCCATATCTTCAAATCAGAAGTAAATTTCAACTAAATGATACACCTGCTGATTGATAGTCGAGACATTGGCGCAGAATTTCCTCTCGGGATTGGCAGGACACTTTCTTAAAGGCCGTATAAGTAAAACCAAAAGGAGGAAAAGGAGCTAGTGATTAAATGTAACCGCGAACAACTGATGATGATGAAATCACCCCATAGTATCCAGTATCCAATAGTATAAATCTATAGACAGTATAGTAGATTATACTAACACTACCACAGATACTAAAGATTTTGATCACTCTAAAATCTTCCATTCACCGATTTCCTCAAAAAAAAAACAATCGATTCCAGATTCTAAATTTAAACATCATTGCCTTTTTATAGCAATGAAAAAAAAAACCACATGTTCGAAGTACGAATTCCGCGCGCTGTCAAGGTCGTCTGACACTTGATCCAAGATGGCGCCCCGCCGTCCTTGCTGCAGATGCGCAAGGATGGGCCGCGTTCACCGTAGTGCGCGGCCTTGTGAGTCAAGGGTAACCGCTTAACCAGGTTGTTGTTAACAAACTCAAGGTCGGGATTATGTTGCAGAGCAACCTACGCGTTTTTAACCGATTTCCAAAATGGTGGAGGTTCTCAATTTTTTGTTTTACATTTTACTACCTACAGGTAATAGGAATTTGGGTTAATCTCTGGGCGTTTTAGGTATTCTGCCACACATATTATTGACACTAGAATTCATACTGAAGAAATTCTCAACAACACTTGATTAGATATTCCCTGCAGACTGCAAATAATATCACTAAGAACTTTTACCTGACCGAGAATGACCACCGCCAGAGTTTACGGCTCCTATTAAATTCCTATTAATCTTAACGGAAATTCCAAGCGTAATTTAACGCTGACTTTTATAAATACTTCCTCAACTCATATAATAGTTTTAATAACTATGATTTAGATCCATATTTCGGCGAAAGCAACATCGCAACATAAAATTTTATCGTAACGAAAGTTCTTCAAAATAATTAATTGTCAATTTGTCGATACTTCGGAGGTTTTTTAGGGTTCCGTGACTTATATATAGCTGAGTGCCACCATTGTAACACTTAGTGTCTGTAATGGTGACCCTCTTTCCTGAGACTTTGCCTTTAGCTTACCATCAGGCGAGGTGAAGTCAAGTTGGCGTGTCCTATATATATTAAAAAAAAAAGCGGGAAAAAAGGACCGTTATAGGATCACTTGCATGTCCGTTTCATCATAATTCTCTAAGTCTTTCCCAAATCAGTAGGGATTGACTTTCCAGTCTAACTGTGATACGCATACGGCTGGACTTCTATATTTTCCGTGAAGTGACAGCCATATTACCTCCACAACCAATTGACAATATCAAAGTTCTGTAGTTAGCGAAGGCAGAAGTCCGTTTTTTTTATACAATTTAGATGGCAGACAAGCACACGGGCCGTGTAGAAAGCGGTTACCATGACCTATGAACGTGTGTAACACCAGTGGAGTTACATCCGTGCTGCCGACCCTGTAAGAACAGAGATTTTGTGCAAGACAAGACCTTTATCATAGAATTATTTGTAATGTATTTGTAATGAAGGTATCAAATTGAAATTCATACTAAATGAGTACTTAAGTCTGTTATGTCTTGAAGCTGCATATAAAATCAAACTTCTAAGTCTACAGTCGTTTATGAAGCAAAAGTTCGTCCCTAAATTCAGTTATGTACGGAACCCTCAGTGTGCGAGCCCGACTCGCAATTGACCGGGATTTTTGTTTGATGGAAGTAAATTTGAAGGTGTATTGATTTGATTGTTAAAATGTATAGTTAAGTTTTGATTGGTTTTTATTTTATTGGTATTGCTGTGTGATAATTGCTTGATTAGAGGATATAACCTCTGAAGAACTAGTTGGAATAGTGTTGAAACAAATCAGAATGATAGGCCACCAAAACTTCAGTTATTTTTCATATAATCCATTAGGAGACAGGAACAAAGAGTAACATGAGCACATAACCAACTTTTTAACCCAGAAATAGGTTTCTGTGATTGTTGAAACAGGCAGTACTCGTACAGAGCCCGCGAACTTCAGCTAGTCTCGTCTAATCACATGATGAGAGAGTACATACATACATACATAAAATCACGCCTGTCTCCCATAGGGGTAGGCAGAGATAACGGATCTCTATTTACTACGATCCTGACGTTTTTTTTTATACCACTTAGGTGGCAGACAAGCACACGGCCCACCTGATGGAAAGTGGTCACCGTGGCCTAAGGACGTTTTTAACACCAGAGGAGTCAAAGTCGCGGTACCAACCCTGTAAGTACAGAGTTTCTGTGCCGTCAGTGTAGAAGACAAAGCAGGACAAGCCTTTAGTCTTCCCACTGACAGCACAAATTCTCCAGTGAGCTCTGGCTACCCTACTCACCGCTGGGAACACAACACGAAATTATTATAACCGCAGTATTCTGTAGGGCGGAGGTACTTCTCAATTGGGCGGAAATACCGCCGTGTCCTACCTCCTGCAAACGTACTACTCTCGCTTCAATCACTCTCATTACATTCTTCATGCATGCTCGTCGGTTTAGTAATTGGTACCTAATGAAGTCAGTTGTCAGCACATAGCTGTAGGGCACGATTAACTAACCCGGTTTCAATTAACCACAGTTCTCTCGCGTGGGAAGGCAGTAAGTGGTACTTATATTGATGGATTCATGTCAATGTGTCTGTTTAAACTTCTCTGTGGTGACTCATTGTGGTTTTAAAAATCTTGAACGAGACACGTATACCAATTTAATTGGTAATTATATTTTTGAGCCGTTTGGAGTCGAAACGTTGGGTCCGTGGGGTCCAAGCGCGCGCATGCTATTCAAAGAAATAGCGAAGCGACTAATCGACGCTTCCCATGACCATAAGGCTGGCCTTTACCTCGGTCAAAGAATTGGCATCGCCATTCAGCGTGGTAATGCCGCCAGTATTTTGGGCACGGTACCAGTGGACATCGATGGGGAGGAATTTTTCGATGCCTAAAGTTGCAGTCTCCCTCTCTCTCTCCATTTCATTTTTGTATAATATATTGTATAGTTAGCATAGTTTTGTATAAATTTTATAAGAATTTTTACTATTTAAATTAAGTTATTTATTAGTTTCATTTGTTCTATTATAAAACAGAGAGACACGTATTGTGAAGATAGTTTGTAAAATCAAGAAGAAATCAAAGTAAGCAAAATTGTAAATTAACTAGCTGTATCTGTACGTTGGTAAATCCATCGAACTATAAACATATATACCATGACAAAGTGCCTGCTTGACGGCATTGGGCTCGATTCCTATTATTTACGTGGGACTGAAAATCATAATTATCGAAATGTTGGTGTTAATAAACCTCTATTTACCCCTTCGGGGAGACACAGGTGTGAATATATTATGTATTCACGTTGGAAATATTTAAGAAATCAAATAAAAAAGGGTAAATCCCTTGAAAAACAATTCCTGTAAATAAGAAGCATCTACCTGTTCTACAAGAAGTAAAACAATACAATCCTAACTATACATACATACATACAATCACGCCTTTATCCCTGGAAGGTTAGGCAGAGGTGAATTAACACCCACATTTCACCAATAATTGTATTCGGTCACACGTAATAGGGGGTGAGCCTATTGCCGTATGCCGGGTACTATTGTTGACTCGAGCCATGCATCTGAGGTTGAGTCTAGGCTGTATATTTCTTTCTGATGTTAAACAGCCCTATCCCTTAGTCGCCTTGTACGACACCGTATGGGAAGAGATGGGGTGGCCCTAATTCTACTCAACCGGGAACCACGCGGCAAATTAACCGCACCCTAACTATATCTACTTAAATATTCTACCGCTTAAGCACGCTTGTAAAAAAGCTTTTTAAACCCCTCCTAAAGGTTCAAAACAGCCAGCGTCACTATATTGCGTAGTGTTTCCAAACAAATGGCTCTACCAGACAGGTATCAGAGACAAAACAGCTTCACACCAAATATGGCGAAGGTATGTGCGTAGGATACGATCGCCGTTGTATTGTCGCATAATAATTTGTCTCGGTTTGTCGTTGAATGCTAAACGTGATTCCAACTAACGTATAGATTATTCATAAGAAGTATAAACTTAGATAAATCGATAAATAGATAATTCTTTATTGTGCACCAACAGATTTACAGTAGGACAAGTAGGAGCATGTATACAGTTCAATGTACAATGGGCGATCTTATCGCTGTAGCGATTTCTTCCAGGCAACCAGTAGGCTTTACAAACTTATTATAATGTGAAGGTTTGAATGAATGGATGTTTGTTACTCAATCATGCTAAAAAGCTGAACGAATATGGATAAAATTTGATTATTTCAAATGGAGAAACCGGGCAGACGATCCACCCGCGATGTCTGCCAGCCAGCGAATGGAGCTTATCAAAATTTTTGGGTGCTCCAAGTGGACTACACCACTTCATTTAATTCCCAATTCCTTTTTTTATACCACTTAGGTGGCAAACAAGCGCAGGGCCCACCTGATGGAAAGTTGTTACCGTGGCCTATGGACGTGTGTAACACCAGAGAAGCCACACACTCGCGCTGCCGACCCTGTAAGCTCAGAGTTTCTGTGCCGTCAGTGAAGAGGACAAAGCAGGACAAGCCTTTAAGTCATCGCACTAACAGGACAAATTCTCCAGTGAGCTCTGGCTACTCGACTCACCGCTGGGAACACAACACGAAGTTATTATAACCGCGGTAATCTGTAGGGCGAAGGTACTTCCCCAGTAGGACTGCTACAATTGGGCGGCAATACCGCCGTGTCCTACCTCCTACTATATATATATCCTATATATTCCTCCCCTAACGGAGAGCATAGTTCGTGCAACTTTAACGGCACCCGTTCAAACCTTTTTGTTTCCTTGCTTTTTGCTTCGTTGGCTGCTCTGTGTACAGAGTGTTCGAGCCCACAAGAGTCTCTATAAAATGAGACAGAGATAAATGCTTCGTCATCATCATCACCAGCGTTATTCCCAGATGCATACGAGGTAGTTCAGCTTTCATTAAAAACTCGTATAAGCCGACGGTCATCTGACCTAACCCCGACAATATCTGCGCCAGAACCTCGACAATGATTAGCAGATGAACAACTTGGGAGGCTCTTGCAGGTGAGGTTGGTTTGAGACGGAAAGCTATTGGTAGAACTGTACACCCTGAGAACTATTTATCGTTCCATATAATTCGCGAGCTCAGTACGTATAATAGTATATCATCAGGTAACAAACAAGTAAAAACTTTAAACAAGTTTTCGAAGTAGCTGTACTGGTATCACTATATGGTAACAAAAAATTCACCTCATGGCCATGGTCACTGTAATCAAGCTTTTAATAGGCTGTTTAATGATCATCAATATTTTATTTACACTCTTGTAAGGGCCTATATTTTAAACGGTTAGTTAAAATAATAGCCGCTACAAGTTTTAAAGGGGATTTTCACACGAAGAACCCACAAGATTTTTCGTGCGGAAATTTCCTCAGATACCGGGATATTTCACCGCCGCCCTGGAGATGATTATACTAAACTAGGTCCTGTTTTGGATTTTTCCAAGCCGGAGTGTAATATTGTCTAAAGCATACCCTCGCATCTCAGCTGATCCAGCACCATTTTCGATTTCTAAATGGTCCCTTCAAGGAACTGTAGGTACCTGACAGAGACAACCGTGAGCATGTAGTATGATCATCTTCGCATTAGTCCTGATCGCACCCAAGGCTGAAACTTCAAAGTTCGGGATCCGATTTTTACAACTACACTTCACACGGTCTAGGGCAACCATGGCGCGCAATCATATAAACTTCTAAAATAGGAGCATATTCTACATCATATCAACGGAGTTTCTCAAGCGTTCTCTACTCGTGACTCCATACAGCCACGGCAGTATTACATCTTCATGACACACAACTCCTGCTTGTGTCATTTTAGCAACAGCATCATCGAGAATGTAGACAAATTCACAATGTGCTGCTTCTCAGACAGTGGACGGACGCTCAAGGACTCAGGGGAAATTAACTAAACAATGTAATAACTAAAAAAGTTTGAGAACAAAGTGGGTATATAGCTGGCCAACTTTTCTCATAACTTAGGGCGCTGCGGCATTGCCCAGGTGGATTGTTTCACAGACTATATAACTGTTATATCCCGAATCTGTTATAAAGAGATCGAATATTACTATTGACACCTATGTCATCTTTCCGACGTCAAACCAGCATATTTTTTGGGTCTACCACTCTTTACCCCATGGATTAGCGAAAATACCTGTGGCTAAAAGAATACGTCTGTTAATTTACTTTCACTCCAACTGTTGTAAGTTAAAGGTAAAGTCTCAGGAAAGAATGTCATAATTATAACTGGCAATAATGCTACAATGGTAGCTTTCAGTTGGATGATCCCTTCAGATGGTTTTTCACTATCAACTAAAAGAGAGACAGCCATGTCAGATGCTTTTTCTACACCCGCTTAAAAGAGATGGAGCCACAATTGGAAGCGGTACATCTCTTCGGTTTAGTACTATCTGTTCCGCAGCATTGTATAACATAATCACCATAATAATTTAAATAAACACCATGTCAGAACAACAACAGTTGATACTTTATGACTCTTAACGAGTATCAAGATGTAGGCAGCGGTCAAATGACATAAGTGTTGCGTAAGCGCATGTGTGAACATCACCTACGCCAATGCGTTTCGGATACGTTTGTTAGAATTGAGATGGTTTAATACCTATAACCGTCTGAGTGGTTTGATTTTATGGCGGAGGTTGATGAAATATTTTATAAGATACTATACTTTTATTTTTTTTACGTGCGCAAAATCCCCACGGATACCTCCCCACCGGAGCTGGTGGAGGAGGTTATGTCGGACTCGAACCGACTAAAACGCACGCCGCCTGTGGGTCGTTTTGGTTGCCGAAGGTGAGGTTGACAGGCATATCCCTCGCACCCCGGCCGACCCAGGGCCATCTCTCACGATCTGGCCCTCTTCTCGGGTGTGGGGACTACAGAGTCCCCAAAGATACTATACTAGCCTATTGCCATCCAAAGCTTTCACTTGCCCATGTAATCTGTGCTTCGGTATCCAGGGTCAACTTTTTCTAGTATAACTGCGTCGTGGCTAAACTTATTTTGTCCACATATTGTAAACACACTTGTATTTTTTCCACAGTATTTTTATTAGATCTGACCGGTTTCTCCTTACGGCATCCTCAAATATCCAATAAAAAATACTGTGGAAAAGTACAAATGTGTTTTCAATGTGAGTAACAACAGATTCCACTAAGTGCCATCAATCAACAGTATAAATCTGCATAGATTATAAAACTGCAGAGTTTGTTTGTTTGTTTGAACGCACTAATCTCTGGAACTACTGGTCCGATTTGAATGATTCTTTCAGTGTTGGGTAGTCCATTTATCGAGGAAGGTTTTAGGCTATATATCATCACGCTACTACTTAATGGAGCGGAGCATTGACAAAAAATGTTTACAAATCCGTTAATTTTTCACACATATTTTGAAGACTAAAACATACGGGCTCAAAGGGATATGAAGTTTCAAAATATACCCCGGGCGAAGCTGAGGTGGGTCAGCTAGTAGTTACATATTCTCCGTGAAGCCTTCAGAATCCATTGGCGATATTGAAGTATTATAGTACATTTAAAGCAATTTTCGGACTTTTTAAGTCTCGAACTACCCGTAATGACTACCAATAGATGTTTGTATCACAACCGGGACCGACGGCTTAACCTGCTCTCCGAGCTATGGAAACTCCTTGACCAATGCAAATATTTGTATGAATATGCCTAATTCATGCATACAAATATTTGCGGTAAGCGGGAATCGAATCTACGGTAACCACAGAAGCTTTCATATTACTAGAATCAAATCAAATGCTAGACATAGGCCTCTTCCAATGTGCGCCAATTTATCCCGTCTGCTTTTCGCATCCAGTCTGTCCCGGCCACCTTTTTCAGGTCGTCTGTCCATCTAGCTAGGGGGTGTCCTACCTTCCGTTTGTCTTCTCGCGATCTCCACTCTAGGACTCGTTTGCTCCAACGGCCATGGTCCTTCGACAAAAATGTCCAGCCCACTGCCACTTTAGCTTGCTTATTCTGCGACCTATTTCGTAACCCCGTTCCGAATTCTATCCTTCAGAGAAACTCTAAGCATAGCTCGCTCCATAGCCCGCTGCGCGACTTTTAAGTTATGAACCAGCCCCACTGTAAGTGTCCACGTTTAGGCACCGTTAGTCATAACAGGAAAGAAGAAAGAAAGAAAAATGTTTATTGCGACACAGCATACAGTTCAAAAAAACAGAATGCAAAAAGAGAAAATTAAATGAAAAATACAATATAATTTTTATATACTGTGGCGGGTGAGGTGCCACGTCATTTTAATGCCAAATATGACATTTGACAAGTAAATGTCACATCTGTCAGCAGCAGGACGTGACGTGTCACACAGCACACCGTTACGTGGCCGATTCTCCTTTTTACACTACTTTATATAATAATAAAAACACAGGAGGTACCTACTTAGCCCCATCCACATACGAGTACGCTGTGTCCACAAAGGATGGGCACTCAGCATACACTGCGATGGGTATATGCCATCACAGCACTGGTTTTCAGTGCCACCCTTACTTAACGTAAATAATTTATCTATTAATATTTCAACCGAATATTCATTCCATCTCTACATAAAACTTTTATAGTACTGCTTTACTACTGTCACGTCGAGTACGGAGACATATTGAAGTCGTGATTGTTCGTAACCCGCGTGGGTTCAATTCAAGTTTTTACTTTCATTCATCGAGTTACTGATAACTTTCCGTTTCGACGTAACCGGTTTATACAACTCATGGGTGTGACAGACAGCCGTGGGCCTTTAAAGAACGTTAAATAACTGATGATTTTGTAAGTGGCATTTAAGAGCTGTAGAGGAAATGTAATATGTAGGTATGTAGATTTGAGAGAGGAATGTTGAGATGGTTTGTTCATATTGAAAGAATGAATGAGAGGAGACTAACGAAACAGGTGTATGAGGCGAGTGTGGATAGTACCGTCGGAAGGGGAAGACCTACGCGCACATACCTGGACCAAATCGAGGAAGTTTTAGAAAAGGGGCAGGTCAGGAGTACCTTAAACCGATGAGCATGCATAAAGAATGTAATGAGAGTGAATGAAGCGAGAGTAGTATGTCAGGATCGTAGCAAATGGAGATCCGTGATCTCTGCCTACCCCTATGGGAAACAGGCGTGATTTTAGGTATGTATGTATGTATGTATTAACGATGTTTAAAAGTGATAGGAGCACAAGAAAGGTTCAAGAAATCTATATTGTAAGAGCCACACTTTAGTAGGATAGAATATAACCCTTGATACTACCAGTAGTGTCTTTGGGTAGTGAAGATGATTCTATTAAGTATGCATAGAATATATCTCTTGACACTACCAGTAGTGTATTTAGGTAGTGAGGATGATTCTAGTAAGTAAGCATTCTTGCCCGGTTAAAAATTCCGAACGAATTGCGGGCTGAATTCGGAACGTCGTGTATTAGACCCGCTTGTTTGCCATACATTCTTAAAATTTCCTTATTCGCCTCATCTTATATACATACATCATACAGACATGTTACATACAGACCGCGGTTGCCTAGTGGAGACCGCGGTTGCCTAGTGGAGACCGCGGTAGCCTAGTGGTATGGGTAATGGACTGCTGAGACGAGGTTCGATCTCAGGTTTTACCATGGCACACAACAATGACTTTTCGAAGTTATGTGTGTATTAATCGCAGGTTTATAAGTGCCCTGTTAATGGCAATAGGCTCGCCACCTATTACATTGGGACCTACACATAAACTGGCGAAATGTGGGTGCCAGCACCTCTGCCTACCCTTTCGGGGATATAGGCGTGAGTTTATGTTATGTTTATGTTATGTTTACATACCTATATTACCGTCTTAATCCCCGGAGAGTTAGGCAGAGGTGAATTAACACCCACATTTCACCAATCATTGAATACGTTCCCACGTAACAGGGGGTGAGCCTATTGCCGTCTTACCGGCAATTATTGTTGACTCAAGCCATGCATCTGAGGCTGAGACTGGGCTGTATATATCTATCTGATGTTAAACAGCCCTATCCCTTAGTCGCCTTGTACGACACAGCATTGGAAGAGATGGGGAGGACCAAATTCTACTCTGTCGGGAATTACCTCGTATTAAATAGTTAAATTCCGGTTTCGCCTCTCATTTTAAATTGTGTATCGAAACTGGAACTTTTATCTAAATACTCTTTCGGTATAATAGATGAACGTGAACTAGCCCTAGCTCACAATTATCTATTATACATAACATTTTTCCACTTACCTATTAAAGTAAGTGGAAAAATGTTAAACAGTAATCTTTAGGCGCCCCAAGACGCCCAAGGATAGTATTTTAATTTTTTTATCATACAACTTAGGTGGTAGACAAGCACACGGCCCACCTGTTTTCTTTAAAGGCATATTTTTAAAGAGTTTTATAATAACTTGATTGGAGGAGGTAGGACAACGATTTCAGTCCAATTGAGCAGTCCGACTGGGAAAGTACCCCACAGAATACCGCGGCCATAATAACCTCGTGTTGTGTTCCCGGCGGTGTGCAGGATAGCCAGAGCTCACTGGAGAGTTATTGTGCTGTCAGTAGTAAGACCAAAAGCTTGTCCTGCTTTGTCTTTTGCATGACGGCACAGAAAAATAAACTACTTTTGGCATGAGACAAGAATCAGGTTACACAAATAATCTCAATAACGACAAAGTTTCCATAGAAATGATTGCGATGTTGTAATCGCATGACAAACACACGTAAGGTCTGTTATCGTCACGAAGTATGGCTCTATTTCTGAACATATATATGGTAATTTTATGTTGTTTTCTGAGACGAGTTTAGGTAATAAAAGCACTGTTATATAGTTTCGGAATATGGTGAAGTGTAAATGTGTTATAATTTAATGAAAAACATGTTGTAAAATTCTGCGTGGGAGTGTTTGCAACCATATCGTGATCTAGGAGAGAAATTATTATTTTATTACCCGACTACGGCGAAGAAAAAGGAGGGTTATGATTTTGACAACCTATGTATGTATGTAGGTTCATCTGTTTCCTCATAGCTCCTCAGCTACTAACTTGAACTGGACAAATGAGATATCGCTAGAAGCGTCTTAGTCGTCCGCTGGTTATAGGCTATAATGTTGTGTCACTGAATCTAATGTGGCGCCCCCTAGCGGTCATAAAGTACTATGTTAAAAAATAAATCACGTAATAGGGGGTGAGCCTATTGCCGTATTCCGAACACTATTGTTAACTCGCGCTATGCATTTGAGGCTGAGTCTGGGCTGAATATATCTGTCTGATGTTAAACAGCCCTATCCCTTAGTCGCCTTGTATGACACCGCATGGGAAGAGATAGGGTGGCTCAAATTCTACTGTGACGGGAACCACGCGGCTAATAAAATCCGTTCTTTTTTTTAAAGTTATTGGAAATACAGAGACTAATAAGCTTGACTTTATTTCATACAATGCAATAATTATGGGTTAGCTCTTCGGACTACTGCAGAAGTGAAGGTTGTCCTTCTATAAGAAAAAACCATAATACGAAGACACAGTACCGGTACCAAGATAATTATGTAACAAAATAACGAACATAAAAACAAAATGGATGTAAGAAGCTCAATAAAAAGTCTTAACCGTACATTAAAGCTGTTAAGGTCATCTTCGAATATTATTTATCCACTTATTGAACAAATAAGACACGTATAATTAAGTATAATAATACCGCGTGGTTCCCGGCAGAGTAGAATTTGGACCACTCCATCTCTTCCCATGCGGTATCGTACTAGGTGACTAAGGGATAGGGCTGTTTAACATCAGACAGATATATACAGCCCAGACTCAGCCTCAGACTTTTATTTTTTATACCACTTAGGTGGCAGACAAGCACACGGCCCACCTGATGGAAAGTGGTTACCGTGACCTATGGACGTTTGTAACACCTGAGGAGTCACAGTCGCGCTGCCGACCCTGTAAACACACAAGACAAGCTTTTGGTCTTCCCACTGACAGCGCAAATTCTCCAGTGAGCTCTGGCCACCCTACTCAACGCTGGGAACACAACACGATTGAGATTGAGGCTTGAGTCAACAATAGCGCCCGGAATACGGCAATAGGCTCACCCCCTATTACGAGGGACCGAATACAATGATTGGTGAAATGTGGGTGTTAATTTACCTCTGCCTAACCTTACCCTCCGGGGATAAAGGTGCGATTATACGTATGTATAATTTATGTGTTTAATGAATCTTTTTATTAAAACACTTTTATTAGCTTCGTATTTATGTTTTTATGTATATCTTTGAATTAGATTTCTGAACTTAAAACCGTTTGATTAATATAAAATTATGAATACTTATTTTTATACGACGTAGGTGGCAGACAAGCACAGGGCTAACCTGATAGGAGGTGGTTACCGTGGTCTATGGACGTATCCAACACCAGGGCATTACAATCGCGGTGCCCTGAAGCGCGCGTTGCGACAGACGGTGCGCACTATCCGGTACGAAAGAAACTTCATCCCACGCAAACTCAAGCTGTGGAATGAACTCACTGCTGCGGTTTTCCCAAGTGCCTGCAATATGGGGTTCAAGTTCAAGCGGGGCATTAGATCGTTTCTTCAGGGTCGGCAGCGCGAGTGAAATGCCCCTGGTGCCGCACACGTCCATAGGCGACGGTAACCACTTCCCATCAGGTGGACCATGTGCTTGTCCACCACCTCAGTGGCATAAGAAAAACAGACTCCGTAAGAACCTTTTAATGTCCTTCTTGACATATTGTAGGCGCTTGGGAAAAGGGATGGGAGTTAATTTCACAGTTTTAGCTTGTTTCGCATATAATAAATAGGTCATTAGATATGTATGAATTCGCCGTTTTCTTTTTGAAGAAATTGGGGAAACCTAATTTTCAGTACTAATATTTTTGCATTTTTTTTAAGAATGACAAATCCCAATTTTATAACTTTTTTTGGGTATGATTGATACAACATTAAGCTAAGAAACACTTTTATTACATTTTTGAAGTGACAGCTGTATAAAAAGTAGTATGAAATTTATCATCAAAATGGATAGCATTTAGGAAGTAGGTACTGTTTTTGAAGATCGAATTTAATTTGTCAAGCGGCCAATAAAAACAAAATTCAATCGAGTTGTTAAATCTATAAATCAACTTTCAAACAAAATATAAATAATGGAAATAGATATTAAATTACAGGAAAAACGAACGCATGAATCTGTAAGAAAATTTCAACAATTTCATAGGTGAAGACCTAATATACCATTTGCTGTCTTACGTATACCATTTGCATGAGTCTCAATCCTTTACTAGCGACCATCGCCATCTACCTTCAACAACCTGTACCAAAGTGACCATGACAGTACTCATAATTAATTCATACATATAACTTACGAATATAGATATTAATAAAACTAACCAAGTCACGTTTGATGCGCAGCCATTGTGAGTGAGATGTTAAGTAATTTGTTGAGCAAGAAAGTTATTAAGTGTTGTTAAGTAATGTAATTTTGGTAGAACAGTTGGATCTACATCATATACAAATATAATACATACATATAATCACGCCTTTATCACCGTAGGGTTAGGCAGAGGTGAATGAACACCCACATTTCACTAATCATTGAATTCAGTCCCACCTAATCCAGGGTAAAACACCAGGGGAGTCACACCCGTGTTTCCTTACCCTGTAAGAACAGAGAATTTCTGTACCGTCAGTGTAGAAGACACAATCAGGACAAGCCTTTGGTCTTCCCACTGTCAGCACATAGACTCTCCAGTGAGCTCTAGCTACCTCTCACCTGGAACACAACACGAGGTCATTATGGCCGCGGTATTCTGTAGGGTGGAGGTACTTCACCAGTCGGACTGCTCAATTGGACGGCAAAAACCGTCGTGACGGATATTTTTATTGCAAATACACGAGCGCAATCGTGGGCACTGTGGTTTCTATAACTACCTTATCAATATTTTACAACACATGGCCAAAAGATATCTAAAAAATCATAAATTTATAAATATTATATAACATTTTATTATATTTTCGACATGTTGTACCGGTTAACTCCGGTACATAATATATCTATTTGTAAAAATAGAATTGATTTTTGTTTAGTTCCAATACTGCACTTAATAAATTTTAATTTAGAATGATTTCCGGAAACTATTGTTTAGCTAGTAGGTATGTACCTCAAATCAAATCAACTAGCCCATCGCATTCCACTGCTGGACTAGGCCTCTCCCAATGTTACCCGAGAAGAGGGCCAGATCGTGAGAGATGGCCCTGGGTCGGCCGGGGTGCGAGGAATATGCCTGTCAACCTCACCTTCGGCAACCAAAACGACCCACAGGCGGCGTGCGTTTTAGTCGGTTCGAGTCCGACATAACCTCCTCCACCGGCTCCGGTGGGGAGGTATCCGAGGGGATTTTGCGCACGTAAAAAAAAAAAAAAAGGCCTCTCCCAATGTTGGGAGGCTTTGGCCTACTGTTTCCACTCTGGCCGGACGGGTTGGTACAGGGTTTTATTTCGAGTTTTCCTTCTCTCGCAGTGATATGGTTTGCGTATGTTTCCGTTAGTCGCCTCTTACGACACCCTTCGGATGAGATGGGGTGGTGATACTTGTATTATTACCACACGGAGAGTAGGTATAGAATCAGTAGATTCAGTTGGAAGTCGTGATCAGATACAAAACTAATGAAATTAAGCTATGATTCCGACCTCTGCGGCACGCAGCAATGTTGCACAGTACCACATACCATAAATATTGGATTATCAAGTCTGTTTTTTTTATACCACTTAGGTGGCAGACAAGCACACGGCCCACCTGATGGAAAGTGTTTACCGTGGACGTTTGTAACACCAGAGGAGTCACACTCGCGCTGCCAACCCTGTAAGTACAGAGTTTCTGTGCCGTCAGTGTAGAAGACAAAGCAGGACAAGCCTTTAGTCTTCCCACAGACAGCACAAACTCTCCAGTGACCTCTGGCTACCCTACTCACCGCTGGGAACACAACATGGTTGATGATGATGATGGTTAGCTAAAGGCAAAGTCTCAGGAAAGAGGGTCACCATTACAGACACTAAGTAATATTACAATGGTGGCACTCAGCTTGGCGGCCTCATCAGATGCCTTTTCACGCCCCGCTTAAAGGAAGCGTTTGACGTTTATGACATGTGTTGAAGACTGTCAAATACGTCAAATCCCATACATCTGTCATTCTATTCTACAATACGCCGGTCACCGAATTGCCACTTGTCTAGGGGGACAGGTGGAGGTCGATTAACGACCTCCGCCCCCCATGAGCACAGGCCTGGGGGTGACTGGTGGAGCCGCCTGTCACCCTGGCAGAAGCAGGCCGCGGCCTGGCGCGCCTCCCCGTTACCGGGGACGAGTTGGGGACTCTGTGGACACCCGAGTAGAGAGCCAGATCTTGAGAGATGGCCCTAGGTCAGCCGGGGTGCGAGAGATATGCCTGTCAACGTCACCTTCGGCAACCAAAAACGACCCAAAGGCGGAGGGCGTTTTGGTTGGTTCGAGTCCGACATAACCTCTTCCACCGGCTCCGGTTTGGGGGTGTATCCGTGGGGATTTAGCGCACGTAAAAAAAAAAGGGGGACAGGTGTACCGACAAGTGTATTAGTGAGGTTGGTAGTCCCAAATACTTTGTTGGGGCCAAATACAACCAAAATTTAATTACAATAATAATATTATACTTCAAAATAACTAGTTATTTAACCACCTACTTTATCATAGTAGCAAAAAAAAAGTAATAAGAATTTATTGTAACAAAAAGTTTCGCCTTCCTTAACGTTTGTCTATAAAATTATTATAATCATGTGTTTTTTTAACTGTTTATTATGAAGATTCTTAGATTAGTGGTTTTACGCACTGTAGATATACGTACCTATTTGGTTAGCTCTGGCAGCGACCGTGAAGTTAATATATAACCACTAAACATGTAATAAGTTAATCCAGACGGGTAAAATAATATAACTTGTAACATAACATAAACTCACGCCTATATCCCTGAAGGGGTAGGCAGAGATGCTAGCACCCCACATTTCGCCAGTTTATGTTTAGGTCCCAATGTAATAGGTGGCGAGTCTATTGCTATTAAACAAGCACTTATAAACTTTCGATAAATACACATATAACTGCGAAAAGCATCGAAAAGACATTGGTGTGTGCCATGGTAAAACCTGGGATCGAACCCGAGACCTCGTCTCAGCAGTCCATTACCCATGCCACTAGGCTACCGCGTGGAACCGCGTTAATTTGTAACGCAACGCAATTGGGGTTTCTCTGTTGTAAATTAGATGAATAAATACACCATAACATAATAATCACGTCACTATTTTATGTTATTTCAATCACATTACATAGTTTGTGACATTTTGGCGTCACCAATTTTCATACTAACGAAGTGTAGAATAACCTGGAATATTTATTTATTATTATTTTTATATTACAAATAATAATCTAATTCTAATTTGTACAATATATTTCTTCTACACTGACGACACAGAGACTCTCCGTGCATGTGATTCCCCTGGTGTTGCACGAGTCCATGAGCTGCGGTTGCCACTTTCCATCAGGTGGGCCGTGTGCTTGTCTGCCACCTAAGTGGTTTAAAAAAATATTTCAACTTTTAGTGCGCTAAATATTTACCGCACTAAAGGTTGAAATATAATATTGAACAACGACTAAGGTACCTAAGGAACGACTTAGGTTAGGCAGAGCTCACTGGAGAGTTTTTGTGCTGTCAGTGGAAAGACCTAAAGCTTGTCCTGCTTTGTCTTCTACACTCACAGCGCAGAAACTCTCTGTGCTTACAGTGTTGGCAGCGCGAGAGTTACACACTTCCTTGGTGTTGCACACGTCCATAGGTCATGGTAACCACTGTCCATCAGGTAGGCCGTGTGCTTGTCTGCCACCTAAGCTGTATGAAAAGAAATATATTTCTACCTTTATTGCGGTTAATATGTTTATTGAAGAACGAGTAGCCGGTGCCGGGAATCAAGTCGACAGTGCGTAATGACTCAATTTTTTTTTTCAAGACCTGTCAGCTAGTCTGAGACTTAAAAATTAAGTTTAATTACGTAAAATGAATCTGTAAGTATTGTTGACGATAATGTTAGATAGGTAGAGGAATAAGGTAATAACTAGTATCTAAAGCAATAATGATAAAAATAGACCAAGTATTACGACATTAATGCTTTGATTAACATTTTTGCTTCACAGATCTTTTGATATTTTTAAAACTTCTGTACTTGCATGCATGGTGGTGATGTTTAAAAGAAAATTGTCACTTGTTGTTCTTACAATATTTACGTTGTCTGTACAAAAACTTGTAACAAAATTTATGAAAAACAATCAGGACCATTAAGGAACAATAAGTGGGGCGAAACCGGAATCAAATAAAAATAATCATAAATTAACTTGCCACACTGAGAAGAGCTAATAACTTTTTTATACAAGACGATTTTTAGGGCGAATACAGAACATTAAATTCTGTTTTCGCCCCACGAAGAAGTTCAAAGGTTAAGTACTCACCTCATACGCGGGGGTATTCAAACTATCCCTGATGTAGGGCGCGCTGTTCCTGGGCGCTATCAACGCCATATTCACAACATCTTAACACCATTTAATTACCAATAAATTGTCTTCTGATACTCCTTTAAAAACACTAATATACTTTTGCACCACTTGTTTATGGGTATTTTAACTGTATCACTGTAACTATTATTGGAAGGTGGATTTATTAGGCGTGAATTATACAGAAAAGGCAAAGTAAAGGCGAGGTAAAGGCGAACGCGATTTCAGGGCAAAAACAGTATTCATAAAAATATGATTACTGTTTGTACCCTACAGATTCCCGCGGTTATAATAACTTCGTGTTGTGTTCCCGGCGGTGAGTAGAGCAGCCAGAGCTCACTGGAGAGTTTTGTGCTGTCAGTGGGATGACCAAAGGCTTGTCCTGCTTTGTCCTCTACACTGACGGCACAAAATCTCTGTTCTTACAGGGTCGGCAGCACGGATGTCTCCACTGGTGTTACACACGTTCATAGGTCATGGTAACCACTTTCCATTAGGTGGTCCGTGTGTTTGTCTGCCACCTAAGTTGTATAAAAAAAAATATGATTAAGTAATGATTTATCAATAAAGCCTTTAATTAATATTAATAACCGAAATTACTAGTATTCCTCTAGCCAAGCTAAATTGCTTGTGTTAGTGACTTACATCGTTAGTGTAATGACCAGGAATCGAACCCGGAAACTCTCGACCATCACTAAGTTAACAACTCGTCAAATTTCCTATGTCTGAAGTTTAATGCCTTTTCTGTATAATTTACGCCTAACACTTGTTTACTAATATCACACTGTTATATTTCACTGTACTTTGACACTAAACTCACTGCATCTATATAATGAGTCACTGTTAACTGCTATATTAATGTTATATGAATTAAAATTTGTGCAAAGGCAACTGTTTAGCTAGAAGTGTTGGTTGTGGTAATTGTTGGCATTGTGATTTGACGTAGTTACAGTTGGCGCCACATATTATGATCTCAAATCGCGAGAGATACGAGACCCTAGCGCTTACTCTCATTTCTCTTGGCCTTTGCACTGTTTTGGGTTTATTTTTTCGACTGCCATCCCAACCCTGTATGGAAAACCTGAACCAGGGCCTCGTTCACTGTTTAGCGGGTGCACCGACTTGCTATATGATCAATGATGTATGTCAAGCTATGTACATCCAACCTGGACTCCGGGCTCCAAATTACAGGCTTCGGACGCAAAGTCAAAGTCAAAAATCATTTATTCTGCATAGACTATTATATCGGCACTTACAAAACGTCAACAAAAAAGGAACATGAATATCAGTTTAGTAAATGGACCGTAATTAGCGCAAAATGAAGTAGAAAACATCTACCGGAAAGAGACATGAAGTGAATGTATGATTCATCCCGTTCGTTACATAAATCCCACCTTAATATTTATTATTTTAAAATGTATACAATCAAAATGGCTTCCACCACTAATAGGAAAATAATCCTCAAAGCTGATATCAGATCCAATACGAATTGTTTTCGAATTGAATACGATCTCCGAAATCCTATATGAATATTTATGCCCTACAAAACAGATTGCTAGGGGCAAGCTGACATGGGAGATTGGAAACATGAGGCGGAATGAATTGATATTTACGAAGAAAACGCTTAGTATGCCAAAATAAATATGGCAGTATTTTTAACTGACTCCACAAAAAGGAAAAGATTTCGAAAAGTATCCTTTTTACGTCGTGCCTAATGTAAATTATTTGACATGATCGACTGGTTTTATACAGATTCCGAATAGACAGTTGAAATTCACAGATGATATGATTGACAAATACTAAAAACAGAATATGCCTCATCAGATGCTCTTTTACGCCCTGCTTAAAAGAAACGGGACTGTAAGAAAAAGAAAACATGTGCTAGTAAAGAATTCCAAGACATATTATGGTGCGGCAAAAAAAAGAGTCTTCGAACCGCTTGGCGCTTGATAGAATAGATAGCACTGTATGAAGATGACATCTAAGCACTACATGACGTGTTGTTCTGTAACGAAAAGGGTAGGACTAATTGGAAGAGCTAACAGAAAAATTCGCCACGGAAGGAATTAAACGTTAAAATACCTCTTCCGTATAATTCACATTTTGGATATCGTACATTGCCGAAATGTGGGTGTTAATACACTTCTGCCTACCTCTTCGGGGATGTCATACGACAGTGAAATTTCACTCAACTAGGTGTGAATTATGAGAACCCATCCAAAACTCTACCACAGTGCAACCCGAGCTAACCACAAACGAGTGTGGTTTGTAACATTAGCTCGACATCCAAGTGCAAACTGTAACACAATATCTATAAAAGGCATATTCCCATTCCACTACCCTTCCACCTGTCACTGGCTGCTTTCACTCGCTGAGAGAAAATTGTTGACGCAGATGTACACATAGAGCTATGCGATTATGTGATATAAATATATCAAATCAAATCAAATCAAATCATCTTTATTTCAAAGAACATGGTTACAACATCAGGTTTTATAATTTTCACAAGTACAGCACATTCTGCCGTGTGGCGTTGAAATAATAATACCTATTGAGGGATACAAGTCAATCACAACTAATTTCGCTGTCGTTAGGACTCCAGCCAGTCATATTAAAACAAAATTCACAATGTCAGAGCAAAAATAATTAAAAAAAAAAAAAGAATGGATCAGTGAAACGTTAAATAAAATGCAAAATAAATTAAATTAAAATAAAATGAGATAAAACAGCTAATTGTTGGATAATCAATTTGAAAGAATTCCATTAAAAATTAAATTTAATCAATCAATAAAAAATTAAAAATAAATAAAAATATAGCATTGTATATATTGACACGGCCAAGGAAATAAGTATACAACTTGACATATACCTTCACATGTAAAGGTGTTTAGTACCAGAAGTGAGTCAGACTCGAATCGGCTTGCTTTGGGTTTTGTCAACAGTCTTTTTGACAGAATTTAAGATCATCAAATTTTGGCGATAGTACAATTAGCCAATTCTTTAATCAATTACACAATCACCTAATTTAAGTATATTGTAGCGCTAGCGATATTTGCCACAAACATCATTGAAGAATTTTGATAATTCATTTTCAGTCAGCGGTTGACTACACGTTCCAACTATTTTCTGTATTATAATTTGGGTAAGTCTGGCGGATCATTCTAGGTAGGTCCACCAATCAGAGCTTATATCAAAGGAATCCGTGCGCGCCAAGGTCTTGTTTTTCTAGCGACTTGAGTACTCCATAGCACAAACAAATTAAGTTGTGTTTTTCCTAGAATGTATTATTTTGTTAGACCAAGTGGCATACGCCCACTTCTATCCTTGATATTTTCTTGTTTAGTACTTTTTAAAGTATGATTTGTCAGTAGCCGGATTTTAGTTTTAAACCTAATTTTTATTTATAATATTTTGGGGCAAGTAACACCTATAATTTATACATATTTGTAATGTGTTAATTAATCTCTTTCAGATGATACCATACTTGGTATTTTTATATCAAATTTATTTTTTAACACAGTACTTTATGACTGCTAGAGGGCGCTACATTAGATTCAGCGATATCATATAGCCTATAACCAGAGGGTGACCAAGACACTTCTAATGATACCTCATTTGTCCAGTTCTAATAAGTAGTTCAGGAGCTACGATGGAACAGATGAACCTACATACATACATACATAGTCTGTCATAACCCTCCTGCTGCTTCACTATAGTTGGATAAATATCATAAACCTCCTTTGGCTTCGCCGTAGTCGGTTAAATATTATCGTATTCGTATCGTAAACGTAACGAGAGAACGGAGCTTTGCGATTGGCCACCTGCCTCCTTTGAATCTGTTTGTGCCTGAAGCCGACCAATCGCAATGTTCGGTTCTCTCGATACGTCTACGATTCTATGACGACAGTTTTTCGTGCCAGGACTACTGATCATCATAAGTACCTGTAACTATTATAGAGTATAGTTCTTCACTCAGGTTTATGCAAGCTATAGTTATATATATTTCCACCGCCTCGCTCCAACAGTAAAGCTCTAGCCTTACAAGATAATTGACGATAGCTTTCTACTCCACGGGATATCATTCGCGGTCGCTATGCAACTTTACTTCACATCTATTGGTCACAGTAAAATAATAACTAATAACTGATCCTTTAGAGTGAGTTACGGTTATAAATACTAGTAGTTCTGTGAATAGTAAACCTCGCAAACACCCTTTCCCATATTTTTCTGGTAAAAATAATGACGATCCGCTCTTTAAAAACGCTAATAAACTTAAGTATAAAAATATTTGGGATATTTACCATGTTGCATTGTTTTGAGTTTCCGATATTTTGGCGCTGTTACAAGCACCATGATCACGGAGGAACTGAAGTAGTGGCGGTGAACACAGAAAAAGTTTTTTTAGGAGTAATTATATCGATCTACCCTCTTTCGAGTTCTTTTAGTACGCGTATCTGCACTACCACTGGTTTCACTCTCACTACAAACTCAAACCCGATCTCGATCACGTTCACGACACACGTTGCTTACTGTATCCACTCGCGATTTTGTTTTGGCTTGTTCCCGGTTGTATTAAACTTCCTCCCTTTTCATCATTTTTTTATAACGAATTTTCCTTTTTCGAAGCAGTGATTTTTCTTTCACAACAACTCATGAGGAATCATATCCTTGATGTTTCAGCCAAAAATCATAAGATTCGTTTATAAACAACACGATACCAAACTTCTCCTTTTCTCCTATCAAAAAAGCTCAAAAAGTCTTGTTTTAAATCAAAGCACCTGTGTGCCAAGTTTGGTCAAAATCGGTTAAGAAATGCGCCCTCTAGACCGGAACTGACAATCATACTGCATAGATGCGGACAAAAGCAAAATTGGTCGTCTTCTCAAACCGAAGACTCTCGCTCGCTTGGTCTCTTATATACCTTTACAAACATACAGGCAGCGGTGAACTTACACCCACTTTTCACCAATCATTAAATTCGGTCCCACGTAATAGGGGGTGAGCCTATTGCTGTCTTCCAGGCACTATTGTTAACTCGAGCCATGAGTCTGAGCCTGAGTCTAGGCTGTATATATCTGTCTGATGTTAAACAGCCCTATCAATTAGTCGCCTTGTACGATACCGCATGAGTAGAGATTTGGTGGTTTAAATGCTACTCTACTCTACCTATACATATTAGTTCATTTTTGCAGATACGGAGAGAACTTCGAGATCGCCAAAAAGTTGCGGAGGTGAGATGGCAGTCGCTTCACGGAACATATCAATGTTAAGCCGCATCACAAAACTGGAAAGCCAATACGAACTCTTCCTGTGTCTAGCTCTCTAACCTCAAAATGTCCAACTATGAGAGTGTTTACAAGCACCGCATTGTTTCAAACACAGCCATACAGTATATAAACTTTTAGTGCTAGCACACCCGGGGTTAATAGGTTCGGTATAGTGCGAGACATTTTGTAAAGACACTTCACATACTTGTTACTTTGTGTTTCAAACAGTAGTTTGTAAGAATTTTAGTAGATGGATAATATGTTGCCCCTAAGACTATGTCGACAATAATTTTAGCTGTTCTGCACGTTTAGGCAAGTAGTAATTCGTTGGCCATTTATTGAAAAAAGTAAGATCAATAATTGTTGTTTATTTGGAGAAGGCTCCGAAACTACAGAATCTATTTGAAAAAATCTTTTAGCATTAGAAAGCTACATTATTTTTGACTTTGGTGAGTGAAATAGGCTAAAATAATATATCAACACTCTACTATCCAAGGGGACGGAGTAGTAATCATACATATATATATATATATATATATATAATACATACAATCACGCCTTTATCTCCGGAGGGTTAGGCAGAAGTAAATTAACACCCACATTTCACCAGTCATTGAATTCTGTCCTAGGGAGTGAGCCTAACACAGTCTTATTCCTTGGTCGCCTTGTACGACCACACCAATGCAAATACCCATATACAAGCAAACAAATATTTAAACGAAGCGGGAATCAAACCCGCGCCTCCTGCGTAGCGGCCGTGTTCACCACCGCCACGGTACAGAGGCTATTAAACAAACTCGGCAATTAATGTACACATAATCGAACATTTATTTATTAGACCATTCACTTTCCCTCATCTAAAACGTTCATCTACCAGCTATCGCCATATCTAGAACGGTATGAAAGTTCAGCCTAAGATGGTGCTAGCTGGAGGGCATAACAATAACGTTTTTATTGTTTTTACACTTTCGAAGAAATTGATCGGATGTTTGTAGAAAGTCGTTGTTTAATATGGGCAAGCATTCTGTGCGAATAAGCACAGTATGTTTTTTTTTATTCAACTTAGGTGGCAGACAAACACACGGCCCACCTGATGGAAAGTGGTTACCATGACCTATGAACGTGTGTAACACCAGTGGAGTCACATCCGTGCTGCCGACCCTGTAAGAACAGAGATTTTGTGCCGTCAGTGTAGAGGACAAAGCAGGACAAGCCTTTGGTCGTCCCACTGACAGCACAAAAACTCTCCAGTGAGCTCTGGCTACCCTCCTCACCGCCGGGAACACAACTCGAAGTTATAATAACCGCTGTATTCGGTAGGGCGGAGGTACTTCCCCAATCGGACTGCTCAATTGGGCGGAAATACCGCCGTGTCCTACCTCCTCAGAAAACATGTATTAAATAGATCTTGACGAATAAAGTAATCAAAATCATTAATAATTCCTTTGTCGCACCATTAAAGCCTGGGATTCATTATCAGCTCACGTGTTTCCTTCTTCCTACAGTCCCGGGTCCTTTAAGCAGGGTGAAAAAGCATATGATGAAGCCGAAGCTGAGTGTCATTATTCTAACATGCTATATGTAAGTAATGGTGACCCTCTTTTCTGAGACTGCCTTCAGCTTACCATAACGCGAGGCGAAGTCTAATAGACGTGTCCTATTTAAAAAAAAGTTTCTCCTTGCTGTCAACAAAAGGAGAAACTTTTTGTTCTGATATTTGGAACACCATACAATTCGGACAATAATACAATTTAAATACAACAGTTTGACTTGCTCTTCATAACTTTTTTTAATGTGCGCTAAATCTCCAAGGATACCCCCACCACCAGGGCCGGTGGGGGGAGGTCATGTTTTTTATACCACTTAGGTGGCAGACAAGCACACGCCCCACTTGATGGAAAGTGGTTACCGTGACCTATGGACGTGTGCAAAACCAAGTGAGTCACACTCGCGCTGCCAACCCTGTAAGCACAGAGAGTTTCTGTGCCGTCAGTGTAAAATACAAAGCAGAGTGGACAAAAAAAAAGTATGTGGCATAAAAAATCAAGAAAAAGAAAGACGTCAAGTCAAGGGCCACCATTGAGTATTTTTGAGGCTTCAGCTGATAATCAATACTATGTGTCTCGAATGACGCAAGGATGGCCCTTAACGATCACATACTTTTACACGTCCCACTTATAGGACCTGTGATGAGAACTTTCATATCGCGATTCAGGAACGGTAACTCTATTGAAGTACAGATTGCTATCGCTAGATGGCGCTGAAGCCTGCATCACGACCCTTACATTAAAATAACTTTTTAGAGAAACACATTTCTAATGTTTCAGTATTTTTTATATACATTAATACTTTTTTTTTCCACTATTTGGCTAAGCACGCATCGGCGTTATTGCGTATACCATGTACTTTAGACATATTTATTGCGTTATGTAAGTACTCATACATTCGCTTTGACATATCGTGCGTTCGTGACCTGCCGTATGCCGTAATGTTTTAGCAGTTCGTGCGATATTGTTTCTGTAATATAATAGATAGAAAGTGTTTTGGTATGTCACGATTTTATGTGGGTCTAAAGGATTTTGAGATATTTTTTTTATACCACTTAGGTGGGGGAGATTCAAAAGTACATATCTTTTAGATATAACTGTAATATATTATTCATATTACATGAGCCTATAATGTACACGGAAGTTATATAAATTAAAATATTTATAAAAAAAACTAGAATATATATTTAAACAATCCTGCAGGTTCAGGAGTCAAAGAATTCCTCCCCATCAACGTCAACCGGGATGGCCGGGGTGGCCAGAAGGCTGGCTGGCGGCATTGCCACGTAGAATGGCAAAACCAATCCTTTGCGCAAGGAATAAACCAGCCCTCTGGTCGCGGGTAGCGTCAATTAACATTTAGCCTGTTATAAGTCTATTGCCGTCTACCGGGTTGCACTGCTATTTAGAATTTTCTAACACTGATAAAACTTTACTAGACCCGGGAATCCCACTCCGGAACTCAAACACTTATATGTGAGATCTCGTAACGGGCTAAATTTTTATATAAAAATGATGATGTTTCCAAAAAAAATATTAGCATCAAAAAAAGTTGTTTTGATATTCCGATATTTCGGTGCTGTTCCAAGCACCATGATCAATGAGGAACTGCAATTTTGACGATGAACAGTTAAACAAGTTTTTTAGGGAGTATATATATCGATCTACCCTCTTTTAAATTATTTTACTACGCGCATCCCGATTACTTTGATGCTAATGTGAGTGACCATGACAGTTTAAATACAATTATTTTTTATACCACTTAAGTGTCAGACAAGCACACGGCCCACCTGATGGAAAGTGGTAACCGTGGCCTATGGACGTGTGCAACACCAAGCGAGTCACACTCGCGCTGTCAACCCGTAAGCGCAGAGAATTTCTGTGCCGTCAGTGTAAGAGACAAAGCAGGACAAGTTTTTGATCTTCCCACTGACAGCACAAAAACTCTCCAGTAAGCTCTGGCTTCTCTACTCACCACCAAAAAATATTTCTCTACTTTAAAGAATGACTACGACCATTAATGAAAAAACACGTCTCTAGGTATATTACGTTTGAATTTTATCCTTCACATAAAAAAAAAACAATACGTCACTTTGCAATCCTATTCCGCATTAAAAAAAAGTACAGTTAAAACACATACCATATACGACAACTACCGGGACATACCGCTATAGAGGGTGCTACCGGATGACGCCATCTTTGTCGCGGCGGATATGAGCGGAAACGTAGCGCGGGAAATCATAACGCCATATTGGATTGACACAAACAAATGGATAGGGCTGGCGAGTTGGCATAACATGGAAATATTAAATAGTACGAAGATTTTGATTGATTTGAGAGGGAAATAGCAGTGCACCGTGATCATGGGTTTGAAACAGTGCCAAAATATCGGTTACTGAGTTGACGCTCCGGGTATCAAAAACCCACGGATACCTCCCCGCCGGAGCTTTTTTTTTTATATACCACTTAGGTGGCAGACAAGCGCACGGCCTACTTAATGGAAAGTGGTTACCGTGGCCTATGGACGTGTGTAACACCAGAGGAGCCACACTCGCGCTGCCGCTCCTGAAAGCACAGAGTTTCTGTGCCGTCAGTGTAGAGGACAAAGCAGGACAAGCCATTAGCCATCCCACTGACAGCACAAATTCTCCAGTGAGCTCTGGCTACCCTACTCGCTGGGAACACAACACGAAGTTATTATAACCGCGGTATTCTGTAGGGCGGAGGTACTTCCCCAGTCGAACTGCTCAATTGGGCGGATATACCGCCGTGTCCTACCTCCTATTAAACTGGTGGGAGAGGTTATGTCGAAATCGAACCGACTAAAACGCATGGCGCCTGTACGTCATTGTTAGTTGCCGATGGTTAGCTTGACAGACATATCCCTCTCACCCCGGCTGATTCAGGGCCACCTTTCTCGATCTGGCCCTCCTCGAGTGTGGGGACGCGCCGGTACCGTACTTTTCCGAAATAAATGATATAATAATTAATAGGTATTAAAATGCAGGCCTGGGGGTGACAGGTGGAGCCGCCTGTCACCCTGGCAGAAGCAGGCCGTCTTCCCGTTTCCGGGGACGAGTTGGGGACTCTGTATTCCCCACACCCGAGAAGAGGGCCAGATCGTGAGAGATGGCCCTGAGTCGGCAGGGGTGCGAGGGATATGCCTGTCAATCTCACCTTCAGTAAACAAAACGACCCACAGGCGGCGTGCGTTTTAGTCGGTTCGAGTCCGACGTAATCTCCTCCACCGGCTCCGGTGGGGAGGTATCCGTGGGGATTTTGCGCACGTAAAAAAAAAAAAGTTATAAAATGAGTTCTGCATGGTTGTTTCTATGACAGTCAAGATGATTTACGTTTCTTTTAAAATTTATTTACGCAAAATATTCACCGCCAAAGGAGGCTATTAAAACTCAGCTATCTCAAATTAAGAGGGAGGCCTGTGCCCCAGATAAAGTAATGTAACAGTAACAATTTACACAAGTTTCCCACAATTATATATGTAATGTGTTAGTTAAGTCATTTTGTCTAGACGTTGCTATTTAGTTAGATAATAATTTATGCAAGATCTAGTACTAAATCTTATTTTTAAAATTACTTGTTTTGGGAACAGGTTTTTTGGTAATTAACGTAATCATGGCACAGGTTATATATATGCCATTGAACTGTCAGATGATTTCGGTTGCATGTAAAGTTTGAATTTAAAAGTCAGGGATCCGGTCTAGTTGAGGTTTTTGGAGCAACTGCCGTCTGACGCTAGGTCCGTAGCGGAAATTCGCTGCACGTGTCGCGATAGATCAAATGTGAACAATGACCATACGACAAATTATACTTTTAAGTCTGAACAAGACTTATCTAACAAAAAAAAAAAAAAAAAACACTTTAAAATCCGTTACGTACTTTTTGCGTCCATTGGGGAGAAACAGACAGGCATATAAACAGACATGAATTTCAAAAAATATAGTGTTGAGTGTTTATATTACTATTATAAAACTGAAGAGTTTTGTTTGTTTGAACGCGCTGATCTCAGAAACTACAGGTTCGAATTTAAATATTATTTTTGTGTTGAATAGTCCGTTTATCGACAAAACTTTTAGGCTACATATCATCACGCTACTACTTAGGGATTGGAGCAGTGATCATAAATGTGAACAAAATTTGTTCGAAAGAATATAAAAATACCGGGTGAAAGGTTCAAAATAAAGGTGAATATGGGGCGGGTCAGCTAGTCGTTAATATAACATAACTTAAGATTGTATTTATATCTTCTATGTAAAATCACGACCGCTTTAAAATATTATAACAATATAAGTCACTTCGCAACCACACCTCGTACGTGTAGAACGCGTCTTTTGTATTCAGTATTATAAACATAAAACCGGTTTGTTATCGGCCGGCGTGTCACCGGCCGGCCGTCGATTGCGCTAAAGTGGACTATATTCTGAATGGATTACGAGTGCATTCAGAACAATGAGGAAGAGACAAACACCTGCGATGTTACAATAATTGAACAACAAATTGTAGACGAACCAACACAAAATCATTCTAACGAAAATATAATGGAGACGACCATAGAACCAACAAATAAACGCTCGAGAATGGAAGGTGAAGATGATGAAAGTTGGCAGACAGTATCGAGAAGGTCTAAAAGAAAATCTACTGATCTTGGAAGTATAACAGGAAGGGAAGAAAGTGGGCCACAGGTCAGTATTTATTCTAAAGAGAAGTTACCTAAGCAATTTGCACTAGCCACGTTATTACAACAGAATGACATAACCGATATCATTAGAGTAAAGTACATCAATCCATATAAATTGTCAATAACCTTCAATAATGAAGATAGTGCCGAAAACTTGGTGTCATGTGCTGCATTTGACGGCATGGGATGGCGTAGACAGAAGACTTGGGAAGTGGGTCTCTCTTACGGCATAATCAAAGATATTGATTTAGACCTTTCAGAAGATGAGCTCTTAAAACATATTTCCTGTGACAAAACTGTGGTCACCGCTAAACGGCTAAGTAGGAGAAATGAGGATGGATGGACCCCAAGTGAAACAGTTCGTATAGGTTTCAGAGGATCGTGTCTACCCACTCATGTTTATCTATTAAACCTTAGGATCAAGGTCCAGCCATATGAGTTCCCTGTTACGCAATGCTCCAGGTGTTGGAGATATGGTCATTCGTTAAAGGTATGCCCGTCAGTCAAAGTTATTTGCCCAAAATGTAGTGGCCAACATGCAAATTGTGATATATCTAGCTTTAGATGTGTCAACTGTTCAGGTAAGCATATGGCTCTGTCGAAAGAATGCCCTATTTTCAAAAAGGAAAAACGGATTCGTGAGCTCATGGTCGAGTTTAGGTGCACATATCAAAAAGCCTCCATCATATATGTACCTCCTACCCCACGCATTCTACCTGATAGAACTCCCGTAAGGGCTAAGACTACCTATATTCCTCCTAGTAGAAGCTACAGTATGTGGTCACTCCAAGAACCAGCGATTGTCTCATCACCACCTGTTGAGATGCAGAATATACATTCGAGCTTAAGGCGGCCTTTGGAGAAAACTCCTACAAAGAAGACTCGCAAAAGAAAAAGAAAGATACCTATACACATAGCCGACAATGTTATAGCTGATATATCTGTCACAAACTCCCAGGATTCAATTAACGAACCTTCTCCAGGAACTGCAGGCCCTGAGAATGAGAATATATCACGCGGTACTCATCTTGTGGAAAATACATATCTAGACAGATTATGGAATAAATTAAAACAGGTAATGATTAGTATAATTCAAGATTGTATCATTAAATGCAAGGGCTGGTTAAAATCTTTTACAATAAAGTTAAGTACATTGCTTAGTAATATAATACCTGATAATATGTCGTCGATCAATAATATATTTACACTTCTTAATGGATTATAATAATGAAAATATAATTAAGTTAAACATAATACAGTGGAATGCATGCAGTATTAGACCCAGATTAAGATTGTTCGAACAGTTGTTAATTCAGGAACATATACACGTCGCAGTTGTTAGTGAAACATGGCTTGAACCAGATGCCCTCTTGTACATAAGTAACTATAATATCTTTCGTCATGACAGAGGCGACCAGCACGGCGGGTTGGCCATAATCGTGCACAGATCGGTTCATGCACAAATGGTTCAGGTACCAAATATTAACTCCAATATTGAGGTAATTCATGTGAGACTTTTTAATTGCAATCAATTACAACACGTTATTGGTATTTATTGCGCTCCAAACGCTTATACCAACTCACAAGCTTGGGATAGTATAATGTCAATTGAGACTACAAAGTGCTTAATTTTGGGGGACTTTAATGGTCACCATACAAATTGGTCTTACAAGACTGACACTAGGGGAGGTCAGATATTGGACTCAATACTGGATTCTAATTACATAGTTTTAAATGATGGTCAACCTACTCGCATTCAATGGGTGGATGGTGTTTTGAGGCAGTCATCGCCTGATATCTCGTTAATATCCTCCGACATCTCGTTAAAATTTGATTGGGTGGTAACTAAAGAATCACTTGGTAGTGATCACGTAATAATAAAAATTTCTACCACATTTTATTCAACTAGTCAACTAAAGAAAAAGAGAAACTTTAAAAAGGCAGACTGGGTGAAATATCGTACGTATCTGGAAGAGAAGTTTTCAAGTAATAACTTTACTCTCTCTGAAAATCCACAATTAGCGTATGACGTATACGTGGGGCTTTTATGATAACTCTATTCCGTATACAAAATTTAACAATAACCCATCTGGATCATTTCGCCCCAAACCGTACTGGACCCCAGAGTTATCGAGAGCTGTCGCCCGACGGCGATTAGCTCTAGCCACATTTAGACATAATCCTACCCCTGTAAATTTAATCAACTTCAAAAAAAGTGTAAGTGAATCGCAGAGACTCATCAGACAAGCCCAAAGAGACTCTTGGCACAAATTTTGCTCTTCAATAGACGAAAACACCTCTGCTAGCGATCTCTGGCGCAAAATTAAATGGATTAAGGGATATAAATCTAAAATACAGTATATAGACTCAGGTCAAGCCAATCGTTTTTTGGCATTTTGTGGAAGATTTTTTAACATACTATATGAAATGTCATCGCATCCGGGAGCAGAATCTTTATCTTTTATATTTTTATTTAATTCATCTTCATTCATCATAACTTTACTCTCTCTGAAAATCCACAATTAGCGTATGACGTATACGTGGGGCTTTTATGATAACTCTATTCCGTATACAAAATTTAACAATAACCCATCTGGATCATTTCGCCCCAAACCGTACTGGACCCCAGAGTTATCGAGAGCTGTCGCCCGACGGCGATTAGCTCTAGCCACATTTAGACATAATCCTACCCCTGTAAATTTAATCAACTTCAAAAAAAGTGTAAGTGAATCGCAGAGACTCATCAGACAAGCCCAAAGAGACTCTTGGCACAAATTTTGCTCTTCAATAGACGAAAACACCTCTGCTAGCGATCTCTGGCGCAAAATTAAATGGATTAAGGGATATAAATCTAAAATACAGTATATAGACTCAGGTCAAGCCAATCGTTTTTTGCATAACTTGACCCCTGATCACGTTTCTTATTGTCAACCCTCATTTACATCCAATAATCCATTTCTCAATAAACAAATTACTTTAGATGAATTAAATAAAAATATAAAAGATAAAGATTCTGCTCCCGGATGCGATGACATTTCATATAGTATGTTAAAAAATCTTCCACAAAATGCCAAATTAATTCTTGTAAACTTATATAATACTTTATTTTCATCAGGTTTCGTCCCCCATCAATGGCGTGAAATTGCCATAGTACCAATCCCAAAACTGGGCAGAGAGCTTAACTCTGTTACAGCTTTGAGACCTATTGCACTCATATCATGTCTATGTAAAGTATTTCATACAATAATACAGAGACGAATGGAGTGGTATTTCGAGAGAAATCACATATTTTCTATAGATACAATAGGCTTCAGGAAATGTCGGTCAACTTCGGACAACTTAAGTCGCCTGGTAACACGAATACAAACGGGTTTTTGTAATAATTGCGTTACTGTGGGTTGTTTTATTGACATAGATAACGCTTATAATAATATAGATATAAACCAATTGTTGAATAAATTGGATGACTTGGGGGTAGGACACAAAATCTGCAATTACCTTTGGCAGTTTCTCCGAGAGCGTTTTTTAAGTATTAAAACAAATAACACGCCCTTCGTGCGAAGTACTGGGCGCGGTTTGGCCCAAGGCGATCCTTTGTCACCATTGCTATTTAATGCAGCGACTGTTGAATTATGTAGCAAAATTAACAATGATTTAATTCATGTGTCACAGTACGCAGATGATTTTGTTATTTACTGCACTAATAGCAGCTTACAAAAATCTACTGACCAGTTACAGCTATCTCTAAATGATTTTGCAGCGTACTTAACGAACATGGGATTAGAAATTTCGCCATCTAAAAGCAAGATATGTGTCTTCAAAAGGGGCCCCAACAGACAGGCAGTTAAGATTAAAATGAATAACACAGTTTTAACGGTTGTGGAAAACGTTAAATATTTGGGTTTGTGGTTAGACCGTTCTCTCAGATGGGCCAAACATATAAAGGAAATGAATGAAAGAATATCCAAATTGCTGAACATTTTAAAATTTCTAGCTGGTAGTAATTGGGGCATCCATCCTAAACACTTAAGAAAGGCGTATATTTCACTTATTAGAAGTAGACTAGACTATGTATCTTTTTTATACGGTGATAGCAGCCAAGCCAATCTCAATAAATTGGAAATATCTCAAAACCGGGCGATGAGAATTATTGGAGGTTTTATTAAAACAACACCTGTTCACGTCATGGGCAGTGAACTCGGTATACAGCCGTTGCACGTGCGGAGATGCTACTTAGCTGGTAAATTTATTTTGAAGAGTAAATCCTTGTCAGATAATAACATCGTTTTGAAACTGTTGAACGAATTCTCTGTTGGGATTAATTCATGGCGCAGAAATAAAAAACCCATTCTCTTTGTGGTCTATAATCAGCTAAAAGAAATACATGTTCAATGTAGTCAACGTTTGGAAATGTTTACGAACGAGATATGGATTGGTTACTTGAATCTTGAATACAATATTAAAATCAACATTAAGCCCATGACTAAGTCTAAACAGCACTATCGTCCGACAGCTCTAAAAGAACTATGTTGCACTTATTTGGATAGTCAGTTTGCGGAATTCTACAGAATATTTACAGATGGGTCCAAAGACAGGGGTGACACTGGAGTCGCAGTCTTTGATGGGGATCAAAGACTGCGACTCCAGTGTCACCCCTGTCTTTTAGATTAGATACTTATTTGCTTTTCAATATAAGTTCAAGATTATCCATCATGCACGTGGAATTAATGGCTATTAGCGAAGCCTTGTCCTATATTCACACAATTAATCACAATAAATTTGTAATCTTAACTGATGCTAAAAGCGCGCTCCAACACGTGGCTCGTTGTACCTCGACAATTCGAGGAATACCGATTGCTTACGTAATTATCAATCAAATTTTAGAGTTAGGACAACTGTCTAAAGAAGTGCAACTCCAGTGGATCCCCTCACATGTAGGAATTATTGGTAACGAGATAGTCGACCAATGTGCCAAACGGGCTTGTTCAGTGGGTATTCCTCTCACAGTTTTGCCTTACTATTCGGAGTGTCTGTACTCAGTTAGAGATTATTGTCAGCGAATTTGGAAGGAGTACTTTGACGAACGTTCAGTGGAAAAGGGCATCTGGTACAAGACCATACAACCTGAACCTTTGGCGATCCCTTGGATTGTTAACTGTTCTCTCAGTCGGCAGAAATGTGTATCTGCTATGAGGCTACGCTCCGGACACATTCTATGTAGAAAGTTTACCCATCTAATGGGCATATCGCCATCTCCTAATTGCGAAATATGCGATAAAGTAGAAGACATACAACATATCATAATGGAGTGTGTGCGGAGCCGCCATATAAGAACTAATTTGTTTGTATTAAATACGTGTAATTTGGGGCAGTTAAACAGTGTTTTAGCGAATCCAATGTCAGATGCTGCAAAAACACTGTATACAATGTACTTGAACATGGGTTGAAATAGGTACCTTAATTAAGTTTGATATGTAAGTGGCTACGACGGAGCGACGTAGTCAGCATTGTGACTAAGCTCCATAAATAAAGAAAAAAAAAAAAAAAAAAAACAATATAAGTATTTTGACAACCCTGTTCAACCACAAATCTGTTATGAGGTATATGGTTCCTATAATGGAATGTTCAAGAATCAATCCAAAATAAATTACGTCTCGCATTTTGTGACATTACGCACATACTGATTGGAGGTTTAATAGTACATTCGGAAATTACAAAACGGCGGTATTCAGTTCGGAAATTTGATTTCTAATGTAGCAAACAACTTTCAATCCTCGAAGAGGTAGTCTGCCTACCTCTTCGAGGATTGAAAGGTGTGTGTGTGTAATTTTGATAACTATAATTTTCTGTCCAACGTAATATGTGGTAGATGCGCCCATTGGCGTCAAGAGGGCACTTTGTCACGGGCTGTATGTTTACTGTCGGTTTGATCAGATCATTTATTTAACTCAAATACAACTGTTCTAGAAAATTCCGGCGTAGGTGTGAATGAAGTACAAGACATAACGAGGATATGAACTCATATACCTGATTATCCAATTGTACCTATTCACGGCCAAGTCTATGAATACAAAATTTTATTTCACTGGCATTTTGAGCCCATCTAGACCTTCGAGGATAAAATCAATATCACCTCTGAACTGGTACACCTGCTGTATGATGAATGAGGTTCTAGAGGCTTACCTCTCGGGATTTTGGGGGTCATATGGCAGTCGCTCCAGTAAGCTTCAAGATAAACTAGTTCAAAATTGAAATGAAAGAGGTAGCAAGAGAGTGTATTCATCTTTAGAGTTACGTACCTCGAGAGGAAAAATTTGAACCCTTGTAAGATCACTTCGTTGTCATTGTCTTTCTGTCTGTGTGTCGAAGTTTTTTCTCAGTAATGCGTGGAGGCATAATGTTAAAATTCATACTATATACTCAACTCTGTAAGTTCTTGAAACTGCGCAAAAATCGAACTTCCAAGTGAACACAATCAAAATATGTTGCGGTTTATGTAGCGTAAGTTCGTCCTTGAATACAATTTTTTACGGAACCCAGAGTGCGATTTAAACTTGCACTTGACCGGCTTTATTTTTTTATCGTGCGAAAACTCACTGAGATGTACCACATCGCACGGCTGGGGCGGTTATATTAGAATCGAACTGACAAAAAAAAATCGCATGCTTTTTTTTATACAACTTAGGTGGCAGACAAGCACACTGCCCCCCTAATGGAAAGTGGTTACCATGACCTATGAACGTGTCTAACACCAGTTGAGTCACATCCGTGCTGCCGACCCTGTAAGAACAGAGATTTTGTGCCGTCAGTGTAGAGGACAAAGCAGAACAAGCCTTTGGTCATCCCACTGACAGCACAAAAACTCTCCAGTGAGCTCTGGCTACCCTACTCACCGCCGGGAACACAACACGAAGTTATTATGACCGAGGTATTCTGTTGAGCGGAGGTACTTCCTCAGTCGGACTGCTCAATTGGGCGGAAATACCGCCGTGTAAGTCTTAAGGTGTGTTTTGGGGACACCCCGTCCACAAAACATTTCCCTTGCATCCCGGCTGATCCAGGACCATCTCCAGTTTCGAGGAAACGCAAGCTTTGGATTAGACTAGAGTCCAAAGTTTAAGATTGATATATATTGATCACCGCCGCGAAAACTTTAACTGCGTGATGCAGGATCGTCAGTTCTTAACGACCTCGAATATACTTAACGCCTGAAACCAAAAGTGATTGGCAGACCCTTTTAACGTACGCAGGCGTGATACTTTCATTGTAATTAACCGACTGCATAACAAATGTGTGATGCAAGACGAACAATTACAGTTTTTCATCGCCCACATCGCTTCGTAACCAGGTTTTGCATATAGCATTTAACTGCATATTCATAACGCATAAGTTTTTATGTGAATATGTGAAGTGGGTTGCAGCAATTATTTGAAGGGTAGCGTCAAGGCTGCGTTGGATTTGTCATCAAGAGAATATAGGTTCGAACCGTGTTTCTTTTTGTGGATCTGGGGTCTGATTTGGCTAATTTAAAGGTGGTTAAAATTCAGTTTCGATTCCACCGTATTATAAATGATTACTAAGAGATTTGGCTCCCTTTTTCCATGAAACCGTGATGGTTTTTAGCAATTAATTTTTTTTTGCAGTAATCGAATCGAAGTCGAACCTTTACAAAATGACAAAATTACTCTTCTTGGCTCGATTCTGCTACAGCAAAATCACTATCATACCACAGACTGCTAAGAAATCCATTCAATTTTAGACTTTAAAGCCATGTAACTTAAAGTTCAAAATTAAAAGGCTATTTGCAGAGTAAATGAAAAGTGTAATGAAACTCTTTTTATTTAATTTTGGACATTAGTCAGTTAGAAATAAAGTCTTAAATTTAATGTAATTTTTTGCAGTATCTGTGGCATAAAAGTGGTTTTGCTTTAGTAAGAAGACGATCGTTTTCGTAATTATAATGAAATAGTACAGTTATTTGGATAAATGAATGTATCTCAATCACATTTGAAGTGTCATTTTAATGTATTATGTGGGACTTATAAATGAGATGATTATTGTATGTGTAATTATTAGTAGGTAGGTATTGTGTATTCTTTTATATAAAAAAAAAAAAAAAAATTATACTTGCATGTATTCTTGACACTAAATATTGACATTATTGGACATTTTATATGTATTCTAATTTTAATTTTAATCTTATTACAATTGAATTACCTACATCATCATCAATCGAATATATAACATTTTCAATGGATTTTGCATGCAGAGAAACTGCGAAGCATGTCGGACCTTATTTGTTTTTGTAACACCATTGTAACATACCGTGTTTCGAGCAATAAATGATTTACTTACTTACTTACTTACTTAAACCTTAGATCTCAAACTCCTACTGCAAAGTCAGATTTACAAGAAATATGGTCGCTTGTTAGTAAGAATTAGTTGTGTTCCCAGCGGTGAGAGGGTAGCCAGAGCTCACTGGAGAATTTGTGCTGTCAGTGGTATGACTAAAGGCTTGTCCTGCTTTGTCCTCTACACTGACGGCACAGCCACTCTGTGCTTACAGGTTCGGCAGCGCAAGTTTGGCTTCTCTGGTGTTACACACGTCCATAGGCCACGGTAACCACTTTCCATCAGGTGGGCCGTGCGCTTGTCTGTCACCTAAGTGGTATTAAAAAAAGCGACTAAATGAGTGGAACAGAGTTGGAACCTCCGATATCGACAGCTAACCAATGTACTTGTAATATTATCGAACCATAATTCATTGCATGACCATGATTGCGGTAATACCCAAATTATCACTCTTCCATTAATTAGTTAAACGATAAACAACACCTTTGAAACACGACATGTTGCATGATAATGGCGTATAAATTATGTATTTTGTATTATAGTTAATGTTTTACTGATGCACAAGGCGGTTCACGAAAGTATACTTTAGTTTTGAAGTAATATAGTGCCTAAGATCACGTGTTTAAAACAACGCAGTAGCGCCGCAACCGCAACGCATCCGTACCGCTTCAGTAGCTATGGCTTGATTTTGGCGTACTACTGTGCCTTTTTATAATACCGATCATCATCTTCTAAGCATTGTTCCAAGTGTCATCAAAGGCTTTCACCTCAGACCTCGGGGTTCATTTACTGCTCCTCATTTTGGTTTGGCTTGCACGATTTACGCCTGATCTCTTGATCAAACCGCTAAAATAATGTGCTAGAACACAAAATCAAGGTTTTAGGTTTAGGTGAGTAGGGTAGCCAGAGCTCACTGGAGAATTTGTGCTGTCAGTGGGAAGACTAAAGGCTTGTCCTGCTTTGTCTTCTACACTGACGGCACAGAAACTCTGTACTTACAGGGTTGGCAGCGCAACTGTGACTGCTCTGGTGTTACAAACGTCCATAGGCCACGGTAACCACTTTCCATCAGTTGGGCCGTGTGCTTATCTGCCACGTAAGTGGTATAAAAAAAAGGTTATTTTTAAACTATCGCGGTGTGAATTCATAATTATACAACGTATTACTTTTCGCGATCGCAGAAATAGTAAGTTCCATGACTTAATCGCGAAAAGTTCCGATATGTTGTATAATTACAAAATCAATGTGTCAGTTTTACCTACACAGTTATGCGGTGTGGTAGCGGTACGATTGCGGTGCGGTAGCGGTACGATTGCGGCGCGCCTCCAGTGCCGTGTATGCACGCGTTTAATACTCGCGGTATCGCCACCATGATGTGTTTATTGATACAAATCGAACACATTCTTCAGCACATTAAAATTACATAGATAGGCTTTAGCTACAGAGGACGTTCACTCAGGGAGTTGTCGATGTATGATATACTAGTCGACCCGCCCGGGTTCGCCCTTTATACCATACAATGATCGCAATTTAGTAATTTTCTAATAAGGTATGAGAATCTGACAGATTTCTTGACATTTATGATTGAAGCTACTTATGTATAACATGGCTACGACCCAATGGAGCGGATTCCATGAGCAGCATCCTCGTTAATACCACTTTGATAACATAACATAAACTCACGTCTATATCCCCGAAGGGGTAGGCAGAGGTGCTAGCACGCACATTTCGCCATTTTTTATTTAGGTCCCAATGTAATAGGAGGCGAGTCTATTGCCATTAACCGGGCACTTATAAGCCTGCGATAAACACACACATAACTTCGAAAAGCATCGAAAAGTAATTGGTGTGTGCCATGGTGAAACCTGGGATCGAACCCGAGACCTCGTCTCAGCAGTCCATTACCCATATCACTAGGCTACCGCGCTTATTACCACTTTGATATTGGTGAGAAGGGTGCATAATCCTTAGGTACCTGTATTACAGGGTCACCGACAGAACATTCCCATTTACATAACTATCTAATCAGCCTACAGCACAATGACAAGTGCCTGGGCATACCATATGATGTCATTTTAATGTTTTTAACACCATCAGCTATGGTAACTTCTAGACCTGACTGTCCAAGATATCGCATTGAAAACTTTTAGATAATTCAAAGATAGTCCCGTTTTCAATTTGGAGAGAATGAAGAAGAGATGAAATAAAGAAGAGATTAAAACTTGACAGATATATAAATTGCTGTTATTATGTTATGTATATGTATGTATGTATGTGTCCCGGGTCCTTTAAGCAGGGCGTGAAAAAGCATCTGAAGAGGCCGCCAATCTGTGCCACCATTGTAACATTACTTAATGTCTGTAATGGTGACCCTCTTTCCTGAGACTTTGCCTTTAGTTTACCATCAGGCGAGGAGAAGTCAAGTTAGCGTGTCTTAGATAAATAAATAATTCAGCATCATCATCATGGAGACGTATCTTTACGATGACATCGGTGGCCGAAGTGAAATCGGAGCCCAGGGTCTGCCTTCTAGCTCTTCATCCTCTACTCCGCATGATCTTGGGGGTCCATGGCAGTGAGATCATAAGCACGTATATCACCCTATACGACGTGAAAACCAGGACTTCTTGGGTTGAAAATGTGGTGGAATAAAAAATGGTTTACTTTTCAAGGGGATCAAAATTCCACACAGGCGGAGCCGCCGGCAACGTCTACATAATTATGAATAGAGCAAAACGTATCTGCCGTGATATTCATCAAAATATGACCGCAAGCGAATTCAGGTATAATTTATTTCAGCAACGGTTTTTGATACGGTTTCGCGTTGGGAAAAGTAAATAGCATTAAATTAATATAATACTTTTGAAAATGCGTTTAAGAGCGCACGCATTTAGCGGTGAAATGATATTATTTAAACTTACAGCTGGTGGTAAAGAATTGTTCAAATTAGAAATAGCAATAAACGTAATTTCAAACTTTTTAAGTACTTTATTTATCACTTTTTCAAACAGCATATAATTCAAGTTAAGTACCTACATTGTAATAAATAAAACGAACTTACAACCATGTTATGTACATACAAATAATCAAGCCTTTATCCCCAGAGGGTTAGGCAGAAGTGAATTAACACCCACATTTCACCATCATTGCATTCGGTCCCACGTAATAGGGGGTGAGCCTATTGCCGATTTCCGGGCACTATTGTTGCCTCGAGTCATGCATCTCTGGCTGAGTCTGGGCTGTATATATCTGTCGTCGAAGTTAAACAGTCTTAACCCTTAGTCGCCTTGTACGACACCGCATGGGAAGAGATGGGGTGGTCCAAATTCTACTCTGCCGGGAACCACGCGTTATGTACAACTATAATTTATAGAAAGAACTTCAACAAACCTTCATTTAAGGGGGCCTTTATTTCAAAACAGATTATTTTAACTACTTTATTCTAAAATCTATAAAATTACTGTGTCAGGCAGAGGATCGGGTCCAATAGCGCACATCGAGAGAGATCTATGCAGTTCTGCTGACTGCAGTAGTTTAAGTGATTGATTACCTCAGATTCGTGCTGATTCTGTACACCACATCGTTCCCCGGCTCTCGATTCTTGAGCCTTTGTCATTCAAATAATAGTATACTGAGTAGGTATAAATACGACTTCTTATTACCGCCCCTCCCCCCTCACAAGTATTCCCATAAGTTTCTGTAAAATTTTGTATCGTCTAACTCTTCGAAATTCTTTAAACGACCCCGAAAACTAAATTGTTCCAATAAATTTTTATCCAACACCTTACCCGCCCTATTGGTTTAACACCAGCCCACACTGCACCTACCATAGTATACTAACTCACTCTCTCTTTCAACCATCAACTCATTATAAATTATAACACTATAACTAAAACCATTGTTTTCCTGTACACGAACAAATAGTTAGACACGAGCAAACTTTCTTGCGCTCATGTTAAACATGCTCACATGAGAACACCCGGCCTTGAGATCGCCGGCATGCCAGCCGCAGCGGACCGTGACATGTGCTCTTACGTGTATTGCTAATTCACGTTACGAATATTCGGCTTACATCAGCAACAAATGAGGCTGTTAAATTACAAGTTCGAAGTTAAAACTATCAAAAAGCATATTGTAATCAATTAGGATAGGATATTTGAACGTGAAGAAAAATAATTTTTTATCTGAATTTTTTTACTTGCTTTACGCAACGCAATTAACAAATGTCTTGCCATGCTGTCTCCACCGGACCCCGCTAGGAGAGGGAGACCAAAGAAGTGCGCTGGCTTGACATCGTAAAAGTTGACATGCGTATCTCACTTCCATGGATGCTCAAGACCGTGCGCAGTACAGGAGTAAAAGCCGGGAAGCGGCACCCGAACTCTCAGGAGAGCCTCGGCTGTGATCGGAACTATTAAGACGAAGAATTCAATAATTTCTTCTAGTTTGACAGTAGAAGAAGTTCGTGTAAAAACTGTAATGTATGAGGACTGAGGCAGATGTTAGGCTAGTGTCTCGTTCTACCCTGGAAAGAATAAAGCTACTGTATGAAAAACGTTCCAAATACTATCCACAGAACTTGGTATATTCAATCAAATGAGGGATTTGGTTGACGGCGGTTGGTGGAACCTGCTACACATATTGAATAAATATGTACTTTTCCACTATATTTTATTTTTACCTAACCGGTTTTTTTTTATAAACTAGCACCTTCCACTGCGTGATGGGGCACTTCGTGGAAGCCTATTCTTATCTATTTCTTCTTATTAACTAGGCTAACTGATGTGCCAGTCTTAAGACTGTAAACCCGCTCAGGGTTCAATATTACATTACTTAAATATATGTAAATATAGTGATCTTATTTATCTCGCTTTCATTCCTGTCCTCTAGTAATGTACTATTTCCCGCTCGTATACCTCTCGTATACCTTTCACGCTATACCTTTCATACCTCTGGCATAGGTGGGGGGGGGGGGGGGTTTACCTAACCGGTTTCGCCTCACGGCATTCTCAAGGGTTTGTATTGATTGGTTTTATCAAATTTTCTTACTAGAAAGGTTAGGTTAAATAGATAGTGAAGCATTCTTTTATTCACCACTATCTTTTGGGTCTTTTAGCAGATCAGACTAAAAGTTTTGTACCGATACAAAAACTAGGTTAAAATCTACTTTCAAGTTGTGAATACGCTGTTATCTAGCATGATCGCCTGTGGCGAAAGGTGCGATGGAAGAAAGTAGCCTCGCAAGAATAGTAGCATCGCAAACAATGCTGCAGAACACCAGACATCCTATCTATAATTATAATAAAGCTGAACAGTTTGTTTGAACGCGTTGATCTGTTGAATTACGAGTGCGATTTGAAAAATTCTTTTTGCATTTGATAGCCTAGTTTGTCGGGAAGGATATAGACTAATATAACTTCATTTTATAGCCCTTTGTGGCCGAGTTATAAGTCAAACAATGAAAGATGGGCGGGCGAGTTATAGACGCGCCGCAGTGGAAATGGAAAAGAACTGGTGGCAGACTCCACCTTTGCCGCTGCGGAAGATTTTATTTTATAGAAATTCCCGGCGGATTTTTGCCCCAATCACGTCTCTTTACGCGTAGTACGCGTTTTTGAATGTCTTTGAGGATAGATCCACGAATCATAGACTATATTAAACCAATTCATGCGCGCCCAGGTTTTGTTTCTCTCGCTACTTGGAGTCACGATATATGCTGGTAAATATTAAATTAATTGTGTTACATTAGTCTACTAGACTGGAAGTCTAATCAATTGTCAATATTTTTTATTATCAAATATTACATTATAATTATATATTCGGAAATAAACGACCAGTGTATATATAATTACGACATTTAAGACATAATTACGTTAGCAGCTGTAGCTATGTACACATTACGATTCTAAGTAGGTGTACATAAATATTGTAATTCGTATGACATCAGATGTCCTTCGTTACGACGTATGTGATTGAATACCTAAAGTTATTTTTAGTTTATACATAATACGTTTTTGTTAATCTTTGTAATAATAGATAATAATAAATAAATATACATATCCACTTTTTTTTTAAATGCATAAGTACATATTATACACTAGCCAGCTCAGTTTCGCCCGTGTCATAACTACGAAGCATTTTCCCGCAATCTAGTAATTTCCAAATAATGTTTGAGAGTCTGCCGGATTTGTTGACATTTACTGCTCAGCTCCTTTGGGTAGTAGCGTGATGTTATATAGTCTATAACTCCTCAATAAACGGAATATTCAAGACTAAAAGATTCTTTCAATTCGAAAAAAGTTACTGAGATTAGATCTATCACCGCACCGCTCGCCATAGGCTGAGAATTCATCGCCACATATTGTCGACGGCCAATTAAAACTATGTTTGTACCTATACCATGATCCCGTTAATTCCCGTAAACAGTATTGTGTATCATGAAACGCGAAAGTTTAAAAGTTAGAATAGGATAAATATATTAACCTATACACCATTAATGGCATGATCACCTTGCCTGGTGGGAGTCGGATCGACCTTCACACCCCTTCCCCCCACAAATTAATAGAAACTTCCTAAAAAAGGGATTTTTAGTTGCTTTTGTACCAACCAGGTTTCACGGACTGCCTACCAAAGAATCGTGATTGTGCATTTACAACAAAAAGAAGATATTAAATTTCTAAAGCCTTCTACTGCCTTATGCGTACACACGAAGCGGGCACCCGCGCTATGCGATGCGAGCAGTTTGCCGGTCGCTGCATTAAGCGCAGGGCGTGTATAAATAGTCAAACAGCAATTTAATTCGTAATCAAATAATATATAGACACGATTTTAGATTGAATATCATCAATTTATATTGCCAGGATCGCGATATAATTATATTGATTATCGACACGCAAACGCACCCGTACACTTCGCGGCTGCCACTGGTACTTTATAATCTATCGCAGGAATATATATTTGAACCTCACTCCAGAAGAGTAGAATTTAAACCAACCCATTTCTTCCCATGCGGTGTCGTACAACGCGACTAAGGGATAGGGCTGTTTAACATCAGACAGATATACCTATACCACCCAGCTCAGATGCACGGCTCGAGTCAACAATAGTGACCAGAACACTGCAATTGGCTCACCTCCTATTACGTGGGACCGAATACAATGATTGGTGAAATGTGGGTGGTAATTTACACTCCGGGGATAAAAGCGAGATAATATATATTATATGTATTTAAACAAATCGCATCAAAACTGTTCATGACAATGCACGCCGCGTTACCCGCATAAGACAGCGTTTAACCTAACACCACCATCACAACAATAAGCGTAGATTAATCTCTGTCACCTTGGCCATTATAAGCAGCCAACGTACCTACTAGGTGTTCTATAGTCCAACTTTACGACTTGTAATGGCAGTTGATGTCATTGTTAACCTATGGAAAATATATACTTGTAAGGTTGCCAATGTTAGCGTTCAGCGCGTATGAAAAAACCGAACTTAATTTTGATTTTAGATTACAAATATTACTTTTTTTTCCATACCACTTAGATGACAGACAAGCCACAGCCCATCCAAGGGGAACTGGTTATCGTGGCCCGTGACCCGTTAACAGCAACAGCGCTCTCCGATGCTCTATAGAGGTCGTCAGTAGTGCATGTGAAGGGGCACATCGAGCAGGAAAGCAAATGCGACATGGACTGGGAAGTGTTCATACTTTGCTATTAAAAAATCATTCAAAGTTTTTACATGATTATTGTCTCAACGTGTTATATGCGCATACTTACGTTGCGAATTGATGGAGCCGTCTTCCTTTGTTTTTATACATGCGCAGGCGCAGACATAACCATGTTATATAACGCATCGATCTACGGTTTGTCACTATTGAGTTAGTGCGCATATTACTTGAACAATCTAATAATAACTTGAATTGACTTGTGTTATTTCCAATTCTGAATGCGGAAGGCATCGCGCGCAATGGCGCACATTGGGAGAGGCCTATGTCCAGCAGTGAACTGCAATAGGGTAATTGACTGATTGATATCCAATTCTTGGTTTTATACATATAAAAGAGAGTTTAAAGGAATTAAATTGAAATAAACAGATGTTGGTTTCCTAAAATTAGCTGCGTATCCATACAATTTCCAAGTTTAGACCGATCACAAAAACATACGACCTCATTTTAAGATCAATTTACAGATGAGGTCCAAACTTTGAGGAATGTCCTGTTCCAACCACAAAAATACTATTATATGATTATTTTGGTGTTCTATTTTGACAATTCAATCCACAATATTATGTTAATTTAATGTTGTAATGTTTGCATGTCATGACAAAATGGCAAAATGTGTCTTATGTTCATAAATTGTTTGTCACCTTGTATTTACCACATTTAAAGCAAATAAATATTTTATTATTATTATTATATCGCTGTTTTCTCGTGGTCTCAGGATTTCATCGCATTAATGGGACAACGATGGAGAACTATTTCTCGTAGTCCTATTTCTATGTTCAGTAACGTGTTCATCCTCTTGTAGATATTCTGCCTGCATAGATAAACTTTAACGGTCTTATTACCAAAAACGAAATTAAGTCAGGTTTAAACCTGAACTACAAAGTCTAGGCTTAATCTCAAGACCATGGTCTAAACTTCTCCTTATTACAAAAGCTGAATAACCCGTAGACTACTTAGTACCATAATTTAAACCTTGACTTAAATAAAACCACAGATTACTCAAACTATTGTTCGTTCATTATGATACCATTCAATCGCAAAGTTCCGTTTCCTCCGAAAACAAAAATTATCTGACATCATTAATAAATAATATATACTAAAAATGATCAAAAAAAGATTTAGATAATACATTTTCATTAAATTCAATTTTATGAATAATAGTTGTACTTTATTTTATAATAAAATATCATTATGATGCCTTTATTTAGCAATCATTGTTATGTATGATATTGGAAGATCTATGGACGTGAAATGGAACGAACTTTTCTGTTCGCGCTGACTTGGTATCAAATTTTTCCCAATTCCCTATTTTAAAATATATTTATTGCAAGTTATTTAAAACGTTTAGTAAACCTATACTTTTGCATAAAAAGCTTCTTCAGATAGTTCGATAAAGGGGTTTACTGGAATACGATGTCTGTTAGGTAAGCGTGGTATGTCCAATGACTCCACGATATTAATATCTGCGAAATCCATCAGATCAACTGCGTCAATATCCATTACGAGCATAGTATTATAAGAAAGTAAACGAATTTATCTGACGCTAACCGGCTAACTTCAAAATGGCAAGTTTGACATATTATTATTGTGATTTACACTTTAGACCAACGTTAAACTAGGGGTCACGCAGGTTTATCTTTAGACCAGAGATAGTCCAAGGTTTAGTAATAAAACCCTTTTTGTAATAAAAATTTCTTTAGACCATGGTCTAAAGACGATTTAAACCTGGTTTTGGAGTTAGTCCGTGTTTTGTAATAAGACCGTAAGAGTGTTTAGTGAAGTGTTAGATGATGATTAATTGACACTTTGCTGACATGAATTTAAAACAAAAATGGTGCCTCCTAAACTATCTCCAAGTGGTTTAGGTATATACAGAAGAAAGAAAAATATCCTGTGACCAGCCTGACCTACCTAGCTCAATAGAAAATCTACAAATATTCAGTTTAATAGCCGCCATTGTACCCAATTTGTTACAACCAAGAACTCCATTACTATCGGTACTTAAATCTCAAGTACGTATTTATCTGCTAAAACCTATGCATATACAATGCATTCAAGCAGTACTTAATAATGCATAGTAAACTATTAACGACCACGAGTCAAGGCTTGCAATACGTAGGTACTTAGAAAATATACTACCAATAATAATTTCCTACAGACATACTACACAGCGCTAGCTAGACACAAAATAAGTACCTATAGCTTAAATAGCTTGTAATATCGTGGTTATGTCGGAATCGGACCGACTAAACCCCAACAGCCACTTCGAGTCATGAGTAGCCGGGGGTGAGATAGCAATTGGCATCCCTCGCGCACCTATTGACCCAGGGTGGGATTACGGCATCCCCATCTTTCCCCAGAAAATGAGAAGTCGCACTTCGCGCTGCCGTTTCGGCTGCTACACTTGTGCTGCCGACCCCGAAGAAAAATTCTAATGCACTTCTTGAAGAACCCCATATTACAGTCACTTGGAAAAACCATATCAAATCTGTGGTACACAATCCTCACATTCCTCACCAACATCTACGGTACCCAAATCAACCTCACCTGGAATTCATAACCAGCTCACGTGTTTCCTTCTTCCTACAGTCCCGGGTCCTTTAAGCGGGGCGTGAAAAAGCCTATGATGAGGCCGTCAAGCTGAGTGTCACCATTGTCACACAGTATGTGTAAGTAATGGTGACCCTCTTTTCTGGGACTTTGCCTTCAGCTTACCATCAGGCAAGGGGAAGTCCAATTGACGTGTCCTATATAAAAAAAAAACCTGGTAGTCGATCCACCAGTGGAGCAGCGGACGAAACTCTGGCGTAGTCTTTCCTCATTGGGTTGTAAGGTCATACGGCAGTTGCTTTCGTAAAACTTAGCTCGCCTGATATTTACACAAGTAAATGGCGCACATTGGGAGAGGCCTATGTCCAGCAGTGCAGAGTTATCAGCAGACGTTCTTGCAGCTTGCAGACGACGAGTTAGGTTCGGTGTCTGCTGTGCAATTCTCTAAGCGCACAGCGATGCGACAGCCTTGATAGAGACTGTCAATAGATGGACTTGGTGACGTCACTGGAGATAGACCAACGACAATCTCCATCAAGGTTGCAGCAGCGATGTACTCAACGCTATGTGCATAAGAACTGCACAGTTGAAAATCTTGAAGGGGAGTTACACACCCTTTACAGTTAAAATAGTTGATTCAGAGTCTAATGAAGATATTATATCTACCTCGTTATCAGGCGTTATGTAAATATTGCAGATTAGAAGCAGGAAAATAGTCTTTGTATGTAAACAGCGTTATGTGAATAAATAATTGTGTTAGTTGTGTAGGTTTTAATGATATATATCTATGTGTTTCGCTCATCAGATGTATTATTATTAGTCCAATTGACGTGTCCTCTATATAAAAAAAAAAAAAAAAAAAAAAAAAAAAATTACCCTAGAGTGGAATGCCCTGCATGAAGCTGTGTTGCCAGATAGCCATAACTTGGGTGTCTTCAAGACAGTTAAGACTAAATAGGTTACTTCTAGGCAAGCGTGCTCCATCATCTATTAAAGTCAAAGTCGAAGTCGAAGTCGAAATCGAAGTCGAAGTCAAAGTCAAAATCAAAGTGAAAGTCAAAGCTAAAGTCAAAGCAAAGTCAAAAATAATTGATTCTGCATAGACCATTAAATCGGCACTTACAAAACGTCAATAAAAAAGGAAACATGAAAACCAGTTCAGCAAATGGACCGTCGTTCGAAACGCGGCCCCGACCTGAGAAGACTCCGGCAAGAAACTCAGCGGGCATTTGTTTTTTTGGTATTTTTACAAACATACACTTAAGTCTTCTTAATATGACATCGTCACTTACCAACATGTGATAGTGGTCAAACGCGAGCCTATCAACCATAAAACATATATATTCTTAACCCTAAATCCGCCACAAAATGTACTCTTTATACGTAGTACCCGTTTTTGTGTGTCTTTTCAGGCTAGCAAGGGTTGCAACTACAAATCAGCGCGCGTCAAGACCTTGTTTCTCTCGCAACTAATGCTGTAGGCTAAAATTGAGACAGTTTATTAAATAAGAACATGTTCATGATAGCATAATAACCTGCCATATCTTAGTTTCTGTGCTAAGACAATATTTGTAGTGCGAATATATATTTAGATTGTGGTGATACACTGTTTGCCATGAGCGATATTTTCGTTAATATTATCATCACGAGTTTGTAATGTACGAGATTTCCATTCAAAAATTGTGTTTATTTCTTGTTTCGTCTTTTTTATTGTTTTATTTAACATAGAGGCCACTGGGATACGAAATAATTAATAAATGGTATGCGTAATGGACTGCTGAGACGAGGTCTCGGGTTCGATCCCAGGTTTTACCATGGCACACACCTATGACTTCTCGATGCTTTTCGAAGATATGTGTGTATTTATCGCAAGTTTATAAGTGCCCGGTTAATGGCAATCGGCTCGCCACCTCGTTTTTACATTGGGACCTAAACGTAAACTGGCGAAATGTGGGTGCTAGTACCTTCGGGGATATAGGCGTGAGTTTACATTATGTTATGTTATCAAAAGACATAGTCTCAGCTATTTATATACCAACTTGAAGTGCTTGAGTCGATTAAGAAACTGGACTACATCCTCATCAATAATATTGGGTAGGTTGGGACTAAATCTTCAGAGCCTCAAGTAGTGTGGTTATTTTCTTATACATAGCTTAGTTGGACAGAGCACTCGCAGAATTAACGCTGTCCCCCATTAGCGCCGGCTTGGGGGTAACGGGTGGAGCCGCCTGTCACCCTAGCAGAAGCAGGCCGCGGCAGATTCGCGTGTTGCGCGCGTACCCGTATCCGGATTATATGGGGACCGAAAAAGGTCAGCTCGAAAGAGATGACTCTAGGCCGAGTTACGAAGGATATGACCGCAGCAACTTCACCTCCAGCAACCTACAACCCTTAGACGGCGTGGCGGCGTGCGTTTTAGTCGGTTAAAGTCCTACGTAAACTCTCGCACCGGCTCTGGCATTAGGGGGTATATCTACGTGGTATATCGTACGATAAAAAAAGTTGATTTGAAGAGCATTCCCGTGATAGGAACTCGCAGGTTCTAGTCCAATCTTAGATTTCCGATCTAAATCTACATGGCGAGTTGCTACACTTTCTGGAGTTGCACTACCAACTCAATTTCTCCAAACTCCTTTCTGCTTAAGCGTGGTTAAGAGTTGACTTTACGATCGAGAGGACCCGGTTTTAAATCCTGGTCCATATATAACCTACTTGTATTCTTTCTCCGTCACTACACGGATGTGGAATGATCAGGTTAAAAAAATACGGTTGGGTCAAAAACGGTCACTCAAAACGAGGCTACATCACATACAGAGCGCGATAAATATAGAGATAACATTATCTACCTCATTTTAATATTAATAACCAAACCACGACATAATTTATAGTATTACTGTTAACCTACAGAATACCGCAGTCATAATAACTTCGTGTTGTGTTCACACACAAATTCTCCAGTGAGCTCTGGCTACCCTACTCACCGCTGGGAACACAACACGAAGTTATTATGACCGTAACTTGGGGCTTGGGTGGAGTCTATGGGGCCTCATCAAGAATGTTGCGTCAAGCTAAGCTCACTTGATGAAGGCTTTCTTCTCAGGATCGGGAGTCGGCAGTCGCTCCCATAGTAGCCACATAAGCAAAATCAAAAAGCGAAGAAGGAATAAGAGGACACCGGACTATAATGACTATGCCTTCATTAAGATGTCAATATGAATTCACCTCGCCTTTGGTAAGCCAAAGTCTTAAATGGAAAAAAAAACGTGAAGGCCTTTTTTTATACCACTTGGTTGGCAGACAAGCACACGGCCCACCTGATGGGAAGTGGTTACCGTGGCCTATGGACGTGTGCAACACCAAGGGAATCACAATCGCGCAGCCAACCCTGTAAGCACAAGAGTTTCTGTGCCGTCAGTATAAAAGACAAAGCAGGACACCGGTAACACACCAATATGATGAAGATAACTATACAAACAGCATTACAAATAAGTACACAACCATATCTACGCAATAGGTCCAACTAGTTACTCTATTAGAATTACTTCCTAAAGAATAACTTATTGTCTGTTTGATTTTATTAATGGCATTTCCTAGACCACTTATGGAACGGGTGTGGGCAAAGACCGGAATCATCTATCCATCACCGCCATTTAATTTGATATATATATGCGGCTTTTTCGGTAATGACATCCGCCTGACCCCTCTCCGCCCCCCTTGCAGGTTTGATTGGTTTGGCCCCATACCCCCTCAAAATGTCCAATTTTCAACCCACCTGATTGAAAGTGGTTACCGTGTGTAACACCAGGGGAGTAATACTCGTGCTGCCGACCCTGTAAGAACAGAGTTTTTGTGCCGTCAGTGCAGAAGACAAAGCCTTTTTTTTTTACGTGCGCTAAATCCCTACGGATACCTCCCCACCGGAGCCGGTGGAAGAGGTTATGTCGGACTCGAACCGACTAAAACGCACGCCGCCTCTGGGTCATTTTGGTTACCGAAGGTGAGGTTGACAGGCATATCCCTCGCACCCATCTCTCACGATCCGGCCCTCTCCTCGGGAGAAGACAGAGCCTGACAAGCCTTTGGTCTTCCCACTGACAGTACAAATACTAGTGACCTCTAGCTACCTCACTACTCACTGCCGTGAATACAACACGAGGTTATAATGACCGTGGTATTCTGTAGGCTTTCTATTAACTACAACAAATTACCTTAGAGGGGGAGTTACTTATTCTGCCTATAACTTCCTAAGGAATAATTTTATTTGTGTTTGTTTACTTATGGCATTTCCTGAATCTTATAAGGCCTACACCGGTATTATCATGTACCAAGAATCTCGGATGTACATAAATTACTACATACGTTTGTGGCGCTTGTTCCCACCTTATTAGGGTAAGCAGTGCATTACTTGTCTCAGTATGAATAAATTGTTTACTGTTTAGTATTCTCACTGAATCACCGAAGCCGCGTAAAAGGACAGGCCTAATGATGGTTTTCATTAATTAAAAATAATAATAAAAACTCCCCGAAACATTTAGAGGTATTTTCTGCGTCGGGGTTGTTTTTTAATGATTTAAAACCTGCCCCTTCATTCAAACCGGCACTTTGGTATAGCGACTCCAGCCTTCTCAAGACAATTCGCAACCAGTCGGGTGTAGTACAGAAGGTACAAATCCCAGGTCCTTAACCTGGTTCGTGCACTCAACCAAATCAAAGTCTTTATTTGCGTTCATATGTTGTAAAGCGCCCCAAACATGAAATATATTATTATTTGAATTCGGAACGTAAATGTATAGAGAGAACGCACCATTACGATTGGCCGCCTGCCTACTCTGAACCTATATGTGTATGAGGCCGGCCAATCGCAATTCGTAATGCAAACAAATTACGAATTTGAATATTTTTCGTGCTTGGAGCACAGATCTTACAGAGATTTAGGTTTTATCATGAAGCCCTGTAGGAGCACAGTAATATTTCACACACACGGAGGGCACAGAGGGGGTCTCAATGTGTTAAGAATAATCACCAGTCCTAGTGGCGACCTGGTCAGCATATTGTATCTAAAGAACTAGATCATGGGTTTCTGAAGTACATTTATACGATATCATCACAATTATTACCTGACAGTCAGTTTAGGATCTATTTGGTTTTTTTTTAATACCTATTAGGCGGTAGGCCAGCACATGATCCACCTGAAGGACAGGTTACAGTGGCCGATGGACGTGTACAACACCAGGGGAGTTACACTCGTACTGTCGACATGAGAATCTCATTTAGTAGTCGCTTGGAAAAATACAGCAGGTAGTTCATTCCACTGCAGCTTGAGCGTCCTTTTATACTGCACAGCACAGTGTGCACAGTTTCGTAATATGTGAGGATGGACTCCCTACCCATAGCGTATATACATATATGAGCAAAATGACAGCTAGGTCAAATTGCAGGTGTTCTTTCTACCCATTACCATTGGCATCCGATCCCTTCGGCCTCACATTCTGTACTACGCAACTCTCCTACGCGTCTCAATGAAATTTCTCGGCGTGGTCGCGTAGGTAGACAGAGACCTCCGTGCAAGGCCAAATAATTGATATAACCGGGCCAATTTAAGATGTGATGCAACGATATGACGGTACAGATGAATTATGGACCTGTTGCTTTGGTAATTGATATATTCAATCTAACTATCAAACTAAGTTACCTGCAAAATATCTATACAGAACAGCTGTTTCAAGTTTGTCTTACACATTGCTGTTAATATCTCGTAGAGAAATGCTTGTTTTACAAGGACAATTAAAGCCTTATAAAGAACTAGCTGTTTTGGAATTGAAATCCAGTTCCCGCAACCAATGGAAACCTATTACCGTGATAAAAAGTGTCATTCCAGACTATAATCTATCTCGACGAAACTTCAGACAGATCTGTTCAGTCGCAAAAGCGTGATTAAATAACAAACATTTTCATAAACTTTCACAACAGGGATTTATTACAATCGGGAATAACACATAGGCGACTCTTTATCCCGGGAAAAGGCTAGGCTCCCATAAGTTGTGGAAACACGATCAAAATCCCACGCATGAGCAGCCGCTGGTATTAGCTATTTGCTTTATAATTTCATTCGTTCAATATTAAAATCTATTAAGCCACATAATTAGAGTATACATAGACGACATTATTACGCACTAAGCACATAATAGTTGATGTTTAAGTGTGTTCAAACACTTGTATTTGGCTTGTGCGTGAGGCTCTTAAGATAATCTCTAAACGAAGGCTTAACCGCTTAGCATGCTCGAACTCGAAGACCACCCGCCTTGTGTGCTAAGTGACATGACGGGGTCTGTTTTAACGTGTAGTTATAAGCTATAGATCACACCATAGAATAGATATACAGGGTATCTATGTCATATAATATGGTGTCTGTGTGTGTAATTTTCAATAGTTCAAACAATATGAGTGAAATTCGGAATGGAAGGAGATACTTATTTAATGAATTACAGAAATCGCAAATATAATTCAAGTCTTCACAGCTACCGTCAAATTATCACATGCGGCGGTTCCCAGAGGGAGGAAGCAGGCCTGCTGGTTTGGCGACGTAAATGATGCATGCCAATGGCCTCAATACCATGTATGTCCAAGTGTGAAGTGGAGACGCAAAACCGGAAATCGTAGCCCAGGCTATGAGACTAGAGCCTCTTTTTTTTGTGCGCGAAATCTCCACGGATACTTCCACCACCGGAGCCGGTGGGGTAGGTTATGTTGGACTTGAACCGGCTAAAAACGCACGCCAGAGGTGAGATTATCTGAGACATATGCCTCGCAATCCGGCCGAACCGAGACCAGAGCCTCACAGTTATTTAATCAATTAGCCTATGGAAAGATTTAGATTATCAATAAATATTGTCGTCCAGTAACATGTTCTAATCGCGTTTGCACATCAATAATATCAACACAATATTGACAGTATCGCGAAGACCACGATACATATTGACTGTCTGTATCTAATCCCTATGGCAATCTACAGCTTGAGATATGTCTCCCCCAATGGGCGCCACAGCAGACTCCTTCGCCTACGGCATCCGGTCTTTTTCAGCTACCACATTTTATTTACAACACAGAAAAATGCGGCGTGGTTTCCGGCAGAGCTGAATTAGGGCCACCCTATCTCTTCCCATGCGGTGTCGTACAAGTCGACTAAGGGATAGGGCTGTTTAACATCAGACAGATATATACAGTCTAGACTCATGGCTCGAGACAGTAGTGCCCGGAATACGGCAATAGACTCACCCCCTATTACGTGGGACGGAATACAATTATTGGTGAAATGTGGGGGTTAATTCACCTCTGCCTAAGCCTCCAGGGATAAAGGCGTGATTATATGTATGTATGTAAAAATCCATCGATCCTTTGTAGGTATCAGAGTAAATAAATAAGTGATAACACTAATTGTTCGCAAATCTTCCAGTTAAAAAATGTTTATAATTTTATAAAATAGATAAACTCAATAACGAGTCACTAACTGAGTAAATAGATAAGAGTTAACAGTTATTTGGAAAGTTACACATGAAATAAACATTAATTCCAAGTAATTAATGATTCATCAATAATATCTATGCTGATACGTCTGTTCATTAAAACACGTGTTAGAAATATACCGTACAATTGATTAACTACCACGGATGGAACTAGGCAATCGCTATGTGGATAATGTTGATTGATATTCTATATCAGTATCAAAATAATCGGGATATTTACCATGTTGCATTGTTTCGAGTTTCCGATATTTCGGTGCTGTTGCAAGCACCATGATCACGGAAGAACTGAAATATCGAAAACTCAAAACAATGCAACATGTAAAATATCCCGATTATTTTGATACTGATGTGATTGACCATGATAGTTTAAATAGATATTCTATAAATCATCATCCAAGCGATTTCTCAGTCGCTGCGTCGTCAACTCACCTTTGGCAAGCAACAACGACGCACAGGCGCCGAGCGTTTTAGTGGGTTCGAATCCGACATAACCTCTCCCACTGGCTCCGGCGGGGGGTATCCGTGGGGACTTTTTGTACGTAAAAAAGTATATCTAGGTACAATTATTAAATTAGCGCAATGGAAAAGGAATACGATGACTAATAATAACAATATTCTATGACAAACCACACAGTACCATCTATACCCAAACTAAATATGACATCTTCAGCGGGTACGCTTTCCCTAATTTGGCTTTTACGGGAGCTACAGTTGCCTGACTTTGGTTGGGAGTCACGCGTCAGTAGCACGAGAGGAATGCCTTTGACAGAGCTTCAGCTTTAATAAGCAAGTTTGAGGTTGGCCTTCGACCCGAAGATTTTGGTGTCGGGTCTTAATTTCTCAATAACTGCCGAATCGTCTGTAGTTAATCGATTATATGGTTATTCCTAACACGTGCTTGATGAGCCCACGTAACAGCTGATTGTAGTACGAACAGTTTCAAGGACGACCACTAAATAATAGATTCGCATTTCGCCACAGAGGCCCCAGTTTGGCGGCAAGAGGTGTAACTTGTTTTCATTCACTAAAAAAACTCACTCAAAAGTTTTTTTTAGGTGCAAACTTCATCAGGGCAATTTCGTTGAACAGTTTTTATAGATGGGTAAAAATCATTACACTCGCGACACTGTTACCGACACTGTTACTGACTGTTTGTGTCAAATTCATAAGTGACACCTCAGTATTCACTGCCAAGTTTTCACTTCAGTCGGTTTTCCCGGAGTGCCAGAATATTAGAAATCTAAGATAACAGTAATCCAGCTAATCCTTCTAGCTGAGTTAAATTGCTTGTTAGGAATGAGTTTAAATCAGTAATGCCCGGATTCGAACTCGAGAGCTCTCGATCGTAAGGTCAACTCATTACCCGCTAAGCTACCGATGCAGGAGTATCGGTAGCTTAGCAGTTAATGAATTAGTCATTATGCCATCATGGCTCAAATTTAATTCAGCTGGCTTTTTTCCAGGTGGCTTAGGCTCTGACCCAGGCATTCTCCTCAGAGTCGAAGGGTCCGTCGGCAGCCGCTTCCGTAAAACAAATCCAATTACGGAACAGAGGAGTAGGAGAGCAGGCGGCCAGGTTCTACAGTGCAAGATTTAGATGCAACTGGAACTGGTGATCGCATGACGACGGTATCAAGCGGGTCGTGTGTTAAAAAATCTTAGCTCTAACGTCTATTTTCGTTCATTAACAATAATTTCAGTTCAGTATTTAAGTTTGTATTCGTATATTTTGTTGATTCGTCTTAAAAAAATGCGCTATAACGGATTTTAATGAACGTGCCAAATAAAAACTTCGTTTAAAAAGTCAGTTTACGGTTGTTTGCTGAAGAAATAACAGTCTATATTATAATTTTTATTTTTTATTTTTTTATTATGTCGTGTCGAATAACCAACTCTGTGTCATTCCCGGCGCAAAAGTGCCCATGATGCTGGCCGCGTTGCCTCGCTGAATCACAATGGCCATCCTTTGCCCCAGGCAGGAACGAGCCGGAACGGGAGTCACCGCCTTGTCGTGGATACGGCGGCCCATTTCCGCGATCAACCTCTTCGTCTCTGACCTCCGACTGCCCATAGTCTCCACCGCAATGGGCACAAAATAATATTGTGGCTCCATTGCAGCGTATTTCACCCTTTTTTGATCGCGTTGTGCGATTTGATTGTGGGAATTTTTAATTCTGTTATTTAATAAATAAAACTATTTTTGACGGATTCCATCGCGATTTATTTACAAAGCAAACGATTTACAAAAACTAAATACGTTACATGGTATTTAAAAAGAAAAAATATTGCCAATGTTAGTGTGCCAATATAAAGTTTCCCCTACAGATTATTGTCAATTAATAAACTATTGCCGTTTGCTAGCAGGCAGGCACTGGAAAACGGAAAAAATGTGAGTACTAAAAGTGAACATGGAAAAAAATCCATCAAAAAGTCAACTCATCAAACTGCGCAACCGCATCTCCAGTTCTCACTGTACCTAAGTAACAAAGAATCAATCACAATACCCTATATGCTGTAATACGGAGCATTGTTCTCCATATTTAAATGTAAAAGGTCATGTTTTTAATCCTACAATATAAATTATTATGTATCATTTTTATAAATGGCAATTGTATCCGCGAGAATGAGATGAGAATCTCCCACTCCCACTATTTCAGAGCACAGCGGGATATTTTGTAATTTTACTGGCAACACCCGGCCACGTTTCACTGTAGTGGCCGAAGTACGTTCGAATGCTAGCCAAGTGAGAGGGTTCGACTCCCGTTCATGCGCGATTTGCATGCGTATTGGTCTGGGCTCTGGGCATTTCTGTGTATAGTATAGAAAAATATAGTTAGTGAAATGTAGGAGCTAAATGCTAATACATCGGGGATTTACGTGCGTGAATATATAGTTTGTTTTATCGCATTCTAGAACCGATAAAGCTAGCTAAGTAATGCTTCCATTGGGTCTAGATAGCGCAATGTCGAGGTTTCTGTACGGATACTTTTTATTCACTGACTGTACAAGCTTCGTTAGTTATTTAATAACCTACATGGTGTCAGTATTATTTATATAGCAGTCACACCAGTGTCGAGTCAACTGCCGTCGTTCCTCCTAACCCTTGACCCTCGTCCGTTGTTTAGCAGGTGCGCCGACTCGCAGGTGAGATTGGCTAGGCACTAAATATGTTGTCAGGGTCCGGTACACCCAATAATTAACTTTTCATATCAATATTATTTAAATGGCAACTAAACCATTGTTTATATATTTATGTGCTAAACATGTATATTTATTAAACTTTATGTGAACTTCTCTCATATCTTTCTTTTTTGTTTGTTTTTAATACACCTTGTTTCTAGTTTATTTGCTAACTACACCAAATCTTTTGCTTTATTACATCACTGTCCATCCCAAGGTTGCCTGGAAAAAATTGCTTCCAGCGATAAGGGCGCCCATTGTACATTAAACTGTATGCATGCTACCTACAATCTACTGTAATCTAATGGTGTACAATAAAGAATTATTTATCTATCTATCTAAACCAGAGTCGAACACACTTCGAAAAGTAGTGAGAGAACTAATCAAGCTAATTGAGTAATTGAGATGAAAGGGTCAATGAATCTTGTTATTTTTGTAGATTAGCAATCCGGAGCGAGTGTCCTCTGACCGCAGATGTCTTCGTTCGGTGTTTACCAGATGCACCGAATTACAGCTGAGGTTGGTTTCGGCACCAACGGTGTCGGTTGGGCTTTGTACCCAGTGGAAGGAGTAAATAAACGCAATTGACATGAAAAGGTCAACGTATCTTGTTAGTTTTGTAGATTAACCGGCCATTTGTAATTATATCGCGACACAAAGCTACTCGTAACACATTTTTATATATAGATAATAAGTAAATTTTTTGGACATCAAAATATGCTCACTTTTATGTCAACAGATCTGAGACGAGACCTTTACCCTCTAACATTAGATTACATATGGTCAAATCTTTCTTTCTCCTATCAGATAAGAAGAAATAAGGTAGGACACGACGGTATTTCCGTCCAATTGAGCAGTCCGACTGGGGAATTACCTCAGACGTATAAAATACTCTGGCTATAATAACGTGTTCCCGGCGGTGAGTAAATCATGGAACTTCAGTCAAGTCGTGACCACGGGTGCTGCAACGCATCCGAAACGTCGGCAGAAATGGTAAGTTCCATGATTTAATAGCGAAAACTCCCGAGCCATTGTATAGTTATGAATTTACACCGTGATAGTTTAAAAATAACGTCAGTTTATTAACATTTTTGTTTAGAAACTCATGTTAAAGACTAAAAATCGAAATTTAACCACTAGTTAGCCTAGTTTATTCCACACACCCGAGGAGAGGGCCAGATCGTGAGAGATGGCCCTGGGTCGGCCGGGGTGCGAGGGATATGCCTGTCAACCTCACCTTCGGCAACCAAAGCGACCCACAGGCGGCGTGCGTTTTAGTCGGTTCGAGTCCGACAATCCTCCTCCACCGGCTCCGGTGGGGAGGTATCCGTGGGGATTTTGCGCACGTAAAAAAAAGCCTAGTTTATTTGTTTAATATGTGTTTTATAAAAAGTAGCTACAAGATTGTTTAACTTTAGTTAAGTAACTAACCAAATAGAGTATACGCATATTACTTTAAGAAGAGGTTTCAAAAAACATGCAAAATATCCATAAATCCTCCGTACTAATATTATTAATGCGATGGTAATTCTGGCTGTCTGTTACACTATCACGCCTAAGCCTGGGCATCTGGACTGCACTGAATCTTGGGCAATGGTATAGGCTACCTTTTAATGCGAAAGAAAGGGTTAAAATGGTTCAAATAGGGGCTAAAGACCTGATGAAATTTGGTACACCCATAAATAAGAGCTTTGAAAAGGATATAGGCTATATTTGGTAGCGATAATCGCGGTAGCCTAGTGGTATGGGTAATGGACTGCTGAGACGAGGTCTCGGGTTCGATCCCAGGTTTTACCATGGCACACACCAATGACGTTTCGATGTTTTTCGAAGTTATGTGTGTATTTATCACAGGTTTATAAGTGCCCGGTTAATGGCAATAGACTCGTCACCTATTACATTGGGACCTAAACATAAACTGGCGAAATGTTGGTGCTAGCACCTCTGCCTAACCCTTCAGGGATTTTTTTTTTTTTTTTTTTTATCTTTATTTATTTACAGGACTTTTATCGTAAGACATGTCAGTCCTATTGTAACAAATTATATTATTTACATTTACAAAACATTTCTACACATCTCATCTCCCTTCAGGGATATAGGCGCAAGTTTATGTTATGATAACCGATATCCACGGAGCCAGAACTGCGGATATCAACTAGTCTAAGATATAAAAACCAGTGCAGCCCTCAATAATATATTATCAATTATTATTAGCATTATTATCATAACTATCTGTCATATATAATCTATTCACTATTATATAATGAGTTACTTGCAACGTATGTAACCAATCTTATCTAAAATCTTGATACTTTATAATTTTTTAATTTTAATGTCATTAAATCACGTACGGGGCCCTTCCCAGGTGCTCTAGCTGTACAAGGCTAGGTGCTATTCGCTCAGATGCTATCCAGCTTGGAGGTCAAGTGGGCTACCCTCAAGATCTGATCCCGCACCTGCTAGTTGGTACGGTTAGGCTTCAGGGAGGTGAGATGGTAGTAGCTCCCACAAAAGTCAAGATAAGTAACAAGAGAAAGAGAAGAACAGTCTACCGGACGAGCGAGACTAGCGCTATGATTATATTTAATATAATCAAACCATTGACATACATCACAATTTAAAACCAGCAGTTTTAATTTGAAGATAAAAAAAAAATGCCACCGTTATTCGTAACTTTCGGAATATATTTTCTTAAATTAACGAAGACGTCAATTCACAATGCAACGACATACCGGCAACTAAAACATTGACAAGACCTACATTTTAACTATAGCTACTAACAAAACCGCATACCTACACTTACTTGCATTATCGCCTTTACAAATTCCTATAAATACCAACACTAGTGGAAATTCACATCACTAGGCACTGCACAGATTCACTGAACACGGTTTAAAAAAAAAACATTCGAATAATTTTGAATTTTTTTTCGATATTTGTCGGTTTTCGCGCGTCACTACACGTGTGGTCTCGGCGCGGAGTTTACCGTCACTGATTTTAGAATGTGAAGTGGGGAGTGTTGCTACGTTTTAGAATTTAATTTGCTCGCTTTTCGCTAGTTTTGCGAGATAAAATTGTTTGCTATGAGTTAATATAGTTATCATATCACTATTATTGTACAGAATAAAATCATCCTCCAGCCCATATTATCCCATATTTATTTGGTGTAGGCGCAACATGTGTGCTTTTTACATTCATCTCTCGTTGCAGTCATCTTAACATTCACCATTCGCTCCCTTCCTAGCCATATCATCTTTCACACAATCCATCCTTATGCTCTTAGGTCTTCCTCTTCTATTGTAGCCATATACCTTTGTAATGATAACTTCTTCTGTCTATTTCAAGACATAAATATGTGTATGTGTGTCAAAATAGCCTTAAAAAAGTTTAGGTCTTGGCAGGCTCATTCGCCCTCTTGAATAGGCCTAATAGCCTTTAACGTGTCGAGACCGTTAATTAAAGTCTGGCTATAAAATTACAAGTCTAGCTTTAAAAAGGCTAAGTCCTGAGTAACACCATTTGTGTATCGTGCTAAATGACGTTTTACTTTTTTTATATAAAACTTTGCATAATTATTCCATACCAAGGACAGGAAATTACTTAGTTACACATAATATAATTATATAAAGTCATTCTTTTCATATTAACCGTAATAAAACACATAATTTACGGTTATTTATTAGTAATAAACTATTGTTTACGATAACTTTTAGTTAGCAATTTGTGTACATTTCAAGTTATAATTTTGCTACCTTTGATAATATCAATATCCCGCCATCTTGGTATAAATCGACGCTCTACGATTATAATTTTTGTGGTTACTCTTTTATCATAAAGTATAGAGTAATTGAGATATTTACCATCTTGTATTGTGCAGAGTTTACTTTTTTCTTTACTGTACTGTTTTTTAATTCTAATGTGAGTGACCATTATTATGGTATTATATGTATTCCGGGTATTTAAACTATTCTTTAAATACCCGGAATACATAGAGTAATGGCCTTTATTAGAATGGTTGGAAGTGTTGGAACGGCTCTAGAGGGGTTTATTGATCCCACCGAGAGCCAAGTTGGTAGATGGTACGTTGAAGGCAAAGTCTCAGGAAAGAGGGCACCTACAATACAATACAATGTTACAATGGTGGCTCTCAGCTTGACGGTCTCATCAGGTGCTTTTCCACGCCCTGCTTAAACGACTCGGGACTGTAAGAAGAAGGAAACACGTGTGCATATAAAGAATTCTAAGACTTTATAGGGCGGTAAAGATAAAGAGTTACCGAACCGCTTGGTTTATCATGGAACATACAGCGGCGTATGCGGGTGACATCTATTAATTTACTACCTATTTCATTTCGTGCCAGTAGCGGTGGAGACCCTTGAGAAATGGGGCAAAGTGGCCAAAAGACTTGTAAGGGCGATTGGACAGAGGCTCATAGAGGTTACTCATGACCCTCGCTTCGAATCGTTACTGGTGCAGAGGCTGGCTATCGCAATTCAATGTGGAAACGCAGCAAGTGTAATGGGTACCTCTGCACCGGAAGCGATCTGAGGTGGTTTATTCGATTAGTCTAGTAATTTATTTAGGTGACATTATGTAATTTGTATTTGAATAATATTATGGAAATAAAATGTATTATAATTTGAATTTACTGTTAATGTTCAATCGTTTAAGCAATGAAGTCATAGTCTCCTTTAAAATTACCGTTTTTATTGTAAAAATTTTCAACTGGTATCACCAGTGTGGACACATAGGTGGCCGTTAAATAACAATTAGTCAGTTAATAGACACCGCGTCATCTGTTTCATACAACTAGTCAAGTTATTAAATAAACTCGGAATAAAACTTCAAAAGTGATATTGTGATTTTTGTCGCATTGAGTCAGGACTCTCAATAACCTCAGGAGGTCACGAACATTCTATAGCCTTTACAGTTGCGTAGAGATGTTGCTTGCGTCCTTGGCAGTATTTTACCGTCTGTACCATGGTCAATGTTCTGATGAGCTCTTCCAATTAGTCCTATCCTCCCCTCTACTACACAGGACAACACGTGCAGAGCTTAGATGTCACCTGCACACGGTGCAGAATATCCGATCAACCAATTGGTTCGGGCCGACCCAGGGCCATCTCTCTCGCTCTGGGCCTCTCCTCTGGTGAGTCTCGACCTGACGACATCGGACGGAGTCGCAAGGCATTAGCTAGCGTTCAACGTTTAGCGTAAACGTCCTCTAAGTTATCGTAAGGTAATTCGATAACACTCATTAATACATATTGTACTATCTATTAACCTTGTCCGCTGCAACACGAACCATGTGGATCGAATCATTTCGTTGGTGACTGTTGGTGAAAAATTTTATAATATGAAGGTGCTATAAGTGCCGGCGAACTTCTTGAACAACCTGATAAAAGCTCCCGCATGTATGGAAGTGCAATCTTTGAATACCACTGGGATTGGTGCTCGACTAATTCTGGAAGATAGGGAGCCGTTTTGGAGATTACCCCGTACAAACAAACAGACAGACAAAATTTTTAAAATGGCAGTTTTATTACAGTATAGTTAAAGGAAAAAATTATAAGAGCATGATCCGGCCTACCGTCCTGTATGGATCGGAGAGCTGGTCCGTGAAGGTGACGGATGAAAGACGGTTGCATGTAGCCGAGATGAGGATGTTGAGATGGATGTGTGGTGTGACAAGAATGGATAAGATTAGGAACGAATATATTAGAGGAAGTTTGACAGTAGCACCAATCACGGAAAAGCCACGACGAGGAAATCGTTTGTCCTGGTTCGGACATGTAATGCGTAGGGATGAAAGTAATGTCGTAAGGAAGGCACTAACTATGGAAGTGGATGGTTAGAAGGGGAGAGGGGGACCTAAAATGACGTGGATGGACTGTGTGAAAGATGATATGATAACGAAGGAAGTGAATGTTGAGATGACAGCAACTAGAGATGAATGGAAAAAGGGCACATGTTGCACCGACCCCAAATAATCTTGGGATAAGGGCAGGAGGATGATGATTACAGTATAGTGCAAACATTAATTAAACACTGTTATTTTAACGTTATAAATAATCATACACTCCAATTTAATTTAATTGTATAGCTATAGCCTAGCTTTTTTTTTTTTACGTGCGCAAAATACCCACGGATACCTCCCCCCCCGCTGCCGGTGGAGGAGATTATGTCGGACTCGAACCGACTAAAACGCACGCCGCCTGTGGGTCGTTTTGATTGCCGAAGGTGAGGTTGACAGGCATATCCCTCGCACCCCGGCCGACCCAGGGCCATCTCTATCAATCTGGCCCTCTCCTCGGGGATATAGACTAACTGAAGAGAAAACCTGAATAAAGTTCATCAAGACGAGTTAACTCTTTTCAGATATATTTGCTAGCCATAAATCCGTTCTAACACAGACATAAATTATATTTCTTCTACCTATAACGGTGGCTCCATTCTTCACATTTCGTTCACAGCTCACGCCTGACATGCTTCAGAAAAAAAAATCTAGCCACCACGACACTGGAACGGTTTAAATTCTAGGCTACAATTATAGCTATCATTAATCCCTTATAGATAGAAGGTAAGCAGTTCTAGGAATGCCTTTGATACAGCCCGGAGGTCTCGTTCTTGCGTGGAGTTGTAATTAGTTACATCCTAGATAAGTGGGTAGTTATCGATGTAATTATTTAACTTCTTTTTTTATACCATTTAGGTGGCAGACAAGTGCACGGCCCACCTGATGGAAAGTGGTTAACGTGGCCCATGGACGTGTGTAACACCAGAGAAGCCACACTCGCGCTGCCGACCCTGTAAGCACAGAGTTTCTGTGCTGTTAGTGTAGAGGACAAAGCAGGACAAGTCTTTAGTCATCCCACTGACAGCACAAATTCTCCAGTGAGCTCTGGCTACCCTACTCACCGCTGGGAATACAACACGAAGTTATTATAACCGCGGTATTCTGTAATTGACTTAAAATCACGTACAAACCACATTGACTTTTATGTTACGGCTAATATTAGTTGCGTGAGTAATTCTGACATTCGCTGGTTACTCTTAAGGTTACCTAATGGGTAATCAACTAAACATATATCACACGCACAAGTCTTACCACAGTCTTGTCTGCGCAGGCCGGTTTAGACACCGGAACACTGTGCGTGTAGCCGGTAAAACCGATGCCTGCGCAGGCAAAACTGTAGAGAAAGTCAGTTTATCCTATCCTCAGCAGTCACTGTTAAATATAGCCAAAGTCGTCTGATTAAAAATGCATTAGGACCATTTGGGCCATTAGGTCCAGTTAACAATTTGGCAAGTCGGTCCGTTTCGCCCAATGCCCAATTCGTTCTTTTCCCATTTCGTACATTTCCCGTTTCGTCCAGTTCCCGCTTAGGTAGCTCGTGGACATCGCCCACCCCCGACACGGACAGCTACAAATAGTCAGAGATCCGATTGTGGTCTCAAATCGATACCATTTTTAGAGTTCCGTACTTACCTAATGCGTAAAAACTGAACTCTGTAACTAAAACCCCACTGTTGTCACCAGGTTTTATCTCATGACAGTTGAAATTTTCACAAATGATGTACTTCTATTATTATACAACGGTTCGGGACTTTGCGCGATTAAGTCATGGAACTTAATATTTCTGCCGACGTTTCGGATGCGTTAGAGCACCCGTGGTCACGACTGTTGCTGTTATAACAACAAATATTAAAAAACAAATAAAATAAATATTTAAGGGGGGCTCCTATACCACGAACGTGATTTTAAAGAGGTCCAGATAATGTTGCGGATACATTCACGGGCGAGTTTTGTTCGTTTCGTAGTCAGTACAATCAATTTAGTAAGTATAATTTGAGATTGATATGGTCATTCACATTACTGATCGAGTACAGTGCGAAAACGCAGACAGTGGTAAGAGCGATGCGCGTAACAAACGAGTGCTAAAGAAGATAGACCGATATGGTCTGCCCAATAACAACTAGCTCGGCGGTCTTCAGTACACCGTGATCATGGCACTTGAAACAGCGCCGAAATATCGGTTGCTCAACAAAAACAATAAACATGGTTAATATCCCGGCGAGTAATAGACCAGTAATTTAGTAGGTAGTATGATATATTCTAGAACCTATTCAGCTAATAACACGAGAGTACTCAAGCTGTGACGAAACTGCTCAACTCGCGAGACATAAGACGTCCCACTTGTGAAAGAGCGCGCTCGAATCAAAGCGCTCTTGTTCTTGTCAAAGGCGTTATGACATCCCTACCTTGAACATTCTGTTTTGTCTCTAAAATAGTGGAGTAGATGGATGCTGACACCCCATGTGTGACAATCGATCGTAGTTTAAGGTAACACAGCTTCACAGATTAAGGGGTTGCTTTGCTTGACGGCACTGGACGGCACGGAACCGCAGTACAATATGGAGGCTTCAGATTGATTGGAGTTGACTTATCAACGCAGTTGAATTATTAACGCAGGCTTCTGTATGAACATTGAGGATAAGATAACGAAGTCCAGGGTCTCCACACTTCTGTGGTCAGGGTATTCATAGGAATACTACTGGGGAAGTACCTCCGCCCTACAGAATACCGCTGTTATAATAACTTCGTGTTGTGTTCCCAGCGGTGAGTAGGGTAGCCAGAGCTCACTGGAGAATTTGTGCCGTCAGTGGGAAGACTAAAGGCTTGTCCTGATTTGTCTTCTACTGACGGCACAGAAACTCTGTACTTACAGGGTTGGCAGCGCGACTGTGACTCCTCTGGTGTTACAGACGTCCATAGGCCACGGTAACTACTTTCCATCAGGTGGGCCGTGTGCTTGTCTGCCAACTAAGTGGTATAAAAAAAAAAAAAAATTAAAAAAAACTTCGTGTTGTGTTCCCAGCGGTGAGTAGGGTAGCCCAGAGCTCACTGGAGAATTTGTGCTGTCAGTGGGATGACAAAAGGCTTGTCCTGCTTTATCCTCTACACTGACGGCACGGAGATTCTGTGCTTACATTCGTCGTCGGCAGTGGTCGAGGACGGACGCGTGCGCGGAGCTCCTTCCTAATTTTTACACTACCCTCGTAATTAATAATTTATCTGTGAAATCCAATACTCGGACCCTCCTGCTCTCTCTTGGGCATCGGTCCATTGGAGGCAGTGGCCATATTGGAATCAGTACGGGATAGAGATAGTGACTCTTTGTGCTGTGTTGTGCGCGAGATCGGTCCCTCTTGCTTCCTCTTACGCGAGTGGCCATAGGAGGCAGCGGCCATCTTTGGTTTTGCTCCACAAGGAGGGAGATAGAATCAGTGCGACAGTGACGTTTGACAAGTGACAGTGACACTTAGCGGCGGTGACGTCTGTCTGTGACGATTGACAAGTGATAGTGACACTTAGCGGCGGTGACGCCCCTAACTGACGTGCTGTCAGTCTGGCAGTGGTGAGGTGACAGTGTTGAGAGTGACGTCTTGACTCACTTTAATCCGTTTAACCTTGGACGTTGGATGTCATAACATACTACTTGAGACTTTTAATACCGCGATCTAGAAAACGGCAAAACTAAACAACGCCATCTAGTGAACGACCTAGAACTAAATAATCTGGCTTTTATCTCGTGTTGTGCTGGTGCTCGCAATACATTATACGGGTTCTATTTGTTTATTTATTTATTTATTGTTTTCTCTTCTTTGTTTATACGTGCGTTTGGGGTATATTAATTGAATCTACCCCCTCTACTCCCCCTTCATCAAGATGGAGGAGGATGATGACACTCGACGCTTGCGATTGGAGGATGAACTTCGGCTGCTATCAGAACGTGGCTTAGCATCGGGATTTATGTCCGGTAGAGCGTCACTAAGCAGGACCTCACCCCAGAGCTTCAGTACCCCCACGCACAGTCAGGCCGAAACCTTCAGCACCCCTTTGACTGCAGTTCCGGCCGCCCTACAACTACCGGCGCGGGAAAAACGACCACTTACATCTCCAGAAGACTTGCAGGAACAAAACAGGCGCCGGATGAACATTCACTCTAAGCGTCTTGGTGGAGGTGAGGCTCCCCCACTTAGTGGAATCCTCAGCACACCGTCCGGAGCAACTATCGTGGAGGGAACTGAGGCACCAATTACTACACCAGGAGGCAAGGCACAGTTAGAATCGGACCCACTGATGGCTGCAACACCGGATCAGCTGCAAAGCGCTGCAGCTGCGCAGACGCGTAGTATTATGGACGCGGTCCGTTCAAAAGGCAGCAAACTAAATAAGGAAGAGCTGACCATAATTGGTGCCAGCACTGAACGCGTGGCCTCAATAGTGGCCCAATTGGCTCTACGTTTGGCAGCTGCGGAAGGCAAGGTGGCTCTTCTTGAGCGAACTAACTTCGTCTCAAGAATAGCTGAACAGGTGCCCAACTCAGCTGGCTATGCGCCCATTCCCAAAAGGGACTTCGCATCGGTTTTAAGATGCGGTCGACAGGCACCGCCCATACCGATGCCTGCATACATGGGACCAACCCTCGCTTTCGCGCCAGCAGAAGAAGGAACGCTCAAAACCGCCGAGGAGACAAAAACAGAATTAAAGAGAGCTATAAACCCAGCTACTATAGGCGCCCAAGTGGCTAACTTAAGGAAGGTAGGAGGTGCGAGAGTGGTTATCCAGACCACCACTGTGCAGGCTGCCAACCGTCTAAAAGAGGCGGCTCCGCCATCACTGAGGGTCACCGAGCTCAGCCGTCGTCAACCTTTGGTCTGCCTTAGTCCCATTGACGGCGATCCGTCATATGAGGACATTAAGAGTGCGCTACATGACCAGAACTTTCGGGACCATGCTAAGTGGACAAGAGAGTCCCTGGGTAAAGAAATGAGAGGTGCTTTTAAAAAATCAAGACGGGGAGGCGCGGCCGTTGCTGCTGTGTTCGAGTGCACTCCAGAGTTGCGACAGGAGTTGGTAGAGCGTGGAAAATTATTCCTTGGCTGGCAGGTGATTGAGGCGACTGACTACGTCGCTGTGACATGCTGCAATAAATGTCAGCAATATGGGCACCCAGAAAGACACTGCAGAATGACGGAACCTACCTGCTCCAAGTGCGGGATAACTGGCCACCGGGAACCTGAGTGCACCAGCCAGACGACCAGATGCGCCACCTGCCACAAATTTGGACGCGGAGACGCCACCAATCATCGGACGGCCGCACCGGGCTGCCCTGCGCGGAAATATGCGGAAAACCGAACCATGTCCATGACCAACTATGGATAATCAACTGGTCATCAAGTGTGGGCAGATTAACCTAGGCAAGTCCATACGGTCCTCAAGGGAGCTCCCAGCGATTGCAGAGGATCACCACCTCGACATCTTACTAATACAGGAGCAACACCCAGGTTCACTAGGTGTTATCGAACATGGCACAACCCCGATGGCAGGCGTATACCTACACAGCAATACCCGAGCCTGTACGGTGTTAACACACCTTAGCAATGATCACTGCCTCGCGGTCACACTCGGCCCACAAAATATAACAATGGTTTCGGCCTATTTTCAATACAGTCAGGATGTAGGACCTCACTTGCACCAGCTCGACAATATCATGAGTGCTGCACCCGGGAAACCAATTGTGATTGGAGCGGACTGTAACGCACACTCGCCACAATGGCACAGCTTCCCTCGACATTACGTCGGCCGAGGAAGAGAAACGGCACAACGCCGCAACTTGGTTGAGGCCTTCATTGCCGCCCACGGCCTGCAGATTGCGAACGTGGAGGGCCAGTTGTCCACTTTCAATGGACCAGGGGGGGAGTCTAACATTGATATTACGCTGCACACCCGGAACGTCAAAATCATTAACTGGGCGGTGAGGGACTGTCAGAGCTCTAGCGATCACAGACTGATCACCTTTGACATAGTGACCGCCAATCATAGCCGGCCTCTCAACGATCGAACCACGCTGAGTCCTGAACCGGTGCACTACAGGGACAGGGGGGTGCATTGGCCCGGCTTCCAATCTGCCATAGCCGCGCGCATGGGACGACTTCGTACCGACACACCAGCCGAGGCTCTGGCTGAGGGCTATACCAACATACTAATCCGAACTGCAGACGAGTACCTCGGCCGAAAAAAACCAGCCAAGAATAACCGGTATGAGTGGTGGAGCCCCCAGTTGGACAACCTAAGAAGTAAGCATAATCGTGCCCGCCGTAGGTGGCAGGATTCTAGACATGCAGGGGGTCGTAAGGAAGCAACATTAAGAACGGAATTTCATAGACTGAGAGCAGAGTATAGAAGAAGAATGGGAGAAGCAGAACTCGTCTTCTTTCGCTCAACAGCGGAGACAGGCAACCAAGACCCCTGGGGGCTGGCATACCGAGCCGCGAGCGGCAGGGTCAGGCCACCCAGCAACATACTCAGCGGGATTCAATTAACGTCAGGACACACTGGGACGGTGGCCGAGGCTATGAACGGCTTGCTGCGGGCGCTGTGTCCTGATGACAACAGCTCTCGGGATTCTGCGCACCACCAGCGGATCCGTATCCTGGCCTCGATCACCCCCACTGGAATCGATGCGTCTCCCCCAACACTTGGAGAGTTGGGGCAGATCATACGACGGCTCCCAAACACTGCTCCGGGATTGGATGGCATCAGCGCCTCCATAATAAAGCAGGCGTGGAGAGCGGCCCCCGTGGAGGCCGCACACGTCTTTGCCAGGTGCATAATCGAGGGGATCTTTCCCACTACGTGGAAAACTGGCAGGCTACTGATCCTGCCCAAATGCAATGGTAAGCCCCCCACTGATCCAAAGGCATACCGCCCGATCACACTCTTGTCTGTGCTCGGCAAAATCTTAGAACGCGCACTTCTACAATGCGCCCCTTCAATCAGCAGTCAAATCTCCCCGAGCCAGCACGGATTTTCATTAGGTAAGTCAACGGTCACGGCGCTGATGACAATCCTGCGCACTGTAAGAGATAGTCCAGCTAAGTATGTCCAGGCTATTTTCCTAGATATAGCAGGCGCCTTCGACAATGCCTGGTGGCCAATGATACTAATCAAACTAAAGGGACGGGGCTGTGCCCCAAATGTGTTTAACGTGGTGAGATCATATTTCATCAACCGTCGGGTGGGTCTATTCCTTGGTGACCGGGTGGTGTGGAGGGACCTGACGATGGGCTGCCCTCAGGGATCGGTGCTGGGCCACACGGCCACACGGAGCCACACTGTGGAATATTCTAATGGATGATAGTATGCGCTTGCCACTACCGCTGGGGGTCAGCATCGTTGCATATGCCGACGATATCACGGTCCTTGTCGAGGCGACATCGCGAGCCGAAATTGAGCGTAAAAGCGCCGTTTCAATGGGCTTGCTCAGTGATTGGGGTTCGCGAAATCGATTGTCCTTCTCGCCCAGCAAGTCATCAACGATGACACTGGGTGGCAGGCTCCAGCGGCCTCCCATTATCAAGATGGATGGCACCACGATTGGGTCCGTGAAATCCACAAAGGTTCTGGGGGTGGTACTGGACTCTGGCCTGTCCTTTGCGCAACATGCCCTTGATATTGGCGAACGAGCAGCCAAATGCTTCGGCAAAATGAGTAGGGTATCGGCATCATCATGGGGTGTTAAATATAGGGGTCTGTTCACGGTGTATAGGGGCACCTATGTCCCCACGGTCACATATGCTGCGGCCGTTTGGTACGAACGAGCCCTTTTGCATGCTGTTCGCAGCCCCTTGTTACGAACGCAGCGGTCCAGTTTAATGCTGCTCACAAAGGCCTATAGGACGACTAGCACGAACGCGCTAGCGGTACTTGCGGGAGTGCTGCCGGCTGACCTGGAGGTAATCCGTGCTGGTTCGCTGGAGAAAACTAGGCTGAGTCTTCTGGCTGAGCATGGGGAATCGAGTAGGCAGCTGCAGGAGGAGCTTAAACAGTGGAGGGAGACCACTAGGGCTGACGCATTACGAACCTGGCAGAGACGCTGGGATACAGAGGAGAAGGGAAGAACAACGTACCTTTTCTTCCCTTTGGTAGAACAGCGGCTTGCATGGCATTGGGTCGAGCCGGACTATGAGCTGTCCCAGCTCCTCACTGGACATGGATGTTTTCGAAAGAGATTGTATGACCTTGGCCTTGGTAGCGAAAGTGTATGTTTCTGTGGATTGGAAGATGAAGACCTACACCATGTGCTGTGGGTCTGCCCCCTGTATGATGACATCCGCGACAACATGATGGGAGGTGTGGTAAGATCGGAGGCTGGGCCTATGTATTACTCGGACCTTGTAGGTACACCCCAAAACTTCGGACGGCTGCGGAGCTTTGCGCGAGTTTGGCACGAGAGGCGCAAAGCTCGTGAGGTCTCTAACGGCGACGAAGCCTGTTAGTGTGGCGTGCTGCCCCAGAAAGGGGAGAGAGCGAAAATGGTGAGGCACATAAAATAATTTGTAGGGAGTCAAGAAATGCGCGCCTGAAAGAGAGCAGACGCCAGTAGGGTGCGCATCTCCCAAGATTCGGCCCGTTATAACCAAGATGGTTGGTAGGGCCATGGGAAGGAGGTGGGAATAGTGCCACCTAAGTGGTATAAAAAATTGTTGTGTCTTTATAATACGTGGTTGCATTATTAATAGCAATGAATGAATGCGTGCAAGTGTACATAACATGAGACTAACTGAGCGGTTAATTGCTTGGTAGTTTATGAGTACTGAGTAATTTGTTATTTAAAGACTTACTAGCGGAGTATGAGCGCCATCTATTGATTGCCGTATAGAACTATAACCCTCTGAGATTTCCCATAATAAAACTTCGTCCTGGCAAGCACAAAGCACAACTCTATGTCTGGCCTGGAATTCATTATCAGCTTATTTGTTTCCTTCTTCCTACAGTCCCGGGTCCTTTAAGCGGGGCGTGAAAAAGCATATGATGAGACAGTCAAGCTGAGTGTCACCATTGTAACATGGTATATGTATGTAATGGTGACTCTCTTTTCTAAGACTTTGCCTTCAGCTTATCATCAGGCGAGGTAAAGTCTAAATGCCCCCCACATGCGTGCCAATGGTCTCACCACCGTGGACGCCTAAGATCATGTGTAGTGTAGGAAATAGAGCCGGGAGATGGACTCTGAGCTCCAGGTTCACCCAGGGCTCGAATGCAATCAGGAATTCGGGAGTTATGTGCGTACTTACATTTCGACGATCCATTTTTATTATAATACTAGCTGTTTACCACAGTTCTGTTAGTATGGAATACTGAAATACATGGTTGTTACATTTTCTGATTCAGAAGTGGGATCCGTATCCGACATAGGTGTAGCAATAGGCTAATAAACTAATGAATTAAAGCACGTACATACATACATATAATCACGCCTTTATTCCCGGAGGGATGGGCAGAAGTGAATTAACACCTACATTTTACCAATCATTAAATTCGATCCCATGTAAAAGGAGGTAAGCCTATTGCCGTCTTCCGGACACTATTTTTGAGGCTGAGTCTGGGCTATACACATCTGTCTGATGTTAAACAGCCCTATCCCTTAGTCGCCTTGTACGACATCGCATGGGAAGAGATGGGGTGGTCCAAATTCTACTCTGGCAGGAAGCACGCGGCGTTAAAAATTAAAATACACGGCTTAATAACAGCAAAATGGTTATGATATCTGCAATTCCCGTGAAAGGTAGAATTATTGCAATTTAGCTACTTATTATAATCAGATTATATCTCGATTTATTACTTAGTTTTGTGAATTGATAATAATGCTGACATTGCGGTTGCTTTTCAGCAGAAATAGTCGCAAAAAGATTAAGGATAAGATTTTACCAGTGCCGATTTTGGCTGCTACACTTTTCATAAAAATCCGTTAAATAAAACAGAGCTTTCATGTATTTACTCAGTTTTTTTTTTAACTAAGACATGCCAACTTGACTTCACCTCGCCTGATTGTAAGCTAAAGGCAAAGTCTCAGGAAAGAGGGTCACCATTACAGATACTAAGTACTCAGCTTGGCGGCCTCAGATGCTTTTTCACGACCCGCTTAAATGACACTCTTTCTTTTCAATAGATGTCGGTTACTGTTTTTGGAGAAATCCGCTCTTAGATTGAAAGTGAGACGATCACTCGCCAACTTATAGACTTAGGAGGTAGACAAGTACATGGCCCATTTGATGGGTAGTGGTTACCGCAGCCTACCAATACCAAGAAACTTCATCACACGCACGTTAAAGCTATGGAATGGATTCCTTGCTGCGGTTTTCCCCAAGCGCCTACAAAATGGCGTTCCTTTAAAGGGACATTTTAATGTTTCTTCAGGGTCGGCAGCGTGAGTATAACGCCCCTGGTGTTGGGGTAACCACTTTCCATCAGGTGGGCCGTGTGCTTGTATGCCACCTAAGTGGTATAAAAAACTACCAGGGGTGTCACACTCGTACTAACTACTACTAACGTACTAACCCTGTAAGAATCATTTAATGCCCTTTTTAAAGAACTCCATGCTGGAAACCATTCAACAGCTTGAGCATAGCCTAGGGAAGAGAAGGATATAAGAATTATTTAAGAAAAATAAAAAAAAAGGTTATTTTTCCACTCATGTGGCAAATAAGCACACATCCGTAATTAGAAGTGGTTGCCGTGGCCTATGGACGCTGCACATGTCCATACACACCATGGGCGTGATGCCCTTCTTGAAGAATCCTTTATTGTAGTATCGCTTTGGAAAAGAACAGCAGGGTTTCTTTGCGGCCAGGACAATAGTGCAGGCAGCAGCTAGCCGCTCGTGGCTAACATATTTCAAAAGAAAAAGGTCAGTATTTTAATTTATTAAGTCGACGCTTACTACATCTATTAATTATAAACCATATCTGATTATATTCTAAAACTCACCCGATCAGAAATCGCCTCTTCCATTTTCCCGCGCTTCAATCCCGGCGCGCGGATCACGTTTGCCGGTGGCGCCATTACGGTAGCTGCGGAATTCGGCGCACCGCCATTCCCGCTCCCAACCGTAACCGGTATATAACCGGCCTCCATGACACTAGGTACTAAGCATTTCAGCCACTCATCAATAGATGGCGCTATTTGCCATTGCACGCTAGATGGCGTTATTATTTTTTTTCACATAAATTTTTTATTTTTATTATAATAACACTACGTAAACAATACACTATAAAATGCACTAATTCAATTCACTGTATGCAATAATGGACGTATTTTGAGTCACTAGCCATTTTTGAGGAACTGGTTTCGGTCACAGCACGTAAAATTTAATTTATTTTGTTAGAATTTTGAGCACAATTTCTGAACGGAATGCGTATATTTTTGACACTTGTATGCACTATTTTTACACTTGTTTTCTCATATTTTCCTTAAAACCAACACTTGTTATTATTTGTTAACTTTTTCCTTCACATCGCAGGCTTGTTCACAGAACGGACGTTCGACATATTCTGAATTTCGGAACGCTGTCTCACTCACCGCTCCATCTGTGAAAGAGACAGAAAACTTTGAACATAATTGACAAAACAACACAATTGTACAGGTTTTACATCAATAAACAAGTAGGGTGAAATGACCAATTATCGACTTAGGTGAACATAGATAATACATTTTTATTACTTCCTACATTCTATTACATAATTCGTTTAATGAAAAAGTGTGAATATTTTAATCAAATCAATTGAGTAATTCTCATTGATCGGACGCTAGCATAATACGTAATTTTCTACGTAACTGTTTGAATGAATTAGCGTAAAATGAAAATACAAATTGGTTATGAAACTATGCAGTGGATATCTTTTGAGAGTTATGATAATAATTATTATATAAGGTTACGATAATATTATTTCATTGCCGGCCGGTAATGTGACTAAAATACTTATATTTTGTGTATATATATAACAATTTTGCATATTAAATCATTGTTTATTCGTACGTCTATTGCAACTTGCCAATCTTGCAACCTCAGCCCATTGCTGGTATTGGTAAATAAGCTACGGAATTACCTGGCAGATATTATTATAATACTAATCCCAACTTACTAATCACAAATTAATAAGTGATTAGTATTTTTCTCCCTGTGAGCATTTCTTGTTATACCACATAGGTGGCAGACAAGCACACGGCCCACCTGATGGAAAGTGGACACCGTTTGCATGTTCGTATGACATACATACATACATATAATCACGCCTTCATCCCCGAATGCGCAAATCCCCGAATCCGGGTGTTAATTTACCTCTGTTAGGCAGAGGTGAATTAACACCCGCATTTCATCAATCATTAAATTCGAACTCACGTAATACGGGGTGAGTTTATTGCCGTCTTCCAGGCACTATTGTTGACTCAAGCCATTCATCTGAGGCTGAGTTTGGACAGTATATATCTGTCTGATGTAAAACAGCCCTATCCCTTAGTCGCCTTGTACGACACCGCATAGGAAGAGATGGGGTGGTCCAAATTGTACTCTGCCGGGAACCACGCGGCATTGCATGACAACGTACATAATAATGTTTATATTCCAATTCTATGTAAGTTACATACATCAGGGACTCTTAATTCCACATCCATAATTCTATTGATCGGGACATGCAAAACTGCGATGTATTAGAACGAATCATAAACTTAGCATCACGCGATAAGGTGTTTCAAAAGTCACAACAGCCACAAAAATAATAACATTTACAGTTATGACAACGGAGTCACCGTTACCTGTCTTCTTGTATTAAGAAGTGATTGTGAATTAAAAGTGAAAGCATTTGGAGCTATGAATGAGGCCTATTGTGATGTTCAAATCTCAGGTTACGCAAATATTTATGGCTAGCTGATGCCCGCGGTTCCGTCCGCGTAAACGTCGATTGTACTTGTAATCAACTAATTGCCAATAAATAATGTGGACGTGAAGTCAGACAGTCTTGGTCAAAATGAATCAAACTTAATCGAAATTCATTTAGTTGTTTTTGCATTGATCGCGAATAAATATACAAGAATTCTAAAAAAATATATTATATGTTTCAGAATTCATATTCTTTATTGTTATAACAAAAATAGAAGGCAAGTACAGTAGTTCTTAATCTAGTCTTTAATAAAAAATCTATGTCCATTGAACAGACATTTACAATTTTATAATAGAAGAAGCTAATAGCAGAAGAAAATGAATTTCTACATTTTGTTTATAGCCTAAGCTAAATTATAGATTGTAGAACTGTAATAGTCTTAGGCCATAGAATTGATTACAATACCATTTTTTATGTCATCATCATCATCATCATGTCAGCCACACATAGTCCACTGCTGAACATAGGCCTCTCCCACAGATTTCCAGAATGACCGATCTAAAGCAGCCCGCATCCAGCGCTTCCCGGCGACCTACATGAGGTCGTCCTTCCATCTGGCAATTTTTTATGTATTCTCACGTATTTTAGCGACTGTTTAATCACTCGCGGTTTCGATCGCGTGATGTACTTTTCCTGGTCCCACAAAAACATTAAATTAAATGTCAAAAACGGTATTCTCGCAAAACAATTTTCAAGAAAGAACATTGGGCATCGTGATCGTTTATTTATCTTAACATCGAAGCTAAATAAATAAATAATTTTTTATTGAACCTTTAATTGTTCTTGACATTTAGTAGATCGAGAATAAATCGAGACTGAATTATGAACGTATCTTTGTTAGGAGATTTGATCTCCTGTGATTGGCATCAAATTATAAGCGTATTAAATCCGGATAGCCGACAACAAGCACACTCACCCTACATTACATTTTTATCGACAACCAAGGACTAAAATATTATCGTAACGAGAATTTTCACACTGATATAGGAAGGGATTGTGTTTACTCGTAAACTGTTAAGTAATTCATCCTATCAAAGGAAACATGAAAACTTAATTTAGTTATGGCCTTAGTTTATGTACAAGTGACGGAAATTATTATAGGTAGGTACTCCATTTGGTTAGGTAGGGAGGAGGAGCTCGAATTGAGCAGTCCGACTGGGGAAGTACCTCCGCCCTACAGAATATCGCGGTCATAATAACCTCGTGTCGTGTTCCCGGCGGTGAGTAGGGTAGACAGAGCTCACTGAAGAGTTGCTGTACTGTCAGATAGAAGGGAGGTTGTCCTGCTTTGTTTTTTGTGCTTACAGGATTGGCAGCGCGTGTCTGACTTTATTGGTATTGCACACGTACATAGGCCACGGTAACCACTTCCCATCAGGTGGGTCATGTACTTATCTGCCAACCAAGTGGTATAAAAAAGGTACTTAACGAAACATAAACAATCTTGATGTGTCTTTATAATTCGTTTTATTTAACAACTCAGTTTATTAATATTTTTCTGTTCAGTAAATCATTTTACAGGCAATCCAGCGTGAAAACGCGGCGGGTATGATGGGCACTTTTGCACCGGGAACGATCAAGGGTGGGTTATTTGATTAATTAATGACCTAATTTGTATTGACTTAAATTGTATTGAATGTATGTATACATTAATTGTTAATTCAGATGATAATAAATGAATTTCTTCTTTACAGACTAAAAACCAAAATCAAAATAATAGTTACCTAACTAAATGGAGTATAGCATGCCCGTAAACCAGCTAAGCTCAATTGCTTGTGTTAGGAGTGAATTCGGTAGTGTAATAGCCGAGATTCAAACTTGAGACCTTTGTTGTCCTGCTTTGTCTTCTACACTGTCGGCACAGAAACTCTGTTCTTACAAGGTCGGTAGCCCGAGTGTGACTTCTCTGGTGTTATACACGCCAATAGGCCACGGTAACTACTTTTAATCAGGTGGGCCGTGTGCTTGTCTGCCACCAAGTTTTTAAGCTGTGGAATGAACTCTCTGCTGCGGTTTTCCCATGCGCCTACAAAATGAGGTTCTTCAAAAGGGACATTACAAGGTTTCTTCAGGGTCGGCAGTGCGAGTGTGACACCCCTGTTGTTGCATACGTCCAAAGGCCAGGGTAACCGCTTCCCATCAGGTGGGCCGTGTGCTTGTCTGCCACCTAAGTGGTACAAAAAAATGGTTTAAAACTCCAGGTGCTTGAACTTCTACTAAAGATATTGTTTCCTTGACGTCATAGAGGGTGACATATCTGCCCAAAACCATGCCATATGGAAGGTGGAGTAAAAGTCTGAAGGCGGACCCCAGGCTCCAAGGTAAGGACCTCGGATGCCATCAGGACACAACTCCTTTATAATGATGCTGATGATGATAGAAAGGATTGTGGTAACGTTTAATAGTGATTTAAATCATCTTATCAAAGGAAATATGAACAGGTAATCTAGTAATGACCTTAGTTTCGTAGTTAATCATCTGCCAAGGGCATAGTGTGCCAATAGAGTATTTCAAGTAGGTAATGTATATTTAAAGAAGTTTTATATTTACATTAGTCTGGGTGTCACAGCATTTTGGACCACCCCATCTCTATCCATGCGGTGTCGTACAAGGCGACTAAGGGATAGGGCTGTTTAACATCAGACAGATATAAACAGTACAGACTCAGCCTCAGATGCATGGCTGGAGTCAATAATAGTGCCCGGAACACGGCAATAGGTTCACCCCCTATTACGTGGGAATTGGTGAAATGTGGGTGTTAATTCACCAGTGCCTAGAATGAAGAGAAAGATCGCGGGTTCGAATCCCGCCTGGACCGTTTAAATTTTTTTCACCCCTGCCTAACCCTCCGGGGCCTCCGGGGATAAAGGCGTGATTATATGTATGTATGTATATTTCAAATATATAACGAATAGATAAATTATAAATAAGTGATAAAAATTGCGTGAAACCAAAAGCCAAGAAATGAATTGCAAATGACACATAAATGCTAATAATAAACTCATAATACAGATAAAAAAATAAAAAAAACCACTGAAAAAACACGAGCGCGCCTCGCCAAAAATAAGCTAAATAGTAAAAAATATATAGTCAGTGTATCTCCGGATGACGCAATTTTTTTTATACAACTTAAGTGGCAGACAAGCACGGTCCACCTGATGGAAAGTGGTTACCATGACCTATAAACGTGTGCAACACCAGTGTTACCGACCCTGTAAGAACAGAGAGTTTCTGTGTCAGTGTAGAAGAAACAATCAGGACGTGCCTTTGGTCTTCCTACTGACAGCACAAAAATTTGTCAGTTACTCTACTGACTACTCTACTCACCGTCTAACTAACTAACTTTACTTAGGTAGCCATCATCTCATTGATCGTCATCATCATCATCATCATCATGGCCAATCATTCTAACTAAGATATTAATAATAGGTCGTTACACATGAAATTGACGATTTTTTAAAGAACCAATTTCTTCAAAAAAAACTTGTGTGCGTTGTCAAAGACGTCATGTCTAATTATTTACCATTTTCAGGGTTCCAGACCTCAAAAGTAAAGAAATACGGAACCCTTATAGGATCATTTCGTTGTCTGTCTGTCGGTCAAGACCTTTTTCTCGGGACTTCAAATTTTTACCACCTATAATGTCTTGAAACTGAGCAAAACTCATACTTCCAAGTCAACACATTTAAAATATATTACAGTTTATGTAGCTAAATTACGGAACCTACGGTGAACGAGTCCGACTCGCACTTGACCGACTTTTTTATTATATGTGAAAAATCGAAGTCATAATACCGCGCTACGCCCTATTTCGTGTTGGCACCAAAACTATAAAGGACTTTATTGAACATTTTGACACTTATCTATAATAATATAAACATAGAGCGAACGAAATAGGTAAACAGGCTTCTTTACAAATTAAAAAATATTTGTGAGCAGAGTTTTTCGGTCAAGAATGTCATTGTAGTTTTGCCACAATTTCGTAACTCTAACATTGCGTGAAGTTGCGTGCGGTTGCCGGTCGCTACGTATGCTAATATTTGTTACCTGTTAGCTGCGCAAGAGTTGTTTTGTTAGATACGCATCATAAGACGGTTCTAGCTTCACATACTATGTGATTTACTTATTCGATGAATATTTGTATACTACATTAGATTATTGCCTTTAGCTTACCATCAGGCGAGGTGAGGTCAAGTTGGCGTGTGTTATACAAAAAAAAAAAATATCATTTTTTTTTATACCACTTAGTTGGCAGACAAGCACACGGCCCACCTGATGGGAAGCGGTTACCGTGGCCTATGGACGTATGCAACACCAGGGGTGTCACACTCGCGCTGCCGACCATGAAGAAACCTTCTGATGCCCCTCTTGAAGAACCCCATATTGTATTGTAATTGTAATCATATATAAACTCACGCGAGAAAATTTCTAAAAGTACCCGTAGCGAACGAGCGAGCTAAACTGGTGTAAAAATGAAAAGAATGAAAAAATAAAGCAACTTCAATGTGTTGCCTTACGAACACGCGTAGTTAAGTTAAATCATCAATTTATGTCCTATACGTTGAAGACTTTCGTAAACGTCATAAGATCAATACTGCCACCTGGATTCAGTTGTGTGAACAAAATTGAACTAAGATCGAATTTAAACTATCATGGTCACTGACATCAGTATCAGAATAAACGGGATATTTACCATGTTTCACTATTTTGAGCTTTCACCGCCACTACTCCAGTTCCTCCGTGATCATGGTGCTTGCAACAGCGCCGAAATATCGGAAGCTCAAAATAGTGAAACATGGTAAATATCCCGTTTATTCTGATACTGATAAGATCGAATTGATGTACCCTGACAAATTCTCGTGTCGCCAACAACGAAAGACAGAGTGCACAAGCAAAAAGTATAGTCACACGTAATGATAGTTCGAATATGTCTCATTGCGTAGCGTATAAATAAACAAGTCCTGCACAAGGCCGAACTAATTACAATATGAATGCATAAATGTGACGTATGTTATCAAGTTTTACGTACATTTCCAATGAGATTCGAGTCTACATTAACGATTTTAATCTGTAGGAGCCTCGTAAACATCTTCAGCACAAAAATAACCCTAACCTAACCTGCAAAGGGGTTGAGTAGCCAGACAGCATTATAAGCGATTTGGTGTTTTTCACTGTTAGTTTATATTGTTTGTAATGAATAAATAAATAAATAATAATACAATCGCTACTGTAAAAGCCAAAATAAGCCTAAACATGGAATGGAAAAGTAGGATAGCGGTCCCCGGTTTCGCAGCAGTTCGACGATGATGATTGAATTGTGTATATTAGTGTTTACTGTGTTAATTAAAAATTCTAATAATTATATGTCATAATAAAACCACTGTCATACCATGGACACTGTTAACAATGCCATTTAATATTAGACTTTACTGCTATTAGAGTCTATAATTAAATGGCAACGTGTAGAGCGAATGAAAATCTTTTCATTCAGCCTACACGATGCCATTCTACTCGTATTATATTTTAGACTTTAAGACATTTCGGTAAAGTCTATTATTTAAATGTTATTTTTGTGTTAGTGGTATAACAGTGATTCTGCTATGACATAAAATTAGCAGAAGCGGGGTTGCCAATGTACATAGGTCGCGTTAATCACTTTCCACCAGGTGGGCCGTGTGCTTGTCCTCCAATGACCTCTGGCTACCCTACTCACCGCCGGGAACAAAACACGAGGTTATTATAGCCGCGGTATTCTGGAGTGGAGGTACTTCCCCAGTCGGACAGTTCAATTGGAACAGAAAAACCGTCATGACATACCTTCTAGAATCATTTTAGGGTAGCTTTGTCATTTCGTTTGAATCTCCCTTTTAGTAGAGTAGAGGTTTTTAAATACCAAATAGAAGAATTAATCATATAAAAGGTATGTAATTATGTAATATTTTTTTTATTTGTATTAGTGACGTGTGAACCAAAATATTGTGAGAATGCATCCATGTATTATTTGAATGATAAAACATAATTAATAAGATATAATAAGATATATAAATCATAAAAAAGACCTCTTCGCTCGAGTATAATGTACAAATTGACATAATTTAGTATCAGAATGAATTAAGTATTATATTATATTACGCACTTAATTTGCAAGATTTCTTAATAACTTAAATAGAACTTTGGTAACTGTCAAAACTGAAGAAATATCAACGTTTGGAGGTTTTTAATCAGGAACATAAAAGAGGTTGACATGGACCAGATATGGACAAAAAATAAGTTTAAAACTAAAACCCGACTACTGAAAAATCAGCTCCCTAATGAAATTAGGGATTTAGCTGTGTTTAAATTTAAAAATATTATTAAAAGTAAATTGTGTCAGATAGGCTATTATAAAATCCAAGAATACTTGGATGATAAACAAGTTTGGAAATGAGCTGTTCACTCAACTATGCTACTCAAGTAAATATTTGTATTTAGATTAAGTAGACTAAGTGTATGTTTGTAAACAGACCAAAAAAAAAAGAAATGCCCGCTGAGTTCCTTGCCGGAGTCTTCTCAGGTCGGGGCCGCGTTTCGAACCGGTGTTCCATTAACTTAACTGATATTCATGTTCCTTTTTTGTTGACGTTTTGTAAGCCCTTTCAGTTGATACCAAACACGACATATTTACCACAAATTTATTGTTTAACACCGTACTTTATGCCCTCTGGAGGGCGCCACAATATACTTAGAGACACATTATGATATTAAACGAGTGTGGCTTCTTTGGTGTTACACACGTTCATAGGCCACGGTAACCACTTTCCATCAGGTTGGCCGTGCGCTTGTCTGCCACCTAAGTGGTATAAAAATAAAAAAAATAGCCTATAACCAGCGGACAACTAAGACGCTTCTAGCGATACTTCATTTTTATAGATCTAATAAGTGGTTGAGGAGCTATGAGGAACAAATGAACCTACATACTTACATAGCCTGTCAAAATCATAACCCTCCTTTTGCTTCGCCGTAGTCGGGTAAAAACTTTGGCACATAGATGGTTTATTACAATGGATTATAAACATCATTATTTGCCGAGGCTCAGTCTTGCATTCGAAGTTCGCATTTCGGGAATCCGCGGTCAGCTCTGTTACTATTTTTTTATAAAATAATTGATCTGTACGTTGGGTACAGCTGTCTGAAGAGATCCCCCGTCTTCCTTTTCCCGTGAGCAAAGTCTGCACCAGAATCTCATCTATCAATAAATAGGTACCAGCTTGCAAATGAGGTTGGCCTGCGCTCCAAAGGCCTTTGATACACACATACATATTTATTATTTATCCCCGGAGGGTTAGGCAAAGGTGAATTAACATCCACATTTCACCAATAATTTTATTCGGTCCCATGTAATAGGGGTAAGCCTATTGCCGTATTTTGGACACTATTTTTACTCGAGCCATGCATCTGAAGCAGAGTCTGGGCTGTATACATCTGTCTGATGTTAAACAGCCCCATTCCTTAGTCGCCTTGTACGACACGGCATGGGAAGAGATGCGGTGGTCTAAATTCTACTCTGCCGGGAATTGACGGGCACCACATGCGTGGAAATGATAGCCCCTTCCTAAAACTGTGGGTATTGTGTACTAACTCAATAACAGTCGTAAGATGCCATCGATAACTTGATTATTATTTTTTTATTCAGCGACGCGTGACTAGAGGCAAGAAATGTCGGCGAGCCGCAAACGCTCGCGTTGACAACAATGCATTAGATCCAATGATTTTGTACTAAAAAGGCGTATGTTGCGAGGGATATGCCTGTCAACCTCACCAAAACGACCCACAGGCGGCGTACGTTTTAGTCGGTTCGAGCCCGACATAACCTCTTCCACCGACACCGGTGGGGAGGTATCCGTGGGGATTTTGCGCACGTAAAAAAAAGGCGTATGTATGATACTAGTATTTTGAAAACTGACATTCAAAATAATACTAATTATGGTATGAATTGAGAGTAAACAGCATCATTGAGAAACCGCAGTGAATTAACATAAACAATATTTAAACCGATTAAGATATGGAAGAAATTAATCGGTTCAGGCGGAATTAGAACTAGATAGAAGAATTTGGGTGGTTTCGGGCGAAGGTACTATGACTTAGTGGTCAGAGCTTTCCCCCTGTAAGGGAAAAATCGCAGGTTCGAATCCCACCGTATCACATTCAAGTCTATTCCACGGTAAGCTGTATCTGCAGCATGCTGTACGCAGCTGCTGTATGCGGTCAGCTACGAACTGGTACTGTTAGCCTCTTGAAGTCTTGGCATGTCAAAAGTTTAAACGAAAGTTATACATTTAAATAAAACTATTTTAAACGTCTTTTTTAATATGTACACCTTCTACGTCTCAATTGCTTTTCGGTAGCCATTCCAGTGGAGTAGTTTAAAAGATCTAAACGATCAGACAACGAAAGAGATTTCATTTTATAGTACGTGAAGAACAACCCCACCAGAATCGGCTACTTCTGATGTTTAAACAACAATCAGGACGCCGATTCTGCGAACTTTCAACCACAAGTCATGGATAAAATTGCCATTTAACTGTAGACATTATCGCTATGCTTTTAAAGTATAAAATTAAATGGCATCTTGTAGAGCGAATGAAAAACATAATAAATTATTTTTCATTTAATTTTGAACTTTAAATCCATAGTAACAAAATCTAAAATGTAATGGTGTTTTTAGCAGTGTCTGTGGTATGACATTGGTTTTACTTTAATAGAACCAAGGGCCCTGGTCGGTATACTTGTAGTCAAACGTCGGCGGCGACGACGCGCTTTACGCACCTCCCCTTTCCGGGGACGAGTTGGGGACTCAGGGGTCCCCACACCCGAGGAGAGAGCCAGATCGAGAGGAATGGCCCTGTGTCGGCCGGGGTGCGAGGAATATGCCTATTAACCTCACCCTCTGCAACCAAAAACGATCCACAGGCGTCGGAGGCTCCAGTAGGGGGGTATCCGTGGGGATTTAGCGCTCGTAAAAAAAAGTCCAATGTAAATAGGTATCTTTGCATACTACATCACACGTACATTATACTCGTGACGAGCCGGCACAGTACTTGATTAACAATTAACATTTGTATTAGCTATTCCACGCATGCTGTATTCCGTGATGTTCAGCTACGAGTATTTAAGTGCGCAAATAATTATGTAAAATCTAAGTTGGCTGTGACTATTTTGCCGCTGTATATTTGTAAGCTTTTATTTCATTTGATAGGTACACACTGATCAAAATAATGATTTATTTAACTAAAGACAGGCCAAAAGACCAATTCTCCTAACAAGATGTTCAAAATGCAGTCTCGATATCCGAAATGTCAGAAACAAGCACGATTTCAATTGGGAGCCACTTAAGTTGTTTACGGAAATCAGACATGTGATCATTCTTGCGTACACCAAATATGAATCTTATGCAGACATTTTGGAGTCGCTCAAATTTATCTAGTTGCTCCTCTTTGAGATCGGGATAGCTGACATCGGCGTTATCGAGAACATGAAGAAGAAGCGATTGTGCGAGTGCAGTTTTAGTGGGAATTGGAAGGAAGTTTCGAAGCCTTCGTAAGGCACCCGCCGATGCGAAAAGTTTTCAGCTGGTTTTCTGTAACTGAATATTTCAAGGAAATGATTTATCCATGAAGATACCCAAGTTCTTGATACTGTCACTAACTGGCACGACTGCTCCACCCTTAGTTACCTGAGGATTTTGGGTGCAATCTATTTTTAAACTCAATCTTGGACTAACAATAACAATTACTTGTGTTTTGGACGAGCCCATGAATGAATGAATGAGAGAATGAGACCATGAATCAATCAATCATCTCAATATCCGCCATTTTATCCGATCCTCTGCCTTTCGCATCCAGTCTGTCCCAGCCACCTTTTTCAGGTCGTCCGTCCATCTGGCTAGGGGGCGTCCTACCTTCCATTTACCTTCTCGCGGTCTCCACTCTAGGACTTATTTGCTCCAACGGCCATCAGTCAATTGACAAAGGTGGCCAGCCCACTGCAGCTTGCTTATTTTGCAACCTATGTCGGTAACTTTAGTTCTCTGTCTGACAATTCTCATAATAAGAATTTATTCATGAATGCCTCGATCTATTGTTAAAAATGACCACGATATTAATAACAATCAATCACTAGATACATTTAACAACATTTCACAACAATAAGCAGATTCTAATTTCGTGTAAATGTTGCCGCGTGAGAAAATATTGTCCTAATACGATTCCATTGAAGTGACCTTTTTAGACGTAATCGTGACAAGATATATGGCAACCATACCCGAGTCATATGATCTTACAAGAGGTATAATATATTTAGTATTTACAAACGAGGGTTTCCGCACAATATTTTCCTGCACGTAACCATTTAAGTATTCACTTTGTTTGACACACCATGTTTACAAAACAAAATGGCGATATAGGCAGAATGCAAATGATGCATATTATAAATACCACCACGGTAGTCCTTCTCTTGAGTGTGAGGCAGTGGAATCTATACTTATAATTGTAAAGTGGTGATGTCTGTCCATTGTGTCTCCTTATTGAAGGCACAGAAACTCTCTGTTCGGAAGCACGGGTGTAACTTCCCTGGTCTTGCACATGTTCTTAGATCGCGGTAACCATTTTACATCGAGTGGGCCGTGTGCTTCTCTATCACATATGTTGTACATAAAATAAAATATATTCTATACCATATATATTAAGACGAGCCGAGCACGAGCTAAGTACGAGCAGAGCCAAAATCGTCTTGGCCTTATAGCTTCGGCTATAATAATCGATGCTGCTGCAATAGCCATCTCTTCCATACCCGCCATGAGCCGCGGGTATACTGTGGAAAACTATTATTGTTGTAGGCTTGTTGTATATCCATACCTTGTCATCGCGAGCAGAGTGGGCTCAGCATGTGCTCTGCTCGTCTAGCGTAGACACACCTTTAGGGTTATGTTTTATAACGACAAATTAAAAAAAAACATGTATGTGCTTGAAGGACGCACAAACTACTTTCTTTGATGCTGTTCTTTTTGTTTCTAAAGTTTTTCTTGGTCAGACTAAACTAAATCTTACGTATGTAACTCCTTTACACATCATTATTCTTGTCCATTTCTTCTCCTCCTCTGTATAAGCCTTTATGAGAGTCCCTGCCGATTTACCTCCGAACCCCGAGAGCAAAGCCAGCGTCAGAATCCGTCATTCAAGATCTTTACCGGCTTGCAAATAAAGTTGGCTTATAGAGTCACTAATATACCAGCATTTTTTCTTTCATGATCTTTCCCATAAATTAAGTTTGTTATGTTGAGTCTAAAAACGTGTTTCCAAATTCCACGCCGTTACAGACAGTATGCACACAACATAAATGGAGTTTTGTGACCGGCCTTCGACACTATTGCGACGTAACATGTCATTGAGTAAGCAGGTATCTAAAGGTCTCCGAGTGATATATTTCTAGATATTTTTCTTATACATACATATAATCACGCCTTTATCTCCGAAGTGTTAGGCAGAGGTGAATTAACACCCACATTTCATCATTATTGTATTCGGTCCCACGTAATAGAGGATGAGCCTATTGCCGTTTTCCGGGCACTATTGCTGAGCCATGCATCTGAGGCGGAGTCTGGGCTGTTTATATCTGCCTGATGTTAAACAGCCCTATACCTTAGTCGCCTTGTACGACACCGCATGGAAAGAGATGGGGTGGTCCAAATTCTAGTCTGCCGGAAACTACAAATGACATACAATTGTATAGGAGTATCTGAGTAACTGAGATAATCAGAACATTCCCCCTGTAAGGGTCTGGGTCGTGGGATTAAGTCCTGTCGTGGACGTTCACTTTTTTATATACAGGAGGAAACAGGAATAGATTAATCTGGCATAACGTAAAGGTCACTTGCTATCCCGGGCATAGATACCAATGGATTACGGGATAAAAAACCGCGATAGTCTAGTGGTATGGGTAATGGACTGCTGAGACAAGGTCTCGGGTTCGATCCCAGGTTTTACCATGGCACACACCAATGACTTTTCGATGCTTTTCGAAGTTATGTGTGTATTTATCGCAGGTTTATAAGTGCCCGGTAAATAGCAATAGGCTCGCCACCTATTACATTGGGACCTAAACATAAACTGGCGAAATGTGGGTGCTAGCACCTCTGCCTACCCCTTCGGGGATAAAGGCGTGAGTCTATGTATGTTTATTACGGGATAGGGATCAGATCCACCTAGACGGAGCTAAAGTTCCGTTCAGCTTCTCTCCGGGCGAACTGGGTTCATAAGCGTGAATAGAAAATTATTAAAAAATAAAAAAATAGAACTTATAAGATTACGCGTTCCATGATATACAATAATATTAACGGGGATCAAAGGTATGTATTTACCTATAACATGATCGCGTTAATTCCCGTGAACATTATTGTAAGACACACATTGATAACTCACTGGTACTTTTCCACATTACTTTATTACTTATTACACCTGACCAGTTTCGCCTTACGGCATCCTCAAAGATTTACAATGACATTTAAGAACATTCCTATTAGAAACATTGCGGCACTCAAGCCTAGTAACTAAAAAACCTAGTAACAACTAGTAACTAAAAGTAATAAAGTAATGTGGAAAAGTACAAGTGAGTTATCAATATGTGTAACAACAAATTCCACCAAGTGCCATCAATCTACAGTATAAATATTATTGTAAGAAATAAAAAAAAAATCCAAGCATTATAAAGTTTTACTTTAAATTCGTCTACTTAACAATACCTAAAGTAGGCTTTACAAACTGAATTAAATATTAAATACGCAAACCGTTCTAAACCCATCTAAAAAGTTAAGCTTTAGTTTAGTAAAACTGAACAAAAGCCCTACAAAATAAACTGGTACTAAAGTTGAAAGAACCTTTTAACAATTTTGTACCAACATTGTTGTGAAGCAAACAGGGTGTTCTAAGAGCTAACAATTTGGTTTATATGGCTAATTATTTGTAGCGTATTTTTGGGCTCTGCTACCTATTTTTTGCACAACAGTCAAAATCGATATCTGCGAGACCCTTGCCCTCTTTTAATTGTATTCCCTCCGTACAAGTAAAATTTAAATAAATAACGATATCATCCGCAGGGCCCTTGTATCCGCAAACGTCCCCTGTGTGCTTGAGCCTACGGGTCTGAGCAGGTCGGACGGTAAGAGGCCAGACTGACTTTGGTGCCCTGGAAGAACGGCAAATGTCTACTTTGGGACGCAACGTGTGTCAGCACGGTAGCCACCAGCCACCTTAGTCGTACCGTTCACTCCCCGTCAGCCGCTGCGGAAGACGCCGGCTCAAGGAAGAGGCTTAAGTACGCCGACTTGGATCCGCTGTACCAGTTCGTGCCAATAGCGGTGGAGACTCTGGGGAGTTGGGGCAAGGAAGCTAAAAGCCTAATTAAAGAAATTGGACAGAGGCTCATCGAGGCGACCGGTGACACTCGTTCCGGGTCGTTCCTGGTCCAAAGACTGTCCATCGCCATCCAACGTGGCAACGCAGTAAGTGTTATGGGCACTTTTGCACCAGGAGCGATCAGAGGCGGGTTATTTGATTAGTACATGGACTAAGCATTGTTTGTTGAACCATTTTGATTAATAAAGAATAAAAAATAGTACCATTCATTTCAACTACACTCGAGAGCAATGAATCCGGGTCACTTAAAGAATCCTAAAAATCTCGGAAACTAAAAATGCTAGGTTAATGCAATAAATTGTATTTAATAGACAATGTAATACTCCTTAAATGAAGGTATTAAAACTTCTTAGTTATTGTAAAGTTATATCATAAAAAAATCAAATTTGAAAAAGGGCCACTTTCGAAGATGGAACTACGAAATTACAGCATTTGGTGTTGCTTTTGTTTGTAATCTGTCATTTATGTGGGTACATAAACCATGTTGATAGTGCTCTATATTCATTAATCAAGCTGAAATTATGTCGCTTACGCCTGAAGAATGCACCAGAATACTTACAATGCTGGAAACCGGCCGGAGTCAGCGCGATACAGCCAGGACTGTCGGTGTGTCGCTGTCAACAGTACAAAGAGTTCTCCGACGTTACGAAGAAACTGGTTCTAACCTACGCAGACCAGGAACGGGCAGAACCAGGTGTACCACAGCACGAGAAGACCGATACTTGGTGAACACCATGCTTCGAAATCGCTTTCTCACAGGAACTGAACTCACCAATCAGTTTCGACGCCTCGGAGGAAGTAACCCAAGTGCATGGACAGTAAGACGTCGGCTTGCTGAATCTAATTTAAAACCCCTTAGACCTGCAAACGGCCCTAAACTGGAGCGTGGGCATCGTATTTCGAGACTAAGTTATGCCCAGAGCCACGTAAATTGGAGTATTGAAGATTGGTCAAAAGTTATGTTCTCCGACGAATCAAAATTTATGCTCTACAAGCACGATGGAAGACACAGAGTGTATCGAAGACCAGGGGAAAGATTCAAGCAAGCATGCATCGAAGAAAAAGTAGCCTACGGTGGTGGGTCTGTACTTGTGTGGGCCGGAATTTCTTCTGAAAGTCGCACAGAGCTGGTGATCATAGAAAACGGCTCTTTAACTAGCGTAAGATATGTGGAAGAAATCCTCAATGATCACGTTGGTCCATTTATGGTCAATTTAGGTGAGGATGCTATATTTATGCATGACAATGCCAGACCTCATACAGGTAGGATTGTGAATGACTACCTTCAAGAGATGAACATTACTCGTATGGAGTGGCCAGCGCGCAGCCCGGATATCAACCCGATCGAGCATGCTTGGGACGAGCTAGGCAGATGCGTAAAACAACGAAACCCTCCCCCAATCACGCTTCGTGAGCTCAAAATTGCTCTCACAGAGGAATGGGAGAATATTCCCCAAAATCGTATAAGGAACTTGGTGTACAGCATGCCAAACCGCGTAAACGCAGTAATGGAAGCACGAGGAGGCAATACGAAGTATTAAAATTCAAGAAAATCGTAATAAAGTTCAAAAATTTCATGTTTCCTATTTTTGTTTTAAGGAGAGATCAGCAGTTTTTTTCTTTATGTAATTTTGTGTTAATAAAATGTATGGTGACTCATATTTTTTTTACTTTCATTTAAGGAGTATTACATTGTCTATTAAATACAATTTATTGCATTAACCTATCATTTTTAGTTTCCGAGATTTTTAACATTCTTTAAGTGACCCGGATTCATTGCTCTCGAGTGTATCATTCACGTATACATGGAATATCTCCTTTATGATTGGTGTGTTGGTTACAGAATTATATTTGCCGATATAATTTTCTTAACAGTCATTGTAATTACTGGAATTGCAATTGTGGCTGTAAAATTCTACATTAAATAATACTAACAGTATTCAACATTAAGCGTTTCGACGCTACTGCCAAATATGAGTGAATAGGTTATTTATATGACAGGCAAATAATTTGCAGCAAACAGTTTGTCTAGAAAGATAATCACTGTAGCACTAAAACATTGTAAACAATGGCCCATAATAGCTAGTAGTGTTGTTTAAATGGATTAAATATATTGTTGAGCTTTTGTGTTATGAAAGCTAAGTGTATGCACAACAGTTAAGTGTACAGAACCCACTTATAGTACTTACTACACAAGAAGACTTTGTAGGTGATAGAGCACGATTCTCACAGCAAGAACGCATGTAGTACAGTCAGTGACAATAGTAGCTGAACACTACCTTTACAACCAATCTGTTTGAAAATATGCGCGAATATGAAGCGTCGGTAGCTTCGGAAGTCGGCCTAGCGTTTGAGAGGAACCTGGTTCGAATCCTGGCCATTATACTTCCCTCTTCTCTTAAAGTGCCCGAGGTCCATGTCTGGCAATGGACTTGTAATAGACTGACAATCAGGCCACCACTTTCTTTTTTTAGTTCCCAAGTAGTACCCCCCCCCCCTTATTCCTTCTTCTTCATCTCAGCACTAATCTCAGTCGCATCTGAAGTTTTGACCTCGAACTGCGGATTTGGCTACAATTTGATATTTTCCGTGAAGCGACTGTCATCTGACCTCCATAATCCAAAGGCGATATCTAAACATTTAGGGCTCCAAATACCCATAACGACTGCCATAGATGTTGGTATGGCAACCGGGACTGACGGCTTAACGTGCTCTCCGAGGCATGACCAGACAACTGCAAGTACTAATACAAATATTTGTACTGAGCGGGTATCGAACTCGCGCCTCCTGCTTAGCGGCCGCGTTTACTACCGACATGGAAGCTGTCCCCCACCCCCTTATTCCTAATTTATCAAATCTATTAGCCAGATGGACGGACGATCTGAAAAAAAATGGGTAGGACAGACTGGATGCGGAAGGCAACGGATCTGCAAAAATGGGAGAGGCCTTTGTCCAGCACTGGACTGCGGTGGGCTATTTGAGAGAGGCACTAAAAAGTAATAAGCTATGAATAGGATATATTTTATATTCAAGTGGACACAAATCACATTGTTGCAAACTAAAGTAATTTTCAGTTTAAGCTTAGCATCAAAAGGCTTAACAATCAACCAAAGTTTCCAGCAGTCGACGATAGTTTGTCGTTTCAAACTCTTGTGGTCAACCATTAGTTTGTTTTGAGAGTTAGTTGTTTTAATACTCAATGATATAAGCCTACGTATGGTTGTAATCTGCCACTATGAATGGTGTTCTCGACGCAATATCTCAATTTTTTCAGCATCATAAGGATTAGGAATTTTTTACTGACACGTGTTTCTATTCTGGTTTCTTTAAGCAGAGCGTGATAAAGCATCTCTTTAGACTAGCAGGGATTTCATACCAAAAATATCCTCAAGAACAAATGTTTTTATTCCGTTTCAGACTTTTTATCCATAACATGTAAAGAGTATAGATAAAAGTGTAAAGAGGTGGAATAAGCATAAGCTTCCTTTTGAGTTCGTGCCATTTTCTATGCTAGTAAATTTGCATGCCCAATTTGGGCAGAACATGGTGTACCTATTCATAAAACATAATTTGTAACATCCTTATCACAATGTTCTAGCAAATAAAGATCTATTCTACTGTATTTTGTCACATCCAGCCTCAATCCCGGTTGTATCCAAAGCTTGCACTTTAAAGACAGGAATCCGCTCTCCTGTACATCCTACATGAACATTTTTATTTTGGTAGTTCTGAAAGCGAGCAGCAGTTGTGCTAATTTGCAAGTGAGGTTGACATAAAAGCCGTAGATAAAGTCTAGGGCCTCTTATACCCTACAGTAAAATCATTTCGACAATGTAATTTCTGAGTACCCGAATTTTTCCAAATAATTCCGAAAGCAGAAAATAATAACTGACATTATTTTATCGCTCCATTTTCGTTACAGTATCTAACGCATCGACATCAATGCGCTTGCGCCGATCAGAAACCGTCGCCACTATACGGTCCAGTTAACATCCGAATGGCATTGTAACTGTTTGTTTTTATACCAGCTGTATCAAGTTCATGGCTTGGGGGGTAAGCTAGCACGTGTCCATCACCACCCGTATTCGAGAATAATGTTCAGTGAAGAATCGACACTCTAGAACAAATCTGTATTTCTTTTTATACCACTTAGTTTACCACCAAGACAACCACACGGCCCACCTGATGGAAAGTGGTTGCCGTGGCTTACGCACGTGTGCAACACCAGGGGAGTCAAAATCGTGCTGCCGACCCTGTAAGAACAGATTTTCTGTGCCTTTTTTGTGAAAAAGATAAAGTAGGACAAGCCTTTGGTCTTCTCACTGACAGCACAAAAACTTTGCAGTGAGCTCTGGCTACCCTACTCACCGCCGGGAAGTGGAAGGTGGTCGTATGCCACTTTTCCCTAGAATATATTGTTTTCTTAGACTAAGTGGCATACGACTACGGCTACCTTGAAATTTTCTTGTTTAATACTTTTCGCGTGATTTTTCAATAGTCGGGTTTTAGTTTTACATTTAATTAGAACATAACATAACATAAACTCACGCCTATATCCCCGAAGGGGTAGGCAGAGGTGCTAGCACCCACATTTCGCCAGTTTATGTTTAGGTTCCAATGTAAAATGTGGCGAGCCTATTGCCATTAACCGGGCACTTATAAACCTGCGATAAATACGCACATAGTTTCGAAAAGCGTCGAAAAGTCAATGGTGTGTGTCATGGTAAAACCTGGGATCAAACCCGAGACCTCGTCTCAGCAGTCCATTACCCATACCATTAGGCTACCGCGGCTTTTTTTATAGTTCATTTAATTATAGTCAGCTGTAAATCACAGTCGAAATATAAGGACTCAATCAATCCCGGTTCTTGATTTGGTTGGGCAATATCCCAGTGATTATTTACTATTAATGATTTGATTTGTCTAGTTCTAGGCGCGCCACTGACCTCCGCGCCTCCGTTACGAGTATTCTAGCTGAGACTAAACAGAGCGAGTCTGTAACAATAGCTGGATCAAATTGTCCGTAAAGAAATCTATTCAGAGCCCCTTTATGTACCATCTATTTGTTATAGAGATGTTTTAGTGGATACGAATGTTTTTAGAGATATCCTTCGTCCTATTGAAAGTTTGTGTAGTTGTTTGGATGTTTGTTACTTAATTACACTTAAACGACTGAACGTATTTGGCTGAAATTTGGTATAGGAATAGATGTCTGGAATAACAATACATACATACACATAATCAGACCTTTAGCTCCGGAGGGTTACTCACATTACCTACAGCAATCAATGAAATCGGTCAAAAAATTTGGTGAGCCTATTGGTGTCTTCCGGGTACTGTTATTGACTTTGCCTTTAGCTTACCATCAGGCGAGTTGAAGTCAAATTGGCGTGTCCTAGATAAAAAAAAGACTCGAGTCATGTATTTGAACGTAAGTCTGAGTTGTATATATCTGTCTGATGTTAAACAGCCGTATTCCTTAGTCGCATGTGAAGAGATAGGGTGGCCCAGATTCTACTCTGCCGGGAACCACGCGGGAATAATACATAGGTTACCTTTATCCCCGAAATAGGTTCCTATAGGTTGCCGGGAACATCATCAGAATTCAACGCGAGCGGAGACACGAGTAACAGGTAGCAGCCAATAAATATTACAAAATTGTTAACAATCGTATCGAAGACATAAACAAAATAAAGAAAATCGATTTATCCGTTCGAGAGTTGCGATATCACAGACAGACATCACAAATACATGTGTGTATGTGTGTCTGTCCGTCTGTTTCACACACTTCAAACTTATAACACCCCGTCGTTCTTGCGTCCCGTCGTTATCGAGGGTTGAAAAGATCATCTTTGACAACTTTTAAATACTCTTTAAGTCGAAGGACTGATAGCCGTTGGAGCAAACGAGTCCTAGAGTGGAGACTGTGGGAAGGGAAACGGAAGGTAGAATACCCCCTAGCCAGATGGACGGACGAACTGAAAAAGGTGGCAGGGACAGACTGGATGCGGAAGGCAGAGGATTATGATAAAATGGCGTACATTGGGAGAGACCTATGTCCAACAATGGACCGCGGCGGACTGATTGATTGATTGATTCTAATATCCCGCAAATTCTAATATCTCAACTTATAGCTCAGTAAATTCAGCCGTGGTGGCTGAAGTGGGTGACATTACGCAACCATAGATAACAAATTGTGGCGGGTATGAGGTTTTTGAGATTTTGTGTTTTTATTTCTATTTTATTTTTATTTTTGTTTTTATTCTAAATTGTGTATAAATATGTAATGTGCGTTGTGTTTATAATAAATGTATTTTCTTTCTTCTTTTCTTTCAAGGAGCCCGTTAGCCGACACCATTAGAACTTCGAGGTATGTTTAGGGATAACGTCAAGGATTGGCCGAGTGCCAAGTTGGTTTAATCACGAAACACTTATGGTCTTAGTAATGTTCTTTATATAGATTTATTTTTTTATTTCCTGTTTTGGTATGTGTGTTAAGAACAGGAGGGTGTATCATTATTATCTTTGTGTTAGTCCTGGGTCCTGATTCAGCTAATTATATATCATGGCAAAACCATGTCTGTGCTGTCAGTGGGAAGACTGAAGGCTTATCGTGCTTTGTCTTCTACACTGACGGCACAGAAACTCTCTGTGCTTACAGGGTCGGCAACGCGAGTGTTCTTTGATTGAATATTATTATTCTCTCATTACGAAAATTAGAAAGGAATAGATACTAATTCGAGATGGTTCGTGGTAATTCACAAGGACAGACCGACTAAGATGAATATAAATAGCATAAAATTAAATGAGACGCATTGAATTCGAAGAAATGACAATCGGCAAAAAGTCGCTGTAGGTTACGTTTGTAAAAACTTCTTGTCCTAGAATGAATTGTACATAGGCAGGTAAATGGCAGAAGTATCAATCAATTAGCCTACCGTGCTCGCGGCGATGTTTCGTTGCGCGGAAGAGTGGGCGGCCGGCGTCTCCTTCTGCAAGCAAGTTATGCCCTTGAAGGAGGAGGCGGGAGCGGCAGCGGGAGCGAAGGAGAATTGCAAGCCAATCTGCCCGCGTACTGAGGCAACTCAAGCGTCGGAGGTCGATGAATGACCTGCGACCCCCATGAGCGCAGACCTGGGGGTGTCGGGTGGAGCCGTTTCCGGGGACGAGTTGGGGGCTCTGTGGTCTCCACACTCGAGGAGGGCCAGAACGAGAGAGATGGCCCTGAGCCGGCTGGGGTGCAAGGGATATGCCTATCGACCTCACCTTTAGCAACCAAAAACGATCCACAAGCTCCGTGCGTTTTTGTCGGTTCGAGTCCGACATAACCTCTCCCACCGACTCTAGCGGGGGGGTATCCATGGGGATTTAACGCATGTAAAAAAAGCCTATCGTATTCCACTGCTGGACCTAGGCCTGCCCTAATGTACTTCACATCACCGCCTTCCGCTTCCAATCTATCCCAGCTACCTTTTTAAGGTCGTCAGTCCATCTTTCACTTACTTTTTTTTTGCTGACTCGCGGTCTACTCTTCGACAAAAGTATAACAGCGAATAAATATGGACTACGCATATGCAGTTTCAAAATTTGGAAAGAGGTGAGTTATCAGGTTGTCAAGCTTATATTTTTCTATAGAGGTACAAACAGCCACCAAGGTAACGACTCGGCCCGGGAAGAAATTTGTAAGAATAACCATAACCCAAATGCAAAATCATCTAATGACGTTAAAAATTTTTGAAATAGTGTCAAAATTTTAGATCGATGCTGAATTTTTGAGTGTTTCTAATTTTCTAACATACTCGTGTCGCCAACTCTATTTTATTAGACCCACGTAATAGAATCACTATTGCTCTCAACCTAGCAATTTCCTTACCTGCTGAGAAAACTAATTCAGTACCCTTCATTTGGTACTCGCTACCGTTGCGACAGCAGCTAATTTTACGACAAAAACAAAACAAACCTACTACATACCAACTTCTATACATACCGGATCTTCTGTTGAATAATTGTACAGTGTGCTTAGGTCAGTGACACTGAAAGTACAACTAATAAACCTTGCGATCGATTCACAGTAGCCACTGGACTCCCGTGTCGTTTTGCTCAGTTATTTGTCTTTAGAAAAGGATAGCTGTATAGAGTTATAAACAATGGACGGTGTTGTGTTTACCTGATAGCTCTAGAAGATACGAGATCAAATATCTCAACGAAGATTTCATTGGTCTCACAAGGAACCCAAAAATAATTTTGGCATAATCTGGTAGCGGTAGGATCGGCTTCTATGGCGCACTTTAGATGAAGTTTATTTTCCAGCAGTGGACTGCAGGTTCGATCCCAGGTGGGACACACCATATTTATCGCAGGTTCATAAGTGCCCGGTTAATGGCAACAGGCTCGCCACCTATTACATTGGGACCTAAACATAAACTGGCGAAATGTGGGTGCTAGCACCTCTGCTAACCCTTTCGAGGATATAGGCGTGAGTTTATGTTATGTGGACCGCAGTAGATTTACCTATCGAAGTCCACTGCTGGCCAAGGGCCTCTCAATGTTGGGAGGCTTTGGCCTACTGTTTCCACACTAGCCTCTCTTTGAATTTCGAGTTTTCCTTCTCTCGCAGTGATATCGTCTGCGTATTTTTCCGTTAGTCGCCTCTTATGATACTCTTCGGATGAGATGGGGTGGTAATACTAAACTTGTATTCCTTCCTCGTCACCATATGAATACGTTGACGTATCAACATCAAAAACCAGACAGTCGGGAAATGCAATAACAAGTAAACTAAATAAACTAACGCCTATATCCCCGAAAAGGTAGGTAGAGGTGCTAGCACCCACATTTCACCAGTTTATGTTTAGGTCCCAATGTAATAGGTGGCGAGTCTATTGCCAATAATCGGGCACTTACAAACCTGCGATAAATACACACATAGGTAACTTCGAAAACCATCGAAAAGTCATTGGTGTGTGCCATGGTAAAACCTGGAATCGAACCCGAGACCTCGTCTCAGCAGTCCATTACCCATACCATTAGGCTACAAGTAATATAATTAACAATAAAATGCATTTATGAACTACAACAAGCATTTGTTCGCGTTAAATACAATATTTTATAAATTTAATTTATACATACATAAATGATAAAATAATTTTCTAATCAGTAATGCGGAATTACTATTTTAAATAATGTAATATCTAGTTTTTTAAATGTTTTTACTCATATTACTGTAATACTAACATGTATTTTTATAATAATTATAAAATATTTTATTTTATTTGTGCAAGAATAAATTATACATTACATTAAAAGATTTCAGTCATATATGAAATCTAAAAAGTGAATTTTATTATTTACAAATAAAAACTCATATCATTGTCATAGGGATTCCCCAGTTGTTTCCAAGTTTGCACTTTTCCGGGAGCAACTACCGTCTTACCTCCAACTCTAATAGAAGCCTGCACCATAGGCTCGACCATTGTTTAGCAGATTTACCAGCTGGCAAGTGGGGTTTGCTTAGACCCCGCAGATATTAGTACGTATTTATTCTACCAACGCGAGCGATCCCTTGGCATGCTCTAAAGAGCTTATTGATAAATCCAGCAATGCACCAGAAAATCATTACCAATTCTTTTTCTTCGAATCAAAGGCTCATAAAGTTCCCTAAAATTAGTCGGCCCAATACTTGGTCACACCACAGCATCATCCGTTACGCTACACAGGTCCTCGATAGTACAGGTGGAGGGGCACAGTGAGCAAGGGAGCATGGTTAGTGCAGTCGCAGACCATTACAATTAGAGCTAATATAGCTTTAGCAAATCGGGGACCTAGACGCCCACACAAAGGACGTAGATAACAGGGGACGCAGTTGGCTGGACGGGCGATCAGCCCTTATGTGCGAACCATTTCCTCATATAACGATTGCCATAGATATTATTAGGACAACCGAGACCGACGGCTTAACGTTCTCTCCAAGGCACTAGAGAACAGTATAAATAAATACTTAGAATTATCGACTTACCGTCCAAAAATTTTCACCACCATCCCTTTTTCACACTCTACTATTCCCTATTCCTTCCCATCTAAATCCCTAAAGTAATACGATGATAGCAAATACAAAGCTCAAGTAAAACATAAACTTTACCCTCGACCACACTTGCAATACGTTCGCAGTCGCACACATTGCGTATGTATGGCGTCAGACAGACAAATAAACATAGGAGCGACTATCTAGTGAATATTCTATGATTAAGGTATGTTTCACATTGTAGAAGCTTAACTATGTATAATATATTAGCTTCGTCCGTGTGGAATTCTGCTCCCGTTCCGGTCATCCACAAGGTCTATTTTTAAATCTTCCATGGAACTTTTGGAACACACGATAAAAAATAGCTGAATTGGTTGAGCCGTTCTAAAGTTTACCACTAAGCAACAGTCATTTTTATTTATAAGAAGAATACATGAAATTATTACCTTCGGTCTTCGAAAACGGTAATGAGGCTTATCAAGATAATCGGTGATGGTTGTGATTGTGAGATTAGGATGCATTTACTTCCATAAAGGCCATGGAAACCAAATTGTGTAGGCGTCGGAAGCGGTGCCCGGTTTTCAAAATGTAATTTTTGGATGCAACCAGGATTGGGGCGCGGGTAGTGTTGTTGGGTTATCCATTGTCCAGATTACGACTATGAAAAATATGTGAGAAGGTCGGCAAATTGTGGCGTTCATACTACCAACTAGCCCAGGCAACATATAGAGGCGAGAGTACATTCATCAATAGTACAAAAGAGAGTGAAAATGTACTAGGCCACGTTTCGTGAGACACCATAACCACTATCGCAGGCACTCTGTCCTTGTATTCAAGATAGAATTCGAAAAGAAATTCAACATAACTGCTTAACTTACTGAACCAAGGCCGCTACTTTTTTATTAAGCTATATCATACTTTTATCATCTCAAAAGTTAAGTACTCCAAAGGAAGATCAAAAAGATTCGCATTTCAGAACAATAAAACCGAGACCAAGGACGTTGTAAGAACGCATTAGCATAAATTTATTTTTCATTGATCGTTACAAACCAACGATAAACAAATAGATAACGTAGTAATGATAAATTAGTATTAGGAAATGTAACAAAGAAATAACTAGGGTTTAAACGCAATTTGTGTCGTAAATCAGCAGTAACGCAAAAGTGACGCAGAATGATAGGCAAGGAAAAGATAGACAACAAAGTTGTCCCAATATCGCAATATCGGTGTCAATCTGACTATATACAATTCAGTAAGTGGCACTACAACGCGGCGTAAAAAGATCATGACATGCACACATTGACAGTTGTTTTTTTATTTTTATATAGGACACGCCAACTTGGCTTCTGGTAAGCTAAAGGCAAAGCCTTGCAAGTGTTATCCTACGTAGGAAAAGAGAGGGTGGGATTAGTTGGAAGAGCTCATCAGAACACTCACCATGGTAGAGACGGTAAAATACAGCCAAGGAAGCAATATCTCTACGCATCTGCAAAGGCTCGAGGGTGTTCGTGACCTCAGGGTTTCCAATAATTCGGACCGCGCGTCGCTGCAACCTGTCGAGAGCATCAAGTAGGTATTTCGCGGAGCAATCCCAGAGATGCGAGCAGTATTCCACGCACGAGCGTTTTGTCTTATAGAGAAGACACCACTGCTCCTGCGTGAAAAAAAGTCTCACTTTGTTCAGGAATCCGAGTTTCTGTTATTCAGTTTGCAGCGAATATCCATGCCTACGATTCCTATTGAGATTGTCCTGCAGTGGCAGTTATTTTATTATTTCCACTCTTCTCTACGTTCCGATTGCTTTTCAGCAGCCATAGTCCACGAGGAAATACTATATAGTTAACTTGCCGATTTGACTTTATAACCTTACAAATTGTCCTAGGTGATCAAAATAGACGTTAAAGTAACATCGATGCCACTGGGGTCAATAATGAATCTTCTCAATCACCTTGAGTACTGAGCAATTTACTAGTAGAGCAGACAGTGGATACTAAAACAGTTTGCAAGTCTCAGAGGCTCCACTCTAGTCCAAAAGTGGATAACAATGAATTCCAGCGTACTAACCAGAGCGTTGCTCTACTGGTGGATCGTGACGAAGAATCCTAGTGGACTGAGGATGTGAGTGATGTCAGCATCCATTAATATGGTAAAATGCGATAATTGCCCGCGAATCTGGGACATGCCACTAGTCCTATTTCTTACTATTATCGCAAATGTGGTTTGTGTAAACGTTTGGATGTTTGCTATTCAATTACGCTCTAACGGCTGAATCGAGAAGATCTAGCTGGAATTTCACAGAGATAAATTATTCTCTGAAATAAGACATAGGCTATGCTTACGCGAGAATAGCTTCCCATGGAAAGAGGGAACGTCTGAACCGCGGTTATCCGGTAGTTTTCAATACGTCTTCACTTGAATAGCATAGCTTTGAATACTTCAGCATCCTAATTGCACATGCTATGTTAACGACAACATAAAACGCATTCTATCACCTACGCTTGTAATGTATTCCGTTTGGCTAATTGTTTGTCTTTGTAGCATCTATGGCAAGTAGGCGAAACAGCGAGATTACTTGTATGGCCAACTAGCTGGTTGTCAAATCAGGTTTAATTTGTTTGGAGAATTGGCTTGACATACATATTGTGTAAAGGCTGTGTTCAGAACGGTTCAGCAGACTTACTTTTGAATTTTATGCCGAAAGATCGATATTGGACTCTTGAATTTGAAGTCTTATATTTTTTTAAATTACGTTAGGAAACCGGAAAGCGCAGACAAAATTTCCTATTTTGGTTCACAGGGCAGTCTCTACCGTAATAGCCAAAATAAACTAAATTGTGGAGAGAAGAGAACGGACGGTGCTCCAAAGTTCAAACTTTAGATTTCACCGGGCTTTGTTCTCGAATAAAAAAAGTTACAATCTTATTTTGAATATCATTTTTATTAGTGTCTGTGGCGTGGCGGTAACAATCGCGATTGCTACGCAGGGACTGCGTGTTCAATTCCTACTTAGTGAAAATATTTGTATGCATGAATATGGCTATTTGCATTAGTCTGGTCATTTCTGTGCCTGGTAGAGCACATTAAGCTGTCGATCTCGGTAGCCATATACGCAGTTAGGCTGTAAAAAGCAGCGTATCTGTAGGGATTTTTCGCACGACATAACAAATATCTCCAAAATTATCCTTTTCAAATACAGTTTCGAGCTTAACAGAATAGTTATCTAAACACAGTTACTGGTTCAAAATCAGTCGCTAATGAGCGCCTAACGGTCGAATAATTGCAGCTGAGTCGTCAACTCGTCACCCACAAACATACTGACATATTTATGCTATAATAGTGTTGTGGGAATATTTAAAGTGTACTTAAAATGTCAAGTTGATGTAACAATTACAGTAGAAAAACTAATAAAGAAAGAAAACTAATTTTATTGTCGATCACAAAATTACAACGCAGATTATAAATTTTATGTAGCATGCAATGCTATCACCACCATAACTTTGGGGATCGAGGCAAGCTCACCTGCCAGTTCACCTGCTGATAAAAAAACGAGGCTCTGGTGCAGGTTTTCTTCTCGGGGTTAGCAGGGGTAGTCTAAAAACAATTATGTGGACAATAACAGACCACTGTCCCCTCAACAAGCACATCATCGGTGGTACGGACAGTCCCCATTGCAGTGGGTACGAGGCAAGCCCCTCAACGATCACCAATCCTCGACATAGTGAGGTCGATCCGCGAATCCTGTGAAGTCCCCAGTAAGCTTCCGGACGGAGCTAAGCTGGCTGCTCTACCCAGTACTCTGCACACAATGGCCCAAAAAAGGAGGCTAAGTGCGGACAAAAGAGTACCATCCCACTGCTCTCGGGGTGGGGCGGTTAGGGAGCTATTGCTTAGCTGCGCTTTTTTTATCGTGCGAAAGATCCCCATGGATACCCAAGCCGGAGCCGTTAGGAGAGGTTATGTTGGACTCGAACCGACTAAAACACACGCCGTCTGAAGGTCGTAGTTGCCGTAGGTGAAGTTGCCGTTGCATATCCCTCGCATCCTGACTAATTAGCTGTACTAATTTCTTGAATTTTATTTCGCAGGGAACCATAATAACAGTACGACAAAATGCGGTACATCAACAAATCAACATGATAAAGAAGGTACTATGACGCGTGCGCACTAACAGTGGTCAGGTATGGTTACACAATAGCACCAGATCCATTGTTGTGTGTAAGTGAGGAAGGATGCGTAGGCAAGACAGTTGAAGTAAGAATTGACTGGAGAAGGCATATTATCAATCCTGAATCTTCTTCGAACCGGTTTATGGACATTGTTCAATCGAAGCGTTTGCCGCCTGAGTAGCCGCAAATCCGCTGGTGTGATTTTGGCGTGTTGAAAAGAATATTCAACATCGGCGCTGCTGTTACCGTTGACCGTTATTTTATTGTTTTTATGTTTATTATGTTCTTATGACAACCGGGACCGATGGCTTAACGTGTTTTCCGAGGCGTGGCAACACCTTGACCAATGCAAATAGTCATATTCACACATACAAATTTTTGCTGACCCCCCTCCTTCTCCCACTTCTCTCCCCAGCGTAACATTCGAATGCTGTACCGTCACTCTACTGTCCGTTGATAACTTGCCCCTTGGTTACAGCACATGAACTCTCTTCGTAACTCCATCGCGATTCAGATTCATTTGCATATAATGAATGCACGTTAATGTTTTGCTTCATAGCCGCATATCAAGAACGGAAGCTGACGCTAGAATGACTTATGCATTACAATCAGACGCAAGATCGCAGTCAAGTGACGTTTCTGTGTAATATACCACCGTTAATGAGTTTAAACGTCAATCTAGCAGATGATTTATGTAACGGTTTGTCCTTTTACAGCGATCGCTGAAGTTTTTGAGCTCGCGATGGAAGTAGTATACCGAAATATCGGAAACTAGAAAAAATATGTAAATGATTTGGAGCCCGATTCAGTAACGCCACGTTTTCATAACCACGGCTTTTGAAAACATTTATGGAAAAAACGTGCAAGATTATGTGCTATTCCGTATAATGTGACAAAATAATTCTACCTAAGTTTACCTCTTTAGGTTATACCTCATTAGACAATTATGATACTGTCAAAAGTTTACAAGAATACCACCCCGCGATCACGGCTGCTGAAAAGTAGTTGGAACGTCGAGTGTGGATAATAAATAATACCAAATAAATCACGAAAGAATCCGTTAAAAGTGGCTCTGTTTCAATGACTTCTTGCAATAAGTTTAAAATTTTATAACATTAGAAGATTTTTTGAACACAATATTCTACTGAGTTGGGTTCCTGATGTACGTCCATCCGCAGGATCACGTACCTTTACAGTTCCAGTATCCAAAAAATAAACTCTAAAGCCATAGTACTCAAACTCGCCTACTAACAAAAATTAAACTATCAAAACCTACCTCCAATATCCAGCTATCGATTTTCCAAAAACTTTCATTGTGACCCTTACAATTACACCAATAAATTTAGCGAATTGATTACATAAGAACCATAAATTAGTTGCTAACAATATTACAAACAAACTTATATAAAACTAAATAGCTTTACCATTAAGCCTGGCTGCGGCCTTGCAAAGGTTTTATTTCGACATTTATGTAATATACCGGTCTGACGTGAGAAGCCGTATAAATTAATTTAGCTGGGTAAATATCACACGAATAGTATTTAACTACTTAACATGTGTGGAAACGATTAGAAGCGATTGAAACGTGGTGTTGGAGGGAGATGGAAAATGGATAAAAATGAGAAAGTATTATTGATGATTGATGTAAAGAAGCAATTATTAAGAACTTATGGGCAACAGGAGTATCCATTATGACAATATTCAGATTCCAAAAAATTTGTCAACCTGTCATTCGATATGTTCCGGTAAAATTTTCGAAGTGATTTTGCAGGCATTTTCACTGTCAGATAGTGAAAGACAACATGTTGATAAGGCATAACTTGAAAACAACTTAACCGACTATATTCACCTGTTTTGAAGTTTTCTACTGCTTCTTAGAAGGTTCTTTCGTATACCAAGCACCTATTGGAGTAGTCCACGCGGACAGAGGTGCGGGCAACAGCTACTTACAAACAAAGGTGAAGCAACCATGGGCGAGGTATTTCCGATTACGGAGCGAATCAAGCATGAATGGACATCGGAAGCGAAGGACTCAAGTACGTTGCGCGTAATTGAATTACAATGCATTTAGTAGGCATAGCAGAAACGTAACGTAACTTCTCCAATAGATAGTTCGGCATAAGTCCATAACATTATACTGATGGTCTTCTACCTCTTCAAAGTTCACCAAATTCAGAAGTAGATAGTCACGATATCCCCGAATTTTCGATATGCTTGACAAAAAGGAGTGCCCATGATCCAAATAGGATTTCAGTGGGAACCACGGTATCCTTGAGAATCATTCCGGGGGAACTACAGTAGTGGTTCCCCGCAATGATTCTCACGGCTACATTCTATCACCACATCGCTCGCCACAGGCAGGGAATTCATACTCACACGTTGCCACCGCAAACGGTTCGCAGTCAGGTATTCTTTCAACCAGGTGGCAGACAAACACACGAGCAAAGTGATTGCCGTGACCTATGGGCGTGTGCAACACCAGGTATAAAAGGAATTATATCCCACGCAAGCTTAAGCTGTGGAATGAACTCCCTGCCGATTTTCAATCGACTACAATATGAGCTTTTCAAGAAACCCTGCAGGTGCTACACACCTATAGTAACAGTACGAGTGTGACGCTATCTGTAGACCCAAGACGGTGTGCAGTTTTAGTGGGTTCAAGTCCGAAAAAAAGGTCATAACAACACAACTGCTGGCGAACGCAGGCTTTTTTTGTCTAGAGGTTCCATTGAAATAAAACCTCTAAAAACTTCTGCAATCAACACACTAAAACATAATCGTATCGTGTCTGACAGATTTTGGCTGCCTATTTTATTTAGCAGTATTAGTTTCATAATGTAGTCATAGTATAAGAACAGATCTTTTCTGTTTCAACGGATATAAGAACAGCTATTGTTCGGATCGGTTGGAGCGTTGGAGATTACCTACTGCAACATAATTATTATGTAGATTCTACATGTATTAAAAAACAGTACTTCCTTTCATGGGTCAGTGGTGACAAGCCTGGCTTATAAGTATGATTGCAGAGTATTTCGGCACACTCGTTTACAAAATGAGCTCCAATAAAGCCAGGTACACATTACATTTGCAATGTTTGGTCGACCAATCCCATTCGCTTGCTTTCGACGGGACATCCTGACTTCACACTCGTTAGACATTGGTAACTGGTGTGTTCTCAGTATAAAAGGGAATCAAGCTTATACTGGAGCGTTCGCTGTTAGCTAAAACCTGTACTTTTAGTTAGTATACAATTACAGGACATCATCATCATTACAGCGTTAGTTCTATTCTGTGATCGTAATCCATTCCGATCTCCACTGTCCTGTTCTTGTTTTGGCTTATCTTGAGTTTTGCGGGAACTTGAGTTTTGAGTTCTGCAGTCTGACCTCTCAACTCCAAGAGGAAAACCTTATCCGCCAATTATCCGCTCTTGCCACTGCTTGTTTCAAATTATATTTTTATAGATGTCGATGTTTCTCCAAATTCAAGTAAATCTTTATAAACCGTCCTCACATTTCAGAAGATCAATCAGATATCTTAATTTTTCATTTATCTCAAATTGTCAACAGAATTCTTAAAACTGCATTTGACTTTGACAGATAAAAATAATTAAGATACTTCCTATCTGGGTCTCGATAAGATAGGTAAACCCATGTGTTACGCGGAGTATTATATGATAGCGAATTAATACTACTTTTTGGAATTAGTTATACGAGTTCATCCCGCCTGATAGTAAGCTGTTTGAAGTACGAAGAATGGAGGTTACTATTCATCATCATCATCATCCTCATTTTCCAATTTTCATCTAAAGTTTTCACTTTTGGAACCCTAAGTCCGTTTTTATTGGTATGTTGGATATACGGCAGCGACTGCCGTTTGTCCCTACAACCATGAAGTATATAGCAGGTGCACTAAGTAACAGGTGAGGTTGGCATGAGACTCAAATATGTTACCACTATTATACTTAGTGGTACTTTCCTCTTAGTGGTTTGTACCTGTACTACGCCCTGGTGAGAAGTGTTTTAGAATATGGCAGTCCTGTATGGTCGCCTAACTACAGGGTACATGTGAACGATATCGAGCGTATACAGATGAAGGCACTTAGAATCCTAAGCTATCGCCAGGAACCTGGGCGGTCGAATATTGACTACCACGGTAGACTCTGCAAATTCAAAACACAACAATTGGAAACCCGACGCACATATTTTGATCTGATTTACTTGTACAAGATAATACACTATCTCATAGACTCACCAGGATTAATTTCTCAACTGACTTTTAATATAAAATTTAGCGCCCGTAGGTCTAATGTGACAAATCTATTTTCCCTTCGGGTTTATAAGAATAATATATCTTTCTATAATCCTTTAACTAGGATGGCGCGCCAATACAACGAGTTGGCAAAGCAGAACAAGCACCTAGATATATTTGATTCCAATTTTGACAGATTTATCAAAATTTCGAAAGACATCCTCCACAATAGTTCGTCCTTGTAAGTAACACTCATCTATATTCTCTTTCCAATTAGTTTGTTTAAGAGCTCTTACTGTTTTTATATGTTGTTTAAATGTGTACACATGTAGTTATGTTACAATCCAGTACGGAACTGTATTTTCATCATATTATTTTTATTTGATTGTAATGTGTTTTGTGTACCTGAATAAATAATAAAAAAAATAAATAATAATAATATAGATGCCAATAATGCTAAAATAGTGACCAACTACAAAAACACGTGTGCTGGTAAATAATTGCAAGTCCTTATGGTATGGCAAAGAGAATATCGTAATCTACCGTTTCTTTTTTTATTGTGCGAAAAATCCCCACAGATACCCCCCGCGTCGGAGTCGTTGGAGGAGGTTATGTCGGACTTGAACCGATTAAAACGCACTCCATCTGAGGGGCATAGGATACCGGAGGTGAAGTTCCGAAGGCATATCCCTCACACCCTGGCCGACCCAAGTCCATCTCTTTCGTGAATGTACCGTTTATCTAAAGATTTGCACAGTATGGGGATACTATAATCTGATCTACAAAAAAAACTACTGCATATCACATTTTGAAAAGACCTTTCGCAGTCTAAGCGCGGAAGGAAAAATAAACCAATTATCGTTCGATTGGTCTTCCGTCTTCGGACGAGGGAAGTGTCTGAAAGGTGGACAGATTTAAGTGCGGGTAATTTTCGGATCGCATCAACTTGCTCGAGAATTTTAAACACGCTACGGATATAATTTTGTACACCTATGTCCATTAACCTTCGGTAGACCTCATAACTTGCTTGAAGATTTTTTGAATGTCAGTCACTTGGTTTTTACTTTTTTATTTATTTATTTATATTTAATTTATTATGTACTTTATTGTACGCTAATTACAATATTTATATTACAGAAATTGAGAAGACAAAAACAGTACAAAGGGTGGCCTTATCGCATTATGCAAGTTCTTTAGGCAACCTTTGGATGGAAATGTATGTTGGTTGGTATTTCACATGTCTGATCGCCCTTAAATGCTGGAGACAGTATGGATATCCCACCTACTTATAAGCACTATTCTTTTATACCACCTTAATGGTAGAAACGCACACGGCAGCTACTGTGTTCTATGATTATAGTTCTTGCCGAGTCGATCCCCCTTGGGCGAATACCAAGAGGGTCGATCCAGCAAGAACTTTTCAATGCCCTCCTTGAAGAGTCCACATATTGTAGTTGTCTAAATCCACAGCAGGGATATCATTCGACAGCTCGAGGACGCGTTACTTGTAACTGATAAGACATGTTTCCTCAAAAATTAAGGTAATTGAACCAATAATCCATCGAATTCTGTACCTTGAACTGGTGACTCAGCAGCTACCGTCCGAGTATCTAAAGACAGTCACGCTCGCAATATCGGCACAAAGACACCTTTATGAATCAATAGGTACATACTTCACTCTTTGATTCAACTTTGATAGAGTTTGTCATTGGTCGATCTCCAGTGACGTCATCCAGTTCGACACTGTGTGCTCAGAGAAATTAAAAAGCTGCTTTCATAGAAAACTGGCAATTCAATAGCCAGCGTATTGTAGAACATTATCGAGCAAGAACCAAGCGGTTCGGAGACTCTTTTCTTTGCCGCACCACTAAGACCCGGAATTCATTACTAGCACACGTGTTTCCTTCTTCCTACAGTCCGGGGTCCTTTAAGCGGCGTGAAAAAGCATCTGATTAGCGTCTGTAATGGTGACCCTCTTTCCTGACACTATTTTTTATACCACTTGGTTGGCAGACAAGCACACTGTCCACCTGATGGAAAGCGGTTACCGTGACCTATGGAAGTGTGCTACGCCAAGGGAGTCACACTCGCGCTGCCGACCCTGTAAACAAGAGTTTCTGTGCCGTCACTGTGAAAGATAAAGTAGGACAAGCTTTTGGTCTTCTCACTGACAGGACAAAATCTCTCCAGTAAGCTCTGGCTACTCACCGTCGGAAACACAACACGAGGTTATTATAGCCGCGGTATTCTGTAGGGCGGAGATACTTCCCCAGTCGGACTGCTCAATTACGGACGGAAATACCGCCGTGTCCTACCTTCTATTTTGCCTTTAGCTTACCATCAGGCGAGGTGAAGTCCAGTTGGCGTGTATTATATATAAAAAAAAAACAGAATGACGAATGTACGGGATTTGACGTTTGACATACGTTGAAAACTGCCATGTCAAATTTAGGCTATTTGACATTTTTTTACTTTCGAAAAATTACCACATTGTAATAATTTAATGAACTGTTAAAGATGGGTAGGCCTTTGGTGTGGGATGCAACTTGCGTCGACACCCTGGCGCCTTCCCATCTTCCAAGTACGATGGACTGCGCTTGCGCTGCTGCTGCATCTGCGGAGACTCTCAAACGGCGCAAATATACCAATTTAACTGGTAATTATATTTTTGAGCCGTTTGGAGTCGAAACGTTGGGTCCGTGGGGTCCAAGCGCGCGCGCACTATTCAAAGAAATAGCGAAGCGACTAATCGACGCTTCCCGTGACCATAAGGCTGGCCTTTACCTCGTTCAAAGAATTGGCATCGCCATTCAGCGTGGTAATGCCGCCAGCCTCTTGGGCACGGTACCAGTAGAGATCGATGGGGAGGAATTTTTCGATGCCTAAAATTACAGTCTCCCTCTTTTTCTCTATTCCATTTTTGTATATATTGTATAGTTAGCATAGTTTTATATTAATTTGTAAGTAATTGTATATTATAATAGAATATTTTATGTACCTACCTAAATTTCTGACTTCTTAATAAATACAACTGTTAAAGTGAAATATTCTTACGATAAATAGTTTTAAAGATATTTGAATTCTTGCGCCACCCGAAAACGCTCCATACAAAATCGTCCGTGCTTATAACGTCACACACTTGGTACGCATAGTGCAAATGTATGGAGTAGGATAGAATATCACATTTATCTCAGTCTACGTTGCGTTTACACGTACATAGTTTATAAACATAACAAGGCATATTTTGCCCGTCTTTTGTTTAGAGACATTTCTAAACGATTAATTGACGCTACCCGTGACTAATAGGCTGGTTTATTCCTTGCGCAAAAGATTGGAATTGCCATTAAACGTTGCTATGCCGCCAGCCTTAAGGCCACCCGGTTGAGATCGATGGGGAGGATTTTTTTGATGCGTGAACCTGCAGGATTGTATAGGTATTTTCAATATTGTTTTTAAATTTTAATTTGGATTTTTTTTTATACCACTGGCAGACAAGCACACGGCCCACCTGATGGAAAGTGGTTACCGTCGCCTATGAACGTTTGTAACACCAGAGGAGTCACAGTCGCGCTGCCAGCCCTGTAAGTACAGAGTTTCTGTGCCGTCAATGTAAAAGACAAAGCAGGATAAGCTTTTAGTCTTACCACTGACAGCACAAATTCTCCAGTGAGCTCGGGCTACCCTACTCACCGCTGGGAACACAACACGAAGTTATTATAGCCGCGGTATTCTGTAGGGCGGAAGTACTTCCCCAGTCAGTGGATAAATCCCATATTCATTATGTAACCAATAAATATTATTAAAAGTACAACCTAACATTACATATTAAGCAGTATTGGGAAGGATCGACTACCTTGTCAAATAGCCAATTGCCACCTGTCTAGAGGGGATGTTTACCCGTCCGGTTACCTCCCCATAGGCAGTAGTAATAGTATGGTTTTCTCAAGAGACTATAGGAGGGTTCATCAATCAAAAATCTCAACGTTTGAAAGTATAGGTGCGACCAAAATGAATGACCTTGTTTCGCCTTATCGCAAACAGGAAATTTTATATTTATCAGATCTTATTTCTAGCACAAAATAACATTGCACTCTATCATTCTACTTTATTTGTTTTGTTTGCACTTTATTTACAGTTTATTTTTACGAAATTTAACTTTTAGACTAGGGTTTTTTTATACAACTTAGGTGGCAGACAAGCACACGGCACGGATGGAAAGTGGTTACCATATGATCTATGAACGTGTGTAACACCAGTGGAGTCACATCCCTGCTGCCGACCCTGTAAGAACAGAGATTTTGTGCCGTCAGTGTAGAGGACAAAGCAGAACAAGCCTTTGGTCATCCCACTGACAGCACAAAAACTCTCCAGTGAGCTCTGGCTACCCTACTCATCGCCGGGAACACAACACGAAGTTATTATAACCGCGGTATTCTGTAGGGCGGAGGTACTTCCACAGTCGGACTGCTCAATTGGACGGAAAGATAGAAATGCTGCCATTACAGACACCAAGTAATGTTACAATGGTGGCACTCAGCTTGGCGGCCTCATCAAATGCTTTTTCACGCCCCGCTTAAAGGACCCCAGATTGTGTAGGAAGAAGGAAACACGTGTGCTGGTAATGAATTCCAGGTTTTGGTGGTGCGGCAAAGAAAAGAGTCTCCCAACCGCTTTTTATACTACTTACTGAAAAAATCCTTCTAATGCTCTTCTTGAAGGACCTCGGACTCGTAGTCGCTTGGGACAACCCGAGCATGTTTATAAACATAACAATTTATTTAATTGTCACCACATTTATGTACAGTAATTATGTAATCAAACATTCAATCGTTCATTTTTTATCTATGTTAATTAATACTTGCGTAAGAGTAACGGTATTTGTCATCTATTTATAGATCTTAGATTAAATACTAAGACACGCGGCAATAGAGAGTTGTATGAAAGGTATATAGGGGCTATCCATTAATCACTGAGGCTCAACAGGGGGTAAAGGGGCAGTTTGGAAAAAAGTCACGAAGCATCACTAGGTGTATTGTCATTCGTATATTTAGGCTTATTAAATTAAGCGCGAAAAAGTGAATATTTTTTTTTTAAATAACTTGTACAAAATTGCGAATTTGCAACGGCTTGATACGTTGCAGAGTAGTACGCACATCTCCAGACGCAAACGAATCGGCTGAACACGTGCCGCTGGGTTGTTAGCGCTGGCGTCTACCACGCTAGCCTCCACATCGAGTTTCGTCGTACCGCGTAAATTACGTGTCGCACTGGTGTCCACTCAAAACTTTCCCGTCTAACGTGATATTCGTACACCCGCTTTTCCCTGTTTCGATTAAATGTAGGTCCAAAACGATTTTGAGTCTTTTAATAAATTGGGTATTTTCCTGTAGTTAAAATAAATTATTTAACTAAGGTCATTAAATTTAAAATGGTGGAAGAGCGGTAAAAGCTGCGTTTGTTGTTATTTTATATTTTTATCGCAGGTTTATAAGTGCCCGGTTAGTGACAATAGGCTCGCCACCTATTACATTGGGACCTAAACATAAACTGGCGAAATGTGGGTGCTAGCACCTCTGCCTACCTCTTCGGGGATATAGGCGTGAGTTTATGTTATGTTAAATCATCCACCCAACGATTACTATAATAGTAAACGTTTTGACTATTAAATATTATGACGTCACAATTAACTATTTCACACAAGTTTCCTTGTAAATTACTGTTTTGATGTTTAGTAAAAACTAACTAATTTGACTAGTCAGTCAAATACCCAGTTGTTTATAGGTTGACTGTTGCCCGCGGCATCCCCACGTGGAATTCAGATCCCATTTCCGCCACCCAAGAGAACCTAATCCAGAGATAAAATGTGAGCCCAGACTATAATATATCTCTGTACTAAATTTTAGCCAGAACTGTTCAGCCGTTTAAACATGCATGAGTAACAAATATTCAAACATCTTCGCAAAATTTCATATTTCTCATTTAAGTAGGAAATAGTACTCCATTTCCCATTGATTAGATCTTCCTTGATCTTGATCAAACCTACTTGATCCCACGGAATGTGTGTACTACATCAATATTTCTAGATAATACTGCTTATCATTCTGATAACAATATTATTAGTTCAATGATAACTTTTATAAACAAATTTCGCGTTTTATAAATTGCATAATGACTAATTGCATGAAGACTACATAATTTTACGTTTTCATTTTCTTAGTGTCGTACATCGTGGGGTTAAATAATAAATAAAAATCTTTTATTTTAGGCAACAATGGCCTGTATCTTGTTAGTAATTATTCTTACATATATGTTAATAATATATTTTATTTTATCCTACAGTTATATTATATTTTTATTCCAGGGCACTTGATACATTCATCACGCCACATGTAGCTTGGTAAATCTAACAAAGGCAGGCCCATCCATCCTCTCCGCAAACACTCCCAGAATGCTGTTGGTGTCCCCCCTGACCCTATGCAGTAACGAGGCTACCTTAAAGCGCATCAAGGCGTGAAAGTCATCCGTATGCGCATTTGCGAACATCCCCGAAGCACTGCAGTAAGGTGGGAGCCTGAACAGCACTCTGAACGTGTCATTAAGCTATGTGTTAGGAGTCATTATACAATGGGTAATGGGTGAAATAGATTCTTTTTTTTTTCTATATTTGAACATCTACTGCACTCTTTACAGAAACCTAGTTGGAATCCTAAAAAGTCTGATAATTGGTCTATCTACAGGTTTTGATATGCAGATAGTTAGAACTATAAAAAGTCAGATAACTAGTCTATCTAAAGAACTTTTATATCACCGGTAGGCTGTGGAAGTCAGATGGCAGTCATTTCACTAAAATATTGAAATTAGACTGTTATACCAACCCTAACATGGCTGAGAAATGCTTCAGAAGATGATCATCAAATATTTGTGCAGCAGCAGAAAATATGACATTTGTACATAAGTTATGGGTAGTGAACTGCTGGAACGAAGTCTCGGGTTCGATCCCAGGTTTTACCATGGCACATCAATGACTTTTCGATGCTTTTCGAAGTAATGTGTGTATTTATCACAGCTTTATAAGTGCCCGGTTAATGGCAATAAGCCTGTAACCTTGGGACTTAAACATAAACTGTGGGTGCTAGCACCTACCTCTGCCTACCCCTTCGGGGATATAGGCGTGAGTTTATGTTATGTTATGTTTTAAATAAATATTTATTGTAACACACAAACTTCTACATATTTTTATCAGTTTACAAAATAAAATATTATAAAAAGAAATTTCTGTAACATATAATGAATGAATGAATGAAAATATAAGAATGTTCGTAAAGCATTTTATGTCATAACCAAAGAATTGTTTCTCAACATGTACAAAACCTACATACGACCTTTGTTGGAATATGCCTTCCAAATTTGGAGCCCATATTTTAAAAAAGATATTCTATTGTTAGAAGGGGTACAAAGGAGAGCAACCAAAATGGTCACTGGCCTGAAAAATATGTCATATGAAGAACGCCTCCTGGATCTAAACTTAACCACACTGGAGCAGAGAAGGAGGAGAGGAGACCTCATTGAGACATACAAGATTCTTAATGGGCATTACAATGTGACAAACATCGAGAACATGTATATCAAGAACACAAACAGACACTTAAGAGGCCACTCAATGAAAATCAGTAAACCTCAGTGTGCCAGCAACCCTAGATATCACTTTTTGCCAAACCGGGTGGTGCAATTGTGGAACTCCCTGCCAGAAACAATAATAAGTGCTCCTAGCATAAACATTTTTAAAAATAGACTGGACAAACATTTGGAATGTTAAACACAAGTGCAGTGATATACACGCATCAGCTTTTAGCTGCAAGTGTATCAAACAATAATAATAATAATAATAATATTTGAACTAGATAATTACATACATAATTTTATATTTAATTTATTCAAATTCAACATTTAATGAACCTACTAGAAATTAAACAGTCAAATGAGTTACAAACATGATTTCCTAGTTCCTAGTACATTTGTGTTACTAACTGAGGCTCCATCTGCTATTTTTGATGGAGGCAGGACACAGCGGTAGCCAGAGCTCACTGTTCAACTATCTGCCCTTGTCCCAATTACCTATGGTCCGCATGTCATGTCATTCTCCTCTATACATTCCTGTCAGATATCAATTTCTCAGTCACTCCCTTCCTTACCATATCCTCTTTTACATAATCCATCCATATTTTCTTGGGCCTGCACCTTTTTAAATATCTTTTAAATACATACATACAATCACGCCTTTATCCCCAGAGGGTTAGGCAGAGGTAAATTAAAACCCACATTTCACCGATTGTTGAATTCGGTCCCACGTAATAGGGGGTGAGCCTATTACCGTCTTCCGGGCACTATTGTCAACTCAAGCCATGCATCTGAGGCTGAGTCTGGGCTGTATATATCTGTCTGGTGTTAAACAGCCCCATACCTTAGTCGCCTTATACGACACCGCATGGGAAGAGATGGGGTGGTTCAAATTCTACTCTTATTTATTTATATGTCAAACAAATAATTTACAATGGAATTAAATTTTAAAGCATTTAGTATGCTAACTATTACTACCCGAGAAGAGGGCCAGATCGTGAGAGATGGCCCTGGGTCGGCCGGGGTGCGAGGGATATGCCTGGCAACCTCACCTTCGGCAACCGAAACGACCCACAGGCGGCGTGCGTTTTAGTCGGTTCGAGTCCGACATAACCTCCTCCACCGGCTCCGGTGGGGAGGTATCCGTGGGGATTTTGCGCACGTAAAAAAAAAAAAAAAAAAAAAAAGCTATTCAAATCGATTAGGTAAGTGATGATTGAATAGTTAGCTTACAAAATGCTTTAAAATTTCATTCAATAGTTTGAGCGGAGTCATCAAAAAACAATGTTTGAAAATGATTGCAACATCTTTGATTGGTTCCAATAGTTCGTACTTCGTACGAATATAGGTAGAGGGCTCCCACCATCGCCGTAAGACGGATATATGTATAGAAGAATTTGGATGGTTTCGGGCGAAGGTTCGGTGGCTTAGTGGTCAGAGCGTTCCCGGGAAAGATCCTGGATTGGAATCCCACCTGAACCAATCTAATTTATATTAGTCGATTTTTTTTTATACCACTTAGGTGGCAGACAAGCGCACGGCCCACCTGATGGAAAGTGGTTACCGTGGCCTATAGATGTGTGTAACACCAGAGAAGCCACACTCGCGTTGCCGACCCTGTAAGCACAGAGTTTCTGTGCCGTCAGTGTAGAGGACAAAGCAGGGCAAGCTTTTAGTCATCCCACTGACAGTACAAATTCTCCAGTGAGCTCTGGCTACCCTACTCACCGCTGGGAACACAACACGAAGTTATTTTAACCGCGGTATTCTGTAGGGCGGAGGTACTTCCCCAGTCGGACTGCTCAATTGGGCGGAAATACCGCGTATTTGAACTAATTTACAATTCTATAATAGTACAATGCAGATTTTAAATTTCCTATTCAGATACATATATGAACATGTATGTTAATGTACCATTTCGCAATTAAATAACCTTGTTTAATAGAAACTTGTTAAATATTGGGTCCTACAGCTTTAGAATGCATGTTACAGCCTACATAATATATCCTTGTATTTTATAAATAGTAACATAGTTTTATGAATATATACTGTCTGTTTAGTCTTGAGGTTTATGTTAGCATAATGGAGCGGACATATATACAGACAACTCTTTATTATTTACCAATAGATTTACAGTAGAGACAATAGTATGTATACAGTTTAACGTGCAAGGGGCGTCTAATGTGCGTAGGACGTGATTTCTTTCAGGCAACCAATTTTTCTTTTTTTATATAGGATGTACCAATTTGACTTCACCTCGCCTGATGGTAAGCTAAAAGTAATTATGTGACAAAGATTTAATTATGACAAAGATAAAATTGAGAAAAAAAAAAAAAGTAATAAATATGGTGTTTCAAGGTTCAATTTTAGGAATTGAACCTAGAGCCTCATGTCAACATTTTATATGGAAATTTTGATATTGTATAATAGGATAGTGTTGTATGTTACTAGAATTAACCATTCAAACAGTAAATTTAAACTTCTATCTCCCTGAAATCTGAGTTTCATGGAGAAAGTTAACTATTGCCCAGACACCCGTGATTGAGTCAGGAGGAATCACCTTTATCTTCATGGCAAGCCTTAATAGCATACAGGGAATTAGGATATTCCCTGTGCCACCATCAAGTGTTGGTGATGCAATTATCATAGGTTATTAAAAGTTACACTCAACTACTAAGACCCAAGGGTTTCTCTAGAGGTTTACTGGAAATTTCTCAAAACAGTACCTAGACTGTTGCCTAATCCTGGTTCAAGTCAGGCCACATGTATAATAGACGAGAGTAGGCTAATATTTGGCCAGAATGTATTTTTTTTATACCACTTAGGTGGCAGACAAGCACATGGCCCACCTGATGACAAGTGGTTACCGCGGCCTATGGACTTGTGCAACACCAGTGGCGTCACACTTGCGCAGCCGACCCTGAAGAAACCTCCTAATGCCCCTTTTGAAGAACCCCATATTGTATGTATGGCAAAAAGTGGGTGTATTACAACTCTAGTCTATCCTACCAATAAATTATAAATGTTATAAATATTAATACTAAAAATATGTTGAAGAATTTTTATGTACCCACCAAAAAATAGGAGCTAGCTAATTATTTGTTTCTAAAAAAACAATATGTAAATATTTATTTATACATAGAATAGTATGTCTTTCTAATATAAGCAGTGTTAACACATTAATTCAATCATAATCATCTAATTAGAAACTTGTTTCCAATATATTGTGATCAAACTTCCCATTCCGACTAAAAAGTAACGATTTGAAATTAAATACAGAAATGAAGTGTAACAAAACAATAGGATGATTAATCAACATGGATTTGTTACACTATACTTTCACCGAAGCTCTGAAAAAAGATTGTTATCTACGAGAAATGGGATTTTGTCATGCCAAATATTTCGGGCCTATATCATCGGTAGTTATTGTTAAATTTCTAACTTAACTTAGTACTCACCTGAGTTAATTAAATGCGCACAGAATTCAGTAATGTTATGAAAGCACTTAACACAGCCTAAATTATGATAAGAATATGATAAAAGTAAATATTGTAACAATCTTTGTTCTAAGGCTCTGCGGGTCCGCGCGTAGGTACACACAATATGGTAACCGCGACACACTTGTTCATTTGATATTTACAGCTGATGTGTAAAACTTGGAACAAATAAATACGCACACGACACTATTTGAGCAATATCCACTACAAAATCGGGTGTTCGCTAAAAAATATTATTCGATCGGTTGGCAATCGTCAAGAAATTCTTTTGAATTGATTGATTTGATTAATTTCATTCACAGCACGATCGGTCTTCAATCAATTCATTCGAGAATGAATATGAATAATAGAAAGAATGAACTATCAAGCGTTTAGTTTGTTAGCAAATAAATACAATAAAACCGATAACGCGAAATAATATTACTAATAATATAGCTTGTGTGTAAATAACTGTATGTCTAATTGAAAGATTACAAAGCTCGTACTTTGTTAAAGTAATTTACTCGAAATGTACGTATATACATTACAATTATGATCAAAAATTAAATTTATTATGCCTTCTTTTAAAATTGCGCTGAGATTGCACTTTAAAAACGTTTAGTTATGAAAAAGTAAGTTGTATAGGTTCGCGTTCCAGGTTTATTAAAAACTCTTTATTTACATTTTGAAACGTCAAATCAAAAATCTTCTGTTTCTTATTCGCTCGTTTTAATGATAAAGGTAGGCATATGCATTCCATTACAATAATTTTCTGTCTGACGTTGAATAACGCGTCGAATAGTGTTGCATGTAAAATAACCAAACGATATATTCGTTATAATTCTCTTTACCGTTTCGTTAATCGTTATTCTCAGTTTAAAACAAATAAAGATGACTCTTATGGTGCTGATAAACTTCAGCATTCCTTTGAATATATAACTGTTAGGACGATGATACTTCTTTATATTTTGATTTAATGTTCCACAATATTGTTTGTCACTAGGAGGATATGTGTGTATAGATATATTGTATGTACAAGAGAAGTAACAAATAATAACATGTGAATGCTTAAGTCTATCACCTCTATCAGCCCATTAAGGATATTTTAACTGTCAGAGCCATCATTGTACTCGTTATCCGTTTATCGTTATATAGTAATGAATGAACCGTTTTACTATGCTGGTCCAGCCCTATAATAAATTTATCAGCAGCGGATTGTCAGTTCATTTTGGTTCATTTATTGAGGCCAAAAAGTAAAATTACTTATTTACTTTAAAGTCGTTGCTCACTCAGTAATATTATTAATAATTAATTTAATTAAAAAAACAATAACATAATTTCGCTATCATAAAGAAGCAGTAAGTAAAACAACCCCTAAAAATGGATGAACCAACTCAAGAAAGTAAAAAAAATGAAGAGGCAACAAAAAAGGTTGAAAATGTTGAATTTAAGAAGCCTGTACTCTTTGGACGTATTGGGAAACTGCCTAAAAAGGTTAAAGAAGTTACTGAGAAGCCTCTAGAAGAAGTAAAAGTGGAAAAATCAGTTGAAAAGCAGCCAGAATCATCGTCCAGTTCGTTACCGCCGGCAGTTCTGTTGAAAGAATTATCGACACCAATACCTTATAGAGAACCTAAATGGTCAGGCTTGTGCCCTGAGGGTTAGTAGTAGTATTGATATTCTTGATTAAAACAGCCTTTTTATAACAACTTGAACTGAAATTTATCTTATTGGCAGCTTTGGACAAACCTATGATTTCTATGTAAACTATATTCCATTTGGTTAGATAAACTAAAGGTAAACAATCAATCAAAGAATCAAAGAATTAATTTCATTTATTCAGTTTAGGCACACAAAGAGCACATATGAATGTCAAAATTTTACAATTATGTATATCAAGAAATAATATAAAAATATTAAATAATGTAAAAATAAACCATTGGAAAATGATTCTTTCGCTGGTTCGGTAGATTAGTTCTACTGAGAAGATACCAGCAAGAAACTCAGCGAACTACATTATTTTTCTTTTCAAATTGGCTTTAGTTTACAATTTTTTTTGTGCGAGCAAGCAATAGACTTATGTTGACCACACATTATCATCATTGAGGTACTCATCCACTTTATAGTAACCTTTACTAATGATTAATTAATCTTACAGCGAGTTTTTTTAAAAACATATAAAATAGGCTAACTGACTCGCTAGTGGTTTAATTTCGGGTTTTTAGTCTTCAAGTTTCTAAACAGAAAACTATTTATATACTGAAACTGATAATAAAACATATGAAAAAGATGTAACATCAAGATTGTTTATGTTTAGTTAAGTTCCTAAACAGATGGAGTAGGTATAGACAAGTTATTTATAATTAATATAGTGTGATGGTTCCTGTATGAGTTGGGTGCTGGAATGAATTCAGTAAAAGCGAAATTTTAAATTTGGAACAGGGTGCTGAAAGTAGTTCAATAAGAATGAATTTTGACTCCTATCTGTACTGCTGCTTTTTGTATATCTCGTGGCACATAGCGTATGTGGATTGTCTTGATATAATTACCATAATCTATGATTGGTAGGTATGAGCTCATCGTCTGCCTTAACACCCCATGTTATCCTTAAAGACTCCCTAAACATGTTTTAGAGCACATTTTGGAGGTCCTAGATATTTGCCCTGAGGTATAGTGTCATCTATATCACAGCTTCAAAAAGTTAGTTGTCAGGCTAGGTCACAAATCAATGCCATATATTTTGTTACTTTGTAAAGTATACATTATAGATATCTTTATAAAAGAGATTATAGTTATACTAAATTGATTAAGATGAAAAAAATAGAAACGGTCCAGGCGGGATTCAAATTCCGTGATTTTCCCTTTTACATACTAAATGCTTAAAATTTAATTCTATAGTTGTACTATTCTGATAATTGGTAAAAAAAAAAAAAAGAATAATAATAATAAAACATTTTTTAATGTTTCAGGGTCTGAATATGGTCTAGAAGTACTTAAATCCGGAATGATTGTTGAGAAGGTAGACCTCACAAAGAAAGCCTACTATGTGTTCGGACGACTCGCCAATTGTGATGTTGTTATGGCACATCCTACCATTTCCAGGTCAGCTTCATTCTGCATAAGTACATACTGTTTTGTATTCAATATTAATTTAGAGTAATATTGTAGTCCAATCAATCAATTAGCACTTCACAGTTCATATAGACCTCTCCCAATGTTAGGATACTTAGGCCTACAGTTTTCAGGCCAGACGGGTTGGTACAGGGTTTTATTTCGAGTTTTCCTTCTCTCGGACTGATATCGTCTGCGTGTTATGATTTCTGTTGGATAAGATGGAGTAGTAATACATGTAGTACAATACAACGTCTATACTCCAATTGGGTTATATAATCAACTAAAGCGAAGCAATCTTGATGTGTAATTTTATACAAAAAAAATATTGCCAAAGTAGTTGTTCCGTTTTGGTTGTGTTTTGAGATGTTTAATTTTTATACTTTTTATTTATTTTTCCATACATACAACTAGCTTAACGGGATAAACCAATGCGATAGTGTGCCTGCTTTGAGCACTGAGCAACCTAACCCAACCTTGAAAACTGAGCAACCCAACGGCATCAGCCATCAAAATCTTCCTGTATATATATATATATATATACAGGATGTATTTTTGAAACGGGGCAGTAAGGGCAAGTACCTTAACCGTTGCAGTTACAGCAAAACGTTCTCAGAAGACCTTCCCTAACTTTTTGACATATTTTGAACTGCATTCACAGATTTTGTAAAAAACTTACAGTTGGCAAAAAAAATGCAAAAAGTCCAAAAATTTTTTTTTTATGCCAATCGATTCTATTTCATGTGGGGATCAAAAAACTCTATGAGACCATTTTAGCTTTCAGTACTAGGAAAGACAGAAATCGCCAAAAACGTTTCCCATACATTTCGGCAACAGAAACAAATTTCTACGATGGTCTAACTTTTTGTTATGGCCAGGAAGTGGGTAGAATTGACTGTAAAGTAAATAAAAAGAATTTTTACCCTCAAATTTCGAATTTGATTCGAAAATCTGTGTGTTATACTTAGTTTCAGCTGAGAAATTTCGTATGAGTTATTAATTAAGGATTTTCGCTAAAATGTCTTCTAATCGTGAAAAAATTGACTTATTAGAAGCGTATTTTGTCAATAATCGAAATGCGGGAACTGCATTAGTGTGGTACCGTAATAAGTATCCGTTGCGGCATGTGCCAACAAGAAAGGTTATTACAAATCTTTTGAAAAACCTGGAATTGCAGGGTTCTTTCAAAAGAAAGCGGCAGCCTCGTGTGGACATGGACACGGAGATTGCGGTTCTGACTTATGTCGAAGCATATCCAGAGGTATCGTCCAGGCAAGTCGCCCTTGAAGTAGGTGTATCCCACTCCCTTGTGATAAAGATATGGAAGAGATACGGCTACAAGTGCTATCGATATGGGCGCATAGTTCAAGTGTTACATCCGGGTGATGATGTTCGAAGGCTTACTTTTTGCAGATGGCTAAGAGGAAAAATAAGCAGAGATCATGAATTTTTAAATTACATACTGTGGTCAGACGAAACGAATTTTTCCAATAACGGTATGTACAACAGAAAAAATCACCACTATTGGTCCAAAGAAAATCCACTAAGAGTTACGGCAAGTCATAATCAGGTTCGCTTCTCATTCAACTGTTGGTGTGGTATAATGTCCAATCGAGTCATAATGGTGGAATTTTATGAAGGGTAACTGAATTCTGCCATGTATAATGAAGTCATTTTACACCATCTTGAAAACGAGATGGACGAATGGCCCCTGTCAGAATTGCGAAAAGTTAATTTTCAACAAGATGGTGCTCCGCCACATAACAGTCACCTTTCACGTTCCAATTTGAGCCGCCTATTCGGTACACAGTGGATAGGTACACATGGTCCAACACAGTGGCCACCTCGTAGCCCCGATCTAACACCACTTGATTTTTTTTTATGGGGCTTCGTGAAAAACGAGGTGTATAAGACGGCGTACACCAGTGTTCAAGAGCTCAAGGATGCATTAATGACCATTTTACGTAATATTCATCCCAGAACATTATTAGCCGCCATTCGTTCAGTGCAAAAAAGGATAGACTTATGTATTCGTGAAAATGGAAATCATTTTGAGCAATTTATTTCATAAACCAGTTTCTTAAATGTTTAAATGATTTTTTTTATTTAAAAAAGTTCAAAATTTTACCTGACCTATGAGTTTCGAGGTGATTTATCATATTTCCGTACGAAATGTATGGGAAACGTTTTTGGCGATTTCTGTCTTTTCTAGTACTGAAAGCTAAAATGGTCCCATAGAGTTTTTTGATCCCCACATGAAATAGAATCGATTGGCATAAAAAAAAAAATTGAACTTTTTGCATTTTTTTGCTAACTGTAAGTTTTTTACAAAATCTGTGAATGCAGTTCAAAATGTCCCAAAAAGTTAGGGAAGGTCTTTTAAGAACGTTTTGCTGTAACTGCAACGGTTAAGGTACTTGCCCTTACTGCCCCGTTTCAAAAATACACCCTGTATACAGTATACTGTATACTGTATACACCCCGTTTCAAAAATACACCCTGTATACAGGGTGTATTTTTAAGGGCAAGTACCTTAACCGTTGCAGTTACAGCAAAACGTTCTTAAAAGACCTTCCCTAACTTTTTGGGACATTTTGAACTGCATTCACAGATTTTGTAAAAAACTTACAGTTAGCAAAAAAAATGCAAAAAGTTCAAAATTTCTTTTTTTATGCCAATCGATTCTATTTCATGTGGGGATCAAAAAACTCTATGGGACTATTTTAGCTTTCAGTACTAGAAAAGACAGAAATCGCCAAAAAAGTTTCCCATACATTTCGTACGGAAATATGATAAATCAACTCGAAACTCGAAAGGTCAGGTAAAATTTTGAACTTTTTTAAATAAAAAAAATCATTTAAACATTTAAGAAATTGGTTTTTATGAAATAAATTGCTCAAAATGATTTCCATTTTCACGAATACATAAGTCTATCCTTTTTTGCACTGAACGAATGGCGGCTAATAATGTTCTGGGATGAATATTACGTAAAATGGTCATTAATGCATCCTTGAGCTCTTGAACACTGGCGTACGTCGTCTTATACACCTCGTTTTTCACGAAGCCCCATAAAAAAAAATCAAGTGGTGTTAGATCGGGGCTACGAGGTGGCCACTGTGTTGGACCATGTGTACCTATCCACTGTGTACCGAATAGGCGGCTCAAATTGGAACGTGAAAGGTGACTGTTATGTGGCGGAGCACCATCTTGTTGAAAATGAACTTTTCGCAATTCCGACAGGGGCCATTCGTCCATCTCGTTTTCAAGATGGTGTAAAATGACTTCATTATACATGGCAGAATTCAGTTTCCCTTCATAAAATTCCACCATTGTGACTCGATTGGACATTATACCACACCAACAGTTGAATGAGAAGCGAACCTGATTATGACTTGCCGTAACTCTTAGTGGATTTTCTTTGGACCAATAGTGGTGATTTTTTCTGTTGTACATACCGTTATTGGAAAAATTCGTTTCGTCTGACCACAGTATGTAATTTAAAAATTCATGATCTCTGCTTATTTTTCCTCTTAGCCATCTGCAAAAAGTAAGCCTTCGAACATCATCACCCGGATGTAACACTTGAACTATGCGCCCATATCGATAGCACTTGTAGCCGTATTTCTTCCATATCTTTATCACAAGGGAGTGGGATACACCTACTTCAAGGGCGACTTGCCTGGACGATACCTCTGAATATGCTTCGACATAAGTCAGAACCGCAATCTCCGTGTCCATGTCCACACGAGGCTGCCGCTTTCTTTTGAAAGAACCCTGCAATTCCAGGTTTTTCAAAAGATTTGTAATAACCTTTCTTGTTGGCACATGCCGCAACGGATACTTATTGCGGTACCACACTAATGCAGCTCCCGCATTTCGATTATTGACAAAATACGCTTCTAATAAGTCAATTTTTTCACGATTAGAAGACATTTTAGCGAAAATCCTTAATTAAGAACTCATACGAAGTTTCTCAACTGAAACTATGTATAACATACAGATTTTCGAATCAAATTCGAAATTTGAGGGTAAAAATTCTTTTTATTTACTTTACAGTCAATTCTACCCACTTCCTGGCCATAACAAAAAGTTAGACCATCGTAGAAATTTGTTTCTGTTGCCGAAATGTATGGGAAACGTTTTTGGCGATTTCTGTCTTTCCTAGTACTGAAAGCTAAAATGGTCTCATAGAGTTTTTTGATCCCCACATGAAATAGAATCGATTGGCATAAAAAAAAATTTTTGGACTTTTTGCATTTTTTTTGCCAACTGTAAGTTATTTACAAAATCTGTGAATGCAGTTCAAAATATGTCAAAAAGTTAGGGAAGGTCTTCTAAGAACGTTTTGCTGTAACTGCAACGGTTAAGGTACTTGCCCTTACTGCCCCGTTTCAAAAATACACCCTGTATATATCCAACTTATGGCGACGGTTGGACGGTTGTAGGAAGATTTAAATGGCTTCAGTAGAGGTTCGGTACCTCAATGGTGGTTCGCTAGCTCAGTGGTCAGAGCATTTCCCCTATAAGGGAAAGACCGCGGGTTCGTATCCCGCCTGAAACCAATTGTCAATTGATGATGCTGAAAAAATCCTGACAATTTTGATAAAAAACTGCATCCTATAATTTTCATCGGGTTCATGATTTACTAAATATAAGACCCTTAACCCTCTAGTATATTATACCTCATTTTTATTTCTAGACACCACTGCATACTCCAGTACAAGGCTTTCGCTGCAGAACTTGAATCACCGTGTGGCTGGTACTTACAGGACCTGGGCAGCACCCATGGGACATTCCTCAACAGGGAGCGACTGATTCCAAAGCACTACACTAGAGTGCGGGTCGGCCACCAGATTAAATTTGGGAATAGTTCGAGAACTTACATTTTGTTGGTATGTACTTTTATCTGACTGACTGAATACTACTTTTTAGAGTTCTGTACTTCAATAAGAAAAGTACAGAACTCTTATAGGATCTCTTTGTTCTCCAACTGTCTGTCTGTCTGTCAAGACATTCTTCTAGGTATCAAGTTAAAATATATACAACATACTCAAGTATTTAACGTCTTGTAACTGTGTAGAAATCAAAGTTCTAAGTCAACGCATTCAAAGTATATTACAGTTTATGTAGCTTAAGTTACACGTAACTATATTCAACGGGAACAGTTGCCCTGTAGGCCTAAGTTCCTATAGGTAATATGCCTGTATATTTGGGCTATCGAATGGTAATAGAACTGGAATTTGTTCCGTATTATTTTCAGAATAAATGATGGTTGAAACCAAACCTCCAGCCAGCGGGATTTTTTTTTGTTATGAATTTGATCACGCTGAAATGTAGTTCTACAATTAGGGCTATGCTATGTGAACACATAAAAGCCAAAACAGACATGGGTTTCATTCATGAAATACAGAAAAAACACGTTGAGAAAAAAATCTCCATTCAGCGGAAAACTTTTTATTTAAGTCGAAAACATTATTGAAATGCAAATCATTAATTAGTGCTAATCATATAAATCATAAAAATTATAACATTAAATGAATATTTAAAGGTAATTATGTGGTTCTTTAAGAAATACAATATTAGTGAGAAATCAAACCTTTTGGTAGTAATGAAAGGGGCGTTAATTTGAATACTTTAAAAGGTAAAAGTAAGTAGTAATAAAAATAATAATATTCTTATAATCTAAATAAATATGTGATGCTTATGTATTGATAATGTCCCTTAAATTAATGCTTGTTAAAGCTACTTAAATTTGCATTAATATAAGAGGCAAAATTTTACCAGATCTCTTATTTACTTTTGGACCGACATACCCATTCCCATTTATTATTTCTCCTAAGGCAATGTGCTCTGTAATGCCCAATGGCATCTGCTGAAGCACAATATTCCACTACCGACAGCAGTCGATAAGTTTTCTTTTGGAGTAATAATATTTCAGGGACATTTGTAACTATTATCGTAGGAGTTCCGATTAATTCGAATGCAATTACTTGGGAAGTTACATATGACTTCATTCTTATTCCACGGAATTAACATAAGTACATGGCGAAGTTTCTTCAGTGATTCCCACTTGAACAGATTCATTTAAGAATGATATACCTTTTTCATTAATAATATCAATATTAATTGGTATTATACCAATTTTACGGGGTAGTGTTTTATTTCGACATTTAATGTTAGTGAAATTCGCACTATGGAAATTATTTACAAGAATTCTTTCAAATATTTGAGTAACATTACAATGACAATTCATAGAATTGTTTTCGATGGGAAATATTGTTTTTAACAAAGAAAACCTTAAATTGTAGGTATCGTTCGTATCCCCATGAACAATTCCTGAAATCGTATTTGCAAACTTATCATTATTTTTTATTATATTATAAAGTTGTAGTCTGCTATAATACAAAAGCAAGTTTGAAAAGTGTAAGTAAAGGAATAGCACTAATTAATGATTTGCATTTCAATATTGTTTTTGACTTAAATAAAAAGTTTTCCGCTGAGTAGAGATTATTTTCTTAACGTGTTTTTTCTGTATTTCATGAATGAAACCCATGTCTGTTTTGGCTTTTATGTGTTCACATAGCATAGCCCTAATTGCAGAACTACATTTCAGCGTGATCAAATTCATAACAAAAAAAAATTCCGCTGGCTGGAGGTTTGGTTTCAACCATTATTTATTCTGAAAATAATACGGAACAAATTCCAGTTCTATTACCATTCGATAGCCCAAATATATAGGCATATTACCTATAGGAACTTAGGCCTACAGGGCAACTGTTCCCGTTGAATATAGTTACGTTTAAGTTACGGTACCTTCGGTGCGCGAGTCCGACTCGCACTTGACCGGCCTTTTTCTTAGTACTATACTTGTAGTTAACAAAAATATTCCATTGTTGCCCCCCTGTAGAGTGGGGGTTTTGGGGGGACATTTGACTACTACGCAGGGGGCACGGGTTCATTTCTCTCTCAGTGCAAATATTTGTATGCATGAAAATATCTATTTGCATTGGTCTGGGTATCTCTATGCCTTGGACAGCATGTCAAACCATCATTGTCCCGGTTGTCATATATAGTTTTTCGAACTACACTATGGGGATTTTCAAGGATTAATTAGATGGTTCTTACAGGGTTGGCAGGTCGAATTGCATACCTTCATAGGCCAAAGTAACCACTTTCCATCAGGTGGGCTGTGTGCTTGTCTGCTGTTATATAACATTGTCATCACCTAAACGTTTCCAATTGCATCCAAGGCTTTCACTGCGGAGATTACCAGTAAATGATCGACAGAGATCGGTGTTGCTGTGGCCAAGTTTTGGCCAATAAGACTTAAATAGCAGACCATTATATGACAGATCTGGCCATTGACTCTGTGAAGAAGAACCTCGAAGAATTAGCTTATACATCTGTTATGTAATAAATATTAAATATTTCAATTCCCAGGGTCCAGATTTTGATTGTGAAGGTGAATCGGAACTGTCAGTGTCTGAAATCAAACAGAAGGCTCTCGAAATGAAGCTGGACAGAAACAAGATGATTGCAGCTGCTAAAGAAGAGAGAGAAAGGCAGAAAGCGGAGGAGGAGAGGCGGAGAGAAGAGCAAGGGATTGATTGGGGAATGGGTGAGTGGGCAGTTTAATTGTGTTTTCTAGTTTTGGTACATTGTTTTATGAACGTTATATAGTTGAGTTATGAGAATCAAAGAAGGAAAGTAAGCAATGTAAATAAACCCTATAATAGCAGGTAGTGTGGAACCTCTTAGCCTTAGGACTATGCCTCGCCTATACAATGGTTTGTGCTCAGATGAATTGTTTGACATGATGCCCACAGCTACATTCTATCATCGCACCTCTCGCCATAGGCAGGGAATTCATCCTCACACATTGCGACCTGAGACGGTGCGCACTGTGCGGTCAGAAAGAAACTTCATCCCACGCACACTTAAGCTGTGGAATGACCTCCCTGCTGTGGTTTTCCCAAGCACCTACAATATGGGGTTCTTCAAGAGGGGCTTCAGAAGGTTTCTTCATGTTCGACAGCGCGAGTGTAACACCCCTGGTGTGGCATACGTCCATAGGCCACGGTAACCACTTCCCTGCAGGTGGGCCTTGTGCTTGTCTGCTACCTAAGTGGTATAAAAAAAAAAGGAAAAACTATGGGAATATAATTATTTCGCTATCATTATCATTCCTTGGATTCCAGAGTTTATTTTATGATGTGGAACTGTTTTTGATGCAGCCTGAGTTCTGGTTAGTGTCCACTGACAGAGCTCTCGGCCTCCGCCTTGACCTAATGATTATCGACAGGAAACTTACTTTCAAGATGCCCTTCGAAGCACGGAAGTGCTCAGATGAAATATCACTCTCACACCGTAGACCATTATTAATATTATTCTTTTTTTTCAGGTGAGGATGCTGAAGACGAACCCGACCTAGCAGAAAACCCGTACGCCATCACAGCCAACGAGGAACTGTATCTGGAGGACCCCAAGAAGACGCTTCGAGGGTACTACGAGAGGGAGGGCCACGAACTCAGCTACGACTGCGAGGAGAGAGGCGTGGGGCAGTTTATTTGCAGGTAATTATAGCCGATATTATAAGTAACCCAACTTTCTAGCTCTTTGGGGTCTGCAGTTGCTGGAGGTAAGATTACCAGAGACCCCGGGGTCAGATCGAGAGAGATGGCCCCAGGTCGGCTTGAATGCCGTAGATGCCTTACACCGCCGCCTCGGCATTCTTCTGCTAGATGGCTCCACCCGTCACCCCCAAGCCGCCCGTGGTATACTTCAAAATCCCCTTTATACTCGCGATTTATTAATTTTCAAAACAGGATAGGATAGGATACGCCTATATCCCCGAAGGGGTAGGCAGAGGTGCTAGCACCCACAGTGTGATAATTTTTTTCATATTATTTCTAGAGTAGAACTCCCCATAGACGACGCGAGGGGTCGGCCGGTGGTCGCGGAGGTAATCCACAAGGGCAAGAAGAAGGAGGCGGTCATAGCGTGCGCCTTGGAGGCGTGCCGGATCTTAGACAGAGCTGGGTTGTTGCGGCAGTCGAAACACGGTGAGAATAATATTTATTTGCTATTTATTAATTACACGACTGCTTAAAAAAGAGTGTTATGTTTTGGCTCATTGGCAAATGCAATAAAATATCTATAGGTCTTGTAATGTCTCTTTCGCAAGAGCCCTCTTTTGCAATATGCCCCCTTTTCAAAATGTCAATTTCAAGTATTGTCCTACATATATATATAATGACGCCTGTAGCCCGGAGGTTTAGGCAGAGGTGAATTAACACCCACATTTCACCAATAATTGTATTCTGTGCCACGTAATAGGGTGTGAACCTATTGCCGTATTCCGGGCACTATTGTTGACTCAAGCCATGTAGTCTGTATAAGTCTGGGCTGTATATATCTGCCTGATGTTAAACAGCCCTATCCATTAGTCGGCTTGTACGAAACCACATGGGAAGATATGGGGTGGCCCTAATTGTACTCTACCGGGAACCACGCATTTATTTGCTCTTTATTATTTACACGACTGCTCAAAAAAAGTGTTATGTTTTGGCTCATTGGCAAATGCAATATAATATCTATAGATCTTCTATAGATCTAGTCTATCTATAGATCTAGTCTATAGATATTATCTAGATCTAAAACATAATTATACTAGGTATCGGGACTTTTCGCTATTATATCTTGGAACTTACTATTTCTGCCGACGTTTCGGATGCGTTGCAGCACCCGTGGTCACGACTTGACTGGCTTGCGAGCGTCGAGAGGTATGCGGCACATTTTTTGTGCGGCTACCCACCATTACACTTATTATGAACGGTTAGGCTGGCGACTCACCACACTCACTATGTCAGTTTCTAACGGCACTGTGTTTTTTGGTTTCAGTATCTTTTATAATACCTTGTATGATTATGAATTCACACCGCGAAAGTTGAAAAATAACAAAAAAAAATTCAATTTTCTGATTTTCAAAACAAGAAATATATAATTTATCTGAAAATTTAATGTACACTTTACCTTTGAGTAGCAGAGAAGCAGTAAGTAATAAAGGGTTATTACTTCAACTGCTTCTCTGCTACTCAAAGGTTTGCTGGTAGAGAACTCATACTGAGTTAAACTCGCCTTTGTACATATTTCTTATACATTTATTTTGTGTTTGACCTCTGTACTGTTTGTGTGCAATGAAGAATTAAGAATATAATATAAATATATAATATCATTCGCCAGCTCACTCCAACGGCCAGAAAATATAGGCTGCCAAATTTTATTATTATTTAACTTGTTGTTTCAGAGTCCCGTCGGAGGAAACAGCGTGACTGGTCTGCGGACGATTACTACTCCTCAGATGAGGACACGTTCTTGGATAGGACAGGCAGCGTTGAGCGCAAACGCAAGCTACGAATGGTCAAGCAGGGCGCCGTCGAGAGGGAAGAGGACAAGCCTAGAACTTATGATGACCTGGTAAGATTCTACCTTTTTTTTATACCACTTAGGTGGCAGACAAGCGCACGGCCCACTTGATAGAAAGTGGTTACCGTGGCCTATGGACGTGTGTAACACCAGAGAAGCCACACTCGCGCTGTAGACCGTGTGTTTTACTGCTACCTAAGTGTTATAGAAAAAGGGTGGACCACATTCCGATTCTGCTGCACCTTCTGTTCAGCTGACCCTTCCCGGTTTCGGTCGTGACACACATAACATAACCTCACGCTAAGGCAGAGGTGCTAGCACCCACATTTCGTCAGTTTATGTTTAGGTTCCAATGTAATAGGTGGCGAGCCTATTGCCATTAACCGGGCACTTATAAACCTGCGATAAATACACACATAACTTCGAAAAGCATCGAAAAGTCATTGGTGTGTGCCATGGTAAAACCTGGGATCGAACCTGAGACCTCGTCTCAGCAGTCCATTACCCAGAACACTAGACTACCGCGATCGTGACATACTTCAAAAAAAAAAATAAAGGCCTTTACATCTTCAAGAATATTATCTTTTAAAAATAATAACCTACTATTTCTTTGTTACAGCTAAAACAAATTAAAGACATAGAGTTGAAGATAGCTGCGGAAGAACGCACTTTGGTGCGACTCCGCTCCACATCGGTGAAGGTCCAACCTTCGGAAGATGAAGATGCACTGGACCACTATATGAGCACCCTGGGCAAGCCTACCATGGCTGATAAAGCGGAGATTTCTAAGGCTAAGGTAGGGGTGTATAAACAGACAAACAAGAATTCTAGGATATATCTTTCATTGAATTCTTAAATTACATATATACATATGCCTCCTTCCGGGGTAGGCAGAGCCACTTGCTTCAATCGTTGCATAATTCACGATATGTCTACCTTTAAATCATACCAAAAGTGAATTGTAATTTTATATGTAGAATACCTATTTTCGGTCATTTCATAATTCAATCTCTTATGGTTAAGATTTAAGCCTTATCGCTACAAGCGACCTTTTCCAGGCAACCTTTGAATGAAAATGTTTTAATTGTCTTAACAATAATAACCCATATATATATATATATATATATATATATATATATATATGTAGCTTATGACTACATTAATAACTACATACATACATACCTACATATAATCACGCCTTTACCCCCGGAGGGTTAGGCAGAAGTGAATTAACACCCACATTTCAAGTGAGCCTATTGCCGTCTTTTGGGCACTATTATTGTTTCGAGTCATGCATTTGAGGCTGAGTCCGGGCTGTAAATATCTGTCTGATGTTAAACAGCCCTATCGCTTAGTCGCCTTGTACGACACCGCATGGGAAGAGATGGGGTGGTCCAAATTCTACTCTGCCGACAACCATACATAGCCTGTCAACATCATAACCCTCCTTTGTCTTTACCGTAGGCGGGTAAAAACAATAAGTAAATAATAAAAGTATGTTTTATTTTTCAGATGACAATACAGAAACTAAAGAACGAGTTGTCAAAAACTCAAAGGCTGGCGGAGCTGGCGCGGCCGGCTCACCTCCCGCCTCTCATAAAGAAAGACGACAAGGTTATTAAGCAAGCTGCCAACTCTGTAGTCTACGGCAAGAGGTGAGTTTATTTAATCCCCCTTAGAGGCTGTAGATGTCAGATGGAGGTAGGACACGGCGTTATTTCCGCCCAATTGAGCAGTCCGACCGAGGAAGTACCTCCGCCCTACAGAATACCGCGGTTATAATAACTTCGTGTTGTGTTACCAGCGGTGAGTAGGGTAGCCAGAGCTCACTGGAGAATTTGTGCTGTCAGTGGGATGACTAAAGGCTTGTCCTGCTTTGTCCTCTACACTGACGGTACAGAGACTCTGTGCTTACAGGGTCGGCAGCGCTCCGGCGTGGGACACGCCGAGGCGGGAGCTTGTGGCGGCCCTGGGAGTGAGGGTTCTCACGCTCTCCACCGCACCGAGCGGCGATGGTTCGCTGCGCGGATGCGTGGGCGGCCGGCGCCTCCTTCTGCGAGCAAGTAATGCTCGTGAAGGAGGAGGCGGGGCGGGAGCGACGAAGGATCGCAAGACAAGCTGCCCGCGTACGAAGGCAACTCGGGCGTCGGAGGTCGATGAACGACCTCCGCCCCCCATGAGCGCCGGCCTGGGGGTGACAGGTGAAGCCGCCTGTCACCCTGGCAGAAGCAGGCCGCGGCGGCGGCGCGCCTGGCGCGCCTCCCCGTTTCCGGGGACGAGTTGGGGACTCTGTAGTCCCCACACCCGAGAAGAGGGCCATATCGTGAGAGATGGCCCTGGGTCGGCCGGGGTGCGAGGGATATGCCTGTCAACCTCACCTTCGGCAACCAAAACGACCCACAGGCGGCGTGCGTTTTAGTCGGTTCGTGTCCGACATAACCTCCTCCACCGGCTCCGGTGGGGAGGTATCCGTGGGGATTTTGCGCACGTAAAAAAAAAAAAAATAGGGTCGGCAGCGCGAGTGTGGCTTCTCTGGTGTTACACACGTCCATAGGCCACGGTAACCACTTTGGGCCGTGCGCTTGTCTGCCACCTAAGTGGACTAAAAAAAAAATGGCAGGCGCTTCACGGAAAATGTCGAAGTTCAGCCAAACCCTCAGTTAGTCTAAAATAAACGGACTCCGGACCCCGAGGTGAAAACTTCGAATGCTGGACTGGAATTAACGCTTTACTACCATTCTCTCTAACCTTTCTAGTTAAGCTAAATTGCTTGTGTTAGGATTGAATTCGAACTCGGCACCTTTCGATCGTAAGGCCGGACTACTCGCTACTAAACTAACGACCTAATAAACCAATGTTTCCCCATTACAGAATAAGATTAAAAGAAGATGCAGAAAAACGCCCTAAAGTCCGTCAAGAGCAGAAACAAGAAGAATCAGAATTCGTTGAAGAAGTGGATTCTGAAGACGAAGTGGTACCGGAGAAGACAGAACAAATACAAGTTACAGCACAGAAGACAGAAAAAGAAGAAATAGAGATAACAGAGAACACAGAAGAAACAAGAAGAACAGCGGATAATAATAAGCAAGAGACAGAAGAAGTAAAGAAAGTTTATGGCCCTATGAGACCGCCAGAGAACTACATAATTCCTGAGAATTATTTCGGAGACAGTGCTAGAGATTTGCCAGAAATTATGGAGAAAGATGATTAAATAAGATTTGAAATATGATTGGTGTTTTTTTTTATTATTATCAGCTGTGTTGCAATGTCTCTGTTGCGTCTAGCGTGTATATTTTGCATACATTTCTTTTTTTTTATACCACTTAGGTGGCAGTCAAGGTCACGGCCCACCTGATGGAAAATAGTTACCGTGGCCTATGGACGTTTGTAACACCAGAGGAGTCACAGTCGCGCTGCCAACCCTGTATGTACAGAGTTTCTGTGCCGTCAGTGTAGAAGACAAAGCAGGACAAGCCTTTAGTCATCCCACTGACAGCACAAATTCTCCAGTGAGCTCTGGCTACCCTACTCACCGCTGGGAACACAACACGAAGTTATTATAGCCACGGTATTCTGTAGGGCGGAGGTACTTCCCCAGTCGGACTGCTCAATCGGGCGGAAATACCGCCGTGTCCTACATACATACAATCACGCCTTTATCCCCGGAGAGTTAGGCAGAGATGAACCAACACCCACATTTCACCAATAATTGTATTCGGTCCCACCTAATAGAGGGTGAGCCTATTGCCGTATTCCGAGCGCTATTGTTGACTGGAGCCATGAATCTGGGGCAGAGTCTGGACTGTATATATCTGTCTGATGTTAAACAGCCCTATCCCTTAGTCGTCTTGTACGACACCACATGGGAAGTGATGGGGTGATCCAAATTCTCCCCTGCGGGGAACCACGCGGTTATTTTGGAGCTTATTTGTCTTTTTTATACCACTTAGGTGGGAGACAAGCACACGGCCCACTTGGCTCTCGATTCTAGTTCATTGTCATACCACAGTCACTGCAAAAAATGCTATTAAATTTTAGACTTTATTCCTATATAATTAAGTCTGAATACAATTTTACATTCACTCTGGAAAAAGCCGGATAGTGGCGGATACGACGGCAAAAGTGTGGGAAGTTTTTCCGTCGTATCCGCTAGGAAATAATTGATACGGATTTTCTCCTCCCTCGGATATCGGCGGATACGAATATGGGAACTTATCTATTGTCATTAGCCTGGCCTTGTCTCAATTATCTGGGTTCAGCGCAACAGTCATTCTCTTATTCTTCTCCTTACCAGTGACTACTGCCTTTCTAAAACATCATTTTTCGTGTAGGTTATAAAGTAAAACTTTTTTATATCTTTATTGACGAGATTTTTATTGGTTGTGGAGATTTTAATGTAAGAGGTATACAAGATGTATACACCAGGCAACTTATATGAACTATCTCTACTCTCTAAAAGATATGTTTGTGTTTTTTTTCTATACAACTTAGGTGGCAGACAAGCACACGGCCCACCTGATGGAAAGTGATTACCGTGACTTATGAACGTGTGTAACAACTGTGGAGTCACATCCGTGCCGCCGACCCTGTAAGAACAGAGATTTTATGTGCCCTCAGTGCAGAACACAAAATCAGGAAAGTGGTTACCGTGGCCTATGGACGTGTGTAACACCAGAGAAGCCACACTCGCGCTGCCGACCCTGTAAGCACAGTTTCTATGCCATCAGTGTAGAGGACAAAGCAGGACAAGCCTTTAGTCTTCCCACTGACAGCACAAAAACTCTCCAGTGAGCTCTGGCTACTCTACTCACCACCGGGAACACAACACGAGGTTATTATAGCCGTGGTTTTCTGTAGGGTGGAGGTACTTCTCAATTCGAACGGGAATACCGTCGTGACCTACCCTGTGTATTTGTAAGTTACATTGTTCAACAGGACCTATTCATACCAAAACCGGCGATGATGCAATCTGATAAGTTCTATAGTAGGTATTAATTGGATGCACGGGAAATTCGCAATTGTAATGTAACGGGAAATATATCAGTAGGTACTACAATCTATTACTTGGCTGTAGGTAATCATGGTAATACCAAATTAGGAAATCATTTGACAATATTCGATAGCCTTTAATACTGTTACGTTTTAAGCCGCCGTAAAAAGCCGCGGTAGCCTAGTGGTATGGGTAATGGACTGCTGAGACGAGGTTTCGGATTCGATCCTAGATCTTACCATGGCACACACCAATGACTTTTCGATGCTTTTCGAAGTTATGTGTGTATTTATCGCAGGTTTATAAGTGCCCGGTTAATGGCAATAGGCTCGCCACCTATTACATTGGGACCTAAACATAAACTGGCGAAATGTGGGTACTTAGCACCTCTGCCTTCTCCTACGGAGATATAGGCGTGAGTTTATGTTATGTTATGTTTTATAAAATGTCTAATGAGGTGTATTTGGGAATTTCAATTTACTTAAGGCAATCATCCTACCATTCCGCCTAGCTCTAGTTCATACTATTGTAAGTATAAGAATTACATTACCTATATTATCTCTATACTCGTTGCAAAGACGGGCATTGAGGCTGGTTGACAATCCCATACTCACAGGTAGAGTGGAACCTCTTAGCCTTAGGAGGGATTTTGCCTCACTGTGTGTGTTCTACCGCCTATACAATGGTTTGTGCTCAGATGAATTGTTTGACATGATGCCCGTAGCTACATTCTATCATCGCACCTCTCGCCATAGGCAGGGAATTCATCCCCACACATTGCGACCTGAGACGGTACGCACTGTGCGGTATGAAAGAAACTTCATCCCACGCACACTCAAGCTGTGGAATGACCTCCCTGCTGCGGTTTTCCCAAGCGCCTACAATATGGGGTTCTTCAAGAGGGGCATCAGAAGGTTTCTTCATGGTCGGCAGCGCGAGTGTGACACCCCTGGTGTTGCATACGTCCATAGGCCACGGTAACCGCTTCCCATCAGGTGGGCCGTGTGCTTGTCTGCCAACAAAGTGGTATAAAAAAAAAAATATCTGTGATACTATCTACACTGTTGAATAGCCCGTTTATAGTGAAAGGTTATATACGCTGAATAATATATCATCGCGCTACTACTCAATAGAGCAGAGCAGTAAAAGTAAGTAAGTATAAATGTCAATTAATCCGGCAGATTCCCATACGTTTTTTGAAAAATTTTCTTTTTATATAGGACACGCCAATTAGACTTCGCCACGTAAGTTGAAGGCAAAGTCTCAGAAAAGAAGGTCACCATTACTTACATATACCATGTTACAATGGTGATACTTAGCTTGACCGCCTCATCATATGCTTTTTCATGCCCCGCATAAAGGACCCGGGTCTGTAGGAAGAAGGAAACACGTGAGCTTCCAAGCCTTAATGGTGCGACAAAGGAAAGATTCTCCGAACCGCTTGGTTCTTGATCGGATATTCTGCACCGTGTGCGGGTGACATCTAAGACCTGCACGTGTTGTCCTGTGTAGGAAAGGAGAGGGTGGAATTAGTTGGAAGAGCTCATCAGAACGCTCACCATGGCAGAGACGGTAAAATACAGTCAAAGAAGCAACATCTCTACGCATCTGCAAAGGCTCGAGTATGTTCATGACCTCGGGATTCCCAATAATGCGGACCGCACGTCGCTGCAACCTGTTAAGAGCATCTAGTACCGAAGTATTTCGCGGAGCCATCCCATAGGTGCGAGCAGTATTCCAAGCAGGAGCGAATTTGTGTCATATAGAGAAGACACCGCTGCTCCGACATGAAAAAACCTCTCACTTTGTTCAAAACTCCGAATTTCCGCGAGGCTGTTTTGATGATACTCCCGATGTAGTTTTCGTTATTCAGTTTGCAGCGAACATCCACATCTAGGATATTGAGATTGTCCTGCAGTGGCAGTGGCGTGCTCCGAAGAGTGTGAAGGGCAAGAAAAGAAGATACCTTTACTGTGAACGCACATGCCTGCGTCTACTTAGCATTAAACTTAACCAGGTTCTTAGAGCCCCATTGAGAAATGTACACACCCGTGCTGCCGACCCTGTAAGAATAGAGAGTTTCTGTGCCATCAGTGCAGGAGACATAATCAGTACAAGTAATTGCTCTTCTCACTGTCAGTACAAAAACTCTCCAGTGCTCTGGCTACGCTACTCACCGCTGGAAACACAACACGCAATTACTACCTCCGGCTCAGTTGGGAGACTAAGAGGGGAATTCCACACCTATAAAAAACCCTGTCCTGTCTTTGACAAGTGATGCTGATTTCAAAAAATATCATCACCATTCTCTGAGACTTTTTCCAGTTGGGATCGGTTTTCAGACAGATAAATTGATAAACCTTTTTTGTAATCGGTTATGCATATTATAAAATTTAATAATATGTAATTATTGTAGTTATGAAATAAGGATAAAGTTGCATAACAATAGTGATAATTACGCCATAGCTAGGTACAATGACGTAGTTAGGTACTAACATAAAATAACACTGTATTTGTTATTATATTATCAATCAGAAAATATAAGAATTATCTACAGGAAAATTCTGCATTATTTCGGTATAAAAGGGTTGTTATTCGTACAAATAACATCATTTGAATTCTACAAATCACTTGCAGCACACGTGTGTTCAGAAGAGCACTCATTTTAACAGTTTGTCTAAATAATTTACGAATATGAAAATTACATTAGCTTTTGGATTTTTGGTAAGTGCTTTATATATACCACTTGTGTGGCAGATAAGCCTACGGCCCACCTGATGGAAAGTGGTTACGACCAATGGATATTCGTAATAATGCCATCCGATAAAGAACTGACACACTAAATTTTTAGTATTAAAGACAATGTTTTGCGCTCCCCCACTCCCTATCTGGGGCAAGAAGGACAACAATTCTGCTCCTTGGTTTTTTATCTAATGGGAATTTCGGAATTTTAAAAATATGCCTCAGTTGACTCAAAACATGCTTAGTTTCCCGATTCGGTTTCCCAATCAGGAATTTTTTCATGAGGAGGTAGGACACGGCGGTACTTCCGCCCAATTGAGTAGTCCGACTGGGGAAGTACGATTCGATTCGGAATTAATTTCGTATGTAAAAAAACCTAATAAAAAAAGTTTAAAAACGCAAGGCACACGTAATTTTGAATCTGAATTCCTGATTAGGAAACCGAGCGTGTGCAACCAGCTTAATATTACAGATATAATTCCGATGCCGACTGCAGGCAGCAGCAGCAGACACAGAGCGTACAATAAAATAGACTTGAATATGATAATTTTGTTTATTATTTTAATTTATTGCGACTTCTCACTGGCTTCTTAATGTTAGTGACCATAATTTATAGTCATGTGTTTATTTTCAGGTCGCAGTAGTATTTCTGAGTTGTAACGGAAAGGCTGTGCTGGGGCCATCTTACGACGGCAGAGCGGGTGAGTTGCCCTTCAGTGAACGATCAGTAGCTGTCACTAAGCTTAAAGACGTTATTTGGTATAGTTCTCACGGAGGGCCAGGTCGAGAGAGATGGCCCCGGATCGGCCCCGGGGTGCGAGGGATATACCTGTTAACCTCACCTTTGGCAAGCAACAACGACTTACAGGTGCCGTGTGTTTTAGTCGGTTCGAATCCGACATAACCTCTCCCACTGGCTCCGGCTGGGGTAACCCGTGGGGATTTATCGTACATAAAAAAAGAAGGTATAGTTCTCGCCGTTACCGGCATCTATTTTGACCCCAAATCGCGAGAGAAATAAGGCCCTGACGCGCGCGTATTATTATATTATAATCTAACTATTTTGAATTTGTTCTAATCCACCGTTAATAATAATACATACATATAGTCACGCCTTATCCCCGGAGGGTTAGGCAGAGGTGAATGAACACCCACATTTCACCAATCACTAAGTTCGGTTCCACGTAATAGGGGGTGAGCCTGTTGCCGTCTTCCAGACACTATTGATGACTCAAGTCATGGATTTGAGACTGAGTCTGGGCTGTATATATCTGTCTCCTTCTCCGTCGCCTTTTACGACACAGCTTGGGAAGAGCTGGGGTGATCCAAATTCTACTTTTTAGCACATGGAATAATAATAACACCCCGTATTATCCTCAAAAGACATCTAAAAACGCGAACTATATAGAGTTCTTTTTTAATATATAGGACACACCAATTTAAACTCACTGTTACAGACACGTATCATCATCAAATCAAATCAAATTTATTTTATAATCGTTGTACAGTATTTTACATGGGTTTGAAGTGGTCACGGTAGATGTTTACGACCACTTACGATAGTGTGTAAGTGTAAGTAGGCAGGAATAAAAGCAGTGGTTTCCAGTACACAATTATATTGACAATTGTTTCATTTCATTTCATTTATTCATAATTTGCGAAATATGGGTATATAATACATTGATGTTCATAGTTGTTGTGATAGTATCACCATACTCAACCAGACGGCATGCAAATGTCCACATTCATTAGTAGGTCAAAATAATAATTTCAGGCATTAAAATTTAACATTATACAGTATGTCATAATAATTATGTAAATAATAGTATAATAATAACTTCAATAATAAAATAATATCCACAAATAAATAAGAGCATGTCAACAACGATTAATTGTCAAATTTTCATTCAAATTACCTATACGTTAATAACAATTTTTAAAATTAATTTCTAAAATGATTATGATGATAGTTACAATTTATCTGATAAAAATTCATTTACAGAGTAATAACCTTTTTGTATCAGAAGTTGTTTTATCCTATTTTTAAAGGTCTCAATGTCATCAATTTCTAGAATATATCTAGGCAGGTGATTAAATATTCGTGGGGCCATGCAGAATACACTACTATTAAATAATGCTGTTCTATTTGTTGGGATACATATCTTTAAGTGATGCCTTCTACTATTAAGGTTACAGTATCTATCAATGTTATTTTTTACAAATAGGACAATTTCAAGTATATATAAGCAAGGGAATGTCAAAATTTTAAGTTCGATGAAGAATGGTTTACAACTGTCCGTCTTTTTAAGATTACATATTGCCCTGACGCATCTCTTTTGTGCCTTAAATACAGCCTCCTTCTCTGTAGAGTTGCCCCAGAATATGATACCGTATTTTAACAGGGGTGCAACATGTCCATGATATGCAGTTAATACTGTAGATCTATTTGTTGTTTTCTTTAGCATATATAGCGCATATGAATATTTATTAATTTGTGAGCATAATTTTTCTACGTGAGATTTCCAGTTCAAGTGACAGTCAATATTTATACCTAAAAATCTTGTAATCTCTACCTGTCCTATACAATGCCCTGAGTATTGTATATCAATATCGGTCAATTTATTAAGTTTTTGTCTAAATGTCATTAAATTAGTTTTGTCAAGATTCATTTTCAAGTTATTTACTGTGAGCCAATTAATCACATTGCACAAAGTATTGTTAACTTCATTCTCTATATGAGATTTATCTTTACCTGTGAAGATGATTGTGCTATCGTCAGCAAATAAAATTGTTTGATAATGTGTTACTTGTGGTAGATCATTTATGTAAATATTAAATAAAAGCGGGCCCAGTACACTACCCTGTGGCACTCCACAAATAACTTCTCTGTAATCAGAAGAGTAATTTACTAGTTTTTTCGTTGATGGGCAAATTCTAGTTATCACTGTTGACTGTTTCCTATTGCTGAGGTACGATTTTATAAGATCTAATACATTTCCCCTGATTCCATAACTGTATAATTTATTTAATAGTATTTTGTGGTTACAATAATCAAATGCTTTACTAAGGTCCATGAATAAAGCACAAACCATCTCTTTATTGTCTAAGCTAGTCACAACAGTTTCCGGAAATGTATGAATAGCCATATTAATAGACTTATTCTTTCTGAAGCCAAATTGGTTATCTGTTAATATATGGTTTTTTTCGAGATAATTATAAATACCATTGTAAATGACTCTTTCAAATATTTTCGAAAATACCGGTAACAGTGCTATAGGTCTATAACAACGCATGTCATGTTTATCATTCTTCTTAAAGAGAGGCTTTACTATGGTAACCTTTAGTTTTTCAGGGAAAGTACCACTTGATATACACAGATTGATTATGTAACTTAATATATAGGACAATTTATCCGAAACTTGTTTTAAAATTATTGTCGTGATGCCATCATAGCCCGTACTGTAAGAATTCTTTAAATGCAAGATTATTTTATTAATATCATGTGGAACCGTTGGACGCATAAATATGGATTTAGACTCGTTAACAATATTACTATTTGGTGTATTTGTTATTGGTTTTGCTTGATCAATATAAAAGTTATTGAATTGAATAGCAATTTGTGTTGGATTTTTGATAACTTGATCATCTATAACAATTTTTTGTATTTGTTCTTTGGGCAGATTTAATTTTTTATCATTAATAACAGCCCATGTCGCTTTTGACTTATTACGGGCACTCCTAATGTAATAGTCATTTTGAGCCTTTTGTGTTAGTCTGACAATACGTTTTAGTCTGGCTGAGAGGGTCAAGAATCGGTTCCTTTTTCTAGGGTGGGTTTTTTTCTGTATTCCCACAGTAGCTGTCGCTTGCGTTTACAACATTGTTTTATACCCTTTGTTATCCAGCGTGGGCGTGTAATTGCATTTACTTTTCTCAATATTGTTGGAAAACATATGTTGTAAAACGATATGAAACTGTCATAAAAATCATTAAATGCTATATTTGGATCTTGACAGCTAAAAACTTCGGAAAAGCTTAGAGATTCTATGCATTCTTTAAATTTTTTAATATTTCCGACACTGTAGTCGCGTTTTTCAACGTACCAGAATTTAAGTGTGTGTGTGGATTTAACGGGACATGTAAGCAGTTGAGCAGTATGGTCCGACACGGCTAGCTCAAGAACACCAGATTCATAACCTCTAATATTTACAATAAAATTATCGATACATGTACCGCTTGACAATCGAGTCGGTTTTTTGATGCATATATTTAAATTATAGCATCGTAGCATCCGCCTAAATTCGGTAGCTTCGCTGCTCCTTACAAGAATATTTATATTAAAGTCACCACAGATAACTATTTTCTTTTTTCTATTGTAACAAAACTTTTCCAGTAATGACTCAAAAGCCACGAAGAATTTGTTTATATCATCCTTACCTGTCTTCGGTGGTCTGTAAATACAAATAATATGAATTCTATACTCTGTCAATTCAACTCCTGAACATTCAATGATATTCTCAATACAGTAGCTATTAACTTCACTAATGGGAATGTACTCTAATGAATTGTGAACCAATACACAAGAGCCACCATACCGGTCGCGTCGGCTGAAGAAAGAACCAAGGGTAAAATTAGGTATTTTTAAGATGTCTACATCATTTTCTATCATACGATGTTCTGTAACGTACAGTAAGGAAGTTGATTAGTAGACTGTAAATCTATCGTACGTTATTACATTGTGCATGGGTAGGTATTTGGACGTGTGTAACACCAGAGAAGCCACACTCGCGCTGCCGACCCTGTAAACACAGAGTTTCTGTGCCGTCACTGTAGAGGACAAAGCAGGACAAGCCTTAAGTCTTTCCACTGACTGCACAAATTCTCCAATGAGCACTCCAAGGAGCTCTCTGTTCATGAGATACAGACAGACAGGCGGATGGGGTACATAACATTTTTGTACTTTGGTACCCAAAGTGTAAAAACCTAGCTGAAAGGAGCCCTAAAAAGCTAGCTGATTTTGTTATCACTGCATTAGAAAAACTAGCTCAATGATGTCTGTGTTGCTTTTTTAGATGACATGCCGGATAGCAGGTGCATAGGCAAAGATTTTTGTCTATATAGGGGTTTATACTACCCTCAGAAAGTAATCAATGACATACTCAAGGACTTCCCAACGGTAAGTGCATTACGACACGACCTCTGCCACCGATGAGCGCGGGTCCGGTGACGGGTGGAGTTGCTTGTCAAGGAGCAAGCCGAGGGGGTAGCAGGCAATACCCACCTCTCCCCAAACACGGGAATTAGATGGAAACGCCGCGGTCCCTACACCCAAAGAGGACCAGCTACCCCCTCGTTTACACCTAAGTATAAAACATGTATTTGACTAGTTGCAATATGTCACAGGCTACAGTGTGAACGCAAATGTGTTTTAAACTTGTTTACAACTTCAATTAAGATAGAAAAAATTGAAACGGTCCAGGCGGGATTCGAACCCTTGATCTTTTCCTTACAGGGGAAACGCTCTGACCACTAAGCTATCGAACCTTCGCCTGAAACCATCCAAATTCTTCTAAACATATATTCATGCTTACAACTTGTTGGCTATACATACTATGTGAACGAAAAAGTATCTGAGATACATGTATAAAACAAGTATTATGTTTTGATTAGTTTTCTACAAGTCTTCAACTGGTTTTACAACTTGTTTCGTGGTGTGCGAAAACCTTAACAGAGATTGTGATTGGTCAGACTGAGTGACGTCACTAAAGATCGACCAATGACAAACTATCAATGCTGTCGCAGCGCTGTGGTCGACTGTAAATGCTTAGAGAATTACACAGCAGCTAGAGAGGCCGGAGTGCGAGATCATCGCCGGCAATCTGACCTCCGGCAACCTATGACGCGTAGGCGGTGTGCATTTTAGTCGGTTCGAGTCCGACATAACCATCCCCATCTTTACTTTACTTGTACTATTCAATATTTGTATATGTACGCCTTTATTTCTCTGGGGATGGCAAGTTTGGTTCTGCTCTTTTTCACTTTTTTGGCGTGTGAAGTTTAGTTTCTTCTGTGCCAGTCTCGCCATATTTTCCTTTAGTTATTCGTCGAATAATTCGTTATTCAATATTAAGCTCACCAAAAAAGAGAAAACGAGGAAAACCAGTCGTGTCAAAACGATCATCATAGCCTGCCGCAATTATGGTCAGTCAAATACCCAATTTTTTTTTTTTGCTTTCTCTTGATTTTAAATTTTATTTTGAACTACATGTAGATATTTTTAAAATAATTAACCGAGTTCAACTCAGGTGCTATTTCTCTTGTTTACTATCGTTATAATTATATCGTTATAATATTGTTGTAGCGTTACTTTATCTAATTATATGTTACAGATACGGCACCAATACGGATCGAATGATGATTACGACTCGCGATTCGGGAATTACCCTTCATTGGCCGAATGCAACACACAAGCACCTGGTGTAAGTATAAGGACTTCTACTATTAATAGTCACCACAATTTATGACGACTTCTTTTTTTTTTATATCGAACACGTCAATTAGACTTCGCCTTGTCTGATGGTAAGCTGAAGGCAAAGTCTCAGAAAAGAGGGTCACCATTACTTACACATACCATGTGACAATGGTGGCACAGCTTGACGGCCTCATCAGATGCTTTTTCACGTCCCGCTTAAAGGACCCGGGACTGTAGGAAGAAGGAAACACGTGTGCTGGTAATGAATTCCAGGTCTTGGTGGTGAGGCAAAGAAAAGAGTCTCCGAACCGCTTGGTTCTTGCTAGTATATTCTGCACGTGTTCAGAACGAAGTCGAAGTGCAATTACTGTCTTGTATGTTTTTTTTTTATTGTAACTATTGTACCTAATGAGGGTCACTTTATTTGCAGTATCAACAAGTATATTACGTCAAAGACAATGAGAATATGACCAGAGTGGTGATACAATCGGCAAAGTACAATGTCGAGCAGAAATTTGAGTTCAAATGGTGCACGTAAGTATTGAATTTGTTTCTATATCGACGACTAGCACCGCGCCGGGGTTTCACCCGCGTAAATCCTGATCCCATGGGAATATCGGGATAAAAAGTAGCCTATGTTACTCACGAAGAATGTAGCTTTCTAATGAGAAAAGAATTATTAAAATCGGTCCAGTATTTTTACGACTACGGCGAAGCAAAAGGAGGGTTATGATTTTGACAGGCTATGTATGTATGTATTAATGTTCATCTGTTCCCTCATAGCTCCTCAGTCAATTATTAGAACTGGACAAATGAGAAATCGTTAGAAGCGTCTTAGTCGTCCGCAGGTTATAGGCTATATAATATTTTACTGAATCTATTGTGGCGACCGCGGTAGCCTAGTGGTTTGGGTAATGGACTGCTGAGACGAGGTCTCGGGTTCGATCCCAGGTTTCATCATGGCACACACCAATGACTTTTCGATGTTTTTCGAAGTTATGTGTGTATTTATCGCAGGTTTATAAGTGCCCGGTTAATGGCAATAGGCTCGCCACCTATTACATTGGGACCTAAACATAAACTGGCGAAATGTGGGTGCTAGCACCTCTGCCTACCCCTTCGGGGATATAGGCGTGAGTTTATGTTATGTTATTGTGGCGACCTCTAGCGGTCATAAATTACTGTGTTAAAAAAGTAAATTGCAATGAATATATCGTATTTGGCATTGAGTAGGTATTTCAGTTGTAAAGGGCTCAATTAGCACATTTCAAATATGTATAAATTATACCTATAGCAACCCCAAATAAAATACAAATATAAAAATAAGTCTAAAACGCTATAAAAAGTATTAAACAAGAAAATATCAAGGATAGCCGTGGTTAAACAAAACATTCAAGGGAAAAGTGGCATACGACCACGGCTATCCTTGATAATTTCTTATTGAATATTTTTTAGAGTGTGATTTTTTCAGTAATCGGGTTTTATAATCTACCAAATACTTATAGCTATTTAAACTATCATGGTCACTCACATTAGTATTACAGCTATCAGGATATTTATCATGTTGTATTGTTTCGAGCTTCCGATATTTAGATCCTGTTGCAAGCACCATGATCACGGAGGAACTGGAGTATTGGCGGTGAACAGTGAAAAGTTTTTAGGAGTAAATATATCTATCTACCGTGATGAGAGTGAAATCAGAAAGAGGGTAGATCGATATATTTACTAAAAACTTTTTAAATTTTTACGGCAAATACTGTGCTTCTTCCGTGATCATGGTGTTTGCAACAGCGCCGAAATATCGGAAACTCGAAACAATATAACATGATAAATATCCCTATCTCTAAAATCAATTTACCATAATTGAAAAAAAAAACCTAACATAATATAACATAACAAACTCACGCCTATATCCCCGAAGGGGTAGGCAGAGGTGCTAGCACCTACATTTCGCCAGTTTATGTTTAGGTCCCAATGTAACAGGTGGCGAACCTATTGCCATTAACCGGGCACTTATAAACCTGCGATAAATACACACATAACTTCGAAAAGCATCGAAAAGTCATTGGTGTGTGCTATGGTAAAACCTGGGAAAGAACCCGAGACCTCGTCTCAGCAGTCCATTACCCATACCACTAGGCTACCGCTAGGCTAAAAAAACAGTAGATATTCTGAATAATGTTTACGGGAATTAAAGCGATCATGGTATAAGTACATACATACCTTTGGTTTGCCTCACGTTTCGATAAGATCCCACCGGCCGTGGTCACAGGCTGACTGGCTCACTAGTGCACGCCCGCCGTCTTCTAGTCCGTGAGATAGTAGGTTCTTCATCTACCCGCATTCTCGATATTTTTAATATTTTCGTTTCGCCATGTACCGTCATATACCACACTTAGTGTCCCTATTCTGTACCGGACAGTTTTTTCGGTCTTTATCCGACTGCGCAGAAAAGCGAGGTTGCATTGTTTGAGATAATCTGGTATTTGACTGACTAGTCAAATTAGTTACTTTTTAGTAAAAGTCAAAACGGCAAGTTACGAGGAAACTTATATGGTAATAATTTATTGTGACGTCATGATATTCAATAGTCAAATAATTTTCGATAAAATAAGAACCAACACAACTTCTATCGATCTTATAGCATTCTTAATTTAATAAGCTCAATTAAATAATTCATTTTAACTACAGGAAAATAATAATAAGAAAATAATAAGAAAGAAACATTGACATCATGACCACTGTTGACATTTGGGAAATTGAAATTACATCGATACTGAATTTGGAAGTGATTTTTATTAGGATTGACCTGATTTAGTACTGGTTACTGCGCATATAAATCCCTAGTATTGTGGCCCATTATTTATTTTACCGGGTCGGGCCGGGATTTAAACCCAGAACCTCTCCATCTTCGGCCGATTAGGTTGAGAACCTACTTAACATAAATACCAGACAGAAAAACAATCATGTAGTCTTTGGTAGTCGATTTGAAAAAAATTGTCATTCATTCCAGGGCAACTGTATACGCTTTTTTAACAAGCTCCTTAACGAAATTAGGGATTTATCTGTGGATAAATTTAAAAATATAGTCAAAAGTAAATTGTGCCAGAAAGGCTATTATTAAATCCAAGAATACTTGGATAATAAACAAGCTTGGGAATGAGCTGTTCGCTCAACTATGCTACTCGAATAAATAGTAGACTAAGTGTATGTTTGTAAATAGACCAAATTAAAAATGCCCGCTGAGTTTCTTGACGGAGTCTTCTCAGGTTGGGGCCGCGTTTCGAACCGGGCGGTGGTCCATTTTATTCACACTCAACTAGTTTTCATGTGTTCTTTTTTAATGACGTTTTGTAAGATTTTTGTTCAATTCAATTCAATATAATTTATTGCGATATATGGGTACAAAGATGTTAGATGTTGAGTTTCACCATATTGGCATGCAATAATGTCACATTTATTATGACAATAAAAACAAGATTAACTATTTTTAATTAGGAGTTGTGAATAGAGGAAATTTTTCATGTCAAAATTATACATGTCAGTATTTTCATGTTAAACATAATAAATAATCACCTTCATGCAAAATAATAACATTAAATTAGTCAATAACAAATATTTACCTATATAATAAGAATGTCAGAGTTATAATTGAATTTTATAATTTACTTCTATTTTGTCATTTGAATAATCATTTATCGTGTAATAACATTTGCTTCATAAAATATTCTTAATTTCTTTTTTAAGCACACTGAGTTTCACAATCTCCATAATTCTTTTCGGTTCGGTATATGCAGAATAAATTATTTTTGACTTTGATTAATTATTTTTTGTAATTTCAGAAAGCCGGGGCCCACTGAAGAGACACTACACTTCAGTAAAACAAATCTAAAGAATGTTTCTATGATGTGTGAGGATGTGAGGACTAGTTTAGATTTCTTGGTGCTCTCGTTGGACAGAACAAAAATTGAGATGATAGCCTTGAAGCTGCCTGTGTTCTGTAAGGCTAGGTACACTAAAAATAATAAATATAATTAAAAAACAATGGCCAATTTGCCTTCACCTCGCTTGATGGTAAGCTAAAGGCAAAGCCTCAGGAAAGAGGGTCACCATTACAGACACTAAGTAATGCTACAATGGTGGCACTCAGCTTGGCGGCCTCAAAGGACAGATTACAATGATTGGTGAATTTACCTCTGCCTAACCTTCCGGGGATAAAGGCGTGTTTATACGTAGTTAATCGTTGGTTGTTGGAAAATAGAATTGTTTATTGCATACCAGGTAAACAAATGTACTTAATTAAACTATAAGCTACGGAAGGAGTACAATACAATGGAGAGCCTTATCGCTTAAAGAGATTTCTGCCAGGCTATGAGTAATCCGGACTTTCCGATTTAAAATAGATTTGTTGTTATTTAAAAAATACTTTCGATTCCCGCTCAGTGTAAATATTTGTATCTGATGAGGTCGCCAAGCTGCTACTTGTCTGTAATGGTGATCCTCTTTCCAAAGACTTTGCCTTTAGTGTACCATCAGGCGAGGTGAAGTCAAATTAGAGCGTCATAAAAAATGCATGAATATGAATGTTACAAATAAATATGTAATGCACGATGATATTTCCGTCCAATTGAACAGTTTGACTGTGGAAGTATCTTCGCCCTACAGAATACCGCGACCATAATAACGTCGTGTTGTGTTCCCGGCGGTGAGTAGGGTAGCCAGAGCTCACTGGAGGGTTTTTGTGCTGTCAGTGGAAATACCAAAAGCCTGTCCTGCTTTGTCTTTTACACTGACGACACAGCAACTCTCAAATATTTGTATACATAAATATGTATATTTGAACTGGTCGTGCTCTATGTATAATATGCACACATATAGGTACAAGAAAAATATATCTTAAGTCCGCGTGGTAGAACCTATACTCATGCTAGTTAAGCTACGCTAACTTTGGATCTAGATAGCATAGTCGTGTAGAATGTTTTATAATTGTTTATTATTAAATAATTTAATATTATACATATACTTGAAATAAATACATATAACAAGTTCGCAATTCCACTACTCACTAATTGCAAAATAAATTTCTCATTCATATAACAGTTAATATAGTTTTCAACTTTGACAGTTGGTTTAAAGTAGAATGTTAGTTGAGAAATAGTGTGGCTAGTGAATGTTTAATTGAAGTAATATGAAACGCAACTGTAAATAGAACATACGCAAATGTTACTGAAAACAGGAGGATATGGGCTTAATTACATATAACATATGCGTAAATGCAATATTGTTGCCAATGTACAATTTGTGCAGTAGCGATTCAATCAACCTTTGCTGTGCTTAGCGGCTAATCGATTTCTTATCTTTTAGGTTAATGCCATAAAATATCATCATGCATTACAAAAAAAAAATACAAAGTATGTTTATCCGCATTCTAGAATCCATAACACAAGTTAGTTAAGTTAATCTTACTTTGGGTCTAAATACTCAGCATGTACAATGTAAAATAATAATTATTTCGTTCGGAAATATAAAAACCAAAAGTGAATAAGATAAGAGTAACAAGCGTTACAGAACTGATTATTGCAAACAAAGTATGTAAATATTAAATAAAGCGATGTATAATTAATATTAAATTACTAATTATTTATTATAAATAGAGTTTATTACAATATAATAAATAAAAAAAAGAATGGTGTTTTATTTTATTTTGTGACATTTAGGGTCGGCAGTGCGAGTGTGACTCCCCTGGTGTTGCACACGTCCATAGGCCACGGTAACCACTTCCCATCCGTTGTTTGTGTGCTTGATGGCCACATTGGACACACAGAGGAGGTAGGACACGGCGGTATTTCTGCCCAGTTGAGCAGTCCGACTGGGGAAGTACCTTCGCCCTACAGCATACCGCGGTTATAATAACTTCCTGTTGTGTTCCCAGCGGTGAGTAGGGTAGCCAGAGCTCACTGGAGAATTTGTGCTGTCAGTGGGATGACTATAGGCTTGTCCTGCTTTGTCCTCTACACTGACGGCACAGAAACTCTGTGCTTACAGGGTCGGCAGCGCTAGTGTGGCTTCTCTGGTGTTACACACGTCCATAGACCACGGTAACCCCTTTCCATCAGGTGGGCCGTGTGCTTGTCTGCCACCTTAGTAGTATATAAAAAAAATAGTAGAAAAAAATATCCTATAACTTGTTATTTCTCACTTTCAGTAACCGTAACTAAATGGCGGCTGGGTAGCAATACTAATATTATAATGCGAAAGTAACACGCTTCACGCCTAAACCAATGAACCGATTTTGATAAAATTTGGTAGGGCATAGGCATTGGATGAGGACTCCGTGGTCCCCACACCCAAAGAAGGTCAGCAGATGGCTCTGGGTCGGCCGGGTGAGCGAGAGATATGTCTCCGGCAATCTTCATTAACTTACAACCCTCAAACGGTGTGAATTTTAGTCGGTTCGAGTCCGACATAATCCCTTTAGCTCTGGCGGGGAGTGGGGTGGAGGACATAGGCTATATTGAGTCGCGATAACCGAAATCCATGCGGGCGGAGCCGCGAGCAACAGCTAGTATTAGAATAAAGAAAACAAAAATACAACAATATAATTTATTACTTAAAAATAAATTGACAAAAAAATATCTGTATATAATCCTGTTTCACATTAATCTTATATTAAAAGAGTACTACGTTGTATGACAGAAGTTATACTTCTTTCTCTTTCTCGCACTATTTAGCAAACACAAAGAGGAGGTGTTATATAGATGTATCGATCCAGGCATATATAATATATCTATATAGAGAAAAAGGTAAAGTTCAGTTAAATGCGTAATTATACTGAAAAATGCGGACCCTAGTTTCCGAATTCAAAGCTTCGGATGAGACGGAGGCTTTGCACAGGACGAACGCCGTTAGTCTATCACGTCCACTGTCCACGTCACGGTAGGCCCAAAAAGGCACACTTACGGATTAGAGCATGTTATAGCACTTAGGTTTAAAGATATTTATTTTCATCAAGACAATTACATTGCCACTTACATGAAAACATAATTTACAGTAAATATGCTATTTGTCGTTGAAAAATATGAGTGCGTTGAAGCGAAATTACCTTATTTTAGCGATCATTTTAATTTGACCGCCTCCTCTTTGTGTTTGCTATGTGATGACATTAATTGATTAGACCAGGTTTTTTTTAAAGAATATTAGCAACAAAAAATTACTAATATTCCCTCTAACCCCTCCAGTTAAGCTAAATAGCTTGTGTTAGGAGGGGGTTCACGTCGGTAGTGTAATAGCCAGAATTCGAACCCTGGTCCTTTCGATCGTACGGCCGACTCCTTAACCACTAAGCTACCAACACATATTGCACTTGTGTTAACGTTAAGGCGAAATCCTTATTTTAAATTACTGTTTTTAAAAGCGTCATATTCATATATTTTAATACAAAATCATTGTATTTATAAAATAATTTACTTGTGTTTTATTATTTATCTGTCTACCTCACCGAACACGATGTCTAATGTGCCGATGATGGCCACGATGTCAGCTAACATGGAGTTTCTGCCGATCTTCTCCAGAGCCGCGAGGTGGGCGAATCCGGGCGCCTTGATCTTGCACCTGAGGAAGTTATTAATTATACTTCTAACCCTAGGAAGCTGGGGCAGATAGGCCAAAAGCCTTGTAAAGGCCCAATCACCTTATAGAGGCCATAGGTGACTCCCGGTCCGGATCATTCCTGGTGCAGAGGCTGGCCATCGCAATACAGCGTGGACACGTAGCAAGTGTGATGGGCACCTTTGCACCGGGAGCGATCAGGGGAGGGTTAGTCGATAGATAGATACATAGATAGATCGAAATTTCTTTATTAGATTAATTTTTGGGATGTTTAGACTAATAATATGATGCCATTAAATGATACAATTTCTATGTATTTACGAAAAAAAGCTACATTTTTTATATTTAAAAAGTAGCTTTTTTTTGTAAATACATTCGTAACAAAAAAAAGCTACATTTTTTATATATAAAAAAGCTACTTTTTTATATACAAAAAAAGTAACTTTTTTTTGTAAATACATACATAATTACACATAGAAATTGTATTATTTAATGGCAGCATATTATTAGTCTAAACATCCCATAAATTAATCTAAGGTGGACCGAGTCCACCTAATAGAAAGTGATTACCGTGACCTATAGACGTGTGTAACACCAGAAGAGTCACACTCACGCTCCCGATCCTGTAAGCACAGAGAGCTTCTGTGCCGTCAGTGTAGAAGACAAAGCAGGACAAGCCTTTGGCCTTCCTACTGACAGCACAAAAACTCTCCAGTGAGCTCTGGCTACCCTACTCACAGCCAGGAAACAACGACAGACACGAGGTTATTATGGGCGCTGTATTCTGTAGGGCGGAGGTACTTCCCCAGTCGGACTGCACAATTGGACGGAAATACCGTCGCGTGCTACCTCCTACTCGTGTCCTACGTCCTAATTGATATATTGATGTGCGTGCGTGCGTGCGTCCACATAATATTACCTGTAGGGTACGGACGAGCCATCGGAGACGAGATATACTCCGAACTCTCCCTTGGGAGCCTCCACCGCAGTGTAGGTAGCCCCGGCAGGCACCTGGTACCCTTGCGTGAACAGCTTGAAGTGGTGGATCAGAGCCTCCATAGATGTCTACAAATATAAAGAAAAAGAATAATAATATCTACTATATTATATTTTACTAGTTTTTAGCTCGAGCTTCGCTCCGTAGATATCAGATATCGTAAACATAGCCAGTCCTTTCTCAAGGTCTAATTTACCCCTGTACCAAATTGCATCAAAATCAGTTCAGTAGTATAGGCGTGCAAGGGTAACATACAGACAGACAGACACTGTACATTCGTATTACTAAACAAAAGACAAGGATTCGGCGACATATGGATATATCCCTGTTGGAGTTGAGGAATCAGATAACAGTTTAACAGATAACAAACAAAAAAAGCCGGTCATTGCGAGTCGGACTCGCGCACCGTGGGTTCCGTAACTTAAGGTACATAAACCATAATATATTTTGAATGCGTTCACTTAGAAGTTTGATTTTCAAGACGTTATAGACCTTTTTTTACGTGCGGAATATCCCCATGGGTACACCCACCACATTTGCCGGTGGTAGAGATGTTATAGACCAAAGTATGTAGTATAAATTCCAACTTAATAGCTCCACGCATTTCTGAGAAAAATGTCTTGACAGATAGACAAACAGACAGACAGATAGATATGACAGACAGACAGACAGATAGATAGACAGACAGACAGTCAGACGGACATATGGACAGGCAGACAAGGTTTTCGTTTTTTCCTTTTGAGGATAAAATAAGCGGACACGGGCCCCGAAGTGTAAATAGGGAATTGCTTGATGGAGAAAGGGGTGTACTTCGAACAATTCGGTTTCGAGTAACCGTACCTTCATTTCTTTGCGAGAAGGTGGATTCAGCTTAGCATCGTCAGTCTTCACTTCACCGGCCGGCATCTGGTTGAGACACTGGTCGATGATGCGGAGCGACTGGCGCATCTCCTCCACGCGGCACAGGTACCTGGATATGACATATTTATACAATGACTCCTCCTTTCCCTCTGAGTATGGCCTTTCCTGGGTCAGGTGGAAGTCCCTGAACATCGGTCACGGGTCTAGTTGGGGTTTCATAGAAGACGCATCTGCGTTTTCTTTGCAACCCCCACCTAGACCCAGTTTTTTTTTTAGCGCAAAGCTGTTTGTCGGACTTGAACCGACTAAAACGCACGCCGACTGGGCGTCGTATGCGCGTTCTTTTCTGTAATGTGCCATGACACTATGTCCTAACGCAACACGTAGGTGTGTAGTTATAACTAAGTTAATAACTGAATGTCGATGACAATGATGCCCAGAAAAACTTGAATGAGTTTATGTGGCATCATAATAAGTAAACAAAAAAAAATTTTTTTTATACCACTTAGATGGCAGAGAAGCACACGGCCCACTTGATGGAAAGTGGCCACCGTGGCCTAAGGACGCGTGCAAAACCAAGAGAGTTCCACTCGCGCTGTCAACCCTGCAAGCATTGAGAGTTTCTGTGCCGTCAGTGTAAAAGACAAAGCAGGACAAGCTTTTGGTCTTTCCACTGACAGCATAAAATCTCTCCAGTGAGCTCTAGCTACCGTACTCTACAGTATAATTGTTTAGAATAAATAAAAAATGAAATTCGATTTTGAAGCACACTGGGAAAACAGAATTTGAGATTAGAAGTGCTTTCGAAACTCTTTTACCTGTCGTAGCAGTCGCCGTAAGTCCCAATAGGTACGTCGAAGTCTACCAGGTGGTACGCGTCGTAAGGCTGGGTCTTACGAAGGTCCCATTTAATACCAGAGCCACGGAGCATCACGCCACTGTGTAAACAACATAACATGGTCATATACATATAGGGCTCTGATTCTTCCAAGTGTCAACCATTGTCATACCACATACACTGCAAAAATATCATTTGATTTTAGATTTTATTGTTATGTAGGTATAGTTGAAAATTAAATGTCATTGTTGTACAGTGAGTGACAACATGTAATGAACTCTTTTTCATTAAAGTTTGGACTTTAAGCCTATTTCAATAAAGTATAAAACGTATATATCAGTGGTACGACAATGATTGACAATTAGCATAATCGGGGTCCAGAATGTTGAGTGTGCGAATATTACTTATTACAATAATAATAATATATCTCTTTATTGTATGTACACAGAGAACGGATACATAAAAACAAAAATTTGGTACAGTTTTGTGGCATAACAAAAGGCGGCCTTATTGCACAAGGCAATCTCTACCAGGCAACCATGGGATGGAGTGAGTTAGATAAATAGATAGATATAGTGGGCGGCTTCCGGTGTACATATATTATTTATTTTATATTACCTCCGCCCTACAGAATACCGCGGTTATAATAACTTCGCGCGGTTACAATAATTATTATGAAAAATATACAGATACCAACTGAACCAAACACAACAAATTTATCTCAATTTTTTTTAACACAGTTCTTCATTGACACATCATATAGCCTATAACCAGCGGACGACCAAGTCTAACGATATCTCATTTGTCCAGTTCTAATAAGTAGTTGAGGAGTTATGAGGGAATCATAACTCTCCTTTGGCTTGTGTGTAGTCGGGTTAAAAGTGTGATTTTACTATTTCAATTTTCTTTTCATTTCAATTAATGGTAAAAGTTTGTATGCTTATTGCTTCAAGCATATTCATGCATACAAATATTTTCGATAAGCGGCACTTAAACCCGCGATCGCTGACATATCAGTCTACCGCCTTACCATCACGTGATCATCCCCCGCAATACCTGAAGCCGTAGTTAAGAGCATCCTGGGCTGTGACCACTCCGATGTCCTTGGTCCTCTGCACCCAGATCCTGTTGGTGGTCAGTACATCCTCCACCTCGTCTAAACGCTCAGAGAACTTGGAGGCCCAATCATGTAAGTCATCCATGAGTCCCAAAGGCAAGTCCTGGAAGGAAATGGTCCTATTTCAAACTATCATTTTGTAATTATATAACTTCGATAATGACTAATTAATTTACACAAGGAATCATTACAAGACAAGGAATATTATGTACTACTAACTTAGTAACAATTTTTATAACAATACTCTTCCAATTTTTTTTTATCTTATCTTATCTTGTCGTATCTTATCTTATCATAATGTTAGTTCCAGTTGCATCTAGAGCTTGCACTTTGGAGTACGGAATCCTCTTCTCTACTCCTCCTAATTAGTTTATTTTGGTTGTTAGGACAGCAGCTGCTATCTGGCCTCGAAAGGGAATCTACTATAGAGCCTTTATTCCATCAATCAGAAAGTGCATCGGCTTACAGGTTAGATTACCTTGGGTCCTAAAAATCATTGTGAGCCTCTACAGTCAATCTTCCAACATGCTAATGATTTAAACGTTTAAAAGGTATAGCATTCCACAAGCGAACTGCCTAAATATTTTTACATGGAGGCTGTTCACTTATGGAATGCATAAAGTGTTGTAGATAATTCGTAAAATAGCAAACTATAAAGAAAATTGACAGGATGGCAATTGATCTAGATTCTAGAACCCATCAACTCTCTACAACTACCAAAACAGATACAAATGAAACAAATACACATTATTATAAGTTCGCACACATTCCCATAAATACAGTTAATTTAAAACAAAACTAAACTTTACCAAAAAGACTGTAAATATATTCAAGAATACTTAGACGAAAAACAGGCTAGGAAATGAACCGAATGCTCTAGCATGCTACTCAAACATTCCAAAAATATAATCCCGATGCAGGTTCCAAGACATTATAACTTTCCCCTGGGACTTCCTAAGTGTTATCACTCGGTGTGGTCTCGGCTATAGAAATATATTAGGATAGAACGTAAAAAAAAATAATGGTGTTAGTGGATGACAAGTAAAAAAGAATTATATATCATGCTACATAATTGAAAAATAGGCAAACGAAATGATGGTAACTCACGTAAAGATATAAATATTTAATATCCAGGTATTACCAGCTTGATAGACTCTGAAATATTGAACATATTTGAATGTGTAATTTCTTAACGCCTATTTCCTTAAAAACACAATTGTATATATTTTTTATTTCCTTCAAAAATTGTAATTATACGTCTCTGCCTACACCAGGGTCAGTGCTCAAGGTAGGTCAAGCCCAGGGTAGACAGAGACCAATAATATACCACTGACCATTTTTAGTAGAGGCAATACAATGGATGTTAGATCTAAAACAATAGGGTCTCCAAAATATTACCTAAATTAGCCTATTTCAGTCCACTGCTGGACATAGGCCTCTTCCAATGTTGGGAGGCTTTGGCCTACTGTTTCCACTCTGGCCAGACGGGTTGGTATAGGGTTTTATTTCGAGTTTTCCTTCTCTCGCAGTGATATCGTCTGCGCATTTTTCCATTAGTCGCCTCTTACGACACTCTTCGGATGAGATCGCGGTAATAGTGGTGATTTTTTTTTTATACCACTTAGGTGGCAGACAAGCACACGGCCCACCTGATGGAAAGTGGTTACCGTGGATTATGGACGTGTGTAACACGAGAAGCCACACTCGCGCTGCCGACCCGGTAAGCACAGAGTTTTTGTGCCGTCAGTGTAGAGGACAAGCCTTTAGTCATCCCACTGACAGCACAAATTCTTCAGTGAGCTCTGGCTACCATACTCACCGCTGGGAACACAACACGAAGTTATTATAACCGCGGTATCCTGTAGGGTGGAGGTACTTCCCCAGTCGGACTGCTCAATTGGGCGGAAATACCGCCGTGTCCTACTTACTAATAATAATTTCATAATTCGTAATATTTTTTGTAGCTAAGGCTAACTATCCGCGGTCGAGGCCAAAATCTATTAATAAATCAGATAATTTTATCGATTACCTAAATTATTATCTTCGCAGTGAATCAGCAACCGTTTCACGTCAAATATATCATATCTGTCGATAACAGTACACAATTTCATTGACATATGGTTGATATAGCCTAAACTAAATAGATAACAAGCAATGCATTCTATATGTAACGATCGAAGACCGAAAAAATCCGGCAAACTGCGAGTCGGACTAGCGCACGAAGGGTTACGTACCGTTCCGTATATTTTTTATACCACTTAGGTGGCAGACAAGCACACGGCCCACCTGATGGAAAGTGGTTACCGTGGCCTATGGACGTGTGTAACACCAGAGAAGCCACACTCGCGCTGCCAACCCTGTAAGCACAGAGTTTCTGTGCCGTCAGTGTAGAGGACAAAGCAGGACAATCCTTTAGTCATCCCACTGACAGCACAAATTCTCCAGTGAGCTCTGGCTACCCTACTCACCACTGGGAACACAACATGAAGTTATTATAACCGTGGTATTCTGTAGGGCGGAGGTACTGCCCCAGTCGGACTGCTCAATTGGGCGGATATACCGCCGTGTCCTACCTCCTTGAGCCCGCTTTAAATACATGTTTGTTATCCTTTTAAAATATTTTCTCTCTTAATTATTTTCTTCTTAAAGCAGCAACAGAAATAAGTCATCTGTGAAGATGTTATTTTTAAGCTATCGCGGTGTGAATTCATAATTATACAACTGGTTCGGGAATTTTCGCGATTAAGGTCGCACAAAAAATGTTCTCCGCATACCTCTCGACTCTTGCAAGCTAATCAAGTCGTGACCACGGGTGCTGCAAAGAATTCGAAACGTCGTCGGCAGATAAAGTTAGTTCCACGATTTAATCGCAAAAAAGTCCCGAAGCATTGTATAATTATGAATCTGTGAAGATTTTAATTTTTTAGCTTCATGGTTCCTGAGATACAGCTTAATGACAGACAGTAGAGTCAGGACTGTAGGACAGTGGAGTTTTTAGTAAAAGGGTTCCGTATTACCGTATAGGTACGGAACCTTAAAAAACAGCTCGCAATGTGTTGTACTTACTGTATAAATATTTCATGCGCGCCTCTATCCAGGAGGGCCCCTGACTTCAGGGCAAAACCACCTGCATCATAGCAGATACTTAAAGTCTATCAGGCTTCCTGGAGAGTTACAGCCTAGGTAGGTGCCCTTCCGTTCGGCGCGTCGGCTCTCGCCATGCCTCACATTCATAGATAAAACCAATATCCCGCGCTTTGTCACACGGTGCTGCGGCGGCAATCACTTCTTTTTTCACGCCTTCTCCCACCCAAACTCATGGCAGCGCAATTTACAGAAAAAGGCAACACAGCGGCTCGTCACACTCCCAAAAGCTTGCTATTTGAGGTGGAGTCCACTAACATCTGTGGGCTCCATGCAAACCTCAACGCCGTCCACCAACACCTAGAGACGGCGAAACCTGCCATGTTTTTTCTAACGGAGACGCAAATACACCGCCCTGACGACACGACCTACTTGCTCTACCCTGGCTATGTTCTAGAGGAAAGTTTTCGTGCAAAAGCCGGGGTGTGCGTGTTTGTTAGGGCGGATGTTTGCTGTCGCCGTTTGCGCTGCCTAGAGGACCCATCCTTCTCCGTCCTTTGGGTACACGTAGACCATGGCCCTACGAGTCAGATCTATGTGTGCCTCTACCGTTCCCATACAGGAGATGCTGAGACAACTCGACTCTTTGAATATCTGAGTCAGGCGGCAGATGATGCGCAGGAGCGATTTCCGAATGCCGAAATGGTATTTTTGGGGGATTTTAACGCCCACCACGAGATCTGGTTGGGCTCCTCCAAAACAGACCATGCGGGAAGAGCCGCCCACGCATTTGCTCTGGCGCACGGCCTGACCCAATTGGTGCACGAGGTCACTAGGATACCAAGAAGGTCGGGCCAAGCACCTTCTCTGCTAGACCTTCTGCTGACGAGTGATCCGGACCGGTACAGTGTATCGGTGCGAGCCGCGTTAGGCAACTCTGACCACTGCCTGGTCTGTTCCACGGTGCCTATTATGGCGCCTCCACGACCAGTACGGGGGAAGCGGCGTCTCTGGCACTACTCGTCAGCGGACTGGGATGGACTTCGTGACTATTTTGCGTCCATCCCGTGGGTTGAGCGCTGCTTTGAAGGTAAGAACCCATCGGATTGTGCTACTGCTGTCGCCGGTGAGATCGGTCTGGGTATGGAATACTATATCTCATACACCGATGTCACCGGTGACCGCGGGGTGCGCCCTTGGTTCGGGCGCGAGTGCGAGCTGTTGAACAAAAACAGTCTGCGTACCGCGCTTGGGTAAGGGCGCGCGCCACGCGCCATCCCAATCTGGGCCACTTCAAGGCGGCGTACAACAGAGCCACAAAGGTCTGTAGAAGGGCCTATGTCAGAGCGGATGCCCTGCGCATAGCGCGGCTTGGTCAAGAGCTAGTGATGCATCCCACTGGAAGCCGTGGCTACTGGCGACTGGCTAAAGCCGTGCAAGCCAACTTCTGTCAGCCTTCGCTGCCTCCGCTGCGTAATCCTGATGGATCCCTGGCCCATGAGCCGCAAGAGAAGGCAAATCTGCTGGCTAATCTCTTTGCGGCCAACTCCCGAATCGATGATTGTGGTACCTAGCCACCAACACTACCCGACAGTGACCACGCGATGCCTGATATCCATATCAGGCAACGCGATGTCCGTGCAGTGCTGCAATCACTCGATGTCCGGAAAGCCAGTGGTCCGGATGGTATTCCAGCGGTAGTTTTGAAAAAATGTGCAGCGGAGTTGTCTCCAATGCTTACGCGCCTGTACCGGCTATCCTACAGTTCGGGTACAGTGCCTTTGCCTTGGAAAGAGGCGAATGTTCAGCCGATTCCCAAGAAGGGGGATCGCTCGGAGCCAGCCAACTATCGACCCATAGCCGTCACCTCAGTGATGTGCAAAGTGTTCGAGCACATAATTAACAAACAGCTCATGCGGCACCTAGAGGATCACTCCTTAATTAATGACCGGCAATATGGCTTCAGACCGAAACGGTCAACGGGTGATCTTCTAGCATACGTTACCCATCTTTGGGGTGAGGCTATGGACAAGCACGGCGAGTCACTGGCAATTAGTCTTGACATCGCCAAAGCTTTCGATAGAGTCTGGCACAAATCGCTTCTTTCTAAGCTACCTGCCTTTGGTCTGCCTTCTGGGCTGTGCAACTGGGTTGCTAGCTTCCTGCAGGGGCGCCGTATTCGCGTCCTTTGTGACGGACGAGCTTCGGAGTTTCTGCAGGTTAATGCTGGCGTGCCCCAGTGGTCCGTCTTATCACCCACTCTCTTTCTTCTGCATATCAACGACATGCTGTCTACCGGCAATGTTCATTGTTATGCAGACGATAGCACTTTACATGGGAGTTATCATGGACATCCAGCGGCCAAGCAGTCAGATATCGCAGAGAAAAGGCAGCTTCTTGTCACTGAGCTTGACGGGGTCCTGAATCACATTTCTCAATGGGGCTCTGAGAACCTGGTTGAGTTCAATGCCAAGAAGACGCAGGCATGTGCGTTTACAGCAAAAGTATCTTCTTTCCTTCCCCTCCCCACTCTTCAGAGCACGCCACTGCCGCTGCAGGACAATCTCAATATCCTAGGTATGGATGTTCGCTGCAACCTGAATAACAAAAACTACATCGAAAGCATCATCAAAACAGCCTCACGAAAACTCGGAGTCCTGAACAGAGTGAGACGATTTTTCACGTCGGAGCAGCGGTGTCTTCTATACAAGACACAAATTCGCTCCTGTGTGGAGTACTGCTCGCATCTCTGGGATGGTTCAGCAAAGTACTTACTAGATGCTCTCGACAGGTTGCAGCGACGTGCGATCCGCATCATTGGGAATCCCGAGATCACGAACACCCTAGAACCTTTACAGCTGCGTAGAGATGTTGCGTCCATGGCTGTATTTTACCGTCTGTACCATGGGGAGTGTTCTGATGAGCTCTTCCAATTAGTCCCACCCTCCCCTTTCCTACACAGGACAACGCGTGCAGGTCTTAGATGTCATCCGCACACGGTGCAAAACATCCGATCAAGAACCAAGCGGTTCGGAGACTCTTTCCTCTGTCGCACCATTAGGGCCTGGAATTCATTACCAGCTCACGTGTTTCCTTCTTCCTACAGTCCCGGGTCCTTTAAGCGGGGCGTGAAAAAGCATATGATAAGGCCGTCAAGCTGAGTGTCACCATTGTCACACGGTATGTGTAAGTAATGGTGACCCTCTTTTCTGGGATTTTGCCTTCAGCTTACCATCAGGCAAGGCGAAGTCCAATTGACGTGTCCTATACAAAAAAAAAAAAAAAAGGTAGGATATCCCTGGTTTTCTGGTAAAAGACTCGCGTGTACGGAACGTCGTGTGGTTTAGTCAGTTCTATTCAGATATAGCTACTTCACAGTCCTGGTTATGAGGTAGCTTAGGGGTTTCCACACGTACAAAAAAAGGTACAGCATTACCATTCGCAGTGCCGACAGTACACTTTGTATTGAGCTTTATTTTAAAGCTTAGGGCTTCAAGATTCCTTAAATCCTAGAATTTAAAGATCCAAGATGGGGTACAGTTTTAGTTCGATATAATCAACAGACGGTGGGATGGTTTCCAAGGGAAATAGCGCGTAAAAATGGACTTCGAGATTATGACAGCATTAAGATCTCTAATAGATACCTAGAAATTTATACAACCAACTATGTATGTAACATCACTTACCAAAGAAACTCCTCCAGGCCTAACGTAAGCAGCGTGCATGCGAGCACCGCTCACTCTCTCATAGAACTCCATCAATTTCTCTCTCTCTTCAAACAGCCAGAACAGGGGAGTTAGAGCTCCTACGTCTAGAGCGTGAGTCGCAACTGCCATGATATGGTTCCTTATACGGGTTAATTCGGCGAAAAGGGCTGAAAAGAGAAGGTAGGTGGAGAAAAAGTATTAAAAAATATCAGACAAGGGAGGCATTTATGAACCAAACTCTTAAGCAGGTTATTCGTCCCGAAAAGCCCTATTCACTTTTTTTTTTTACGTGCGCAAAATCCCCACGGATACCTCCCCACCGGAGCCGGTGGAGGAGGTTATGTCGGACTCGAACCGACTAAAACGCACGCCGCCTGTGGGTCGCTTTGGTTGCCGAAGGTGAGGTTGACAGGCATATCCCTCGCGCCCCGGCCTGTCCCTCGCACCCCGGCCATCCCTATTCACACTAGAACCGGCCAGGATTACAATTTTGGAGAGCAGCGGTATCTATCTAAGAAAATGCAGTCTTATAACGAATTTACTGACAGCAAAATAACTTTAATATTAAAGTTATCGGGACATTTACCATATTGTATTGTCCTGAGTTGCCGAAATTTCAATGCTGTTGCAAGTCAAGCTGTCGTCCGTGATCCTGGTGCTTGCAACAGCGCCGTAATATCGGAAACTCAGAACAACATAACATGGCAAATAAGCCGATAACTTTAATACTAATGTGAGTTACCATGATAGTTTAAATAGCAAAATTACTGTTCTGCCTGAGGTTGTTTATTGATTGATTGAGATAGCACGGAGATTAATATGATGATTGGACTCCAGAGATTTTCGTTGAGCCCTGTGCTCATACACACCTTTTCAGGGTTATGCAAGTGCTTCTTTTTTTTTATACCACTTAGGTGGCAGACAAGCACACGGCCCACCAGATGGAAAGTGGTTACTGCGGCCTATGGACGTTTGTAACACCAGAGGTGTCACAGTCGCGCTGCCAAACCTGTATGTTCAGAGTTTCTGTGCCGTCAATGTAGAAGACAAAGCAGGACAAGCCTTTAGTCATCCCACTGACAGTACAAATTCTCCAGTGAGCTCTGGGTACCCTACTCACCACCGGGAATGCAACACGGCATTGAGCCGATGGCAATATACAGCGGTATTAGATGTGTCTACTGTGCAGCCTAAATTCGGTGACATTGACAGTCTCCGCAGTCGCCTTTTTCAAGTCTTCAATTGTTCAGGTATTGAGCATAGCGGACACGATAGAAGGTGGGTTACAGTTTACAGTGTTTAGTTTTCTTTGTTGCCCGTGGTCCAATCGCTGTGTCCCCGTGGTTCTCTCAATTGGATTACAGGTAAATCTATGTTATTATACAGAGATAAAGTTTGTGACGTCGCGGAGGGTAATCTCTTGATCTATCAGACTGTTCTTTAAATTTTTCTATTAATAAAAATCCACATTATTAGGGAGTGTCATAGGCTATCGGGGAGGATCAGCAGCGGTAACGGGATCTGAAAAGAACGGCTAATTTTCTAAGAAAAGGCTAGTTCTCCAGGATACATCCACTTACTTCTGATATACTTGGCGCGGATCGGTATATCGATGTTGAGGAGTTTCTCCACGGCCAGGCTGTAGCACTGCTCGTTGCACATCATGGAGACGTAGTCCAGCCGGTCGAAGTACGGCAGCGCCTGCGTGTACGTCTTGTACTCTATCAGCTTCTCCGTGCCGCGGTGCAGGAGACCGATGTGGGGGTCAGCTGAGCGAACAGTCTATAATATACACGATTTAGTAATTACCTTGATGAGTATAATGCATAATAGGGGTGTTAATTGTCTTCATTGCTGACCCATACTATTACCAGCATAGAAGAAATATGAAAGACCGGACTGATGATGCAATTGGAACACAAAAGTTCACTGTTACTTTAGACTTTGGTCACGTAAAACCTCACCATCTTCTTTTTATATTTCTTCTTAATTTAATTAACCAGGTCCACACAGAGCGAGTAGCCTCGCGAGGAATTTACCGCACGAAGAAACTATTATGGAACGACCAGTGCAGGCTCGAATTTTCACTCGTCCGCAGTGGTCGGCGTGCTTCCCACATCTGCATAGAACGAGCAAACTCGCTAATTTCCTCGCGAGGCACTTTGTAGATCCGCCTAATAAATAAAATGTCACGTTTCCAAGAAAATGTTGCGCCTAAACTTCCAAACTTGTTTACAATGTTTTTAATTTATCAGTTACTGATTTTTTTTTGAAAATATAACTATTACAAGACGATCATTTACCTCTCCGTCTAGCTCGAGGACAAGACGCAATACTCCGTGAGCAGCGGGATGCTGCGGTCCAAAGTTCAGGACCATATTGCGCACCTGCTTCTCTCCCGGGGCGATCATACCTGAAAATGTACAGGTTTCGTCTGTGCGAGTGACTACTGCTAATATAGAAGAAGGTATATTGGGGCGCCGTGTCTGAAGGTTGCAGAGCGGTGGATATGGTCTGCCACAGACTGTAGTACAAATCCAAGTAATAATTTAGCGGCAATGGACAAGATCGGTGGTTCTAAGGATCAATGTGGCATAGAACGCCTATAAAAATCCAAGTTTCCCTACCGGTGAGGATATTATCAGTAAGGATATATGAAATTCGAAACTTTGGGCCCACACGAAACACGAGCTAAAGAAGAAGCAACATTCCATTATTTTCCAGTAGGGTTCAATCAAAATGAAAGTGTCATGTAGTGACTTCGGATCCGAATCCGGGATAAACACGACCCATGGAATCGATTGTCCGAAACTTCTATCCGCAATCTGCAACTGCGGATTTTGCAACAGTTTCATAGTTGTTTTTTTACGTGCGCAAAAGTAGGGTATACCTTTTTTTATAATGCGGCGGGGGTGGTTACATCGGACTCGAACCAATTAAAACCGCACGCCATCTTGGCTGATCAATTGCCGAGGGTGCAACTGTCTTTGGCATATCCCTCACGCCCCGGCTGACCCAGGGCCATCAAAATGGCCCCGTCGGGTGTGGACCTACTTGCTCCGAGTAGTTGATGATCCTGAGCTTCGTTTCGTCGTAATGCGATGGCCAATGTTCATGTTAGAATACTGCATACCTTGTTGTAGATTTAGGACGTAGCTACACTATTTCAGACTCTCCTGACTGTAATTAATATAAATTTCTTACTATTATAGGGTGGGTGCTTGAGAGGAGACCCCTCGTTGGGATACATGACCGCACTCTCGAACTGTTTGACGAACTCTGCGTCTGGCATCCATCTGTGACCATTGCGCTGGCTGCTGTTGGAGACATTAAGTTATAGGATAGTTCCCGGCATATATCCTAATCCCAAGTCACCAGAAAAACAGACCACGGCACGCGCGAATTGGTTTAAAATAATCTATGATTTGAGCTCTTTGAAAAAAATCGTGTAGATATTGCGCGTAGTACATTTTGTGACCGTTGGGATGTGATATATGGCGATAACTATACTAGTATAATGACAATTACCGGTCAACTACTTTTATTAGGAGGTAGGACACGGCGGTATTTCCGTCCAATTGAGCAGTCCGACTGGGGAAGTACCTCCGCCCTACAGAATACCGCGGCCATAATAACTTCGTGTTGTGTTCCCAGCGGTGGCCAGAGCTCACTGGAGAATTTATGCTGTCAGTGGGAAGACTAAAGGCTTGTCCTGCTTTGTCTTCTACACCAACGGCACAGAAACTCTGTACTTAAAGGGTTGGCAGCGCGACTGTGACTCCTCTGGTGTTACAAACGTCCATAGGCCACGGTAACCACTTTCCATCAGGTGGGCCGTGTGCTTGTCTGCTACCTAAGTGGTATAAAAAAAAACTATTTTTAAGGTCCCTTTGGTGGTAAGCGAGGGGGGCGACGGCAGAGGTGCGCCAGTCAATCAACCATAGATTAGATTAAAATCAATCACGGGCGCACGCGTCATTGGCTCAGTCATTTTATTGGGTTTTTGGTTCATCAGCCTGACTCTATTTCCCAAACCAGTTGAGGAGCTTTTTATTTCTTTTGTTTTTTATTTTGTGTATATGTTTAAGGTGTAATGTGAGTTGTGGAATGAAATTTTAAAGCATTTAGTATGCTAACTATTCAAATCAATTAAGATATAATAAAAAAAGGATCGGTTCAAGCGTGATTCGAACACGCGATCTTTCCCTTACAGGTCCCCTTTTACCACCTGTGACCACTAAGCCACAGAACCTTCGCCCGAAACCATCCAAATTCTACTATCTATACTAACATTATAAAGCTGCAGAGTTTGTTTGTTTGAACGCGCTAATCTCTGGAACTACTGGTCCAATTTGAATGATTCTTTCAGTGTTGGGTAGTCCATTTATCGAGGAAGGTTTTAGGCTATATATCATCACGCTACTACTTAAGGGAGCGGAGCTTTGATAATAAATGTTAACAAATCCGGCAATTTTTCATAGATATTTTGAAAACTAAAACATACGGGGTCAAAGGGATATGAAGCTTCAAAATATACCCCGGGCGAAGCTGGGGTGGGTCAGCTAGTAATATATATATTCGTCTTACGGTGACGGTGGGAGCCATCTACCGATATTCATACAAAGATCGCGGGTTCGAATCCCACCTAAACCAATTTGTTTTTTTATATATAGAACACGTCAATTAGACCTTGCCTGATGGTAAGCTGAAGGCAAAGTCTCAGAAAAGAGGGTCACCATTACTTACACATACCATGTGACAATGGTGACACTCCGCTTGACGGCCTCATCATTTGCCCCGCTTAAAGGATAAAAAGAAATATTATAGGAAGGATTTTTCTATATCTTAATCGATAATGTGTCTTGTGTTTGTAAATATATGTATTTTCTTTCTTTTTTTATTTTTATTTTTTATACCACTCAGTTGGCAGACACGCACACGGCCCACCTGATGGAAAGTAGTTACCGTGGCCTATGGACATCTGTAACACCAGAGGAGTCACAGTCGCGCTGCCAAACCTGTAAGTACAGAGTTTCTGTGCCGTCAATAGAAGACAAATCAGGACAAGCCTTTAGTCTTCCCACTGACAGCACAAATTCTCCAGTGAGCTCTGGCTACCAAATTCTACTATCTATAAATTATGAATAAATTTGAAGGCTGATTCACACTTATATTAATTTAGGAGGTAGGACACGGCGGTATTTTCGTCCAATTGAGCAGTCCGACTGGGGAAGTACCTCTGCCCTACAGAATACCGCGGCTGTAATAACTTCGTGTTCTGTTCCCAGCGGTGAGTAGGGTAGCCAGAGCTCACTGGAGAATTTGTGCTGTCATTGGGAAGACTAAAGGCTTGTCCTGCTTTGTCTTCTACACTTACAGCACAGAAACTCTGTACTTACAGGGTTGGCAGCGCAACTGTGACTACTCTGGTGTTACAAACGTCCATAGGCCACGGTAACCACTTTAAATCAGGTGGGCCGTGTGCATGTCTGCCACCTAAGTCGGTATAAAAAAAACCACTTTGTACTTAGTACAAAATACTAGTTTTTAGAGACTGTTAATCTTGGTTGTTATATAAACATTTATGGCAGTTGTTATACAGGAGAAATGTCAGCCTCTACATAACAGTGGTGAATGCGGCCGATTCGCAGGAGGCGTGGGTTTGATCCTCGCTCAGTGCAAATATTTGTATGCATGAATATAAGTATTTGCATTGGTCTGGTTGGTCGTACCTTGGAGAGTGTGTTAAGCATTTGGTCCTGGTTGTATACCATACCATCACCTATAGCAGTTTCTACAGGTAGTTGCAACCAAAGAAGAGAAGTTCAAAAGTGGTCTAGCTGCAATGATTCAATAATGCCTTTCAGATGTTCAGATGGATCAGTTGCTTAACTGAAAATAACGAAGTTCAGCATAATTCACAGTTAGACTGGTAAAGCAGAGCCCAGTACGATGGAGATTAACACTAAGATGAAGACAAAGATATCGGAGAAATGGATGAAATGGTTTACAAAGAAGGGATGATCACCTGACCGGTGAACGATGCCTTCTGCTGTGTAGTAGAAGCACAAAAACTATAAATGTACAGGGGATCTTAACATAAAGTGGTCTATAATTGGAACTCATTGCCAGAGGACATTGTTTTCATCCTCTTCTAAGTGCTATAAACATAATTTAAAACAGACTCAATAACTGGCTAAGACCGAACAATTCAGTGCTTAAAAAGTGAAGGACAGTTGAAAAAAATAATAATAAAGAGACTACTCCATTTTTATCACAAGAACAAAATATCAGCCGCCAGTGCTGATTTGTAATCAAATAAATAAATCTTGTTAAGTTTACTATTCTGATATTTTTAAATGTAAATAAATAAATAACTAGTTTAGGACTATTTTCATGGCACTAGACCAAACTTAACCCAGCTTGATTATGAGTTCTAGAGTGTAGATAAACATGCTCAAATACATTTTTTTTTAAATACATACACAGGAAAATTACAGGTTTTTCTGTTTATTAAATTATATAACAACATAATATTCAAACTTTGTACTCAGCACAAAAAATAAAGAGTACTTAAGTCTGATCTGAATGAGTATATTTTTCGGACATATTTATAATGTAAACAATATTTAAAAGTGTCTTTAAATTATAAAAACGAATTCTTAAAACTCAGATAAACTCAGTACATATTACCGGTAACCTAAATATTGTGAAATAAATTATAATTTGTGATAGTTTTAACTTTCTGAGATTTTTTTTAAATTATTATGTATGTAACTTGGGTTATAATTTTTTTACGTAACAGGCACTCACTTCACATTGTAAACCACTGGTAGATTCTTTAAAAGTACTTTTGTTTGCAATAAATTATGTTTTCGTAACAAAATATTAAATAGAGAAGTCATTTCTGACGGCACTGTACTCCGTTCAACAATTAATAAAATAATATTGTCAAAATGTCAAATTTCACTGTCACCGAATAGAGTTGTAGGTATGAGCGTTAAATAACGTAACGCAACCGTTTTCTAAAACTGTTTACTTGCACTGTACGAGTATATAGTTTCGATTACCGTTACTGAACGATACTTTTGTTTCTGAATATGTCAGAACAGTGACAGATAGTTCTCAAAATATAATTCTAAAAGTAAGGTCTGATGTCCTCCCGGTCAGGTGAGACATGACGTAACCTATTGTATATCGGCTCCTATCTCCTAGTTTCACCAAAATTATTGTTATTAGTTTATCCGCGGAATTCCCAGCACGGGATCAAAATTCAATGCGGGCTCGAGAGTTACAGTGCAGTTACTTATGCCGCCTCCTTCCTTCCCATTTCTCTATAATATGGGCATGAGTACTGTGCGTTGACTTGCAGGAGGGGAAAAGGGCAGGAGAAGGGTTAGGACCTACATCACTCTAGTAAACGTACGAAAAATAGAGGAAACGGTAGATAAACACTGTTTTATAAATATTTAAAGTATATTTACTACTTTTGTACAATTCTCAACAGAATACAAGAATGGTCAGGAGCGGCAAAGCCGGTTATATACAACAATAAACCGAAAATGATTTAACAGTACAATTTATTGCTTCAAAATAAATAAAAAATGTACTAAACTCGGACATTTCGAATTTATTCAATGTTACACTTAACTAAAAACCGGCATTCACCGGTAACTATTCAAGATTTCAAGAGTTGATCTAACGTAAATCAGATCGTTTATAACTATCATTAACGGAAACACGGGTTGATTAGCTTCCATTAGCTTCTATATCGGTGTTTATCGGTCAATTTCGCCGAACACGACGTCCAGCGTACCAATAATGGCTACAATATCAGCTAACATCGAGTTCTTGCCGATCTTCTCTAGAGCCGCGAGATGGGCGAAGCCAGGTGCCTTGATCTTGCATCTGAGGAATTAAAAATAAAGTCTTAATATATAAAACCGTTATAACAGCTTAATTATTAAATAGCAGTAGCAGATAAATCCACCAAGAAGCCAAGGCATGACTGTATGTATGTATGTCTCCATGAAGATGATGATGAGTAGCAGATAAAACCGCAGCCGCAGCTAGTTTGTATCACATTTGTGTGAATCAAGTGGCGTCCACTATCGTTTGATAACGAATGTGGTAACGATCCGGCACATCACTAGTTACAAGTAATTATTGACCGACCGCAACTGCTGTATCGTAGTTTGAGTATGTACGCGGCGAGACGGGAGAGAATATCGAGCAATCGACCGTCAGATCTGGTCAGTTTGCCGCCAACACTCATGGCACTATCTCGCTCACTCTCAACTCATGCTATCTTTCTCTCTCTTTACCTCGTCCCTTGCCATGCCGCGTTTTCCTAAGGTAAGGAATAGCGACCACACTATACCTGTAGGGTTTGGATCCACCGTCGGATACAAGGTATACGCCGAACTCTCCCTTGGGGGCCTCAATGGCCGTATACGTGGCGCCAGGGGGCACTTGGTACCCTTGTGTGAACAGCTTGAAGTGGTGGATTAGAGCCTCCATGGACGTCTGGAAATATAAATAATAATGTTTGAATAAAAATAGATATTGCAGCTAAAAATATATTTTTCAAATACGCTAGAGCCACCACATTTACCTATCGCCATCTAGCGACAGCAAACTGAACTACTAAGAAATAACTGATCCTGCATCACGCTATTGAAGTATAGACCGAGGGGTTGTGACCTGGTCGGAGAATCTTTTTAGTGTCGCGGAGGAAAATCTCACCCAATTCCTCTATACTTAAAGGACATATCTAATAACATTTTCTTTAACTTTTCTTAGTTGTATACTTTTCCATTTGTATTCAATACTGTTTTTTTGTCATAACGGTGTTACTAATTGCATGCCTTAAAATGTTGTGTATTAAACTTAATATTATGGTTGCTCTCGTTGGTTGACCAAATCAACAAATAAATAAACATTAAATTTCACTTTACAGAACGAAAATCATACATATACACTCACGCCTTTTTTCTTCCGGAGTAGGGCAGAAATAGTAGAGAAAGGGTGGTTCTTTGACCGTTTTTGCGCCAACGTAACGAAACTGTCCTCAAAAACTAGTTGACAAACTAGTTGATGTTATTGTTACAATAAACAGTATTTTTATAACTGACTTCGTAAGAAAATCAATTACAACACCTCTATGAGTTTACTGTGATGTTTCTTATAGCCAGAACTGATTAACAATACCTTCATTTCCTCACGAGATGGTGGGGTCAATTTGGAGTCGTCAGTCTTCACTTCTCCGGCCGGCATCTGGTTGAGGCACTGGTCGATGATGCGGAGTGACTGGCGCATCTCCTCCACACGGCACAGGTACCTGGACATAACATTTATATATTTATAGTTTTGAACCAAGAAATGCTGCTGTAAAGTATGACTAGCGAAAGAAATCACTGCTAGTAATGGCGACCAATCTTCCTTGTGATCTTTTTGACTAAAATATGGAGATCATCAAGAAGGCAATTAAAAGGTTCGGGTCGGCACCGCGTGTGACTGTACTGGTGTTTCACATAGGCTGCAGTAATCACGTCCCATCAGGTGGGAACGGAACCGAGAAATGTTTGTGAGATAAAGCAGGCAAGTGAACCCCTGGCTCCCAGATGAAAGCCTCGAATACAACCTTTATCATAATAGGGTCGTATCCTATTTTTTTTTTACTATTGTAAACTGTACATTTTACAATAATATAATGAACTGTAAAAGTTTAACTTTCTTATGACAAATAGTTTTAAAGATGCAATTTCTCGAGCCGCCAGAAAACAAAACAAAATCGTGGTCAGTAGTGAAAATGTATGGAGTGCAAGAGAATATCGCTTTTATCTCAGTCTGCGTTTCGTTTACGCTTATACAGTGCATAATAAGATTGATTTGAAATTGAATAAAGAATCTAAAAAGTTGTAAATTTTGCTTTATTTCGATTGTTTATATTTGACCTATTTTGGGAATTAAAATAATGAAAAGTCATAAGTTTCAGTTTAGTTAGGCAATATCTTACTATGCATATTTTTAGATAAAATAGTATGACATTGAGTAGTATTGGTAAGATTTTGATGACTCAGGACACTATCCTATTGAGATGATGATCGTATCTTCTAAAGTTTTGGAGTGCCTTAGCTGCTTCAAAAATATGTAAGAAATGATGGCCTTACCTGTCGTAGCAGTCTCCATTGGTACCGATAGGTACATCAAAATCCACGAGGTGGTACGCGTCGTATGGCTGCGACTTGCGCAGGTCCCATTTGATGCCCGAGCCGCGGAGCATCACGCCACTGTACAACATAAAGGTATCAGCACGGTTGGAAATTATTAAGATGGATATATGCCCCTTGAAGAGGCAAGGATTCATCTCATGCACAGGATGACTCCTGGATTCCTTAAATTTGCTTCTGGTTCAGTATGGTGCCAGTTCCTTTATAAGGGTGAGATTGCCTATGGCATAATTATCCCTCGCACCCCGACTGACCCATAGGTAGTAATTATGCTTACCAAGAGTTTTCATTGCGCGATTCAGAGTCGATGGTTTTGTAAAAGTACAGCTTGCTATCACTAGATGGCGCTAGATACATATGAAGAATATCTCATAATTCACTTCTTTTACCTGAATCCATAGTTCAGCGCATCCTGCGCGCTGACGAATCCGATATCCTTGGTCCTCTGCACCCAGATCCTGTTGGTGGTCAGCACATCTTCCACTTCATCCAAACGCTCGGCGAATTTGGTAGCGAACTCGTATATGTCATCCATGAGTCCTATAGGCATGTCCTGTAGGTATACAAATTTAAATTAAGAAAAGAAGTAAGCTAAGGATGTAAGGATGTTGTCCAGAGTGCATGGACAGCGAGGAGAACAGCCTCCACTTGTTAGCCAAATGCACCATCACTGCTAAGATGGGAGACAATAGGAACAGACATACTAGAAACACAAGGCCTCTACACAAGAAACAGAAACAGGTAGGTTCGATAAAACGCCGTGATTGCCGGACGGTGCTCAACCTCCCCAAGGTGGGAATAGGGGAATTGAGTGCAATGGTCTTCGTAAAAGGGTAGATCACCCGTTCGTTTAATGGCATCCCTTGCTCTCAGTAAGTAAGCTAGGAATAGAATCGCGGTAGCCTAGTGGTATGGGTAATGGACTGCTGAGACGAGGTCTCGGGTTCGATCCCAGGTTTTCATGGTAAAACCATCGAGCATCGAAAAGTCATTGGTGTGTGCCATGGCACACACCAATGACTTTTCGATGCTCTTCGAAGTTATGTGTATTTATCGCAGGTTTATAAGTGCCCGGTTATTGGCAATAGGCTCGCCACCTATTATATTGGGACCTAAACTTAAACTGGCGAAATATGGGTGCTAGCACCTCTGCCTACCCCTTCGGGGATATAGGCGTGAGTTTATGTTAGGTTATAAATACGTTCTTTTGATTCAAGAGTTGGCCTCTTCACCGGGCCAGGTTTTTGGGATGCTATAGGAACAATTACAACAATAACAAGGGAGCCACTAATTCGGGTTCTTACTACGTAGATCAGCTAATAAATTCACCATTAAGACTACACCAAATACTTGAGACAGCGGCAAACAAATGATCTTACTTACAAAAGCAACTCCTCCAGGTCTGATATAAGCGGCGTGCATGCGAGCACCGCTCACTCTCTCGTAGAACTCCATCATCTTCTCTCTCTCCTCGAACAGCCAGAAGAACGGAGTCAGAGCTCCTACGTCGAGAGCGTGAGTGCCGACTGCCATGATATGGTTCAGGATACGGGTGATTTCGGCGAAGAGGGCTGTGAAAAATAAAAAATATGGCATAACTATATTTTGGTCCTCCTATTTTTATCGTCCAGATAGGGAAGGGAACGTGGAACCTTCGGCAAATCCTCAGCCAGATAGCTGGGATAGATTGAACGTGAATATGAAGCTGCTTATTGTACTGTTTATTATATCATTCATATTGTACTGTATTTCATGACAATAAATTATATCATTCGCTTATTCACCGGTCAAACGCAGAGAGGAGGTGTTGTTATTTTATGTGTGCGTGAGATTGCGGGGTTAATGGTGTGATGAAGAGGGGTAAGATCCCGCACACTTATTTATTTTTCCCCTATAAGTCAACGTCGATGTTCCTACGTAGTATAACTGTCTTACAAGTTATGTCACTAAATATTTGAGTCAAGTAAGATCACATCTGAGCACATTGTCTAGGACCACGCCTGCGATGACGTTAGACTAGTCTCTGACGTCATGAGGTATTCACACTGCACAGTTGTTTAGGTCGCCTCCTCTTCGCGGCTCCATCTGAAAACCAGCGCTGCACATACTGAAATTTTTTAGTGTGTGTAGCGTTCAATGCTGAGATGGGGCCCTATTTGGGTTCGCACAATGTGTTAACTATGTAGCCTAATGTCACATTTCATTGTATTTATTGCATACACATTGTGAATACCGTAAATAACATTACTTTTTTCTTTCTTTTTGGGGCAAACACAGAGAGGAGGTCACCGTAGACTAATTATTATTTACAGAATGACACCCTTGTCAAGGAAGAAGCCTATATTCAGCTGTGGATTGTATTCCTTGGCATTCCTCTCCGTAACGATAACTTACTTCTGATATACTTGGCGCGGATTGGTATGTCGATGTTGAGGAGTTTCTCCACGGCCAGGCTGTAGCACTGCTCGTTGCACATCATGGAGACGTAGTCCAGCCGGTCGAAGTACGGCAGCGCCTGCGTGTACGTCTTGTACTCTATCAACTTCTCCGTGCCGCGGTGGAGGAGCCCGATGTGGGGGTCAGCTGCACGGACTGTCTGTGAACAAGCAAATCATATAGTAATAGTTCCTGAAATGCAGTCTCATGACGATGGTACGTTGAGCGAGTGCGTGGACTGCAGCCCTACCCTCTCACCTACCTACCCTCTCCACCGTCAGCAGGTAATGCTCGAGAAAAAAGTGGCAGAGCGGGTGCGGAGTAGACTCTTGGCCCGCACAGCCCGCTCAGCTCATACTGAATAATAATGACGCACATTGGGAGAGGTATGTCCAGCAGTAGACTGCAACTGCGCTGAAAGTTTCGTCAGGGGTTTAACAGCTGCACATACTTTTTTTTCACATACATACATACATATAATCACGCAATTAGGCAGTGGTTTGACGGCACAAATTTGTCACAAATTTCGACCGGGTTGGTACCACCGTGCAATATTGCGAAAAACCCTTCATAGTAATTCAATTTCGGTTGGATTGCGTTCAGGGATCAGCAAATGCATAGCCGGGTAGGGGTGATGGTGGTTGCAGCACTAGTGGGACCAGTGGGTCTTGGCGTAGTCTAGTGAGGATGGTGCGGGGCGACGCGCCGGTCAGGGAGACCCGTAGAAACGGTGGTGCCGCTGGCCGCCCGCGGTATAGTACAGAGGCCCAACTGGGACTAACCACCCTGGAAGGCTGCCTCACCAGACCGCGCATAATCCCGGTATGGCTCGTCGTGCCGGTTGGTGACCGGAAGTGGGGGCCAGGCGACCATATTCGGGGGGGTACGGGGGCCCTTCCGTACGGCGTGTCGGCTCACGCCATGCCTCATAATCATAGACAAAACCAATATCCCGCACTTTGTCACGCGGTGCTGCGACGACAATCACCTCTTTTTTTCACGCCCTTTTCTCCTTTTCATCATGGCAGCGCATTTAAGAGTATTGGGCAACACAGCGGCTCTACAGACTCCCACAAGCTCGCTATTTGAGGTGGAGTCCACTAACATCTGTGGACTCCATGCGAACCTCAACGCCGTCCACCAACACCTTGAGACGGCGAAACCAGATATGCTCTTTCTCACGGAGACACAAATAGGCCGCCCTGATGACACGACCTACTTGCTTTACCCCGGCTATGTTATCGAGGAAAATTTCCGTGCAAAAGCCGGGGTGTGCGTGTTTGTTAGGGCGGATGTTTGTTGTCGCCGTTTGCGCTGCCTTGAGGACCCATCCTTTTCAACCCTATGGGTACACGTAGACCATGGCTCTACGAGTCAGATCTATGTGTGCCTCTACCGTTCCCATACAGGAGATGCTGAGACAACTCGACTCTTTGAATATCTGAGTCAGGCGGCAGATGATGCGCAGGAACGGTTTCCGAACGCCGAAGTGGTATTTTTGGGGGACTTTAACGCCCACCACGAAACCTGGTTGGGCTCCTCCAAAACAGACCATGCGGGAAGAGCCGCCCATGCATTTGCTCTGGCGCATGGCCTGACCCAATTGGTACACGAGGTCACTAGAATACCAAGAAGGTCGGGCCTAGCACCCTCTCTGCTAGACCTTCTGCTGACGAGTCACCCAGACCTGTACAGTGTTTCGGTACAAGCCGCTTTAGGCAATTCCGACCACTGTCTGGTCTGCTCCAAGGTGCCAATTATAGCGCCTTCACGACCCGTGCAGGGGAAGCGGCGTCTCTGGCACTACTCGTCAGCAGATTGGGATGGGCTGCGCAACTATTTTGCGTCCATCCCGTGGGTTGAACGCTGCTTTGAAGGTAAGAAACCCTCGGATTGTGCTACTGCTGTTGCCGGTGAGATCGGTCTGGGTATGGAATACTATATTCCGTACACTGATGTCACCGGTGCCCGAGGAGTGCGCCCTTGGTTCGGGCGCGAGTGTGCGGGGGCTGTTGATCAAAAGCAGTCCGCGTATCGCGCTTGGGTAAGGGCGCGTGCCACGCACGATCCCAATGTGAGCCACTTCAAGGCGGCGTACAACAGAGCCACAAAGGTCTGCAAGAGGGCTTACGTCAAAGCGGATGCCCTGCGCATTGCGCGGCTTGGTCAAGAGCTAGTGGCACATCCCACGGGCAGCCGTGGATACTGGCGACTGGCCAAAGCCGTGCAGGCCAACTTCTGTCAGCCTTCGCTGCCACCGCTGCGCTACCCTGATGGATCCCTGGCCCATGGACCGCAAGAGAAAGCCAATATGCTAGTAAATCTCTTTGCGGCCAATTCCCGAGTCGATGATTGCGGTATACAGCCGCCGACACTACCCAATGGTGACCACGTAATGCCTGAAATACGTATCAGGCAATGCGATGTTCGTGCGGTGCTTCAATCACTCGATGTCCGGAAAGCCAGTGGCCCGGATGGTATTCCAGCGGTGGTCTTACAAAAATGTGCAGCGGAGTTGTCTCCGATGCTTACGCGGCTGTACCGACTGTCCTACAGCTCGGGTACAGTGCCTTCGGCTTGGAAAGAGGCGAATGTACAGCCGATCCCCAAGAAGGGGGATCGCTCAGAGCCAGCCAACTATCGACCCATAGCCGTCACCTCAGTGCTGTGCAAGGTCTTCGAGCACATCATTAACAAACAGCTCATGCGTCACCTAAAGGATCACTCCTTAATTAATGACCGGCAATATGGCTTCAGGCCGAAACGGTCAACGGGTGATCTTCTAGCATACGTTACCCATCTTTGGGGTGAGGCTATGGACAAGCACGGCGAGTCACTGGCAATTAGTCTTGATATCGCCAAAGCTTTCGATAGAGTCTGGCACAAATCGCTTCTCTCCAAGCTACCTGCCTTTGGTCTGCCTCCTAGACTGTGCAACTGGATTGCTAGTTTCCTGCAGGAGCGCCGTATCCGCGTCCTCTGTGATGGACGGGCTTCGGAGTTCTTGCAAATAAATGCTGGCGTACCGCAGGGGTCTGTATTATCTCCCACTCTCTTTCTTCTGCATATCAACGACATGCTGTCCACCGGCGGCATACATTGCTATGCAGACGATAGCACCGTACACGGGAGTTATCACGGACAACCTGCGGCCAAACAGTCTGATATCGTGGAAAAAAGACAGCTTCTTGTCACTGAACTGGACCGGATCTTGAATCACATTTCTCAATGGGGCTCCGAGAACATGGTCGAGTTCAATGCCAAGAAGACGCAGGCTTGTGCGTTCACAGCAAAGGTATCTTCTTTCCTTCCCCTTCCCACTCTTCAGAGCACGCCACTTCCACTGCAGGACAATCTCTATATCCTAGGCATGGATATTCGCTGCAAACTGAATAACAGAAATTACATCGAGAGCATCATCAAAACAGCCTCGCGGAAACTCGGACTCCTAAACAAAGTGAGACGTTTTTTCACGCCGGAGCAGCGGTGTCTTCTCTATAAGACACAAATTCGCTCCTGCGTGGAATACTGCTCGCATCTCTGGGATGGCTCCGCGAAATACCTACTAGATGCTCTCGACAGGTTGCAGCGACGCGCGGTCCGAATTATTGGGAACCCTGAGGTCACGAACACCCTCGAGCCTTTGCAGATGCGTAGAGATATTGCTTCCTTGGCTGTATTTTACCGTCTCTACCACGGTGAGTGTTCTGACGAGCTCTTCCAACTAATCCCACCATCTCCTTTCCTACATAGGACAACACGTGCAGGCCTTAGATGTCACCCTCACACTGTGCAGAATATACGAGCAAGAACCAAGCGGTTCGGAGACTCTTTTCTTTGCCGCACCACCAAGACCTGGAATTCATTACCAGCACACGTGTTTCCTTCTTCCTACAGTCCCGGGGCCTTTAAGCGGGGCGTGAAAAAGCATCTGATGAGGCCGCCAAGCTGAGTGCCACCATTGTAACACTTAGTGTCTGTAATGGTGACCCTCTTTCCTGAGACTTTGCCTTTAGCTTACCATCAGGCGAGGTGAGGTCAAGTTGGCGTGTCCTATATAAAAAAAAAAAAAAAAAAAAAAAACACCAATCATTTTATTCGGTACCACGTAATTGGAGGTGAGCCTATAGCCGTATTCCGGGCACTATTGTTGGCACACTATTGAGGCTGAGTCTGGACTCTATATCTGTCTGATGTAACAGCCATATCTTTTAGTCGGCTGGTACGACACCGCATGGGAAGAGATGGGGTGGCCGGATTCTATTTTGCTGGGAACCACGAAGATCTTAAGTGCACGTGCAAAAAATCTCCACGTATACCCCCCTGCAGGAACCGGTACGAGAGGTAATGTCGGACTCGAACCGACTAAAACGCATGGCACCTGTGAATCGTTGTTGATTGCCGAAGGTGAGGTTAACAGACATATTCCTCGCAACCTAGCCGGCTATGCAATGAGAGCTTGACTTAGGCCTCAAAGATGTTAATAGAGCTTTGTAGACCTTATCACAGTTCATTAAATAATCTTACTTCTCCGTCTAACTCGAGCACGAGACGCAACACTCCGTGGGCGGCAGGATGCTGTGGTCCGAAGTTCAGTACCATGTTGCGTACTTGCTTCTCACCCGGCGCCACCATACCTGGTTCAAGCAATTTATCAATCAATTATATTATAATTATGGACTCAGAAATATTGCTGGTTTGACGCTGAGAGTAACATTTTACGTAAATCACCACGGACCGGATTCACTCTGTGGTCTCATATCTTGGAGTTAATAATGCAATTCTCTCGCACCTCGGGGCCTGCCTAAAGGGCTATTATCATCATAGCTCTTTGAATAGCTCCTCTCTGGCCAACGATCAGCACTGACATTCCATCAATAAATGTAGCGCCATAAACCTCACAGCCATGGGGGTGTTTTCATGTTTTTTAGGATTCCCTACCTTAAAACTATAATAACAGAACCTTTGTTGTTCATCTACCTGCCTGTCAGTCTGTCAAGACCTTTTCTCAGAAATGCATGAAGGTATCAAGTTGAAATTCATACTACATACTCAGGTCTATAACATCTTAAAACTGTACAAAATAAAATTATAAGCCTATGCATTCATAATATATTATGGTTTATGTAGCTTAAGTTATCGAACCCTCGGTTAGCAAGTCTGACTCACACTTGATCAACTTTTTAATTATATTGAGTGTCCCGGCAGAGTAGAATTTGGGCCACCCCATCTCTTCCCATGCGGAGTTGTACAAGATGCCTAAGGGATAGGGCTGTTTAACATCAAACAGATATATACATAATTATACTAGGTATCGGGACTTCTCGCGAATTATATCTTGGAACTTACTATTTCTGCCGACGTTTCGGATGCGTTGCAGCACCCGTGGTCACGACTTGACCCGATACCTAGTATAATTATGAATTCACACCGTGAAAGTTTACAAAAAACAGATATATATACAGCCCAGGCTCAGTCTCAGATGTATGGCTTGAGTCAACAATAGTGCCCGGAAAACGGCAAAGGGCTCACCCCCTATTACGTGGGACCGAATTCAATGATTGGTGAAATGTAGGTGTTAATTCACCTCTGCCTAATCCTCTGGGGATAAAGGCGTGATTGTATGTATGTATGAGTATCTCATCTCTATTTTGTTCATGATGAGACACTCACCAATCATACGAATGATGGTGTTCCAACTTCAATAAGCTACAATAACTACTATTCATCGTCACCAGTGTTAGTACCGGTTGCGTTTTGGAGCCCCAAGTACTGCTTTCCTTGCTTCTACAAAACCCCCAGCCATGAGAACAAAGACTGCAGTAGAGCATCATCATGTTTTGCAAGGCAGGTAATGTTTCCTTGTATCCCATGGTTCTTTGTTATTTGTCAGATACAAGTAATTTACGTTAATGACAATCACTTACTGTTATATGGCGGGTGTTTGAGCAGTGAGGTAACCTCATCAGGAAACATGACAGCACCTTCAAACTGTTTGACGTACTCTGCATCGGGCATCCATCTATGGCCATTGCGCTGGCTGCTGTTGGACAAATTATATTATGGAAATGTTACATTGCATTGCGCAACCGGTGCATAGAGTAGAGTAGAGTACCTAGTGTCATAGCTTTGACACAGATTAAGCAGAACGGAGTCATAGACTGCATAGCGGGGGTGTTGACGGAGAAAGCTATTTTATTTTTAATTCTAATTAAACTAAGTTAAATAAATAAATATCACTGTTTAGTTTTAAGTATGTTTATGTTGCACCAAAAATAAAATGTATTTTCTTTCTTTCTTTCTTTCTAAGTGCAATAAAAGTTTTATGAAATTTATCTTAAAAGATTCTATGACAATTTCTTTGGTGTTATTTCAGTTACATGACCATCGGTGCTAAACAGCAACTGAATGAGATTTGTGTAAAATTCTGAATAATTAAATCACACAATCTATATTAAAAGACATGAAATATATTAATCTTGTCTTTCAAACATTTCATCAATTTTTGTGAATGCTTAAGTATATTGTTGATTGACCTCCCATGGCCATTATGGAGGCTTAACAACCGACTGTGTATAGACATACACAGTCGGCCAGTCAAGACAAAATCCAGATCTAGGCTCAACCACATGTGACCACAAGCCCCCGTGCAATCCATGGCACACTTGGTATAGTGTCCCTTATGTCCTACCTCCTGCACTAAAGATGACTTGAATAAAGCCATAGACAATATTTTACGTGGTTAAGATGGCACAATTTTATTAATGTTTTTTTTTTTAACTAACACTGAATCATTGACTTGAGAAAAAGATTGATGTAAAAAGAGAAGGAAAGTTTTCACAAACTACCTATCTCTATGTTCTCTCTATTTGCCTTGAGCTTAACTTATTAACGATAATATATATCATTAATATTTGTGAATAAAAGAATCTCACAAGGTTTTAAATGAAATGAAAGTTTATAGTCAGAATATGGGTGAGTGGAATTCTACAATGATAAGAGCTGCGGTTAGAGGAGAATTAAGCTGCGTTAGAATATTTTTCAATGAACTGATTCTCACTAGTGTTATCAAGCATAAGATAATTTAGTACATACAATTATTTATTTTCCTGACTCAACATACAAATAACATATCAAGCATATTACAAACAGAACATGAAAAGACTAATTTATTTCAATAACTTATCTAAACTTACGCACATCAATTTGTATTCATATCAAAATAAAGACAAATTTTGTATGAATTCGTAACCTCAAAAGTTACATAATTTTTATATCACAATATCTCTACAACCTGCGCTAGAATTAATATTCTGCCAAAATAGACACTCACTTCACATTATAAACTGCTGGTAAATTCTTTAAAAGGGCCGCTGTATGCCCTAAATTGTTAGATTTTCGCAGCAAAACATTGATTAGAGAGGCCATTTTTGACGGGACTGACCCGTTCCGTACGCAAACTCGGAGAGCTCAACATGTCACGTACGTCAGCTGATAAAACTTGTTAATTTTTATTTTTTTTTAGTTCATTTACTTATAAATAAACATCAATTACTTGGCATTGACTATTTAATCATATTCGAAAGATAATGTGATGTTATTTTGTTAAAAAAATACTTTATCCTAGTGTATCATTCGTTGTTTGTAAATAAAACTGCGTGTGTTGAAACATTTTTTCTGTGAGCTGATTACGTTTAGTTAATCTATCGTGAAATGTCAAGTTACAATATTTGTTTTGAGAAATTGTCGCTCAGAATTAAATCGCCTAATAATGACAATTTTGGTACACGTACAGTGATTCGTAGATTACCAATTGTTCTACTTTCTAAATCATAATCATCTCAAGAGGGCCAGATCGTGAGAGATGGCCCTGGGTCGGCCGGGGTGCGAGGGATATGCCTGTCAACCTCACCTTCGGCAACCAAAACGACCCACTGGCGGCGTGCGTTTTAGTCGGTTCGAGTACGTCATAACTTCCTCCACCGGCTTCGCTGGGGAGGTATCCGTGGGGATTTTGCGCACGAAAAGAAAAAAAAATCATAATCATCTGTTCATGTTTATGACTGATAATTTAGGATTCAAGTATTTCCTCTTACAGGCGATTGTCCTACTGTCATTGGTCTGAGAAGTTTTCCGCCGCAATAGACTTGTTAAGTAATTAATAATGGGATTGGACTTGGAGGCTGTTGGTGAAGGGCAGTGTAGAGTTCCACTCATTGCTGTTGATCGGGAGATGAAAAATAAAGTAGTGCGGGATGCTTTTCCTTCCACACCATTACTTCCAGAGCGTCCTGCGTTCTTTCCTAGGGCATAATTACAACAACAATTAGCCCATCGCAGTCCATTGTTGGACATAGGCCTCTCCCAATTATCGGACGTTGAACCTACTGTTTCCACGCTGACCAGATGGGTTGGTACAGGGTTTTATTTCGAGTTTTCGTTCTCTCGCAGTGATATCATCTGCGTATTACTCCGTTAGTCACCTCTTACGACACCCTTCGAATGAGATGGGGTGGCGATGCTTATATTCTTTCTCCGTCACCGCACAGATAATTGCAATACCTCTCCATATATGGTCAAAGAAAGAACAGTATGAGACGAAATCCGCAGTGGCGTAATGCAAATACCCGGTGACGAGTTGGGTACTTCGTGGTCCCCCAGAAGGACTAGATAGAGAGAGATGGCCCAGGGTCTGCCGGTGTGAGAGGGATATGCCTGCCAACCGCACCTCCAGCAACCAACAACCATCCACAAACGGCATGCGTTTTATTCAAGTCTCGTTTTATTCTCCCACTGGCTTCCAGTATCCGTGTGGATTTATCGCACATAAAAAAAGTATGATATACAATAAAACGAAATTTTTAGTCACAAAACACTTTATTAAAATCTTTAGTTCATTTCAATCTTAATTATAGACACCATTCTGTTATACATATCATACATGTCTACCTAGACTTATCTTGTATACTTAGGCAGCTAATTGGTGAAACAGTTTCAAAATATTATTTTTATAGCATAACAAGCTGTAGCAAGTGCCTCCGCCCGAGAGCAATACTGGTTCCATTGCTGTGACCCATAAGAACCTACTTGTATTTTGAAAATAGTTGTACCTATAAAGGAGAGTTGGGAGGACCTGCTTGTCCTGCTTTATCTTCTGCACTGACGGCAAAAAAACTTTCTGTGCTTACAGGGTCGGCAACACGAGTCTGACTTCCCTCAGTGTTGCACACGTCCATAGGCCATTGTCACCACTTTCCATGAGGTGGGCCATGTGCTTGTCTACCACTAAGTGGTATAAAAAAATTTACAACGGGTTCTCAGACCTACCTAATTTGCACAAAATTTTTCATATGAATAGGTGAAACCTTTTCGCAGGAGTTTGCAGACAAACGGTGACATGTGCATTTTTTTTTATTACATTTATATTTTCACAGACTGAAAATGTACGCAATTGATTTCAATAAGTGATTGTCACTATTGTTTTGGTAGCTCAAATAGTCAATTTTCGAAGTAAATCAATTTTTTTTGTTTTGTTTTTGTTTTTCTCTTTGTTGGGAACATAACCCATTCACCGAATACTTAAAATCGAAAATGTCGGTATCTCTAAAAGTTGCATGTTCCTACTGAACGTGCAACTTTTAGAGATACCGACATTTAAATTAGAATCCTCGAAAAGCCTTGGTTTTTGTGCCATTTTCATCATTAATATACTCCATTCGGTTAAGGTAAACAATTTTGTAGAGACTTTTTATAAAAACACATATTCAACAGAATGCAGTATATTGGACTTGTTTCACCGAATAGCAACCTTATTTTAATGGTTCTGTACCTCAACGGTACCATATTACTAAGACTCCGCTATCCATCTGTCTGTCTTTCACAATTGTGATTTTCACAGATTTCTGAACAGAATAAAATAAACATTTAAGGATAATGCTACGGAACCGTTCGTGCGCGAGTTCGACTCGCACTTGGCCGGTTTAAAAAAAAAAATTGTCACCGAACAAAAGGCTCATCAAGTTTGTATCTCTAACTGAAGATTTACCCACTGTTCAATGGATGGATCAGACTAGCAGCGCTATTCCCTTAGCAATAAGTGTGATTATTGTCTGTAGGGTTTATTTGACACGTTTCTGCTGCCGCTGGCGGTAGATATCGTTGACTGGGGGGGCGACGCCTAGTTCATCGTCGTCTGAATCATCACCCGCTTTTCGCCGCCGAGCCTGGGGAAAATATAAATTGTTAAATGAATATTAGGCATTGTTAATAATACAGGATATGAAAAAAAGAAACTAATTAGATGCTCGAAAGTGTTATTTTTTTAATAAATTTTAGTTCCTCAAACGGCACAAGTATAGTAATATAAGTGGTAATTACATATTTGAGCAGTTTGGGGTCGAGACGCTGGGATCATGGGGTCCAAATGCCCGTCTTTTGTTTCGAGAAATTTCAAAACGTTTAAATGACGCTTCGGGGACATATGTTTTTATAATAGAAATGAATTTCATCTGTATTTTTGATCTATTAAAACCTAATTGTAACATTAAAAAGTTAATTAAAACATGTTAGAGATTCGATTCATGGCTAAGAACTTTTCACTATTCCTTATAATTCTGTATTAGGCAATCCACGCCCACATGAAAATTCCCTGTACAAAATGCATTAGACGTGTCTTGTCAATGACGTCAGCCGTTTATACTCTCGTCACATCAATAACCGTACCTTGCTTGCCACAGTAGTGATGCCTTCGTCGTCCACGATCCAGTGCACCGAGCGCGCCAAGTCGAACAGCTTCGTATCACATCCATTCTCTTGAGTCGGCGCTGGTGCTGCAAGATTCATGTTTTTTTTTAATAGCAATAAAAAATCTCGTGGTTCCCAGCAGAGTAGAATTTGGGCCACCCCATCTCTTCCCATGCGGTGTCGTACAAGGCGACTAAGGGATAGGGCTGTTTAACATCAGACAGATATATACAGCCCAGACTCAGTTACATGGCTTGAGTCAACAATAGTGGCTGGAAGACGACAATAGGCTCACCCCCTATTACGTGGGACCGAATTCAATGATTAGTGAAATGTGAGTGTTAATTCACCTCCGCCTAACCCTCTGGGCATAAAGGCGTGATTATATGTAAGTACACAAACGAAATGGGCAGTTTATCAAATCAAGATCGTTGGGGCCAAGTGAATCTCACTTTTTTGTTTTTAATCTAGAACACGCCAATTTGGTTTCACCTCGCCTGATGGTAGGCTATAGGCAAAGTCTCAGGAAAGAGGGTCACAATTACAAACACTAAGTAATGTTACAAAGGTGGCACTCAGCTTGGCTGCCTCATCAGATGCTTTTCCACGCCCCGCTTAAAGGACCCGGGACTATAGGAAGAAGAAAACACGTGAGCTGGTAATGAATTCCAGGCCTTAATGGTGCGACAGAGGAAAGAGTCTCCGAACCGCTTGGTTCTTGATCGGATGTTCTGCACCGTGTGCGGATGACATCTAAGACCTGCACGTGTTGTCCTGTGTAGGAAAGGGGAGGGTGGGACTAATTGGAAGAGCTCATCAGAACACTCCCCATGGTACAGACGGTAAAATACAGCCATGGACGCAACATCTCTACGCAGCTGTAAAGGTTCTAGGGTGTTCGTGACCTCGGGATTCCCAATGATGCGGACCGCACGTCGCTGGTAATTTATTTATTTGCTACTGCAGGCATATGCTGTAAAAACGTTTCGACTGATCGAATGCACTCGACAGCTGAATCCAGAACTAAAAACAGAACAGTAGGCATTTTATTAATTATATACTTACGTTTATCAGGCAGAGAGATTCTATTGAACAGCTGCATAAGCCTGTCGACAGACACGAAGGGTCCTCGGAAGCAGGTGGGGGGCGGCATCAGCGTACACAGGTGAGCGGCGGCCGTGGGTACCGGGAATGAACCACCTGGGGGAGCGACGAGTATATAGAGGATATAATAATGTTAATTACGCATACAATTTACAGCTATGTTGACTAAGGGATAGGGCTGTTTAACACCCTGGGTCGGCCGGGGTGCGAGGGATATGCCTGTCAACCTCACCTTCGGCAATCAAAGCGACCCGCAGGCGGCGTGCGTTTTAATCGGTTCGAGTCCGACATAACCTCTCCCACCGGCTCCGGTGGGGAGGTATCCGTGGGGATTTTGCGCACGTAAAAAAAAAAAAAGGACTGTTTAACATCAGACAGATATATACAGCCCAGACTCAGCCTCAGATGCATGGCTTGTATCAACAATAGTAACCGGAATGCGGCAATAGGCTCACTCTCACTCCCAATTAAGTGCGACCGAATTCAGTGATTGGTGAAATGTGGGCATTAATTCACCTCTGCCTAACGCTCCGGGGTTGGAGCCGTGATTGTATGTATGTATAAAATATAAAAGAATATGTATCATAATACCTGGTATAGGATGTTCGCCGGGTAGGGGGTTCACTTTAGGTTTGTAAGGGATCATCTGACTCGTGTCTGGGCGGGCGATATCCTTGTTCGGATCGTTATCTCTGCAATAGTAACACTTTTAAATTTAAGTACAGTTGAACACGGCCATAGGCCACGGTAACCGCTTTCCATTTCCGCCCAATTGAGCAGTCCGACTGGGGAAGTACCTCCGCTCTACAGAATACCTCGGTCATAATAACTTCGCGTTGTGTTCCCAGCGGTGAGTAGGGTAGCTAGAGCTCACTGGAGAATTCGTGCTATCAGTGGGAAGACTAAAGGCTTGTCCTGCTTTGTCCTCTACACTGACGGCACAGAATCTCTGTACTTACAGGGTCGGCAGCGCGAGTGTGGCTCCTCTGGTGTTACACACGTCCATAGGCCACGGTAATCACTATCCATCAGGTGGGCCGTGTGCTTGTCTGCCAACTAAGTGGTTTAAAAAAAACTATTTTGCCAGCATGCTAAAACCTCTCCTAATGGGGGAGGTCTGTACAGCATTAGACTGTTACAGGGTTATCGATTGTTTCAAGAAAACTGTTATAGCGGGTAGTGGGTTCATTTCCCTTTAAATAAAGCAAAATAAATATATTTGAATATTACTTTTGTCCCAGTATAACAGCTGCCAATTCAGGTGAGACGCCCGCCAAAGCGCCTCCCAAGGCCCAAGATTTGTTGGACATTGAAGCCACCTGTATAAAATAAAACACTATAACAAAAGACAATAATTTATGAAGACATTTGACATGGCGATTTCATCCAAATCTTTCAATTAAGCACTATTTTAGCTACACTATATTTTGCATGTCAGACTGACGAAATATGGGATTCTCACACTCAAGTTTAAAACCCTATAAAACCCTACAATATATCTGCAAATAAGTATAGTTCATTTTATTATTATTTCAAAAAGATTGAAATATTCACCTCAGTATACCCAATAGACTTCAACTCGGCAATGCTGCAAGGGTACAGGTCTAAAAACTTGTATCTGTCGACCAATTGAGCTGTTTCTTTGCCTTCGAACTCTTTGATCTGGAAGGTAAAATTACATTATAAAGTAAACAAACATGCAACAATTCAAACCATACATCCTCGCTTTTCTGCGCAGTCGGATAAACACAGGACAGTTTGCTTACAGAATAGGGACACTGTGAGTATGGTATGTGACGGTACATGGCGAAAAATATCGAGAATGTGCGGGTACATGAAGAATACAGACAGCCTGTGACCACGGCTGGTGTAACCTGGTCGAAAGTCAGGCAAACCAAAGATATGTATGTACCTATACTGTTAACGCCTAATAATAATGTACCGGTTGCATCTGACGGGATGACATTATGTTAATTTTATTAGGCGCCTTCTGAAGTAATCTGATCTGATGAACTTGTCATTAACTCGCCATTATAAGGACACGGCGGTATTTCCGCCCGATTGAGCAGTCCGACTGGGGAAGTACCTCCGCCCTACAGACTACCGCGGTTATAATAACTTCGTGTTGTGTTCCCAGCGGTGAGTAGGGTAGCCAGAGGTCACTGGAGAATTTGTGCAGTCAGTGGGAAGACAAAAGGCTTGTCCTGCTTTGTCTTCTACTGACGGCACAGAAACTCTGTACTTACAGGGTTGGCAGCGCGACTGTGACTCCTCTGGTGTTACAGACGTCCATAGGTCACGGTAACCACTTTCCATCAGGTGGGCCGTGTGCTTGTCTGCTAACTAAGTGGTATAAAAAAAAAAAAACAAATATTTAATTGAGCGGGAATCAAACCCACACCTCCTGCGTAGCAGCCGCGTTCACCACAGAGGCTGTCAGATCACAGATTATATCAACCTAATACACGCGCGCCAAAGCCTCGTTTCATTCACAACTTACGGTCAAGATTTATGCCGGCAACTATACAACCATTTGACATATTTTGAACTTACCTTTTCCAGCACAGCCTGCCGCCGTTTCTCAACCTTCACAATACTGACTAGATCACCGATATTGGATTCGAACTCCAAGAATCTGTTCCATATGTCCACTGAGCTCTCAGGTTTCAGACTGCCTGACGATAGCACTCGTTCGAACAGTACACGAGTGTTATTGTCCTCTGAAAAAAAAGGTTTAATTGTATATACATTGCTTTTACAGGGCTGTTTAACATCAGACAGATTTATACAGCCCAAACTCAGCCTTGGATGCATGGCTTGAGTCAACAATAGTCCCCGGAAGATGTCAATAGGCTCACCTCCTATTACGTGGGACCAAATTCAGATATTGCTGAAATGTGGGTGTTTATTCACTTCTGCCTAACCCTCCGGGGATAAAGGTGTGATTATATGTATATGTATGTATGTTTTTTTTATGTAGCACGTCAATATGCTGGTGTGTTAGCGGTTATAGGGGAAATTAGTAATTTCGGTTCCTATTTTAATATTTTTACATATTTTAATATTATTTAATAGTATTATATGCCGCGTGGTTTCCGGCAGAGTAGAATTAGGGCCACCCCATCTCTTCCCATGCGGTGTCGTACAAGGCCACTTAGGGATAGAGATGTTTGACATCAGACAGATATATACAGCCCAGACTTAGCATCAGAGGCATGGTTTGAGTCAACAATAGAAAAAATCTAAATCTCACTATTACATGGAACCGGATACAATGATAGGTGAAATGTGAGTGTTAATTCACATCTGCTTAACTCTTTGGGGATAAAGGCGTGATTATATGTATGTATGTATTGTATTTATGTATTTAAATATTAAAAAAATTTTATGATTGAGGGTCTTAGTAGGAGGGTATACCCATCAATTTACACCAATTTCGGCTACTACAAATATTTGAAAAAAGTTTAATGACAGTTCGCAAATTTACTGTGTAAGGACAGAGGCAGATAGCGGACCGTTATCTCTGCCTCTGCCTACCCCTGAGGGCGAAACGCGTGAGTATATTAATACAACTTACCATTCAAATGAGACAGGTAATCAATATAGCACAGCACATACTCCGGAATGTGTGAAAACTTCTTCAGGCCGAGTTCGAATATCCTGAAGGCTATGTTCTTGTCTTTTGAACAGTAGTACTCCATTAAAGCTGCCGCCACGAAAACATGATACCGAGACCTAAAGACAAACAGATAATTTTATAATATAACTTTTGCAGTTTGCAGAGGAAACATAATCCCTGGCCATATTAAAAAAATATATATAAGAACACTTTGTTATGTGGTCTTGCGCAGGAATATACTCGCTGTGTTGTGTAGGAATATATTCAATACTTATATGTGTGTGTGTATGTTTAAGTAAATGAATGAAATAATTGAATGAAATATTATAGAAATTGAAATGTATGTGTGTACTGAGGTACGATATTATAAGGTAAGATATTATTAAATTATATATAATAAATTTAATGACTACACTACCCCTCACGCTCGCCATCGCACCGAGCGGCGGCTTCCTTCTGCGAGCAAGTCACGCTCGTGAAGGAGAAGGCGGGGCGGGAGCGGCAGCGGGAGCGAAGGAGGATCGCAAGACAAGCTGCCCGCGCACTGAAGCAACTCGAGCGTCAGAGGTAGATGAATGACCTCTGCTCCTCATGAGTACAGGCCTGGGGGTGGCGGGTGGAGCCTCACACCCGAGGAGAGGGCCAGATCGAAAGAGATGGGCCTGGGTCGACCGGGTTGCGAGGGATATGCCTGTCAACCTCACCGTCCAAGAATTTGGATGGTTTCGGGCGAAGGTTCTGTGCCTTAGTGGTCAGAGCGTTGCCCATGGGAAAGATCGCGGGGTGAACTGATTAATTTTTTTCTGTTTCTTAATCGACTTGATATAGTTGTATGTTGTAGTATGATTGCATATAGTTAGCATACTAAATGCTTCAAAATTTCATTCAAAACAACTTCATACTGTTAAAATTTTTTGGCAGACAAGCACACGGCCCACCTGGTGGAAAGTGGTTACCGTGGCCCATGGACGTGTGCAACACCAAGGGAGTCACACACACGGTGCCAACCCTTTTGCCAAGCTTTTGGTCTTCTCACTGACAGTACAAAAACTCTGCAGTGAACTTTAATATAAATTAAAAACGTACCTGGGGTCCTCTCTAGCGCGCTTGAACACTGTCCTGGCAGACTTGATCCCTTCAGCTCGGCGCGCGAACTTCATGTATTGCACGTAAGCTAGCGTGGGGTCGATGTCTTCCATGTCTAAGTAGCGAGTGTATACTTGGTGCACCTGGAATAAAAAAGTATAATTAGTGTTTACAAAACTACGCTAGATGGAGCTGTATGAAATTGTAGTGATACCACATGTACCCAGCGCCATCTAGCGAAAGCAAGCCAAACTATTACGAATCCTGTATCGCGCAAGTGAAGTTCTCGCGCTGGAACAATATATTTACGACATCCCAACGACACGTTGGCCGTGCCCCACATACATATACGTACATATAATCATACCTCTATCCCCGGTGGGTTATGAATCAACACCCACATTTCACTAATCATCGAATTTGGTCCCACGTGAAAGGGGGTGAACCTATTGAGGTCTTTCGGGCACTATTGCTGACTCGAGGCATGCATGTGAGGCTGAGTCTGGGCTGTATATATCTATCTGAAGTTAAATAGCCCTATCCCTAAGTCGCCTAGTACGACACCGCATGGGAAGAGATGGGGTGGTCCAAATTCTACTCTGCCGGGAACCAGGCGACCCCACCAGGCTTTATAATCGTTATAAATACGTTTGTGATTATGTTTGTATATTTGATACTCAATCACTGTCAAACAGCTGCACGAATCAGGCTGTGATATGGTACAGGTATAAATTACAACCTGGAATGATGTACTACTTACCTTGGAACTGGTTTGTATGGGACGAAATCTAAGTTCCATATATACATACATTTACACGCCTACAAATCCCCGAAGGAGTAGGCAGAGAGCTATAAACACCCGCATTTCATCAACTATGATTTTCGGTCTCACGTGATAGAGATCGAGCCTATTGCCGTCAAGTGAATACTATCATGGCAACATACTATATGTTCACTGTCGAATGGAGAACAGCCCTATAACTTAGTCACCTCCTACAATTCCCTCTAGGGAGTGACCCTATATAGTCCACCGGGAACCAAATTTTAAAGTATGTACCTTATTATAGTGCAGCCTGCTTTCTTCATAGTCAGCATGCGCGAAGTGTAACAGTGTGGATTGTTTCAAGGGCCCGCTGGTGGCTCTCTCGTACACCGCTGCGGCTTCGTCAGAAAACAGTCTAGCAGCGTTCGAGTCCTGGATAAGACACATTTATAAAGTGGTAGAAAAGCAACGCATGTTAAAACTAGAATGAAGTCCCTATATGTAACAGCATCTTGTCTTTACCTTTGTCGGAGGACGCAAAAATTCTATAAAAAATTGTTAACATAGGTCTAGAAACGATTAGTTTTAAATGATTAACGTAATTAGTAGCTCCCTATGGGGGTGACATGGACACTGCGTGATCAAGCCCTCACCTTATTATTAAAGAGAAAAAAAAAAAAAAAATTCTAAGTCATTGCAACATGCGACTCTTCACAAAGGGCAATAGAAGGTTTCTTCAGGGTCGGTAGCATGAGTGTGACGGCCTTGGTATTGCACTCGTCCATAGGCCACGGTAGGCCGTGTGCTCAAATATCGAAATATTTCCGTGAAGCGACTGCCATCTGACCTCCGCAACCAATTGTCTATAACGAAGTCTTGTAGTTTTTTTTTTTTTATAGGACACGTCAATTGGACTTCGCCTTGCCTGATGGTAAGCTGAAGGCAAAGTCCCAGAAAAGAGGGTCACCATTACTCACACATACCGTGTGACAATGGTGACACTCAGCTTGACGGCCTCATCATATGCTTTTTCACGTCCCGCTTAAAGGACCCGGGACTGTAGGAAGAAGGAAACACGTGAGCTGGTAATGAGTTCCAGGCCTTAATGGTGCGACAGAGGAAAGAGTCTCCGAACCGCTTGGTTCTTGATCGGATGTTTTGCACCGTGTGCAAAACATCTTAGTTCAACATACATATCATACATACATCAACATAGTTAGACTAGTCGGACTTTTGAGAGCTCCAACTACCCGTAACGACTGCCATAGATGTTCGCATGGCAACCGGGACTGACGGCTTAACGTGCTCTCTGAGGCACGACCAGACCAATGCAAATACCCATATTCAGGCATACAAATATGTTTTAATAATTTTATTGTTTAATCGTTACAAGTAATGATCACTGTTGTAACGACGCGCTCTGCAAACGTCGTCACACCGGTTTTAATTCTATTTTTGAACGAAAAGTTTCGGAACGCGGAGTGAATGACATTTTGACGTATAGCTGTCAAAGCACCTTTCTTCCTAGCGTTGAGGCTGGATGGTCGATATTCATGGCTTCGTAACTTAATTTCAATAAATCTCATAAAAATGAGAGTATTTTTGCCTAAAGGATAATAGTTTGTGTCTTCACAACTATCCTCTTGTGGAATTATAGTTTATTTCTGGTGAGTTGTCATTTTTTAATAAGATTCACTTTGTTGGAATTCGCCACGTTCCTAATTTGAAAAATAATTGTTAAAATTCTATTGTTTCAGCTCTTAATCTGAGAATATTATGATTTCTTTTGCTATTGGCATTGTTCCAGCAAATTAAGGCGGTAAGTCGCACAAATTTATAAAAAAATTAGGACCTCGTGTTCATATTGGAGTTTGTTCTAATGACATGCAATTTTGTTACAGGTTTCCAAATTGGAACCGCCTTTTTCCATTTTCTCTTTTTCCTTTGGACTTTTTCTCTTTTTGCCTTTGGATCTTTTCTTTGGACCTTTGTCTTCGGTCATCTGCATTTCCTTATGGAGGGTTTGGACTTTTCGCCTCAAACCTGGATGTACCGCATGGGCTTAAACTGAAAACTTCGCCTGCTACGAGCTTTCTCGCTGCTGTGTTTACATATACTTGCCGAGGGATGCCGTGAGCTTACTTTAATTATATTTTAAATCTAAACTTCAAAATAACCTAAAAATGCATTGGTGACATAAGATCATATTGACATAGGATCAGATTGACCTAGCTTATAAAACTCTAATTTTAAATTTAAGGTTAGATATACATTAGGAATGTATCCTTGCAACTATTTCTAAATGCACACTGGAGTGGACAATAAAACCTTAAACCTCACCGTTTGGTTTCATTTAGCTCACCTCCGGCAGATTAAAAGTTTCCAATCTCCGCTGATTATCCTAGGCATGTGTATCTCCAAGGCGCCCGAACTTTTATGGTAATGTACTTACAAACCAATTTTATTTCTATTTCTTTTAAATAGGAGATACAGAAAAAAAAAATCATTTTTTTTATTATTACATCTGGCACTCGCGAACAGGGACATGACAGTGTGCATATATCTTTATTCCTTGTCACCTTTGCATTATTTTTTACCTTATCATGTTAAGAACAGTGTTTTCTTCATGTATTTTACTGTTACATAACTGTGTATTACAGTAAATCTTTGTTATTGTTTACTTTGCAAAACTAATCATACTACAAGTTAGTACTATTGTTTGTATCTCTCAATTACAGGTGAATGTTTCAATTTGTATAACATGGTTATTGTTATAATTGTTTTATCTTATATAGCTTTTGTTTATTACAGGTAAGATTTTCCACTTAGTAATATTATATAATTACTAGTTCTTAACCTTTATTCACATGTGTGAAAACATAGTAATATTTGAATATTTGCTGTTTACCTTAAGTAGACATAAATAATTTATTTTGTGAATCACTAATGCATTTTTATCTTTATAGGCATTTGACCTAAATAATTTTTGCAACAATAACATTCCATTCTATGAGTTTGTTTGACTTTTGAGTTTAGCGTTTTGCTATCAATGCAATTAACTTCATTCATAATTTAATTAACTTTAATTAGAAACTTTAATTGATACTTTAATTAGAAACTTATAGTGTATTTAATACAACTTTTTATTAGATTTTCACATCCTTTTATAAATCAAACATGGATAAGGAAATACAGGTCCCGCCTTTGTTTGAGAATATTGTTAATGATGTTCCAGTTGGTACTTCTACTCATGAGATGCCTCATGTCATGGCTGATTTATCTGAAGTTGTTGATCCATTTTCGAATAGTCGAGGAGCTGGTGATCATAGTCTGAGAGCCGCATCTTCATTTAATATGATGAATGTTTTATTGAATGATAATTTGAGGAAAAACTTGCCTTCTGTTACTAAGTTGCCTGATTTAAAACGAAGTAAGCTTTTGTATGATGGTAAATCGTGCGTTAGGGAATTTATTACTCAAGTGGAAGAATATTTCTTGTTTAAAAATTTTAATGAATATTTTTTGGTTAGTTCATTCTCTGATCTTTTGTCAGGCACTGCGCTTAAATGGTTTCGTAGTGTTCGTATTCGTATTGCTTCTTGGCAGGATTTGAAGGCTGCGTTGTTGAAACGTTTTGATAGAATTGAATTTGATTATCATTTGGAACATGAACTCCGTACTCGTAAACAAAAGATAACTGAGTCATTACCAGATTTTATTACAGACATAATGGATATGGCTAGCCGTTTGTCTATGCCTGTTTTTGATGCTACCCTCATAACTATTATTAAACATAACATGTTGAATATTTACACACCTTTTGTGTTTGGTAGAACTATTTCTTCTATCGACGAATTTATTAACCTCAGCAGAGAATTAGAGAATTTTGTGTCAAGAAAGAACTTGAGTGAGAATAAAAGTATTAAAAAAGAAAAATATTCTGCTCAAATTAGTGCTGTTAAATCAGATGATTTAACTTGTTTAAAATGTAAGTCCTCTGGACATTCTTATAAAAATTGCCCTACATTTCCAGGTGTAATTTGTTTTAAATGTCACAAGCTTGGCGTCACTACGAAGAATTGCGAAGTTTGTAATTCAAATACTGTTCAGTCAAAAAACGTATCAGGTCCCATCGAGCCCTAGTTTTTGATAAAACCTCTGGTGACTCGATATTGAAAAAATTTAGCAGTGCTCCGAATGAAGCCACTTGTAAGAAAGAATTTAATGAATGGTTGGATTATTTGAAAGTTTTCTTTAATAATATCAGGGCTGCTCCTGTTTTGTTTGTTAAACATAAAGACACTAGACCTTATTTAAATTTTAATATTAATAATAAATTTTATTCAGGTTTGTTAGATAGTGGAGCTTGTAGTTGTGTACTCGGTTCTAATATTCATCAAACATTTTTGCAATTAGGTTATAAATTTAAACCTTATAAAGGTAACGCTGTTACTGCTGATGGTTCTGCACACAATGTTATTGGAACTATGGTTTTACCTATCACTTGTGATAACTTAACTCAAAATGTAGATTTTTTGATAATACCTTCTTTTAAACCTTCAATTATTTTGGGATTTGACTTTTGGTTGAAATTTAATCTTGCTAAAGACTTATGGAATAATATTACTTTTGAATATGAATCCACTACTTGTGTAAATGCAGTTACTTCTGTTTCTGAACTTTCTCCTTCTGAGAAACACGAGTTAAATAAAATTATTTCACTTTTTGAAAATATTTCTTATGAAAAGAGAGGCTTAGGTCTTACTCATTTAGTTAAACATAAAATTAATGTTACTGGTGAACCTTTTAAACAACGTTATTGGCCCCTTAGTCCTGCTAAACAAAAAGAACTTTATGATGAAGTGGAAGTTTTATTAAAGGAAAATATTATTGAACCTTCTAAATCTCCTTGGTGTTCTCCAGTGTTAGCCGTTGAAAAACGCGATGGTGGAACAAGATTATGTTTGGACTCTAGACGTTTAAATTCAGTTACTGTTAAAGATTCTTATCCTTTACCTTACCCTTCTAGAATTTTAGATAACCTTCGGGGTGCTAATTATATAACTACTATTGATTTGTCTAAAGCATTTTTGCAAATCGCTTTAGAAGAATCTTCTCGAGAGAAGACTGCTTTTGTTGTTCCTGGGAAAGGTTTATTTCATTTTACCCGGATGGTGTACGGTTTGACTAATGCACCTGCAGAGTTGCAGAGACTCGTAGACAAGTTGTTTGGACCAGAATTTGATAATGTAGCATTCTGTTACTTAGATGATCTCATATTGATAAATTCTACATTCTCTGATCATTTAGATTATTTAAATAAAATTTATAAAATCCTTAAAGATGCTGGGTTAACTATTAATTTAAAAAAGTGTAATTTTTGTAAAGATAAACTGCGTTATCTTGGTTATATTGTTGATAGTAATGGTTTACATACAGACCCTGCTAAATTAGAGTCCATTAAAAGTTTCCCACGCCCAGAAAGCGTTAGACAATTAAGAAGTTTTCTTGGGTTATGTTCTTATTACCGTAGATTCATTGATAAGTTTGCTGATATTGCTTCGCCCTTAACCAAATTAACGGCCGGAAGCAAGAATTCTAAAAAATCTCTTTTCTGGAATGAAGAAGCTGAAGTTGCTTTTCATAATTTAAAACTTGCATTAATTTCTGCACCAGTTTTACATTGTCCGAATTTTGAAAGACCATTCTCTTTACATTGCGATGCTAGTTCTGTTGGAATTGGTAGTGTCCTGAGCCAAGATGATGATAATGGAGATCAACATCCTGTAGCTTATTATTCTAGATCACTTAATAAATGTGAACGTAATTATAGTACAACTGAGAGAGAGTTGTTGTCAATATTGGATTCTATTGAACATTTCAGACCTTATATTGAAGGAATGAAATTTACAGTTATCACTGACCATGCTAGTTTAACTTGGCTTCTTAAACTTGATAATCCTAGTGGTCGTCTTGCACGTTGGGCTGCTAGAATTTCTCAATTTACTTTTGATGTTAAATATAAAAAAGGTTCTTTACATTTAGTTCCAGATTGTTTATCCAGAATAGAAATTTCTGCTATTAATATTCCTGTAAATAATATTATTGTTATGCCAAATGAGGATATCGTTGATCCTTGGTATAGAAAAATATTTGTAAATTGTCAAAAGTTTCCTAGAAAATATAAAAATTTCAAAGTTGAAAGTGATACTTTGTATAGATTTTGTAAAGATAAATATAATCCTAATAATCGTTTAAATTGGAAAATTGTCATACCTAAAGAACACATCTTAGACACTATTAAATCTAATCATCATGATGTTAATTCAGGACATTTAGGAATTCATAAAACTTTAAATAAATTAAAAATACATTATTTTTGGAAAGGTATGTTTATTGATGTTCAAAAATACATTTCTTCTTGTGATACTTGTAAAGCTTATAAATCTTCTACTAATCCACCTCATGGAATTATGGTTAATCCTAAGAAAGTTGATAAACCAATGTTAATGCTTTCTATTGATATTATTGGAACTCTTCCAAAAGCTTATTCTGGCCATAAGTATATACTTTCAATCATAGATGTTTTTACAAAATATTGTTGGATATTTCCTATGACTAGTGCTACCACTAAAGTAATTTGTGGGATACTTGAAAAAGAAATATTTCTTAAGTTTGGAACACCTAAAATTTTTGTTTGTGATAATGGAAGCCAATTTACAGCTAAGCAATTTGTAGATTTTCTAAAAAGTTATAATATTAGTAAAATATTTTATAATACTTTATATACACCTCAAAATAATCCTGTAGAGAGATATAACAAAACAGTCGAAACATGTATTTCTTGTTTTGTTAAAGATGATCATAGAACTTGGTCAAAATATTTGCCTCATGTTCAATTAGCTTTAAATAGTAGTGTGAATCTAGCTACAGATTTCACTCCTAATTTTCTCATGTTCGGTAGAGAACTTATTTTTGATGCTTCATTGCACCGTTTTAGTAATTCTTTTGATAACCTCAATCAACTTGATGTTGTTGATAGGTCTTCATTTGCTTTTTCACTTAAATCACTTAGTGATATTTTTATAAAAGTTCAAGCTTCATTGCTTAAAGCTTATAAGCGTAATGCACGTTATTATAATATAGGAAGGAAGGTCATTTCTTTTGAGGTGGGAGATATAGTGTGGAGGAGAAGTTTTGTGCAGTCTAATGCTCCTGCATTCTTTTCGGCTAAGTTAGCACCTAAGTTTGTTAAGTGTGAAATAATAGATAAAATTTCCTCTAATGTTTATGTTTTAAAAGACCTTAATAAAAACTATACTGGTCGTTATCATATTAAAGACATAATTAAATATTAAAATTATTCTTGTTTTGACAATGTCTATCTTTGTCTTTGGTACTTTGTTTGAAGTATGACCCCACTATGAGGTGATGTTTGAAAGGTTGAGGGGTGTTGAAAGGAGATGTATGTTAGGAACTTCACAACAATTTATTAATTTCAATTTTAGTTTCCTTCAAAAATAACTTAGGTCATTTTAGGACTTGTTATTGTGTAACTCTACTCCATATTAACAAATTGTTCCACATCAAAAGATCTTATATTTTTATTTATCTTTGTTGTATAGGATTATTTTCCTGTATATATTTTTATACACTTGTATATTTAATATTGTATATTTTGTACAAATTTAGGAATTTAGTTTCTACTCTAATATAGGAGTGAAATTTAATATTCATTTTCTACATTAAATTCACTTGACTTATTTCCACTCACTTAGGGAATGGAAAATTAAGTTTCTTGAACTTTATTTTTGTACAGTTCTGGGTTATTTTCTTAGTATTAAGATTCTCGGATTGGACGCATTTTATGCATTTTTTACACACCTTGTTATACCATTTTTTGGGAAACTTGTGTCTTACTGGACTTTACAATTTTTTGTGCTATTGTGTTTCATACACATAGTCACACCTTACGCTTTGCGCACGGGAAGCTGGTGGTGTTGAGCCGGTCGTAATTGTCGTTTTTCTCTTTTTGTACGATTGTGTTTTTATACACATTGTTACATTTTTTATGCTTTGCGCACGGGATGTCGGTGGTGTTGTGCCGGTCGCAAATGTCATACTTTTCTTATGCGGTTGTGCTCAGAAAGTCAGTGGTGTTGTACTGGTCACAATTGTCATATTTTCTTTATATTTTGCTTGTGCTCGGAAAGTTGGTGGTGTTATGCCGATCACAATGCTTATAAATATATTATTACGACACTTTTGTTGTGATTTTGTTTTGACGTTTTGGATGTTGGAATAGGAATTTGAAGTCGGCGGCTTTTCAACCTAACCGACAGTGGGAAAACTTCATTGTTTTTACCGATTTTCTTTCAGATTCGGCAGCGTTGGTGCTTAACCGATATCTTGTTAGTTTCATATTTTTGTTTCAGGAATAGCTGGTATAGAGTCGGTGGCGTAGGAGCTCAACCGCACTTTTGTATTGATGCTAGAAGGCTGGTTAAGATCAAGGATTAGATTCGACGGCGTTGGTTGCCTAATCGATATCTGGAATGGAATTGAGTAGGGATTGTTTAATTTGTTTTATTGAAGGATTTATTTTCACTTTTGTGTTGAAATAAGTTTTTACTCTTTTCTGAGTTTGGTTTCGGTTATTCCATTAAGTTGGATAGTGTCCTTTGTTTCCATTTGAAACTGGAAATTCTTTTTCAACTTAATTCTTTACTTTTCGAGTGTTTTCACATTCTTTGATTTTTAGGAATGCTTTCCCATTCTTTAATTTATAATTATTTCTGCAATACCCAATGCAAGATGCTTTCGCATTGCCTTTTTTGTTTATTGAAAAATGTTGCAAGACATTTTGTCTTTTGAGGTTTTTTGGAATTTTGTTCTGGACTCTCATAATTTTCATTAGAAAAGGAAGTTTCTTTCTTTCTTTTTTCTTTTTGGGGAGGGATGTAATGTAACGACGCGCTCTGCAAACGTCGTCACACCGGTTTTAATTCTATTTTTGAACGAAAAGTTTCGGAACGCGGAGTGAATGACATTTTGACGTATAGCTGTCAAAGCACCTTTCTTCCTAGCGTTGAGGCTGGATGGTCGATATTCATGGCTTCGTAACTTAATTTCAATAAATCTCATAAAAATGAGAGTATTTTTGCCTAAAGGATAATAGTTTGTGTCTTCACAACTATCCTCTTGTGGAATTATAGTTTATTTCTGGTGAGTTGTCATTTTTTAATAAGATTCACTTTGTTGGAATTCGCCACGTTCCTAATTTGAAAAATAATTGTTAAAATTCTATTGTTTCAGCTCTTAATCTGAGAATATTATGATTTCTTTTGCTATTGGCATTGTTCCAGCAAATTAAGGCGGTAAGTCGCACAAATTTATAAAAAAATTAGGACCTCGTGTTCATATTGGAGTTTGTTCTAATGACATGCAATTTTGTTACAGGTTTCCAAATTGGAACCGCCTTTTTCCTTTTTCTCTTTTTCCTTTGGACTTTTTCTCTTTTTGCCTTTGGACCTTTGTCTTCGGTCATCTGCATTTCCTTATGGAGGGTTTGGACTTTTCGCCTCAAACCTGGATGTACCGCATGGGCTTAAACTGAAAACTTCGCCTGCTACGAGCTTTCTCGCTGCTGTGTTTACATATACTCGCCGAGGGATGCCGTGAGCTTACTTTAATTATATTTTAAATCTAAACTTCAAAATAACCTAAAAATGCATTGGTGACATAAGATCATATTGACATAGGATCAGATTGACCTAGCTTATAAAACTCTAATTTTAAATTTAAGGTTAGATATACATTAGGAATGTATCCTTGCAACTATTTCTAAATGCACACTGGAGTGGACAATAAAACCTTAAACCTCACCGTTTGGTTTCATTTAGCTCACCTCCGGCAGATTAAAAGTTTCCAATCTCCGCTGATTATCCTAGGCATGTGTATCTCCAAGGCGCCCGAACTTTTATGGTAATGTACTTACAAACCAATTTTATTTCTATTTCTTTTAAATAGGAGATACAGAAAAAAAAAAACATTTTTTTTTATTATTACACTGTACAAGTTGATGATAACTCATACTGCCTACCATTCATAAATTAAGAAATTTTTTTCATGCCGATAAGGTAGGCTGAAGAGAATTTATTTCCTACTAGCTGACCCACCCCAGCTTCACCCGGGGTATATTTAGAAGTTTCATATGCCTTTGAGCCCGTATGTTTTAGTCTTCAAAATATGTATGAAAAATTGCCGGATTAGTTAACATTTATTATCAATGCTCCGCTCCCTTAAGTAGTAGCGTGATGATATATAGCCTAAAACCTTCCTCGATAAATGGACTACCCAACACTGAAAGAATCATTCAAATCGGACCAGTAGTTCCAGAGATTAGCGCGTTCAAACAAACAAACAAACAAACAAACAAACTCTGCAGCTTTATAATATTAGTATAGATTTAAATGTACTACCTAACATCTTTATATACCTTTAGTCAGCAAATAAATGATTTATTATTATTATTATTTTAAACTTCTGAGCTTTTTCGGCTGGTATGTGTGAACCTATCACGATTATTATTATTTTAAACTTTTCAGCTTTTTCGGCTGGTATGTGTGAACCTATCACGGGCTTAAGCCAAGTGAGTCGGTTCATTTTGAATTGTGGTGGGTCTTTGTGTAGTGGATGTAAGGAATCGCCTAACTATGTATGGTACATGTATCTATAACAACTGATCTCTGTAATGAAATATATACTTTTTTATGTAGAACTAATTATGTGAGTGATGTGTGTAATGATTTTGGAATGAGACCTGTGGATGAGAGAATGATAGGTTTAACTGTGTGTTGATACCACATTTGCCGTATTTCATCAGCAAGTGGTATGTATTTTTGTATTTTTTCTGTGTATTTTTTCTTTATGTTTTCAGAGTTAGGAATTGAAATATCTATTAAATATGTGATTTTTTCAGATTTTAGCGTTAGTGTTATATCTGGTCTATTGTTTGTAATTGTTTTATCTGTTATAATCACTCGGTCCCAGTACTGTTGTGTGGTTTCATTACTGAAGACATTCTTTGGTTTATATTTGTAATATGGTTCTATTTTACCTACTAACTTATATTTTTGAGCCGGGCTACTAGCATTCTATATACTATCAGAATCCGTATTTCGTAATCCAAGATTGATAATTTAAACCGTTTCTTGATTTTACTATTTCAATAAACAATCTTTAGACCGATATGCCAATTCATTTTTCTTTTCTAATAGATCTTTGGGAGGACGGACCGACACTTTTTGATCGCAGTTTATACCAAAGTGACAGCTTTTTTTGTTAGTGTGTTGGTGGCGATATAGACATATTGAAAGGAATATTATTAATTGCACATCAAATAAATAATCACATATCAATATATTACATTACTTTTATCCTCATAATGCGATACAAATAAATTTATTTAAGTACAAAAATTGTAAATGTTCATCAAAAATACTAACTGCACAGCAAATTAACTAGTGCGCATGTAGAAGATACTACGCGTTCAGTAAAAATACTGATTGTACATCTAATTAAGTTCAGAATGATCACCACCCACCCCGAAATGGATAGGTTAGGTTAGAAGTCTTCGTATGTCTTCGTGGTATTTTTTTTTTATAAGCAAGTAAGTAGTTTGTTGTTGTTCAATCAGTATAAATTGTAGTGTGTTTTCTAATACTTTGAGTTTAGTATTCTGCTGTGCAATCAGTAATTTGGATGGAAATTTGGATTATTATTTCATAAAAATAGTATTTTATTTGATTTGCGTTTAAATACCACCCATATTGAAATACCGATACTGCGTCGATCGATTGTCAAAAATCGGAATTGAAAATAATGTTAGATTGACGATTGACTTTCATTGATTGAAGTTTGACCGAAACCGAAAGAAATATTAGGGTACCGCCTGCTATCAAACTTGTTTCAAACTTTTAAACAGCAGTCTGGTTAATTCTGGATCTGAAAGGTCTAATTTATAACAAAGAGTTCGAAAAAGAATTAAAAGCGTATCTTTTGAGGGGGTGCTACTATTCACTGGACGACTTGTAATTGTAATCGTTATTAAATTGTTTTATGATTAGATTTGATATAATAGGTATATACTAGTGGGTTTTTGAAATTCTTCATCATTAATTTGTTAATGTAATGTCAATTTATTGTAAGGTCTTTAGGTTTTGTTTTCAATTAATTTGACTTTTTACTGACATACTTAAATAGATTTGACATGTATATACTTATTCATCAGACTGGTTTTAAATTTCACAATGTTACTTATTGTATTGACATAATTGATGACTTCATTAGCTTAGCTTCGACACTTTCATTTACTTATTTATTTAAATGGTCTTGACGCAGAACGTCACTTTCGCAAAATGTCATCGTGAAAATTTTGGTCACTTTAGCACAATGTCACTTTCGCAAAATTGTCACTTTCTTAGAATGTCACTTTCGTAAAAATGTCACTTTCTTAATATGTCACTTTCTCAAAAATGACACTTTCTTAGAATGTCACTTTTGCAAAAAAGATACACCTTACAAAGTCTGGTAAGTAATTATTATTATCTTGTTTCTCATTTCCTTATCCCGGGTTTATGTGAGACCCGAACTTTTGGAAGGCATGCATTATAACTTACTAAATACGTATAAGTTCATAAATGTTTTTAAATTAATGTAATTGGTGCATGGTAAAAGGTATGATTTGCATGCAATACTGTTATTCTCTTTACTATTATTACTATTTGTTGTAAACCTGTTCAAACACAGTGTAAAAATTGTTCATGAATAAATATACCGAATTGCAAGTTTCATTGCAATTAAAAATTGCCCAATACAGGTTCTCGGGTTAAATTTAAATAATACTAAATAAATCGCATCAATTAGTGATATTCACGTGAACATCATAGTGTCTTCGTATAACATACATAACATAAACTCACGCCTAAATCCCCGAAAGGGTAGGCAGAGATACTAGCACCCACATTTCGCCAGTTTATGTTTAGGTCCCAATGTAATACGTGGCGAGCCAATTGCCATTAACCGGACACTTGTAAACCTGCGATAAATACACACATAACTTCGAAAAGCATTGAAAAGTCATGTGCCATGGTAAAACCTGGGATCGAACCCGAGACGTCTCAGCAGTCCATTACCCATACCACTAGGCTACCGCGGTTCAACGTACGGTATAACATACATACCCCTTTTTCCTGCAGGAGCTTGGAAGAGTGGTCGAGGAACTGCGCTGCCTGGTGCCAGACGTCGGGGTGGTGTGCCAGGCACAGCAGGCACTGTTCTATCGCAAACATCACGCGCCTGGCTACCAGAGCCGTGTCTTCTGAACGGAGGGGGTTTGAGCGCTCCCATGTTATGTACTTTTTCCACAGTTCCACCTGGAATAAAGGAAGATGTTTCAGTCTCTATAGATAGTAGAGGTCTTAGGGCAAAGGTTTCATCCCTCATTATCAAGTTTCAGGTTTTTTTTAAATAGATAAAAGTTTATGTTTGAAGAGGAGACAGGGCGAAAAAGGAGAGGACAGGATGGTCATGAAGGAGGTATTCCCGTCCCAATTGAGTAGTCCAATTGGGAACTTACCTCCCATCTACAGAATAACGCGGTCATAATAACCTCGTGTTTTGTTCCCGGTGGTGAGTTGGGTAGCCAGAGCTCCCTGGAGGGTTTTTGTGCTGTCAGTGGGAAGACCAAAGCCTTGTCCTGTTTGTCTTCTGCACTGACGGCACAGAAAGATTCACTCTACAGGGTCGGCAGCATGGGTGACTTCCATGGTGTTGCACACGTTCATAGGTCACGGTAACCACTTTACATCAAGTAGACCGTGTGCTTGTATACATATAGGTTGCATAAAACACCGAGACGGCGCAGCGTGCAGTTTTAGCCGGTTGGTGGACCAATTCACCCCAGCTGATCCTTGGTCATCTCCATACCTAGGCTCATCTCCAAATATCTCTTACCTGTTTCATTTCTTCCCTGTCAGCAGTGGGAGGTGTTGCCGGCATGTTCCTGTTCAGCCCTCTAGTGACCGTCTCCAGTTCCTTGGCAACGCGGCGAGCGTTCATATACTCGCGGGAGCGTTCCATCGCCATACGCTCAGCTGTGAGAAGAACATAGACGTTTTAGTGGTTACAATCGATCTTACAAGCGAGAGGTCTCGGGTACGAGTCCTAGGTCCCGATGAAAACCACTGCAAGAAACGCCTTTATATTTTAGACTATGGATATTTATAAATATATTTTGTAGACTTCAAAGTTTAAAATTATAGGAAAAAAGTCATTACAATTTTTAATTCACTCTACAAGATGTCATTTAATTTAAAACTTTAACAGCATATAATAAATGGCATTTTTGACTGTCAGTAGTATGATAGTGGCGTTGCTAAGAAATATGTAAAGTAGGTATATTTAAAAAAAAAATCTTGTACCTGTAAACGTTATTTTATTGCAAATATACACCTACCTAGTGAGTGATATTAATATAAGTAGCACCATAATAAGCTTATGGCCATAAATATAAGACTATTATTAATATAAGGGGTAAAGCCTTCTTTGATAAATAAATTATTATTAAATAAATTATTATTTATTATAAAAAAATAATTTCTTATTATTAAATAAATTATTATTATAATTTATTTTCTGGCGCGGACTCTAGCAACGCCCCTAGCGTTGCTAGAGTCCGCGCCAGAAAATAAGTCCCGCGGCTAAACTCGGAACTAAAATTGACATCGCCGCCATACTCGGCCATACTGTGTGTTGATTGGTACAGATCATGACATAAAAGTTTAAGAGTTGCCAGCAAATTTGTTTATTATGTAATAGTGAAAATTATAGTTCCTGGTGTATATATTGATACCAATTTCGTCATAACATGTACACTATAATATGCACAGTACGTGTTTTTTGAAAGATAGCATGAGGTGAGGACAGCTTAAATCCTCATTAAGAAGTGTATTGTTGAATGGTTTCACAACACGCTCTAAGACTGTTTCTTGATAAACTTTGGCTGAAATGTGAAAACTTCACCTCTACCTCTTTTAACGTCTTAAGTTCAGCAACTAATTACTATACATTCATATCTGAACAATAAAAAATCTGGTAAAATTTAAAAGACGATACTGGCAACATCACATGTTGCGACTGTCACGGCACAAAATAAGTCCCTTACTTATTTCGTGGCGCGTACTCTATGTCATAAAATGAATAGAATCGGGGACTAAGACATTACACTACGTGAACTCACTGCTTACACAAGCAATTTAGCTCAGCTGGATGAATTACCAGTAATACTGGTACTTCGGTTAGTACCAAACTAGCGCATATATTGACGTGGAGATGCTTTCGGTTTATGGAGCCCCGTTAGTCTTCAGAGCCTAAACCAACGGGTGAGGTTGGCTTGGACCCGGTTTCAAGCCGATACAACTCCTTCTTCTTCTTCGAGTCAATGGGCTAGGTCTGGCATATAATGGTCTGCTATTTAAATTTTATTGATCCGAAACTTGACCACAGCAACATCGCTCTCCGTTGCTCTACATAGGTCGTCGTCCCTGCGGCGTAACTGGAAGCAGCTAGACCCGGTAACGTAGGGTCTAGGCTGACCAATCATCACAATGGCTCGATTATTTACTGCTAATGGTCATGTCTGATTGACGGAGAGGAATCTGGCGCAGGCTTTCCTCTCGGAGTTGTGGAGCTCAAAGTCCGATCCGAGCTCAAAGGTGAATGTCTAGGATGCAAGATGCAACCTGTGATAGTGAGATTTTGGCTGTATGTTTGTGTGTACGTGGGGCGCACTATAAGTTTCCGGAATGAATATGAAAAAATACTATTAAAGGTACAAAATTAATTTATTGTTTTTCAAAATAATCTCCCTTGGCGTCTATGTACTTTTTCATTCGATCAAACCAGTTTTGAAAACTTTTGTGCCACTCCTCTGTGGTGACCTCTGAAACGTGTTTTTCATACTCCTCGACAGCCTCTTCTGGTGATGAAAATCGTTGGCCGCGTAATTGGTTCTTAATTTTTGGGAACAGATAAAAGTCACAAGGTGCCAGATCGGGACTGTATGCAGGATGACTCATGAGTTCTACATTTTTCGCCTTCAAAAAGTCGTTTGTCTGTCTGGCCGTGTGAGAACTAGCATTGTCGTGGTGCAGGATGATACGGCGTTTACGGTTATTTTTACGGAGTTCGTCAATAACTTCCGGCAAACAAATGGTCGTGTACCAGTCACTATTCACAGTACGACGATTTTCTAAAGCAACAGTAGCCACGTGTCCAGTTTTATTAAAAAAAGAAGCAATCATCCGCTTAGATGCACTTTTCACGCGCGCCACTGTGGTTGGTTTCGGCTCATCTTGAAAGACCCATATGCTCGATTGCTGCTTTGTTTTGGGATCGTAGCAATAAATCCATGTTTCGTCACCTGTTACTATGTCCCACACCAAATTTGACGCACCTTCGTTGAATCTGGTAAGCATGGCACTGCACCAAGTGACGCGTTCCGTTTTTTGATCGTCGGTCATGTTATGTGGGATCCACCGCGAGCACAGCTTTCTCACACCCAAATGTTTGTGTAGGATTGATTGTATTTGACTCATGCCTATTTCTAAGGATGCGCGAATTTCATGGTAGGTCACATGCCTGTCTGTTTCAATCATACGGCGCACAGCATCGATGTTTTTGTTGGTCACAGCGGTGGACGGCCGACCATCGCGAGATTCCTCACTGAGATTGATACGACCACGCTTGAATTCTGCAAACCAGCTATAAACAGTCGTCTTGCATGGAGCTTCATCGCCAAAAGCTGTTTCAAGCCGAGCGATGCTCTGTTGAGCCGTCAAATTACACTTAAAATCGTAGAAAATCATACTACGAAAATTTTCCCGAGTTAAATCCATGTTGATGCAGACACACAATTTTTTAAATGGCGCCACAAGGTAAAAACAAAAGACAGTCAGATGAAACAAACTGTATTCTACAGCCAAAGAGTTCTATTTTCAAATGTTGTAATAAATTTTTAAATATTGTTTATGTAAGTGGCCAGTTCCGGAAACTTTTAGTGTAACCTATGTATGAGCAGATATACCTAACTCAATTTTAACTTACCAATAATAGTGTTGATGCTTTGTTCAAACGCGATATAATCTTTCCAAAGTGTTTCGATTCCAATGATAGGCGTTATGACAGCTCTTTGGTATACCTGCATAGAAAGAGACAAACATAATATAAATCCGGCTCGAAAGACCAATGAGAAAAAATCTGAGATGATGAAATGAGAATCTTCAATATAGTATTCTTATTTGTTGATGGTGCTGAAGAGTTATACACCCTTGTAAAGATTCTCTCTCGCAAGGAAAACGAAAACGTGGCCGTCCCAAACAGACCTGGAGGCGGACTGTTATTGCAGAAACGGCAAGCCTCGGAATGACTTAGAGCGAAATGAAGTATGAAGTTCCAAGACCGACAGGGATGGCGACGCACTGTGTGCCATCTAGGGGCCACATGACCTTCAGTCAAGTAAGACAAAGATTCATTTGTCATCCCCCGAACCGCTGCCTACAACTGAATTGTACAACTCATGCGAATTAACATGCCATCTGGGTCGAAAACAATCCTCTATCAACTATGACCGTTGCACGTTTGCCTTAGTTTGAGTTTCGTTATTATTTAAAACCGGATTTTATGTGAGATTAATTATTGTTACTTTTGAGAAGCCAGGTGCCGTGTTAATGCGCACGATTTATATATGCGCCATGGTAGACTCGGCGAATGAAAACTTTATAGATATTTTTTATTCCTGGAATAAGTTCAACGAGGGCAAAGAAGTTTTCATTTCAAAATATTATACTCGTATTTGTAATTGTATAGTGGTCGTGTCTGTACATACCACTTAGGTGGCTGACAAGCACACGGCCCACCTGATGGGAAGTGGTTACCGTGGCCTATGGACGTATGCAACACCAGGGGTGTTACACTCGCGCTGCCGATCACGAAGAAACATTGGAGATATTTAAAAGATAATACTTGGGTTATATTATATTAACGATACTGAACACGAAAACATTTTTTTATTCTTAACTACTGAACAGATTTTGATGCAGTTTTTTTTGTTAAAAAGATCTTAGTTCAGACTTAAAACTTACGTTTGTTTAGTCGCAATCGGTTCAGTGGGACCAGAGATATTAGCAAGAGTTCCGTTAAACACCGCAACACTAAAAGCAGGCGGGCGGAAGCCTTGTTAAAAAAAAATCAGACAATTCTCGCTCACTTGAATGAAATTTTAAAGCATTTAGTATGCTAACTATTCAAATCGTTTAAGATCGAAAAATTTGGATCGGTTTGGGTGGCTTCAGGCGAGGTTTGATGGCTCAGTGATCAGAGCGGTCCCGCTCTAAGGGAAAGGTCGCGGGTTTAAATCCCACCTGCACCGGTTCAATTTTTTCAATCTTAATCGAATTCTCGCTTACCTTCCTAACAGCAGATATCTTCTGGTTCTCCGCATAAGACCCTATAGCCTCCACGCTCTTCAAAAACGTAATGTAGTCGTTCCAGATTGGGTACGCGTGGATGTCCAGGCCTATTTTTTCTAGAGCGAAGTCATATGCTTGTGCCATTTTTTCTCTGAAAAAATAACACGTTGATTCAAAAAGGGGAGGTATTAAAATAACATGTTGAATCAAAAAGAGGAGGTATATAAATAACATGTTGATTCAAAAAGGGAAGGTATAAAAATAACATGTTGCTTAAAAAGGGGAGGTATAAAAATAACATGTTGATTCAAAAAGGGGAGGTATAAAAATAACATGTTGATTCAAAAAGGAGAGGTATAAAAATAACACGTGGATTCAAAAAGGGGAGGTATAAAAATAACGTGTGGATTCAAAAAGGGGAAGTATAAGAATACCGTGTGGATTCAAAAAGGGGAGTTATAAAAATAACATGTTGCTTAAAAAGGGGAGGTATAAGAATAACATGTGGATTCAAAAAAGTGAGGTATCTAAATAACATGTTGATTCAAAAAGGGGAGGTATAAGAATAACATGTTGATTCAAAAAGGGGAGGTATAAAAATAACAAATTGATTTAAAAAGGGGAGGTATATTCCCTCCGATTCAAATTGACTAATTGACAATTGACAACCACGGACCGTACAAAAATGGCATTTAATTTTAGACTTATATTAACTACTATTATCATGCTTTAGAAGTTCAAAATTACATAGACTTTTGTAGATTGAATGAAAAAATATAATAAACTCTTTTTTATTTAATTTGGACGTAAAATCTACGTAATACGCAACTTCCACAGGCAGGCAGGCTTTCGGAAGTCAGAAAAGCGCTATTCTTGGAGAGATTTCATCTGCCAATCAATGGACGAGGCTCTGGCGCAGATTGTCCGCTTGATTGGAGGTGCGGCGACAGTCTTTCACGAAAAGTACATCGGAGATTGAAAGCTCACTCCAGACTCGCAGGTCTTTGATGCAACTATATTCCATTCGGTTGGGTATTTAACTAAAGGTAAACAATTTTCATAATTATACATCGTTTCGAGACATTACGTGATTAAATCATGGAACTTACTATTTCTGCCGACCCACTCACACAGATACCTTCACGCCTCCTCGCATCATCGCCCACTTCACTTAAAATCAGTAAGTTCGACGCTCATCAAGCGAGCTAATGACCTGTGTGACCCTGAGCACCTACAGAAGGAGTTAGATCATGTTCAGGAAGATCTAGGAGTGAACGGGTACGTTACGTGTTCTGGAAAGCCGCGACGTGCACCGAGGAAGATGCTGCCGGATGTTGACCGCCAACCGGCATATATGCCGTGTGTGAAAGGTGTAACGGACAAAATCGGATCTTGCTTACGTAAGTTTTCCATCAAGACGATTTTTAAACCGTTCGCAAAGTAGTGAAATATGTGCGAACATGAAAGGACGTCATACCTCTACAAATACCGGGTGTTTATGAAGTGGATTGTAGCTGCGGTAGTTCCTATATATGCCAGACCAAGCGAACCATTACAGAGAGTGTCCTAAGAACATCTTTAGTCGGGTACCAATCATTGGATTGAGCTTCATCAACCCAAAGTCCTCTACACTGATTACCACTACTATTCACGGATTGTGCGTGAAGCCATTAAAGTAAAAAAATAAAAAAATTCAATAGGGAAGATGGATTCAAACTCTCCGAAACGTGGAATCCAGTGATTAAGATACTAAAACCACAAAACACAGTGCCGTTAAAAACTGACATAGCCGTTCATTATAAACGTAATGGTGGGATAGGTGCTCAAAAATGTTCCCCACATACCTCTCGACGTTCGCAAGCTAGTCAAGTCGTAACCACGGGTGCTGCAACGCATCCGAAACGTCGGCAGAAATAGTAAGTTCCATGATTTAATAGCGAAAAGTCCCGAGCCATTGTATAGTTATGAATTCACACCGCGATTGTTTAAAAATAACGTACGTAAACAATCTTGAAGAAACATTTTATATAAAACACATATTATACAAATAAACTAGGATAACTAACTAATTAGTGGTATAATTTTGATTTTTAATCTTAAAAATGAGTTTCGAAACAAAAAAATCAGAGTTTTCAAATAAAACATATTAAAAGGACTCATCAAGATTTTTACGTTTACAATACCTAAACGAATTGAGTATAGTTTCACCGCTAAGATCATGATTGTGTTGGATATAATATACGTACTTGTATGTAGGCAGCATACACTTGGTCTCCTTGACGTAATTGAGGTACAACCTCCACAGCTCAATGTTGAGGATCTTCATCAGACACCTCTGGAACAGCTGCACCGCCAAAATAATTATCAGTCACACTATTAACCACATATAGTTGATTTATCAATTTATACCTTGAAGCCCAAGGGTCTACCCTCTTTGATCGAGCGAGCGAAGCGGGCGTCAGTCTCCGTATCGACAAGGTGGCCAATTCTGCTTTTGTCTGTATGTTTTTCTTTTTGGTTTCTTTGTCTGTTCCGGTCTAGAGGGCGCATTTCTCAACCGATTTTCACCAAACTTGGCACACAGGTTTTTTTATTGGATAGGAGAGAAAATGGGAGAGAAAAGGGGGAAGTTTGTTGTCACGTTTAATGTTTTCTTAAGCATACCAGATTTGATTAGGGGATCCAGAAGACTCGCGAAGTCTGCGGTTCACAGAACTGATAGTATTATTAGTTTGACTTGGTTTTTATGGAAGCGACTGTTGTCTCAAAAGGTAAGTCTGGATCAGAGCCTCGTTGGTGGAACTACTGATTGTAGTTTTACCAGCTCGTTAGTGATCTCAAATATGTATACAGAAAAAAGAGCAAGAGACCAACCAGTATACCAAGAACAATACACGATCATATTGATATTTAAAAAAGAAACACTCTGCTCGATAAAATAGATGGCAAAATTTTCGAGGAGGTAGGACACGGCGGTATTTCCGCCCAATTTAGCAGTCCGACTGGGGAAGTACCTCCGCCTTACAGAATATCGCGGTTATAACAACTTCGTGTTGTGTTCCCGGCGGTGAGTAGGGTAGCCTGAGCTCACTGGAGAGTTTTTGTTCTGTCAGTGGGACGACCAAAGGCTTGTCCTGCTTTGTCCTCTACACTGACGGCACAAAATCTGTTCTTACAGGGTCGGCAGCACGGAAGCCACACTCACGGTGCCGACCCTATAAGCACAGAGTTTCTGTGCCGTCAGTAGAAGACAAATCAGGACAAGCCTTTAGTCTTCCCACTGACGGCACAAATTCTCCAGTGAGCTCTGGCTACCCTACTCACCGCTGGGAACACAACACGAAATTATTGGATATTGGAGATATGACCAAAATTGGCGGTTACCAACAGCGGGCGGCGCCGCTGCAATAGGCTAGTCACCATGGTGCTTTCTATTAATAAAGTAAAAGAACACCTACCTGGATTCCTGAACTCCAGTATAATTACATACCTATATCCAAAAACTGGAGGTAACATCATTCTAACTGGATTTCATGAATTAAATTCCATTCAACTAAACTACGTTATTTTTATTTTTTTATACCACTTAGTTGGCAGACAAGCACACGGCCCACCTGATGGAAAGTAGTTACCGTGGCCTATGGACGTCTGTAACACCAGAGGAGTCACAGCCGCGCTGCCAACCCTGTAAGTACAGAGTTTCTGTGCCGTCAGTAGAAGACAAATCAGGACAAGCCTTTAGTCTTCCCACTGACAGCACAAATTCTCCAGTGAGCTCTGGCTACTCTACTCACCGCTGGGAACACAACACGAAGTTATTATAACCGCGGTATTCTGTAGGGCGCAGGTACTTCCCCAGTCGGACTGCTCAATCGGGCGGAAATACCGCCGTGTCCTACCTCCTTTATCACGTATTAGCTATTTAAATTCATTGTGTGAAATGTTTTTTTTATAGCAGGCACATTATCTTGTCTCAAGACAGAAGGTCACCATTACAGACAAAATTACAATGGTAGCCCTCAGTTTGAAGGCCTCATCACCTGTGCAATTCTTTAAGTATACAGCGCCGAGCGCAGTGCTGCGTCAGCCTTAATAGAGATTGTCAGTGGTCGGACTGGGTGACGTCACAGCAGTACACTCAGTGAATTGCACAGCAGATTCTATTTCACGTCCCGCTTAAAGGACCCGGGACTGTAGGAAGAAGGAAACACGTGTGTAGTAAAGAATTTTATGGTGTGGTCAAGAAAAGAGGAGTTTGGTCATGGAATATTTGTGATAACGTTGTTCAAAAATAATTAATCACGGTTCTATGGTGAATTCCACAATTGAGGCTTAGATTAATTCAAGTCCTTAATCAATGGCCTAGCACGTTAGCAAGATACACTTATTGTGCTATTCGGTCTAAGAACGATTCACCCGATTTCAAAAAGGAGGAAGGTTTTATTCGTCAGAATCTTTTTAGCAGAGTTAAGAAAATATGGATATAGTGCGTGAAAGAGGATATGAAAAAAGAAGGGAGTGACTGGTGAGATGAAATTTGACAGGAATGTAAGGAAGAGAATGACCCCGAAACAAATTGGGACAAGGGCAGGTAGATGATGGGCAAAAGACCAATTAAATTACGTTTTACACATTCTTATTTTCTGGTTTTTACATACATACATTAACACACCCAAATTTCACCAATCATTGTTTACGGAACCCATAATAGGGGGTGAGCCTATTGCCGTCTTCCGGGTACTATTATTGACTCGAGTCTTGGATCTGTGCCTAAATCTGAGCTGTATGTATCTGTCTGATGTTAAACTGTCCTATCCCTTAGTCGCCTTGTACGACACCGCATGGGAAGAGATGGGGTGGCCCATATTCTACTCTGCCGGGAACTACGCATTAACCGCAGTACACAGAGGAACCGGTACGAGTCCAACATAAACCATCCATAGGTGGTCTTGTATTTAGGTAGATGGTCTTGTAGTTGGGTAGAAGGTCTAGTAGTTGGGTAGGTGGTCTAGTAGTTAGGTAGGTGGTCTATTAGTTGGGTAGGTGATCTAGTAGTTGGGTAGATGGTCTAGTAGTTGGGTAGGTGGTCTAGTAGTTGGGTAGGTGGTTTAGTAGTTGGGTAGGTGGTCTATTAGTTGGGTAGGTGGTCTAGTAGTTGGATAGATGGTCTAGTAGTTGGGTAGGTGGTCTAGTAGTTGGGTAGGTGGTCTAGTAGTTGGGTAGATGGTCTAGTAGTTGGGTAGGTGGTCTTGTATTTGGGTAGGTGGTCTAGTAGTTGGGTAATGGCCTAGCTAGTAATTAGGTAATGGCATAGTAGCTGGGTAGATGATCTAGTATTTGGATATGGTCTAGTAGTTGGATATGGCCGAGTAGTTGGATATATGGTCTAGAAGTTGGGTAAATGGTCTGATATTTGGGTAGATGGCCAAGTAGTTGGGTAGATGGTCTTGTATTTGGGTAGGTGGTCTAGTATTTGGGTAATGGTCCAGCTAATAATTAGGTAGTGGCTTAGTAGTTGGGTAGATGGTCTAGTATTTGTATATGGTCTAGTAGTTGGATATGGCCTAGTAATTGGGTATATGGTCTAGAAGTTGGGTAGATTGTCTGATATTTGGGTAGATGGCCAAGTAGTTGGGTAGGTGGTCTTGTATTTGGGTAGGTGGTCTAGTATTTGGGTAATGGTCCAGCTAATTATTAGGTAGTGGCTTAGTAGTTTGGTAGATGGTCTAGTATTTGTATATGGTCTAGTAGTTGGATATGGCCTAGTAATTGGGTATATGGTCTAGAAGTTGGGTAGATGGTCTGGTATTTGGGTTGATGGCCTCGTAGATGATCTAGTATTTGGGTAGGTGGTCTAGTAGTTGGGAGGTGGTCTAATAGTTGGGTAGATGGTCTAGTAGTTGGTTAGATGATCTGGTTGTTGGGTAGATGGTCTAGTAGTTGGGTAGGTGGTCTAGTAGTTGGGTAGGTGGTCTAGTAGTTGGGTAGATGGCCTAGTAGTTGGGTAGATGGTCTAGTAGTTGGGCAGATGGCCTAGTAGTCGGGTATGTGGTCTAGTAGTTGGTAGATGGTCTAGTAGTTGGTAGATGGTCTAGTAGTTGGATAGATGGCCTAGTAGTTGGGTAGATGGTCTAGTAGTTAGGTAAGTGGTCTTGTATTTGGGTAGGTGGTCTAGTAGTTGGGTAATGGTCTAGCTAGTATTTAGGTAACGGCTTAGTAGCTGGGTAGATGGTCTAGTAGTTGGGTAGATGGCCTAGTAGTTGGGTAGATGGTCTAGTAGTTGGTTAGATGGCCTAGTAGTCGGGTATGTGGTCTAGTAGTTGGGTAGATGGTCTAGTAGTTGGGTAGATGGTCTAGTAGTTGGTTAGATGGCCTAGTAGTCGGGTATGTGGTCTAGTAGTTGGGTAGATGGTCTAGTAGTTGGTTAGATGGCCTAGTAGTCGGGTATGTGGTCTAGTAGTTGGGTAGATGGTCTAGTAGTTGGATAGGTGGTCTAGTTGTTGGATAGATGGCCTAGTAGTTGGGTAGATGGTCTAGTAGTTGGGTAGGTGGTCTAGTAGTTGGGTAGATGGTCTAGTAGTTGGGTAGATGGTCTAGTAGTTGGGTAGATGGTCTAGTAGTTAGGTAAATGGTCTTGTATTTGGGTAGGTGGTCTAGTAGTTTGGTAATGGTCTAGCTAGTATTTAAGTAATGGCTTGGTAGCTGGGTAGATGGTCTAGTAGTTGGATATGGCCTAGTAGGTGGGTATATGGTCTAGAAGTTGGGTAGATGGTCTGATATTTGGGTAGATGGCCAAGTGCGTGTTTGTTAGGGCGGATGTTTGCTGTCGCCGTTTGCGCTGCCTAGAGGACCCATCCTTCTCCGTCCTTTGGGTACACGTAGACCATGGCCCTACGAGTCAGATCTATGTGTGCCTCTACCGTTCCCATACAGGAGATGCTGAGACAACTCGACTCTTTGAATATCTGAGTCAGGCGGCAGATGATGCGCAGGAGCGATTTCCGAATGCCGAAATGGTATTTTTGGGGGATTTTAACGCCCACCACGAGATCTGGTTGGGCTCCTCCAAAACAGACCATGCGGGAAGAGCCGCCCACGCATTTGCTCTGGCTCACGGCCTGACCCAATTGGTGCACGAGGTCACTAGGATACCAAGAAGGTCGGGCCAAGCACCTTCTCTGCTAGACCTTCTGCTGACGAGTGATCCGGACCGGTACAGTGTATCGGTGCGAGCCGCGTTAGGCAACTCTGACCACTGCCTGGTCTGTTCCACGGTGCCTATTATGGCGCCCCCACGACCCGTGCAGGGGAAGCGGCGTCTCTGGCACTACTCGTCAGCGGACTGGGATGGACTTCGTGACTATTTTGCGTCCATCCCGTGGGTTGAGCGCTGCTTTGAATGTAAGAACCCATCGGATTGTGCTACTGCTGTCGCCGGTGAGATCGGTCTGGGTATGGAATACTATATCTCATACACCGATGTCACCGGTGACCGCGGGGTGCGCCCTTGGTTCGGGCGCGAGTGCGCGGAAGCTGTTGAACAAAAACAGTCTGCGTACCGCGCTTGGGTAAGGGCGCGCGCCACGCGCCATCCCAATCTGGGCCACTTCAAGGCAGCGTACAACAGAGCCACAAAGGTCTGTAGAAGGGCCTATGTCAGAGCGGATGCCCTGCGCATAGCGCGGCTTGGTCAAGAGCTAGTGATGCATCCCACGGGAAGCCGTGGCTACTGGCGACTGGCTAAAGCCGTGCAAGCCAACTTCTGTCAGCCTTCGCTGCCTCCGCTGCGTAACCCTGATGGATCCCTGGCCCATGAGTCGCAAGAGAAGGCAAATCTGCTGGCTAATCTCTTTGCGGCCAACTCCCGAATCGATGATTGTGGTACGCAGCCACCAACACTACCCGACAGTGACCACGCGATGCCTGATATCCATATCAGGCAACGCGATGTCCGTGCAGTGCTGCAATCACTCGATGTCCGGAAAGCCAGTGGTCCGGATGGTATTCCAGCGGTAGTTCTGAAAAAATGTGCAGCGGAGTTGTCTCCAATGCTTACGCGCCTGTACCGGCTATCCTACAGTTCGGGTACAGTGCCTTTGCCTTGGAAAGAGGCGAATGTTCAGCCGATTCCCAAGAAGGGGGATCGCTCGGAGCCAGCCAACTATCGACCCATAGCCGTCACCTCAGTGCTGTGCAAAGTGTTTGAGCACATAATTAACAAACAGCTCATGCGGCACCTAGAGGATCACTCCTTAATTAATGACCGGCAATATGGCTTCAGACCGAAACGGTCAACGGGTGATCTTCTAGCATACGTCACCCATCTTTGGGGTGAGGCTATGGACAAGCACGGCGAGTCACTGGCAATTAGTCTTGACATCGCCAAAGCTTTCGATAGAGTCTGGCACAAATCGCTTCTTTCTAAGCTACCTGCCTTTGGTCTGCCTTCTAGGCTGTGCAACTGGGTTGCTAGCTTCCTGCAGGGGCGCCGTATTCGCGTCCTTTGTGACGGACGAGCTTCAGAGTTTCTGCAGGTTAATGCTGGCGTGCCCCAGGGGTCCGTCTTATCACCCACTCTCTTTCTTCTGCATATCAACGACATGCTGTCTACCGGCAATGTTCATTGTTATGCAGACGATAGCACTTTACATGGGAGTTATCATGGACATCCAGCGGCCAAGCAGTCAGATATCGCAGAGAAAAGGCAGCTTCTTGTCACTGAGCTTGACGGGGTCCTGAATCACATTTCTCAATGGGGCTCTGAGAACCTGGTTGAGTTCAATGCCAAGAAGACGCAGGCATGTGCGTTTACAGCAAAAGTATCTTCTTTCCTTCCCCTCCCCACTCTTCAGAGCACGCCACTGCCGCTGCAGGACAATCTCAATATCCTAGGTATGGATGTTCGCTGCAACCTAAATAACAAAAACTACATCGAAAGCATCATCAAAACAGCCTCACGAAAACTCGGAGTCCTGAACAGAGTGAGACGATTTTTCACGCCGGAGCAGCGGTGTCTTCTATACAAGACACAAATTCGCTCCTGTGTGGAGTACTGCTCGCATCTCTGGGATGGTTCAGCAAAGTACTTACTAGATGCTCTCGACAGGTTGCAGCGACGTGCGATCCGCATCATTGGGAATCCCGAGATCACGAACACCCTAGAACCTTTACAGCTGCGTAGAGATGTTGCGTCCATGGCTGTATTTTACCGTCTGTACCATGGGGAGTGTTCTGATGAGCTCTTCCAATTAGTCCCACCCTCCCCTTTCCTACACAGGACAACGCGTGCAGGTCTTAGATGTCATCCGCACACGGTGCAAAACATCCGATCAAGAACCAAGCGGTTCGGAGACTCTTTCCTCTGTCGCACTATTAAGGCCTGGAATTCATTACCAGCTCACGTGTTTCCTTCTTCCTACAGTCCCGGGTCCTTTAAGCGGGGCGTGAAAAAGCATATAATAAGGCCGTCAAGCTGAGTGTCACCATTGTCACACGGTATGTGTAAGTAATGGTGACCCTCTTTTCTGGGATTTTGCCTTCAGCTTACCATCAGGCAAGGCGAAGTCCAATTGACGTGTCCTATATAAAAAAAAAAAAAAAAAAAAAAAAAAGTAGTTGGGTAGGTGATCTAGTAGTTAGGTAGATGGTCTAGTAGTTGGGTAGGTGGTCTTGTATTTGGGTAGGTGGGGTCTTGTATTTGGGTAATGGTCTAGCTAATAATTAGGTAGTGGCTAGTGGCTTAGTAGTTGGGTAGATGGTCTAGTATTTGTATATGGTCTAGTAGTTGGATATGGCCTAGTAATTGGGTATATGGTCTAGTAGTTGGATAGAGTCTGGTATTTGGGTAGATGGCCTCGTAGATGGTCTAGTATTTGGGTAGGTGGTCTAGTAGTTGGGTAGGTGGTCTAGTAGTTGGGTAGGTGGTCTAATAGTTGGGTAGGTGGTCTAGTAGTTGGGTATGTGGTCTAGTATTTGGGTAGGTGGTCTAGTAGTTGGGTAGGTGATCTAGTAGTTGGATAGATGGTCTAGTAGTTGGGTAGGTGGTCTAGTATTTGGGTAGGTGGTCTAGTAGTTGGGTAGATGGTTTAGTAGTTGGGTAGGTGGTCTAGTAGTTGGGTAGGTGGTCTAATAGTTGGGTATGTGGTCTAGTATTTGGGTAGGTGGTCTAGTAGTTGGGTAGGTGATCTAGTAGTTGGATAGATGGTCTAGTAGTTGGGTAGGTGGTCTAGTATTTGGGTAGGTGGTCTAGTAGTTGGGTAGATGGTTTAGTAGTTGGGTAGGTGGTCTAGAAGTTAGGTTAGGTTCAACGACCTCCTATACTAACGTACTGAGCCATTGACTTCAACAGTGATGATTACCATTTATATGCCAAACTACATATAGGATATATTTTTACATTCATTTCATCTCATATGCACATCAAATAATTGCATAGGATTCATCTAAAAGGGTTTATTACATATCAAAAGTGAGATTTATTTGCGAATGGATATTTATGAAATAATAGTCAACCATAATGTTAAGCTGAAGCTTTTTTATAATTCTAAAGATGGCCATTTACAGCAAAATCTCGCCTCCAGTATGTCTGAACACAATAGCCCTAGCCGAAAAAAAAGAAAGTTTAATATTTTTCGTTTTATTTCAATTCTTAGCTTACACTTATCTACTAGATTCTGAAAAGACTGAAATAATATCTAATATTATTATCACAGTATATTTTTAGCCCTTAAATTTAAATTTAATATCACAGATACCTAATACTTTATTTTTTCTAACCAACTTATGCTGTTATGATACTGACCTTTTCAACCTTTTCGAAATTTCTCGACTTCATCTGAAATCGAAAAAGATACCATAGTGAAATCGAAATAATAATAAAGTAGAAGCTAGCCCAGAATATTATCATTTTCCAAAGAAATTACCTCCTGCTCAATATAAATCTTCCAGTACCGCCCAGTAGTAGGAAATGAAGCGATTAACTTCTCATACATCTGCCGTACTTCATTGATGGGCCTTGTCTGCGCCTCACGGATGAGCAACGACCAGGAATCCACATCGTACGTGTTCGCTTCAACTGCCCGCTGGGCTCGGGTAAGCCGCTCATTGCCCCAGTCCTGGAATTTAATTATTTAGCTGTTAAATATTATTTTATTCAAGCTCTAGTCAGTATCACTTGTAGGTAGGAGTGCTCCATGTTTGGTTAACATCGAGTTTTGGCGCCAACGCGAAGAAAGGCGCATTACGGTATTATTTTATTTTCCTAAATTGGAGTGAATTCGAGTTTTTATGTATATAAGTGGTGGATTTTAGGCATAATGTCCTAGACAACACATTCAAGTGTAAATTACAGTGAATTATGATTTTTCGTGTAGGTTCCAAATCTCCCTAGAAAACCTGTAGTAAAGTCCCCATAACTTTACTAAGGCAGCTGTTATCATTCATTGTCATCGTCATCATCATCAACAATTAAGATAAAAAAACATTATACAAAATAAGACATGGCTTAAAGGTCTTGTAACCAAGCCTAAAATATTTAACAAAAAGAAGGTAACATCAGTAGGGTAAGTCAGGTGCTCTCGGACACGTGGCTGCTTAATGACACATGAATGAGATGAAACATCATCTGAGCACTCCAGAGTTTTGGAGGGCATGTCAAAAGTCAGGCCCGGCTGTTAATAGTAATAATGATGCCTTGATCACACGCACCAAATGGAGTGGAGAGACAGTACACTCGGCAGATGCTCTGTATGTGTGAACATAGTGCATTGTACTTCGCACGTGAGTATTGCACTTGGCTGAAAATACTGTATCGCCACTCCACTTGGTCCGTGTGAGACATTAGGGTAAAAGTAGCCTAAGCTTATACATCAGCTATCTACAGTAAACATCCCATGATAGTCCGAACAAATAGGTAGTGAGCCTATTGCCATCTTCCAGGCACTATAGGCTATTTGACAAGGTCATTTGATTCTTCCCAATACTGCTTAATATCTTAGTTTGTTATCATAAAATATGGCACGCAAAATAAGATATTGTCTAACTAAAGTACAACTATGACTTTTCATTATTTTAATTTCCAAAGTAAGTCAAAATATAAACAATCAAATTCAGTTCCAAATTATAACTTTTTAGATTCCTCATTAAATTTACATATTACTTTTATTATGAACTATATATTTGTAAACGCAACATAGACCGAGATAAATGCGTCTGACGTCACTTGCAAGTATGATTTGTAGTGCGTTTTCACGATTGTGTTGTTTTGTGTTTTTTCAATTGAATTTTCAAAATTAAATATCTTTAAAACGATTTGTCATAAGAATATTTCACTTTAGCAGTTCATTATATTATTATAGAGTGGTCATTTTTCGATATAGCCTACATATGAGGCTTAGTCTAGGCTGTATATATCGGTCTGATGCTAAACAGCCCTATCCCTTAGCTAAAGTTGGGATGACCCAAATTCTACTCAACTGAGAACCAATTTTGGCATTGATCTGCATCTTTTTTTTTTTAAATCTGGTTTTTGGGGGTTTTTATCTACATAGATATGTCAACCCCATCGTACCCTGTACCAGTAACACATTCTTTATTGTTTCCAGTACACACCTAGTCTAACCACACTGTTGGGAACTGTTGGCAGATGTGAAAAAATGACATAGCCTTCTGGCCTTGTCAGAGGTTGGCTCGGAGAGCACAGACTGAACCCAACCCACATCCAGCCCATTCAGGTACAAGTCACTCATCAGTAACACCCTCTCAGCTCCGCTCCGCACACACTCCATAAGCAAATGTTGCACATCTTCAATTTTATTGCATTCCCTACAATTTGGAAAGTCAGCTTTCTTCTTTAGGAAGGCAAATTTTGCGCACGGATAGTGCCCAGAACGAAGCCACGAAGCCTCAGTAATGTTTTCATGGTACTCCTGCTCAACTTACAGTTTTCAAACCACAGGACGTAGGAAGGCTCACCCTGTACTGACCTATACCATATACCCTTTTCTTTAGATATATTAATTATTAAGGCTTTTAGCTTTGTATTTTGATATCAGTTCCCACCAGTCAGGCTCATAGCCAATAGGCGTACCGTCCACAACTGCCCTCTTACAAATACGGTCAGCTTCCTCATTCCCATATAGACCTACATGTGCTGGAACCCACTGCAGCTTACATTTAATTTGTTTACCTTTTAAAGCCCTAAGGGTTTTCAAAATTTCATATGCAATCAATGCACCTGCGGTCAGAGGTGCATCGTGCAATATGTTGTAATGCACTTTTACTATCTGAAAAGATAACTATTTTGTTTGAACTCTGGCTAAGGCAATAATTTAGTGCTTGTAAAACTGCAATGAGTTCCAGCGACATTATTGATATGTCACAATTGACCTTAAAACCACACTTATTGTCCAAGTATAGATCAAAGAATCCTGCACCAAAACCTTGAGGACCCCTGGACCCATCTGTGAATACTTTATGCCATCCATAATACACAGTTTTTATTTCTGTTAGGACATCACTCCGCAATATGCTATTATTGTAGTTTGCCTTAGCAGTTTTTAGGCATTCCAGATCTATCTTAATCATATCTTTGATTTCTAAGGCTGATGTCCAAACATCCAAACTGTATATACAATTAATATCTGTGGTGTTAATGTTAATGTTATACATACTATTATACACTTTCATTAATAAGGGCTATTTTTCGTTTTCCCAGTATCTAATATTACATAAAGCACTCCTCAGATATCATATTCACTGTAACATTGTTTAACCATGACATAGTTTTTAGACAGTATTTGTAAGCTAAGTATTCTCTTCTTAAATATAAAGGAGGTACACTTAAATCTGATTCCATTACATGTATTGGAGAGCTTCTGATATATCCCCCAATTACTCTCAGAGCCTGATTTTGTACTTTGTCTAATCTTGAGGTATGGGTATTAGCACTGCAGTCATAAATGAATAAGCCATAATCCATTCTACTCCTTATTAAGGTAATATACAATCTACGTAGGTGTTTTGTGTGTATACCCCAAGAACTTCCTGTTAATACTTTTAGTATGTTCAAAAACTTGGAGCATTTGTCAACTGTTTCACTTATATATCTACGGCATCTCAGGCCAGAATCCAACCACATACCTAAGTATTTAGTACAGTCTGTGTAACCCAAACATTGACCATTAGCTAGCATTGATCTGGATTGATTGAATGGAAGAATTAATAATATTTCATGAATATTATTTATTGTTTTATTATTAATATTTTGTATTCCCTCATATAAGTTTTAAGCAATTTTTTTCCTTAGATATATCAATTTTATTTCTTTGTCTGGCAATGGTGCCCGCTGGGTATAGGTAGAAGGGCTACGCCAAAGAAGTACAGGTTACATGCGTGTAAATGGTCTCACTACCATGGACCCCCAAGTTTCGAGGGCACCTCGGCCTCGGATGCGATTAGGATAATATCTTTTTTTTTTTAAATGAAATGAAATGAAATGAAATGAAAATTTATTCGCAAGAGACACGGTGAAGATAAAGGTGTTAATTTGTCCAGTGTGGATAGTACAGCATATCTCGCCTGCATTAGGCATACGAATTTTTTAGGTACATTGTTGCTATTGTTGTTATATAAATATCATCATTGGTTAGTACACCATAACCCATTATACCTGCACAAATTACACAGTCGACATTCTATTCGAAACAAAAATAAATTATAATAAGTAACTAAGTATACAAAATAAATTCATGAATCAATCAACAGACGCCTTAACAATGCATGCGATAGAATAAACCGCAAAACCTTCATTCCAATTATCATGTCAAATATTTATCATGAATTTGTCAGAAATGTCAGGTTAGATGTTTAAAATAATATTATAATGATTTTAATGTCAATGAGCTTTCTTGTCAATATACCTACTTCAATAAATCGATGCCGCTAAATTACAATGTCAAGTACTACCATTACTAAATTAATATGTCAAATTAAAAGTATATTATATTAAATTGGAAATGTCAAGAATAATAATTTTTTATATATTTAGTCATTTGCAATCAAAAAATTCTTGCAGATCATAAAAACATTTATTTATATCTTAACAAAGATGATGATGATGTATTTATAAACCGCTGTGGTATGGGTAATGGACTGCTGAGATGAGGTCTCGGGTTCAATCCCAGGTTTTACCATGGCACACACCAATGCAGTTTCGATGCTTTTCAAAGTTATGTGTGTATTTATCGCAGGTTTATAAGTGCCCGGTTAATGGCAATAGGCTCGCCACCTATTACATTGGGACGTAAACATAAACTGGCGAAATTGGTTGTTGGCACCGCTGCCTACCCTTTCGGGATTACAGGCGTGAGTTTATGTTATTTGTAAAGAAGGCAAGAGGACAAGTAAGAAATTTAGAACTACTTCCTATGTAAAAGTATATTATCAGTCTCATTACTAGTGTTTGTTTTCTTTTCTGTTTCATGGTAATGATTTGAGTACAACTTTGATCAACAATAACAGTATCATTAACAATAGCACAGTAACAGTTAAGGGAGAGGAAACCCTAAAGGGTGGTAAATAGACTGTTATGACCAGGCGACTACAGTCCGGTTTGTATTTTGACTAGTGCGAGTGTTTATTCCTAGTATTCAGTGATTAGTACTAAACACGTTTGGGCAACAATGTGAGAGTGAGTGTGAGTATGGTATCATATCATGTGCTGGTATCACGGGTCACGTCGGTAGTGTAATGGCCAGAATTCGAACCCGAGACCTCTCAATTGAAAGGCGGACTCCTTAACCACTAGGCTACCGATGCTTCTTTTATTTACAGCCGTGAATATATTTATGTATGATCAGACAGAGTCAATGTTGTGATGAACGCAAGCAAGCATATATGAATGAAAAACAAACATTTTGTGTCAACAGCACATAATTATAGGATGACTTGAGGATGGTGATGTGTATTAATGTAATTATTCGATTCGCAATAAGCATTTATTGATCGAACAGCATGAAACATAAATTTTTAGGTTATCTATCAGCCAACGTATGTTAGGTTTCGAACTTTTATTGTTTCAACAGTACAGTTTAATAGTATTTTTAAGGACTAACATGTGTTATTCTGATAATCAGAAGTTTCTACTTACTATTTCGTTGTTATCTTCCAGCGGAGGAATAGCAGAATCAGTCATTTTGTTACGATTCTATGAACTACGGGAAAAAAAGAAGTGGAAATTTCTAATTCAATAGTAGCTGTAATCACAGAACACAGGTGTAATAACCAATCTAAATTACACTGTTTACTTTAAATAAATAACACAGAATAATATGATTTGCGGTGTCAATGGGGACGCCATCAAACCATCGAACCACAGATTACTAATTTAACAATCATAGACTATTTTATTATTTAGAAATACTGTACAGTGTTGCCTATTACAGCGATCTGGATTCCCCACAAACCAGACTGAAAATCCCCAATTTCGAGGTTCATAAAATCAATATTCCCAAATTTTCATTACAATAAAAAATGTTAAATTAAACATATTTATCACGTGAACTGCGGTGGGCTAATTTCTGAGGGTATCTTGTATGTGTGTGTTTGTAAACTTCCTTCTTCAGCCAAGCGTTAAACACAGTCACATCTGAAGCTTTCACCTCGGAGTCTGTGCTTCACTTTTTCTAGTCTAACTGCGGGTTTGGCTAAACTTAGATATTCTCCGTGAAGTGACTGCCATCTGACCTCCACAACCCAATGTCGATATCGAAATATTTAGCATTAATGTTTAGCAGTTACACCAGAACCAGACCAACACAAATATCTATATTCATGCTTACAAATATTTGCACTGAGTGGAGATTGAGCACGCACTTCCTGCGTAGTGGCCGCGCTCATTACCACCACTCCACTGAAACTGTTTATAAACTTCTTTATGGTCTCGTATGTTCCAATCCGTTGGACGAAGTGTAATAGTAAGGTATGAGATATCGTTAAAATTGTCTTAAAAACCCAGGTAAACTTCAATAGGTGTTTAAAATATCAAAATAGTGAATTATAGGCACAAAATTGTAAGTCGTTATACATAATCATGTTCCAAAGAAAAAAAACAGTCTCTTGTTCGTCTGTCTGTATATCTGTCAAAACCTTTTTCTCAGGAGTGTGTGAAGGTATCAAGTTGAAAATAATATCAAACACTTTGCAACTACTTGCAGCTGTGAAAAAATACAAGTTCTTCGTAGCAAACCATCTAGTTATGTTTTATATGGTAGTGACTATGATACGGTAAGTATTACTTAGTACTTTTGAGTTCAGGTTGAGAGTCAATGCATAGACTCGCATTTTTTCACATAAGCGCTATCCCCACAAATTCCCCAATCGTACTGAAAATCCCTACATTTCAGGGAATTTCCCATTCATTGGCAACGCTAGCTTGCTTCATCAAATCAACAGTAACTTAAGTGGATCGAATCGAAAGATTAATAATATTATCATTTCATGGATGTTGTATGAATTTGAATGAAAAGGAAATAAAATTCAACAAATTCAATTTAAGGCTATGGAAGCTCAAAAGACTATAAATCTATATTATATTTTTGCCAATATAGCCATATAAAAAAATAATTCTGGATTGATTTATTGCATATTTTATTGACAATAATGACAATTGACATTGACATTTGTGTTAAAAGTTAAGGCGGCTTTTCATTGTTGTTATTACCTACTAAACACAAAAATGTTATTTTACTCATTCTTCAAATCTCTGGTGGGCAAGGATGTCGTTGTGGAACTCAAGAACGACCTCAGTATATGCGGTACACTGCATTCCGTAGACCAATATTTGAATATAAAGCTATCGGACATAAGCGTCATAGATCCGGATAAATATCCACACATGTTGTCAGTTAAAAACTGTTTTATACGTGGATCTGTCGTCAGATATGTACAGCTACCAGCAGATGAAGTGGACACGCAGTTGTTGCAGGACGCGGCAAGGAAGGAGGCAACAGTTTCCACAAGATAATTATAACCTCTTTGCTGTGTATGTTTGAACTCTAAAGAGTGTGTGTAAATAATAACAATGTAAGAATAAGTTTCACAATAAAGTCAAAAAGTAACTTCTGGAGTTGATTTTTTAGTTTTCAAGTGGATTCCAGTACTGCATTGGGATGAGACTCAGTATAATGGTTATTTTTTTACATAAAACTTAAACCCATTGATGTAGACTTGAGACATGGTTCACTAAGTTTGTAACGGTAACCTAAATTAGTAAGAAAACAGTCAAAAGAACCTTTTTTTTACATGTGAAAAATTCTCACAAATACCCCTGCCAGAGCCGGTGGGAGAGTGGGTTGCCGAAGGTGAGTTTGACAGGCATATCCGCACCCCGGCTGAGTTAAAAGAACCTTGTCCTTAAGACTAGATAAGTAGGTAATTATATTGGGTACATTCTCTAGAGAATATTCAACTAAATGAGATGTCAATGCAGAACTGTCTTAGAGGACTATTGCACACATTCATTTTCCACAGTAACTGTCTCCTATCAGAATGGGCTATGAACTTGTCTGCCACCTTAGTGGTGTAAAGAAAGTTACCACATTTTTCTGCTGCTACCGGCCCTGTAAGTCTTGATTGAATGAAAATATAATTTTAACATTTATTGCTTACAGGAATTTAGAGTCAGTAGCTTAATGGTTGAGGAGTCTATGTTATAATCAATCATGTTGCCCTGGGTTTGAATGCTAAAGGGGTTTACAAATGGTACGCACTGTGCGGCATGAAAGAAACTTCATCCCACTCACACTCAAGCCGTGGAATGAATTCCTTGCTGCGGTCTTCCCATGTGCCTACAATATGGGGTTCTTCAAAAGTTGAATTAGGAGGTTTCTTCAGGGTCGGCAGCGCGATTGTGACGCCCCTGGTGTTGCAAAAGTACATAGGCCACGGTAACCATCAGGTGCGCCGTGTGCTTGTCTGCCACCTAAGAGGTATAAAAAAAAAAACACTCACTCCTGACAAGGAGACAGGACAATTAAGCTTAGCTAAAGGGTTTCCAGTGGAGGAGGCCTTTGCCAACAGGCAAACAGATAGCAACAACTAAATTATATATTTAAACTTAGTTTGAAACAGTACATGTAGACACATCTGAGAATAAAGGCAGGCACTTAGTGTCTGTAATGGCGACCCTCTTTCCTGAGACTTTGCCTTTAGCTTACCATCAGGTGAGGTGAAGTCAAGTTGGCGTGTCCTAGATAAAAAAAAGAAATAAGGCTCATATATCATAACACCCGATCTGACCCTGCCTTCCTTACTTCTACTATATCTACTTATTTCTCAAATAAACATGACATAGTATTTATACGCCTTACTGCTTGTAATGGAACGTCGCTAAACTTGATTTGATCGTTTTGTTTTGCAACAACAGCGCCATTTTGTTACCATGTTTGCTTTTAAAATCCTACTAAAATAGTATAAATCAAGAAATGTTTCTCAATTATCTGTTTTGTAAATCCATTTAGCATTCAACCCACCTCCCCTCCTATAGCCGCATCTACAGAAAACGTGACTGTAGTGTCATCACTTCCTAGTTACCTGATGTAAGAAGGGTTTTGGCATAAAACCGTTCGCAGAATGATAATTATGCATATTTTTGTATGGCATAACGTTTATTTATAATACATTTACTTGGCATATTTTCGCATTTTATTTAATTTACGTACTATGTACTAGCTGATGCCCGCGGTTTCGTTATTTCAATTATAATAATTTTCAAACATTCAGTGATTAATTCAGACAAACAATGCAATTTATTTTTATGTACAGTATTAATTGCTAATGATTACGTTGAATATTTGCATGCCACAGTCTGCGGCTAAACATGCTGTATATTCATATATATTTAATAAGTTATGTTGCCATGTTGTATGTAGAAACTATAAAATACCTACTTTTTGATATTGCATTATGTATAATGCTTGTCTCTTTTCCTCTAAAGGTAACGAGTCAAGTATCATACATAATGCAGTAGCAGTAGTTAAGAGCTCAAGCGGCAGTCGCACTCATAAAAGCCAAAATCAAATCAAAACAATTAGAAGAAGGAGTAATAGGGCCCGAGTTGGAAACTGAAAATGAAACCGGGAACAACGCTAAGATAATGATGACTACGCTAAGATAATTATAACTCTACTTTTTGCTACAGATAGGTAAAAATACTGACTATAGTCTGTTCATTATAGGATGATTCGCGTGACAGTTCAAAGGAAATTCGAGATTTCGATTGACACCTCGTATCACAACATTATTCCATCTTGCTTTTTCACCAGGAATAATACTATATTGAAACTTACATATTACACTTAGCTCTTAGACCGTATGTCCCATCCGCGCCTGAGCTTGCTTAAATAAGTCTAATGGTAGGTCAATCAAGAATACTTGAAGTCAGATTTGCAGTAATACATTTCTGTCACTAGATTTTATTTCTGAAGTTATTTCTCAAGACATTTATTGAAGGATGAAGCTGTTTTATCCGGATAAAATTAGGTATATGGGTAGACCTATTCCCAATATAAAAAGTATTTTATAGTGACTGCATTAAAATTTCATGCGGGCGAATAAATCGGGCCCTATTACTTCTTCTCCTCCTTCTTTTGATTTGATTTTGTCTTTTATGAGTGCGACTGCCGCTCGACCTCCTAACTACTGCTACTGCATTATGTACAATGCTTGTCTCGTTACCCTTAGAGGAAAAGAGAGAAGCATTACATTTACATTAACATTTACATTACATTAACATAATGCAGCATCTGTAGTACGTAACTGGATTCCGAAATTGGTTCTCTACTACAAACGATTTACCTAGTAGTAGAAAATGATACTATGTATCTGGCAACATTTACGCCTTCAACTCATTCAACTTTTCTAAGCTTTTTGTCGCTCTTCGCGTTTGGTATTCGCCACTTGTTCATTTCGCATTTTGTACAACTCTCGTTGTTGTAATCATTTGTAGTGTATCATCTATCGTAAAGATAATACATCTTGATTATATTCGGCGCGAGTGATGCATTGTGTTGTGTATGTTTCATTTTAATTTCAAACATAAATATAGTTTGCACCCAGTATCATATAACATGTGATTACAAATGTAAATAATTAATTAATATTATCGCACAAACGGACAAAATGGACGTGAAAGGTTCAAATAGTGGATGTGATTGATGTATGATTACATTATTTTGTTTCCTTTGCGTACAGTGTTTGTGAGAAAGTGTTTTTTTTTATGGATGAGACGGTCGTGCTATTAGAACGAGATTGTATTCGCCTGCGGCGTATCTAAAGTAAGTTATTTTTTCAATGTTTACATTTTAACGGCTTGTTTTATACTAGTTATGCTGTATAGCTTCGGCTTGCAATGTATCTTAGAAAGTGAGTCACGCGTGAAAAACAAAACAGATTTTTTTTTTACATTTACAATAAATTCGGGACATACTCGTCGTCCAATTACCGTCAATTAACTCGATTCAGTGACTGCAAATGCATTAACATCGTTTTATTATGAAGTTTATTTATAGAACTTGGAAGTTTCTCTCTGGTGTATGTGTGTTTTAGGGTTGAATGTCTTCTGAAGAAATATTTTTTGACTCTTGGTCTTATGAAGTAAAGCTTATCTATAAAATTCTACCTGATAGGTCTTATTCAACTTCACTAGAGATATGTTTTGCAGGTTTTATGAACCATTTTTAATGAATTTTAAAACTAATTATATTATTAACTTTTACAATAAATTTGAATTGGCATAACTCAACTTCTAGGATCTACAACAACCCTTTTTTGGGGGAATATTCTGACCAATTGAGCTATCTGAATATGCTGGATATTCAAAATTCTCAATATCTTATAGGAGAGTGTGTATGTTTATGTGTATTTATATGTACCTGTTTAGGTACCATTCTTTTGTTTGAAATTTAATGTACACTTCACATCCCCTTATTACTTTAACTGCTCTGCTACTCAAAGGTTTGCTGGTAGAGAACTCATATTGAGTTAAAGCTCGCCTTGGTACATTTTTCTTATATATTTATTTTGTCTATGACCTCTGTACTGTTTGTGTGCAATAAAGAATTAAGAGAGTAGAGAAATTTATCAAGGAATCAGCTTGAATGTGATTTATCTTTTAGATTCATCTGAATTATTACATTGCCTATATTATTAAAAGCCTTATCAGGTAATCTAATATTTATTTTATTATTTTTAGTGCCTATATTCAGCCTACTGTACTGTACAATGGGCATTAGAAGGTTCTTACAGGGTTGGCAGCACAAGTATTATGCTTCTGGTGTTGTACATGTCCATAGGCCACGTTTACCACTTTCCCATCAGGTGGGCCACGTGCATGTCTGCCACTAAAGTGATCTAAAAAAAACTATGAGCTTGGATCTAATTATAATTTTAAACATCCTACTGTAACCTAATTAGTTTTTTATTGATCCAAACATCCTTTAACATCCTACTAAAATGTGAATGTTTGTATGTTTGTTAGTCAACACTCAGACACACTCTAATGGCTCTAATTTGGTACAGGGATAGACTGCTTGGAATAACATATTACTGTCCCAGCTATAGGTTTCCATGAGGCACCAATAGGATCAAAACTCCTCATAGGTGAAGCCTCAGGCAACAGCTAATAGTAGTTTTATCACACTTTGTTTCCATTTATTCTTTATTTTTAAAATTACAAGGGAGAGGGGGGGGGGGGGGAGTTAGTTATATTTGCCTCCTGTTTATTTTTCTTCTAAATAATAATAGCAAAAGATCTTATATACTTTGCTTACAATTAAAATTACTTATACTCTATGTTTAAAATTTTGTGTTTTAATCTATTGCTTCTAAACTTTTTTTTTCTTAATATCTTGTATACTATTTACCTAATTTTTATGCACTACAGCCAGTATTTACACATTCTTTATTTCATCCATTCTAGAGTTTTGTAAAGCTATTAATATTGCAATGCCTATGTGATCTGTGCAAGGTATCCTGTTCCTGGAATAAAATACTGTTAATTCCAGTAACAGGTTACTCTGTACATACTTGTTATGGTGTTAATCCAGGCTGCTAGGTGCAGATGTCTTTTTTTTGTACATGTGATAAGTACCTCCCTCCCCTCCACAAGAGGAGGTTACGCTGCACTCGAACCGACTAAATTGCATGGCATCTGTGGGTTCTTGTTGTTTACCGGAGGTTGGGAGGGACATCCATTCAAACCCCGGCCGACTCGAGGGCTGTGTCTACTTATACTGAAGAGAAAAAGGTGTGAGTGCATGTATCTCAAGTGTCTTTATAATGTCAATGTGTATCAATGGGCTTATCATTATCACAATATCATTGAATCATCTTTCACCTTGCAGTTAAAATAAGATAATCAGATGTAATATTATATTTTTCTAGCTGAAAGATTATCTCTTCGTCCTATAAATGTAACAATTAGACCTCTATACTGACCTATTTACTACTACTGTTACTTCCCGTGGGCACAATTGACAAGACCATAGACAACCCCATATTCGCAGGTGATGTGAAACTTCTTAAACTTAGGAGGGACTCGCAAACCGCGCCGCCCGCGAGCAGAAGCGGCTCGGGCGTCAGAGGTTACAAAATGACCTTCGTCCCCCATGAGTGCGGGCCCAGAGGGTGACAGGTGGAATCGCCTGTCATACTAACAGAAGCAGGCCGCGGCGGAGGTGCGCGATGTGCGCCTCTCCATGCCCGGGTTTGAGATGGGGACTCCGTGATCCCCTCATCCGAAGAGAACTGTCTCATAAGAGATGGTCCTGGGCCGGCCGGGGTGCGAGGGATATGTCTCAGATAATCTCACCTCCGAAAACCTGCTGTCCACACAGTCGGCGTGCGTTTTAGTCGGTTCAAGTCTGAAATCGACCCACCACCGGTGCCGGTAAGGGAGGTTCCCTTACCAGCACCGGTGGTGGGGCTATCCGTGGGGATTGTGCCCACATAAAAAAAAAAAAAGAGTAACTTTACCTCACTGTGTGTGTTCTACCGCCTATACAATGGTTTGTGCTTAGATGAATTGTTTGACATGATGCCCACAGCTACATTCTATCATCGCACCTCTCGTCATAGGCAGGGAACTCATCATCACATATTGCGACCTGAGACAATGCGCACTGTGCGGTATGAAAGAAACTTCATCCCACGCACACTAAGCTGTAGAATGACCTCCCTGCTGCGGTTTTCCCAAGCGCTTACAATATGGGGTTCTTCAAGAAGGGCATTAGGTTTCTTCAGGGTCGGCAGCGCGAGTGTAACGTCCCTGGTGTTGCACACGTCCATAGACCACAGAATCCACTTCCCATCAGGTGAACCGTATGCTTGTCTGCCACATAAGTGGTGCAAAAAAATCAACTCTTCTGTCAGAGCCATTTCAACCATTTCTTCTGTATAAAGACTGCCATAGATGTCCATAAGAATATGGAGACCACACAGACCAATGCAAATAGATACGAAACTATACATGCATGTAACTGACCAGTCTATAACTTGTAAAAAAGTTTTTTTAAGGGATATTAAAAAAAGAGCTGTGTTTAGTGTGTTTGCATAAAATATTACTTACATTTCACAAAAAAAAACCCTACAGATATTGGTTGTTTATGGTTCGCAGATACCCATTAATATACATGAATATGTGTGTTAATAACCTCTGCCTTTGTGCATTGACTGGTGTGAATATATTAGTTATGTATTTCAAATTATTACATACATACATACATATAATAACACCTTTATCCCGGTGGGTTAGGCAGAGGTGAATTAACACCGACATTTCACCATCATTATATTCGGTCCCACGTAATAGGGGGTGAGCCTATTGCCGTTTTCCGGGTACAATTGTTGCCTCGAGCCATACATCTGAGGCTAAGGCTGAGTCTGGGTTGTATATATCTGTCTGATGTTAAACAGCCCTATCCCTTAGTCGCCTTGTACGACACCGCATGGGAAGAGATGGGGGGGTTTCAAATTATTATTTTTTATAATTACGACTTAGGTAGCAGATTAGATTGGTCTTTAGAGGATGATCTTGATCTGTACAAATTCCCCTTCAACGTGTTAGAAATCTATTACGAAAATAAGGAATTGTAATGCATATACCGGTAGGAGGTGTGACACGACGGTATTCCCGTCCGAATTGAGCAGTCCGACCGGGGAAGTACCTCCCACCCTACAGAATACCACGGCTATAATAACCTCGTGTTGTGTTCCCGGTGGTGAGTAGGGTAGCCAGAGCCCACTGGAGAGTCTTTGTGCTGTCAGTGGAAAGACCAAAGGCTTGTCCTGATTTTGTTCTTACAGGGTCGGCAGCACGGATGTGACTCCACTGTTGTCACACACGTTCATAGATCACGGTAACCACTTTCCATCAGGTGGGCCGTGTGCTTGTCTGTCACCTAAGTTGTATAAAAAAAAATAGTAGCAAATACCTAGAAAGATGTTGAATAACCTATCCCAATGAAAAAGAGGTGTAACTATACTTGTATAATAAAGATTTTTTCACCGACAGCTCACTTTAAACAAAAGAAAGCGAAATATTTCATAAAACCATGCAGACAATCTCCCACAGTTGAATTCTCAAGCTGTCACATCACAGTTTTACATAACACACTGTTTTAATTTTTATTTAGCAAAGTGAAAGCTCGCCATTGAATACTAGTATCTTTGTTATAGTAAATAAACTATTACCCGCGATTCCGCCCGTTTGGAATTATAATCCCAATCCCGCAAGCTATTCAGCCTATTCCAGGGATAACATAGCCTATGAGTTTCTTTTTTTTAAATACAACTTAGGTGGCAGACAAGTACACGACCCATCTTATGGAAAGTGGTTACCGTGATCTATGAACGTGTGCAACACCAGAAGAGTCACAGCCGTGCTGCCGACTCTATAAGAACGGAGAGTTTCTGTGCCGTCAATGCAGAGGACAAGCCTTTAGTCTTCCCTCAGACAGGACAAAAACTCTCCAGTGAGCTCTGGCTACGCACCCTACTCACCGCCGGGTACATAAGTTCTATCCTTGTAACAAATTTCAGCCAAATCCGACCAGTCGTGGTTATCGTGGCTTCTGGACGTGTCAGCACCAGGGGAGTTACACTCGCGCTGCCGACCCTGTAAGCACAGAGAATAAAACGGATCCACGCGTACGAAACGTTAGTTTTTGATAAACTTTCGTATTTATAATGTTAGTAAGAACTAGGATTCTAATGTTTGGAGCTAAGAAAGAAAATAAACGAACAACTTTCTCCAAAAGGCCCATTACCATGTTGTAATTATCTCAATCTAGCTTTTTATAAAACATTAAAACGTGTTGTAAGGTTTAAAATTGGTTGCGAACATATGCATTTCCAAAATAATATGCATATTGACAATTATTATATTTTGCCTCACCTAGTAAGCTGAAGGCAGTCTCAGAAAAGAGGGATTTTTATATATATCACGTCAAAGAAGTCGAGTGCTATCCGTCTCATCTCTTAATGCCAACTTCTCAAAATGCCAAACGCTCGGAAAATTACAACTTCTCAAAATGCCAACTTCTCAGAATGCCAATTTATCACAATCTGCCATATACTAACCAGTAAGAAGCTGTGACCGTCGGCTTAACGTGCTTACCTAGGCACGAGCAGAGAACCATGGAAATATTCATGCATACAAATGTAGGTGTTAATACACCTCTCTTCTCCTTCTGGGATTTCCAGGCGTGAGTATGAAAATAAAGCGGGAATCGAACCCGCCACAGCTTCCTCTATCAATCAGCCGTACCAGTTTTTTTTTATACCACTTTGGTGGCAGACAAGCACACGGCTCACCTTTTGGAAAGTAGTTGCCGTGGCCTATGGACTTATGCAACCACCAGTGGCGTTACAATCGCGCTGCCGACCCTGAAGAATCTTTCTGATCCCCCTCTTGAAGTACCCCTTATTATAGGCGCTTGGGAACACCGCAACCGGGAGTTAATTCCACAGCTTGAGCGTGCGTGGTATAAAGTTTCATTAATACCGCACAGTGCACAACATCTCAGGTCACAATGTGTGAGGATGAATTTGCAAGCAACATTAGCTTGAGCCCATAGGTCTTGAAGCGGCCGTGTGGTCCCGCGCGCTTAATAAATGATAATTTTTCAACCACAAGAGAGATAAAAGTCTCATATCAACCAAACAAGGTAGGACACGGCGGTATTTCCGTCCAATTGAGCAGTCCGACTGGGGAAGTACCTCCGCCCTACAGAATACCGCGGTTATAATAACTTCGTGTTGTGTTCCCGGCGGTGAGTAGAGTAGCCAGAGCTCACTGGAGAGTTTTTGTGCTGTCAGTGGGACGACCAAAGGCTTGTCCTGCTTTGTCCTCTACACTGACGGCACAGAATCTCTGTTCTTACAGGGTCGGCAACACGGATGTGATTCCACTAGTGTTACACACGTTCATAGGTCATGGTAACCACTTTCCATCAGGTGGGCCGTGTGCTTGTCTGCCACCTAAGTTGTATAAAAAAAAAAAACAAATTGTAACTTAATTATGCAAGGTATCGGGACTTCTCGCGAATTATATCATGGAACTTACTATATCTGCCGACGTTTCGGATGCGTTGCAGCACCCGTGGTCACGACTTGACTCGGTGCTGCAACGCATCCGATACGTCGGCAGAAATAGTAAGTTCCATGATTTAATTCGCGAGAAGCCCCGATACCTTGTTTAATTATGAATTCACACCGCGACAGTTTAAAAATTGTAACTTAACTTTCAGATCTAACTAGACCATAATTCATTATACCCTACTATTTCATTAACACACTATTATACATATAACTAAACGATAATTAGTTCATTAATTATAATTAAATATAATTATGAACATGAGACATGTTTGCGTTTGTAATTATAAGAATCTTATTGTAATCTTGTGCGCGTGAGAAAAATTTATGTAATGAATCATCTCGACTTGTTATGTCAACAAACGAGACGTAATTAAGAGCTTTATATCTCATGCGGAAACTGTGTAGTTTTTTTTTTTATATACCACTTAGGTGGCAGACAAGCGTACGGCCCACCTGATGGAAAGTGGTTACCGTGGCCTATGGACGTGTGTAACACCAGAGAAACCACACTCGCGCTGCCGACCCTGTAAGCACAGAGTTTCTGTGCCGTCACCTAGCGTAATGGCCAGGATTCGACTCTAAGACCTTTCGATCGTAAGCCCGACTCATGAACCACTAAGGTACCGACGCTTTAATAATTGATTCTTCGTAGCAGAGAAGTAATGCTATCTCTGTCGTAAAGGCGTACACTCTCAAGATGTTTACCCACACCGTTATCACTTCCTTAACCATAAAGAATGCGTGACAATGACCCGCTATCAGCGCGTCAAGCCTCGTTTGTTTACCTAATCAGTAATCAGTTGTAATATGTCAATATTGCAATCGATAAGGACGTTTCGCTGATAGCTGATATATAAACATTGTTGTCATAGTTCGAATTTTGTAGCGAAATTAGACGTCTTCAGATACTTTCGATTGGGAGTGGGGTATTCAATCTGAACGGTCCAAAGCGAATTGATGTATTGTTATGAAAAATGTTACATACATACATACATAAATCACGCCTTTATCCCTGGAGGGTTAGGCAGAAGTAAATTAACACCCACATTTCACCAATACTTGTATTCGGTCTTACGTAATAGGGGGTTGACTCGAGCCATGCATCTGAGGCTGAGTCTGGGCTGTATATATCTGTCTGATGTTAAACAGCCCTATCCTTTAGTCGCCTTGTACGACACCGCATGGGAGGAGATGGGGGTTGCCCTAATTCTACTCTGTCGGAAACCACGCGGCAAAATTGTAATTAAATTATATACACAGTTACCGACATAGGTCACACACACATAAGCAAGCTGAAATGGCAGTGGGCTGGCCACGTTTGTCGAAGGATCGATGGCCGTTGGAGCAAACAAGTCCTAGAGTGGAGACCGCGAGAAAGTAAACGAAAGGTAGGACGCCCCCTAGTCAGATGGGCGGACGACCTGAAAATGGTGGCTGGGACAGACTGGATGTGGAAGGCAGAGGATCGGAAAAAATGGCGCACATTGGGAGAGGCCTATGTCCAGCAGTGTACTGCGGTGGTGTAATTGATTGATTATTGATTGATATATACACAGCGGGTGTCAAATTCATATTTCCACATCCATACATGCGCAAGTATATCAGTCTGTCTGTATATCTGTCTGACGCTTTCACGCCTAAACCACTGAACCAGGCCAGGCTTGCGCTCAAGGAGGATGGAGGTCGTTGACTTTGTTGAGCGACCTCCGACGTCAGAAGCGGCTCCCAGACCTCTCATTTTCCTAAAAATAAAACTGTATTCTCCAACTATTGCACGCTAACCCTAAAAAATGTATTTAACATTACAATGTACTATTAACATTTCTCATTACCGAGGTACTTACGGGTTAAATAAACTGCTTGGCATGTTTCCATTACGAGTACCTACTATTTAATGGCGCGTGCAATGCATATCTGTGATAATGTCATGAGCGCAATGAAAAATGTAATAACGATTTGTTAGAAATTGAGCGTGTGACATTGGCAATCTAATATGTATATTGTTGCTAATGATATATATCTAGAAGTGTACGAACCTACTGATCCCCTAAAATTGGTACCTTACGTCTACTCGTCTCCTCATATATTAGAGGCACCCACTCATCCCCTGGATCCACCCGATCACCCGATCATCCCCATCTGTTATTTGTTTTAAAATTCAACCTCTTAGGTCTGTATTTTGGAACGTTATCATTCAGAAAAGTAAGTACAACTCACTCATCGAATACTATGTAGTTTCAAGTCGAGATCCATTCGACTAGAAACTAGTTTTAAGTACTGATTATGTTCTAAAACTACGAGTAGAGAATCCCATACTCACAGGTGGAGTGGAACCTCTTAGCCTTAGGAGGGATTTAGCCTCACTGTGTGTGTTCTACCGCCTATACAATGGTTTGTGCTCAGATGAATTGTTTGACATGATGCCCGTAGCTATATTCTATCATCGCACCTCTCGCCATAGGCAGGGAATTCATCCTCACACATTGCAACCTGAGACGGTGCGCACTGTACGGTATGAAAGAAACTTCATCCCACGCACACTCAAGCTGTGGAATGACCTCCCTGCTGCGGTTTTCCCAAGCGCTTACCATATGCGGTTCTTCAAGAGAGGCATCAGAAGGTTTCTTCATGGTCGGCAGCGCGAGTGTGACACCCCTGTTGCATACGTCCATAGGCCACGGTAACCGCTTCCCATCAGGTGGGCCGTGTGCTTGTCTGCCAACTAAGTGGTATAAAAAAATGTTTCAAATTATATGTGATTGACGTTCATAAAATCTATTCTAATACAATCTGACTTCTAGTTTCAAGTCGAGACTCATAACTGAGTGTATCTTTCTAAGATAAGGGCTTAAAAGTCCAACTAATCTATATATATAAAAAAGTCGTGTTAGTTACACTATTTATAACTCAAGAACGGCTGCGCCGATTCGGTTGAAAATTGGTGGGGATGTAGCTTAGGACTAGGAGACGGACATGGGATACTTCTCATCCCGTTCGACCTTCATCCTGTTGGACCGCGTTCCCGTGTGACGTGATATAAAACCTCAAAGAGAATACAAGTCACTATAAAACGCGGTACGAGTTTAACCAAAACGCATCTGACTCGGTATAACAAAATTTGCAATGACAGAAACGTAATTTTGTCTATGGTTAAGTATAGTTAAAAATTTGACAATTGTAAATTTTGTCTGTAATCAATAATACGTCTTAGTATTAGTCAGTCACTTGAAAAAAACATTCTCCACTATATCAAAATAGGTATAACATACATTAGATTTGAGTTATAGAAGTGAACATATCTAAATAATATTCTAAACATAACTCGGAAGAAGTCGCGGGCAAAAGCTAGTAAATAAATAAATGAAATTCTTCAACATTCATAACGCTATCTAGACTCATGGTAAGCATAGCTTAACTAGCTTGCGTTGAATGCGGATCAACCACAGAACAGAGAAAACTAGGGATAAACATACGTAAGATACTTTTGTTATGTAAATGCATTTATTTTGCATAGAAATACGGAGATATGAATGAGTCTTTCTCAAATACGGGCTAAAAGTCCAACACGCACTTCGTTTTTTTCCTTAAACACCCGCGTCATCACCATATCGTCCAGTATCCAGACAGAAATTAGTCTCATTCCGAAAAGAATGTTCCCGAGAGTTATATAAAGGGAGGAGTATAACGTTTGACCCTCATGACCATTAATTCGCTTGCCAAGAGCAGTGATTATCTCAAATGGGGTGCGTCGTGCGGGAGACGTGTTTACCCACCCAGCTGTGGAGCTTGCAGATCTTGACTCGGTTAACTCGAGTATTATTGATCGTATAGTGATGCGATGTAATTGTGACGTGTCCTCGATTAAGGAGTGGCCATAAATTCGTTATGTTATGAGCTGGAGGTTGGTATAATTAAAACTTATATGAAGTACAAAGGATTCCCACACAAAATAATATTTATAATATAGATAGAATTATTATTTCCTTTAATAATTATTATTATATAATATAAACTAGTGGTATGGGTAATGGACTGCTGAGACGAGGTCTCGGGCTCGATCCCAGGTTTAGCATGGCACACACCAAAGACTTTTCGATGCTTTTCGAAGTTATGTGTGTATTTATCGCAGGTTTATAAGTGCCCGGTTAATGGCAATACGTTCGCCACCTATTACATTGGAACCTAAACATAAACTGGCGAAATGTGGGTGCTAGCACCTCTGCCTACCCCTTCGGGGATATAGGCGTGAGTTTATGTTATGTTATGTTATTATTATTTCATTGCTTCTCAATCACGGTGTTTATCCGTATAGAAGTACCATTGAGAAACCGCAATGAAAATAATAAACAAATTCAATTCAATTTAATTCATTTGCTTGTAACATGGAAAAAATAAGTGGGAATAAAAAATATAGTAATCAAGCATATTTCGCCATAAAGTTAGGTTAGATTATTAGGTTTACAAAGCAATATTTACTTGGTAACTAAAAATATTGCAGTCACAATAATAGCGCAGCAGCTACAGCGCATGTCTGCAGTGGTACGAATTACATGCATATTTCTTTAAAAAGTCTTCCACTGTATAAAAAGTCTCGTCTACCAACCATTTATGTAATGTAACACAATTTTTTTTAAGAGGTATGTCTAATCGACCCTGGCAATGAGTTGTAATTTAGTGGAGCCATATAAACACAACTACGTCTAAATATTTCTAACCTATGTACCGGCATCTCAAGTGGCATGTGTGTTACTTTTTTACTATTATATTCAAGTCTATGTCATGGTACGTGGTGCTGTTCAGCACTGCTGCGTGCTGCAGGCTTCGGAATCATACCTTTATTCACGCCTAAGTAAATTTGCAATCCGTTGATGGTAAATATGAGTGAAATCTGAAAATCCCAGAAGCTATCAATTCTAAAATGTTGGTCCTCAATGCAGTAACCGTCTTGACAGATGCTTTTTCACTCAAAATTAAAAGAACGTGCATTAGTGGGTTTTCTGCAGAATGTTTCTCATTAGATCATAACATACTTATTACACAAAACTTCGTCAGAGTTACCCAAAATGACTATAGTTGTTCTGTTATGAAATTGTGTACCTATGTAACATTTTGCATCAATATATATTTTTTTCTTTTGTTCATTTGTACCAACCTCCACGTTGCCGTCTAGTCTATTTCATGGTATGTTTCACTGGTGCCTGCTGCAGAGTTTGGAATCATACCTTAAGAACCGTAAGAGTACGACGCACCCATCTCACCGGTCCCAGTGCTTTAGAGTCCGCGAGAATTTCCACGTTTGAAAAAAGGCATAAGGTATAGGATTCAAATTAAAGCAAAATCGACGCGATTGTAGAGCAAGATCATGTCGATATGTACGATTTTTCTGTGATTATGCATAATGCTTCTTACATTTTCTGTATAATTCAAATTCGCAAATAAATTTCGCTCATATTAAAGGTATTAATGTGAGGACTACATACTTTGTTAATAGTATTAAATTATATTGAGTCATACGATGAGTCAGGAGTACAAATCGATTCCGCTACCCTACCTCAAACATGGCGGTATTTAGGCTCTAATGACGTAAGGGCTGTATTGTAACTTTGAAGGTCAATATTTGGTATCTTAGAATCAATATTTGTATACCACCTAATCTAAAAATACACTAACAAAACATTTGAAAACATAAAATCCATAATATTTTATGTTGAGTTAGCGTATGCGTCAAAATCACAAGAAGTTATGCATTGATTGAGCTTCAATTTTGATAATAACTCGCTTCAAAGATGGTTCTTAGCTAATTTTATTCGCATTCTTAGATGTTACGCTAATCATACTACATATACATACATACCATTTTGTAAAAAGATATACTCTTTTTACCCGACTACGGCTAAACAAAAGGAGGATTATGATTTTGACAGGCTATTTATGTATGTGTAGATGAACCTATCATCTGATCCTTCATAGCTCTTCAACCACTCATTAGAACTGGACAAATGACGTACCGTTAGAAGCGTGTTAGTCGTCCGCTGGTTATTTTAGGCTAAATAACGTGTCACTGAATCTAATGGGGCACCCTCTAGCAGTCATATAGTACTGTGTTAATAAATTTGAGATAAATATGTCGTGTTTGGTATCAACTGAAAGGGCTTAATTAGCACATTTCAAATATGTATAAATTATACCGATATACTATAAAAGCACGCAGGGAAAAGACCAAACGACCACAATTATCCTTGATATTGACTTGTTTAATATTTTCTAGAGCTTGATTTTTCAGTAGTCTGGTTTTAGTTTTAAACTTATTTTTTAATGTATTTCCGTACGAAACTCGATCGAACGGGGAGTAATATAGTAGACTGCTAGAGACCGTACTCAGTGACTTCTATTTTTTTAACGTGCGCAAAATCCCCTCGGATACCCCCCTCCGCGACTAGATACCTAATTATGTAGATACCCGGATGGTTGGAAGTAATGTAATGTTTAGGTTTTATTTGGAGACAGTGTAATTTTCAAGCTCACATTTAATGGGTAAACTTATGATATAGTTTATTAAGAGCATTCAGGCGAATAGCAATAGCACCTAGCCACAACCTAGCCTAGTTAACAAATCCTAGCCTAGCTATCAAAGTTGTTGGCAGGTGCTATTTGTGAATACAAATTAATTTTTATACAATCTGCACATTGATTTCTAGCTACCTATCATCTCACTGGGTCTTCAGGACAATGTGCCCTTTAGATCCAGAAACTTTAAATGTTACATTAGTTTTTAAATTATCTTTACTTTGAGTTAAAGTCTGTTAAAGTTTTTAGTGAGAATTACGTTTTAAAGGAACACTTTTAGTTAGAGTAATCGGCATGCTCATTGCAGTTACCTTTCCCGGGACAGTCATTAAGAATTATAGAGATGCGACCTTGACATCTCGAGAGTTTACGTTTATCCTCTCAAATCCTTTCCTAAATACTGTATCCTCATTTTACCGCCCTTAAAACCAACATAATATTATCTCGAACATCTTTTTATTCGATTGACGACAATAGGCTCGCTCTCTTTTTTTTAAGTGGAACTAGAAAAATGTTGCAGACGAAATTTGGATTTTAAATGGAGCTTCGAGAGAAAATTTGATGAAATAAAGAGCATGAGTAGGTATGGACTACGAAATTCCATAGATGTTTGTAAAAAAAAATGAAGTATGAAAAAAAAAAAAAAAACTAACCAAGATAAAACTAACTAAAATAGCTAATACAGCCAACAGAGTATATACAATCATATAGAAATAGCAAGAAATAATTCCTATCAATGAAAAAACTATCAAAAAGGGTTTTTGACAGCGGTGGGATTCGAACCCACGCCCTTTCGGACTGGTGCCTAAAACCAGCGCCTTAGACCGCTCGGCCACGCTGCCTCATGGAGAGAGCGATGAAATAACGGTACAGATATGAAAATTTACTTAATTTCCATATTCGGGAAAGCAATTGAATGAATTTACTCACTTCTGTGTATTGTCTACCATTAAAATTGGTAGCAAAATGTGATAAGTGTTTTAGTTGACAATTTAAAATAATGCGCTATAAATATTCTACGGTATTTAAACTAGGCATAATTATAGGTTCATGGAGGCAGATAGACATACTTATTATTGCTTTTGTTGTTATAAACACACTACTACCATTACTGGCAGTATAGTCCATATTGTTGTTTGTCTGGAAGAGATCGCAGACCGCGATAAGACCGCCCATTGTACAACAATCTAACTTGTATGTATCCATCGTTTGTATCCTATGCTTGGTGTGTAAAACATACATACATATAATCACGCCTTTATCCCTGGAGGATTAAGCAGAGGTGAATTAACACCCACATTTCACCGATAATTGTATTCGGTCCCACGTTATAGGGGGTGAGCCTATTGCCGTATGCCGGGCGCTATTGACTCAAGCCATGCAACTGAGGCTGAGTCTGGGCTGTAGGTATATATCTGTCTGATGTTAAACAGCCCTATCCCTTAGTCGCCTTCTACGACACCGCATGGGAAGAGATGGGGTGGTGTGTAATAAAGAGTATTTATCTTATATATAAACACCCTGTCTGGCCAATGCTGATATTTATATCTTTTGGAATTCAAATTCTCCAGGGAAAACTTAATTACGATCCCCCATCTTTGGGTCTATGCTAGTTTCAATTTGCGGAGCCTTCTTTATAGAAAACGAAGGGTCAACTTCAACATTAGAGATTGAATTTTTTATCTGCATTGATCTATATTCCCCTTTTTTTATTTAAAGAAAGAAAGAAAGAAAGAAAGAAAATGTTTTATTTTGATTCTTACAGTGTGTTACTTATGTACTATACTTAGGTACAACTAACCTTAACCTATTTCAATAACATATTGCTTGTTTATGAAAATAATACTCCACTGGCATTATACAAGCACATAAGGACAAAGCTACCGGTGTTCAAGGCTATCTATAATAATGGACTTTTAATAAACACCCTCGGTATCTCAGTCATAGAGAGTGATGTGACCTAGGTCAAAGGTTTGATTCCCAGTCTTTTTTTTATACCACTTAGGTGGCAGACAAGCACACGGCCCACCTGATGGAAAGTGGTTAATGTGGCATATGGACGTGTGTAACACTGAGGAGTCACACTCGTGCTGCCGACCCTGTAAGCACAGAGTTTCAGTGCCATCAGTGTAGAGGACATAGGAAGACATGCCTTTAATCTTCCTACCGACAGCACAATCTCTCCAGTGAGCTCTGGCTACCCTACAGTTTCATCACCATCATCGTAGCGATTTAATCATATAGATGTTCGACAATGTCAGGCAGATAATGATATCCCCAATATTGGTTAATAATAGTTTGATACATACATACAGTCACGCCTCTATCCCCTCGGTTAGGCAGAGGTGAATTAACACCCACATTTCACCAATCATTGAATTCAACAGCCCTATCCCTTAGTCGCCTTGTACGACACCGCATGGGAAAAGATGGGTTGGTCCAAATTCTACTCTGCCGGGAACCACGCGGTTGGATAGCAACAAGCAAAATGTCATATTTGAATTCGTTATCTCTGTAATGGCGTCCTCGACCTGAATTTATAATTTAACTGATAACTGAGCGAAACTTCCTTTTAAATCTAATAAGAACTATGTAGGATTTTGATATCTATTACCTAGGTGAACTTCTTAAGATTGGGGAATTTCCACAGTCCGACATAAGCACCCCTATGGCCGACGGAGTAGGGATTTTTTATTTTTATTTTTTTTATACCACTTAGTTGGCAGGCAAGCACACGGCCCACCCACCTGATGGAAAGTGGTTACCGTGGCCTATGGACGTTTGTAACACCAGAGGAGTCACAGTCGTACTGCCAACCCTGTAAGTACAGAGTTTCAGTGCCGTCAGTAGAAGACAAAGCAGAACAAGCCTTTAGTCTTCCCACTGACAACACAAATTCTCCAGTGAGCTCTGGCTACCCTACTCACCGCTGGGAACATAACACGAAGTTATTATAACCGCGGTATTCTGTAGGGCGGAGGTACTGCCCCAGTCGAACTGCTCAGTTGGGCGGAAATACCGCTGTGTCCTACCTCCTATTAAAGGGTAGGGTTGATATCTGTGGGGATTTTCACTCGAAAAGAGGGTACCGAAACAATACCGTTTCGAACCAAGCGGTTCGGGACATCCTTTTTATTCTTGCACGATAAAGAAGGACACCTTACAGACATACAGAAAAAGTACTGAATTAAGAATTTATCAAGCATCTTTTAAAAAGGACTGATGGCACAGAAACTCTCTGTGCTTACAGGGTCGGCAGCACGAGTGTCACTTCTCTGGTTTTGCACGCGTCTATAGCACACGGTAACCACTTTAGGCCGTGTGCTTGTCTGCCACCTAAGTGGTATAAATTAAAAAATAAATAAAAACTAATCCCGGCATTTTCAAATGTAGAGTTATAGAAAAATAAAAAATAATCTAGTTCTAATGTAGTTCGCTGAGTTTCTTGCTGGTATCTTCTCAGTAGAACTAATCTACCGAACCAGCGAAAGAATCATTTTCTAATGGTTTATTTTTACATTATTTAATATTTTTATATTATTTTTTGATATACATAATTGTAAAGTTTTGACGTTCATATGTGCTCTTTATGTGTCTAAACTGAATAAATGAAATTGATTCTTTGATTCTTTGAAAAATATATTTCAAACGATCTACAATAACGCAAGTGAAACTGCAATCAAAATCTAATTCACAATAAACGTAAAACGAGATCGAGTATACACTCATGCTTTTCTCCCCCCGGGGTAGGCAGAGCCAACCCGCCATTTGGTTCTCTCCTTACACTCAACGACCCCTTATTAAAAAGGGGATGATATATTGATTTTAAAATCGTTTCGCCATGCTATTGTCCGCTAAGTAATTGTTCATGACTGTTAAGTATTAAATATTAATACCATAACTCATGTCAGACATGGGGGTTAGGGTGGGTTATGGTTCGGCAAAGAGCGTGTGTTTAAGTGTAATTTAAAATTGACAAGAATTTAAAAGTCGAATTGAACTCATTTAATCGAAATTTTGAATGAAATTTGGTTAGAGGAAAGTTGGGAAATATGGAACACCTATTATGTTCCCCGATTATTGAACCGAATTATGTTTCCTGAAACACAAAAAGAAAGTGAAAGTTAAAACTAGCAAAAGACGAAAAGAGAAAATTGGCAGGTAATACAGGCCATAGTATGAAAATACAAGGTTTTGATACCTGTATGCTAAACATTACTTATGCCGAGGGTTATTATAAAGAAATGAGTAACACGATTTTGAAATGACTGAAGGAAATGTTAGTTTCTGGGATTAATTTGATTTTAAATGGTTTTTCCAAAATTTTCCTTCAAAAATTAGCTTTATCCTAATAAATCACGATCAGAACACATAATAAATAGTTTTTATTGGTCAAAGCGTTCTCAGTTTTGTTTTTGAACAACAATTTAGTAATTCAATTGATTATTTAATTTAATATTTTTCTTGAAAACGTATCAGAAACGAATTTCCATTTATAATGCGTCACCCCTTTAGCCCATGACACATCCAGTAATCCTATATCTCCCCCATCTAGGGGTCGGTGGGGCTTCATTCATCGCTAAGGTTCGTCGACATACCCCTCTCTCCCCTTCACTCTCCTTCACCGTGCGATCCACCCCGCCATCTGCCAATCAATAGAGTTACGCAACAGTCTGGGTTGCCACTAGCACGTGGAGCCTAACACTGTATTTATAGATTTTAGTTTATATTGCAATATGATTGGTCTTTTTAACCAAGTACAAAAAAGGAGGGTTTGTGAGCTGTAACTGAAATTACTAGTGTTGTCGTTTGACCCACCAAAATCTAAATTGTTTGCGTTAGGAGTAAGTTCACCGAGACCTTGACTCGGACGTCTTGGGCGGATGGTGACCATGGTTTTCTTATAAGAGAACGGAAGAAAAAGGGTAGTACCCTGGCTAGTATGCTACAATACTCTAGAGGTACCGTTATAAAAACTGCAGTTACCGTATTACGGGGAAATCCTATATCTCCTTAACACAGGTTGCTTATAGTCTATTTAGGAAAGCAATTACTGTAACTCAACTAACCCATTGAAGAAGAACAACCCTATATTTTGAAATGTGCAAAAATTGTAAAGCTACAATTGTGATTTATGAATAAATTATTTATTTCATTAAACTTGTCTTGTTCTCTGTTCAAAATAATGACCAATCATATTATTTTATTGTCTCCCGTGATTGCTTGTATAGTTTTTCACGTGTTAAGGTTAAGATAAGAATGATGTTCACGCTTGACATAATTTGAAGAGCAATCCACGAGGATGTCTTACTTAGAAACGTCATTTATAATTAATCACTTTCACAATTGTCACCTTACTAATTGAACGTGTCTTCTGTTGATCTACTTTCCCGGCAGAGTAGAATTTGAGCCACACCATCTCTTCCCATGCGGTGTCGTACAAGGCAACTAAGGGATAGGGCTGATTAACATCAGACAGATATATACAGCCCACACTCAGCCTCAGATGCATGGCTTTATTCAACAATAGTGCCCGAAAGACGGCACTATTGTTGATGGTTATTACGTAGGATCGAATTCAATGATTGGTAAGATGTGGGTGTTAATGTACCTCTGCCTAACCCTAAGACGTGATTATATGTGTGATTATTTTATACAAGCTTTTTACCTAACCGGGATAAAGATTATGCCCGCTTTAAACAAATGACCTAGACGTTTTAAACAAATGAACTAATTTAACCAAATGTCGTGATTTTACTTCAATATCTAATAGAAGGCGACAACCCTACAGACGACTCTCCCTTCTTTCATTCATCTAGTCTAGATCAAAGACGTCTGGAGGAGGTCTGGATCGAGGGTATTAAACCTCTCTGTCTTAAAGCTAGCCTAATAATACAGTGAACTTTCACTCTCTTGTACTTGCTTCTAAGATAAACAACTTTTACTTGATGGCACTTTTCACCTATGCTAGATTTTACAGTTAAATACGTATTATGCCTTATTCAGAAATAGTCGGAGTCCAGAAAGGAGTTCTTTTGAAAGGATCTATGCACTTAGTCTAATAAAACAATACATTCTAGGAAAAAGTGACATATGACCATTTTTTCTGGTTTAATACTTTTTTTTTAATACCACTTAGTTGGCAGACAAGCACACGGCCCACTTGATGGGAAGCGGTTACCGTGGCCTATGGACGTATGCAACACCAGGGGTGTCACACTCGCGCTGCCGACCATGAAGAAACCTACTGAGGCCCCTCTTGAAGAACCCCATATTCTAGGCGCTTGGGAAAACCGCAGCAGAGAGGTCATTCCACAGCTTGAGTGTGCGTGGGATGAAGTTTCTTTCATACCGCACAGTGCGCACCGTCTCGGGTCGCAATGTGTGAGGATGAATTCCCTGTCTATGGCGAGAGGTGCGATGATAGAATGTAGCTACGGGCATTATATCAAACAATTCATCTGAGCACAAACCATTGTATAGGCGGTAGAACACACACAGTGAGGCAAAATCCCTCCTAAGGCTAAGAGGTTCCACACTACCTGTGAGTATGGGATACTTTTTAAAGAGTGATTTTTCAGCAGTCGGGTTTTAAACTCATTTGATGTACAATCAAGAGTTTTCTACTTACCTATTTTGGTAGTTAATCGGCACAGCTGAGTGTGACGGAAATAGACCCTTGTCAAATTCGCTGATAGGTCCTGTTGGAGATTATAGATAAGCCTTATTTTCGATAACTAACAAGAGTCAATGGCTAAGTAGTTAAGGAGTCAGCTTTGGGGGCTCTGTGGTTCCCACACCCGAGGAGAGGGGCAGATTGAGAGAGATGCGTTTGGGTCGGCCAGGGTGCGAGGGATATTCAAATTCAAATTCAAATTTTATTTGCATAAAACATGGTGTACCTACATAAATGTTATAAAAGGTTTACAAAACTGAGCATGCATATTTTGCCAGTGGTGTACTAGCGCACAAATATTTATTCCCTATTAACTTTGATTAAAAAATTCGTCAATGCTATAGAAGCTATGTTCATTTAGCCATTTATATAATTCTTTTTTAAATATTTTAGTGCTTATTCCTTTAAGATACATTGGTATTTTATTGTAAATTCGTACACACATAGCAAGGCAAATAATATGCCTGTTAACCTCACCTTCGGCAACCAAAAACGACCCACAGGCGTCGTGCGTTTCAGTATGTACATGTTTTTAATATAGTCGATATACTTATACGTATTAACGATCAACAACAAATATTTTTGCGAATTGTTTAGACATAACATAACATAAACTCACGCATATATGCTCGAAGGGGTAGGCAGAGGTGGTAGCACCCACATTTCGCCAGTTTATGTCCCAATGTAATAGGTGACGAGCGTATTACCACTAACCGGGCACTTATAAACCTGCGATAATTACACACATAACTTCGAAAAGCATCGAAAAGTCATGTGTGCGCCATGATTAAACCTGGGATCGAACCCGAGACCTCGTCTCAGCAGTCCATTACCCAAACCACTAGGCTATCGCGGTTAGATCGTTTAGATTAGCGCTATAAAATCTAAAATATTCTTCACAAAATCACCCTTGAATCCAGGTATGATATTGAAGCAGTCTAGACAGAGTTGATTGGCATGGTAGGGTAACAACCCTTATACAGATCTATGATCTTTAAATACAGCTTTTACTAATATTTACCCTCTCTATGATTAAAATATTTGCATTGGTCTGGATGTTTCAATGTATAATATGTATGTATTTACAAAAAAAAGGATGTTTCAAATCAAATCAAATAATGTATGCAAATAAATTATTTGATTTGATTTGAAAGTATTACGAAGGCGGTGCGCTTATGGAACGCGTTGCCACTGAACAACAGAAGGGCAAAATCCCTAAATGTATTTAAATTAATGGTCAAGAACCACTACCTATCATGTTGTGCACAGTGTAGGTAATAGCTCACAATTCTGGAGCGTCAGTGAAAAGTGATACATTTCGAGTTATATTATTTATTTTATTTTTTGATATAGAAGATCTATAAAAAATTATCTATCTTTGACTCCTAACCCCGTATCTTTAGGGTTTAAAATGAGCGACTTAATTTGGAGCATAATGATATAACTGAACGTTTTTTTACCGTTTCAATTGTGTAAAATAATACTTTTAAAATCATATCAAATTGAACTAAACAATATTTTTATTTCTGTACTGTATAATGATACAAATTGAATCAACGAGTTTAACACAATGTAAATGTATGGATTAGAATTAGTACATTGTAATATAAGTACACTTCCATTAATATACATTTTAAAACTTACTTTAGATTATTTCGTGAAAAGTGATACAATTATATTTATGACGTTAAAAAAACAAATAAATTTTAATAAAGTTATGTCTAAAATGATACAATTCTTAAAGAATCAATTAACACCATGATATATTACAATTGTTAAAATGTGTCGAGTGATATAACTAAATTAGTATCAATATAAACACAGTGTCGGTATAAGTGTCTAATAATACAATTATAGTTGTACCAAAAACACAAGCTTATTCAAATATTTGCATCATCTAAAATTAAGTGTAAAGTGATACAAATCCTCAGCTGTAATTACCTAGCGTACACCTCCCGCGACCCCTTCCCGCGTTGAACACTGTGCGAACGGGATGGTAATATTAACAGGGAATACCCAAGTGAAACAGGAATAACGTTGTTTGGTGATGCAACCGACTCGCTAGTCTCGCTTCGACGTTCTTCACGGGCGCACAATGCTTATGGTAAGTAAGTTGTATCATTTTACACAAAATACGTAATATTTTTATTGGCATTATTTTATTAATATTTGATACAAGTTTTATGCAAATATAAATAATAATGCTATTTAAGTAAAGTTAATTAATATAGTATTCAATTATAAAGATCATAAGCTTAGAGTATTTATATTAAATTACTGTGTACTGTAATGATTAAATCGATTATGTCTTGCTTACCTATTTATTCTTTCTTTTTGGGAGTGTTATATAGTATACTAGCTGTGCCCGACGGCTTTGCCCGTCGTATACTTCATACCCCCGGGTGCTTAACCTTTCGGGGTAGGTATGAAAAATAGATAGTAGCCAATTCTTAGACCTATTGAGTAGGTACCTATACATATACAATTTGATAATAATCGATTAAGCTGTTTCGGAGGAGTATAGTACCTAACTAACACTGTGACATGAGAACTTTATATGTATATAAGAATATTGTTTGTATTCTTTAAATATAAGTTTAATATCTAAATATAAGTCTTATTTTCACCAGGATTGATTTTTCGATTTTTTACAGTCCGCAGTAAAAGCAAGAATAAATAGGATTATGGAGGGCGTAGGAGGTGAAGAACACACTAAAGTGGATGAAAAGACAAGCATTACGAAAAAACAAATTGAAAGGCAGACGGAAGAATCAAATACTACTGAAATTCAAACATATCAAGATTTTGAGACCACAGGTACAAGTTTAAATTTATCAGACAAAGAAAATGAAATTATTTATATGGCGTTAGAGGTCTCCAAAGAAGAGCCATCAGGTAATACAAATATTGAACTTAAATCAGACTGTCCTGAAACTTTGTCACCTAGAATGTTTGACTTCAGTTCTGGTAGCAGCGACGACTACGTACCAAATACAGACACAGATGATTCATCTGACAATAGTGTATTTTGTCGACGACGCTGCCTCAATAAAGTACGCCAAAAAAAACGTATCAGAATTTCAGAAAGTTCGTCGGTTACGTCGGTAGAAGAATCAGAACCAAGTTGTTCTAGTTCAAATGTTAAAAAATTACGTAAATCGATCAAAGAGAGAAGAGCTGACAGACAGGAGAGACTCATGTTAAGAAATGCAGGGAAAAGCTACGTTACGAAATTGGGTAAAGTAAAACAGGGCAGATCTTTAGCACCCTTAACGGATTGTCGCATGAAATGTAACATTCGTATACCTCATGATATTAGGGAATGTGTTTTTAAAGAGTATTGGCTTTTAGGTTCATATGATGAACGAGCTAAGTATACAGAACGTTTAATAAAAATTAATAAAAAGAAAACGCACACCATAGGGGCGAAACTTAAACGGGAATACAATAATACATATAAAATTATATATTTTGGTGATGAAAATAAAATATGTAAAGGTTGCTTATTAAAAACTCTCGGTGAGAGTAATCGATTCTTACAGACAGTTTGTGAAAAAATAATAAAATATGGTCGGGTACTTAAAAGTGAAAAAGGCAGAGCTGCCAGTTACAAGAAAATTTCTGAAGACCGACTTAAAGCAGTTGAAGAGCACATTAATAAATTTCCTGCCTACCAGAGTCATTATTCTCGAGCCAAGTCTTCTAGAAAGTATCTTAGTGCCGATCTCTGCATAACTAAGATGTATCAACTTTATTGTGATGAAAATAGTGACCCCGTTTGTAAGACTGTGTACGCCAAAGTTTTCCATGACATGAACTTATCATTTAAAAAACCAAGCATTGATACTTGTAACAAATGCAACCAGTTACAAAATAAACTAAAATATTCTATAGACGCTGAAGAGATTACTCAACTACAAGAATTGTTACAAAAACACCAGGAAGATTATGAGAATGCATATAACGAAAAACGTAAAGACAAAGAAATAGCAAAAACGAATAGTTTACAAACATGTGTAGTTGCATTCGATTTGCAACAATGTTTACCAACTCCTATGTTAAATACTCAATCGGCTTTTTATAAAAGACAATTATGGGTTTACAACCTAACAGTTCATGATTTTATGTCGAATAACGCATATTGTTACATGTGGCCTGAATCAAGTGGTGGCAGAGGTGCAAATCAGATTGCATCATGTTTGTATGATTTTATTAACGTACGATTACCTTTACTTCATCCAACTGCAAATAAGCTAATTATGTATTCTGATTCATGTTCCGGCCAAAATAAAAATTCTATAGTTTGTACATCATTGCTAGTAGCTGTCAACGATTCTACGCAACTGAATAACATAGAACATAAGTTCCTCGTTCCCGGCCACACACACATGGAGGTTGATAGTGACCATGCACTTATCGAAAAAGCAAAAAAACGAACATCTATGAACATTCACCATCCTCGTGATTGGTGTCAGTTAGTAAGAACAGCCTCTAATAAAAGTAACAAATTTTCAGTTATTGAAATGACAGAAAATGATTTTTATGACTTTGCCCTTTTTTCAAAAAATAACCTTTTAATAAAAAAAATAAATGAGGTCGGAGAAAAGTTTGTTTGGTCCGATGTTCGTGTAATGAAATTTACTAAAGGTCAATTTCCCGATTTTGAATATAAAGAGAAAATCATAGGTGATTACCAATTAATGTCATACAAAAAGAAAAATAAAGACTATAGCCTTGTTAATATAGACGCCATACAGAAATGTTACAAGGGTCCAGTTCCAATTAGTAGCCAAAAGAAAAAAGACCTACTGTCGCTTTTAGATTATATTGACCCAGGAGTTCATGAATTTTATCACAACTTATTAACTAACACTCATGTACGTGACATAGATCCTGATATTACATCTGAATAAAGGTATACGAAAAGGAGTAACTAATCTGTTGTTTGATTGAAGGTTTATCTGATTGTTAAAGCAAAAGTTTTTTAATTATTTGGAAAAAATGCACATTCCTTTTTATTCTTCACTGATTGTTGTTTTGTTTGCATTAAAAAATTATAGTATAAAATGACTAAGAAATTTGTTTAGACTGATTTAAAGAAATACATAACAATATATAAGTAATTTGTGATATTATTATATACGAGAGAATTATTATAAAAAGACTGTTACAATAAGTGTTTTATTAAGTTTTAACCATATTATTTGATACATATACTGAGATATGATCTCATTCTAGGCTGATTATTTACTTCAAGTAGTTAGAACATAAGGCGAGTTTGTTTAATATTGATTTACATTGATTATACTTATTAATAAATACAGTTTGTACCAAAATTTGTACCTATTATTTCACTCATCACTAATAGTACTACCTATATACTTAAGTAATATCAATATACACGCTGATATGTTCAGTTGTATCATCTTAACCACACTTTGTATCAAAAAAACACATCATATTTTTATAGACTCTAGAGGTGTCTAGTGATATGAATGTGTTTTTTCTGACAAATTTATAATTAAACGCTCAATACAACTCACATTTACTTAAATGAATAATATTTATTTCAACACTTTCTATTTTTTCATTTGTCTAGAGCACAACAATAGAATTTAAAAAAATTGTACCATTTATCATGAAACCTATAGACTATGTGTAAAGTAAGTCAAGTTAATTTGTATTAATGGTCACAAAATTGGTTAATAAATGTTTGATGTGTTTATTGATATAACTGTATATTTTCATAAATTATAAAAAAACTATACATATTAATCCTCAAATTCAACCATAAAAACCTTCGTTATTATAGTGTTTATTAATCGCAGTAGCATGTTTTTATTTTAATTCACTGTAAAATAAGTGACAATTTTTTAAAACTTTAAACTGGATTTTCTCAAAACTATGATTTTCGAGTTATATCACTTTTCACTGACACTCCAGAATTATCCCTTCGTATTAGTATGAACTATCTACTTTATGTATATATTTATTTAGTACATGTATATGTATTTTTATGTCAGTATTTATGTTGATATTTTTTTGTATAAAGCCGTATATTAATTTTATTTTACTTCTCTCTCTTTCTTTTGTTTTAATACACTATCTATTGAAGTCCAGTCGGTAACTACACCATATCTTTTGTTTTTATAACATTACTGTCCATCCCAAGGTTGCCTGGAACAAATCGCTTCAGCCCATTGTACATTGAACTGTACACATGCTACCTACTTGTCCTACTGTAAATCTGTTGGTGTACAATAAATAATTATCTATCTATCTATATGATTATGTTTATCCGCATTCTAGATCTCATAACATAAGCTAGTTTAGCTATGTTTACATGGGTCTAGATTGCGTTGTGTAGAATGTCGTGGAATATTTATTTATTTATTTATTTATTTATTGTTTATCTAAATTCTAAATCATACTGAAACGGTTGTTTGATCGTGTTAATCTATGGAACTATATGCGCGATTTGAAAAATTCCTTTTATCGGACTACTGCAAAGCCAAAGGGAGGTTATTTTTAAATTAGTCGAAATACTTAAAGCGTGCATTTCTCAGAGAATGCATTTTTAATTTTTTAGCAAGCAAAGGGGGTCTATTTATACTGTTGATTGATGGCATTTGGTGAAATTTATTGTTACACATATTAAGAATACACTCGTACTTTTTCCACGTTATTGATTATTAGACCTACCCGTTTACGCCTTACGGCATGTTTGAGGATACAAGTGTGTTCTCAATATGTGTAACAAAGGGGGATCAGTTTTTTTTTTATACAACTTAGGTGGCAGACAAGCACACGGCCCACCTGATGGAAAGTAGTTACCGTGGCCTATGAACGTGTGTAACACCAATGGAGTCACATCCGTGCTGCCGACCCTGTAAGAACAGAGATTTTAAGTGCCTTCAGTGCAGAACACAAAATCAAGACAAGCCTTTGGTCTTCCCACTGATAGCACAAAAACTCTCCAGTGATCTCTGGCTACCCTACTCACCGCCTAGTTTAAAGTTAAATCCAAAGTGGGGTAACAACCCTTGTCCCACGGCCGCCATCTTAAAGAGGTTAAAACGCGCTTATCTATTGACGTTCATAGTGCTCTTTATGGGCCTAAACTGGACTAAATATTCTGAATGCCACATCCAACTAGTACGACGAGTGAAACCGCGGGGCACAACAGCTAGTCTTTAATATATTTAGAGACATGGCCTGAAACACAGGTTTGCATAAATCTAGATCAGGCAGTTCGTAAGAAATATGTAAAGTAGATATATTTTTTAAAATTTTCTTGTAAGGCTTGTCCTGCTTTGTCTTCTGCTGACGGCACAGAAACTCTGTACTTACAGGGTTGGCAGCGCGACTGTGACTCCTCTGGTGTTACAGACGTCCATAGGTCACGGTACCACTTTCCATCAGGTGGGCCGTGTGCTTGTCTGCCAACTAAGTGGTATAAAAAAAAAAACCTGTAAAAGTTATTTTATTGCAATTATACACCTACTTAGTATGGTAATAATATACGTAGTACCATAATAAGCTTATAGCCATAAATATAAGACTATTGATAATATTATACTGTAAAGCCTTCTTCTTTCATAAATAAATAAATTATTATTATTATTTGACAATGCCATCGTCTCAAAATATATTTGCAAAGGCACCTGCCGAGCATATGGCTGAATAATTATATCTAATTTGAATAGGGTATACGAGAAGGGTAGTCCTTTGCACCTGTTAGGGTTACAAGGGGTTTCTCTCTTTGTCGTGTGAATTTTAGGATTACGGTCAATAGCTTCTATGTGCGTACTACTGGAGTACGCTGTATAGAATATTTGGTATCGCGAAAGGCTATTACTATTTGACCAGCAATAATTAGCCACTTTTCGTAGTTGTCATACAGATATCATAAAAAAGGCGTGCTATTCCTATACAGGTTATCCTCTTTCGTTCGATACCATCAGGTGAGATGAAGTCATATTGACGTGTCCTATGTAAAAACATAAGTATTACTGCACAGATTATTATTGACATACATGTAAATGCCTGTAAACCCCCGAAAGGGTAATCAGAGTACATTTATGATTGTAAGTCGTATGTAACATAGGACGTGTCTAATACCGTCAAGTGGAAGCGTGCCTATTACCAGTTTGTCATGGGCTGTATGATAACTATTGAATAGAGAACAGGTCTATCTCTTATCCTAGATAAAGAATAAAGGAGGTAGGACACGATGGTATTTCCGGCGCAGTGAGTAGGGTAGCCAGAGCTTACTGGAGTGTTTTTGTGCTGTCTGTGGGAAGACTAAAGGCTTGTCCTGCTTTGTTCATAGGCCACGGTAACCATTTTCCATCAGGTGGGCCGTGTTCTTGTCTGCCACCTGAATGGTACTATCAAACTATCAAAACCTCCTAGGTTTCACTCTTCTCGCACTTATAAGATATTTTTATCCATTTAAATAACCAACATTTCAATATAAACACAACTAATAAACCCATCAACTATCACTACATATGAAGAGCACCCTCTAGTAGAGTTACTCGGTTATTCCCCGTGTAAAAGTTAGTTTCACTATCGGAGCATCCTGTTTTCAGGTAGTTTTCCTGCCGTAAATGCAGTTATTTTTGTTATCTTCATACAGAAACTATTTTGCTAACGCACTGAAGGCCCGCTTTTGCAAGCGAGTTTTATTTTTATTTGTTTGTAGAAAAGCTTGTTATCCATTTTTAAATTAATTTTCTGTGCATTGGAAGAAAAATGGATTATGTTAAATGAACTAGGAGGTAGGACACGGCCTTATTTTCGCCCAATTGAACAGTCCGACTGGGGAAGTAGGTACCTCCGCCCTACAGAATACCGCGGCCATAATAACTTCGTGTTGTGTTCGCGGCGGTGAGTAGGGTAGCCAGAGCTCACTGGAGAGTTTGTGCTGTCAGTGGGAAGACTAAAGGCTTCTCCTGCTTTATCTTCGACACTGACGGCACAGAAACTCTGTGCTTACAAGGTCGGCAGCGCGAGTGTGGCTCCTCTGGTGTTACATACGTCCATAGGCCACGGTAACCCCCCACATAAGTGGTAAAAAAAACTACTTTGAACACAATTTTCTTTCTTTATATCTTATCTGTTTGTTAATGGACGCAAAAACTACTAAACGGATTGTGAAGCAATTTTTTTTAAACCTAGGAAACGCCAATTTAATTTCACCTCGTCTGATGGTACGCTAAAGGCAAAGTCTCAGGAATGAGGGTCACCAATATAGACACAAAGTAATGTTACAATGGTGGCACTCAGCTTGTCGGCCTCATCAGATGCTTTTTGACATCCCGCTTAAAGGTCCCGGGACTGTAAGAAGAAGGAAACACGTGAGCTGGTAATGAATTTGAGGTCTTGTTGGTGGCTGGCAGAGGTGAATTAACACCCACATTTCTCAAATAATTGTATTCAGTTCCACATAATAGGGGGTGAGTCTATTGCCGTATTCCAGGCACTATTGTTGACTCGAGCCGTGGATCTGAGGCTGAGTCGGCGCTGTATATATCTGTCTGATGTTAAACAGCTCTATCCCTTTGTCGACTTGTACGACACCGCATGGCAAAAGATGGGGTGGCCCTAATTATTCTACTCTGCCGGAAACCACGCGGCAAATAAAATAATCTATGTAAATGGTCTTGTCCAGACATAAAATCACAATTGGTTGAGCACAGCCAGAGATATTACCAAAATTCGTGATAACTTTCATCCCCGCGGAGGGAGCTGCGGGCTTCAGCTAGTAAATCTTAAATGAACGTGACTTAACTGGGCGTTTATTTTCATTATTCAAGAAATCCCTTAATAACTTCTTAACCTTATTTTTTTTCTTCATAAAACCGCCTATAATTTAGCGAAGCTGGGTTTCTTAGAGTTTATTATATTAGGCTGGCGAAGCGGTCGAGGTCAGGTAAACGATCAGCGGGTTAAGCTACCTAGCCGCGGTTGACATTTGGATGGGTGATCTCTTAGTAGTATTTCGTCTGAACGCTTCCGTGCTTTGGATTGCACGTTAAAGGTCGGTCCCGGCTGTCAACAACCATTAGGACAATCAATCAATTAGCCCACTGCAGTCCACTGCAGGACTTAGAACTGTCCCAATGTGCGCCATTTTATCCGATTCCGCAACCAGTTTGTCCCAGCCACCTTTTCAGGTCATCCATCCATCTGGCTGAGGTGTGTCCTACCTTCCGTTTGCCTTATCGCGGTCTCCACCAGGACAAGACAGAGACCTATATGGGTTATCGGAACACCCCTGTCAGTGGTTGATCACTAACCACAACTTAGGCTGGGGAGGTGAGAAGGCAGTCGCTCACAATATAGCTGAAATAAAATCAAGGGACCATTATCTTCTTTCGGGTTTGCCTGAACTTAGATATTTAGTTTTTAGATATGAATATATTTATAGTCTAGAATATAACACATAAGCTACTTTTATCCCTAGACTCATTACACACGGCATATAATAATATATAAAGCTTAACATATTGAGATTATACTTGTACTTTTAGGTTGTAGTTTTTGATTCTCCCTACGGCATCCTCAAATTATATATTGTATAAGTAGGCTACTGTCCCCTCCACAAGCACCTACACCATCGGTGTTACGGACAGTCCCCATTGCAGGGGGTGTTTTGTGCCGAGGAAACGGCTGCCCACGTTATACTGGAATGCGAGGCAGTAGCCCATCAACGATCACAAATCCTTGGTACAGTGAGGTCGCTTTGCGAAGCCTGTGAAATATCAGGAGGTCTGCGTTTCTGGGCGGAGCTAAGCTGGTTACTCTAGCCAGTTTATACGCACAATGGCCCAAAAAAGTGCGGACAAAAGAGTCCTATCCTATTCCATTCCATATATTGTATACTTTTAAGGATACCTCAAGGCCAAACCGGTCAGGTCCAATAATATATACTGTGAAAAAGTAAGTGCCATCAATGGCATCAATCAACAGTTTAAATAGTATAAAGCTTAACTTAACTGTAGACCTATTAATTAAATATGAAAAGGATACCTACAAAAGTTACCAACCTTTAACCCTGCGCATTCCCAAAGGGTCATATTGGCCAGACCACCTCTACACGCCCTCAACAGTGACGTAAGCTATGACATCACGCCGGGACAGCTGTAGGTAGTTTGTTCGCACCGTGACTTTTGACATTGGTAATCAACTTTAACTCAACAACCTTAATAATAAGTGCAGATCTTATTTATTTATTTATTCTTTATGCACGATGTACATTGGCGGACTTAATGCCATAGACATTTTCTACCAGTCTACCATTGGGTGGTGCAGACCTAGTACATGGTAGGCGCATATTAATGAGGGATAAGTTAGGTTCAAGAAGGTAAATCGATTTGATTGTTCGATAGCATGTAGATAATACTATAGATTAATTACATACACTTACATAAACATTACAAATACTTACATACCATAAATTACACATATCTGATTATTATACATTATATAACATAAATACAATATTATATAAATATATATGAGTGGTAAAAACATTATTGTTGAGCCGATAACTCTGCCAATTCCGTGGTGATCATCTGCCGTAGGTACCCTGGACTTGAACACATCGCGGCTTGTGCTCTTCCTGATCTCCTGAGGAAATGCATTCTACAGACGAACGGCCTCAACAAAAAACGAAGAGCCTATGTTACATAGTTATGTCTTATGTTACATAGCACTTAATTAAGTAAATTAATTATTGGTTTTCGACCTTTTCGCAAGCATTTTGTTTTTATTCGGACAAATAATGCGTAGGGATGAAAGTAACGTCGTAAGGAAGGCACTAACTATGGAAGTGGATGGTTACAAGGGGAGAGGGAGACCTAAAATGAGATGGATGGACTGTGTGAAAGATGATATAGTTAAGAAGGGAGTGACTTTTGAGATGACTGCAACCAGAAATGAAAACATATGTTGCGCTGACCCCAAATAAACTTGGGATAAGGGCAGGAGGATGATGATGGGCTTAGATCGTAAAAACATAGGCCTCGTATTTTTGTAAGGTTGCAACCGGGACCAAAGGTGTGGCGACGATGATGGTGGTAACATACCGATTCTGCTAAAGCAAAACCACTGTCATACCACGAACAGTGCTAAAAAATCAATTTATTTTTAAACTTTAAATCAATGCTATTAAAGTCCAAATTTAAAAGACTTGGTAAAGTGAGTGAAAAAGAGTAAACTCTAAAATTTAATGCCATTTTTGCATTGTCTATGATCATACAGAAAGTAGTAGTGTGCTACACAACTGCGCACTAAGCTGTATAAAAAGAACCAGACATTTTACTCAACCAACAAAATTTCGCGATAACCTACATTCACGTGGGCGGAACCGCGGTTTTAGGCTAGTTGGGAATATAAGAGGGCCTCACCCTCTTTAACAAATTTGAATTTAGGGTTGAAAATTCAATAATGTGCTTTGATTTATCTATATTTCTATACTAATATTATAAAGAGGAAAGATTTGTATTTTTGTATGTAACGAATAAACTCAAAAGTACTGGACCGATTTTAATAATTCTTTTTCCATTAGAAAGCTACATTCTTCGTGAGTAACATAGGCTACTTTTTATCCCGATATTCCCATGGGATCAGGATTTACGCGGGTGAAACCGCGGCGCGGTGCTAGTTTTTTATAAACATAAAAACTGGTAGCTGGGAGCATTTTATATTGTATCATAAAACGCGAAAGAGCTCACTAGAGAGTCTGTGCTATCAGTGGGAAAAAAGAAGGCTTGCCCTGCTTTGTCTTCTACACTGACGGCACAGAAACTCTGTGCTTACACCCTGTAAGCAGCGGCAGCGCGAGTGTGACTCCTCTGGTGTTATAGACTTTCCGTCAGGTGGGCCGTGAATCAAAGAATCAATTTCATTTATTCAGTTTAGGCACATAAAGAGCACATAATGTACGACAAAATTTTACAATTATGTCAAGAAATAATATAAAAATATTAAATAATGTAAAAATAAACCATTGAAAAATTATTCTTTCGCTGGTTCGGTAGGTTAGTTCTACTGAGAATATACCAGCAGTGTGTCTTTATCCGCCACCTAAGTGGTATATATATAAAAAAGTTCTAGATTTTTTCTAGATCCCATGATGTCATCGCATTCCTTCCGGTAAACAATCTTATTTTGTATCATAACGCTTAAATTGCATGCAAATCGACATGCACTGATGCTTCATAAGCGTCTATAGGAAGTACGTACAAGGCGTGGACACAGGAAAGACCATGGCAATGATCTGAATGTCATACAAATTAGGCTAGACTAACTGCTTCCATGGTCGCGACTTTGTGAAAAGTTTTCTATTTTTTATACCACTTAGATGGCAGATGAGCACACGGCTCTCGCGGGCAGATGCCAGTCGATCCCGTAAAAGCCAAGATACACTCATCCAAAAGGAAAAGAGGAGGATTTTGGCTGCAACGGAGACCAATCGTACTATTTCTTATTTATCAGCGTTAATGCTAGTCGCATCCGAAATTTTCCTCCTCGGAGTCTGGGGTCAGGTTTATCCTGTCTTGGCTGATCTTCGATATTTTCCGTGAAGCTTGCCATCTGAACTCTACAACCGAGCAGATCAATGCAAATAGTAAGAAGGTAGGACACGACAGTATTTCCGTCCAATTGAGCAGTACGACTGGGGAAGTACTTCCGCCCTACAGAATACCACGGCCATAATAATCTCGTGTTGTGTTCCCGGCGGTGAGTATGGCAGCCAGAGCTGGAGATTTTGTTCTGTCAGTGGGAAGACCAAAAACTTGTCCTGCTCTGTCTTTTACACTAACAGCACAGAAACTCTTAATGCTTACAGGGTTGGTAGCGCGAGTGTGTCACTCTTGGTTTTGCACACGTCCATAGGCCACGATAACCACTTTCCATCCGGTGGGCCGTGTGCTTGTCTGCCACCTAAGTGGTATAAAAAAATAGCCATATTCATGCTTACAAATATTTGCACTGAGCTGGTCTCGATTCTGCGCTTCTTACTTAGCATTCGCGTTCACTATCGCCACGCCATTGAGACCCACAGTTTGACTCAAAACATTGACAAAACTTCCGTCATACCTGCCTATACTTAGATATTATACAATCAACATTGATAACCTTTCTATTTTGATCAAATAAATCATTGCACAAGCACCCGCAGCTTTTAACTTGCAACTGAAAATAAAATATGATTTTAATCACATCTTAGTTATCGCAATCGTATCGACATCACGTTCTGTATTGCCTTACATACAATAATTACGCCATTACCGGCTGAATAACTAATTTCGACTGTTAATAGATATTTAATACAAAGTAAAAGAAATAGAAGACCATTACTTTTATGATTAAAGAGTTGGTAAATCTAAAGGCTTGACCCTTTAAACAACTGGGAATAAGATTTAGAAGAGAATATACTGATTAATGTATGACAGCCTATATGTAGTAAGTATTGTAGAAGATGTACAAATATATAACAATCACATTTCACGCCTATTACCTGGGAGCCCATTGGCGTCATCTGGGCACTATTGTTGACTCGAACCATTCATCTGAGGCTGAGTCTGGGCTGTATATATATATATATCTGATGTTAAACAGCCCTTAACCCTTAGCCCTATCCCTAAGTAGAAGATGTAGTGACTAATAAAAATAGACATTTTAATGCTTTTGTGCACTGAGTGGGAATCGTGGCACTGGAACGCACTACTGCCACGGCGCAGAGGCTTTCAAACTATAACGTTCCTTTGTCACTGTATAGGAAGATTTGACAGCCTCTGTGGCGGGCGGTAGTAAAATCGGCCGCTACGCAGGAGGCGCAGGTTCGATTCCCGCTCTGTGCAAATATTTGTATGCATGAATACATGTATTTGCATTGTTCTGACAGTGGCTTGGAGAGCACGTTAAGCCCTAAAAAGTCCAACAGTTGCACTGCTTCGATATCGCCTTTGGGATGAGGAGGTCATATGGCAGTCGCTTCACGGAAAATATTGAAGTTCAGCCAAATCTGCAGTTAGACTGGTAAAGCGGATTCCATACTCTGAGGTGAAAGCTTAGGATGTGACTGGGATTAACGCTTAGATGAAGAAGATTGATCAATGTATGGGATTAGCATATGTTGAAGACTGTCATAAACGTCAATCCCATAAGTATATTTTATTCTACATTCATTGTGTCAATTCTGTGTAAATTTTGTGTCAATTCTGTATCAATAAAGGTTAATATTATTATTGCAGCCAAAGTTTTACCTGCTCTGGAGCTTGTTCAGTCTACTCTTTCTCTTGATTCAGTATCGGGTCAACTCTCCCACTCTTTCTGATAATTCAGTATATCTTGGTTTTCACGGGAGCTACTGCCTTCTGACTTCGAACCTCGAGAGAAAAGTCCCACGCTGAACCTTCGGTAAACCAACAGCTGTAGGTGTTGACCTTATAGGCTACTCCATACTCAAATACTATCGAGGTTTGGGTCAAAATACGTTTCAATACCATATATTAATTGCTCTATTCTATTAACGATTGGGCCACTTGCCTAGGGGCAGTCCTTTTTTTTTTTTTTTTTTAACGTGCGCAAAATCCCCACGGATACCTCCCCACCGGAGCCTGTGGAGGAGGTTATGTCGGACTCGAACCAACTAAAACGCACGCCGCCTGTGGGTCGCTTTGGTTGCCGAAGGTGAAGTCCTTTTATTTGCTTTTTCGGTTTACCCGTATAACACGCACGAACTTTTCAACGCTTGTTCAAGATGTTTGCCGGCACTTATGACAGGTCTTGAGTCACCGACATTCCAAGGATTGTTCTAGTGTTTTGTCAGTTAAGTCAGTTGTGATGTGGCCAATTTGACGGAATATTCACCTAGGCGTTTATGGGGCACTACAGTTTGTTTAAACGGCAGTCAGTACTCAAATTTAATTTAGTAGATGAATTTATAAAAGGAGGTTAGGTGTCACTCATCGTGGGAAAATGCCACCCACATCATTAAGAAAGTAAGAAGAAAGGAAAATGTTTATGAACACACTCCACTTGAATTACAAACGTGCGTCATGAATTTTCTCCGCATCATCAACAGTAACGTTCCCAAAAGGCTGGCAGCATTGCCGCGTTAAATGGTAATGCTTATCCTCTGTGCAAGATAGTTAACCAGCCTTCTGGTCAAGCGTAGCGTCGACCAGCCGCTTTCCAAATCTGATAAGAATGTCTTTTCTTTTGTGTAAGACTCTTCACTCACACACCTTGGATACATTATCCATTTTTACTATGATCGCCCGAAATATTTTTATAAAGCGATGTTCCCGGTAGCATCCGAGGGTTTCACCTCGGAGTCTGGAGTTCGCTTAATTCTTTTCCACATTTTTGTTTGGTTAATATGACTTTTGACAGGGAGTCGACTGCCTTTTGATCTCCAAAGCATTTGAAGAATAACAGACGAGGCTCCCCTTATCTGTCAATCAGGTGGTTGGCACCGTTGATATTACTGAGCCATTGGCTTATAAAGTTTTAACTTAAAGAATCAATCTTATCATCATTGCCTTTTCCCAACTCAGTTGGGGTTGGTTTTTCTCCGAGACACGACCAGACCAGAAATATCCATATTCTTGCATACAAATATTTGCAGTGGGGATCAAACCTGCGCTTTCTGCGTATCGGCCGCGTTTACTATCGCCACGCCACATAAGCCGTTTTAATTTAAAGAATATAATAATAATAATAATAAATATTCCACGACATTCTACACAACGCTATCTAGACCCATGGTAAGCATAGCTTAACTAGCTTGTGTTATGGAATCTAGAATGCGGATAAACATACTTAAATACTTTTTTTTTTTTTTGTAAATACATACATATTATATATAGAAACACCCAGACCAATGCAAATATACATATTCATGCATACAAATATTTGCACTGAGCGGGAATCGAACCCGCACCCCCTGCATAGCAGTCGAATGCTCTACCGCTACGCCACGGAGGTCGAATATTCGCATTTACTCTCTTTACCACTTCCTTCTTCACCTATACTAACGAAGATCTGGCCTGTGGTCCAGTTCTGGGCGTACAAAATTTTGCAAGAAGCCTGAATGATGTTAGCCATTGGCTGTGTAAATTGCCTGGAATTGACTGAATGCGGAGGATCGGGATCAATAGCGTATATTGCGAGAAGCCTATATCCAGCAGTGGAGTGCGATAGACTAATTGATTGATTGATGATGATTGACTCGAAGAAGAAGATTATTGTCAAAACGATGTAGACATCGGTATACCCATCGAACAATATCCTCAATATGTCTACCCTGTGTCTACTGTAGACTTAAATACTTGACCGCATCGTCAATCTCAATTTCTTCAGTAAATTAGACGCTCACGTCGGATGTAACTACACGCTCCAAATATCTCGTTACAAGCTAGTCAAACATGTAATGTCTTAAAATATCGCGTTCCCGTAATACTGCACTGTTATCGATTTAGCTATTTTGATACGATAATCGTATGCGTCAGATTGTGGCGATTGGTTATTCTGTTGAATAGTGAACGATCGATGAATGCCTTTATATGTATACGGATGAGTTGGCGGGGAAATTGGGGGAGGTCCGGTTGATGACTAATGGTGTAAAGAGATTTTAGGGCGAGTAGGAATAAAATTCTCGTAATATGGTTTAAATTCAGTTCAGATCTCACAACAACAACTGATTATCAATCAATAGACTATTGCAATCAACTGAGGGACAGGCTTCTTTAATGTACGCCATTGCTCCCGATCCTCGGCCTTCCGCATCTCACAATATAATAATAGGGAATTAAGGAAAATAGTTTTCTACTTCCGACATCTAAAACTGTAATATAACTAAATCGTCTGAGTCCAACTAATCGAAATCCGTAAACTGTGACCGAAAGTAGAAAATAATGCTATAAAACATAAACATAAACTCACGCCTATATCCCCGAAGGGATAGGCAGAGGTGCTAGCACCCACATTTCGCCAGTTTATGTTTAGGTCCCAATGTAATAGGTGGCGAGCCTATTGCCATTAACCGGGCACTTATAAACCTGCGATAAATACACACATAACTTCGAAAAGCATCGAAAAGTCATTGGTGTGTGCCATGGTAAGACTATCTTATAAATAATGCTATCTTAGTACAAAATGGTATTTATTCTACAAGACATTGTTATTCATATTCCTTTCTTCTTCATTTTTGCTATCTAAACCTCAAGTTTCTAATCATAAAATTATAAATACATATACTTAATAGAATGTGGAAAAATACATCCCCTTCGTGATCCCAAAAAAAGCTAAAACATTTTTGATATTTTTCTTCGGTGTCTGGTGTTTTCGAAGTACTAAAGACACCCTAAAGCAGTTCACCGTTAACAATATAGCAGTTCTACCCATAAATAGATGATGTACGAAGATTACCCGCGCGTGTTGGAGCTGGCGATACAGGGATTACCGCAGAAAGACAAAAAGGGACTCGTTTGTCTAAAATAACTCGGTTTGTTAACACTCTGCGCTTCCTTATGTCTTTCTTTTATTTAAAAAAAAGCACTGGTCAAGTGCGAGTCGAAATGGTGTTCGAAACCTTCATATCTACACAACATAAGACACTTTTTAATATTTTGTTGTTATGACGACATATCATCTGTGAAAATTTCAACTGTCTAGCACGGTTCATGAGTTGTATTTCATGCTAGTGACAGACAGATATGCAGACGGGAAGTTTAGTATTAGTAATAGGGTTTCGTTTTTACCCTTTATGTATTGGTATGGCGAACATTGGGAGAGTCCCATGTCCAGCAGTGAACTGCAGTAAGTTAATTGATTGAATGTTGAATATAGTTTCTATGCCGTTTTTAATAATAATAATACCACATCTATAGCTTGTAACTAGAGACATCATAATAATACAGTTTTCCACTATACATTATCTAGCATCCTGTTGACGGTTATAGGAATATTTACCACATACCGGAACAAACGAAACGCTCCCTCCGCTGTCCTGATTAATCCCTACCGTCGTTTCTTCAATGGAACGTTCCGATATGAAACAGAGACATACACATTGTCATCCGCTAAAAGCTGGATGTCCCAGTTTCTATCGCTTGTTCGTAAATATTGGCCATTTTTCTGTTTTGAGACTGCGGTTACGGTGGCAGCGATAGCGATCTCGCTAATCGCTGACATAGTAGCGATTAGCAGAGTTTACAGTAATTTCACTCTAGCTGTGGAATGTACTCCCTGCTGCGGTTGTCCTATGCTCCTACAATATGGGGTTCTTTAAAAGGGGCATTAGGAGGATGGCATCGCGAGTGTGACGCCTCTGGTGTTGCATACGTCTATAGGCCACGGTAACCACTTCCCATCAGGTGGGCCGTGTGCTTGTCTGCCACCTAAGTGGTATAAAAAAAATATTTAAAGAAAGTTTCGGTACCTTAGTGGTTAAGGGGGAAGCAGGAAGTGGTGTTTTGGTGGTTAAGAAGGTAGTGTTACGATCGAGAGGTATCGGGTTCGAAGCTTGCGTTACGCTACAGAGGTGAAACAAAAAAATCTGCTTAGCTGAAAATGTTAACAGGATTTACTAGTGATTTTGGATTTGGTTATCAGTACTTTTAAAAAGAAACATTGAATTTTTTTTCTTTATTATGTCGTGCGCTGCCTCTTGAGTGTCACGCATGCATGCGGCCATACGGCGCGGCGGCGTTCAAATTGTATGTATTTTTGCACGACTTCAGTGCAAATTGCTTGCACGAAAAAGGTGTTCTCATGCGAGTACACGCAGTAGCCCGGATGATTTTATTAGTATTCTTGTTCTAGTATCTATACGAGACAGTAGTTACAAACTTTGCCTGTTTATTATTCTCAACGAAGGCTGGCAATATTGTTCTGACTTGTTCGACTAACTATAGGCCGAACTATTGATTATTTACTCGTTGGTACAGCTCTATTGTTACTTCGGAGTTATGGCCGACAAAGTTTTCTGTATGGGATTGATGTTTGCTAATTGAATAAGTGTAATAGCATTCGATTCGATGCTATGTAACATGAGTATATGAGAGTCCAACAAGATTAACCTGACCTTCGAGCCGGTTCACCCCAGGTGTGAACCGGCTCGAAGGTTAGGTTGAAGTCTTAAATTTAATGCAATTTTTTGCAGTGTGTAGTACGAAAGTGGTTTTGCTTTAGTACAATCGGGGTCATAAGTTATTAGGTATTGTTAAGACAATTAAAACATTTTCATCCAAAGGTTGCCTGGAAGGGATCGCTTGTAGCTATAAGGCCGCCATTTGTACATTTTTCATAATGTTGTCCATACATGTACTGTAATGTGTTGGTGTACAATAAAGATTATCTTATCTTATCTTATGGATGAACATCTTGATACTCAATCACGCTAGGACGGATCATGGTAAAATTTGACACGACCTATGTGATTGGTCGTGTCATATGTTGCTTATTCCATAGGTCTGCGGTAATGGGTTTAGTATTTCAAGAAGGCGGAATCGCATCCATAATCTAATAAGAAAACTTACTTATTTTCTTTTTTCATTGTCACCTCAGGTACCAAAGTGCAGAATTTGAACGAAACTGGGAAGAGTTTTAAGTCCTGATCCTACTAATTTATATTCCCACTAATATTTAATATAGTTTGTGAAGATATTTGGATGTCTGTTATTGATTCAAGCTCTAAAGGCTAAATGGATCTGCATGAAATTTGGAACAGGGATAGACTTATAGTCTGGAGTATCCCATGGTTCCAATGCCTGGCAGAAACGGGATCAAAATCACACTGTGCAGAATATACGAGTAAGAACCAAGCGGTTCGGAGACTCTTTTCTTTGCCGCACCACCAAGACCTGGAATTAATTACCAGCACACGTGTTTCCTTCTTCCTACAGTCCCGGGGCCTTTAAGCGGGGCGTGAAAAAGCATCTGATGAGACCGCCAAGCTGAGTGCCATCATTGTAGCACTTAGTGTCTGTAATGGTGACCGTCTTTCCTGAGACTTTGCCTTTAGCTTACCATCAGACAAGGTGAGGTCAAGTTGGCATGTCCTATATAAAAAAAAGTCCACTCGGGCGGAATTGCGAGCACCAGCTATCATAAAACATTGGCGTAATGTAAATATTAAAAAACGCCTTTTGGAGGCCACGTCTGAAAGTTTTTGCTGAGCCAACAAAAAGTTAATATATTACCATTTTGTTTCGTAGATAATCTTGGGACGTGGAACGAGAGACGTGACTCGATTGTGGATTTTCTGATCGATATTTGTGTACTTTGGACTCTAGACTTTGTAAAGTAATTTTTTGACGTGATAAAGGAACGAAATTCTTAAAACATTTAGTATGCTAATTATTCAAATCGATGAAGATAAAAATATTAGGAGGTGGTAAGACACGTCGGTATTTCCGTCCAGTTGAGCAGTTCAAGTGGGGAAGTACCTCTGCCCTACAGAATAACGTAGCCATAAAAACCTCGTGTTGTGTTTCCGGCGGTGAGTAGTAACCAGAGCACACTGGAGAGGTTTTGTGTTGTCAGTGGGAAAACCAAAGGCTTGTCCTGCTGTGTCTTCTGTACCGACACGACGGCACAAAACCCTTCTGTGTTTACAGGGTCGGCATCGCGAGTGTGACTACTCATGGTGTTGCACACGTCCATAGGCCATGGCAACCACTTTCCATCAGGTGGGTCGTGTGCTTGGCTGCCACCTGAGTGGTATAAAAAAATTGAATCTGTTCAAGTGGGATTCGATCCCACAATCTTTCGTTACAGGGGGTATGCTGACCACTGACCCACAGAACCACACCTGAAGCCATCCAAATCTTCCTATATAGTGATAAGAGAACGGTATAGTGTGTTAACTTCTGTGGCGTGGCGGTAGTGCATTCCACTGCTACGATTCCCAATCAGTGCAAAAATGTATGGAATTGGATATTGGTCGCAACATCTACTAAACTAGAACTTTCCCTTCATCATCCTTGTGTTAGTCCTGGTCTCATCCGAGGCGTCAGAGGTTGGCTTTTTATGTCCGCAAAATCCCCACGATTATGTCGGACTCGAACCGACTAAAACGCACGCCGCCTGTGGGTCGCTTTGGTTGCCGAAGGTGAGGTTGAGGCTTTTTACTCGCCTAACTGTGACGCCGCTGAACTTAATCTTCCGTAAAGTGACTGCCATATGACCTCCACAGCCCATTGAGGCCATTGACAATATCGTGGAATTGCAGTTAGACCAGCCATTGGATTTTAGGGACCCGACTACCCGTAACGACTGCCATAATGTTCGTATGACAACTGGGACTAACGGGTCAACGTGCTCTCCGAGGCACGGAAATATCCAGACCAATTCAAATTGACACATACATACGAACAAATATTTGCACGAAGCGAGAATAGAACCCGCGCCTCCTACGTTCACTACTGCTACACCACAGACACAGTTATCTAAATAACTGTTATTGTGCTGCTTGAAAGTGACTATTATATTAACATGAAAAAACAGACAGCTATAAATCTTGACATGTACCTACTAGTTTATAAATTCTTAGATTCTAATTAATGAAGATTAGGTTGTAATAATATGTTATTGTCAATAACCTATGTGACATTATTGCATGCCAATATGACTGAAATATGGTGGAGCCCAAATTTAAAAATTGTAACACCTTTATACCCATAATTCGCAATAAAATATATTGAATTGAATTGAATTGAACTCTTTGTTCCAATATTATCTTTTTTTTATACCACTTAATTGGCAGACAAGCACACGGCCCACCTGATGGAAAGAGGTTACCGTGGCCTATGGACGTTTGTAACACCAGAGGAGTCACAGTCGCGCTGCCAACCCTGTAAGTACAGAGTTTCTGTGCCGTCAGTAGAAGACAATCTTTGCTACAATAATATTTACCAAACTCATAAATAAGATACAGCTTGTTATTGGGTCTCCAGCGAGCGCAAATTCCAGAGGAGTAATATTTCGTTAACAATCAAGGATTATTTGAACAAGAGAGTTCAAGAGTGCTATAGGTTTACGTGACTGGACTGTAGATCCTACCAAGGTATACCTCTCTCTTGTAGAGAAATGTAGTAATCAAACTTATCTGATGTTAAGAATTATGGTACATTTGTATTACTTGTTTTCCTCGGCTCCCACGTGAAAATGTTTTATGCTTTCTGACTCCCGCGGGAAACAAATCCCGGTATAGCCTATGTTATACCTTGTTATATCTGCTATTTGCGCACGTAGTAAAAAGCAGTTATTTCAATATTACAAACAGACACTCCAATTTTATTTATATATATATAGATAGGAAACTGGTATTTATAGCGATGGGAACGTTTTGTACCTTCCATACTTCATAAGGAAAAAAATCTTTATAGCAGTATTTAAAGGATCACTTCTTCATTCATCTGCCTATCAAGTGTCAATACCTTTTTTCACAGCAATACGTGGAGACTACAGAATACCGCGGTTATAATAACTTCATGTTGTGTTCCCAGCGGTGAGTAAGGTACCCAGAGCTCACTGGAGAATTTGTGCTGTCAGTGGGATGACTAAAGGTTTGTCCTGCTGTGTCCTCTACACTGACGGCACAGAAACTCTGTGCTTACAGGGTCGGCAGCGCGAGTGTGGCTTCTCTGGTGTTACACACGTCCATAGGCTATGGTAACCACTTTCCATCAAGTAGGCCGTGCGCTTGTCTGCCACCTAAGTGGTATAAAAAAAGGTGTCATATTTAAATTTATAATACCTATCATTCCCTTGATTCATACTTTCCTTAATATTTTTAATAACGATTAGGGTTGTATTTTGGTCAAAATGAGTGATCTGATCACGTAAGGACTGGTGTGTTATTTTTAACATAATATTATACTGGTAATTAACTGCGGTAGCCTAGTGGAATGGGTAATGGACTGCTGAGACGAGGTCTCGGGTTCAATCCCAGGTTTTACCAATGGCACACACCGATGACTTTTCGAAGTTATGTGTGTATTTATCGCAGGTTTATAAATGTCCGGTTAATGGCAATAGGCTCGGCACCTATTACATTGGAACCTAAACATAAACTGGTGAAATGTGGGTGCTGGCACCTCTGCCTACCCCTTCGGGGATATAGGCGTGAGTTTATGCTATGTTATTATACTGCTGCATTTTGAAGAAAGGACATGTCAAGAGTATCCGAAACCAACCGGCGAACATGTATGAAAACATTAATGATAGTAGAAGAAGCGAAAGAGGTATGCCAGAAGCGCTTCAATTGGAAAACTGTAGTCTCAGCCTACCCCACTGGGAAAAAGGCGTAACTGTATGTATGTCATACTGCTCACATGTAGTCGCCGAAGAGGTTAGTTTGCCTACTCACATTTCTTTAGCCATATTTTGCGGTTCCACGTATTAGGAACATATTTTCGTAACAACTCTAATCAGAATCGGTCACAAAAGCCAAGAACTCGAAAGTAAGCTCTGAGTAGGGGCCTAACACATAACGAATTTTTGGTTCATGACACTTGGCAAAATGTCACGTACCCACGCAGTGTTATAAAAGTTAAACTGTTGATTTTAAACGAATTGGAGAGATGAGATAAGTAGATTTGAGATTTGAGCAAGCATTTTTGATTTGTTTCGTACTCCCTACAGGCCAATGTATTAAAGAACGTTTTTCGATGTTAAGGCATGTTTTAAGATGTACTATCCTAGTATTAGAACATGATGTGGATTGAACTCCCTGCTGCGGTCTTCCCATGCGCCTACAATATGGGATTCTTCAAAAGGGGCATTAGGAGGTTTCTTCAGGGTCGGCAGCGCGAGTGTGACGCTCCTGGTGATGCACGAGTCCATAGGCCACAACCACGTCCCATCAGGTGGGCCGTGTGCTTGTCTGCCACCTAAGTGGTATAAAAAAAAATTAAAATGAAAGATTTGCCGACAGCTGTGGAGTGAAATGACCTGTTCGTTGTAGTTTTCGGGATACAAAATGAAAGAACCCCATAGTTCCATTAGGGCCGTTATTGCCGCGTGATTCCTGGCAGAATAGTATTAGAGCCACCCCATCTCTTCCCAAGCGGTGTCGTATAAGGCGACTAAGGGATAGGGTTGTTTAACATCAGGCAGATATATACACCTCAGACTCAGCCTCAGATGCATGACTCGAGTCAAAAATAGTGCCCGGAATACAGCAATAGGCTCACCCCCTATTACATGGGGCCGAATACAATTATTGGTGAAATGTGGGTGTTAATTCACCTCTGCCTAACCCTCCAGGTTATATGTATGTATGTAGTGACGTTAGGTCCAGTTACCATTTCGTCAAGTCGGTCCGTTCCGCCTAGTGCCCCTTTCGTCCATTTCTCATTTCGTCCAGTTCCCGTTTCGTCTTCAAGAAGGACATAAGAAGGTTCTTACAGGGTCGTTACCAAAAGTGTGACGCCTCTGATGCTGCACACGTCCAGGGTCACGATAACTACTTCTCATCAGGTAGGCTGTATGCTTGTCCTGCCGCCAAAGTTGTATAAAAATCCACACTAACCTATTGATTAACGGATGATACTCTGACGCAAACTTTTCTCTCTACATGACTCTAGCACTCCCGTCTCTTCAACTAACAACTGAATTGAAATTAAGTAGTCATTATCTTAGCGTTGCATCTGAGGCTCTCACTTAGTTTTCTTGCTTTCCTTCTTCACAGCACAAGATCTTGAGCATTAATGGCAGTCAAGATATTAGCAGCACTTCTTCAGTCTCCTCCTCCTGTCGCGGTCCGGTAGAAGTAGTATTTTTGAGACCTACTTAGCCAGGTACCGCGGTAGCCTAGTGGTGTGGGCTGCTGAGGCGAGTCTCTGGGATCGACCCAGGTTTACCATGGCACACACCAATGACTTTTCGATGCATTACGAAGTTATGTGTGTATTTATCGCAAGTTTACAAGTGCACGGTTAATGATTATTACATTGTGACATAAACATAAACTGGCGAAATGTGGTTGCTAGCACCTCTGCCTACCGCTTCGGGGATATAGGCGGGAGTTTTTGTCATGTTGTGTTATAGCCAGGCGGTTGCCATAAAACATGGCCACCATCGACAAATGCAAGTGACACTAAGCGCCAAAAAAAATTGATCGTGATCTTTTATGTCCAAAGTTTACATCGCCACTAAATCAGGCAAAGGTTTTAAACATGGGTAAAGTAAGGAAGCAATACTATTCCCATTCCGCTCGCAAGACAGATAGTTTCCGCCGTGTGATGAATTTATCATTGTACCAGGAACAGACTGACGTATGTGGGTCGAGTAGTGTTGCCACAATACACTTTAATTGTGTGGACTGTTTGCACCCGAACTGCCAGAGGTTATGTTTTATAATCTTTCTCTGACAGCTTGGGTTGAAACAGTCCACATAATGAAGTGCATTATTCTTACTTATTTCTATAATAAATATTTTACCATTTTTAATAGAGATTTTGTATTTTCGCAGGTTGTGCTGTATATACGCCGTGGACAACTTGGTGAGTTTACAGAATTGGTTAATTAAAAGCTAATTAATTATTTAAATACTGAATAATTGACGACACAGCAACTCTAAATGCTTGCAGGGTTGTCAGCGCGAGTGTGAACTCTGTTGGTTTTGCACGCGTCCATATGCCACGATGACCACTTTTCACCAGGTGGGCCGTGTGCTTATGTGCCACCCAAGTGATATAAAAAAAATGATATGTATATTCAATATACATACATGCATAAGTAGTAATAGGTGATCCTGGTAATGATACCAGGTCCTATTCAAAAAAATATTTTCTGAAAGTGAATTTATGCATTCAATAACTTGAAGTAGCGTGTTACCAACCTACTGTTTTACTATGAAGTCTTAAAACATGTCGATAATTGAAAGGATGCATTTAGGCATAAATAACTTTGTAATCCCTTATAAATACTATATATTACAAAGTTAGTTTTTCAGTTGGTAAAATGACAGCAATTCAATTGTTGACCGGCTTTAAACATTCATGCTACCGTCTCTGTTGAACAAAATTTTGGGTGTTATATGTTAATAGCTACAAAATTGTTAAATAATGTATGTATTATTTCAACAAAATAAGCACCCGTCAGTTCATTGGTCGCTAAGATCAAATAAATCCAGTACACGGCGAGATAATGAAACTGGGTCCGCCGCATTATGCGCCGCTGGATAATCCAGAAAATCCATCCAAATATCGGTAATATGGTTACCCTATCGCCTGCATCTAATTTATAACTATATATAGACATATTACGCGGTGTTTGATCTCGAGAACAATCAGACGCTGGTGAGATGTTGTGTTTATGCTTCATTTTAATGGAGGTAAGTGGGCATCTAATGTGTGATTTTAGGAAATTAGCTATTATAGTAAAGCGTTAATTGATAGCCTTATTATATAACTCTTCGTAATACTATTTCGTACTAATTATACTATTATTATAAATGTGTATGTTTGTGAGGGTTGAGGATGAATCTCTCAGGTCTCTTTCACGTAAAAGCGATTTTTTTTATACCACTTAGGTGGCAGACAAGCAGACGGCCCACCTGATGGAAAGTGGTTACCGTGACCTATGGACGTCTGTAACACCGGAAGAGTCACAGTCGCGCTGCCAACCCTTTAAGTACAGAGTTTCTGTACCGTCAGTGTAGAAGACAAAGCAGGACAAGCCTTTAGTCTTCCCACTGACAGAACAAATTCTCAAGTGAGCTCTGGCTATACTACTCACCGCTGGGAACACAACACAAAGTTCAATCTCGTTTACATCCAAAGCTTGTAATTAAGATCCTGAGGTTCAGTCTCCTATCTTCCTGGGAAGGTAGACTTCTCATAGTTTTACGTAAAAGACTGCCCTCGAAAGACTCTTCTGCAAGCGGAAAGATTTTTGGCGGTCAGGGCAACCTCACCTGCAAGTCTGTACACCTGCTGATTCTTCTTTAAATCATAGAAAAATTAAGTAGGAGAGTGGACCCTGAGTTCCAAAAGCTCTGTATGCTATCGTGATTGGCGCTTGATTGAAGAATTCAAAAGAAAAATTCGGTTCACAAATGACGGAGAAATTTATAAATAAATATTCTACAACATTCTATAAAACGCTATCTAGACCCATGGTAAGCATAGCTTAACTAGCTTGTGTTATGGGATCTAGAATGCTGATAAACATACTTATATACTTTTATTTGTAGATACATACATATAATACATAGAAATACCCAGACCATTGCAAATATTTGCACTGAGGAGGAATAGAACCCTCGCCTCCTGCGTAGCAGTGGAACTATCTACCGCTACGCCACAGAGGCCGTCAATGCTGTAAATTCTAGTTTTACGTCGAATAATATCTTCTTTTTAAGGTTCTGTACCTCAAAAGAAAAAAAAAAACGGAATCCTTATAGATCATATATACATACAAATCACTTCGTTGTTCGACTGTCTGTCAAGACCTTTTTCTCAAGAATGTGTGGAGGTGTCAATTTGAACGTCATACCACGTACTCAGGTTTATAACCTCTTGAAACTGGGCAGGAATCAAACTTCTAAGTCAACACATTCATAATATATTACGTTATATGCAGCTTAAGTTACGGAAAACTCAGTGGGCGAGTTCGATTCGCACTTGATCGGCTTTTTTTTAAGTCGTTTAAAATTTATCACCTTATCTTGTCACAGTTGCATTAATTTACAATGCAACATTAAACACAACTGATTTAACGTCAAGTTGACACTAATCAATCTAGTTATGACATGACAGCTGTCAGTTTGTATACGGTTGTGTTATTTATAAAGACACTGTTGCTCGTGACCCCGCTTTGTGGTATTGACTCCGTTCCCGGGATCAATAGGTACCTATTTCCGGGATACTGATATACTTACATCGCCCTGTTATCTAAACGTTCCTGGTTCCAGGCCAGAAAGTATAAGAAATTATAGAGGAGGGCCAGAATTTATATACTCTCCCCTCCCACCGACGGCGGGGATGGTGTTAGGAATTAGTTGCAGTGTTTATTTTTTATACCACTTAGGTGGCAGACAAGAACACGGCCCAACTGATGGGAAGTGGTTACCGTGGCCTATGGACGTATGCAACACCAGGGGTGTTACACTCGCGCTTCCGACCACGAAGAAACCTTCTGATGCCCCTCTTGAAGAACCCCATGTTCGAGCAAATCGGTAAAAACGCAAAATCGGTATGTCAATCTTTATCCCTTCACCACGTATTTTTTTCTATTCGTCTATTATTTTAATAATACATACATACATATAATCACGCCTTTATCCCTAGAGGGTTAGGCAGAGGTGAATTAACACCCACATTTCACCAATAATTGTATTCGGTCCCACGTAATAGGGGGTGCACCTATTGTCGTATTCCGGGCACTATTGTTGACTCGAGCCATGCATCTGAGGCTGAATCTGGGCTGCATATACCTGTTTGATGTTAAACAGCTCTATCCCTTAGTCGCCTTGTGCGATACCGCATGGGAAGACATGGGGTGGCCCTAATTCTACTCTGCTGGAAACCACGCGGCAAATTTTTAATAACGTATTTTAATAATAATGTATTACTTCTGGACTGCCAAAATAAAGGCCATATTATTATTCATGTCAAAGGACCGTCGTGGGCGGCTCGGAGATGGCCCGCCGGCCGTACTTTGCTCTCCACTGGTCTAGATGATATGGATCGCACATTGTGACCTGAGACGGTGCGCACTTTGCGGTATGAAAGAAACTTCATCCCACACACCCTAATGCTGTGTAATGAACTCCCTGCTGCGGTTTTCCCAAGCGTCTACAATATGGAGTTCTTCAAGAGTGGTATTGGAAGGTTTCTTCAGGGTCGGCAGTGCGAGTGTAACGCGCCTAGTGTTGCACACGTCCATAGGACACGGTAACCACTTCCTATCAGGTGGGCCTTATGCTTGTCTGCCACCTAAATGGTATAAAAATAAACCGACCAACCTTCCAGATATATTTACTGATTGTAGCAAAAAGGATAATGTATTTTCAAGGACGTTTGATCGGAAAAACGGATATGTGTATGGTGTTCTTTTCAAATCCCCAAAGGTTTACAATTTATGACCATAGGCGATGCCAAAACGGTTATCTGAATATATAAGAGCAACATAGGCTTATTTCCATCCTTGAGAGTTATAACCAACTTTATTTTATGGGCAGGACTATGTTTTTATGACCATCGCATAGACAAGGGTTAAGGTCAAAAGGAAATTGAGAATACAATAAACAAGGTCAATTGGAATGCACAAGATTAGATACTAGCCAGCTAGTTAGATTTATATTACCCCCTGCGAGCAAGTAATGCTCGTGAAGGAGGAGGCGGGGCGGGAACGGCAGCGGGAGCGACGAAGGATCGCAAGACAAGCTGCCCGCGTACGAAGGCAACTCGGGCGTCGGAGGTCGATGAACGACCTCCGCCCCCACGAGCGCCGGCCTGGGGGTGACAGGTGGAGCCGCCTGTCACCCTGGCAGAAGCAGGCCGCGGTGGTGGCGCGCGTGGCGCGCCTCCCCGTTTCCGGGAACGAGTTGGGGACTCTGTAGTCCCCACACCCGAGAAGAGGGCCAGATCGTGAGAGATGGCCCCTGGGTCGGCCGGGATGCGAGGGATATGGTCAACCTCACCTTCGGCAACCAAAGCGACCCACAGGCGGCGTGCGTTTTAGTCGGTTCGAGTCCGACATAACCTCCTCCACCGGCTCCGTTGGGGAAGTATCCGTGGGGATGTTGCGCACGTAAAAAAAAAAAACCCCTTTTTTTTGTGTGGATATCCCCTTGGATACCCTCCAGGTGGTAGCTGTTACATGAATAGATACTCTTTATTGGTACACAACAAACTTAGGATACATACAGAAATAGTACGTGGTATTGAGATGTATAATGCGCGGTCTTATCGCGGTGTGTGATTCCACCCATACATAACATAAACTCACGCCTATATCCCCGAAAGGGTACGCAGAGGTGTCAGCACCCACATTTCGTCAGTTTATGTTTAGGTCCCAACGTAATATTGCCTTTAACCAAGCACTTATAAAACTGCGATAAATACACACATAACTTCGAAAAGCATCGAAAAGTCATTGGTGTCATGGTAAAACCTGGGATCTAACCCAAGACCTCAGCAGTCAATTACCCATACCACGTAATAACGTAAATTTAAAAATGCTACTTTAAAAGAAAGTTACTTTAAAAAATATATATGTACTTAGCTATAGCTTTATAGAGCTATAATATCATGTTTTACAATTTCGATTATACTGTGATTTATTTGCTTAAGTTGTTAATAAACTAACTCAAAAGTACTACATTTTTCATTTTATAAATTGTAACTATGCAATCTTGTAAGTAACATAATACATAAATATAACATAAACTCACGCCTATACCCCCGAAGGGGTAGGCAGAGGTGTTAGCACCCCCATTTCGCCAGTTTATGTTTAGGTCCCAATGTAATAGGTGGCGAGCCTATTGCCATTAACCGGGCACTTATAAGTATGTAATAAAAATGGAAATCCATAAAAATAGTAAAAATAGCCTGTCAAAATCATAACCCTCCTTTGGTTTCGCCGTAGTCGGGTAACAAACAGACCAAAAATATGTATGAATCACACATACAATTATCCCGCCACCACAACACTCGTCCACACTTCCACAGTCATAATTACCCAACTAGGCAATTACTTAAAACATTAAAATTCATCACAATGTAAACATTCATGTACTTAAACTATAAATACACATATATGTGTAAATATATGTACATAGATTACATTTAACTACTTACATAGTTACACATTATACATGCATTCGTACATCAGACAAATTACCGCCGAGATAATATACGAGAAAAATACAGTTTAAAATACCAAAACGTAATTATTTTTTTTATATACCACTTAGGTGGCAGTCAAGCGCACGGCCCACCTGATGGAAAGTGGTTATCGTGGCTTATGGACGTGTGTAACACCAGAGAAGCCACCCGCGCGCCGACACTCTAAGCACAGAGTTTCTGTGCCGTCAGTGTAGAGGACAAAGCAGGACCAGCCTTTAGTCATCCTTTAGTACCCTACTCACCGCTGGCAACACAACACGAAGTTATTATAACCGCGGTATTCTGTAGGGCGGAGGTACTTCCCCATTCGGACTGTTCAATTGGGCGGAAATATCGCCGTGTCCTACCTCCTAATAATAAAATAATATTAATATGTATAGTAATGTTAAAAGAAAGCAAATTCAACTACAATTCCAGTATTTTACTCTTAGACTGTTTATAACCTGTACATACATGGTAAGTGGCGTTACAATGCGGCGTAAAAGAAACATCTTTTTTTTTACGTGCGCAATATTCCCACGGGTACTCCCCCACCGGAGCCGGTGGAAGAGGTTATGTCGGACTCTAACCGACCAAAACGCACGTCCCCTTTGGGTCGTTTTTGGTTGCCGAAGGTGAGGTTAACAGGCATATCCCTCGCACCCCGGCCGACCCAGGACCATCTCTAGCCATCTGGCCCTCTCCTCGGGTGTGGGGACCCGAGAAGAGGGCCAGATCGGCCCTGAGAGGGTCAGACGGAAATGGAAAGGCGCGCTGCCGCCGCGGCCTGCTTCTGCCAGGGTGACAGACGGCCCCACCTGTCACCCCCCGGCCTGCGCTCATGGGGAGCGAATGTCATTCATGGACCTCCGACTCCTGAGTTGCCTTCGTATGCGGGCAGCTTGGCTTGCGATCCATCGTCGCTCCCGCTGCCGGGCGTAAAAATACATCTACCACTTTGGTACAAGTTTGACATATACGTCCCATACCATGCTCACATTGTCATATTGAGCCGCGTGGTTACCGGCAGAGTAGAATTTCAATGCTTTGATATCGCCTTTGGGTTGTGGAGGTCAGATGGCAGTCGCTTCACAGAAAATATCGAAGTTTAGCCAGATCCGCAGTTAGACTAGTAAAGACCCCAGACTCCGAGGTGATAGATTCGGATGCAACTGGGATTAACGCTAAGATAAAGAAGAAGCGTGCAGCAAAGTAGACATGATAAAGAGAAAGTTTAGAGAAGTTATACAGATAATAAATAATTAAGTAACACCTATATGACTTAACAACCGCGGTAGCTTAGTGGTATGGGTAATGGACTGCTGAGAAGAGGTCTCGGGTTCGATCTCAGGTTTTACCATGGCACACACCAATGACTTTTCGATGCTTTTCGAAGTTATGTGTGTATTTATCGCAGGTTTATAAGTGCCCGATTAATGGCAATAAGCTCGCAACCTATTACATTGGGACCTAAACATAAACTGGTGAAATGTGGGTGCTAGCACATCTGCCTACCCCTTCGGGGATATAGGCGTGAGTTGATATGTATGTTAGTTACTGTATGACTTATAAAGAAAACGGACGGTATCTGATTCCACGATTAAAACCGAATCGGTGAAGTTGATTAACCCGTAACTAAACTTAACCCTCACATAATTAATCATTGCAATGTGTTGATGTTATTATTCTCACACCATGTTCCTTCCACATGACAACCATGTGGCTATTTATACTGTCTTACAAAAATATACAATCAAGTTTCAACGTTATTGCTCTAAGTGTAAAGTTGAAAATAAATAACTTAATATTTTGAAAAGTGTACGACGGAAACTTGTGACTTGTTTAGTAAGAGTTATGGTTTCAATTGTAATGTGGCTTGCTTCTTTCTGTTCTGGGAAGTAATTTAACAGACATAAGAATGTGTACGCATAGTTAATAGTTATCTCAGTTATAAATGGAGGAGTACAAGTAATTCTTAGCAAGCTTTTATGTCTTAGTAGCTGATGCAATCGGCTCCACCCGCTTGGTGGTCGGATACCGCGATTTACGGTCATATCTTCGGTTCTACTGAGCCGATTGTCATAAAAATAAGCTATTTAAGTCTGACAGTAGGTTTGTGTATAAAAAATAAACTTTTTCTTTTGCCGCACCACCAAGACCTGGAATTTATTACCAGCTCACGTGTTTCCTTCTTTCATACAGTTCCGCATCCTTTAAGCGGGGCGTGAAAAAGCATCTGATGAGGCCGCTAAGCTGAGTGCCACCATTGTAACATTACTGGGTCTCTTTCCTGAAACTTTGTCTTTAGCTTACCAACAGGCGAGGTGAAGTCAAGTTGGCGTGTCTTAGAAAAAAAAAACAAAAAACTTTTCGGTCATATCTCCGGATTCACCGAGCCGTTTTGGCATATGGACGTGTGCAAAACCAAGGAAGTCACACTCGCGCTGCCAACCCTATAAGCACAGAGAGCTTGTAAAAGACAAAGCAGGACAAGCTTTTGGTCTTCCCATTGACAGCACAAAAACTCTCCTGTGACAAAAAAGCAAACACTTTCTTTTGCCGCACCACCAAAACCTGGAATTCATTACCAGCCTGCCAGCATGCCATTAAAATATTTTAGGATTCAATTCCGTAATATACGGTATACCCAAGTTTCTTTTTAATAATTTTGACCTGTGATTTCGATACAGTTTTTTACAGACTTCTACAGACAATTTGTACAGACATACTTTATCATTTACTATAGGATAAAGAGGCAGCGATAGTGTAACGCCACTGGTGTTGCATACGTCCATAGGCCATCCGATGGGCGTCCCATCATATGGACCGTGTGCTTGTGTGTGAGTGGTATAAAAAAAAGTCTAATAGAGATCATTAACACAGCCAAATCATGAGCATAGGGGAATGAATCCTGGATTAAAGTTAGTATGATTTGATGATGGTGCTGTGTTTAAGAACTATATAATCCTTTCTCTTCTTCCTGTCGTCCTATAAACTGACAATTAAGGTGTAACTCAGACCTGACCTCAGACGGGAAATGAACGTTCACTGCAACGGCTCGGCTAAGCTTTGTTTTGCTGGCTATTGTGTTTTTTTACATTAATGTCAGTTATGACTTTTTACCCGACTGTGCCAGCGAGAGTAATGTGTTACACGCGTATGTATTTTTTTTAATTTTTTTTTTTATATAGGACACGCCAACTTGACCTCACCTCGCCTGATGGTAAGCTAAAGGCAAAGTCTCAGGAAAGAGGGTTACCATCACAGACACTAAGTGCTACAATGGTGGCACTCAGCTTGGCGGCCTCATCAGATGCTTTTTCACGCCCCGCTTAAAGGCCCCGGGACTGTAGGAAGAAGGAAACAAAAAAGGAAGGAAAGGAAGGAAAAAAAAAGGTATGTATGTAAATGCAAGGTATTCATCTCCCGAGTGTAATAGGGTATATTATATGACAACAAAATGTAGGTATGTGGTGGATTTTAGGTGCCAAAATGCGCGTTGTCAAAAAAAAACATTCAAATTTATCGGGTAGGGTATCAAAATGAAGGGAATTAGACGGCGGCGATTACAAAAATGTAAATGTGTTATATCATAACTACAAATGTTAAAATAAAATAAATTATTAACAAGTATTTTAAACTAGCCAGATGGACAGATGACCTGAAAAAGGTGGGATAGGCTGGATGCGGAAGGCAGGGGATCGGAAAACATGGCTCACATTGGGAGAGGCCTATGTCCAGCAGTGAACTGCGGTGGGTTAATTGATTGATTTTTAACTAAAAACTTATAGAAAATAGAAAAGAAATATGTACCGAAAAGTAAAAAATAATTGCAGATATACCTCAAAAAAATAAAAATGCGCGTAAGACTTTTGTTTGAATTCGTTGCCAAGGTAGAAAAAAATAATTTTGCAAATGTCCACAAATGACGGAGTTGCGAGAATTGCGAACCTCCTTCCTTCCTAGAACTCGGTTAACAATTAAAACACCCGACTGCTGTCTTATCAAACTTATTTCGTTATTTTAGACAGCAGTCGGATTTTCAATTTGTCTTGTTTTAATTTATGACGGTTTATGAGGTTCTACCAATATTAGATTACCTGGCGGTTGGGTTCAGAGATGAATCCGAAGCAAACTGAACCTTCTCGATCGTTGACTCTACTCAAATATTTACTGAGGAATTTTTCGATGATTCAATTTGATGTAGTAGTTGTGTATGAAATCATTGCGTCGTGGGGGACTATTAACATGATTATTTGTACGATTTGCCGCGTGGTTCCCGGCAGAGTAGAATTTGGACCACCCCATCTCCTCCCATGCGGTGTCGTACAAGGCGACTAAGAGATAGGGCTGTTTAACACCAGACAGATATATACGGCTCAGACTCAGGCACAGATACAAGGCTTGAGTCAATAATAGTGCGCGGAAGACGGTAATTAGCTCACCCCCTATTAAAAATTATTAAAAAAAAATATCACTTGCTTAGATTATTCTGGGTTAGATTACAAGGACAGCCTCCGTAGCGTGGCGGTAGTGAACGCGACTGCCACACAGGAGGCGCAGGTTCGATCCCTGCTCAGTGCTAATATTAGGTATTTGCATTGGTCTGGTCGTGCCACAGAGAGCACGTTAAGCCTTCGGTCCCGGTAGCCATACCATCATCTATGGCAGTCGTTACGGGTTCGACTGGTAAAGCGGACCCCAGACTCCGAGGTGGAAGCTTCGAATGCGACTGACATAAACGCTAAGAGAAAGAATGAGATCACGGATACCTCCCCACCGGAGCCGGTGGAGGAGGTTATGTCGGACTCGAACCGACTAAAACGCACGCCGCCTGTGGGTCGTTTTGGTTGCCGAAGGTGAGGTTGACAGGCATATCCCTCGCACCCCGGCCGACCCAGGGCCATCTCTAACGATCTGGCCCTCTTCTCGGGTGTGGGGACTACAGAGTCCCCAACTCGTCCCCGGAAACGGAGAGGCGCACCAGGTGCGCCACCGCCGCGGCCTGCTTCTGCCAGGGTGACAGGCGGCTCCACCTGTCACCCCCAGAGGGTACACCCTTGAGTTCTACTACTCTTCAACGCCTGGTAGGTTTCAGATGGGTTTCTATGTCAGCTATGAAAAGGGTTATATTAACAATAGATAGTATTATTAAGATGAATTGCTTCGTGGGAGGTCGATTATTGTGTTCGCGAGTACATCCAGTTATATTTATATCGTTAAAGTAAAACACTGTTTATTTGAGAACTTTTAGGGTTGTCACTTAGTAAAAAAAATATTGTTGGACGTAATTATGTTAAAATGCACTAATCTCTACTGAAAATTGAGTTATTGATACCAAAATCCAAAATGTATTTCAAGCTCTATTAATAACGTACTTTTCTGGGACTTTGCCTTCAGCTTACCATCAGGCAAGGCGAAGTCTAATTGACGTGTCCTATATATAAAAAAAAAAGAAAGACGTCTTCTTTAAGTTTTTTTGAACATAATGATTCTTATAACATCTCCATCTTCTCCCGTGGTATATTTTGAAACCCCAAATCACTCCTTTTAAGCCTGTAATTTTTTTGTATTCAAATATTGTATGGAAATCTGTCGGATTGGTTTGCATTTACGTTCACTGGTCTGCTTCTCTTAAGTAGTAGCGTGATGATATATAGCCTAAAAACCTCGTCGAGAAACGGACTAGTCTATATTAATATATTTTTTCAATTCGAACTAGTAGTTTCTGAGATTAGCGCGTTCAAAAAACAAACTAACGAACTCTACAGATCTTATAAGTATAGATTTAATTTTACATACTCTACTGTGCAATTTTCTAAGCTCACAGTATGAAGCTCAACGCTACGTCAGCTTTGATAGCGATTGCTATTGGTCGGACTGTGTGACGTCACTGGAGATCGACCAATGACTAGAATAGGTAGGACACGGCGGTATTTCCGCCCGATTGAGCAGTCCGACTGGGGAAGTACCTCCGCCCTACAGAATACCGCGGCTATAATAACTTCGTGTTGTGTTCCCAGCGGTGAGTAGAGTAGCCAGAGCTCACTGGAGAATTTGTGCTGTCAGTGGGCTTGTCCTGCTTTGTCTTCTACTGACGGCACAGAAACTCTGTACTTACAGGGTTGGCAGCGCGACTGTGACTCCTCTGGTGTTATAGACGTCCATAGGTCACGGTAACCGCTTTCCATCAGGTGGGCCGTGTGCTTGTCTGCCAACGAAGTGGTATAAAATAAATCTCTATCAAGGTTGTCGCAGCGATGAGCTCGACGCTGTGTGCTTAAAGAATTGCACAGTTGGTGTGCGTGGCATTTATACTGAGATGGTGGTCCATTTAAGTGTGCAGTGAATACATCCACCTTATTATGTTTTTATATAATCGCGGTAGCCTAGTGGTATGGGTAATGGACTGCTGAGACGAGGTCTCCGGTTCGATCCCAGGTTTACCATGGCACACACCAATGACTTTTCGATTTTTTTCGAAGTTATGTGTGTATTTATCGCAGGTTTATAAGTGCCTGGTTAATGGCAATAGGCTCGCCACCTATTACATTGGGACCTAAACATAAACTGGCAAAATGTGGGTGCTAGCACCTCTGCCTACCCCTTCGGGGATATAGGCGTGAGTTTATTTTGTTATGGTATTTATTTGATCCTCTGTACATTGCGTGTTCTTGAATAAATGCTTTCTTTCTTCTTTCTTCTTTCTTCTCTCTTCTTTCTTCTTTCTTCTTTCTTCTTTCTTCTTTCTAAGTTCATTTGTTGGTGGCTTTATGGCGCGGCAGTAGTGAGTATGACGCGATTTCTTAACCGATTTTGATGTATCCAGTAGAAGTATCTAAAGATATTTGGAAAACTCTCGTATCAACTAAACTTGTGCTAACTTTTAGTTAGTGACAACCCTAAGTTCCATCTTCCATGTAGTCCGTAGCGTAGGCGTGCTGCAAACTCGTAACTTTTAATGCAATATCTGTATGTAAACGAGGGAGAGATATGCGAACGGGCGACGTCACAATAAAACGGAACTTATAAATATATGCTATTGACGTGCTAATTATATTATGTGGGTGTGGGCAACCTCGTCTGCAAGCTGGTATACTTGACGATTGACGAGCCTCTGCTGCAGGTTTCTTCACAGAGTCGGAATGTCAGATTGCAATCGCTCTCATTAATTTGGATATTTTATTGTACTGGGTGGCGCAAAAGTAAAGACCCTATTTGGTTCGGCTATAACATTTTTTCTAAATTAGAAAACTAGATTTAGGTTTTTTTAAATGTATATTTGTACCATTAAATTTCGTACCATTAGGATTTAAAGATGATGTCTTTTAAATGGTGACCTCCAGAGTTGATACACATTTGAGCCCTATTTATGACATTTTGCATAACTTGCCGTGACACTTCCTGCGATATGTTCGTTATTTCTTGACGAATGTTTTCTTTTAGAGCTGCGAGAGTCTGTGGCTTGTTCACATACACCCGAGATTTCAAAAAACCCCAAAGAAAGAAGTCTGGACTGGTCAGATCGGGTGATCTTGCAGGCCAAGGCAAATCGCCAAAACGAGAGATAACTCGGCCTGGAAAAGCGTCCCTCACTAAGTCCATAGTGTCGCGCGCTGTGTGTGCCGTAGCGCCGTCTTGTTGAAACCAGATGTGCTCCAGCCCCAATTCGTCCAAACTGGGTATCAAAAACTCACGTAACATGGTTCTGTAGCGTTCTCCAGTGACAGTTATCGCATTGCCTCCAGCGTCTTCGAAAAAATAGGGTCCGATCACTCTGTCAACACAGATGCCACACCATACAGTAACTTTTAGTGGGTGTAGAGGTGTTTCTTGAATAATGCGCGGATTATCAGTGCCCCAGAACCGAGTATTCTGCTTATTGACATGCCCTGAGAGATGGAAATGCGCTTCGTCACTCATAACCAATTTTGAAGGAAAATCATCCTCTTCAAGGTTGAGGTTTATGACGCGCTGGCAGTAATCTAGACGAGCTCGGTGGTCAGCAGGCAGCAGCTGATGAGTCATTTGAGTTTTATACGGGAACATCTTTAAGTCTTTCACCAAAATACGCTGCAGGGTCCGTCTGGAAATGCCCAATTGCGTGGCACGTCGCCTCGTTGATGTTTCTGGACACTCTTCCACATCTTCGCGCACAGCATCGATATTTTCAGCTGAACGGCCTGTTCTTGGTCTCCCAGACTTAGGTCTATCCAATGTTGAGCCAGTTGCTTCAAGGCGTGTGGCAAAGCGTCGAATTGTGCGACCAATCGGTGCCGGACGGTGGGGAAATCGTCGACGAAATTCACGTTGTGTTCTTATCACTGATGAATTATTCCGTAAGAACATTGACACAATTATTCCACGTTCTTGGGGAGTAAAACGGTCCATGTTTATTTTCAGTGTATTTTACATTTGTTCACTACACAATTTTCAACAACAGATTAAAAAAAAAGGTCATATAAAAAAAATAAAGGTATTTTCTTTAGTGCCAGTACTTTTGCGCCACCCAGTATTATTTAACTGAGCTTATTAAATTAAGAATAGTAAAATACTGCTAAAAGTTGCGTCAGTTCTAAATTTATTGTTTTTATTTATTTCTAATCCATCCAATCCATAATAGTTAATTATTTGACTTTTTAATATTATGACGTCACAATAATTTATTTCATTTAACTGCCCTTATAACTTACCGTTTTGTAAAAAGTAACTAATTTGACTGGTCGGTCAAATACTCAATTCACATGAGGTAAATTTAAGGAGGTAAGCGAACTCACAGGTCCGTGGTAAAAAAAACTAGGAGGGAGTACTTTTTTGAAGTGAAAATTTCTTTAGGCGCTTTGTGCAATTCTCATAGAAAATGTTTTGGTGATCAAAAATCATGGAACTGACATCATCGCCTCCGGTCCCATCCGGTCCGGTGACGCTGACGTTGTGACACCAGCATCAGCCGCGCGCGAAGTTCAACGATACAATTATTTTTTTAATATCCTGTTCGGCCAGTATTTGACAAATTGTGAAGATTAAGATAGGAAAAAGCGAATCAGATCAGGCGGACCTCGAACCTGCGATCTTTCCCTTATAGGGCGAATGCTCTGTCCACTGAGCTACGAGTTAAGCCTGAAGTTATCCAAGTTATCCTTCATATATACATCCGCGTGGCACATACCAATATTTTTTTCTTCGTGATAGGCTCGCCTTTGACCACTATATACCTACAGTTCATTAAGCATTGAGCTACCTGGATTCATTCTGTATATTTGAAATTCTTTGATACACACTTTTTAGGGCGATGTAAAACTTTAATTTCTTCAGCATTTCCCAAAAAAATAAAACAAGATTGTACAGTATATTATGTCTCTACAGCGTAATCGTTGAAGTCTTCTCATATTCACATATTATTTTATATATCTATATTTCATATTTGTATACTATGTAATTATTCATGTAACACACTATTTTATAAATGTTGACATATTACACCAACAACCACTTATATACTTTAATTCCTGTCCATCCTAAGGTTGCCTGGAAGAAATGTCTGTAAATCTTTTATAATAATGTAAATGTAAATCTTTTATAATATTGGTGTGCAATAAAGAATTATCTATCTATCTATACTTTTTGGGTGAATAACAAAGATTGACATGGTCATTCACATTACTAGTGTAAAACTCGCCGGAATATTTACCATGTTTATTATACTTGTTGAGCAACCGATATTTCAGCGCTGTTACAAGCGATCATGATAAGCTGTTACAAGTGATCATGGTGCTTGTAACAGGTGTACTTAGTACACCGTGTTCATGGTGCTTGTAACAGCGCTGAAAATTCTGTATCTCAACAAATATAATAAACATGGTAAATATCCCGGCGAGTTTTATACTAGTAATAACAAAGTTTTCTTTATGAGAGCTCAGTTTTTTCTTTCATTCTACTATGTACTGAGTACACCGTGATCATGGCGCTTGTAACAGCGCTGAAATATCGGTTGATCAACAAAAATAATAAACATGGTAAATATCAGGCGAGTTTTACACAAAATTTCTTTATGAGGGCTCAGTTTTTTCTTTCATTCCACTAAAGTGGGTACAGGCCCTGCTTCTTTTAGTAAGGAGACACGTTGATAGTGTGCTTCGGTAAAGTTCGAACCTGCGCTACCGATAATAAATTCATAAAAGCTATAATATAATTATATTATAGCTAGATGAAACTTGCTCACCCGCATAATAAGGTTCGATTACAATACTTGATTGTTTATTTAATATGCGGGTTAATAGCGCCATTATTTTCATGTTTTTGGGTGTTCTATAGTTGCTCTGTATAACAATTATTACAATAGAATTTAACGAGATGGTTAACTACGACAAAAGAGTGAAAAACAATGATACTTAGAGTATTTTTTTATACCACTTAGATGGTAGATAAGCACACGGCCCACATGTTGGAAAAAGGTTATCGGAGCCTATGGGCGTGTGCCCCCTGTAACGACAGAGAGTTTCTATGCCGTCAGTGAAGAAGACAAATCAGGACAAGCCTTTTTTACGTACGTTAAGTCATCACGGACATGTACATGAATTTGGTTATTTGCATTGGTCTGGTCGCATCTCGAGCACGTAAAACCATCAGTCCCTGTTGCCATACAAACATCTTCTATGGCAGTCGTTACGGATATTTGGAGCCCAAAGTTTAACAACTGGTCTAACTATAAAACTTCAGATTTGGTTGTGGAGGTCAAATAGCAGACGCTTCACAGAAAATATCGAAGTTCAGTCGCATCTTAGGTAGACTAAAAAGTCGACCCCAACTGAGTTGAGAAAAGGCTTAGAGAATGAAGATACTGTTTGAATCGGCCGTCTGACACCCCAACACTCCCTACCTTAGAAAGCCTGCGCCAGAGTCTGGTCCGTTGCTGAACGGGTCCACCGATATGCAGATGAGGGTGACTAGGACCTCAAGGTAATTGGTACACAATAATGATAAAGATTGTCCGGACTCCTCGATACGACCTGGAGTTAAGCCAAAATACAAATTATGATGATTGGTAAGGAGTAGTAACCCTAGCTCTCTCACATTGATTCTGAAAGCTAGCTCAGCGGGTTCATGCAGTTTTTAAATACGACTTTATACTCCTGCGTGGGTTGTTTAAGGCCGAATATGTAATGCACCGTGTGGGACGCAACCTTGGACATTCTACGAGTAGATAAGGAAGGATAATGAGATTTTTGTGTCGTGCCGAACCTGTTCCTGTAGACTTAAATAATATGTCGCTACATATGAAATTGTCGTGTTTTTGAAGAAATTGGAGGAAACCTAATTTTTTGCACTAACAATTTAGCATTTTTTAGGAATGGCAAATTCAAATTTTATGGTTTATTTTTTGTGTATGAATGAGACAAAATTAAGCTAACAAACACTTCGATTACATTTTGAAAAGTGACAGCTGTAAAAAGTAATACGGAATATCAAATTGGATAGCATTTCTACTCGGCCTCAGATGCATAGCTTGAGTCAACAATAGCGCCCAGAAGACGGCAATAGGCCCACCCCTTATTACGTGGGATCGAATTCAATGATTGGTGAAATGTGGGTGTTAATTCACCTCTGCATAACCCTCCGGGGATAAAGGCGTGATTATATGTATGTAGAAGTAAACATAAAGAAAGCCTATGATATCATAGAGTTAGTCACACTTGTCATTGAATCTAGACTTTATAACGGTACCTGTATTACTAACATTACAAGTATGTTGCGTTAGTCATCTCGCAGTTATCACACAGACTTCCTAGGTCTTAAGTTTATCTGCTAGTG